>CM061094.1:7372500-12172500 GCA_030770545.1 Macropodus opercularis | reverse complement strand
TAACCATCAGAGTGAGGTGGAGTGAGAGGAAGTGAGCAAATGATCCCTCAGAGTCCTTTAAGCTTCAGAAAGAACACATTGTTGAGAATGCCAGCAGTATGTTAGAAAATTCCTGACGTACCTGTACCTCAGTTACACATTACAGATAAGTGAAATTTAATGTTCCATGGCAAATGAGTAAGTCAGCAGATCCACTAAGATTATGCTGTGGACGAATTCCAAGGACATAGCAAAAGCCTTACCAAAACACATGGAAGTCATTCTTCTCAATGAAGCCCTGCATTGACAGAGAAAAGATTTATCCTCAAACTCTTGACTCGTCTGGTGCTACATGTACAACAAAGAGTATTAGCCTGGATTGAAGAGTCAAAGGATCAGTTAGAAGAACACATACAGTATGACCACAATTCTGACAAGACTAAAACAAAACGCTCTGAATGGAGCAATTGCATCGTTATTGAAGCGTGTACTGAATTGAACCTCTGCCCATTTGAACCCAGATGATTACTTATCCGAACAAGTGTGTGTAGATAGTCAGGATGGAAAGTAACCTGCCCTCACTGCTGCTGGGACATTCCATTTTGTTTTATGATTGTGAGGCAACTGCACAATATAAAGACTCAAGAAGATGTAACAACTATTGAACTAGCTCAAGAAGATTGAGTTGCTAACTGAATATGATGTAGTCAGAATCAAGCCACTGGGTACTGATCCAACAGCAGCGGCTCTTTCCTGATCAGCCACTTGTCACTAAAACCTTCTCATTACTAGTGCTTTTGGAGATGAATCTTCACGTGTCTGTTCCAGAGGCTCCCTTGACTCTATCAACAAATTAAAATCAATTGGTTTGTCTCTTGTCTTTATAGCCCTCAGCAGCCTGTGAAAAATGGATCCTCTTAAGAGGTAACTCAGTATCCATGTGGGGCATAAGTCCAAAGCATGACTAATGGAGCTCCAGTCTATATGCTAATGCTACATAACACAACACTAATACTGGCTGCATTAAGTTAGCCATGATACCAGGATGATATCATGTTTGCTGAAAGGAGAGCCAGTCGATGAAAAACAGATGATAGCACAAAATACAGTCTTCATAATGCTCCACATCTCAGACATGACTGTGTGCTGAGGCAAGAGGAGCAGTGGTCATAGCAGTAGCCATTATAACTCTTAAAGGGTAACGGCTCCTCACTCTGATTTACTTGATCTCCTATCTTGGAGGAAACGGTGGATCGCCTGCCAGTCTGGCGCTTACAGACTCCCCGTGTGACCTCAGCTAGTCAGTCTGTTCAAAGCTCACAATAGGTGGCCCACTGTGGCCCATGTCTCTGGTGCTTCAGTAGATGTGAGCCTGGAGAGGGGAAGGAAATCCTGGTAGAGAGCATAGCCGGAAAGAGTGTGGCCATTTCAGTTTGCAGGTCTAGCCTTAGAGGTCAAACAGAGCTTTTTCCCTCAGGGGCCTCCACGCTCTCAACCCCCCACCCCCACCCCCACCCCTTCCTCAAAGACATTCCTTTCTCTAAACCTTGCAATAAGACTTTAGATCCATCAACATCTATATAGTTTCCCTAGTTTTCAAATAGACAAGTACAATGTCCAGTATTATTGCTAGAAGTGAGACAAACATATAGGAAGAACTGTTGTGTGCAATCTCATGACATGGATTTTCCCTGCAATTACTTTTTTAGGAGAAGCATATAAATTAATGTGCTATAATGTAAGATTGCAATCATAGTCAAACACACACGCACACAGTCAAACTCTGCTTGATGTTATCAGAGCAAGGCCTCTGGGGAGATCTTAATAGAGCATGGAATAAATTGGGCACAACAAAGTGATTGATTAGTAAGACATAGGCAGAGATAGATAGACCCATAGATACTTTATTATTCCCTTAAGGAAATTCCAGTGTTGCAGTATCCATTATGCAAAACACTAAACACGCAAACATGGAATAAAATAGCCTTTACCCTAATAAATGAGAAAATAACAATAACAAAATGAAGAAATAACTGAATCCAAATTAAATCAATACTAACACTAATTCAGAGTTGATAGTTGTGGAAAAAAATGTTCTACAATAATTTGAGAGTTGCTCATTCTCAAAAGAATTGAAGGAATGAAAACCTGGACGTGTGATGAATCGTCTCTGTTTAACTACATGCAGACATGGAGATGAGCACTTACACCTCAGCAGTCTTCTGACTAGTGTCTTCAGCAAACCTGTATTTATACACTGTTACAAACCCCCAGTTTTGATTCCTTCAATTCTTTTGAGAATGATCAACTCTCAAATTCCTATGAAGCACAATTTTCACAACATATGCACTATGCTGTACACATCTATACACATACGCATGTAATGCAAGCAACCAGGGATGCACAGTATAAGGGTTTCAGTGAGGCACTGCAACAAACTCCTCAATGTGATGTTATCCTTGAGGGTAACACTGGAGCCAAAAACCAAGGGTTTTCCCAGTGTGTCACCCACTCAAGGGGTATTAGTGTTTGTGCTACAGTGTCTCTCTGTCCTATAAACAATGTGTCTCTTGTGACAGTGAATCAGACACGGCCGGTCGGCTAGTCGCTGCGGCATCAAGCCTGCTTGGCAGAGATTGGTTGGGGGACTGCTGCAGAGCGATGCCATTTGTCATGCTGTATGTTTCCAGCCTGTGTCAGCATAGGGCGGGTGGAGCGAGACGTCTCTGCTCTGCGCCTGACTCCACGGACGCCAGGCCCAGAACCTCCCCTCATTCATCTGTTTACTTTCTAAATAGGCCTCTGTTTGGACTTACATCAGTGAGGAGAGAATATCTAAGAAAACGAGGAAGGAAATCTGTGGAAAACAAAGGAAGGGGAAAGAAACTCTCTGTGATAGAGACTGCCCCTCGCTGTTCCTGATTACGGCAGAGTTGCAGAGTGCTTGGCGCCATCAAAATCGGCCATCCAGGCAGTCGGGCAGGCCAGACAGGGGAGAGGAAGACTGGTGATGGTTGTAAATACCAAGCAGGGTACTGTTAGGGAGCTCTTTCAATGTTTATGTATTTTAGATGGCTGATTTTGATTTTGTGGTTACTAAACTTGTTTTGTACGTAAATTGTTACGCACTTCAACCTTCACCTAATTGTTAAGTACTGCATACAAAAGGTCTTTCTGTTTAAACAATTATTCAAACATTACAACTAAAAAGGCTTCAAAAACAAAAAAATATTATGCAACGTGGGCTGTACAAACACTGACCAGCAAGATGTGGAAGGCGTTTACCTGGGATTTTGTTACAATGCAAGACATGCTACATATATTTTCCAGATCTGCTATTAGAACATGCAGTTAAAAGCAAAAAAGAATGTGTTTCCATGAAGCCGCAGACACTGGTTATTGTGTCTTCAATCTGTCGGAAATCAATAAGTGAGTGGTTAATTAACCATTTTATAGATATGATAGATATGCAACATCCACTTCCCATATTACAGACAACCTCTAGTGCCTGACCACATCAAGACCTTAGCATCCAACAGTATGTGCGACCAGTTTGTTGATGAAGGTTAAAATATTTTAATATCTGTTGCAGAGCTATATACACTGCATATATTGTAGCTGGGCATATACAAACTTTTACAGTATCATAGAAAACTAATAAAATTCACCTTAATTTTCAAATCATGCTCTGGATAATGGGCCGCTGTTTGTGGCGGCGGCTGGGATACGCCCCAGCACCCTGACGAGGACAAGCAGCTCAGATAATGAATGGATGGATGGACGGATGGAGCATCAGCATTAAAACACACCTGGCAGATCCCCATGCTTTAGAACATCTTCTGAAGTGTGAGTACTTGTCATTTCCAAACAGCAGTACTTGTACTTGAGCGCAGTATTGCTATTTTATGTAGTGATACAATGTTATTCATTTAACTCCACTACATTTATTTGGCGACTTTAGTTAGCAGGTGCCTGCAGATGCAGCTTCTTTTATCTGGCTTGACCAGCTGCTCTTTTTTGGGGCTTTTAAAAACACTGCGTGTGTGAAAACAATAGTACATACTGTTAAATTATGGAAGCTTAGTTTGTTTGGATAATCTGTTTTAAGGTCGATTACTTGTACTTTTGTACTTTGATTTTAGAGCGTGTACTCTAAAAGTAAAACATTTCAGTTTGTAGTGAAGCAGTTTTTTTGTTGTTATACTATTTTTGTGCTCTGATTCTAAGTATTTTGAAGGTTAATTCTAAATTAGAAATAACAATATGACATTTTTCATACATCACATTTATATACAGTCAAGTCAATCATTTTGTTTTGCATGTTGCTGGGGCAACTCTATCTAATCTCAACTGAAAAGAACACTAAAAAACAACAGGACTGGCTGGGGCTGAGGCAAGAGTGAAGAGAAAATCAGCAGTAAAGATTTGAAACAGGAAGCTTGTGGCGTCAGTATAGACGGGAGATAAGAGCACTGCGCTCCATACACAAACACAGGGTTTCTGTGGCTGAGTGACTCCCAGCGCTCCGGGCGCCCTCACAGTAGCTGTCCTCCTCTCCTGACTGGCTCCACACCATAACCCGTCACCCAGTCCTGCACACAGCAGATCCAGGGCCTGATATACATGCAGTGACTCCAGGGGTTTTAAGGGGATTTGTGTGAGTCCAGAGGACTCGGGGGAAAAACGAGGACTTCTACCCCATATTGCATTTCAAATCAGATCTATCTTGGTTAAAAGTCATTATAGTTCAACTCCAAGGTAACAAATTAACAACAAAGCCTTTTCATGTCTTTTATTATAGCTCCTGCTGCGACACATCCAGCTGAGAGAGTTTTTTAATTAATACTTCAAGTCAGAGTTGAAACACAGCCTTCTCCCCTGAAGCAGACAGTGAAACTGACCACTTTCCCTCCTCGAAGTAACGGCCTGAACAAGGTGGCTGTTACGTGGCTGATTGATCCAGGCATGAAAGATAGAGAAGAACACAGATTAACACTGCTGGCACAAACGGCTGCAGTATTTACATACAGAAGCAGGATCACATACTCCTTTCCTTCACCACAAAACCACTATCTGTTGCAAGCATGCTTCAAATCCTATTATCGGAAAATCCTGAGTCAAATATCCTCCCCAGTGAATCTCAACAGAGCCATCATTCAGTAGTCCTGCGTGTGTTATGACAGAGAGGTGGAGAGAAACAAAAGACAGCAGAGCAGTCAGAGCAGCGTCTGCATGAGACAGAAACAGCCAAAAGTATAATAGCACTAAACCTGTCTTGTGCAACAGCTGCATCCTTAACTTCACTTACAAAGTGAGCTTTGCTAATTTTCTCACAGCCAGAAGACTCCAAGATCATCACAGACGAAACTGAAATCTTACAGGTTCCAGTCTCAACATGACAAAGCTCTTTACCAGATAAACTGTGTGTGTGTGGATGAAAACCGAGGAAGCCTTTTGGCACAGCGCTGAAGGCTGGGAATCCTAGCCGGCTTAATAAAAGTAGCCAGTGGGGCACTGTTTTTCCAGGCGCTCTCTGTGATGTTTGAATGTGAACTCAAACAAGCCTTCATTATGTGGCCACAGCCCTGGAGCCCCTGGTGCTGGGAGAGAGGCCCTGCCACTGACAGCCACAGCCTGCTGGCGGTGTAGACGCCTTCCCCTCTGCTATGTGTCTTTTTCTCCCCTCGCCTCTGATCCATTTCTTCACAGTGCTCTTAGTCTCTAATCCTGCATTCTCCCTCTCTTTCACCTCAGTATCTTTACCTATCTCTTGCCTAACATTACTCCTCCTTCAGGCTGCTTCTCTGATTTCTTTGCTCTGAATGCATTTTTTTATCATCCTCCACTAGGGCTGACTATTAAACAGCTCCTCATACAGCTCTTGATTTTACACAACTATTTCTGGTTATGTTGCCATTTTGGCAGGAACAATATAAGTGTTGTAGTAAAAAATGATCTAGTACAGAATACAAACCTTTTTTAATGCATTTAATGCTAACTTTGACACAGAATACTTCTAATTTTAATCACATTTCTCAAACGGAAGAAGACAAGTATATATAAGTGGTAAAAGAGATATCCTGGTTAAAGATAATGCTGACAATCCTCACAGCAGTACATGAGGCCAATGTTATCTAGTATAATTGTACGATTAGACAGAATATTTCTGTGGTTTTGGACCCAAATTCAATAACCACAGTTTTCCTAATTTTAAAAGAAGAAAATAAGAAAACCAAGCCATTATCCTTTAAACATGCTTGAAGTTTGACTGAATGATTTATTTTATTGCGTGTTATCAATTAAAAAAAGCTGTGTCATTTCTGTAGCTATGGAATTGATTGAGTGTTTTCTATTAATGTTGACTAAGGGAGACAAATGTACAGTGAAAGTATCAGTCCAAGCGCAGTTAAACTCCATAAAAACTATAAAAGCTTCAATACCACAAACGGTTATGCTTCTGAATCCATCTGGGTCAAGGATCTGATGTCTTTTTCTCTACTAGGTGTGATTTTATTTGTAAAGACATTCATGTAGTCATTGCTGCTAAAAACATTAGGCTCCACAGAGCTACGGCTCTTTGTCAGACTGGCTATAGTAGGCTGAAAATGAACCTGGGGTTGTGCTTATTTTCCTCTTTTGTTCACTGAGTTTATGTGCACTTAAGTAACAAGGTTATGGCAAAACCAGGTTTCCTGGATGGCTGACTGCAAGAGACAGGCACCGCTCGTCGTCACAGAGCACAGGCTGAATCCAGGAAACACACAGTGACTTCTTTAGTTGGCATTTAAGATAGACATCTGCTGTAGCGGAATTTTTCCAGAGTGCTGTAAAGTTCCTTTATAGTAGGAAATACTTAATCAGCCATATCTGTAGGTAATGGAGTCACACCACTGGTGAGATGGAATGGTGGCAGTTTCTGGTGTCACGTGACACCAACTTTCTATAGGTTCTATGGGTTTGACAGTTGCTTGACATATGCTGGTCTATGTCTCCAGAGTTTTTCATCATGTTTTGCGGTCCACACAACACTAACACTGTTTAAAATAACAGTGTCCGATTTTACACAACATAAGCTTGACCATCTTTGTTAAGGGCAACACTGTCCATCATAATCTCATATTGACACTTGTCAAAACAGCCATTGCCTAAAAACAACATTATCCTTGGCCTGGTGTGCCACTGTATCTGTCATTTAAAGAGGTTTCACAACACAAAGAGAAGGATCAGCAGATTTTTCAGTGGACGGAATGCAGAAAAAAATAAACTGATCAAAAGAAAAGAGCTAAAAAAGAAAGACATAAAGAATGGAAGTAAATCCATCTTTTCTCCAAGCAATTACAGGCCAGTGTTTTCTAAACCAGTGGTAAAAAACAAGCCCTGCTCCTCTCTTTAGCTACATACAGAGACACCCGCTGTGTGTGTCAGGCCACATTCAGACAGAAATGATTAAGCGCACTGCCAATATTAAACTTCTGGGAAGTCAAAAATGCCAGAGATATGAATGGGGAAGATTAGCAGAGCACAGCACAGCACGGGACTGGAAAAGTATTGAAAGTCACTTTGGATGTAAAGCTTCTATGTATTTATACAGTACTCGATAACTTGATAAGTTTGAACCACTAAAACAGACCTTTAACCTTTTTAGGAAATATAACTTAACCTCATAATCTCCACACATTTAGCATTGTTCTTGGTTTGTAGCTGAAAGGCATTTTGAGGTTTTGGGGTAAAAACACAAAACTACACTCACGAATCATGAAAATATTTGATTTAATGCAGTTGCGTTTGTTCAGTGAAAACAGCCTGATCCAAAGTAAGATGAATTTTGGTGACATTTATTGATACTTTTAGTGGTTTGTAGTCAAGCTGTAGTCAAGTTTTTTTGCACACCTCCAATACAAAATGATCCAGAGGCTTAAATAGTCTAGTTTAGAAGGTACATACATACATAACCTCACTGCAAGTCGTCACAAACCTCATTTTATTATTTTACCTACTGCCACTAACTATGTGAAAGTAGGCTCAACGCTGCAACATTTTCGACCATGTTGAGGAAGTACTTAAGGTGGTGCAGCTGAATTCACTACATAAACTGCAAATAACCAGCAAGTAATTAGCAAACACCAGGCGTATGTACAAACCATGTTAACACGGTGAACAGCATGATCCAGAAAAGAAAAAATATGATCACAGCACATTATTCAAAGGGCCACTGTCCCAATAACATCATCTAGGCTACATACTGTAGTAGACGGAAACTTGCTCACACATACGACATCTTGTCACCATCCTTGAAATGTTGGCCCATGATGTCCTGTCCCCTATGCAGGAGTCTGACTGAAGTCTGTGTCCCCTTATCTGTGTGGTGCCTCTGTGAATTCTGCCTAGCCAGAGGCAGAGAACAGGCCCAAGCCTAATACTCTGCATAGCTCCAGAACAACAAAATGATTCATTACCATAGAAACCACTAATGTGAGTCATCTTTTGAATAATCATCAATTATTCACGGAGTAAGAATCTCAGACAGTTTTGTCTGCTTTGTAAACACAAACTAACTAACCTTCTTCTCCTGGCTTCCAAAACTGGAACAAGTGGCTGGTTCTCATCCTGCTTTTTGTTTACTAAGTTTAACTATGTGCTAAACAAAACTATATAATGTCATTTTCCATTCGTTTTTACAGACTCTAAAACATCCATTCTATTACCAGGTATTCTTTGTATTTCTATGTTTAAGTCAGAGTTTTGTATTGTGTTGTGTTCATGACAGCACTAGACTGAGTGTCTCCGTCTTTCATTACAGCCACAAGGTCAAAATACAAGAGAGGGAGTTTCATTTTTGGCTTTGCTGGAGTTGTGAGAGAGCTGTGAAACCTCCTGTCGTGATGAGAATGACTGACATAGAAACCCCAGACACTTTCCAGGAATCCCAAATGTGTGTTTCATCAAGTGGCGTTGTTAAGTCAGCATATTCTGCCACCGAGGATCCTCTGAGTATCAGTGTCAAAGAGCTCTCACTGTGTTGGGTCTCACATCAGGTCATTACCAGGAATCTTGCAGAACACTCCCGTGGTGAGAACTTGGTTCCACCAAAATGCAGGGTGAGAACCACACCAAAGTCCAAGCAATGTTAAGTCAACACCAATGAACAGTTTTGTCTTGTGGAGGTCAGCCTTCCTCACTTTCCTGTGACCTTTCACCCCAAATCTTGCCTACAGCACTTCGCTGTCTGCTCTGTCTAACCTCTCTGCCTCAATCACAAACTACTACCTCAACACTGTCTATAACAAAACACTTCTTACTATGAACAAGAACAGAGAAAGGCTTAGCCAGTTCATCCAGTGAAAAATCTGAATGAAATGCAACTTGCAGCTTGTGTCATGCTTCGTAGATAAATGGCCTGGGACAGAGGCCAAGGCGCGATAAACCACAACAAAGACACTGTCCTTAACAAGCTCCAAAGAATAAGAGGGATTTGTTCTAATGCGTAAAACCAAACATTTTTTTGTTTCAACAAGGGCTTGTGTGTGTCTCAAGCTGAATTACCCTTTCATACTATGTTTTTCCTTTTTTTCTAGCTCAGGGCCAGGATGTCTAAAGCAGATTTCATTTCTTCATGAGGAGTGGGTGACTTCCTTCTGTATATAGAGATGTGGCACAGTTAGATAGGACTGTCTGCACAGGCTGGAGTCAGGGCTCTTCAGACCACAGATAAGAGAGAGATGGCTTAGTGTGTGCATGCTTATGGGAAAAGTGGGAGAGTGATCCAGCCTATCTGAGCAGCCCTCTGGGCTCAAGGTTTTATGAAACTAAGGAGTACTGAAAATACAGAATAAAACTTCAGCATGACTGCAGTGTATATTTCTGTTTCTGCTATGTTTTATTCTTGGCTGTGGTTAGGTTGGGTCAGCTACAGGATTCCGTTTGCTGCTTGTAGACATTTCCATTGTCGTTATACGTTCCAGAACAGAAAATATATGTAGAAGGCACAAATTCTCTTAGAAATTATTATATGAAATTTGAGGGTGGGTAAGTTCTGAGACACTGTTAATGCTGAACATGCACCATGCTGAAAGTAAATATGAGAGTTTAGGGGAGGCTGTCAATGAGAGGTGGGGATGTTGGGTCCCTAGTGTCGGACAGAGCCGCACCACTGTCGCCTATTGATCTGCACCCCTGGCACCTCAATGCAGACTGTTGTTGAGAGCAGGTCTGCTCGCCCTTTCTTTGCAGAGCCAGGCAGATTTGAGTGGTGCCACTGCCCAGCAGCTGGGATGTGCAGTGAATACAGTCTGCACAGATAAACAGTGCCTTGTTTAACCATTTCTTTGCCGTTGCTGAGCCAGTCGATAACAGAGGTGGGAGGGCAGGAGGCCCTCTGCGGCCGTGGACACGGCCTAGGGAGGCAGACACTCTGGCAGCAGCGAGTCCAACCCCCATCCCCCACCTTCACACATCATCCAAGTCTGACTAATATCACCCTGTTTCTTTTCATAGAGGAAGGCTGTGCCAGGTAATTTAAGAGAGAGAGTGCAGTCAGCATGGTGGACAGAAGGAAGGCTGAAACCTGGGCATCCAGGAGTGCTGGAGAAGATCACGATACGTTCATCTATTTATCACAATGTCAGTCACACGCACAAAGCACACACAGTATTGTATGGTACACGTACAATATGCAGCAAAAAAAGTTAACTGAATACCAGATTTAGCACATAGATGTGTAGATAGGTCTACTGCAAGCCCACAGTACACAGAAGAGAAATGGGAGTTGAACTTCTCTTGCTCCCAACACCACAAGCTGTCGTCTCATTGTCTTGGCCCGGCACCAGGCACTGGAATAATTGCAGCAGTGTGGCATTGTGGGGAATGCTTTGCATTCCTGTTCCCCTAAGGAAGTTTTCTTCTTTCCCTCCCTCATACTGCAACCTACAGTACCTCTGATAAAACATGTCTCAAACAGCGTTGTTTCCTCTGTCACTCTCAGTCAATGTGGGTACGTCTGTCTGTGTGTGTGTGCAAGAACTAAAAAATGAAAAGGAATCCATATGATCTTTGAGCTTCTTGTGACTTGTGGGGATTGTTTTGTTTTTTCTACGTCTTTCTCTTCATTTCAATTTATCATATTAGCCTTTAGATCCCTGCTGATAGCCCAAACATACCATCGGGAACAGCAATCAATAATGGGGGAATGCTTTGCTCAGGATTTACACCTCCCTCCCACTTCAAGACCACCCCCCATTTTCTCAACATAAGAGGCTGCATCTGTTTTTAATATCGTTGTCTCTATGCTGCAGACCCAAGTAGAGAAACACAATCTTGATCAAGTGTGTTTTCTGAAATGCAGAAACACTCACAAATATAAACAAGGACTTGTGCCAACATAAACATACGCCCTTTTATGGCATAGCATAGGATGAAGAACAAGATGTCGCTGTGATCTCTGGGCTGGGATACACACAAATGACTATAGGATACCGTGGCGTCATTAATGAGGATAAGAGGAAACAATACAGCTCAGCCTGACACACGCATACTTACCTGGCCATGAAGCCCTACACTGCCTGTCACACACCTGCACCGCTGCTTATTTCTCTGCATCTCATTCACACACATTCACATTTACCTGTTAGCAGTCTCTCTTTGTGACAATTCTGGACCTGCCTGACAGTCATCGTTAACTTTGCTTTTTGCCTTCTCCTAAGAAAAACTCTTAAGTTTGGTACTCTTGCACCTCTGCTCGTTTAGTTTGTGGGTTTCAGCCTGATAGATGAGCCTATTTAGTTTGTTGGATATAATTATTACCCATAACCTTCAATTAATATGTTATTTGAGTTTAGCATTTTGATTCCCAGCATTTTATTAGGTCCACTATACAATTAAGTCCTAAGATGATGTGCACAAATAAAAGCAGGACAACTAGATACATGGGTGGTGCCAAAAAACACAAAGAAATTACTTTACTCTTTTATCCTTTTCTTCAAATGTTACTGTTTTCCACAGTGACCACAAAGGACAAACACTGGAATGAATCCCCTACTGAGATTTCCCCAGTATAATACCAAGCAGGAGAAACAGGTTAATTTATGTAGACACTGGCCAAATAACAGTTTATTATGCTACCTCTCCTGACAAAGCCCTATGATGACCACATATTCTTGGTTGAACTTCCTTCCAGATTTATTTCCAGCTGCTGTATGCCTGCTCAGAATGGTTCTACTCAGCACCAGCATCGCACTGGTTTATGGCATTCCTTGATTCTGTGCCGCAAGCCCTCCCCAATTATCAGCGCAATTAGCTGATTCACAGCATTTCAGGACTGTCTGAACATACTCAGACATCTCATCAGTGACAGTTTAAAGTCTTCTGTCTCAGTGGGAACGTTTCTTGGGAAGGCTCCCTCCTGTGCTGGATGGGGGCCACTGAAACAAAGTCTCAATCTAGAGACTCCAGTTCATAACTGATGAAATGAATCATTCCTTTCTATACATCGCCTGACTCATTTCATTGTGTTTACTGCAACAGGCAGTCATTCAAAGTCTGCCTTTATCAGGATGCCAATAGAGGAAGAGAACTGAAGAATGTTTAGCTTAAAAGACGGAAAGGTCAAGTACAGAATAGTATGCTGGAGACTGGGACTGCTTGGCATTGGGGAATGTAGAAAGCCAGCTGTCTATAGCCATGCTACAGTATTACAATCATTACTATGACTGAGTGAGCTGATGCACAGTCACATTTCTAGTTTTGACATGTGCTTAACTTGTGTTCAAAAATATGTTCACCTTAAAATACACCTGTCCCACAAATATAACGGCCTCTTTTAACTAAGACCAAAGGTTGCATACGTCAGCAAAAACCTGTTTATCCATTACCACCAAGTAGATTCACTGCCCATGATTCAGCTGGAAAACAAAGAAAACAATGGCATGACCTTGATGATGGAGATATAGTTAACATATCACCAAGGCTGGGTGATAACATTTTTGACCTATGCCTCTGGCTAGCCGTGCGCCTGGTTGACGCATTACTGGTGCCATTCTGTCTTCTGGACACCAGCTGATTGAATATTTGTCTGTTTCTCGGAGGAGATTGCAAACTGTCTAGCCAACACTGAATAACCCCCCCGCACCCTCAACTCCACCCATATCGCCATGCTTGACAGCACGCTGTGAAGCAGTGAGTGCTTCCAGCGCTATCTGTTTGATCAGACCCTGATGATAGTATGGAGACTGGCGTCTGAGCTGGCCGATAGATGTCGGGCACTTTCTGTTCAAAAATAAAGATGAGCAAGACTGGAGAAATATCAAGAACCCAACCTCCTCCTCTTTAGAGCTGTTGTTACATCATCAGTTCTTGTGTTAGCACATACATTTCATTCTGAGTTTGTTTTTATCAAACATTACGAACAAGGTAGAACGTGCCTCACTACATGTTTCCTTCTTCCTGACTTTTCCCTTTAGTTGAAAGGTAAGGTGAGTGTAGTTCAGCCGTTGCCTACTGGACTGTTGTGCGTGTGTGCCGTTTCCTGTCGACTGTAAGTCTACTGGTAGTCTGGGGTCACCACACAGGACTTTGTAGTCAAAGAAGAGAACAAACAATAGAGACCTTGACCCTCTGACTTTTACCCCCGACCTTTGAAATCTTCCAAATATTGGTGCCTGTAGTGTCACACAGACAATGCTCATGAAAACATAAAACAGTTTACACACATCTTCACAAACTGAAGTCATCAAAAAAATGATTTCTTGTATGAATCCAAAGCAACTCCCTATGCAGTAAGTTCCTAGTTCTTCTAGCTGAGTGGCTGTGATTGTAGACATGCTAAGCAGGGTCAGTGGAGACTCCCAGTAAATGGCCATGTCGCCAGTGCTCTCTGCTGCTGAGTCGACTGACGAAATAATGAACCACACAGGCTTGTTTGATTTCCTCTGGAGACAGCTGAGCAGGAGTCTGATCCACATACAGCACTGGCTCCAACTAACCCAATATGCTTCAACCTGTTCTTTCTCTCTGTCTCTGACAGGGAGACGACGTCTCCACAGGCCGTTTTAGGGTACATCTATGCACTGTGATTCATCGTAAATTAAAAAGCTGGGAGCTCAGTTGCACAGCTAAAATGCCCTCTTTGACTGCCTGACCTAGCTCCACACTGTCTGAGCTGGAATCCATTTCCTCTCATGTCCATTTTGCTGCCATTGAAGCAAACCAATAATTTACAAGAAATTGTGTTTCCAGGGAAAGGTTCATTTAGCTGTGCAGGCATATCTCAGTATTTTATACACAATATTTTGTAACTTTGCATGTAGTATCTGCTGCCACATACAGTAGCGTGATTTTATTCTGCATCATGGCAGTAGCATAATTACACTGGCTAGCACGCAAGAAAACATAGGGATGTTTCTTGGCTGGCACAGATACGGGTTAGTGTAGTCATGGACCCAGTCATCATCATCTGGCCATGCATTCCTACCCTATCTGTGCAGTAAACTGGATCTCCTTCTCTCCCTTATCAGCTGTCAGGAATTTCTATCAGAGGCCCTCTTCTCTCTCTCCCTCACTATCTCTTTTGCTCTCTTATTTGGCCTCCCATGCTCTTTTTTTCTTTCTTCCTGTCCCTTCCTTGAAGCTGCAGAGCTGACACAGAGCAGAAACAGTTAATGGTCATTAAGATAAGGAAGCAAGGAGACATCAGGCGGCTCCTTGGACAAGCTGGAACCCAAACAGCTCTGGAGTCTACTGCATCACTACAGCAGCAGGCCCCCTGCCTCTGGGAACCCCCCACACATACACTACAGTGGACTTATGAACCACATTACATTTGCACAACCAGTAAACAAAAAAATGACGTATATGTAAACTGACTAGTATTAAAGTGGCATCATAATATTATATGATTAAAGGCAGTGTGATTTATAACTAAACTAACTAAAACACACTTTAACCATACCTATTTCTATAGCTTTAATTTTAAGGTTAAATTAATAATTATAAAGATAATGAAGTAGCTGAACATTTATTGAGTTGAACACCATACATATAACAACCAATAGGAATTCAGGGTATAAAATGCATGTTTCATAAGGATGTTTCTGTTATTTCAAAGTTAAATAAACACTACAGTCCCTTCTCTAGAGCCATATATGCTTTTGGTCTCAACCTGAAGAAATCCAAATGCTATGGCATACTGTACAGTGTGGGAGGTTTATGCCCTTGTCTGAGCTCTGTGCTAAGATAAGGATTATAACTGGAAAGCACCACTTCACTGCTGTGCTGTTCTGCATGCTATGGCAACATCTGGTCTCAACGCACTACAAGCTGAAATATGACTAGAACTCATGCCAACGTGCCCACAGTCCTGTAGTATCAGAGTGCAGGCGGAGGGCTCGCTCTATTCTCGTGCTCCCTCCCATTCACCCTGTGTGATGACAGACCCCTGAGAGGAGCCCTTTGTTGATAATTGAGCTTACCTCATTTTCAAAATACCAGGAACCCTGCAGGATAATAAAAATGTGCCCATACCGGGATACATATTTCTAGCAGAAGCTGAACTCTATACACCAAAAACAGAGCTGTATTTGTTAAATTAGACCAGAAAGAAGGAAAAGGTTTGTTTTTTTTTCATTCCCTGACTTTTCTTTGGTCAAGACATTTTTCCTGCCGCAGCCTTAAATACAGTGGGAGAGTGGCCTTGCTAGATGCTGGATCGTTGGAACCTTAGTAATATTACCAGGGAGTCTGTAATTACTCAGGCAGCACTGCTGCCACCAGGACACACCTCCCCCAGCACTCGGCAGGCCTGGCAGTGTGTAAACGTGTCAGTGACAGCACGCCTCTCCTCCTTCTCTCTGTACGTTACACACAAGAGGAAGGTCTAATGCATCATATCAGAGATGAAAAAGAAGAGAAGCAATGTTCAGTATCTTCCTGTTCCCATCTGTTGTTAAATGACAAGTCCATTAAATACAGGCCAATCACATACTAAAGAGTAACAGTGTGAGTCTTTCACTTCACTTAATTTAGAAAAATAAGATTAGATTTAGAAACCAAAGGTTTTTAAACTAGATTTAATAATGGCCTATAGACCATAAGTAAATTTAACTGACCATCCAATGCAATGCTACAGTGATAAAGTTTAGAACCCCAACTTCAACACTGTACAGTGGAATGTGCATAATAGCTTCCATACTATTGGTGGAGCGAGCAACAGGGCTGCATGTGAACATACATAGGCAGTTAGGAATGCTTTTCTCCTCATAACTTGCACACAATCTTGAACACTAAGTATCTGCTATCTTAGCATCAGTGTGGAGGCTGGCAGACACACATCTTTGAAATGTGATCCTTGTCCCAGCCAAGTCCTGCCTCCCTAACCCTAATTGGATGATTATATCCAGAACAAGATTATTTTAACTTGGAGTGAGACAGGGAGGCACTTCAGTGCCAAGTAAATTTCTCTTGACTTGTTGACTCCTATTTGTACCTGTGGCACAGCGTTACTAACTCCACTGTCAAATGGTTGCCAGGTATTTTGACAGGGATAGACTGCCACTGAGAAGAAGTCCAGTTGCCACGACTCAACCTTCAGACAACCTCACCTGGATGAATGAGAATCTCCACAGACACTGCCACTGAGGGTTTTGTTGAATTCTTGGGTTCAACAATGGGATGGCAGCACATAAAAACATGAAACAGATGCATTGCTGACATGAAAATTGATGACGGACATTTTCTGTACACACTGTCTTTCACATAAACAACAGCACATCAATTAAGCACTGAAACCGCATGTTGTTGCAAAATTATATAAGTATAGAGCTGCAAAAAGCAGCAACCAATAAACGGAGGAGGAAAACACTTGAACTGATGTAAAGTCAGTTTACCGAGGACAAAGATGTACAGCACACTATGCAAAATATTTCCAGTTTATCCTAAAGGAACAGAACATTTTCAATGTTGGCCACAGTACATTCTTCAGCGGTCTACGGAAATGTCAGATTGCAGGTCCTCCAGTTACTTAAACATCAATTTGAAGGTTAGGTCAAAACTGGGAACAGAGCAGGGCTTGGTTGGCTTTGTCAGCACTTTAGCTCTTTCAGCGGTCATCTATGTATCAAAAATCCTAAAAACAGACAAAGCCTCTTGAATATTTGCTTAAACTTTCAGTTCTCCGTAATTATGCCAGTAATGATAGTGTGTTTGCTTTGTCTAAACACCAGGGGCTCTGTTCTAAACACACACATACACACATGCATATACACCCATGAAGTGCTGGATCGTGATGGATGTGAAAGAATTACAGGCAAAATACACCGAATCTCAGCAGAACAACACTGAAATCATATTCAATTTATGTTGAAAATGTTGGTATGTTGGCAGAGATTATACACAGGTTGAGTCACCATAGGTTGAAAAGATCAACACAGAGATTTTATCCTTATTAGTGCTGAATACTACTTAGGTTATGTTTTCCTTACAAATCACTATATGTAAATATTCAGAATTTGTAATGAGAAACAGTCAAATATCAGATGGTCAGACATGCAAATGCATTTGACTCAGTAGCAATGTACTTCTGACTGATTTGCTTGGGACAACATTAAAAGCTTAAATAAAAAGCAGTTGAAATATTAGAAGCTGTGGTTAAAACATCTGCCCTGAGAGGGAAATTGTACAATTACCTATGATGTACGAGGCTGCTTGCCAACTCAAAGCCAGGTCATGGAATATGTACATATACTGAGCGCAGGCGGAGGGCTGCACCACACAGCATACAGGAATCCAGCAGTATTGTCATTCTGCATGAAAAAACAATATTGTCTCTGTTCACCATGCTAAGAAATCTTGCACACAGGCATTACAGGCAGGATTTTGCATTTGTGAGAACAGGCACATAAAAATAAGTTTCAATTCATGCATGGTCACTTCCTCACTGTTGATTCAAGTGAATCAGAATAAATGACTGTAACAACACATACGCTAAAGATCCTGATGTATGCATAACATCCCCCACCTTTGGCCTGTACTCTGCATTAACATTCTAAAATGTGGTCAGCACTAATATAAGAGCAGTAGAAAGCTAAGCTATTAGACAGTTTTAAACAGAGCATCCTGTCACACGTGAGCATCAGTGAGAAAATGGGAACAGTTTCCTGAAAGCTTCACAGAGGGAATTAGAATTAGCCCCATTATAAGGTCAGGGTTCACAACATGACCACCTTGCTGACAATTGAGGTTTGACATTATGGCAGTTAAGGCAAACAAACACTTTACTCTATATTTTTCTACAAGCAGCAGCTCCTGGGATCACATGGACATAATGGACGGTAATGTTGCTTTCACAACAGCGTTTTCTCAGAAATCTCACAAAATGTGAAAGTCCACTTTCAGTGGATCTACGTATATTTAAGATTAACCCCAACCCCCATTGCCTCTTAAAAAGTAACATCTACAATATGTTAACATCATCATGTTCAAGTAGCTCTAATTTGTGCCAATAATTCATGTCTATGTCTAGGTATATATAAAAAAAAATACAGGACATAGAAAATTGAGCACGAGTTTAAACATTCTTCTTGCATGCGTGAGATATGCCTTGGGTGGCATTTCCTCTGAATGTAGCAGACAAAGGTTAACTTTGACAATGAGTGATACAGATCAAACGTTAAAACATGTACGAGGGAGTATATGGAGATGTTTGTTTGGTTGTACCGTCTGGATTCATTAAGACCTTGGCAGCACCTGGCACAGAGTTAAACTTCAGGATGGCCACAGCTGTGCAGCCTCTGCACACCAGGAGATGAGAGCATGTCTCTCCACCCGTCCACCCTCCGCTGGCACTATTCAATTCTCTCCACCCTTGCTGCTACATAATCTGACTCACTTTTGATGGGAAATGTATTAAATGTTTTTATATTTGGCAATTAATAAAGAGTGAGAGTCTGCATATTTTAGACCACAGGCACAACAGGCAGTGAATGGTTGAGAGTAGTGAGCCATATACAGAGGAGGCCTATGATGTTATGTTTCCAGTCATTACTGCCTTGTTTTATCTAAACCCCCTCAGGTACTCCCTCCAACCCCTTACTCTCAGTCACAATGCACCTGGAGCAAAGCCAGGGCTGCTGTTAATTTAGCTTCATTATTAAGTTAAATGCAGCACGGGCGGTGGTGCTAGAGCTAATGAGCAGTCCAGAGCTGGCTGTGCTTCGCCTAGCCCAGCCATTAGAAAAATTAGAGAGTGGAAAATGAGTCAAGGCATTAATTGAAGGCTTCAATGAAACAGCCTCTGATCTGCGTAAACCTTGCTTTGACAGGAAAGAAAATGCTCCTCTCTGTGACATTTGTGACAACCAATTTTGAAAAGAAACTGACTGACTTTATTTTGCTTAATATCGACCAGGTTGTTAACCTACAACCTGCTTGCAGTAATGGTCTCGGCATGTGTTTCTATCTATGTGCTAGGCAGAGCCGTTTTGGTTGTGTTTATGACAAGGCAGTATCTGACTGTGTGGGCGGCGAGCTATTTGTTTAGGAGGAGTGTTAGCTGAAGAACAAAGCACTTCAAAAATATATGTGAGACAAACAGGCACCTGAGAATATCAAGAGTGGAAAAAATATTGATGTGTTCAGTAATAAATGTTCAAATGTGCCCTCTGCACTGGAATACTATCCCTCTTAGGTCATTTCAGAGAATGTCTATCATGGAGCCACTCCGTCAAAAGCATGAGAGACTGGGAGGTTTAGGAGTCTCTATGTTTAGATGACTTTGAGGGTTTTTTCTTCTGCAGCCTTGCTAAATTGTCCAAACACGACCACACTGGCATTCATTTGCACTTCATCACAACACAGCTAAGCCTGACCACACAGTGACAATGTTTTTCTGGGAGATACTAAAGAGATAGCTAGCCAAATCTTTGAAACCAAATCAGCAGCCCAGAAAGATCAGCAAGAGCCTACGTTTCAATATTAAAAGAAAAAGAAAGATCAGCTCTCTGTTTAGCTTTGGCTGAGCTCTGGAAGGCAGACAGAATAGCCCGAGGTTTGAGAGACATGGGAAGTCGATTTTGACAATGTTGTGGTGTGCGTGTGTTCTACGTAGGTGTTTCCTAGAATAAGAGATACATCTCTGGTTAAACTACTTTCAAAAGTCAGCAGTTGTTGTCCCATCCACCCACTCATCTCCGCTTTCCCTTTTGCTCCAGTGTGCGATTGGCGACAGTGTACAGCAAATTCCTGTCACAGTATTGTCCTCCTAAAAGTCTACTTCTGATGGAGAGCACTTAGCTATGTTTATAGCTGCATAGGTTCAAAGAGAGGCCAGCAGCACAATGGAGAAGGCAACTTGGCTCGAGCACCACTGTGTGGGAAACACCATCACACACTAAGGAATCAAAACAAAGACTCAGAAGGGGGAAAAAACTTAGCAAGGATTAAGGAAATTGCCATCCCACCCCCCACATTCTGTTTTGCCACATTGAATTCTGCTGAAAACATTTCCTCAGCACAACAGTGATTTTAGCCAAAAGGTCCTGTGTCATTTTGTATTCAGTCAAAATATTTTCGGAGAGAAATGAACCACTTTTACAAAAGCTAACCTCTGAAGAGCTCGTTCTCTTTACGGCCCCAGGCTGGGTGAACTGTTGGGCCTATAAGGCCATCTATAGGGCAGTGTTGTCCAAATTATAACATCAGTGTCTATGACGCTCATCATGACTGGTTGCAACAGCTAATTTGTGTTGGCTTCCTGTCACAAGAACAGACATCTATGTATAATTGGCGTCAGTGTATATGAAGGGCAGACACGAATGCCACATTAAAGGGACAAAACTGGAGTTTAGGTTTTGAGTAAATGTTTGGTTAACTCAGCTTCATCACATGTCTGGCATTTAACTAAATAGTGCGCTGACCATTACATACAATAAAGGCAGCCAGTCTTCTTGTGGTGGCCTTCTCACCCCAGCCAGCCCCTGTGACCTGTCCTTCAGCCCCCCCTGCACTGCTTTAATCCAGCTAACCTTGTCAAAACCACCAGACCTCATTCAGAACAAGCAGATGACTCTCTGCACGCCAGTGGCCTCTATAAATAGAAATTTCATTGAAGAGCAGCATGCTGAATGGGACGTATTGTAAACAGCAAGCCAACTCTAAGCCTTACACAGGGCTAACCTGGGAAAGTGACATGCTGCAGCCATGAGGCACACAACACAACAACCACTGACACAACAGTAGCACTATCCACTGCCCTTGACTTCACATGTAAAGGTTTTACCTCACACTGTGTAAGCACTGCAAACAGCATTCTTTGCGTCATCATAACAGTTGATTTCTATTTGAGATAGATTTCAACATGTACTCCCGGCCTGTGTTGCAGCTGAACAACAAGGATTTAACTGACTCTGACTTGTGCCTGGGTAAGAAACTGATTTTAGGACACTAAGAGTGTTGTACAGTAGATCATATGTGCTCTTATGTAGCTGTGGTTACTTTTTATGTAAGGGACTGCCAAGAAGCCTAGACCATAGCCTACCAAACAACATAGTGGGGGAGAAAGATTAAGGCTGAGACAGAGTGAGAGCCTGAATCATTTTTAAGCTCCTCATTTGATTCACAATTCACACACAGATCCCAGCCAGGGGGCAGGGATTTTGAGGAGCAGAGATCAGTAGCCAGGATTAACTTAAAATGTCAAACGCTTTACTTTGACTTCGTGGAAAAAAGACAGTTCAGAAGACCCGACAGACCACATGCTACCAAGCATTTTCCCTTCCTTATTAAAAAAAAATCATAGAAGCAACAGGTACAGACTGGCTCTTTCACCAAGCTGCAGCAAAACAACGAGGTGCTTCAGCCCTGAAAGCCAGCGATACCTGATCATCAAACTGCTACCAATTAGAGCATTAGGCGAAGTCATTTATTTTGCCTATGTTAAAGAAGGTGCTAAACTCCATGAACCATTCCCTCATACCCCTGCTGAAATTTCATCCAGGGCAGGCCTGGCCCCACAGAGAGAAAGAGGGATATTGAGGGGCTAAGTGAGTCTAGGGCCCTGGAGACTGGGCTCGTCAGAGTAGACCTTACCAGTCCAGGGGCAGCCAGAGTAACGACAGCTCCCCTTCATCATTACTTCCCACTCTATTCCCCATTCCTCCCAGCTGAGCTGAAGAACTGGGCACTACATTTTCTATGTGCATGACAGAAACATACAGAACGATTAGTCATGGAGAGGCTACCAGAGCACAGGGGGTTGAAGGTAGTGACTGACGTCCTCCCCTTTTGCAGTTTATGACCTAATGCTGGTAGAGGGTGAAGTCTTCTGCTGGCCTGCTTTCTCTCTTCATTCCCAGACCCAAATATGCCCATTTAGATATTTGTTGAACCTCCTGCACTGAACCCCTCCCTGTACACAAGTTTCCATACAGGGAACCTAAAAACCTTTCAGGGGATTGTGAATTTACAACATCCTAAAAGAAAAATGGCTAAACGTAGTTTATTGTATAAACTAATATATACTAATCCAGCAGCTCTTTCATGAATTCTACATTTTAGGGTAAAAAAAAAATCTATATTTTGTTGAAAATGTCAGAACAATGATTCTACAAGTTTATTATTGAGGCCATAGAGGGCAGTGGAGTTGAACTGTTGGTGGGTGGTGTTTTTAACGTTTTAACCACCCTATTAACAGTTTCAACGTAAACTAAGAAATCAGCTGTAATTTTAGTGTAAATGTAATAATTCATTGCAGAGCTACTGTATGGTCCTAGCAAATAAAGTGTCTGATTATCTTACTAAATTTGTATTTAGAAATTAAAAACAACTGAACAGAATAAGAAAGAATACATTGTGAAAAGACAAGTGAACAAGGCTGCTTGGCTTTGTGTGGTTCAGTGGAACAGGAAATGGTGTATTTGTATGGTGTCTCACCTGAGAGGTGTTTCCAGGTGCTCCTCAAGTGGTTTCCTTTAATGTAGCTCCCTGAATCTTGTCTAACACCTAAGCAGTCGTGCGTTTACCTAGCTTAAATGAATACATCAGTTATATCTCTAAACTACCAAAGCTAAATGCTTGACATGCTGACATGAAAAGAAAAGTTTGTTGAATTTAACACACGTACAAAACATATTCAAGACTGGAGGTTGAGTTACTCCATATCACTCAAGTGTGAATTCATCATTTTGAAATGAAGAAAAGAAAAACCTCTGCAAGTAAAAGACAAACATCAAAACATTACTGCTATGTGTGCCATCCAATGCAAACGTGCCGATGAAGGGTTGCCCCTTCTGATAAACAGCACCCTCTGCTGCTTGGTGTCTCAACTCCCCTTCCATGTATCTGCTACACAGCTTAAAGTCTTTAGATACAGTAGAGCTGAGGCCTACACCTCCAAACAAGTCACGGCACTGACAGCTTCAAAGAGAGAAAAAAAACACATTTACACCAACTAGCTTTGAGGTGACAGAAAGAGAAATAACCATTTTCAAAGCAACAACGCAAAAATGTGTTGCTGCAATGTAGCAAAATCTAGCAAAGATCATAGAACTGCAAGAGTAGTAAAAGGAATCATACGTTTAAGTTTTTAATAACAAACAAAACAACAACAAACAGTCTTCACATTTTGTTCTCTACAGTAAACATCATCAATCACCATTCTGGAAAGAGAACAGGACAAACACCTAGAAACTACAATATTTTAATGTTGGCCAAAATTCCTTTATAAAGTACCAAGGAGTCATATAAAGTGCAACCTGGTATATGAATGAACAAATCTTAAAAAAATCCAAGCCCAAGAGTAAAAATCTGAGCACTGTTAAGCTTTGACAGCCAATTTTTCTCTCCTTTGGAGCCAGAAATGTCATATTAGAACAGCCATCATATGACGTATGCATGAAAAATAGAATTCAATGGCAAATGTTTTCAGTAGTGGTACAGATTTCTTTACTTGTATTTATCATTTTAATATTACTCAGTACGTATTATTGTTGTCTGAATTGCTCAAGACAGATGACGAGGTATAATTCTGCACAATCAAGTACAGCAGTCAAATATCCATCCCAAACTGAAGAAAAGGATATTTCATCCAGCGGCCATGCGCAGCGCTCCAAAAATAACACCTCCCCACTGAAAGGAAATTCCTCTGCCTCCACTCAAACACACAGCTCTCTTAATCCTGCTCTGGTAATGAGGTCATTTCACAATTTAATTTTCTTCCTTCTTTTCTTTCACTGTAACAAATTAAAATTGGGCGTTTCCCACTTGCACCAACAAAACTAACAGAGTGATCTTACAATACTGACCTTATAATGATAAATGATTAAAAATAATGAGATTAATTTCCACATAAAGAAATTCTTCACATGTTCAGCACTTTCCTAGGTAAGATCAGAGGCCTTCTGTGATGTTGGAGTAGAAGCTTGTTGAGAGCTTTGCTTCGCCAAAACCACTGCTCTGTGGTCACTGCTCTGAAAGCATCCAATCACAGGAGCAGCCAGTCTGCCTTAAGTGGAGGTGACAGTGTATCTGAGAGACACGTTACAAGTCAGAGGAAATTGGAGATAAACAGATAAAAAGAATGGAATCGCTGCTGGAAGTAGCAAAGCACAGGGGGCAGGAAATAAACCTGTATTTAAGCTGATTACCCAAGCAGAGTCCCAGCCTCTTTCAACAGCTCTGCACAGCCTGGCCTCGCCAGTACCAACGCTGTTAATTAGAGATTTGCTAAGGGGAAAAAAGGCAGCCTTGTCAGACTTGCAGGAGTGTTAGTGATGGCTGGCTGGAGGGGGACATGCAGAGCTCTTAATTGGGTCTCTATGCTGTATCGGTGGCTGGCTAGAGCGCTGGTGATGATTGCTGTGAGCAGGTGGCCATGGTGGCAGCTCCATGCAGGCCGTCCCAGGCCAGCCTGTCTGTTCTTGTCAGGACCTGGAACACTGAGCAGACAGTTCCTGAGCCCCACACTCATTACACCAAGTTGCCCACCCTGTTGCCTAGCAACACCCTCACAGCCCCTCCACAACACTTCCTCCCTGGTCCCTCAATGCAACCTGCATTCATAGGACTACTTCCACGCGGTCAAGCTACGGGAAGAAATATGTAATGTGTTACATCTGTGTTCTGTTTAAATCCAACAAATACTGATGTATATTATCACATCATCATTCGCTTTTTGCAACCAACAACAAACAGTACACAAAACGTATTACGTCAGTGCCAGTGAATGGAAAGCTGCTTGTAAGGCAATGGTTCAGACATGCTGCAGCTGGTCATACATGGCATTTGCAATTACAATCTGCCTACTAATCGTCATCACAATGAGCACAAAAATGCAGCCGTGAACATGTGCTAGCTTCACGCACACATTATGCAGTCAGACTGGCAGCAGGGAGATTTACACAAATATGGTATTTGTGTAATTCAAATACATTTCAAAAAGCTTTATCCACAGCATTTATGTTATTCTTCTAAACCACCCTAGTGCTAGATCGACTAGTGTTTCTTTTTCTGTTGTTAGACTACAGCAAGGCAGTATGTCAGCCAAAGGTTTATGATTTGATGGAATTTTGATGAATACAACAAATGAAGTGTAAAAAAAAAAAAAAAATCAATCATTTCAGAGTTTGACTGAAAGGATTTTAGAGGAGGGTATGTCGGAACACTGCCTGAGCTGGAAAACGACAAGAAACAGCACAATGACATCAGACATGGCATAGTGCAAGGCCTGTTTAATGAAATGGAGAAATCAACGAGCTTCTATTACGCCTTTTAAAACATGCACACCTTGAGACCCTAGTTGTGAATTACAAAAAGGACATATTTCATGTGACCACAGAAGGAATTGGAGTAGAGTTGGACTCCAATCAAAACCAACATCCACCCCAATATGCAGTGACTAATCTGGCAGTGCGAGATGTTGTTTTCATTTCTCCTCCTTTAAAGGGTTATGGTTTAAAACTAAAATGAAACCGACCTCTGTGCCTTGCCTACAATCTGAATTGTTTCATATGATTCAATACAGTCCCCTACATGAAACAGCATCAGCACAGTCCTGTCAGCATTCTGACTGGTGTTGTCTTGTCCTGGAGAATGAGATCCATTTCACTGTGCCAAGAAGCCTTCAGCAAGCTGGAAACCCAGATTTGTCACGGACAGTCCGAACGTCTGGAATGTCTACGTTTGAGCACTCAGAGTATCAGACAAGATGGTGGTGTTTTTAAAGATCTGGCCTGGCTCGCATGTCGGAGCATCAAAGTGAGCGGAGCTGGTGCTACAATGTTCACAAGCAGCTGTGTCTTCCCTGGGGTTAAACTTGGGCTGCGGGTGCTAGACCTCGTTGTGGAAGTTCCTGTAAATAATGGTTTTGTCACTGTGTTCACACATTCCTCCAACCAGTGGGCCTGCTCTGCTTTATACCGCCGTTAGCATAAGCTGCCATCCTCACGTCTAACTGCTGAGATCACCTCATTACACACACATGGACTTCATAAAGATGTGTCACAGCATTTGCAATATAGCACCATCAATGGCTGATGAAGCCATTTACTGTTTCGAGTTTTCCAAGCTTGTTTATTTGAATTTCTTTTATCCGTCAGGACGCGCAGATGACAGTATGGCTGTCATTCAAGGTGCTGGGCAACTCGAGGTTTAAGGTCCTACTGTGAGTTCGATGCGCTTGAAATCAGGATCCACTGATACTACGATTAGTGGACAATGAGGTCTACATCCCTTCCTACAGTATGTCATCATCACCCAGCCAATCCTGTGGGGAAATCATTTGACCTTGTCGTCAGTACCACAGATTTCCTGCCCAGCAGTCATTTTTCACTTGTTTGGGTTGTGGTGAACAGGGTCAAAATGATTTGTTTATTTTTATCTTACTCTAAAACATCTTTCACCACATTCTGTATTTAAGCAATTGGATATTTGAGATTGAAAAGGCTCAGCAAAAGAGAAAAATGAGCCTGTACTGAACCTACTAATAATGGATTATTATGAAAAGAAAAAATGACAGCAGAAAATGAAAACACCGTGGATTTCCTTCTGGCTGGTTTGACATTACAACAATGTTTAACTTAGGGTACCAAGGGAGGTGAACTACATAGACCAAAACACTGGGCTCAGGAGAGCAAGAGTGAGCAAGACAGAAAGAAAGTGGGAGAGGGAGGAAAAGGGAAAATGTAATTAATCACACTAGTCAGTGGGCCTGGGCTGTGGCGGTATTCTCGGGTCCGGGCCTATTCGTTGGCCTCAAGAGAAGGGCTAGTGGAAAAGCAACACTGTGTATGGGTGGTCAGTTAGTTTACAAATTTCAGCTGTGACACAGGCATTCTCCCTTCTGCCATCGCAGACCAAACCACATCACACCAGGGCCCAACCTTCACGCTATGATCTGAGGCCCAGCAGCAACACAAAGAAGCTCACTCGCAAGGCCTAACTTAACTCAACGGCTGTTTACTGTGGTTATGTTGGATATTCTCACAATCAAGATCTGCCAGCACCCTTAGCCACTTTTTAGTTTTCCATGCATTTCACTATTTCTGAGAACCAGACCTCCACCACGTTATTCTGTTTTCTCAGCTCCCTGGGAAAAAGGCTTTCACATCCTTTCCAGTTTTACTGACTATACATTGACAATAGATGTAAGCACACTGTAACCACATCTCAATATATAATAAAATGTGTTTTTCAGCTTTTCATGCTCCTTATAGAAAATATAATTCTGATGGCAACAATAATGCTTGGCTCTTTGGTGCAGGAGTCAGATAAATGCTGATGGCAAACATAGATGCACTAAGCACCTAGGTAGACGCTTCCATTCACAAATACAGTAGTAAGTGTCGATAGATAGAAACCACGTGGTGCACGGGCAAAGTATGCATCACATCCTTCTGACTCTGTGTACGTGTGGAAGATTGCAGTGATCACAGTGAATGCACTATAATACATTTCTCCCACTGTGGGGGCATGCCAATTTCCATAAAATGTTGTATGTGTGGGTGGTTGGAAGGGGTTCAGGAAACACAAAGGTTGAGGTAGTTCATTGGGAACAAAGGCACCTCCACGTAAGCCTTTTCCTTCTTAAGAGTCTGAGGCTCCTGTCCACAATACTGTAAAGCTTAAAAAGAAAAATCATATGCGTCTGTAACATTGTCACTTCGCCTTCATCTCTATTGTCTCTATCGGTAACCATACCTATACTTCATCACACTCACTGTTCCACACAGACGCACACAATACAAATGATAAGCAATGCTGCCTATAGCAAGTTTTCAAGCAAGAACTCACGAGTCTCCAGTGACTCACTGACCCCATTGTAATGGAAATTTTACTATATGGGTATTTTCCCTTGTGACAGAACTCTGATTCATATTACTTGATATATTCTCATATGTATCTGTACTAAGCAAAGTAATCATAGAATGAGTTATATACCTGCTTACAGAAATATTTTAGAACAATGAGCCTTCTCTTTCCCATGGGAAAGGGAGCTAGGGAGATACTGTTTAGTTAAAATTGTTTTACAGCATGGACCATGGCCATGAGACCATGGCAGCAGAACTTTGATGTACTTTGTTTCTGTTACACTTTTCTCCTGGTGCAAGGCAGTGACTGACCCTGAGTCGTGGGCTGATAAGTCCCTTGTGGACTGTCTTTGTTTGAGACTGAGCTAATGAGAAAATACATCTTTACTCCCTCGCAGCGAAGGAGGTATTTAGGTAGGCACGGAGGTAGAGGATTTCAGAACTACACTCAGGCAGGACAGTTTCGCACTGACTCTGTGTACTTCTCTTCTTGCAAGAATAAAAGACAACAGAAAGACAACTTTGATTTGTTTTTGATTCATTCACCAGGTTCCTAACAGCTTTTTGCCTCCACACCCATCGACCTGTCACTGCTCTCTTATCTCTCTGGGCCTCACCTAACAATCTGTATCATCATCTTCCCTGTTTCACCTTTCTCTCTCTTCTATTTCCATGATTTTACAATCTACTCTGCTACAATTGAAAATTGAGTCATAACTTCCTGACAGCGCTGCTCAAAGGTCAGCCCCTCCTCTCTACCCTTTTCTGCGTGCTCCCCACTCCTTTCCCTCCTCTCCCTTTTGGGAGGCCCCTCATCCAACACGCCCAGAGTTGCATTCCACAGACAGTGGGAGCACCTTCAAATGCTGCACATGCACTGCAGACCACCACTTGCAGAAACACACAGGGCAACTGAGCCCCAAGCTCAGCTGCTACCAGGGCTCAGCACACGGCTCAAGCCCTGCCAAAGGGAGCTTTGACTAGGGAGAAATTGCAATGTAGCAGCAACAGAGTCAGTGTGATGACAAGAAGAAAGCAACTGTGGCTCCCAAGGAGCAGAGTGATAACTGTACAGTATTAGTCACCTCTGAGCTGCTGAAACCAACTCCAAGTAAAGTCCTCATGCCACAGTGAGGCCCTCTCATGTTTGTGCTCTTAGTCTGGCAGCTGCAATAGAGGGCTGCAAGGCAAAGCACCTTTTCACCTGCCCCCCAAATCCTCTCTGCTACACAGACAAGCAGCTCTAATGTTCATGTACATGGTCACATACCACAAAACAAGCAGCAATGTGTAGTGCTGTCAATCCAATAGTGGACTAAATAAAAATTTAATTGATTGATTTTAAATATTGCCCCTAAACATTGATGGAGATGTGCAAGGACAATGAAACTGAGCGTTAAAAGCAGAAAAACAAAACCTCAAAAATACGATGGAGACACTTATATCCTAAACCATCACCTTTAAAAAAAACATTGGTGACTATATTGAAAAGATCAAAGCAAAACAAACTGTTGAAACACATGAAAATACTTGTGTGGGGTTCAGCATAGTCTGTTGCCGCATGAAGAAGAACTCACTGCATCGAACCTGTACTTGTGGCACATTCACACCTACCTTCAGATCTCTTTGGCACCGGACAGTTGCTGCTTCTCACCTGAAGAAGGGAAAGTATTACCAAGCATTCAGTTAAACGCAACAAGACCAACACAGCAAAGCCTGTGCACAGTTACAGGTCAGCTGAAACAGGAATGGCTGAATAACATTATACAGTGTGACACACGCATGCAAAGGAGTTACAGCCTAACCAGATAAAATATGACATAAGATTATGATATTCATTTGTGGTACAATTTTTTCCTTCTAATTGTCTACAATGATCCACTGCATACAAACTACTTGTGTCATTGGAATTATTCCCTAACGCACCGATAACAGGAATCTACATGTGGAATTTAAGAAACCTCTGTCCTACAGCAATTGTTTTCATGTGTGATAATAGAGACAGGTACTGTATGTATCCCCTGTTGGCTCCATGGTTAGTCTCCAGTCGTGTCTGCGTGCTGTGATTATCAATGCACACATCTGGATGAATTTAGTCAAGGAATCCTATAAAGAACCTAATGGGCTCTTCTAACATTTCTGAACACTGATTAAGAGCCGTTTCAGATCTTATTCACATCAATGACTTCCACCTGTGATTTATTTAAGTTTTCCACAGAATTCATTATCTATATTACTTGCTCCTTTTAAATGTAAAGGTGGGTTGGGGGTATTTAAGGGGGAGCTTGCGTCCTTTGTTGGTAATGCCCCATACGGCTGAATATTTGCTCATGGGATAAGTGAAGTACTTGGATAAACACTGAGAGCTGCTCAACCACCTACAAGCCGAGCGTAGCGCAGTCCTGTGGAAGTGATACCTCTTCCCCATCACTCCTCACAGATGTTGTCATAAATCTGGCTTCTTACTCACTTATTTACAAAGTAACCTTGCAAAGCTTTGTTGTGATCCGTTTTTGATCTTGTAAATATTATAGTATGCCCACTTTTTGGAGTTACACCAGCATAAAAGGCAGATTTACAGCGTGCGCCGCAGCTCAGTGACGCCTGGCAGTGAAACAGCTTTTAGGGCCTAGTGAGCTTCCAGCAGTGTGACCCATGTTTTATGAGAGAGGCTAACGCAGTGAACTACATTTGTTACAAATTAGGCTTCTGAGTGCGATAAAGTTAACACCTGCAACTTCAAACCTTTGTTTGCGAAAGAGGAGGCCTCTGCAAACCCAGCACAACTTCTGTAGTGTGCTTTTTTTAGACGAGTTAGCTAAATTAATAACACTTCTCTTGCTAACAATGTAACGCTAGAGCCTTGACATTGCTTGATATTTAAATTTTAATTAACGCTTATTGAGAAAACGTTGCCAGGTTTTCTTACCGTTTAAAAATCACATTTTGGTCGAAGAATGCTCAACCGTTGATCCCAAAGGTCAAAGGGCTAACGTTACCCTCGATGACCGCCAGATGTCGCCACACTCAAGGTAAACGTTAGTGATGCCTTCACGTGCGTTACGAAAGGTTTTCACCTGACCTCTGTGTTTTGTAGATTTTGAACGAATAAAGAAATAATTATTAACATATCTACAAAATTAACCCGAGCGCAACTAATTCGACTACTATTCCGTGTAAGAATGTGCAACGAATATTTTATTTTTATCCTGAGCTGTAAAACAAAATAAAATAAAAAAACAACAAAAAATGATTAATATACTATTATATACTATACTAATATATATATATATTTGCTTTTCAGTTTAACATGTGGTTTAGACTTGTTGCTGTATGTCATTAAATTAATTATCTTTTAACCCTGACTGCCACATTGTGTATTTCAAATAGAAATAGAAACTAAAACATAAAATTCCCACCCGTTCTTGAAGTTAAGCCCGGATATGACCACATTACTAGAGGAACCAAACTTATGCTAGCGTTAGTAGCAGTAGCTAATTGTAGCATAATAGCAAAGCTAGCATCTTAAATAACAGTAATAAGAAATAAACTGTAGTGTGTTGACAGCTGTCGTCGTTGGTATGAAGCTGTAGACGAATCAGTAAACAGAGGTAAACGGCGCTTTACTAATTCTTATCGTGAAAAATGTCATCTTAGGGCGCAGCTAATGGCTAAAAGCTAACTGAGCTCATATTATGGAACAATAATTTCTAAATAGTTAATGTTATTCAGCAGTTAACCGTTGCTGGAAATCTAAATGGATGGGGCGGGGACAGATTAAACGCTATTTACGGTCTCAACTCAACGCCAAACAAACGTATTTCAACATGTTAAATGTTGACACTTCCGCTCCAGTTTTAATCACTGCACTTTGTTAGGGAACCATAATCTGTAGCTCAGTCTCCCTTTACAGCTGAGGAATGGTCTGACTGCTGCAGCCCCAGTAAAGATGCACAGCCGGCTGCAGGAGCTGAAGAAGGAAGAGGAGACTCTGCTGAAAATCAAAGTCATGCTACAGGATCAGCTGAACAGGCTGAAGGTGAGTGAGAGGTTAGGGATGAGTGTGTTGGTGTCTTCGTGTTAGTGGCCTCTGTTCATATTATGTGTTGACTTGTGTGTTTCAGTTTGAAGAAGGAGCCTTGAAATCTATCATTAATGCTCAGTCAGAAGAAGGAGCTTCGGAACATGTATCCCCAGAAACGGAGGTAAATCACTTCACCTGATGGGGTCTTTTCGTTTCATTGTTGTATTGGCTAAAGTGCAGCCTTTTGTAAGTTAATAATTATGTTGGTAACAGTGCAGCATTTACAAGTTGAAGCTGTAATTGAAATACAAGCTTGTCGATTTCAAATGTACCTCAAAAAATGCCTTGTGTTATATTAGAAGTAACAGTAAATAACAGCTGTATGAGGAGAGTGTTATATTCTCACAGTGTAATTAAGTGAAAGTGGTCTCTGTCTCTATCTAAGATGTATATGCTTAATATTTTTTTCCATTGTCTCAGGCTTATTTTAACCTTGATGATGAGAGCGAGATCAATCAAACCAAACTGCGACTGAATGCCGTTGTAGATTGTGATATGGAGGAGGAGGAGGAAGAAGAAGATGACGACGACGACGAAGGTGGTGAGGAGGAGGACGAAGATGATGAAGATGACGCTCAGCTTGAGTATAGGCTTGAGTATGGGGTTGAGGAGGATGAGGAGGACGATGAATACTAAGAATCATAGTGTTACATGGAGCTTCAATATTTGCACCTTTTAATGAAGAACCAAATGTCAACAAAATGGCTGTTTATGTATTCACCTGATTTTTACCATCACTTCTAAAATGTATTTATTTGTATAGAGTGAGTGAAAGTGGCAGTGTAAAGATGTGTGGTGCAAACAGTATTCACTCCTTTTGCCTGGTTTAAGGCAATTTATCAGGATTTCAAACATTGTTAGAATTCACAGGATTGTGGCAGATATCTCACTGAAATACGGTAAGACAGTGTTAATAGGTGCTTATACCATGTTAGATGTGCTGTGCATCTAGAGTACAAGAACGTGAGCAGCACTTGAGAATCAGATGTTGAGATGTGTTTGTTAGCCTAAAAATGTATGGCTGGGCCATATAGTAAGATAGGGTTTATGCATTATGTAAGAAGTTATAATTATAAGCACAAAATAAAATGACTTGCGTAGAATCCAACTGACTGCATTTTACAGTGTCTACTTTTACACCAGCATACAGTAATGTTCATCAGAGAAAGGAGAACACATAAGGCAAAGAGGATATGTTTGTTTCATTCTGACTGATGCTATTTAGCAGAGATATTCTATGTAAATGTATCCTAACCTTTACCCTAGAGAATGAGTAATGCAGCGCAAACACTTTTCACCAGCAAACCATTCAGCATTTTCTAAACAGCTAAAACAATACAGTGTGTCTAACAATAAAGGCAGCTTTGACACTGACATCAGGGACAGCTCTGGAGAAGGGTGGCGCAACAACAGGCAACATACAATAGAGATTGCATCAATAGATATATACGGCTTTGTACGTGGTCTGCTGTCCAGGAGTGTTTCCATTCCCCCAGGGAGTTAAGCTCAGCACTTACACCTGCTGCAAATGAATTCTTCATAAGGTATGCCGTTGTCTTATTTAGCACATTTGTTACTGTCAAGACAATAATAAACAGTTCTGAGAAAAAGAGCTCCCAAAGATATCAAACGTTTTTGATATCAGGTTTATTACGATACGAGACACTCCAGAGTGCTTGCATTGGAATTTACAGATATATATTGTGTGGTAGTATTTCTGTGGATCCAAGTCTTGACATTAACGTCTAGTTTTTAATGCAAAAATCTTTCATCAAAGTTTTTCAGATAACATATACTTTATATACAGTAATACTTAAGATTACAATACAGCAGAGCAAGTGACAGAAGAATCCAAGAGAACTATCATCAAAATAAGATTCAGTTGGCTTGTTCGGATTTCAATAAGAATGTACAGAATACCACACAAGAGAATTTTCGCTCTCTCTCCTTCTGATTATTGTTGGAAGTTGTTATTCATTTACTTACTTATGGATTGTCTTGTGAGCATGCACTGTATTTAATATACATCAACCTTGGTAGCTTTGCTTACAGAAGTAAAAGCAGTTTAAATGGGATCTGTGTGGCTCAGCAAGATGAAGTTACACTCCATTGAATTTGAATAGTGGAATTTGGCTCTGTTTGGGAGGTGGGACCCCCCATAGTGCATCACGTTGGATGCTTCCAGACCGTTTGATTATAATTTAATGTGATTTTATTGTGATTTTTGTCTGGTAATATCTTAGGCAGAGCATTTTTTGCACACCAGTAAGTCCCGTGGGTGGGGATGAATATTGGTTCTCGTCTGTGCACAGACGACCGTCAGGGACCGGAGCAGAACCACACAGTGACTGTGGGCTCATGAGAACCATGCTGCGTTGCTGTGTCTTCAGTGTCTGCCATGTGTTTATGCTGGTGCTGTGTCTGTCTGCGGCTGAGGACTTCGACTGGACAAAGAACGACCACAGCTCCTTCTATTATGGCACTTTTCCAGCTGGTACTGTACATACATAAAGGTTGCTCTTATTGTTAGTGTGATACATATATTTATGTTGTTGATGTTGTTCCTATTAAAATCTGTGGACCTGAATGTTGCGGATGTTGTATTTATTAGGATTTTCGTGGGGTGCCGGCAGTTCAGCCTATCAAACAGAAGGAGCCTGGGACAAAGATGGAAAAGGACTGAGCATCTGGGATGTGTTCAGTCACAAAAAAGGCAGAATCCAACGCAATGAGACTGGAGATTCCTCTTGTGAGGGCTACTATAAAGTCAAGGTGGGGTTGAGCAGGCACAGTGTGGACATAGGGAACAACAGTAATAGAAATTACTGTATTTCACTCAGACATTGTTTGTCTTGTACAGGATGATGTTTCTCTGATGAAGGAGCTGAAGCTTAACCACTATCGCTTCTCAATATCTTGGCCAAGAATCATGCCGACTGGAGTAAAGTGTGGGTATCTGCTGAAGTTCATCTACTGTGGTATACTGATCTATACATGTAAAATGTTATTTACACTCACTGTTTTCAGCTGACCATGTAAATGAAAAAGGAATACAGTACTATGATGAACTCATTGATCATCTGCTGGAGAACCAGATCACCCCTATAGTCACTCTGTACCACTGGGATCTTCCACAGGTTGGTATGATCTGCAACCTCAGCATGTTTACGTTACCCTACCACCAAAATTCTTATATTTCTGAATTTCTAGGTCTTACAAGAAAAATATGGAGGATGGCAGAACATAAGCATGGTCAACTATTTCAATGAGTTTGCCAACCTGTGCTTTGAAAGATTTGGCAACCGTGTCAAGCGTTGGATCACGTTCAACAATCCATGGGTAATGTATTTCCACCTTTTAATGTACTGTGACATAAAACTGGGCTGAACGTGGTTCACTGGTTACTGAATGTTCTGTCATCTCTCAACCACAGTCCGTAGCGGTCGAAGGCTATGAAACAGGTGAGCATGCTCCTGGAGTGAGGCTGAGAGGAACAGGAGCGTACAGAGCCGCGCATCACATAATTAAGGTATTATAATCACTTTTGGTTTGTGGTGATGTGGAAAAAGCTGGGTTTAAACAAAAACCTTTAAACCTGACTACTTCATCCTGAAATGTAAAAATATATTTTTCCCAGGCACATGCCAAGGTTTGGCACAGCTATGACACCCAATGGAGGGCAAAACAAAAAGGTAGGTACATAAAACCAAACATTCTTTGAATACATGTTTGTCTGAGTGCTGAGAGAGGCTGTTCGCATCTGCAGGTCTAGTGGGCATTTCTCTGGCTGGGGACTGGGGAGAACCGGTGGACATCAGCAACCAGAAAGACATTGAAGCAGCAGAGAGATATGTCCAGTTCTACCTGGGCTGGTTTGCCACACCTATCTTTCACGGAGACTACCCCCAAGTGATGAAAGACTTTATTGGTAAGACAAATTGTAAACTTTGACTTTACACATCAACATCTAACTAACATCTATTTTTAATTGCATATGAAGGAAGGAAGAGTGTCCAGCAGGGTCTCGGCACATCTCGTCTGCCTGCATTTTCCCCCCAGGAGAAGAGCTACATTAAGGGGACCTGCGACTTTCTTGGTGTTGGTCATTTCACCACTCGCTACATTACTCACAAGAACAACCCATCAGGCCGTGCAAGCAGCAGCTACTTCACGGACCGTGACGTGGCTGAGCTGGTTGACCCACGGTGGCCTGACCCGGGGTCCGAGTGGCTGTATGCTGTGCCCTGGGGTTTCAGACGTCTGCTCAACTTTGTCAAGGTGATTTCAGCTGCATAGCACATTGCAGATGATCCACATCACATTTGATTAGGAAATGTTCTCACACGGCCTGAGACTTTTGCGTGACGTTCCATAGTTACATAGAACCAATTATCTTTGAGTAGCCATTCTGACTTGTTCTCTTTTTAGACTCAGTATGGAAATCCCATCATTTATGTGACTGAGAATGGAGTGTCCGAGAAGATGCTATGCACAGAGCTGTGTGATGACTGGAGGATACAGTATTATAAAGAATATATCAACGAGATGCTAAAAGGTAACTGAACCCGTCGTGTTGTATAACTGTATAAAATCAAAGAGTTCAACTAATTAAGTCTGATTCAACTCACTCAGCGATTAAAGATGGAGTCAATGTGAAGGGATACACCGCATGGTCTCTGCTGGACAAGTTCGAGTGGGATGAAGGCTACTCTGAGAGGTTTGGCTTGTACTACGTGGACTTCAGGAACAAAAACAAGCCTCGCTACCCTAAAGCTTCTGTTCAGTTTTACAAACGCATCATCAGCTCCAATGGTTTTCCCAATCAGAGAGAGGTGAGGCGTAACAGGAAAGCCCACTTGACTATAATCCTGCTCTATCTTTATGTCATTGCACTTCATATGCTCACTTCCTGTGCTGTTAAGGCCCTTGGAGTGATTGATTATTGCAATGCCCTTCCACTAAATAAGCCACTGATGATACAGAGTTGCACTGTAAACCTTCACAGGTTGAGAACTGGAGGAGGAAGGCTGTTGAGACCTGTTCTTCTAGCAACCAGCTCCTTGCTGCAGGTTAGTCCATTTATAACAGCCCTGACCTTGTGTGTTCAGGATCAGAGGTGAGCAACTAGCTGGGGTAAACAAATAAAGATTCCAAAAACCTGCCAATAGATTTGAATACAGAAAGCAAACGATTATAATTTCGATTCAAATATCTACTGCTGATTATAAGCATCTCAGAAAAAGCATTAATACAAGTCAAACCAGAATGCTGGAAAAACAAAACACAACAGAACCTGCTATGGATCAGCTGAGACATCTTTTTTGTTTGCCCCTCCAGCTAGAAGAAAACCAAAGGAACATGCAGAAATGCCACAGGTTTGGCCAGTGCATGATGAAGTTTAGAACTTTATGGTATATGCATTGTATAACTCATTACTTTTTCTGTTCTGTGATGGTGTGGCTTTAAATCTTACTAACACCTTGCGGTTTATTGGTGCCTTTGAAAAGCTTGGACAGCTTATATATAGTGCAGCTGCTTCTAATTTGCAAGAGCAACTCTTTAGATTTTAGCTTTGACAAACACTTCTGCATCACACAAAGCAAAACTGCATGTTTAACCAGACAATAGAATACCAGAACATGTCACTGTGTATTTTTAGACCTACCTGGCTCAGGTGCCAACACTGCTTTCTTTACCAGCGGCTTGCAGTTCTCAAAGGGTTAAAGTGATGTTTAATCAACTGAGAGTCATTTCTCTTTTTCTATCAGAGGAACAGCGGAGTACTGCTGCCAATATTCTAAGACTTATACATGGTAAGAAAACATCTTATGCTCACTAAAAATAAGCTCAAAACTTAAAAACAAAAAGATTTGACTTGGGTAAGAAATATTAACCCTTTGAGTGCTGTGCTTGAGCATTATTACTTGCTTTACTAGCAGTGTCTGAACTTTACCATGATGCCAGTGAGTCCTGTGTGTGTGCTTTGCAGACCCTTTGACCAGCCACATGGAGATGGTAACTGAGATCGTTGTTCCCACCGTGTGCACCCTTTCTATTTTGCTCTGTGCCATCTTCCTTATGTTCCTGCTGAGGAGGCGGAACTAGACAGTGAGCACATTTACAAATGCAAACACCATACAGACACATATTGTTAGTACTTTAATAGATTATGTGTGAACATAAAAATATTACTCATACTGTAGTCAAAAAAGCTTCATTACTTTGACGTCTACATATTGTTTGCTGTAAAAACGTTGATATTGCCTTTATTAGTGCATTTAAAACATTACAGACAGGCCTATATCTGACTCAAAGTGTGGACAGCCCTGCAACAAGTTGGTCGATTCTAATTAAAATCCTGCTGTGGAATACTACACCTGCAAAGAGTGTGATTTTATTTTTTGTTTAGTTTAAACTGTAAGTGCAGAAAACCTGTTCAAAATGTTTTTCAAAACCAATGTTGAACAAGGAAATTCAAAAATGAAACCGTATAACAAAAATTCAGTATATGAGCCGGACTCTCACGGTGCTCATTGCAGCATGTTCACTGCTAATGGGGATGTGAAGTATGAAAACAAACATCTCATTTGCCATTTGTGCATATTCATGCAAAGTTGATGAGACTGCAGCACACCATGGTGGAGAAGAAGGCTGGATCCTCGCTCTCCCCATTCATGGTTTCATTTGGGTAATCTAAAACAAACAGAGGAAAAAAGGAATAATGTGCAGGTTGGACAGCTGGTACTCACCACTACAGTATGTGACAAAGCATTTGGTGCTTAAAGATCACCTGTATCAAAGATGACATGATCTACAAGTGGTCTGTCACTGAACTGCAAGGACGTCCTGACCTCACGAGAACCGTGGCCACTGGACACCTCAACGCCCCACAAAACTGGATTTTCTCTGTGGAACACACATACACAGAACGTTGTAGTTTGCTGTAAAATACTCGCTACGTGGCCTGTTCACAAAAGGGCAGCCACTAAATACTGTAGTGAATGCATCACTATAAAAATACCATTGGGTTGGGTCATTAATGCTGCATCTGGGGGCGGCCAGATGAGTATATATGGTTGTAGATGCGCTCAGGAAGTTTTTAAACGATATACACTCTTCTTAATTAAATGACAGATGCTTAAATGTCAATAAGCACACAAATATCTTTCTTCACTAATTTCTTTGGATATAATGATACCCTGCCTCTCGGCCATAGCCAGCTGGGATAGGCTCCAGCACACCCGCGACCCCTGTGGGGAAGAAGCGGTAGATGATGAATGATTAATGATACAATAAATTATATCCTCACTTCTGGTAAAAATGGCTGATCAGGGCTGGTTTGATTTGGAGTTTAAATTCATGTTCCTCATCATAGGGGTGTGCTTTGTAATGCTGCAAACATGATCTGCAAGAAAACAAATGAAAACAATTACTTGACTACTATAATCATGAATCACATGAACAGAAAAAAAAACAACTATTTACTGTGTGAGGAGGAACAGTCTGTCGTAGGGCAAACCCAGGAATGTGCTGCAGGTCACAATTATTTCCAGCAGATGGTGTAATTTTCTGAGTCGGATTACTTGCTCCTGCAGATCAACGTCTGTGCTCAGGTAGTAACACTGGGGAAAAACATTATGCAGACTCAGCTATACCTACTATTGTCACTTTAAAATAGTAGCAGTCAGTAATGTAGTCTTAACCTTACCAGGTGTTTTAGAGTTGTCAACTGTTCACCTGAGGAGAAAAAATTAGATCCAAACAGTTAAGGGATCAAAAATCCCATTAACAGTACAGCAACTGTACATGAGGATTTAGAATTAGAGTTTTAAAATACCAATGAGGTAGTTGATGTAATCCTTTCTAATTTTGTCCAGACCCATCTCTAGCAGCATGTGAACCGGTGTAACGCCAGAGAGAGACACGTGACCGATCTGCTGGTGGTAAGACTGCAGGATGAGTTTACTGAGGGAGCTGCTGCTGTCTCCGTGAATCTGTGCGGGAAATAGACAAAAAACACAAGTACACATATTGCACTATACAATCTCTGATTGTCTTATAGTCTTCATTAACTGTAACATCCCATACCCAGGGTTTGATGTCTCCATATCGCAGAGCGTCAATGACCAATTTTAAAGAGTCTCCAATGTCTTGATATGAAGTCACACCTATGAGGAAAAACAAATGAGACCATTATCACTTCTGCCTTATTATATTGTTACATCAAATTAAACTTTCATAAAATGTACTACTTACTTTTCCTCATGCGAACCCACAGCTGTTCCACAAAATCCAAATCCCCTCGTACCAAGAGGGAATTGAAAATGGTAGTGTCTGTCTCAGACTTCAGGTTTGTGGTCTTCAAAAAAAGAACAATCAAACAAAACAATGTATTCAGAAATGTATTCATTTGTGAAACAGTTCTTGCCTTTAACACAACCATACCTCTGTTGATTTTTCAGTCTGCTCCTGCAGAGTCTTTGCTGTGCTCTGAAGCTCTGAAGAAGAAATAAAGGGTAATAAAGAGATAAATGAATATTATGCATTAACTGCTGGTGCTACCAGTGTTCATGTATTAAACAGAATAAGTACCTTCTAGGTAGGCCTTGGTCAGATTTACAGCTGATGTAGTTTCCAACGGTTCCATCCACTCAGTCTCACCAGTCCTTAAACCATCAGCAAGAGTCTGTAATGTCAGAAATGTAATTTACTACTTGTACAGTTGTTGCGCTTACTTAGGTTCACACCCAGATTACTGTAAAACACAAACCTGAAGAAACTCTAGTTCCCTGTACATCTCAAACACTGGGCTCCTCATGTCTCCGCTGGCAATTTTTATATTCTGTATATGAACAACAAAAAATGTTTATTAGTTTTTTTCACATATCATGATAGATGAGGACAATGTGTGTGCAAGTGGTTGCTGTACTAGTGTGGCTGTAGAAGACAAAGGCGGCGTCTCAAGGATATTCTCCACATGGCTCCATTTTAAATCCACTGTCACGCTGCTCTGTGACTCAATCATGGTGTTTTCAACAATAGTGGAGCCAAACAAGCTGAACCTGGCACTGCCTTTAATGGCCATCTGGAAACAGATGATATAAGTAAACAAACATCCATCGACAGTGATATAGATTGTATGAAAAGTCTTGTATGATACACACAGAGGATGGGTGATGCCTTTTCTTGTGCTCTTGTTTAAGGTCATCTAAGGATATGAGGGATGATTTGTCCACAGTTGAGCCTAGGAAGATTCCAGACAGAACACGAGTGTCAGAGACATTAATATTACGCAGGAGTAACTGGGATTTTCTAGAGCTAAGATGTGTTTGAGCTATACCTTTGCAGGTAACGGCGTATAATTTGACACCAGACACTTTAGTGCCCATAAACACTGTTTCAGCCCCAAACCAAGCTGTCCCAGCAGGATCAGACATGTCACATCGCACCCACATAGGATGTAGTGGTGCAGAGGTGTTGCCCACAGCTGACACACTGGCATTCTGTGATAACGTGTACAGTGACAGCAACTGCCTATAAAATGGGAATGCAATGAAATATTTTTATTTTTAGCGGCATTATTTCAGATAGTTTTTTATTTTACTAAGTGTGATACATTAGTCACCTTGCTTTCATTACTGTGAGTGGCTGTGGTCCCAAATCTGTTGGGAATACTCTGGAGTCATTGTCAGTATCCTCAGCACTACCATCAACACAGTCCAATGTTTCAGTCATTTGTTGATCATTGTTTACTTTTGGTACCTTTAGGACAAAATAAAATCATGATACAGTGGTGAGTATAAACATTCAAAGAAAAGACAAGAAGCACAGATCTTAAGTATGTTTAGGGATGTGGTGGAAATCAAGCCTGGAGGAGTATATCAGCCTAGTCTTTAATAATTCATATAACTGAATGTGCAACGTTTGGCTATAAGCCAAGACACCACAGACTAAAATACCCAGAGCTTGAGGACAATCAAAATATTTAATAAACAATGCCATTACTCACATAATTCTCACAGATGAACACTGGCTGGTTGTCACAGCACATATTCACAACAGCAAGTTTGTCTCCATTCGTCTTTAATATTTGAACGTCCTCCTGAAAGCAAACAGAAGTAAAGAAAAGTAAAGATGATCACGCAGTCGTGTGGTAAACTGTCACTGTGAAAACTGTTGGATTTTGTACCTCAAATGTACCCGGATCGTTGCTCTGCACATCTTGAATGGATCTAAAAGTCACAGCAGGAATTAAATGCTACAGGAGGCTGAAGAAACAAGAAGCTGAACGAGCTATAACTTTAATGTGTTAGTGGCATATACGTTACGCCCAGTCCTCACCGAAGAAGACGATGAAACTCCGCGGCCCTCGATATGACTTTTGAGCCCATCCCTGGCCACAAACGCAACAAATCCCCGGTTACAGAACAATCTGCAAATAAACCACAGAGAAGACAAACAGAGCAAAACTCGAACTGAGCGCTGCTGTTGATATTTCGACAATCGCGCGCTTCCCAGGCGTTGACGTCACGAGGTCGCAGGTCATAACCTAAACATTATACATATAAATTATTAAATTAAATTTACAACAGTCTATATTAAACGCTTGTGGGAAAAAGTGAAGTATAAAAAATACATTTAATAAAAAATCTTAGCAAGAAAGTAGTTCGCTAACTACGGATATCCTTCGCCAACGTGGAGTAAAGAAATAGCACTTGACATGTGAACAACTTTACCAAAAGTACAAATGTTAATATATTTGGTAATATATGTATTCAGCGTGAGTATCTTCTGAGTTTGGCCATAGTAATGATCGGAAGGCTTTGGCGTGGTACGGTCCAAGGCGGAGCTATAAAAGGTTCGGGGCGCTTCACCAGCTTCCTCTTGCGCTGTCTCCCCTTGAGAGAGTGGAGCTTAGTCTACGATGAGACGTAAAGCGTTTACCGGGGGAAAAGGGTGATGCGTCGCATTTATCTCCTTATTAACACGCTGTGTAACGGGGGTGTTTTTTATTCAACGATAATCAATGGGGGAGCGTTTTCCGAAAGCTCCCAGAGCTGAGACAACACGGAGCCGCTTTAGCTCAACGAAGTTGCACGTGTGCTCGTTTGTATTGTAGCGAGGGGTCGTTAATTCTGCTAATACTTACTCTAATATTTGCAATTTATGTGGGCAGGATAACGTCAACCCATGCTAGCACAGGCTTTAGTTTACAAAAGTTTACACTTAAAATGTTCAAAGGAAAGCTTGAACAACTTTGTCTTGAGTAGTAACTTTATTTTGGCAGGGAGGCGTGTTTTTCCTCCCGTGAGTTTAAAGTAATGTTTGCTATGATGGTGTAATTTGCGTCTGACCCGGTGAACAGTGACAGTTGCCTGCTGTCTCAAAGCTGTCGCAGGGTATTGATGTAAACTAAATTCTGAGCAAATGTTGATGATGGTCGGCTGTGTGAGTGTCTTCGGTTTGTATTTTACTTATGTGTTCTCCGGTCCTTCTCAGCGCATGCGCGTTATTGCTCACATGAAGAACCACATGCAGGGCCATGCATAATTTAAAGCCAAGATGCTGATGTCACCAAAGGCTTCAGAAATATCCCAGGTCAGTCTCTGGTCATGTAACACTTTTTTTTTCTTTAAACAAACTGCAGACCAACCTGTGTCTCCTTACTGTGTAGGTATCACTCTGCAGAATGTGAACCCACTGAGGCTCGCCCCCGGAGGTCATGTTGGCCGCTTCTGGATTTGGACAGAGTGCTTTCCGCAAGCTGGATGAGTTGTACGGCACCTGGCGTAAACATGTTTCCTGGAAGGATTACAAGTAAGTGTTTAAGCAGCATGTAAAATGCAGCAAAAGTGAAACTGTTAAACAATGCGGTGATGAGCTTCCATTTTGGTTCGTGTTTTTGAATTTATGTGATGTTACCTGAAGTTCTGAGCTTGGCTGTTATGTGGCAGCTCACTTTATTTTAGCGTTTGCCTACACTAACTCCTTGACTCCTGTCTTAGCCTACCAATGCACAAGATGACCAACACAGACCTGACCAGGATTCTGAAGAGTGAAGTGATCCAGAAAGCACTTCGTGCACCAAAGTAAGCTCTGCTTCACTGAAGTTCTTCAACCTTGCTTTTGCCTTCGTCCATTATGATGATCTACTTCGTGTCCGTGTTTCTGAACCCTGATTGTTATGAAGTGCTGAGTGACGCGTGAAAAATTATTACAACAGCATTTAGAAGTTTACATTACTAAATCTGTTGACTTGTACTTGCAGCAAGAAGAAAAACCAGAGTATTGAAGAAAGATGAAGAAACCTGTTACGAGGACATCTGCCAAACCAAGGCATAAATTTCTATATGCTGGAGTTCAGTGATTAATAAATTGGTTGTTTCAAATAAATGAGTCAAAGCTGTCCTTAAATACTTGATCACAAGAGTTAAGATTTCACAGAAGCCAATAAGTCAATGTTTTGGAGCTGTAAGGTCATGCACATGGGTTGAGAATGCTTCATTGTTTGCTCTTTACCAAAACCTTGCTATTCAGTTGTTTGCCATGAAGCTGTAGCAGAGGGAGGCTTAAGGATTTGAAGTCTGACACAACTGACTCAATCGTGTTTTCAACAGAAGTAAAACTAGCTGAATTTGACGCTGCCTTTTAATTGCCACCTGGAAGCAACTAATGTATGTATACAAAGGTGCCAGAAAGGAAAAACCTGGAACCTTGATTTCACTGCGGTAATGTTTCAAGGGTGGGTTATTTAGAAACATGATGCATTCAAGCTTAACTTGCAGGTAAGAGTGTAATTTGACACCAGATGCGTTAGTGCCCATAAACCGGCCCAAACCAGGCAGTACCTGTCACACTGCAACCACACAGGACACTGGTGTTGTTCACCACTGACAGACATCCTGTGATTACATGTACAGACGGCAACGAATTTTTATTTCAGTGCAAGTTTCAGGTTTTTGCCAAGTGACTCATTAGTCACGTTGCTTTCATTACTGTGAGCAGCTATGTTCCCAAACCCTCCGCATTACGTATCATCTCCGTCTAACACTGACTGCTTGTCACAGTACATAATCACAACAGCAGTTCTTTCTCCATTCGTCTTGAATATATGAATTGTCTCCTGAAAGACAACAGATCACAAGTAAAGACTATCACGCAGTCGTGTTGTAAACAAAAGGTCCGTAAACTGAAAATGCCCTTCGCTGTTCATAACTAACAAATTACCTCAAATACACACATCGTTGCTCTCCGCGTCTTGAATGGATCTAAAGGACACACCAAGCTAAGATGATAAATAACTGAGCTAAGATGGCTCAATGTAAACACAAATGGAGCAATATTCGAACTGAGCGCTGCTGTTGATATTCCAACTATCGCGCACCGCGTAGACGTTGACGTCATGGGGTCACAGGTCATTATTTTATATTCAACGCATGAAAAAAAAGTTAAATGTGGCTGTGATCTGACTCTGTATTTACAACAGTCTATATATACGCATATAAGAAAAAGCGGGACGTAATAAAAAACTAATTTAATAATAAATATTTCCAAGGAAGTAGTTCGTTGTCTCCGCATATCCTTCGCCGCCAACATGGAGTAAAGAAATAGTTCCTGATGTGTGGAGCAACTCTACGTTTAAATTTGTTTAGCTCTATTTTTTTAACCAAAAGTACAAATATAAATATCTCGGCTTTTATAGCAGTTCCATCATGTGTGTTTTCTGAGTTAGAACATAATAATGACCAAAATGCTGGTTTTGACGGAAGTAGTACGTACCGGGGCGGAGGCATAAAGCGTTTGGGGTGGTTTACCAGCTTCCTTTTTACTGTGGCCGCCTGAGCGTGTGGAGCGTGGTTCCCGGCGAGCCGTAAAGTATTTACCGAAAATGGTAAGATATTGTACATAGCTCGTTATAAACTTGGTATTCTGCTACGTGCAGGTTATTACTACCTCATATTCAACGAATCGACTGTTATTAATGGGCCGTAGGAAAGCTATGTTTATGTGAAATGGAGAAGAGTGTCCGAAAGCTCCTGGCTAGCTAAGCTAACACGAGGAGCCATTTTGGAAAAGTAGCTTTAGTAATTCAGCGCAGCTACACGTGTGATTGTTCACAGATGGATGATTGGCTATTAACTTAGCTCGTTTCTATTGTAGCCATTGCTATTTATTTATTGATTGGTTCGTCGTTAATTCTGCTAATACTACTCGCAGTATTTTGAGCTATGGCTGGACAAGGTAACCTAAAATTGGCACGCTAACGTCAAACCATGTTAGCACAGGCGAGGTAAGGTAAGGCCCACAGCCACTGATGAAACGTTGGCATGTTCTTCAGGCACAAGTTTTGTTTTTTAGTGGCAGCCAAACTCAGTCACTATCTCTGACTCTCTGTTTCCTATGTGCTTCCTCAGGCCTGCTCCCGACCCTTGATCTCGGTTTACTCCGAGAAAGGCGAATCATCAGGCAAAAATGTTGTCATGCCTGCTGTGTTCAAGGCTCCGATTCGCCCTGATGTTGTGAATTTTGTTCACACCAACATGCGCAAGAACAACCGTCAGCCTTATGCAGTCAGTGAACTTGCAGGTAAATAAATGGTAACGTTCTTAAATATTAGATTTTAAGTTGATGCAATCGCTCAAGGTGGTACATAAGTTAAATTCTCCAATTGCTTGTGTGTATTCCAGGCCACCAGACTAGTGCAGAGTCCTGGGGTACAGGAAGAGCTGTCGCCCGTATTCCTCGTGTGAGGGGTGGTGGTACTCACCGCTCTGGCCAGGGTGCTTTCGGAAACGTATCCTTAAGAACATTTACATGATTTACTATTAAATGGTAAACTTGAGATTTGCTGTGATGGTGTAATTTGCGTCTGACTCAGTGACCAGTGACAAAATGCCTACTTGTCATGAGCTGGCACAGATGGTTGACGAACATGGAGTCTGAGCCGGTCTTTAACAGCTTCATTAGTTTTATGTCAGTAGTTGTCTAACCTTGACTTGGCTTCGTGTAGATGTGTCGTGGTGGTCGGATGTTTGCCCCCACCAAAACCTGGCGTCGCTGGCACCGTAGAATCAATGTAACCCAGAAGCGCTATGCCATCTGCTCTGCCCTGGCCGCCTCTGCAATTCCAGCACTTGTCATGTCCAAAGGTAAGCTTTTCAAGTGTTAACTGTAAAAATCTCAAATCTCCCTTTTAGGAAGGGAGACATGTATTTTGAAGTACGGATTAATGTTTGCTATGATGGTGTAATTTGCGTCTGACCCAGTGAACAGTGACAGTTGCCTGCTGTCTCAAAGCTGTCGCAGGGTATTGATGTGAGCTAAATTCTGAGCAAGCTTTGATAATGGTGTGCATGATTTAAATCACTAGACGCTTGTTTGCATATATTCAACCAACATTCTTATGTCTTAGGACACCGCATTGAGGAAATCCCAGAGGTTCCGCTGGTGGTTGAAGACAAAGTTGAGGGCTACAAGAAGACCAAGGAGGCAGTGGTCTTGCTGAAGAAGCTTAAAGCCTGGAATGACATCAAGAAGGTTATTTTAATTGCAAACATACTACTTGCAGCAGAAAATATACTGATAATTGGCCAATACGATTGCTAGTGAGTGGCTTTGGTTAGTATTTACTTTAGTTTTATTTTTTGTTGTCAGGTCTACGCTTCTCAGCGCATGCGTGCTGGTAAGGGTAAGATGAGGAACCGCAGACGAATCCAACGCAGAGGGCCATGCATCATCTACAACCAAGATGCTGGTGTTACCAAAGCCTTCAGAAATATCCCAGGTGAGTTACTGTCACTTTTGTTTTTTTTTTTCTTTCTTTAAACAAACTGCAGACCAACCTGTGTTTCCTTATTGTGTAGGTATCACTCTGCAGAATGTGAACCAACTGAACCTCCTGAGGCTCGCCCCCGGAGGTCATGTTGGCCGCTTCTGCATCTGGACAGAGAGTGCTTTCCGCAAGCTGGATGAGTTGTACGGCACCTGGCGTAAACATGCTTCCTTGAAGAAGGATTACAAGTAAGTGTTTAAGCAGCATGTAAAACGCAGCAAAAGTGAAACTGTTAAACAATGCGGTGATGAGCTTCCATTTTGGTTCGTGTTTTTGAATTTATGTGATGTTACCTGAAGTTCTGAGCTTGGCTGTTATGTGGCAGCTCACTTTATTTTAGCGTTTGCCTACACTAACTCCTTGACTCCTGTCTTAGCCTACCAATGCACAAGATGACCAACACAGACCTGACCAGGATTCTGAAGAGTGAAGTGATCCAGAAAGCACTTCGTGCACCAAAGTAAGCTCTGCTTCACTGAAGTTCTTCAACTTTGATTTTTCCTTCGTCCATTATGATGATCTACTTCGTGTCCGTGTTTCTGAACCCTGATTGTTATGAAGTGCTGAGTGACGCGTGAAAAATTATTACAACAGCATTTAGAAGTTTACATTACTAAATCTGTTGACTTGTACTTGCAGCAAGAAGAAAAATCGCAGAGTACTGAAGAAGAATCCTCTGAAGAACTTCAGGATAATGATCAAACTCAACCCATATGCCATGACAGCAAGGCGTCATGCCATCCTTAAGCATGACCCTAAAGTGAGTGAAACGGTGTAGGTTGAACTGCAAATATTCTGACGTTGTGAATTGTGACTAAAATTGTTTTCTTACTAGATCAAGGCCAAGATGCTAAAACCGAAGAACCCCAAGAAGAAACCTGTAAAGAAGGAGTCTGATAAACCCAAGGCATAAGTTTCTACATGCATATGGACTGGAGTTCAATGATTAATAAATCAGTTGTTTCAAAGGCACGAGTCAGAGCTGTTATTCAAGGCGTAATGTTCGCAAAAGTTTATTTAGACTTTAGTTCACAGAAGCTTTAACAAGTTAATATTTTGGCGTAAATGAATGTCAAGCACACAGGTTGAGCAGCATTTGTCATGATTAACATTTGATCTTTAGAAAACATGGCTATTCAGACAGGCCTTTTGTACAGCCCAGAGAGTAGTTCAATACATAATTAATTTCACTTGGCATGGATGTTTGTATGCTAACTATGCAGGTTATTACCCATAAAAGATTTAATATAAACTGGTACATTAAATCCAAAATATAAATCTAGTCCCCTGACTTTACATTGCGATTCCATGGGTGGGTGTTCCAGGCTTATTGAGCCCGATGGTGCTGCACAACCAGCCTGCAAAGTCCACCTGCTCAGCCTCCGACTGCTTGATGAAGGGGTGCACCTAGCGAAAGAGGGGAAATGTTACTCCAGAAAGTTAAAGTACAAAATGAGGGTAGTGCTAAATATAAACACCCACCATTAACTGTTTCAAATCTGCTCTCTCTGCAGGGTTCTTGATCAAACTGCAACAAATGGCAAAACATTGTGTTGAACACTTAAAACACAGTCTGGTTTTGGCTGGTGCCATTAAATACTTGCTCACATACCATTTATTGACAAAGTCCTGAAAGTCTGTGCTAAAAATCCCAGGAAGCTTTGGTGGAGGCTGAAAGTAAGATGAGCTGACATAAGTGAATGCATAAGAATTGTATCTGCCTTGTCCACACAGGTTCAGAATGTCAGATATGCCAGTGTGCTGACCACACTCACCTCATTGACGATGTAATCAAGCAGCTCAAATATAGCCATCGGTGGTCTGCTGTCGGGTCCATACGCTGGGAGGGAGAAGTGCCATTGTCTTCTATTAGTCAACCACGATATTTTAATATTGTCATAGTGTGAGTCGATCATTGAAGGATCCTGTTATCTAAACATTCACAAGATGTAGCAGTGTCACTTCAGACTCACAGCTGCCTGGTCGTCCTGGAGGCCGGGGCTTTGGGGAGGATTCACTAACTACATCTCCTTCTATGGGGCAGCCAAAAATCTGTTCCAGTTCCTTGGCATCAGGAGGAGGGATGGGGAAGCGTCCAATGGCCATTTCAACCAGAGATAGACCCATACTCCATATGTCTGACTGGACGGAGTAGTGAGTGCCCTGCAAACGCTCAGGCTGTACAACACACATGCAAACATAAAAATACATTGAAATGCTATGTGGCTTCCCTGGTGAGTTCCACTGTGTCCCAGCAAACCACTGAATACCTGAAAGTCAAACTGTTCCTCATTAAAACAGATAAATGGCACTTTAATGACATATGTAATATTTTATTTTAAATTGCATGATTTAGTTATTAGTGGTTTGTCTGAACCTGAAACTAGAGGCTAATTTGTGACTGTGTGCAATATAGAATGGAGTGCATCCACTGAACTCACAGACATGTAGGAGCGAGTGCCCACAAAGGAGTTGGCCATGGAGTCTATGAGCTGCCCACTCACTCCAAAGTCACACAGCTTGATCTCACCCCGGGAATTCACCAGGATGTTCGAAGGCTTGACGTCTGAAAAGGGAAGAGCATGGAGTACAAAGAAACAGCTGCTGTGTTGTGTGCTTTAACAACACAGACACAATGTATCTGTGAGGTGAAGATCGATACTCTGAGTGCTGCAAGCCTGAGCATTATGTGATCTGTCCCTAAAAACAGGAAGTGCCACGGAAAGAAGTTTATCATAAGCTAAAGCCTTGTTGAACTTGTGACGCACCTCTGTGCATGATCTTGTGTTTCTCCCTCAGGTAGGAGAGACCTTTAATTACCTGGAAAGACAAACATTCCCGAGAAGAATACAGATTACTCGCAAAAGAAACAACACACTGCTACATGAAAAGAATGATATGAATAGATCTGTAGTGACAAATACAGCATAAAACTAGTGGGAGAGGTGTTGAGTTACGCACAGCGATGCTGACTTTGCCAAGGATCTGCTCAGGGATCTTGCCTGCTTTCTTAAGTGACTGGTCCAAAGAGCCGCCATCCTACAGAAAAGTAACATGGAGACATTTCAAAATCAAATTAGTAAACAATGAGACTCTAATTATCTTAAACACACACTTTACTAGCTGTAAAACAACACAGACCGTGAGTGTGGGGTAAAAACCCCAGCAGACGTGACAAATTAAAGAGCTCTACCATATGCTCCATGCAGATGCTGATCTCTCCGTCGCTGTAGAACGCGCCGTAGAAGCCCACGATGTAGGGGGAGTTACACTCATGTAGCACCTGCAGCTCCCTAATGATCTGGTTCCTGATGGCAGGTTTGATCTCCAGGTGGATCAGCTGGAAAGCAGGTGACTCCATTTACGCAGAACGTAAGGACTGAACAACGCAATGTTACTCATGCATGAGAGAAAAGAACCCACAAACACAAAAAAGCGCAGAGGAGAAATGTTTTATTGTTTTATATAATGTTTTTATCAGTGGAGTTCAGTGTGGATATTCACCAATATTGTATTTTTAGCCTGACAAATCCAACGTACCCTGTTGTGCTCCAGCGTTATATAACTCCCGTCTACCGTCACGCCACAGCTTACCTTCCTCGCCATAATAAGACCAGAGGGTCGGTGGGAGACCTTGAACACAACTCCTCCGTTGCCTGCACCCAGCTCGCAGATCTTCTCAAAGTCGTCGTCCTTCAGCTCTCCCACCTTCTGCTTCTGTGTCAGAAAGGCCTCCAGGCGTTTCCGCTGCTGCTCATCCAACTCGAGCTCCTCTAGTTTCTTCTGCAGTGCCTCCAAGTTGGTTCTTACACAGAGATGGATAGAGAAAATACACGTGAGCCACAAATAATCTGTGCTTCGCTTTCCTAAGTAAGAGCGTCTTGAGTCCGTCGCCAGAATATGAGACAGCCTGTTATGAATACTCACACCATGAGAAGTTAACTGTGCCTGCACAGGTTCTGCTCTTGACCCACTCCACTGAAGTCTAATTCAGGCTAAGCCTTTGTCTTTGACACTGTAGAGACTAATTACTTCATCAGTCTTTCCATTTTCCTTTTTGTTCATTTAAAGTAAAAAAAACTGCAAACTGCTTTCTACTGCAAATGACCAGTGAATCAAAGAAAAGTCATGCATGATCTGAGTTCTGCTCAGCTGCTGTGATGTAATAATTGTGATACTCTTTCATATCTGCATTATAATGTTCCCATCTGTGCATAATAAGAGGGTTTTCATGAAACCTACTGCTAATTATGTTTTTTTTAAATCTTTGTAACTGATCACGACTCAGTGGAGAGTTGCTGGAGCACACCACACAGCAAAGAGAGGGTTAAGTGCTTTTATTTCCGACAGCAGGCCCGCATATCCATGGAGACGAGGTGCCGAGTTTGGGTTGGCTGAGGGTGGCGTGGGCGTTTTGTCGACAAGAGTGCGAGGTGGAGGAGGCTGGAGATCCAGAGAAGAGGATCACACTCTAAACAATATGTGGGAGGGACCACAGCAGTGCACACTGCAACCCCCCCACACAGTGTCCAAGGACGCCTCGCACAAGATGCAATACTTTATATTGTAAAGTGCCAGAAAGAAGACGCTTAGATCACAATTAGGTGGTTTTTCCAACTTTAACTTCAATATTTGTTTAACATGTAGGACAAATGAACAAGATTAAAAGTGGACCAGGGAATTTATTATGAACCACATAATAATTGAGAATGAAATAAACGTGTGACTACAAAATTGAAATTGATTTACAGTGATAAAATACGTTTTGAGTAAATGAGGGTGTAAAATGTCCTGTGAGATGATCAGCTATTTAGGGAGCACATACAGAAGCTCCCGCTTTATTATCTACAGAGCATTTTCTACTTTGATTAATGTTCTACTGACTTCTACTATGTGTTTCTGAATGCACACAGATACTAACACACACCTTTGCAATATGACGTGCAAATCTCAGTAGAGTAAACACTTGCGTGTTCCTTCATGTTTACACGGCAGCCGAGTACTAATCAGCACCGCAGCTCTATGAGTTCATAATTCATTTAAGTTCCACATATCCACACTCAAGTTAGTTTTATTTCTACTGACATATGAGACCAGCCTATAGAGAATAATATTAGCAATATTTTCTATTAGCCTTAAAGATCAGGTGACTTCATCGCCTAAAGCGTGGGTTGATTCTTCAGGAGTGGACGTGTGTGGGATCCTGTCCAGGATTCTAGTCTGTGCCAGACTGTGAGCAGCTTTGATAATGCTGCATGCTTGGTTGACATTATGTGGACCACAGTTACTACAGCGGTTATTTCATGGCTGCAGGCCGTTTCATGCCGGGGAAGCATTTGCTGGGATGGACTGGTGTTTTTTTTGAACCAGGCTAGAAAGAGCTGGGTTCAGAAACAGGCTCATCCATCACATTGGGCTCATTTAAATGTTGATTACACCTGAGCTGCTTGTGCGAGCTTCACACTTCATACCTGCTTCAACGTCTTTCATAAACTTTTTTTCTCTTCTTTACACAACATACAGTTGTTTACACGGCTCCCGAATGAATGATGTTTTAAATCCAGACACTTCCTGCAGCCACAACCTTCTTATCAGCTCATCACAGGTACAGTCTCTACACCTGTTCTACTACTACTTGTTCCAGCTCCTCACAAACAAATCATCATTCAACCGAATCATTAAAAAAAAAAAGAGAGAATTCATCAGAATTACTGCTGAGACTTCTTCAAATGCCACACGTTTCATTCTATGCAGATTTCAGGACCAGCGGTGAGCAGCATGTGAGGGATGTACATGTGTGCAGCCCGTCATCAGCCATCTCTACACTGAAACAGGACTCACAGCATGAAACTGGCTTTTAGAGGGGAAAAGGGCGAAGCAACGCGAGGCCGCACGACTTTTCACCGTCTCCTGGCTCATTGTTGCTTCATTCCGCTCTGCTCCACGGCCCGTCGCAGCCTGCCCAGCAGCAGGAATGTGCTCAGTTCTCGCCAAAACGGTGTCATCATCTTCTGAACAAAGCCCAGGAACGTCTTCTTTGTCTAACTTCATCAGCACGGTGAGGAATCAAGTGTCTATATAAATGTGAGCTAAATTATTATTCCCTCTTTAATTTCTAGTTTATAATGTAGAGCAAACAACTTGTTCTGTGTCAGGGTCGGTGATGAAACAATGCGATTTTTGCCTCTGCAGTAGGACAGAACACAACATGACAGAGTTGCCAGGTTATGTAATTCTTATGTCAGCTGGTTTGGCTGAACTATTACTGGACCACGATGTCACCACTGTTTAATATCTCCATTATCGTTTAGTCAAATAGTGGTGGGAGGAGGCCACACAAAACTTTCTCATACAGATCTACTATCCTACACGCTGCCTCCCTGCAAAGGTCAATCTCTGACTAATATGACTCCACGAATGGTGGGACGCAAGAGCACAGAGTAGGACCTGCACAGTAAAGGCAATGATGGGCAGGTCCTACGGAAACCTGCGTTAGTATTTGAAACGATTAGCTCATCAGTAGTGATTTCTTATTGTTGCCATTAATCAGGGATCAGTCCCAAACGTTTTCTCTCTAAACATCTGGATCTGGAATATTTCTCAAACAAGAAGTCAACAGAGTGCTTTACAAATATTAGTGCAAATATTTGGTGGTAGCAGCTTATGGAATGTGAGGATTTGAGTATCTTTATATATATACATACTATACATATATACTAGTGAACATCTTGCTGTTAGAACACGTCTGTGCTCTCAACTGATAAAACAGTCTTAAAGACAACATGTCTACTGCAGCACAGGGAAATGACATTTGTTTCAAGATTTCAGTCTGGGCCCAAAGCTTAAGTCATAAACATCTCTATGAAACAGAGAAATAAAGCATGTGATTTTATTCATTGTACCACTAAAGAGTCTTGTACGTGTGTGGTATCATAGCTGTCATTAGCCTCCACAGCAAACTGGGCATCTGACACGAATGACTGATAAAACCGTGAATCCACGTAGCGCAGCCATCAACCTGAGCTTCGGAACCAAATGATTACTGTCACTCACTCTGAGGCTCCGGTGCCGTTAATAGCGTTTCCATCGGGGATCGGGTTGAGCTGGATCGGCTCGGGCTTCCTTCTCTTCTGCATGTTACTCACAGGGAACAGAAAACGGGATAACAGCAGCCCCGAAAGCACCAGAAGAGTCCAGTCGATCGATGCAGGAGTGAGACAGAGTGAGAGCAGGAGTGGTCCTCATTAATGGGCGGATGTCAATGATCGGCGACTTGAAACGTCACAAAAATATTCACACGGTAAATATTTACGGTAAGGACGTGATGGGGGCAGCGCTCCCCCTGCTGGTGGCGAGCGGTGCTACAACTCTGCAAAATAAAGGGGGGTTCTCAAAAGTACCATTTAAAACATGTACTTGTTCTTGTTCTTACCGTATTTGGCCCAGAAAAAAAAGACATCTGAGAAGCTTTAATGGAAATATTTCTGGTTTATATTGTTAATGTTAATAATCAATCAATCCTTGTGTTGTTGATGGGCTTCTCTGCTGAAACACCAAAACAAACAGATCAGCGATGTGAAGAGAGCACCAGCACCATAAAGTTCATTTCATTGCTGAAACGCTGAAGTGATTGGTAGCCATTAAACATATGAGGCTCAAAAAACATAGTAAATTATCTAAATAAGCCTTTGACCTCACACCTCTAACCTACTACATGGGCTTTAGTTTCTGATTTCATACATACAGCAATACCATCTATAACACTTACATACATTTAGTATCTTTCCATTTTGTTGGCACTCAACACTGTGTCAGAGGATTAAAGTATTGTACTATTAACAGATCAGACAGACGCTCAACAGTCCCTGGACCCATTTGAGTGTTTAAAGACATTTTAAACTCCATGTGTTCAGTGTGTGCAAAATTAAACAGAACAGAACGAGAGTCCGTCGCGTTTCCTACTGAACTTTGTCAGCTGTCAGCCTACCATGATTAGATACAAAGCTGAATTAGAAAATTGCTTCCTTTGTTGCAATCTGCTCCAAAGTCCCTCAACACAAGGCCACTGAACCGTGTCTGGTTTACCAAAAACATCTTGCTGCTAAATCATCTTTTTCTTCATAAGCCAGGGCTGACAGGGAGGCATTGGTCGTGAAACCCAGGGACAGAGACAAATTGATTTTTGACATGACAATAGCCAACTGGTTTTCAGCATTAAGAATCTACACCAATGCTTTGCTTCCACGGGGGCCAAACAATGACCCAGGATAAGTAAGATAAGATAAGATAAGGTAAGACTTTATTTATCCCGTAGTGGGGAAATTCTGGTGACCCAGCAGCAGCAGAGAAACAGTTGGAAAATAAGAAAATAAAAAAGTTGCAATAGTTACAAAAAAAGAGTAAAATATGTTTATACAAAAAAGAAAATGTACATATCTAAACATAAACATAAAAGTGCAAAGTGCCAAATGAAAAAAAGAAAACAAAATAAAAAAATAACATACATGCAACATGAAGTATAAAGAAACACAACATAGCTGCCCAACAGGACATAGCACAACATTCGGTCAAACTTAAAAATGCAACATGCACAAGTGTAATTTTTAATTTCTTCAAGAGAGAAAAAGTGAAATAATTTAGGATTAATGCAGAAAAAACGGCTTCAGACACAAAACAGGAGCAGTAAAACTTGATAAACTCTCCTTTTCTCCCGCACATGTACATCACATTATTCAGTCCTAGGTTGACTTTTTTTTTTAAGACTGATTGGATGAAATTTAATTTTGGGATATGCAATATGTAAGAAGAGTATTGGGTGAAATGATGAAGGCGTTAAAACTTTAATGATAACAGACAAGGTCTGCACAATAACTCCAAGCCAGAGATTTATTCAGATATATTTCTGTTGGACTTAGAGAAACAATGCAGTGGTACAGTGTGTATCACTACCCAGCAATGATGGTGCCAGGTGTGGTCATTAATAATAGACATGCAGAGTGGCGACGCATCACACATCTACTGTTATTAAAACACAGCACCAGTGATGTTCTACTCGTATTGTTGTTTTCTTAATTAAACATCAGAACAGAACAGTGGAGACTCTAACTGGCCACGTCGTGCCTGATGTAAGGTAGCTGGAAATGGAGAAACAGAGCAGACATCACGCCGAGCACCACGCTGCAGTATGACTCTCTCCTTACTGTACTTCTCAGACACCACGGCGACACGAGGAGACAGCAGATGAGACATTAAAGGAACAAACTCAGATGCGCTGATGGAGGGTGAGCAGCAGCACTGGATATAGAGAATACGCTATGTCTTGTTTGATGCTGTGGATTTATTGCCTCATCCACCACTACTTTGTGTGGGGAGTTGGGGATTTGTAGTCAGGGATTACAGGCGGCCACAAAGGCAGCTTCTGAGGCAGCTGATAACAGCAGCTAGTAGCTCCAGCTAAGAAGAAAGGCTGGTTTCCCCAACATGTAAATCTGTTGAACTAAAACAATATATCAGCCACAGCATCAAGGCCAAAGTCTGTGATCCTGCAGTTTTTCCAGTTCTTGTAGAAAACACTTTAATAACAGGTAGTTCATCTGAATACCTGCTTTGCATTTAATGGCTGAATCCTGTGTAGAGCGTTCGAAATTCCCTCATCAATCCACACTCAAGGTAATAACCTGCAGACAGGATTTAATTTTCATTGGTCCTACATTGTTTCCTTCAGATTAAGAGTCCTCCCTCTGGACAGAAAGCGGTTTATGCAGGTGCGGCCCAGAGCTGACCGCTTAGTTTTTCTTGCGTAGATTCCTTTGCTATCTAAGCTTTAAAAATTGCCCCTAGTTATGTATTTTTTCACTTACTGCTAGCAGAGATTGAGGCAAATCTTTCAATAGATGTGCATGAAAAAGGTGAACAGGAAATAAACAAGAGTGAAAAAGTGAAAAACAAATAACTTCAGGATATATTATATATTAATGTATAATAATGATATAAAAGGAAGAGTTTCTTTCCAGATCCTTTCGTGGTGTAATGGATTTTCATGTTTTATACAGAACATAATGTCCCTTAGCCAGAGGCAAGGGGAAGGTGGAGCGGTGTCCTTCTGTTGGAGGAAGATAACTCAGCGAGCTAATACAGAGGCAAAGACAACCGCTTCTTCTGTTACATCAGAACAGATGTGGTTCATTTGGAGCTGGGCCAAAGGCAGCACACAGCGGACGCTCTGCGCTCAATGTGACGGCAAACACATTTCTGATAAAGAGCAAAAAAAACAAAAGTCCAGCGCTCAGCTGAACTGAGGCAGAACAAGTACTTGTAAATGATTGAGACATGGACACACACACAAGTGGAGGCGCACCGCTGGGAATCCAGCCGGTTTGGTTTAGCGGACATAAACACATGCACAATATTGACCTGCACAAGTTCATAGCAAACACAGCCTCCACCAGTGAGGATGGATGCAGATGCCAAAAGAAGATTTAGATTTTATATATGTATATATGAAATCATTTTATATAATAACATCTGTGCCAAAATAAATTGCATGTATTCTGACTTGGGGCCATGGGGTCAACATGTTGTTTTCTGAATTTGAACTGAATGACTTCATGGCACCACAGCTAAAAGGGACATTCTTTACATATTAATGCTATGTTTAGCAAATACTTGTAGTTGTTTGCAACTACTGATTACTGCAGCCACTGGTAATACACATTTATTGTTGTGTGCTTGTCTTTTCAGGGGTTTTAGGTGTTTTGAGACACTGGAGTGAGGGACTTGTTCTTCTGTGCTAGTTTGCAGGCTAATAGTTTGTGAAGGCATTGGACAAAACTGTACCGACTACAATACCTGTTGCATTTCACTTGTCAGTTGTCTTAAAGTAAAAATAATTGTGGTGCAGTTTTATATTTTTAAGTACAATTCTCTAACATACCAAAAACAATGTCGACTGTCTCCTCTCAATGCTGTCACAGCATCCTGTGAAGTCTGGCAACCAGCTACAAGCTTGTTTGCGCTTGCTGAAGACATAAATCTTTAAAAGGACTGACAAATATATTAATTTATTTAAACAATAATCAATAATTAACTAAACAGCTGGGCACTGTAGTTTTTAGCAAATGTTATCTAACTAGTGATAAACTGAGTTTTTGTTGGGGGCTGTGTGCATATGCGTATTAATTCACATTTGGTGATTGGGGTTTACAGCACCAGTACATGTGTTCATGGACGTGAAGACACATGGTTAACAAATACTAGTGTATTATTATTATTATTATTATTATTATTATTATCATCGTTGTTGTTGTTGTTGTTACACAAACGTCATTAAACTTCTGATCTTCTGAGAAACACACTTCTGTTAATCCTGAGTATAAACCTGTCACACAGATGAGGACGTCACCTGAATATAGAGGGGAAACATCATTCGGCCTGATGTGACTCTTTTTATCCTGGTTCAGAGGAGAACTAACGTGTTCAACCTTGCAGAAAAATATAGATTTTAATTATTATAATTATACTTTTCCAGGCAATTTAGCATTTTAAACGCATATCATTTGAAATGATGCAGTCAGGTGTGAAATCAGACAGATGAGGCGGTTTGGGAGAGTCTGTGTTGTTCATGAATAATCCTACAGGTTGTTCATGGGACCTGTTCCAGTCGGATTCCCAGGATGAGGAACTTCAGGAACCACCGAGCTGAGGAGGTGAGCGTGTGTTTGCGTGTGTAGAGGTTTCGGGGGTTAGAGGGCTGTGCGGCATCAGCGGCCGTGACGTCACCTGAGTTTAAAGTGGGCCGCGCTTCACCCGGTGAAGGAGAGGAGAGAGAAGAGGGAGGGAGCAGCTGCGCCTCCTCTCCCAGCGCTTGACTTCCGCGCGCTGTTGTTGTGTCACCAAAAAAAGGAAAAAACTCCAGAAACTCCTCGCTCCACGCTGCGCGCGTGCCGACTTTCGCACTGGTTGAGGGTGGAAGACGCCGCACCGTGGACCTGCTGAATTGCGCTTTGTTGAGGGCGACAACTTTAAATCTCAAGTCTCCCGACGGGTGAGTTCTCCTGCGTTTCCATCCCTAAAATCGAAGGAAGGCTCCTGATTCTAATCGGCAGCGGATGCAGATGAGGCTGCAGCAGCCCCGTCAGCAGCAGCGACACTATCTGTGGCGAGAAACAGCTTTGCAGATGCGGCTCATAAAACGGGGATTTGGTTCTGTTTTATTTGTTGTTTGTTTTGTGGAAGCGGCTCCAGTCAACTCGGGCGCAGTCTTTTGGCATTTAGAGAGCGCTGCTGGTGGATGTGACAAATTGTGCTTTCTATTTAATTAGGCTATTGGCGAGCGTATCCTGTGGAAATGTGCGTGCTGTGCCAGAGAAAGGGGCTGTATCATCCCGGAGAGTTTTATAATCTACTGCAGTCGTGTACTGGGCTTTTTACATGGCTCTTCGCGTGTGTGTTCTGCCAGGAAAACTATTAGTGTGAAGATACAGTGATTTAAAGCCTGCGATGCGCTGAATGCTGATAGTTGGATCAGAGCGAGAACGAAGCAAGGAAGCAGCTGGTTTGAAGGGCTGAACGTGTAAGTTTGCGTTTGTGTTGTTCCTGATAAGTTTAATGACATGACATTTAACGCCCTGGCCTCTCTTAAATATCACATTTGACACAAACATGGCTTTAAGTTGAGCCTGTGTTGCTCCAGCGCCACTGCGTCGCCTCCATTCTGAGAACTATTTCATGATTTGTGATGCTTTATCCTTCAGCCCAGCAGCAGCGATGGTCTTTTTGATTCAGTCCAGAATAAAGATCGGTCTCATGCCGTTTGTTATGTCGATGTGAAGCCACTAGATGCCAACAGAGTGCAGGCTAAAGCAGCTGATTAAACTTACATTAGTCTATTAGTCAATGAGCAGATCTGCACCATGCTTTAATAATGAAACCATTACTGCTGTTGATTTCCTTTGTGGAAAAATAAACAGGCCAGGAAGCCCTTTGAAATCAGGGAGTTTTATCAAACCACTGGCAAAATAAAATTTTCATTAAAGTCATTTATTGTGCAATGCAGATCTGTTGACAGAGGCCTTTCAGTGTACTGGACTTTCCCCCTCCTGTCTAATTCTTGCACATTTACAGCCTTTATTGAGGTATTTGCATTGACTATTGTCTTTGACAGTGTGTTCACTTACTGAAATAATTTATAATATGCAAATGCGCATTTAACTTATAATTACTCATTACTCATCCTGTTTGTATGAAAAATTGGGACTATTTCACAGTCAAAGCACGCTGAAGCATCAAACGCATGCAGCTGTGATGTGGCGCGTCGTGACCTTCATGACCCTGCAGAACAGCACAGAATGTGGACTAACATCTGCTACGGTTTCATCTGTTGTTCATGAGGTCACTGTAATTACAACCAAGAGTCACCAAAATGTCAACTATGCGGTGGGATACAATTAGAAATATTTCTATCAAATAGTTTATTTAGCATCATATGTAAGTAGGCAAGTCGAACCTCAACTTGCACTTACAGAGTTTTCTTTGGACAACATTATCTGATCGTCGGCCTTAAGCAGTAATTTGTTATGCACATCTCGTGCGGAAAAAATAATAATCAAAAATATATTCACATTTTGTATGTAGATGAAAGTGTTTGTAGGTAAGGATGTGGTCAGATAGGCATCGTTTTTAGTGCCTGCTTGCATATATGCAGTGTCTGGGGTGTTAGGTATCTGGCGTATGTTCAGTGAATTTCAAATGGTTTTCCAATCTAATAAGGTTGCCCTAAAACACGTCGTCTGGAGGTAGCTGCTGTAAACCGTGGTCCTCTGGGGTCAGGTTTGCGTCAAGCTGTGATTTCGTACATTTTCCAGTAACAGGAGGTCACGCTGCCGGAAAGCAAACTGATAAAGGCTCAGCGGTTTCAGCTCTCCGTTAGGGCAAGGACGACATTACCGCTGAAAAATCTGATGTTATGTAATGAGAAGCCAGCAGATACATTTTTGTCTCATTTTCTGGGCATTTTCCGAGACGGATGCTACAAGGGCACATAAGTGGCGTTATGCATTTGTTAGCGCTTTTACTGTGTGTGTGCACTTTACAGTCTAATAAACCCTTTCAACTGGAAATCCTAATGTTTGCTTCAATCAATACGTTTAATTAGTGCTGATTAATGAGAGCGTGTGGCTGCGGAAGGCTGACGGTTTTCTCACTTCACAAGGACACACTCTATTGGCAGCTGGGGAGAGATAGCCTTCCATGGCAATGCGTGGCCGTTCACCGCTGGAAACTGGACTCAATAAAAGAATACACGAAGAAATGTGTAAGTGCAGTTTATATGTCTGTTTGATTTAGAGGACAAATTCATTCTTTAAGTATTCAATAAAGGCAATTAACACTTGATCAGTCGCTGGTTTGGACCCACACAGGCTCAATAATCTCTTAATCACATGTGAATTAAAAGATTTGGAAGCGCTTATCAGCACATACGCTCAAAAGCAGTTTTCCCCGCAGGCCAGATATGCTGTTGGCAGTGCGAACAGTGTCGGCAGCGTATCACGGGATGAAGTACATGCAGTGTGCAGTGGGACGATGAGTGGGTTGATTGCGGTTCACGAGGCCACATCATGATAGTCAGCACAGTGTTATGAACTTGACACGGATTTTGATCGCTGCGCGTGAACACCTCAGTTTGGTGGGATGCGTTAAGGCAGGGTTTGCTTTGGAGCTCGTTGTTTTTAACGCCGTTCTCTGTCAGGGGCCCCTCCAAAATAACAGCCTCAGTGACCTTTATTCTGCAAATGAAGCTGTTTTTGCTTGCTGCTGACTGATAGATCTTATTATTGCAGCAAAAAATGTATTGAGCATTGAGCAAACACCCTGGAGCCATAGCAACTACATTAACGCAACTTAATGAAATATATAGAGGCAGGACCTGGACTGTGCTTTACTTTTGAAAGCGGTGGCATTTACATTTTGCACGTCTGTAGAAATGAAACCAAAACAATATACCACATATTTGCACACACCCACATCGTATTACTCACTTGCTTTTCGACTGTCTGTTTAAGTTATGTGTTTTCTGGTGGCTCTGGATTGGAAGTAAAGTTAAGAATGTGCATGTTTCGCATCACAGCGATGTTAAATAAGTGCAAAGTGATGCTAAAATTTTAAGGCCACAAGATTTAGCTCCTAGCTGGCGTTGGAAAATAAGAAGAAATCTGCAATTTAGATTCAGCTTCAGTTCTGTGGTAGCTGTCCCAACGGTCTGGCCATGTCTGCATCTGATTATGCTTGCATGCATTTAATTAATAATTCGACAATGCACAGCATTGATGTCGGTCAGCCAACACTCCGCAATGAAATAGATTGCCTGAGCCTGATATTCAGCCACAGCCTCTTAGCAAGGAGCAGAAACGATGAGCTCAGGCAGATTTCAGATAGAGGAGCTTCAACCTGGAGCTGCGTTAATCCCCCCTCCCTCAGGTGCAGTTGCTCCTGGGGAGAAACACGGCGGACTACAGCTCCCTGCCGGTGTTTGGCCGTGCTCTGATTAATGCACTCATCAGTTCTTTTCTTGTTTGTTTTAATGACAAGCATGTCCCTTGTGGGTATCTGGTGACTTTTTGCAAATACTGCTGATGCGTCTGCTTACACCTGCCACTTTCGCCCCCTTTCCTTGTATTGTGAGGCGACTGCTGCCATAAAGCCTTTTGACATGACTAGGCTGTCATTTACAGCGCAGGGAAGCACACGACACATTTTCCACCAGAGATACAGGAAATACATGAGCTGAGGAAATGAGCAGTGATAAGATCTCAGCTTGTTGGGATGTGTTGTGCTTTGTTGATAAGGCTATTATTCATCATTATGGCTTAGACAGCAAAAATCCACTCTCCATCTCAGGCATATGCTTTTCACGCATAGTTGACTCACTGATTTATTTTTGTAGATGAGCTCTACTTACTTTTGCTATTAATTGCTGCAGAGTTTTAAAAGAATGAAATCCTGTTTTTGCACTGAGTAGAAATCCAGGATATTCAGTGAACATCTTAACTTTTGACTAACCTTTTCTTTTGAGAACTGAAGTTGTTCAGCTGAAGTAGGGAAATGAAATATGGTCCTCTCAGAAACATGGTGAAATTTAATATTTAATGTTAATTTGACAGCATCAAAAGGTACTGAGGGGCAGTAAGGATGGTTTCAAATGGAGGAGAAAATCACTTAAAATGAATGTGATTCAAGCCCTATGAAATATTATGTAGAAGGTGATTCGTAGATCAAAGACTGGGGCATTTTAGCTCTGCTGTTTAGTAGTTTGTAAACAGGTCTGCGATTTGTTTTCTCACCAATTATCAGATCAAACCCAATTGATCAGAAACGTCACTTTTCAAACTTATGACTCACCTTAAAACATGTCATTTACAGGAAACACTGACCTGAACATGAACTTATGGGACACTCACCACAGTGAATCCTGTGTCTCCACAGACTATTGCTGACGTGATAATTATTATTCACATTTCATATTATACAACAGGATCGATGATGAATGATGATCATCCTGACAAATGCAGACAGGAGAGCTGTGGTCATGCCACATTTGGCTGCCTATATGTGATTGATGATTAAAGTGGACAAATGATTCACTGTGCTCAACTGTCCATTAATAGTGTGATGCCTATTAGAGTGTGATAAGTTGCCTCTGGCACCTTTCAGACATAAACCATATGATAGTATTTTTACAGGTTCGGTGTCTTTGTCGGTGTATAAATATAAAATAGCTAATCTGGTTTCTGTGGAAGTGAAATTTGATTTAGAAACAAAGCTTCTCGTCGCTACACTCTTCAGCGCTTCGCTGGTGAACTGATACCTGACATATAACATATTACTGCCACTCAAGCGTCTCTCCTGAGCCCGTTCAGTTCTAGCGGGCAATCACTGGACCGTTTCTAGTGTCCGGTGATGGATCTCTGTGCTATCACTGAAACGCTTTGTGCCCAATAACATAAAGCCCCTGCGCTTATTCAGCACCCAGGTAACCTGCTTGTGATCAATAGCCAGCAGTCAGGACAGTGAATGGAGCACAGATTGAACCACATCTGGGATATGGATGCTGAATAACTACCCACTCAACAGGGTTGAGTCATGAATAATACACCAGCCAGCTCAGTGTCCCATCTCCTTTGCCCCCTCACAGGCTATGCTCTTGCACTCAGACCTGCTCAGAGAGCAAAAGGTCAGGGAACAAATACTTGGCACCCCTACCACCAGCATCAGGCAGTCCTGCCTGCCATGAGCACGGGAGGCTGGAAGGAATAAAGGAGTGGAGACTGGCGGAGAAGCAAGCTACGGTTGTAAGGGCGTAGAGGAGACAAGGGTGAATTTCCAGCAGCAATCCTGTTGGTCACTTTGCATAGTTTTGTACACAGCTCTGCGTGGGCTGAGGCCGCAGAGAAAGCGAAATTAAAACCAATAAAACCAGCAAACGAAAGCACAGCAAAACTGTCAAATGTTAGAAGCACCTCTCAGTATAATGCACCCCAGAATGAAGTCCCCACATTTATTGACAGCTTAAAAACTAAACCCGGGGAATTCTAACCTTGTCAAAGTAGAGCTCATGGCTGAGCTGAGATTAAATTGGACTGGTGTCCCTAATAAAGAGGCCAGTGTATTGCAAACCACAGAGAAATAGAGATAACAAGATTATTTCTAACTATGTGGACCTTTTTAATGTAGCAGATGATTTATACACAGTACAGCTCTGCCCACTCTTATGTTCTGTATCCTAATGACTGGACAAGCAGATTTCTCTTCTCGTATTCATTAAGCAGGCTGAACTGAACCACACACGCTCCTCACTTTTGCTCATTTTTGTAATGCATTCAGTCCAAGTAGACATTTCTTTTTCTTTTATCCTCAAGTGGATTCAAGGACGTTTAAAGGTCATGGTGGCAAAAATCCAGTGCATCTTTAATGCAAATCCAGTTGATGGAGCTCTCATTTGACCACACTGAGATTACCTGATTGCACGAAGGCCATGCTTATCATGCTGCAGAAGCATAATTCCAGATTTAATAATCATAATGATAAGTCATCCCTCTTTGAGTCATTGACTGGTGATCAGGAGGTTAATGTACTACACTACCAGAGGGCGCAAACCATTGATTTAGAGAGGGAGGTGGGAGAGCACAAAGAATGGATATCTAAGTTGAATTAGTTATTTTTAGAATAGAATTTCCAATTGAATATACACACGAGGATAATTTCATAGTAAAGTTCTGTATTTCTCTGCAGCTAAAACTAGTAGGAAAATATTCTGTTGATACTCAATACTAGATTTTTTGTGATCAGATTTATTCTGTGACCTATTTGCTTCTACAAAACAATACTATTGACAACGTTTATATGAAGAATAAATATTTGCCTTGACCAACAGTAAATGCAGCTTGACACAGTATTAAGTGATACTATTGTTGTGTACAGTACTTCAGCCATATGGGTCAGTTTTCTGCATTTGTTTTGAATATGCTTTTAATTGCGGTGCATTTATGGAAGAAAAGGAGCCGAGTGCTCTCTTTACCTCCGTATTCATACGTCACAGTTTGTCAGTGCATGTGACGTTCGGTACCCCCTTGTGAAAGCTCCGAGGACTGTGTGCACAGAAGGCGAGGTGCGTTCATGCGCAGTGGCTTTTCTCTTCTTCGCCGCCCTGTCTGCTTCACACACCGCTTACCCTGCGACATTTGGGACGGCTTTCTCACTGCTTGGCTTCTCACATCTTGGACACTGACACAAAATAAATGAAGACACAAAGAAGACACAAAGTTCAGAGTTGGAAGGGGGTTGGTGGCTGAGGTGTGAAACTACTGGGGTGTAAAATTGCCCTGGCTGCCGTGCTGTTGTTTCAGCATTTCATGGCGAGCTGCTCAGCTTGCGTCTCTACTTGCCTGTTCAGTACCTTCTTCCCTCCACCTTTTCTCATCAGTCTTCCTGCCCCTGCCGTACTTCTGCTGAGCTCGGCCCTAGCCCTGTAGCAGCTATAACTTCATAAAATGCTGTAATAACCGCGCATGCAGGCTGCTGTGTACACATAATTGTGTGCTTGTGCTTTCTTGACCATAGAGTTGCAAAGTAATACGGTGGTTTAGTTTCATTCCCTCCTTTAAATGTTCCTGCTGGGAATGAGCAGAAGGTTCAACAAGCTAATATTCACACATTAATCTGAGATTTAAGATGCCCAACTGTTCTCCGGCAGCTCGCATCGCTCGCCATCAGTCACGGCGAGGCTAATTGTCTGAGCGTGGAATCACCGCCTTACTGTTGCAAGGCAGAGCCTGACTGCTGCTTCCTCCTGGTGGCAGCAGGAGGCCAGATCCAGGCCGTGAAGAGAGGACAGGCGTAGCGCAGAGGGCACTGCAGCATATTTGGCTGTCACTGTGATGCCTGGGGTTTGTTATTAGGAGCATGGGGTGAAAATGAGTGAGTATTCCGAACAGCAGGCAGGAGTTGTGTGACATCAGGCACGGTGCTATTTTGGTTCATTAAATGGCGTTGTTTCACTAATTAGTTTTCTCGCTGAAGCTCTGGGCCTGAAGCTGGTAATTGGTGACATATTTATGACTGTAAAGTATCTGCCTGTTATGTGAATAAGAATCCAAATCGGGTTAATTACAAAGGAATGTTGATCATGTTTGAAGGTATAAAAACGAGAGCGAAGTTGCTTTATGCTCTATTCTATTATCTAAATGTGATGATTATGTTTACTCACAGTACTTTCAAAATCTCAGCTCTTTCTTTGAACCACTTCTGAACAGATGGCTCACTGCTCTCCTCCCTCGTGTATCCGATTCTACATTCATAAAGCTAACGTTGGACTTGATTAGTTCCTCTGATGTCCATGAAGCACTTTCTCATTATTGCCTGTGGTTGAGAGTGGGCAGAATCTTGCCTCGGAGCACACGGGCCGGTGTTTGTCTGCTCTGACAGGCTGCACGAAGTCTTTGTGCCCACAGTAAAAGAAATAAAAGTATGAGGAGAGCCGCCCTCCAATGGGCTGTGTCTGGTGTTGGCTTGCCCTGCAGTAAGGCAAGGTTATTCAGATGAAAGATGGTGCTGAGATTAGTGAGCCCTGCCTGCGCGCGCGGACGTCCAGCATGCCGCACTGTGTGATTTATAGGAGTCGTGATATCAGCGGTCGCCACATGAATAAACCATGTGGCCAGAATTAAGCTCCCGTTAAACGACGCACAGCATTTTCCCAGGTGCCTCAACCTCCGAGTGAAAATCACTTGGAGTGAAAGTTTTGTTGTTGCTGTTGTGTTATAGCAGTTTCATGAGACGCCTTGTTGACAGTCCAGCGCAGCAGCTGAAGAACCACTAGTTTTAAATAGTCTCTGAGGATTTTCCTAATCACTGACAATTCTCATGACTTTACCAGGGCTGTCAGCCGGACGCTGGTTTGTTCATCAATGATTGGAGGAGCGACATGAGTGACAAACTATGTTTGGGACTGGGTGTATTTATTGATATGATTCAGTTCCTCGTTAGGTGTCACTAATGGAACAGCTATTCATGAGGTCTGTGGGGAAACGTAACTATTACAACTTCACTATCATGTAAATTAGAGCTAAAGTCAACTACACAGATCTTCATCTGAATACACACATACAAACAAAAAAGCAGTGATGGCAATAATAACATAAAGCACAGTGTAATTGGTTGCATTAGCAGTATAATGACATAACACATCTTAGAGCATCTGATCTACAAAAGCATTTAAATTACTGAGGATTTTTTTGAACACTTAATTAAGCTCTTAAACCAAGATTCAATTACAGTTCATTTATTCAATGCACACGTTCATGAAGAAGATTTAAACAAAAGATTTAAACAAAAGCCAAATTTGCTTTGTACTATTAATTATTAATATTTACAAATGTCTGACAGTGATTTGTAAAATGAAGTGAAATGAGAATGTACTGATTTCTTTCATCGTAGATGTTTTTCTATTAAACAGCTGAGATGCACATAAATATGAATTCTGTTCATGTTTGTAATATGACTGTTGCACCTCTGTCTCTTGTCCTTCCTGTCCATCTTTACTCTCAGCTGTGAAATCATAAGGAAAGTCCTGTGTGTGTGAGTGAGAGTAAAATGTTCTTCCTGTCCTTTATCATCTAATCAGAATTCACAGTGTGTTGTGTCGTCATGTGAGGGGAACTGCTGATATCCATAACCATAACTAAGCAGTGTTGTAGTCGTGCAGTCTCCAGTCTGAGATTGAGAGATTGTGAAGTTAATCCTTGGTTGGATCCTGTCAAGCAGCTGTTTCTAATCATTGAAGTGTAATAAAAAGTAAAGCACCCAGGAGTGCATTTTAACCGAGATCAGGCGTAAGACATTGCTGCCTCGGCTACACTTTGTGCTGTCAGCATTACTGAAATTCCCATAAACGCGGCGACAAACACCCTCATTGGCTTTATGACTTCAATGCACTTGATGCCAGCGCATACGCTGGGCTTCTTTAAAGTGATATGTGTTTACAGAGGAATAGAAAAATAACAGGAAAGCAACAAAGCAAAAAAACATCCCTCGTTAGCTTAAAGGTCAGCACAGACTGATTTATCCATGTTCAAGGGCAACTATCAGCACAGACAGACGATGGAAATCATCTTTTACAATAGCACAACTAAATACAGCCTTCAACTTTCGTCTGGGCTTCGTCTGGGTGTGTGATTATACTGTGTGTGTTATTTTATTTTATTGCTATGATTGAAGAAGAAGTTAAAGCAGACTTTTAATAGAATGGTTGGCTCGTTTTAATTATACATGTTTGGCTAGTTTTATCTCCAACAATGCAGAATGTTTCATGATATATGTACATGCGTTTTATCGTACTTAGTTTTGCGGCTAGTAATTCCAGCCAGCAGATGAATGCAGTGGTGTAAAACGTGCAGTATTTCCCACGAGATACCCAATGTTAAAAGCATATAAGTGGCATGTAGCAGACATTTCGCTTCTGCGTGTTGTAAAACCATCATCGTGTCATTGTCTTCTCCTTCTGGCCTCGAACACATCAGGCGGTCAGGTATGTGGCTGCAGCCGCGGGGATGCACACTGTGATGCACCACCCCATGGCCTCTCTAATCTAATGAGGCCTGACTCCTAATGACTCACAGCCACTAGCAGCAGACAAGGATGGTCAGCAGCAGGGCCTGTTTCATTGGCACCGGTGTGCCGCGTGCTCCCACCTATAACCTTTAGATCTCCCCAAATTAGTTCGCGCCTGGAATCTTTCAGTAATGATTACAAAACAGACAGAGTAGCCTGAAGAATTCTTTTAAAAACTGCTTGAAATGACAGAGGCATAGACTGATTGTGGAAAGGCGTGTTATACAGAAGCACACAGCTGATCAGGGATTCTCTCTGCTGCTCGACACAAGATTGCAAAACCAAGCAGTATTTCCATTGACTGATTTTCATTATGTAGATGTAAATTAGAGCAAGCAAGACAGAGCTGAGTATTGTAAAATTAATACATTGAGCAAAGATGAGCCTGAAAGGCAACGAGCATTCAAACCAGAGCGGCGAGCTCCTGACTCATGCCACACAGTCACGCCTGTCGAGCTTTATTCACGGAAGGGTGCAGAAGTTGGTCAGCGGGGGGACGGGTGATTAATTGCATTACACTTTAATAAGTCACACACTGGAGACACATGGCTTTAATCATACAGATGTTGCTGCTGACAGTCTGTAAAGGGACAAAGGTGATTCAGTGTCACCTGTGTTTCTATGATATTAACTATGGTCCATCCATGTCAATCTGGGTCTTGTTCTTTGGACTTTTATGTACATCAGTTGTTATCGCAGCACATATCTCACCAGCACAGCGATCGAAAGACTTTCGCAGTCTCAATAATCCAATAATCAAAGCAGGGAGAAATACATTTGCTGTAGTGTCAACACACTCTGTGGAGAACACTTAGTCTGGTGAAAAACGAGCGTGTCTAAAATGAAAACAAAACCTGTCTCAGTGGACATCAGCAAACACAGGGCAGAGACATACAGGACGGCCCCAAGTCAAATGATAAGATTAACACCATAGGAAAGATCCAGCATCTGTTCATGGCGCACAAATATCCTGGTGGAGAAAGATTAGGATGTAACAGGGTGTGATCTGGCGTTAGATCTCTGTGTGATGGCACAATAGCGACACATAGAACATCTAGCCTCAGATTATGATTTGTCTGATAATATTAAACAATAAATTGGTGCTGCATGAAATCACAGATTTTGATGGATCACGAAATAAATGCAGCCTTCCAAATAATTTATATCACCACAAACAAAACAAAATGCAGAGGATGCACATCTGGTGTGGTCTGAAATTTTAAATCCAGTGATCCAAATGACTCTCTTGATAAATAAGAGTTTGTTGTGGTGAAAGTAGCAGCACACAGAAGTAGATTTACTGCGTAGAGTGTTTGTTTCTGTTCAGATTGTCTAACAGATCTCTAAAGATATTAGGTTTGACTGCGTAATCAGTCTACACTGTACCTGTAATAACTCTTCTGTCTTCTGTGTCCACACAGTTGGGGCCTGGCAACAGTTAGGCAGAAAAGAAACAGGCTGAATAATTTATTTAGCCAAGAGCAAAAGCAGCCATATTATTTTGTTGTGCTTGTGTTTATGTCTTAATTCGGGAGGGAGAGCAAATGAAGGGCACAAGCCTCTGGAACCTGCCCTCAGAACAGAGGAGTCACTGGGATCAATATAATGAGGGAGATGGTAAACACGCCAATGTCCCCGCTCATGATCACTGTGACGGCCTTTGTGTCGGCCTTGTTAATTAGCGTACACAACATGATTGTGTGATGCTGTGGACAAGCCACTTACAGTGTTTAAAGCGTGAGCACAGTTCGCTGTATCAGCTCCTCTTGAGGTAATGGAGACCTTTATTCTGGCGGGTAACTTAGTGTGTCTGTGGCTCCCAAGTAGGAGGGACACAGCAAAATGGAATGAAAAGTGTGTGGTTGCATGTGGAGGCTGCACAGAGTAGATTGGCCTTTCAAGAGGGGCTGGTGTGAACTATACCCCTCTTGAGATTCTTGATCCCATAAGAAATGTATGAGTTTGTGTGTGCGCATGCGTGGGAGCGAGCAAGGATGCATGTGTCTTCTGTGTGTCATCATAAGCTCATTATTTTTCCTCTCTCCCACAGATCTGTGACCTGTCATCACCTCTCGCAGCGAGCGTGTCTGAGCTCTCGTGTCACTTTGTGCTTCCAGAACCCCCTGAGCATCCACAAAAAGCACCCAGGGATCACAGGCTGTAAGATTAGGTAAGCTTAAGGCCACGCGCCTCTGGCTATTAGATCTGTTACTCTCTCCTTCAAGGGCTCTGTAGTACTCGCTTTGCTTGCAGCCATCACTCTAACATCTACTCAAAGTCACCGATTCACTCAATCTCGCCGCATATTCGGGATCCTACTAATTATCTCACCTCTCGGCCTCCTGGAGGTTTGTGACTGAGCACTTGTTAGGTTTGAAAAATATGACACGACAGGTTATGAGGTATAACACTTCAGATCCATTCAGAGCAATGGCTGAGGGCGCTGGTCTAATCACAGCAGCAATAAAAGCTTTCCAGTCAATCAAACACGGTCCCTGCAGTATTTAAAAGGCCTGTTTCAGAGAGGGGCCCTAATGTGAAAGCAGCTCGAGCCTGTAACACGTGTGTCTTGATTATTCATCCTGTTAAGGAAATGAACATAACTTTGGCTTCTGTCTGCTCAGACCTACAGCTACTTAGAGGAAGGGGAAGTCTAATTGATTTCCTCTCACGTGTGAGTGAACTACACGCGGCTATCAATGCAGAAGATCAGCTGGACATGTGAACGTCTGTGTTACATTCAGGGGTATTGAACACATCATGTTATGTGACCACTGCACAAAGACACATAGAGTTTATCCTCACGCGCCTGCTGACAGTTCAACACTGGGAGTCTCCTATTCTCAAAAGGCCGCGTGTCATGTTCAGTCTCTGAGGCGCTTCACCACGAATGCGATGCAGTTGTGCTGCAGCTTGTCACTCAGGCATTAAGCTACGATATAAGCTCTATTGTATGTCAGTCACACGTGTTTCATCCCGACTCGCTTTATTCGCTAAGGTAAGACCTGTGCGCACGGAGAATTCATCACTGTCATGTCCGATGGCGATCATGTGCGCTCTGCCTCTGCCTCTACTGTATATCTAATGAAATAACCTGCTGGTCTAAACAGATCAGCATCTCTGTCACTGTCACATGAAGGTTTTATCTCTGCAGCCGCTTACCGAGCGGAGCACACGAGCTTTTTGAAGGTCTTAGTGAAGGAGACAAACAAGCAGCAAACGTTAAACACGTATAAGCACTTTAATCGAGGGGTAGAGGCATTCGTTGAAACTCTTGTGCGCTTTCTTGGGACTAGAGGAGACATTCATACTTCATGTGCTTCCTCTTAGCGCTCAAATTAAAAGTCAGCTTGTGTGGTCACTTACAGCACTCCAACACATAATGTACGTAGTTAAGACCTGACCTTTAGAGATGCTGCTCGCTGGTTTTTGTTTTCACAGATAAATGCCTCGTATTTATTGAGAGATGTAAAGCAAATAAGAACATTCTGCTGTATATCTCACAGTCTCAAGTGCTTTCTTCAGACTCTTAACTCTATAGATGCACTACCTCACAGGACACAGGCGTTCGTCCCGAAAGGCCAAGATGAGCTGACTCGCCTATCTGTGTGATAATCTTTCTTACCTGCACCTCCCTCTTAAAGTGAAGGATGGGGTTATCTGATGCCCTGCTGACCCTGCTGTTTGTCCTGGGCTTCGCCACTGGTGCATGGAGTCTGAATCCCGATGACCCCAATGTGTGCAGCCACTGGGAGAGGTGAGCATGTACTCTCATCGTGTTTCCCACAGGGCACAGAGGTTCAGATTTCAAGCGGATTCTTCTGACAACGGCGGCTCTTAGCAGCGATGCCGCCAATCCCAGGACTGTTTCAGCGTACCTGCCACGGCACGAGCATCCCTAACCAAACATTCACATCTGCTCTCAGCAGTATCGATCTCAGTCGCCGAGCTCGGAGAGATGGGAGGAGTTGCAGCTTCACATGAAATACGCAGGCAAATTGATCAGTGTACTCTCATCCCAATCAATCATGACTGCAATAGATCCTGAATAATTATTAGTTGTGCTGGGCAATGTCACTTATGAGAAATAAGTAGGAATAATTTCTGTCCTCAATGCGTAGGGGAGGAAAGAAAGCTGTGAAGATATATGATCTGGATTATTGCCTGACCAAGGTGAGGGTACTTAGGGATCCTGGTTCCTTCTTGTTGGCATCGAAATGAATTCCCTAAGTGGCCTGTGTTCATGGCTTTGAGGTCCTCCAATATCCTCAGACTGCCTCTGGCTCCATATATCACGGACATGAATCACCTAAAAGCTTCTTTCAGCTCCTTTCTTTGCATATCAAAGTTATTGTATCTCTTTTATTTGGACTCAATCCACTGACAAGATCTGTATGCTGTTTTTTTCACCAGGTGTCTTTAAAGAGCCTGGAAATCTATACTCCTCACTGTTATGCACTGTTGTTTCTGTCTTTTAGCTATGCTGTGACTGTGCAGGAATCCTATGCTCACCCATTCGACCAAATCTACTACACCAGATGCACAGACATCCTCAACTGGTTTAAATGCACAAGGCACAGGTAGGTGTAGAAGAGCCTCCTTATTTGTCCTCGTGTTTGTTTCGTTGACGGCTTGACCTTTACTGTCGCCCAAAATCAGAGCCAAGTCTCTGAAGGCCAAAGTAAATGTCCTTGTTAATGCGGCTGTCAGTGAAGTAGAGAGAGCCAGGATCTGACTGTAATCATCTTACAGTAAATGTTTTAATTGCTCCATTAAAGTTTATAGTGGGCATCCAGCTAAATAAGTAGGAAGAGTCACCTCCCGAAGAGTCACCTCTCAGATACCGACATACACGGAGCAGGTGTTTTACTCGTATCCTGTGCAGGACTTTATAAACAGCGAAATATCACAGTGCAAATTACCGTTACCTTCTGCAGGGTTCTTGCCCTTCAGAGTGAGTCACTCTTTACATCACGTAGCCGTGTCTGTATGCTTTTTTGTCAGGATCAGCTATAAGACGGCTTATCGGCGGGGAGTGAGGACCATGTATAGGCGCCGCTCACAGTGTTGCCCTGGTTACTTTGAGAGCGGAGACTTGTGTGTTCGTGAGTATCCTTTTTCCTGCACTTCTTTGTGCCTGCTGATGACATTTCAGGTTTTGTCTGTTAGACATTTACAGAGAAGAAGTAAATATAGGGATTGACTGGTACTGCGAGGGGGGGCTTGCAGATAAAGCTACCGCCACCCCCCACTACCATCGCCCACCCACTCCTGTCTGAACCTGCGACGCCACTCCACCTCGAGTCTCCAACTCTGAGCGTGACTTAACGTGAAGGGACGGGTTTTTACTGTATATGTGCTTTACTCTCCCACCACGAGTCATTTAATTGACGTTGTGTAGCAATGAGAGAAATTAATAAGCCGAGAGGGCGCTGGTTACACACTCAGTAGTAATAAGGCCCAACATAAAACCACACTGTCGTAGTAAAAAGAGCAGAAGCTGTGGAAGCTATGGACTGTTGCAATATGGTGATAACAATTCTTAACTGTCATTTTTTATCGCTTCATTAATGGCCATCGATTTCTATTTTTACTTCTGAGAGTTATGTATTTGATATTACTGCCCCATCTAATGTTTTATTCCCTTTAAATAAGGATAGAATCACACTTTAATGTTTTCCTCGATCCTTCATAACATGAGGGAGTTATGGATACAGTGATGGCAGCTATATGAGTTTGCTCTTTGACCACAGATGAACTTGTCCTTGTCCAGACTTCACAGCCTCAGGGCAGCTGAGCCCCGGGAAGCAAGCCAACGCAGAATCAGCGCTGGTGTCATTATATGAGGGTGTTGAGGAGGCAGGCACAGATCTGATCAATGATGGAGTATTCATGAATAATTCGGTTATGTTTGATAATAATGATCTTCTCAGGATGCTAACCAGGTGAATCTACAAAGAGTGCAGACAGTGAACCGTGGCTTTTATTTTGGCAGGCCCTCCCTTTTTGCCCCGCTCAGGTGAAGTGTGGGGTGAGTTGACAGGGGGCAGAGGGGCAGTTTTTGCTTTCTGCTGCCTTTGCAGCCCTGTTCCACCCCTTTTAATCCTTGCACTCTCACTACTAGGATTAAGAGATTTGTTCTCCCCAAGCTGTTTTGCATGCAGCGACAAAAGGGGGCATTACAGAGTAAATCGACCCAATATTAACTCAAGCGTCTATTTCAGGACACTTTGTAGTTTGCTGAATGTAAAATATCCCTCCCCTTGTGTATTGTTAGTTTACTGTAGCCTTCTCCATGAAGTCTGTATCATTAAAAATTTGAAATATTTGAAGAGTGTTTTGCCTTTTCAGGCTCCGTGTGTGTGTTTGTGTTTGTGTAGTGCCACATTAGCACATACATTAGCACCACAGTGAAGTGTTTAATGGAATCATCAGATGTAAAGACACTGCACAAACCAAAATTATCACACAGACACACAAAAGGCACTAAATCAACAACATTATCTTTAAGGATGTCTTTCCTTTGTTTGTTTCTTTATTTTATTCTGTGATGCGACGTGATTGTCTAATTTTCTCACAGCTCTTCACGATAAGCTGAACTTTGATCTGTTCTTCTTTAATTGGTGCTTGAAGTTTCTGACTAGAGGTCTTTATTAATACTGTGACCTTTGATCTGTCGTAAGTCATTACCTTAATCTGTGACTAGACTGTGTAGAGGATGTGAGGAACTCATTTCCCTCCTAATAAGCATGATTATTACAGTTGTGCATGAGCAAGTGAGAAGAGCTCGCTAATGACAACAGCTTGTAATATCATCAGAGGCTGAGAGACTGAGCAGGGCTCTATCTGCAGAGCATTTAGGCCAGATGACTCCTGCATGACTTTTGCCTGTCCACTGCTCCAACAGATTTCTAAAAATGGCTTTGGTGGAGGAATTAGTTAGGTTTTGATAAAGTTTCAGGCAGCAATACACCAGCACTTTTCACATTTGAGTTCTGATGATTGGGACGATGATGAGATTTTTTTCCAGAAAGGGATTCTCTGCCTTTGATTTCTTTTTCATTCTGGCTTTGTTGCATTTTTTTAATGCTTCAAAGACACAGTTTTAAAATAAATCATCTCTGTGCTAGATAGAGGCATGTGGAAGAAACTTTGGAGGGAGTTGTTTGATATGTTCTGCAGGCATCTCTCTCACATTGATTTACGAGCAGCTTCAGTACATCACAACGTCTTTCACGTAATTCAATTCCCTTTCAAAATCAGCGTACTACAAACCGCTACTACTACAAAAATCATATACAAACAGAATGGCAGTGGTGGGTCTTTATTTCCAGACTGCAGCAATGATCTTGGAAACATGGAGGAGTAGAGAATGCGAGGATTTATTTTATCATACATTTTAAAAGATCGAAGTTTGACTGAGCAAGAATATTAAATTTATTAACTCTGCATGACAATCACCAATTAGCTCCATTGTTCCCCGTTCTGATAACACCTCTGCATAATGAGTTAGATTAGTCCTTTATCTAGATGAAAGACTCAATTTTCCAACAGATTCCTTAGACATGAGTTAAGCAGAGTGATTCATGAATTTCAATTAAAATGAAAGACCTACCTCCTACTTTATTATGCCATCCCTTCTGTACACCGGTTCAGATCTCAGGAGAAGGGTGCGCTTTATCCTTTCTCCCATATTCAAAACTTCATTTCCATATTCCTTTTTTTCCAAGGGATGTGGCACATTTGCATTTCCCTGTTCTCGCCGATCAGAATTTGCTGATTGAAACTAAATGAAATCAACTCATCATGGTGACATTGAATTTGTCTCCTCTCCTCTTTGAATACGCTGCATACCTTGGACTCATTGATTACAGGTAGTCGATCTCACACCTTCGTCAGCACAAATGTTGGAGCTCTTCCCTCTTTTTTCTTTTTGCTGGCTGACTGTAATTAGACAGTTTTCTGCCAGAGCAGAGCCTGAATTATCTTTCAATCTCTGGCTTACCAGTTTTGCCTTGGGAGCATTTCTGCGAGCTTGTGGATGTTTGGGATTCGCTCGTCTTTTCTCGTCTCCTGCTGCATCTTCCCCACTGATGGTGGATCCCAATCGAAGCCTGATTGAGCGATAATCTATAATAGCACTGTTCAGGTCTGCAGCCAGCTCCTGCTGACCTCTCTGCCTGCAGGATAAGTAGGCAGAGCTGCACTATTTTGCCCCAGGACTTGTGTTGTTGAAAAAAAAAATCACAGATGTTTTGATAATAAAAAAGAAAACTGAAGAACAAAAGGAGGTTTCGGATGAAGGATGAGGTGTTGGATGAGGTCTGATCAGTTAAAGAAATGGACTGTCTGTAGTCCTGCCCTTGGGTTGTGTATCATTCCTCCACAGGCTATGCTAGTGGACTGCTGATTCCCATCAGGCAGGGTTCCTCTCCCCTCATAATGGCCCTGCTTTCTCCTTCCTCAAATAAGAGCCTGTGCCTCGACCATGCTGGCCAGATGACCTTGGCTGCCACAGATTTATTCATGCTAAGCGGCTATTTTTGTGATCTTTTCTTTTTTAGCTTCAAAAAACTGGCGCTGTGGCAAAAAATAAAACAAAAATAAAATCATGTAGGTCACTTTATTATCCAGCTGAGCCAAACTTCCAACTCTCTAACTGAACACACTCCCTGGAATACTAATGTCAGCCCAATCAATTGGATGCTGTGTTGCTCAATGTGAATGATCAAGAAAACTGCAAACTTAGTAAACACTTGCGGTGCCTGGACCTGCTACATGAAAGCATCAGCATATGACAAAGCACGAGCTGATCAAATTAGGAGGGTTTTACAGCGTGTTCCTTCCTGGCTCTGCTTACAAATAGCAATTCATTGAGCAAACTTTAGTGTAGCTCTGTTAAATCCTGAGACTCAGTCTCCTTGGAAATCATTAAGTCCTGGTGATAGTACTTAAGTATGAGTCGTGGCTTGGATTTAGCAGCATGATGGCGGAGATAAAGATATAGTGAGTGTTATCTTGGTCATTTGGATTATGCTGTGTACTCATGGTTTCACACCCTGCTGTCTCCGTGTGTCTCAGCTCTGTGCACAGAGGAGTGTGTCCACGGCCGCTGCGTCTCTCCAGATACATGCCAGTGTGAGCCCGGATGGGGCGGACTGGACTGCTCCAGTGGTGAGTGCACTTCGCTTTCAAACCTACAATTATTCACTTTCAGTCTAAATGGCTTTCATAGGCAGTTAGTCCATAGAACGTTGCTGTATGTGTGTTGCCTCGATGTACGACTATCTCAAAGCTGCTCAGCTTTGTGTCCTCTCTTCTTAGCAAACACAGCCAACGGAACAGGTAAGTCACAATGAATTCATTCTCATTTGCTGGAAGTGGAAGTGATTTGCTTGATGAGTATAGCAGATGGATGGATGGATGCATCCCCTGTGTCTACTGAGCTCTCTGTTCGGGTCTTAATCATGATTAAACTGGTGCCTATGACTTGTTTAGTGGAATGATGAATCAATGCCAAGCTGGAACAAACCATTGTGGTGGCCTTGCTGTTTACTGGGGCTCCCTCAGCTCCCAGAGCTGGGTGGGAGGGTGGAATTAGGCATTAGTCTGTTTGTCAGTCTGGCCTGATACAAGGAAAGAGTCTATTTATCTCGTCCTAATATATCTGAGTACAGGCAAATACCAGAGGTTCCTCAACTTCTGTGTCAACATTTGTTACCCCAAATTCTTTACCTGTCTTCCCCCAGTTGCACGTAAACTGCTGTTGCATATTTAGGAATGAGTAATGGGGCCTAGAATCATATCAGTAGTAGTTATTGAATAGATCTATGTGTTTTCATTAGCAAGAGAGCCATTCCCTGATTAGCAAGTGTGTGTAAATCAGCTGCGCTCGCTGTGGTGCCGGCCCATTGGAGGTGGATTCATGGGCATAAATGACAAGCCTGAGCTGTTTGCGGTTGCTCACTCCTACTGATTGGTGAAGGTCCAGCAGAGAGGATGTGAGGTTCAGGGCCCTCTGGGACTCTTGTCCCGCTCTTGCTTGGTTAGGAGTGCAGCCGTGTGTTTCCATTCAGCCTGTAGGTGCTGGGCTAATCCACCTTATTAAAACAGACTTGGTGATTGAGACAGAGGCATTATTCATAACTTTAGATTTCCATACCAGGCATGATTCCAGACTTTTTCATTTACGAGCTTTCATCTGTAGAAATGAGGAATGCGTGCCAATTCTTAAATTAAATCTGCCCTCCTTTTCCTTCGTGTAAATGGTTCAGCATGTTTTTTTTTGTCTTTCACTGTAAATTCTACTTTCACCTACCACAGATAGATGAGTATTATTTGTCCTCATGTACTGTAAGTGCATGCAGCCATCATCTCGCACGGGCTGGAGAGCACACAGCAACACCTATTCAGTCCCGAAACAATCGCTCTCATTGTTTATGTGCAGTTTATCTCACCGCTGGTGTGCTGGAGTTGAGGTATTTGTGCTGGCACAAAAGCCCGTTCCCTGGTAGGATAGCTGGTAGGAGCGCATAATGGGCTGGTCACGTGACGAAGGATGTGTGAATGCGATAAAAAGTGTGTCGCACAGGCTTGGAGATGAAGAGCTGCCGTGGGATGCTGAGCGGCCGAAAGCTGAAGTGACAGCCTTTCAGCCAGCGATCTGGAGCTAGATCAAAGGCTTGGACCTGGTTTCTGGAGCAGCACCCACCAGGAAGCAGTTTTGTATATGGGTCAGGTGGTAAAAAATAAAGAGTCAGAGTGTTTGTGGCCAAAAAGGAGAAGGCGATAAGGTGGGAGAAATGCAGTAAGTTGTGTTGGGAGCAGTGGTAAAAGCTGAAGAAGATGTTGCCTGGTTTTCGCCCGCTGGCATCCTCCTACTGTAGCCAGAAAAACGTTTCATCCTCTCCCTCAGCCCAAGGCCACAGCCCTGCTGAGACCAGGCCTGCCCTGTGACCTGCCTCGAATCCTGGGGTGTCTTAGACTCATCTCAAGGACACACGGGTGGATGTGGATCCACAGTATCCACCGATAAGCAGCAAAGCGGCATGTTTGTCTCATTCTACAGCGATCACAGTTAGTTTTGGAGCAGAGATGTAATAATGAATGAATAACAGTTGCAGCTGGTTTGATGCGATTCCTCCAATGCCTGTGTGCAGCACTGTGTGTGTGTGTGATGTGGTCTTGAATGTGTCTTTGAATCACATCACAGTAAGACGTGATGTTTTTTCTTCTTTCATTTAAAAGCTGTGGGCATTAGAGGAGTGTGGTGACATGTACCTGTTGATGTTTGTTGTTGTTGGCTCTTTGAAATCCTGCTTGTGTGTTTTCCTGTTTTCCTTCGTATTGTCATATATTGCAGTGTACTGTGTTTGTGTGTCACTGTGTATGCTTTGTTTTGTCAGTAGGGCTTGGACTGGAAAACAACATTATTCTCGAAAGGATTTTTACCGTGTGAATTAAAAAAAATGGCAGAAAAAATATTTACCTCCATAAAACAAGGACCACAGCAGTTTAAGTAAAGAATATTCAGAAGCTTAGATGAAGTGAGATTATCGGAGGTAGATCAGATATTGAATATGTTGCACTTTATTAAATTAAAATGCTGTATAGCTTTTTCTGTATGTTAAGAGTTTCTTGGCTTTAAAAGCAGACTGTCTGCTAAAGTTACAGAGAAACACTTGATTGAATGCCTCTGAATAAGTCCATCTCACAGGGGTCAGTATATGCTCCAGTAATAACAGCTTTCAAGTAAAGATAATGATAACGACAGATGTTGCAGTTACAAGGTATATTTAGCCATGACTGCCGTCACTTGTGAAATATTAGGTGCAGTGGAGCAATATCATCGATTTCATGTGCTGCAGTCTGATAATGATATGTTACTAGTGCTTGGGTCTGAGAAATGTGCATAAATATGAAGCTTTTGGTTTTTCCTTCGTCTGCTTTCGTAGAGTTTGCTTCTGGTTATGGTGGTGGAAATGTCGCCCAGTTATGCAGAGATTGTGGGAATCAATGCCACAATAATAAGTCTCTGAAAAGTCCAGGGAGTCGTTTAGCTTTCTTAACAACAAAACATCCTTTGTGCTCTCGAAAGAAATCTATCACACTTAATAGCCAAATCTAATGTGGTTGGTCAGCCGTGGTCTATGAGGTAACATATTCCTCCCAAATGTATGCGTATGGGAAGACAGTCTCTGCTGCACTGCACATGGTTAATTGATGAATGTGGTCTATGAATGCTTGTTTATGGTATACTGCACCGGGGGATGTATGCTACTCATTTGATCATTCTCAACTTACACAGAAGGATTGTTCGTTTTTAGAGTTTTAAGTGACTGCTCTTATCACATTTTTCTGATGCTGATAACAATAGTCTGTGTCAAGCAAATATGGCAGATATCTCACTTAGCTTATTATTATTTCAGTGAAAATGACATTGCTCCAGGAAGCCAGATGCTGCGTGCGAGAGCAAAGACCCAAACTGTGCAGTCAAACTTCATTTTGGCTTGAAAAACACTCTTGCGAGGACCCCCTCTGGCACCCGTCAACCGTTTTTACAGATTATTCTCAGAAGTCCATCTGAGCCAGATGGTTCTTTTCCAAAGCCATAGCAGTAGGACAGTGACATGCATCGGCGTCAAAGACCAGGAGACTGTGAGCAACGCTGAGCGGCACACACGGTTGTACTCACACTCAACACGCGACACTCGAAATGTCTCTGCGCCTTTCTCTCAAAACGTGTCCTCCATTAATCATACACATGGAGAATTCAGTCTGCGCGTGTGTTTGTGCGTCTACATCAGTGGAAAAGCAACGAGCGACTTTTCTCGACGGCCTGTCAACAAAATATGGAAAAGTGAGATGTGATCTCCAAGCACGAGCCTATAAAAATAAGTCTAAATCCATTGGATTCCTCATGATACGAGCATGCAAAGAGACATTTTTGAAGACCTATAAATATTCTGACTGTATCATTCTGAAGGGGCTTCCTTGCTGCTTGTAACAGTCGATGCCGACTGCCTCATTCATTTTAATAGATCAAAGCACCCAGGCAGTGGCGTTTCTCAAGGGGACAGAAGACGGGCCGATCTATACTGCCTTGTGGCGCACAGCTACCGCTCCCTCCCTCTGTGTGTGTGTGTGTGCATCTACGTTACAGACTTTGTTTATGTGTCGTACTCAGCACCAAGGGATTGTTTCGCCCAGTTCATGTGCTGCCAAGTATGTGACAGTGTTTATTTATGTACATCACCTGTACTGCACTGAGGAGCTGCAGCCTTGCACCAGCTATCAGGTCTTAGGGTAGATTCATCGGCCATTCATGCCAAAGTAAAACTTCGCTCTGTGCTGCGTTATTTTAGTTGCTAATGACACAGTTCAGTTCGAACAGCAGATCCCTGAGTTTGAAAGCTTAGCAGTCACAGATTTGCCACTGGAACAACTCTGAAAATCATCATGTTGGCAGCTGTTGAGGAAACACAGCCTTTGTGTGTAAAGTACTTAGCAGTAACACTGTGACATATTTCACTGGGTTATTTAAAGTTTCACAAAGTTTCCTTTGGCAGTAAGCTGCAGTAGTACATCAAGTACTTCCAACAGAAGTTGAAGTATTCACAAACGTACAGTATAAAATACACAGATAAGAGAGCGACGTCTCTAGGCTTCAACCTGAGTTGGTATAGTATGTCTATATATATATATATATATATATATATATATAGTATGTGAAATGTTCAGACCTTGTTAACAGCGAAGGCGAAGCGAGACCAACCTCAAACCTGAGAATTTTATTTGACATGCATTTAGCATAAATTTAATTTCTGCTGTCCAGAAGTTAACCATTTAGTCAATAGCAATAAAAAAGTAAATGAAGCAGATAATAATATAAAAAGAATTTTTAGAAGCAGAACATGTTTTTTTTTTAAACTCACTACATTAAATTTTGCCTTAGAGCTGCAAACTGCCTAGACGTTTAATCAATAACATTAGAAAATAATGCATAATTTGATTTATATTTAGTCATTAGAGTTTGCATCTAGTAATTAGAGTTGCCAAATAAACATCGAGTAGTGCACAGTCAAAGCAGCACAAAAGGGAAATGTTTAAACCTCCAACTGTTCTCAAGTACAGTACTTGGGTTGATGTAGTTATCTACTTACAACGTCTGCCTGATTCCCCGTCTGCAGGCTGTCGTCATTCAAATTAATGAGGATGCTACATTTTTCATGCAGACCTGTAGATGATGTGAACACAAAGTTGCTATTAAATATTTACACTCATATGCAACACAATTTCGTGCTGCTCCGGTGACTGACGGCTGCTGGTCAGACGGCTCTAACAAAATCAATATTCTCTATGCTGGCTGTGCATCCAATAATGTAATAAATTAGCTTTGTAAATGTTAAGATAGAATCCATTAAAAACATTATGTTTTCCCCTTCAGTTTGTGCCACTAGAATCTACAAACATATTTATGAAAACGTATTTTGTTAAAGATGACTTGCTGTTAATTAGTCATCAAATAGTCATGAGGAAGCAAATACAGCCACTGTGCTTATTAAACTATCAGCATGCAGGTGAGGACTGTACATAGCTGTGGATTGTTTACAATAAAGTTTGAAACTTTCAAGGACTTTATCTGCAGATTAAAAATGAATTGATGAATAGTTGATGCATCCAGTCCAGGGGGGAGTTGGCTATGTTGCAGTTTGCAAACAGACACTGCTGATGGCTGTCAAGCAGCACAGACTGAACCAGTGGATGTCACCGCTTAGACAGCAAGCCTCTCAGATCCTTCCCTGCGTGCTTTGTAGTGACTCGTGTGACTTATGTTTGGTGTAAATCACTGTGCAGGAACCAAAGCTGACTGATAGTGAGTCCATCAAATGAATTGTGGCACACACAGCTGGCAGCCTTCACCCGTTGATATAATGCATTGACTACCGAGACCCTTAACCCTTAACCCTTAGATGTGATCCCTAAAGCAAATACTAAGGTACATTTTAACACTGCTCCCTTAAAGTTCAGACCATGTGTAATCTCACCATAATGGCTCAAACTAAAATTTGTCCATATGACTCCTGATCATTTTTGAGAAAACAACAACATGCTTGTTTTGAAAGCGACTAACACAGTGTTCTGAACAGTTTTGTTCATTGCATTAGTTTGACACACATTTGTGTCTGTTTAGTTGTGACAGGTCTCTAGTTTTACATTTACTTGTTCCCTGCCCCAACCGTAAGAATTACTTTAAATACATAACCCCAATGAGTGAATAACCAAGCGTTATGGCTCTCAATCAGCACACTGACGCTGTGAGGACCAGCTGAAATGTCCTGTGTGGAGGTGTGTGTGACACGCACATAACACGTAACGTTTTCTGTACGTAAGCCTCATTGCATGCAGACTTTGCCCTGCTCTGAAGACTTTTTGTACCATGCCATTAAGCAGGATTTATTGTTCCCCAAGAGCTCACTGCTCCATTACCTTTGGGAGAACGCCTGAGATGTGTGCAAGTGTGTGTGTGTGTGTGTGTGTGTGTGCGTATGCGCGTGTGTCTGACTTTGAGTGCGCTTTCTCTCCATGCATATATCCTGAGTACAAAAAGCTGGTGAATATCGCGGCATATCGGGGTGATGGTTAGTATGATACAACATCCAGTCTCAGTGGTCATTATCACTGGGATGCTTGTCATTAGTCAGTGCGAGAGAGAGAGTTAAGAGCTCCTGGAGAACACTACCCAGCTCTGAGAGTCGGCATAGATGGCTTGATTTAATAGGGACATTAAAACGCCTTATCTCCTGTCCTAAAGAGAAGGTCAGTGTGTCTAAAATAGCTGAAATGCTATGATAACAGTTTAGAGATAAGATATCTCCTGAATACCAAAGCAGAACAAAGATGTTTTGGGCTCATTTCACAGTCAGTGTGTCTCACTTGATTTTGTGGCTCATGCCATGTTTATAAAGCGTATTTCCAAAGATTTAAGAGATTTTGATAGATCAGTGCATCATATGTCTTTTGTACAGTTCTGCATGTGGAAGATATCATTCGCCCTGTGGATTTAAACTCATGGCATTAAACACTGACAGTGCTCAGCTCTGTCTTAGTCTCAAGAGAAGAAAAAACAAGTGCTTGTGAATCTTTAAAGCAAAGTGGCATCTTCTTGTCAAAAGCCTTTTAAAAAGTAATAGATAAATATGATTAAACAAAAAGTAAAATCATTTCTAGAGTAGAAATTTTTACTTTTCAGTTTTTAGCTTTTTAGTTTTGTTTTGACTGTGTCCCTAAAAATAGATAATATAAATACATTTCTTCAGTATCATGGTCCAATTTTCACTTTATTGCACATTATTTTGTAAAGCAAAAAAACATGTTTATATAATATTGTGCGATAGAAATGTCCATTTCTGCATTGCTGTTTACTGTATCTTAGCCCCGACATACAGTAAAACCTAGTAACTCTGGGAACCGGTACGTGCGTAGTTTTCTCCTGGCTTGATATTTGCTGTTAATATTACCTCTCAGTAGCTTGGATGCGTCATGGGATCATCACAGTCCTTTGGGTGCTGCATGGTGGTGTCCTTGGTGTTCTGGGGGGGGGGCATATTAGCAGTCTTCCTCAGATCCTGTGGTGCACCTGCAATCTCCTGATGTTTAACCCTGGACTTCATTGGAGTGTTGCAGTGATTACAGGCTGTCCGGAGGGACATCGATTGTCCTGCTCCTCCTAGGCAAGCCCCACACAATGCTGACGAATGAACTTGTGGCCCTGCCAAGTCCAATTAACTGTCAGTGCCGCATCGACGAGCTCCTGCGTTTGTTGAGAGTGAAGAAAAACAAACTTTTAATCAAATTTGCCTCAGGGCCCTAGGGTATTTGGGGTTGTATTTTGCATTCCACTGTGTTCTGCCTCGCCTGCAGTCGTGCCACCCTCTCAGAAGGTTACATCGTATGTTGTTGGTCTGAGAGAGCACAATAGCATGCACCTTACTTTAATGGCAGCCCTATCTTTCCTCCGTTTATGACCGATGAATCATCCCGCACCAGCGTCTTCATATTATCAAGTTTACACCACAGCATGACAAAAGACCAGGCAGATGTAGAGAAGATGCATTCAGCCATTGTTTTATTTATTATTGTGGATCTTTGGTGTTGGGATGTGGACAGAACATCTCCCGGTTGCCTGCATGGACATCACTGTCTTGAATGGCTTTATGGCCGATCTTGCAAAATAGTACATTGTTGTTGGTTTTTTTTAAACATTAACATCTCCACAAATAGCCTTGGCTAATTCTACCAAGGTCGAGATAAACAACTCTCGTCTTTTCTGATTAGAGTAATACGGACATTAAAAGCCTAGAAATTCAATTAAATTGGTGGCTTTGGCCACAGAGGAAAAAGGAAAAGGACAAAAACCTAACGAGACACTATCGCAAAGCTAGAGCGTACTAAGTGGGACAAACAAATGTAGCCTGGGATCTAAGCATTGACCAGAGGGCATCTGGATGATAAGGATGGAAGGAAACTATAAGGAAATAAGTATTTTCAGACATGAGGCTACGTTGTTGAGGATCCAGTCTGTGCTGTGGAGAAACTCACACAAAATTAGCTGTTAAACTCAAAGAAACGCAAAAAACAAGGTCAGTGAAGGTGTCTTTTTGCGGGGAGCCGACCGTGTGTTGTCAGACAATACGATGTGACGTCTGAGCCGAAGAAACAGACCTCTAGGAGTTCATCATGTCCTGTAGCGTGCACTTCATTAAGACCTTTCAATTGAGTTTAGATGGATAAAAGACAGAAATTGCTGACTTCCTGATTCAGGCACTCGCATCTTTAAAGTGATGAATCCCCCCCTGAGAAATTAGATTTGCAAAGAAACTTGACACCATGCGATTCTCTCAGCCTTGCACTTTAAACATTAGCTTGTATTATAATTCTGAGACTTGCTTCCAGCTTCCACTAGTGTAGTATGAATGACAAAATCGCCCTCCGCCATGGAACAAAAAGAGGGTTAAGGTCCATGGATCAATACCACGGATCCTTGCCTTGACTCTGAAATATGTTTTGAAAATGGCATTTCTCCATATCTCTTTGTTTGTCCCTCAATAAGTCAACTTCAATGTAATCAAACAGACGAGGGATTAAATCTTTCGTTGCACTTACTTTAAATGTTTTAACGCGTTTGCCTCATTCCTTTATTTCCTCATTTCCTCTGTTGCGTTAACTGCGATGCAGATTCAGGTGGCTTGGTTCACTTCCACCTGCTTTCATGTAACTACGTTATCTCTCTCACTGTCTCTCTCTCTCTCTCTCACACACACACACACACCACACACACACACTCCCCGACTTGCTGTTGTATACTTTTCACTTCACTTTGACTTTGAGAATCGGCGAGAATAATTCATGGGCCTAGCGAGTTTCAGAGACTGGAAGAACAACACAGCTTTCAGAGCCAGCAGTTCATTTGTGATGAACTCCAGGATTTCCTTCCTTTTTTTTTTCAGAAGTCTCCAAAGGGTCTGCATTATCCTGGAGAGACGATGGTATGAAAGAAAAACCCTTAATCTACAGTTTTTCTGTGTTAATCAAAGGCAGGAGATGTTTTCTTGCCTCTGTACTTTGTATTGTAGCAGCTCTCTATCCATCCCGCGCAGCCTTTACTCTTAATTGAGCCTAACACACTACTGACGGTTTCACATTTCTACTTTTCAGATGTTTGAGTATTGGTGCTTATTTAGAAAGTTTATTATAATTACACACTCCGCTATAGCACATGTCAATGTACAGATAAAAATCAATGAACAAGCAAGATTTGGAAAAAAAGGAATGGAATGAAAAGATTCCACATTTGAGCTGTTATTTGGTTTCTTTCCAGACGATTAAAATGTAAATGCACAGCTATATAGATGGATTCCATCAACCTCTTGACTCTCTCACACGATATAATGTGGTTTGACAGTCTGTTGCCATCACTGGTGGTTAGGCAGGTAGAAAAGATTTATGGCTTCATGATGAGCATTTGCATAATGTGAGATCATTAAAAAGCAATTATCCCAGTGTTTATGTGTGCACATGAGATTCTGTATTGTTGGCATTAATTTGGATGGTGGATACTGTAGGTGCGCTGATTGGTTGTCTGTGAGCTAAATCGTGTTTGTTTACAGCGAGACACAGACTCATACACTGACGTGTTAGCCACAAATAAAATGTTGGTTTGCGTCAACAAACAGGGCTTGTTGACGCAAACCATGGAGACAAATAGTCAAAAAACAAACAAAAAATCGTCTCTACACTCGGTCTTACATCTGTATTCACACGGCTCTATGTGTTCATTTCACTGCTCTTTGACTCAGATTTTATTACTCTTCTAACAGTTTAAATAATCGACAGGTGAAAAACTGATTTACAACCTGACACAGGCTTTTATTTTTATGACTGGTCTGCTCTTTTGCATCCAAACCTATTCCACTGAGGCATGTGAAGGCAGCAGTGAAAGAGGTGCCTGCTGGTTTCTACCTGGTTTGTCTCCTCAGGGCAAAAATGCTTTTAATCGCATTTGCTGTAGTTTGTTTTTATTGCACATTTGCTTTTTTTTTTCATTTTTCGAGATATTTCAAAGGTAGAGTATGATTTGTCCAAAAACAAGTGTTTTTGGGACGTTAATGTCCTTCAGATCACGGACGCAGTCATTTACAGTGAATCAAATAAAAAATACCTAAACTTACAGCTAAATGTTTGTTGTAATATTAATCATTGGACTGGAGTGAAACAAACTTGCCAGACTTGATGTAGCAACAGTTCAATTATGTATAAACTCACATAACACGAACACGTTGGGAAAACAGCTGAGAACTGTCGCTCAGTTTTTTTCTCCTGTCAGTTCTGTATGTTCTGAAGCATCTGAATATACCAAAACACAGCTACAGTAATTACACGCTTCCATTTGTAGACCCGCCGACAGAAGCGAACCTGCTGCAGCCGTTACAGTGAGGAACTCTCTGGCTGAGCTGCTAATGGAAAAATGGACAAAATATAAAAATACAAAATGGGAACATACTGGAAATAGCGATTATCAGCAGGGCTTCGGCCGTAGAGATATTCCCGAGTGAGCGTTGCATTACAAGGGCCGACTATGATGAATTGAAAGTGATCACAGCTGCTGAAGAACCAAAGGGTGCAGTCTGTCAGGTTTACAGACAGCTGAGCGTTGGGTTCGTCTTTGCACCTGACCAAAGGGTCACTATGGCATAGTATTTATCAGCGTACACTGCACTGATGTCTCAGGTCCCCCATAAAGCTAAAATTAATCAGAAAATCAACTGGCAACTCTTTGGATAATTCACTTATTGCTTATTTATTACGTCAAATGTTCTTAAATGTGCAGAATATGTTTTACAGTAGGAAATATTCAGTATTTGTGATTTTTTATTCCTGTAGATTGAATGAAAATGTTATCAGCATGTTTATGAAAACAATCAATTGCATTGGAAAGCAAAAATGAAATTCCTGACTTTTATTTTTAGGTTGCTTTCTTTTTGTGTTCATGTTATATTTCTGCTGTTTGTCTGTTCACTAAAATAACACTGCAATCACTGGTGTTTCTACACAAACAAAACCTGCTTGTGTAGCCGCTTGTTTTTCGGTACAGCAGCTTCGTGCATACATAGATAATTGATGTCATGTAGATGTTAAAACAGACTGATTTAAAAAATCTCTTTCAAGCTCGCGCTCCCTGATAAGCAGTCCTACATTCACCTGTGACGGCCTCGGCCTCCTTTCTCTGCCGAGAAACTGTCCGAACTATTCACAATCTGCTGATGTGTCTGCTGGAAATATCTGCGCAATGAACTGAAAGCATGCAGTTCACATAGATGGACACTAATTAGTAGCATGTGCACAAGTGTAACATCTGCAGCTTTTACTAGTTTAGTGGCTCATTTATTAAGACCACTTATGCAGATCAAGTCTGCCACAGTTTTCCAATTAGGACATCTTAGGCACAACAACGCTCCAGCCGTGCGCTCAGGATGAAGGACAGTGGAGGCGAAAGAGCACCAGTGACGTTTTGCCTTATGCACGCGTTTAGTTTCGTATCGTCTTGATTGGATGTTTTAGTTCATTTTCTGTGTCATCAAGAATATTTGAAAATCTCTAATTGAATTCACTTCAGATGGAGCAAACAATACATCATCTAAGGCTGATGGATACGCCTTCACTAAATGCACCAAAAACAGGGTGGAACTGCCCCATTTATCCACACTAGCAAACATTTACTTAATAAAAAACAGTAATGGTACAAGTACTGTGTTTAACTTAACTGTTTTAAGCAGCAAATATATACTGCACTATATTATATTTAAATCCTAAAGTAAACAGTAGCAGTAGCACTGTTTTATGTAAACATTATCTTACTGTATTGTACTGTACATGTACATGTACATGACACCCTGACCAAAGTACAGCACATGAGTAAACGTGTTTGTTTTTGTCACCACTCATTGACATGAATGTTGTCGTGGCGACAGTGGCTGCATAGACACTATATGAACACACATCGGCGCCCGGGGTGGAAGCCCACCCCTCACATCGACTGCCGTCGCCCCCCTGGCACAATCTACTTCATTCTAATTAGAATTAATAATTGAAAATAGGAAATCAATGTGTGCAAAGTAAGTCTGGTAACAGTTGGCTTTATTGGGTTGACACTGTTTTTTAAGGAGGCGCGTCGTTGCATGTGACTAATCTACTGTTGTGATATGTCTTGTGATGCAGCGTGGCCGATAGTCTGGGCCTTTATTTGTACTCCGGTCACAGTGCGTTGGTGTGTACCGTAGATAAACGTCTACCTTTGCTCTGATTGCTTTTTTGTCGTTGTCCTGTAGCAACAGAGCAAAGGGTTTGTTTTCTGCAGGCCAGGGTGGAGTAAATTATTAATTGGAAATAACAGTGGGCTGTGTAACAATTTGCTGATCCCGACGCTTTCCATGGGCTGTGTCAGGTTCTGTTGAACAAGTGACTGGTTGACACCGCTGCCTGTTTCACCGCTCACAGGCCAGCTTTACACAGAGAGGCGCCACTCTTTTAAGGAGCATCAGTCTTCAGTGCTTTCTTAGAATAAAGCACACAAGGCCCTGGCCTTGCCTCCTGTTAGCACTGTTAGAGACGCGTTGCAGAGCAGATGGCCGGCGTCTGCAGGGCTCATATTGATCCAGGTTCACATGCTGAAGAGAACTTGGACAAACGATCAGATCCTCCTCGGGATAAACAACCAGGCCAGACTTTTTAATCAGTAATGCATAGCCCTAACAGAATTAAGTTATTCACTCGTTAGCTCTGAGGGTCCAAATAGGCAATCGTCAGATCTCGTTACTGTTTAGTGTAAGGTGGTACCAGGAGGGAGCATCTAGTGCATTGCAGCAGTCTGAGGAGCAGGCAGAGGAAGTCTGTGTTGTGTTGTGGGGCTGGTCCCTGCGCTGCACACACAGGACTTGGGCTAAGATGAATTAGGGCGCGACAAATGACACGCCCAACAGCAGAAACAACAGCGCGCTGTTATTCCAGTTCAGCAGACCTGTCCCCACAACTATTGGCAGGTACTTGCATATATTTAGAAATGCATTTGTCAAGCTCTCTGGGATGCTCACAATCTAAACGTTTGCTTGTCTGTGCGGGTTTTCGGAGACATAATAAATAACAATGTGGGTACCAGCAGAACATGGCGAGGACAGTGGGGCCTGTCTTGTACTGTAGCATATTGGCAGCTTTTATAGCCCCAGGTTTAACAAAGCTGTGGGACATTTATCACTCAGTGCAAATTTACCACTTAATACAACATCATCACTTTCCCTGCAGACCCCGGTACCAGTCCTGTCTGCCTTTCACTCTATTAGTCTGCAACAATTGAGTCAGAGAGCTGTGATGAATAGCTGAATGTTAATTCAGGCTCTTATTGAATAACTCCTATCACAAATAGCTCATATTGACTGAAAAGCAGAATATTATATATTCTTGTGTCAGCTAAATTGTAGGCAGAATTGTTTCATTGTTCCTTTAAAAACCTCCTTTTTAACATTTAAACTCTCTAAAGAAAACCTGTCTCTTCAAGCCATTTTGAAATGTGACTTGTCCATAATAATTCTGGTCATGAAGGATAATTTGAAAACTCATATCTGTCAAGGAAGGAAATAGAACAAAACTAGTTCAAAGCGGATCAGACAACGTTAAAACTCGCTGGTGGACTCTTCTCATGAGGCGGCGCAGGTGACTCGTCGAGACAATGACTCACGCTGCTTTGCTTTGCCACAAGCTCTGCTGAAGAGTAAGCGAGGCATAAAGGGCTCTCAGGAGACTGAGCATTTTGCCTTGTAATGTCTGCAGCGACTTAAGTTATTTCTCAAGCGTCAACCGTGTGTGTTAATAACAGTTGTGTGACAGTGAGTGGCTCAGGCAGTGAAGAGTGAAGTCGGGCTGTGCGCCAAATATTCCAGTTGCAGTAACGTGGTTTTCCCAGTTACAGTTGGCAAAACAGCAGGACCCTGGGTGCAGCAGGCGTCTCCAGTGCCCAGGACTTCAACCAGTCCAGCTGTGATACTAATTGAAATTTGCTTTTGCCCTGTGTCAAGTTAAATAAATGAAATATAAAACGACGCCTTTTCGACGCAGCAATGATCTGGACTCTGGCCCTCATTTTGAATTTAGCCCTGAGAAGCTTACGGCAGCCCCCCGCACACACAACAGCGGCGAACAAGACGGAGTTCAGGAGAACTTCTGTACGAAGTCCGCTTCTGAAAGCGGTTTGGCTTTAATCCGGTTGCAGCCAGCCCGCGATCGTCGACTCTTGAGCGCACTTCAAAGCTCAGCGCCACCGTGATGGCCCTCTGAGCCCGTTCCTTGGACGTCACCTTCGGAAGTTTGCTATCTGCCAGTACCCCTCACTGTGATCTGCTTTGTTCCAGCCAAGGGGATTATACCCGGCACCTTGGGATTGGACCTCTCCCTGTGTGTGAGGTTATCCTCATTCCAACTGTTATGCATTATGGGCTCTGAGAGTCGACGCTGGCTGGTGTATGTGTCCTTTGGTCAGGCTCACTGACCCAGACCAGACCAGTTAATGGGCTGTATTGCAGCCTCTCTCGTTTCCGACTTGTGTGGTATTGGCTGCCTACACAGCTCAACCCACAGGGGGTCCTCATCACCTCACACCATTCAGCTGTACTCTCTAGAAGCTGAAGCCTCCACGCTACATACTATTTTCTGTTGCTGTCTCTCCGCTTTTTTGCCCGCAGCTCATCTTGAACTCTGACTTCTTAATCACAGTTAAATGCTGTCAGAACGGGGAAGTGAGAGACTACTGGGTAAAGTTTGAGAACCTCTGTGTAGGAAAGAGACAGCGAGATAATGGGCTTTGCTCTCAATGTGCTGAGGCCTGCGGGCTAAAGAAGGTTTAAAACATCAAATGGTAACATTTGTGGAGCTCCTAAGCACCAGAAAAGTCTGCAAATTAAGCACGGGATAGATTTTAGTTTATGTCTGTTTTCCTTGGCTGCTCTGGGTATTTTGTTACTGACATCACATTTTGACTTATATGTGTAAGAGTATAAAATGCACTGATAGTGTGGTCAAGGTTTTTTTGTGCTGTAGTGAGGGAGGACTGCACTGTTGAACTGAAGCAGCTCTGATGACTGCTTATATACTGCTGAACCTAGTTGCAGCTAAACTGCTCATCCATTACCCAAGCCGCCCGCACACACTTCAGAGTTAATGTGCCAGGGTCGTTTGCGTGGCAGTAGCTCAACCTTCAGGGAACTTATTCATGCCAGACTGGAGGCCGGGAGCAGATTAGATCCAATCAATGTGAGCCCTGTAATGTGGCCTCTAGTCTATCCAAGCGCAGAAGTAATACTGCAGGAGCCTAGTGTTTCAGGACCACCTTCAGGGCAGACCTGTCTGTATCAGGGAAGAGCTGATCATCTCCCTGCTGTGTACCTGGAAAAACAGGCTTCAGTGCCGACCATGAAACAGGGTTCATTAAGCTCCCACTTGAGCTAATGAGAGCTCTGGCAAAGCGAGCATACGAGGAGGGAGGCCTGACGTCTTTACATTCACAGCCGAGTCTGCGTTGATGTGAGAATCAATAGTGGAATATTCACCGTCCCAGCTGCTCTGCTGGCCGGGACCTCAAGCTGGGCTTTCATGTTAGGCAATACAGCTGCTGCTGATGGAGAGACATGAGGCCATACCAATCACTTAAATCACCAGTAGATCCTCAAAAGAACAATTACCCCGGTGAGAGTGGAGACAGCCTGTTAGCCGCGCTCAGCGCTGATTGTTCTTCACATAAACGCTGGTTCTTCATTTAACCTTGAAGATTAGCTATTTGCTTGCGGTTTATGGGATGTATTGAGTTTTTCCTAACGTATCCATCCCCTGAGGAATGTGGGAATTGCTTGTTTTACACCATTCCCTTAGGTGCCACTTAGTAACATCGCTGAGCTATTTGCATTAACCCATGTGAAGCAGATAGGTTATATAACTTAACCAATTTTCCTAAATTCCAGTGTTATGCTACAGATGGGAAGATTTTTCTGCTCATTGTTATTGAGAGATGATACCTCTGGGGTGTCTGTTGTCACAGAGGCTGAACATTGTCTCACGTGGGTGTTTCTGCACTATTACGCTAATTCCAATATAATTAGCGAGTTAAAGTAGATTTAGCAAAGTTTGAACAGATTTCTCGGCCGAGTTGCAACAGTTTTTTTGCTCTGACCATTTGGGACCGTTGACAGTGTTGCACCTGAGAAAAGGTGTTAAAAGACACACGAATAGCAACCTGTGAAATCTGAAAAATCACTCACTGCTTGTGTTCTTACTCTTTACCCTAATCTGCTCTTGCCTCTAGGCTCTGGGAGGTGTGAACAGCTTGCACACTTTTTAGCTCAACTTCAGGGTGTTATAAAAACCTTTCTCTGCGATGGTACGACAACGTCAAATATCCAGTCTGGCGCATTTGTCACCTGTTGCATTTTATTTTACAGACAGTACAATAAATGTTACGTTTTAGAAGGATATGACCAGAAACTGCCCAGTTTTCATTATATTGTGATATAGTAGAAAATCAACAAGTAAATTATTAATTAGTCGACTGATTTACTTTCTTAATTAATCAAACTGACTTTTAACAGCTGTTTGTCTATTTGTAGCTGTACCTCTCATTAGCATCAGCTCTCACGTTTAGTAACCTTTGCTAAACGTGCTGGACACTAAATGGACACCAAATGAAAGAATGAATGCCAGCACCATTAACTAGAATTACCTGTGGAAAGGTTTCTAAATGCACAGAAACTGAAAGCTATTACTGAACCCTGATTAGCAGCATCTCAAATTAAATGTTAATATCATTTAATTTTAGCGAGTAGAAGACGCTGTGGTGATGAGTATCACCCACACAGCTGCATCTAATTGTGTAGTTATGCGTTTAGACGATTCTGAAGGTACACTAAGGATAATGCCTGCAATCCAACATTTCCAGCTCTCTGTAACAAACCTGAAGATTTTTACTGCCTTGTCTGGGATATCAACAGGTTTAGTTTCAGCTTAAAGTCATGTTTACGTTGACTGGAAAGATTGTGTTGCTGCCTTTATATTTGATACGGTTTGTATGTGTCAGAGGCTCAGTGGTCACACACACACACAAGCACACACGTTCAACCACGGTGTCGTTCCTTCTGCATGTTCTTCTTGTGTTTGCGTGTCCATGTGTATGAGTGAGTGTCATTGGTTTCGTGCTGAATGGTGACCTGTGGTGGGTGTACTGCTGATTCTTTCCTCAAGGCATGCTTGGATACACTCCTGCACCCTGTGACCTTGAGCAGGAGGGATGACAGTGAATGGATTACAAATATGACACTGGCCATATTATATATTTATTGGACAAATACATAAAAAAGAGCAAAAGCTAGAGTACAACTTTAACTAACCTATAATTAGACTATCAAATGTATGCAGCAGCGTTAGAAAGGCTCCGGTTCTTGATTACATTTTGAGCAATAATATTAATTCTTGGATTTCTGAGGGGTGAAGGTTGCTCTGACCAGGGGACGCTGCTCTTCTCTGTGTCTGCAGGTTGTGAGAGCGACTACTGGGGGCCTCATTGCAGTAATCGGTGCCAGTGCCAAAATGGGGCCAAGTGTAACCCAATCACAGGTGCCTGCGTCTGCACTGATGGCTACCAGGGATGGCGTTGCGAGGAGCCCTGTGAACACGGTTACTACGGCAAGGCGTGCCAGCTGACCTGCCAGTGTCTCAACGGCGCAACCTGCAACCACGAAACAGGAGAGTGTATCTGTGCACCAGGCTACACTGGGGCTTTGTGAGTATTTGCTTCCTCTGACACTTTCTTTATGGCGCGTATAAAAATGTTGATGTGCCATTTAATGCTTGTCTGAGCCTTTTCGCTTGACATTTGACTCCTGCCTTGTGTGGGACAGCTGTGGGGAGCGCTGCCCCTCCGGTAGTCACGGGCCTCAGTGTGAGCAGCGCTGCCCCTGTCAGAATGGAGGAACATGCCACCATATCACCGGAGATTGTTCTTGCCCCGCCGGCTGGACGGTAGGTCACACACAGAAACGACGGAGAAAGGCCAGAGAGATGAAAAAGTTCTGCTTTGGCCTTTAAGGCAGATGTTCAGAACTCAATAACGTGTATTCTCTTATAAATGAGAACATGATTAAGCTTATTCGTACGCGTGTTTTCCAGGGTTCAGTTTGTGCCCAGCCCTGCCCTCTCGGCAAGTACGGCATCAACTGCAGCAAGGACTGCTCCTGTCGTAATGGCGGCCTGTGTGACCACATCACGGGGCAGTGCCAGTGTGCAGCGGGCTTCAGCGGACGCAGGTACTCCCACAGAGAATGGTGTGGATTTATTGATATTAGTATTTAATGCCATGAAGGTTTCATGCTGTCGTTGACTTATTGTCTTGGTTAACGTACAAACCTGTCTGTTATTTTAAAGGAGAAAAGCAAAGTTGGAATAATCTCATTCTGCAGAGAAACAGGCGTTTCTAAATGTCCATTAGTTCATTTGAAGTTGTATTGAAAGCTTTTAATAGGTGTGTTTATGTTTAATTAATCTCGTACTTCATGCTGGGCAGCAAGGTTTCATGTCTCCAGCCTTCATCCTCCTTCACTGCCAGCCTGTCCATTGATCTCATGATGGGCTACATGCTGTTTGGATTCTGCTCATTAATTATAAGTAATGGTCTTATATTAAGGTCTTGTTGGACTCCACACATCTTTCCCATGCCTGCCAGAGCAGCCCTGAGCAGTCTGAGTTTATTAGTTCAGCTAAAGCAATCGTCTCTTGGATGGAAACACTTCCTCGACAAGGCCTTTCCTTTACTTTATTATTTTGCAAAATTGCCCTCATTCATTTTGTGGGTGGCAGGTGAATTAACCTGACAGGAATAATCTGGGATTGTGTTAGCCACCACGCTCTCCTGTCTAGTATTATAATGCTATTGTCCCCTGACAAAACTAAAGCTGGGGTAATTTAAACATGAAACATCGCTGGGCCCTTTTATAGTGTAACTGAGCTATTTGTAATAGCTTTGTTGGACTCTTGAGATTGATACTCCACAAGGATTGCATAGTTAAGTCAGTATATTTAAGAAGAGGAGAAAATCCATTTTCTGATCTGCTTCAGTGCTTCATGTGGATAAACTCCTCAGCAATTCTAATTTCTGGTTGTGTCCAGAATGAAACTGACGTCCAGACTGCAGATACTGTAGCATGGAGGTTTTTCTAAAGCCTGTCATGTACCCATCAGACTTTGACCTTGCCAGACTCAGGTTTTGCTGTACTGGAGTTGTAGCTCCAGAGTTTTAAATGAGCACTGTTTTCAAAACTAAGAAATGACATGATCGGTATTAAACGTGTATTTAGGCATCATGTAGCCAAATCTGCCAAAGAACTGTTTAAAATTTTATGGAAATAAATATTTTATGTTTTAGCTGTAATATGCCAGTAGCAGCCTTTGTGCCAATATGCTGTAAGCAGAGCTGGTAGTATGGTATAAAGTGAATATTGCCATAATTAATTTAAATATTATTACAATTTCTGCTCACAATATAAAAACTGGAGCAAATGTTATTTGAGAAGCTAAAATCAAAGAAAGTTACAAATTTGTGCTTGCAAGGACTTAATTAATCGGTTATCGATATTATTGACACTTTATTACGTGCATTCATCATCTTGTGGACTATCTGATAAATGGATAGTTAGTTTCGCCTCTAATTTGACAATGTATCATCTGCAGACAGCTTTTCACCCTTTTCAATATTCATTTCCATATGCAGTACCTGTGCAGATGTCCACGTTACTTCAGAGCACCAATCACTCTGAATTTTCCCCAGGTGCCAGGATGACTGTCCTGTGGGCACCTTTGGTTCACAGTGTAACCAGAGGTGTGAATGCCAGAATGGAGCCAAGTGTCACCACATCAATGGAGCCTGTCTGTGTGAAACAGGGTTTAAAGGGCCCAATTGCCAGGAGAGATTCTGTCCCCCGGGTCTCTACGGCCTTATCTGTGACAAGTACTGCCCCTGTAATACCACCAACACCGTGAGGTAAGCAACACATCAGCAAGGCCACATGCTGCTTCCCCCCGGGTGAGCCCTGGTGCGAAGTCCCCTCCATACGTAGTTTCCCCCATCTTGGATCATTCTGCAGTCTGGACGCCTCTTCGCTGTGTCATGAAGTCAGCTTTTAATCGTGACCTTTGCTTCATTCATAATTTCACAGGAGCATTCATAGTTAATGAAATGTTAATGGTCTGATTTGGGCTCGGGCTAGGCACCAACTGTAGGAGTCATTACCGGACGAAGGAGAAAAGGGGCAACTCGTATGTGTGAAACACACGCAGACGCGGCGTATGGACGACTTGCTTTGACCCTGCACAGGATTAATGTGTTGATTCTCCTGCAGATGAAACTTTCGTCTTCTTGTCCCATCTTTCTTTCTCATTATGTTGTAGCTGCCACCCTCTTTCTGGTGAATGCACCTGCTCTGCAGGATGGACAGGGCTTTACTGTAATGAGACCTGCCCGCCTGGATACTATGGGGAGGGATGCATGCTCCCTTGCAGTTGCACCAACGGGGCCGACTGCCACCCTGTCACAGGTGCTTGCATATGTGCCCCAGGGTTCATGGTGAGTACAGTTTACCTCCAGTGTAATTTAGTAGTACTTCATTTTTGCCGCTTTAATTTGTAATCATTTTAGATGTTATGTGTTTTCAGTGTATTTATTTTATTTGACCTTTAAGGGCTTTTATGAGTCAGACACTCTTCCTAAAATGCCAAAAATGTGTTTCACAGTTCAACACACAGCCCACGTTTACTAAAGAAACACAAAGAAAGAAACATGCTGAAATGAAAAAGAAAGACAAGGACGGAGGAAAGAATGGATTTAAATGCATCGTAATACTTCATATCAGATAATATGTAACATGTTGATACTCAGTTTAATTTAATCTCTGCTATAATTATCACAGGCCATTTGTGATTACATTGCTTACATTGCTTTTACCATCTCAGGTCTTTGTAACCTTTTTGCTTGTAATCCTTGAAAGTCAGTACATCAACCAAATAATAATGATGTGAGAAGATTGCAGTCGGGGTATTTATTCCACATGCTGTGACGTGCTTCTTCCTTCCGCTGTTGGAGCTTTACTTGAAAAGGTTGTAGCTTTGATTTATTTTTCATGTTATTTGTGGCGGTAGTAAAATCTTTGCGTCACTGTGGTCGTTACGTTCTGGAAGTGGTCCCACTTTTACTTTAGAAGCTTTTTGAACACAGCCAGCCAGAAGCAAGGTGACATATTTTATTACGGCCTTATTATGGATGTGCCCCTCTGTACCACAATTCATTGCTAAATGATTAATTCTCTGATGCATTCCGGTGCAGATATGAACCATCTATCAAGTGTATTATACAAACACGCCTGAAACGTAGTTGCATCAGAAAGACAGGAAGTGTAGGAAGCAAGCTTAGATTTATATTTCTAGACGGGAGAGAGCAGAAGTTTGACCTATATATATTTTCATTTTAGGGCAACTTCAATCAATTTCTCCTTTGTATTTCTTGTCGTGCAATCTGAAGTTACAGAGCAACAGAGAGGGTACATTTCTGCCAACATTACATTTCAGTGGAAATTGCCTGTGTCTTACAGCGAGCCACTGTGGTGAATTGAGCTACCGAGCAGGGCCGCAGACTGTGTCTTAATTTGCTCCACCTGTTCTCTTTGGCGGATGCTGGGGAGGGCTGCCAGATCCATTAAACAGACCTAGAGGGCAGGAGCTGGATAGAAAAGGAGGCAGTCAGATGGGAACAGACACAGCTCATATGGAGGACTGGTGTGTTTGTGTGTGAAAAAGAGGAGGGCCGAGCTCTTGTAGTAGTTTTTTGATACTTTCAACAAAGCCGCCGCTGTGGAAAACAACGCGGACAGTTTGTCGGGAAGGCAGAGCTGTGATTATAGCTCTTACCTGTAAAGTGTGACTTTTTGTCACATACTTGGCACATGATCATTATTATACAGTGGGGCTTTTAAAACGTGGCTGGTGATTATGGCATTGAGGCTGTGATTGCTTGTGAAGTCACTTTCCCTGGGGACCGCTGATAGCACTAAGCCTTCCCGCTGCATCTTTGTTCTGGAATCCCATCGGGATGCAAACCAAGCAAAGTGTTGGACCAGACTGAGCTCCTGCACGCTTGATTTAGCTCTAGTAATTGGACATGCTCTTTTTGACTGGGACAAAGTGATTACATGTTACCTACTCAGGCATTGTCCCTTGCAATCTGTAGCATGTAGTCAAGGTAACGCTTCTCGCTACGTTTTCCACAGGCTCTGCTGTATCTGAAACGCGAACGCACTGGACATCGACTCCCGTCTGTCTCTGTAGGTGGTGGAAACAAATCATGTTTCTGTCTCTCCGGGTTTTTTAGTTCGTTCTAAAGGTCTGGAGGTTCATTTTCTGTCTTGCGGCATGAATTTTAAACTCCAGTCAGTCATGCAGCAGATGAACTGTTAAGGAGTGAGACTGATTGGTAATTAGTGGTGCCATTTGCATCCAGTCTCACTGGGTACTCTGATCAATGTTGTGTCAGCGAGAGGCCTTCTGGAAAAAATGCTCTCCAATTACATTAGGCTACTAATAGGTATGAATTTAGTGCGGTGGCCAGAGACAGTGTGGCTGCTGCTCAGTGGCTCAGGTCTGGTTGCTGCCTGCCTTGGCTGTGTCGTTATGTAAGGTCCTGCTGCTCTCCTACAATGGGCTGACAGCCTGTGTTTTAATAATGATTCTCCACATACAGACTTCTATCCTTCACAGCTCAGAAGGAATATAAATCAGTCGACTAATGAGCGAGCTGCCTTCCCCTCTTGAGAGCAGACCAACCACTGGTCTATGCGACACGCAGGGGAAACCGTGTGGAATGCGACGCAGCCATGGATGCAACAAAATCCATGTGGTCATTTGTGGCTGCGTGACGTCTTATCCGTGAGTCCAGTCACCAGTAAATTGCCTGGGCTCTGAAGACGGGCTGAGCCCCCCACCAACGCCCCTCCGAAACCCTCCAGCTGGTCAAACTTCTCCCCGCACTTAACAACTGGAACCGAACTGCTATTGTTAGCAGTCCTGAAGAAGTCATTTTCTGTAGAACAAAGGTTATTGCAACCGATTGATAAAAATTTCATTCACGACAGGCGCTTTTATGTGGTGTTCAGGGAGGAGAGATGTTTTAAGATGTGTGTTCTGCCCCTGGCGTCCACTGGCACATCTCCTCCTGCCTTCTGTTTAAACTGAGTTCAGGATGGTAATGAGAGCAGCGAGCAGCCAGCAGTCCCCCAGTGCTCTGGTGAAGGAGGCAGGCGCTACTCAGGACTCCTGTGGGCCACTAATTGGGACTCTAAATCATTGTGTCACCTGTCAGTCAAGGTGAGGTTTTTGAGAGTGAGTGTGGGAATCCACAGACTGTGATCTCCAGCTTAGGGAGAAACAAGACCCGTGGAGGTAGACTGCGTTCACCCTTTACAGCAGAGAAATTCTTATAACGGCGGGTTTCAGATGACAAAGAAGGAGAACTCCATGTCCTTAACCAGATAGTTCAGCCTACTGCCACGGTGAGGTACTTAAACGGCTGTCAGTCTCCCATGGGCATGCTTATTAATAGCAGACCTAAGACTAGACAGGGCAGATTTGATGGTAGCGCTGGATAGATGGGGCAAGAGATGGGATTCTCTGTCTTTGGAGTCTTGCCAGCTTCTCTATGGATGAAGCAGGAGACCCCACATGAGAGTAACCTACAGGGAGTGAGACGGAGCTAAAGAGAATAAAAGTAAAGTGGAGAGATGGGTTGAAGCAGGGGAGCAAGAAGGCCCTGAGTGCATAACTGGAAGTTTGGAGGTCGAGTGTGGTCCTTCAACTAAAGCCTAAGTTACGATCATGAAGGTTTAATAGCTGCTGGTTCTGCATTCCGTATGCAGATGTGACCGGGCTGAAGCAACCTCTTAACATGCAGAGGCCTACGATAAACCTCTTTTTTCTGCCTACATGTTTGTTTCATTGTTGTTTTACATGTGCCGGAGTCAGTTCTTCAGTTGTTTTCTCTCCGGCAGGGTGAGGACTGCGCTACGGTGTGTCCTCCTGGTTTATACGGAGCGAGCTGCATGTCCACCTGTTCCTGCCACAACCACGCATCTTGCTCCCCCGTCGACGGCTCCTGCCTCTGCAGGGAGGGTAGAGTAGCTTTTTATTGACTCGCAGCTGATTCTCTGCAGCTCAGGAACCTTATAAAACATCCAGACTCCCTACAGACCAATAATACCTGAAAGAACAACGTCTGCACACAAACAGTAAAGTACACAGGGTCACAAGGTCTTCACTTCATCTTAGGTCGCAGGTGTAGGACGGACTTTGCCATTTGTTAAAGTATGCATGAAATAAACCCAACTCATTATTAATTTGAATATGCAGTAAAACGCTGTTTCTTTACGTGTGTCTGTCCGTTCTGTCCACCCAGGCTGGCAAGGTGTGGACTGCTCCGTCCTGTGTTCCAGTGGCACATGGGGCCTGGGCTGTAATCAGACATGTTTATGCACTAATGGGGCCGCATGTGACCCTGTAGATGGCACCTGCACGTGTTCTCCAGGGTGGAGAGGAGAGCACTGTGACGAGTCCTGCCCCGTGAGTGTGAACCTTGATTCGCCGCTGTACGTTACTGAACTGCTGCTCCCTCTGAGCCGGTGCACGGCCTCAGATCCTCTGACAGGAGCCTTCTGGCTGTTGCTTAGACCTGACACACACCTACAGGAGATCAGGCAGCCAGGACTCTGCAGCTTTGGAGTTTCTATTGATTTCATATCTATAGTGTTTCACTCACAGTCAGTTTTTACTTCCTAAATCGTGTTCACAGTGTCGAAATCTCATTTGCACTTTGTAACATTGTTTTTAAAAGTGCTGAGTAAGTACAAGTATAATCAGTAATTAACATTCAGCGCAATGCAACTTTTAGTGTCTCGTTGTGTTTGTCAGGATGGCACCTTTGGGCTGGAGTGTCGCGAGCGCTGTGACTGCAGCCACGCTGATGGCTGCGACCCTGTGAGTGGATTCTGCCGCTGCTACCCCGGCTGGACAGGTCAGTAAGGGGCAGACATTATCAGTGGACAGAGCTAAAAACATGTAAGACACCACATACCAGAGTGACGTACCAAGCTGCAAATCTGTAGGGGCTGTTTTTGCACAATGTGTAAGCAGTGTTTTGTTAATCAAATGTTTAATTTGTTTTGCCACTGAACCAGCAGGTTACGTGAGTAAGAGATATTGAGAATTAAGCCCTAAATTAATTCTCTTGACTGGCACACTTGATGCTGGTATGTAATCATGCTTAGATTGCCTCCATTATTTGTGATACCCCAGACACATATTTGCAGAGTGAATCCAATCATTGGCCCAGAATGTTCGTATGGGTTTTAAACGCAACATGCGTTCATTTGATATTTTGCTGAAAATTAATTGGATTCTGGGTGGTTGTGAAATCCCACTCAGTGACAGAGGACTCATAGATTTTTTGTTCAGAACTGCATCTCCCCCAGACCCTAAAACCCGTTCTACATGAATGTACCTATGCTCTTTGTTTTTTATCACTTTTCACTTACAGGAGAAAAAGCTGGAGGTTGGAAAGTGTGAATGTCACAGCAAGGGTGAGGATCATTATGCTCAAATATAAAGCGTCGCATCTGAATGTCAAATACAGGGGGCTAGCGGAAGACCTGCTCCCTGAGCCTGGGTGGAGAGGTGCGGTCAGGGAGAGAATAGATTTAGCCGGAAAGGTCAAGCTTGTGAGCTCTCAGCAGCCGGCTCCATTCAGCCTCCTGAGCTTAGGGCATTTATTCTGGGAAACAATGTGGGTTTTATTATCTGCAAGAACAGATCTGGCAAAATGGGCCTCTCATGCTCTGAATCCTGCACAGGTCGGGACCATCTGTCAGCCTTAATTGAGTCACCAGGGTGCAGGGCTGGGGGCAACGCGCAGTCCAGTGGGCCAGACAAACATACATAGATACTAGCATCGTAGAGGCTTGACAGCAGGCTCTCTGAAGGAAGGAGCACCTAGAGAGAGGACAATATGGGATCCATCACAGGACTAGAAGTCTATTTACAGAAACACTACAGCGTTTTTTTCCCGATAAACACTGTCACGGCACTGACAGTGGTAGCTCTGGAGTTGGCTCGACATCCTACCTTGTGTTTGTTTATTGTGAGGTTTGCATAAGGTGTCAAGACGCCTGACTCCAGGAGTGTGTGTCTAAGTAGCTAAGCTGTCAGTGACCCATTCAGTCGCTGCTGAACTGCAAACCTGACATCAGCCAAGCACGATTAAAAGAGCGCTGTGTAACCAGGCGCTTGGTGCGGGGCCTCCGTTCTAGTCAAAAGTGTTAAACAGGACTTCACCTTTTATTTCTGGTCCATGTCATAGATCATGAGAACTCAATGTGTGTTTACATGTGCTGAGATTTTTCGAGTGGAAGAGAGGTTTGCTTTGCTCTCTCTGTACAAATTGGATAGTAGGACCTCTGGCACTTCTCAGCGAAAAGCCTCCTTTGAAGACACTTCACTTCTGGCTTCTCTTATTCCTTCTTCTTCTCACTCACTAGGCATCCAAAGCCCCTCTGTTTGTCACCATCAGACTGAAGTACGATGCTCCGTCTGCATTTATTTTCTGACAGTGCAGGCAGTAACATTTTTTTTCCTGACTGGCCTAGAAGAACCTCAAACACACTTGCACAAGCCTTGCCTTCCTTTTGATGTCCATGGCTGTGCTTCAGACTAAATCACTGTTACCCTGCCCCTCCTCATCAGCACTAACATTTCCTTTCCTTTACTGCTCAATTGCAGCCCTGAGGCACCTTGGTTACTGTATAACCTTAGTCCCCAGAGTTTAGTCCAGGTTTAATTCAAAGGTACTGCAGTAATGCTGCTTTAATGACCACACCATTCTCAGATATTCACATTCAAAGGAAATTTCAGATGAGGCTTCAAAACTAAGGACTGACGCTTGAAAGGTGCAGAGTTTGGTGTGTGTGTGTGTGTGTGTGTGTGTGTGTGCGCGTGTGTGTGAGAGAGAGACTGGTTTTATTTTATGAACCTCTATGTGCAGTTCAGTAAAATACATGTGATTTTAGCCCTCAGCAATTTGAAAACATTGACATGCCTGTAAAAAACCAAAGTGCCAAAGCGTTGACTCTGTATGGATGCTGTGTTTTGCATCTGTTGGTTGGATCTGCGCCAAACGCACAGTGACACTTCCAGACTTTGCTCTTGTAGCCTGGGTGCTTCACTCCAGCTCCACGCGCTGCGCTTGCTGAAAGAGAATGGGAGACAAGCTCGGCCTCTCCGGAGACCCAACCCTGTTAATCAACACAGAGCACTGGCAGAGAGCCCCAGTCAGATCAAAAATAAAATACAGAAGAAACGGTCTGAAAGGACGGGCTGAACTAATAAAAACGCAGCCCAAACACAGCTTCTTCATTCAGCTCTAAAATCAATCAAGGGTCCACACTGGGCGAATAACCCTCCACAGATCAGCTATGATCAGGAATTGTGAACATTATGCTTTGATGATTTGTTTATACAGATGGCGGCGTACTGGTCTTTGCCTTCTTAGCAAGCGTTCGCTGAATATTCGTCATTGTAATTTGCCTGCAGGAATCCACTGTGATAATGTGTGCCCACAAGGCTTCTGGGGACCCAACTGTTCCGTCAGCTGCTCCTGCCAGAATGGAGGATCCTGCTCACCGGAGGACGGCACATGTGTGTGTGCACCTGGATACCGAGGGACCTCCTGCAAAAGAAGTGAGCCTCCTTCTCCTTCTCTAAGCAGACTCTCTTTACCCAAAGCTTTAGGGATTAACGGCATGAGACGCACAGCAAGGCAATGACAAACTCCATCACAGTACTGACCTTGTTTTGATCTCTGAAGCATTGTTGAAGGGTGAGCACTTCGTTGCTGGAGTGTAAAACCTTCATCACGGCTATCACTTAATCACGGCGTCTTTGTCCACACACCAACCCCCATCACACACACAAACACGCACTTCACCTCCCAACCCCATCCTCTACAACCAACTCTCAGTGGGAGACTCACAGCCCTCGCCCAGGACTCATCAGAGGCCGAGCTCAGTGGGAGTTTCTGAATAGGGTCTGTCTGAAGCCACTGTCGAGTGATGAGCTCACTGATTGGGAGTGAAACTCACAGCCGCAAATCTGTAAACATCAATTTGAGCGGAATGTAAGAGAGAGTCTTAAGCTGCGAGCGAGTTTGTGCTAGAGTGTGTACGCGCGACGAAATGATTACTCCTGGAAATTTAGTGTTTACACAGATAATCTTCTCGTCAGGTGAAAACCTCATAGCTGCAGTTTTGCTCTTTTTCCGTTGAAACTTTAATTGAAGGATTACGTGACTCTCCAGAGTCTGATATAGACGGATCACACCTGGTGATTTAAATAAAATCTAAATCTACTGGGTAAACTTAACCTTGCATGGTTGGCAAACAGCATCCTGGTGTTTCTGTCAGTTCCTAAAAGGCTTCTGTCTGTGAAATAACAGATTGTTCCGTGAGAACAGAGATACTGGACTTGGAACTTTCCCAAATCACTGGCAATGAAAACTACAGTAACAGGGGATTTTTATGCCTGGTTGTTGGACTGTTATTAAAATATGTTTTTGTCTACAGAAACTGCCACCTCGCTGTTGAACTGTTACAAGCCTTTAATGCCACCTTCTGAATATGCCTTAATGGTCCATGTTCCTTCAATAAACTTCACATTATCAACACACAGTTGGCTGTTCCTGACATTTATAGATCATCAAGCTCTTTTACATAACACACACTTTCCCCATTCGCTCAACCATTTCTTCGCTGGCAGCAGCTGAAATAGAAGCAATTACAGTAAAGACTCACTTTTGTGCTTTCTGCCTCCCTCTGACTTTTCTCTTTTAGCTCCTAGTTTTCTCTGTTCTCCCCTGGCCACGTGTGTCGCGCCTTGTTTCATTGTTATACACCTCTCGTTCCATTCACCATTGTTGACTGACTCCCGCTCTTCTCCTGATACACATGGTCGGTAACAGTCTGCTCTCCGGGGTTCTACGGGCACCGCTGCAGCCAGTCGTGTCCCCAGTGTGTGCACAGCACCGGGCCCTGCCATCACGTCACAGGCCACTGTGAGTGCCTGTCCGGCTTCACCGACTCGCTGTGCAACCAAGGCAAGTAGCTTTCTGTGACCTTTTCCTGTTGTTTCACTTGCTGTCAAACTCAGTGACTGGGAATTTTAGTCTTGGAAAATAGTGAGTCCAGTTTATACTGTATGTAATATGCTGGCATTTTTGTTCTGGTCATATTTTGGTTTTTTAATTAAAAATAACAATAAGAACATGTTTTAATTGCTGTATTCTGTGCCAAAACCTACTGTATTTCAGGTTTCAGTTACATATCAATAAAACATTCTTCACAGGGGACACATGCACATTGTCCTACAGTCCTTGTTTTACTCACTGACTTTAATAAAATCAAAGGATGACCTGCTGCCTCTCTCAATGGCATCTAGCCTTGAAACCTTGAATCGTGGCTATTATCAGTGCAGCCCAGACCAACCTTCAACACGAGTCTGAACAGCTGAGACTCACTTTCGTAGACACAGAATATGAAGAAATGTTTGCCTTCCTCCCTCATTCTGAGGTGTGTAAATCACTTTACGTCTCACTTTTCACCAAGACAAAATACTGATACTCTGTTCTGCTTGATGAAGCTTATTTCCAGACAAACAGCCAAATCGTTCTCTGTGTATTTCAAGGACAAGCATATTTATGTCCTTGATTTTGTAGGCAGACTGTCTTGAGGTCCTGTTTAAAAACCTATATGTGTTTAATGGGTTTGCCCCACTTTTTTTAAAATGTCCTACATTTATTTAAGATAAAAACACATATTTTCTCTGTCCATTATCTTTATCCGTGCAATAACCACCAGTAACTTCTGGCTTTAAGATGATGTAATATTGTCCCTTTGTGACCACAGGTTGTGCATTTATCTTGTCAGTGGTTCCTTATTCATCTTCTCTATCACTGTGTTAAGGAAAGTTACCTACATAGAAATGTGCTACAGATCTCGTAATAATTTACCATTTTTTTATAAATTACAGAAAGGCAGTGGGGAATTTTTGAATTCTCTTTCATGACTTTGAGCAATGTCTTACAAATAAAAGTTTAATAGGTTAGCTGAAGGAAGGGGGGTAAAGAAAAAACGAGCGCCCTTGCTAATTTGTCTGGACTGTAATTACTGGTGAGCAGGCGTAAGGACGCTGGCCAACAACGTGCACGTCCCCGTCTTGTGAGCTGCGTTGGTGTCCTCGCTTGTCGCCTGTCCAGCGCACACAGAGCCTAATGAAGCTCTCCTGGTGCGTTGAGCCCTGAATCCCCAGAAGCAGCAGCAGTGTCGGGGAGCCAACGTCACGGCCTAATGACAACCTGCTTCAGGGAGCTTGAAAGAGGTGTCAAGAAGAAGAGAAAGCCAGTTGAAATGTAATCATTAAAATCACCCCACATGAAAATGAGTGAGACACATCTCTTTCACAGCGAGCCACCTTATCTGATCACTCTAACACTGGGCTATTCTCTTTAAATGAGACCTTTGATGTGTCTGTTGCGGCTGCAGCTCCGTGATCCTGATGGTTAGATAAACTTTGGTTCAATTTGTCCCGTGGTCCAACGAGAAAACACAATGGAGGTTTCATTGGAAATGACATCTTTTATTGAAGAGTGCTGGAGAGCATTGAAATATTAATTTCATAAAAAATGTATACAGCGGTCTGTGTACATGGTCTATTTTAATTCTGTGGCACATCATTCATTCCATCCTGGTGAGTGTAAATGGGGCAGTTGTGTCACTGGAGGCAGTGATTGACGCCTCCTTTGTCTAAACAGATCACTTCATTTCATGTCCAGTCCAGTAGAACAATACGATCCATTAGAGGGAAATGTTTACACGGCCTTCCACAGATGGAGTTTGTTTGAATAATGTGTCCACGTTGAATGTCTTCATGTTAATGGCTTTATTAGCCTTTGCATGTAAGTGATAATATGCAGATCAACGCTGTTCTGTGTGTGTTTGGTAGTGTGCCCCAGTGGCAGGTACGGGAGGGCCTGCGCTGAGATCTGCCTCTGCACCAACAACGGCACCTGCAACCCTATCGATGGCTCCTGCCAGTGCTTCCCCGGCTGGATAGGCGAGGATTGCTCTCAGGGTATGGCTGTGTGATTAATCTGCTCATTTCTCCTCCTCATTGTCCGTCTGCACTCCTGATTTCTCTCTCACACGTCACATCATTTCCATGACTCTAGACATTCCAAGAGCTACTCTTAGCCCTAGCTGACGTCAAAACACATAGCTTGCTTGACTTATTGTTGTTATATTGCATTCTCGCTCATTTACAGCACCGTAGGCCAGAGATCATTAGCACAGCTTTGAGATGCCAAGCCATGGGAAACTAATGTGTGTTTTTATTGCAAAAACTACTTGAAGTAAACAAATATATGTGTATGTGTGGAGAATATTCAGGCATTTCCTCAAAACCATGTGTGTCATGTGCTGATTGTCTGCACGTGTGGAACATCCTGAGTTTGACTGTGTCTCTGGCGTCTGCAGCCTGTACGTCTGGGCACTGGGGCCCTGATTGTCTGAACTCGTGTAACTGTCACAACGGAGCCCAGTGCAGTGCCTACGATGGGGAGTGCAGGTGCAGCCCCGGCTGGACTGGACTCTACTGCACGCAGCGTGAGTCTCTCACATCCAGTTAGTAGACGCACAGTGTCACCTACAGGTCGTCCCGCTGAACTGCTGCAGACACAGGACTTAGGAACTGGAGGTTTTTGTGAGCTACATTAAAATAAAACCAATGGTTACTTCAGTAGCAGCTTTTTATACGTTCCAGTCATTGTCAGAGATCATCAGTGTCAGTGAACTATTTTAAATTTCTTTATCAACCTTGAGGGAATTATAATCTTGCTGCTTTTGCTGCTGCTGCGTAGAAATGACATTTGAACTTTTTCCATTACGTGCATTCTTAGTATTTCCAGTTGTCTTGTTCTTATCTCCACTGTGTTGTGTTAACAAAGTCAGTGCATTGTTTTGCTAAAGCGGGATGTGTTTCATTTCCATTCATTCACATTGTAGCTTATTGAGCATGCTGCAGAGACGTTGAATGGCATTGATTTCCCTGCTCCTCTGCAACATGACCTTGATTCTTTATGTTGTCTTCCACTCGCTTTGTTTGCTCCACCCCTCCCAGCTCAACGTTTTATACATCTCTGTCCCAGGGTGTCCTTCAGGGTTCTATGGCAGAGATTGCTCTGAGGTCTGTCGCTGCCAGAACGGAGCAGACTGTGACCACATCTCTGGCCAGTGCGCTTGCCGAACAGGCTTCATGGGGACGGGCTGTGAGCAGAGTTGAGTAGGCCCCGTACATTTGAGCTCAGAGCAGAATTACTCTGTGGACGAGTGCGGCTATGTGTGTGTTCTAAAAAACACTTTGGCTCCCTCTCTCTAAGTGCTTTAATTTTGATGGATGTAGTAATGCGCCTCTCTCCCATGCAGAGTGCCCTGCTGGTACATTTGGATATGGCTGCCAGCAGCTGTGCGAGTGCTTGAACAATGCTACCTGTGACTATGTGACTGGAACGTGCTACTGCAGCCCTGGTTATAAAGGCATCCGATGTGATCAAGGTGAGAGGTTACTGAGATGGTCCAGACTTGTCGCTGTATTATCGTTCATATACAGACATGTGCACAGCCTTTAAACAATCCACTCTCTGGGATTTTTCTGTAGCAGCTCTGATGATGGAGGAGCTAAACCCATATACCAAAATTAGCCCAGCGCGAGGCTCTGAGCGCCAGTCTGCAGGGGCCGTCATGGGCATCATCTTCCTCCTCCTCATCATCATGGCCATGCTCAGTTTGTTTGTGTGGTACAGACAGAGGCAGAGGGACAAAGGCCAGGAGATGCAGCCCAGCGTGTCCTACACACAGGCGCTGCACATAACCAACACTGACTATTCCCTGTCTGGTAAGATGATGTTGAGTCTTATATGTGCAATCACAATCCTGTTACTTTAGAAGAGTCCAACCGTGTTGCTTGAACCGTCAGAGTGTGGCAGTACTGTCGCAATGAGGACTAGTGCTGCAGAGGTCAACCAGAACCAGAGCAGCGGCAGCAGCAGTGGCCAGTGCTTCTCCAACCCCAGCTACCACACTGTGGCCCAGTGTAATGTTGTCTCCACCATCTCCAGCAACTTGGACGGCACTCTGACCCTTAAAGTACGAACACTGTCCATGCGCATCACCTAAAACTGTAACTAATAGGATACTACGGCATAAAAGCAACACCAAACTGCTCTTCTCCTCCACAGCCAGGCACCCTGAAAAGCAGAAATGGCTCAGAGTGGAGAGCCTACTGCAACCTCAACGACATAGGTCAGTTTTCCTCGCTCCTATCGTGACACACCGCATACATCCTGAATCCGAACTCTGTAGGATCCTTACTTCAAGGGCAAAGGCGCGTGTGTCATTAGCACAAGCTTCATATTGGCACCGGCCTGGACAGAGCTATCCTGCTGTGAATGAAGATGAACCAGAGGTTTCTTGTTAGACATAACCTTTGCTCTGGTTTTGATAAGATATGCAGGTGGGACAGAGAAAGTAGTGGCTCCGAGGTGACGGGGGTCACTGTGAGCTCATTAGTTGTCTTTCACATTCCCAGCGGCACATTTCTCTATCATGGCTTACACTGTGCTCTAGATCTGTAGATTACAGAGAAAAGGCTTAGTAATGGCTTCGATTTACTGTACTGCTTTTGAAATTAGGCTTTTATTAGTAGTAAACAAACATTTAATAAGAAAATTACGATATGATGCCGTGCCATAATAGTGGGGCGATGTATTTACTGAATCAAAATTAGGTTAAAACCATGACTGTACAGGTGAAACCCAATGATTACATATATAATCTGAATATATAATTCATAATTTAAAATCTCTTTATCTGCACATTCCAGCACAAAGAATATTGTCCATGTGGCATCCTGGTGTCTGAAGTATTAGACTTAAATAAACCCGTCAGCTGTTCGTGATGTTTTGTTGTTCAGCAAATATCCGACCGTGACCACAGTTGATTACATAAGCCTGTAAGCCTTTGGGGGAATCGTTCAATAACTGTCTCGTACTCTGCTACGACTGTATACCGTTCTGTGCTGTACCTTTATAGGAACTATTCAGTAAACGTTCACAACATGTGATGCATTTGATGTTTGACTTTCACGTCTTGACATTTGTTGCAGATGTTCAACAGGGAGAGACACAAACACAAAGAGGTTCCAGAAAAGGTAAATTCATTAAAGGCAACAGCATGTGTGTGTGTGTGTGTGTGTGTGTCTGAGTGAGCAGACTGATACTGCATGTTGAATCCTGTTCAGCTTCACCAGCACCAATTTTACAAAAGCCTTTTGTGCTTAACGGCACATGAATCAATTTTGCCACGTGGTTTCTATCCCTCTGAGATGACTGTCTCTGACCCAAAATCCCATATCCTTATATTCGCCACGATTTATGTGAAAACTCTCTCAACACTCTGGACAAGATCATGGTGGGCTGAGGTTTTGTTCCAACAGTAATTGTTCTGCATGGCTCAGTGCCCAATACGTCATTTTGTCTCCCACACTGTGCAGACAGTGGTGAATGTGAGGGACCCAGGGGTGTGAAGAGCGGTCTGGAGCAGCTTTGCTGCAGTCTCTAATGAGGCTTCTTATCAGGCCGATGAGGCTGTTATGGATGGGATGAGCCTTCCACTTTCTCCCCCTTTGTGCTCTGATTACTATATATCACCATTAGTCACCTGTCAGAGACAAAAGAAGTACAACTTCTTCAGAATTGCAATGATTTATCATTGGCATTTTCCAGGTCCGGATCCAATGTCTATTCACAGTGTAGTTGTAAGATCAGAGTCGAGCGTTAATGCCCCCTCCTCAAGTCAGCGAGGGCATCTTCATCTTTCCTGTTGCTGAATATGTCTTTGTTTCATGGCCAATGCAGATTACATCAAAGGCTCCATGTGCAGCAACAGCTCCTGTTCCCTGAATAGTGAGAATCCATATGCCACCATTAGAGACCCACCAGGGCTCACTTGCAAGCACACAGAGAGCAGCTATGTGGAGATGAAGTCCCCCTCCCACCGTGAAGTGCCCTTTGGAGGCACGGCCACCCTCCTGGGCAGTGCCAGCAGGAATGTCTATGATGTTGGTGAGTGCGCTGCTGCTTTGCTGCGTGGAGCTCAGCAGGGTCCTGCAGTTTATGGTCTCTCTGGTTATGTGCCCTGCTGTGAGCCTGTACAGGGCTTGTAAGGCTTGATAAGAGGAAATGTGAGCTGTCTTCCTACTGCATGTTCCTCTCACTGTCTCTGTGCATGTGCCTGCTACTTTCAACCTCTTCTTCTTCTAATGTACCTCTCCTACTTTCCCCCCCCCTTGTCTTTCCTTCATAACCACAGAGCCCACAGTGAGTGTCCTGCAGGGACCCAACGGAATGGCCACTGGCTTCTCCCAGAGCCCGTATGACCTCCCCCGCAGCAGCCACGTCCCCAACCACTATGACATACTGCCCATGCGCCACAGCCCAATGCACACATCCCCGCCACCCCCAGAAAGCCCTAGCTCTCTGCTGTAGAGGGAACGCCTCCACCCGGCCCTGACGCCATGCCAGCATCCGGGGAAACTCTCAGCCAACTTTCGACCAACGTCCCTCCCTTTGTCTGTGTGTGTGTGTTTGATTTCGATACTGAAACGCTGAGGTGGACGGACAGCCGCAGCTCCTCTGGACGCTGCCCTCTTAGGCTCCCACTCTCGCACTGTTTTTGTGGTTCTTAAAGAGGGAGTGGAGAAAAGAGTGTCCCACACACCAGCGACCATTCACCCGTTTTATTTTCTCATACAGCTGATCACCCAAACTGCTGCCTGTCCTCTTTGTGAAGCTCCTGAAGTGGAACACAAAAGCTCCAGCGCTGAGGGAGGCACACTTGGATTGGATGGACAGATTATTTACAGGGAGAGAGCTATTCTGCCCACGATAAAGATTTACTAATAAAGGGCATCCAAGTGTTTATATTATCCCTGAAATAGAAGTTATTTTCTCAACAGGAAAGAAGGTAAAGTAGCCTTGATCACATCAACGGAGGCAATGATTTACACGCAGACATCAGAGTTTATGGTTTGTGACTGAAGTAATCAGATGTTCAATGATAGAGAACTTGTGTGTCCCTGAGGTTAAACAGGAAAACTCAGGAGAATAGAGCCTGAAAAGATAGAGAAGAAAAAATCGTAATGGTCCTTTACTCACACTATGATTCTAATGGGATCCGTGGCTGTAAGTCGAGAGATTCCTCACAGTTGCGGTGCAGGCTTGCAGTACCTGGAGATGCATTCAGGTTCTGAGTGTTTGTGTCTTTATTGCATTAATGAACATCACTCATGTGTTGTCGGTCTAACGTTTGGATTTGATCAGCTCTTGTTGTTTTTGTTGTTTTCTAAGTGAAACCATTTTTTTGGCAAATGTTTTAGTTGACATTTTGAAGTACTGGATGTTAAGAAGGGAATTACTTTGACTTATGTATTTTTTTATTCATATAGCTAATTGCTTTATTCATTAATTTTATTGATAGTGGTGAATTTTTATTATTGTGACATTAGATTAAAAAAAAGATGCATGATCAGAAAATGGAAACCCACAGATGTAGATAACACAATTTATCTTGTGAGATGATTCGTGTCATTTTGTGAACTGTTTTTGAATTTGCTTAAAATGTTCTCTCTCTCTGTCAGAATGTAAATTTAACATAAGGTTTTAAGCGACCGATTCTTGACCCACATATTTATAAAGGGAACTGATGTACTATTGTAAAAAAATCTATTTAAGATATTTTATGTTCGTATCAGGCTAATCACCTTCTTTATTTATTGAACTGAATTTATTCATTCACTATGTGAATTCCATTTCATTCTCTGTAGAAGCAATAACATGTTGACAATCGATCAGCATTTCATTAGTGCTGGACATGTTGCCACCTTTGGCCAGTGTGGTGACAGTAGACGTCATATGTTATGTGACTTTTTTTTTTTACCTGAGGAAGGTTTTTCCAGTTGCTGTTATTCTATTTCTGCTTGTTGTTTTCATACATACATTTTAAATTAAAAACCTATTCTGCCATCTTAAACCTGTTTCAATCAGGTTAATACTGTAGAGAGAAAGTAAATTATATTGATGCATTTAAGTCTAATGTACCTCTAAATATTACTATGTCTTAATAATGTAATGGAGTGACTACGCTGCTTCTGCCTGCATCACAGTGTCAAATGTCATCTAGTGTCATTAACAGGAACGTTTGGTAAAAGTTCTATTGTGTTAAACAAACTAATTAGAGGTGACACAAAAATATTGAAACACTGTATTCATATAGTTTAATATACCAGTGGAAGACTTCATTCTGAATGACCCTTATATTCCCTGCCTTTCAAAATAATGTGTTGAAATCACACGAAGTCAGCACTAATGTTGAATTCTATTGAACCTGGTATTGACAAAGGGATTCAACGCCTTAGAGTGTTCACCAGCCTGAAACGCAGACTCGATGACAGAAGGCTTAAAGCGAAGCTTCAACAAATACACAGCAAAGGACCCGCAGCAGGTCCTCTGCAGTAAGATGTTTAACCACTGGAGGGCGGCAAATACGCATTTAAGTAGTGGTGTCGTACTTTCTGATTTATGTTGTGTCAACCAACCTGGTTTCTAGAAAGTAGTTGGTAGAGTGTGCAAATATAAAATAGTGTGCAGGTGGAGTGTGTTGTGCCATGTGCTTGGTCTTGCATCGCAACACGCAGCAGAAATCCTGGTGTCACAGAACTGTGTCACTGCAAGCGTTAAGCAAACGGACTCAGGTGTGCAGTGACAAAGTGCGGTTATAGCTGAATATTGTTCTAGTTGGCTGTTCCTCAGCAGCAGGAAACCTCGAGCTCCACAGATGACGGCCCACAGATGGGACGCGCATCCACTGATCAGGAAGCTGAGTGAGGTGAGTAACTCAAGACGAGGTCGCACTGAAGCGAGGTGAGCAGGATTGTGATCTGTGCAAACAGATCTGGGTTGTTTGTCCTTTACGGTAATTATAACGTAATAGTCAATTGTATATATATATATATGTATATATGTGAAAGTACAGGTATGTCAGGGTCTGTAAGTTGGATACGTGTTGCCTAAAGTAGGAAGGATCTCTAACAGCTCCTGTGTCTGATTTCCATTTGCTGTAGAAGCAGTGAAACACGCCATCAGAAGACACAGGTCTGATGTTTGGATTTGGCTTCCTCAAAAATGTTCAGAAAAGTCTGCAACTCAGATTCAGCATTTATGAAAAACACATCACAGAGTCGGTGTAATGTAAGAAATATTTTCCGTGGGGTAATGTACAGGAGGTGCAAACATGAAATAATGAAAACTGAACGCTGTCTAAATTTAATTTTGGACAGTCTCAAGCTAAATATCAATATTTTGTGAAATGCAGAGGCATAGAACAACTAAGGGGATTTGACTGATGCAGGCCTCAGGCGTAATCTTTTCTGCTGCAGTCAGCCTGTCAGCTGCGTCTCTCAGCTGAAGCTGTTTTCAGAGAAGCTGCTGCTGAAAAAACGCTGAAGCTCTAAATGCTGTGACAGACCTGTGCTTTCGGTTCATTCTCCACTGGCTGCACCTGGATGCTGACCACACTGCTGCCGGACAAACCAGTCACTCTGTCTTCAGTCTGACATCACCTGCGAGTCGTGGTGGTTTACCGTGATTTAGTCAGGTAGAGAAGAGAAGATGAAGTGGAACGTTAGGAAAATAAAGCGGTGCATGCTTCATTTAAATATATATCAGGCTGCATTGGCTGAACTCCACAGCAGAGCTCAGCTGCAGATCTTTATTGCGGTCACGTCCTGCTACAGGAACTGTGAGGATCAATCAGATGAGAGCTGGATCTTCAGTTAGTCGTTGTTAATGCACAATCAGTATTCATCCCAGCCAGGATGATTATTTTCGTGTCGTTTCTGTCTATAACCGCTCCCAAAATCTGACGGGCATAACTCCACGCAAAAACTAGATCAGCTCCTTAACTAAGCACGTCTGGAATAGACAGAAGCTTAGTCTCATTATAGAGATCAGCACATGGGCTGGACACTGAATGAGGACGATGTGAAGACACTCATTTCCGCATTAGCAAAAACCTGAGGTTTCCCCAGAACAGTTATGTGAGATCCCAGGTTCTTCAGACTTAGAGCCTCGCCCTCTGTCAATACTGATGAACAGCCAAGTCACAATTTGGTGAGATACCAGGTGGGATCAGCTCAGACGGGCTTGTAGCTGTTTATAAAACTTTTCATTTGGAAATAGGAATCACAAGGCTTTTTATTTATTTCATTCTCTCAACTGCCTTAGTTTTAAAGTAAGTTAGCAAAATACAAACTAAAAATGATGACGTTGAGCCTGTTTTGGGGTAGATGCCCCAACTCACCACCAGAGGCAGCCTTGCCATGTTGGATGAGTGATAAATATGATATAATATAAATAATGTTGTGTACCCTTACAAAATAACTCATTACATCCAAAGGTTTGGTTGACTTGTAGATACTTGTTAAACTTCTCTTCCACTCTTTGCTCTCGACCTTTCAGAAACATCTCACTGCTGGACAGTATAGCCTGTTGCCACGTGGGCGTTTGACAGATGCAGATTTAAATTGGATAATAAATGACACGTTGCTTTTACTTAAACAGCCCTTGATTTAGCAGGCTCCACCAATAAGCGAGCTGGCTATTATAGTAAAACTCCAAGTGCAGTAGATCCACGCATCCTTTGACTATAGTCATTTAGGTTTGTGGAAACTGTGTATGTCCTAGTGATGGCCACACGGGGGCAGTAGAGCGCAGGACAACAGGCCTCAGGCACCTGCTGAATGTCCTGCACTAAATCAACTAGTAACACATAGATTTAATCTCTGTGACGGATCAAGTAAATCTGATACAGTTTTTCGTGATATTACTTTGCAATCTGAAGAAAAATAATGTAAAGGTTGAGCAGTTAACCAAAATACAGAACTATAATACTACAAAATGCATTAAGCAACAACACAAAGAGGAAACACGTTACGAGATGACGTACGTCCCCATGCTGCAGAAATTTCTACATTGTACTTTCTACAATTTCTTTTAATTGGCTGAATGTGGTCAGCACAACAAATGTAAGAAAGCTAATAAATCCCAGTCAGTACAACACAAGACAACACAACAGACTCTATACAGTTAATATTAATAATTAATATAACATTAATAATAATAGTAACAATAATAATAATAATAAATGCTGCTGTTTACTCGCCGTGTGTCGTCGCCACAGACGTCGTCCTCCGGTCACCGGCGGCGTCATCAGTGACGTCGTGGAGGTTTGTAATCAGTCACGTGAACCGCGCAGGTCTCGGATAAAGCGCAGCTCGGGATGCTCGGTATGTCCGTGTCCGTCCATCCCACGGCGCAGCAGTGTTTTTACTACAATAAATCTACAATCACATAAATATCACACCCCAGGGGATTTTATTATCCACACACATCCTGCTTTTATCCGACGTAGGCTCGTCGTCGGCCACTCATCGTTAAATCGTCGTGACTCGGAGATGTGAGTATTTTCTTCCTTTTATTAGTAAAATCAAAGGGGTTTCACGTCGACTAACAGCGTCTCTATAATGAAAATGTTTCCAGCTGCCTTTTCATTTCCATGCGATCTTGTCTGTGACGGCTGTTACAAATGGGACTAAATGTGTTTGAATCGTCATTTCCATCGGGCGGATTTCGTTGCATTTGGTGTAGATGCTCCGTAAGATGGCTTCTCCTGATGTGCGCTTTGGAGAAACCCTCTGTATTATTCCTGCCGCTGTGGTCAGTGTGCTTTTCAAATGGCCGATCGCAGGCTTCACAATGCACGAAATGCAACGCTGCGCGTCTCACGCAACGGTCTGTGAGTGTTTGTCTGCTTCCAGCCCCACTTCAGAGCGTTTTGTCCTTCATCCCTCTGCTCTGTTTATCTTGGGCGTGTATGGTTTCCTCGTCAAGCAGAGGCAGGGTCCCCCCCTGTCAAAAGTAAGGAATGCAAATGGCTAATGTCTTCATGGCTAAAAGGGAACAGATGCTGAGCGAAATGTTGAGGTGCCGCCCCCCCCAGATCAAAGTGCCCATCCTCCCTGCCCCCCTGCTCCTAACAACCCTGGAGTCCCTGCACAGCTGGGCGCCAAACACGGCAGCAAAGGGATGCTCATAGCAAAAGTCGAAAGGCTCACAGAGACAGAGGCTCAATCAAGGCTTTTGTCAAGAGTCAGTTGTCAGTCGGTCAAGAATAAATCTCCTTCTATTACCATTCTTGTATTGGGCCATGTTTCAAGGCAATTTGGGAACTTTGTTGTGAGGGCAATTCTTATGAACATTGCGGTACAAGTGGTTACCAGTTGGAAATGACTGTGGATGTGAAATGGGAAGTTGACTTGTTTGCCCGCTGAGGAAATCCGCCGTGTCCTTATTTGTCTGTAGTTATGAGGAAATCTGTGGTGAATGAAATGATTCTAGTTTCTAGGGAGACTGTGAGTCACTCGCTTTCAGTGGCGAGCGAAACGAGGGTTTGCCTAAAATAAGGCAGAGAGCAGGAAGATGGCTGAAAATCACCTAGAAATAAAACATCAAGTCTGCCTAAATCAGGTTTATTTATAGGCTTTTTGTCACTAAGGCAAGTATCAAAGGATTTTAAAAGACAAGCGTGTGTAGATTGATAGGCTGAACCAAGCAGAGTGATGCAATCCTGTCTCGGTACGAAACAAAGCACAGCAGAACACTACTAACCGTTCGTAGCAGTGCACACCTGAGACTGGAAAACCTTCTAAAGCCTGTTCACAACACAAAGCCTTCAAAAAGTCAAAGTCTCGTCTTGATTTTCTGAACACAATGTATCTGTGGCAGCGACACAGGCCGCTTGTCGGCTTGTCTTTAAGGAGAGCAATGTTCCCAACTTGTTGAGACAACAGAATGAAAAACTGCTCAGTCCTCACTTCACTGTTCACTTTTAATGTTGTTGCTATGGCGAGGATTAGATATAATTTTAGGCCTCCGCTTCCTGTTGAGGGGGAGGAATAGACGCAGTGGATGACACGATAGCTGGAACTGGAGATTATATCTATATTTAATCCTGCACCTTCCAAGTATTATAAGCCACATCTGCCATGCATGTCCAGCAGCATTCAAGCCGAGCGTAGAGAGCAGGTACTTTACCGATTGGCTAAAGTGGTGCCTGGCATTAAGAGAAATGCAGATCTGCTGAGGAGAATAATTACCACAGCACTTCAGCTTGCTCTGGTTTTTAGGAGACGAAATAAAATGTAAAATGGCTTTTGTTTTTCATTCCTTGTGATAATCATTGGGTGTTGTAGTGGCCCCATTATTGTTGGAGGCTTTCAGTGCGGCAAAAGCAAATCTTGTGCTTCATGCTGCTGTAATGTGTATTTATATAAAGATCAAAGATGGAGATGAGGGAAAAACAGAAAGCGGCGGCTTGCTGAGTCACCAGGTAAACCCGCCTCCGAACAGCCGCCCGCTAATCAGAGATCACTGGACATAAACACGCTCAGGCTGAGACGCTGCAATATGGTGATGAGTCACGCTCACCGATGTATATAGAGCAGCTGGTGAAACAGGAAATATATTATCTGACTTTAACGGTAATGAGCTTTTGGCTGGTTTGTACAGCGCGTGTAATGGTCACCAGCTCGTTCTCGGTAAATCTCGTGGAGGTGCTGCAGGATGCTTCCTACTGTTGCTTATCTTGCTTTTTCCCGTGTTTTTGTGTGAGTGATGCGTTTCGTGCCCTGAGCCCGTAAGCTGTGCTTCAGCTTTCTGGCCCGGCACATGGCTACAGTGAGGAACAACACACATCCCTTTAATGCCCAAGTCCTAAGTGGGTGAGATATGCTCCTCGTGTGCCACGGTTCCAGCTCAGACCACGGGGATGACTTAGGCTAACTCCTTCTGTCCCAGTGGAGCAAATCATAGGCGGCTGTTTCTCAGAATTGCTGCGGGAGATGAAGCGGCTCTTCAGCGGAGGCCCAGTAAACTGGCGCAGCACAGAGAGGGCTTCCAGGGCTCCGTGCTTTGTGATAACGCTATAACAAGCTGACTCCTCTCCTCTCTCCTCGCTCCTTTCTTCTTCACGGCTTTGCTGAGCACAGAATTTACACTACCTGACTTTTACTAAAGCTAAAAGCTACAAAAACACGTTTGCTGGCCTCCTGTTCACCTCCTCTTTGCTTCCCACTGCTCAGTTATACTCCTGATACTCGCCACATATCTCTTCCTTCTTCCACGCAGGCATGTGTTTTATTTTATATAACTGGTCATGGCATACAGGAAGGTCATTGGTCCAAAGTCCTTCCATATTTCTTGGTGGAGTCGGGTGTTTTGCAGACAGGAATGCACGCTAAACTCTTCCAGATGCTGTCTTTACATTTTGCTGTTTCTCCAGTATGGACTGTATTTGTAATGTAGGTTTTACGTGTTGCATCGTGCTGTTGTTCCCGTGTTTAAAACAACGGTTGGAACAACAGTAGTGCGTATAAAGAGTGAATGACAGGTCCGTTCAACCTTCTTCTCCATCTTGTTGCTTTTCAGCTTGTGGTAATGGGAAATGATGGAGGATAAAGGGCCTCGCGTCGCAGACTATTTCGTGGTTGCCGGCCTCACAGACTCACCCAAGCCTCTGGAGGACGAGCTCCACTTTGATGATGCTGGTCCCAAGTCTGTGCAACCCAAAGCCCCCATCACCGACGTAGCCGTGGTGATCCGCTCCCTCGGTGAGGAGGTGCCCTCAGGTTTCACCTGTGTGGAAAGCACCCCCTCAGGCCTCTCTGCGGAGCTCAATGGAGCCAGCCTCAGGGGCCCGCAGATCTTCTTGTGCTTCAAGCGAGGCAGAGATAAGCCTCCACTGACAGATCTCGGGTAAGCAGTAATCCACAGTCACTGACCCTTTACTCACCCAGGTCCGCTAATCCCTTCTTCGCCTTGGGTCACTCTAATCTGCTCTTAAACACATGCTCTAGTCTGACATCTCTTAAACAAATATAGTATCAAAAAGTGTCACTATCAGAAGGATAGTGCAGGTTAAAGTAAAGCATGCTTTTTATTTAAGGGTTTTGTATGAGTGGAAAGAGAAGCTGAAGCCTGGATGCCACATCGTTCAGACCACGCCCTCAGGTCGGCCTGCCAACATCAGCAGCTCCTCGTCCCAACGCATCTACGTCACCTACCGTCGTGCCCCGAAGAGCCAGCCCCACACGTCGCTGGCAGTCACCGATGTCTGCGTCATCGTCCCTGGCAAGGGAGAGACGCCCCCTCACACCTTCTGCAAGGTGGACAAGAACCTCAACAGCAGCATGGTGGGTTGGAGCGCGGAGAGCACGGTGAATTCTGAAACACGTCTGTGCAAGCCACTTATTCATCCTTCGCCTTTTCCTCTCGTTACAGTGGGGATCCTCCGTCTACCTTTGTTATAAGAAGTCTCTGGCTAAAGCGAACACAATCGCATACAAAGCAGGTAAACTTCTGGGCTGAATTTGTATTCTGCACCAACATGGAGTGTGCGAAAGCGCCAGCGTGGAGTCGTGACGCCTGTGTTTGACTGCGTTGCGTGTTTCTGTCAGGTCTGCTGTGTAGGTACCCAGAAGAGGACTACGAGTCCTTCCCACTGCCTGAGTCAGTCCCTATGTTCTGCCTGCCCATGGGGGCTACCATTGAGTGCTGGCCAACACACACCAAACACTCCCTGCCTGTTTTTTCTACATTTGTGCTGACGGGAGCCTCTGGAGAAAAGGTAAAACCACCCACTTACATTAGTATCATCCATCACCATCCTTTTTAAGTGTGTTTATCTTTTTGTGCCAGGCAAAAGTTTGTAGGCACCTACAAATGTGTGTCCTCTTGTTGCCAGGAAAGCCGTCACTCCCTTCAGACTCCTGCTAAGTTTGATTCTCGTCATCATTAATTAAGCAGTTTCCCTAAATTTAGCATCGGTGTTCTGCCCTTCAATACACAAATTCTCCTAATGGCTTAATTTCATCCAGACTCTCCATCTCGATCTTCCTCCCGGCCTCTCTCTCTGCATTAGGATCGCATATGGATTTGTCTGCTGATGGACTGCAGTATTATTTCTAAGAATACCAGACGACTTTAATCAACTTCTAAACTCTGACTGGAATAAAAATGCTCTAAAGGCTGTGTTTGGAATATTGAAGGGCTCACTTTTGAAAGCAATGCACCATAAAAGAGCTTTTGCAGTTCATCTATTGAATAATGGATATCTCATGCACCACTTGGACTGGCGGGCAAGTTTTAAATCCTGAATGCCTCCGTGCTCCACTCCTTCTTCCCTGCAACTGTTTGTCTGCAGACTAGTCTCCTGGCACTTCATGCCCAAAATGATTTCTTTATGCATTTGAGAGAAACAACTTCAAAGGACGGAGCAGGATTGAACCGATTTATTTTGTTGAGAATTCTCTAGTGCAGCTGCCACGACAGCTTACTCGAATGAGTTATTTCAAAGGGCCTGTGACTGTTTTGTGTGCGTCTTTGTCAAGTTTGCATGAGCATGTTCTTGCGTGAGGATATTCTTGTTCATCATCACACGTATGCGGTGATTCCTTTGTGTGCAGGTGTACGGAGCAGCCATCCAGTTCTATGAGCCTTACTCGGAGGAGACCCTGTCAGAACGTCAGCGCTCGCAGCTCGGCTTGCCAACTTCTGATCTGGGATCTGAGGGGACCAGAAGTCTCTACAGCAACAAGAGCATCTGTCTGCTCTCCCACTGGCCCTTCTTCCAGTCCTTTAGGAGCTTCCTCACGTTCCTCTACCGATGCTCCATCTCCGGACCACACGCCCTACCTATTGAAAAGTTAGCAAGTTTTATAGATTTTGTTACTTTGTTGAAACCGGCAACATCCTGCTGAGAAGATGCACACTTGCTTCTTCATTTACATTTTTGTTTTATTCACAGGCACATCTCTCACTTCATGCAAAATGTGCCGTTCCCCTCCACGCAGAGACCAAGAATCCTTGTGCAGGTAAATGATGAAATGATGCCAGCGAAGCCATGACTTATATTCTGTATGCTTGCTTTGTTTTGCTAGCCAGGAATGTCTTTAAACACACAGTTGTCAGCAGCTAAGTCCTCCACCCACTGATCCTTTAACACTCTGCTGTGTTTTCCACAGCTGTCGCCACATGACAGCCTCATACTGAGCCAGCCGGTCTCCTCTCCCTTGCCTCTCAGGTAGGGGAGCAAGTCAATTTAGGACATAACGATGAAGTGTCTGTGTGAAACCATGTCCTGTATTCACGTGTGTGTGTTTTTGTGCTCTAGTGGTGGAAGCCTCTCCACATTACTGCTGAATCTGGGACCAAAAAATGCAGCCACTCTGTTGGTGTTGGCTGTCACAGAGCACAAGATCCTGGTTCATTCCCTGCGTCCAGCTGTTCTCACCAGCGTCACAGAGGCCCTCGTGTCCGTACGTCTCACGTTCTTTTCTTTCCTCCTGACTAATAGTTCTGAAAGCGTTTTTCAACGTGATTATGGAAGAGATAAGGAGACATTAAACTACACTCTCAATAGCGATATTGATGATCTTTCATTTCAGATGATTTTTCCCTTCCACTGGCCTTGCCCCTACATCCCTCTCTGCCCGCTGGCCCTGGCCGGTGTGCTCAGTGCGCCGTGTCCTTTCATTGTGGGTGTAGACTCCAGATACTTTGACCTCTACGTGCCCCCGGCTGACATCAGCTGCGTAGACCTGGACACCAACACAATCTCCCAGTAAGTGACCTCTAACTCTAACAACATCTGTGACAGATGGCCAGCTTTGAGACAAGGACCCGAAAACCCCAATAAAAATGGTTGAAGGTTTTGTTGTTCTTCTCCGTATTATTGTTATTTATCTGGGAGAACCTCTCGTACGTTACGACAGCAGAAGGAATGTGAAATATTCTTACTGTACACAAAGGCATATTTGTGTTTTGCCACTGTTCCACATCAGTTTAAAAGCTAAGAGAGATTAAAGTGTCAGCGCTGATGGCAGTGAATCTGTCTTCCTCCTTATATCTTTTTGCAACATTTCTCGACTGTCCTCCCATGTAATAAATACCATATGGTGTGCTTTCAGAAAAGATGAGAAGAAGGCTTTAACGTGGAAAATCTTGCCCAGGAGAGCCTGTAAACATCTTCTGAATACCCTGAATAAGCTCCATCAGCAGCTCGTTGAGGGTGAGTCCACTCTGATGCTGTGTCATATTATAGAGTTGCTGAATAATTTAAGCTGGATACTGAAGTCAGGCCAATCACCCTGTTCAGCCTTACACACTTAACGGAAGAACAACCCTACACTGCTTAGCGCATACGACAACATAATGCGGAGTGAGTCCACTCCTGCTGGAATGCTACATATTAATCTACTGTTTTCATATATATATATATAAATGTCCGGGCATTTATATATTGTCAGCTGGTCTAAATTAACCAGTCACAGTGAAACACTGCATGAGCACATTACCTCTTACAGCAGACGGAGCCACAGAATCCAAAAGTGACTCGGTCTGACCAGGGTCTTCTCCTCAGTACCACAGAGAAATTGATTTGTCGTGTAATTTGTGTGTGACTTTCCAATCAGCCCGTTGTTGTGCCATAATTGAAAGCTTTTTGTGTGTTTTCAACAGGAGGCCATTTAAACCGCGAGGATGCTCAGATGGAGCACGCGGTCACTGACAGTGAACTCAACGGAGGAAAGAGCCTCCACACTCTGGAGCTGGAGATCCAGGAGGCGTTCCTGCGCTTCATGGCAGCCATCCTACGAGGCTACCGCTCCTACCTGCTGCCCATCACCCAAGCCCCCTCTGAGAAGACCACAGACGCCAGCTCCCTCTTTGACATCCAAGGTACACGTCCGTCGCTGCCTCATCTGTTACTGTATATGAACTGCAGCCGCAAATCCCTGTGACAAGCTATTGTTCTCTTGTCTTCATGTACATCAGTGCTGCAGTAGGTCAGAGGCTAAGGTCTGAGCTCTGCACCAGCATTTGACCTAAATCACTGCTGTAATGACTGTAGTGATTTAGCTTAAGGCTCAGTGGAAATTAGGCTCGGACGACAAGTCGGAGGAGCCGTTGTGATTAATAGCACAGTGTTCCTGCTCATCTGCGTACTCTTATGTAAGCAGAGCAGCAGAGAACCATGTGGCTCATATCGCAGCATTAATTCCCTCTAAAGGATGTTTAAGTCTTCTTCTTGACCCCGTGAATGTTCTGCATGCCACGTTTACAGGCACACCAGTATTTATGCTGCTCACTCATCACGCCTGTCATTACATGAGGTGTTTCATTTCACAGGTTTCCTGAAAAGCAGAGACCGCTCCAATCAGAGGTTTTACTCCCTCATGACCAAGACTCAGATGTTCAGCCGTTTCATAGAGGAGTGCTCCTTTGTCAGTGATAAAGATGCCAGCCTGGCTTTCTTTGATGAGTGCGTTGATAAGGTGAGGCTCGCAGCTAATCTTCTTTTATGATGGAATTTCAGTGTCAGAGACAGTTCATCCAAACAGCTGCAACATTGTGTTGTGTGTGTGTGTGTGTAAAAAAAAAAAAAAAGCATCTCTGTTTCTCTCTCTGATGCTCTTATTACTATCAGCACTAAGCTTTTCTCGTTTATATTTCCTCCTGTTGATTTCAACACCTTGTTTTTCCCTGTCTCTGATTTCGTAATATCTGTTTTCTCTCTCTGCTGCTGTGTTCATGTCATCATGACCCCTGGTAGCTATTCACAACCGGAGGCAAGGTAAGCTAATACACAGTCCGTTGTCCATTTTTGTGCGTGGGCTTAAATATCATTAATATTAAAAGATCCTAATCAACTTGTTCTTCATTGGCATTAGAGCACATTCAGCTCAAAGCCGTGGGCTAAAGGAGCGAAGCTGAACGTAGATGTGCACTAGCATGTGTGTCAGCAACCTGCATGATTCAGCTCGGTTCAGTTAGAATGAAGGGCCCTGGGAGATTATGTGATGTGAGGACTGAGGTGATGCTAAGACAGTAAAGATAATTGTCTGTACTTGCTGTTCTCGGTTTCCTCTTAATATATAGACTTCAGAGGAAGATGAAGGTGATGATCCTCATTTGTCAAAATCATGGGTATATTGTGGTTGTAATCCTACAGGATGTGGACTATTTTTGGTTGTTCTCACTTGGAGGACTAATCGTTTCGGGATTTGACAGCTTTATTAATATGCTGAGCCCACACATGTTTGCAACGAACACAAAAAAGACAAAGCATCCCCCTCTCCATGAAAAACACTCTGTACTTGGAAACTTGTGCAATCAGGAAGTCACATTTACATCCTGCGTGTTCGAGCTCATGTATGAATGGTCTAGCGGTTATTATTGAGAAGTGGAAGCGTTAATTCATTCGCTGTCACTGCTGCTGAGGTTGACAACAAGTGCGTTATTGAGAAAGATCCTTTGGGTGCAACAGGAAGGGCACCAAGTAGAGAAACACAGAGAGGAATCGAAGTAGGGTCAGTGCGAGTCAGCTGACTGAACCGTTCATTTCAGTGGTAAATTTCTTTCCCTGCCTTCGTGTTTTGGCAGTGAGCCTTTTAATTTGAGCTAAAGGAAACGTGGCAGTTTAGTATCATGCAATTGGTGCCAGTGGTACAGTTTAATGGTTGGATGTTCCTCAACCAGCACAACATCAATCGTGTCCAGGTCACTGCAGCTTGGATTAATTTAGTCTTGGAGGATTCACAGCATCCAGCGCGTTCCTTGGCGGTGCCCCGAGTTAAACAGAATGGGGACACAGGCCACGTTTCTGATGTCGGCTGACTCATTGGTGACATCTGTTCGTCCTCCCTTACCCTCATATCTGAACTGATGCAAACGCTGACGAACGTGTGTTTCTCTAAACAGTTGGACAGCGAGCGGCCAGAGGACAGCAGACTGATCGAACTGGATGAGTCCCACCGCAGCGAGCACACGGTCTATATCAACCCACCAGAGCTGCCTCCACTGCCACAGGGAGAGGAGCATCCTCTGTGCTACAGGTATTACATCATCAGCCTCTAAACAACAGCCACTGACTGGCTGCTTCATTTTCAAATGTCTGCACACCTAATGCTGCATGAACACAATGCAGCTCTCGAAGGAGAGACTCGGTGCAAATTGCCTCTATTGTTCAAGAATCTGTCGCTGCTGGTTTGGTTTTGTGATTATTTTGAGCCGTAGCACGTCTTCGGATTCCAGAGTTGTGCTCAGTCTTCCAGGGTGTCAGAGCCGAGCTATTGTTCATGACACTTGGCTCACTAGGGTTTGTGTGGGATTGATGGGGGTTTCTGTTCATTTTGTGGTACATGAGTATGAATATCCCTCTGCAGCTACTCTGGGTTCCCTGTGCTGAATGCTGAACTCCTGGAGCCACTGGAGGGACCAAATCCTCCGTCAGCAGCCATGGGCTCGCGTCACAGTAGCCCAGCCAGCCCCACGGCCATTTTCAGACGCTCTAAACAGGTCAGCTGTACAAGCAGTGAGATTTACCTCAAAATGGAAAACGAACAATCGAAATAGAAATGTTATGTATTAATAACACATGTGAAATTCTATGTATTATTAGTGATTGTGAATTATATCAACATTATTATGCATTGTCAGACTTGATCTTCTTTATTCCCTATATTTGCAATGAAAAGCTGATTACAGCAGCGCTAATTCTTCATAATGATGGATAGCAAAGTAAATGTAAAAGTAAAATGCTAATCTCTTTTCATCAGTACGTGTCGTCTGCTTTTAATCTCAGGAGATCAAATCTGCTCAAAGGATGGCCAAAACCTATTCATCTATGCCTCAGATGTGGTCCAAGTGTCTGCTGCGCCACTGCTACGGCCTGTGGTTCATCTGCCTGCCGGGATTCGTGGGGAGTTGCCACTCTAAAGTGCGAGCTCTGCGCACAGCTTACGATGTGCTGAGGAAGATGCAGGACAAAAAGCTGCAGGCTCCAGACGAGGTAGGAAGCGGCGAGGTGTGAGGCTCTTTTGAATAAGCACTTACGCTGCACATCTTTCACGATGAAATCCTGTTCTTTCCAAGGTGTGTTACCGTGTGTTGCTGCAGTTGTGTGGCCAGTACAGTCAGCCTGTCTTGGCGGTCAGGGTCCTGTTTGAGATGAAAAAAGCCGGGGTGCAGCCTAATGCCATCACCTATGGCTACTACAACAAGGTGTGTGCTTTCGGTTCACATGTGTACATACAAATGCTCAGCACGGCAAAGGACAGCTGAGTTTAAGCCTTGATTTCACGGCCCTGCTCCTGCTTCAGGCCGTGTTGGAGAGCACCTGGCCGTCCACCACCAGAGGAGGCTACTTTCTGTGGGGGAAGCTGAGGAACGTGGTCCTCGGTGTGCTCCGGTTCAAGCAAGCTGGAAGAAAACAACAGACTCCACACAGAGACCCTCAGCTCTCAGGTACGAGTACTGGCTCAAGGCCTACACTTGATGAACCCATCTCAGTGGTAATTTAAGCCGTTAAACCTGAAGATATGTTTTCTTTGTTGTAATACTTCCACACAAACAACCTGACAAAGCAAGTGAACACACTTTTCATGTAACTCACTTAAAAATACTGAGATTACAGCTATAACAAATGAAAACACTCGTTGTTAAAATAGATACATCAGCTACAACACACTGTATTTGTCAGTATCTGTTGCCTAGTGTTAGTGTGATAAGCAGTACAGTCCACATGCTGACACAAACAACCGGCCACTGCTTCATACTCTACACAACAACAACAATAATCTGCTCCTATTTCAACTGCGATACCATTAAATTCGATGGGAGCCGATCTTTGCTCAGCTCTGTTTCCTAATGGCTCTACTGCACTTCTAAGGGAGTGCGACCCAGTGGGAGCAGTTGGTTCCTCAATACATCTTTCCTGGTCTCATTGCAAGGTTTATCCCAACCCTGGCAGCACATACTGTTCCCAAGTCTCATTTCTTTAAAGCCACTAATTAAACAGAGTGCAGAGGTTTGTCCTCGCCAGCGGCCGCAGCGCACAGGTTGCTGTTGATGTCGGTCCCCAATTCCCACAGTGGCTCAGTGAGCGTCTCATTGGTTGTGCATAAGGCTGTAATGGAAACATCAGGCTTCAGGCGTCTGTAACAATAACAGACTTAATAATAACATGTTGGGTTCAGTTTGGTTTTGTTCATAATGCAGTCATGTTAAATATTTTCTCTGCCGTTCCGTACTGCATTATGACCGTTCTGAAGTGAAAGCATTCCTGGATGATAACGATTACACCCTTTCCACCGTGTTTACACTGAGCTCCTGTAGCAGCTGCTTCTGGTCTGACGGTATCTTTTTGCCTCGTTCCCTCATTGCTCTGTCGTCTCCCTTCAGATGGCAGCGATCTTGACACGGTCAGTCATGGCAGCTTGGACAGTGCTAATGATTCTGTGGAACGCGCCTCCATTGACACAGATTTTAATAAAATGGACTCCAGTGATGACGGATTTAGTTCGGGTAAGAAGCACAAATTCCTTTTTTCCAAGCTTTTCTCATTCGTTCTTTAATAGTTTGATTTCATCGCTGTATAAAACAGACATAAACATTAGAGTTGAATTAGGTAAGTTTTGCCCTTTTTGAAAAGGATAAAGCAGAGTATGGTTTCTTTTTTGTCCTGCATCTGACATTATGACTGATGAACTGTGACTATAGAGACAACAGGGATTGTTTAGCCAGCTAATAAACTGAAACTACACTACATGAGCCTCAACTACAACGTTTCCCGTCTTTCTCATCCCTCAGAGTTGAATGAATAAAGCGAAAACTCCCGTTACAGTACGTCACAACAGAACAGTTTTGTAGCTTCTCCTGCAGTTTAACCTTGTGAAGTTTTCAAAGACTTTATTCCACTTCTGCTCCTGCTTTTCTATTCTAGGAGTGTTTTGTGCTTTAGGGAACGTCACCACACTGTTAAAAAGAAACTCGCTGAACATATCAGCGTTCTTATAAAGCATCCACAGGGACTAACTGGCTGGTTTTCTGATTAACTCAGCTTTTTTTCTGAAACGTGAAACAAAACATTAAGGAAAAATAGAGAAGTACAGCTTCTTTTTGTTTTTCAGGTGGACAGTCTGACCAAGGCTATGATTCACTGTCCAAAGAGGAAGAGAGGATGAGCAGCAGAGAGAGTGACAGCGCACCACTGGTGGACGGACACAGGCAGTCCGGTGAGTTGTCTAGCAGCTGCTGTTCAGTCTTTGACTCTGTGGGACCATTGCAAGAGTGAATCGTGGTCTGTAGGCAATAAAATGAACACTCTTTAAAAGCTGCTGTATCATAGTGTGGGTGTAATATTTTCTCTACCTGCCCAAGTGCCATTAAATTTAGACATTTTTGAGATGAATGTGTTATATAAGCAAGTTAGTGGGTGTGTGCTTTGGGTTTCATTGCAAATAAAAACATGCTGCATCTCTATTCCAGCTTCAGTCATCAGTCATCAGTCTTAATTGCATATAACTTTCTTTTCGTGGCTGGGATACATGATATGCATATTTTAACTTGTCCCTGCTGCCAGTTCTTCCCTTTTCCACCTACTGCAATAGCTCTGTGTTGGCATAAATGGCAGCACTCCAGCAGCTTTGATGTGTCCCATATGTAATAATCTAAATCATCATTTGCAAGTCATTTTCTAAATTAAATCTAGATTTTTGAATAAATAAAATATTGATAGAGATTACATGTTTTGTAAGTGTTGACATTTTGTTGTCATTTAAATTCAGCTTTGGAGATTGAGGTTCCAGTCACCACAGCATGTTCCTCCAGTAGAAGCTGCAAATCAACTGAAGCCAGTCCAGGTAAGTTTTATTTATAAGGAAGGATATAATGAAGCTCTTCTGAGCTGACTGTGTCAAACAGTGCTACAGATCTTCATTCTTATTGTTTGCAAAAGGAAATGGCAGCAGGCTTGTTTTCAGTCCTCCTCGCGGTGCTGTTCTGTGTGGAGTTCTACCAAAGACAGAGAGGCCCAAATCCCTGGATTTGTCTGGTGGAGCAGGATCTCTCAGGCTTGCTGTGCCTCATCTCACCTCGACAAAGCAGCATCACCTAGTTTCTGACAGACTGCATGGAGTAGAGGAAGAAGACACGAAGACAGATGAAGTGAAACCTCTGTCCGAGAGGAGTGTGAGCTTCAGTGGTGCGGTGGAGAGGCCAGGAGGCTCCATAGAGAGGAGTGTCAGCTACAGCACTGGGAAAGTGAGACGGACAGGTATAGAGATGGGGTTTGACCCCCTGTCGCTAATGGCAACAGAGATGCCACAAGAGTGTGACCAGGACAACAGTGGCACACCGACTGCTCGCCATAACCTGGCTGAAGAGATTGTGATGTACATGAACAATGGTAACAGCCCTCTGAGCAGCCGAACACCCAGCATGGACCTACAGAACCCCTCGAGCCCCTTGTTTCGTCCTACGGCATCATCACCTCACCCCTCCCCCCGACCCTCCACCTTGCTTCGCTCCAGCACACACCTGCCGCTGCCTGTTAAATCTAAGGAGAGGCTGAGGCCGTCGCCGTCGCTTCCTCTGGGAACCTGTAACAAAGAAAGGGAGAGGCCTTCCTCTTTAGTATCGCCCTCATCACCCACTCCCTCCACCTCGTCGTTCTCGATGGACTCCCTCTTCACACCAACCCTGGACATCTTCAAGAGCAGCGTCCTCTCGGCAGGGAAAGGTGTGGCTGAGAAGGCCAGCCGCCTTTACTCCCGTCTGTCCTCCCAGACGTCATTAACACAGGTTGGTAGCGGTAACGCTTTTTACAATCAAAGATTCCCATCTTAATATCGAAACGTATTCACAGTGAACTCTGTCCTGTAGGATGGAAACTGTGACAGGATTAGTGTTTCCTCCATGACCTCAGGAGAGGCAGACTGCTCGTCGCTGCTCGATAATGACTCGTGTCTGGACCCAGATGGCTTTACCTCTCCCCAGCATGGCAGCATGTCCCGACTCAGGAGGAGTCCAGTGGTGGGCAGCACCAACCTGGGCAGCCCCAGCACGCCCGACAGAGTGTTCAGACACAACTCCTTCTCTGGTTTGTTGTGCATTCTTTAATCTGTTGGTGCTGTGAGAACAAAGATGTTACTGTTAGACAAAGAGCACCAGTAACATACATTGAACTGGTCTGCAGTAGTTAGTAGTAACATCTCACAGCCTCGCTCATTAAAAGCATTTTATTCGTTTCTGGCTAAACACCTCTTGACAGTCTAAATTTAGCGTAAGAGAAGAGCTCAGTGATGTGGAGAGTTGGGTGTTGTTCTATGGGAATCTAGGCCAGCAGGCGTGAAGGCTGATTCAGTGTGTAGGCTTTTCTGCAGGCAGCCACGGGCGCCATTGCTAAATCTGAACACGTGAACGTGCATTCACATGCACACAGAGACACGGACGTAAGGCATAGATGCAATAAACATGAAATGTCCTCTGATTGCACACTAAGAACGATGGGTTGTTGCTTCGTTTCATTTGGTATAACGCTCCATATTTCTGTGTGTTTCAGACATGTATGTCTCGTTGGTAGAAATGAATGTTGGCTTTGTCTTGTGTGTCTAATTGTATAATCCTTCATCACATCCAGGTGGTTTAGCACGTCCCTCCAATACTCCTCACTCTCCAGATTCCTCCTCGGACACCAGCCGCTTTCAGCCCCCTCCCACTTACACTATAGAGGTAAAAAACTGAGATAAGAAATCTGTGATCCAGCATTAACCCTTAGGCTGAGTCAGACTGACGTGATTGAGTGTTGCACTGGGCCTGATGATGATTCTGTTCTAGGTCTTGATGTCCAGTTGTTCGCTTTGTAAGACGTGTGACTGTCTGGTGTACGACGAGGAGATCATGGCTGGCTGGACGGCAAACGACTCAAACCTCAATAGCACTTGTCCCTTCTGCGGAACAGCCTTCCTGCCTTTCCTCAATGCTGAAATCAAAGATCTGAGGCCACAGAACAGGTAAATATACTTAACACATGTTAATGCAGTACGAGTAGCTTAAAGGTTCAACTAAACAAATGCTTATTAATCAGGTACTTCCTGATTAATAAGGATATTACTTGTACATATTTATTTCCTGTACACACACTCACTCAGACATGTTTTATCCCCATGGCCTCTTTAAACAGATTCCTTCTCTCCCCTCTCAGGTCTTCTAAGGCAAGTAATCCTGTTAGAGACGAGGACACGTCTGAGTCACTCAATCCAAAGGCCAAAATGTCTGTGGAAGACTGTGCTGCTCAGTCACCTGCAGCTGCCCCACAGAGGCAGGAGAATAGTGGCAGCGCTGGAGCAGCCGCCCCACCCTCAACCTCAGCCTCCACTTCAGCGCCGGTGACAGTGCCCTATCTGAGCCCCCTGGTTCTGTGGAAGGAGCTGGAGAGCCTGCTGCTGAATGAGGGCGACCAGGCCATCTCCTCCCCGAGTGTTGTCGACCAGCATCCCATCGTCTTCTGGAACCTTGTGTGGTGCTTCAGGAGGCTGGAGCTGCCAAGTAATCTGCCAGCTCTCATCCTTGCCTCCCAGCATTGTAACCACGGAAACCAGGTAAATCCTGCTGCGTGGTAGTTTCAAAAAGAAACTTCATATAGGGTAATGCAGGAAAACAATGCACTTTGTTAGGTTTTATTATCAAACAAGTGAATTAAATGATAAAAAGAACAAACATTCTAATTGTAGGCTATGTAACATGCAGAATGAGATTCATCTCCCACATCTTTCCCCTTCAGACTCACCAGGCCAGTACGTCTGAGGACAGTAAGCAGGTGCTTGTGAGAATTATGTGGGACAACCTGAAGCTGCACCAGGACAAAGTTCAACCCTGCTATGTCCTGTGGAATACACACTGTAAGTTATTAGGGCCTTTACTCTAACAGTTTGAAGTTGATGTTGATGTTCAAAAGCTGGGGCTATTTTCAGAAAATAATGCTAATATTGGGAAGTTTAATGAAGGTCAAATAAAAATAAATTAAATAATGTATAAAATATGCATTATTCAGATCAGGACTGCCATTAGTCACGCTGTTTTTCCCAGCGCTGCACTTTCACACTTGACTTTGATTCGTAGTGAAGAGCAACCGTTTGATCAGGGCGACGATTGCGTCTCTGTCTTTGCAGGCGCTAACTCCCTGGTTCGCTCTGGGCTGTGTGAAGAAGGCCAGCTCTTCACTGTGGAGCTGCTTCAGGGCTTTGTGAGGAGCATTAAGAAGAGCGATGTCTATCAGCCCATGAGCCAGGTCATTCAGCTGCTGGGGCCGGAGCTGGGTTTTAGGAGACAAAGGTAAGGAATAGCAACATTAGTGGAACATCGCGGTGATATGAAGGGAGATGATACCAAGGAATAGTCTAATTGTGTTTTCTTTCCCTGTCCAACAAAAAGGAGCCTCTACAGAGATTTACTGTTCCTGGCTCTGGTTGCTTTGGGGAAGAACAACATTAATATCAGTAAGTTCAATAACCTGATATCCTGTTAGCAGCAAGGGATCGAGATGTCTGTTGACTTTTCCTTCAGCACAACCAAGAAGTCTGATGTCTGTGGTATCATGTGAAATATCACACGATTTGCGTTTCTACTCAACATGAATTTTTGTTTTCATATAGCGCCATCATCAGGTCGAAAATTGTATTTGCTAAGTGTTGATTTATTTTTTAACTGAACTAATTACATATGTTATCAGAAATGAAGTACACACACGCCCACATTTTTAACTTTGAACTACTATGTCGTTGCAGATGCTTTTGACCGTGAGTACAAGTTGGCGTATGATCGCCTGACCCCCAACCTAGTCAAACTGACACACAACTGTGATCGGCCCCCTGGACCTGGGGTCATGGAGTGCAGGAGGACTTTTGGAAGCCCCTGTCTGTAAACCACTTGTCAGCATCTGTCAAATTATGATTTTGCTTGAACCACAGTCACTGCTGCTGTTTTGCCGGACTGCTCTTCAGACTCAGGACCCACTCACCTGTCTGGAGCACAGCGCTCTTTAAAGCACAACTGCGAAATGACACTTAATGTTAACTGCCATGAGTTTCTTGAATACTGTTCGTGCTGAATGGAGGGGAGGGAGAGACAGGCCTTGTGTTTGTAAATACTGAGAAAATCCTCTGTATTTTCAGTATAACTATAGTTAATGTTTGTACAGTTATTATACAGTCTATTTCACGACTTGGTTTTTGAAGCTGTGAGGAAGTGTAAGTGTACGATCACGTTGTCTGAGTTTGTGGTGGTCCTGGTGACCTTCTTAGGACTGTTGTTAAGCGTCTGTAAAAGAACTTGCTTTTAGATTTTCATGTTTTTACAAAGCACTTTGACAAGACAAGCTCCTGCCTTTCATTTCCATTCAGGCAACGCTGTGCTGACACACTGTTACTGACAAACTGCACTGCCTGATATTTCCACTGCAAAGTGATTCCTGCATCTCTACCTTGTAAGCCTGTTCATACACTGATCATAGTCAATCAAAACACTAAACTAGCTCATACATAATACATCATATTCCAGAAACTAGAAAAAAGTACTTACTTAATGTAAATGCACGTTTATTAGTGTATCCTTTTTGTACAATGTACCAAAAGAGCCCAAAATGGGAATAATACATCTATAATTTCTTAACAGTTTTTAAGCAATACGTGCTTTGTGTTATAAGGGACCACCAGTGATAGTTTCACTTAAAACAGTACAATCAAACTAATAGACAAATAATTAGTTAAATTAAATGTTTTTCTGTTTTCTTTTGGTTTAATCAACACTTTTTGATAAAGAATTTCATTTACTGACACAATAATGGCCCTGTAACAGATGATCCGAGTATTTTGTATATTTCCCTTACTGTGTTCTGTGTATGGCATAGGTGTCGCTTTTTTTGGGCAACCATCCAAATATGACCTGCACTGTATAAATATTATATCTGTACAGTGCTGGTTTCTTTGCACTGAGCAAATTAAAATATATGTAAATGTGAAGTTTGAACAACAGCTCTGACCTGCCCTACGTCAAGATCACTTCCAAAAATCTGTGTGACTTGTTCTGTGTTACGACTGTCTCTCACTATGAACTGACAACCACCTGCCTACATTCTGTGTGATTCAGCGGCACATCTTATTACTGCACTTCACCACCAATGAAAAGATGCTGGATTTCATAAAGCATGTAAAGTTGCATTTTGACCATTCAAACACCTTGTAAGTTGTAACCAGTGAGTAAAACAAAAAAAACGCTGATGACCAAAACATCATTTGATGTCTACATGTTATTTACACTATTTGACAATATAAATGTTTATGAAGTTTTATTTATCATTTGTAACACAAATACTGATTTGTATGATTTTTACATAAACAAGAAATCAAATGTATTCCCTGGTTGGATCTACATGTATAGTTTGCTTTCATTTATGAATAAACATGTTGATTCTATTGATGTAGACCCTTTTTCCCCCAAGCAGATTTTTCCACATCTCTTGTGTATCAAACAATAAGTTAAACAAACTGAATGTTATAAAATAGATGATGGTGCAAGTGCAAAAGTGAACAACAGTCATATTAAGAAGCTTACATACACATACAAATGTACAATATTTAAAATCTAACGCTGATACTGTTAACAAAAAAATAAATAAACAAACCTCTTTTAGTGCCTATTCTTTAACTGCTATAAGGTCACATTTCCACAGTTAGCAAGACGGTGCACCTCTAACTCACGGGGACTCTTGTTAAAGAAGTTGAAGAAGAAACCTATTTTCTTAATAGTTAATGTAGAAGCTGCCATTGCCGCTAAAACAGTTCTAAAACATAATGTAATATTTCTGCTGACAAGTGAGACCTGTCACCTGCAGCAATGCAGAGGATCTACAATAGCTTTCTGCACAGCTTTTACGGGTTTCCGGACCCGAGCCCATTCAAATCCATACCCGCATAACAATTCCGCTTTATGTCAGTGAAGAGTCAACGGCTTCCTGAAAGAAGCTTCTGATCAAAGGTTCAGATGGAAACAGGACAGATAATGATGCGATCCTCCAGCATCACGCTCAGCACCAGGAAGATAAAGTAGAGCAGGAACATGGTGAAACCCAGGACTTTGTTCATCTTCCACTTACACGATGCAATTGATATGATGACAAAGAGGAGCATGAGGAAGAGCAGCACGATGGCGCAAAAGAGCCCGTTGCTGCTGACAGCCACTGGAGCCAAACCATGGGTGGACGAGTACAGGAGCCACGGAACTGGCAGACTTTTGAAACAACGAGCAGAAGTGAAGATAGTCAGTCAGTGAAAATGAGCATTTCTTTTTTAATCATGACTCATGAGGGTAGTGTGGCTCACCCTACAGTGATGTCAAAAATATTGCTGCCCACAGAGCTGGACACAGCCATGTCTCCCAGGCCTTTACGTGCCACAATCACACTGGTAATGAGGTCAGGGATGGATGTGCCTGCAGCGAGTATAGTCAGGCCCATAATCTCCTCTGAGATGCCAATGGTCTCACCAACCTATTAAAAAACCAAGGGCAGAAAAGATTAAAGCCATTTGCTCGTTACGTCTTACTGGCGTTGAAAATCCAATTCCAGTCTCGTGATAGTCACTGTCACTGACCTGATGGGCCCACCACACCATGAGGTAGGAGAAGATTCCAATCCACATAATAGAGCCCAAAAATGTCACCACAAAGAATTTTCTGGATTTCTGTCCGAAGTAAAAAGCATCAAAGCAACATAGTTAGTAGTAGTAGTTTGGAAACCACAGCTGCACCAGCTGGACCATACCTGCTTACGAACATCAGGGACTGTAAGCCACAGAGGCAAAACTATGGGCAGCAGGAAGAGGTAGGTGGCTTGTTTACGCCGCGTGTTGGGCCACTCTAAAGACAGAGGCTCGTCTTCTTTCTCTTCATTTTCCTCTTCGTCATCTTCACCTTCACTTGATTCACTGCTGTCGTCTTTGTCGCTGTCGGTCTCAGAGTCTCCTGAGCCTTCGGATCCACTCTCTCCAGCAGGCACGTCTTCCTGAATATGTTGGGGACAGATGTCAGCAGAATGACAGGATGAAAACCAATGTCCAAAAAAGCCCGATGGGGCCGTTTGCCTGCACTTTGACTCTTACATAGACAGGTATCAAAGACTGACTTCTGGCCTTTTTCATAACCACGAGGACATGGAAGGAGAGTACCTTCTTGTCCTCCAGCTGTTCCCGAGTGTCTTTGTCTGTGGCAGCCTCTGACTCTTTGGTCTGCTCAGCTTGTTCTTCACCGTCTGCCAAAGGAATCACAAAACATTTGGGCATTTCATTCATGATTTCACTTGATCAATTATCTATCAGATTTCCATTTCAGTATTTACATTTGATTACGTAACATTTGTTATTACAGAATGTATTTCTTTACAGTAGATTTGTGTTTAGACTCCATTTGTTTAATGGTGTTATGATCGACATTGTACTTAGCTTTATTTATTGTGTTTTTTTTTCAGCTACCATGTTCAAACATTTTTTGTGATGGCCTGCAAATAGATTTAGTCATTAATTAGGAGGACAAATATCATCTTATCCTTGAGAAGCAGGTTAAAGAAAGGGTCTGAACTTTCTCAAGTTACCTTCACTTTTGTCTTGAGTTTTGCTCTCTGCCTTCCGACTAGCCACATTATTCAGAGTCTCAGCCTTATCCGTAAATCTCCCTACAATTAATCACACAAGCAGAAACAAACTTCAGATGCTGTGATCAACTAGTGCATTGAGTGAATAATTAAGATTGTGTTACAGTTGTAGTGTACACGGAGAACAAAGGCTCAAATGAATCAGGCTTTGAGCAAAATGCAGGCAGTGCAACATCACAAGCAATTCGTCATGCAGCACAGAGCAAAGTCATGGGGGGGGGGGGGTTGCTTAACAAAGGAACTGCATGAGAAGCACTGCACAGAACATTGTTTTTGAAAGATGAAGCAGGCATAAGCAGAGGACAATAACTGCTCAGTCGCAGTGTCTCCACTGACTTCTTCTTCTCCTTTTTGGGTTTAGATCGCAGGGATGCTGGAGCTGTTTCTAGGACCCTGGACAGGTCGCTATGTGATGCCACTGTACATATCACCTGTCATTAACTCTTAGTGGGTCCACATTTCACTGTGGACCATGGATTCCTCCGTAGACAGTATTTATCTGCTTAGCATGAGTCGGGACTTAGAGGTTTGCTAATCCATTTTACTATTAGGAGGACAATCATCCTCAGACCGCTGGCAGGCAGTCATGCAGCTTGTCATCACCGTGATGTGCTACTCACCCCCTCCCAGAGGGTCTAACGTGTGGATCATGAGTTGGAAGATGGTGTTTCTCATGGTGCTGTTGTGTAAAGAAGCCGAACTCCCCCCTCGCTGAAGGGACGGCTTCAGCTGGAGAAAGAGATGACTCGTTTCAATGAAGCTAAGCGTAACAACTGAAATGACATCACTATTATACAGAGGATGTCACTGGTTTTGGAGTGAGAAAGCTTTTGCTGCTGTGGTTTAATACAAGTCTGTTGAGAGGTAACTTGGATGTTAGATAACATGTGAAAATAGTGATGAATTGTTCGTCCTTTTTTACCTTTAACCGATCCTTGTCCTCTGGAGCAGGAGGAGTATTTTCTGCACCGTCTTCATTTGTCTGAATGCAAAGTGATAGCCGTTGATTTGTCAATACCAAATGTTACACAATTACAAATGAAGTCTTAATCTCACACAGAGGCCTTTGAGTTACAGGTTATACTTAGGTCTGTGTTGCTACACACATAGCACTACATGCTACTACTATGAGCACCGTGACAAATGTTACAAATAACAGATATAGTACACATTAAGTGTGAAATTGTATTGAATAAAGTTAGTACCGAAGTTGATGTTCTGAGTTTTCTACTCTGAATTTACACATTGTTGCTTTGACAGTTTTTCTAAAAGATTCTAAAAAGAGCATCATGATACATATTGTATCAGCAGATTCTAACCAGCCCTCGTCAAGTTACACATGTGGAAGCAGAGCTGTGCTTTGTTCAGGTCAGTGCTTACCTTTTCAGGTTCCTCCACAGCAATAACTCTCACAATGTTCTTGTGCTTGTGGAGTTGGGCCTTGAAGACCCGCTCTATTTGAACATTGAACTTCATGAAAATCACATAGAACGTGTAACAAGCCACCAGCATCATGCTCTCCCACCACAATATGACATTGTCCAAGAAGAAAATTATGAGTAAGATGAGGCCCAAAATGTAGAAGGATACATCTCTAAAAAGTGGCCACCAGGTTAGATGAAGGACCTCACGAGAAAACAAAGCACACATTCCAATCACAAACAAAATGTTGAAAACAGCTGAACCAACTATTGTGCCAATCCCCACATTACTGTGGGCGATGAAAACGCCTATCAAGGAGGTAAAAAGCTCAGGAGCAGAACCTCCAGCAGCCATGAAGGTGGCTCCTGCCACATCATCAGAGATGGCCAGCTTGTCTGTGATTACACCCAGAGCAGGAACAAAGAACTCATCGCAAACAATTGCAAGTGACACAAACATGTATATCATCCCAATAATGTGGAGGATCACCCAGCCCTGTCTGCGATCTTCAATAGAAAAGATATCTTCAGGGTATTCACCCTTAACATGCTGGTCTTCACCCGGAGAAGCTGGAGTGACGCTAGTTAGAGGAGGACTTGGAGCTGGTGCAGGTGTCTTCTGTGGAGGCTCAGGAGCAACAAAGATGCAGTTCACAAAAGTTTGGTTTGTAGTTAGTAACGATTCCGCAGGAGTGGACGCTTTAAAATTAGGAGCTGTTTGTGTTATCATTTTAGGTGTTGTCTGATTTGTGGAGATTAATTCAAAAGTATCAATGAGAGGTTTTTCCAGCTCTTGAGTGGCTGCTGTAGGATCCTCACCCTCGTCTGTTGAACCTTCTGCAGAGTCCACTCTCATCTGAGGCATTGGCATAGACTCATGAAGCCTGACACTGATGGTCAGCTGGTAGAGGGTACAGAGGAAAACCCCAGAGAGGAGAAAAAGGACTCGACTCAGCTGCAGTCGCTTCCTTCTTGTACAATACATTTTCCTCCAAAGCAGTGTTGCTACGGTCTATATTGAATTGTACTTCACAAAGGAGGTTTGATGGAGAATGAGACCAGCTCTGTCCACAGCAGCCCGTGGGGTGATAGCCTCCAAATCTTCTGAGCGTGATTCATGTCACATCCTTAAATTCTTAAGTATCCCGACCTGTTGTAAATAAAAGAAATCCTTAACGATTTTGCCAGTAGGAGTCTCATTATTATTAGAAATGAAGCTCATATATCTGTCGTGGCATTATTGGTAAGCCCCTTTAGGAGCTGCTATGACTATTCTGTTTACACGTGGTGGCTTTCTAAGAAAGAAAATTAAATATCTGGAAGACAAGAAAAACAAAACACACATGCAAATAAAAACTAAATCCTACCTACAAGAAAGAGTCGTGTGGTAACAGGCTGATCTAGTTTTACAGAGAACAGTAAAAGACAGACAAACAGACAAAACAATCCCATAAACTGTGACCACAAATGCAGACCTACCAGAGCATGAATATCGAGCAAAGCCAGAGATACAAAAATAGATTTCCACAGCTGGATATTGTGGCGTCTAGGTCAAAACTGCTGCAAGTGGTCAAAGAGTTATGTAGGACGCAGGACAAGTCTTTGCAATGGATCAGCATAATACCTAATACCTGGGTCTTCTAAGAGGATTATATGTATTGTATTACTCTCACTTTACCATGAACCTATATAATATTTACTTTACAGCAAAAAAACAAACAAACCCAAGTGTTACTTTAATCTAATGTCACACTGTTGCCGTACTGTACTGTATTTAAAGGAATTGTGTAGGAACTGCTGATGTTAAGGTGCATTGTTAAAACTTAATGTGCATCACCATGTATGCGTGTGTGTGGTTGTGTGTGTGAAATATCTATATTGCGTAATTGTTAATTTCTGTCAATAATATGTTGAATTTTTAAATATCTTTTCTTGCACGCTTGGTTCACATAGGAACTGTTTATCCAATTATGTGCTGTTGTTACCCGGACGGAAAAGGTGGTGCACAGAAGCACACAAACACTGGAATGAAACGCAGACTGGTACGTATATATTTATTTCTGTTGATAATTCATTCAGTCCTTAGTGTAACTAATGGGTAATTGGCCTCTGGTGTCGGTTTTACAGTTAATTTGGTCCCTTTTGGTGTTAACGATGCAGAATGTTAACCCAGCTAAATGTAGCGGGGCAGCTAGCCATCATTAGCTAACAGTCGTCTACCGCGACACTTTCATTCATGAAAATGTATTTATGTTGTAAAGTGGCAGGTGTAAATTAACCCTTAGCGTATTACAGCAGCTGTAGCATGACACGGTGCCCCTTTCACAGCATATCTGTGAAAACGGAAGTTATTAATCGTTATGATTTGTGCTGTTCTCAAACTCATTTTCCTCTTTTCTTTCAGTGGGAGCACGTTGGGGGGTAGTTTACGTCCATTCGAGCGTCGGGAATCCGTAGAAAGACTGAGACATGCCTACTGTGGTGTTAATGGACGTGTCTCTGTCTATGACACGACCAGTGTCCCTGGATGGCAGCGAAGAGTTTCAGAGGAAGAACCTGGCTGTGCACGGACTCAATATGCTGTTTGAACACATGGCCTCAAACTACCGCTTGGAGTTCACAGCACTGATGGCATTTTCTTCCCTCTGGGAGCTCTTGGTGTCTTTCACCAGAGACTACAATGCATTACAGGTGAGGTGCGCTTCGTGGGAAGACCCACATCAACGCATGCCTTCCTCTCCTGAGTGTGATCTCAGTTTCGCTTTGCAGTGGAAGTTGATATGATCTAATTATTGTGTTTTTTTTCTCTGCAGGAGGCTCTGAGCAGCCTGGAAGATTATGACAAGACCTGTATTGAATCTGCTCTTAATGGTGTTAGTAACGTGGTGCAACAGGAGTGGGGCAGTGCCTGTCCCTGCCAGGTATTTGGATCAGACCTTTACACAATATCATCACACCTCTGTATTTATCATTAACACAGTACTTTCCTATGGTCAGATATATTTCCATAGTGATTCCAGCTGTCTGAGCTTGTTCGTTTCATAGATTTTGTTCATGTGCACCCATCTTATGTCCTATAGGTGGTGCTGGTCACTGACGGCTCCCTTGGTATTGGAAAGGGTTCACTTCGTCACTTCCTGCAAACAGCGAAGCAGCGTGGGGATGATAAGAAGTTTCCACTTCCTTTCCCTTTTCCTACAAAACTGTACATCATGTGTGTAGCCAATGCAGACGAGGTACTATGTCACAACAGTATCTTAACTTGCATTTTGATGTGAAGCCAGTATAAAGGTCTGTAAAGATTCTGTTATGTTAGTCATTTTTATCCCAAAGGTGCTTCTCTTAAATCCGCTTCACCTTCCATCCTGAAGGCTTCATTAGTTAAAGTTAAACTCTGTGGAGGCATAAATACTGAAGCAGAAACTGGCCAATACACCTAAAAGAGGAGAGAAAGCACATAGATATGAAGATATCCCGGACAAGGAAGCCAATTGGTTAAAACAAGGAATGAGGGAGGCTGTTCACATCAAGGCTGAGTGACCCTTTCTCATCAGAGGAGGCGGCCTAAGGCACAATCGGGCTCCAATTTACAGTGGAGTTCTTTAATCGCTACCCAGGCGAGTTAAACTGTTGTTCACACTTGGGCTCAAGTTGTCTTAATGACACACATAAAAAGCATGTGGAGCAAGGGCCACCACGGGCGACCATGTTAACAACATAATGACTCCATACTGTCCACAGGGTTTCTAAACATACTCCTGCCAGTCAGTCACAACTGTTGAAGCCTTTTGGATGGATGGTGAAACATCTTCAAGTCCAGTAGCAACTGAACAGTATCTTTGTGATGAACTTGGAATATTCAGTGTAATATCAAGAAGACATTTTGGATTAGGGCGGTGTGGTGGTTATTGCTCCCGGGTTTGATTCCCGGAGGTGACCGGGGGCCTTTCTGTGTGGAGTTTGCATGTTCTCTCCGGCTTCCTCCCACAGCCCAAAGACATGCAGTTAGGCTAATTGGAAACTCTAAATTGCCCGTAGGTGTTGTTGTGCATCTATATGTGTGACTCTGCGACAGACTGGTGACCTGTCCAGGGTGAACCCTGCCTCCCGCCCATAGACAGCTGGAATAGACTCCTTGTTGATTGTTCTAAATTTAAACCCCTGTTGTTGACCTGCAGTTACAGATGACTGATGCCATGGATAACCTGGAGGAGCTACTTCACCTCAGTGGGGGCGATGGACAGATCTTCACTATAGATGGACCACTGTGCATGAAGGGTGTGCAGGCCATGTTTGGGTATGACTGTAACTGCAGAAACAAACATTTTCATCTTTCACATGTTTACCAAGACACCTTTACCATTGTATTTTCTGTATGTCTGCAGGAGGCTGATTGATCACGCATACTCTCCTTTCCATGCGGTGTTGCACTGTGGAAATCTATCCTCAGATGTTCAGGTGTTCCCTCGACCTGAGCCTGTTGTGGTAGACGAGGAGGTGGAGCCTGTGCCCCGAACAGTCAGCACAGGTACCCAGCCAGCTTCACATTTCAGAATTAAGAGTTTAATGTGAGCTGTTTCTTTGTTGGAGCCCATCTTTGTGTTATGCCTTTTTCAGATTTGGAAATTGTGGGCTTTATTGAAATCGCTGATATTTCCAGTCCACCTGTGATATCCAGACACTTGGTACTGCCTATTGCAGTAAACAAAGGTGGGTGTTTTTTGTTTTAGACAAATTATTCATGGCTTTTGATTAAATAGTTTCCAGATTCTGTATGCATGTGGTTTCACTTCAGTAATTTATTAAAAATTAAGTTAATGAAATGTTTTCTCATGGGGGCGTTTCTTTACAAACATCGCAGACCTATCATATCAAATCTCATGGTGTTATCCTGAGATATTTTTTTTCTTGATTTCAGAAGTGGATGACGTTGGAACAGGGGCCACAGATGAGCTTGAGGATGAACCTTCTGCCAGTCAAATGGCTGGCAAAAGTCCAAATTTTTGTGTTCTGCTACATGGCAGTTTGAAGGTTGAGGGCATGGTGGCACTGGTCCAGCTTGGGTGAGTTTTTAACAAAGCTGTTCGTACTCATAATATTCAGTTTGATGTGTATTAAGGATTTAGGTCATTCAGCTTGTTGGCCTAAAACCTTTTCTTTCCAGGCCTGAGTGGTATGGCATGCTGTACTCCCAGGCAGACAGCAAGAAGAAATCAAACCTGATGATGTCTCTGTTTGAACCTGGCTCAGGGCCTCTGCCTTGGCTGGGCAATATTTCACATTTGGGACCAATTTCAGGTGACTTGTGTTTGTTGAGCAAGCAGCAATCATTCTGATGCTTCATTCAGAATAAATAGCTATAGGCTCTCTGTAGCACACTGTTAATAAAATCTGCTCTGTTGTACTTTAGAAGATTTTGAAACAGTTGTATGCAACTTAGGACCCAATAACCTATGTACAGGTAAAGAAGAAGAGCAATGGCCTCTGTGCATGTGGACATAATCAAGCAGTTAATAATTAACTTCAGTTTTTCACAAATAGTGCTCATTAACTGTTACATGTGTGGACTTTGTTTTGATGTGTCATGATTTTTTGCACATTTCAGAAGCTGCTGAGAATCCCTACGGGGAGGACGACAGTAAAAGTCCTTTTCCTGTGCAGCCACCGGTCAAACGAAGCTATGCCCAGAATGTCACTGTTTGGATAAAGGCCAGCGGACTACAGGTACCGTTAAATCACTGCCACTAAGCAGACGTTGTAGGCGGTGGTCGTCTGACCATCAGAACCATTTCTGGTTCAGTTCCAGTTCTTTTTCAGAGACAAGTTTGGGTTTGTGGGTGACCCCCTGCTTCTTGAGACACACTTGCATATGTGTGATAAAACTATATTTGTGGTTATTTTTTACTCTGCAATTTGTGTTTCTTTATTTTACAGACTGATGTGCAGAAGATTCTGAGGAATGCAAGAAAATTACCAGATAAAACTCAAACCTTCTATAAAGTACGTTTTACTGAAAACTGCTTGACTTCGAAAACATGACTGATGAACAATTATAAAATATGAATTATGAATTTTCATTTGTACTACTAAATTTCCCAGGAGCTGAACCGTCTGCGGAAAGCTGCCTTGGCTTTTGGTTTCTCTGAGCTCCTGAAAGTCGTGGCTGACCTTTTGGAGAGAGAGTGCACTATGCTGCCAGACTCTGCCCATCCAGATGCTGCCTTTCAGCTTTCCCACGCTGCACAGCAGCTCAAACTGGCGAGCACTGGTGAATCCCAGCATGCTGATTTTGATCACAACATTGTTCCCATGCACACTGACTTTTCAAGCTGAGCTGTATCTGAAAAATGAACTTGAATCTAGTAGCCCCACCTTGTTTGGACCAATGGTGAAATCTGGATGTGGCTACATCAAGAATCTTGAAATGAGCCACTTAGTGGAGCTACTGGAACACGGGAAATGATATACAGTATAACAAGGTGTCTGAAATGTTGGTGCACTGATACTTTGGAGGATGTTTTTTACAAATATACAAAATAAAAATTTCAATTTTATTCCATGTCAAATTTGTGTCAGATTTACAAAACGCCTGGAAAATCGTGTTTGCAAAATCCAGGTGACTGTCAAATAATGAAGCTGTAGAAAAAAAAGTACAATGGACCCAAAATATTTATTTTAGTAGTCCACACTTTTATTTCCCTGAGGTTTGCAGGACTGCTCTAAAATCTAAAATGATGGAAAACTATTGTCACTATAACTATAAACTAAGCTCTGGAATTAATAATTGTTGTGATTGGACCATCGTTTATCATTTTGAAACATTTAGAAACAAGCAGGCAACAAGGGTGTTTGAGGATTGTCGTTGATATTGAGTCTCAATTTGCTTTTCTCTTCTTAGTCCGGAAACGCCTCTTCCTTTGCTTGTAAAGATGCCGAAAGTTGATAAATAGCCCTGAAAGGGAGGTGGTGGGTTACAAGATTTATATCAAAACAAAACTGCTGATAGCTGAGTACTTATAGAGAGGTTTACATGATAAGTGGTATGTAGGCACTTACCCAGAAACATGAAAACAAGATAAATGTGCAAGATGTAAGAGAAGCTGAAGGAGGAGCCGATGGCTTTTGGCAGAGGTATGCTGAAGAGTTTGGTCTCATCAAAGATGGGAATGGATTGTATGACAGCAACAGCTACAAGAGATCAGGAGGAGTGTTGGTACTAAAATAAATAATACTTAACATAAATTCAGTGAGAAGTAAAGCTTACCTTCAGCTAAAACACCTAATGGATACAGTGGTATCCACACTGTGTACCGCAGCCACGTGAGGGTTTTCCACTCTGCGTTGAAACAGCCCAGCATGTAAAATGGATACCTGAATTTAGAGCAATGCGTTAGTTTTGGTAGGAAACGGGTCATGTTGCTAAACAACACAAACAATAATAATCCATCACAAAACCATATAGTCAAGACGACAAAAAGGTTGGTAGAGTCCTTAAAAAAACAGACAAAACATTTACATTGTCCTTTACTGACAGTGAGTTTCCTTCACAGCTTAAAGATATTAGTGAATAGAAAGTTCAAGGATTGCATGCTGTATATTTATATTTATAATAACAAACGTTACACTTAATTTAGAGGTTAATGTCCACATTTACAGAATGTGTGATCTGAAGAATACTGGTTTTGTAAATCCATGTATTTTACATAAGTGGTAACAGCAAACAATATAGATACAATAATTACCTAAAAATCTCAATGGTGCTCCACAGGTAGAAAACAAAGAACACAACTGGCTGGTTGTGCATTTCCTCCAAACTACCAAAAATTATGAAGAGGATAAAATTCCTTCCAACAACCTAGTAAAACAGAAAATACACAATACATTTATCATTGGTTCCACTTATTGGACTTCCATCTTCCCCTGGAAGATTCAACTCTTGCAAAAGAGCTTCCCGTACCTGTATAAGAGTTGGAATGACACCTGTTCTGACGACACCAAAAGCTGCATTCAGAACCTCTATCGTTGCCAGAATCTGGCAGAAGAACATCACATCCGACATAGTGTGGAAGGTGTCATACAGAGAATCTTAAAAAAAAAAAGAGTGTTTTATTTTTTTTAAATTAATGATCAGTTTCATCAGGTTTGGGTGTTAACAATTAAAGAAAACCTGAGGTTTTTCTTACCTTGGCCAAAAATAAAGAGCCGCACAGTCATGTTGACAAAAATCCATGAAAAGCCAAGAAACTGTACCAGGTTATAAACAAACAGAAAGCCTGTTTTCAGGCTGACAAACCCTGAAATAAAACATAAATATACATGTTATGAAGAGACTCTCATAAAGACATGATAAATTATACAGTCAAACTAAATAAACGAATATATATATATATATATATATATATATATATATATAGAATAGGATAGGATAATTTCCGGCTTGACTGTATATACTATAACTATTTAAATTTGTCACATTTTGGAATATTCAACAATAATAACGTTGAAAGGTGTGCTTACCTTCCTCTTTATGCCGTGAAGCCTTGACTCTATTCTTTCTCTCCTCCTATAACAAGATTTTTTTTAATTAAACAATGCAATGTTGTGTAATAATAATACTTATACATCTTGTATCAGTAGTAAAATCCAAGTTACTGTACTGGCATAAGATACCATTTTACAATTTGAATAGAACAATTAATGTCACACTGAATTAAAAGCACAGATTTAATGTCACCTTTTCCCGTATTTCCATTTCAGCATCTGATTCATCCAGCCATCGATCAAAGTCAGGTGCCAGGAAGACAGGTTTACGCTCCTGTACTATCAGCCTTTCCCACCAGCCACGCTGCTCTTTCCGCACAATAATATTCACCTGCCGCTGTGTTGACTTATAGCTCACCTGGGTGTTAAGTTAAGAGTCATCAAAACTAGAAGGCAAACAATAAAAAGAAACAGAAAAACTTAAAATTTTGATAAAAATTGATGTGTATAAATACCTCTGGCTTCACAGGTAAGAGAAAGGCCAAGCTGAACTCGTAGTCATTTTGTCCTTTTGCACCATGACCTTGGGCTGCACACAGAGTAGAATTAACAATAAAATTGAAATTTGAAGAAGTTTACCAACATCGCTATGATGACATCAACATGAGATAAGTCACCTCTAAACTGAAGCGTGTTCTGGTGCACACAGGCAGCTATGTTCTGCAAAAACACAAAAAGGATCAACATGCGTCATGCAACAGAATACGATTTCAAGCATCATATTACTTCCGCTGAACAATATCAGACAAAAACAAGACTGATAATTAAACCTGACCAGCCAAGATCACGTTCTTGAACGAATAACTCACCAGTTTCACAAATCCACCCTGAACAAACTTGGTCATGTGACTGTGTACTCATTAATAAATAGCACATACACTTTTATATGGCGCTATAAAAACAAATGACATTGCCGTAATGCTGATAAATGAAGACAGCCCTTCGTGTGTTCGTATGCATTGTGTCTTCACCTGAACTAACGCTACTCTGGGTTAACCCACGCACTGGTCTGGTTTGTGGTTTGGTGGGTTCAGGTTAACGGGGCTGAGCACAGAGCTTTGTAAAGACCAGACATCACCTGAAGGCATCTCTCCATTCACCCCCCACGTATGCAAATCGCACCGTAACGGCAGCCGACCTGCACTTGCATAAATAAATAACGTCATTTGTTTACCCTGGCATAAGCCTATACATATATATCTATATATATCTACATGCTGAACGCGTTTTCTGCTGACAAGTGCTGGCGCTAGCTTGTGTTAGCGCCCTGCACGGACCCTCCGCTCACTCACCTGAGCGTCTGTGAGCTCCACTCGCAGGTAGATGTCTTCATGGCGTTGAGCCCAGTAAACCAGGGGTGTGAGCGCCATGGTTACGTATTTTAAAGCTCGGTATCAAAGAAACTAGTGGAGTGAATGAAGCCTCCTCATAGCCGAGCGACCTGGAAATCCAGCTATTACCCAGAATGTTCCGCGATCGCGCGTGCTCGCCATCTGTTAACCGTAATTACGTGCTCGTGCAAGAGAGGGAGCCCGCTGGTTCAGCGGTCCTCTGATTGGCTGCTAGTGGGTGTTTACGGAAGTGGTACGTGTCGCAGAAGGGAGACACGAGAAGCTGACGCGCTCCTCGCAGTTTGTTGTTAATATGCAGGGAGGGGGCCACACGTCTTCTGAGAAAAAGCAGAAGGAACCTAGCGGTGAATTTCGAGTTCTTGTTGGCGTAACGGGAAGCGTTGCAGCCTTGAAGCTACCGCTTTTAGCCGCGCAGCTTCGTCTCCTTCCCGGGGTGAGCTGCCTCGTGTTTAGAGCTGCTTCGTTTACATTTTTTTTTAAATCCAGAACGTATCTTGATTACAGAGGCTTCTGTTGACCTATGTATTAGTAATATTCGTATATGATTAGGCAAACGCTGCTGTTGTTTCTGTATCGTGTCACTCACCTTAACCACAAGATGGAGTAGATGTCGCAGCTGCTGTAACAACGTGTGCACATGTACAACAAGTTTTCTCTCCAAACTCTACTTAAACGTCCCGATTAACTGGCTTGAACTGTATTTACTTAAACGGCCATTCTAAGGTAGGTAGTAGCAAGACTATGATCAGGTGAGACGACTGCAGGAGCTTGTTCAGACCTGAGAAGACCTATTAAATTTACATGCGTGATTAAAGAATCTCTGAAATACCACAGTAGAAATAAGAAGCTAGTATCACTTGCTTATAATTATTTCATACATTATTTCATGGCTGCCATTTATACTATCAGATACAGACTGTGTTCATACAGACCGGACTTAACAAATGTTATATGGTAATGAAAGCCCTGCGTGTGTGTTAGTGTAAAAATAAAAGGAGAAGTGAAATCATAAAGTGAAAGAAAGGGGGATATGAGATGGTGTCTGTTGCACTGTGGAAAATCTTTGTGTCACATAAAACAAATGCAGGGTTATATGTATTTTTGCACTATTATACAGGGTGATGCAGCTCTGCTGTATTTGCTTAGCAATGCAAATACATTCTACTATAAAAACAAATTCCGGGTAGCATTTGTAATCACTGATACTTCACTATGTACACAGAAGTATTTGCTTTAAGTAATGTTCAACAACAAGTACAGTACTGTGCAATTGTTTACAGCATTTCTTTCCATCTGATTTGAAGTAAAATCACTGGCTATTGCAAAGGTGTTTTAAAATTAAGATGATGTAGCCAGGGGATTTATAATGTGTGTATGAAATACAATCTTAATTAAATTGCTGTCATGTTGTGATAGGGATCAGCACTGGTAATAGTAATATAAATAAGTTAAATAAGTTATGTTGAGGTTTTTGTAAGGGAAAAAAGTTTACTTGGTAACAAGTACTCAAAATGAGTTTGATCTTATGAGAGTGGGGGCTTTTAATCTGCACCAGGGCATTTAAGAAAATCAACTTTGATAATTGCATAAAGTAATAAATCATGTTAATGGATAATAACAAAATGGTATACATATTAATATAGATAGGAGTTATGCCTCAATATATTTAGTCAGAACTACATGTCAAATGCCAGCCATACACATCCTACCATCATCACTGTGGTGGAGTAAAGATTGCTAAGATAAACATATATTTTTTTAATTGTTTTCCATTACTGTAGCCAAACAAAATTGGTATGAAAATAACTGAATGTCACTGTCTTATTTTATGGTTTAGGTGGATGTAAGAGTAGTGACTACTGAACATGCCAAGCACTTCTACGATCCTGAGGAGGTTTCAGTAGAAATCTTCAGTGACAAGGATGAGTGGGAGGTAACATTGGCCTTTTAGGAAGCCTTTTTGTCATATCAAAATAATTAGTGTATTTTAATATCATATGAAATTGGATGTAATAATATATACATCATTAGAGCGTCAAAACAATCCATCTGCATTTCAGTTCAGTCTTACTGTTTAAAATTGAGTGCCATTGTGATCATTAGTATTTTGAAACATCAAAACATGGTCAAGGGTCAGAAAAGATTGGGAAAGAAGATTGTGTAATGCAGTTCAAAAAGGAAGAAAGTGTCCCATTAGTTGTGTGCTCAAAGGCATGTCTCTGTTCCAGCTGTGGAAGCAGAGATCTGATCCAGTGCTACATATTGAGCTACGGCGCTGGGCAGACCTATTTGTTATTGCCCCTCTAGATGCCAATACTCTTGGAAAGATTGCTAATGGCATTTGTGACAACCTGCTGGTAAGATCAGCAAAACATTAAGATTAAATAAATAAAAAGATAAATTAAAGATCTATAATCAGTATTTGTTATGCTTGTTATTGGTAGACGTGTGTGGTTCGAGCCTGGGACACCACTCGACCTCTTCTCTTCTGCCCTGCAATGAATACAGCTATGTGGCATCATCCCATTACAGCTCAGCAGATATCCAGGCTAAAAGAGTTTGGATATGTGGAAATTCCTTGCATTGCTAAGAAGCTAGTATGTGGTGATGAAGGTGAGTTTTAATAACAGAAAGAAACTGAGATATCAGTATTTACTTTGCCCTTACAAGGTCTCTTTGTTTGATGACGATGCACATAAAACATTAATAGTGACCTTGAAACATTGTTCATTACCTTTAACTGTCACTGCATCATAGTGTTTTCCATTTAAATGACTTACTGATAAGACAATGTATTTCACTAAGTGACATGTATGTCGTTCTAAAGTAGAGTAGTGTGTAGCAGTTGACATTAATAACCTGAAGGTGTGTAAAGTAGAAAATGGTGCAGGCAAAAGCTCTTAAGACAAGTCGCCCTGATAAATGTTCATTTTTACACAAAAATGGTTATTTCAGTATAGCAGTGATTTCTGTAGAGATAAAATGTTTGAGTTTCTCTCCCTTCCTCGAAATATGCAAATGTTTAAGCGGACTGTTGACTTAAAGAGCATGATAACACAAGCTGGAAGTGCTGGAATTGTTGGATTCCATTTTGTAAGGCATGACCGATTAAGAGGAGACTTTGAGGCAGACAGATGAGCAGACATATTAATCCCTTCTGACAACTCAGGATCCCCAGTAAAGGAGAAGAAGAAGTGAGGGGTGGAAGGATATTTGTACTTCTATACTTGCTGCATTTTTGGATTAATGAATACCACTAAACTGATATAAGAATGGTGTCATATTATACAGAGTAGGCAGGCTTGAACAGCACAGTTCAGTGAGCTAGAGCACTAAAGTATGCTAAAACCTCACAGTGACCTGTTAAACCTGCGATAAGGTGTGGTGTCTAATACATCAATAACTCTTCAAGCATACAAAAACAGAAGGCAGTGAAATAAGTTCGAAAGTGAAGTTAGGTTTATCGACAATAAAAGAAGTCAATACCCTGAGAGCGAATGTCTGAAGATACAAAGATGTGAGTACATGCTTTTCCTGAATTTGTGTTACAAAACCGCTTCACAATTTTACTTGACACATACAGATCTTGACTTATTGACTGAAATATTTATGTGCATAATTTATACTCACAAACAAACACCCATAGGACATTGCTCTCTCCATGGGGGGTCATAAAGGTCATAAAGCCCATACAGTGGACAAGGTTTGACCAATTAAGACCTGAGCTCCTATATCTATCTATACTGTGCAGTGAAACGAGCAACAAACCAGGGGTTTACTGGTTGCAGAACTTCAAAGCGACACGTTATTTGCAAGTCTTGTGCAGCAGATATATTTAAAACTTGATACATGCCTGTGATAAGTAATGTGTCCAGTCTTTCACTCGTTCACTTTAAAGTTAGGTTTATTTAGCAGGAGGTAGCGTGACACCTCGCCTCCATATAGATTCTAGAGTAGAGTGTTTCTTGTCATCCTCTTATCAACTTCGTTCTAATCACCCATATATGTTTCAGTAAAACTAAGAGCTATAGCATGTCTGTTGCGCTATGGGGTACACATCTAGTTCTGCCTTACCTTTAGCTTCACATACCTAAATATTGGTATGTGGAATCTTTAGATGCAGTTTTTACCCGACTTACTCCTATGATTAATTAAACTATGTGACTTTTATCTGGTGAGTTATCCTGCTTGTTTATAACAAGCTTTAATGCTGTTGGTCTAAGGTGTAAATTGTAATGAAATCTTTCTCTACAACCAATGAAAACATATGACAGATCAAACTATTATACGACTGAGACAGCAAATAGTGTTTCAACATGTCAGTCAAGTAACATATGTTATGCAAAAAGGTGCAACAGAAGACAAATTGCTGTCAAGAATTTTGCTTTAGGAAAAATAAGAGGCTGGTATCGTGACACACTAATGAGATGAGCAGGCTGTACATTTTATGCACTGTTTGTCAGTTTAATTACAACTTACTTCGTCTAAGTCTAGTGTTGGTATAATGACCTTCGGTAAAATACAACTTACTTTTTTATCGTTCTTTATAACACATTGGTCTCTAATGATTCCAGGCTAAGTTGGTAGATTTTTCTGCTGACCAAAGTACACTACCTCCAGTGGCTTTTATTTATTGCGCAAACCACTGCAAATGGAAATAAATGAACTAAAGCAAAGGTGACACAGTGGTAAACATGCCTCTTTTCCAGCATTTGCAGTGTGTTGCAGACATCTATATCTACATGTAGAGTAAAATAATGTCATTAAAATACACAATCAAGTTGTAAAATAGTTAGGCTTTTTTGTTTTCGTCATGTATAAGGGTTCAAACTATTCCCTATATATATTTCCATTTTTATTTATATTTTATTATTTATTATTTTGGTGAAGTAATGTGTATATAAGCTTGCACAAACATTTGTATCGTTGCTTCTAGGCCACTTTGTGATAATACATTGTGTTTGTGTAACCTCTGCGTCTTTATTTGCAGGTAAAGGTGCAATGGCAGAGGTGTCAACTATTGTGAGCACAGTCAACCAGTATCTTCAGATACCGAATAAGTCATCTCAGAAAACATGAAAGTCATATTGTCTTGCTCAACTAGTGCTAAAGATCAGCAGAAAATAAACATGAATGACTGAGTGATTTTGCTTTTACCTGTTTACCTGTTAACCAAACGTACTGGGGCTGTGTGGGTGTGTACAGACTGTCATTGATAGTCGTCTCTCTGTCTGTTGTGTTGGTTTTGTTCCACCTGTAAGGACAGGACGAGCTACACCTTAAGCATTTGTTTCAGGATGGCTGATTTTATGAGGGCACATAATAGCATGAACCAAGTTCATCCTCTGCAGCTTTATCAGCCAGAATCTGATGTGCAGACACTACCAGCAGTTAGCAGAGTGTGATGTTAGTTTCCATCACAGTCAAAAGTCTCAGAAGAATACTGAAATGTGTGATGCCTGTAAAAGCAGCATTTTATCGATGACATGTCAAACGTGTGTGTGTCATCTCAAACAGAACATAATTACTATGCTGCACACAGAGTGAAGGTTGGCAAACAAATGGTGCATCACTGCCAACTTCTTGAATAGAGTGAGGTTGAATGGATTAAGTGTTTCACAAAACTGTTCAAGGATGTGCTCCACAACAAACAATACGTATGTTCATATGGAAAACAACACGTCTGATGTGGGTTCGTGTATTAAATGCGTATGCTTATCAAGTCATCAGTTTCATTAACAACATTTTTTTAACTATGTCAGTACACATTGACACAGAACCTATGGGGGTTAATTGTGTGAGATTAAGCAGTGGAAAGTTTTTTCCCTCATGGCAGATTAACAGTGTGGCTAGAACAACTGTCAGGTGACGTGTGTTGCTTCAAAGGAACTGCTGCCTCATAGTGTTATTTTAGTACTGTTTTTAATTGTTTGGAAAAAAAACATCATGCAATAATTTTGGTAAACATCTTCAAATAAGAGGTAACTGTAGGAATATTTTACGTGACACGCTTTTATTACTCAAAGCACCAAATGTTCAAAATTCATGTTAACGTCAGGCCTGTTTGTCCCAATGAAAAGCAAAGTGAAAAGTACCAGTCTGGTTTATGTTAGGGAAGACAGACGAGAGCATGTTAAACTGAAGGAGACAGTGGTCTGTTTATGGCGTGTTGGTGAGAAGAAGCAGACTGTGGGAACTGAGAGGAACTGAGTCTTGTAGGTGGTCATCTTGGGCGCACAGTTTATCTGCTCTGCACCATTATTATGTTGGACAAGTAGAGCAGAGCATTTTAGAAACTGAGAACAACATGAACAGGCATCAAGAGAAAATCGGATTTACAAATATCTCAACATAAACATTTTACTCTCTTCATCATGCACATTTTACTGTTCTAGAGACTATTCAAAACTTCGTTTCCGCAACATGTAAACTGTGTTTCTCTTCCTTGTGCTACAAGTAGACATTTGTGCTTCTCTTTTTCAGGGTTGTCAAATTGATTTGATATCTTGGTTTATCTCTATTCTCACCGACTCTGGAGGGGGATTTGGTTTGCAAATAGCCGGGGTCATTGTTACTGTTGAACTTTCAAGGTTGCAGCACATGGAGCCACGTGAATGGTTCCCTAAATGACAAGCATCCTTCCCTGAGCCATAACTTGTCCTGCTGCTATTGGCTACTGCGTGATACTGTTAATGAACGTAGACGCACATTACATCAGCCCTACAGAGGAAGGGAGTGTCATGGAGGCTTTGATAGGACTGTGGAGGAGTGTGCAGCCTGCCGATGCATCTACTGGTTTCCAAATAAACCTTAGTTGAAGAAGGCCTGTGCAGCCAATAAGATTACAGCCATGAACTGAATTTCTTGTCAACCTAAACTTACATTTTTAAATATCCATCCCTACAGCTTCAGATAGTGAGTTTATTAATCTTATAGTCTGACTGAGGTCACGATCTGATCATATGTCCGTCTTATTGAAATGATACCATTACAAAATAAAATAATGAGGCTTGAGGAGTGCACCAGTAGTGGACTGACTGGCATTAAATCTGCATATGTCTTCAGATTGCCAGTTGTCCACGTTGCAGTCCAATGTGTGTTCATTCTGCATCGACGCAAGAAGATAAATATGCATCACACCTTTATAATAGCGCGTCCTCTGTGTCAATATTTGTACGTGTTCAGGTGCACATGCATCCTGTGTGTCTGATGCAACCCGAACGCTCTCCAGACTCATGCGCGTTCTGGCCTTTGGGACTGTTCAGCAGTGTTTCATCAGAAACTACATCCTGAGAGATCATCTGATCTGTCCCAGTGTCACCACCACTCTCTCTTCACTCTCACGTGTTGAAAGCTGTAAACACCTAAGGATAGACTCACAGAGAGTGTACTGAAGCAGTTCTCCTACACAATATGCTTTATACTGTTCATGTCCCTCTGCCAGTAGTAAAATAGTGTTAATATGTGATTACATTAACATCTACATGCTCCTTACATTACTGGATCGGTGCCCTGCCCAGTCATCTGTTATTCCATTCGTTCAGGATATAATCCATGTTGATAGATTGAGGGAAAGACAAGCTCTTCTCTGAGCCAATTTGTTTACCTTCAGAATGTTTCTAATTATCTGCTAATATTTTGCCAAACACTGTGCGTGTATATTGATATTCAACAGAAGGAAGTTACACAGAGGACAAAAACTTAATATTCTAGTACTGACATCAGTGCCTCTGCTGACAGTAAATATTAGCTAAATCACCAGGAAATAGGAGGTAGGAGATAACTTCAAATGTAAAACAGAGTCAAATAATCTTTTCAGCCTGTATAATCATTTACAGACTTGGTTGCCGGGAACCGCTATCCTGTTACAGCAGTCCTTTGAATACTGGAATGCTCGTCTATGTTTATTTGCTTTTCTAAACATACCACTACAAGTAGCTATTCTTATACATTATTTCACCTGTGTTTGATTTTGTCTTTCTCTACCCATATGGCACATTTTGGCCCCTAGTGCCCTGTGTTGGTTAACCTTAAGGTACAACGCCATGGTAACTGGAAATAGGGGAGATGTGAGAGCGTCCGCTGGGAAAGGTTCCTGCCGCTTCGCTTCAGTCAACCCCCTTGATGAGCATCTTTTTGCCTGCGAGGCCATGGGGACTGATGCAGGCCTCTGACTTGTCTAGACTAAACTGTGGCAACCTAGGGGGCACACCAATTATCCTCCAAATCACAGGTGAAAGGCTGGTATGATGCAAGTTCAACGGAAAATTAACGGATGACAGGAGCTGATGCAACGGGGTTTATTTTTAACTACTTTAGAATGAATGAACGGATTAATTCCACAACTGTACGTCCACATATAGACACTTATTCACAGGCGAGTTCTGGCGACCCTCCGGATGAAGAGCAGGACGTAGACTTCTAGGGACAACAGAGAAATGAGTAAGGAGTGAGTCACACTTTCGCTATCTGCGGAGGAATGAAAAAAACATCTCTAACTAGTTTTGTTTGAGGAGGCATCAGCAGCCAGCTGGCAGCCGCACATTAGGACGCAGCCAAAAGTAAGTCGGGCAATAGCGGCAAAAAAAAAAATCACATGCAAAAAAACAAACCGTGCACAGAGGGCGTGACTCCGCCTATTGATCAAAGACCATCCTCCTCCTCCCTTTTGTCTTTTCTTCAGTTTGTTAACTTCTCTAAAAGCCGCGTGGACTCGGGGCGAGCGGCGCAGACCTTTTGGCAGGCCTCCTGCTCGGCTCATGGGATTTTGGCGCATCCGGGCTGACGAGCAGAGGAGATACTTTGCCCTCTTCCCCCCTGAAGTTGTGTTTCATGGAGTCTTTGTGGAAATCATTTACTGTCGTCACAGCAACGAGGTAAGAAATCTTAGCCCTCAGATTAGTCCAAACGTACCGACAGATTATGACAACATCAGCCGAAAGCGGAAAAGGGGGAAGACGAGGAACACGAACATGTGACAAACCTCGATCCTCCTGGAAAGTGTGGAAGTATTTTACGCAGGCGAGCCGGAGCCGCGCACCTATTGTTAGTATGTGAAACGGTGTTGTCTTTGGCCACAGTGTGGTTTCACCTTCACCGTGGTTTACGACGCTTTCGCAGCCTGCATGGAAATCAGCCGCGCTGTGTTTGGCAGACGAGCTTTTACGCGTGTACTATTTTCATGTCATTTGCGTCCTGTTAATTTAATCCGGCTGGACATCAAGTTCTCGTGTTTTCACGCTACCCCTGATTTGCAAATGTTCGCCCCATAGGACACAACAGGGCTTTTGAAGAGAAGCCTCTGCGCAGAATGTGAGTTCCGTTTTTTTTTTTGGTGCCAGGACGCGATTCTTCTCTGCTACTGTGAGACCAGTCAGCGGAAGCGGCTCTTACTTCGTTCGTGTCACGCGAATGCGAACTTGTTGAGAACTTGCAGATTTCCGTGGAAATGAAACGGGATCGGGGACCTCGGGACATTCGTTGCATCATCAGAGATGTGTCCTCACCTTTTATTGCACTACGTTCCAGACCTTAATCATTAAAACCCCATTTTTACCCAAGCTTCAGAGCTTTATTCTGTTATGATCTTACTGTGCCCAGCGGCGCATTGGGGTTAATACAGGTACAAAGTTAGACCCTTGAACGTTCTTGGCCTGAGGATCTAACCAGTGAGCAGTTGTAGGACAGTTCAGGACGTTTGTTCCACTTCCCTGCTCATTCGCTCTGAGGATCGGTTTGCTCTCTCCATCACCCTTGCCCTACAGATCAGACACACACACACACACACACACACACTCGCGCTTCTCTCTTTGAGAGGACAGATCTCAGTTAAATTTCTCATGAGTTGTAATTAACAAAATCCATGAACACCTTGTGGCAACTCTCACATCAGAGGAACTAATTCTCTCTAAGTCACCAGAATATGGGCACAGATTAATTCGTCCTCAGCTGGTAGGAAAACTAAGAGATGACCTCATCACATAATGCATTTATAAGTCTGCCAACAAAAGCGAACACTGGCAGGACCAAACCATATAGGGCATTTTTTTTATTCTTAACTTATGCTGTTGACGTTCTTTCCCCCTGGTGGACAGACTTTCTACTTTACTCCCTAAACTAACAGATCATAGTGCATGTTTCTTTGACAGGCAGCCAGATTTTAAGCAGACCATCTGCCACGATGTGTTGAAACAGCTGTATCGCTTCCAATGAACACACACATCTAACAAACGGTGTATATGCATGAGGAGTTTGATATATGTGACATACCTCCAGGCTGTGGCAGGTTTCGTGAATTAAACGCTGCGTTCGTACTGCAGCATCATCAATGAGGCCCAGTCCAGACCCACAGCAGCGTGCAGCCACACAGTGCTGCCAGATGTTATCGGCTCATCCTGTTGACACCTTTCAGAGTTGTACAGTGTGATGGCTTATCTGCATATAGCACTGTGAAATGGGCTGTATGTGTTGAGGAAACTGCAGAGGCGGCTGAAAGCCACAGTATCAAGTGTTTATATTGAGCACACGTCTTTCTGTGATTCTCTTTAGATTTTGTTGGATACCACAGTAGGTGTACTGATCACAAGACATCAGTAGCTTCACACAAAATGCTGGAGGCTCAAGGCAATAATGCAGAGAATACTATAGGTTATTTTGTTCTTTTTCTATATGTTAGATAAAAGTGTTAGAATGTTACATTTCTGTTTTTTTTTCACAGAGCAATCAAGTAATTGACACAACAGCCAGTAGATAAACGTTAAATGAAAATGACAGTCAGCCCATGCCTCCATTGGAGAACGCATGCAGAAGAAGCCATGGTATGACTGAGGGCTTGTGGTTAGAAAAAGCAGAATAGAAACAGTCCATTGCAGCGCTGCAACATAAATACGAGAGAAGTGTCAGTGAGATCAGGTGACACGTTCTAGTCTGCCGTGGCCTCCTCACTACAGTTTCACCATGATGACACATTCTGACAGATGTAATGAGCCATAGTAAGACCATAACAAATCAAATGTGACTCACTTATACTACAGTCGTTCAGTCAAACTGCTGTTCTCATAGTGAGAGACTTGGACTCTAATTGAAGTCTGCTTCAATTTTTCATATGATGTCCCCTCCATGAGTGGTGATGCTGGAAACTGCACCGTGGGAGCTGTGGTGGTTATTGAAACGCCATCACACTGGCTGTCCGTGTCTCTGCATTCAGTGTGTCTTGAAAGCCTCACACATCCTTAGGATTGTTAATTCCTGTTGCATTTCAGCAGTGTGCATGGGCTAATATTGCTCTATGTGACATACATGTGATACACCACATGAGCCATCAAGGTTGAGAAAATGCCTAAAGCCAGATCTTATCTAGTGATGACTATTTTATCTGTGCAAAGTGTCATATTTTGTGTGTGGGGTGGTTATTGAAGCTAATTAAAAGGGAGACCTTCTTAAATAATAATAAACTTGCCACTGGCTAATTTTTGTTCTTGAAAATTTCAGGTCTGAGGCCACATCAGTGCACCATCATAGCAAAGTTACTACATGATGAGCAGCCAGTCGATGCAGACACTCATTGACCCGGTGTGTCGAAACAAGATGCCATCATTCGATGCAACCACAGCATCCACAGGACTGTCAAAGCCGCAAACTATGCCTGGTTTCTTGGGTAAGCAGGCTTTGCAGTACCACGGGGCCTACTTTGCTTATGACCCCAGAGCAAAGGACCGAGCTGGATTCATTCAGCCTTGGAGTAAGACCGCTCTTCTGGATGGTCCTGTGAGTCACCTCGCTGGCATGGAGGCACAAAACCACGTTGTTTACAGGCAGGACAGCAATTCTTCAGAGGAAGGACATTCGCATTCCTCTTCTCTTTGTCGCACTCAAGGAAAACAGGGCTTTACAGTATACACCAAAAGTCCTGGGGTGAGCAGTCCTACAGCTGCTACACCAGTGGCTGCTGGAAAGCACAAAGCTGGAGGTGAGAATTCGTCCCCTCCGTCCGACAACCCCGTCTACTTGGCGATTCCTAAGCCGGTGTATAGACACAACCCCTGCTGCAGTGAGCTGGGCTGCATGATAGGACAGCGATACACTATTGAGCATGGCTCTCCAAGGATGCCAAACACGGTTTATGAGCACGACTGGATGCAAACGAGCGCTCACTATGCTGAACGGCCACCCATTCAGATAAAGGCCCCAGACGCTCTGCTGCAACAGAGAGGTTTACAGACGGACCACAGTGCAGAACCAGTCCAGAGGATGGCTGTGGAGACGTACAGTCCCAGTAGAGCGAGGACTTTTCTGATCGACCCGAGCTACGGCAGTTACCCCTGCACCCCAACCCGAACGCTTTTTAGTTCTTTAAGTGAGCAAAGCCAATGTTTACAGACACCTCCCAGAGGCTACCCGAGCTTTTACCCCCCTCATGCTTCATATGAGCATATGACCTCAGAGGTTTATCAAGAGTGTTCTCCCATGTCCAAATATGGGCAACTAACACAGCACCCAATACTTTACTACCCTCAGGCAAACGTGGAGGTAGAAAACAGGACGCAGTGTAAAGATATTAGTAGTAAGCAGAGAGAACACGTCCCTGTTATTCTTAAACACACAATGCCAAACCCCCGGGAGCATTTCATTGTGCCGCAGTCACTTCATGGTGAAATTCCTTTGCCTACAGCTGAAACGCTGTCAAATCATCCCTTTCTGCGGGGTTTTGACTACTCGTGTTACGCAGCCCCCAGGTTTCATTTAAGCGCCAGTCAGATCAGACACCCCCTAAAAACGCAGGCTGCAGCGTCTGGTTGTCACTCGAACCATGCGAACGCTTCGCCGTCCACCCAGCATATGGATCACTCTGCTGCGTCTGTAGCCAGTCTGCATAAGGAGAAAGCCAGTGCTGGCCTGCGCGTCGACAAAGCACACGGTTCCTCGCCATTCCTGCATGTGGACCAAACCAGTCCTGCCAGACGTACAAGCCAATCTGGCATGTCCCCGCAGAGCGTACAAGTAAACAGATTTTTTCCCCCGCTCACCAGCCTGCATTTAGAACGGCCCATTCTCCCCCCAGCTGGCATAAACATGGACAGACTCATTGACTTTAAGCATTACGAAACCCAGGTTACATGTCCAACACTGCAGCGAGGCCTCCCCGTTTCTCCAGCCGCGTGGCTTCCCCGGTCACCCTGTTCAGATAGCTTCTCTTCGGCCGTAACGAATGGTGCAAGTGTCAGAAAAACAATTTATTCGCCTCCTCCTGCGACAGGAGACGGTAGCTCTGGGTCCAGCTCGGGCAGCACTGCTGTTAAAGGCTGCCTGAAGAGAAGCGTTTCTCAATGCTCTCCACCTGTCAAAATAAAAGACGATGGAGATTTGTGTGAAGTGAAGCCAATTAGGAAACGACAAAAGGTGGTAATAGAGAGTGTCCGACAAGCTACTAAAAATGACTCCCCTCCTATGCCAGTCATTGACAATGTTTTCAGTTTAGCTCCTTACCAAGCTTACCTGCGGGCCTCTGGGGTGTTACTTCAAGGCAGATCTCTTCACAGAACACTCCAGTTGGCCGAGCACCGTGAAGTCAAAACCAAGCAAGATGTCAAAGAGAACAGGACGGATAAACCTGAACGTCAGGCTGGGGATGCTCCAATTGCCCCCAAAAGCTGTTCAGATAGCTCCTCTGAGAAGCCTGAAGAAATCATTGAACCCAACAACATTAAAGTGGAAAAGGTAGAGGCATCAGATACAGAGGACTCAGTGGAGACGCCGGTTAGTGAGAAATACGGCAGCAAAATCACAATCAAAGAAGAGCCTGAAGAAGCCGGTGCGTCTGACGGTGAGCCCACGTTGGTGATCAAGATGTGTGAACCTGACGACGACCTGGACAGGAAACCTGTATTAGGACATGAGGTTTCAGAAGAGTCCAACCCTACTGAGTCAAGCACACTGCGTGAGCCGGCGACTGCTCTTGAACCCAAACCAATGAATCCACTGAAACATCAAATCAGCTTCAAAAACATTCCTCCCCAGTGTCTGAAACTTTCCACCTACAAAATCCTGCTCCCTGACTCAAAGAGTTCCCGGCCCCTTTCACCACCAGAGAAGCCTTCGTTACAGCCGGTGGCTGAACTCAAACCGAAGGTGGAGCCTCAAATGCCGCTTCGCAAGCACTTCTTAGAGCTGCACCATTCCCTCTGCAAGCTAGTGTCTAGATCTGTGTCCGGCTCTTCAGACCAGGAGCTCAGAAACTGGTTTGCTCAGCTGAAACTCACCAAGGACACATCTTCGTCGACCAAAGTCCAGAAAGTATCCTGTTTGTTGGGGGTGAAAGCCAGAGAGGTGTGGCTCACTGAGGAGATGAAGTCCGCTCTCAGTAAGGTCCTCGAGAGGTTGAGAGAGTACACCCTCCAGGAACACTGTTCTTTTCCACACGTCATGCGAACCGGGGCCGTCTTCCTCCCCATGTTCGTAGTGAAAGAGCTGCTGTTTCCGACGGTCCAGGGCAGCTTCATCGACCAGGTGCTGCAGGAGCACAAAGTGGAGCTGCGTCCGACAACCCTCTCCGAGGAGAAGATCCTCATCCAGCTGCATAAACGCGCCTGCTCCTCCCGCCTCAGGAGGCTGATGTCTCTCAAACACCTGCCTGACATCTATGGCGACGTGCTCAACCTCTTCTATTACTCCTGCGTCTCCAAACGTCTGGGTGAGTAGGTGTTTAGTGGAGGTAACGCAGTGAATGTTTGAAACCGGCATTTTATCACTGCAGTGGTGGTTATTTATATATTAGCCTTTTAAAGTGCTATCATTTTCAGCTGCTATTTGCAAATGAATGACGATTTAATTTTATTTCTTTGAACAATTTGCATCTCTCTGTAAAGTGAGTATTTTGTTAAACACCGCTACACAACTACGTACCGTACCACTGTAGGAGGCAGTGATCAAATGTTATTTGTTGTTATTGTGATTTACTTTTGCTTCCCTGTACTGACAATGTTTGTTCCTTAACACAAACTGAAAGCATATGGATCTAACTCCACCATGTGATGTGTACAACATGGCGCCTGAGCCTCGTAGATTTCTGTAAATCCCCTCTGAGTAGATGGTGTGATTTACTAATTTGTTGAGATTTTTATCATTAAGTATCATATTATAGTTGTATTAACATTTTGATAATGGCATCATTTGCATTATTGGCCCTTTTGTAAAGATGATAAAATATAATGTTCAATATAAAATTCATTTATTTTTTTCAGACTCTACCTCACCTGATGTCCAAAAGAGAGTCCAGGTATATGTTTTTGTGTAGTCCCTTAACCTCCCTGTTCTTTGCTTTTATTCTAATTCGAGAAGGGTTCTTTCGCTAACTCTCACTAACTAATCACAAGGATCTGCATGATTACATGGTATTGACTGTGGGTGGGTGGAAGGAGAGTGTGCTCAGCCAGGCCGCTGGAGAGGAAAATGAATTATTGTTCCGTCTGGAGAGTGTAAGGCATGCAGGTTGATCACTGTGATTAAACTGTGCTCTCTGGGTTGAAGCAGACGTTCATAGTTTCACCCCTGTGTCGTTTAGTCAAGGAGGCAACTGAGTCTAAATGATGTTGTTGATATTCTAGTAACCTTCCCTTTTTCATGTTGTGGCTAATGTTTTATTTCGACACATGCATGCGCTAACCAAATTGCGCTTAATCGTATTTCAGTTCACTGCTGACATTTCACATGATTTTGCAGCACTTGATTTTGATATCTGAACATTTCCCTTGTGCTTTCCTCGCCTCCGTGCTGTTTGAGCCCTTACTGATAGCATCCCTTGTAGCAGCTGACTTTTTCCCAGCCTTGGTGTTTACTCCCACGGCCTTCTATTCTGTCTCTGCAGAAAGGGAGTTTCATGGTGGAGGATCATGCTGTTCAATCACAACTATCTCCTGATAGTGATAAAAAGGTTCTCATTGTCTTTGTGTGCTGAATAAGCACTATGGTAGCATTTGGATTTTTTTTTAATTTGATCTTATATGGAGGTTTGAAACATCCTTCTCTTATTGTCCAAATGTTTCTCTGGTCACTAAACAAATCCTAAAAACCCCTTATGACATTATATATGACCTATTCATTAATATTTATTCTGCCTTCTCTGTTGTTTTATTCCCTGTGTTGCAGGATTAGATACAGATGATCCTGCTAACAGAGAGCAGAGTAGCAGCAGCGACGACGACAACTGTATAAGTCCTGCAGACATCATGGCCTCACCGGAGTCACCCTCAGAGTCGCAGCCAACGGACCCGGAAACAACATTACTTTTAAACAGGGATAGAACAGAAAACAGGGTAAGGAGTAGCTTCAAGTACATGTATCTGGACAACAGTTCATCAGATGAGGAAGACTGTGTTAGTGTAGGTGTGCTGAACACATTCAGGAAAGAAGACCATCAGACTGAGAGTAGAGGAGGTGGTCACATGGCTGCAGAGGATTCTTCACTCATTCCACAAAGCACAACTTGTGAGAATTCATGGATGTGTCCTTTAACCTTGGAGGAATTTTCTCCGAGTGATACAGAAACAGAGTCGTTGTCCAGTCTACAGACCCTTAGTCAGCCTTCAGGACCAGCCAAATCTGCAGCTAGATCAAAGAACTGCTCAGGGGTGATTCTCAAACTGAGGAGGATGTTCAGTGAAGGTCTTAAGAGAAAAAAGGCCTGCTATCAAGCAGTGCCAGACACCGAGGCCTTTCCTGATGCGTCCCTAACACCGACCGATGGGGAGCTGGAGGTAACCTACGACGGAGACCTTCACCGGACTTCACCCAAAAACACCCACAAGTGGCAAAGGACAGGAAACGTGTCTCATGCCTTAAGACCCCTCAGCAGCTCCTCTAAAAGAAAACACAGTTCACTCCTGAAGATCAAATACTGCCCCTACTTGTCTGCCTGCCACAGCGCTGAACACAGGAGGCGATGGGTCCTGCGGTCGGCCGTCCAGAGGGCTCGAAGGGCCATGAGGTTCTATTATCCAGACCTGGTGGGAAAGAAGATTCATCATCTGTACGAAGAAGATGACAAGTCAGAGGTGTGGTACAGGGGAGAGGTGCTGCGTATCCACGAGGCCCACAGCAACCCTCTGAAGACTGTGTTTGAGGTGAGGTATGACAGTGAGCCAGAGTGGAAGTACTACCTAGAGCTGCTGATCGACTACAAAAAAGGCTGGCTGAAGATCGAAGACTAACCCCTCCACCCGTCAGGGTGCAGAGACGGTTTAGAACTGCTTCCTCCACAGCCTGTTGCCAACAGCAGTTAGTTGTTACTTGCAAATAAACAAAATATAAGCTCTGGTTATTGGTCTGGCCTCCTCAAGTCAGACTAGTTTTTTTGTTTGTTTTATTGTAAAAAGGTCAGTTAAAATGTTTTATCACGAGAGCCACAGACTGCAGATTCTATAGCAATGTACCAGCTTATGAGTTTACTTCCAGATTGTGATTGTCACTGATTGACTCTGCTTAATTGGGAAATAAAAAGAGACACACACAACCTCCAAAAAGTCTTTTTTAATTCATTATATAGTTATTTATGAATTGTAATTAAAGTCTTAACTCTTTGTAAAGCCAGTGATGTAGTTTTTAATTTTTTTTTTAGTTTTAAAGAATTGCTAGAAAGAACTAAGAATCCTATATATAAGAAATAAAAGGAGTGTCAGTCATTAATGTAGTTCTGTACTGAGCTTCTGAGGACTGTCCTGATACATCAGATGTTCCCTTGTCATAGTATTTTTAATTACTGTCAAGAATTTTTGTACATATTTTTAAACTGGAGACTGATTGCTTAAATAAACAAATGTGTTAAATGATTGTTTTAATTACTTTTCGTGACTAATTAATATAGAGTTACATTAACAAATACATCTGCTTTTTAATGCATCTTCCACATGGCAACGCCTGCATTTTGACAGGTCGATAGGGTCAAGATGATCAGCAGAAGTTCAAATAGAAAAGGGGTAAGAGAAGTGACAAGTGAGATCTGTATCTCAGAGCTTGATGTAGTGGAACTGTCCTACACTAACATCCCAGGGGTTTACAGAGGATGGTATAAACAAGGGAAAGTATGTAAACATATACATATACAAGGTGCTGAACCGGTTGGCACCGGTGTCTGTCTCCATCTAGTGGTAGAACGTGCTTCTACAACTAATAAAAGTGCTTCTTCTCAGTCTTCTCAGCGCAGGTTTAGGGTTGTCACAGGCCAGACTGGAAGATTTCTACGGTTTAACAGATTGTGAAATGTCTAAAAGATGCAGCCACAGTAAGGCTCATTGTGTCCATTATCAAACAACCACCCATGCCAGAATGATGTTTGCAACATTTTGCACTTTAATATTTTCTCCAAAACAGACAACTAAATTTTCCCACATTTTTACACTAATAGGAAATAAAACAACTTTGATAGCATAAAGAAAGATATGTAGAAAAGTATTAAAAGTTTTTGGATGTCTCAGTTTAATGTAAGTAGCTGCTTTTGTTACTTCAAACGTTATGAAATGTTCATGAACTACTAGCAGACACAATGAAAACAGAGTGAGCCCTGGAGAGCATAGTAGCCTAATATTCACAGCTATATCTGGTGTTACCTGTAAGACAGCTTTTAGGAAAATAGCCCATCTTTTGTTAATTTATCAGTTCAACTTGTATCATCATTGGTTTGTGACTTGCGATGAAACAAATTCAGACATGACATCACACAAACAACCACCTGATCTCTATCATACAATCGGCAATGTAGTGCAAAAAAGCAACATGTGACTAAAATGAAAATTACATTAAAGTTACCAAATTAATTCCACACCATTCTGGAAGACACAGCTCTGCCAAGGTCTGTAGTACACTACATTGGAAAAAACACAGCGCAGAAGTGCATCATGGATGTTTGGGTAATTAATATGATTAAGACCAAGCCTACTCTAATGACTCACACAGTACTCCCAAAAAAGAGATTTCTCATGACATTTATTCAAATAAACAATACAGTTTATAATTTGCTAGGATAAAATAATAAGTTTGAACACATAAGAAGCATTTGGGAGAGAATTCCCCAAAGATCTGAAACTGGGAAAAGGATGTGTTTTAATAATGGCTGACACTTTGGTGTCATCATCTGACTTGCATCGGTGCCTGTATATTCATGCCCCCTCCAGTCAATGTTGACTGCCATCCTGCAGAGACATGAACCAGCATTTAAGAAGCAGAGAGCTAGACAACCAGCGCAACCACCACACAGAACAATGAAAAACCTGGAGGGGCACTGACATTTCAATGTCGAATTCTCAACCTCAACCCATGTGCGAAAAATACAGTCTTTAATGCAAAAGCATAACAGCGTTATAAAACAGTCCTACAACCTTTAGAGGTTTGCCCTATATTCCTCATCTGCTGAAGGATCACGCACGTCCATCTGTGTAGCTTGGTTTAAAGCAATGTTCAGTCTCACTGCTAGGTAAGACATCTCTTCAAAGAGGCACAGCCACTATCAGCCCCATTCCATTCAAGTATTCCCTGCAAGAGCGATGCAAATGTCTGACCCTGCATGACAGTGATCCAGCCCAATTAACAGCACTACAAAGCTGTGCTATCAGTACATTCTATTACCCTCATTCAGTCCCCAAGGTGCAAGATGAGCTACCTCAAGCCACGACAGGAAGGAGAGAAAAGAACAAGAAGAGTGAATGTCACTCAGTTTGGCTCTTGCAAATTATTAGTAATGTTCTTACACGTTAAAATTGCAACAAAAAAAGGAGGGTACGGCATAAGGTTAGAATAAAGTGATACAGGGCCGGTGCATTCAACCTTATCTTTGAACTATAAAACGCCTGCTAGTTTTCCAACCTGTGAGCGCACTTTCACTGAGTCCTTTATCCGATCACTTGGCAACTAAGAGAAATTCTCCAGTCAGTCCCCATTTAGAGTTACTGATAAGGTGTAACTTGTGCACTGCTCAGAAGAGACTGAGGATGATAGGGCGAATGCCTTATTGCCAAAGACCTCCACACTCCTCCACACTGTGGAGCGAGTGATCAGACTCAACCTACATGGCAAAAGTACACCTCTCAATATTGGTAAAGTATAAATATTTCAAAATTATGCAAACACGTGCCACTCTTGCTCTTTGACTTCCATGCATATGGACTATTTACAAATTGAAAAATACAGACTTGCTATTTTGTTCTTTTGATGTTTTTTTATCTTCTTTCCCCCCTGAAATGTCTTTGCCCCTTTGCAATCAGCCTATCAACATTCAACCACCCAGACAAGGATCTCACCATATATTGCAGACATGGCCAGGACAATTAAAGCTGTGTTGAAAACATTTTCACACTAATGGGAAAACAAAAGTCAAAATCAAAACAAAACATTCACAAGCAAAAAACAGGAAAATAAGAATAGTTCAGGGGAGATGTTACAATACAAGCCAAAGGGATGTTTTTGTTTAAGATGGACTTTCTGCTTTCTCAAGACTCCACTCTGTTGCTAACAATACTGTAGTACACTTTCTTTTTATTACTCTAACTTTTATTTAAATATAATTTACTTTGAAGATTTTTGTTAAACAAATCCAAGAAAAATGATGCAAAAGTGGTTGGTTTGCCAAAGGAGATGCAGCAGAAGGCCCGTGCTGCCCTGTTAAATTGCATCAGCGCTCTAGTTTGTCAAGATACTCAAGAGTCCGTTGCACTGGGACGTGTCCTCAATCCTCGATGTACTCCCACAGGTCTTTCTCGTAGCCTTCATGCACATGCTGTAGCAGTACTCTTCGCCTGCTCTCACAATATCTACGGACACAGGACACACATTACAGTCAAAGTACACAAACATGACCATGGCAGACGTTGATTATGATTCTTCCATCACTGACCTGTACTTATCTTGTACTTTCTGCTTGATATCCTGCAAGGAATCCTGGGAGATGTCCCGCTCTAGGTAGCCAGACAACACCTCAGTGGCATTTTCTAGGTCCGCCTGGTTGTTCTAAGAAAACAGAAGTGATAAATAATCCAAGCCAATTTCCAAAAAAAGAATTTGAACTAAGTATTTGGCACTTGAGCTACAAAAACGACTCTGTAGGACTACAGCTGTGATCTACTCATTCACAAAGCAAAACACTGAAACTGTGTTTTGCTTTGTGAAGGACAGATTTGAAGGTGAAAGATATAACTACAACAGCTCTAGTTATTCTACATCACACATTAACGTCATTTGATTCAACAATTCCATTTGAACATACCTCAAAAATAATGGACTGGTTGTTCTTTTTGAGGTAGAAGGCAAAGACGTAAGTGAACATGAGTGTGGAGCGGCACTGACACAGCACATCCACAGCCTTCTTCAGAAACTGCACCTCAATCCAGGACATGTTGTGCTGCTGCATCTCCTCCATCTTCTGCTTGACCTGAGCATAGAGCTTGTGCTCAAAGCGCAGGCTCTGCATGTGGTTCATGTAGCGATTGCAGTAGAACAGGTACCTCTGCAAAGCTGCCCTGGAGCGCTGCACACACAGCATGAAGCCATACAGTATATACATTATTGAACCTTGCCGAGTTTTGAATTATCAGAATAAAACCCAACACTTTTTGTTAAATAATTGTAATATAACTATAAATATTCTGCAAGCATTTCCCTATTCCTTGGTGAGCAAAGTGTATGTGTCACACAGTGCAGTGGGATTGGTTGTTTACGCCCAATGCATAATGTTTCACACTCTGCATGCTTGTACAATGTGCAGATGTTATGGAATGTTCAGTATGTGTATCATTTATTACCTCTTGAGCATCTCTGGCTGCCTTGGCATCATCTTCATTGTAGCGGTTACAGTTGTACCTGAAATGTGACAGCCATCAATAAGATGTCACATCACTACAGTTTGACAATATCTGTGTTTTTCTCTGATGACATGGATAGATCTCAGAAGTTTCCATATTTATCAAGTTATGTCTAAAAAGGTTTACGTTCTCACCAGGCTGAACCATGGGGTTCCCATGGACCCAGGCAGACCCAGCAGAACTCAGCTTTGCAGTTCTGGTTCCGACAAACCATGTGATTGCAGCCACCATCTTTCTCAATAGTCACATGGCATTTTGGGCACTCCTGACAGGAGAGGCAACACTTGTTTTTAGGCACTATGGTATCTAGTTGGTAAGTTTCCTAGGACTTTTATTGAAGGTCTCCAGAAGAGGCATAATAATTCTATTCATTCTAACACCACATATAATTAATATGGCATAATTACGATTAATAAAGCAGGCAAACGAACAAAATGCTGATTTCATACCTTTGTATTTGCTGCAATCCAATTTGATGTTTCACTGTCATCATCACATTTTTTGATCCATTTTCTCAGCCACTAAAATAATTAAATTATGAGAAAAAAATAATTATGTTTGACAATGACTGCATCCCCCAATGCCATTATTTAACTCAGGGTGCTGAAGGAATTCCTTAATCTTTCTGTAAGGTGTTAGGATACTGCTCACTAGCTTACCTTACACTTCACAGGATCGTGCCAATTCTCTCCACAGTTGAAGCTACAACAAGAGGAGGCAGAACACTCAAATCCTTTGTTACTTTTAGACTTTTTTAGCAAACATTCAAGTACTATCACCATCAGTTCACAAAAGACCAATAAACAGCTTTGTTAAGCAAACCTTCTTACCAGAACTGCCGGCCACACTTGCACCTCACTGGCTTGGCATCTGGGTACTGGACTTTGACAACATGATGGCAGTCTGGTGCAGGGCACCACTTTAACAGTCGATTGCACTTGAGAGAGAAAAAAAGAGGAACAATAGTAAAACAACTTACAATCTAAATTTGTAAATTATGCTTTGTATTGAGCTTTAACTCACTATTGAGTGTAAAAAAATCTAAATGGTTACCTCTACAAAACTATTCGTAATTAAATGCTGGTACTTCAACTTCACTTTTGAATCTGTAATGAGGCGCCTAAAGGAAAGAAAAATCAAATAATTCATTAGTTGGGAGAAGGCATCCTTCACATCTCAATGACCTGGAGCAGTTTGCAAAAAACATTGGTCCAAAATTCCAGTAGAGAGGTGTTAGAAAGTCATTCATGACTACAGGAAGCGACTGATTTCAGTTATTTTTATCTAAAGGGGATGCTACCAAATATTAAGTTAAGGGTGCCAAGAATTTTGTCCAGTCAATTTTTGAGTTCTGTGTGACTTTTTGCCAGGTTTGACTTTCTTTTCTGTTTTTTGTGTTGTTCCAGTGCAAATGAAAACAATAAACACACAAATACCAAAACACAAAAACAGAACAATATTCTGACAGAATTGCAAGGGTGCCAATATTTTTGGCCATGACTGTATTTCTAAAATATTTTTAACACAGGCCCTTTGGCCCTGGTTAGATCAGAATGTAGGTTAAGATCATTAGTGTCAGCTGGTACAGTACAAGAGATTAGTGTTCAAGGAAGACTTGTTTTCACTACAGGCTGAACATCATCATTATAAAGCAGTAAAATTCATTTAATCACAAAGAAACATAAAAATACAAGGTAGAAAAATCTTGCAATTTCAGTTAACTTGTTACTAAACTGTGCTCACCTTTGAATAATGTTAAAACCGTAACATTAAAAAAGACCAAGATTATTGTTGATGTTTGCTTTGCAGGCTTTTGAATAAAATTAGTTTCGAATTGTAATTATGCTCAATCCTGTCAACCAATATAAAAGCATGTAAGACATCTACGCAATCATAAGGACAGGTACTCACATGACTGTGTTGTCATCAACCAAAATATCACAACTATGAGCAGGACAAGATATGGTCTGAGAAGACAACAGAAGACATACAATTAGAACCATTAGCAACTTTACCCGTATTACTATGACATTAAAGGCCACTCATGGTTTTAAATTTGATAGGGTTGGCTACAGAGGCCAATCATTCCATGAATTAGGGACCCTGAGTGTAACTGCATAAAGCCTTAAACCTACCTGTCCCATTCCTTCTTCTATTATTTTAGTGGTCAGATAATCTCCCCAGCACTGCATGCAGAACTTGTGTCCACACTCCAGGCCTGTAAAATACTGTAAGAGACATTAGTATAGACAAGTTACTAACAGGCATATAGGTTAACTTGACCAGTCAATGGTGTTTTTACTGTTTCAAATAGCCTGGATTATGCACCTTTCTGATAACCTACAATATCGCAGCTATAATACTAGAGCTCCTCCTCCATCCACACAGCTACAGCCTGTTAACCAGGAAATGGGGGCCTATTAAGCACAACAGAATGTTTGCCCTAACTATGTTGGCATATTACTTCCAAATGGCACAGCCAACAGATGGTAAGGAGGATGTCTGATATATGTCAGTGTCATCTGAAGTTCATGGGCAACTTTAGATTGCTTTTAAAACAAAAAAACAACAGATTGAGCCTGTCTTTGAATCTCACAGAGTCAGTCTGATCACCTTTTGTGGGAAATGAGGCCAGTTCATATGTTCTGGTCCAGTGTGGTGTGGTATTGGTGATGTACATTTTAGACAACTTCGAAGTCACACAGTAATGGTGGTTTCATCTACTTGACCAAACGGCCTAATTGTCTGACATGTGTAATAAAAAATTACTTTTTTTATTGATTGAGCTTCAGCCAATAAGTGCATTTTAAGGCAGGGTGACTTACATTTGAATTCCCTTGACCAAGGTGTTTTAAACATAACTCTACACTTTTGAATTAAAGAGCTCTGAAAAGGAGCAAATGTTTGGAAAACTGCAGCAAAGACGTTGGTACACAGGTTTAAGTACACATTCCACTCTTATGCAATGATACACTTGCCCAGATTACAGTTTTAATCAAAATTTATCCAATAACTTCTTCATACTCATTCCAAACTGCATGTTGACAAATATCAGACAGTCACCATTTCTTCTCAAACTGAACCAAAAGACAATCAATCTGTAACTATTAACCTCTATGCTCATTGTGTGCCCAATGTGTTTTAATCCAAATCATGAATTGAATTTACTAAACTAACAAAAGTGATTCATATCAGACTGGTGTCAGTGCACTGGTATGTGTAAAACAAGCACTGGTAGCCTTCAAGGTGGCTTTTCAAGTTCAGCGTAAACAAGGTTTCTGTACTAAAAGGGCTTATGCCTCAGGTAGGATTAGTTAAATGTGCCTTGAATTTTAACTGTACTATGAAACTACAACACAGATTTTGAAAATGACAAATTCTGACAAAATCCCCCATTTGTGCAAGACAACACAGCATCATCAGGGACTTACAGAGTTAGGGAAGTTCAGATAGCAGATCTGACATGGCATGTCCTGTGCCGACGATCTAGTGTTGATTGGTGGACGGATGCGAGGCTTCTTACTGGGGTTAATGACATGACACTCAGAGAAAAGCTTGTCCAGATTACCGTCGAAATACCTACATAAAATGAGACATGAAAAGGCATTAGGACTGTACCTCCGACAGAAACTCAGATAGAAATTAGCAGTTAATATGACCAATAATGGATGAATTTCAAACTATTATTCAAACTATTATTTCAATCTATTACCTTTCCATAAGCTTTTCTTTGTCCCAGTTGAAGTGACTGAGAAGGATGCGTGTTATCGTTGCTGGATTCTAGAAGAATAAGAAATCTTGTGTCACAAAAAACCACTGTATTTATCATTTAATTATTGACCATTTTAATTCTTATTTTAACCTATAATTCTGCAATAGACATTAAAATCTCAATAACTGCTATTTCCACAATGTGCTCCAGTTATATAGTAAAATCTAATTTAGATTCTGGATATAATTGCTGGATTAAGCCTATATTTCATATACCTTTTAGATTTTTGCAGCATCACTACTCAAAGGTGTGATTGATCTGCTTGATTAAGCTCTGACAAAGTTGTGAAAGAGTCACTTTTTTGGAGATTTTTACACTCTTGTATGTCAAACTAGTTCTTTGTCTATATAATCACTATTGACTATAGACAGCTTGGTTATAAATGAGCGAGAAGTCACTTGTGAAGTCACAGTGAAGTTGGTGGACTAAGATTTTATGTAGTTCACTTCACAACTAGCTGTTGGCCATGCCATTAAAACAAATAGTGCTACTCTGTTCGACCTGTCAATGGTTGTAGTATTATTTAACACTGAAGAGGAATTCAATCAGTGTAGGGTGTATCTTACCCACAGATACATATATTCCTAAAATATCAACAAAAAAACATCACAGGCAACTAAGGTGCCTCGCAGCTAATAAAGTTAAAAACAGCGACTCCCAAAACAGAATACATCTTAAGAGAAAATGATGACAAAAGCACACCCTGAGAAGACATGACAAAGAACTGTCTTTTACTAGACCCACTGGAGTAGTCTGCTGCCGATGTGCGGGTCTGTAATTTATAGTGCTGTGTTTTTGCTGTGATATTTGTGAAACTGTTGCAACTGTGCATATTTTACCTATTTTGGTTTTAAACTGGCTTTATAATCTTTCATCGTTGACAATCAATAAAGTCCATTCTAAAGAAAAGTTAGTGACTTAACTCGTGAAGCAGGAGTAGTGGGTGTGAGTCAATACGGGGCAATGTGAAAAACATGTATGGCAGAAGATAAGACTTGGCAACCTCTGAACTAAAGCATCTTATGAAGTAAACGTCTTCTGAGGCCAGACTAAACTAGTCACTGGGGACATTTCCTTGTAAGTGACTCAAACATTCATGTGATAGATAGATGATGGGTGGACAGACAGATAAATACTTTAACTCATCATAATTATAAACATTGTTTATAGAAGAATCACTACATCGGACATAAATGATCCTGACATCCCATACTCATTACAAATTTTAAATCTGACGGCCATATATAAACTTACTTTGTGACAGTTATTCGTTAGTTCTGCAAAATCCAGACATGAAGTAGCCAGACCTGAATCTATTTATATAATCATGTCAGTTGTTTCTGGTGTAGAAATAACCATCAGGCTGTTGTACAGTATCCATATCGCTGCTATTTTATCTGACGCTCGTTTGGAATGTGTGTATAGCGAGCTATTCGTTAAAAACGTAAAGAACAAGGCCATCAAGACCGCTTTCATTTTTCTTCTTTGCTCAAATGAAACTCCTTAAGTGAAAGGAAATGGAGGCCTAAATCAACACTAAGATGAACGTCTCCACTGGTCTCGAAATGAAATTTAATCTAACTGTTGTCAGATCCGGACGTTTTCGTGTGGCCTAGCAAAACTTTTCTGACAGTCATTGTGAGGCAGCTTGTGAACGCTAACCCAAGTAACCTAGCTTATCAGCGCAGAACTCGCTAACCAACGCGATGACCAACCCTTTCGCCCAACATTAAAATAACGTCCACAGTCATGTTATTTCACCGGTTTCGTGATGTTACGTTTTAAATCGCTTTGCCAACGCACTGCAGTTGTCGTGTAGCATGAGCTGGCAGTTATCGAATTCTTGAACCAAGACGTTGTGCTTTTCCAGTGAGGTGCTAGGTTAACGGTTACAGATGGCTACTTAGCAAGGCAGCTAACTTGCGAGCTAACGGTTAGCTTAGCAAACGTAGCTGCCAACTTCTCAATGGGATTAGACTACTTCCTGGATTGAAAATCGCACAAAATCCATACTTGAGTGTATCGTTTCAACATTGACTGCATCCTCGTGTCATACCCGACACATATACCGTGGAAATAAACTGAAACGGGAAGTCCGTTTGGTTTGTGTGGCTCTCATCACAGTTGTGAAACTGCCAACTTCCAGCAACTAAACTACTCCTATGAGGCTAACGGCTAAGCTAACTCCATGGCCTGTTTAAGATGCACCCAAGCCTGGACCCCGGTCTTTCCTGATGGTGACATACCAAAATACCTACCTGGATGACCTCGTTGACCTCCCTGATACACTCCACCATATGCTGAAGGATCTGCTCGGCAGTCAGAACCTCGAAGCGGTAGTCCTCCTCCTCTTCCTCGCCGGGACCGTGGCCACCTCCGCCAGTGTCGCCGCACTCGTCTCGCTCCCCACCGGCCACCACGGGACCGACCAATTCCACCTCTCCGAGCTCCAGGGTGTCGTCCTCGGGCTCCTCTTCGGCGCTGTCCTCGCTACATTCCTCCTCTTCGTCGTCGTATTCATAGTTATAACCCTCGTCTGAGTCCATTCCTAGGGTGGTTATCAACTTGTGACAAGCGCACCTAAAGCTCTACAGTGTGTGAAACGCTGATTGCGGAACAATAACGTGAAGCAAAATTATCCGAGCCTGTTTTTCAGCTGCAGCGAAAATAACAACAAAACGTCGCCGCTGCTAAGCCAACAAAGAGACGCAGCGTCACCAGCTGACGGCGGCCTTACGTCAGATGGACGGGCCGAGCCAACGTCAAAAACAAATGGCTCTGCGTGGAAAAAAAAACTTTTATTTTTGTGCAAATGCATATTTAAAAAATTAGAAACATAAATTAATATTTATTTCCATGCTTGTGGCCAAGGTTAACAGAGAGTCAGTAGGTGGATACAAAACCATTATGCACACCACATAGTCAGTCCATCACAAGTGTCTTAGAGTTTATATATATTTATAGGAAAAACAACAATTCTTGCCATTGTTGAACAAGCCTAGACCATCCTATAGTAGTAGTAGTGCCACTGTATAAGTCTCTAAACTGCTGAGGTGACTAACGTCCATATTTGATGGGGACAAAAACAAAACACTCACACTCAGGCCTTGTGGTCATTGTGTTGTGACTGGACGCTGTCGAGCACAATTCAGTTAACGCCAATGACCACAGGGATATGAACGTCATGTACGCGGCTTGTTCTGGACAATACTCCCGTCCTAATTTTAATTTGGTGCTTTTCCTTCTAGCCCTGCTTGGCCTGCGCACAGCAGAGGGAGTATGGCCTTTACCACAGGCGCTCACCTCCTCAGCCGAGCGATATCTACTGAACCCATCTGCTTTCTACTTCGCTTATGGAAGACAGTCGGCCGCACAGGAGGGCTGTTCTGTTCTGGATGCTGCTTTCAGGAGATATCTGCCCTTAATTTTCCCAGACAATACATCTGGTAGGTGAAATTGTGTGTGTGGGGGTGTGCTGTAAACAGAAGTAAGCCAAAGTAATACTATAAACCACCTGCACCAGGTGTAAATAAATTAAAAAAAAAATCTATAACTTATAGTACATATAAGATGTATGTTTTAAATTCTAGTGTAGCTATCATGTCTAGATGATTTAGTGTTATGAATGCACAAACATGCAGAGCCACTGTGTTTTTGTTCTCAGTGTTGTGTTTGTCAGGTTGCCTTTTAACGTAGCTCAATGGACTTTGTAGAGACAGCAGTTCATCAGTCAGCCAGTGTCGGGTTATGCTCTACACACCTCCACTGACAATGAACCAGAAGAGCACAGTTTCCTGCTTGTTGTTTCCAATAAACTATGGCTTATATGATAGTTTGAATAGATTATAAATACACAGACTTTGTAAGTATTTGTAGAAATGTTGAATCTAGCAGTCGATTAATAATTTGACTTAACAGTAAATGATGTCCATCCATTCCATGAGGATAAACCTTTTGCTGTGGAGATCATTGTTGACCGTGATGACTGTGAGAGCTACCCAAAGGCAGACTCCTCTGAGAAATGTAAGAATCACATTTATTTGAGCCAGTGCCCCACAGGTAATAGTCACCAGCAACTGGCCTCATGTTGCCGAATTCAGTGTTTTATTCCCCTTACTTGCGTTTCTCTTGCAGATATTCTGAGCGTCTCTGCAGGACAAGCGTCTCTGAATGCGGAAACAGTATGGGGTGCTTTAAGAGGTTGATATATTATTAAAACAGTGTACGCTGCATGTAACACAAATGAAAGAAATATGTTAACAGTCAGCTAAAGTTAGCAAAGAAGCTTTCATCTTAGGTTAATACTTAGCCTGTTGCTCTGAGTTTCTAATACTATTAAGATTTTTAAAAACATACCTAAGCATCTCACTCTTATCTATGTCAGTTGAAAAAAAATGGAATCTACATGATTGATTTCTATCTTGTGATTAATCACAGGTCTGGAAACCTTTAGTCAGCTGGTGTATCAGGATGATTTTGGCTTAGTAAGTCCAGTTTTAAGTATGTCCACACAAATGATGCCTCAGAATATGAATACGCAGTTTCTTTTGTCAACCTTAACAATATTTGAGATGGATTAGTTACATAATGTTTTCTTGTTATATTTTCTTTAGTATTTTGTGAACAAGACCAGAATCGAGGACTTCCCCCGGTTTCAGTTCAGGGGAATCTTGGTGGACTCTTCACGTCACTATTTACCAGTGAAGGCTATTTTAAAATCTCTGGTAAGACTTGGATGACGGTTCCTTTCTGTTGATCACACTTATCTGTGGTGCTGACTGATGTGTTTTCTTGTTAGGATGCAATGGCCTACAATAAGTTCAATGTCTTTCACTGGCACATTGTTGATGACCCTTCATTCCCCTATCAGAGCTCCACCTTTCCAGACCTTTCCAGTAAGGTATGTCATGTGAATGAAAAGATCTCTTAAGTCATAGGGAACAAATTAATTAACACATCAATTGTAACTAACATTAATTGTATACATATACATGTAGATTTTTATACCCAGATTTCCCAGCTCAGCTGTGTGTGTATTCAAAATGAAGTGGGATCCATCTTGAATTGCGGTTTCTGGCTCTGATTCAGGGGGCTTTCCATCCGATGACTCACATCTACACACAGTCAGATGTGAGAATGGTGATCTCATATGCTAGGTTGCGAGGAATTAGAGTCCTTCCGGAGTTTGATTCACCCGGCCATACCAAGTCATGGGGAAAAGGTAAAATAAAGACCAAAAGAACAAAATTAACCCCTAGATCTTAAACCTTTAATACACTTGGTGTTATGCACACCTGCCTTGGAAAAACATCTCGCCTGTCTATCAATAGCAACAAGTTATTGGTTTTGGTCTTCTTATCTGGTTGATTGTTTTGTCTCATTCCTCAGGGCAGTCTGACCTGTTGACTCCCTGCTACAGAGGTGGCATCCCTACAGGTACATTTGGTCCTGTGAATCCAGCGTTACCTTCCACCTTTAGGTTTATGGAAAGACTATTTAAGGAAGTGTCATCTGTGTTTCCTGATTCCTATATCCACTTAGGAGGGGATGAGGTTGACCTTTCGTGCTGGTAGGTTGAAATGTAACAGATCATTTGAATAGCAATTCAGTCCTGGTTTTGATCACCATCAGCAATTTGCATTGGTATGGCAGCAGAAATGTTCATGAAATGTCAGCAGACAAACATTTAAATTAGTTAAACGAGCTTTAATCGTTTGAATAATTAAGTGTAATGAAGTTTAGTTTAGTTAAACGATTTCCCTGGTTTCTTTTCATAGGAGATCCAACCCTGATGTCCGTGTGTTCATGCAGAGGATGGGATTTGGAGCAGACTTCACCAAACTGGAAGCATTTTACATGGAGAAGTAGGTTGTAAGAGTATTGACAGAGGCTCAGTGAAATGCAGTGTAGCGCCAGCACATTAATAATACACATGCCATCATTGTCTGTACTTCAGCGTTCTGAATATCACTTCATTTCTCAACAAGACCGCCATCGTGTGGCAGGATATTTTTGACGACCACAAGCGAGTAAGCGATGTAAACTAGAGTTTGTGTCAGTGGTGTTTATATAAACTCACTCTGATTTATGGCATTGTGTTGCAGCACAGCTCTCTTTCAGTGGTGGAGGTGTGGAGAGAGGGCTGTTACCTGTGTGAAGTTCGCAGGGTAGCTAAGGCAGGGCTCAAGGTGATTCTGGCCTCTCCTTGGTATCTGGACCAACCTGGACCCACACATAACTGGGCACGCTACTACACCGTGTGGCCCCTCGCCTTCAAGGGTTAGAGAAAAAGCTCTGTGCTGTTGCTCATTGATGTTCTACTAACAGATGCATTGCTGTTGCGAACGGTGACTTACTTGTAGTTTGTCTTACTTCATGGCCAAACTGTTAATGCAACACATGCAACATTTGCCACTAGGTGGCAGACTGTCGCTTGCTAAGATGACCTGATGCTTAGGCACGTTGGCACATTTGGGCATATTATCTACTTAATGCATTTACACGATCACTGCAGCATGGAGATTAAAAGGGTGTATTAGCTAAAGAGATTTTTTTGCTTCCCATGTATGTGTATGTAGCGTAAACGAAGCATTGCAGAAGGGCAGAACCATGTTGTTTATTACTAAGCCCAAATTTAGATGGTGCTGTACATCTTTAAAAGGCCTCACAATTAGATTCAGCAGAGTCCCACCACTTCATGCAAGTTTTGCATGAAGTGGTGGGACTGGTTTGAAGTGAAGATCTTCTTTGGTAAAAACGTATTACTTAGGTATTCCGTTAAAATCCACCGTATCCTGACCATCTCCGCACAGGCACAGAGGAACAGAAGAGGCTGGTCATAGGTGGTGAGGTCTGCATGTGGGGAGAGTATGTTGATGCCACAAACCTTGCTTCACGTCTTTGGTATGAAATGTTATGTGAATTAATCTCCCTCCATCTGTTACACGTGGTCTGTAATACTGCCATAAGCAGCCATGAGTGAAAAATAAATTTAAAAAGATTTAAAGATGATTGTTCCCAAAATCCCAGGCCAAGGGCAAGCGCTGCAGCAGAAAGACTGTGGAGCGATGAGCGGCAGACCTCCAGTGTGGACAAGGCATTTCCTCGTTTAGAAGACTTCCGTTGCAAACTCTTGAGGTACATTTTTGTTCTTATTTTCCAGTCCTTTTAAAGCATATTTCAAAAGTCACTGTTTCTAACTTGACTGCTTTATTAAAAATGTCTCTCTCTTCCTTAAGGCGTGGAATCCAGGCAGAGCCTCTGTATGTCGGCCACTGCAAACACGAGTACCAAGTTTAGACAAGTTGGATGGATTTAGAGTGGAAGATGTTTTTTTTCTTTTTAAGCATTTGAACCTGTTGAGTTCATGCTTGACTACTTTGCAAATTATGAAAATATCTTTATAATATCTTATATTTATATTACTATAGTAGTTTAAAGTAGTAATACTTAGTTTCTCCAGTCTCCATGTAAGAATTCAAATGCTTTCTCAGGAACTTAATTCATAAACTGTATTTATTGTTTCTCATATTTGTGACTATTTGAGTAATACTCTTTTTATTTTAGATATTGAAGATTTTGCAACAGCATAATACTGAAAGCTTAACAAGCTTCTCTGGAGGAAAGTAAAGTGTTCAATGCCACGTTCACCTATGGGTGCAAATATATGCAGATTTAAGTATTAGTGCTTGTTGCTTGTAATCTTACAATTAAGCGTAATAAAATGTTGAGTGTGTGCAGATGTCGTTATTTAGATGTTTTCTTTATTTTGTCTGTGGCCCTTATGTTGCTACTTGTGCTTTTATATTCTCGAGATGTGTGGCTGAGCTGATATGACTTTGATATGGACTGAGACAACTGATTTGTGGATTAGAACGGTGGCAGCAGATGGCAAGGTGGGGCAATCCTTGGTAGCCATAGTGCTGACACCTCAATCCTTCTACTTCAGCTGACTTGGTGGAGGGGGGGGGCAGCGACAGGGACCACAGAGCAATGCTGAACTGGACCAAGCAAAGCTGAACCAATCTCCCGGGCTACTCTGACAGACACATCAGCAGAAGCTTACGCCAAGGAAGAAATAAGGTTTATCTGCTGCAACATTTTATCACCTTTATGAACTTAAAAAAATAACCCAGAAATGGAGAGAAATAGAATAATTGTCTTTTTTGTTTTATATGCACAGTCACATCAGCGTGTTTATTCAAAACCATAACAATCTAATGTAAATTAGAAAACAATAATATTGCCGTATTATAAGAAGCCTTTATGTAGAAGCTTCATGAGCCTGCTCATTGTGTATGAAGAGAATGACAACAACTTTAAAAGTTAATCTCACTTTTGACAAGAGCTGACATTCAAAGAGATTATATCAAAAAGCTGCTTATGCAGCAAAGATTTGTAACTAGCATCCAAGGGCGTCGTCTGAAGGGCAGTAGCATCATGTCAGTACTGTGACTGGGTGTCTGCTGCCGCTGACTACAGTGAACCGCTGATCTGTCTGATCTGCCAAGCAACAGAGGCAGGGTTTTACTCGTGACGTGAATGCAATCACCTGCGTGCCTCCGTCATCATAAATGTTTCTGCTAAATATGTAATAATCCAGATGGCTCATGGCAGTGGGCTGATCAAGATACACAACAATCACCGGGCTTAGGCGTGAAGATACATGACAGTTATCCCTGCCAGGCCCTGCCAGGGGCCTCGCCAGCAAATGAAAACATCAAGCTTTTCCACTACTTCTGCTATAAGACCACAACAGCTTATCAAGCTACTTACATAAACTGATTTGGGCAAATGGCAGCCAATTGACGTTCCTGTGATTTTTGTACATGTGAACTATCCATAATAAAGAAGAGAAGAAGTGAAATTAGAAATTGGGAGCATTTTTGATCACAAACTACATTTACTAGGCAGATGAAGACCGAGAGCAGCCACCATATGGCAGGAGAGTAGAATTAAGGGTCAGCTCTTGCCTGCTCTTTCAATCTTTACACTAATTGTTTTTCTTCCCATTGCCTCCCTTGTGTGATCCCCCTCCAAGTAGGAGACCACATTTCACGGAAGGTTAAGCTACTTTGCTGATTTGGGCCATTAGTGTCACGGACTGGGCCAATATGGTGTAGAGGGTTTCACGAAACTCTCGTAGTGATTTTGTTAACCGGACAATGAAAAACTTCACTGTGCAGTAGCAGAAGGACTATTTAATACATTCGTACAGAAGACATTACAGTATTTTAATGTGCAACATTTTGTGAATTGTATCTTTATTTACCTGTAGTAAATATGTAGAGTTTTTCAGCCGCGTACAGAGACACATGTGTGGTACAAACAGTGGCCTTGCATTTACAAGTATTTCTCTGTAAAACAAATATTAAAATAATGCATAATTATAAGTCATGTTATGTTGAGTATTCCTGATACCTAAACTGTGAAACATGAATTAAGCTGCTATAAAATAACATGTTAAAGCAATACAAAGCAATAATAGCAACGCGTCTTATTTCTGCCTGTAAGTGGTGTGACTGATTGACTTACCCTTATAGACAGTAAAGATTAAGAGGATGACAGATCAGCATTTGCTTACACAGCGTCTGTTAATCTCTTTGTCTTCCTCCAGAAAGCCCCAGACGACTCAGGCTCACAGACTCACTCTGGCAGAGACAGGAAACAAGCAGCAGCATCCAGAGCATCCAGAGCTTCAGGAGTTACCTTCTAACCATCTCTGAAGAGATTACACTTCAATTTTCAAATTGAAATTTGTCAAAACAAAGTTCGTTTTTGTTTTGTTTTGGGAACATTGCTACGAGTCAACACTTTGCATGGTAAAGTACTCTGATCCAAGCCACAACTATAAAAAAGACATCATACAACAACATATGACACAGATGCGAAAACACAAATTAGACCACAGCAAAACACGTGAAATTGACACTCAGACATTAAAATGCATGAAATGGACAAGCACATGACCAGGATCAACAGGTTCTCTCCTGACAACTCCAGTGACTTCTCTAATGAAACTCAGTCAGGTGAGTCATTTAATTGTCATTTTCTGCAAATGGACAAAGATAATAATGTCTTAATCTTAATGATGAGTTAGTTTTACGTACTGTGTGAACAACACAATAAAAGACAGAATAAATACATGAATTACTTATGCAACATTTGAGAATCCTGAAATCCATTCAAGGTGTAAAGTCTCTTACTTAATAGTTTTTTACAGTAAGTTTGTGTAATAATATACATTTTCTTTGCATCTGCGCTCAGATAAAAGTCTGGCATCGGTTACAGGTCTTCTTTGCAAAGTGTGCTCTGATTCGAGCAGCGGTAAACACTATGGAATTTACGCCTGCAATGGCTGCAGTGGCTTCTTCAAACGCAGCGTGAGACGAAGACTCATCTACAGGTGAGAAAGGCGCAGCCTGGACCTGGACTGGTATTTTTTCTCAGAGCTGTGTGCATTTCAACCTTCACAGCTCCGTTTAAAACATTTTTGGTCGATGTTGCAGATGTCAGGCTGGAACTGGAAGTTGCTCTGTGGACAAGGCTCATCGAAACCAGTGCCAAGCTTGTCGACTAAAGAAATGTCTACAAGCTGGAATGAACAAAGATGGTAACACTAAGAATAAACCGACGACTATCTATTACAGAACCAGTTCTATGAGGTCTTGATAGTTGCTGTGTCATTTTACTGGCCTCTTTGGCAGCTGTGCAGAATGAGCGACACCCCCGAAGCACGGCTCATGTTAGTTTGGAGTCTATAAGTATAGACACGAGGAAGGAGCACCTGGCCACCACACAGGAGATCAACTCCTCTGCCACCTACTCGTCCGTCATCTGCAGACCTCCGGTCGCCTCATCTGGTGCCAGCCCTGCTATAATCCAGCCCTGCAGCTACCCGCATAACAACCACCGCTTCATGGTCAGCCTCCTGACTGCAGAGACCTGCGCAAAACTGGAACCAGAGGATGGTGCGATCATATGAACGATTCTAAATTCAGATGAGAGAGATCTGCATTTCAGCGTGTAATGTGGCGTGGGTGGCCCTGCTGTGTCATTTAAAATAGATATATCTCTCATATACAGAGGAGGAAAACATCGACGTCACCACCAACGATTTAGCAAGAGCTCAGACTTCCTCTGACTGTGGTACTTCACCTTACACCCCCACCTGCTCAGAGACTGTGTGTGAGACATCGGCACGTCTCCTCTTCATGTCTGTCAAATGGGCAAAAAATCTGCCTGTTTTTGCTCACTTGCCATTTCGCGACCAGGTGAGACATGTGTCTTTGTATATTTACTGAACTATTCTACACATGTTTGAATGATGGGTCATGCTGATGCTGCGTTTCTGTGATGTCTTTAGGTGATTCTCCTTGAAGAAGCGTGGAGCGAGATGTTCCTCCTGTGTGCCATCCAGTGGTCCCTGCCTATGGACAGCTGTCCTCTTCTGTCTTTGCAAGGCCTCTCCCCCACACATCGGTCCACGATCAGCCCCCCCACAGCTGACCTGCACATCCTGGAGGAGGCCTATAATCGCTTCAAGGCCCTGGCTGTTGACCCCACTGAGTTTGCCTGCTTGAAGGCAATTGTACTGTTCAAGCCAGGTATGAGATATTCATCCATCAAAAAGAACGTATTAACGTTACATGGCCAGCGTGACTCATACCTATTTTGACCTGCTGGAACAGAGACACGCAGCCTCAAAGACCCAGAGCAGGTTGAGAATCTACAGGACCAGTCTCAGGTGCTGCTGGCTCAGCACATTCATTCAGCGTATCCCAATCAGAATTCCAGGTGACTGCTATTATCTTTATTTTCTGCCTAAATCAAGATTTCAAATTTAAATGGCAGCGTGGAAACATTAAGTCCACTTTTCTTTTTGTTCTTCAAGGTTTGGACGACTGCTGCTTCTGCTACCGTCCCTCCACTTTGTGGGCTCTGAGAAGATAGAGCATCTGTTCTTTCAGAGGACCGTTGGCAGCACACCCATGGAGAAGCTGCTCTGTGACATGTTTAAAAACTGAACCAGAAACAAACTGACTACTTACTCTGAATTATTGGGTATTTATGTATAACTGCATAGGGCATGTTAGCCATAGGTTTAGCTTATAGAATTATATAGGAAATTTGCTTTGTTGTTTAGAAAGTATTAGATTTTATTTGCTGATGTGGCCATTTATCAAAAGATTCCGATTTAATTTTCAAATGTTTCAACTCAATTTATACCAGCCTTGTAACCTCTTCAGTTAATCTTACACTTAAATTTTGTTTTCAAGGAATAGTGGATACCACGTTTGTAATAAAGCCAACTGAACCTGTAGTTGTCTGTTAAGTTTCCAGCAGAAACGTACAACACAAAATACAATATAACACAAAAACGGCGTCCGAACCTGTGGCGAAGCTCCAGTTGCGCTACGCTAACAGATGGTGGCGGTAATGAGCACAACGAGCAACTTCCTGAATAGAAACGCGAAGAAGAGAAACAGCAAAACACGGAACGAGCTAGCTCGGGCTAACCGCTAGACAGTTAGGTAGCACAATGAGATAAAAACGTCTGCGTTTGAGGATTGTTTAATTCAACCAGGTGGTTTTAGCTCAGAATGATACAATGATCATGTTGTGCAGTGATGTTTAGTAAGTACCAGCTGCTCCATCAGGGAGACCCCGCGGCTCCGGGCGTGTTTGTAAACAGTGACAGCTTTACGCAGCGCAGCCACCACAGAGGACTTTCATTTGACTACATCCCCAATGTTTCTGAAAACGACTTCACTGGTAGGAAACTAACAGGCGTTCAATGATTCCTACACAATACATTTCAATAATCGAGTTTTACGAGACCCACCGCCTCAAACGCCAGTCACACAACTCGTGACTGTCTCAAAGAAAGTGTGTATTAAAAGACAACATTATAGAACCGGTGTGATAGAACCTTCTTTCTGTATATTTTTGTAAGATACCTCCCAAGGATGGCTCTCTTGGATCTGCAACCAGCTTGTCATCTGTCTTGTCTTCATCTGCACATTTCTAACCTTTCCTATAACAGGATGGTTAGTACTGAAAGTAAGTTTAAAATAATTCTCACGTGTTAGTTTCTTAGTGTGTTGACAAAATAAAGAACAAACTGTGCCTGATTGTGTTTACAGACAGTGCCCAACTACCAGAGGATTGTAGTTTTCCGGTTGGGTCGCGTCTGTCCTCCAAAGGGCCCTGGTGTTGTCCTCGTGCTGCCTCTTATTGACCAGTGGCAGAAAGTTGACCTTCGCACTCGTGCCTTCAACATCCCTCCCTGCCAGGTAAACCACAGCAACCACAACACATCGATTACACACTGACACGCTAAGCTGCAGAGGTCATGAGAAAGTAGGCTCGTTCAGTCGCACGTGCAGGGATTCCTTCATATCATCCAATAGATAATGTAACTCATTTAGCCAGTATTAGCTATTTGTACAATGTCACCACAGGAAAATGGATTCAAACACAGAATCACCATCAAATGCTAAATCATTTCTTTCAGGGGTGCATATTTCATATTGTCCTTTAGGTGGCAGTTTTGGCACACTGCTGATCAGTGTGATCATTAGTAGTAGTAGTAGTTTAATAATATACTAATATAGCTGCTTTGCTGGTTACAAAATGTTCTCATCAATTAAATGCTTTGCGGGGTGTCAAACTAATATTCAGTGATACAAATACTCTCCCTCTGAGCAGTTATAGAAATTGTTCTTCCTTTGCAGGTAAATACTCGCGATGGTGGTGTTTTTTCGGTGGGGGCTGACATTCAGTTCAGGATTTGGAACCCTGTCATGTCCGTAGTTTCAGTCCAGGACTTGAACGCTTCCACCCGGATGACGGCGCAGAATGCTCTGACCCACAGCTTGTCCAAGAAGACTGTCAGGGAGATCCAAATTGAGAGAGTCAAACTGGGAGACTATCTTGCGGTGAGACAAATTTGAGCTACTGTTTGATGGTTTTCACTGTGTAACGTCTAACATCCTTTAAGCATCCTTCCTTGATCATCGCAGATAGACATAAATGAGATGACTCGGCCCTGGGGATTAGAGGTGGACAGGGTGGAACTTACTCTGGGCTCGCTTTTGAAGGCACCAGCGGAAGACTCCTCTGGACCCCTCATCATGTCCCCCTCGGTGCCTGGACTAGAAGGCCTTACTGGCCCCATTCAGCAGTTGGCCATGCACTTTATGAGCCACAATAGCAAATCAAAATCTCAACAAGGTATGGCTGCACATTCAAAGCTGCATCATACAACCTTGTATCACACAGTATAATCCCCACATGCTGCTTTCTCTTCAGAGGACAGCATCACTTTTACAGATGAGCTCTGCAGCGAACCATCATTTGCTGTGACCACACCATGTTCTGTTGAAGAGCTGCTTGAAGGGGTCAAGCTCCTGCTTTCTGAAACTTTGGTCCACCAGGTCAGGGCCTGTTTCCAGTTTGACATCACCTCAGGAGATGGACAAAACCATAGTTACTACGTGGATTTAAGCCAAGGTGCTGATCTGTATATCGCTGTAAATTACAAATATAATAATGTAACTTGTGTTCTACAGCATTGATAAATGGTACAGTTGCATAAATTATCTGTGTGTGTGTTCTGTAGGCAGTGGTGCAGCTGGAGCAGGCTCCCTCTGTCAGCCTGATGTGACACTGAGTATGAGTGAAAGCGACCTTCTGGCCATGTTTCAGGGTGGACTTCGACCATTCACTGCTTACACCAATGGCAGACTTAAAGTCCAGGGAGACATTAAGACGGCCATGAAACTGGAGGAACTCATAAAGCTACTTAAAAAATAGACTAGACTAACTGTGTATAGGTATCTATGGGGTCCATACTCTTACTGTAAAGTACATTTAGGTTTATCAGTAATAAAAGGCATTTGTGTGTTGTACAGAACCACGTTGAATTTATTATGAAATACACAATGCTGTTACTTTCTTCCTTCTTTCTTTTCCTCAACCAGTCAGGACTATGTTTTATCTGCTTGATTAGTCATGACTGGTTATTGCCCAAATGTTGTTGCGCCTCTTGAATCAAAACACTTTGCTTACACCAAGTTTCAAACTCAACATTGAGAGACCAAATGCTAAAAAGTATTTTCAATTTTTTTTTCCTTTTCTGACACTTTTCACAGTCAGGTGGTTGCTGATGTGACACAGAATGCCATTCAGGTAGTAATCTAGCTCTGCAGTGCCATACACAGACGTAACTTGGTGACTTGTTTAAGGTGCCTTATCAGCTTAGCAGAGGGGACTGACTATGTAGACCAGCCTCCTTTTCCTGTGTACCGTGTCCCTGAGAGAGCTAGAATAGCAGCTGAAGATCGGGCAGGAGAACTGTTTTTGTGCTGGGATGGCCAGGTGGAGTGTGTGGCGCAGCTCTGTGAAGCTTCTGTGTTGGACAGAAGAGCTGGCAGCGTCAGGTGTCCGCTGCAGCAGTAATATGCCGGTGATCAGGCAGGCGTACTCAGAGAGCAGCAGCATTGTCAAGCCTTTCAATGAGATTCCTGGACTGTGGAAGAATGGGGTGGCCAACTTGTACAATTTCTGGAAACTTGATGGCTTCAGAAACCTTCACCGCATCATGTTGCACAACTTTAACACTTTTGGGCCTATTTACAGGTATGTAAAACAGTTAATAATAATAATAATAATTATTATTATTATTAATTTACTTCATCACCTTAATTGTCTAGTGTTTATTATACAGTGATTAATACCATGTTTTAAGTTTTACCGTAAGAAATCTAAATAGTCAGTGGTTGTATTACTGGGTTAAAGATATTTTCTGATCTAAGTGTAAGCGCTTTGGGAATAAAAATGTCCAAATGAGAATCCACAAGGTGATGGGTGAAACGGAGCTGAAATGGCACTGGGCTGTCCTCTTTTCTTTTTGTGTATGTCAGAGAGAAAATTGGTTATTATGAAAGTGTAAATATCATAAATCCTGAGGATGCTGCCATCCTGTTCAAAGCGGAAGGCCATTATCCTAAAAGGCTGAAAGTTGAAGCATGGACGTCCTACAGAGACTACAGGAATCGCAAATATGGAGTTTTACTCAAGTATGTGGTATTGTTGTCTTTGAATTATATCATTTGTCTTTTGCCAATTGTTTGATATATATTATATAAAATCAAAAATTAACAGTGAGAGCGTAACAGTGAAAATATGTCAACATTAATTAATATTAGCAGAATCTTCCCACAGAAATGGAGAGGAGTGGAGAACCAACCGAGTGATTCTCAACAAGGAGGTGATTTCTCCAAAGATGCAGGAAACCTTTGTGCCTCTGCTGGATGAAGTGGGCCAGGATTTTGTGGCTCGGGTGCACAAAAAGATAAAGAGAAGTGGCCAAAACAGATGGACCACTGACCTCTCCCAGGAACTTTTTAAATATGCACTAGAATGTAAGAGTGGCTTTTAGTGCTCTTGATATTTACCCATATTAGATTCACTGAGCCCCGTGCCAGTGCGTCTGCTTCTCTTTTCTGGTCTGACGCGTTCTCTGTTCTACACAGCGGTCAGCTCAGTGCTGTATGGGGAGCGTTTGGGTTTGATGCTGGACTACATTGACCCTGACGCTCAGCATTTCATTGACTGCATTACCCTTATGTTCAAGACTACCTCACCCATGCTCTACATACCTCCGGGTCTGTTGAAGCAGATTGGAGCAAAGGTGTGGCGGGACCACGTGGAGGCTTGGGATGGGATTTTCAACCAAGGTAGGACTGAGAAGACAACCAGGAGCAATACTGCAGAATGGAGCTGACGCCATAATGTGTCCCTGTTGTCAACTGCTACTGTATGTGGTGCTGATTCTAGTTGTATCATTTCCTTGCATAAGCGGACCGTTGCATCCAGAACATCTACAGACAGCTGCGTCAGGAGACCGGCAGTCAGAAGAAGTACCCAGGAGTCCTGGCCAGCCTGCTCATGCTTGACAAACTCTCCATTGAAGACATAAAAGCCAGTGTCACTGAGCTAATGGCTGGAGGAGTAGATACAGTAAATAACAAATATGGCTTTGGCAGAATTAGTCTTTTTAGCCTTTCAAGAGTGTTGATTTAATGCCGGTTCGTGTGTGTCAGACCTCTATAACACTGCTGTGGACGCTGTATGAACTAGCCAGGCACCCCAGCCTACAGGAGGAGCTGAGGGCAGAGGTGGCGGCAGCTCGAGCTGCAAGCCAGGGCGACATGACGGACATGCTGAAGCGGATTCCTCTGGTTAAAGGAGCTCTGAAGGAAACACTGAGGTGAAAGAAGCAGTTGCTCTGCTTTCTGTACAGCAGGCACCTTACATTAAAGCCACTGCTTTTTCATTTCCTCACCTCAGGTTACACCCAGTTGCTGTGAGCCTGCAAAGATACATAACAGAAGACATTATCATTCAGAACTATCACATCCCAGCTGGGGTAAGACAGTAAAATACAAATGCTTTCTTGTATTTGAGTTTTTGCAAGTGCTTCAGGGCAATGACAGTCTTTTGTGTTTGTGTTTAGACTTTGGTGCAGTTAGGACTATACGCAATGGGAAGAGACCCCAAGATCTTTCTCCGTCCGGAGCAGTATCAGCCGTCCCGCTGGCTGAGGACAGAGACGCACTACTTCAGGAGTCTCGGCTTCGGCTTTGGCCCCCGTCAGTGTTTAGGCCGCAGAATAGCTGAGACGGAGATGCAAATCTTCCTCATCCATGTGAGACACACGTAAAGAAAGGAGCCGCGAACAGTGTTTACATGTTTGCACATCATATCAACTGTTTTTTCTTTGGCCCTTGCAGATGCTTGAGAACTTCCGAGTGGAGAAGCAACGCCATGTGGACGTTAAGAGCACCTTTGAGCTCATTATCTTACCAGACAAGCCAATAATGCTAACTCTGAAACCGTTGCATGCTAGTCGGTAACAACGCGGTTGGAAGGAAACTGTGGTCATGCTCACATCTATAGTTCTTCGCAGTCAATTAAAACTAAAAATCAGCCTTATCAAAGGAAGACATAAGGAATGAAACAGCTATAGATGTTCATGGACAAATTACCTCAGTAATTATGTAACTACAGTAATTATACATGCTAGATTTTAATTAGTGGTCAATGAAAATAATAAAAACTGAATGTACAGAAACTTAAATCCATGTGTAGGTCTGACACTGACGAGTGACAAATAAAACCATCCCAGTGACACACAATGTCTTGTATTTTGTTATTTCCTTACATTTTAATATTTGGTTTAACATTGGAAGAGACAAGCTGCACTCAAGCAATAGAAGAAACATCACGAGGGGCTGTGGTGTGGGTGAAGCCCTGTCTCTGCTCACTCAGTTGGTTCAGCATGTCCTGCTTCTGTCTCCCCCACACTTTAGAGTTCTCCTCCAGCTGTAATGGAAGAAAGACAAAGCCTACGGTCAACCACGAGTGAAAATAGTCTTAAAGAGTAGAGGATGTCGCCTGTTCACCTGGGCCTCCAGTGATTGGACTCTCGCTTCGGCTTTCTCCAGCTTACTCAGTAAACTCAGTTTCTCCTTTAGTGGCAGCACCTAAGGAGGAAACAGTAAAAATCGGTAAAACCCCAGAAGTATGATGCACGTCGACAACACCATCTGCCAACTTTCATGTCTTCGTATATAACTTCAAGCTTGGATCTGTGTCAGAACCTTTGCTGGCTGCTGTATGATCACAGTTGGCTGCTGGCGTATCCGGTCCAGCTCTGCTCTGAGGCGAGCGTTCTCTGCTGCCAGGGCCGACTCTGCTTCATCCTGTCTTGGGCCACTGTCTCCTACAGCAACAGCACAGAGCGAGTTTTACTGTCCTGGCCGAAAACTCTGATGTGGATATGTGCTGTCTACTCACCTCTGTGTTTTTTCTGTCTTTTGTCCTCACTTTGTTTGTTCCTCTCTCTGATTTTAGTGTCTAATGCTTTCTCCATCTTCTCAATAACCTACATAATTGAGAAATCAAAGGCCATTGAGCCAACAAATACTAAATACTGAAGTCTGTATTCAAAATGGTGGTGGTGGTGCAGAGTTCACCTTTTCCTGCTGTTTCACTGTGGCCTCCAAAGTCGCCATCTTCTCCAAGCGACTGTGGTGTTGCTGTAGTTGCTCCTGTTGCCGGTGGACTCTCTGAAGCTTTAGCAGCTCTGTCTCACTGTCATTCTTCTGCACCACACACACAACAGAGGCAGAAGATTCAACTACTCTCCGGCCGTCGTGAAATGTTTATGTTTCATTTGTGTTTTCTGACCTTGATCAGCTCGTTCTGAAGCTGCTGGATCCTGTCTCGTTGTGCTGCAGACTTACTGGTTTCACTGGCCAGCTTGAATTTTAGAGAGGCTTTCAAGAGACCAGCACCACAAGTTATACAGCAGCAGACACAACTACTCTGGCTACTTTTTTATTCATATGTAAACTTGGGAAAAGAAAGTCAGCAGCTAATCATGTCTTGAAGCTCAAGCGATAGATCTTTGTAAATGAATACATTTTCTTTTTTCATGGGTCTTGAATCTAATTCCTTTGCTTTGATGCCAGCAGTGAGACCTCCAGGGACATCCTCTCACTGAGGGTCACAAACTGCCCTTGGAGATAAGGGATGTGCTACCCAGTGAGCTTTTCGGTGTCCGTGGCCTTAATGAGCTGCCTTATCACAAAGCGACACAGTCTGCTTGGGAATAGACCCTCACAAGGATTTGCAAACAGTGAGCCACTTCTTCATCTGCCAGTGAACTGCCCTCAAATCCATAGCGAGATGGTGTGCACCCCTGGATGGGCAGTAAACGTATCCGCAATAGTTAAACCAAAACTATTTCTACATGTAAAAATGAGTCAGCTGTTGCTTTTGCGCAGTTCTGGTTCAAGTCAATTTAAAAACAAATGATTACATAATGAATAATTAACCACACTTTTGTGTCCCTTACTGATTTGATCAGACATCTCAGCCTTAGTCATGACGTCGATGTCCGTGTCTTTCAGCAGATCTCGGCCAAGGTCCTGATGCAGAGACAAATCGCTGCGGAGCTGACTGTTCTCTGCCTCCAGCGCCACCATCTGTGTCCTCAGCAGAATGATGTCTTCTGCCATCTTACTCATTGCTGCTCGATAGTTTTCCAGCTCCTGATGAAGAACTGCTGCCAGTCAGTCTCACACAAAACAATGCTAATGTCACACACAACTTTAACTAATATACCCAGTGGCCTGTTGAGATGATTTGATGCCAAGTGGGTGTTTGTGATCACCACCACTAGATGTCGCTACAATTCCATCCTCGCAGGTTACAGGAGATTTTTGTTCTAATGTCAATTTAAGAAAACATCCAGGCTGCAAATGAATCTGGATTCTTCTTGGGTTAGATGATGACATAAGATGCAAAGCAACATGCGATGTTCTTGTCATTGGGTTCTTGTCATTGCTACGCTGTGTTCAGCTTCTTTATCCAAGGGGACAATAAAACTATTACTAAATTTTTGTCTTGGGAGCTTTGTCCTGGGTGCTTTACTGTATATTTAGGCAGAATTCATGAGCAACAAAGACAATGATGATTCCTTCCATTTTCGGCTTCCCCTCAACATTTTTAGAACTGCCTATTTATATGAAAAGATACAGGAGGGGGATCAGACTTTCTTCCCAGGAATTGCATTGTGGCTGAGCTCCGTCATTTCCCGACACACGCTGCACACACTTCTCTAGCAGCATTGTTCTTTGCTTTTGAGCTGAATAGACAGAATTGAATGGAAGCTGAGAGCAGGCTCCAGCTGCGTGTACGAGGGGAGGGGGCAGCGATTAGGGGATTCCAATGTTGGATGGTGTGATCGTTACTCCCACGGGACACGGGGGTGAAATCGAGCATCTAATTGAAAGGGCAGGAATGAGGTGACAATCATGACTGTAGATGAGATGGTGTCTCTGTTGGGGGGACGTGCAGGAGAGATGCTGCCTGCGATGAGCCTGGACAGTCCCTTCATGTGTCAGAAATAAAGAAAGGGACTGTCCCTCCCACTGTGTGATTTGAAGACTTTAACAGCTTTACTGTCATGCTTGGACAATTGCATCATAGACAGAAGAACAGAATAGTCAACATCTACCTACATCAGCATAAAACTGTGAATTAAAGGAAAGAACATAAAGTGAGAAAATAGAAATTAACAGCAGGAAAATGTCATAATATGCATCTTTCAACTTGAAGACAAATACAAACCTCAGAGCTTCCTGCATTCATCAGTCAGAAAAATGTTAATCTATTCCACTAGCTGACATCTGGTTTTCCCATCTGTGCCCTGTCTCAGCATCCATCCACTGTCACTGTTCACTAACTCAGCGAGACAGCGGGAACTGGCTCACTGATCGATTCAAAAGTTTACGTATGGATTATGGTCTGTCACCTTAGTTTGGAGGTCGGTGACCTTTGCCATTTGGGGACCATCTTCAAATTCACGCAGAGAGGCTCTAAGGAATGAAAATTCTTGACTCCAGTTAGTGAAATCGTGGTTGCTGTCAGGTTAAAATTTCTCACAGTAAAACTCTGTCTCTTCCATGTCTGTGTCCGTCTCACCGTTTGTGTGCGTGATGTGCTTTATACGTGCGGTTTCTGTTGGGTTTGTTCAGCTCCTGATGGGACGCATTCTGGACTTCTGTCGCTCCTCCACCGGCCAAGTAATCTGGTAGCACCTGTGCCAGTGCATCATGGGAGGGGAGGTTATAGCCATCCTTCTGAAGCTGCAGGGGACGATTTATTTCATTAATGTTAAGATATCCTGAGGCTAAATCTCAATCTCAGCTCAGGTTTGTTTGACCACTCAAAAAGCATCAAATGTTTTGTGAACGATTCGATCTCGGCTGTTAATTGTTTCCGCAAAATGCTAAACAATCTCCTCAACGACTTCAACACTAAATCCAATACCAGTCGTGGTTTCACAGAAAACGAGAGCTTTTATCTAGAACCTCGCAATACTCACTGTTCTGCCCCTTCAGCTCTTCAAAATAAAGGCTGTACACTAAATTTCTTCATGTGCTTATACAGTGCAGACTGTGGTTGCCAGGTAGCATGAATACAAGGGAATAACATCTATTAAGAGTCTTTTGTCTTCTCACATGTTCCCCCGCCAACCCAGTACCTGCACCAGCAGAGCCTACCTTCAGAGCTGCAGGGCGGCTGACTGACTTTGTCTTTTCTGAGGCCTTCATTCGACAGAAAATACCTTCCTGACAAAAATGACAATACAGCTGATGGTGGATGTGAATGTGAGCTCTGACGATCAACATGTAGCCACAACACAAACCGTAGCAACAATTTCAGGTCAGTGAATCGGCTTCTGGTCGTGTTGTGTTCAATAGAGCACAAAACAACACAATAGGTTTGATCTGCTTGTAGCTTGCATTTTTAAATTCTTTTTCTGTTATGATAGAAATTAAATGTTCAGGCATTTCTTGGGAAAAAAATGCTAAATGGTTAAAAAGGTTAAACTCTTCACTCAACCATAGCTTCTGTACAGGATACTGTGTACAGACATGAATGCTCAGCATCTAAATCATTCAAAACTTAAAAGATAAAAGATATTTATTATATACTTCTGTCTCCATTATTCTTTTATATTTTCTTCTCTTTTCTCTTATATTGTCTGTTAGCAGATTGATGGAACAGAAAAATATAACTATAATTTTTGTGTTTCGTACTTTAGTGGTTTCTTTTTCATTAACTTGAAATGATGATGCGTTTATAGGACATAGAGCTGATATCATATCTACAGCCGTCATGCGCATGCAGGCTACTTATTTGCAAACATGAAACCTTCATAGCAGTGGATCAATAGTCCTTCTGCTTTGGTCGCTCATTAATGGTAAAGGATAAGATACACAGTCACGGATGGCTCCAGATTGGATTGAATCTGCCATCGGTCGAGACAGTGAGGTAGATATAAACCAAGAGCAATCCTTCACTATAACTACATGTATTTTACAGCTGAATCCTGAGTCTGTTCATCTGCTCGCATTTAGCATTTGGATGTAGCCACAAAATGCTTTTACTTGGATATTTATTATTTGTTTATTATTTTATTGTTATTTGTGATTTATTTGAATTTATCATTCAAACAAGTGTGTGCATCGATATCTCTTCCGCAGCTTACGTTATAAAAATATAATCCTGCTTTTGTTATTTTTCCACTGACTGCTTTAATTTACAATAAATAATTCAGCGAATGCTTGCAGCTGTGTGTTCTGCTAAAACATAATCTTCTTCTAATCAGACAAGACAAACCTGTGGAAGTGAGATCACTTCCTGCAGAGTCTAATATCACATTATCATGTATGAGATTGTTCAACAAATTTCTAAAACCCTCAATTCAAACTGATTCTGATTCACATGTTGGGCTTTGCGGTTGATGCCTGTGATTAGAATACCTGCCACCCTGTTAGGTTTAATCTGTGGAGAGCAGTGGAGGAGCGTGTCCCCATGTTGGAGAAGGAGGGGTCTCTGTGACAGTGTCAGTCTGTGGCCGAGCTTCTGGGTTGACATCATCAGAATTCAGAACACCGCCTGAAAAATGCAGCAAATGGGCTCTTCATTGAAGTGACAGCTGAGTCTGCCGCCACACAGGACTTCAATTAGCCTGCCAGAGCAAGGCGGCTCCCTGGAGCTCTCCCTGCCTCCACCTTCCCTGTCTACCACCATCTTATTTATTTTTGCTTCAAGTCGCCCTTTCCCTCTTCTTCAACATCTGACCCCAGCAGCCTCCCTGCCCAGCTTTCCTATAGAAGCCTCCCCTTGCTGCCATCTACACAGCTGAGTGGTAATACTTGTAGCGCGCTAATGGACACAGAGGTAAAGGATGGATGAGAAGTGGAGGCAGTTGAAACAGAAAGAGAAAAACAAAACTGTGAGAGAAGGATGTGTGGGTTTACACAGCTGGTCACATCACAGAAAACAGAAACCGGCACAGCAGCGTAGATCGTTTGGTTCCTCTTACTTGCGTCTGTGGCAGGTTTATTTATTTATTTTTATTACTTTGATTTGAACTTATAATCTACATTTGTTTTCTCAGGTGATGCAGTTTGGGCTTCTGCATAGTCATATGTTTACACAACAACAATAAAAGTCTTTATTAATCGTAGTACTGAATTATATGGAAAAACTCTTTTCAGTTTCATTCAAATTGGTACCAACTGCATCTGCATTTACACTCTATGTGCAATAATATCAAATGGTGTCAAATTGAATTTCACATAATTATTGTTTTCCCCAGCTGTGACTAAAACGTGTTCCAGCACGATAGAATGTAATTACTGTCCACCACTGAGAAAATTAAATTTTGCCCCGCTTGCAATCATATCTGTGCCCCGTCAGCAGGTAAGAAGGTTTTTAAAATATAGCAATAGAAAAGCGGAGGGAGGGAGAGAGTGACAGAGATGTGCTTCAAGGGCAACAGGCAGCTTTGACTCAAGGACGCGTGAGGCTGACAGCCAATGCCACTCGCTACGAGGTCCACCATGAAGGCAGAGTCAAGGATTATCACTGAATCAACATCTGTCAATTATGGTTGTGCCACCAGGAAATACAGCATTTCACGAACAAACAGGGCATGCACATAAAAGCAAGGTGAAAAGATGCACTACGGTGCAGGGTAAACAGGAAGCTGCAGGCGAAACTAATAATGTTCAGGTTTAGAATGCAACAAAGATCCTCAGCTAGGCTTCAACCGGGACATAGCATGTGCTGTAACCATTTAGCTACCTGGGCGCTCAGGCCTTTTACTGTTTATACTCCAGCATGTTTCCTGAGAATGTTCTGATCCTCGTCAAACATGCATGTGCAGTGTGACTAAGCCTCTGGGGACAATGAATGAATCTAGTTTCCCTACAGCCTTGCCAGCAGCCCGCTGGTATCCAGGCTACAGCCGCAGCACAGGGAGTGTCAATGACGGCTTTTCCCTGCCGGCTCCACATGACCTTTCCAAAATGCAGTACAACCCAAGCTTAATGACTAACAGCACCAGTTGACATTTACCAAAGCCAGCTCACTGTTGAATGTTTCAGAAAACACTAAGAAACCTTAATGTTGTTTATATTTGACACCCTCCCCCCCGAGACAAAAGTCGTAAGTATATAAAATGACTTCATGGTAAGGAAAGGACCAAAAACGATCAAAACAAACAAATCCAAATGAATTAAAGATGCTTGTTTCAAATTAAAAGCATGTCACATCATGTCTGAGGCTGTGAAAAGGGCATGAAGATTGATGAGAGAGTGGTAGGCGTGCCTGTGGTGTCATACATCATTCCTATTTTGGCAGCACTGTCACTGGCATTGAATTTACATCAGAGGGCAGGCAAGTAAAGCAATGATGTCAACACCTCTTCCTGAAAACACAGGACAGAGGGGAAGTAAATCAGCTGATGTCATTAGAAACATTAGAGGGATACGCCAACTTCCACGCAGTAGATGGATATCTTAAAACATGTAGTGCCTGAAAGCCAGTGACCTGCATCTTGATTATTCCAGCCTGGGTGAACAGGTCAGACGAGCATGTGCCATAAAAGAAAGGGTCAATGGATGCCAATGATGACCGTACGAATGGTTCCCTTCTCGATGTCTACATTACTGCAGACACGATGGCGTTTTAAAGTCAGTCATAGCTTCACTGCAACCTTGGAAAAGGCTATTTATCATGCGTAGAGAGTAATAATAGCAGAAGCCAGGGGTCCATCAGAGGGTTAAAGACTTTAGCTTCACATTGACTCGGGGGGTGAAGGTGTGGGCACCAGGATATTTTAACCTCAGGTTGCATCATTTATGCTGCTAAAATCAGATAAGAATGCAGAATAGAGAAGTTAACCCTTCAACTCTTTATCGGCGGAGGACAAGGCTGCGATCAGCAATGGTCAGAGTAGGCAATTCAGCAGGGCTTCGTGATGGACAGCCCTGCACAGAAGAACAGATGATAGGTCATTAGCTCGAGCTGAGCTGATACAAGACAAGCCAGACAATAGGCGACGCCGCCGGAACAGCTTCATTGTGAGGCAGCGGCACGTCTGCGCAGCAGAGGTGACGGTGAGGTTACGCGTTTCGCTGAGGTGGGAATAGCAGAATAGCTTCAGATTTGTTCTACACGCTCTGCTCCGGCTGCAGAGCACAGATACCAGCCTCCACAGCGCACTTCAAACAGCCCAACCTGCGCAGCACACGGGGGCTCGCAGCGTCCCCACACACCCGCCCTTATCAGAGAACAACAGGAGAGCGAGGAAGACAACAGAGGAATTAGCTACCACTAAGCTGTTTTAATGACTGTACACCAGAAAGGCCTCTAAGATACGGTTGTAGGTTGTAGCTTATAATTTAACCCAGGACAGTATTTTCCAAACAGTGCATTTTATTTTTTCACTTCAGACACATAATAACAGTAAACATGTGCTTCCATGGAACAGCTGTCAGAACCTTGACCCTTGACCTCCAAGCTCTGAGTCTCTCAGCTCTTATATATGAAGTCAGGGACTGTACCTCCCACATTCTTGATTCCCTCCCACACGTGTCTGATTTGCTCCGGAGCCTTTTGTCTGTCAAGGCCAGCGGTGCTAATGCTTTCACATACCGGGTTGCGTCTAAAGCCCAGTGGCCTTGCTGATTACATGTTGTGCGTGTCTTCAGTTTCTGGGACTAACTGAATATCGCTAAACCAAAATATCTGCATTCCAGCACAGGAACAACAGGGGACAAAGGCACACGAGGAGCTAGACGCTCAAGGTTGGAGTCAGAATCATAACAAATACATTTAAATACACAATTCAACTAATAGTCTCACTGGTAGCCTGTCATCATTTCTCACTGGACAATGAACGTACCAAAAACAAAAGAGGATCATGTTCCACACCTCTTGGTGTCAACTCAAAGCCACTAGATGTCACTGTGGCCCCTCTCATCTCCGTCAGCTGGTGGCGGTCGCAAACTTCACTGAGGCCGCTTCTGTAACGGGGCTGCTCATGCTGCGGTGAATAAAAGGGAAAGTGCCTGTAAAGCTATTACTATTCAGGACCAGTCCTGCTCTCCCATCTCTTCTGTCTGCTCTACTCTCAAAACATAACACTGCCCGGCGGCTGGGCGCTCAGAAATTACTCCGCACTGCAGCCCTGCTGGAGTAGGACCGCATACATTACGCTCCATCTGAACTCAGGGTCCTGCCTGTAGGGAGGAGCACAGGCCTGCCAATAAAAAATACATAAAGGGTTTCACACATACTTACTGTTATTGGTCAAATAATTGCAGTGGTGATGGGGCTCTGACAACAATGACAAGATTCCTGTTCCTTTATTTCCTCCTCACCTTCACAGCCTTGGCTATTCACCAAAACGGCAAAGTGGAAGTATTAATGCACAGCAGAGCTACCTATCTGCTGCTATCGGGCTCCTGTTTGTTCTCCCTGATGGGAGGAGAACAAGAAATCAGATTCTTTTCAGAGCAGCCATTGCACAAAATCAATACTATATAAGTAAGCCTGATGAATTTGAAATTTGTACTGAGAGCGAGTATTGATCAGTCTCAGTGAAAGACTTTTGAAAGCTCATGTAGATTTACAATCAATATGCAATTTAAAACACATAACTACACAAAATGGTATAAATCTAACATGGAACAAAATGCGTGTATCTACTGTAAAATACCAACAATCCACAGATTTAAAAATACTTGACTTGATCAGCGTATAGCCCACGGAATAAGCGTCCATGTCATCAGATCACATTTAGACATATGGCAGCAGGAGGACTTGCACAGAGCTGGGCAGGGTGTGGTGCTCTAGCCTGGGAGGGACCACGTGAGTGAAGGAGTCCTCTTCGTCTGGAGCTGGAGCGATGGGACAGACATTAAGAGATTGCGTGAAGGATCAATAGACACCGTGAATGTTTAATACCGTCACACAGTCAGTGCACTGTGCGTTTTCTGGTTTGCAACCTTTACACACTTCAAATCAAATAGTGACAGTGCTTGTCTAAACCAACGTCCAGCTGAGCTGCTAGAGTCTTTTCCTGTGGCTCATCAAACTGAGAGCTGTGTTCTGGAAGGTATTCTCCAGACTCCTATCTAATATCATTAGGAGCGGATATACATCGCCTGGACTAATCTAGCTGTTCTCCACAATTACATTTCAGCCTTTTAGACAGATCTGACCCAAGTTCATAGCAGCAGTGCTTTCCAAGCAGGACGTAATGATCTCCCTACTGGCTGCAGAGGGAAGGTAGTAAAACTATTTTTGACTCTAGCTCACATTCAGTTTCATGTCGCAGTCATACAAAGCCTTCAGCTAAGGTTTTTAAAGGCGATTTTCTTTTTTTCATTGATTGTTTGGTCTACTAAGACCAAAAACCTTTTTTAGAATGGACTCTGGGCCATGTTAACACGGAAGGCAAGAAAATCCAAAAGTAAAGCTACTGAACTACTAAATCAAAAGCATTTTAGTAATAAATATTAAATATTTAACTGTTCAGGCAGTTGGTAAAATACACATACATGATACTTAAGTATCAGATCAAAGCTTGAAAGTTCAGGTCTGTGTACGTAGTCAGACACGCTACAAGGCATTTATAGAAATGAGATCAGCCAGCAGAATGCATCCCAGAGATACAGTCTGGCCTGAATGAGCGCTGTGTCTGGCAATTTCAATCCCAGAGCCTTCATTAAGTTGGCATCTGGAGACCATATAACGAGCAGACTTTTCTTAGACAAGCACAACTTGAGTTTGTTTCTTTGAAATGAGGGCGCTGAATTGTGAAAAGCACCGAGGACACGTTGTCCCGGTTTGAGGGAGAAGACAAACGGTCACAAAGGAAATACGCGGCACTAAGCTATGCGTGGTCACACGGTCCCGTCTCTCTCTTAATATTTGTTTTTTCCGCTTGCCCAGGCCACCTGCCCATTGACATGTGAATTATACAGCTGACATATTACTCTGTGTTCCATCAAAGACAGATTAAATGGACTTTTCAATCTTGGTGCTGGGCCTGGCTCCCTCTGTCTAAAGACAGACTCATATTTTATGGTTGTGTAGTTGCCTGCAGTCCTGCCTCAGTGCAGTGAAGTGATGACATCTGCAGAGGTAGCGACTGTCAGAGTGCTGCTGTGATGATGTGCGTCTCATCCAGCAGCAGGCAACTAGTTGCAACGAACCTCCCGGTGCTGTCCATGGTGCTAATGTGAACAAAAGCATCAAAGCTGCAGCTCCTCTCCAAGCTCCCCGCGTACAGGGAGGGGCCGAGCTGTGAAGGGGGAGGCACCGTGTGTACTTGATTCAATTAGGCAGTCTGTGAGGCCTCCCCTGGGAGAAGGCTGCAAAGGAAAGGGGCTGCAGGCCTGTCTAACAAAGACATTCACCCACCCCTTTGCCCCTACTCAATCCACCTCATTAGTCAGCCGAGTGAGTGTTGATCATCTCGAACAGTGTCTTCACCACACAACAGTAAGAGGAGGTGCAGATCTTCCTCTGACTCGCTGTCAGGCCGAACAGATAAAAACAACGATCCCTTGTTTGGGTTTTTATTGCGCTGGTAAGCAGTTGCACTGCAGAGACCTACAGTAGTAACTGAAGAACAAAACCCTTGCTTTGTGTTCTGTTTGTTCTGTGTGTGCTGCTATGTTGCTGATGCCTTCACGTTTAAATACGTTTGTGTGTGTTAATTCGCTACGTTTAAGTCAGTCTAGACCAGTTTGGACTGAGCCTGCAACACAAACAGATACTGACACAGAAATCTGGAAGGACAAAATTACCTAGCTGCAATATCTGTCGGTCCAAGCTGTGCGAGAGCATCAATAAAAGTCATATCTCTTGGCAAACATCTGTTATACCCACTATCTCACTCACACTGAAAGTCTGGCATGTTTCAAAGTTTCCTCTGTATCGCGGAGAATAAGAGAAGCATTTAGCCTTTTTGAATGTCATGCAGATAAATGCAGCCCAGCAACATTAGCATTCACTTTCTGAACATCAGATGCTTTCAAACACAGCAGATGTCTGTGTCTCTGCATTTGTAAGTTGTCAGAGTTGCTTAGAAGTAATGTTAGAATTTGAACGGATAGAGAAAAAAAGGAAACATCTGCTCACTGGCTTTAACCAATGCCAGGAAACCACTATAGTATGATGAGACTGCTGGTTGGGTCTAGTCGGGAAATGAAACCCTTGGCTCGCTTTGGTTTCCTCATTACTTTACCCCCATGTACTGAATCAAACTTTTAACCCAGTAACAAATTTGATTGGGACACGTGACCACAACTTGTGTCTGCAGCTCATGTGCATTCACCGACCTGCAGTCTGACAGTCACACCTGCTGTGCTCTGGGACCACTTGGCTGTTTTAGCAATCATTGCCATCATAGGAACCAGAGATAATTACACAGCTTCTACCCACCAGGCTGCCCTGCTTGGCTAAAAACGTATTGCTCCGCTGCAGCAATAACACTTGTCTAAATGAATGCACAGCACTTTACTGCACAACTGACAGCATCCATTTATTCTGCCGTCCAACTGGAAAGAAAAAAAAAAACAAATTAATTTGGCACTTAAAGCCCCAACCCCTGTGAATAATATATCACCATTCCCTCCCCCCCACACCAAAATCACCACCATTATTCATCCCTCTCTTTATGACTCACAGTTTTAGGTAACACAACTATTAGAGACAATCAATCATGGTCTTTATTCATTTATACAGAAGGATGAATCCAGAGTGTTTGATCTCAATCTGTTCTCATGATTGTTGCCATTTGTCTTGTGCTCTTATTGCATTTGATTAAAACAAGCTCTTGTTCACAGTCTTCCATTAGATACAATGAAGAATACTCACCTGTCAGCCATATCTGTGCTAATTTCCACATGTGCTCTGAAGACAAACTAATTACGCTACACATTTTTAATGATCTAGCCAGTGTAATAATAGCTTCAGATGAAGTGCAAGTCAGCATCAAGTTCACGGTGCATGGATTCTTTAGCTACTGCCTCTTTGTTCACGCCACACTCATCTTTATAGTCTGGCCATCACAATAACAGCTCTCTGACAATTATCACTTGTGCACCCAGATCCCACTAACACCTCCCCTCCTCCCTCTGGGGAGGACAGACGTTGGGCTTTACACTCTCTCGTGTCCCATTATATTTATGCAAATGAGCTTAAAATCAAGGGAAATCAGGGGGCATCACTTCCTGTTAGTGCTAATTAACAATAAATGCTATTATATACATTATGTATGAAGCCCCCTCCGCTGTCCAGACATACATTGTGACCTTGAGCACAGTGCTAAGATTGGATGACTGCATACAAAAATATATCAGCCAGAAAGTGACACAATTTGCACAGATCACATTTGCAATAAAAAATTGAAGCGAGAGTCTCGGGAGTACCTTTGTCTGGGAACATAATACTTTTGAGAGTAACCCGCAGGAAAGCGATTTTGGCTGCTCAGACATCTATTAATATCATGTATGTATCTTGCCAGTGTATCAGGCCTCATAAAGGAGACAAACAGCAGAGGCAGAAGAGGCACATGGCTAACAATCGTCCTATTTGAGATTGCCACTCTGCTCCTAAGAGCTGGTAAATGGGACTTTCTCATATCTCATAAAGAGCGGCTGCATTAAGATAATAATGTTGAAAAGCAATTATTAAAGAGCAATAAAATGTTTAGTACCCTCTCCAGGCAACCAATGCATTTATTTTTTTTAGTAATTGAGTTGAGGACTGACTCCTGGTGGCCCGTGGCTATTGAGGTGGTTCTTATATTATAATATAATATAAGAGCTGGCAGTTTATTAGGTACACCTACATAAAACAAAGTCAGTTTAATACAGCAGTCTGCTTAGTATGTTTAATTTTACTGACAGACTGATTTCATTCCCTGTGTGATCTATAGTTTGTATGACTTGTACAGGGACAAGGTGTAACTATGTGTTAGAATTTGATATAACTGATCTAGTTTAGATCACATAGACTGTACATGTTGTGCTGGTTGTAGAGAGTTTTTGCCTCCAACAAAATACAAAGAGCGGCTGCTGTCATGGAGATACCACCTATGAATTAAAGCCATGAAAAGTGAGTATTACAAGTTAAACACTCAACCTCTGGTAGCGTAAACATAAAGAAAACTGAAAACTGGTGGTGATGAAGCAGGTGAGTGAACTGAACCGTCTGAAAGCTGTGCCTCCAAAGGGAAAAATCCTGTGAGACCTGCAGTAAACACAGGGGAGGAACAAAGCAACACACAACAAAGACTCAGTGTGGCTTCAGGAAATTATCTGCATTCATCAAAAATTCAAACATACTCTGAATCCATCTTTAGTCCACTGTGAGTCTATATTAAGCTCAGCGTGTCCCTACGATAATAAGAGAGTCTCTGGGCGAGAATGAGAGGACATGACGATCAACAGTTGGCACAGCGAGACTGATCCCGGCAGGCAGTGCTGTTGTGGCATAGCTGGGGTGAGAGCGTGCCCAGCACCTGTCTGGTGCCCTAAGGGGAGCTGGCAGATGGTACTGAAGCTGGGGTGTGCATCCTCGTATACTGAGGATGACTAAGCCATACAGCCTGGGAGAAAATGCAAAGAAGCAGGGCGCCTGCAGGTGAGGAGAGGAGGTCGCACCAAGCGGAGGGCACTTAAATGGACGGGCCTGGAGAGGGGCTAAAAGGTCAAAACATGCCGCGGGCAGACAGATGTTTCAGCTCATTAGGGCGCGTAAAGCTGGTCTGCATGCGTTACAGAAGGGTCTGCATATTTCTGCAACCGGCCTCTTCCCATATATTTTGACTCTACGTCACCATCTATATGTAAATGTGCTGAAGGTAGACGCAAAATGCTTCAATCATCCATGTGTCCCATCGGGCTGGGCGCACACAGAGATTGCCAGGAGTGTCATTTACACATTGACTGATCAGTGCTTATCCACAGAGACTTGTGAGTCTGAAATGTTATGGGCAGAGGCTCCTCTGAGCGAACACAAAGGTCACTAGTGACACTGGGTCCAAAGCTCCCTATTGATTCCCAATTCATCACCATTATGCCTGGCAATTACAAACGGAACTGAATTCTAATCATGGAAATAGATTCAGCGTGAGGATGCATGAGGAATCCTAATGTAGTGTCGCTACATGTATTATTCAATCTGAGACGAACATTTGCCAACTGGTACATCATCATGTGCTGGCGATTAATTCTAATTTTGATATTTAACAATAATATAATGTGACTACAACATATTTTTATTTTCTGCACTCAGTTGATTAAAAAGAAGCCCAACAAGTTCAACTGACACCATCAAAACACATTTTAAATACAAATTCATTAAATGCATGTCAACCTAATGAAACTATTTATTTTGTTCACTTACAGAAATAAAGCAAAGACTGTCTGTCTGTAACATTTCGGCACGTTTGTAATTGACAACTGGGAATTTTTATCTTTTATTTTAAATACATACTAACAGAGCTGAGGCTGCAGGAAGAGAGCGAGAATGTATGAAGTGGCCTGTATCCTGCCTAAGCACAGATGGTGGCAGAGCAGGATGTACCAACCTGTAATTTTGCCCACATGCACATGCACACTCAAGTACACACATGCATTCAGAATAATCACACATGCATGGGTGCATATGTAAATGCTGCCCTCATACACACCCACACATACATGTAGGTGCTGATCAGCCAAGTCCAGAGCCCGAACAAGAAGTGACCAAACAGCCAAGACTGGTCATTTAAGAAGAGCTCAGGAGTCAAAATGCAACAGACTCTGTACTGAAAGCAGTTGTTATGTTGTAACAGTGATATAGGGAAGTGAGACATGCCGATCAAAGGCTGACTGTGGTTCACAGAGACATCCAAGGCCAAGCAGGATAATTAGTGCACTGGAACAATCAATAGGCCACGTGTGGGGGTTGCATCCAGTTGAAAAAAGGCAATCTAAGGAAGATTTGTAGGAGAACTGCAGGGAAAAGCAAAATTCAAACAGGCGGAATACATTACAGTGATGAAATTTACAGTGGGAGGGATTTCTCTCAGTGTGTGTTAGAAGCACATAGCAGGCACGAGATGTCTAGCATTTTAAAATCACTACTATTCAGTATTAATATTCTAAACAGCCGGAGAAGTACACAAAGCATTGATTATACCAAAAGCTATTGAGACATCCTCAATCAGCACACAGAGCAACGGTGCCCACCGGAGACAAATGGCAAGGCCTAAAGAGAGGAGGACAGATAGATAGGAAGACGAATGAAGGCGAGGGTTGAGCAGATCGATTGGCAGAGGAAGAGTAGAGGTCCCTCAGGGGAGCGAGGCTTTTTAGCAGTATGTGAGGAGAGAGGGATGACATGTTTCCCCTTTGAGGTGTTGAGTATGGAAGAGAGGGTTGCGCCATAATGGCCAGAATGGAAAGATGCATGGGAGGAGAGTGTGTGGCCATAGCACTCCGCGGCGTGACAGACGGTCATAGCAAGCGACAAACAGAGCTCTCTGAGAGAGGAGAGGAAAACATGCCGGTCCTCCACACTCCAGCTCCCTGCTATGACTCTGGGACGTCAGCCATGCCCTGCTCAACATCTCCCAGTTCTAGCTATCAAGAGAAACACGGAGCCTTTGATTCGAGCTGGAGGCTTTTAGATACATCATCCTGTTGTTTCCTCTGGAAGTATTTCAAGGGGAGACCCAATAAAAAGGGCCAAAAAGAGCATGACATGCACACCTGAAATCAGCCATGTGCAGCGAGAGGGAGGATGGAAGCAGCAGGGCAGAAAACACACGGATGGCTGTGGAGTGACAGGACATCCAGGAGCGAATGATGCTTTCAATTATTTAGTTATCAGTAACAGTGAGAATAATAGTAAAATAAAATTACATTGTCCAAAAAAATAATTAAATATAACATATTTTAAAAAAAAATGATTATATTTTAAAAATCCCAAAAAAATCTATTACCCAAAAGGACACGTTCAGCTGTCACAACTCACACGAGTGAGTGATGGCGACATAGCTTCTATGCAAATAGAGAATTTCTCACAGCATTTCAACTAATATGAATGTGTAATGGCTGAACCCCACCACCCACAAAAGGCATAAATGGAAACATGATGTGGGTGTCGCCTGCCGTCCCTGCTACAGATTACGGTTCTGACGCTCAGATAGGAAATCCATTTGAGCGAGCACAATAAATAAAACATTGAGTTGCACCATTTGCACCTTGGCAACGGCTTGACTATTATTAGAGGAGCAGCCGGTGCAGGGAAGACGGAGATGGGAGAACTCAAACTGTGTCCAGACAGTGACACGGACACCGGAGGCTTTTCATTCATTATTGCTTTTACTTTATAACTATTTAAAAAAATAGATACATCGAGTTAAAATGTGCAGATAATGTTGTAAAGGTAATCAGTTGAACGATTAATGACTATGTCAAAAAGGACATCAATTTGTTGGCCCTAGTGACAAAGCACCACTTCAGCACAGGTCTAACCGACAGTCGCGGCTCATTTCACCACATAAACACCCAAATTTGTGCCACACATTCTAGCTGGAAGCTGTGTCTTAGTTGCAAAGCACAGGGCAGCTGTCCGTTGTTGCTCTTAAGTGATGTCGGAGCCCTGAGGTGCATTAGTGCGTTTCAGGATGTACCCATACTGGTGTGGATTTGCCCTCCCTGTAAGCAGGACCCGGCCTCGCCCACCAGCTGCACAATACAGCCAGAGCTTATTGATCCTGCCGTTCACGGAAGCAGAATAATAGGAGTGCCATATTTTTTCTGACTGACCTGTTTGAGTGCTAGTTAGGAACAATAGGGGCCTCTGCGAGCAGAAGACCAACTGCAGAGACTCCTTCATTGAGCCTTTCCCGTAGCCTGCAGGACTTCCTGAAAGCTTGACTGATTTATTTAGGGGGCAGACGGGGGTGGAGGCGGAGAGCATGCACAAATCCCTCAATGTCTGATCTGCACACATGGCACATCTCTACAGGTCAGTTCAGGCTATGCAGCAGCACATCCAGACATGTAAACCCATGCTGTGCAGTACAACCTGGTGGGCAGATGATCAGTGGAAAGATTGACTTCATATCAAATTCTCACTTTGCTTGATTGAGTTAGCATCATTTTCATCTTACTGGCAAGGAGCTTTGAAAAAGGAGGGGAGATACGGTATCTTATCACATATTCTGAAATCTAATTTAAGTAAGAAGCCATGTTGGCTCAATATAGCCTGTAAACCTCTCCTTGAATATCTCTGGATATTTAACACCACCAGAGGATTTAATCCATTTATCAACCAAATTGTGGGAAATGAGGGGTTGATATTAACCGACCTGGCTTATGTTGAGAGATGAGAGAATACATCAAGGGAAGAACAGGAGAAGATACAGACTTTCCAGAGCAGAGACCACAACTGGAAAAGACAGGAGAGAGAAATGAAAACACACACAATGCGGCACTTGGGCACAATAACATCACTGCCACAGTGGGGCAGTAGTCCATTAAACTAGATTTCAGTAATGTGAAGTGAAACATCCTCAATAGTAGCATTGGCTGAATAATTCACCTGCTTGACCATCAGGCAGGATTAAAAAAACGAACCATAGGACTTCACCAACAGTGATTATGAGTCAGAGCTCTCAAGAGGGTCCTCCATTAACAATACTGCCCAAATCAATGTTTATGACCATCATAAAAAAACTGCAAACTAGGATGCCCCTAAAGCCCAGCTCATCCATAAACACAGTGGATTCTACCAGCTTCATTCTGATTTAACCCGAAACCAGTCGTCTACTGCCTCATCTCAGGGGCGAACACTGAGCATCACGGCTTACGGGCCTTTGTGACAATGATATATAAGAACGATCACAAATCAACAGGAAGCCTGCTGTTGGTTTGTGCCTTGACGTTTATAACCATCACAATGTCCACGTTCTAACTGTTATGAAGCACATGAGAAAGCGTAACATTAGTCTCCTCCTCCACGAAACCAGATCACACCCAGGGGCTTCCAGACCATAATATCCATAACTGAACTCCTTTTCCCTGGGTAGTTGTTCACCTTGACTTAGTTTCCTTGTAATAAGAGCAAAGCCAGAATGATATTTTTTAGTGTAGCCTGTCTAAGGCTAAAGAAATTGAGACATGTGAGTGTTATCAGTCTATAATATAATAAATTATAATAAATAAAATAAGAATAAGATAAGATAAATTTCGATAAGGCTCATATATTTTAAAATCAATATTTAAAAAAGCATGTTTAATACAAATGCAGTGGTTGGGTAGCTGAGGAAAAGGGGACGTAATGGGATACGCATAGTTACACAGGGAAGGGTAAAGAACGCATGGATTATTCATGTCGATTCCCAAAGTGCAAACGGTTCCTTTTTGATGGATTGTGCCCGGGGCTCTCCTCCCTGCTCAATACCAACAGTCCCAGGCAGCCCAGCCTTCTACTGCTGCGCACAGCCGGGATGATGAGCTCCCCCAGAATCACAGACAGGGCCAGCGGCTCTCAGCCCCCCTCTACAGTCAGACGTAACGATGCTGTGTGGTCTGAGGTGAGCCTAAATTTAAACTAGTACCGAGAGGAGCGGCGAGGATGCTGACGGCGCTTGACTGGGTTTATTTAAGAGGGAGCATGAGGGTCTGTCACACCAGCCAGCTGAGATGTGGAGGTGAGGAGACGCTGTGGAAGCTACGCAAAAGACCCGTCACCCTCATGACAGCGCGGTAGCATGTGCTGAAAGTCTGTGTCAGTGCCAGAAAAACACCTAGAGTGCAGTACGTCTCCGTGTGGATGGGTGAGATCACCTGGACTGGCTCCAAATGGAGGTGGTGGAAAGACTGCAGGGGTGTAAACACAGCAAGGTAGTGGATCTCTGAATGTCAGCCACATACAGTAGACATCATATATACACAATGTCTGGCTGGTAATAAAATAGGCTGAGTACAGAAATGAGAGAAACAGCATCTGAACAAATGCACTCGGAGATGTCTGGGTTTAAAGGATTGGCATCTAAATGATGCAGTCTGAAATAGCGTTCCCTCTATGTGAGCGCTGAACTGAGGGTGAACTCCTTTTACAAAGTGGCCTCGCTGTACACAGTGTCTTCAGAGTCTTTGCCAAGTTTTTCTTGGCAGAGAACTTAAAGAAATTCACTTAAAAAAAAAAAAAACAGTCCATCATGATGTGGGTCAGATCTCAGCAACAAATCTTGCCTGAAGCCATCACCACCCCAGACTGTCTGGCCTTCTTACAGGAAACTGAGTAACCCTGGGATCTCAGAAATTCCAACAGGTTTCATACCATCTCTTAGCATTTAGCAGGTGAGGACGGACAGCGAACGAACTCGTGCAATGGTCAGCTAAACATTCAAAACACCTTAGCAACAGTTGAGGTCCTTTATGCCGCCGACGTCCTCCAATGAGCACGTTTCGCCGCAAAGGGGAGGAGGCAGCTATAGACAAATAACGCAGGAACACGAACAAAGGGAGGAGGCTTCAGAAACATTGCATTGCCTCTGCCGGACTATCAATATTCCCTTCACACGCACAGCTATCACTCTCCACGCTCACTGAGAGTGCTATTTAGCGCTGCGTGTAATTATTCTGTCACTGAACAGGCAGGAACCCTCCTCTATGAATGAGCAGACGCAAGCTTGATAATTAGCACCAATACTAAAACCTTTTCCTGGGCTCAGGGACGTCACAGTTTTTTTATGTTGCTGTTATTTCTTGTAAAAAACATATGTTCAATTCAAAATGTGTCCAGTCAATGCAGCTGATTCTTAAAATGTAAAGTTCACATTGTTCCTCGGTGGAGGAGAAACTTCACGGACGTTCAATGTGTTTCCTTTCTTGATGTTGCAGTTCAGTCATCCCTGCAGTTTGGTTGTATCAGCGACAGCAGGAAGCGGATTTGAAGCAGCAGTGTCCAAACCTAATTTAAAAAGTCTTTTGTGAAAAAGTAAGCGCGCAAGCTCATAAGATGTCCTGCCACAACCAGCTTAGTTTTGGTCACTATCGATATATCATATCACTTATATTAAGTCGTCCCTTCAATTCAAAACAAATTTGTCAAAAATCATCCCATCGTCTTCCAAACCAAACTCCTGACAGCAAACTTTACCCTCAGAGATCATTGTCTGGAGGCTCTTTATTAGATTACAGAACTATAATGTGCTGTAATCTAAAGCTGAGCCCACACATCATTACACAATAACTTCATCCTCTTTGGAGCTGGTGGACTCTCTAGCGGCTCGTCCGCTCTGTGGGCTTGAATCTCCTGCAGCTCAGTGGAGAGTCTATCCTCCTGGGAGAGGCGGCGTGTGGGCTCGTGGGTGCAACGGATCACCTCCTGACTCCTCCACCCACGGGAAACGCAGCGATGCAAACGTTTACAATATGCTGGCGAGATGACAGACACGTCTGCTAAGTCGTTTTTCTACGGAGCTGCAGCCTTTATAACAGAACATGAAGCAAGAATGACGCCTGCTGAATGATTTCCCACAGACAAGCAAATACACAGCATCTGAGCCGCTTCTTTCACATTCCAGAGTGGACACTTTCTCTGAAATTACTCAGCTGTCTTCTTCAAAATGTAACAGAACAGCAGCTCCGAACGCCCTGCCGTCCCCGCCTTTGAACCGTCTAATCAAATAGCTCCCTCTCCCTTCAGAAGCTTAATCCTTCTTAGCGAGGACGTAAGAAACGTGCCACCTGCTCAAGGCGTGACTGGCCTTGTGACACCGCGTTGCTCTTAATCTTTCAAACAAATGCATAGCTGCGTCTAGATGTATGTAAATGAATCATCTAGTCTGTATGTATTAGTATTTACTTACTGCAGATATAGTGACACTACTAATTAATCGTCATACAATAGGAAGGATGACACTTTGTTTTTCCCTTTTCACCCAAAGTGGCAGCGACATCCAAGAACTGTGGGAACAAAACAGGACACTACGAATGTCTGTGATTTACAGGTTGTTAACGCACATCCTTTGATTTCTGCCAAGCCTGCGTCACTGTGCTCAGCTGCAAAGGCGAAACATCAAACTGACTGAATTGTATATGACTGATATATTCTCTGCAGCATCTGAGACGTAAATCTGAAAGAAAAATCTGCAGAGAAATAATTTCTATTAATCCAGTAATTTGTGTGAAGTCAGGTATCATTTCAGAATCAAATGTGGGATCTGACTGTGCTGAAGAAGTAGAGCAGTGCTACTTTAGTTTTAAGTTGCAGTTGCTTCTTCAGGATAATATGCGTTGTTTAAACAAAGATGGAGACGTCAAGCCGCATTAGTTTCCAGGCAGACTCTGCGCCCACAGGATGCAGCAGTGCCGGGAAAATCACTCATTAAATTTGCAGCCGCTCCACGAAGCTCTGAGCTCGATGCCGATGGAGCGAGGGACCAGGTTTTAAGGCCAGGATGCTTTGACGTGCACAGGTTCATACGTCTGATCTTCCCTGAAACGTATGACACATGTTTAAAAATGTGGCCTAGTGAAATCTGGTTGTACCAATATTGATATTTTAAAATGTGGGAAAGAACATATGGCAGCTGAATTTTAATAGAAAACTGAACTAAAAGATTTAGTTTATTAGCTTCTGACTTGTGCATTATAATATTTAAAAAAGCCTGAGTAACAAAATGAAGTGTAACTAAATAGTAATAAATAATAGTAATAAAAAAATTTAAATAATAATAAATAACAACAAACTTAAATTTAACTGGATAACTGCAAAATATGCTGCAACTTGCATTTTCTTGGTTATGATCATTTACAACTCTTGCTTGCAGAATTTTTACGGCATCAGCAAAAGCCTGACTTTGTTTCCAGCGCTTTGTTCATCTACTGTAAACAAAGGATTTTTGTAGTGTTTCATTTCGAGTGCCCTTCCCCCGTCAACCTTTTGTCTCTGAAAGCCCTGGTTCGCTGTTAGAAGCCTTCAGTGGGAGCCCGGCTGGCCTGCCTCCTCTCCTGCCTCAAAGCCAGATGCAGATGAAAAATTTATGGCTGTGCCTTGAAAACCTCACATTCCATTTGAAGTGTGGCTGCTCCTCTGATGCTGCCCCCACTGATGGAGACTGCATCTGCCGTCTTCATTCGGCCATTGCTTTGCCTCACAGCGGGAGAGCAAATCCGGGCGAGAGGGGCAGCGCTACACTGAACTTACTGACTTACTGGTATTCGTCAAGCAAGGACGGAGCTGTTGCTCGTGCACTAGATCACAACACTGATCAGGTGCTTTTAAAAGCCACGTTCAGTGCCACAAACGAACACAGTGCCTCCATCAGGAGGCCGTACACCTTTATTTGTAAAGATTGCGTTCACTTGCCCTGTGTTTATATTGTGTATAAAATATGAAGGCTCTTTTACCAGAATAACAAAAGCCTCTCTGTCATACACTGTGCTGGAGTTTCACTTGACTTACTAATATATTATTTCACAGGCCAATCTCGGCAGACATCTTACACCAAGATAAATAATATATCATTTTCCCACGTTGCCATGGCAGCCTGTCATTACCATTCACTGAGTAATTAAACCTCCCTGAAAAACAATATGTTTTCACTTCTTTCCAAAACATATTATTTTTGAAGGTTTAGAAGACAAATAGCATTAATTTTTAGGAACTAAGTTCAGATCTATACTGACTTGTTTCTAGTTTGATCTGAACACTGACTCAACTTCTAATCGATTTGTATTTCTTGCTTTGGTTGATCATTACAGAGATTGTGTGATCTTTGGATATTTACCGTTTGTAACACTTCAGATGTGATATATACACTGTTGTTGAACACTGTTCAAATTTCGCTGCGAAAGATTTCATCACCACACAAGGTGACAATGACAACCTCGGTGCCAGGGCTAAACGTGGCCGTCATCTCCCAACACCTCCACATGTGAGACCCTCAGGAAACCGGTAAAACGCCTTTTTGCTCAGCATTTTCATGCCTATGAGAGCTTCAAACAAAAGGGTCAACAAACACTAAGGAGCGAACGAGTTGACTCTTTGCTGATCATACACCCCGGTTTGAATCTTACAGTGAAAACAACCAACCTTCCCCATCAGGACAAAGCCAGGCTGAAATGCTTCCTTCTAATTATGACACCATACGGTATGTGCAGAATAGCAAGTAGCAGTAATTAAGATTTGACTTACAATAACACATTGTGTGAGAACTCTTTGGTTCAAAGTCCTTGGCAAAGCCCGCTCTCATGCATCAAGTACAACGGTTCCTAAGCAACAGGTAATTTCACAACACAGTGCTGTACATGCAGCAGCAGCTTTTCATAGTGTCTGAAGCCAATTTAAAGTCACATCGGACGACAACCTTGAGCCACTCGATATTGTTCAAAGCCGAGGGGGGCGATGTCACACTTTTCACCCGAATAATTAGTTGAGGACAATGCAGCGGCATTCATCTCCAGCAGCAAGGTCTTCCCTCTAGTGCTACATGGATCAGCATTCCCCCGCACAACCAGTAGTTTCCAGGCACGGCTACACAGGTTGATGGGTTCAAACCACCTCGTCACATGCTATTTTGCACAATGACCCCATCAGCGTTTTGAGTTTCATGCAAAGGCTACATCTGTGTTTGAACAATTCTGCAAGACTGTGTCAAAAATTATACGTCCTGTGGAGACTATTTATGCAAAATACTTTCTTGAGAATATTCCTTAGCAGACAAATTTCTGGTATTTGGCCGATTTATTTCTGCTCAAGAAAATAAATGAACTAAATGAACGGAAAGGGTTTTAGTGACATATGTGGAGGAGTTGAAACGGTACATATTTAGTATAGTTGAATAATAAACATTTAATAAATGCTGACAATGAGGAATCATTAAGACATGTGCAGCAGATGTGATCGTCTCTATAGTTATAGTACAGTAACATTACATTCCAGTATTTCTAAATATAACATGTAACATCTGTTAACACACAGATCATTACAAAGGACATGTTTTATCACACAAAGAGGCAATTTACACCAAAAATAAACCAACACAGCACAGACTGTGTAAAATCCTCCCATCATACAGACCGAGCTCCATCCACCTATTGATCATACTGGGTTTGAGTTTCAAGCGATATATTTTGGTGATAAAGAAACTTTTTTTAACTGTGGTGCAAGACCTGCAAGAAAACGTCTGACTGTCAGTAGATTATATACTTTAGTTATTTAGGCGCAAATATTCATATTATTGCTATGACCTCTGAATGTGTGCTGGTCCAAGAACAGTTGTCATTATGGTCTGAGTCTGAAAAAAATGAACTAAATCACACAAAAAAATAAGAAAATGCTGACAGACAGCAACACACTACTAGCTCATGTCTCATGGGACTCAAGACTAGTCAATAATTCAGAGGGGAGCAAGAAGAAGATAGTGGACAGTAAAAAAAAACAAAGCAGAGAGCAGATATGGGGAGATATGGAAGCTAACTCCGGTTTGCCTGCTCCTGACCCAGAGCAATAACATGTCAGCAGAGGCTTTTAGGGATTCAGCCTGTCAATCAACACAGCACTTGGCAAAGGGGGCCCATCAATAGAGTACAGGAAAAGCTGCCTTTCTTCCATTTCCTGTTGCTCACAAGTGCCGACTCTACAGACAATGGAGCATTGATTGGTGCAAATGCAAATCACTGCAGAGAATATTTGCATGAGCTGCAGTTAGTAGCATAATAATGTCATGAGCGATGGTGTGAGATATTAAACTGGCCAGTAGCGAGTGCACAACTGACAAAACCAGCCAGACAAACGATTCAGATGATCAAAGACTATTTTAACACAGGGTTCAGAAAAATGACTTTGTACATTCAGTAACACATGGTTAAATACTGCACAACAACAAAGACTGACTTGCTCAGGATGAATCTATTTATATTTCTACCAGAGGCAGTAAGAGAACATTTATTCAGTAGGTAAATGCATGGAGCTAGATACATAAATGACTTTCCTGATTGTTGTATGCTGTGTTTTCATACCTTACTGACATGGCAAACACCTTGTGTTTTCTGTCTCTGTGAACCCGCATTCAAAAGAAATATGAAAGCATGTTACACACTTCTGGACTAATTGTGAAACAAATACAGCACCGAACGGAGGCGACCGGATTTGTTTACTGCTGCTGCCTGCCTGCGAAATAAGGAGGAGTTTGCGTCGCTCGGCAGCTCTGTTCTCCAGAGGGAGGAATCCCCAGCAGGTATGACTGAGGCAGGTCTTTTGTCAGGATCAGGGCACACTTTGAAAAATAATGGCACTTTGTTGTGGAGTTGTCTTATGTTTTGTTGCTATCGAATGTATTGCTGTGATTTTTTAATGCAGAAAAAAAAAATATATATATATATCAATTTCACTATATCTATAACAATGAAATATTCTTCAAATAAATAAAATAAACCAACACATCTGAATTTCTAGCGCTGCACCTTGAGGGTGTGTTAAGCAAACGGGCCCTGCAGTGCTACTGTCCTTCCTCCATATGTACGCCACCTCCCATCCACTCACTGGGGCCCGTTCATGCAAATGACAATCTGTTGCGATACTAATTAAGGTCTAGGTCACGTGAACAACAGCCGTGTGACTCCTTGAGCTCAAAGAGGCGTTTTTATGATCCAGTCACACAGCGAGTGGCTTACGGCATTGAGGAAAGTAAGGGCTGTGATGTTATGAGAAGCAAAGTAGAAATCAGATTCGATGGAGCATTTCACAAGCTCGTACTAAAATAAATGTATTCGGCCCAGCCACGTCAGCCCAGACGTGCCCACAGGGGACGTCCTTGCTGGCTTATTGTCACATCTCTCCGGGAAATATGAGTCAGTCCATTTGAGTCATAAGGGGAATCTATACCATGATCTCATTGAGACAGCAGGTGGATATCAAAACCAATACAGATTATACATCTGGGAAACCTTAATTACAAATAGAGTAACATGATCTGTCCACTATGTGTATAAGCCTACTTCTTGCAATATTTCTGTTTACTACTTTTACTACTGTAAAAATAAAACCATGAACTCACAGCTACAGAATCAGCCCCAAATACCAGACTAGGTTTCCAGAGGTGACTGCAAGTTGCATTCAATATCTCTCTACACTATATAGAGTTTTTCCATCCAACCTTATTGACCTTTTTTCATTTAGTGTCAGATAAATACACACGTCTTTGTTCAGGCAGCCACATGCGGAGAGCAGCTTTTTACAAATGGAGACAAGAACAAGTGATCTTCGCAGGGAACCTACTCAGCCTGACAGAACCACGGTGTCATTTGTCTGGACTGACTTTTACAAATCATCACACTGACCACTTCAAAGCGACCACAGAGATCCAAAGACCTCCAACATTCCCAATGTAACCAAACCCTCCAGTCTAAATCAGGGTATAATCCCCATCTTTAGTCATTTCGCAGGGATGAAACTGTCTATAAAGCTATAAAGCCCTTTAAGAAATATAATCAGACTTCACATCAAACTGTAATAAAGTCATTTATATCAACGAGTAAAACAATCCCTTATCTCTTGTCTGTCATAATTTATCCAGCCTGTTCAGAAGTAACCTTGAGTTTATCTCTGTACTCAAACAACAACAGTTCAAACTGTTTTATGATTCCAGGTCAAAATCCGTCTGCTGTAAGGAAACCAAGTAGAAAGCAGTATCTATGCTGATAAAAAAATCTTTCCTTTGATCCACTCGCCTTTGTTATGGAAGGAAAACAGACATTATTGCTTTGGTGCCGCATGGAAGCGAAGTGATCCTTAATATTGATCCAGGTCTGAGACGCCACAGCAACTGGAAAAAAGACTCACCAGCTTTGTTTCACACATACCGTAAAAGAAGCGACACATAATATAAATGTCTCATCTAATTACCAACCATACCTTTATGAAACCTTTTGTGGAGTTATTCATGGTTGTTCATACAGCCTTCATTATGCAGCCCCTGAAGCCAACATGTGTGCTCAGAACCGCCTCAACATGGCCCCAGCGTGTGAGCTGTGCATAGCAGGATACTCCCCACAGCTGTTGATAACCGAGACAAGCTCTTGATTCAGCCTCATTCCAGCAGAGACGTGTGAAAGTCAAGCGTCTCTGAACACACAGTGAGACGCGTCTGCCCCTTCAGACTATGAATACATTATTCATCAGAAGGCTCTAAGGCTTTGCAGACCAGGAGACAGCCTCCATCATGAAAAATGGTCAAATACAGAACCACTGGCTGTAACAAAGCAGATTCCAGTGTTATATGGCATTTTAAAAACCCAATACTAATTAAGAAAATGTGTAAAAACACGGGCAATTCTAAATCGAAACCCAGTGTATAATGGGTGACACACAGAAGTAATCACTATTTTTCTGCCCTCAATTACAACAGCTCTTTTGGGACAATTTGGCAAATCTCTCATTTTGATCGCAATTATGTTGGGCGTGCTAGAGTGAATATTTCATTTCATAATTAAATACTCTAAGATGTGAGAAATGCAAATTCCTCATCAGGCTGAGACGCGACATGTTGCTTTGACGAGGGAATACATATTCATAGCACGTTCCTGGTATTAATTCTGTCTGTGTGGATCAATTCAGCGCAAAGTGACAATAGTGGTTTTTATTTTTCCTCAATGAGACATTTGTCATGTTTCCCTAATAACACAAGGAATCCAATCTTTCTTAAATGGCAAAGTACAAAATAAAACAAAGTAAACTGCCCTTTGGAATGAAAACATTAACTGAGTCACTACCCTCCAGTTTTACAGGTCAGAGATCAGACTGTAACACTGGAATTTCACCAACAACCCAATAATCCACACCTCAGCAAAGCCTCTAAACGTAAACTCACACGTTCCACACAGACAGGGACATAATAGAAGACGAGGCAAGGCCACCATCTGTCACGCTGACAAGTACAACATCCCATCTAAGCTCGGCCACAGTGCAGAAGAGCAATAACAGCTGGTATCAACGTAATCCTTATTCCACTTTTACAAACTGCGTTTCATCCTTTCATGTCATGGGTCTGATCACAAACTAACTAACTCTTTTATAGGTACAAGCTGATTTATAAACCAACAGCTAAGATGAAACTAGAATCACCCTCTTATTGACAATCACACTTATTATACTGAAACGTGATCTTTTGCTCACCCTCCTAACCACACGTGTAGTGAACGTTATCTTGTATAAATGACATCAGTCAGTGTCCACAGCTACGCATTGTGCAAAGCGTCTCTACAGTAAAACATCAGTTGCAAACTGCCAGATCCCATCGTATCCTCGAGTGAGTGTTTGCCAAGGTGTCTCCAAGCGATTATATAAAGATGATTACTGCACAGCAGCTCACACACGGCCCCGCTTCACTGCCATAAATTCAAGAAGCTTGTTAGGGAGTCAAGGGAGGAACGTGACAGACTGAACGCCAGCGCATCTGTGACAAACCGATCACAGGCTCTTTAATAACCATCAGAAAGATTTGTACTTGTCAGAGGATCCTTCTATAGAGCATCCTATTCTCAGCTTTCATAAACTGGCAAATAAATCTCTCCTGGCCCACTGTAATAAAAACAATATAACCACTGAAGTGACCTATATGACTTAAATTGATTTTTTCTACAGACTGTTCAGTTTCAATCAACTTTTCATGTGAACACATAATATGGAAGCTCATATACCAGAAAACAGGGTTTGTAAAATCTACGTACTGTAGATGAGGTTGAATATCTCTCTCTCTCTGGATTTAATATGTGTAGATTATTAATTTCTTATCATAATGTTAGTAAAAACAGTGTTTACTAATCCACATATGCATATTAGGATGCGCTGGAATATGCCTCAATATATTTCTGATTGGTTCATTACAGCTGTCAACAGAGATAAGCTATTATTTAACGTCCGCTCAGACGTACATGTTTTGCACCTCGCACACACGCGCAAATCCAATTGTGCTCTAATTGAGTGTTACAAGGCTCATTGATTATGATAGAAGCAGAGCAGCAGACTGAGCGGGAGAAAATATCCCCAGTAATTAGCCTCCTGCACCCATGAGGCCTCCAGGAGCAGTGATTTAATACTGAGGCAATATTTCTTTGCATTACTCAATTTGAATTGACTTTCCTCATGCTAATATTTACGCAGCTCAAAATGAAAAATAAATAAAGATTTCCTTCATCTAAGGAATTTTAAATAAGTAGTAGTGCGGCAGAAATTCTGAATTGAAGTGAGATGTGTCGTGGTGTCGTTTAGAGGCGGGACAGGCCATTGTGAGAGCACATGCTTACTGTGATGTTTTTCTGAGGAAAAACTGGCGTCAGCTAATTAATAACTATGACAGCATGATTTACCTCATGTCATAATTAGTTTGCCTCCTCAAATGTTTTTCGTGTCAATGTTCAGTGTAACAGACCGAGTTACTGAGCAACAGCAGTCAGAGGAGGATGTGCTCACTCGCTCTTATGGAACGGTCATAGGAAGGTCATCCTGTGGACGCCTTCAGATGGTGTCGCTTCAGTATCAGTGGTAAGAATCTATACTAGAGAGGAATAACAAAGAGCTTGTGAGTCCCAGCTGAAGGGGGTCGACTTTAAACCATGCATTCATATTCATAGAAATCAGCTATATGTCAAAGAATCCAACATCAGATCCTCATCTATCAGCTGAACACTGTGGTTCTCACGCAAAAACATGGGAAACAGAATAAAACATCAAACCGAGGCTGTTCGTTCAATGAGACTGGTCTGAAGGGTGTCTCCATCACTAGGTCGCACATACCAAGAACTAATGACCTTGTTTGTTGAAGTTCACAGCCGCGTCACAGTTTCCTTCCGCTTCAACTTAACGGGACTCTCCTGCTTTATGACAACACTGGAAAAAACAAGAATGAATGAAGAACGAAACAGCTGCTGTTGTGATGCAACTTTGGTGTAAAACAACGTGACTTTGACCCCAAATGTCGTCAGAGGAAAAAGGATGTCACCAAGGTCGCACTGAGACACAGGGAACTGATACCTCTGAATAAAAGCTTGAAATGCTGATCAAAAAAAAAAAAATCATGTGGCTATGAATTTATATGTAATTTCAATACCAAGTATCTCGCAGCTTTGTGCAGCCTTGACCTCGTGAGTCACCTCTTTATGTTTCACAACTTTTGTCAGCTTGCATGCAGCAGCACTTTTATGATGTTCCCACCACAACACAGGATCAAACAGTCCAAAGTCCCAATAGGCTCCATGTGAGGTGTCAAGAAAAAAGGCTGCTCTTCAGATTGTCGTGCTGTTTACACACCGGCTGAACCCAAATCAGGCAGGTGGTACCGTCTGCTGGGACGTGATGAAGTTCTCTGACTTACAGCCACGAGACTGACTTAAGGTAAGAGCCAAAGCATTTGTGCAGGTCTGAGCTACAACTGATCTCCTTTTGTTTCCTATTAAATAGAAATAAACATGATCAGGTGAACACCATTTACAAGTTGAGGCAAAGTTGGCCGTCAGCGCTTGCATGCGACGTATCGTAAATCGATCTATCTCACCTGGCGCCGCAGCAAACGTGGTTTACAAAAGTAATTAGGTGTCGCACAGGAAAACACAACCACAACAAAACCTGAATAAATGTCACACTTAAGAGGCGCAGGGAGGCGAAATACAAATGTAAGTAATGGCTGACGGTGCAGAATGAAGGCACAGGTGAATAAGTTACCTGCTGTGGTTCTCACAAGGCTCAAAGTCTCTTTGTTGCCAGAAGACCAAGCTCAGTTTCAAAGCCATGAAGTTTGTGATGTGTGCGTGTGTGCGTGTGTGTGTAACCGAACCCAGAGGACCTGGCTGCTCCCACAGCTGCACCTGAGAGACGCGAACATGCACAGCTGTGGGAAGCAGGCGCAAAATACAAAAGAAGAGATGTCTTAAATTCATCTAGAGGATAAAACGTTACGCAGTGTGAGAGATGAACTGCTGCAGTGTGTGAGCGTCACTGAGTGATGTTACTACATGAACGTGGCAGGTACAGTATGACTGGATGTGCAAATGTGGGTATTGGCTTCCTGATCCTCTTTGAGGATGCTCAACCTAAAACTGAAACCAGGCATTCGCTTGTGTTTGTGTGTTTGCTCCTGCTTATCATGTTCGCTACTGAGTCGACTTCCTAAACTTGATGAGGTGACCTGTCTGCCTCAATCAGCCTGCCTCTCTGTGATGTAATTAAAACTGTTCAAAGCATTCTTTGCTCACTGACCCTTTTATTTTCAGGAGCACATTTGATTTGGTGGCTTACTGTGCTTGAGAAACCCCGTTTTCTCAGGAGTGTTGGGAGGGAAGTGCAGGTGTTTTTTAAAGTTGTGTGACTGTAATCCTGGCATAATGAGCATATGCAGACACGGAGGCGGTGTTGCAAAACTGACTTAGTCTTAGTTAACTGCAGCTGAATGCTGGGAGACAGATCAGTGCAGAAGGGCTAAACACGGAAATGAGTTCTTCTAAAGCTCTGTTCAGCATGTTCCAGAAAGAAAATGAACTGGAGGTAAAGCATTGCCATGACCTTTGAACTCAGTGCTTTAATTATTATGTTTAATTCTGCTGTTCTGGCTTGATGTGAAGTCAGTAGGAAAAAACTTGCGTCTCTATTTGGCTTGTTTGTTACCACGGAATTAAAAGTTATTCATATTTGAAACTTCCCAAATGTGAAGTCAGTTAAACCTGTGATGTCCGAGATCCGCTTTGATGGACAGCTGCTACGCTCTGATGGGGTTTAATACACAACCGAGGTTTGTAATTGCTGAGGAGTCAGGCCACCACTGAGGACAAGATCCAAGCTGGTCTAGTGAGTTGAGCGGCTTTCACGTCATGTGAAACGTGACACTTGGACACAGTCTCAGTCACTGTCTCATGTCATTATTGATAATGGTGAAATGCATTCTCAAGGGCTTTTATTTTGAAGACCACACGAACTGGTGAACGGTATTGGTGTCTCATAACCTGAAAGAAAGACGCTATTTGTGTGATTTCTTTTCCTTGGATTAAATTCCTCTCCTCTGGGCAGGATGACTGTCTATTGTCATGTACACTGTTGGAAACGCTGTAAATTCCCCCTCTCAGTACTTTATGCTTGATTTACAAGATGGCTATTGTTACCATCTGGAAACGTTAGTAACTCTAGTTGGTAGATGCTGGAAGATTTTGCAAACAGCACATTTAAAAGACTTGACACAAGCACCACAGACTAAATATTCTGATATCTGCTTTAGCCAAAATACGTCCACGTCAGCATGCCCTTGGAAACCTTTACAATCCTTATGTTAATTCATCTGCTGAAGACAAAGTGCTGGGTTGAATGAACTCTACCTTGATCCTTATCAGGCTAAACGTGCAGATCTACTGTTGAATGAGGCTGACTGCCTGGCTGCGTTTCCTGGAAAGTGAAAACTTCCATCCTGGTGATTCACCTGCATTTATTTTGGGCACCTTTCACAAATGTGAACCGTGGAAACAATATGAGAATTTACCTGCCATCGACGTAGAACTTTATCTGATGCTCCGAGCTACCAGGACACAGCGTGGGTAGTGTGGAGTTTTATAACCCTGCATCCTTACAGCCACCAGCCACACAACCCAAAAAGCAGATGTAATCCCAGTAAGCTACAGGTGGCCTTCGAGATTGGCTGCCAGGATCTCCACATTTTTCCCCTTTTTCACTCACTGCCCCTCTCTCACTCTCCTCCCAGGCTCCCAGTGTGGTGGTAACCCTCAGCTGAAACAGGGCCCTTGCAGGGTGGAGGCAGCAGGCTGCAGCCAGGACCTGTCAGATTACTCTGCGCTCCTCTGTGGGACCGGGGCACCTGAACACAGGCTGCAAGAGGGTGCGAGCGAGAGTAGACCAAACACCGGGGAACAAGGACGGCTCTGCCACCAACTTGGGAGACACTTCTAACTCTCGAGTCAAGGAGATTGCTGCTGTGTGTTGATAGAAACTGTGGTTAAAATACTTCCTAGTGTGTCTGTTTAAAAAAAAAGCACAATGGATAATAAGGATGCTTTTGCGGACTATGAGTACCCAGATCTGGATCCTCCGCCACCCAAAATTGAACCAGAGTAAGTACATCAGTGCTTAGAGAGACAGTAATAAAATGTATTTTACATCAAAATGATAATAGTGTCAAGTTGCTGCTGCTGTGACTTCCAGCCTTTGTCAGTGTGAATGTTTGCAGCGCTCACTGAGATATTAGGTGACACTTGGCATACTGTCCTTACCAGTGCTAGCGTTGGTGTGCGCCCGTGTTTCTGTCTGTGGTTGTCATGTTATGGCAGAAGCTGGATCATCGCCATGCTATGAATGCAGGTTGGTCTGCTAACTGGCAGAGTTACCCACAGAGCCCATCAGAGAACGTTGTGTCATTGTTGCAGTGATCACAGGAAAACAACGTGAATAAAGTCTCAGTGTTTAGCTACTGAACCGCCTCGACTGTCTTGACCTGTCACGGTGAGCTGTGGTCTGCAGAGCTGTTTTTTGGCCGCTACTGTCATCATTACTGCTATTTTTCTGCCTCGTCTGTAAAGTTTCTACACTCGAGGCCTTCTGTGAGTGTCAGAGTTGTAATTAGCTCCCCGTGATCAGGCATTCCTGCTCCTTTAATGAACGCGAACATAGGCCGCTTGTTGTTTTCCCGTGTCACGCTGATACCAATCCGTTTTAATGCAAATCTCTGCTGTAGGATTTCAGCCTCAAAGTTTCCAGCCCCAAATGGCCCTGACAGTGTTGTGTGAAAGGTTTAGCGGGGTCTAATGTAGGTCAGATCACTGACTTTAAGCCTCGAGTTTTAAGATTGTTTTACTCATGTGAGTGTTTTGCTCCCTTTTTAGAATAATCTCGCCATGTGATCCCACGGCTGATGACAAACTCTACCACATATGCATCACCGCGATATCCGTAAGTCCACTGAACACGACACCGTCTTGTCATTCTTGTCTTCATTTTTTTTTTTGCTGAGAGATACAGTTTTATGATATGAGATGTTAGAGTTATCTTTTCCATAAGAAGATTATGTAAGATTGGCCTGTCAAAGTTATGCTCCATTCATTACCTTACTGCACATTTGTTTGTATTAAGAAGAGATTTGATGGATACCTGGGCCATGGTCCAAAGAACAAATTCTAACATTCTGTCAGAAGCCTTGTATGAGGAAAAACATAGCATTGCTTTTAAAGTAGGCATAGTAAAAAACTGAATAGCCAATAATCACCAGACATTTTGATCACCCATAAATGATGTCAGTGACAGTGGTGCAGTGTCTTGTCTTTTCTCTCTTATATTCCCAGTTTCATCACACAAATCAAGTAATACAAAGACAACATTCATGAATAATTAAGCATAGATGCAAAAACACCATTAATATTTACTACAAATGTTACTCACTTAGAGTTGATGTAGTTTGGAACGAGCCTTTCTTCCCTCCCCCCCTTTCTGTTTCCTAAATGTGACAGAGGTCGTGGCAGGTCACTGATCTCTCACTGGTCAGTGGTCCTGACTGATGATAGTTCATTCAGACAACATCTATCACTAATGAGCCGCTGGCATCTAGTCTTTTGTGTGACGGACTCCCCTCATTTGTAGAATCAGGGTGATTCCTGAGCCCTGGGGAGTCCACAGCTGCTCAGCACACAGGACTCTGCCTGTCAGACATTAACTGGAGGTTTTCTCCACTAGCTTGTTGTCATGCTGATCCTAGCGGTGTTAGCGAGGCGCACACAGGATGGCAAGAGGCAGAAAGGACTCCCAGGTTTACTCAGGTGAGGCTGCATCCTGTACAGTACTGTTTGATAGCTAACATGCAGTTGCTTTGGCACGGACGGGAAAGTCAGTCGCATTTCAAACATGAATATTGGAAGTTATACACTCAAAGAAGAATGTCACAGTTTCCCAGAGGCACTAAAACATGAAAGACTTTATTCTTGCACCACAGTAAAAAAAACATTGTCATTAAGCTGAAGAAGTGCCCAGTGTCATTTTGTGTAATTGTGTTTTTCTGGACCTGTTTATCTCCCTGGATAAATAGAGCTGAAGACAGTTGGTTTCCATGGTTTACATGGACATGAACCGAAGCTCAATGAAGCTCCTGGTGTTTAGTTTGGAGTTTGTTAACAACACATTTCTGCTCAATAACTGTTTCATCTCAATGCGAGGCTGGTAACATGTGGGCTCTAAATACCTGTTGCTTGATTTCACAGTCCAGTCAACTTCCTGGACCATACGCAGCACAAGGGCCTGGCGGTGGCCGTGTTTGGAGTGCTCTTGTGCAAACTGTGGGGCCTGGTCTTATTGCCAAGCCCCCTCCCCTTCACAACAGACTCTCAGAATAAACGTGAGCAGGTCACCTTGTTTCAGTCTACAACATGTCAACATGTGTTTGTGTTGCTCTCAGATTGCCAGAGCTCATTAGAACTGATATTTAAACGAGTGGTTCAGTGCTTTGGCTTTTGATTTCTTTTTAAAGAAAAAAGTTAAAATATGTGTTAGAATTTTAATCAGCTATTCCATCTATTTTTGGTTCTATGCCTCCTTACTCTCTTCCTGTTCCCTTGTACTTGCAGAGAACTGGCTGCTTCTGGGACTCTTCTACTACCCCGCACTATACTACCCTCTCCTGGCATGTGGCACATTACATAATAAAGTTGGCTACGTTCTCGGAAGCCTTCTATCGTGGACACACTTTGGTGTTCTGGTGTGGCAAAAAATCGACTGTCCCAAAACGCCTCTGGTAAGGAACGATCACTCACCTACAGTCGATGAGAGAGCAGCAGGATGAAGAGTGACACAAAGAGCCCAAATCCAGTCCAGTATTATTCTTACTCTTGATCATCTGTCTGGGTTTAAATCGTTATTTCATGCCTAAGCGGATTTGTTCTGGTCTGGAAGCCTGTTGATTAGCAAACAAAGCTGGTCTGTATAAACCGCCTGTGAGAGATGTGATTGGAAAGATAAATATTGGGCATTTCAGCTGGATTGACGGACACATGGTTGGAGCTTTGAACTCCACCCAGTCCCAGATTTAGTGTCAGCTCCGGGTTGTTTGGGTTTTTCTGTGGGATGAATGGCTGAGACTCAAAACAATCAGTTCCACTGTCCGTTGGTCTTAATCAACGGGCTTTGTCACAGTTAATATGTTTAGTGTGTATTTAGTCTCTGTCTTTTTTAAAACGGTGATGTGTCACCAGTCCCATGGTGAGCTGGCACACATCAAATGCTGCTGGCACCAAATGAGCTGAGCTGCAAGACTGAAAAGCTAAATCTACTGAAGATTATCTTTAGTATATATTTTTTAACTCCATGGTGGAAAATTACAGCACATATTTAAATCCTAGTATTCAGTGTGTGAATTATGTCCTTGATGTGTGATGACCCTGTTATTCATGTTCCAATGACATAAAGCTACATTGTGTGTCAAAACAATGTCAAGATGTATTCGCCCAAGCAAAACACTGCCGGCGATTTAAAGTCTGCTTTTATTCCTCTGCAGATACACAAGCACTTCTCTCTCCTGTCCAGCCTGCCCCAGATAGTTTGCCTGGCATTCCTTAGCTTCCAGTATCCCCTTCTTCTATTCAAGGGCTTAAAGGGCACTGAAAAGAACAACGCCACTGAGGTAGGCTTTGACCTGAGAGCCGTTGCTGTATATTTACTTCAGGACGGTTGTACTGTACAACTCATATAGTACTAATTGTTTGGTGCGGTTACATCACAAAGTGGATAAAAGCGTCTGTGTTGATTAGCAGTCTACATATTTGCAAGCTTGAGCTATTAAAAGAGAAAAAGCTCACTAAGACCCACATTTCTCCTCCATCTGTAAACGCGAGGAACCTTTCTAAGCCGCACACTAATCAGGGAGCTTATTTGTGCTCATAGGTTGAGGGGACATGTGAAGTTCATCGCAGCATGCCAGTGGCCTAATAATTTTAAGTGGATTTGACATAATTGGTTTATGCTATGTTCTTGATCTGATTATGAAAAGGTTACCTTGTTTTTCACTGAGAGGATACAATGCTGTGTTTCATGCTAATCTCTGCGTGGGTCTGACAAGGCCTGAGTGAGGCAACCGCTTCAGATGCCTAACAATTATATGAAGGCATGAAATAATCAACCCCCCAAAATAAATAATTCATTCAGCACACTATACAATTTATTCACCTCCTTACTGTGTTTCAGGATCTAAGCAGCAGCTACTATAAAGATTATGTGAAGGAAATATTCAAGAAGAAGCCAAACAAAATCAGGTGAGAAGCTTGGCCTGTTGCCAGTAGTGCACCTGATTTTTGAAAACAAAACTTTGCTGGGTTTTTGACATTGCAGCCATCTTTGGCATCGCTATTGTTCTCAATTATAACGTTCTCATATGTGAGCAAAGTTCTAATCTGTACTGATACAAGAAACCACGAGTCATGGAAAAGGACGACAGGAAGGTTATCCAGAGGAAACGTGGCTGCTGTGGCCGCACTTTTGCAAAAGCTTTACAGGAAACCTGCTGATAAAACAATAATCATTTCTGTCTGATGATTTTTAAATAACTCATTGACTCATAGTTGTGTTTTTACTAACCTTGGGAGTTTGCTGCAGGTTAAATGCATAACTCTGTTCCCCTTCATCTCAGCACATCCAGCACAGAGACGCCCCGACTCCATCAAAGAATAATGGATGCAGTAAAGTTATATATTTATACACTAGAGGATGGTAAATATCTCATGTGGATTTTTTTGTCTGGACATGATGTCACATTTTATCTGCAAGGTTGAGGTTAAGGTTTTTAATATCCTGTTTTTTAACAGCTTTCCGTTTTCCACTGAAGTTGGCCATATCCGGCGTAGTGTCCTTCATCACTCTGTATCAGGTGAAGCATGTAACTGAAGATAAAAGCTTACATGTGTTACCGTTGAATTTCTGCCAGTGCTGAATGGATTCTGTTGTTTGTAGATGGGCCTTCTCCTGATCCTGACAGTGGTGCCGACTCTCCAGACTGCCCGTAGAGGCGTCGATGAAGATGTCGCTCGACTTTTAGCTGGCTTTAAGATTACGCTGTCTCCTGACAAGCACGAGGTGGTCAGAATTGTGATTTATTACATCTGGTGTGTAGAAGGTGAGTAAAACAGCAAACGTGCATTAACTTAAATCGCATTCATTTTACCATGACTTCCTCTTGCGCTGTTTGCACAGTTCAAGGAAGGTCAAGTCAAGACGCCCTGTTCTTCTTCCTTTTTTCAGTGTGCTACATCTCCGCCATGACCCTGTCAGCCTTGGTCAACCTGGTTATGCTCATGAGGTCCATGGTTCTGCATCGGTAGGTTTATTATATTTTCTCTTGTATTTTTATTCTCCTCCCAAAGTTTCCAGGAATAGTGGATGTGCAGCGCATCCCGGTTGCTTCGTTATGGTGTAATCATTCACATGGGAGTTATTATAACATAATAGAGCACTAATCACGCAGACAGACAGAGCGGCAGTCGCTCTGGGTTAACTGCTGCTGGAGTTGAAAATGGCTATTAAGATAAGACATAAAATACTCAGCCATTACCATAAATTAAGTCACAGAGAAGAAATGTTTTTTGAGTTCAGTGCTGAGCTGCATTTCAGTTGTGTGCCGTGCTACTGTAAATAACCTACTGATCGTCGTTATGTGTACATTTCGTCAAACATTGGTTTATGTGCTGACTTGTGTTTGTCTCCCTGCAGGTCAAACCTGAAGGGGCTGTACAGAGGAGATATCTATAATGTTTACAATTGCCAGAGAAATATTAGAGCGTCTCGGCCAGCGCTGGTCTGCTGGATGGGCTACACCAGCTTCACAGCAGCTCACATCTGCATCGGTATAGTTACTGAATACTGACTGACCACAGCACATTTCAACATTCACTGTTTTGGGACAGATTGTCAGTTTGACAGCTCAGTATGTTTCATCTCATGTGGCTGAAATTTCAATAATCAACCCTGAGAAGAGCAGCTGTTTTTCTGATTCATCACTAGTGTTTGACAAGAGGACTTGTTACGTGAGGAGAGAATGAATTTGTCGTCTAAAATTGCTGGCTGTGATCCTTGAAGCCTTGCTCTGATCTCCCCCCTGCAGGCATGCTCATCCAGACCGTGGTGTTCTTCCTCTGCCTCCTGATCGTCGTCTTCCTCGTGATCATACCCGTGTTGTACCAACAGAATCTGATTCTGTTCCAGGTGCTGTTGAGCATGTGGTGAGTTTAGATTTGTGTGCGCGTGTACTTCCGGTGTAGCCCACCAGAAGCTTCTGTTGTTGTCCATTCCAATGCTTTGCCGCTGAAAATGTCTCACAGACCACCTGATATGTGTGAGAATCAATGAAGGACAGAGATTCCTCCTTGGGTTTTTGTTTGAATTCCCATGGAAGGGCTCTCGCAGCAACAACCTGCTCCATGTACGTGTCCAGGGGTTTTGTGGTTGGTGTTTTTGTGCCTTTGTTCTTTCATGTATCACCGCATGAGATGTTCGATTGATGATTTTTCCCCCTACAGGCCTTTCTGGCTGATGATTCTCTTGGCTGCGTTGATTCAACACGTCACCGCCAGGTTTTGCTTCATCAAAAAAACAGCAGGCACGCAAGATTTAGACAACAGGTGATTGGCTGTAGTTGTTACCGTGTATTGTTTGGTTTGTGGTCTGACATTTGTGCTTACGGAGAGTTTTACAGCCTCGTGTTCATCCAGTGTGCGATGCTTTCCTGTTCCAGGGGTAACCTCTTTCTGTTGACGTACCTGCTGTTTCCAGTCAACGTTCTGATCGGGGTGCTACTTGCGTTCTGGCGCCTGATCATCACTGCCCTGTTTAACATAGTCCACATGGGACGCATGGACATCAGCCTTCTTAACCGCAACGTGGAGGCGTTTGACCCAGGTGAACCAGTCAGATAATTATTAATATTCTACTGCTGTCGCTGTCGAGCTCACTGCATGAAAGCATGTCTTTACATAAAGGATGACGTGTGCCTTGGCTGCTTCTGATATGTCTATATTTCTGGCCCATTAAAAACACACAAGGCCTTGCTAAAAAGCCAATTAAATGTAACATTTTCTTGTACATCCTTTACAGCCGACAGTCGTCTCAGACACAGGATGTTAACATATTCAGTGCTATTAACATATTGCTTTTACTGTATCTGCCTCTGTGTTTTTTTTCACAATTCTCTCTGGAATTTTGAAAAGAAGCAATTTTCTGAGTAAATGCACTTTTACTGATCCCACTTAGAGGCCAGAAAAGCGTATCCAGCCCACTTTACTCGGCCTGCGGCTCGTATGATATCTGTATTCTGTGTAGAGCAAAGGACACTAATTGCACACCGATCTCTGAAATGGCTGCAGATTTAAGACATCTGTTGTCAGGAAAAGCAGGTGGTTCAAAAAAAAGAGAGAAAGAAGTGTGATTGTTCAGCCATTATGTGTGATTGCCTCAAAGCCAACATGGGGTGCAGGCCTACGTGTTTATTGCTTTTGCCCAGTCAGAGTGATCCCCCTCCCTGTGCTTGTCCACAGCCTACCGCTGCTACGCTCATTATCTGAAGATTGAAGTGAACCAGTCTCATCCTGTTATGAAGGCCTTCTGTGGGATGCTGCTGCAGTCTGTGGGCCAGGAAAGCGCTGCTGGACAGAGGTCACGGGATGCGGAAGAGGGTGTGTAGCACAGAATTGACTCGATCTACATCACACACTTCACACAGAGCACGTTTGCGGCTCGTACAATTGTCTTGGCTCTGTTGGTTTGTTGTCGTCTCAGTATTGCTCATTTTTTGCATAATATGGGTTTTGGAAAACAATGGAGCCTGATTATATGAGGCTTGGTCTGCTTTCGTGGCAGTGGGATAAACTCTGAATATCAGTGAAGACCTTGTCCCTTAAAGGTGAACCTTGGACACATTTCATCACTGCAGACAGCCTGGCGTCTTTAATTCTTGTCTGAGTTGTTTAGAATTCAGTAGCCGGTCACTGCAACACATAATCACATTGTGACAGTGTCTGGCACGCGTGAACGAAATGAAAGCTTAGCAGTTCTGATGTAATATGTCAGGAGCAAATTGGGTCTCACAGTGGAATAATTTACAGCCCTGCTGGTGGTCTCAAACAAATCTCGTCATAAACCAATGAGCTGTCTTCATGGCAGACTGACACTTACCGAGCCCCCAGTCACTGTCTGCAAAGACGCCGTGGTGATGCAGGTCACACTATTTAAGCAATGTGAATCAAACCAGTATATAATCATCCAAACATCCAATAATTTGCTACAGAGATGATTTAGATGCGAGATGAGGCTTTCCCACATTCACATGTGGTGATGAGTGGACATTATAGACATTATAGAAGGAAACGGGCAGAGACACGGTTGCTGTTGTTGTGGAATCCATCTGCGTCTGTTGCTCACCGTACGCAGCTGGGTCTGGTTGCAAATGTGCGGTGGAGATGCTTCTGTTTGCATCTGGAGAACAATGCATTATCACTAATTATCTATTGTATTACACAGATTAGTTGATGAGCTACACCAATTGCCTGTTTTATTTTCATGCAGCCCAGGAGCTTTAAGCTTTCACTGTGTTAACGGCAGCCCTGCTCCCTCCACGCTCAGAGGATTACAACGTGATTGGCCCCTAATATCAGGTGTTAATATATTATTAGTTTCTGCAGTTGTTCCTGGGTGGCCTTCAGATACATCTCTATCATTTAGGATGAAGCTACTGAGTTTTTGAGGCTAAACTGGAATAATGCACACGTATTAATCGCATACCTTTGCTGCTGCCATGATGTCTGAATGTCCTCAGGGATCCAGCTGGTCCAGCAGGAGAAGAAGCAGCACAAAGTGTCCAGTGCCAAGAGGGCCTACGGGCACTGGCAGCTCCTCTACACCTTGGTCAACAACCCCTCGCTGGTGAGCACCAGGAAGCACTTCAAGCGTCAGACTGCAGGGAGCTTTGTGAACGGAAGCCTCAACCGCAAAACCAAGGGGAGCAAAAAGGAGGCAGCAACCAAGGAGGCAGAGGCTGCTGCCAGCAACTGAATGGGAATGAGACCCTGACTACTGCCTCTTTGGTCTTGGGCAAATTTTACACACATATGATTTGCCCATAAGCTCTAGTACTGTTTATCTGCCCTGTGGTATAATAAGTTCACTCATAGGTTCACGCATCATGTAGAAATATCCACCATGCCTGGAGACTGTGTGTTTTCTTTGTGTTTTTATTTAGATGAGAGCTGCTTCCATCTGGTAAACATGTGTGTGTAGCTCTCATCTAAACACATTCATTTTCAAACGTGTGAGAGTTATTTATGTGCTTATTTTGGGATTGCAATTGTCTGCATTATGATTCAAGCTGTAGTCCAATCACTTCTGTTTGAATATGTATTAAATAGTGCAAGTTCTGATCCCAAAACAAGATACGTGATTACAAAATCCACTGAAGCATCGCTTTAAAGACGGTATTTATATGTAGAATATTTACTATTTATGAATTGACAAAATTAACAGTTTTAATAGACGGGATAAAAATTGTGTTCCTCAGTGAGAACACATGTAATTGTCAATAACCTGTAGAATAGCATCTAACGGGCAAATAAACCACTTGCTGCTATGAGCTTTTCCTTATGAATGTCGTTTATGAATGAACGTTTAAAATAAAATCTTAAGTAAATTAAAATATGCAAACGAGGAATTATCTTCTAATTATTGCGAAAGTAAAAAGAAAAAAAACGTTCTTTTAAAAATTATTTTGTAGGCTTTATTTAATAGAAGCGTATGGATCCAGATATAAGACACATCTCCGATGTGTGCAGTGAAATACTTCTTTATGTTCTAATCAAACACAAAACGTAGCCCAGTCTTTATTTCCTCTTTTGTTTGAAATCGTTTCGGACACAAGCTCCAACAATAAAAGCGGACCCAAAAAGACGTTTAAAAGAAATTCAATAACCATCAGTCTGAGCCAAGCTCAAGCCTAAATTACTGCTACAGTTTGTTGGTCAGGCGCACACGCTGTAATTCAATTTTTAAAGGTCTGATATTTTCCTGAAGCATAATCATCAGTGACGAATCGAGGGAAAAGCCTGTAAAGTTTCATATGTTTTATTAATTCCACTTACATAAAATTATATAAAAAAATCTTGAACGGTCACTGGGTTTCTCGTTTCGTTTTACAACAAAGTTCACAAAAACTCACTACGCATCAAATTACAAGACAGTGAAGCCGCCAGACGCTCACACGCGCCCTTGTTTGTTGAGGCTGCATTGAAACTTACCGTCGTAAAAAAGGAATAATTTAATTTCACATGGCTTTACATCACAGGCTGACAATAACACCTACAGTCCTAGAGACTAAACTACGAAAAACCACACAGGGAAATACGTGTGACATGCCATGGAAAATGTCTTTGTAAAAAGCGAGAGTAAATAGCAAGCACCCGTTGATTAAGAGGTTAACGTCGCACATTTTTAAAGCCTTACACAACGTGAAACAACACATCTGTTGGTAAATAAACGCATCCCGTCAAGCACAGCACAGCGGAAAGTGGCGTCTCCCTCCTGGACTCGCAGCGCAGCGGGCAGGGCGCTGCTGTGCGCGCTGCCGTGCAGGCGCAACGACGCCAAAAACCACAGATCTGCGTCTCAATTCCTCGAATACAAGCACCCAAATGTGCAACCGCACTTTTGCGGACGTTTCAAGTGTGTACACCTGAGAAAATCAGAATTCGTCTGTGTGATGTCTTTTTAGAGGCGACTCGTCCACAGAAGAGCAAATGTTCCCTGATGCCAGTTTGCGTAAAATGTCTTTATAAAATATGGCACTTTTTGTTTTTTGCGGCTATTTATTTTATAGAATTTTTGCCTTTAATGACGTAACTTTACGCGTCTCGCCGGTGTCACGGCTTGCGCCCATGCCCATCTGCGTCTGTCCTTCAGAAAGGGAACGTTTGCTGCCTCGTTGTCATTGTTGAGGTCTGGTAAACTGTATCAAACTGTGCTTGCGTTGTTTTAACCGTACAGCAGACTACAAAATGTCACACGAATCAATTCACAATCTCAGTGACTGGCGGAGTGATTTCTGAGGTTAAAAAAAATCTAAATCAAAGATCCACCCTTTTTTCACTTGTAGTAATGGTGAGCGATTTACCTGCTTCGACGTTGGCTACTAAAGATAAATATGATACAATATAGTCGCGGGCATCACGCGGTCAGCGGCTTGGTTGTTTGTAGTTGCCGTTGATCTCCTCCGAGATGTTGACCGCCTCTGCTCCCAGCGGTAGCCTGTCACTGTACTCCGATCCCACTTCAAACTCCTCCTGGTTGGTCTTGGATGAGGATCCGGGAATGGACTCTGTCACCACGCTCCCCTCAGCCTCTCCCTCCGCGTCTCCTTCTTCTCCCCCTGCCTCCCCCTCCCCATCGCCCAACTCGCTGGGGTTGAAAGTTTTCTCCGACGCCGCGAACGACGCCCTTGGATCAAAATCTCCAGTCATTTGTTTCTCCAGCTGATCCGGATTCTGGGCCTTCATGATCAGCTTGTAGGTCTTGCCTTGGTACTTGTATAGCAAATGGCAGCAGGTGGCCCCCAGTAAGGGAACAGTGGCCAGGCCCAGGAGGAAAATGCTGACAATCACGATGATGAGCAGGGAGGGGATCTTTTTCCTCGTTGTGAAGACTACCTGGACTTGGCAGTCCTGCCCCCCGTAGGTGAGACAAAGTGTGTAATTGGTGCCTGGCTTTAAACCGTGGAAACGATAGGAGTTCACCCCCTCCTCTATGTTGGACCACTGAACCACTGAATGTCCATTTCCTGTATCTAGGCAGAGGTAGAGCATGTCCAGGGTGGTTTTGCCGGATGACGACTGGTACAGACCCACGGGCTCTTTGTTCACAGTTTCCTGGGTTTCACTGTGGCTGACATGGAGGTTAGGTTTGCTGTTGGGAAGCTGCAGGGGATTCAGCTGCACCTTCGCCTCCGTCTCTGACACTTCCAACGCAATGACGCCAAAATCAAAGGTGTACTGCTTCAGGTCGTCCAAGCTCATGTTGAAAGCGTGGTTGGAGATGTACTCGCTGCCGTCCCTCCTGCCGCACTTGCTCGCAAAAGTGGGGTTCTTCGAGATGTCACCGACGTGCTCTGTGGCATCATTTTTGGCCGATGAAATGTCTGGACTCGTCTTTGTTTTGTCTTCGGGCTTGGACCAGTTTATCACGTTGTTTTTAGAGGTTTTGGGTTCCGTGAGCTTTTTCACAGGTGAACGGACTGTGTCAGAGCCAGGCCCCGAGCCGCTGGTGGCTTTTTTAGAGCCCGACAGAACCACCCTGACACTGCTCTCTGCTCTGCCTAAGTCATTCACAGCGTAACAGCTGTAGTTTCCATCTTCCTTTTTACTCAGTCGGGGGATGATGAGAGAACCGTTTCTAAATACGAGGAATCGATCATTGGTTGATTTATCATTGATTGGCACATCGCTCGTCTCTTCGGTGGAGGGCAAAGCAAACAAATGATTCTGATTTCCCGCAATCACCTCCCAGCTGACTAGTGGTTTAGGGCTCCCAGTTGTCTCGCAATTCAAGACGACCATCAAACCGTCACTGAGCTCTGTGTTGTCAACGTTAGGCTGGGAGGTTATAGTGAGCGTAGGGGCCTTACAGTCCAGCTTAGGGGTCTTTGTCACCATGATGCCTTTCAGCTGCTCAGGGGCCTCACACACAATTGAATTTTGATCGGGGACAGAAATCTTAGTGGATGTGATCCAGTCTCTCAGCCACTCCAGGCTGCAGGAGCACGTGAAGGGGTTGTTAAAAATCTGCACGTGAGACATGGATATGAGCGCGGAGAAGGTGCCCTGCACGATGGTGGTGAACCTGTTGTTGTTAATGCGCAGAGACCTCAGGTCTTTCAGTGTGGAGAAGGCGTCCTTCGGAAGGTTCACCATCTCATTGTTGTTCATCTTCAGGAGCTGCAGGGCGGTGAGGTTGTGGAAATCCACCCAGGGAAAGTTGACTATTTTGTTGTAGCTGATGTCCAGGTTGCGGAGTTGAACCAGAGGGGCTAAGGTGTTGGTCTCTACGGTAACGATCTCATTGTGGGCCAACCAGAGAGAGGTGACCTGAGTGACATTGATGAAGCTTTTGCTTTTCAGATATTTGATCTTATTGGCAGCAAGGCTCACAGTGGTAACGTTGGAGGGGAGACCCTCAGGTACCACAAGCAGGTCTTTGTAAGCACAGTCTGCAAACTGTTGGTTGACTTTATTCTGGCAGCTGCAGGACTCTGGGCAGCCCTGCACAATGCCCATCACAGTAGTCAGCAAGGCAACGAGCTGCAGGAGCCTTCTCGCCATTTTCTGCACCTGCAAGAATCAGGTTCCAGACATTAGCCATAGACTATAATTTATCAGATGTATGCATTTCGTTTTCTGTGTCCATTCCACAACCATTGTGTCCATTATAGCAGCGGAAATGTACTGAGAAAGCTCCTGTTGTAGAGTCGTTAAAGGACCAATTAGCCTTAGCTTCAACACTCACTCATAAATACATTATCAACTAAAAGCAAAGAAGGAAGCAAACAACACAAGATGCCCAGACTGTTACATCAGAGTTGAATAAAAACAGCGTTTCTCCTTATGTGAATTATGTCCAAATGTGAGTCTTGGACACACGCACATTTGCAGTGCGTCGTATTTGCGGGGTTTGAAAATAAACTAAAACATTTAACTTTCAACACGAGATGCATATCAGTGCGCATATCATTCTGGGTCCAGATGCCCTTGTGCTTCAGCTGACCTGCAGGACGGTTTTGTCCATCTTAGCTTCGACCTGGACCTTGTCCAGCACCAGTATTTAATTTCCATGTTTCATGCATTAACTGCATTATGAACTAGTGAATGTTCTTACCTGTCCACACTTAACTTCAATTGCTGCGTCTTATTAATCCCGGAGTTTTGGTTCCTCTAAAACAAGTTTAATGCTCGAAAAAACTCGACTCCTTTAATGATGCGGATCCTTTTACGTGACTTTTGCAGAGCAGCACGACGGTGATGACGGGCGGCGATGGGAGCATTTTCCCGGTGAGTCGCTGTTACGGTCCAACGGCGCTTTTTTCCTGTCCAGCGAGTGTGGCATCCACTGCGCGTCCCCGACGCCGCGATGCGAGAAAAGAAGCCGTGAACGCGCAGCCTCTCCCATCTCTCTCATCACTATTAAAGATACAGAAGCTCCGGGTCCCCCACCCTCAAAGAAAATTCATAATTTAACCTCCCATGTTTAATTTATTACCCCGACCCAATCGTAATCTTTGACCTCATTCGGTCTGGTTGTGTCCTATTGTTTTTGTTTTGTTTAACTAAACGAATCAAATGGTTTCCAAAATGCACTGATGGATTTTAAGATAGTTGCGTCTACAGACACCGTTTCTAAAAATACGTTTCGATTCACAGATGATCGTAAACTACAACAAGAATAACAACAACAAAGACAGTGAGGAGGAAATAACATTCAGATCATCTGGTCGCATTTCACGGCAAACGCGTTGAATAACAGGAAGCGTCAGCAACAAATATTACGAGACGTTTAAAAATAAAACAAACATTTGTTCTGCTTAACGAGTTATAACCAGAAATGTTCATGGAAATCCACACACGTCTAAAGAGTTAGTGTTTATTTTTGGCCCTAATCTTCCGGTTTGTTTTTAAAACGTGTTTTCCTTGTAATTTTTGTTATGGTTCTTTAAACGCCTCTGTTACACATGATTCACCGCGAGTGAACTAACACCACCCGGAGGGGAGGTTCAGCATTTCCTGCTCAAATGCTGCCATCGTGTGGTGAAGTGCTCAAAACACTCCTGGCACAATCAGCCCCGGGGGAATTATGGGTAAGGACTATGTAAATAGTTCCTTGTGTAAAGTGTTAATGTGCATGATTGTGTTTAAGTTTGTCTTCCTACGTGTGTGTAGACGTTTAGGTTTTGTTATATAGGATGTACGTGTTGGCTGGCACCGTGAGGGAAAGTGCTGTGGATAGGAAGAGACACTGTGTCCAAAAACACAGCTCGAGGGGCAAGAGCTGGCTCGTTGTTGTTAGTCAGGGCTGCGCGAGACACTTGGAGTCGTGTGGTGCACGGGGCGCACGCGCTCTGTCATCCGCCTGCCAGTGTGGACAAGCTCGCGTCGCGTTAGCACCAAACTAGCAGCTCCGTTTGTTTTAGTTTAGCTTAGCTTCCGCTCCACCGCCAACATCTGCCGTATTGATCGCTATGCGTCACCATTAATTACACAAACCTAATATTTGACAAAGTCGAAACTTTTATTGTTGCATGAAAAGCGATTCAAGCATGAGTGATTCGCTAGTTCAGCCTCAGCATGTTAATAAGTGAAGGTAATTTGTTGTCACCTTTCGGCAGAATCACTTCAGTTTTGTGCTGGTGATGTGGACGCTTCCAGGGATGCGGCTTAATAGTGGCCTGGTTGTAAACATGTTAGTCTGATTAAGCAACACCGCCCTCTGCTGTCACATCACTGCTATTACATGATGTGAAGAAGGTCTGTAGGTCCAATAAGTGTAAGTTAGTCGTTCTTGCACAATTTACTTAATATATTTTTTATAGAATCTGTTATTTTTGTTATGCTGGGAACTTATTATCACAATATCATAATAATTTATCATTTTAAAGGGTGTGGTTGAACCGTGATTTGAGCCATGACAAAAGAAATCTGAATTGGTGTTTGTTGATTTGGATTAACTACAGCAGACCTTCCTGTTATAGAAGCACAACAGGAAATGGTTTATTTTTACTCATATGAGAACACAATAGAGATCAGAAGCCCAAGGTCGTCAAATCCTACATTTTGGAGTCTAAATGCAGCATCCACACTGGCTGAAAGTGTCCTGAAGTTGACCTTCAGCAAGTCGGCGTGTTCCCTTCTGAGCAGACTGACATGAGGCCGTGATGGAGAACAGAGTGATTCCTACAGTTTAAAGTGACTCATGTAGACATAAACAACTGAGAGAAACCTACTGTTTACACCCCCGTCTGAACTACGAGCAACCTCTGCTGGTCAGGTGGGCGTCATTCTGTGTTTTAATGTGGCCTGGGCTGAAAACCGGAGACAATGTGGCACAGGATGTGGATCCATTTGTCATATAACCTTAGTCACAAACAACAATCAAAATACAGTTGTTAGGTGGCGCCTGTGGTTCAACATGTATTCCATATAGTTTAGAGCATGTTAAGTCACTGTTTTTGTGAAATGTAACTGTTTATGGAGAACCCACCCAGGAACACAAGGACTTGGTTACAAGCCTTTTGGAAAACTGTAGAACCCATCGGAGAAAAACTCTCATAACTGGACTTCAGCCTATGATCCACCCATGACTCTAGCTTGTGTTGTTCCCTCTGTGTGTGCGCAACATATGAAGACGATGATGGTGTGTGTGTAGCACTGCAGCATAAAATGAACCTGTGAGGACCAAGATGCATTTGTTTGGATGTTTTCTGAAGCTACACAATATAGAAAAACGAACAAAGAAAAAACCCAAACTGTAGGACTCCCAGATTAATGGCCAGAGAGGTACAGTGTCACGTGCCAGATGTACTCACCATGCCATCATTAGTGTTCAGACGTCAGACCCAGTAATAAAACAGCTTACGCGTAAGATCCTCTCAGTGCTCTGATTAGACGGCACATGGTTTACGTGTCCTGTGTGGTGAAGGTGTGTCCTTCTCAAGAGAGACAATCACCATCACCAACAATTCTGTTTAAACAATGACAGCATCTTTAATGAAAAGCAACATACCTATTACATACAATACATAGAATTTAACATATTTACATAGTTAAATACATTTTCTTAAATAAAACTTCTTAAAAGTGAGGCTACATACGTTTTGAAACAAACATTAGTTTAATTAAAATTAATATTAAAATATAATAATAATAATATATAATATAATAATAAAATATATTTATAATCTTTACCAAAATGTATGTGCAAACTAGATAAGACCCCCCCCCCCGGAAAAAAACAAACATTGCTGCCTCCTCCCTTCCCTTCACAGTCACGCAATCTGTTGTTGGCTTGTTGGACTGAGGCACAGAGGAAATACACAGAGGAAACTTCCTATTCTCTGGTGTCCAGTGGACCAAAGAGCCGCTCTCAACGAACTGCACTGTGTTTGACCAAAAGCCTCTTTACTATTATTGATGTCCTGGTTTGAATGTTGCAGCATCACACAGGCCAAACTATGGTAACGTCCTGCTGTTTGACCAGGAGAAGGGAGCAGGGTGTCGGTTAAAGATTCCATCTGGGAGGGAGAGGAAGGAATTGTTCTTCGCTTGGTTCCAGTGGATTTAAAAACACTTCTTTCTGCCAAACACAACAACAACAACCGAAGACGACTGGAGTCTTCCTGCTGGTTTGTCCAGGTGCAAGCGGTGCAGTTGCGGGTGTTTCGTAGTATTTTAGTAGAAGCAAAGATTTAACGTGCTTCAAAGAGACAAATGCTAGTGTAAGAAGGATAATTAGCTTTTAGTTATACACGCTATCTGAAAACCCCCAGCACTGCTGCGGTCAGTCCATACTTGATCCATCCAATCTGTGCCACAAAGGCTGAGGCATCATTTCGTTCTGTGAGGGTTGTGTGTCTCCTGTGTATTTCTGGGGACTGTTGGCGTTTGAGTTGATAGACTTTCAGCACTTTAGTGAAGTCCTTCTCTTTGGAAACACACTTGTAGGTGTCATAGTTCTCTTCTGTGATGCTCGGGATGAGGTGCAGACAGTCGGACTGCATTTGCAAACAAGGGCTGCTGTGGTCGTTGTGCTCCCATGTGTACACAGCATGATACGAGTCTATAGGACACGTCAGATAGAAGGAGATGTTCAGGGGCACTGTATGAACGGTGGTCGCGTTCACTGGTGACTCTGAAACTGTGTCCCGCTTCACTCGTATTACTTGCTTTTGGTCTAAAAGGACAAAAAGATCAAATATATGTATATATATATAAATAAATGTGAAAACCTCCAACCAGTTTGAAATGTAAGTGAGATCCTTACCTTCCTCTGATGGGGAGCACACAGATATTTGTCCGCCCATGACATCTTGAATGGCCCCACTGTGAAAAAAACAACCACACATCCATCAAGAGGTGAGCGAGTTTGAAGTTGGCTGGTTCACTGTGTAAAGCAGAGAGTGGGATTGTTAGTGTGCACTAAGGTCTTGGTCCAAAGAGTGTCCACACTCACGGGACTGTCGGCGTGCATCCAGCCTCAGTCCAGGCGCAGTACGGGTCCCGGGCCAGAACACATTCAGCACAGGAGTTGTTGTACTCCTGACATCTTTGAAGGTCCACAAAGGAGATTTTCTCTGAGAAACCAACGACTAACATTTTCTGAACAAAGAAAGAAAAACACATATCTGAGAACAATGTTCCTCATTCACATGATGCTGTATATGCTACTGTATATCTTTAAATGCATTTGAAATGATCTGCACCTTTTGGGAATCAAGCTTCATTGACTGTATGGGTGAACTGCTGGAAAGTTGTGTCTCAGAGATGATGAACGGTTCGGATCTGGTCTCTAAGACTTTGTGTATTTTCCCAGAGTCTGGTGGAACAATTACAACTTCTTGTTATTTTGGTCCTAGAACAGACTTTATATAGTCTAGAATAGACGCCCACAACTTCCAGATTTCAAACAATGACCGTGGGCCAAATGACAACAAAGGCACAAAGTAACAACACAATAGAACAGTAACAACACAACATACCAGTGGCAAGAAGAAGAATGTTATACAATTGCTGGTCTGCTGCTCGGACTTGGTCCACAGTTATCTTGGTGTAGTTGTTGCTGCTAGTATAAAATGGAGTTGTGTAGTGGAGGGAGTGAACCCAGTCCGTCATCTCTGGGTGATGTTTCACCACGTTAATGGTGTCAGATGGCAACTTTTTGCTGTTTTTCACACACTGAAAGACACATGGATGAAAAGGTTTTTCTCACGTTGGTATTTTGTCTGCTTACTGTAAGAAATTGGACAATTAACTAAATGTTGATATAAAGTTGTTCTTCGAATAGATGGAATGCAGGGGGGTTAATTGCGAAGCACCAAACCAGAAGGAAACCTATCTACTGGAGTAAACAGTTTACAGCTAAAGCAGGAAATTCTCCAAAATGTGCGTGCAATCTCTAAATCATCCTGACAGAAAACACACTTAAGAGATACTGTACGTGCTGCAAACACATACTTTACTTTACTAGTTTCCAGCCATTTATGTAACATGTCTGATTTTTTATAACCCACACACGTGACAAAGTGAGTAAAGTCAAGTTGCAACATTATGAGTACAAAGTAAAAAAAAACAAAAGAGGAAGTGAAAAATCTCAAGCACCAACTTACCGTTCCTGGTCTGGGGTTGGGAATTTCTTTGTTGTATCCTTTGAATGTTGAGTTCTCAAATGTTTGTTCAATATCTCCTACAGAGTAGATGCAAACTGCTGTTGAGTTCCTAGAAGTGCAAAACAAGAAGATCCTCTGTGACAACAGTTCCATTGGTTGTTGTTTTTTATTTGTCTGTTAGGCGTTGCCTCAGCCTGAGCTTCGCCTCTTCTGGTTGCTTTGTTATGTTTATCTGGTAGCAAAATGTCTATTATTTATTTCGTGGCTGTTTGGAAGCAATTTCATAGACATCGATTTCTTAGGTGAAGTACTGATAAATTAACGAGCACCAGAATCCAACTACACCACAGTTTCCCGTTCACATATTATACTGACCCTACATATAGTAATAGATGCTCGTTGCTGCAACACAGTGGTGTGTAACACACCACTAATAGGAATGTAGTGGGAGGATCGATGGCTGTTATAAACACAGAGAGACGAGGTAAACGCGTCCAAAACATACTGTACAAGGCTAGAACATACTGTACAAGGCAGGGCTTGGACAAGGAGACCTTCTCTCCAGGCAGCTTGGTAGAACTTATACATACACTCTACGTAATGTTTAAAAAGCTGAATGAACCACACCACTGCTTTTGGGTTGATGTGACTACTGTTGACAGTTTTAGTCGTATGAGCTTTCTGCACATTGTCTCTGCACAGCATGGAGGGTAGATAAGCACAAAGACCAGAGGTTTGTTATGTCTGGCAGTGAAGCAAGGTCAACAGAAACCGAGCTGCCACAGCCCTCACAGTATCAGAGTCAACAGCACTGATCAATTGTTAAACATCATTCGATAAGACTGGTTTCAGGGAAGCAGAAATAGTAATAAAGCAAAGATAACCAGGTGCCAGGTGACGAGGGATGTGACTGTTCCTCTGTAATCACACTGTACGTACAGGAACTAGCCTGGTTGTCCTGCCAACACCCGTAGCTTTAGATCAAACGTGGCCAAAGGTGCACGGGCTGGTCACGAGGTTTGATAATCCACTTAAACCCCTAAAATTCAATAAGGTGCATCTGGGACAGCACCTACTTTCCAGAGCTCTGTAGGTTTCTCTAAGTTCCACGCAGGACGGCCTCATGAAACCTAGACCGAGCAATACTGTCTTGTCTGTGTGTCCTTGCAGGTGCTGTGTCAAGGCTAAGGCATTAGTCCTGTTATTGTCTGCTGGGACTTGGAGCCTAAAAATTAATAACAAGCAGTGTTTGTTTCTAACAGGTGGGATAACTTTGATAGAGCCTCCTACCAGACAGGAAGGATAAAAAGACTGTTATTAGAGAATTGTGGGAAATGTGGGACCAGGATTGTTGGAGCTTGAATCATGTCATCATGTCTGGCAAACTTTGTAAAATATGTTCCATTGTTTTATAATATTCCCTTATGTCCAAAAAAGGTGAGCGTTTTCTCATCTCTGCTTGGTGTTTATCTATTTTTGATCAGCATGATGCCTAAATCGCAGTTTTTCCACCATGCGTGACAAAATGCCGCATGGTTTTAAACATCACTCTGGCAACGTGGAACATTGTGGCTGCTTAGTTACTGACAATAGAGGAAGTGTCTAACCAGCTGCTCGTGAAAAGGGCAAAGACTTTGGTGTCCTGCCAGTCATCAGCCTGCGTCACGTAAATGTCCTGGAGGTGGTTGAAATACAGCGACTCCTCCGGGAACCCACACACAATTCGGGCCTTGAGAAAAGACGTCCACATGTTCTGGAAGAACCTTTTCGATCCACCTTCATCTACCTGTAAAATAAAACCCACACATGGCATCAGGAAGACTCTGTCAGTTTACCTACCAACTGAAAATCACCAGCGACGCATTATTTGATAAGGCTGTCGTGTTCTGTGTAACATGACACGCAGCCGCCTCTAAGGCAGGTATTGCTTTGCACAGACGTCAAATTATAGTCATTTTCTGCAATGCTAATAATAGCATGCCAGGCTATTTGAAGATACCTAATTAGACACACTAGTAATCCTGGAGGTGACGTGTGATTTATTGGGACACACACCTCCCCCTGCAGCAGATGGTTGTGTTCCCACACCCCTGCAATGATAGCGTCTTTATACTGTATAATTTATACTGTACACCTGCCACTGTTGTACCAAGCCTTAGCGCGTCACTCTGCCCACTGCTAGCTCCACCATACTTTCTTTTTTTAGCACAGTGCACGCAAATAAACAATATGAGGTCAAATTATCCATAAAGACAACAACATATTGTTGATGATAAAACTGTAATTAGAGCTTAATTGTTCCTGCATGAAAAACACATCAGCAAAATACCCGACCAGTGGGGATATTTTGTTTCCTTAGTGGTTTGTATGGTGATGAATTGTTATTGCATTACACTGAGCTACTGTAGGTCTTCACCCAATAAAAAGCTCCCTCCTACGTGACAGTGCATTCTGTAAAGTATTATAAAACAGTAACTTCGCTTTTCAATATGATAACTTTCTGATAATGAACCCACGTAAAGACTCTTCATTGAGTTACTGGAGCCTAACCTTTTACTTGAGCAACATCTTGTTGACTGTTAGCTTGATTACTGAGGCTGAGGTTAAGACGCCCTGGCTTATTTACAATAGCCGTCTGGAACACAGGGCTTGACTGACGCATGCTTAGGCAGATTTCCAGTATACCTTGCAAATCCTTGCAACCCTAGAGATCCATGGGTCGGCCTCCGGGCTGTGATCCGAGTTCTTCTCACGGAAAAAGATATAGATTTTCTCATTTTCAGGGTCCTGTTGTTGCTTCACCCAGGATGCAGAGATGAACGTGGGCTCTGGAAGAAGAGAAGGATGTGTTTACTACACCCATGTGACGCAGAAGGTTCTCAATCATGAGATGATGAAGCAAACACGAAACCACACATCCCACTGAGCTGTTGACAAACGAAGCACACCACACTATTCCAACTATCACATGCATGCAGTAATGTCACATCTGTTCACTGCTCGTGGAATCTTTCTGCATTTAACGTGGTTTGATGTTGCATCATGAGGGACTGACAGCGCAGCGATCATCATGCATTATGCATTGACATGGATGCGTTCAACCACCTGACACCCAGCTGTCATACATCCAGACGTTAGTTCTGCTGCCTGCTTTCCTCCTGAACTGTAATGAGCTTCCATCCGCATCCAGCGGTGCTGCAGCATACAGGTCGTCCTCTACAAGACACATGAAAAGAAGATCTCGTCTTCAAACGTAGGCAGCACACGCGTTTCGATAAGACTCTGCTGAACAGCGCAGTACTTACCAACTGTGAGGGACAGGGAGTTCTGTGTGTACACAAATGGAGAAATGCCCATTCCTTCATAGCTTTCCATTGTTTCATGAGAGTGATTGTGCACTGATGGAAACTGTGGGAACATTGAAAGACAACATCTAACACCGGCCATCTGACACCTTATATATTACTAAACAGGGCTGCCTAATTAAATTTTAAGTAGACCCACAGAGAGCGAACCAAGCAATTTATTAACCAGCCAAAAAAAACCAGAAGCATGACATGAATGCTATTAATCAAGTGAACACTCACGAGTTTCCAACACTGTGGTTTGTGTCCATTTGTACCACAGAGGAACAGGCTGTCTTGAAACTGTTCAATGACCGTGATCACATTTTCACAAGGACCCTACAACACAGAGGCTGTTAACGCTGCCCTGATTATCTGAATCTAATATTTCCATTTGTGATCACATCAATAATATTATCTTGTGACGCACCTCTTCACACTGTTGCTGTGTTGCTTTCAGAGGAAACTCCTACAGGAAAGAATTAAATTAAATTAATTAATTATGTGTTACTCAAGAAGTAACACATGTTGTGAGTTTTTTAGCTTGAAACCATTTACACACACATTTAACATTTAAACTGCCCTTATTGCTTTATTGCACTGTAGCAGCCAACGAACTTGCATAATGTTTAAAATAACAAACTGAAAATGGTGATAAAAATGAAGCGCCAGCAGCTCCTGACACGGACTGACAGAGCTGATTGAGGTGGTACCATATTATATTATACCCAGCCACTGTTGTCTGTTCGTCAGTCATTAATTCAACAGTGGACGCGACACAATGGCTGGTTTGTCATGTGTGTCATCGAATGATGCTGAAACCATCTGCTCCAGCATTTAATTAAGAGTCGCTGGATAAAAAAAAGCCCACAGAGTCCATAGAGAAACCAAGGCCAGAGTTCATATCAGTAAATATAAATATTCAAATCTGTGGGTCGAAATAAACACGCACCTCCTTGATCTGATGCTTTTCCACATCCAGCTGTAACACAAAGTCCGTGGCCCCCACAAACATTTCCCCGGAGCCTTCGCTGTAGTAGAGCACACTGTGGTTCTGAAGGGCTGGATATTCATACTCACCTCGGACTATATCTGAGGAAACACGACATGTTGCCTGTTAGAGCTGAAAAACGGTGCAAACGCGCGTGTTGTGCGCTGCGTCTGTTAATTCACCTCACAGCGATTAGATTAGTGTCCTAGTCTAAACAGGATTAACCCGCAGTCTAACCGACATGAGACTTTGGTTTGGAAATAAAATGTCGCAAGTAGATCGATAATCGATGTGTACGGTAGGTGATGAGTGCAGTGCCGACAGGTGGACGGACGGATTCTACCTTTGGTCAAAAGTCTCGGGCTGTTTTTGGAACCGAGAGTCGGCGCGTCCTTGTAAAAACCCCCGAGGACGAGTTGAAAGGGTCCAGCGAGACAAAAGTAAATTAAAGCAAGTCGCCCCATTTTACGCTTTAACAGCTGAACGTTTGTGATCCTCAACTTGGACGTCGCCTCTAACGATTAAGACTCGATGCAGTCGGTGTGTGTTCCCGTCCAAGCCCATCCCACTTTAAAAGTACGCGAACTCAGCCCTACGCCTTCAAACATGCAGAACCATGTGAGAAGTGTACAGAATCAAAACCACCAACACGGTCAAATCCTAAACTCCGCGAACCATACGAGACCCATACTATCAATTTGGTAATTTCTCAACTCACACTGAGCAAAAACCTATCGTTCCTCACTTGCTGATTATATTTATAAATATTAAATATAAGCAGTCTGTAACACGCTGTACATGTACACACTCAGAGTGCAACCAATTTGGTATTTGTTCCACTATGTTTACATGTTGCCATATATTTATCAACTGCTCTCATTATTTATCATGCTTATACATAAATATGTTGAAAGCATCAGAATCACACCCTGATTCTGGGGCAGTGTTTCCTTGGCATGAAAAAGGAAATTAGGGAGTTAAATACTGTTTCCAGGACATACTGAATCACTCTGGATCTGACACAACATTTCCAAACTGACGGATGTAGGCTACTCATTCCTTTAACGACAAGTTACTTAGACCTTATTGTTGTGGATGCATGTGCCTTTGATGACAATCACAATTTACTAATTTACTCAGGAAACATTACAGATTACTGAGATTCTTCGGATTTCTACCACTGTTTATGTGTCATGTTTTGCACTTACCTGTTAAATATTATGTTAAAAACTCACCAAGGCCATCAGCCCAAACACAAAAGAAATGAAATGCAGGTAATGTCTGACTCTGAAACACTGATAAGGCCATGAGACATCACAGAACATAAATATCTCACTCATCAGTACAGAAGACAAAAAAATTCGTGACACATAATTCGATTATTTTTCCTGTTTACTTTATGTCTAAAATATTATTATTAGCATATTTTGGTAGAGTTTGCAAAACAGCAGTTTACAGCTAAATAAGGACAGTAACACTGTGAATACTGTACAGCTCTGAATGTACTAAAGTGATTACCACATCTGTAGGCGAGAGAGAGAGTGTTTTTTTCTTCAGTTTTCATCACCCGTCACAGACGCAGAGCAGATGAAAATACGTCATGTTAAGCGTCCCCCAGCTCTGAAATGACAAAATATTTAAATTAAAGTAATTAACCGTTTAAAACTCGGAAAAAAAGCAGTTTCCGCAAAACTATGTGAAGTTAGAGATGACAAACTGTTACTGTTATTATTTGCCAACATCAGGACCAGTACATTTGCCGTATGAAGAACCGCTCCTTCGCCCCGCCCTCCAGCTTTCGTTGTCCAATCACGTGCGAGGAAGAGAAGTTCTTCCTGGTCGGTTTTCTGTGGACGGTCGGCTGACTAACAGTCATGGTAAACACGGTTAATAACTGCATTTAACACTAGTTTGTTCAACGCCACTGTCTTCACGCTGCATTTAGTCGCATGTTGTATATAGTATAGAGTAACGGAATTGTATTAAATCTTTTTAGGCATCGCAACCAGCTTAGCTAGTAGCTTGCTGTGGGATTCTGCTAACGTTAGTGCTAGCGTTGTGGCACTGCGAAGATGCTAACGTACAGTAATAAAGCATTAGATCACTGTCTTGTGTGTTGTAGCGGTTCCGTTTCTGTGGAGATTTGGACTGCCCGGACTGGGTGCTTGCCGAAATTAGCACATTAGCAAAGATTGTGAGTAATTATACAGATTTACCATTTCAACAATAAAGTAACACGATATTTTACAGTATCCATATGAAGCGACCTTATTTGTAACAATGCGCACGTTGTCTTCCCCATGATCGTGACAGTCAAGTGTCAAGGTGAAGCTCCTCTGTGCTCAGGTGCTGAAGGATTTGCTTGGGGAGGGCATTGACGTAAGTGCTGAATACAACTTTATTACTACAGCTATATTACCCATATTTCACCCACACTGATCTATGACGTCTTCTTTTTATGCAGTATGACAAGATTGCAAAGCTTACTGCAGATGCAAAGTTCGGTAAGTCTCACTTCCACTAGTGATAGAGCTACTATATAGATATATAGATATCTAATATAGATATATTAGATACTGCATTCACAATAATTGATTGTTTTGCATGAGGTTGAAGTTCATAATAATATATAGTTTGCATGCTGACTGGTCTGTTCTACTCACAGGCCTGTAACACTGGCATACCTGCAGTGTATTTCTAGTTTGTGCAATGCATTAATGTCCTCATTTGGTCTCGCAGAGAGTGGAGATATCAAAGCTAGTGTTGCAGTGCTCAGCTTCATTTTCTCCAGTGCAGCGAAACATGATGTTGACAGTGAATCTCTGTCCAGTGAGCTGCAGCAGCTTGGTCTTCCTAAAGGTTTGTCTGCTGGAATTCTCCATGTTTGGTATAAAAGTTATAAAATGTAAAATGTATGCATTTTTACTATGCAATTGTTTGCAGAATGGGATCCCTGTTCTGTAAATTTAAATACATAAAAACACAGATCACATAGGACACAAACTCCCACTGGACAATTGCCTATTATGTAACTGATATGATACGAGCTAGGTACTGCCTCGTTCTGAAGGGAACAGTGTGCAGCAAAGACAGTCTACTGTAGATGGGGGGTTTGGTGCATTGTGTACAACACCCCCCCAAAAAAAAAAAAAAAATTAGGCAATTAATTACCATATTGTTTTTAGAACATGCAACTGGGCTGTGCAAATCATATGAAGATAAGCACTCTGCTCTGCAGGACAAGCTAAGAGAAATGAGTCTGCGATGTAAGTATTTTCTCTCACATTTTTGCAAGTGAAAGGGAACAATTCTTGATGATCAGCGCTCTGTTGCAAGATTTACCGACTCAGGGACTTCATTTTGCTGTGTGCTGGATTTCAGTGGGGCGACTGGAGTCAGTGTCCTGGCGGGTTGACTACACTTTAAGCTCCAGTGAGCTGAGAGAGGTGAATGAACCAATGATTCAGCTTAAACTTCAGACACAAGGTGCTGAATCAGGCTCTACAGAAACAACTGTGGTCTCCGTGTCTTCTGACAAGTTCAGAGTCTTGCTTGCAGGTCAGTTGTGCAAGTTGTAAAGTCACTGTTGTTCACAGTTTGTAGTCTGTTTTAGTATCACTGATGTTCTGTATGTGTCTCCCACAGAGCTGAAACAAGCCCAGGCTATGATGAACACACTATAATGAATTACTGTGGAGAGACCTCAGCGTCAAAGAGCTACAAACAAATTGTGCTGATACTCTGCCAAAGTGCAATGCAGCATGTTTTCTGTATATATTAGTCCATTTTGAATGGTGGCATGAGACGTTGATCCACTAACTGATAGCTAGATGGATATTTTCTAATATAATTGTAATAATATTCCTAAAACATTTTGTAACATATTGCTCATCAACACATCTTGATTTGCTCATGTATTCTTTTTTTTTTCTATTAAAAAATACAAGACGTTTATTTGTGTCCCTCCTTGTTTCGGCAACGCCTACATTTCCCATCATACACGAGTGAACAGTTTTTCACATTTTAGAGGAGCATTTAGCAGAAAACTTTTTTTGCTCGTGGCTGAAGTAATATTTAAAGAAGATGACAAAACCTACACATATCAACACGTGAGAAACAACCTTCTCAGACACGGCGAGAGCAGCACCGAGATCTCGCGATATTTTGAAAAGCGATCTTATACAACATATTCAACAACAAGCATGCTGTGAAGACCTTTGGGCTCTAACTGATTTTTTGGTAACAGCGGTGCAGAGATTAGAGCAGGCAGAAAAAAACCTGCGTGTTATGTAAGTGCCTGGTAAAAGCAGTAGTTGATCAGCGCAGACGGGCATTTCCTGGTTTGGGTAAGTTGTTCCAGTCAGTACGCACCGATACCCCCACAACAGCAGCTTGACTCGTATGTCCTGTAATAAAACTTTGCTTTAAGTGAAACATTAAATGTTGTTCAATATAAATATTTAGTAATAGGGCGTCACTGTCTGCAGCAGGATGTGTGTGACGTCTAACCTTGTGTGTTTTATTTTTAAAGATGTGCAGGATTTGTTCTACATTTGTAAAAGTACTGAGGTTCTATCACTCTGTTAAATAATAAGCATAAAAATATATTTTACCTGGTACAATTTATTCTGCAGCAATAAGGCCTAACCTAGAGTTGATTGTCTGAGGGGTGTGTGTCCATACTGTACATGATTTACATTAATCAAGTAGTCAGATGTAAACGCGCTGCGTGTTCAAATACTGTGTTGTCTTTTCACAGCCATTTCGTCCAGTCAGCTCAATTTGTTCCAACAAAATGCCTGAGGGACCTGAGCTCCACCTGGCCAGCCTTTATGTGAGCAAAGTGTGTGATGGAGAGTCACCTGCGAGGCCTATCGCATCACAGCCACTTCCAGAGGGAAGGAAGTGAAGCTCACGCTGACGCCCATCAAGAGTGCTGATTCTAAGCAGCGCGTGGAAAGCGGGCAAGCAGATCAACCCATGGATGTAGTCTTCCGCTTTGGGATGTCAGGTTATTTCAGCTTCACAACAGAGGATGAGCTTCCCAAACACGCCCATTTGCGTTTCTATACCAAGGAAAGGTCCTGCAGGGTCCTGAGCTTTGTGGATCCACGCAGGTTTGGCAGCTGGCAGCCCAACGGCACCTGGCAGCCTGGTAGAGGGCCTTGTGTCATGTTTGAGTACAGCAGCTTCAGGTTTGTAATGTTGAGCATCGTGTGCGTCACCTGCTCAATCCAAATATCACGGTCACACTGACCACTTGATCATTTTGCAGGGAGAATGTTGTGTCGCACCTGTCTGACCGCGTCTTCGATCGACCCGTCTGTGAAGTCCTCCTCAACCAGAAGTACTTCAATGGTATCGGGAACTATCTGAGGGCTGAAATCCTGTACAGGTCATAATATTATTATTCTAACGATACAGAGTACGTACAGATACGACTCAGTGAAGTCGATCAGGTATCAATTCATAGGTATCATCTGCAATATCTGATTTGATTAATTTATGATTTAGTGCATAATAAAGAAAGTTAATAGTGTCATCTAGCCAAATCTAAAACCTAAATATGTTCAATTCACAATCAAATGCAAATTTTCAGATTTGAGAAGTATTAGAAGTATATAGTAGAAATATTTTGTATTATTTTATCTTTTATAAGAGCAGTAGAAATCCATGATCTCTAGAACACAAGGCAGGACATGTTGGCTGCTCTGCTACTGCATTCATTTACATCAGATTATCTGTAGTTATGCTCTGATGAAAAACGGGTCAAGGTAAGACTCGGGCTACTGGTGTCTCTGTTAAACAAAGGCTCCTGTGATGAAAACACTGATGCTTTGTGTTGAACATCGCATCCAGCTCTCTGGTCTGTCGAGCTCTGTTTATATTCATTTCTTCTTTTTTTAACAACTTCTTTCACTTTCCAGTTTCTTGCCTTCCACAGAGAGGAATAATGATTCAAACACTTTGAAGTGAAAAGAGCCTTTGTGTTTTTTTTAACAAAGTGGTATCTTTGTTCAGGCTGAACATCCCACCCTTTGTCCCTGCCAGGACTGTACTGGAAGGCCTTGAAGCCGAAGATTTATTCGAAAACGAGAAGCCTGTAAAAAGGACCATTACATCCAAAAAGGTGAATGAGCCCAAACAGAGACACAGACATTTATCACTGACCACTTGCGTTTCATAACACTGCCTTCCTTTATTTATTTGAAAAGGCGTTAGACAAATCTAAAAAGAGGGAGGAAACAAGTGACCTGCTCAAAATGTGTAATATCGTTCCCCTGGAGGTGGTGAATCTAGGTGGGTTCACCAGTGTTCTCGTTCTATTCAACTCAACCATTCTGTTAGACCTTCGACGTGAAAACTAACACACATTGTGACTCAGGTGGAAAAGGCTACGATCCGGCCAAAGCAGACTACTCTGGCTTCATGGCATGGCTGCAGTGTTACTCTGTGGATGGAATGAAGTCTATTCAAGACCACAACGGCCGAACTATGTGGTTCAAGGTAAGTTAAAGCTTTACAGTTAAGCAGTGGCACAGTTTTCTATATGTCACTGATACTAACAGCTGTTTTAAATCCAGGGAGATCCAGGCCCCATGGTTCCCAAAGGTGTGTAAACCTCTGTGTTTGTGAAGTGCATGAATTCAGCTCAAATGTATCTACAAACAGAGCCCACACCAGACTGAGTTGGTGTCTTCCTGCTCACAACAGGGTCAAAGTCCCCCAAGGCGAAAATACGAGTGAAGAAAGAAAGCGACCATGATTACACAGACAAGAAAAAGGTAGTAAGTCACTTTGTTTGGCTAAAACTGGAATAAAATCTGTCCACTCAACAAACGTAGCTTTTAATACTAATTGTGTTTCATTAGGTTGCCAGGAACCGCTCTGGAAGCACATTAAAGAAAAGGGTAATTAAGCAGGAAACTGCTGAAATGAAAGGAAACAAAGCACTTTTGAGAGAAGCCGGATCGAAGAGACAAAAAACTGGAAAGACTGTGGAAGTGACTGAACCGCGTAGGAGCAAGAGCAGCAGTGACAAGGCAGCTGCAGGTAAGATCACAGTGTTGTCTCAAAACGAAACTTGTTCGTTTTGTTCTGAGGGGGGAAGCTGGGAACAGCTTGAGTCTAACGGTCCTCTCTGCAGGTCCACAGAGGAGGAGCAGGAGAATCGCCAAACAGAACAGCAAGTAAAAGCGCCGCAGGAGAAAAGGGGCAGCCGACACTGGGTGGGAGCGTTTTTATGTTTTTGTAAGACTATTGTAATGAAACAAGTTTTCTAAACCAAGTCCAAGTCTCCAAGTGAATTTAATGAACCTCTTTACATTTAAGTCTGTGGAAGAAGCAAGAAACAATTCTCCAAAGGAAAAGAATAGAAGTAAAAAAAACTCCAGATGAAAACTCTACTGCTAGAACTGTGCCTCGCTGCCTCAACTGAATAACTGCCAGGATGGTTTCTTTTATGCTTTCACGTAATTTTATTCACATGACTAGAAGGTTTTGGCGAGTGCGAGACTGTACTCTCTATATTACAAATACACTAATACAGCATTTCGGTGTAATTACCCTGAGACGTTGTAATGTGTCGTACACATGTCACAGGATGAGAAGAAGTGACACAATTTGAAAGGGTCTGAAGTTCAGAGGAAGCCCGTGTGGCGTGATTTGTACCGGTTGGGCGGAGTCTTGCTTCTCCAGGAGGTCACAGCTGAAAGAGAAAGCACGGACAATAAAACGCGAATCATTCCAAACCGTAATTCAAACCGCTGAACACAGAAATACTCACATCCACGCCTCCTTCACTGGAAAACTTGTGCACAGGGTCGCAGTCACGCTGCTTCCGTGTGATTCATAGAGTCTCACGACAAGAGCTCCTTTCCTGTCCTCGGCCTGTTAAATACCGTACACAGCCGTTAACTGTGTCACTCCATTAGGTCTATTTCCAGCACATACTTAATAAGATACCTGCTTTATTGTCTCAAGGATGACTGCTTCACTGCTGACGGTGAAGGCACTGCAGCGCACCGTGTCAGGAGAGCACTGGATTAACCTCAGAGGGAAATTGAGGTTATATGCGCAGCGGATGACGGAGGCATCCTGGAAGGATCCTACACAAAAAAGCTGTATTATGATGCTATGTTCTACGAGCGTTTAGCAAGTCACACGGTTGTGGTTTAAAAGTGTAACATGGCTCTTTAACCAAAATACATTACGGTGAGAATTATCTTACCCGCGTGCGGCATGACTGCATATGTAAAGTGATGCGTCCCCATGTCGGCATTGGCATCTGGGGCTTTAGGAGCTCGGAGCCTAAGAGATAAAAACCGACTGTTAGATGCAACAACTATTACCACGTTTTTCATGTGTTCTATTTGTGGCGTGTGAAGCCTCACAGGGACAGCGTCATGGTGTTTTTGTGGACTGAGCAGCCGTATTTGCAGTCATTCAACAGTGCAACTCCAAAGTTGTGCTCAGACAAATCGCTCCATTTATGACCCCAGACCTGAGAAACAAAAAAGCATCACTGAAGTGCAACCTCTGTGCAGCTCTCGATGTTCTCAACACATCAGTGGAAATTAGGCTGAATCCACAGTGTTGTACCTCAAATCTGGCCCAGTCCCATGAAGTGTTCCTGTGTGTGGGCCTCTGCACGTGTCCAAACTGGATCTCATACGTAGCATTGGGGCTATGCACTCGCACAGGAAACTCCACCTTGAGAAACTTGTGTGACTCTGCCCAGGTTACCTGAAAATGTAGGAGGCCACACTGTGAACTCTCTGTTTGACTGGTGCGTTAATTCCTTTGATGGTACCATATTGCAGCGTACCTCTGTGTTGAACTGGATGTAGGGACACATGGCGTCCATGACGATCTCCTGTGTGATCGTGCTCTTGTCACTGATTCTGAGGCTGAAGCGGACGCTGCCGCGGAGCCCACCCGAGGACGCCACGCGAGCAGGCTGCACCACCGTCTGCAGCGGCTTCCTGTACCATGATTTCTGCTATTAGTCCTCAATATTCTTATCCACAAAGCTGTGGGTGTGTGTTGCATGGTGATAGAATAACTTATTAGAATGTATATATGACAGTGAATATTGAAACCTTGTCTGAAGATGATAGTCCATCACATCCCACGCGTCCCAGTACAGGGGAACATCATCAAACATGACAAACTGGTTCCCGCGACAGCCGTCAGAGATGGCTTCTCTGAAACCGACACACAGTGAAGTGGAGATTCTGTCCTTAACGTATTTACACACACATCGTGTTATAACTGAACATTACCTGTTTCCATTAATCAAACACAGCGATGCCAAAGTGCCGTCTTTTTTTACGACCGTCCGTAAAATCCCATTCTCCATGAGGACGGTGCCATCAGCCTGCAATGTTATCCAAACTCATTTACTGTGTGACACAGCTAAGTTCTGACTGTCCTGGACACAGTATAGCATGTTCATACCTGAACAGTGACGGAGACTGAAGCCGCAGGCTGCGTCTCTTTGATGAGCGATAAACCAACGCTGGGTACACTAACCAGAGCTGCAGTATCACAGACACAACAGAGCATCAGACCTTGTGCTGTACACCAGAATGCGACACCTTGACACTGGTTAGGCAGGAGACATACCCAGAGTAGGTTTGCCAGCACCATCTAGAGTTTGGATGACTTCATGGCGCTCCCACGGCAGAGAGTTGAACACGCCGGCAGCGGTGCCGTTTGAGCCCAGGGCTGAACACGCCTGCTGCAGCAGTGCACCGGCATCACGACGGATGTCTGAGACACAGGGTGACGCACGTTTTAGATTTATAACAAACAGAAAAGAGTTTAATAGGCTGTTAATGCAAGAAATCCAAAATAATAACTGCACCGTTGTAATACTTTAGTGCATCATCCACAACCATCTCTATACAGCTGCCAGGGATCACGTCATGAAACTGGTTCAGCAGAAGCAGCCTAAAGAGGAGAAGGTTATTTTAGCACAGAAGCAGAAGAGACTGTGTCTATCAATCAGAATGTGTCTGCACCTCCACAGCTCCTGGAGTTTTTCCACAGGGTACTGAAACGTGCCGTCTCTGCCCAGCGCCAGGCAGCAGGCTACTTCAGCATCGTGGAGGAGGGTCTCACACTGGCGGTTCCCACGTTTAATCTGGAAACAGCAAAGCCAAGGCAGCTGCACCTCACACACCTTTTCAGATCTTAGCCTCAAACAAGCTGCTAACACTGTTTTATATTTCATGACTTCTGCTGGAGTCCTTACTGCTTATTTTTGCTGGTCTCTGAGTAAAGGTTTTCATGCATTTAAAAAGTATTTATGCTTTCTTCTTCTGGTTGATCCACTTGTGTACATGTATTTTTCTTTTTTATGCTTTTTATCTGTTGTAGCACAACAGGGGTTCGATTCTTGTCCTAATGAGACATGTCAAGGTTTCATTTCACCTGTGCTTGTGTGGTGTAGGTGCCATTGTGAAGCTCCAGAAACAGCTCTCCGGTCCACGTACAAAGCAGACCAGAGTCAGCCCGCAGCTGCGAGAACAGTTTGTCTGGACTCGACATCTGGACTCTGAGAAATAAAAAATGGAAATGGTCATAGGCGTGAGAAACTGGTTACACCTTTGTTACTCATTGTGACCTTAAACATGACTGTATTGACTAGTACTGATGACTGTAAAACAACGTCATCACTCATATGCTTTTGTCTTTGTTTAGTGGTCTTCTTCCTTTGTACCGACGCGCCCTTCTAAAAACAGAAACATTTTTAGAGACAGTCTCTAACCTTGGAAGTCTGTCTGTGTCCTTCACTCGACGCAGCCTGTCCAGCATTAGCTGCGTGGGCCCACCACCACCGTCACCAAAACCAAACAGTGCTGCGCTGTGATTGGCTCTGCCTTTGTCTTTGTTATTCTTCACCGTTTTCACTAGCTATGAGGAAAGAAAAAAAAACACTGTATTCCTTTTTTGGACTAAAAATCTAAAACAAAAAGAATCATTCTCATCTCTATCAACCACACTTACGTCTTCAATTTTGCCCTTCATTTCATAGGAATTTCCTGGCGGGAAGTGAGTTAAGACCCTTGAGCCGTCGAGACCTTCCCACAAAAACGTGTTGTGCTTTGGGGAAACAAAAGAAGATTCAAGGAGAACTTAAAACAAAACATTTTCACTTACTTTCATTTTGAGTGTGCGACAGTGTTTACGTACAGGGAAGGTGTTGACCAGATTCCAGCTCAGCTTCTGCGTCAAAAAGTTGGAAATCCCACTTCCCTGCATTATTTGAGGAAGCTGTGCCGAGTAGCCGAAGGTATCGGGAAGCCAGAACTAAAAGAGGCCGAGAAAAAAAGTGACTTAAAAAGTACAAAACACTTCACACGTTCTTAGCCGTGTTGTTTTACGACTCTCACCTCTTTGCAGTGGATTCCAAACTCTTGGTTGAAGAAGCGCTGACCCTGCAGGAACTGGCGGACCATGGACTCACCTGAAGGCAGGTTGCCATCCTGGCGAGAAAATGTGTTTGTACACGTTAAAATCTAACTTTTCAGCAGTAGTAATGCAACAACATATGCAACCAGACCAGCTTTACCATTTCCACCCATGTTCCTCCCACTGGAATGAACTGGCCTTTCTTGACAAAGTGCTGAATCTGGGAGAAGAGTCCTGGGTACCAGCTTTTAACCCACTGAAACTGTTGAGCCTGGACAAGGAGAAACAAACCAACAACTAAGGACAAAGATTTTTCTTTATCTATTAACTATTTGGATTGCATAAGAATATATAAATGTAAAATTTAAGTAATTACCTGAGAGCAAGTAAACACAAAGTCAGGGTTCTTTTCCATCAAACGGATTGTCGTAGCCCAACTTCGACCACATTTGCGAATGGTTTCTTCATAAGGCCACAGCCAGGCTATGACAAAAAGCCATAGATCAAATATCAAAACACTTCCACAGATTAAAAATCAAACAATCTCAATTCTTCATGCCTAATTGGATTATAAGTAAGTAACTAGCATTGGACCCTCATGGTACTGAAGGCTTTTGATCGATGGAGACCTGAGTCGATGTGGCAGTGGCCCATGGCATGGACCGTGTGCTGGCTCTGTCCGTTCCGCTGGCTGAAGAAGTTCTGAGCCAGAGCGCGCGCTCTGGGGAAGGAGCTGAGGTCGAAGGGGTCGCACAGGTTCACCATCTCATTGACCACAAACAGCGCCTGGTAGCCTCGCTGCTCTCCCTCTCCCAGCTCCTGTTGAAGACAGAAAGAATGCACCAATAGTCAATATTTGCATGTAGCACACATCCATCAATGTATCTCAGCGAGTCCGTTGCGTGCGGATGTACCTTTGCTATGTCAACAAGCATCTCGAAATCAGTCAGCAGCTCCCTCACTACACGGTTAAATACGACCAGCTCCGCTGTCTGGACTGAAAACATCCTGTTGGGGTCTGGGGCTGCGATCATGGACCCTTGACCAGCACCGAAAAGCCCATTACAGGCCATCTCCACATACAGGATGAAGCTAAAAAACGACAAAACATCAAGCTAATAGCTGTGTTCATGTTAAGAAGTCTTTATTTAACCAACTGACCTATGAGGCTCTTCATCTTCCAGGCACTCAGACAGGATGTAGCTCGTCTTTTCACCCTCTTTAGTCAGACCCTGCAAGTCCACACCAGCGTGTTACAGTCCACACGGACGAACCGCTGAAGTATGTCAAACTAGTCGGAACACTACCTGGACTGGCTGCCCATCTCTCCAAACCATGGCTTCTCCATCGCTTTCCCACCGGAGATGAACCTCTTTCCCCCTCCAGGACTCAGGGATCGTCAGGGTCACTTTAAACCAGCAGGTCCACCACCTGCAAAGGCACCAGGCTTGGGTTAGAGCCAAGACCCAGAGGAATAGAAAATATAAGGGCGATAAGATCAGACAATGCTGCATACGTTGGTCCAAAGGTGTCGCCAACTTTATAAGGGGCAAAGTTCTGCTTGGAGGCTTCTGTGAATGTGATTCGCTCCAGGGACAAGAAGGAGGCGAGAGAGTCCAGGGGGCAAGAATCTCCATAAAGCCTGCAGAGAATGGACGGAACACAGAGCAAATATATAAGAGCCCCGCATCAAAGGACGCAAAACCACCTGACGTGGCCAATGTCCTCTTCACAGTACTGTAGACTAACGTAGGCAACGCGGTGCAGCGTGTATTACAGATGCCTGCAACTGCAGCATAGAAGCATTTGCACAGTCAGCTGATGCCTGCACATGAACGCAGAAACATGTTTGCGTGGTTTGGCTCGGAGTCAGAGCAGCCGAGTCCCTACCTCCCCCTCAGGTTACAGTCTGTGAAGTAAACGTCAGAGGTGAACTTCTCCGCTCGCTCGAGGAGAGTCCGTCTGTTCTTTAGCACCGGCTGATGATACATCGCGACACCACAAACTGCGGGAGCGAAGCCTCCATCCAAGACCCGGAAGTAAACGTGTGGAGGTTTCACTTCAGGCAAGCGGCCGCTAGGTGGCAGCACCGCTCGACGCCTTCAGCCTGACAGGTGACGCAGGGAGCAGGTGAGCCGGGCTTTCCCTCCTTCTAGGTTCAAGAGTTTGACCAGAATTAGGGAATAGGAATTGAATTTATGTGGAATTGAATCTGTACATTTCGATTCTGTTTTTGGAGAAACTGTATTAATGTCGCACACGGAGCAAGTTTAGATGATAGTATTAGGGAACTTTGTGGTAACAACAGACAAAGACAGACATCAATTAAATGGCGTTTTTATTTCTGGTGAGGACATCACTTGTTTACAGGTACACAACTTCAAAACAACAACAATTAATCACGTCGATTGGCACATTTTACAACACGGCAACGGGATATCAACAGTACAATGAGGTCACACGCAGCAACGAGCAGCAAAAAGGTCTTTTGTTGGAAGACAAACAAGACTCTGTTGTGGAAGATCAAGCGTGTCGCCGTTATACTGTAGAGAAATGTAACATTGTGCTGCTACAATTGAGTCATTTCCACATTTGATCAGTTTTGTATTTGTTTGGACTTATAGTACAACAGTCTAGAGCTGACTAGTTTGCATAAACAGTCTATATTCATTTGTACTTTACGCATAATTGAGGAACATCTAAATTCAAAAACAAATGCAGAAGAGAGGAAATGGCTGAAGGAAGCTGTGTGAGGATGTCAGTTTTCTTTAGCCAGCCTACGGGTAATTGTTCAGCAGGGGGTCACTCGTGAGTTCAGGGGAGTTAGTCCCGTGAACACAGAGGCTGACAAAGGTTAGGGGTCAGCCCACGTCCACCCTGAAAACACAAAAAGCCTTTTATCCTCAGCATTTTTCACGAGGAACAAGCTGTGTGCTTCTGTGTTTGTATGAAGCTGAGCGCCCTTTTATTATGAAGTCCATCGCGCAACACTAAGTACAGGGTTGGTGGAAAAGTGGCATAGCCCATCCCTCTCCCTCCCTACCATCAGGCATAGCTGTCGACTCCTATCCTCCTATTGTTTGCACTGTGGTCGGGCTTTCCATTACGCCGGGGCAGCCCGAGGGAAAGGGTGGCATGGTCCGACTTGACCCAACCCTCACCAGTTGAGTCCTGCTTTACTGTGTTTGCCTGGAAGCACCAGTGTGGAGGTCTTCACTAGAATCTCACCACAGCATGTCAGACAAAGGGGGATTGGGGAGGACGGCTGTTCCTCTCGCTCTAAGCAAGCGGCCCAACAGGAAAAAAAACACCCAGCACAGAGGCCTAGTTAGTTGTTTCTGCCACAACACAGCATATGAGGCTCAAACTGTGGCTTGAGAAAACAAAATGCTTCCCAAAACCTCAGAGTTGCATGAAACTTCATGAAATTAGCTTAAACATTGCATGCGTTCAACAGAACCTAAGTTTAGGACAATAGCACAAATAAAGAATGAGCAGTGCAGGAAGGCAGTAGTGTCACAGCCTTGTGGAAATTCCTTGGAGTTCACTTGAAACCGGTTCTTGGACAGAGGTCTACACTCGTGAGCCGTACTCATCGCTCTCTCCAATGTTGTATCCACCTTTGCTTTTGTCCTGTTCAGTGGAAGATCTAAGAAACAAGAGCACCATAGGCTTTGAATTATATTTCTAAATGTCTTGTGTTTTCTCCCGTCGGTAGTAGGTTTCATCTCCTGCTGGGGTTTTGCCATCGTAATGTTAATTATTTAGTTACATAATATACAGTATGAGTAAGACGCCAGGGTGATGCAGGCAATGTTAAGCTAGTGCTTCTTATTTTCCCCTGCAAACCTTCATTTGTCCACATTTTCCACTGCAACTGCACAAGAAGTCAGTGATGTTCTGTAAAAGACAGTAATCACTACAGAAGCAGGCAGGAGGACATGACAGTAGGAACGTCTACAGGAGCAGAGAGAAGAAGAAGGGATGTACCCAGTCCAGATAACGTGAGGTGATGGGTCACTAACTGTAGCCTTTTATCTCAAATAGCAGATTATGCCTCATTAGCATAATGAAAAGAGGAAGGAGATTCGAGAGCTGCTGGTGAGGACGCGGCTCCAAGGCTCATTTACTTCTGGAGTGACTCTGACTCCTTCTAATCCTCCTTGAGAAATTTTAGCTCCCATTTAGTCTGTTCTGTAGTTTTAGTTTTTAAACGTGTTTGTAGAAATGACAGATTTATAGATGGTTGACTCTACTGCCTGGACACATTTACAGGATAACTTCGTAATTAGATCTAGTGATTGAGTCTCTACTGCAGCTGTACCGTGTTGTCCTCTGCTTACCTTTTGTGTCTTAATAGACAGCACACTAATGAGACGATAAGAACGAGTCCCAGTGCAGAGCCCACCAGAACGGAAACCAGTAAACCTGCAGAGCAGGAGCGACAGAAGCAGAAACAGTTGTATGTGTGCATAGAGTCTGTGTGTAGTGAAAATTACAGTCAAGGTAGACAAATCAAAAAAACAGAATTAAACATTCATTGTTGAGACATGGTTTTAATTGTGTCATTTACTAAACTACATGCTGCTCATTCTAATAAAGGTTTAGTTGATTAGTTTTAAATCTAACGCCATGATTTTGATGTGACGGCATCTATTATCCTTTCCTACAGTTTAAATCACAAAAACAGCAAAAACTGTACAAATGCAACATACCAGTATCCATCCAAGATAGCTCAGCTGAGTAGCAAAAAAGAGAGAAATGACAGTGAAAACTCAGAGGAACAGAAACCCCAGTTCCTTTTGGGGAAAAAGATAAAGACATAAAGACTAATACGACTTTGTGTATGTGAATCAATCATTTTATGGCCCAAACTTCCTTTGTTATCCATTCACACCATCACAGCTACTTTAAACCTCTGTGACTTGGTTTATACCTTGAATGAATAACTACAGTACAGCAAAGCACTGATCATGCTGCTGATGGATCATGTGAAAGTGTTTTGTCGTTGTTTTTTCCATCAGTTTTATTACCTGTTGTTATTATTTATGAAATTCAGACATTCAGTTTCAGTATAATATCTTTTATAAATGTTCCATTGTCTTTCAGTCTGTGCTTCCCTTGTGTTACTGACGTAACTTATGGATGTTATGTAAAGCACTTACGTTCTTGAAAATTCTTTTGGTTTAGCTAAAGCTCTATATTGTGTAAGGTAATAATAATGATAAACTTGGCAAACAGTACAATATGACATATATAGGACATCACACTCATTGTGTATATGCAGAGCACACGTGTATTGCAGTGTATTTTAAGGTAAGTAGCTCAAACTATGGCCAAGTGTGCAAACAGACCTACAGGCCCTTTATGACTAAGCAACCCTGGTTTACCTCTGCAGAGCTACGTAATCTGATTTAATGTTTCAGAGTCTACTCACAACGCTGTCATTCGTATCGGCAGGTTAGCAGTTACTGTGGGTAAATTCAGACAGAAACACACCTAATAACTCTTTGTAGACTTTACAAAAGATAATAACTTAATAATAAATACATTTGGGAGAATGTGGCTCAAAGGAATCCAGGACGTGACTTGAATATTAGTCTTTCACTGTGTAAAACAACTGAAACTGACAAAACGTGACATAGTCTCAGCTACTGACACAGTCTCTGCTACTGTTTCTAAGGAATCGCTCTAGTCTTCCCACTCCATTGGTAAAAGCCAAGGATGCGGATAAGCCTGATTGGTTGGTTCCCTGGGAACAGTAGCAGGAGCTAGAGCACCATATTTAGTCACTGGCACACTTTTCTTGATTGCTGTAGAAGTCTTCCTCCTACTCATCAAGGCTTTTATAAGTGAGCGATCCAACTCAAAAGCCTCGTCTGTCAGCCGTCCACGGAGAATATGTCTGATAGTTGGCAGGGCTAAATCTGATTTACAGTCCAGGTAGCTCTTAAGGTTCAGCTCAGGAAAGACTTCGTCCCTAAGGGCGTGAACCAGCTGCTTCTCAGTGTGGGGATGTTTGAGCTGCTGGAGGACTCTCCTCTCCAGCGAGATGTAGCATAGTGCATCTCCAGCCAGCTCTAACGTTCCCACAGGGCGGTTGGTCTGGCTCTTCTTCCTCAGGGATGGATTTAGCGCCTGATGTTTAGACTTGGCCAGAGACTCACTCTGCTCATCCCTGTGGTCTTTCTGTTTGCCAGCATGGAGCTTCTCTGAGCCACTTGGTAGAAGCTGATGGAGCCTCTCATCAGCCAGGTCTGCTAGGTCGCCAACCAGCAGCTGCTGAACGATTTGCTTTCTTGTGAGTGGAGATGTGACTGTAAGAGTACCGTGCAGCCCTCTGCCTGCACACAGAGCCAAGCACAGCTTGTTAAACATCCCGGCCTGTGAGAAACTCCTTGGAATGGCATTGGGTCTTCCGGCACGACATGCAACAGCACTGTAAAAAGCTAAAAGCACAAGCCATTGCCTCCTAAATGCCACTCATGGCTGAGGATGCACAGATGCCACAACACGTGCCATTAGAACAGGTTAAGACTCTGAGAGCAAAGCTTTGAGAAGGAGGAAAGCGTGCTGTACATGGACATACATCCCGTGCGGTGAACCAGTCAGCCACATAAAAGTACGCTTTAAAGAATAATTGAAGGCCTGCAGATGTTTTCTGAGTTTCTCAGAGGAACGGTTCATTTGTTGTGTCGTAAAGCTCGGGTCGCTCTCCAACAATCTTATCAGAGTCAGTCGACTTTAAAGATGCGAATGACAAGCGGAACTACAAGCAGGTGAAACCGCAGAAGCCGGAGTCAGCGTGACAGCCTGTGGCCTGAGTAAAAAAAAGCTGCCACGTCATCCAAACTCGACTTAAAGATACGTGCAGCGCAGCACTCATGCATCAATAACATGTAAAAAAACATACTTACCCTTAAAAGATACCAAGACAGTCCGGGTGTCAGCAAGCTGCGACCTTCTGTAGTTGTTGTTTAAAGGCACAGGGGCCGAGTCCTGAGCGTTGGAGGCATAGAGGGCCGTCGCCAGGGCCACAAACTGTGGACACACAACAAAACTAAAGATGTTTATGTATTTCTTTACTTTTTGAATGAAATCCACTTTAATCAGTGCAGCACCTGTTTGCGAGATATTGTGACATGGTTCCTGAACACTGTCCACAGCACGCTGGGATAGCACGGAGGAGTCGTCAGGGACCCATCGTAGCGGTAATACTCATCCAAACGCGCAGGCAGCAGCGCTCTGATGTTGAAGCCAGGTATCTGCACTCTCTGATCTGCCAGATGTGTATAACAATAAACCCATGACTGTTTACTGTTTACTTCTAAGCCATATTTATATTCACATGAGTGAGGCGATAAAGAATTTTGAGGTTCTGACCCCCAAAACATGAAAGTGCTCATTTCCACAGTGTGTAAAAACATCCCTCTGGACTTACCCCTGTACTTGATTCCATTAATGAACTTCAGAAAATGTTCAAAGGCAGGATTGAACTCACCAACCTGTAAAAAGACATTATTTTCAAAAATTCACACAGATATTTACACATCACTGTCCCCACTGACAAAGGTCTCACCTCAATCAGGACTCCCAGCACAGCTAAGCCGTCAGACTTGTCTACTGCCATGGACATGTTAGGATACCTGTCTGCATTAAAGTGCACTACATGCATCTGCAAAAGTAAACAAAAAGAGTTAAGACCATCTGGAGCAACTCGAAAAACCAAAAGCCTAACTCAGGCTATGTTAGATGAGGTACGTAACACAGATGATGCATGATGTGTATGTTGACACCACAACAACCAGCTAAAGACAAACAGAAAACAACAACAAACTGCGTGAATCTATTCCTGTTATTATGTAATGATGTAAATCTATTGCTGGTAAAGATTTAAGCTAAACTGTTCCGCTAAATGGATTAATGGTGTTTCTAAAGCCTATGGCAGAAACACAGGAGATTTCGTAAAGGAATGATCCGCTACTTAAACATTGTAAATGCCAGATCAGGCTCGGTTGTGTGTTCAGATCGCAGTAAAGGTGACGTCAGAGAACTCAGTCAACTTTGTTTTGCCTCAGGAATGAAGACATTTTCACCATTTCTGGGAAACCTTTCATTTCCCATCACTCCATCCCCTCGAAAACAACACGTCATCGGGGAGCTGTGGTTCTGCTGCCTGGACATAATGCCCGCTCGCGACGTGTCCACCTAAAAACTCACATCAAACCACAGCACCTCATATGTGGCTCCGCTGCAGCTGGAGCAACGCTCGAACATGAAAGCCTACAGGTTGTGACCATTTTAGCTTCCACCCACTGTAATTCACATGACGGCAGATTACAGTTTAGAAAAAGACTCCTATTTTTGCTCCTGTCATGAAAGACAGGTTTTAAAATGTGGCAGTCGAATCTTCTGTCTCAGCTGAAACACCACAATAACTACAGTAAACTTGTGTGTGAAAACTGCTTACAGGGCTCGACCCGCTGGGAAACACAGGCAGCCACTCCTTTCCAGAGGTGGTTGGAAACCAAACCACCTCAAATCCCCTAAAACCGTTCAAAATAAAACACACTGACATACTTCACATACTGTAGCTGACTGACATAAGAAAGTGATCTGACAAGTAGCAATTATGTTGTTAAGTCTCCTTAATTAGTCTGTGTTTTATACACGGGTCGAATAGTACTTTATAGTCAGTTAAAGTAGAAGATGCACAACAGGCAACGTCTACTTAGCAAAGTCTGATGAGTAGAAGCAAAACTGAAGCCGCAAAGCTGGAGCAAGAATATGTAGATGCAGAGCTTTTGTCCTGAGTTGAGCCTGAGCAGCGTCTCTAAGCTTCGAAGAATGTCAGTGGCTCAGTCAAGAGTCAGACATTTAAGTCATTCAGCATTAAATCATTTGTCTGGAGCTGGAGATGCTGTCATCTGATGCTGCAGACTGCTGGGAAATCAGCTGCTTAGATGAACAGACAGAGCAAACCTCAAACAGCGATCACTAACCATTCAATTCACCTTTTGGTTACAGAGCAAGTGAAAGGTTCAACTAACTGACTTGAATAAGTGTAGTTTTACTTCTGCAACATCTTATGTACAGTCTTGCTCAAGGGCACATCAACCACCATACCAACCACCGTTTGCATGAATGTATTGTTCATGCCGTTTGATTTCTTTACCTCTGCTGCAGACTGCTTGCTGTTGACCGTGTGTTCAGAGCCTGTAGGTCTGACGGAGGAGCCCCAGTGGAAATGAAGCTGAGCAGCAGTGTAAAGGTGAGGCAGGCTAGAGATGTGCATCCTGGGGGGCAGGGAGATTTGTACTGTGGACCAAAACAAATCACACCCCAGCATACGTTACGGAGGAGAGCAGAGGTTACACGAGTTATGAGAACTTCAAGACACGTCAACTGTAATGTCACAGTGAGCTGCTCTGAGCTGCCTCTGCTTCTTCAGAGCTGCGGAGCTACGTGCGTTTCGCCGTGGATGACGCAGGAGGCTTCCCACATGCTCGTCAGTGTATGACGAACACGTGTAAGTGAAAGATCCCCGTCAGCTTGTTTTAGACGCACGTCACGCTGATGATGCCACTCAGCCTGTGGCGTTGGGGCCCATCAGGCATGCACACGCAAGCATTTGTCTGGTCTTTGCACTCTGTCAAACACGACAAACAGTTTACTTGGACGGTTATCTCGGCTGGTAACAGCATCACAGGCGTTAAATGCGTGTTCAGCTACTCTATACAGCAGCTGTCACAGAAATTCCTCCGATTTAGCAATTCCCACTACGCGACAACGTAACATGTAACAAACTAATTTAACCAGTTCAGCATTTTTGTGTGACACTTTCCTCCAACTGACAACTGAGCATCTTCTCTGTGATGCAAGGCCACGGTTGTGTAATAGTGTTTCATGAACGCACGATAAACGTTAAATTAAAGCTCAGTGCTTTTGTTAACATGCATCAGACCCAGCAGACGCAGAGCAGATCACTAATCCCTGCTCGTACCTTCCCAGTCTAAACATGAATCTCTTTCTTTGGGTAAAAGGACGACTAAGATAATAAGAGAGTGATTATGGAAAATTGCTGTGGTAGATGTAGAAAGAAAATCCTCCTGTAATTTTCTGTAGGTTGACTCAGAAATTAAGTGTTGAATCCCCTAATCAAGGTGCTGTAATGAATACTTTGACTAGTGCATCACTTTGATTGAAGGATTGAATGAACTTTGAGATAAATATTTGTTTTGTTTGCTGCACTGTCGTGTTACATAGCTGGAATAGTACAAATTGCATTTCAGGTTCTGCACATTATGTTTTGTGATTTATACTCACTAGAATGTCCGTTGTTTCCAAGTGTGAGCTGCTCGCTGGGCGACAGGTTGTAGTTTTGAATCTCAATTGGACGTAGCGCCGGGTCAAATCTCATCAGCTCTGACTTTATGTCTATTGGAGACTGGAAAGTTCCACCACAGTATGGAAAATGCTTGGGCCAGTGGTGCTCTCCCTCCGGTCCTGCAACGGCATCAGTGTGAATCACTACCAGCAAAAAAACGTAGGGAGACGTTTGCAGTGAGACGTCTTTCCAAATGTTACACCTTTTCATTTTAAAGGGCAGGTGGGCAAACTGGGCCCCAAGACGAAAACGAATAGATAGATCCAAGGAGACCAAGCCACTTGTCCTACAGCCTAATGAACATTTTATTATTATTATTATTATTATTATTATTATTATTATTATTATTATTATTATTATTATTATTATTATCTAAAGGGCAGCATGGGAGCCAGTGGCTTCGCTCTTGGTCCTGAAACATCAAGAGTGAGAATCACGCTGTTGCTTGCGGTGAAAGCCAGTGAGAACACTGTCTCACTGTAAATTAGAGGTTTCTGTAAAGCGCAGGACAACGCAAATGGCCACATTTACAAATCGAGGCATGTGTTCGACTGTGGCCTCAGTGGCATGAGGGTGTTTCTCGACAGCAGGTCTGCAAATGCAATGAATACTCAGTATAAAGGGAGGTGAATAGTTTCTTGTGAATGGATCAGAAACGACACAGTAATTGTGGTGGAATAGAGGAAATCTCATTTCATTAATTCTGCATTTTTGCCACTAATTGAGCATCCATCCAGAATTCACCTACAAATCCCTTCACCATAAGCCTTCTCCCCAACCTGAAATCAGTGAATACTGGTCTAGTCTGGTCTAGGCAAGCGCTTCCTATAATAAGACACAAAGTTACTCTTATGGCAGTAATTAGTGTCCACATCATTTGCTGCCTTAATTAGCCCCAGCCTGACCTTTAATATTGGCTTTCAGTGGCCTTTGGTGGCCATCCTTTGTAGAACACACATAACTCTGGGTAGTTTCTTCAACATGGGTCCCTCTTCTGTTAAAGTAGCAAAACATATACGAGACTTTGAGATCTAGCGTGACACAGGATGGGTGAACTGGTCACTCATGGTAAGGATCAGGGTTATGCCATCTGCCAGAAAATGGAGCGTTGAAGGGAGATAAATTCAGTGACTCGTCAACAGAAAGTGCTACAAACACTCCAGACTAATACTGTATGTCAAATATTCTGACCAGGCTGCACTAAGAGGTCCTGAGGTTTTATTAGCATTACTGACTCATTGTTAATCCCCTTTTTTCATTAGGACTTTTCTGGCTATTATTATACGTATTGTATACCGCGTTTGTAAAATAATCCAAGCGTGTATGTTTACAGTGAACAGCGTTCTGCAGCGCAGGACAAATTGCTGTGAGATTTCTTTAAATTGATACGTCAGATGTGAACATTGTGAACATTTCGCTGGAAATGCATCTTTCTCTTCCAGATTATCCACCTGCTCCTCGAGAGCTACTGCCCTGCTTGTTTATTTCTTACTTCAACTTCTGGCTGAAAGCATCTGATCCTAGTAATCAATGGGTAGGGCAGGGAGTTGGAAAACAGGCTGGATGGTACAACAGCCCTCAAGGACTTGATCGTCTCTGCTCTACATAACTCTAACATTAGGATTACTACCATCATCACCCAGTAGCTGTGAAAATAATACTTTACTTATAAACAAGGTCAGTAAATTTAATTTTGTTTTTATTTGTAACAGCAAAGAAATATCTGTCAAACATCATGAAGACAAACTATTTTGACGTGCTGCACCTGCCAACCTACAGATTTTAACTTTCAGTCCCTGAATGCAGCAGAGGCAGTGACACAATGACAAGAGACTCGCTCTGAGCACAGTTTATATAAGCAATAGTCACGGTTCATGAAATCTGTGCGTAGACCTAAAGGCATGAAACAAAGGCACTCAGCTACTTATGAAGTGATGTAATTATATCTGTAATTAATCCTACAAATACATGATGTGGGGTGACAACAGTTGCTGTTGTTTCCGTGCCTATGAGGATCAGAGAGGGGTTTGGATTTTGTGTGTGCACAGGCACTGGGATTGCAAAGACATCCAAGCTGAAAAATTAATACTACTTTACCAATATACATACATATATATATATATATATAAGAGAGAGAGACTTACCATTGTATGTCCACTTAGCACCTGAAAGAGAAAAATGTCTTGTATTTTATACAGTATAACAGGCTCACAAAGAACGAAACTCAATAATTATTTTATGACGTTTTCGAAAACACCCTATGAATTGAAGGCATTGCGCCCTAATTGCCCAGAGCTGTGAGTGCGGCAGCCTCCTTGTGAAGACCCACAGCTCGAGGGCCCAAATACCGTGTTTTCAAATATTTATGAGTTTACTAAAACAAAACTAAACTGCATCCAAAGTACTAACGTCGCTACTTTTTGCACACATCGACTGTCTTACCATGCAGTCCAGCCAAGAAAAGCAGCTGCAGCGCAACACTGGACGTCACACTCAGGCGGCGCATCCTCGTCCTCTCGACCAGTGTAGAAGCCCGACGTTACGGTGCAGAGCAGGAGCTCGGAGCGACCAAGCACCGGCCTCCCTGCCGGCTTTTATACTCATGTTGTCAGCCTCGTTGTGGCTTGGACTGACGTCAGAGCAGCAACACAACCAACCTCCACCGGAGAGCGTGGAGGCTCAGACTGGCTCCGGCGCACGCGGGGGTGCGGGAGCGCCATGCACGTGCGCGTCTGGGCTCCTTTAAGCCGTCAAGCGTTCGCAGCCTTAAGACTGACCCACAGTTACAATCATTCCTCTTTTGCCTGCTCAGGATGATCAAGATACGCAGTGAGAATATTTATCTGACCTGAGAAAACTGAACCTGAAGTTAATACTGGTTTAGGCTTCACATAATGTTGTTTGTGAGAAATTGCAGCTGATCTAACTAATCTACCTGTACAGCTGTAATGTTCTTTAAATGAGGCTTAGAAACAGTTCACTTAGATGTAACAATAAACAGAAACCAAAACACACACGTATTTGAAGGTTGTTCACAACCAAAACCTCTTTACTGCAATTAAACATGAGTAAGATGTCCCCTCCCAAGGCCAGGTTTGTTTCGATTGACGCTGTCACCATTAGTGAAACTTCAGTCCAAGGGTCAGCAACGACAACCCACTTCCTCTGTAGTTTACAGCCCCCACTGGATTACTCTGGAAAAGACAGCACAGAGACTCGCAGCAAGATGAAGCACCTGCTGCTTTTGGGCCTTTCTTTGGTTGCGCTGCACCTCAGCCATTCAGCTGTTCCAGGTACTGTTATTAAAAGAAACGTAAATGCAAAGCTAATGTGGTTGATGAATATGTATATTTCATGTTTTAGTCTGACTGAACTGAATCAGAGTCTTAGTTTCTCTGCTTCAGTCCTTTCAGAGCAGCGTGACTTTTGCATTGGTACTTTCAGTTTGAACTCTAATTAGAAATGAATATATCTGATATGAGTTGTTTTTGCTTCATTATACTGCTTCTCTCAGCAGGATATGACTGTGTTTACCTTTGTTCCTGAATTTATTTTCATGCTCCAACTTCCGACTGAAGCCAACAATAAGTGTCTTTACTTGGGAATAGGAAAAGAAAAGATGGTGTTTAGTCTCCGTTAACTATCCTGGAAATGTTATTTACCCTCTGCTAACGATTGTGCTAAGCTGACAGGACAACTCCTTCCTCTATAATTCCACACCTTTAAACACAGAGATCATTTCTGTCTGAGCCTGATTGTTATTTGCATAATGAGCCGAAACTCTGTCTACTGGCAACTCATCACCTCACTACTGTGAACATTTTTCAGCAGCCTCCAAAATATTATTTTGAGTATTTTTAATGGTTTGCAACCAGTTCCCTTCGCGAAATCTCTGAAAGGCGGGTGGACTGAAAATGTGCCATAAATGACATTTATTATGGATGTCATAAAAAGAGGGTGTGGGTCTCTGGTGATGACATTAGTTAAATATTATTTAAAAGATGGCTGGTAATGTTAATAATTAGCCAACAGTACTTTTGTTCAGAATTTAGTACGTTAATTGCTTGAAAGTTTTAAAAATATCCCCTTCTTCTTCACATCTAACCTGTTTTTATCTTTCCACAGAATTTTGTCATATGAAATATGATGAAGGTTCAGGTCCAAGCTTCGTACACTTTCTGTATTATGATCCCACCAGTGATCAGTGCAATCCTTTCATATACAAAGGTGAAGGAGGAAACGCCAACCGGTTTAAAACGGAGAAAGAGTGTATAAGAAACTGTTCTGCCAAAGCAGAGGCGGTCTACCCCATGGACGGTAAAGTATAAATTGATCAATTTAAAGTGATATTTAAATTTGACACCTCCACACATAAGCAACAGTAGCATTATATAAAAAAAAGTCAAATCAGCTAAAATGAGGCGGGAGTACAGTCTCCATCTTGATTGTCATTTGAAGAACTTTGGAACATGAAATCACTAATGAGATAGTTTTATGACCTTAAGACCTATGAAGGGAAACACTGCTTTATCAAGCAGGGGAAACTGAATGAATCATCTGTACATTTCAGTGTGCAGCATGTGCTGTTGCTGCAGAACCTACATGTTCTCAGTTCCACAAAACGTGCTGCGGTGGGTTTGTTTTTCTCATGGAGCGTTAGCAATACACCACCAAGTGGTCAAAGAGCAGGACTGCTGCACCTCTGGCAGACAAAACTCAGTGAATTCAAGACATGTGAAGTAACATTATTGTAATAATATGTTAGAATAACAAAACTCCAATCGCTACTACGACTCACAGGATGATGAGACTTTCACTTTGCAGAATCCAAAGCCTGTCTCCTTCCAAAGGCTCCAGGTGACTGTGGTGCGAGAATTCTGTCATTCTACTACGATCCCATTCATGACAAATGCAAACTCTTCACTTGGAAAGGATGTCATGGAAATGGTAACAGATTTGCCTTGTATTCCCAGTGCAATTCCACCTGCACTGGCGTCCACGGTGAGCACACATCTCCCTCTCCTGCAGTTTATACAGTCATATTAATATAAATGCTTGTTTTAAAACTACCAAGACCCATCATACTAAATACTTGAATGTCAATTGCTTTGGTTTTAAGTTGATGGGGACGAAGAGGAGGAAGCTGATTCAGACACTCCTATCGGTAAGTAGTCACACAAAGAGTTCAGTAATTAACAGCCATGAAAAGCTTTAAAATATTTGCAGTGAAGTTGAATTGTTGTAAAAAGCAATAATTCACGTAAAGAAATACCATCAGCACATTTATTTCTATCTGCTTTAATCCTATCATGTTTTACCGTTTTGTGAACTGGCTACTAATTGGCTTCAACTTCTGTATGTCCATAAAAGGTTCGTAATTGTTCGCGGTGAATCTCTTCCTGTGCTTTACTGTAACTGTGTCGTGTTTAACAGCAATCATCTGCGGAGTGTTGTTTGGTCTCATTATCGCGGCTGTCCTCATAACAGTGATCGTCTTGACTGTTAAGTCAAAGTAAGTTGTGTAAGTTGTTTCCCACAGTTTTGTGTCAGTGCTGACTGAGTGCAACTCAAGAGCATTGCCACTGCCTAAGAATATTGAATTATGCTCTTCTGATTGTTTTCTTATCGACTGTGCCTCTTTAGGAAGAAGAAGAGCAGCAAGAAGAAGGGCAACGCCAAGGCTAAAGACCCTCAAGTGGAGTCTCCTCTCCAGGAGCCGGGAATTGAAATGACATAGATGATCATGTCACCTTGATACAAACGTGTTTTTACCAGCTTGGTTGTGGGTCATTACTCCACTGGTCTTGATAACAAACATATCAACTGACAACTGCATAATATAGATTTTTTTATTGGTGTCTCTAACAGTCATTACAGTTTTTTATTTTGTTTTAGTAAAAGAGCAACGTTATGTTTTCCTTAGTTGTATATGTCATCTGGTGCTTTCAATATAATCAAAAAAAGAGATAAATCTGTTGACTCAAGGTGTAGTGAAACCAACAAAGAGCTGAAATAAATTGCTAATTGTTTTGTCAATTAATCACTGAGCATTTTTCACAAATAAATGATCAATTTTGTCTTTGTTTCATCTGTTCAGGTTTTATTTGTCCCATGCAAGCGGAATACAATATATCTGGGTTTCAGTCAGACAAATCAAGGGGAATTGTGATCCCTCACTCATTTACTTACAAGACACCTCATAATATGGACAAATAATTAATCAGTTTAAAACATTGAATATAACTAATCAAATAATGATTCACTCCTTATCTAAACTATATTTCGTTTTGCAGAAAGGAAAACTGTTTTTAGCTAAATACCCAAAGCAGGAGCACATATGTTTAAGTCCTCACAAACGATTGTAACTGCAGTGTATGTATTAAATGTATATACAATTATATGAATATTTAATATTCATATAAATGTGTTTTGTAATGTTTATATATACATATATGTTTATATAAATAGAATATACATTCATTATATCATAGTAACTACTAGAATATTTGAATTTTCACGGATTAAAATCTCTTTGTAAAGATGGTTATCGCCTGTTATTTTACTTTGCAGCGCATGCGCGACTTCCATACTACTTCCAAGCGATCGTCTCACAGTATGGTTGCTCCTGATACGGGATTTTACAAATGGCTTAGGTGGAAGCGCCATGAAATGATGGCTAGTGCTGTAGCTACGAAATTACAGTCACGCGTGATAGATGTGGGTGGCAGGGGGAGCCTAAGCGAACGAGAAAGTGTTTCGATATATCTCCGAAAAATGTTTCATCTTTGGTTCGTTGTTGGCAAACGGGCGAGCCGGCAGACAGAACGTCACTTCCTCAAGTTGTTTCCATTTGTTTGTGACAAACGCCAGTAGTTCTCTGGTACCTAATTCACCAAAGATAACGTTACTGTTGTAGTTTTACAGGATGCCAGAGAGGAAGCAGTGTTACCTTTGTTCTCTATAAAGTACTGTACGGAAGATATGCAGCAAATATAGTTAGCAGCTTTCAAACGACTTAGCATTAGCAAAGACAGGAAAACGTGCGTTCGCCTCCAGAAGTAGTTGACCAGCTAAGGTTAGCTAGCTAGTTTACTTTAATTGGCTACGACCGTAGGTGGCTTGGTCTCGATACCGTGTGGGTCGCAGTGTTGGCTACTACTGCTTGCTCTCTGTCCACTGATGGAGTGCCCTCATCTGAACTCAAACCTGAGCTGTGCCGTCGATTCCTCCAGGTTCCCCAACGGTGCTCCGTCCTCCTGGTGTTGCAACGGTAAGTGTTCTCCTTTATTCGCCGAACGGCAGCGGGCGTGGACAGGCAGTAGGTCTGTCCGTCGGACGCTTGGGCTGCTCACCCTGCTTCGTTTGTGTCAGCTTGGTGGATCCTGTAGCCGCAGGTCAACACAAAAGCATCACAAGGACAAATCACAACGCGCGTAGCGTTAGCAGATGCTCCATCCCAGTAATTCAAAGACTAATCTGTGCAATATGTGAACTAACGCTAATCGGACACCTGCGTCGTTTTTCTCCAGTTTGCAGGTCTAACAAAAGCCCGTGGATTTGCCTCACCTGTTTGCTGGTCCACTGTGGAAGGTAACGTGGATTCTGTTGGTACCCACAAGCTAAAACTGTACTCGAGGTAGATTCACTAGTAATTAAATGCACACGATGCCAGTGGTGTTCACAATTTGCTTCACGTTCTACGGATGTGTCATTTCCAGTTACTACCTTTGTTTGGTCAATGGATCAGAGGCTAAAGTGGCGTTAACGTTTTGGCCTCCTAGAGCCTGCCCAGTGTTAGGAGCTAATATTTGCTTTAAAGAGCAAACAAACAATCAAAAATAATTGTGTAACAAAATTTGAGTTGAGTTATTAGATGTGTTTTGTTCTTGTTTTCTCTAAAAAAAGTTATTTCTATGTAGATATGTCAACGGACATGCAAAGAAACACTTTGAAGACAGCCAGCCCCTTGGTATTAGCCAAAGGAAAGGCGAGAAACAAGAGAAGGAGAAATCCCATCATTCTGTCTGCATGGACTGCAGCAACTACAGTGTCTTTTGGTAAGTGTTTTAATGACCCATCTGGATGTTGAGTAGCTGGACCCTTATTAGGCTCAAACATTTCACTAATGATTGAAGTATGTCCTTGATTCTTCATGGCCAACCTGTGTATGTCTACAGTCTGTGACTCACGGTGAGGCTCGGCACAGGTCCAGTCATAAAAACCTTAGTCACAGGAATGATGTTGTGGCAGTGCCAAACAAATATTTTTCAAGCTAACTTCATACATTTCTTGAAGCCATAAGAGCTAATTTATAAATGACATAACATTCTTCTGGATTCATGCTCAAGTGGTCATCTTAATTTGAAAAGATCAAATTTTTTTGTGTGTTTTATAAGAATGCCTCATGCCACATCCTCTCACAAAATAGTTATAGATAGTTATTAGCACATAGCTGTGCTAATAATTCTTACACAAGTTTTCTGTTATGTCTGAATCTCAATAAATGCGACGTGTTTCAAATGCACTTTTGTTTAATTTAACCGTTTTGTATCTTATAGTTACAGATGTGACGACTTTGTTGTCAATGACACCAAACTGGGACAGGTGCACAAGGTGAGGGAGCATCTTCAGAGTCTAGAGAAGTAAGTACATCCTTAGTGTCAGGTCTTCTACACTACCACTGCTAACGTTTAAGCCAATTGAAGTTGCTTCTTTCAAAACGTGTTTCACAAAGTGTTCAGTACAAGATTGAGTTTTTCCGTCTTGTAGCTCAGCACTGATGGGTGATAGACAAAGGAAAAGGAAACTCCAGGAAAGCCCAGCTGCAGATAATAAAGTGTTAAAAGACAATGTAAGTTAATTATTCTTATTTCTTATGTAAAGTAATAGGAGCTGCAGCAATAATAGTTTTTATTACAATTTACATTTTGAACAATGATTTTTAAAGTGCATTCCTATGAAGATATTTCAAACAAATAAACAGCTGTATTTACTAAAGTATGTGATGTGTCTCTGTTAGGATGGGGCTGCTTTAGGTGCCACAGGTCTGAGGAACTTGGGCAACACATGCTTCATGAACGCCATTCTGCAGTCTCTCAGGTAAGGCTCTGCTCTGAGAGTGAGGTATGTCTACGGTAAACTGGGTTTGCTACATGGTTGGGTAGCTCTACCCCTATAGAGCGAGGGCCCCACAACCAGTCATCCTTTATTAATACAGTCTGGGGCACAGTTGGGGATTACGCAGGCTGCTTGGAAACGAGACACAGATAAAGACCAGGTTTTCCTTACACACATTTGTCTAGTTTCTACAGGACTATAGCAGCGTGTGCAATAATGTGTATTACTGGAAGTATGTGTGGCCAACAGATTACTTTAGTTACACGTCATATTTCTAGAAAATGTTGAATACTTTGTCAGCCACGTTGTCACTAAATGTGTGTTTCTTCGACAGCAACATTGAGCAGTTCAGCTGTTATTTCAAGGAGTTGCCTGCTGTGGCTCTACGCAGTGGTAAGACAGCAGGAAGAAGGATGTACCACACCCGCAGCCAAGGGGACAACAGTGTGTAAGGTCCTCTTCTGGAGGAGCGACAGTTTGTGGGGATTTGAGGGCAACTGAAATTCATATAATCAATTTAGAATTATTTATTCATGTGCTTTGTAGAGTATGCTGTAGGCTTTAGGTGTTGATCGTGCCAGCTTGTGCTGCCTGGTAACCAGGTTGTTTTATGTCATCAGGTCTTTGGTGGAGGAGTTTAGGAAAACCCTTTGCTCCCTGTGGCAAGGGAATCAGGCCGCCTTTAGTCCAGACTCCTTGTTTTATGCCATATGGAAAATCATGCCGAGTTTCAGGTAAGATAACACAGATTTTTTTCCCCAGAGGGTTGTTTTGTTCTTGAGCTTAAGAGATGCATTACTGGCTTCATACACATCTGTTAAGGTTCATTTATGTAATGTTTTTTGTGCGGTTGTGTACCCAGGGGATATCAGCAGCAGGATGCTCATGAGTTCATGCGTTACTTGCTGGACCACCTCCACAGGGAACTGCAGTGCAGTCGTAACGGGGCGTCTCTCTCAGTGTCACCTCAGGATGGGGTCAAACTCTCCACTGCTGAGAGCAAATGCTGCATGTATGCTAACCTTCCAGTTATTTTATTTTTTAATAGTTTGTGTACAGTGTTTATTTTTCACTCGGTTTTCTTATTGAAAAGAAGTTTAGTTTTTAACATGGTCTGAAAGATGTTTAAACTGCTTTGTTGGCCTTTTGGTGTTTTGCAGAAATGGAACTTCCAGTGTTGTCACATCCATTTTTGGTGGTATACTTCAGAATGAAGTCAACTGCCTGATATGTGGAACAGAATCACGGAAATTTGATCCATTTCTTGGTAAGACAACTAAGCTGCTAGGCTAAGCAGTTCCCCTTTCGCCATTTTGGGGCCCTGTATAATAATTGGTTTTCTTTGTTGTCAGTTTTGTGACCAAACCAATGAATTCTAAGAAAAAAACAAAGTAATTTGATATATGACAACATATAATTAAATTTTTTTATTTACACAGATCTATCTTTGGACATTCCCAGCCAGTTCAGACAAAAGAGAAGTAAGGACCAGGAACCAGGTCCGACATGCACCTTACGTGGTAAGTTTTCCATTGTCAGAGGGAATATTTTCTATCTGATATTATGGATAGATGTTAATTTTGTTTCTTGTTAGACTGTTTACACAGCTTCACTGACCTGGAAGAACTTGATGAAACTGAACTGTATTACTGCCATAAGTGTAAAAAGCGACAGAAATCCACAAAGAAATTTTGGATCCAGAAGTTGCCAAAAGTAGGACACGCAAGCTATTTCATTACAATTGAAGCTGATACTTCATCGTGTTTTTGTAAGAGGATTGATCGGTATAATTGGAGGTTTTCTTTCTTAATTGTAGGTTTTGTGCCTGCACCTTAAAAGGTTTCATTGGACAGCGTTTTTGAGAAACAAGGTGGATACCTATGTAGAATTTCCATTGACAGGTCTGGACATGAGGGGCTTCTTACTTGAGGTAAGCTAAAAAAAACAGTGGTGTGGAATAATATGGACTTCATTAATGTTGTTTTAAGCTGTTATGACTTGTACAAAGTCATATGTGGTGAAAACACAAGCCGTCACCATTTGTATTTGGTGATTACAGGTATAAAATATTCCAAGAGAAAAAATGTTGTTTAAAACAAAAATCTACTAGTGTCGCTATATGAAATATATTGTACATTGGATGTATAGACGTTACAAAACAAACAGACACTTTAAATAAATGATTAAGTGTATTGGCTGGTGTGCGCTGCAGTACCAGCTGCAGTGCATTTATTATTTAATACTGGGATCACTTGGTGGCACCTGGATTAGTGGCAGACCTCCTGTCAGGTCACTCACAGCTAGTGTTTTGTTCCCAGACATTGGGCATATGTTTTAAAGAAGGTAGTGGCAGGGTCGTAAGGTTATATTACAGGGTTATATTACTTGCATTTGTAAATACTTGGCTCATTCTGTGTGAATTACGGATTCATGTACCTGGCGTTAGGGGGCGCTGTTGTACAGTAATTCAGTTGCTCACTACTTTGACAGCGGTCACAAAGTTAAAAGTGGAATTTCCCCTCTTTAAGTTATTATTCTTTACTAACTGTGGCTGGAGTGGTTATTAATGAGAGTCATCACTAAATTATCATCTTGCCTTTTTATGTTTGCAGCCAGAGAATTCATTACCAGGGAGTTGCCTGTATGACCTTGTTGCTGTTGTAGTACATCATGGATCTGGGTGAGCAGAAGTTTTCCAGCTTTATTAAATATGCTTCAGTGTGTTCTTTGTTTTTTTTAAACAAAACAGCCTCGTGCTGTCTGGGGTGGGGCACTGTGCTTTGTTTCCCTCAAGCTCAGGGATAATTCCATGTGCTTTTATCACCATGGTAACAAAATTACCAGTTGCACCCATAAATAATACATTTCGATGAATGTTCAGCCGTCGTAAATCTGTACGTTATCTTTCAACCAACTCTGCTAGTGCCAACATCGACTGAGTCACCCAATCACTAGAAAATGATTCAGAACCGATTTGCTGGAAAGCTTTGTGGACAGCTGCAGTTTAAAAATTCATATAGCCTAAATGCTGAACGACATCAGGCTGAGGGTCCTTGAAAAGCATTCACAATATGTTAAGAGGAGCTCTTGATCAAAGTGCCGCTGTTATATCTTTGCCCTCTAAGTGGCGTTAACGCACTGCTGCGGTAAAGTTAAATATGCCTGTTTCATTTCAGCCAAAGAAAATGAAGCCTTTTTTTTCCAAGTAGCCAGACAGCAGAACGTCATGTAGTGACTGTGTCTGTCTTCACAGGGTTGGATCAGGCCATTATACAGCATATGGCAGCCATGAGGGCCGCTGGTACCACTTTAATGACAGCACAGTTACTTTAACCAGTGAGGACACTGTGAGGAAGGCCAAGGCCTATATCCTCTTTTATGTGGAGAAGACTGGTCAAGGTCCTGGAGACAAGAATGCCACGAACAGCACACCTGCAAAAACTTCGGCCGTGGACACAGGGACCGTGGGCAGTGCCTCTTCAGAAGCAGTTGCTCTGGACAAGGTTGCCACAGACAGTGTTTTGATCGATGCAGCAGCCTCACAAATGGTAACCTTGGATGAGAAAGCGCCAGATAAAGCCACCCCGCAAAACGTGGGCAATGACACGGCTCCACTGGATCAAGCTGACGACGCCGCTGTGGCGGCTGCAGCAGATATGGATACCTCAGACAAGGCCGCCACAGAGGAAGCTAGTCAAGCTATACAAACTGTTAGACAATGATTCTGTCTGACTTTTCTGCCTCAGACCAGCTCCTCACTCCGTGTTGGCTTCACCTCAGTCACATTTATCACCGTGCTTGATTATAGTAGTTAATTTTCACATTTATTGTACCTGCAACTGTTTTGTTTTTGTGATCTGCATGATGGCATCATGTATAATTTGCTGCTTGATGTTTAGTATGATTTTTCTTTTCTGCATTTATTTTCTTGATATATTCCTCAGTTGAGGTAGACCTCACCACATGTAATAGATTCCAAAGGTGATTGTTTCGAGTAATGAAGTAAAGCTTTAGCTTTGGAAAGCCTTCGTTGGTCCAATGTTTAGCCTAGACTGATGAGATTCTTTGTCAACACACTGTCAACAATATTTTAAGTTTCTGATGTTTTGAGTTTATAATTTTATATTTCCAGTGTTTTTAAAAGCCCTTTGCATATGTTTTCCTGTTATTAGTGGAGATTTTAGGATTTAAAATGCAATGTGTTTATTGACTGACAAGTGCTCATTAGGGCTGTAGAAAGCTGTTTTAACTTCATGACCAGAACCAATGTGAAAGAAATGATCATTCTGTTTTGTCTGTATCAATGCAACATTGTCGTGATTTAAAATGGGTTTAAATACTGGCCCCAATTATTTTCTCTCAAACTATGTGTTGGGGAAAATAGTGACAAAATATACCAGAAAATTCGTTTTTAAAAATGTTTTTGTTCTAAAAAAATAAATGTTTTAATCTGTGTAGGAAGACATGAAATTCATTATCTGAACAGATGATGACGATACAGTTAAACAGGCAAATCCATGGTACTAATCCTTCAAACAGTCATTTGTATCTACAGTAGGTCCAGGCAGATTGTTTTTTTTGTTTTTTTTACAAGAATAGTTGGCCTTGCAGTGTTAGGAACAAGGGGATTAAAGTAGAGCTGAAGCATCATTTAAATATACTGATCTGCACAGGGCCAAAAACAGTGTCGTTTAATATCAGTTTTTGCTGTATTTCTTTTTTAAACTTGTCTTTCAGGGAAATTCAGACATGAAAAGTGATTTTTCAACAGCTGTTTGTAATTAATCTGGATCTTCAGAAACATGAAGTATGTTGTATTTATGTGGCCAGAAGTATGTTGTATTTATGTGGCCAAAAGAATGATCCCCACACCCTTATTATAGCTTTTAATGGAAAATAATATTTGCTACGTCTCCATGACCTTAACAGACCTTTTTAGCAACCTTTTTTTGTTGTTTTTCTTTTCTCCACCCACACAGAAACGCACACACGCGTGCACTAAAAGCTCCCCTCGGGACACATGCCAGCCAGTCAGCCTCCCTGCTCAGACTGGAACAGACTCTCCTGTATGCGGAGGAACAGCTGCTGCTCCTCGCCTGCTCACAGGTGGCTGTGGGCTCGCTACTCTGTCCCCATTACTAACACAAATGGCCTTTTTCCCCTTTGCTTTTTATCTTTCGGTGGCTAGATCACAGCTGCCAATAATAAGCTCACATTGCATTGTGTTTACTGGATCAGAGGTCCACTTGAGGACGTCATGACAGTGAGTCACGGTACAGACTGTGATCAACCTCCCATCAGTGGCATTTCCCAACGTCCTGCCTTTTTTTAGTGATCTGCGATAACAAGTGGAACACAAGACAACAGGTAATGTAGCATAGCAGTGTCCTTGTGCCGTCTCACCAGCTTTGTTCTGGTTGAGCAGTTTCAATGCATGTTCACGCTGACTCATAGTTCTTTGTTCCTTCAGGCAAATTCTGGCATGACCGTGTGCGTGTGACGTTCACACAGCTGTGCCAAGTTTAAATTATGATATTAAGCTCTGTAATTATGTTGGATATGATACAGAAAACTTCTAAGGTCACAAATAGGGCACAGAATGCTTTTATTGTGCTGGCTTTCATTTTATCCTCTACAGTGGAGTCATGGAATTAAACTGGAACCCTGCAGCGTAAGGATTCTCTCAGGACGTGTTGGACGTTTAAATAATAGTTTGAGTCTGACATGGTTTCTGTATTACACCTGCTCTTTGTCTGTCATCGACCAGTAATGAGGCTGATATCAGCGCCTGTGTGTCGTCAACCACGCGTTTATGAGTGGGTTGGGACTTAATGTTAGTGTTTTGACTAAAGGGGCACTCATTGCAATTAAAGGAGCGTTATATTGTAATGCAGTACACTCAGTTTATGTCTGTCTGACAACTAGGCCAGCACAGTGTAAACATCTGGCTCGGCCGAGCGCTCGCTGCCTGTTGAGAGCCACGACAGATGGAAAGGGAGCGTACGGCTCAAACACTTCCATCTTTGACCGTACCGGCAGTTGTCTTCCCAAAATAGCCTGCGCTCCACAGCCTTATATGTGCAGGCCTCCAGCATGTGCCTGAGGAGGCATCATGTATCTAGGTCACACAATGCAGGCTATGGGCTCATTGTTGCTGCCTACCAGCAGGCCCATCACCGCCTCGGGGACAAGGCCTGTGTTTCTGTCACGGGACGTTTCAAAATGCAACTGGCCCAGCTCAACAGGGAATGTCTTCTCCACCTTTTCTCCTTCCTGGACAAGGACAGCCGCAGGAGTCTGTCCTTTACTTGTCACCAGCTGCGCCAGGTCTTTCTGGACCCCTGCCTCTGGAATCTACTTCACTTCAGCTCCCCTTGTCAGCTGAGGAGGGACAACTTTGTGCTGGGACCCTCGCTGCGGTACCTGACTATTTGCTGGTACTCCAGCAGGGTCCTCCAAGTGTGTAACATCGAGGACTGGCTAAAGAGCTCGTTTCAGAAGGACATCTGCAGCAAACACGAGAGCCTCGTCAGCACTTTCCTGGCCAGTGTCTGCCAAATGTGAGTGTGTGGTTTTCCCGTACTTTGTTGTATATTTTGGAACGATGACTTGAAAATGATTCTTCTGATGGTTATGGTGAAATAGATCAACACAAGTTGAACAAAACACTGTTGGCCTTTCATGACTCCCGAGTGTCCGGTTTGAACCTTCACCTAAAGTCTGCTTATATTACTAATACATTTTCCTACAATTTTATTTAGAATTTGTTATATAAAGTAGTTACAATATACATAGGTAGAAATTCTTATGGGAGTAATGCACATGAATTTAAAGAGGAATAAATCTGCAGCCATACACAAGCTGTATGATGGGATGTTTCAAGCTGTAGCAGATGTTTTGCTGCTGATGGAGCTCAGCCTCCATTTTATACCAAGTATTTGAGGAAGTCATGGTCGTTCCTGCTTTCTTCTGGTTTTAAGGTGATGTCAGAGTACTTCACTTTGCAGGAATCCAAGGTTTCACAGTCCTGTGTTACACATGAATATTTACACTCGTGTCTTGTTTATTTAATTAATTTCTGGTCACGTGTTTTGAACACAATCATACGATTTCGTTTTTTTCAGGGTCATTCACACTCATCACAGGGAACCAAACTGTTTTCATTTAGAGGCACATGGCTGAGGAAGGCCGCCATGTTTGGCTGTAGGCAGCGAGAAACAAAGTCATTAGAAACACATGGCGCATTTAGACTTGGCTCAAAAGACACAAGGAATGTCACATCTGTGGGACGTGAGACTGATTCCATTAACTAATATAACTGTGGTCAGATATCAAATTGATTGATGTGACAGCTGGGTGTGATGGGCCACTGAAACGGAGCTGTGTTTTGGCTGGGTGTGCGTGGCTGGCTGCACGCAGCACACGGCCTGGAGAGGCGTAATGAGGTCTCTGGATAATTTCTTCAAGGCAGCCAGTAATAACCGTGGATGTGAGGGTCCTGGCCACCGCAGCTGGCCGGGAAACGACGAGGGAAGAGCGGCTCTTGCACTGGCTCTGTGAACGGCTCCTGTGTTGTGAAATTTGAGGCATGAGCGCTTAGAGAGCGGTAAAAACCAGAACCACCTACTTTGTCTGGGTGCTGCATCTCATGGCCCTAATACAGACTCGTTGCATAGTGATCAACCCTCCCAAATAGTCTAGGAAAGCGAGCGCACGTGACAAAGTGGGAGGGGACGCAGGGCGGCCGTGAGGGGGGGGGTGATCAAGAGCGATTTGGCTGCAGACCCTCCCAGTCAGCTGCAGAGTGGAGATTTACGCAGGCAGGTGGAGCCAACAATTGGCTCTTTGTTGCTGTCAGAGGAATGAACATGTGCGTCTGCCTGTGCCTGCCTCTTCCTGGATAAGACTCCACGCAAACTCTGACGCGTGTCTCTCTCTCTCTCTGCTTTTTTAGTCTCTGTAAAACGTAGCATGTCTTTGGGCCATTTCACAGCACGGTTTCCAGGGCAATAGTCCTGTATCACAGTAAATCACTTATCAACTCATCATCGTCACGGTGTTAGAGTTCTGCAACATGAATGCTCATGTGAAACGTGGCGTGTAGTGTGGTGTAGATGCCACGCTGGGTGGCAGAGGAAGGTTTACCACCAGGCGTTTGTAGTTACATATTTCTGAGTGGTTTCATCAGTTTGATCTGCTCCATTTCACCAAATACAAACATCTCGTCATAAACAGGTTTGGGCACTTCTTAGAATGTTATTTAAGGTTTAATTTGTGCCTTTCCTGGTCACAGTGTACATACAACGCAGACAAACAGCTGCTTTAGATTGTGAAAGATTCCCAAAATCGTTTTTTTTACAGTTCACAGGATAATTTGACCAGACAAAATAACTGTTAGGAAACCAAACAGGTCATTAGAGAGATGATTACAGGTTAGTGGTGCAGCGTTCTGCTTTTTCTCAGACCAGAGTGTCGTCCACGCTTCTTGTTTTAACACGAACTGCTCCGCATCGGGCCTCTGGGTTGGAAATCAGGAAACCCTGAGAGGCTTTGTATTTTATCACAGACAGATGGGGCTGGGGTAATAAAAATCCCCCAGCACACCAGCTATGAGACGGTTCCTTCATGCAGTACATTTCTGCGAGTGAGAGTGTGGGCAAATGCTGTATGCTGCTGCGTGAAAAGGCCAGAGAGGAATCTGATGGGAACAATTAAGACGCTGTTTCACACAAATAGTTGCATACTTGAGTAGGACAAAAACAGCAACAACAGCTCTTCCCTGATCTGCACTGTGTGAGGGGAGGGGCCACGGAGGTGGATTATGTAATGATGATTGCTTTCTGTCATGTTTACGTCTACTTCTGTCTCCCCTGCGCTGGACGGGACCATCTCTGCTGAAACCGAACAGCCCACTGTTCCCCCACTTTCCTTTTTTCATGTTAACGCCACTACTGTGCAGCCACATCAGCTGACAAAGCCACACTGTGCGCATGCAACAATGCAACGGGACACGTGGACCGACTGCGCTATCCCATGTCCAGAGGTTACTGGGGCAGCACCCTCCACACTTTCAGGCAACTGGAATGTGTTTGGCTCACATGCAGTAAAGTGGTAAGATTATATAAGCTTTATGTAATGCGCATCAGCGAGCATGAATGACATCCCTGATCTGTTGCCATCAGGGTGTCTGCAGCCTGCTGCTGGTCTGCCAGCAGGCTGTGCCTTCCTCATACTTGGTGGAAACAAGCACTAAAAACACGGATTTTCACAGCAGCAGTTCGTGTTCATCTTTGGAAGTGATTCCTGCAAACGTGAGCATGAAAACGGCATTTTGCCACCGTGCTGGCACACTCTAAACATCCTGTTATTGTTCCCCGCAATAGAATTAGGCTTCATTTTGCTCACAAAGCCTGTCAAAGGCTGAAATCACATGAGCCCAGTGGGACAGCGTGAAGAAAAGACGGTTCGTGCGGGTATTAAAGTGCTCTGTCGTTGCATAGATCATGTTTCTGCCCCCTGGTAGTTTGGTTTTCTCTCATTCAAATAAGGCTCAGATCTATATACTCCCCAGTGTTATTTGATTCTATTCAAGAGATCAGCGTAGTGTTCATCTGAAAATAAGCACACACAGCACTGGTTATGAGTCCTTATCCAAACAAAGACACATGTCCTGATGTACAGTCTGTCCCCTGTAACTGATAGTGACTGATTTGTGCCACAGGTGTCCCAACCTGCTCTGCTTAACCCTGTCTGGCTGTGGACACATCTCTGACCAGGACGTGATCTCCGTGCTGCAGAGCTGCAGGAAGCTGCGCAGCCTCCATCTGGAGAACTGTGTCCGCATCACTGACTGCAGCCTGGAAGGTGTGGTGGCTCATGGAGACAGTCTGGTGGAGGTTAAGGTGGACTTTTGCAGGAACATCAGTCAAGCGGGCCTGCAGGCCGTCAGAGAGAGGAGGCCCTGCATCCGGCTAAGTGCAGAGAGGAGCGCCGATATGATCCCCGACAGCCAACCCGAGGAAAGGGTGGCGTTCAGGAGGACGCTGCAGAAAGTCCTACATTTCTCCTGAGGGAGGCGCCTCCACATGAGGAAGTGCTGGTGTGATCTGGGCATCATGTATGGACAGTGGTCTGGGCTGCATTAGGCTTTTGGTCTGATTTGTATTTCTAGGTGCTTTTTTACCCTTTTGCTGTATATCCTGTTTTTTATATAACATGATAAATATGAATCATTAGAAATGTTCTTGTTCTCGTCTCATACATTACATGTAATAGTTAATCAATATTCGATAGAAGCTGAAAATGTTATGATAGTGGATGGATTTAGAAAAATGAAACAGGGCTGATTCCTGTTTTTGTATCTTTCATTCATAAAACCTGCACAACTCTGTGTTTCATGAGCTCGACTACTTCTTGACCAGTGTGCTTGCGGTAGCAAAGCTGGTGGTTTCTCCACTTTCGCATTCTTTTTGCTGACCTTGGCTCGGCTGCTCGCTCCAGCTACTGATTAGCATACAGTTAAAAGTCAGTGAGGAGATTTCTATCTGGGCTGTGACCGGAGCCTTGAAGTAGGTTGACTGGGGGAGTGTGTCTGTCTTTAAATGTCACGTGACACATTTACTGCGTTCTGCTACTGCTACATGCTCCCTCTTCTGTAATTGTATGTCTGAGGAATGACCAACACAGAGAAGGTCAGCTTGTTGAATAAGCCCTTCACCATCCACATCCCAGCAACAATAAGTGTTTGTTATTGTCATTTATCCAGTTTTATCTTTCAAGTAAAATCTAAAATTGAATAAAATCAGATCTCTGTATCGTGAGCACAGCGATACAGACTCGCTTTAAAGAGGCCAGACAAGCAACGCAGTAACATGTCCTCTACTATCAAGATACGTGTCTTAATTGCATGCTTACCAGAAGTGACCATTAAAGGTTATGATTTCCAGGTGGGGAGGCTCCTGAGGCACATGGCACAATAACAGGAAGGAGACATGCAACGACACGACTGCATTCTAGTCCCCGCTCGGCTTGTTTCCACCAGCTCTTGTGGCGAGGTTTTCTTTTTATGGCTCTATGATTTCAAAAAAGAAGAGCTTGAAAGACCTGTTGCCCAGATGTGTGTCCTTAAAAGCGTTGCCATTTTCAGCACAAGCTACTCAGTGAGACGCAGCTGCAGACGTTTACTTCACCAGTGCCGCTGTGTGAGACGCTGTACTGCTCCTCATTCAAGCAGCTTTCTCTCCTATCCTGTATGTTCTACTGTACTGCCGGACTGTGAAAGGGCTCGTGCTGGCTGGGATTTGAGGATTAGGGTCGGCTACGTCTTCAAACAGACCACACACGCTGCAATTACATCCTTCCTTTATGGGAGCAGTCTGCTGGAGGTGTCACTGAAACTGTCTCCTGGTTGGTGACATGACTTTGTGACCATTGTTCACCAGATAAGCTGAAACAGAGGAGAAGCCGCGCTGCAACAGGCCACGTGAATTCAGTAAATACAAGCTAAAATACACGCTGCTACGCGGCCTGAACTAAATGAACAGCAGGACTGCAACATGAAATACTCTAAAACACTAATTTCAATAAACTGATTAAATTTGTTATTCTTGCTCTATTAGAATAACAAATTTCATTAAAGATTTCAGCCGAGGGAACCAGCTAGCTCTCTAATCATTTTAATTAGCTGCTCTGCTTTCGACAAGTGGCACCACATGGAGAGATGAGAGACTAGGATGGTAATGATGTGGAGTTTTGAGCTCGTAGGAAGACGAATGCTTATTAGAAACTCCAAAAATCCTCTAATCATTTGTTTGTTTGGTTAAAGTGTATTTTGCTGAGCCAGGTGACATCCAGCGTGGAGGTGAAGTCTGATATGTGAATAAGCGGGATGTTCACGTTTCCAGTAAGGTCTCGCTTACGACCGCTGCCTCTCAGTGAGACTTTTTGACTTTAGCTCTCTAGTTTTCACCAAACGACTTCTAAAGCCATCATTTAGACCAAGGGGAATGTGGAAGCGGTGGGAGCGATCCAGTGCAGTTACTGTGGTTCCCAGCAGCTTCACACGACTGCGCCTCATCAGCCTTTCACTGTTTTAAAGCCAAAACATTGTGAAGGGTCTCTATTGATTTGCACAGCTGTAACGCCAGACAGCTGACTGTCACATAAACAAAAGCTTCAGATCTGATCTAACCAAAGCAGAACCTTTTTGTTCTACTCTGATGCAGTTGAACGTAGCCACCTCCATTTCCTTCTGAGATTTGAGTTTGTTATAGTTGTTGTTCCTAATGCGTCATCACGCCTTTAGCCTCAGGACAGATTCGCTAAACTAACTTCTGTACATGCTGCTTTTCTATTTTCTTTAGGCCCCACTGAAACGTGACCCGTGTTTTATTTTTCCTCTGGAGACACAAAACACAAGCACTGTAAACGAGCTGACGGCGTAATTCACACATTGATCATTGTAACAGGCCTTAATGGGCTAATGTGACAATTCAACACAACCTACCAAAAAAGAACTTTCTTAAGAAACTAAATGAGGCTGGTTAGTGAAGCAAGTACAACCAAGGTGTCCGTCAACATGTTTCCTGTTTCTGGACTCAACGTTGGCCACAGAAATAAAATCTGATAGAAGGTCTAAAAATGATTTATTGTGCGCTCATGGCAAAAATATATTTAAGCTACAACATATTGGTTAGACTCAGTGGTTTTACTATAACACGGCATTAAACATTGGGAAACTGGCTGGATAAGGATCATGTAAATACATACAGCCCCTAAACAAAGCTCAGGCTTCTCCTGCCGTCCTCAAACCCTGCATCAAATATAGATGGTCTCAGCAGGCTAAGAAGCCTGTGTGTTATCTTTAGGATCCATACAGCAAGAAGGCTTTTGTTGAACGAGCAGGTCTGGCCTTTCCCCTGTGTGAAATATGAGCTGATAGCGACAGGATGCTGGGGGTGATAGAAGGAGGGGGACTGCAGGGATGGCGGTGAAAGGCAAAGGGGGTAGCCGTCTCAGCCCTGAAACCTGAAATCAGCAGATTCTTGACAGCCTTATAAGGTCAGCCATGGGAGGCATTTCCAGTACGCATCCACTGATTACTCACCCTTAAAGGGGAGGAGGGGGAAGGGGAGAGGAAGGAAAAGGAAAATAGGGAGGGTTTGTGTTTTTTGGTATTTGAGAGAGAGAGAGAGAGAGAGAGAGAGTGTGTGTGTGTGTGTGTGTGTGGGGGTGTGTGTGTGTGTGTGTGTCATCCAGGGCCAGACTCAGGGAGGGGCTATGTTTATCGCTGTCTCATTCACTAAAGGAGACATCTGAGCCGCCGTGTGATATCAGATGTGCTGTTACTAATCAGTAACCGTACTTCATACAGCCCAGAGGTTTTTGTCCCCAGAGTCTGGGCTATAGGCTGTAACGTAAAACTCCACAGCGCTGACGCTAACAGGGTCTAGACAGACGTGCTCTCCTGTCTGACTCCTACTTTTCAGGGTTCTCCTCTATTATGACATGAAGGTATTGAAATCGAACTATCTTTAAAATTCAGCGCGGTCGTATTACAGGGTTTGTGTAGGTCATTAGGGGAATGTAACTAAACACTACACACACGTACAATACACAGTAGAGAATGATTTTTAAAAGTAAATCTACTTAAGGGTGTATGTTTATATCGTTGCTTCCTTTTTTCTGCAAAGCTTTTGATTCCAGCCCACAGCTTCTTCTAGTGGTGTATCTACCTGTGTAAGTCCCAATCACAGAACCACAGACGCTAAGAAGTAGTAGCTACATCAGTACATCATCTTCTCCCACCAGTGCTGAACTAGATGTGCTTCTGTTTTCAGCGCTGGTAACCAGGAGACCATGTTAATAATGTAGCAGCTCTTTGAAGCCTTTTTTTTATCCTAGCATACTTCATTCTTCATGTCACTGCTGGAGGCTCCTCATGTGAGGCCTATGGCTCCTAGGTGGCTCTCTGGAGTCTTCCCTGTAGCGGAGGCCACTCTTGAATTATTCGTAGGGCTGTAAGTCCAGATTTTCATGATGATTCAATGTTTAAAACTGAGAGTAAATAACATAAAAAATGAAACATTGTAGGAATCCGAACCCTGCACTAATATCATGCAGGGAGAAGGGAAAGTACTGGCGCAAGGACACAAGGAGTACGACGGGATGATGTTTGTCTCTGGCAGAACGTGACAGACTGAAAAAGGAACAAGAAATAGCTCAGGAGCCACAACACAGACGGGGTTTGACTCAGTCATTGGCAGCCTCTCGCCTGCTTCGTTCACACGCTGTGAAACCGCATCAGGAATGTATCCCAGTTTCATGTGCAGCCTTTGGAGGGAGAATTAATCCTTCACCAGCGTGAGCTTTGCTGATTGTACACTCTGTCTTAAACAAACTCGCACCATGCCCTGTAAAAAACACACACACTCAAGGAAGCTACTGCTGAATTCAGTGGAGATGTTTTTTTTCCCCGCATGGTGAAGGTTTGGTTTTCACAGTGCGCTGCTCCCTTCCAGCCACCCATGAAGCATCGTGTAACGCGTCTGGCCTAAAAGGGGAATCTTGAGTAATCCAATCACCGCACTAATGGCATTCAGAAGATAAATAGCTGCTTTGGTTTTCTTATTCCCTACATTCTCAGCTCCTTGTTCTCTCCCTTTCAAACACTACGTGACGAGGCCTTGCCTGTCATAGCAGGGTGATGTGAGGTAAAAGCCGCCATCTTCTCTTGCGGTTATTTCGTACATTCAGTGTTACTGGCACACGGCGAGCTCCAGAAACCAACCTATTTTCCTAACAATATGTATTTGTGCACATATTTCTCTTTCTCCCTCGATATTTCCATACATTCTAATGATTCCAGATTTGATTTCCCTGTGGTTCTTTGCTAACTTGTTTTGGCCTAAGGCACAAACGAAATAAGAGGCAGGAGCACACGGAAGTGGGGCTACCGCTCCCCTGTGAGCCAGAGGACGGGTCTATTTGTGGAGCTATTTCTGTTTCTGTCTGTCAGAGCATCGATAAAGGCTGCCGAGCTCCGGCCAGAGCACATGTGAGGGAGTAACTGGAGCACCAAAGGGGAAGACAGTGAAGACACCGATGATGCTACTTGGCTTCGCTTCAGGCGAGGATGGAATTAAACACAGCGCAGGATATGAAGAAGCACACAGGGCTGATATCGTATACCACGTGCAGCTTGCTTGTCCCCCATGTGGCGTGATAATTAGGCAGGCGGTATCAGGGCCCTCTGTGTCGGCTGTCGATCACAGCTACTAGTGAGAGGCTGCATGCTCGGATCAGGCTGCCTACCCAACTGGTCGCACCCTGCAGGGAATGTAGGAGGAAAGCCAGCCTCCTCTGACGTTAGCAATGCTGGAGGACAGCGCAGAGCAGCAGATGACATGTGCAAAGAGGAGTGGGAGGCTGAATCAAGCGTGCTCATGAGTCACAGCATGGAACCATGAGCGCACTACTTATAATGACAGGCTTTCAACTGGAGTTCATAATGCATTCCCTCTTTTGTTGCACTCAAAGCATGGATGGAGGAACAGACGCTGTGAGGACCTTCTCGGTTCCTCCTGCATTAATACGTGATCGTCATTTTTGTTGCAGTTGCTCACAGTTTGATCTGCTTTGATCGATACCTGAAACAATAAAGCAGGTTACGGAGAATTTGAAATGTATTTTGGAAAAAAAAAGGCCTAATTATACAGCATTTGTGTAAAAATGACAAAAATTTTCACAAACAGATGATCAAGAAGTTACTTAAATGTAATCAGTCAGAAAAAAGTGATCTGGGAACACATCAGTAGGATACACGTAGCTCACGCATAGCAACAGTTGCCGTACGTATGACGTATACTCCGGTGAACCCTGGCACCTCTGACCTACTTCACACGATTCCCTGGATGATATACGGCTCAGCTGTGACATTTCAGCTGGCTCTCAGGAGCGTTTTAGAAAATCAATTCACTGACAGGTCAAGCTAAACCTCACATTTCACATAGTGTCTTGTTACATTCTTTTCAAAGGGAGATGTCAAAGGTTAGGTCGGGTGTGGTAAAAATAGCCAGGAGCACTTTCTTGTCAATACCTTCCTGTAGAGGCTAAATGAATAGAAGTTTCCTCTTGCCCTAAATTCTGCAGAAACCTATTGTAACTATTTACATCATAGTAACGTGATGTGGGAAAAATCCCACGTTTTAAACTGTTTACTGTTTTAAAACGCTTCAGGCATCCAGGGTATAACATCACCCAATAAACTGGCGTGCTGACATTTATAGGCTAAATTAATAAAGACAGGTGAAATAATAACATGTCACTGTCTGTAAGAGGTGGATGAATTGCATTTTAATCACTTATAAGTAGCTGAATTTGTTCTAGTTTAGTACTGTACAAATAAGTAAACACTTTTTTCCATTTGGCTGGATGGAGACAGATGCGGCACAGAGGGAGGGTGATGTGCAGAATGTAACAACCAAGTCTCTACAACTTTATCTGAAACTTAGAGAACAATGTTTTGAGACCTATAGCAACTTATTCATAGCACATACTGTACCTGGGGCCAGTAGAGTTGCATAAGCTGTCTTATAGCTGGTAGAATAAACAGTCAAATAAAATTCTCAACTGATATGCTCAACTGTAGACTGAGTCACTCTTCTCTTATTGTATCTGGTTCATGCTACAATAATGCAATCATGGAAATAGGCTACTAGTTAATAAGAAGCGTTTTCCTGGTTCTTCCCTTTGTGCTGACAGCGAAACGCACGTAGCAGCTAAAATGTCGTGACCCTTTACAGCGATGTGAGAGCAGCAAAAGGAGGAAATGTCAGTTGCTACACTGCAGCTCAGACAGAGCAAACAGAGGACGACGAGAGATCACTGCGTGCGCTGGTTAAGCACCCACAGGCGCACGGCCGCTTTATTTCTGAAGCGTCTCTGAATGAGCTGCAAGAGAGAAGATGTTCAAATGTTTTATTTTGGGCACATCTGGTAATTTCTGGCTGGGCTTCCTGCTTTTCTCTTTGATCTGTTACAGTAAACCTGTTGTGTCATGAGTGTGAAGAAGATGCGTTCAGAATGTAATGTCAGGCTGGGTAATCAGACAACCTGTAAAGTGGAGACAGATGGCGGTGGACGCACACACTAATCCATTAATTGGTTAGTACTCTTAAACTTATATAAGCGCGCAAATGCTTGTGTTGTTTCCAGCATGTACACATGGAAATGTACACAAACCCACCCACCTGCTGTATTTCCATCCCCCACTCTCTGGTCCCGGTGCGGAGACACAGCAGATCCTTGGGTGCTGGGCTCAACCGTCTGTGACAATCTGATGCAACTGAGCTTGAAGAACACCTCACCTTCACATCTGCTTCACTGTCTGCTGTCTTTCTCCCCATACTACGTTACCAGCATATACATGCCTCAGACCGGCCAAACCGAAACACACAGAATTTCCATTACATCATCGATTCTAAACGTCTGTGCCAAAATATACACACAGAAGTTATCATCACGTGTGCCTTTCGAAATGATGGTCTGCACGCTCATATGGAAAAAGAAAACACAGAATGGTCACGTTTTAATGATTGTAAGAAAAGACCACAGAGAGGAAGGGCTGAACCTGGGTGTGCTCTAACCAGCGCAACATAAAGTCATAAGCAGTCGAGTAAAAGTAGATTCACATGCTTAGGACATTTGGGGGAGTTTTAGGCACACGAACAGACACATTTGAAGTCCTGGGGATTTCAACAAAGCAAGATTTAGTGGAGAATAAATGTCTGTAATGTTGAATGTTCTCCACTGGCTTAGTTTGTGGCTGCACATAATTAGCTGTGTGACCATTAACCTGTTTAACCGGGACCCCACTGAGCAAAGCCCCAAATGCTGCATGAATTCAGCCGTCTTTGGAAAGTTAATGGGCCATGGGGGAGGCTCGGGCTAAAATTAGGCAGAGGCATTTTATCTTGACTGGGAGTTTTGACACACAGAACACCCCACCACCGCTCTTTAGGCTGTTGGCAGATTCAATTGCGCTTGACCTAGTTAATGTTTCTGGAGAGATGGAGGGGTAAACAGAGGGAACTGCTCCTCTCCTGAAAACCTGGAATTTTCCATATTTTACACTCCCACTTCACAGAATGAGGAACATGTGGAAAATCCCCAGACTTTACAGCTTCATAACATGTATGTCACACCAAGCCTCACCATGTTAAAGCCACCAAGTGACATATGAACTGTGCTTATGACAAGTTTGCCACAGCAAGAAAAGCCTCGTCCACTTAACAATACTTAAATTAAGACTAAATTAGTTTCATGTAAATACTTTTTCTAGACACTACTTATATCCAGAAGCTCCGTGACTGCTTCAGGGTGTGTATTATGAAATTAATATATAACATCTGCTCAAATGTTTACACATTCTATTTACCCAGCAAAACCAGCGGAACAGGAACATGGTTGTTGTTGTTATACTTCCCTGCAAATGTTGTGGTTTAGTAGTTGCATCAGTCAAACCAGTCTGTGTGTGGATGTATGTACATGAAAGTTGAAAAATGTACATGTCGTACATCTTCACTTTGCACTAAATAGTCAGGAGATGTAAAACAAATGTGTCGACAGAAAAGCAAGATTTAATCATTAACACTACTAGTTACTGCACAAGCTTCAGTCTGACAATGAGTCGTGTGTCAGGGTTTTAAGCTGTGTCCAAAATCACTTCCCCTTTTGCTAATTTATCACTTTACACAGTAAGTAGTTTACCCTTTAGTGAACTTTGATCAATATGGGTCTATACAACTTTTTTCCCTTTATGGTGGCAGTAAATAAACTCCACTATTTACATGTGTTATGTGTTATTGGCACAAAAAAACCCTTTGGAACAATGTAGGTTATGTCATATTTGTTCTTCGTCAGCCTTGTGGTGTCTTCATTACAGCCCACAGTTTCACAGTTTTAAGATTAAGTTGCACTAAATGTGTCTACACGTGGCAAAAGAAAACGTGTGAAAAGTTTGTCTCTGTGTAGAGAGGGTTTTGAAACACTAGTGAAATACTAAGATGTGAGACTCTAACTATTAAACACAAGGTCACATTGGGGAAGGAGGCTGCTGTTCGCGCACGGGCTTGCTTGTGGTGTGGGTGACACAAGAAAGAGCAGCCACAAGGCAGAGGTGACAAAAAGATGACTGAAAATAGGAAAAGTGGGTGTAATAACGTCAGAAAGGGCAGCGAGGAGGCAGGAACAGGATTAACGAACTGCATGTAGAGTAATAGGAAGGATGTGTGTGTGAGCGAGAGAGGAGGTGGGGGGCAGAGTGTGTGTCACGTGTAAGCTGGAACGAGCGCAGAGCTGCACAGAGGCGATCTGTGGACACAGGAGCAGCGGCGTCAGGCTGTCCGTCCCTGAGGTCCCTCATACGCCTCCACGTGGACCCCGCATCGCGAAAGCAGCGATTCCGTCGTATCACACTACCCTACTAAGACGTGTCCCATAAAAGTGGATCAGTGTGAATGGATTTACTCTATATGCACTGCTCCTCTTGACCTTTGACCTTTGACCCAACACCTGCACTGCCTCATTCCAGCCTCGCAGTAAAGCTGGTCGAGTCGGTACGAAGTGACATCTTTGTGTTTCTGTTTCAGAGGAGCTGACAGGGTGGAAGCGAACTCTTTCGTGTCGACACTGCGCACGACTCCTCAGAAGCAGGCTGGAGCCATGCCAGGTACTTTTTCATTTTTAAAGGTTGGAATGGCAGCCAAAAAGAGCTGTAGCCCTAATGCCGGTCTCCCAGAGTTATGCAATGCATGACTACAGCAGCAGCATAATAAAAAAAACAGCATAAAGGCCATATTGAAACCTTTTTGTTCTTATTGGTGAGGAAAGCAGAAACCTCATACCTGGGACAGGGACATGCACACGTGTTAACCACTAACAACTCTATTGTTAAGGAAGAACAATTCAGAGCTTTGACTCTTTAGAGTAACTCTAAATTTGGCAACTAACGCACCTCTGCTGCTCTGCCACAGCCGCGAGGTGTGATCATGAGGCATCTCAAGGTGAACGTGCACTCTGACAGGGTCTCAAACGACAAACACAAGTGACACTCAACAGAACTCTAGGCGTGACTGACTGTGCTGCAAGCATGGGGGTTTTAATCAGATGCTCTAAGAAAACAAATATGGATTTCAGCGCCCAATTCCAAACATGTGCTGCTTTTGTTGTTGTTAAAAGTGGTCAAACAGCGTATTACAAAGTCTTTTGATATTTAATACTTTTTTACTTTTCGAATGACGTGGACTGAGATTAGCATCAGTATTGACACAGCAGAATTTGGAGGTAATCAATTTATCAGATTAGAATTTAAGTAATGTGTACAATAGATGGAATGATAAATATTTGATTAAAAAAAACTGACGAAGAAAGGGATGTGGTTTGAGGTTTATAAAATAACACACACTTTCCAACAATGACACATCTGTGATGCTATGACAGCAGGCCTGTGATGAAGATACAGTATGAGCATCAGCTCCACTCTGAGCGATCCTGGACGGCTGCCTACAAAGAAATTATCAGCTCTAATCACATCACTTCTGGATAAGATCTCACACTGAAACGCCCACGTAATGATCCCATAAAAGTGCTAGCAGAGGGAGCGTGGGCTGTTCTACATTGGACATAGATTTGGCGAATAGCCTGTTGTCAAGCCTCAAGTAAAGCCTTGGTCATCCTACCAAGGAGCGTCTGCAGCGTGTCTGCGTGTGATGATTACCTGCAGGACTTATCTGCAGAGTTCACCCTATATCATTACGATCGACTGATTCATTATCTTATCTGATTCATAGATCTTTCCAGAGCAACGTGTGAGCGGAGCTTGTCTGCATCACTCTTCGATTGCTGCTTTTTTTGGTTTGTTTCTCAGAAATCCCCTTATGTAACCTGACCCTTCACATTAAGATGTATTGTACTGTTGCCGCTAACTCGAAATGTTACATCATCTCCGGTCAATACGAACACATTTGCTGATGGTGAAGATAAGCAGTAAAAACCACAAATCACGAGGAAGCACAGTTTTCACTAGTAAGTTACAAAAAAAATGAAAAAGCAGAAAATTTCTGTTTGTGTGAACCCAAGGTCCAGTCCAATGAAGGAATTATACAATGTGCAGTGAGAGCAACGCTCGCATTGAGCTCAGTGCCCTGCATCATGCGTAGCCCTCCTCATCTGTGCGTGGAGAGCGCAGGCTGGAGCACTTATGTAACCCAGTTAAAATATACCCCAGTCACATGTAACGTTCAGCCCTGCAGATAGTATCCCACTGTCTCTTGAGCTGCTCTGGCACACACACACACTCACACACAGCCATAAAAGATTTCACAGTGATTGGTTGCCAGACATATTCAAATGCCTGCATGTGAACTGTCTGTGTGGAAAATGGTCAGAGCGAAGCGCATGTGACTGAGTGGAGTTGCACCAGGAAGAAGCCACAGAGGGAGAGGGAGTGGACATGTCAGGTTGCCGGAAGTCCAACCCTTTAAAGTTACGAAAACGAGCTCAGTATCGCTTCTCCTCTGACTACGTAACCTCTCACACCAGCTCTGAACGCTATTGGCTCAGCCTTGCCACACACAACTGGCACCCCCCCCCCCCCCACGCTGCTGCAGCGTGCCTACGCAATGTCACATTTCTGGTGTGTGGGTGGGGTTAAGTCGGCGGAACTAGCATTTACTGTAACAGGATGACATATCTGGAGGAGTGAGCTACACTGGTGAGAGTGGAAGACACGTTTCTAACCAGATTACCAAGAGTTACAGAGTCCAGGCTCCATGAAGCTTAACCCAAATTACGCAAGAAAGACTTGTTCAGATCATTGATAGGATTTATGCTCCAGGTTTGCTGTACACCTGATGAGATCATTATAACAACATATAAATATAGTCAAATACAGGTTTATGAATATTCAAGGTTTTAATCTCCCGTTTTGACATTTTGTTTATTATACAACACGACAGGTGACTTGAAGCATCAGCCACCACACATGGAACAAAAAATGGATCTGCAGTGTTACGGCTCACACGTGTGCGTGTCTGCGTGTGTACCCTGCACCAGCTTTGCTCGTCATCAACAGTTATGTACATTCCAGCCCCGCTCCCTCGCAGCTACGACCAAACCCATGCCTTGGTAACACGCCTGTTAATGGTGAACAGTCAGAACGTGCCGCCCGCTTGATGTCCCAGTTTGGAGCTTGCACACACACACACACGCGGTGCTTTCGTCACGCTGGGTTCAGATTTGGGTACAGGACAGCCTGTGGCTCAAAGCCAAGGTACACAGAGCTGAGTCATATACTCAGGTCATTGTAAGGGACAGCTGCTAGTAAAAGAAGAACACACATGTTTCCCTGCCAACGGCCCCCAAACAGCACACACCCGTATCCGCTTCCAGCATGCTTGCAGGTAAGGACACATTCTGTCACTGCACAGCATCCATGTGAAGCAATGATCAGCTGTAAGCTCACGCTTCAAGCTTCAGCTAACGGCTTCAGCGTCTAACTAATGCGTTAGACACAACACAGTGTGACTGGAAATGTTACACACGGGCACAAAACCATCAAAAGGCCACGAGGCTTTTTCGGAACAGAGCGATGCAGCTTTGATGTGCACCCACGCACACGTGCTGTGTTTTTCTAAACCGGAAAGGTTAGGACAAATGTTTAGGGCATGCCCTATAATAAAGGGGGCGTGAGTCTCTGATTTGGCTTTTATTTTTTATGAATGAGAGTGGGAAACATCGCGTCTCTGTGGGATACAGAATCAGCCAGCCTCCCTGACAAATTGAAAATCACAGTGCCAGTTTGTGTTGTGTGACTCATCTCAGATGCTGACAGGAGAATGCACAGATAAAAGACTTCCCTTTGTGGGGAGATTGAATATTGCCGCTGCTGTTCTTTAAGCAGATGACAAATTGCTGCACAGTTGAATGGAGTTGGATTATTGTTAATACATAAACGTTCCTGGAGATCACAGAGAAGATTTACTGCGACGTTCAGGGAACTCTGCGGTTTAATCCTGAACACAACAAGTCATTTAGGTAGTTGTGGGAGTCAGTTTCACGTGTAAACAGAGTCTGTGTTTTCTCTGTCTTCTGTCTGTAGCAGTTAAATGGTGCGTGCATATGCTCGAAATATCTCTTTCATTTAAAAAAATAAAAGTAGACACGTTTCCTCCGCTTTGAAGTGGATGTGATGCACTCCACGCTGACATGTTGGCCTCAAAGACAAAAAAGGGAAATGAGTTAGGAAGTCTTCAGCCGTCACGAAGTCTGGGGTCACCGGAGGATCTGTGCCCGAGGAGCGGAGTGACAGGAGACGTTTAAAAGACTGCAGCGGCTTACAAAGAAACTGAACATGAGTGGTTTCGCTGTGCCAGCAGGCATGTCACCTCAACTGGCTTCATGGGTGCTCTGGAGTCTGTGGTGCACATTCCTAGCAGCAGGTTGTGATTAAAACACAGCAGTAATAAGTAAAGCCACTGTTAAGACAGTGGGCTGCTGCAGCCCTCCCCCCGACTGCTTCTCACTTTGACATCATCACATAAAACAAAAATAGCCTCTATGATCACTTGACCACCAAATCTTCTTAGAATCTAATTACCATGGTGCACGGTGACTATAAAAAGCCCCAAAACAGTCCCTCTGCATTTTATTCTCAGACGAAGTCAAAACCAGTTGTTAAATGGGCAGCTTTGGTGCAGAGTGCTCCTCCACATGTGACCTCCTCGCTCTGCAGATAGAAGGGAAGCAAATGGTTTAAATTCAGCTCGTCCTCGCTGTCAGTTGAGGGAGACGAGGAGGAGACGAGGCTGGTTTTGCCTTTCGAGTGGGTGTCTCCCCAACGCACGTGATCACGTTTGTTGCGAGAGTTCATGACTCACTGGCTCCAGGCTCAGGATCCTCGTCTGGCCTCTTATCCCACCCTCTGAGGCAGCCAAACGGTAGTTGTGTGAGTCACGCATTTACAATCAATGTGTCGAACAAATATGTGGAAGAAAAAATAAATACATAAATAACAAAATATCTGTCTATCTTTTCCTGTCTATTTATCTATAAATATCTACATATATAATATAGATATAAATTGATCTATATCTTTATCTAATTACTGGTTAGAGGTACTTGTACTTCTCTTATGCATATTCCTTTATATTGTAGCTTTAATGGTCTTTACAACTAATTTAAAATCTGCATTTATAAATTCTGGTTCACGACTTTAGGTAAGTATCAAGTAAAGCAGCTCCCAGCTGATTACTGTTTATGTAAAAATCTTAAGAGTACTTTTGTGATTGACAGTTTACTTAAATCCTTACGTTACCTACAAGAAGCATAGACAAGAGACTGTGTATCAGATGATCAGTGAGTCTGCTGAAGTGTCCTTGCGCAAACACAACTTGAATTGAAAATCGCTGACTGTGCCTCCACCAGCTGCTGAGTACACTCGCATGCCACAGCTCAGGCATCATCATCATCACCCAGATGATATAATGAGGAAGAATGTCCGTAGAATGACCAAAACCAGCGCCGGGCTTGACTTTTCACCCAGCTGCTGAAATGAAACCGATCCGCGTGTCCACGTGTTTGTGTCCTTTCCATGTCATTTACGTATGTAAACCGGGGCCGCCTATCGCGGCGCCGCTGCAGGGAGGCACGAACCTCATTGGACAGTCGGCGTCATTCGGGAAGCCAATAGGAAATCCGCTGGGCTTCAGTCCCGCCCCCCCAGACACGTTGCCTTGGGAGAAGCAACACGGGCCGCTGGCTGTGCTGCCTCCTCACTCACACGCCGCACGTCCCGCTCATCAGCTGCTCTCCGCCCGACGGCCCCGCTGGATTTACCGCCGAACAAAGGAAGAGTAGGACCGTCCGCTCCGTCCTGGGAAGGTACGTCCCTTTGCCCCTTCCACAGCCAGCTCGCCGCCCGGCAGCGGCTCCCATTAAGAAGTGATTTTATTTTGCGACCATCCAGAGGAATTTGACTATGGCCGCGATCACATATGAGCAAGATATTGTTGATGGATTGATTATGTGACGGTGACGCCTTCGTGCTTTTATATAATCTACCTGATTACCACTGATGAGCAGGTCCATTGTGTCTGTTAACCCACTTGAAACCTACATGTTGGCGGAAAGATCGTGAAACGCAACTTAATTCGTTCGCTCATTTTGTCTCGTAGGGCAGAGGATGGAAATGACACGTTTGCATGAAGGAACTTTACCTTTATTTCGTCTTCATTACCTCCCTGTTAATTGTGTGTATGTGTTAAGCGACGGGCATCTCCGCTCGGCTGCCCCACCTACACAGGTGGATGTGAACATGGGCCACGCAGGCTGTTTCTGTTTGACCTGAGAAGTTCAACCAAACGCTGTCACCAGCAGCTACTACTGCAGCCATTTGAATGTCTATCAAAAACACCGCAGGCCTACTGTGCGTGTGGTGCGTTCAAAGGCCCGTAACATGTGAAGGCACACGCATCCGATGTGTTGAAGGTGTGTGTGTTTATTGTCAATTCAGCAGTAAAACATACAACACATTTTATTTTTATTCGTCATATCTTTTGCCCCTGCATGTGTACTAATAATGTTTTATTTTGTTGAGTAGTTGTAAATATATTAAGATACTGCTGGATGTAGATATATTAAGTTTGAAACAAAACAAAAGTTTGATAATGGACGGTTCTCATCGATGTGAGCTTGTGTATTGTTAGTATAAATTCAGTCCTTCAATACTATAAAAGTAGAAAATACATTTAGCTTCTCTAAATGTTCACTTTCTGTAATTTGATCCTGTGTTGTTCCCAAGCTTTGGATTTAGTGATACGCACTGTCTCCCTGGCCATTGCATTAATGAATCCATGTCTGTTGACTAAAACTGGAGAGTTATACATTGTTTATATAATGACCTGCAATGAGAAGCATCTATTTAACTTGTGCGTTGGAATAATGTTAGAGCTTCTAAAGTTAATCAATCTCTGCTCCACCCTTCACTGTAACAATGGAATCAGAAGGTGGTCGACCTGAGACAAAGAGCAGGGCAGCAATTAAGTCTCCTGCTCTCATGTTTCACAGGAAAGGCGACGTGCCAGGCTTTACCCATTCAAACCAAAATAATCTCACTTCCTTTATCTGCTAATCACAGAGGAAGCATAGTGGAGAGACGTAAAGATCGCGGGAGCGGTTCACTTCAGGCGAGGTTTTCTTCACAAGGCAGCCCTCATGTCGTGAACGAATAGTGTCAGCCTCTGTTTTTGTTGGGTTCTTCCTTCCCCCCCTTACAAGTGTCACTTGTGTTGATTGGTCTGTGGTCTGAGGTGCTGGTTGTCATGGTGGCAGACCCCTGCCCTTATGAATAAACAAGTGAACTGTGTTTATGAATGAGCGCGGGGTAGCAGCTGGCTGGTCGATGCAGCCTGAATAGGGGGAATTACCAAAACGGTCGACTGTAATATGTAGGAAACTGTTTCTGTTTGACGTCCCGGTGTGGAGATTTACGATGACGGACGCTGTCCCTGAAGGGTCGACGACCGCGTAGGATTGTTGTTGCCGGTAGGTTGTTTGGTGTTCGCTTCTGATAGTGACTAGTCTGTGTTTGCTGGCTCAGGTGTCGCATCTGCAACACAAACAGGTCATTGTGGTCTCAATGCCTCCATCTGCTCAGAGGCCGCTGCTGCGTCTCTGCCTCTAGTCGCGTCTGCGCAGCTGTATACGCAGCCTTTGACTTTAGTTTTTTTTATTCAGGCAAATGCGGCACACAGGTGCTTTTAGGGTTTCTCCGCTGTTGCTGGATTGTAGTAGCAATGACTTTCCCTTTGCTGTTTGGCAGGTCAGTGATGGTCAGTGCTAGTTAAATCCTGCAGCCGAGGATGTCTGCTACAGATTCGGACAACTCAATTGACTGGCTGGCTAGTGACAATGAGGACAATGAGAGCAAACCGGAGCCTGACTGTTCCAGAAAGCACGGCGAGACGCGGGCTCCTCTGTCCCCCAGCAGCCTTCCACACCTGGGCCCATCTGACAGCAGCTGCTACAGGAGCAGTGAGGTGAATGAAAGCGACAGCGACCCGTGCAAGGTCAGGGAGGCCTGTAGCCGAGGATCTCCCCCGAGCTGCAAGGAGACCCGGGACAGGGACATCACCAATGGACTGTATAACAGAAAAAACACTCAACAAGCAATGAAGAGGCGTCACAGCTCCACAGAGGAGGAGTGCAAGCAGCTCATCGCCAACATGTCAGAGAAAGACAGATTTTTCAGCAGCAAGGTGAGAACCTCTGTGACTCATTTCTTTTTTCCACAGGAAGGGGGGTTTGGAGGTCAGCACAACTGAGCATGACCCATCACCTATATCTGCTTTTACAGAGTACATGATGCATGACATTTCCAGTCAAGACCAACGTCCCTTATTACGGCGTAAGCAGAACTAGTCGTTTGTTCTGCAGAACCAGAATCATTCAACCACACTGTTAGTCAAACACACATTTTATCAACTGAGCAGGAGGTGGAGTTTGGGGCTCATCAACTCATGTTGTGCAACCTTTCTATTAAAATAGCTTGATATAATCTTGGTTCCTGGTTTTAAATGCGCTTTGACTGCAATATCGCCTACAAATGGGTCTATTGTCCTTTTCAGTGCATGGAGCTACAATGCTACATTAATCCACTCTCGTCAATCTTGAATGGCCTTCGTTCAGGGAGATACAGAGAACGTAAGTCAGTCATTTCATATCTTTTCTGTTCGTGTCTGTAGACACTGTTTAACACAATCGCTGTCTCTCTCTGTGCTCCAGACATTATACACTGGATAATCAGGCTTTATGTAAGAAGCCCTGAGATCTGAGAGTGAGATGTCTGAAACATGCATTGTTGTAGGACTATCAAGTGACCACAAGTATTTCCTGTGTGTGTGTGTGTTTGTGTCCATCCCTATAAAACAGTTGGTTTTGGGGAGACATTCACTTTACAGCTACACAAAAACACATTGAAGAGTTGTTGTTTTTACCAGCTGAACATAAAAAGTCAAACTTCAGACTTTCCTGGTAAATGAGCTCCTCAGTGGAGAACACACTGTCCTACTGTGTGCAGTGAAGCAGCTGCTGTTTGTGAGTGTTCAGATAGGCAGTGTAATGACATTTGGAAGATAGCGGCATGTTCGAACAGACACAGAAGCAGCTTAGTTTGGGATCTTTGTCAAGACCCAGCACTTCCTGGCCACAGAGGCAGGGAGTCTGTTGTCCTACGCACACACACACATGCACTTTTCACACAACCCATCTGCCCCACAGACTCAGTCCTGCTGTCAACACAGTTCATGTGCCTCATAGTACAACTTTCTGCTTTTCCAGGCCTCAGCAGTTTTCAGGAGAGCGTAGCGATGGACAGGATCCAGAGGATCATGGGTGTCCTGCAGAACCCCTGCATGGGGTAAGTGGCCTCAGCCTGACCTACATACTGTTCCACAAGCACCAATGAGCTTCAGCACACCTTGACATTTTGAATATTTCCTGCTTGCAGCTAAGATATTTGCATACTTATCCCACCCATGGTTTCTTGCAAATACCGTCTATACACTGAATTCCCTACTTACTATCACGCCGCTAGAAGTGGCGTTTGCTGTCTGCCTCCAACCACGTCTTTGACACATGGTTCACAGCAGTCTGCCCTGCACGGCGCTACAACCCCCACACATCATCAGGATTTACTGCAGTGATGGCTGAGCCTCACTATAGCTGGGCATCTTGTTAAAAATGTATCAGGCTTCACTGTGGGAGCAGCACACTTGTGTCTGCTTGATTTGTTCTCCACTGGGCAGACAGTATAATGGAGTGTGATATTACTCCTGCTGAGCAGAAAGCCCGTTTCACATGGCATGAAAAACACTGGAAATATCCCTTAACATTAAATTAAATATGTCACTTTTAAAAAATTTGAAAGCAGAAATTCCCTAAATGTGAGAAGCTAGAACACATGATTAATATCTGTCAAGTGGATTTTTCAGTATTTGTCATTGAGGTTTAACAATATTGTCATATTGTGATGATAATACCACCATGACTGTTTCTGTGAAGTCATTCAGGCCTCAATTTAAAATAAGGCAAAGCGTGTCCTGATGGGCATCTCCTCACTGTGACACATCAAGCTATGGTGCTATAAAGTAAAGTGTGCAGAGTGTGGCTCAGACTAATTGGAGTCCTCACCGACCAGCTGCTGCCTTCATATGGGAGACAAAGAGTGGGTGTGGCGGCTTCCCAGCAGACAGCCAGGGCAGAAGCTGGAAGGTGGACTGAACCCCTCCCGCTCGCTGCGCCGCGTTGCCAGCTGGTGGCCCTGCAGCAGCACAACGGTAGATAGGATCAAAGTGACTTTTTTAGCCGTCACCGTTGCAGATAATCTTTCACATGAATTTAACATACTCTGAATGGAGCATAGCAGGAAGGTCCCGATCATATGACACAGGCTAATCCCTGCCCTCCATCTGGTTTTGAGTGGGTGGTAATGCTGCTCTGTGCCCACCTCCGAAGAAAACTGCGTCACCATGATTAGTTTATTTTCACTGTGATGCAGTTGGAGTCTTATAACTGTGGTGTTTATATTTAGAGGCGAGTGGAACTATCACACCAGGGCAAGCGTGAGAAATGTACTAAGGACACAAGGAGCTCAGGCGTTGCCGCTAACGCTCACTCGCTGTTCGAGATTGCATATTTCCTGTGTGAGCTTGATGAAGAGATAAGATTTCACAGAAGAGGTTGGCAAGATTTTCGGTAGATTTCAAATTTTTGGGTGATTCACGTTTTTTTTCGCTCTCTCCTTTTTCTGTACGTCCTTGTTAATCTTTCAGGGAGAAATATATTAATATCATTCTCAAAATGGAGGAAATGCTGAAGAGCTGGTTCCCTAATGTAAAACTCCAAGACGAAGTCGCTGCCACTCAGACAGAGGAAGCAGTTTCTACCAAGAAACCGAAGGTAAAGTGCTGAAAAGAGCAGTGAATCCGTTGTGTAAGAGCTTTTCTGAGGCCTGCCGCCAAGAACATATGGCGATGGTGGAGTGAAGAGGGACTGAGATACCCTTTATTATTTAATCACAGGACTGGGACAGGGAAGGGAGGATTAAAAGCTATTTTTACACAGGTATTACTGCAGTCTCAGGTTTGCTAAGAACAATGAGAAGAAAAGGTAATTTTGGAGGAGTATCCCTAAAGGGATCAGGAAGGTCAGGGTAGTCTGGAACATTCCTTTTAATGGCAAATTGTGAAGATTTATTTCCTTGATAAACAGAAAATTCACGTTTCACTTTCCAGCTACCACAAATAATCTATTCAGTAGCTGTTCATAGTGTTCGGTAGTATGTCTAAGCAGCTGTTTTTTCTAAATAAGCTAGAATATAAATATTGAACATACAATTATATGTTGGCTTTGAAAGGTTTAAATATTTAATGTTCATCTAAGGTGTGTCCGTTTAGAGTAGGGACAACCAGTGACTAATTCGAGCTGATTGTAGCACTGTTTTTTACAAACAAACTACTACATGAGCGAAATTGAACCGTGTGTCCGTCTTGTTCAACAGCTGTCTCCGGTGAGCCCCGCAGCAGCGACAAGCCCCATCACGGTCAGCGACCCTCCAGTCGGCACCAAAGCCCTGAGAGTCACTGACCTCACTCCTCCTGGAGCCTACTCCGCCAGTAACCTGAAGTGGCTCCACACCTCACCCATCTGCTCGCCCACAGCAGAGCAGGCCCAGGCTGGCCCCAAGCACCTGCTGTCACCCAGAGACAAAGACCTAACGCAGGACAACGTTGTGTCCTCCAGCACAGACAGCCACACTAAGACAGACTCTGTGCCCAGGGGCCCACCGCCTGGGAAAATCAACGCGCCCTGCCTAGAGAGGCTCCTAAAGTCCACAGAAAGCATCATCACCCGCAAAGGAACGCGGGGTTTGATGGACAATAGCTGGTCCTAGTCCACACAGAGGGCTGGGTGTCCATCTGTAGACACAGCCCAGCCTCGCCTTGCCCACCTTGCCGAGAGCCAGTCAGCTTGCTTAACCCATTCCAGCCTTCAAAAGGGACATCAGCGATTCCTTTGTAATGTGGAAGGAGTACCGACGAACATGAACGCTCTGTATGGGAATGTGCCCTCTTTGACATGACAAGTGTCTGCTTTAGTTCCCCTTTCTTGACCTTTCTCCCTGTCTTTTGTTTGCGGTCTTGAATTGTGTGTGTGTGCTTGAGAGAGAGAGAGATAGCTTTCACATACAGAGATCACAGGAGATTGTGATTTCATAGCTCAGTTGTTCCCGCCGGCTTGTAGATGCAATAATCCAGTTCAGTATCTGTGAAACCTCCATTTTTGCCTGAAAGAGAAGGAAATGCAGCTGTAGTTTGCGCTGGGAGGGAGTAGTTCACACATCCAGACATGTCCGTGATCTGCTTATTGTGCTGAAAATGTGAGTGAAATGTGACGTTGTCCCTCTCGACCCCCACCATGACTCCACTCTTGCGTTTATTGATGTGACTGTTACTCATTTGTATACTTTATAAACAAGTCTTTTGGTACAACTGTTCTACCTCAGTGGGCACCATGTCACGGTTGGTAGGAATGTGAAAGCTACACTCGACGCCTGGACACCTCACCAGATCTGCAGCGAGCCAGACGGCCTCCGACAGCAGGGCCTGCAGCTCGAGTTGTCCTGCTCGTTCCAACGGAGGACGCTCTCTCTCCATGGGGATGCTCTCGTGGCCTGGCTGGTGTCGTTGCTAAGAATGTCAACTACAGATTTTTTGGAGTTTCCCAGTAGAAGGCGAACGGTGCCTGTGAGATCAAGCTGTGCCTGTAAGCCGGTAAAAAAAAAAAAAAAAAAAACCTGAGAGGATACGTTCAGAATAGTTGCTCCTCTGTGGGATGTACAGATCAGGAATTCTCCTTCTGCCATTTTCCTGTATCGCGTAAATTATTCAGATCTTGCCAACGACTTTCTGTGGTGGAGTAGAACAATTCTTTTGTTTTGCCACAGAACTGGACAGTATGCTAGACCAGCAGAGAGGGACAAGGCATTTCTCTGTGTAAATCTTACAGAAAGGTTGTCAATTTTCTCTGAAAAGTGGCCTTTATAGTGTGAAATTTTATACTTTGAAAATAAATGTGGTTATATTTGTTTGATGCAAAATGGCTACAGATTGTTTCTTCTGATTTCTTTACATTATTTTCCTTGTGTAAAATTTTCAAAATAACTTTATAGTAATGCATAATTATTTAGAAATGACCAAGTGTCTCAGCAAAAGGAATCTATGAAATAGCCCATTAAATGTCTCAGCAAAGTTCTTAAGTCAGTCAATTAACCTTCAAAGAAAGGCTGCTACGTGATTTGTATCAGACTTAGACCAATTACTGGCCCAATCGACTGGGACCACTTGGAAGGATCTTACTTCCTGAGGATCAGAATGGATTTACTGTGAGCAAGCCAGGGTGTAATTTTCAGGACTCCAGTTTTACTCTGCTTAAGCATCTATGCGGTGAAATATACCACCTCAGTATCACTTCACAATTCTCAGGAAATGTGACCAGTTTGGTAGCGGAGGCTGCCTCGGGTACACGGATCTGCTTTTATAAGTCTGCCACGCAAACCAGACAACATGTGACCTAACAGACACTGGCTACTCATTAATAAACTATAATAATGGAGGTAATTATATAAATATGAAGTAAAATAATAAGAATTGGACTTTAGTAACAGAAGCTGTGTTGACTTTCTAAAGTTTGCTAATCAGCACAATTTTTCTGATGCTACTGCCAGAGCTGCTTTCTGACCTCTGCTTCACAGAACACATGTCTAAACATATCATGTCTACTAACGAAATTCAAAAAGAAATGGCTGCTGTCTTTAAATCTAAAATTAAGCACTGCCACCTATGGGTGAAAAGTTAAATAAGACCAGTTTGTCTGGTAGGTGCATCAGAAGTAGCTTATTAAATCTGTAAAAAGATGCTGGTTTGGTTTGTGAAGTTCAGAATCAGCTTGTTCCGGGACAAATTGCGGCCTTTCCCCAATCTGAGGTTAGACTGGTCGAGGTCTGCCTGTCTGCCACTGCCTGCGCTACACAGCGTAGTCACATGCCTCTATCCCCCGCTGACTGGCAGAAGGTAGAGGGGTCCATTATCCAGACGGCATCGTTTCTGTGTTACGGCCCCAGATTCCTTTTCCCAGGGCAAGGTTTGGACTCACGTGCACAGATGACCTGACAGCATCCAAGTCCGGAGACAGCTGGCACAAATGTGCCTCACACCCACCATGGGATGGGAAGTTGTTATGAATCATAGGAAGAGCTGCAACAACAAAAAGCCACCTTTCTTATAAATCTCTCTAAGGGAGCTGAACCAAATCATGTGTGCTGTGAAAAGGCTGCCAACGGTGAACGTGATGTGCCGGGAGAGTGCACAGGAAACAAAGGGCAAACAATATAAACGTGACAAAAATGAGAAGATACTTTATGTATTACAGTGCAGGAATGTCAGGCTGTGGAGCTCTACAAGGAAAAACGATGTATTTTGTCCTTTGTGTGTATTTTAAAAACTTTACATGTGACACCTTGTTAGAAAAGTCAAGTCATGAGCCTACAGTGAAACCAGCAAGAGCTGAATACCCCATGAAACGCTCATGAATTATAGTCACATTTGTACCATTTTGTATTTAACAATGTAAGTGCCACCAGGATTACCTTTTAACACTGTAGATCAATTTTACAGAGGGAAAGAAATCATATTGCTTTCCACTTTAAAGGTTCACTCAGGTTAGGCTTTACAAAACTGATTGATTTCAGAGGGGTTTTGTCCAGGCTATGCATGGACAAAACTACAAAGACGAATCATTAGTGGAAGAGCAGAGATGGGAGCCTTTTGTTGGAAGCACTCAAAGGCGAGTGGGAGTAAAAAAAAAGGGAGGAGGACAGGTCTATGGTTCCAGTAGTGAAAATTTGAAAGGAATAATAAATAGAGCTTCTTTCGCTCTGGCTAGATAGCCTCATGTTGCAAATTGGCCTTTATTTGAGCTCCAGCTGAGTGTGAAATGACAAGGCAGGATGGTGTTAAATTACAGGCCAGGTGAGGAGAGAGAGAGAGAGGTAAGCGTGCCTTCACCTCTCAGCCATCCAATCAAGCAATGAAAACCTTAAAGACATCTCAAGCGAAGGCCTTATGTTTTATAAAAAGTCCAATTACGGGTGTGCAGGTAGTGAATAAAGAGCAGATAATCACAGCATCTCCTCTGCACACGACCCTATTAAAATTCCCCAAGCCGCATGATGAAATTTAGCAGCGACATCCTTCTGTGATTGAAGAGTTAGATGCTGTTTGTGTCGATGTTCATCATGGCTGCAGGCTTTAATCCTGCAGTTTTAAAAGGCAGTCACGACTATGCAGTTATTAGATGCCGTGACCAATTTTAATCGCTATCAGCAGATTGGATCTCGTCAGCGTCTCAGACCCACACAGAGATTCGGTTCTCAAATGTCCACTAGTCGGATAAGCGATAAGGTAAAGATCTTAACGGCTGTTCGAGGACGTGGACACAAAATCAAGGCTGATTGATTTCTTTGGAAAATTCAAGCCATTACATCCTCTCTACTGCTGGACAGAAGAAAACACTGTTCTCCTCGTCATTTATTGGTTGTTACAGCAACAAGGTTTAGAGGAAAAACACTGGTTCAGAACATCCTGTAACTTCACATGAGACTGTGGTGTGTTCAGTTCTGATCCGGCACAAATCTAAGTTTAAACTCACCTTGTTACTATGCACAGTTCATTCACACTCTGCAGAGCTAATGATGTCATCTGTCACACGACCGAGCGCCTTTAATTAAGAGACCTTTGAAGCCTGCACAATTATTGGAGGAGAAGGTTACACAAATGATGAAACAGCCCCAGTCGTGGCAGGGGAGATGTTCTGGGGCCTGGTCAGTGACTGTCTCACATTGGCTCACTGTGGCATTTTACTGTTACAAAACTAAATTGTCTGCTTCATTATTTATGGCTTAATTCCAAAGTATATTGATGTGCATAAATCAGTGTTTCATGAGGCGCTGGAACTGCCGTCCCTTTCTGTGGCGCGCAGACACAAACGACAACCGAGTACATTGATCAGGGAAACAGGCGGCTCCGGCCTCTGCAGTTCAGTTCGGTACAATTGATTGTGCTGTTCAGTAGGTCGACTTCAGCCGTCTTAGAGGAAACAACCATGTTCAAAGAGCACTGTTGTCATCCTGTGTGGGGCGTTAGTGGCGAATCGCACGTGCACAAGAAACAAATGCAAATATAACTGTACATGTCAGTAACTGCTGAGGACGTAAGGGCATGAACGCTGCTCTTCGTCAGAAGCCCCTGACCCGAGAGGTGTTTATTATGTGTATTTGTCCAGGTTGGTTCATGTTAGATTGTGTTCAAGGACGTAAAACTACTGAGATGCATGCAAAATAAAAAAGAAGAAGAATTTCCACATCAGAATATGTACAGCGTTTAATTTATTAATTCACTAGTGACATAGCTTGCTCCTGTACCACAGATTATCTTACACAAGATGTTTGTCCACTTTTGGGCAAAATGTGCACCGTCATTGCCTGAGAGACCAATTACGCAAGCAAGGCCTCATCAAACGCTCACGTCACAACCGTCCACATGCTGCCGGCTAATTGCTGTACCTGCGCTCACTGAACACTCAGAGGAGAACGGAGGAGCAGAACTGAATCCTGTGGGCTTTTTGTCTCCCTAGAACCCACGCTATGCTTTAAAAGAACGATTCATTCTGACATGAGTTGGTGGGTGCAGTTTCCTTCACACACGTACATTTTTTCGAAACTTGTACATTATCTGGGAATCTTTCAAGACTTGCACCACAAGGATTGCTTTCAAAATATCAGCTTGTGAGTAAAACGTCTGCACATATGAGTGACACAAGGCCAAACCATCTGTTTGGCTGAAGGTGCGTAGTCATCATCTGTACCTAATGGCCAACACCTGCCATTTCCCTTGGGTCTAATCAGGCACATGAGGGAGAGACAGATTGCTACATATGAAGCGCAGAGCAGAGCAGGACCCACAAGCCTCACACACCACTCACCGACAGCACGGAGCCTAAATATGGCCCCTCTTCATTAAGTCTCATTTCCAAGAATAGAGGGCAGAGTGCGCACTTGTAGGTATGAATAATGGAATCAGCCTCCAGGAGCTCATTTCCAGACATCATCATGCAACTACGGCCTAATGATCACACAGAGAAAGCGGGAGGCCGTCAGAGATTAATGCGCTGCTGATTGTCTCCAGAGCTACGCGGCCCACGGTCAGATCTACTGATGGCTGATCAGAGCATACACCCCTGGGCTCACCACAGAGACAGACGATGACATTTGATACTAATTCAGTTTCAGCCTTAATTCAGTTTATCCTATTCTTGTGACCATACCTCTGCATTATCAACATATATTCAATATTAATGCTTTTCTTAATGCTTTTTAGTTTACTCTTCACATGTTTTTTTTTTTGTAGACTCCTAAATGTATTGTTTATAATCATAAAGATTAGGACAATGTTTTGTAGGACCCACTAGATGGCACTGCAGTAAAAGACAATTAGCCCTGCAGAGCAGCTGATACTGCTTTCAAAGACACACTTTTTCGTTTTGTATCGAAACATAGGAAACTAGCTGATAAGATGCTGCCACATCTGCACAATAAGGAAGTTAGCACAGAGTCATTGCAGTCAAGGCATCCTGTCGATTTACGAAGCGACAATGTCAAAAAACGGTAATGATGTGATTTCAAGTGTCACCTTGTGCCTCACATGACTCACAGCGAAGTTCATCGTCAGAGGTGAATTATGTCCGTCTCATGCCCGGTACATTACACAGTACAGTCTGGCTTCCTGACAGAGCCCAGCAATTCCTCAGAGGCATCTGTGTCTCTGTTGATGGACACAGTTTTGGGTTACATACTGTCCAGCGTTCGATTTCCGAGGCCATGTATGTCTGTGTGAGGGGCTCATGCATCACATCACCCCACCGCCAGTCTCCCATGATCCTACGTCCCCCATCCAGACATACCGGGTGTGACTCTGTTATCCGAGAAGCTGAAGAGCTAATGGTTGCGTCTTACTGGAAGACATGTGGTTTCACTCTCTACCAATGACAATGCCACAAAGGCCTCGACTCATGTTTCAGAGAGACGTGGCTGAGATATTTACAGTCACCAGCCTGGTGATAGATTCCACCAGGCAGAAAGGAAACGAATGACAGGAACGTGCTGTAAATGTTTTGCTCGTCTCAGGCCAGTAACTCACATGTTGTCACTTAACATAAATACTTACTAAGTAATATTCCACCATGAGGATGAAGTCAGCAGTGCAGTGTTGTCCATTTCAGTCTGACAGTGGGCGTAACAGCAGTTGGACTAAGTGAGGGTCAGGGTCTCGTTCAAGGACACTTCAGCACACGACCCAAGTAAACCACGGACCCCACATTCAATACATATTCTGTTGGAGCTCTCATGCCTCAACCTGTTCAGACTTTGATGGAACTTTACATAAAATAAAGACGTTGGGTTTAGCTGAGGTTTTGGTTTATACTTTAGGAAATGAGATGCTGTCCAGCAGCGACTGGACTTTCTGACGTGGAGCAGCAGTAATGGAGCAATGAATCATTGATGAAGGCTTTTGCGATAACCTTCACCTGGATGTCAGCGTCTCTTCAGGCATTTCGGCAGCTTTGGAGCTTGACCCTCGCTGGAGCTTAAAGGTCATAGTGGTTCAGCCTCTGTTGTTGAGTGACTCGGTTTCGTGGAGGTGCGACACTAAACAGCTGTACTGACTCATTCTGCATGTTCACGTGTGACCTCACTTACAGCCCTCAGTCCCTTAACCCATCGGTTAAGTAAGACTCTTTTCAGACCATCAGCGTGGAACCGGCCTACATTGTGTCACTGCCAAATGTATTTAGTTAAATTATCCGTTCAGTCTCCTTCGGCCTAACTGAGCCCAAACAACGTGACTGTTGTCAAACAGTAATTGAGCGGTAGATGACCAGAGCTGCCCCATAACGCAGCCTAAATGCTGAAGGCGGCTACTCGTCCTTTCGTCTTCGCAGTCTGACGGGGACAATGCTTCTGGGCATAAACTCCCATCTAAACAGCCCGTTCATAGCTGTCCTGACGTACGCTAGCATAACATAATTAAGCCGCTTCACACGCACTAGAATACACTCACACCTGGAAACCAACAAACCAGGACTTTAGGCCTGAAGTGGTGAATTATCATTTTAATGAGCTACGGCAAAGTTAAAACGGAATTTAAGACATTCAATCGCTAGTATATTTTGTATATTTACACCATAAATATATCAAAGTACAATAGACTTAATAACGTCTAAATAAACCAGCTGCAAAACCTTTACATATATAAGTATATAAAATTGTGAAATGCTGAAAAACAATTGCTATTTCATTGGATGTGGGTCATGCACAGAAATGATGCTACAGTTCACAGATGGTTATGGTGTAGCAGATGAAGAGGTTGGCCCCACCTCCAGCCCTCAAACATGAATGAGTGTTAGCAGAATAACATGTAAACACTTGTGAACCTACGTACTGTCATCCTGAAGTACCCGAGCCTTTAGTCTGCCGCTACACCGGCACAATGAAAAGACTTTTACAGTGAAGAGATGCCAAACAATGCTGGGAGATTCTTAAGACTGCGGTTCATAGAGAAAGTTGTGTACATTCTGATGCATGGCTGGACATTTCTATTTCCTGCGCCAGAACAGTGGCTGCAAAGCTAAAATGGCAGCACACAGCAGAGAATGTGCTGGGCTCGTAGGAGAAAAAGGCAAACAGACACGCATCAGCTGTCAGACATAGTAACAGCTGCGTGTGAGTGACTGTACTGCAACGTGAATATTGATGCTATGGTCGCTTCAGGAAGTGCTGCTTCTCTTTCTGGTCCGCGGCCTTCTCTTCAGGACTTCTTCTTCTTGGTCACTTTCACAATCTCTCTGAAAATAAAGGTGGAAGGTGGTTAAAAACATCTATGGCCTCATCCCTCTTACTAAATGATGACTTGAGGGGCCAAGACACATACATGTTGCTTGACAGCAAAGATTCAAAACCCACACGTGTACGATTTACACACATTAGCTATAATTACGAGTGAGATGCCAGTAGGTGCTTTTGTTGATTGCATGACGTGCTGTTTGTTGCCCAGACTATTGCTATTGGCTTCACGGCTGTGTAATCTTACCCCGACCTGGTCAGGCAGGTTGTTGCTCTTCTTCATGATCCTCGTGAGGTGGTTGCACAGAGCCACAATTCTGAACGACAGCTGTTGAACAGAGCGAATGAGTCACAAGAGCAAGATTCTTTCTAGCACGCAGTGAATCCAGCTGTGCTTTACCTTCCACCTGCGCCTGGCGTACTGTCTCTTAAAGTTGTCCAGGTTAATCACAGACAACCGCTTTACCATGGCCTGCTTGGGATTCAGAGGCTGCAGAGACACAGTAGGTGACAAAAACGTCTTTCACGTCAAAATTCATAAACAGGATGTTAAAGTCTCTGTTTGGTTTCAGCCTGAATGCAACAGGAAATACACTGAACATCAGAGGTAAACCAGCACAATTTGCAAATGAGACGTGCGAGAAAAGATGAATATTTATTTCACATTTAAAATGTCACCGTGCACACAAAGGGTGACAAAGAGCTAAAATGTTGTTTAACACTCCTTTATATGTCCTGGTTCCTTCTGCCTCACAGCACAAAGAAAGAAATGCTTAAATAAATAAATGCATAATTAATTCAATAAACAAATGATTAAATAAATAAATACTACAATAAATAGAATATAAGAAATAAATAATGGACAATGATGAAAGAAAAATGTCAAATTAGAAAATTGTAAATAAAAAAATCAGTAAATAAAAATCAGTTTCGGATATAAAATCAAAATATCAAATCAATATTGAGCCACAATTTGAGAGAATTAAGATCCAAACCTAACACGAATATGAAGCCTAGCTGCAGAAACTGAGCATATTTCATCACATTCCTAGTCACTGTGACCATTCCTTTAACAAAGACCAGAGCCAGACAGACGAAAGGTCAAAGTGTGTCCTGATCTGTGTGTTTTCCTTGTGGCACAGCTTCCCTCCTCAGGACCGATGCAGCAGCTCCTTCAGTGCCTGCTCACGTCTGTGTTTAATCTGCTGCTGCGGATTCTACCGCGGCTTACTTCCAGATGCAGGGAGCTCATGACTTCCTGCATCCACCGCAGTTCAGAGGTCAGTTCCTGTCTCAGAGCCTCTAGCTGGCTGTGCCTCTGATTGTATTTCCAGCCGATACTCTCCAAACTGGCATCTACAGCGGTCACGTCCTCCTGCACCAGCCTCCTGGTGGCTTCCACTCTACGGAACTCGTAGTGAGCCTGGGAGAGCTGCTTCCTCGCCGCCTCACTCTCCTGCTTGTACCGAGCCTCCTTGTCATTGTAGATGCAGAGCAGCGCCTCTAAGTGCTCCTGCAGAGTGTGGTGGGCTCCTGACACCTCTGACAGCGCTGCCTCCATCAGGCCAACGTCTTCCATCACACTGGCCCAACGCCTGTTCTCCTGAGCCACACTTGCGTACTCTTTTCTGCGCTTCGTCTTCAGCTGCCCTGCTTCCTCCTCTACGGGTCCACAGGACTTCAGACAGAGGGGTGAAGGGGGACACTGTCATTGTCTTTGAAACACACAGGTAACGATGAGCATCCCAGCAGGCGTGTGGTACTCAAGGATTAGTGCTTGACCCTACAGCCAAAGCCACGGCAGATAAGAACACAGACATTCCTTATGCTTCCTGACACCGTGCTCGTGTTTCCAAACAGGATGAAGAATCCATTGAAAAAGGCCATTCCATGCATCTCAGCAGACAATGTTGGAGCAGACGCGTCAACATTGCAAGTTGTTAAACATCAGTGTCACTAAAAAGTGGTTTGAGAGATTCTGCCTCAGATTCATCTCTTGTCAAATTACCTACGTTTATTTAAAGTATGTTAAGCGAAGGGTTAAAATAAAATATTTGATGATGAGTATCAGGGCAACACAAAAGGAAATATTTGTGTTCTGACAGTCAGGATTAGAAAAATTCGAACACTCCGTTGTTGTCATAAACTAGACTAGAGTGTTTGCTGTTCACTCGATGGGCGTGAACTATGGGAAATTCGACCTGTAGTCCGTTTTTGCTCTTATAAGAAACAGAGCTGTTTCCCAGTTGAGCATTTGAGGCCAGAGCGCTGACAGCACGCATCGGGAATACCAAACGCATGCTACGAGCACATACCTTGATCCAAGGATGGTTTAGGGCGTCGTGAATGGTCATCCGTTTTCTGAAATGACGAGAGAAAGAAGAAGAAAATGCAGCTGAGTAAATACAGCCAGACACGGTTATTATTCATGTGAACCTCTTGGGAAAACCGTGTGTGCCGCACTCTATAACTTTCACAGGAGGATTTAGTTTCCTGGAGGTGCATTCAAACTGAAAATCAAAATCATATGGCTCTATAAAATATTCTTAGTTATTATTACACAATGCTTGGCCTGAGAAAATTAGTTCACGGTATATTATTTTACCGAATCCCTTTATGCACAAACAACAACTAGATTTTTGTGAACCGACTTCTCATTTGGATCACGACTGCATATTTAATGCGCTTAGCATTAATTGCGGTTAAACCACTAATGCTGGGCTTTATATTGAAATAGTCAGACGTGACCTTTGGCCTTCAGCCGTTTGTTACCTTGTGTTCTTCTCCAGGAGCTGCCTGATAAAGCTCTTGGCCAGCTCACTCGTGTTGCTAAAGAGCTCGTCGTCAAAGTCGTAGCTCACGGCCGAGATGTTCCCCAGCGTCTCCTGCTTCGTGTCGCCAAGGAAAGGTGACGCTCCGCTCAGACTGAAACGGCACTCATGTTTAATGCTTATACTAAGACATGCAAAAAAAATTATAATTATAACGGGCCATCGGCTTACAGTATATATGTGATGACTCCAATGCTCCTGTGGAAAAAAAGCACCGAGTTAATCCAGAGATCCCCAAAGTGCAGCCTGTTGCATGGAGGGCAGCAGAGTCAGGGGTAATTAAAGGTTCTTACCACATGTCTGCCTCCAGTCCCAGTGGCTCATAATTGACTATCTCTGGAGCTGAAAATAGACAGCACACACTCACACATGACAACAGGGCAACGCTCCTCTGAACAAGCACGTCTCAATAAAGACTCTTACCGACAAACTCAGGGGTGCCGAAGATGTTTTTGAAATCAGCCCCGGCTTCTATTTTGCGTGCCAGTCCAAAGTCTATGATTTTAATGCGAGGTAGCGTAGCGTTCCTGTCGAGCAGCATTATGTTTTCAGGCTAAAATGCAAGAAGAACAAAAGGGAAGAAAATTCTTCTGTTAGATTTCTGATCATATCAAGACTGGATAATGCATGAATAACACAAAACTGCATAGTTTACCTGGTGGAAGACGCCTTTGTGTGAGCATTAAAAAAATAATACCACAGTTATAAAGGTTTATAATATTAAACATTCGGTTCTGTTTGGGACGCAGGTGAAAGCCTGATAGCACAACACACTCCCAGCATGAAGCAGGGAATGAATTACTGTACAAGGTAGTAAATGGAACATGAGAATTAATCAAGTGCGAACATTGAGCTGCAGAAAAACCAGACACAGGCCTGTCAGGGAGCAGTTAACACTGTGGTTCTGTGTGTGTCTGCAGAAAACAGGAAGGGGTCTGTGTGTCTACCCACATATATTTCGTACCTGATATAAAATTTATACAGCACAGTCACTTCTGCTGTAGAATATATCAGTCATGCATGTAAACACCGTTGTAGTTTGCAGGCAGAGTACAGAAGGAGCGTTTGTACCTTGAGGTCAAAGTGCACGATCCTCTTGGAGTGGAGGTACTGGACTCCGTCTAGGACCTGTTTAATGAACTGCGTGGCCTCCTCTTCACACAGAGACTCCTTCTGAGCTAAGAAATCAAACAGCTCCCCTCCAGAGACCCTGCAACACACAAATAGACCTATATATGTGATTTCCCACTAGAGATAGAATGAAGCACAATAAGGGATACTGACGCTAACAGTATGTCAGGCAGTTCACCACTGCTTTGACTGAACTCATCAATTAGTCCTAATTGGGTCCCTGCATGTTCCCAGGCTCTCGCTGGAACCCACATGGGGACCTCAGTGGCCTCTTTTAGGACACAAGTATTATTGACTTTGTGAGAAACACCAGTTAACCAATGTTGGCAAAAGGTTTTCAGCAAGCTCAGGTTCAACAAGCAATGCTTTGTCATGGACATTCCCATGAGCATACATGTTTTATTTATTAAAACCATCGCTCACTATGTAAATTCACAGAGTAGAAATAAAAACCTTGGCAGGCATGAAGGTATTTCTGTACGTGTGGTGGAGTCATGCAGTGACTCACAGTTCGAGGATGAGCACCACGTCCGTGCGCGTCTCGTACACGTCGTGCAGCGACACGATGTTCGGGTGCTGGAGCTCCTGCAGGATGCTCACTTCCCGGACAACCTCCTCTCTGCTCACACCGCGCCTGCTGGGGTGACTCAGGCGCTTCTTGATGAACTTGGCTGCGAACTGGTTGCCTGTGCTCTTCTCTGTGCAGCGCTTGACAACAGCAAACTGGCCACTGCAGACCGGAAGAGAAACACAAAAACATTGTTTGGCAAAGCGACGGTGATCTCTCACTGCAGTTTAAAGTGAAATTCCTAACAGTGCAAATATCAGGAAGTAGCTTCACTGTAGGTGAAGATTTCAGGGAGGAAGTTGTGTGTCACAAGTTGAAATATTGAGGTTTTTGTCCATCGCTTCCTGTCTCCTATGCAGAGAACAAAAAGACAGAGCTGCTGTCCTCCCACTCCAGCAACCTTCCTGCCAAATTTCTAGCCACCCCCAAGTCATCGGCTGAAAACAATCCCAAAAACTCGAAGTATTTCACAACAGAGGTTAGGGCTCAGGAGCATCGCTCAGTGGACCATTGTTTCTCGTTTCCTTTTGCTCTTGTGCAGACACATGGTGAAAGCATCTAGTTAGACGGTTCAAATTGTGAGATATGCTGAACAGCAACTGTTGCACTTAGCAAATATGTGACAAATAAAAACTACAAACAGGTTTCAGCACCACCACCCAGGAAACATGCGTATTCACGGCTTTATTATCAGAGCAGCTTGTAATCTCAGACCTAACAAAGCCTGCTGCCACTCCTTCCTGCCGCTGTGGGACGACCTGCCCACTCTTTACACTGGCTCTGTGAAAGCAAGTCTCTTATGGCCACTGATCCGTCAGCAATGGGCCACAGGAAGACACGAGCGTGGAGGCAGAGCTGATAAAAGAGCTGGGGGTGGGGAGGACAAAACGCACAGCAGGAACAATCAGTCCAGTTTACGTTTGGAGATTCCACAGTGCAATGTATTTTCACATACTGTGAAAGAACACACACGCAGAGATCAGACACTGTGAGAGTCGATGCCCACTGTCATCACTGGCACACTGTCCTCCTCACATGCCACCTCTGGGCTGCTGTGTCGGGGAAGGGAAGAGGCTGAGGATGAGTGGACAGAAAACGTACGGCACAGACTCCCTTCACAATAAAAAAACAGTGAACTTGTACTTAACCTTTACTGTGGAGCAGGCGAGGCCGTCCGCTCTGTCAGAGACACACCCTGCCATGAGCTTGGTATTAGATCCACAGAAGACACTAAGCCTCTGATTAGTCTTCCGCCAAAGCTATAAAACAACATCTCCTCAGGTGTATTATTACCATGTTATCCCTAACTCATGACGACTGTTAAACTTGAAGCACAACTTTCAGTGTATACAACGTACAATAGGTAGAGGAGCTTGATCGGTTTCACACACACAGAGGTATCTATGCAACTATGAAGACTCAGTGATACAACACATTAGAGATCAGAAACCAGTGCAAACGTGTCCAAACAGAGTCTGCAAGAAAGAAGGAGTCACAGTATGGAGGGGAGGTGTGCGCCGTAATGATAGCCTTCGAACTTCAGTGGCACACGGTAGTTAAAATAAAAACAGGTTGGTGATGAAGAAGAGCTTCCTCTGTCAGTTCCTATCGCTGGACAGCTCAACCGGTTCCTGTGACAGCAGGCTGAGATGTGGCGCTGGCGGCGGTATTCCACAGCGGGCCAGGCGTGCCGGCTGTCTTAGCTCTAAGCCGGTCACCGGGGCGGACAGTAGCATCTCTCCACAGCGTTTCCACTTCCAACAGCTGAAGGCCATTACCCACAGTCAAGGTTGAGAAACGCTCCGACAAGTGGCGCCGGCCCAGCATCTGACAAACCTACAGACCACCAACCTTCTTCGCAGAGCAAAGGAGGCCAGATTCATGACTGGGGCCACCGCCGTCCATACGCAGCCCGATCAGCACAGCTCAAATCAATATGCCATGATTCACCTCTACGTTTTCTGTTGATGCATGATAACCCAAAAGGGCATCTGTGTTCCTCTGCTATGAATATTAATAGATCAAGGAGCGAATGTGTCACATCATGATAATGACAGACGGGGGCAGAGAAAGCTCTGACAAAAGCCAGGAAGGCACAGAAACGGTGTGGGAGTAAAGTGTCAGAGTCGCTGTTATGGAGGCAGCTTATGCTTGATGCAGCCACATTGTTTTATTTGGGCAAATTTCAGAAACTGACTTAATACCTTCCTCGGCTCTGACTCCAGTATTCGCTGAGAATAGATTTCTCCAGGTGTGTGAGTGTGTAACAGGAGGACCGTTAGCTCATGGGAACTGGAGGAATGTCCGTGAGGTCAACATGGAGTTCCCTCTGTTGCTGCACTGAATAAACACATTTCTCACCAACTCAACAGCAGGAATGCGTCCTCCTCAGGGATGACATGTATCCTTGACCTGGCGCTTGTCTATGAAGCCAGAAATACACCACATACAGTAAAGTTCAGCCATTTACTGCGTTCGTCAAACCAGTCAGTCAACACCATCTGATGTGTGAAGGCTTCTGCATCAAACATGCATCACTGCCCTGCGTACATCCTCAACAAACAAAACAAACTTCTGTAAACTGTGAGTTGTGACCTTCACGCGCTTCCTGCATTTATAATTTGAGTAGCTAATTTAATGAAAGAGCCACATCTGTCTTCAGTGGGGCATTCAGTCAGTAAACATAATGCAGATGAGCTTGATGAGAATGTTGGCGGTGTTTTCAGGTACTTGGTCTTAAAGCAGACAGAATAAAAATGTGCCCTGACGGAGGTTTTAAACAAAATATTAAAGGGCAATAACAGAGATGCTGGTTTATCCTGATGGGAAACTGAACGATGTGGCAAACCAGCTCTTGAATCCTAGTTGAATATTTCTAAATAAAATAAAAGGACAACAATAAGTCCAAAGTTCTCACTCCCTTCAATATCCTTACTGCTTGAGGGCTAAACCCCACGTCAGCTGCTGTAACCGATCTGAAATGTGAAGGAGTCATAATTGAGTCACATCCACTATGATGTAAATTTGACGGATGTTTACAAGCCTTATTTTACTCAGGCATGCCCAGACAATGGCACATCCTGTCCAACAGTGCATCCTGTCAACGACTTGATATGTGACAAAGGCAGTTCAGTTAGTGGTTTGATAGCTACCATGGCATCAGTTATCACATAAAGGCAGCAAAGATGTAAAAGCCACCAAAAAGAATCCGCTGAAAGCTCGGGTTCACTGAGCCTGTCATCCCAGAGGTCCTGGTTAATTTAGCCCTAATGGGCACATGCTTATCAACTTCCCATGGACTCAGCAATGTCTTGGCAGTTGTCAGTAAATGCCTCATCGCCAGCAAAGAATTATCTTACACCAAACTCCATTAGAAGTGGAACAAAACATTGAGCACAGCCGCGTGGGGCCCGTGACATCAAACTCTGTCAACAGAGACAAAGGACAGTGTGACAAATTGATTTTCCTGCAGCAAATGGCTCAACAGTTCCACAGAGACCTGAGCGCCAGAAATACTCCACACCACATCACATTTCGCCCCCTACATGAGATTTCCCCGGCGCAGCCGTTCCACCGTGGTGAGCGTTGGGGAGGCCTGAGCTCACGGGGCTCCGGGTGAGCTGTGACCTCCAAGTCTCACTGGAAAGTTATCACAAAAACCCCAAGAACAGACAACAGCGCAGAGGCCGGATCAGATGCTGATTGTTAGACGTGAGCTGGCGTCAGTCGCAGAGATCTGTGGCTTTTTACCACAGCAGCTCTGCTTGTCGTGTACGAAGCTGTGATCAAAGTAAGATGTTCCCTGGTCAACCACAACTCAGCGACATATTCAGTCAGCTGTGACGCAGCTCTGGTCGATGACGAACAAAACTAATAAAATACACTAATCACAAGGAACAGAGGTGCGTTGCCAGTAAGTGACCTTTTTACCAGGTGTTCTGCAACCGTTTCCTAGAAAGGTTAGGGTTATAGTCAAACAGCACATTTGACGTTGTCCCAGCAAGAGATCAGCTTATAGTTCAAAATGAAAAGCTGCAAGCACAAGAAAACAAATAAATTTTAATTCCAACAGAGAAGCTGACAACGGGCACCAGAGCTTAGTGTGGCTCTATGTGATGACTGTAAGTGCTGCATGTGTTGCAGTCATAATGAATTAGGACGCAGCTCCGTCCACATTGCAGCCTGCTCACTTCCTTGAATGCGTCTCCCTCGGTGCCTACTCTGTCTACTCTTGCATAAAACTCCTCAACATTCAACCTGAGCTTAACGGCCCATCGCTTGTTCTCTTTAGTGACACGTTCAGTGGATTAAACCCATCAGGAAAAAAAACCTCTGCCCTCTTTGACGCGGCCACATTCCCCACGTCAAGCTTAAACAGGCTGCTTGCATACCTATGCGCACGCACAGCCTGTTTCAGGGAGCGCTGCTTGGAGGCATGTGGCGTAGAGATGAATCACTCAGATTCACGTAGAGCGAGGAGAACATCTTCTGCCGTAGGTCTTTATTAACACTCACCTCCCTAGAGTCTCTCCAATATCATAGAAATCCCCCACGTTGTGTTGGTTGAATACTGCCATGCCGGGTGTCTTCATGGACGTGGTTGATCCCCTGATATGCTCCCCTTGACCGTCTCTCTCCTCCCCCAGCTGCCTTCTGCCTCTTCTCCGCAAGCGTAGCTGCTGCAGACACAGAGAGGTGTTCCTGTTGATTTCTGACTGCAGCGATGAAAATGTTTGCTACATGTCCAAGCTTGCTGCCAAGTATTTCAACAAGTTGTACCAACTTTCACCTTGATGTTGAGAAAACGAACCCTGAAGCTTGACCAAGCAGCCAGTCTGATCACTTATTAGAGGCTTTAAACTTACAGCTCACACAACAGAATAACAGTGTTTAGTTGTTGTGATTAGAACAGGATTACTGCTGTAGGAACATTTTGGCTAAGTAGGACAGGTCATCTGTGAAACTTTCCCCTGTTGTGAAACAGGAGCTGGCAGAAACGATTACACCGGCAGCAACGTATGCTTTGTAACTGTCCTAATATACTGTCATCGTAAACCCTGCTGTGATAAACTGTGCGCGGCTGATGGGGGAAACATCAGATGTGAGGAGATAACACAGACTGAAACACCACAGACTTCCTTTCTGTGAAGTTTTGTGTCACACATTTCGTGGCTACACAGTGACCGACAGCTGTTCAACCTCACCTTCTCTCACTTCTGCTGCTGCTGATGATAGATCGCATCGGTTCCCACGTCTCTCACAGCTGCTCTGGTCTCCTCATAGCTCCGTCCCCGTCTCTGTTGGTTTCTGTCACTTACAGCAGCGACGTTGGGTTTTTGTGTTTGCAAATAGTCCCTCCCCCTGATGGCTCCGTTCTGAAACTGCAGCGGACTATTGGTAAAGATGACACATGTTCAGGGACAGGTCTTAATAAGGAACTGAGCATTACCGAAGCTGCTTGTTTCTGCTTCTCATGAACACCTGCAGTTGACACACGACTGATTCAGCCAGACTCTGTTTATTGGATTTCTCATTTAAGTGGTTTTACAAAAAAAAAAAAATACAGCGGCGCATACTTTCATCTGTAACATACAGGCCATGTGCTTTTCTTAGTGACACACATTAACACTGAACAAGATATAGAGGTACAAGATAAAGAAACGAAGTGCACTATCGTATTGTGCAAACACCCTACACTTGTGCAATATACTGCTGGGAAAGCAAAGGGACGAAAGAAAACACAGCTTAGTTGGTAAAGAAATAAAATAAAACACAGAATGCATGCACATCAGCATTATAATGAAAGGCTTTAACTGAAACATGAAACCTTGGAACCAACTGTATGAGCCCACTGACTTCAGAAAACAGGAAAACTCTGGTGACAATTTGGATTTTAGAGAGACCTGCTCTCTTGCGATGAAACAAATTAAAATTTAGTGTCTTTTAAAACGGGAAATGTGAAACTAAATGTTTTTGTTGAATTACTGTAGCCGACGAAGCTGCTCGATTTTGTACCCAAGGAGAGAAATCTCTGTAAACAAGATAAATCACAACAGGTAAGTAAACAATACAACAGCGCAGGAGATGAGAAGCTCGGTACTTGTTCCTCTCTAGATCCCCACTGAAACAACAGCTTAAAGACAAGTGGCAAGAATTGTCACAGTGCTGGGCAAGTTTATACTTCAACCATTAACTGCGTGGGGGGTAACAAGGAACACGAAGGTTATACTGCCACACTGAGGACAATCAATGCTAATACACATGGCCTCAGTTGGGGTGTAGTGAGGAAGTAGAAAGAAATCAACCAATTTAATGAGCAGTAACCTGAGGCAGGAGCATTTAAGATCTAATAGAATAAACATATTACAGAGAATGTACAGTATCATAAAGTCAGATTGATATTTTCAGGGACCTTCTGATGTTTTGATGTCAATGCAAATGTTGGACATTCTGCAAACGAGTCTAGGGAAAACATAAAGGCGCTTTTTAGATAAGGCCATAAAATGTTTAAGAAATGAAGGGATACCTTTTTAAGCAATATACGAATTTGTCAAAACTGGAAGAAACAGAAGGATTTTAAAGGACAATAGTGGCCTAAACCATGCAACAGCTTCCTCTTTATATCTCTAGGTGAGGCAAACAAGTGTTAGTTTTTCAAACGTTGAAGCTTTGAGTCTGAGATTTTGTTCAGCCCGTAAACACCATAAGGCTGGAATCTGTACAATTCTCAGCAAGGTAGCGATAACGTTCAGCACAATTTGAATTTCAGCATGAAACAGTGCATCAACATGCAGCGTGTTCGAAGACAGAATATGTATCATTGAGTGGCTATGTGGAAACACACCCATGAGCCTCTCAGGTACAGCTGAGCAAATCAGAATCCAACTAAACGCTTCTGTTGAATCAGTCACAGCAGGTGATGGAGTCATAAACATACGTAAACACAAAACAAATGCAGCTAATGAGAACAAAAGTAATATCAATACATTCATTCCTTCAGCGGGCAATAATTGCCAAATATATAAAACACACATTACAGCCAATGTGGTAAAAATACTGATTCAGAAATGTTGAGTTTGGCATTTGAGGATGAAGAGTCGTAAGGCACTGCCACGTAAACGCAGATACTAAGGCATTTGGAAAATATTGGCAGGAATACTGATAGAAGGCCTATTTGGTCTGTAATGTTTTGGTCCTGATGCAATGTTTGCATGAAGTTGGTTGTTCCAGAGCTAATGCAAAGATCAACACTGTGCAAATTAATCCCTACAACAAGCGAACGCATCACTGGCGTGGAGACGATCGCTTCGTCTTGAAACAAGGAAAAGTGGTTGAGCTTAATTATCCTCCTCATCGTCGCTGACGAAGCTCCGTCCATCCTGACTCGTCTCTCTTTCCCTGAGGAAGGTCTGCCTGATGGCCTCCAGCTCGGTCAGCTCCAGGCGGACCTTCTCCAAGTGGACAGCGCGACGATTCTGGATTTGCCTCAAGGGGAACGGGTTCATGTCCATGAAAGCAATGCCCATAAGCTTCCTGGGGAAAATAAAAAGGAACGGGATGACGTGTGAATGACGACACCAAATACCAAAGCGAGCTGCAGTCACCGTGCAGTACCTCGAATCCAGGATTGTGCGCGTGAAGTAACGCAGATATTTAAAGATGGCTGTGGAGTCCTGCAGCTTCAGAAACTCCTCCTCTTTGTACTTGAAGAGAGCGAGGGCGAAGCGAAATATGATCTAGGGAGAAAAACAATCAAAGCTCTAGCATCCACCTCCACTTTCTGTCAACCGCTGCACACCGGCCAACGTGTTTCTTAGGTTGATGTGTGAGAGTTCTGCCGACAGATGTTTCCCATTAAAAAAAGCTATTAAAAACCTGCTGCCTCTACCTGCTCGGCATCAAACGCCAGACTCGTCAAGCATATGTGGTAAAGGACCATTGAGCTCATATGTGAGAACTTGCTTAAACCCAAACAGAAGACTAATCAGACATACCATCTGTAGAGGCAGACGCATTTTAACTCTGGCCTCACATCACATTTTTCAGGTTTCTTCAGAGCATGTTGAGGCAGAAATCAGACGAGCACAGATTTGTCCCCTACCCCCTCACCTTTGGACCTTCATACAGGAAGGCGTCCCAGATTTTGAAGAGGATGTCGCTCACCACGCTATCCACAAAAGCTACCAAGAACCAGTTGAATGTGATGAGAGAGAAGTCCACCTTGTACTGCTCAAAGTGGGCATGGAGCCGCGGTAGCTTCTCGCTCATAAGGTCCTTGAACACGCGCTGGTCCACCTGCACAGGCACGAGTTGGATCAACAGGACGTTACAATGAAAAATGACGAAAGCGAAGTGAGCAGCAGCTTGTTCCTCTTTAATCTTGTGTTACAATAAACTTTGAGGATGTTTACCTGTGAGCCAAGCAGAGTCTTGGTGTAATAGTCTCTCGGCATGAAGACTTCCACAATGGCTATAAGGGTCCAGAACGCATCCTCCTGGTCCAGATAGAGCAAAGCAATGGCCGCCAGCCTGCAGAATGGGTAGATACCAATCAGTGGTACGACATACAAAAAGAACAATAAGGGAAGAAACTAGATCTTCTCCGGTACCTGTTTAGTCCCTGGCAGTAGCCGATGTCTGGATTCCTCCATGAGAAGGCAATCAGGACATTCCTAAGTTTCTGGATGCCGCCTGCACTGGGGGAGGAGTAGTGCTTGTTGTTGGGCAACGTGCGCAGCAAGTCCAGCTCAATTTGCTTCAAGGCCGGATTGGGTTTCCCCCGGGCCACATTTAGTAAGGTCTCATAATAGCCTGGTAGCAATTTGTCTCGAAACTTCTTGACGTGAAAGGAGACACACGAGCGCCACACCTGCGAGCGGTGCTCGTGGGGGACGCCGCAGCGGATGAGCGCCTTGAGCTCCGGAGAGCGCACCAGGTCTCTGTTCATGGTACTGGTCAGATAGTTCTCCCACTTTACTCCAACAGACACCTCCAGATCCGTCATGGACAGGGATTTCAGCTCCAAGGCTCTCACCTTCGCCACCAGCTTCTCCTCTTCCTCTTCTTCCTCAGGCACCGTCTTGAAGCCGTACGCGTCATACTCACTAACATGAGATCAAGACAGAAGGAACGGGTTGAATTTAGCGCAAGGGTTCTGTATACAGGTCTGTATAGGTGAGGCAGTGACATTTCCTCAAACTGTCTAGACCATTTTGACAAGCCTGAGCTTGCACATATGACAGAGCAACAGCAGCGAAGATCAAGATGCCAATTAACAGAGCGAGTATTTCCAGTACTGGAAGCTGCGGTTAGTTGCTTTTAATTACACACAGTGTGTCTCCTGTAATTGAACATGAAAACGCATGTATTTTATATTGTTTGTTATTCCACTCGCTTCTTCTTGTTTTACCCCATTTGTTATGCTTTTGTACTTTTGATTGTTCCAAACGGACAAAACCTGGTCCCTACCTCACAGTACTTGGTTTCAAGACAGGGTGCTCCTGCTGCTCAGGGCTCTCCGTCTGCAGAGCATCCTCTAATAACCTGGAGATGACGTCGTGTGCAGGGCTCTGCTCTGAAGACGAACACACCGGATTCTTCACTTCTTGAAGCAGCACAAGATACTTACTCTCCACCTGACACAGCTTGGCCTCCAGGGACGTACACTGTAGCAAAGAAAAGAGAAGTTTGACTTTGTTCATTTTTTCTACTAGGGTTTAGGGATCGCCAGTGTGAGCCCATACTGGATTTTCCACAAATGTTACTCAGACTTCCTATTTCTATTTAGAGTGATAAGTACCTTTGCTTCTAAAGCTTTTTCTCTGCTCTCTGCATTTCTACGCAGTACCGTCAGCTCCAGAATCTCTTTGTTCAGGAACTTGTTCTGGGATTTGTAGCCTTGAAGACTGTCCTGGAAGCGAACAGAGAAATTTAATCACGACATAAACCCTGATAATCGCTGGCCGCTCTACTCATTATCGCCGTAAACAGCCAATTTATAAAACAGCACACACTTGTCCTCTTAGGAATGAGGGCTGCACCGTGTTATAACCTGTGCTTTCATCACTTCTACCAACCTACGGTGTGGTTTAGGGGTTTCCTGCTATACCTTGAGGATGTCCAACTCCTGCTGATCTTGACTGGGAGATGTCGACCCAGCATCATTTGGATTGCCGCTGTGCTCTGTGCATTCCTGCGACAGCTTCATGATGACTTCATCCTTGGCCTGGATGGTCTCCATCAGCATTCCCAGCTGGTCGTTAATGTCCCCCACCTTAAGCTTCAGGCCCTTCAGTTCTTGTTGCAGGCTTTCTTTCTCCAGGGCGAGACGCTCCATGTGCCCACACAGGGACTGGATCTGCTCATCTCTTTCCAGAAGCAGGACGCCCAATCGGGAGACCTCTTCTTGGGTAACTGCTGAAGTCTGCGTCTGGTCTGAGGGGGCAGGTGAACCTGGAGCCGAAGCTGAACGGTGCACCGCTGGCCGTTCACACTGTGACGTCCTTAGAGTCTGCTGCAGAAGTCGAACCAGCTCCTGCTTGATTAACACAACATCTGGTGAACATATTAACTTGCAGGGTTAGGATCATGCCCAGGTACATGTTGAAAAGGCCATCATTTACTCTGAACAGTGAATTGGTGTTGAGGTGGATCAGGATCTGAGTCGCCGATGTATTCACACTCCACAATCAATTATACAATGTAATATTTAAACGGAGCCTCATAACCAAGGAAGAGCATATGGGACACTACTTCTCTTTGCAACGTGGTCAAACCATTAGGACGCTCATAATGTGCAGAATTAAGCCCATTCATTCTTGGCACATGAAGATCTAGGGCAACTGAATCAATCATTATTAATAATTGCGTTAAGCTCAAGTGCTCTTGACCTGAGCGCTGTTAAAGTCTGAGCAGGCAGTAAACAACCTCCCCACAGAAGCATTCACACACTCGTCTTCTATTGATCTTGCTGGCACTGCAGCCATTATGACCTATTAGCTATTGTCAAAACACTGAAACAAGAACAAAGAGTAACGTCAGAGAAGGGAACCGCGATGCTCATAGGAGAACTGCTGTTTCCTTGTTTTCTAGCTTAAGCATGACTAAACACTGGCCGCCTTCCTGTGTTAGCGGCAACAGCAGAATTACACCACAGGCCTCCGAACGACATCACAACCTCAGACACACACGAATTGTGCTCCGAGTAAAGGCAAATTACTCAGTTGGGTGATAATGTGGGTTCATCATTTGTGATATTTCAGCAATATTGAATGAGAGATGAATGTACCTTCTGACTGGCCAGCTCCTCCCTGAGCTTGGCCTGTTCCTGCTGCATGTGGTTCAGTTCTTCCTGTTGGGTCTGGAGGCGAAGCTGCATCTCCAAAGACTTGCTGCCGTTACACTCCACCGGGGAGCTTTCAGAGCTCCGCGAGTCAGCGTTGCGTCCAAATTTGCCGGGGCCCATCATGTCTCGAAGCAAAGGCTTTTTTTGCCGAGTGGGGTTGCGCACGAAGTCAAACGTAAACGCTGATCCAAAGGAATCTGGAAGAGAAGAGACCTGAATCAGCTAATGCCCTTGATCCACCTCCTGTGGGTTTAAATTCTACGTGTAGGTAACAGACGCGAACAACAGTAGAAAAAGTGAAACATGCATCATTCGTCCGTGAGTCACATTAGAGAAACGAACACCGTCCTCTCTGGGGAATGCGAGGCCAACTGCAGCAGCAACAGTGGACATACGTCTGTGTGTGTCTGGGGGATGTTTCTGCTCGTCTTTGGGCGGCGCGTCGACCAGCTCCCACTCCTCTGCGCTGCTGTTGTTGGTGTAAAACACACTGCGTCTGGCCTCTGTGGCTCTGCCCGGCCGCAGAGACGACATGGAGTTCCTGTCAGAACGAACCAGACGGGGCACATTGGTTGAGACCACGCTTGAGAAGCCTCAGTGTTAAACTCTTACAGTGTGAAAGCTCCTCAGCTCTCGTTCATCAAGGACAAAATGCAGCCGAGCCTGATTCTAATGCTACTGTTCAGAAACACAAGCACCCTGTGTTGGTCTTTAACACGATAACACACTGCAAATGTAGCGTTACCTACACCCAGAACACTAACAAAGACACCATCACAAAAACCAGGCTCACTACTTGCTATAATAAACATGTGTTGTTCTCACTACAAGTGAGATGTTTAGTCGTCTGGACCAAAATAGAGCTTGTCTGGCTCACACTTCGCCTACACCACAGCCACATAGACATAGACAAGCTGTTCTTATTGTGTCAAATAGGTGAAGCTAAGTCATCATACAATCAGAAAAGGTGCATTGCAAACTATGTAAAAATTACATGTAGCTCATTCCTCACAAATCGTTCATATAAGAAGCATTTCCTCCAGAAAATGGGGTAAATGTATGTTACTGGTAACGTATATGTATACTTGAGTTTGTTAACAGTGTGTGCTCCATGGTCAGGAAGGGGAACTGTGGATGGCTGCAAGTACTAAACTTCGAGTCTAACCATTTCCTCTACTAAAATCAACTTCGGGAAAAGCTGGAGAGGTGTTTTGCTTCCTCTTACAGCTCAGCGGGGGAGCGACAGCAGCAAACAAGTTAGGCCTGTTCACCTGGGGTTAACACTACTGAACTAAATTTTTCGTCAGCCTCACCTGAGCTCTGTACCGAAGTTCCTGATGGAGTTGAGGGGGTGTGTGGACCCCGCGGACGGGCCCCTGGCTGACTGGTTGCCCACCGCGCCCCCCCCACCTGTTTCCGTCTCTAAGGCGAAGTCGCTACGGACCTGCTCCATACCGTCACTAAGGTTCTCAAAGAAGAAGGGATCTGAACAAAGAACACAGTCTCAACACAACATAGGTGGCATCAGCGCTACTCTCTCAAAAAGTCTTGCATGTCTTCAGTATTTGTTAATAACAATGTAATGACCCTGAATGGATTTCAAAATAAAGTTTGTGTGTTTTATGTTTCGATACAGTGGGAATATCTGTGCTACTACAAAACTACAGTGATCTTTCATTAACATGCCAATGTTACTGTTCCACTATGGGTGAAATTAGAAAGTGTGGGAACATCTTATAAGCATCACACACCACCGGCTGTTGTCACGCTGAGTGGGAAAATCAGCTGTTATTACACTGCAATGATGGGAACGTTCTTTGACTGGGATCAAGCCTTAACGAAAGTTAATGTGAGTCACTCAGTGTTAGTCACTCAAATTGAAATACAGCAATTAAAGCATTTGATCTTTACACCTACTGTGGAAGCAAATCACTGACATCTGAGACTGGGATAAGACAAAGAGCACATTAAACATATTAATTAGTATTTCTGTCATCAAAAAGGAAAAATGGTACTTGTGCATATGTCACACGGAGAAAAGAGGAGGTGACACATATGTGTAAATGAGTTCGTAACAGGCCGACAGGGTGATGTGGGGGCAGCGGCAACAACAACGGTACTCAGCCTCCAAAAACCAGCAAATAACCCCTGAGCATGAACGCATCTAACTGTAGAACCGTAGACGGATAACACATCACGTCTCATTTTCACACCATCTAAGAGATGGTGAATGTCAAGGATTACTCGTTGCAGCTGTAAAGTTTCATTTGACTTTATATGAATCTACATAAATGACGCTTAAAACATCAACAGGCTGCATTGAACTGTGCTGAACACATGAGGTGAACTCTTACTGACTGACGTGTGTTATAGTGAGATACAGCAATCAGTTCATGGATTGTCAACTATAGATAACGCGTTTGTGTGCATTTCATCAGTACTTGATATAATCACTTCTACTTCTCTTTTGTTTGGCAGAATGAGCAAATATGAATTTGTCAAACGAGGGCGTTGCTTTGACGTGGTTCCTGGACGTGGCTGCCTACCATTGTCTTTGCCTACGAGGCCAGGGTGGGCCAGGGTCGGGGAGTTCCAGCTGTGTCTCTGGCCAGAGATGCGGGTGTTGCTGTACTCCCAACGTTTCTGCTGCAGCTGCTGGAGCCAGTAATGCATCACTTGTTTGCTGGGTGCCTACAAACAAACAGAAACACAGACCCACCCAATGAAAGCACTTTACAAACAGCCTCAGATGTCCACGTTCATGGATGGACAATGGAATAAACTGAAGTTTCCCTGGAGCCCTTTCAGGTGGAGCGTTTCTATTAAGATCTGTTGTCATGTGAATGAGCCCAGAGCCTTGTTTCAGTCTCAGTTCGGCCTGGGGCACTGCCGGCTGTTCACCATTTCCACCATCTGCTGTAGAGCCTGCAGACTTCAACACACCGCCAGGCTGAAACCAGGGGCACCTGTCTCGGTCTCACTCGTCACAGTCATATGACAGCAGAGAATCAACATCACATGAGCTGATGCGCCTCCTTATCCAAAAGCGCAGATGCGCGCATGTGGATGTGACTGAGTCTCCAGTGTCTCTCAGAGTCAACACATGGCCGACACGCTGCTGGGTAATAAGCTGAGCAAACATTCGTCACTAGTTTTCTCCCCTTATTCAGCTAAAAAGGCGTCAAATAGCTTCCTGTGCGCAAAAAAGACGCGTCTGGCGTTTAAAGCAAACGCCTTAAATGAATCCTCGCAGAATGGGTGTGTCGCAGCTAAGACAAGACAAGAAAGGGACGTGACATGGCTGAGTTGCAAAATACATGCTGAACAGTTCGTACCTTCAGGCTGAACTCCCTGCCGGCCGTGCGGATCTCAAACTGACCCTCTTCCCCCTCCACGGCGTAGCTGAAGCACGCATCGCCGACGTCGATGTGCCCGAGCGGCAGCGCATCCTGGGGAGTCTTGAAGTAATACAAGTAACATCTCCTGGGATCGTACACGAACCACCTCGTCTTGTACCCCCTCAGAGGTCCCTTGCCGGCCAGTTTGTTCATGTAGCCGCACAGCTTGGGGGTCTGCTCCTTCGCGACCTCGACCTCGGCCACATCCACAGACCTGGAGGCCACGACCCGCGAAGCTGTGGGGGAGTTCGTCTCGGTGCCATCCTTCTCTGCGTGCATCGTCCCTCGAAGTTTCTTCTTCGCGTAGCTTAGCGGATGCCCAGTCCTGTTCCCATCCGCATGACCGCCTGCCTCGCGACAGGAGCGTATGGGAGATGTAGTTTGTTTCACAGGCGACGCGCGTTCGGGCTGCGTAAAAGTGCGCGTGTGGCGCTGGCGCAGCGGAGCCGCTAGGTGCCGCTGTTTGACAGAAAGAGCACGAGACGCACGAAGAAGGAGGAAGACGCGGCTACAGCACCACTGCTCCACTGCTCCAGAAGGTGGTGAGATGCTCAAAGGCAGAGCAAAGGTTGACGTAAGCTCCCAAAAGACTTGTTTAGTTAGTAAGTACTATAAATGCATGTACTGAATAATAGTTTTTAACATGTTTTAGGACATTTAACTATTCTAAATATATTGTATTGTGAAAATGTGACCCAGACTCAAATATATAAAAAAGGCTATTTTAGTGGCTCTTAAGTGCTGTTAACATATCGTCTCTCTTGTTGTCATGTCCTATTATGTGACAGACCATGTGCACTGACATTTCCTCCTGGTCTTAATTGGTAGAGATGAATTATTAATCTCACAGGATGGACCTCTTCACATTGTTTGTGAGGATGCTGCTTTGAAGGAAGGTAAAAGTGCTGTGCGTGCGTTGTGATGACATTTCACAGGCGTTCACTGACTTGTGACCTTTTAAGGGCTCATCTCCCCCTCACTCCTAAACACTTGTCTGGCAACTGTCTTGATAACTCAAGACCACGTCTCTGTGCTGTCACACACTGCTGGTATTCATGCTGCTCTAAGCACACTGTGAAAGGAAGCCGGTGAAATAATTCGACCCTCAGATCTGCACACGCCCCCAGAGGAGCGACAAATGACTCACAAAGACGGCTAAAAGCCACAGAGCGCTGATGATGATGCTGAAATTGTGGCTCATGTTACTATAGGAATACTGAGTCACACGTGGAACATGTTCTCGATGCATTTATTGGATACAGGCTGGTTGGGCACACGACTAACGTAATGCGAGCAGGTGATGTTCAGGGACATTATGATCAGTGGGCAGGCAACAGTAGCACCACATCGTCTGAGTGGAAGCTGGAGCAGTGTTAACGTTGGGAGCGATGGAAATCCAGCCTCGTCCCGCTCGGTGTGACACAAAGCGTTTCTCGTTATTGCCTCTCCCCCACAGGCAGTTCCTACCCCTCAGAGCTAAGGTGATTCACGGCGACCGTCCCAGCCACGGGGGTAATGACTTAACTCTTCTCTGAGACGACCTCGAACACTGGGTGGGGAATTATCCTGTTATAATAGAGGTTTTGTTTACCCAGAAACACATTGGCTGTTCCCACATTTTTCCATTTGTTTACACGTTTTCTCTCACTGTACCAACTGTGATCTGAACTTACTGCAAACCCAAGTCAGAAAAAGCAAAGCTCATCTACTGACGCAATGCATCTCCCATTACTACAGTGATCAGACAGTCTGTGGGTACAGCAACTCCTCTTGCAAACCAGTGTTCTCATGTGCGCACAAACCACAGTTTCTGTGCCGCTTACTTTCCGTTTCAGGAAGCGCTTGTTTTTGTTCAACAGCCTTTAGCCGTCTGTTCATGCAAATGAGCTGTCTGTGCCGTTGCTAAGCACTGCCGCTTTCCAAACCGGTGGAAAAACGTGTGTAATTCTAAATGTCATCTGTCTATATCTCCCATAGGGTCACCCACCCTCAGAACACTGTTGTTGTAGATTCAGAAGAAGAAAGAAGTGTTACATCGTTCGGTGAAATGACACCAGGTTCAAACCACGCTCTGTTGTCCTCAAGGAAAGGTATGTGCTTCTTCTGACACCTCTGAGATCTGTGACCGAGCTCTTACATTTAAATGAGAATAAAATGTCACTAATAGCTTTTATTCTGTCTCTAGATACTAAAGCGACTTGCTGCACAGCGTATCGACCACAGAAACCCAGACCTGAAAAGGTCTGTACGTTTTCAGGCTCAAGGACACAAAATCAGAAACATCCAAAAAAGTCCCTTTGCCTCAGGACCTGTCTGAAGTTTTGTTTCAAGGTAAGAAGTGCAATATTTACTGACTTTATATCAAATGAATTCAATATATGTCATCTTTTGTTCCCATTAGTGTGACTGAATAACAAGAGAAAATGCTTTTTATCAACACAATATTGAATCATTCAGCTTTGAGCATATTGTAAAAAATAATAATTGAGTGTACTTAAATAACAAGTGTATGTTGTAATTTCATTAATGAATAACTGTACTGGACTGTACGTGGTTTTTCTGTAGCACTAGTTTTTCACAGCAGCAATTAGAGCACTGAGCTGTTCTTACTGTCTGGTTGACGCCTCCTGGAAAATAAGCAAATTAGCGTGTTAAAATACAGCCTGGCTGCGCCCGCCGGGACCTGAGGGCTCCTAGTCTTTATCAGTTGTCCCTGTGGCTTTGATCAGGGCCGAGCGAAGATGGAGCAACAGGAGCCCCACATGGGTTCTCCTACCGAGGGGACTGACAGGCGACTCCGAGAGCTGGCGGCGAAGTGGTTCATAGAGACTCAAGTGCCGTTCATCATCCACAATGGCTTTTTCCCCAGCTGGTTCCTGGGCTTCATCACCAGAAAGTAAGCAACACACTTATGCGCTCAAGGCTATAGCATAATAAAATAGGATGTATTTGTTCTCATGTATTAGTTAAGCAATGAAACTGTGATTGTTTTATTTATATTTGAAGCAGAATTGTTGTGTCTAGCTATGACACCATGTAGTAGGTGGTTTGACACACGTCTCTGATGGAAAGTGTCCACTAACGCGCCCACACACTCACCTACTGTCCTTTCCTCGGGCAGACTCAGACACCTACATCTCGAGCTTAAAGGACACTTGCGTCAGATCGCTGGTACTAACAGGTGCATCGAAAGGGCGCGCACTCATGGATTTTCCTTTGATACTGTATAGTTTCCAGAGTGAATTACATGATCTGCCTCTTCACCTCAGTTCCTGTAACCTTGTGCCAAATGGACTTTAGAGACACGCTTACTTAAAGGTACGAAGGCTGAGTGTCAACGTTCTTTTTGCTTCGTCTCCAGGGATGCTGAGGAGATACTCAAAGAAAAGGAGCTGGGCTGCTTCCTGATCCGTCTCAGTGATAAGGCCCTTGGATACATACTGTCCTACAGGTCAGTGTGGGATTAAATACTTTGTGTTGTTGCACATGAACTCTTATTTTCTTCCAAAATCCCTCTAGCTATGGTTTAAACATTTCTTTTTATTTTAGGGGCAGGGACCGATGTCGACACTTTGTAATAAACCAAAGTGTAAACGGCCAGTTCGCAGTCAGCGGAGACTCTGCTAACAGACACGACTCTGTGTCTGATATAATAGAACACTACAAGACCAGCCCCATTCAGCCATTTGGAGAGTATCTGACGTCTTCGTGTTTTGAGGTGAGAGACATCTTTTTGAGTCCCTTTATGAGTCTTACGGTGGTTGAGTGTGGCTTTCTAATGGCAGTTTTGCTTTAAAGGCATTAAATGAAGAGCTGTACGATATCATCCAGGTGACCCCAAAGGAAAAACCTGTGTCTACAGGCAGGGCTGTGAAGAATGTGCAAAGACAACACCACAACGTGGCCTCAGAGCCGACGTCTACACGGCCAACGAAGAGCAACAGGACACTAGAGGTTAGTACACTTACACGACACACACTGCAACTGGTGCTGAGTTAGGAAACGCTGTGGATTTTAACTACTTGGTTTGTTCTGTGAAACAGGAACTCCCACCTTTACCTCGGAGGAGCAGGCACTTTGACAGTGCCTCCATGAATGAGCAAGACAGGGTTTTGTATGCTCAGCTCAGGAAGCAAGGACCCAGATCCCAAAACATCTCACCTGGAAGTAATCCAAGGAAGGCTCAGAGACCCACAACCCCGCAGCAGAGCCCTCCATTCAAACCAGACACTAATTACTCGGAGCTCAGCCTGCTGGAAAGCAGCAAGAGCAAGTCTCTCCCTCTTCTGGACAGCGTGTGTGACAGGGAGCGGTGTTACAGGCTGAGCGCACCCCCCAGCACCCCACCAAGGCTTTCACCCAAGCCCTACGGACAAGCCAGCGGAGCAGAGTCAGAGCCAGGCAGCAACCACAGTCTGGACTACATTAATGAGAACGCTGTCTATCACCTAGCTGGAAGCCCACGCGTCTCGTCTGAGACGATGTCAATGACATCGGACCAGCAAAGCAATTCACTGTACGCTGAGGTCTCGGCCGAAGCCCTCTTCTCCTGTTACAACACGTATGAGCTGATTCCAGGGCACGAGGACGCAGGGCCGCCTCAACCAAGCAGCAACACTTACGAACCTCTGGAAGACATCAGGCCCAAACCATCTAAGGTTCGCATGTGTTCATATTTTTCCCAATATTATATAATATTACGTTAGCGTGATAATAAACGTATTTACTTCCTACAGAATGAAAACGGGAAGTGGAAATGGTTCTTTCCTGATTACAAGAAGAAATAGTGACGCTGAAGGCCCCACCAGCCACTGAAGCAAATGTTTACTAATGTTTACTCTGACACTACTGAGTTCATGCCACATATACACAACATGGTAGCACAACATGTCCTTAATTATTTAATACATGTTCTGTGATTTTGCTGTTTCATTATTTAAAATAACTATGTGTTTTCTTTTCTATGTGTAAGCCACTGCACTGAGTAAACTTATATATTGAAATTTCACAATGTATCTTAAACATTAAACACAAATCCACAAGTAAGAGACTCTTAAGTTTTTTTTGAGTAAGTTATAGGCAAAATGTGCCACCTGTTCCTTATGTAGTTAGATGAAGATGTAAAGATTGATTGACCTTAACTTCATCAATGCTCTGAACACGCCACCAAAAGTATTCATTTGTCCAAATAAGTATAGGAAATGTGCTGCACTTAGGATTTAAGAACATGTAAACAGGAAACGGTGATGCAATCGTTTCACTACAACTCAGTTATCTTTGCTTATTATATGCCAGGTTGTGTAAAGTGAATTCACGGCATGTGATGCATTTCCATTCTGGTGTCTCATCACCAGCTTCTTTCAAGCAAACATGATTGTGTCATATTGTTTCAGGGAAATAGGGTGGAAACGAATGAAAATCGTTGCACTGCTAATGTTTAATGGTTGACTCCAATCTGCTGCTTTCAATGCTGCACGTTTTTCACAGGAAACTTCATTTGCATGTCGATTTTAAGTGTCTAGCTACAGCAGCAAAGGGGAAGTGGGTCAAACATGCTTAAATGTCACTTATTATCTTTTATCTTCTGCTGCTGTTTAACTTTCCAGTTATAGCACTGATGGCACTTCAAAATGCCATCAGTGCAATGGAATGCTTTCCATGGTCATAATAATTTGCATAAGCAACCAAATAAAAATAATAGTTGAACGACAGTTGCAGGAATGAAAAAATTAGGTGATTTCCCCGTGTGAGACAAACAAGACCAACCATTAATATATCAAAAGATCCAGTTTGCAATAAAAGCTCGTCTGACATTTCTGTCATTCTGTACAGTTGTGATTCAGATGATAGTGTCACAGGAAAAGTGAAGATAATGTGTATAACTTCTTTTAACACACAGTGATGTCATAACTGCCTTGAACGGGGGGTTTCTGTTCCTGTAGATGCAGAACTTCTCTGACCACACACACCACACTGCAAGAACATAGTCAGGATTTCAAACTGACACAGTGCAGTCTGTAAATCATTAGCCTCTAAAAGCTAAACGCACCGTCCTGTATCAGAAAAAAAAATACAGACAGACTATGTCCCATGGAGAAATGACTGTGAGTCTCACAGTTTGGCTCCTCTCAGCCTCGGAAACAGCTGCTTTACAGCCCCCAGTATCACATTACGCCAGACGTCTCTCTGCTGGATGCGTAATTAACAAATGCCCTCCGTGAGAGCAGTAATTAATGAAAGCACACAATCAGCACAGAGTATTTCATACTGGCCTCATAAAGACAACCCCAGATAATGAACGGATGAATTAAGCAACAGGCCTGACGAGGCCACGCTGCTTAATGGACCTCTCTGATCCTTCTTTATATCTGCTGCCAATAGGACCAAACACAGCATTTGACAACATCACAGTTTTCACTGCTGCCTTAGACACAGTACAACCTTTAAATGGGTTAAAGTCTACTTCTTGTCTTGTTGTTGGTTATTACGATGGCCTACACGTGACAGGAACGAGCCGTAAGCCGAGGCCTCTGTGTGTCTGCTCCTTGTTGCTCGTTTTGGTTTAGTAGCTCGATTCCCGTATTCAGACTTAGCACCAATGAACCAGGTCATATTTATTTTGCAGCCTTTGCACTTGGCAGCGCAGATGTACGCGATCATTCGACTGTGACACGCATCTGACACGACCTGTTTCTGTCACTGAACTGTGCGGCATGACTCACTGACAAAAAGAAGAAACGCAGCAAAAACGTGGGGCACTGTACTGTATGCAAATGTGTAGCCTACATCCCAGAAACCAGACCTGTTAATCATCAGCCGACAGAGCGACACCACTTCCTCCAGCTTTCCAGGATGTACTGTGCTGCGGTAGCTCACTCCTGATGACCACATCCTGCTTAAGAATGATATTCCAACATCAGGTGTGCTGGAAAAAAAAAGTTACTTCACACACAAAAAGACTTTTAATCCTAAATTCACCTATAAGAACTGTAAAATACAACACTTGTAATTAACATTTCCTGATAATGGATAAGGCAGAACATGAAGGTGAACTCAGCCCTTCATGTAACTGGAAAACAGTAAGATGTGATTGTCGTTATGTTTCACTTTTACAAGTTAACACTAACTAAATCACCACGGAAAGAAAACACGCGTACAAATACTGCATAGCTAATAAATATCTGTATGCCCTTCATACTAATGCTGCACGTTCACTACGCAACCTCAGTTCAAAAATACTTAGTAACTGCGAGTGTCATTGCAGGAAGACTTGTGGGGTATCTCAAGTGCAGTACAGGCAGATTTGGTGTCTGCTAGCAGCAATCCAGAGTCTGGCTCACGGTTTCATTTACCACTCAGCAGTTAAATATGAAAGTCTGTTTTCCAGGCACCTTAGAAATTCAGCTTGTTCTTCTTTGACGAGGCAGACGCTGTGCTACGGCCGGGACGTGGTCCATGAAGAGTCCTGAGGTTCATCCGACCGTCTCTGATATTTCCACTGAGCTGTCTTATATGCGTATATGGAAGGTGCTGCAGAAAGAAACAATATGAGGGATCAGTATTCACACTGTAGTCGTCTACTATAATCTACTACATACAGTAAACACACACACACAGTGCTGCAGATTGTGGCATGTTTAACTCAGTCATAAAGTTGATATGACTGGCAAGTATTTTAGGTGCATTGAGTTACCTTAAGAAGTCAGGAGCCCTAGAAATCATATTTTCAAAGTCGGCAAAGGACAGTTTGTTGTCTCCATCCAAATCTGCCTCTTCGATGGTTTTCTCGCAGACCAGCTCGACCTCCTCAGAAGTCAGCTCCTCCTTTGTCAGCTTATTCAGAGTCTTCTCCAAATCCTCTTTGCACAAGTAATTATCCACATTGAAATCTGGAGGGAACAGACAGTAAATAAACGACTGATGATTTTCTTTTCATCCAATCTGTATTTGTAAAAGTCTAACTGGGTTTTAGATATTACCATATATTTTGAAGGCATAAATGGCCTTAAGCTCTCTAGGAGCCGTTTCACTGAGCACTGAGAACATGTCCACAAACTCATTGAAGCTGAGATTCCCCTGTCCGTCCTCTGAGAAAGACTCTACGATCCTGTTACGGAACGGGTTTTCCTACATACGCAGGGAATAACCACAAGACACAGGTGCCAGGTGAGTTCTGCTCAGCACAGGGTTCGGCTGAAAAGAGCTGACTGTTATATAATATAACAACATATATCAGTTGCCATGTTTAGGTCCTAATTACACAACGTACTAGATAAAACAGATAAACACTCCTCTGTAAAATGGCTGTTAAGACATTTTACCTTTAGCTCCGGCATGTTGACTATCAAGGCTAACGGGATTTTACATTCAGGATCATTGGTGTAGTCCATCGGTACGAGATGTGGAGCCAGCTCATGGTATCTGCCGTGTAACCTAGAATAAGGAATAGCGACCATTTTTACACATCTGTGGTTCTCTTTACGCTTAAAGCTAATCAAATCACAAACATTGACGATCATCTGCAGGGACAGAGGGTCTAAGAAGACAAATACTTATGAAGCACATTAAAATGGTGAACCTACACTTTATAGTGTTGTCACCTTTGACTGTGCCTCTTTACAGCTTTCTTTCTTTGCTCCTGAACCATCCCTACACACACAACCACCCTCATCAAATGTTACACTGCATTTAATGTCTTCAAGGAGCCATTTATCTTCCAACATCCAGACTCACTGACAGGAGATACTGAGGCGTGAGCATCACTTCATGAAGGAGTTGAGCATCAGCAAGAGAGAAAACAATGCTCCCCTGTGATATTATAATGAGAGTTAGGGTGTATATACTGTATGTATACATATATAAGTATTAAAGCTACACATGTTGGATGGATGAAATGTGACACTTGAGCGTGTGGCACCGACAACAACACCACAGTCAAAAGGTCAACATGACTTTCAGAGGTTTAGGTAACATGGTGATACTCCTGAGGACAGAAACCTCCAAATCCTCACCTGAGATGATTCACTGTACAGCACTGTATTGTGAACCATTGTATTAGTGACTCTGACAAAATGGTTCGCTTATGGTAAACAAGACTGGTTTTGCATGTAGTGCAGTAGAGAGAGATCATACAGATCGTACACTATTACCTCAGTAGGGGAAACTAAATACAAGACAGTTTTAGTAGATTTTGGTAAAATGTGCAGGTTGTCATGTCAAACTTACCGCAGAATTTCTTTGCGGGTAAAAAATGTACAGTCCTGCAAAGACAAAATAACTGTGGGTTAAATGCAACTGTGAAAACTACACAAGCTTTAAACGCTCTCGGTGAGTCATGTACAATAACAGTACATTTCCTCTGTGGCACAAACAACCTTTACTGCAAAATGACAGTCGAGGTGTCTGGTTTCTCTTAAATGATCAGTGTGTGAAAACTGTCACCTGCCTCTTGCAATAGGAACGATGAGGCAGAGCAACACGATCTGCTGCTGTCTGGCATACGCGTGTTGACACACACATTATGAGGCTCCAGCACTTTACTGGAGTGCAGCTGAGATCCACAGACAATGTGATTAGGAAATGACTGAAGCTCAGTCATTTAATGGGAAATTGGATTTTCAATTTAAAAATATTTGAGCACAACTGTGTTTAAATATTCAAGATGAAAAATAATGAGGCTACTAGTATTGAAACAGAAAGAACATTCAGAGCAGGGCTTTTAAAGACTAAATAGAAGCAGGAGTAACTAGAGAGTCTCTTGAGGACTAAACTGTCTCCTGAGAGTAGAGTTTCATAGCATATTACACTGGCATCAATTATTAAGTCCACATCTAATTACATAAACCTGCACAGAAAAAGATGTGTTTCTTCAGTTAAACACATACATTAAACAACATATTATTGTTACATGAACACAAAAGATCAGATCTTTCTAACTCAAGGTGCACTACATGAAATCAAAACCTGCTATTCCCATCCAGCAAGACGTCAATATTTAAACAGTGTGGCCACAACTGATTACAGTAAGAGGGAACAGATAACCAATATGTCATTAACGGGGGGGAGTCTGCGATCATTGCTACATAGCCAAAGTTTATCACAAACAACCGTAGATATGTGTTTAAGCTTAGTTTTGCCTTAAACTTGAAGTAGGTTATGTCCTCACACACGATGCAGGTACAGCCAGAGTAATGCAAACCTACCTGATAGGCATCAAGTTGCTCATCAGTAAATATTGTTTGCTTATTTCCCATGTTAATCAGGTAATTCGCTGCATGTACACATTCACCACACTGAACGTCCGGCGCCTTTTCTCAGTGAAAGGCATTTATGGGATCCGCGGAGCCAAAGCCTCCGCACAGGACGGTTCCTCTCCTGGTTTACTCACGGGAGACTTAGAGGGAATGAACACAAAACATAGAGCGTGTTCAAAAAAAAATACACAACAACCCAAGAAGACGTCCAGCGTCCAGTTATGCCAAACCGGTGGAAGGAGGTTGCCCGCGGAGTCCAAGCAGTGCAAGCTGATCTGCTTCTTTAAGCAGTCTCCTGCTGTCCGCCGGGGCCAAGACAAACCAATAGGACCTCACGCGAATAAATAAATAAATAAGTGGCTGAGCAAGTATGCAAATAAATAAGTAATAGTCAACCAGAATTTGCTGGTAAGGTGGAAAACAAAATGTGCGCACTTGGAGAAACTGTGCCATGATGCTTTAACAATTATTATTTCTTATTCTGTATTATTATTATTTAATAGCATTGGGTCATATAATTACATTTATGTGTGAGGGTGTGCGTGTGTGGCATTTTTGTTGGTTGACTTGTTGTGCGTGCGCAATTACGCATCCATGTGTGGACTACAGCTCAGCTATACTGTTATTCACGTTTCCTGGCAGAGATCCTCGCCAAGATATTTAGTCCTTAGCGTCTGCAAACAAAACAAACAAAAGTTTTACTTGAGCAGAACCTGTTGCGCTGAACTACATGTGAGCGAGCCGGGCTTTCGCAGTCCGCGCTGCTCCCTCTGCTTCCTGGGCTCCGCTGTGGTCCGTCCAGTCCACCTGCGTGTCAGTGCGGCACAGCGGTGCACCGAGCGCGTCCTGGCTGCTCCCCGGGACACATGCCAGTTTCACACTTCCCCCACATCACCGCCACTTTGCCTTCGTACCGCATTGGTGGAAGCGCAGGCTTCGTTGTGCCAGACAGTTTGTAAGTGATCAAAGTTGCTCACGATGGACTCAAAGCGAGAAAAAGACCAAGGTAAGTTGTGGCGATAGCTTGTTGCTACGTCGCTAGGTTAGCCACTAGCGGCTTATGCTAGGTCTCCGTGGCTTACGCTGAGACGGGGCCAACAGCGCATCGTTCGTTGCGTAACATTTTATGTTATCGCCTGAGAAAGAGCACAGCTACTATTTCATTTAACAGCCCACCCCACTCATCCTCCTGAGTCATCCTCACCGACTTCCGACGCTAGCTGACAGCATCACCGGTGGCTGACCATCATGCTAGGCTACACTTCACCTTTAATTCAGCAGCTGTTAGCATAGGAGAAACGTTTGGTGGCCGTGCATCACCACCCACGTCCTCCCTCCTTTGGCTCTAGTTGCCAGTTCATATTTATTGTACTGACGAAAACGTGAAAATACCATCAGAGGATGTGGAACAGACTCCAGCATCATTATGTCTGATTAATCTCTGTTCTCGTCCTCTGTAGACAGTCGGGGGTTTTCGTTTGGACAGGCTTATTCACGCTTAATTAGGAGTTCGGGGCTGATTGTGCCTTAGGAAATGAAACCAAATATATCTCCCTCGGTTGTTATTCATGCTCGCTACTCGCATTCTTCAGCATTACAGTCACAAACAACTAACCGAGCAGCGCATCTGATCATCTATGACCCTTTCCTCCGGGGCTGGAAGAAGCTGCCAGAAATAAAATCCACGCACTGCTTGGTTAGGTTTTTTACTATTAGAGAGTGCTTTGCATGGGGTATTTGCTTGTTTCACCGTAAAATGAAAAGAAAATGCTCCCGGCAAACCTTTTGTAATCCTGACTCACAAATAATCTGTGGCTGTGTGGCATATATAAGAACACAAGCAGCCTGTTTTCGTTGCAGTCTCATTTCTCTCATTCTTCCAGATGGAGACTATGAGAAAATCACTGCGGTGTTATTAAAGTCACGAACAGGAGAATTTGATCTGGAGTCGATACTGTTTCTTAAACTGAGATGTCTCGGTAAGGGCAACTTAATATAGCAGTATGTAAGCGTGTAAATAGATAATTGTTCTTATTTATTATGGTGCATCTTGCAGGAATACATGATCTTGGATGCATTGGGGAGTGTATAAATCTGGAGAGACTGGACCTTGCTGGAAATAACATCACAAATTTAGCTCCTCTGGCATCTCTCCGGCTTCTTTCTGTACTCAATTTATCTGCCAACAGGATCTCCAGTTTAGGTAAGGCAGCAGAAACGTTTCATACAATAAGTTATTGTTTGTCATTATGTTATTTGGTTTGTTATTATGCTATTATTGTTGTTTTAATTTTCAGAGCCACTGCGCAGTTGTGACAACTTACAGAACCTGAACTTGGCTGGTAATGTCATAGCCAGGTATCATTTAGCCTCTATCTAAATGTATTGATTTAAAATATATGAACAAAGATGTTGTAGTAATTCTGTTCTTAAGCTCATTATTCAGAAATGATCCTGTTTTGATTGATTTGAACAGTGTTGAGAGCCTTAACTGCCTTCAGTCCATAAGAAAGCTTGAAAATATCCGTTTTAAAGACAACACTTATAATTACACAAATCCAGGTAATTTTTAAGGATGTTAAAAAACAATTCAGTCACGGTCAGTCATCACCAGAAGTGAATTCACTGTTGCTTTTTTTATTTCAGTCTGCAGGAACGTATCGTATAGAACCATAGTTCTTGAGATGTTCCCCAATATCAAGGTGCTGGATGGTAAGTAAATTTTGACGTATTGTTGAGCTTATGTAGCATGAACACTGAAATCAATGTTTGCTGAGATTTCTCTGGATTATTATTCTTTTTAAATTGGAGGTGAAAGAGTGGTAGGACGTGGGAGTGACTTGTACCAACTGTGCAAAGACATTGACGACACCATCAAAGGTACATTTGCAGGTTTGCACTGACTGTACAGGTATGTCTATGACTTATTTTTTTTCGTCAAACTGAACTAAAAAGCATTACGTGTTTGTTTCCTTTCTGTCACTGTTCAGCTGGTTTATACAAAAATGGGCAGATTATTGAACGTCCTGATTGCAAACCATGGGTGGAAGATACTTACTGGGAGATAAAGAGATCAAACAATGCCATTATTGAAGAAGCCTACAAGCAGTTCAACGGTGAGAAGGCCTACCGGATGGTGTTTAAAATAAACTGCCTTTCTGTTATCCTGTGTAATCCCTGCCTTGTATCTACAGATGTTCTTCATGAATGCAGACTCCTCAACAACAGAGCCATTCATGTGATTTCACAAACTGAAAGATCTATGAGCCTGAAGAAGCAGCCAAAGCAGTATGCCATTTAAACTGGGCTAATTTGTGAGCAACATTTTGCAGCATTGTGTTGTGTGGTATACTATTGACTAATGTACTGTAGTTTCTTTCAAATTAATAAGCTATATCCAAATGCTTGATAAGTATCATTGCCGTACACACATGCTCTGTGTTGCAGTGTGAGGCATTTGTTCAGTTGTTACTGCATCCTATGCATCGGGTGTCTGATGATACATGCAAGTGGTTCTAAACCTTTATCCTCACTGACATCCCTCAGTTTGGTTCAAAGATGTCCTTACCTGCACAAAGTGCATTTTGTACCATGCTGTAGTCTGCATTTACGCCAAGAGCTATGCTGCTTAAGGATTTCTATAGGTTTTAGCAACTAACAGCTTTTTCCATTTGCATTGTTGAATAATTTTGGGAGTTAATGCGTCCCATGCTGTGCGCTTTCTTTGTAAATTTAACTTTTGCAAAAAGTGTTTGAATGATTGTTTCAGCTGTTTCTACTTGTTTTATACTGTAAGATTTATTGTGACAAACCAACTTGTGGGAAATACAGTGCTTAAAAAGCTGAAAATGTGTTCTTCACATGTTTCAATTTTACTATATATATTTACGACATTACTCTGCACAGTACACTTTGATACAGACCAGTAAAAGACATGAAGAATCCCCGATAATGAGTCGTTGACGCGTGTTGGCTCCCAGGTGCAGCTCACTGCCGCCACCTGGTGGTGGGCGCCCTGACGAGCCGTGCAGACCAACCAGTCACATTGGGATTTTTAAAAAGATGTATTACTATAGTTATGTGTGTTACTATATATATATTATATATATTATATTATATTATATATATATTTTTTTATCTTATTGACTCACGTACCAACACGTACCAAATCACTGCTAATCATCGAGAACATCAAGAGATAGGACAATTTTCATTGTCTTTAATTCTACAGTGGCTTTAAATTTACCATTGTACATTATATTTCTCATACAACACGTGATTCTCATGACTCATCATTTTGTTTAACGACCCCTCGCATATGGGTTCGTTTATGAACAACTTTATTTCGAAGAGAAGTGCTCTAAACCGGAAATCCGGTTTGAGTTACGATAAGATCGGCAGCCGCTCCTGCGTCGACCTTGGATTTTCCAGCATGGCAGGGACGATGTGGAGGTCGGCGGTATGTACGGGACTGTAATTACGTATATCAGTAACTAACGTGGTTCATCCTGTCTGCTGGCGTGAGGGTCTGAGGCTGTCGATACGGTTAAATGCCACAGTAATTGCACGGGTCACTGCTATCGCTAGTTAGCTAGATGCTAAAATACGCGCTAGTGGCTTGTTGTTACTATAGCAACCAGCTCTTTACTTGCTATAGCTAGCAAGTGTCGTGGGGAGTGTCGGTCAATGCTAAGACACAGGAAATGAGTTAAGCATATATGGTGAACTGTCCTTGCTACTGTAGAAGAGGAGCTAGAAAGACTGGATCACTGGAAAGGGCTGCAGCAGTGACATCTTGTATAATCTCAACTGGGCGTGAAAAGGCAGTTTTAGACACGCTAAGATTCAATTATCCACATCGTACATGCTTTCACATGCTGGGGTGATTTATCGTCCTACTAGTGTCCGCTACTTCAGAGAGCTATGCTCAAGTTCAGTGCATTTCAAATGTTGTCCGTTATCAGAAATATATCTATAATAAATATAGATATTGAGGGTAAACGTGTTTGATACCTGGATGTATCCAGCCTGAGCTTCTTTCTTTCTTTCTTTCTTTCTTTCTTTCTTTCTTTCTTTCTTTCTTTTGATGGCCAGGTGTCACGGGTGGTTGGAGCTTTGACAAAAGAGACTCCACAACCCAGGACATTCATTAGTGGGGTATGTATCCATCCTCTAGAGAACTACCTCAACTCTAAAATGTTTGTAAATATTAAATCTAGTTGTTTATTTTTTTGCCTTACAGATACAAACTGTTACCTTGATCCCAGGTGACGGTATTGGTCCAGAGATCTCTGCTGCTGTCATGAACATATTTGAAGCCGCTAAAGTTGGTGCCCGACGAACAGACACTATTCTTCAAAAAGAAAATAATCTGTTTTTAGATTGCAACCTACAAGAATATATGTAATCACCGAACTCTGCTGGTAATATTAAATATTTAATTTATTTTGTGGTTCTGTTTTATGTGCACTTTTGATCTAGACACCTATTACTTGGGAAGAGAGAAATGTTACAGCCATCCAAGGGCCTGGTGGAAAGTGGATGATTCCTCCAGATGCCAAAGAATCAATGGACAGAAACAAAATTGGCCTAAAAGGTAACTTTCTTAAAACACTCCTATTTATCAAAAGGAGAAATTAAGGAATATTTAATATTTTTATTCTATGGGCTTTTTTGTGTTGGCAAGCAAACAAACTAGTAAATAAATTTGAATTACTTGACAATCTACAGGACCTTTGAAGACGCCAATAGCTGCTGGTCACCCATCAATGAACCTACTGCTGAGGAAAACCTTTGACCTCTATGCCAATGTTCGCCCCTGTGTGTCTATTGAGGGCTATAAAACCCCCTACACTGATGTGAACCTGGTCACCATCAGGGAGAACACAGAGGGAGAATACAGTGGAATTGAACATGTGGTAAAGTTTTGAAAAAATAATTGTATGCTTTAAAATCATCTGACCTGTTTTCATGGATACTACTTTTTTGCTGTATATTAGGACTTAGAACATTTGCACTTTCATTCTACTGACTTAAATTTGTTTCAGATTGTTGATGGAGTTGTTCAGAGTATTAAGCTCATTACCGAGCAGGCCAGTCAACGCATAGCAGAGTATGCTTTTGAATATGCCAGAAACAATCAGAGGGCCAGTGTTACTGCTGTTCATAAAGCCAATATCATGTAAGTTCTGTTAGGTACAAATTACACTGATATGTTAAAAGCTTTTTGCTGAGGTTAAATGGTTGCTGACATATTTTCTAGGCGCATGTCAGATGGGTTGTTCCTACGAAAATGCAGAGAAGCAGCTGAAAAGCACAAAGATGTGAAGTTCACTGAGATGTACTTGGATACTGTCTGTCTTAATGTAAGTCCCAACAGCTTTGATCTGTATTATATGTATTAATGTTTTAGATGGATAAAAAGCATCCCTGAGTTGTGCTTTAAAGGGAAACCTGTGTTTTTTGTGATTGAGCCATACATAATAATTGAAATGCCTTCTTGGCATTAATTATGAAAATGTCTACTGTGTACACATTCCTCTAGATGGTACAGGATCCCACGCAGTTTGATATACTAGTGATGCCAAATTTGTATGGTGACATCTTGAGGTTAGTTACTTACAGTTACTTAATTGTTTAGATGGTACATAGAAATAGCATATAAATTTGTACGGTAGCCATATTGCTGTACACACAAAAGAAAATGAGGAAAACTGGACAGGGCAAGGACTAACTATGGTTACTATTACAGTGATCTTTGTGCTGGACTGATTGGAGGCCTTGGAGTAACTCCTAGTGGAAACATTGGTGCCAATGGTGTTGCCATATTCGAGTCGGTATGTTCTTTGGTTATTACACTTGTTTCTTCAGTATTCACTGTTCATTCAGGTGAATGCAGTTGTTCAGTTAATCAAGGCATTTGAAAGTCTGGCTTTTTGCCGTTAATAGAAATGTCAACCATGGTGACTATCTCATGTCAGGTTCATGGAACTGCTCCAGACATAGCAGGAAAAGACATGGCCAACCCCACTGCCTTGTTGCTCAGTGCAGTCATGATGCTGCGACACATGGGCCTGCATGACCACGCCAAGAAAATTGAAACTGCCTGCTTTGACACCATTAGAGACAAGAAGGTAATTTATTTTATTTTTTTTTTCTAATGAAATGAAGACATGCTGTGTTCATTCTCATTCTGATTTATGTTTTTGGTTATCTTCAAGGTTCTAACAAAAGACCTCGGAGGAAACTCCAAGTGTTCCGAATTCACAGAGGCAATATGTCAAAGAGTACGAGACATGGACTGAAAAGATGCTACTGAGTTATATATTGGGGTTTCTGCACTTATATTATGTCATTGTATATGCACATTTGTTGCCAATGTTTTGTTTAAAATAACTTGGGGGTTTAAGATCTTGAATGTTTACACACGCTCCAAAGCACTGTCTTAAAACATATGAACAAAGGTTACTGTATATGTGTTATGTATTTTGTTTATTGGCTGCTTCAATGTTATCATGTGTTTGCCACACTTTTGCCATTTAAAACTGAGTCTGTATGAATTACAGAATATTTCATTCTGTGACTATAAAATTGCCAATATTGTAATAATAAATGCTATTCTGCATTTAAAATGTAGTATCACTGTACTTGAATATAATAAAACAAATATGGTTCCTGTTTTTGTATTGTGTGTATATATAATCAAAGGTATGGTGAGATATGGCAAGTTACAGGCTCACAGTTACTGGGAGCATGATACCATTGTTGATGTAGGCTCTGTATAGCACATCTCCAACACGGGAGGGTGACAAAAGGGTTCAGCAGGTGCATTTACATGCTTTTAGCGCTTTTGTAAAGAGTCTGTGTGTCTCCATTTATGCCTGTGTGAAGATGGAAAAGTAAGAGCAGCATGAACAAGGAGTTCCTCTTATCCCCTATGACCATGAAATTACTGACGGTAGGTAGCTGCTTCACTGCTTCTTTGAAAATGAGGAACATTCCCTATTCCAGCTGTAATGATCAGATCTGAATGCAGATAAACAAGGTGCCCTGACATTATAGGTTTTTATGTCTTATAACCAGGATAATGGGGTCCTCTTCTAAACATGTACTCAAGTGTTAAAGAACGTGATGTGATGACCTGTAAAAGAACACCTCTGTATCTACCTTCCCCAAGCTCTACTGAACGCAGCCATACACCTTCCTCCCAAGTTTTTGTTCTTCCATATTGTGGCAATTAACACCTGAGCTGTAATGTAGCAGAGAGACTGGTAGCTCATTAATGACTGCTGTTTAGTTTTGGTCCGCTGTTTGTGCCAAGCCCTGCTGGCATAGATGACCAGCCCTGTGATCCAAAGTGACAGGAAGTGGAGCATGTACCAGACTGCATTGGTTGGCCAACAGTAGTTCCTTAGAAACATCCAGACGCATCGAATGAATTCCTCCCGACAGCAACACACAGCATCCTAGTATGATAATGATAGTAATTTCATGGTCATAGGGGATAAGAGGAACTCCTGGTCTTATCATTAATGTGATGTCAACAAGGTTTTCCAGAACGAACAAGGGGGATCTTCTGTTCTTCATCTGGAAGGTCTAAAGGACAGAATGTTAATATCGTTCATATCTTTTGTAAGTGAGAAATTTAACACATACTGTTTTTGTGTTGTAATAAAGATGTGTTTCATGCCATACATACATTCACTGTACATTGTTTTAATGTGGCTCGTATATAAACTATGAACAATAATGTAATTTAAAGACGTTGCAGTTTCAATAATACCCAAATCTTCTTTGTCCAGTCACAGCTTTGCGTGGCTGGCATTACACAAACACAAAGGGCAGTAGAAGAATCACCGTAGTGTGTGGTTATCTACTATCATACTGTAGCTTTCCACAACAGCTGTTACTAAGACACAAAAGTCCAAGTAAAGTAACTTCTGGACACAGCTTCATCTACATGTTATACTTCTTCTTTATTAACAAACGCCCCCTCCCTTTAAACACACCGCACTTAGATTAAGGTCGTGCTTATACTTTTTGCAATTCGATCTAACTCCGTATTTCAAGGACTCTGAATATTCTGTGAGGACTTTAAACCCCGTGACACACTTTCTTCCTACCAAAATATGCCCAACCACACTTTCACCCAATGAGGTCAAAAATAAAAGCAGTTGATCGAGCAAACACCCTCCTCCCTCTTTTCTAGTCAGGTCTTTTCTAGACCTCGCGGAGCAGCCAATGAAACAGCCCGGCGACACCGGCTCCTCTTCCCCGAGCTCTCCAGAAAGTTCTGCGCTGTGCAGTGGCTTTAAGTGCCGGCCATCTTCCTGCCGCAGCCTCAGAGCAGCGCGAGCGGCGGCACACACCAGAGCAGCCTGCGAGTAAGTACAGCGGTAACCGGCTGCATGCGAGCTGGAGTTGGGCTAATGTTAGCTCACGGCTCGCCGGCGTGTTAGCCTCGCTTGCCGCACGCGTTGTCAGCCGCCGTTAAATCGGGTTCTCATGATTGTCTTTGCTTGGACTGTTAGGTTGTCGCCATGGTTCACGAAACCGGTTACTACGATCTCCTGGGTGTCAGCCCCAAAGCGTCCCCAGAGGAGCTCAAGAAAGCCTACAGGAAGCTGGCCCTGAAGTACCACCCGGACAAGAACCCCAACGAAGGCGAGAAGGTGAGTGAGGCGACATGCGGACGCTTCTCCGTGTATGGAGAAGTTAGAGCGGCCTTGCTAATTTAAGCCGCGCCGCTTGCGAGACTGACGGTGGAAACGTTCTGGAAACGTCTAGCGTTTGCTCGGACGCTCTGTCTGTTTACGGCACCGTGACGTCACACGGGCGCAAGACTACGAACTCGATAAGTTTAATTATCGCTTTATTTACTTTAATTTGTTAAGAAGCTGCTGAAGTTGTACTTTGAGGAGTCCTAAGGAAGAGTTTAAATCAGCATGTTGTCCCTTAGACTGAGCCTTGCTTACAGACTTTTATATGCTTTGTGTTTTATTTCCACAGTTCAAGCTTATATCTCAAGCATATGAAGTGCTGTCCGATCCAAAGAAGAGAGACCTATATGACCAAGGCGGAGAGCAGGCAATCAAAGAGGGAGGCGCAGGTGGAGGAAGTTCCCCAATGGACATTTTCAACATGTTCTTCGGGGGTGGGGGACGGATGCAAAGAGAGAGGCGAGGTAATATTTTATGTCTTGTTGTTATCTAGCAGTAGGCAGTTTAGAATTTCTAATATTTGAAATCAACCAATATGCATAAGTTATACAAGCTGCATGTTTATCGTCCTATAGGAAAGAATGTCGTCCACCAGCTTAGTGTTACACTAGAGGAGATGTACAACGGCACAACCAGGAAGCTCGGACTCCAGAAGAATGTCATTTGTGAAAAATGTGAAGGTATGTATACTTCTGTGCTTTTAATCTCATAAATGGTGTTTGTTCTGAAGTTCCAGAAATGATTTTCCCTGTTTGTTGCAGGTTATGGTGGTAAAAAGGGGGCCTTAGAGAAATGCTCCAACTGCAAAGGAAGGGGAGTACAGGTCAAGGTGCAGCAGATTGGGCCAGGCATGATTCAGCAGATCCAAAGCATGTGTGCAGACTGCCAGGGACAAGGTGAGAGATTCAGCGCCAAGGACCGGTGCAAGAATTGCAATGGGCACAAAGTAGAACGCAAGAAGAAAGTCCTTGAAGTTCATATTGACAAAGGTGAGCATTTCCCTATTTGGAACACTCCCTGTGGATGGTGTAGGTAGTAAATGTGTTTTATGATGTACTGAACTGTAAATGAATGTCTTTTGCAGGTATGAAAGATGGTCAGAAAATTACATTCAGCGGCGAAGGCGACCAAGAACCTGGACTGGAGCCTGGGGATGTAATCATTGTGCTGGATCAGAAGGATCACCCCGTTTTCCAGAGACAAGATGATAATTTAATAATGAAGATGAACATTAAACTTGCAGAGGCCCTGTGTGGTTTCCAGAGGACCATTCAAACTTTAGACAACAGAACCATCATTATCACCTCACATCCAGGTGATTGACTCATATCCGGCTTCTAGTGCTGACTTGACTGGGTTTTCTGGTTATTTGTAATTCATACATTAACCTCTTACTTTTTTTTTTCCACAGGTGAAGTAATCAAGCATAGTGACTTAAAATGTGTACAGAATGAGGGCATGCCGCTTTACAGGGATCCCTATGAAAAGGGTCAGCTTTTGATTCAGTTTATGGTAAGACAAAAAACATTTCGACTGTTCGACACTGCTCTAAATAAATAAATTCTTTTATTTTATTGAAACTTTCAGCTAACTAACTTATTCTACAGGTGGAATTCCCAGAAAACCACTGGCTGCCAGAGCATCTCATGTACCAGCTGGAAAGACTGCTTCCTCCACGCGAGGATGTCGTGATTACTGATGACATGGAGGAGGTGGAACTCACTGTACCAGACCTACGGAAGCAACAGAAAGCTTACGGTGGGGAAGCTTATGAAGAGGATGACGATAATCCTAATGGCCACAGAGGAGTGCAATGCCAAACACAATGATTGTAGTTTTATAAATACTAAACAATTATTTGGGATTTGGGGGCTTTTGGTTGTTTTATTTGTATTTTTTTGACCCATACCTTCAAGTCCTGTTTTTCTTCCCAGAGTAATGCTGATAGTAAGTTAAAACCTGATGCCTGTCGCTTTGTTTTTGTGACGTTTCTACAACACATGCGCGCTGATTTATTTAGCCTCTGATCTAAAATTGTAATTTGGTGTCACTCTCTTATTTAATATCCACGTGTTTTATATGTTCAATATGTCTCCACAGATTTATATTTTTGCTTTCTGTGAAGGTAATATCAGTTGTGACAAGTGTTTTCCGGTTACTTCTCAATAAAAGTTCAAGGGTAATTTGCTTTCTGTATCAGTTTCCTTTATTAATAAAGAGGTTATCTGTAGTATTTCCACATTTCATTGTAAGAAAGTTTATGTAACATCTATACAGTGACAGAACCAATCATTACAATCTAATGGAATGACTGATAATGGGGGAAAATAAAGGGTTCATCAACTGTGTGTTACGTAGACAATCCTCTAATGTTGCTTTCTCCTGAAAGAGCAACCTGAAGAACAAAATTAGGAATGATTTCAGTTATTAAGCTCCAATATATTTGAAAAGGATACAGTGCAATGAATAATGGTTCATTAGTGAGTGGCTCACCCTCTGTCAGTCTGGCCTTTCCTCCTTTCGGCTGACACAACACAGTTGAGCAGCCCACACAGAGAACAACTGTCTGTGCATGGCTGAACATAGTGGTGATTTTGTAGCAGCCTGCCATGAAATACAGTTTTAAAAAGTCTGTTCAACCAAGATATAAACATGAATATGCTGTTGATCTTGACCTAAATATATTATAACAATTGAATAGTCCTGCATGTTGAATGCCAGAGTAAAGATACGTTTGCCTTGTGACTGAATGTTAACATAATACACCTGTAGTCTCCAAGGAGTAAAAAATGCCTTTGTAGTCATTTGGGGGATGTTGCTGTGAAATGTTTGACTCTCTGTAATAAAGCGACTTTTAGACTTAGATAGTCTCAACTTGATGCTGTTGGTAACGTGACATGTCTAGTCCACATGTTGTTGTGTGCCTCAAAAATAACATTTCTGCAGAAGTCCTGTTTAACATGCAGACACGATTTAACGTTACATTAACTCTGAGGCACATGTTCAGTCTCTGCGGCTACTTGTCGTCTCCAGGTGTGTGAGCACGTGCCGCTGCTTGCGTGACGCACCTGGACACTTGACGTCCATGAAGTAGGAGTTCGGGCTCTGGACGAGTCTTTTCTTTTTGTGCTGTCTTCTCTCGTGGTCAACAGACGGATGGAGGATGTCTTTAGCCAACTGCAGTCAAAAGACAAAGCAGGAAGGGTCATTTCATTGACCCGACGCAAACACCGTTAGTGGTTTGAAATAGCACGTTTGTAGATCTGTCCTCGCATAAGCAGACGTGTTCTGTTTTAGGCTACAACACTGTAATTGACTAACTACTGTGACATGATAAAATAAAGACGTTATCTTCAGCCTCCTTAAAAGTAGCTCTACTTAATTTACATTTTAAATTAAGTTTGTAAAAAGCATATGATTAAAGAAAACCCGAGGCTTGGTGTAAACAAAGTGGAGGTGCGGACTGTTTCTTGGTCACTTAGTTACAGTTTATTTCGCAAGCACGTTTGATTACGCTGGCTTTCAGTAAGTAGTCGGACCCCGTGTGGCTCACAGCTATGTTAGCTAAACTTCCCTCCATGTGCTGCTGCAGCTACACGACAACAAAGCAACTGAGAAGTTCAAGGCAGCAAACAGGAGAATCTACGATTCAAAACACAGACAGCTGACAACACAACACAACCCGAGCAACGTGGAACTTACAGGCATTTTCACCGTGTTGGGGTTTTCTGCGCATACGTGGTCGGTTGGGCAGGAACAGCGCGAAGCAGCAGGAACTGATTGACAGCCTGCGATGAAACCTGGAGAAAGTCAGGAGCAACCTTCTGAATAAACCGAAGAGAAGCTGTAAAATCCTACAACTAACTAACTAAACAAACAGAGGTGGACGTTTTTACATTAGACTCCTGATTTACTAACTTGAGTCCTTAGTTCAGCGCTGTATTTGTTGACGTATTATATATTTCTTTGCTCATTTCTTAGCATTTCTCACTCGTATATAATGAAAAATATATATTATATATATATATATTAATGAAATATGAATACTGGCCTTCATTAATTAGGAGTTAGTGGTTTAAAGTCAAGGTCACACCTCGAAATAATAAAATAAATGCCGGTACAACCACCGGCTATAGTTTATATTTATAAAAGCAAGCTTCTGATACGACACTGTCTGTTTACGCAACTTAAACTACACAGACCATAATGCCAAGCGGACAGTGACGTCACTACCCCAGCACCGTTCTGCGGCCAGTCTGCTACAGACAGCGGAGGGTTTCCAGACGGGGGCTACCGGCTCAGTACGGCCTTGTTGTAGCCACACATCGGGCTCTGCGGCGGGTTCAAATGGCCAAAACGTACGATTATCTCTTCAAGTTGTTGCTCATCGGAGACAGTGGAGTCGGCAAAACATGTCTGCTGTTCAGATTCAGCGAAGACTCCTTCAATACCACCTTCATATCCACAATAGGTGAGTAGCCTGTAGCCGCCCCTGTGGATAAATCTGCCACAAAGCATGTCCATAATAAAACACTCCAGTGCTTTGTGCGGTGGTCAGTGTGTCTATGTAGTAGGATCCTACCACTCTGTGTTGCACAGTACAGACCCACAACGTTGAAAGGACTGTGAGCCAAAGACAACGGGACCGAGAGAAATAGTAATGACGGTGCCCTTGATCATTCATCGACACCAAGAAGCCTAAATATAGAATAAGATCAAAACTATGTCATGAAGTTGGTCCCTTGAACATCTGAAATTAAAAATCCTAAAGATTTGATAGAATATAATATTGCAAAAGCCTCCAGAAAGTTGGACTGTGTTCTACCACTGTGAAAATAAATGATGATGTATTTTATGATGTCATGTCACTAATCAGTACAGGAAGCATAAGCTTATATCACTCTCCCATTTTATTAAAATGCAGGAATTGATTTCAAGATCAGAACAATAGAGCTAGATGGAAAAAGAGTCAAACTACAGATCTGGTAAGTGTGACGCTCATTTCTCTTCTGAGTCTTAAGAAGGTAAACTTTCATTAGGACAGTCTGTGTTTACGCTCAGGGACACTGCTGGGCAGGAGAGGTTTCGCACCATCACTACAGCGTACTACAGAGGAGCAATGGTGAGTCCTCCCTTCATCCCTCCCTTTCTTTGCTGCTGGTCCATCTTACACATCACGTGAGGATGACTGTTTGTTTTTTTTCACAGGGCATTATGTTGGTCTACGACATCTGCAATGAAAAGTCCTTTGAAAACATAAAGAACTGGATCAGAAATATTGAAGAGGTGAGCGACTGAACTTAAACACACGCTACTTTAAAATTAATGTGTCCGTATACACATATTTTATGTTCTCATTGTGTGCTTAGAGGAACATAATGTGGTTTTCTCTCTTCCCAGCATGCCTCATCTGATGTGGAGAAAATGATCCTTGGCAACAAATGTGACATGACTGACAGAAGACAGGTGACCAAAGACCGAGGTGAAAAGGTGAGTTTCATGCGTCCAGTCTTTAGTCTGTAAACTCTTTAAATGTAGGGGGTTGTTGTTCTGAACACTAATACTTATCTACTTTTATCACTTAGCTGGCGATTGATTATGGAGTTAAGTTCTTGGAAACCAGTGCAAAGTCCAGCTTAAACGTAGAGGAGGTAAGCAGAAATATTTAACCCTGAAAGTATTCAGACGCTTCATGGGCATACATGTACGTTTACCACGTTTGCTTTTCTGTCTCTCTAAGGCTTTTTATACTATAGGAAGAGACATAATGAATAATCTGAGCTCAAAGACAGTAAGTGGACATTATTCTCACTGTGACACATTCTGTGCAGCTATACTCAAATAAATACAGCAATAATCATTTTCCGTGTCATATCTTCCTTTGCTATAGACTGACAACAATGCTGGAGCTTCAGGCAAACCTGTCAAGATCACTGAGAAAAAATCAAAAAGAATTAAACTGTTCAAGTGTTCACTTCTTTAGGAGGCTCCTCGCCAGCGTTTAAGGTTCACAGCACAAGTCACAAGTGACTTTGCTGTTTTTTGGGGAAGGGGGTTCCGCTCTGCCTCCTAGACGTCCTCACAGCAGCAGCAGACGTGCTCGTATGGAACAGACCTTACTGCCAGCTGAGGCTCACGTGCCGATGATTTGCTGAGAAGCTTCCTAACTCTACCAACTGGAGGAGGATAAGTGTGGAATGAGGCCCGATACGCTGTCTGCTCATGCGAAGGACTTGTGTGTTTGATCATCAGCAGTGGTTTGTAGCCAGCCCTGCAGTCTCTGCTCCAAGGAAGCAGTGATTCTGTAGGCATATTAGCTCTCAGTTATAGTCGTCTTATGACCAATCACAAGCTTTCATATAATGTAGCATTATTTTATACGCACTACCTATTGTCATATTTACTGTGATGAGGCTGTGATCTACACATAGTAGGTCTCAGCATTGATTGTATTCGTCTGTGTGAATTAATCTTAATAAGCCTGAAGTCTCCAGTTGCACAGCAACAGTGTTGCAGTATCATGAGACACATGTATAAATACAACTACTATATTCTTATTTATTGTTTTTAATGCAACCTTTATTTTAACAGTTCTGTGACAAATTCAAACTGTGAAGGGATTGTTTGGCTCTTGGAAGCGGTACCTAACACATATTGTTATGCAGTTGTCAGTATTTGCATGAAGGTTGCAGGGTTCCTCCCAGAGGGGTGTCATTAAGCACATTACAATATAAGAAAAGAACATGTCCACAGACAGTATTTGAAAGTGTAACCGTGTAAAGAAATGTCTTTTTGTGTCTGTTCACATAATGAATATGTAAGCACACCCCATTGTTGTGGATGTGAATACTTTTTACCTTAAGCTGTAGACATCCGACTGGGTGCCATCCTCCAACAGGAACACACAACGACTGGGGAAGTAAAGTGAATGATTGTCTGTGTAAGCTGCTGTATGTTACGCCCATGAAGCATAAGGACAGTAAACAAAGTGTTCAACAGACAGTGTCATGTTGGTGTATTGTAATGTCGGAATGCTTTATTACTGTTGTGTTTTTATTATTATTATTGTGAAAGCAATTTTTTAAACACCCATCAGTTCCCGCCTGACAGCCTCAGCCAGCGGTCAGCGTGTCTTCCTCTTATGTGTTAACCTCAACCTGGTTTCATGGACGTCTCTTGCTGCTTGAATCTGTCTCCCGTGCTTCTTGCTGTGCCATCGTCTTTTGATTTCTCTACAGCCATCTTCTTTTCCTGCCCTTCCCCTGACACCCTGAGGGCTTCGACGAGGTCTCTCTCGCTGTTGGAGGCTCTCGGTTCCTTGCTACCCATCGGGTACCTGGCTTTCCTCTCCCTGGCATTCCAGCTCTGTGACCTGTGGGATGGCAAGTACTTTTCATCCACGGTCAGACAGTCCGCATTGTCTGAAATGTTTCTCTCCACCTTGATCTTTTCGACGGGTTCCGTTGCCGGAACGCTTTCTCTGCTTTCTTCGTCTGTTTGAGGCTCTGCAGGTGCTGGGCTTGTTTGAATCTTTTGACTGAGCAGAGTTTTGACTGTTGAAAATGTAGGTGTGTGTCCAAGAGCGCTGGGACACGCCTGGTTCTCCAGGTCTGATGGCTCCTGACTGGGGTTGACCTGCAGTATATTATTACCTGCCTCTTCTGGGTCGTAGATGGTGCTGCTCATAGCCCTCCGCTTTGTGACAGGAGAAGTTTGACTTTGGGTTTCTGATGGGATATGTCTCAGAGATTCTGTCTTTTTTGGTGATAAGGAGGTTCCCAGCGACAGTTCAGACTTTGTGGGTTCGGCCATTTCCTCTGGTTCGTCGGGAGGGCTGATAATGATGGTGCTCATAGATCTTCTCTTTGTCAGAGGAGACTTGGGTTGGTCTTCGGCAGGATAGTGTCTCAAGGATTCAGTCCTTTTTGGAGCGAAAGAAGGCCTAAGTCTATTCTTGTCTGTTAGGCTGTTTAACAGCATTGTGCTGCCTTGTTTGTTTGTTATGGTCTCTTGGCTTGATGCTGCAGACGCAGGCTTTTGCTCACACGGAGAGATTAGAATATCCACACATGAACTGGGTCTTGATCGTGTCAAACCAGATACTTCCAAGGTCTGACCACCTTCCTTTGTGTTGAGAGTGCAAACACTGGAGGCCTGCCGCAGACTCCTCTGTCTTTCCAGACCAGTCTTTGTAGATTCATCCGTGTCCTTTTGCTTCAGTGCGAACTCCTCCATGTCCATGTGGAAGCGGTAAAGGCTGTAGCCATCTGCGCTGTTGATGCTGCCTTGACGAAGGAGGGATGATGGATCACAAACCGAAGAGTTTCTTGAATAGGTCCTGGTAAGCTCCAGTCTATCAACTCCAGCAAGTTTTTCCAAGGCGACTGCCATTCGTCCGTGGATTTCTTCCAGCTGGGCCAGGCGCAGGTCCACTGTCTGCAGAGATGCCTTCATAGTGTTCTCCCTCTCATTTACCTCCTCCAGACGCATCGACATATTCTCAACTCTGCCATAAGAAAACTGGTCAAGGTTTGCTCTTTAATGTTTATTTAACAATTCATAAATGTCTAAAGTTACACTTAAATGGATGCTCACCTCTCAGAGGTAACCTTGATGCGTTCATCACTGGAGGACTGCTGTTCATCCTCCTTCTCACGGAAATATTCCTCCACACACTGTTCTTCAAACTCATACAGATTTTTCAGCTCCTCTGGATTCAGTCTAAGCTCTGAAGAAAAAAACAATGAAACGAAACATTAGGTAACGTAGCATAAAACATACGGTTATTAGTTTAATAACCTTACATTTAGTTAGTTTGCTTAGCCTTAAACAACAGTTCATTTAGCCACACAAACTCAAACCACTAGTAAGATTTAGTTCTATGTTCGTTTTATTTCAGCAGACTAACTGAGGCCTCGGTCCTTCTCGTCAAGCTCTCCCTCCTGTTTCTTCCTGGCACATCGGCGAAACAGCCTGTTGAAGAGTATGTAGAGGTGGCTGAAGATGATGAGAGGTGGAGGCAGAATGGGACGGTCATGGAAAGTCATGATCAGCTGATATCTCTGGAACTTCCACACCTGATTGGAAATGGACTTGACTTCAAAGAACGTGTTGCTGCCGGTCAGGAGACACACACACACACACGTAGCATTACATTAGTGCAGCAGATGCTTCTGGTAAAACGTAAGAGCTGGAGGAGACTGAAAACAAGTATTTACTTGAATACTGCAATAAGCAAGTTGACCAGTAGAATGTTTGCCACCAGGAGATAACAGGCCATAATGACAGGTGTGAGCCAGGCACCAGGGATGCATGGAGGCAGCTTCTTTCCATCCTCGTCATATAAATGTTCGCCACACGGAGCTGCCGGCAAAACGGCTCATTGTTACGCTAGTTTGACTCTGGAACTACTGGACTCCAATCACATTCTTGACTTGAAGGCTACTTACGGTTTATTTCCATTGCATAGACTACGAAATCCAAAAGAAAAACAAAGTCATATGGATAAAACATTAAAATAAACATACATTGTTTTTTTACACCTTAATTCTGTCAAGGTCAAGCTAGGAAATCTGATTTCAACATAAATAGTTTAGCAGATTTTGAGCATTTCTTTTAATGACTTGTAAACTAAAACAGCTTTAACGTTAAAATATAGATTTAATATACTATACTATATATAATTCAGACAGTGTTTCAGTAACTGTTTGTTGCCTTCACCCTGACAGAAAAAACACTGAAAAAAAGCCAAAGCAACTTGAAGGCAGATGATCGTGATTGAACGTGAATGAAACAGCAGCTATTCTCAGTTTATGGAGTTAAGGGCTTATTCTAAATGTGCCACCAGGGGGAGACAGAGTGTTGTGGGGGTTGTTGTTGTATACATAGAAATTAATGCACTGATCATCTGCCCAGAATCAGGAAACAGAATCTTACTATGAATTCTAGTCTTACGGTCTATCGAGTCAGCAAAAACCTCTCCATAGATCATCCAGTAGGGCATGTAGAAAATATTTCTGGCCAGGCGCCAACTTGGCTCCTCTTCAGGGTGAAGTATGGCTTGTCGAGCTACCCCGAAGCTCATAAGCACAACCAACATGATCACCACAAAGTACATCATATCGATCATCTAAGAAAGAAGAAGCAAACTCGGCGTAAACCTTTGTACGTGGTGTATGGATGGGGAGTCTGAGTCAGTAATCTTCCTCTTACCATTTTCCCTATCATCATCACGTAGGGTCCTAGGTATTTGTTGACTCCAAAGATGTCCAAGACACGGATGTACCAGAAGATGATGTCGATACAGTAGATGACTCGACCGTAGCCCATATAAGGTTCATGCTGCAGCCGCAGCATGAGGCCAAAGAGGAAGGTGGCAATGGCAACGAGGTCTGTGATGTTCCAGTACTCCTCCAGCCACACGCTAATTTTCTGTTTCAGCTTCCCCGGTTCTGACATCAGAATCTAGACCAGTGTTTCAGTGCCATGTAGAAGCCATATCATTCAAATCCTATGAGGCTAAGTGTATTTTGAGTCTCTTACCTGTCTGACTTTTTCAGTGCCAAGCGTCAGGATGTATGCAATGACAGTCCACTCTTGAACAGATGGCCAGCGTTCCATTTTCACCAGGATGATGTAGTTGTATAGCATCAAATAGCCTAGATAGGAAATCTAAAAAGAAGGTTTTAAATCCATTTATTCACATTTATAATGTGTCTTCAAAATGCTGAACATAATTCACCTCATGCAGAACTAAGGAACTTACAGTGTTGAACCAGAATTTGGTGAAGGGCGCATCATAAAACTCAAAAAACCTTTTGGCAATGGGGATTTTGTTGACCTTGGCGTTGCCTTCCTCTTCATCTCCCTTTCGAGATGTTGCATCGGTGTTGGGTTCCTGCAAAAGAACAGAAAACGTGTCAGCTGTCAAAACGTGACAGCAAACAACAAACAATGTCTGAATGAACTAGGACCTTGCTGGATTTTGTGTCGTCATCCTTCTCTTTTCCCTCTTCCTTGTTTCCAGGTACATGATACGAGGTGTCATCTCCAAGGCGGAAATCCAAGAGTAGAATCAGAGGAGGAAAGATGATTCCCAGAATAACCTAGGTGAGAAAATGACACGGTTGGGTTGGTCATTTAGCGCTACTGAGCACTGTAAGTATTACAACTGCGACGGCCTGTGATATCACAGAAATACTGAAATACTGTGTCAACCTTGAGACCAGGGTTTTTGCCAATCCTTAAACAGCCCATCCACATGTCCGTGAGCAACATCTGGCTGCAGGTGTGGGCGATGAAGTCACGTTGCTTAGCAGCCACAGCCAGCTTCAGACAGGTGGAGTTGCTCCAGTTAACCAGTTCGTACGTCAAGAGCTTCATAGCCACCTGTTCATCATGCTTATAGGACTGATCCAACAGTTCATAGGCCAACTGGCCAAATTCTCTGTGAAAGGGAAAGAACAATAGCAATCACTGGTGTTCAGCAGCTTTCAAAAGCAAAGCGAATGCAGGAGATGCTGTCTGTACTGACTTAGAGTTGTTCTCCAGGTCCTGGGACATGTCGTCCACCAGTTCACTCTCTGAGCACTCATGGGCCATGGCTTTATACAGTTTGCAGGCCACCAGGGCTTTGGCCATGGCTTCTTCTCCACGCTGCCAGAGGAACAGCGCCATCTTCTGTCGTTTCATCAACACGGCCCACAGCATCAGCTCGTGGAATGGGTACTTGAATCGACAGACCTCAGGGTCGTCCACATCGATTTCCACTTCCTCCTCTTTCTTCTTCTTTGGCTTTTTCTTGCCTTTTGGCCTTGGTTCGTCGTCCTAATAAAAGGAAGCGTGATGACAGATTAATGTGGCCGAGTGGGTGTGATTCAAGGTATTTTGTCACGAAAAGGACAAACAACTGACCTCCATTCCCAGAAGCTTCAGAGCTTTTGGCTGCAAGAACAGGACAAAACATATTAGTTATTATTAAATGTGCTCACCACAATAAGCAAGCCATTACAAGCCATGCGTACCCTTTTCAGTCCATACAAATTGTTGTAGAGGTTGCGGAAAGCCTTCCTGGTGTAATTGCTCCTGTACGCTCCACCCATGAGGTATTCCAGCACCAGACCAATATCAATCAAAGTGATCTGATAATCTGGAGGGAGGTTCCCCTGCCAACAATCAGTAATGTTTAGAAAAGCAAAATAATCTTAAATGCCTGACATTTAACATTATGGGATTTTTTTTACCTTCTTGACATCCCTAACCACTGCATGCAGTGAATTACCAGGTCCAAGTTTCTGGGAGAAGAGCACAACGGGTGTGACATCTATATATACTGTAGAGGTTTCACATATGTCTGTGTGTGGTATTGGATTGCTGCTGTCAGGCCCACCGTGTTATATAACTCCTCCAGTCTGGGAATGGTGAGGAAGTGGTGAATATTGACGCCGTTCTCAAGGAGCAGTCTGACAAAGTCCACTCTGTCCAGCACCAGAGCGTCCATCATAGCCTGCTCCAGAGAGTTCACCTGTTCAAAGGTTAGTGCATCAGACTAATTTGTCCTCACACCTACAGCTTTGACGCTTCTCTTTGTTTTTCTTTTGAGCCTACCCAGCGAATCAACTCCAGCTTTCTCGGGTCGGTTTCCTCTGGAATTTCAGGCTTCGCCTTTCCTTTCCCCTTCCCTTTCTTTCCTCGGGTCTTGTTGCGGGGAGCGCTGGCAGGACTCCTCTGCCTCTCATAAGTGTGGGCTGCAGATGTAGCAGTGTTGGCAATGGCACCGGCAGGCTGCATAGATAATGCAGAAACAATTTAAGCGTCCGTCTGCCTTGTCTTTTCTCAAAGATCTATCTCCATGCATTTGAATTTGTAAAACCAAAATCCTGCAGCTTTCAACTGCACTGCCCTCATGTGGAAAGAATAATTTACACTCACAGGTAAATTGTGTCCATAAACAAATATGTGATTGCGAGCAATGTCCACTCTGTTCCAGGCCAGAGCCAAACTGAGCTGATCTGCTGCTGACGCGTTTGTGCCTGAGACACAAAACAGAGCAATGAAGGCTGGAATGCTTGCAGTAGACACATATATCATGTTATCCTTAAAACGCTGTGAAGCAATGCAAGTCATATAATACCTTTCAATAAGGCAGTAAGAATGGCCATTTCAATGTCCTGCTGTCCCTCTGAACCCATTCGAAAAACTGTAATCTAAGTGTGAAAGAAACAAAACAACACAGTGAGAATGTTCCTGATGCAGTAATGGTGAAAAATGAATAACTAAAGGAGACAGGCCTGGAATGTATACGTATCATGTGGCGTCAGCTGATGCAAGACTTTGTCAGCAGAGTCTCACAAGAAGACTCTGTGGCTGACTCTACAAACAACTCATTTACTCGTCAGACAGAATCATAGTCGTTGCCTTGTGAAAAACTTGACTGTATCAAATGAATTACGCTGATGGGCCAGTCACATGTGCAGCCATGGTAAATGTGATTAGGTTGGCATGGCACCAGACACAGAGAGCTGGTCTCGAGATGTGTCAGTAATGAAAAGCCTGCGTCAGGAGGAAGACTGAAGACTTGTTGTTGGCTGTGTTCTGCACTTTTTTTTACTAGGGAGACTTTTATAGCGGTGAATCCATCTCTGGGCGTTTAGCACGAAAGAATAACGCTGGAACTAGACGTGACATGGCTTCACCTGGAGGTTAGTCATGGCACTAGGTTAAGCAGAGGCAGCAGTTTGGCCTCTTGGTTGTGAATTAAGAGCTCAAACAAGCCGTCAGTCTTGGCACATTGTCTGGGTTTGGTTTAAGTGAATGCTAAATGGTTCGGGGGAAAAACAGCCCAATGCAGCCCCATCTAAGAAAAAGCCGTTTAAGTTGCTAATCTGAGTGTGTCGAAGCATTAGGCAGCCTAATACTTCAGGGATAGTGGATGCAGAGGCGCTGGTGAAGCGATAGCACTCTGGCAAAAATGTGGGTGTGGAGAGAAAGGAACCTGGTTGAGGATTAGGGAGATGAATCCTCTGCTCCATCTGGATGCTACATGCTTAGTGAATGGAGGAAGCAGGACGCTCTGCTAAGCATGTGTGTTGATCTTTCCCACCCAAATGTATGGAGTCTGGAGATTAAATGCTCCGGGTATTACAAAGTACTAATCACATCACTTAGGCCTACGGGAAATCGGCAGGAGATGCTCAAACGCTGCTGCTATTTGTGCACTAAGGTATCCAGCAAACACTTAGCGGGAAACTCTGATCTCTGGCATTAATCTTCTATTTGTGGAGACACTTATGCTGAACTGTATTGTTAACGCTAACGTTAGAAGTTCAACACAGTGGAATCAGATGCCGCGGGTCACTGCACAGCTGTGTGCTTATACACTTATGATGCCTAAAGTGAAGCTATGAATGCACTGGGTAACATGACATGACACACATGACCACAGCAGGAAGGAGAAATCACAGGCCAGTTGAAAGGACGGTTTATTCCGTAGGTTAATGGAAACACACAGGAGTGAGATGGATGAATGACGATGGAAACCAGATGTGTTGCAACTCATATTTATTGATTCATACAGACATGGTATTTTAAAATCCAAGATATTGACTTTATTTATTGTTATGTTTCGACTCACCAGTTCCCTTTTCTTCATGCACTCCATTATCATGAGCAGGATCTGCTGCGACTGGCTTTTACTATAATTGAAAGTCTTCTGAATGGTCACCAAAAGTTGGTCTCGGACGTCATCGCTAACCAGGCTGGGAGAAGACAATTACACGTGAATTTTCTGTTCTTTAATGGAGGAATGGTAACAGAGAAAAGTAGAAGTCATCCGAAATCTCACCCCCCATCCTCGGAGAACTTGTGTGCGAAGGAAATAATGTCAGAAGCGCGTCCGCTGCCATCACACACCACCACTGGGATTGGAGGCTCGTCTCTGAGACTCTCCAGGGCAATGGAGATGACATTGGGACCTCCCTCAACTATCAGACACACCAGAGGGACCCCCTGGCCCAGGCCTGGGAGACAGAAGAACTGATTTGTGTTGTCCCTCACTAATGTCACACTAGGTTACACTAATGTGCAAACGGTTAAAACCAGAGGAGAGAGGGAGTGAAGTCAGAGGTGACAGCTGAGCATCCCTTTGCTGTCCCTGCCTTACCCAAGCTCCAGGCATAGGATGACAAAGGGAAGCCCACAGGTCACAGATGATCTCTCCGTCCACATGTTCCACAAGACTCTGGCTCCAGTCGACACCCCATGACAGTGGTCTGTTTTAGGACGCCCCTGGACGTTGTGAGACTTACGCGTGTTGATCTTCTGCAGGGAGATGTGCTTCTCCAGTAGCCGCCGGAGTTTGACCTCAGAGCCGTACTTTCCGCAGGTGCCGTTGTCGGTCAGGATGAAGTGGGAATGACTGCTGTTGAGCACAGCTAGCTTGCTCAGGGGGTTTGCCATTGCCTGGTAGGGTCTGGTTACCTGGATATAGAAGACGAAAGTAGTTTTCAGATGTTTCATGAAAAGTATTATAGTTGGAAAATAAGGCAAATGTACGCACATCTTTTCCAATTAGGTCCTCTTTGTTTTCCAGAATCCCCCATGGAGCAATTCCTATTGCACAGACCTTCCCTCGCGACTTGGAGGAATGATCCTTTAAGGCATCTCCAACGTGACGAATCACACCTAAATAGTTTTAAGCAAAAATACAACCTCTTTAACAATGACTTTCAGCTGCCTAATGGGGCTGGATCATGGGGCACACTGTGCACATAAAGGTTGTCATTTTGCGATGAATGTTCTCACAAAGGCTCTAATTATATTGCTTAAACCTGTGACAATGGGTTTGGTCAAATCTCTCCCAGGAAATTGCAGAATAGATATTATGCAATAACAATTTAGAGCAAAGGTAATCTTCTAATGTCAAAAATTGTTTTTGTTAAATGAACGTTAAAAGCATTATCCCGACGGCCAGCACTCTACCCGTGTTAACTCCACCCGTGAAGATCCAAGCCCCGGTGGTGACGGCAGCTTTGATCAGGCCTTTGCCAAACACCTGCTTGAGTTTGGGCTGGAGGTCGAAGTTTTGGAGGCCTCCGTGTACAGAAATGAGCAAGGTGGGCAGCTCCAACTGCCAGTCCTTCACCATCAAATGCAGCAGGTTGTCAGGCTTTGTGTCGTAAGAGACTCGGATGTACTAGGCAAAAAGGAGACGAGCATAGTGTTGTCAGTTATTTATAATCGATGCAGAACTCGAACGCCTCACATCCAGTCTCGTTGTCTTGTCATTACGCTCTCGTCGGACCGACTGACATGGGCATCGTTTTCCAGTGACTCACCATGGCCTTGTTGACGAATCCTCCGCCCTGGAACTCGATTATGCCAAACGCGTCTGTTGGGTACGTCCTGGTGTGCTTGACCACAGTCCATTTATCCTTTGGGGTGTCAATCTGCACCAGCTGGGTCGTTTCCTCTACGGAGTTGGCACCAGGAGGGATGGCCACATGCTGTGTTGTCAGCTGACCACAGGCACATCTACACCGGCACAACCAGAGTTGTTCAGTTAACCACCGATACTAGGCTCTGTGTCAATGTGTGGTCCCTCATTCCCACATCTGAATTGCGTTGGTCGTTTATAGGCGTTATTGTAGATGTAGATTATTGACGGTATCAAATGTGGAAGTAAATCAGACGTGTCAAAGGCTGTCGTTGTTGCCTTTTCCTCGATATACATATTGCACTGGTTCTTTCAAGCCTGTGCCCATTTCTGGGAAGCACATGTCTCGACAAACAAAGGGCTTCGCTGCCTGACTGCCCCTGTTCTCAGAGCCCAGGGCGCTAATCATGGCCTACAATGCACCGTGTTGCTTTGAATCCCGATAAGTGTCCGACAGCTGGTGGTCATATGTCATGAAATATTTACATAGTAATGTCCAGATGACAGTTAAGTAATTAACAGTGTGGTATTATTTTAGTTTGACAGAAAAAGTCATGTTTTTATTTCAAAGACTGTGATTACCTGGTTGGATCCTTGCTGGGAAATAAGTGAATACATTCTCTTTTCAGAAAGGTCCTTTCAATCCAAGCTCTCTGTGCCTGCAAAGAGAAAATTAAAAAAGGACGTTACAGTCGTATCACAGTCACAGGGATCTGGGACTTGATAGTAAGTGAATCTAAGTTTCAGTATCAAAAGCAACAAAAGAAGGGAATCCGTACAAGTCAGTAGTTGATTTTGCTTGTTGCCTTGTAGTTATGGGCAGTTAGAAATGGACTGTTATGTTAGGTTATTAGAGCACAACTGATGTCGACTTTCAGCTCTGTGGAATTAGACACCTTTTATTATCTGCTGAAGTCTGATTAGCAGCCAGTGAAAGCATCGCGGCTGCATCTTTTTCCAGTGCCAAGCAAAAAATAGCCTCAGTTCAAAGCAGAGTTTCTGTGAGGGCCATTGTTGACAGTCGAGGACCAATTAGGACAGAATCACTGGAAGCAAAACTTTCCAAGAAAACACTCAGAAGTTAAATAAAAAAAAATTAGCTTAAAACTTAGTGTGTATAAAGCTGTTTCCCAATTTTACTGTGGCCATAAGTGCATTTTAGTCTTGTGACCAGTAATCACATGTGCCACGACACAATACAGTCACTGTGCTCTCTCTGCTCCACCTCAACCACAGCTTGGAGGTACTGCAGGAGGGTGGTTGCAAAGCCTCACATGAACCTGGACTGTGTTGTGTTGTGTCCAAAGCAAATCTCCAAACACATGTTTTTTCATCTTCAAAATATGTTTTTATATAAAGGATCTTGATAACATATACTGTGCGCTGTTAACGGCTTATCTACACATATTTGTAGGCTATGCTGATTACACTCATCTATACTTATTTTATATTATTGCGCATTTCTACATACACTAGTAAAATTGGTTGTTTTCCAGTGCAGTGACCTGATTTTACAACAACACTCATTAAAGATTCAATTTGTCTTAATACCAAACAATCATCAGATAATGACTTGGCTGAACAGATAAAACCATTAAGTAGTGGTGCTCAATGAATTTTTGAAAGTGCGCAGTATTTCTATTTAATCCTGTTCTATTTGCTGCATTTGCATTGTTTGACTGTTAAATGATTTGCTTGCATGGCAGTTCGGCCTGTGTCTAGATTTGTTAAAGTGCCTCAAAAATCCTGCCCTTCTGTTGGTCTTGTTCGCGGCACCATGTGGTTGTTGCCTCAGCCGTTCCCCACCACAGTGTTATCATACCTTACCATGCTGCCCTGCTCACATTCATCACATGCAAATTGCCTTTCCAAAGTCTGTAAATTGCATTTCTTGCCAGTCGGTAACATCAAGTTGCAGTTATACAATGTAGGAACACTTACATGCAACGGTCTGTCCGAGCTGCAGAGTCTGCAGTCTACAGTCTGCAGCTCCTCTGCCACAGCTTTCTCCTGGTGCTGCTCCCAGTCAAGCTCCCTCACTGAATCCCACAGGACATGAAACTTCTTCACTTTATGAGGGCCAGTTAATATGATGAGCATGTGAGCAGGGTCTTTGTTCGCCCAAGTCTCATGACTCCAGTTCAAGGTAATCCTTTCGGGAGTCCCATGACCCCTTCTCCATGCCCACAGGGTATTTTCATCCTTCGCTTGAACAAGGCACAATAAATCTACTTTGATTACTGGCCCCTAATCTCCCAATTTGTTGAAACTCCTTTCTTTACGCACACTTCATAGTGTGGAATATCTCAGCTGGTGCGCGAAGACGGAGCCATCCTAAGTGCACTGCAGAGTCGTTCGTGGGCTCCCCAACTTTTAATTTGAAAATGTTCACCCCCTCCAACTACTTTGATTTCAACCCAATTTGCATAATTGAGAGAATTGGATGCAGGCATTCTTTCGGAAGGCGCCTTGTTAAGACACGACTGGTCTCCAGTTGGGGGCAAGGTCAGTCAATACTAATTGCAGTTAATCTCTGTTTCCACCCACCCTATTTTGTGCGAGGGGAAAAGAAAACGCAGCAGAGCAGCTTTCCACAATTCTGTTGACATGACGAAAACGAAAAAGGAAGATTAAATTCAGCTGCAGTTCTTATATGATAAATTGGCTGCATTCACTTATATGTGTCTAAAACTATTTCAACTCAAAAAGATGCTTCTATTGGAGCAATTGAGATCATTTTAACTTTTTTTGTGTGTTATTTTGTGAGTTTGACGTAATTACTTTAAACATATTCTGGCTTTTCGGATGCATGTTTAAATACCAAGACGTAGGCACTGGCTGAGCTAAAAGTTGAGGTGGAGTCAAAAAACACATTGTCCCGGACATTCGTTTAAAACCTTCCTCGTGTGAAATGGTTTTATAATCACTCCTTTTATGGTGAAACTGAGCAGTTTGAACTTGAAACATCCCCCCAACACCCTCCAACTTCCCCCTTTTGAGATTGCTTCAATTAAAACAGAAAAAGAAAACAGAAAAATGAAGGCGAAGCACATGGACCACTGTAAATTATAGCTGGAGAAAACAAAGTGCATTTCCAGAAGGGCTTGGCCTGTATGACGCAGTTATTTCAGCTTACTTAAACTCATTAACCACAGCAATTAAAGCCAAAACCCAGTCAGCAGCCAGCTGCCTCGTTAAGAGCTGCCTCTGAGCACTTAACAACAAAAACCTCACAGACTTGGATATTTCAGGATCAGATTGTGTCACACCGTGCAAATAAACATGAATTAAGACAAGCTTCAGAACAATGAAGCACATTCATTTCACATGCACAGTTTTTCTGAAGAAAAGTTTGTTCAAAACAAAAGAGAACTGTGTGAGATGAAAACTCGAATTACTGAAATGATGAAGAGGACCCAACGGCTACACAGACACTTGTGACCTCTTTGGTTAATCATGCATTATGACTAATCTATAGATCCGAAATCTAATTCTACACATCACACAAGTGTAGATACTAAATTTGTGTTGGTCAAAACGTCCACATGCACTTTATGTTGTGCAGTCACGTTGGCACTGGAATCACATGGTTCTGGTCTCCTGAAGCTTAGTGAGCACCTAAATTTATTTCCAGTGCAGCTTCGTTCACACAGACCACACTCCCCCAGCAGTCAAATGAACGAGTACGTTGATTATAGTATGTCTATTTCACAGCATTTTACTCTCCATACAGTTTGGGTGAAAAACACTATTTTTGCCTCAGTGTTGTATTAATGATGGGATCCACATAAAGGAAACTTCCTTAGAACAAACCAAAACGGCTCAGAGAGGATTTGAGGGTCCCACGAGGAATGTGATGTCACCAGAGTTGTAGATAAAAGCAACTAATTGCTCTGCTTTGGTAGTGAATGGTCGATGTGGCTCCAGCTTGATGCAATGTGACAAGAACGAAACCCTTGTACGCTTGAGTATCTAAAAAAGCATATTCCAGATGTTGACCCCACGTGGACCAAATCAAACATATTTTCACTTGAGGGGAATGGTTGGATAACTCGGGTTACGGGCTCTGGACGGGCAAATCTGCATTAACTGTGGAGCTAACTGTTTTCAGCTAGTCTTGTTTGTAAATGCACTCATTGTCCTCCAGGATTTGATAAATCCAGTTAGCCATCACATGAGCCCAACATGTCACTGATTATCCCCAAGAGTTAAGGGAGTCATGAGACTGTATTTCTGTTTGAGAGTCTGTTTGAGAGTCTGACTGAAAAATAGGCCAAATGGGATTTTTTTTTATCTGAATAAAATCTTTGCCAAAATTATTTCCAATTGATTTATTTGGTCATAATATTTATGACAGCAGCTAACATTTACTTTTGAGGTTACTGTGTTATATCTTTACCAAACAGCAAATGCAAAGTTACCAGATATTATTCAGCAGTTTTGTTGGTTCTGCAGCCTAAGTCAGCTCACAATCACTTAAGAAGTAAGAATGTGTCACACAATCTAATACAATGCTCCAGAATAAAGTTTATAGACATCAACTCAAGATGGTTTTCACCGTAGTAATTAAGTCACAGCACGAAACGCATTCATTTCTTGTTGAAAAAGGTAAAAAAAAAATCAAACAAGGCAGCTGGATAACAACGCATGTGCAGCAGAAGACCACATGTGGAAATGACTCTTTACTGGGTTGATAGTAACAGAGGAAAATCACTTTCACAATCAAACCCATTTCTCTGAAAGTGCATAGGACCTTGACTGAAGCTTAAGCCAGGCCTCTGTAAGTATTAAGTCAAGCGTTGTTAAAGTTCCATTCAGTGAAATAGTTCTGTATAAAGTACTTTTAAATAACAGAGAGATCCGAAAATGTGGACATTGTTATCTGTCAGTCTGGACAGTGCAACCACTGAGTTTAGCAAAAATAGTGTCTCATTATAGCAGCAGCACTGAACTCATTGGTTATTTCACAGAGTAGAACCTCGTATCACGGAGGCTGTGGATTATACAAAGAATGTTAATCTCCCAAAACAATGGCCACTCGAATGTATAGAAACCTATAGCAATGATAATTATTTTAATGACCCAAATGTAGGACACACCGTTGAAATATAAATTAGGAAATTGACAGATTTATCCTAATTGTGGGGGTTTTCCATTAGCGATTATTAGTAATATAATTATTCTTTCTAAATATGTCTATATATTGATAAAACAGTAACATAACATTTTTATTTAACTGTTTATTTTTCTTGTTATATATATATATATATATATATGTGTGTGTGTGTGTGTGTGTGTGTGTGTGTGTGTGTGTGTATGTGTGTATACAAATCTGATTGTATCATCAACTCTGTAAATGAGAAAATGTTTATCTTTTCTTACTTACAATGATCTGGATGTGTTTTAATCCTGACATATGTTGTTGACAGATGATTTTTATATACAATCCCACCTTTCTGTTAACATTAATCACAGGAAGGATCTATTACTAAAGATCGTTGTTACACTATCCTGTGCTGACTGTGCTGGTCCGTACTGGAGCGAGTGAACACAATCTCACACAACGCTCGAATGGTCCACCACACACAGAGGCTCTACAGTGATTGGTTAGAACCTCTTAGTCACTCTGGCCACAGTATAACTCTATGACACTAAATGTGCAGCACCAGTTATTAGTCGCTCACGCTGACTGCGGTTGTCACTAATTTAATACACTACATGCCATGAAGGACAACAGCCTACAAAGAGCCAAGTCAGCAGCTCAACACTGAATCACCTGTTGCATGTGAACGTGGGTCTTACCTTCTGTGAGCCAGATGTGCTCCGTTTGAGCGAGGGCCGCTTGGAGGGGCCGCTTTGGCCCTTAGTGTCCATGATGGACACTCAGACTTCAAGTCAAACTGACTTAGCGAGTGGCGTCAGGTCGCACTTCAGCAGGACGGTCAGCATCAGAATCAGATGCAAACGCTACACGTGCACTGCAGGGCCGCTGCGTGACGATAATCTATGAAATAACAAAGCTTCACCATCATTCAGAGTGTTGGGACTTCTCTCTCCTCACTGCAGCTTCCTCCAGACTGAAGGCAGAGATCCCCGCCAGGGATAGAAATCACTCGATGACACTCTTGACACATAGACCCCTTTCCTCTGCCGGGCGTCCCATAATCAGGCTTAATGCAGCCAGCTCTTACGAAGCCTCAGAGTCTAATGGATAGAGATTTATTAAATGGTTATTGAAGGTAAATCTACTTTGGCACACCCCAACCACAAATAAAAAGGCTTAGTGAGACCGTGGAAGCTGTGAGGCTGAAGTTAGCTGACAGGAGGCTAAAGGATGTCCCTGCTCATGTGTCTGACAGGGGACGTCAAGAGGGTCCTACCACACAACACACGCACATGAGAACAGCCAGAATCAGAACAGAACCAATCTACCAGAGATACCCCAGAGTGAAATCTCACAAATGTAGTTTTGAGCTTTGTGCCTCATGAAGTAGTGTAACAACACAGATTTAGAGCAGCGTGATGTTAAGTATTATACGAGTTTGACCTGTTATGAAATGAATGAAAAATAAAACTATTAGGCTGTAATACCGCACTGCATTTGTTCCACCCCTGCAAATGACAGCACATATTTTCCTATTCACTAACAGAGGCTTAAAAATAATCAAGCGAAACCATTAGGAGTAATGAATTGTTTTGCTTTCTTCCTTAACCGCTGCTTATCTTAATGTGCAATTTATCACTGAAACTAACTGAAACACAGTTATGTAAAGGTATTATGACATTTGCTGGAAAAAAGTTCTAATGTTTATGTCTTCAACGCTCGCGTCCCAGAACCTTTAATACGAGCTGACATACATCAGATGTCTGACAGGCGTCACATACACAACGCGAGTTTGTAAAAAGACCTTTTCAGCCACAGGTCAGACCAGTTTGGGACAAATTAGAAATCCAGCAACTCCCTCTACTGGATAATAAATGGTACTGTAGGAGCAGCAATATAAGTAACTTGTTGGTATTTTACACACAGAGTAAAATAAACTGTGGCTGGGAGCACAATGGTTTGTCACCTGCTTCCCAAGGAAGTAATGCAAACACGTCACTGACTGACTGACTCACAGAATGAAAGAGATGCTGAAACTGTACCTGGTCAGTGAAGAAAGTCAGACCTTGTCATGAGGCTGTAATCTTAAACCAGTGATTTCCCTTTTTCTGCTCCATGCCGCTGTGTCTCTGTGTTCTCTGCCCCTGAGAATGGATAATACCTACGTTCTCCCAGTAAGCAGACACAAATGAGCTTTATCATCTGTCGGTGGCTTTGCATGTGTCAGTCGAGGAGATTATTTGTCTCTGGGAGAAGGCAGAGCATGAGGCGCTACCAAGGGGGAATAAACACAGGTTGGACAGTATGGACGAGTAAAACAGAAGAGACATGGCTGGAGAAGTTATCAGCTGCTGTCAATACGCTTCCACCGTGTCCTTCTGTGTCATCAAAGTTTAAAATATTCAAACACACTGAAAATACAACTGGACGTTCATCTACTGTAACTGATGAGACGGAGGCCTAGAAAATAGCTGAGATACATTTAACCAAATAGACACAGTGCACTTTAAAATACTGACTAACTGGAACCAAGCTCCTCCGGAAGATGAGACCTGTGGAGCAGGCAGTTCACTGCCTCAGCCACTAGGGGGCTCTTTGACCTTTTTTTTGGCCAGAAGGTCATAAAATGGGAGTAAGACACACTTTGTGCTTTAATGCTCCTGCTTTGCATTAAGCTGGTTTGACTTTCAGCTGTTGTACTTGATAATGTGTAAATGTCTTATGTGACTAATTTGATCAGCTGAGCCACATGGAATCAAGCCAACAGCTGGAAAGCAGGTGAGGGTGAAACCACTTCCACATGTTGCACTCGGGAGCAGACGCCGCTCAGAAAGAGGACGTTTCACTCGGTGCATGTCAGCTGTGCTGTGGAAATCTTTCTTTGTTCATGTGAGGTGCCAACAGGCACAACCCCTGGCAGGAAAACCCAGATATTTATATCACACGGAACACGAGAGCTGCAGAACCGTGCAGGTGAAAAACACCAAAGACGTTCACATCTGCTCCTGCCAGTGTGTGTGGGATCTGCCGTGAACACAAAAACACAGCACGGGAGCGCGTGGGCACTTATTCAGACGGGGAGAGCAGCCGCGGCCTTCACCTGAAACCTTGTTGCTACAGGTGTGTTCAGTTCCTTGGAGCTGCAGAGAAGGACAAAGAGCTGATAAGAACAGGCTCACAAACGTGACGTGTGCGTGGGGGTGTGTGGCACCACAGCGAAGCGTGTACGCTGCATTCTCACATTTGGAGTCTCTCAACAGACACAACACACTGCCTGGAACCTAAGGGCAGGAAACAGTCTTTAGTGGTTTGTGGGAGGTCGTGTTAGGGCACGTTCATATAATAACGGCTAATTAGGTTAAACACAGTGAAAAGTTGATCTGTGTGTGTCAACACCAACAAAAGAACACATTAGTCAGGAGGTGTGGATATCAGTCACTCTGATACTACAGCTACTGATATTAAGTCATGTGTTAGGCAAGATCCTATCATTTTCTTTTTTTTAACAAATGAAATATTGAATGAAATATTGAATTCATGATAAAACATTTTCCTTTGAGTAAACTCCCTCACTGTTTATGGTTATTATTACCTTTCCCATAATAATAATTATCCACATCTAAGCATCCTGATATGCTACAGAAGTAACAGTTTAAATGTTTTTTTCTTTACATTTCAAATAAATGTGACCATGTCATGTAGTAATTTTGCAGACTTTGTTTTGACAAATTACAAGCCTGTCAACTGTTATTAGTTTAAATTGTTAAACTAATTCTATAGCTATATGTTGGTTGGCTGTCAGTCAGTAATAATTAGTATCATATCTAGATTTATTTAGGGTGTGCATTTATACAAGTTTTCTCATTTTTCCTGTCTCAGCTCATCTGTTTTCATCAACATTATCCCTTTACTGTTTTTTCTGTTCAGTTGTTTATTAGTATAGATAGTAACAGAATTTAATTATATTTCAAGTGTGAGACTGTAGGACAAACATCGACTGTTGTTTATAATGGTTTATAAGTTATAAAACTTTCTTCTAATGATGCATAGGAAGGTAAGGCTGATTCTGGGAATACCCAGTGCAGGAAACTCAGCTGTGCTGCCTGGGTAGAGCCTCTGTGGAGCCAAGGAATATCAGAGAAGGATGTTTACGCGAGGGAGCAGAACAGGGTGAAGGGTGAAACTGCACAGGCGATAATGTTGAGCGGGTCTTCCCGAACGTTACAGCTCAATGAGGCCAACTCGACAAACGATAAGACCTGTTTATGTCTTTAGAGGAGTGGTTCGTCAGAACCTCACTGTCAGCATAAAGCATATTTTAAGGAAGTGGACAGGAAGGGGGCGTGGCCAGGTTCAGGTCTGCTTATGGATAACTGGTGAGCTTCAGGGCAGCTGTGCACAGCAGCTTCTGTTTGCTTCTATTCATGGACCGGCTCATTGCATGCTGTTCTTAGAAACCCATCTGCCTGGGAGAAGAAAATACCACAAATCTTCTCATGGATACATTTACCCACATACACTGTACTGCCAAAAGTACCGGCTCACCTGCCCTGACTCGCATATGAACTTAGCAACATCTCGTTCCTAATCCATAGGGTTCAATATGACGCTGGTCCACCCTTTGCAGCTCCAGCTCTTCTGGGAAGGTTGTCCACAAGGTTCAGGAGTGTGTTTATGGGACCGTTCTTCCAGAAGCGCATTTGTGAGGTCGCACACTGATGTTGGAGGAGAAGGCCTGGCTCTCAGTCTCTGCTCTAATTCATCCCAAAGGTGTCCTGTCGGGTTGAGGTCAGGAGTCTGTGCAGGCCAGTCAGGTTCATCCACACCAGACTCTGTCATCCATGTCTTTATGGGCCTTGGGTGAGCGAATACTTTTGGCAACGTAGTGTATTTCTACCCTCTCTTCAGAGAGCGCATGCTGGTGTAAAGCATTTCCAAGACTGAGCTGGGGCTCACACAGGTTAACAGAGAATCCAGGTGCTGCCAAGGCCTGTAAAACAAAGTCTCTCATCACCCACAGGAAGTTACTCACTTCATTTCACTTTATTTCACACCGAACTGAAGCTCCTTGCTTTGATCAAAGGAGTTTCATAAACCCGAGTGTTTGCGTTAAAAGTGTCTTTCACAGGCAGCAGATATTTCTGGAGGAGGGGGTGTTGAGTAACGCACTCAGCTGCGTAAACTTCCAGAATCAACTTATTGTCCAGCATCCAAACAACTAGACTCAAAAGCATTAGTCTCCTTATTTCCCCCACATTATTCTTGAGCTTTAGAGGGAATGACTCAATCTGCCTTTTTTAATCTTGTGGGATGGGACGATGATGGGAACGTTTAGACTGAAAAGAGAACTGCTGATCAGCTCTTTCACACCAGAAACCAAGCCACATGACAGTTCGTCTTCTGCGTCAGAGGCACGACCACAGTTCATTAGATGCAAATGAATGTCAGGATCTGATGTAAACAAGCAAAATCAATATTCAGTATTTTGCTCGTTTGATTGCGTCTGCAGCCAAAGAGCTGCTGTGAGTGGGATTAATGAACATTGTGAGCCAGAAACAGTCGATATTTTCTGTGCCACATCAGAGCCACGGGCTGCTGTTAATACCATGATGGCGCAGCGTAATCCGCAGGGATGTGTCCACGACTGGGTCACACATGACACGCTCTCAAGTGGCTAAAACACCAAGTCAGCGTAGACATTTATATGGTAAACACCAGGCTTAACAGAGCACACAGATACAGGTAATACAAGAACGCGCTTTAAACTCTTGATTTATTTTGTTGTTTGAATAAATACTGTGTCCAAACCAAAACCTGCAGGTGATGACTGTACCAGTGTTCATCACCCGAGACTGGCACCGAATCAGTGGGTCGGTAAAACAAGCTGTTGAAATTTTTATTTCAGGGTGCGCTGAGCTAAATATCGTTAAACTGAGCCCCTGATTGTCACGTATGCGTTTCTGGGACACAACGCCGCTCTCCATCTGTGGGGTGGAAAAGAAACAGCTGTTTGTGAGAGGAAGCTGGTGGAAACTGCACCGTTTGTGTGTCTGAGCAGGAGACAAAGAGTCAGTGTGGTTCTTATCTCCTCATTGATTATCCGGGGTGTGTTACAGACCATAAAATCCAAAGCTAGTTGACAAGCACCTGTCTAATCCTGCTGATCATAGCAGCGTTGTCATTATCTATGGGCCCTCGCCTGTGACTGTAATTAGAACTGCCTTGGATGATCTGAAACACAGATGGTAGTAGGAGACTTAGCTAGTAAGGTAATCAGATGGGGCTGCGGGACAGGACCGATCTTTAAAGCCAAACTCTCGTCAGCTGTGTTAAAGCTCCGGGTCTGAACGTGTAGGTCCGCTCGTGCCCGGGCCTTACATTTCACCCTTATTTCTGCTGAGGCTTCACTGTTTGCGCATTTCAATTCACTTCCCTTAAAAATGAACCGTTTCCTCACATTCACAGGAAGTAGGGTTTGACTGAGACGCCGCTGACGTAAATCAGAAACCCCCTGCAGCAAGGCGTGTACCATGCCGACTCTGCAAGAAGCACCTAAAAGTTCACCGAAGGGATGGTAACAGGGATTTATGGCCGTTCACTCAACAGCAGCATTCCTCCATTCAAGTTAAAACTGGCAGGTTAAAGGAAGCGGATTTCGGCACATCACTGTTGGATGAAATCCTAAAGGCAACAAAGGAACAGGATACATTTATTCAAGTGCTTAAGCAGTCTTGAATAATTTCCATTACAGCCATAATGGTAATTAGGAAAATGTTTTGTCCTTCCGTAGATGTTTTGTTTGGCATCTAAACTCACGCGTCTCTGAACCTCAACCCGTGAGCTTGTGGATGCAATGTAGGCAAAAGGCGAAAAGGATAAGAAAAAAGAAAATGTCAGGCTTAACGTGTGCGCAGCCTAAATGTGGCTGCTAACTCGTGGAGATTTACAGCATGCGTTACGTGAGCATGCCTCTCCTCCGCCGTGCTTTAGGGGGCTGCTGAGTTGTTTTACTGTTGCTGACCTACATTCAACATTGCCGTGTCAGCCCTCAGAATCAGCCTGCCCATAGATCCTCCAGACAGGAGACTCCCAGAGAACATAGCAACAGAAACTCTCCTCCCACCTCTCTCTCCCCTCCTCCCTCCCTTTGGAGCTATGCAAGCTAAGGCTCCAGAGCTCCAGCCTCAGCTGACTTCAGGACTGGGGGGGAAGGGAATGAGTTAACATATGGCTTATTGTGCATTGTAGGTTATAGCTTTAACCTCATCGACGCTGGCACTTCTCCAGATGTGTTGGATTTGTGGGATGGGAAAGTGCAGCGTATAGAGACTGAATCAGTTATAAATGCATCTATGTTAAATGAGGCTTGACCAACCTCTAGTCTCTCCTACCTTCTTAATAATAATGTGTAACACTTACAAGTAGTAATCACATCGGCTGTAACAGGCAGCTGGCGCAAAATGACTACCTGTTTTATAAGCGTGTTTGCTTTGGAGGAGAACGTGTTGCTGGCACAGTCTGCGGCTCTGTTGCGTGTCTAGCAAATCGGTCCGCCACAGTTTGGTGACGCAAAGGGAGCTATTAATACTATCACAGGAACTGGATGTTCTCGCTCCAGCATTGGGGTCATTTGGGGATAAAACACAACAACGCGCGTCCATCGCCCGGTGTGAGACACGACGACACGAGGGGCGACGCGCACCGGGGAGTTGGGGAAGACGACGCAACTTCTCCCGGGTCGTTTCGCAGCCCCCCCCCCCCACACACAGGGCGCATCCCTGTGGTCAGGCTGGTTCGTGCACCGAGGCTGATCACCGCTTCGCAGCCTGTGCGGAGCCTCGCCCACCTCTGAACCCGATGACTTTGGTGCGCGCCCTGGTCGCAGCGGCGAAAACAGCCATGTGATGTAACGGCGCCTGTGTGGAAATCGCAGGTTTTGAAATCCAACCTCTCACTTCTCCCCTTTGAACCCTGTCTCCAAATTAGAAGAGGGTGAGTTGGGGGAGCTGTGATCCATCTTAGGGGCCGAGGAAAAGTGGAATCGGCAAAATGAGCATTTTGACTTATTTGCACTAGAAACGGACGCACAGAAGGAAGAGCCCATCAGACACACAACTCTGACAGATATGCCCACTTATAATACTATAGCACACAACCAGTTACCACAGAGCAGTATAAAGTCTAATCATAGTTTGTTTGTTTCGGATATTTTCCAGCTTCTCATTCCTGTGAGAATTCACTGCTTTTCACAGTTTTATACTGATATAGACAAAATAACGTTACTGTAATGTTGTTAACCTTAATGCCATGTCTACATATTGTCGCCAGGCTCCGTCCAGTCTTGCACAAATGTGAGCATGATCCAGGTTAGTTCATGGTGAGTGCTTCTGCTGAATGGCTTTAGAGCTGAGACCTCTGTGCCTGCTATGTCACCAGTGCCTGCGAGGCACTTCCCTCTCTAACCAGTGCACTGATCGATGCGTCCTGAACAGGCCCACTGCCAACTAGAAAATGGGTGCAGAAACAAAAGTGTCCGCTTGACTTTGCTCTTTTGAACAGTATTATGCGTAGCGGACAAAGCCAGCGCGCTGTGATGTGAAGGGACAATGATGGCTGTATAGTCACGGCCCAGTGTCAGCCTAAGGTCAAACGAGTGACATGGATTTCAGCTCATGGTTATGAAGTCAACTCAACACGCAACGGCGCTCGTCACGTTCACGTCACTGGATGCAGCGCTTGCCTACATGGGGCTCTTCTTCTTTCACATTATGCAAGGCACAAATCAACATGTTCCGTCAATGAGCGTTGGGCAGCACTCTGTTCTCTGTGGTGGTGTGCCAGCGAGGCAGCAGCAAGCGGAGGAGGCGGCAGGATTAGCATACTGGTGAAAAAGAGTGCCTCTGTTGAGTGGCTGAACACCGACGGCCTGGAGGCACAAGCAGAAGGAGGATGACGACCGAACTGAACTGTCTTAAGCGACACCTCCTACCCTTCTGTCAACTGATGCAGCGACCCCCCCCATTGTAGCCTCCACCCACTTCCTGCAAGGTGATTTGACTGAGCACCTGAGCGTTTTTGTGCCATCAGGCTCGACAAGAACCTACAAGACGGCAACTACCGCGGTCTGCCTCTGTGTATTCATTTGCATGTTTGCTGTATGCATCCTCCACGTCGGCAGCTTTGATAGGTTGCACATGCACATACCTGAAAACAAGCTGCTTTTTACTGCCATGTAAACATGCTGTTATCAATGTGTACACATACGTGAATATTTTACCACCATAGCTACTGGAGGGAACATTTAGTAACAGCACATGTGGGTCACACGATCAGTTTCTTGCTGAGATTTTTTAAGGTTTTGTACAATATATATATATATATACATATAATATATAAATATTAAATATATAATGTTTGTGACTGTTTTTTTACTGTCTTACTGACCAATTTATGCAGAAATCCGTGTAACCCCAGAGGGTTCACATACCTTTTCTTGCAACTGTACATAGATGTATCTTGGTTACAGCAACAGAGTCTTGATGTCAAGAACCTGGTGCTGCTGTAACCAGTATATCCTGCTAAACAGCAGGCAGGTCACACTTTGTACCAATAATGTAGTTTGGGCTTGTTTACCCGTCTCAGGTATGCCTGCTCGACTCACCTGACCCTGTGTGATTGCAGCGTTCATACATTCTGTCCCTAATCTGGAGTTCTCGTCCCACTTCAAAGGTACAAGGGACACACATTTCACCTGTAACCTATTGAAACGCCAGCACGTGTGGTTTATTGTTATACTGAGGCTCAGGTGGGTGGAAGAAGAATTATCTCTGTTACCAGAACACGGTTATGATTAACACTGTACGTAGATGACTAATCCTCCACTCTTCTGTACAGGTGAAACTGTATCCTGCTGTGTCCTGCTGAGTCACGCTACCTGTTGGTTAGTCATAAAGCAACAGCCTGAGAGGCACCATATGACTAATACGACTGATACATACCCAAACCGTAGCACCTTACGTTCTGCACCAGTTCCTACCAGTGAGCCCGTTTAAATCAGAAGATCGAGCCTCTGGTTGACCTGACAGCACAAGAGAAACGTGTTATTCCCTTATGAATCAGGGTGAGACATGTGATGCTTCCTGGAAGACTGGCTCTGCAGTTAAACACCCTTAAGTGCTTTAGTACTTCTTTTGTTTTGATAGAGTTGATTCATTTTTGTTTAAGGAGCGTGTGGCAAATAGGCGTGAACCAGCTACAGCCAGGAGGAAGTCCTTAGTAAAACTTGTAAAAAGTTTTCTTTAAACTGAAAAACAATGTAAGAGTCTCATGTAAGACATGTTGGTAAATGTGTTTGTTTGTGACCAAATGCCAGCAAATTTACCAAACTGGCCTAATGAACGTTACCTTCAAAGACTACTGATATAATATTTATATTATAATATATGATGTTCTCACCAGACGCGTGTTTTGTGAATACTGCCACATCTTAGCATGCTAACAGGCTAAAACAAAGTGGTGGATGAATGTCGGGATTAGGCTCGGGTCCGTCAACAATGTGGATCCACTCGTTGTGTGTTTCATGCTTTTGCTGGTCCTCACACGGCTCAGCCAGACTGTTAAGGTCAGGCCGTCCTGCACTTAAAGAGGATCCCTGCCATCGCCCATGCGAGCGCTGAGGCCACTCAAATGGCTGCTGCCGTTTGGACGCTGCACCACCACTGCTCCTTCCTTTGCACTGTAACGTTGGCAGGATTCACCCGTATAAACTGCTGCTCATTTCCTCACTTGGGAGTTGATGCATATGGACGGTTTCTACACAGCTCTAACCGTGTGAAAGAGGAACTAAACCCTCTTCCCGTGCTCTCGTTAGAATAGATCAGCAGAGAACCGCATGAAACACAAGAACGGTGAAAGAATATGTAAAATAATACAGCCAGATGGCCTTCTGAATGCCACATCGCCGCGCTCGCGCTGAACACTGGGAACTTTCTAGTGTGTGCTTTTGTGCGCGGCGCTGAAAGTGTGCATTCATTCTCACAGGAGAGCGTCAGCTGTTGCAGGGAAGCAGGACTAATCCTGTACCAGTGGACTCCATGTTTATTCCTTCTCTTAATGAGAATCATAAATCAGCTACGTGTAAACATCATAACTAATTGACAGTAACTTTGGGGCTTTAAGGCAAGGTCGTGGAAATATGTTAAACAGTTATCAGATAATGATCATCGCAGCTTTGCATCTTGACTCTTTCCTCTTCATAATGGTGTCACTTGTCTCTTGCCTGAGGATAGACTTTGGCTGTGGTGGCTGGCTGGGATTCAGTAGGCCGAGACCATAGAGAGGCTCTGAGGAGGGAAATGCTAGTTCCCTGAAACGAAGCCTCCATCTTCCAAAAGACAAGTACAAGTGCAAGCTGTTTATTTTACATTGAGCACAATGATGCAGTAGGAAATGGACGACAGGCACAGTGAACGTGACGGGCATCTCATTGATGGGGAGCTGCAGCTCTTCTTGACTAGACAGCTCACTTGCCTAAACGTTCTCTTGCGAACTATGTGTTCTTCATTTTTTGATTTTTGAAATTATACTTGCGTGTTTTGTATTGACATTTATTTAGCAAACGCTCACAAGTCATCAAGTGTGAACCTTGTTGCGCATGCACGCAGATCTGGACACAGTCCTCCCAATCGTGTCCAGACTGTATTTGTATTTCGCTGCATGTTTCCCCTAAAGAGACACATCATCAGAATTCGTGGAGGCAACCTGTGGTGAAACTTTCGAGCAAGTCGCGCTGCTCGGTGCTTTTCGGGACACGCAGTACCCAATGAAGGCGCGCGCGCGCTGACGCAGCCGCCGCGCTGGACACGCCCCCAGCGTGGATACAAGCAGCAGGAACAGGCGCTCGGGAGACGCACTCACTATGCTAGAGAGGGCTCGAAGGCGCGATGGGAGTTAGCACATCCAAGTTTCTGGAGTTCCTGTTCCCGGCGTCGTTGCACTAAACAAAGGCGTGTTTTCTTTTCTTTTTTTTTGGTTTTGTTTTGGTTGTTTTGGTCGGAGCGGGCTTGTCTTCGTTTTTGTCTGAGGCGTTTCTCTCACAGGATGTGAATGGTACTGGAAAGCCGGGTAAGATCATAAAGTCAGTTCTCTCTGATGAGAACGACGTCCTCCTCACCACCACCACTACACAAAGGGAACCACGGAACCAGCAGGCTACTTTCCCCCCCTCACGTCATCTTTTTATTTTTGTGAATGTCCTTAAGAAGCAGAGGAGGCTTTCTCAAAGACAAAATGGATCACTTTGCAGCAGAGTGCCTTGTTTCAATGTCCAGTCGTGCAATTGTTCACGCTCCTAAAGGGAATAGGGAGATTAAACCAGAAACCCCGTCCTCCTCCAAGAACGGAGAGGAAATTAAAGAGCCTTTGGTGAGAGAGAACTCGTCCCTCTTTGTGGTTGCGCGGATTTTGGCGGATTTTAACCAGCAGACTCCCAACAATGTTGCCGAGCAGGCGAAAATAAAGGATGAGAGCATGCCGAACCTGAGAGATGATGGAAACTCTGCCACACCTACCACCATCTCCGACCCTTCTCTAAGACAAAGAGCCAAAAGATCCAGAGGTCGGACTGAGCAAGAGTCACCTCAGAAAAAGCACAAATGCCACTATTCAGGTTGTGAAAAAGTTTATGGCAAATCATCCCACCTCAAAGCTCATCTAAGGACACACACAGGTCAGTTTGATCGGATGCGAATGTTTGTTGCTGTGAACATGACTTCTTGTGCTTCTCCTGCTGTGAGGACGGGTGTGGGATTATTAAAAACTCAGAATACCGATTAAAAGTGTGCTTTGTCTTACATTCACGCTCATATTTGTACGGAGGAGAGCGGCGACCTGTGCGTGTCATCGTGGTACGCGCACATACACGCGTACAAGCGGTCAAGACAGCCAGCGAGCACATGCAGTAGCGGCCACAAAGACAGACTTTGCGCATAACCGGGTAATTGCATTGTTCATTTAAGTTACGCGAACTTTGCGAGATGTCCTTTTAATTTCAGGGGGAGGGAGCTGCATGTAGTGCCACTCCCACTCGAGTCTGCGAGCTTTGTCACGGCCCCCCCCCCCCCCAACCGCCACACCCCCGCATTGGACAGTATGTACAAACAAACTGCAGTGCGAACGCAGAAAACAGACCCTGGTTTATTTCCACGGTCCGTCCGTGCGCATTCGTTAGCTGCAAACTTTGATTCGTGGCAACGTCGTCCCTCGCGCGTAAACGTGCACGTCGCAGACTTAACATGCAGAAAAGTTTTGAAGATCAACGCAGCGAGGGCACCGTCACACACGCAGAGAGGGAGGCTAACAAACGCGCCTCAGATCAGCAGTATGTCGCGTTTGACCTTCCTGGAGGAGCGAGCGTCTCCATATTTGCGCGCTTTGCATTCCGCTAGAGAGAGGGGGAAAGATGTAGATCGACTCAAACTGGGGGGTTGATGAGAGCTGCGTGCAGTCGCCTGTCTGCCCAAAGCCCTTTGTTGTGATGTGCCACACCCCCGCAAGACAGACTGCCAGCCAGCTGATCTGGCCAGCAACAGACTCAGCTAGCTGAGCCTCGACTGAGCAGCCTCTCCTCCTCCTCTCTGCGGCTCACGCTCCCTCTGCCTGCACCAGTCTCCACATAGACACGCAGACACAAACACAACTCTCACGTAATAGACACAAAGTATCTCCGTGTCTCAGATGTGTGGGACTCGTTTTCACCCGCTGGTTGTAATATTAAAAGTCAGATCCATCTTTCTAAGGGCAGATAGTTTTCACATTGCTCTTGCCTGCCTTTCTGTTGGAAGACACTCCCCTTTCAGGCTTTGTGTTTGGTTTATTTCCTTGTATCATTATTCCATATGCTGCCCCATAACATGGAATAAGTAGGAGGGCAAGGTATAACCCTTCCAGCAGTGTTCATCCGCTGCAGATTGGCTTTGGTGCAGGATGTGTTGGTCAAGAAAAAACTAGCAGCAGGAAACACTGACCTGACTTTTACACACAAAGCCCTATAAAATGCCAGTGGCATTAGCAAAATGGCTCCCTAAAGGAAATGAAATGCCGCAGTGTCTTAGTGCAGTTTTATTTACTGCCTGTCAGCCCCCTATAGTTCGTTCCTTTGGGAAAAACCACTGTCTCTGGCTTTGTCATTGGTTTCTGTCCCATAATTTCTGATAATGAGGAGGGTTTCTGCTGTTTTATTGCGTGGCCCAAAGAAACGTGAGTCATCTCGGCTCAGGTTCTCTGTCTGTGCCAGACTCGCAGCAGCGCTCTCAGCGAGCCAGCCTCCAGCACAGAGTGTGCTTCCCTTCAGCCACAACCATGTGTTTTCAGTGCAGCCTACTTCTCGATATTAGCCCTGCCCCTCTCCCTTTGCCTATTAAGTGCTTCCTTTTGCGTGGCTTTCTGTTTGGATACACTCCGCCGTCTGGCTTCACAATTGGTTTGTGTCCCATAAATTCTGATAATAATGACTCTTTCTGCTCGTTTGATTGGTCAGTCCCAGAATGTGGGTCAACCGAGTTCAGGCGGTCTGCCTCATCCAACCTTGCAGTGCTTTCATGAAGCCAGACTGTGCTTCCTCTCAGCCCCTACTAGCAGAACCAAGAGAGCATAGATCCCAGTCCTGTATGTCCCAGCCAAGTCTAATTGAGGGGGTGAACACTGTTATAGATGCTAAACAAAGAGCCAGGGACAAGGCGTCCTTATTTAACTTTTGTAATGCCCAGAGCCTTGAGCGTGATTTGTGAGTGTGTGTAAGATGAGCTGAAACCTGAGGCATATTGTATTTCACTGGCACATGAAAAGATCAGTCTCAGCTCTATGTACATTTCAATGTTTCATTTATAGACATGCAAAGTCAATGTTGTTGGACACCAGCTGAAATAGTGGAGTCTTACTAGCTGTCAGGCGAAGTCGGGTTCAGATATGTACCAACTGAGAAAGCGTTGTTATAGGTAACTTCTCTTCAATGACTAATTAGCGCCGTCATCAGAACGCTGTGAAGGTTAAATAACAGCAACACGTCTGTTCGCTCTTCGTCTCCAGCATCATGTCAGATGGACAGCAGTGTGGTGGGATATGCTGCATTTAAATGGCTTATTATACTGCATTGAGTGCATTGATGGCAGGGAATCCAGAGATGTTTAGGGGTGTAAGGTTACCAGACAGCTTTTGTCTGAGATCCTGGAGTGGGAGGTGGGGCTTTTATCCAACACCAAACTCATCCTGCTATATGGAAAATGCTTTCATCAGTGCTGACGTGCAGATAAGTTTATTCCTGTTGCCCAATGGAACAAATAAAGTTTATAAAGGCTGTCAGTGTGTTTTATCAGCATGTTCCACTACCGATCACTGAATGTCTGTCTTTCAGCGTTTCATACAGTTATAAGAATCTGTTTTTCCAGAGGTGTCTTATAGTCGTGGAGCTCGCAATGTTCTTTGTAAGGCCTCATTACTTTGCTCTTGTCACGTCATGCAAACTGCATCTCCAAAGCGGAGAAGGCCCCTGACAATCTCATTACAAGGCATGTCTTCTTCAGAAAGAACAGGCTGGGACTTTGGGGCCCTCCCCCCATGGCTGGGCCTCAGAGAAGGGCATCTTGTCAGAGTTCGTATTCCTATAGGAGCCTATTCAAAAACTGTTCGAATCACCAGGAGGAGCAGGGTCGATATTTCTCAAAGACAAAGAACCTAATGACATTTTTTACAGTTGGTTTGACATTTTGTCTGAACCTCTTTTGTTTCCTGCAGGGGGTTCCTTCAAAATAGCTCTAAAGCTCTTTAGTGTCTGTCCTGAAAAAGTGGCACCACCTGGCAGCACAGCTCCTCTGTCGTCTCGACCCAGATATTCCTGCAGCATCTGCAGTTATTAGCATACTTTAAATGTAAAATCATCCCAGATACCACATGGAAAAACATTCAGGAGTCTCTGATTATATATACTGCATCACTGCCTGTGCTTTTACATGTGGACACACTGCCACACAAAGTGCACAGTGTTCCTGTGTGGCTAGTGGCAGTGATGAGGTAGCAGGGTGGAGATGGGGTTTTCCTGCTCTTGCTTGGGCCTGACCTTGGCACAGCAAGCATTTAAATACCCAAAGGACATAAGAGGTCAGTCTGTCTACCTGTCGCACGGCAGGATTTCCACCATCTCTCCCAGCTGAGCCAGATGATGTGAAAACAACGATTCCTCAGCGAGGACATGCTCAGTAGTTTCCGTTTGTCCCTATACTGGTGCCATGACAACTGAGATGTTTTAGTCGACTCGTGGCCACCACTTTGTTCCTGGCTTAAATATTTTAGCAACTGTACAGTGAACCGCTTGAGTTTTATGCTTTCATAGGATGAATCTTGGTGACGGTAACGAGACTTTTCGTCTTGAGGTACAACATAGTCTTTAATGTTTTTTAATGAAATGCATGACGAGCATCATCATCAGGTTAAACTTTATATCCATACAAAGCTTTACTGTCAGCAACCACATTAGTGTAGTGAAACTAGCTCTGCAGCACAGAATAGCACCTGAATGTCACAGGTTTTACACATTACATCAGATCATTAAAACCACACATTTATTTTTCTGATTTTGCTACTGGTTAACCTACTGTGATGGTATATGACACCTAGTTTCAGGTCCAGCCTTTACATGTTCACTAATTTAGGGTGGATTGATCAAATATCGTAAAAGACTGTAATCTAACCTAATTCATATGTGTTTATATATTATTTTTCAAACTAAAGGGCTCCAGGCGTGTCTGGCCTATTTTGGTCGTTCTGTGCTGTTCGTGCCACTTCCTGCATCCTGTCTCCCTTCTGCTGGCTAACAAGCATCAAACTAAATTTCCAGACCTTCCAGTTGTGCTTTTGCGCACATCTGTCTGACAAGAAGACTGGACATGGCTGTAACAGAGTGGACGTGACTGGACAGGTAGTTAGGCCAACGTTTCCACGTGGGCATGTGGTGTAAAACATTGCACTGCTCTGTGTCGTGACAGCGAATGAACCAAAACACAAACCGTACAGAGGCGTATTCTCAGCATAGATATTATGTGTGTTTACTGGTCGTTAGAGTTAGTTGGCATGCAGGTTCTGTAAAGTGGCCTTGTTAGTGTGGCGTAGCTAACAAGCTAAACGTGACCTTGTTAACGCAGCGATTAGGAGCATGTGATGCGCCATCAGCACAGTGGGTCCCGCTTGGACTCTCGCAGCCTGGAGCTTTGCTGTACAGTCTTAGGCTTGTTATGAGTTTGCAGATGCTCCAGTGTTTCCTTCTGTTGTGTGATACAACATTTTCCCGATAGCAACTGTCTCGGATGAAATCCGGTTGGCTGGTGGAGCCACGTGTAGCAGGTCAGCATGTGTCCAATGGAAACAGGGCATTAGTTAAATCTACTTGATCCTCAGGATGTAAATAAAACCAGTGTGGAGCCAGCCTCTTGCCTGATCTAATCCTCTATGCAGAACGACATCTTCAAGATGCACATGCTGTTCTACGTGTGGACGTGTTGTGCGTCAGACTGTAGGACGCTCCCTGCCATCATACTTGGAAGCTTGATTCACCTGTGACTGGGCCGGCGAGCACAGGGTGGGCTCTCATGACGGCGAGAGGCCCTGACTGTGCTGCGTTCAAGCGCTCCACGCCACTCGTGTGTTCTCTGGACGCTCTGGAGTAGTCCTGTAAAAGCTCGGTGTAGTCCCCCACCGGCCCCTCCCTCCCTTCTCCAGCCTGCAAAGCAAAATAGGTGCGGAAGCGTGTTGTGTTGCGAGGCCAAGCCCCGGCCACAGCTTGCGGTGTGGTGTTGATTACGAGCAGCAGGGAGAGAAGGATACAGACCTGTGGAACACTCTGCATATTTCACCTCTGCTGTTCAAAAAACCGCAAACCGCGTCTTGCATGCGAGGGAGGGTTGTGCAGTACAAAGACGTAGAATATACAGTGCAGCGCTGTGGGGGTGGGGCTGGAAATCAGGATATTCACTGTCAGTGTCCTCCACTGATGTAGGTCATTTATTCGGCCGCATCTGCAGCTAATCTGATTAACGTTTGAAGGACGGCGACCTCTGCAGCAGAGAACACCCCTGACGGGTCGACACTCAGAGGGGTTTCTCCCTGAGAGTCGGAGCCAGACTCTGTCCACCGTGTTGTGCTCAGAAAGAGAGAGAGCGGGGCTGAAAATCACTGTGGAGCTAATGTCAGAGGGAGTGTTTTGTCTCTAGCCGAGCTGTTTATGTTCCCCACGGTACAGAAGGTGTGTCCCCTTTCTCTGTGTGATAAATTAGACTGTGGCAGACCACAACACTACGGGGTGTGGTCCGCCACAAAATAAGGAGTAGCTTGTTGAGTCTTAGGGGAAGGAGGGCACCGCCGTTCCCCATGAGACGTGAAAGTATTTCTCCCCCTCTCACCATCACAGTATCAGGTATAACAGTGGCCCGGCTGCTTATCTCGGTGGTGAGCCCTCTCAGGATCTAGCAGCGCAATGGCTTTTTGTTTGGGATGTGTATGTCAGACTGAGCGAGCATTGTACTGCGTGAGTGAGAGTCACAGATGACGGGGCATCCCTCCTCCCACCTGCTTCTGTAGAACAACTGTAAACATCCGTAAACGGCAGCTGTTTGCACGTCCACAGCTAACTAGGATCTGAAAGATAAGTAGGCTGCCACACATCAAGGCTGCAGGTTGTTTTAGCGAGCACTCAACGCTGAGCCAGTCTGCCCACTATGACTAATTGAGGCAAATGTGATGAGCCATCAGCTATCACCTCTTTTCCTCGACGAGGCAGGGAGATGAAGCGGCGAATGGCTAAGTGTACGCAGGCATGAGACGGCTGCGTGTCTCCGGGTGAACGTCAATAGCCCTGTGCAGTCTGAGCAGAGTTACGGTTAGTGCGCGCAGCCTGTGTGATTGAAGGGTATTACAGCAGTGCCTCTCCTGCTGGGAGCGAGGCTGCTGCTTTGTTCTACAGGCCCACAAGAGGAGGCAGGCCATTCAGCGGCAAGCAAGGTCCCTCTCAGTTATTACAAAAGACGATAATAGATCAAATGCAGCCTGTGTTTGGAACCTTCCTTCTAACAAGCTCGAGCTGGTCCTCATCGCGAACACGAGACCCACCCACGGACCCTTTGTTAGTCCCGCAGACACAACTTCTTCTTGTTTGTAACAAATTCTGAATGGAGCTTCATGTTCGGATTGAGGATTTCTTGGCAAATTTGATTCCCATCCCACAGAGTTCATTTGTCTTAGACAAAGAGCCACATAAACACATCTGATGGCAGATGTGTTTCAAATCAAGCAAGTGTGTTTTTCTGCCTGCCCACAGAACTTAGTCAGGCTTTGTTGTTATTTTTGCTTCATATGAACTGTGTGAACAGAAAAGGGCCTTAATGTATGTTTATTGTTCTGCACACACATGTTTGTGTTTCTGTCCTCTTTGCATGGGATGTTGCGTGTTAATGGAGCGGTGCTCCAGTGGTTTACGTGCATGACAGACTCACCAGTCATTTTAGTATTACCCCAAATCCCATGAATGATTGTCTGCTGGCAGAGGAGCTGGCTCCTGGTTGGTTACAGGTCATAGCGTGTTGTAAACATGCAACCAAATTACAGGATTGTGCTGAGCTCTACCGCTGGTAGATCTGTGGTGTCCTTCTCGTTTCACATTTCCATTGCTGTGCTCAAGCGAGGTAGCTCTAATGAGCTCTGATCCACGGCGCGTCTCTAGCCGTCCTTTCTCTCACCTAGCTCTGTGTTTGCGTGCGTCCGTGCAGGTTTTCTGAGCACCTTGTTTTTGTTCTTAGTCTCTGTAAAAGATATTTCCTGTTCTGGTTCTCACTGCGAAGGCACTTAACTCTGAATTCAAGGTAATCCCTCATGAATCCACAGGAACAGTTTTTTCACCCTCTCACGCTGCCGAGCTGTTTATGTTAGACCTTCGATGGCAGGCTCACAGCGAGGTTTCGACTGTACACTGTGTGAATTCGGCCTCAGGACACACTGGAATGTTATCTGCTGTTGTTTGAAATGCTGGTAGCTGCTGTTGGAGCAGGTGACCGGGCTGAGTTGTTGCGCTGCTCACGTCAAGGAGAGATCTGATCTCGCCTTTGCAGGAGACATTTCTCTCAACCATTTCTGCAGAAACAGAGACGCTGAACTTCCTAGATATCAATGAGAGTAGGATGGAGGGAGTGGAGCAAAGATTATCTGTTTATCCAGTGACCCAGTGGCCTCTGAGAGAACAGTTATATAACAGAAGTACCTGTGACATAATCACATTGGCTTGGAGGTGTGTGTGTGTGTGTGTGAGGGGGGGGGCACACTTGTGCTTAGTAGAGGTACAGTTCGCTCACATGATGTAACTCCCTTTTCGGGTAAGTGGGTCACTGTGTTCGTTAGGGAAAAGCTTCTCTCGCTGACCCCCACCCCTCTGCTCTCTGCAACGGACACATTCTGAGAAAGACACACCACACCCTGGCCGTGGCGCGCTGCCAGAGATGGGATAACCAATGAGTGGGACGTGGCGTCACAGTCGCCAGAGATGGGAAGGAGAGCGGGGTTAGGGGAGTAGCTGAGAGATGCTGAGTAATGCCTCCAGCCTATTGAGCGATCTGGTAGTAGCCACCGTCATCACTTCCATTCAGGATCCAGGCCTTGTAATTTGAAGCGCTACATGCGTTTTTTTTTAATGAAGTAAATCTTTCGAGGCCGACATGTGATCAGCAGCAGGTTCACGCGTGTTCTCACTGTCCTTAAAGCCAATAGGCAGGTGGTCAGTGAATAAGTTCTTTTCTGAGAAGTCACGGAGCTCTAAATAATTTGACACATTGCCGTTGGATACTTGATGCTTCCACTATGGCTGCATTACTGTATCAGCGCTGTTAGACTGGATATCTCAGCCCAGCTCTCTGGTGTCTGGTTAAATATTAATGTCGCTGGATCCATTACTGTGGTTACTGAGTCTTAAGCAGTTTGCAGAGTTAAGAGCTGCTTTTTTATCCAAACGCTCACTATGCAGTGCCAGGTGTCAGCTTCTCGTGTTAATAAGGTATAAAATCAGACGATCGTGAATCTCTTCAGTAAGGTGGGTGTTTACTTGGCCTCTGCGTGTAATCAAGGACTTCTAAACAGAGTCAAACAGCCACTGCCTCCTCATTTGTTTATCCAAACTCTGTGTAGGCCTTATGTATTTTCTTGTGGGGTGGAGGCTGAGGCTGTTTTGTGACCAGCCTGTGTAAATGTCTGTATGTCAGTTGCAGACGTATTACACATGAACCCACTGGAACAGAGGTGGGCAAGGCTGACAGAGCTCATCTGGAGCTGAGGTGAGGCGTCACAGGCAGGAACCTTGTCTGGACTTGCGTCGTCTGTCTGCGTGTTTTGTAACCATGCATTACGTGGGGGTGTGTGGGGGTGAGACTAGTTGTGCGCTTCTTGTTTTTTGAGACTGACTGGCATCAGGTAGCATATGAGTATTTGATGCTAAACAGCACTGTTTCCATTGTGGCCCTGAGGGAAACCACAGAACAAAGAGAAGATTCGTGAGACCTGTTCTTGTGCATGTCACCACTAAACATTTACGCATCGCTCCGTCTATTCCTTTTCATACCTCACGCGTGGTGATTGATTATTCTCATTTTCAGGAATAAACCATAACATTTAAAGAAGATGCCTTATGTGGTAAAATCAGCGACGTGGAAATAAACAATATAGAGCAGCAGACTTGTTGGCCAGTGGCTGTGTAATGCTGCGTTCAGGCTCCACGCACGCTGTTTCCACATCAGAATGGAAGGAAACCACAAGATATATAGGACCATCTGGCTCTGAGTAGATTTGTGTCAGAGCTGACTTTTATTGCCTGATGTGTGTGTGTGGGGGTAATTTCCCATGTGCAAAGTCACAGATAGTTGTTGGAAAGCAGACTGGGTAACCATTGTGCGTGTGAGTAGCATTTGGATCTTAGACAATTAATGTTAGTCTACTTCGCCACTGAAGCACCAACTTCTGCAGGATTCAGGCAAAGTCTTTTCTGACATTCTGAAGATGTCATGGGTTTCAATGGGAGATGGTTTTAATACCTTACTATACAGGCAGCAGGAAGCAAGTAACAGAACACGCGTACAGGAACAGCACAGTCTTGTTCAACAGGCCCTTCTGTCTTCATGACTTGTTACCCTTTAAACACAACATAATGAGTCATTACTCTCACCATGGTGAGTCTGTAAGTATGATCAGAGCACAGAAATATGTTTACGCGTGTTTCGTTTTGTGTCACACAAGTATCATCTACTTAGGCAGGAAGAAAGATGATTGTATTGGACTTTGGATTTTCTCTTGGGTGTGGTGTGATTTAAAAATTCATATATGTGGAAAGTGGGTTAAAAACATGAATGGGCCAAAGACCAAAGACTGCTTCTCATCACACATGTTCCTACTGTGTTTCGCAGGAGAGCGGCCTTTCCCTTGTACTTGGCCCGACTGCAGTAAGAAGTTTGCGCGCTCCGATGAGCTGGCCCGCCACTACCGCACCCACACAGGGGAGAAGAAATTCGGCTGCCCGCTCTGCGACAAGCGCTTCATGCGCAGCGACCACCTGATGAAGCACGCCCGCCGCCACTCCGATTTCCAGCCCGGCATGCTGAGGAGGCCTCACAGCATCGTCAGCGGCGGCACCACACGTCCCAGCTCCCTCAGCGACTACAGCCGCTCAGACGCCTCCAGCCCCACCCTCAGCCCTGCCCTCAGCCCTGCCCTCAGCCCAGCCAACTCGCCTTAAACTCAAACCCAGTCGCACTTTCCGCCTCGGACCTGCGAGGCTTGTTGTTTTCGTCAGCAACACTTGTGTGGCACAGTTGTCGGCGACCTTCCTTTGCTATTCCTGCGCTTGCTGTGGTGTACCATACTGTACATAACTGCTTATTGTAGTGCAATTACTTGTGTGATCCTAAAAGAAGGTAATGCCTTTCCCAGATGGCAATATTCACATTCTGTACCATGTCTGTGTTTTCCTAGCTTCTGATCATTGCAAGTTGTCCAGCGTACGTTCACAGCCAGCTAAACAAGGTTTAGAGGAAAAAATGGACACCCTGTCAAGTCTTATCAAAAAAATCCTTGTTTGCTTTCCTTTGCGTTTGTGAATGAGTGAGGAGAAGGGGTTTACACACACACACACACACACACATCCCCACACACACACACCTCAGGATCAAAGACATTTGCTATTTCTGTAATACCACAGTACTTAACAGTACTCACATTGACTGCACAATATACTCATCACTTTACTCTGAAATTCAACAGGGGTTGAATTTTGCGCCCCGCTCAGGGATGGCCTTGTTAGCTTGAAAGAATGAACATAGCGAAGAGAAACACACAGTACACGTATAGCAGCCTTACACTCAACTCAGTTTGCACTTCTTTTTTTGCAGTTCTTTTGTGGGCTTTCACACTCGTGGGAAACGAGCTCGACAGTAAATCGTACGCAAAACTTGGATCTGTTCTACGTTGTGTTCCGGGGGTTCATGTAATGTGATTACAAAATGAGTCTCCCAATGCCCACCTCCATGAACAACATCCACCCGCTCCTCCGCTGCAACGTTAACGTTCAGTTGCCATTACACTGGGTTAATGTATTTCCTGTGTATGTACACTGCAAATCTACACTGTAGGAGGATTGGGATTATAATGGGTTAGTCGTTTTTATCATTTAGAACCTTCAAATAGAGACAGTTAAGTTTCAAAGCAGCTGTTCATGTTTTTTTTCTAAAGGCTGTTTTCGCCAATGTTTCACACAAAATGGACACAAAGGGACTTTAGCTAAAACAATGTTGATCCCTCTCTTAAGCACATAGGAAAACGTACCAAAGACCAGAGTAAACGAAAGCTCCCTATCCAGTCCTGTGAGCCGGCCCTCGGCGAGGCCTGTGCCGGTGGTTGGCTGTATCGCAGGTAGCTCCTCCTGGCTCTGCCTCTTGTGGGCTCCCTAGAAGAAACAGCTGCATCCTGCTAGACGCTATTCATGACATGCCATTCCAGAGGAGTCCTCCCTCACCCATCTGGCTCTACCTGTCCTGTCAGGGAGCGGCGAAGCGCCCAGCCTGCCAAACTGCACGAGGTCACTTGGGGGTCAAATGTAAGTCAGCGTGTCGGGCAGAGCCGAGCTGTGCTCCGACAAAGCAGCTATCTGCAATAGGCAGGCAAGAGAGGGCTAGTTGTGATAAAAGAGGAGAGGTTTATCACGAGCCGAGCAGCCCGGCAAAGGAGACACCCGGTCGCCCACACCTCCTCCTCCTCCTCCCTCCAACCGTAGTTGCTCCAACATGTATGATAAGAGCAGTTTGTGATCAGTACTACCTAGACGCCGCAGGCAGCGTGGATGCGGGATGCAGCCACCTCAGTCCTAAGCACAGCTAGAAATCCTCCACCGCTGCGGCAGAGCCCAAGGACAACTCCAAACTCTTTCTGCTAAGCTCAAGATGTCAAACAGCTGCTTTCAAACTTCTCTCTCGCAAACAAGGGGGCTTTTTAAACTGTTAGAAAAACACCTGAACCAAAATGAACATATCAGCAAAGTGCAGTGCTCGCCGGCCTCACGTCGTCCTGCCTGTGAAGCTCAGATGGCCCGTGAGAAAGCCGACTTGTGTGTTCTAGGCAGACATGCCTCAGTAATTCAGGCAAAAGGCACAGTAAACTTTCCATGGAAATGGGCACCACTATCAAAACTGCTGCAGCCCCGCCAGTCTGTGTTATGCCTGCGTCTTATTTTAATGCTTCGACGCTACGGTTGGATATAGTTTCATCCATGTTGCTTGGTTCTGTCCCCCCCCCCCCCCACACCACCACCACCACCCCCACCCCGCTCCCACTCTCCCCCTGTAGCTCTGTGCATCACGCTATGTGCATGTTAACAACCTCACCCTGAAAGCGTAGAGGGGGGGGTTTTGAGACGGTCTGGCAGGTGTACGTTTATGAATGGCAGGCATTGTCCCAGTTCTCCACAGCAGCCATCTCTTTAAAGTTGTGAAGAATTGGCTGTGTCACATCCTCCAGAAAGAAAACATCCCTTATTCAGACTGAATGCAGTAGTTTCCTCCACGACGCCGCAAAAACAGCCTCTGTAAGATGTTAATTAAGATGTAAAAAATAGTTTCCAGGCTGCACGATGCCACTGATCAGCAGCACTGTGAAAGAAACATTTCTGAAAGTTTTTGATTTCAACAAGTTACTGTTGAGCAGCTTTTTTTGTGGTATCTATCCACACATTTTTGTTTTTAGGACGCTCTTAGTGTAACTTTCTCTTGCAAAAAAATCTTAATAACTCACCCTCACGCATCACTTCTTAATCCATAATCTGCACATTTACCTCAGGGTCAGCATCCGTAAAGCAGATATGGGGCCATTTCTGGATTTTGTCGTCACAGAATGATCTGCCAGCCTGTTCCTGGGTGCTTGGTGCTCACTGCTGGTCAGTGTCCAACCACACTGGAAACACAGGAACGCCTCTGTACAGGCCCTGCTCCTGCTCTGATGTCCTAACATGCAACAGTCTCGGTAAACGCTGGCCAGAGTCAGTGGACTTACACAGCACGCGCAGGCAGGACGAAGCCTCTGTGACAGTGTAAACAGCCCAGTCCCTTCACCCACATTGTACCAGTCACGTACAGAGCGTCTCCTGACTTTTACTCTCACTGTACCAAAACTACTTGAATAATTCAACACAGAAGGCCATTGAATACAGATTTGTACATGTCCATTTTTACTGTACTTGCTTTGGTTATCAAATAATTATTAACATGTTTAGCGCGAGTTGTACAGCGAGTTCTTTGATGATTTCTTTGTAGATTTCTGTTGTCTTTACGCCATTTCAATCGTCATCTCTTTAGAATTTGTCAGAGCATTAAACGTTAAGGCCAATTAAAGGCACTGTTGTAAGTTAAAAACATCATATTAACTCCATTTGCTGGGGTTTACCCCTTTAATTAGTAACACTCAGAAACACTGTTGATGTCAGGATTCGGGTTATTCCTGTGGTCCAAACATTCCTTTAAGTCCAGAATAAAAGGACTATTTGTTTGACGAGTAAAGTAAACTTTATCTATGTCAATTTCAGATGGCAAAAACATCTATTTTCTACCATTTTAGATTATTGGTTTGAAAGTTTTACATAAGAATAGAGACCACAGCATTGTGAGTTAGCAATGTAGTCATAATCTTTTATTATTGCTTTATTTGTGTCGTATGAAAGCTTGTATAATTTTCAAAGATCATACCTCTTGAGATATTCGACTTTGTTTTACCTTCATATCTTTTCCAAGCATCCATCATGTAGCTTACCTGCGTTCGACGAGTAGCACACGTAATTGTAGTTTTCTTTGTCCCTACTTGAGTGAAGAAGAGAGATGGATGTAAACACTGGGCTACGTTTTATATAATCATTTTGTCAGGATACTGCACATCCTCATATATTCAAAAAGTAATCTTTCCAGGGAAAAATCATATTTTTATTATATTATGTTACGCAAATATATAAAATGTACTTACTTTATTGAGCTTCACATATTTGTCTGTATTCAAACATTAACTATGTGATGATGTCAGCTGTAAATTATGATGAAATGCTACGGCCAAGCAACATTACAGATTTCATCATACGCACAGATTTTAAAGGATGGCAAAACAAAGATGCACGAGTTCTATAGTCCATCATTTACTTTGAGTTCAAATAAAAATACAAGAGTCTCGTATGCAAAGAACGAACATGACGTTCACATAAATGATCTGAATATAACTTTCTCAAACGAAAACTTCATCACTGAGCTCAGCATATTAGCATGATTGATGCAATTGTGTGCCAAAACTATAAATGGTAACTTCATGACGATTATACAAATGTTGAGGATGAAGTGGGGAAAAATCGCTACTATCAGACATTTAACAGACTTGTACAGTTTTATAAAGTGTGACATGTTTTTGTGTTATGTACAGCGACTCTGCATATTTGATATACAAGTGTTTTAAGTTAATTATTTCTTTTCTGCTTCATGTAAACATTTGGATTGTGGAGATTTGTGTCCATTTTGGTTCTTATTTAAGTTTGTCTTCTTTTTTTTTTTTTTTTTGCTGTACAATAGTCAAGGATTATACAATGGTTTATTACAGGTATATTTGACACAAACAATCTTAACGAGCATCCAACCATTCCAAAGGATCGAGCATTTTATTTGCTATAAATGTGCTGCTTACATCAACCTGATGCATTTTATAAGTCATAAATAGAAGTCCGCTGTGACTTTGACTTGTACACAAGGTACGTTTCTCCTTCTCGGCATTTTGCAGGTTAACCTTCTCCTTCCTTCTCGACAGGCTCTTTGTTTAGGCCAAGCCGATCTGAACTGAGACCATACATGCAATATGTAAAAATAAAAGACATATGGCGCGTGTCTTCCCTCGTGACAAAGACTTGAGGCTTTTGAGGGTCTGGGTAAGGTAGAAGAGGCAGCCATGATGTTGAGCAGTGAGTGTGCAGGGTTCATCACAGACTCCACAGTGACAAGGTTGTACCAAAGGCTTTGCAGGGAGATATGAATGTTGCATGAATTTTGAAACCAACCCAGTTTGGTCCCCTGGATTCAACTTTACATGCTGTTAGTGGGTTTTCTTGCTTGATATGGACCTTTTTCTACATATAAGCATTTTTGTTATATTTTTTAAAACAATTTTAATGAACAAAGCCCAGTTAATCATATAAACAAATAAATGATGAATGACTTAAAGACTAGAAACAGAAGAGGCTGTGTGGGCAGGAACACGCAGCGTGGCAGACCTTCCCCGTTTCTGCTCGACTGCCTGAAACGACGCTGCAGTGTTTGTTCATTACGGTGTAAAACATGCCGAAAGTCTCGCTCGGGCGTCTGGTCTATTTGCCCTTGAAGGATCTGTCCGTTCCGAGCTCCGTCAGTCAGCTCCCGTGTGTGAAAGGAGAGCTCGTCTCACCAGCCTCTTAGTTGTGTTTGTCCTCTTTGTACCTCCACAGTGTAACGTTGCTCTCTTATTACCTCTGTGTGTTTCTCCTCGGCCCATCACCATCAGTTGCCTGTTGTAGTGACTCCGCGGTGCTGCTTCCCCGCTCAGCACCAGTATAATCTAATCTGTAAATAACTCGACTCAGCTATGGCCAGTACATCCTCCTATGACCTCAGTCTAACCTTCAGGTGTAATTTTGTTTTTCTTTTCTCTCAGCAAACCAAAATCACTACATCAAGTATTACAGTTGTACAGCTCCTCGGATTCTATACGCATTGTATGTGCTGGTCTTAGCTGCTCTGCTGTATCTTTTTATGGCATTATTTTTTACATGTTAGACAATATATTGTGACCATGTCCTATGCAAATATGAAAAATAACAGATTGTTGAATAATGTATGTTGTCATAACTTGTATGCATGAAATAGTGAAGTTTACATTTGGAAATAAATTCATAAAATAAGCAGCTACACTACTGTTCTGCCCTCGTTACTGAACAACTCTTTCAGTTCTACGTAAGACATGAGGATGGTTACATTCACACAATCATACCATCCATCTCCAGGAAAGAAGGTATAGTCATACTGGTCAAATGCTTGCTGTGTGGCTGCACACACACAAATCCTTGAGAGCACTGAAGTGTAGTGTGTTTTTCATTTCCCTTTGTTAGACAGTCTTTTCTCATGAGCATGTGCACTTCAGTGTTCTTACAACAGGAAGTACATCTTGTTCCCTCATTGCACCCATGCAAATACTTACCGTAACTGCTGGGGTATCAACAACGGGTGGGGACTCTTCTCTTCCTTATTGTGTTTCAGGCCATATAGACAGATATGACTGGGTGAGACTTCCTGAATAAAACCCATGACATTTGCAAGTTAAAAAAAAAAAGTGCACTTTCATCTCATATGGCACACAGAAAAGCTTTTACACCCCCCCTACGTGTTTATTCTTCTCTTAAGCTCAGCGTGTCCACCAACACCAGCAGAGATCACAGGCGCGGCCTTTCCTGTGCACAACGAATCATGTGACGTGGAAGGAAGAGAAAGAACCGGGGCATTAAAATTCTTGATGAGCGGTCTGGTGTTCTCCCTGCTCACTCTGCACACCTCCTGTCTCTAGGCAGGTTGGAACCAGCAGCACAGCACACTACACAAATGCTGCCACCCCTGGCACTGCCACCCAGCTCAGCGTGCCACGACAGCCGGCGTGTTCCCAGAGACTGCTTTTCATAATTGTGTGGACTGGTGCGTTGTTGTCATGTGCGTCAACCTATTTAATAATTTTTGTCTCAGGCTTTGAATAATAGCAGGGGAGCTGTTGTCAAGGAGAACGGAGCTCCTAAACATTTAAATACTGCATTATTGCTCAGCATAACAGAGGGGCGACAGAGTCTCACTAGTGTCCCTACGCACACCGGATTCACATATATCTCACAGTGTCACAAGAAAGTTCTCAGCTTTTACTGTTTGTTTGAGTGAGACCCATCTTTTCCGGGGTTGTGTGTCTTTCAATCACGTTTATTCCCAGGATAACACATTTCTTCCTTTGTAGTGAGTTACATGGCAGATGCGATGTGGGGCAAAGTACAGACTGTTGAGACAGTATAACAGCGAGATCTCTGCTCGTATCACCCAGCGCACAGGATGTGGGGGTGGGCGAGGTGGTTTCAGTTTGACTTATCTCTTCAGTCACATATTCTCTTTGGATTATCAAACCCTTCGAACCCAGACTCCAGGTAAATTTCCGCCTGCAGAATAGACTCACGCGTTTAGAGAGAGCCACAAATGTCAACTGTGAGTTGCCTTCAAAGCATTGTCTCAGCGAAAGCACAGTGCAGTGTGAGAGAGACGGGAGATGAGGATGAGGAGGTGGGTGCCTGGTGCTACCCGCCGCTGATTGGAGCACCCAAGCTAGACACACTTAAACTCTGCAGCGTGGGAGGCTCTGTGGGCTGGACGAGGATCCATGCTCCACTGAGGTATGTGGGCAATGCAGACTCAGTGGAATGAATCCACAGAAAGCGAGATGTGGTCAGCAGGAGCAGCAGCAGCGGCTCTAATCACACAGGTCTCTGTGTGCGTATATGTCCTTCCTCCATGCCAAGGGCCGTGTGATGCCACCCACTCTCGAGCGCAGTGCATGGCAGGGCTGGCTCTAGAACCGGCAGAGCGGGTGGGATGAGCTCAGAAATTGGAGGCTGGCACTAGCTGAGAACAAGGCTTAGCTGTGGACGTGGGGGTGGAAAGAGGGGATGGTCTGGCGTTGCCACTCTACGTAGCAGAAGCCCTGCTTAAAACACGGCCGATCGGTGAATACTCTCTGATAATGGGCCTTACTATCAAATTGATAGGAATAATTTATGAGCAGGGTGAAAAGGATCTAAAGATTCAGTTAATAAAGCCATGCGTGTTCCTTGGTGTCCCACGGTTTAATTTCACAGTATTAATGAGACAACAGCTTGACATAAAAGACCGTATTTATGAGGCATTGTGTTATGCTGAGGCCTCTAATGGCTTCTAATTATGAGAGCAAGGACGCAGATGCATCTGAAGGGAAATAAAAGGTGGTTGAAAACGACTGTCCGCTGGTGTTTTCAGTGTGAGCCTCGGTTACAACTGAATTGAGTGATTTTGACAACTTGGATTCTGAGCTGTGTGAGAGGATGCGAGTCCTGCCAAATGACTGCTGCACGCCTGATAGAGTTCTTTGTTGCTTCAAAAAGCAATAGGAGACCCCCCCCACCCCCCCTTCTATTTTCAAATTTGAAGGAAATTCTGAGAAAAGCCTGATCCAAGAAAGAAAACAATGCACTATGTCTCCTCCAGTACTTGTTATGGAAGCGCTCAGGCTCTATTGCTGTGAAGGAAGAGGCCCTTCACAGGCCATTGTGTGACTAACAGTAGACGTCACGTTGCGATGTAATTCATCTCAAAAGGTTTAACAAAGCCAGGTTACATTATCGGCAGCCGCGGCCCCACAGCCTTGACCAGACTCACAGGGCAACGGCTGAAGACGTGAGCGTAGCGGCCCAGTCACGAGCCTGAACGCTCAGTCAGAACTATGCAGTTCCTCCCCCTCTCCTCCGGCTCACTCCACCAACTCAGCCGGCTGCTCTGTGTGGACTGTGGACGCCTGCGCCAGCAAACCCTCAGTTTACCCCCCGCTCCTGTTTTAAGTCATGAGCTGTTTAGTGATGAAATCTTTAGATCGTGATGCGTGTACTTGACAGTTCTGCTAAACACCGTGTGAGTTGATAATCTGTTTGCATTTAGTGAGACGGGCTGTTGTTCCTCGGTAAACACAAAGTGCAGCTGAGGCGAATGGGAACGTCATCACAGTTATTTGCACATAAATCAAACAATAAGTGAAACGTGCAGAGATCATCAAAGCTATTTAGACTCACAAAGTTCCCGTTTGTCTTTGTAGAACTAGTCCTCACTAGTCTGCACAGTCACCGCGATGGAGAGGACACTTTGCACAAACCTTGCTGCAGTTTTTCTGGTTTCTCATGGGACGAGACAGCGACAGCTACAGGAATGTTGCCCCACTTGGCAGATTGCTGCTAGGAATTGGAATTGTTTGAGAGCTACCTGGATAAAATCATTTCAAGCTATTAGTAAAATATCCTGGTTATTATTTTCTTGCAGCAAAAGAAAAATGACACAGACACAACATGTTTGTAACAATAGACTATTTTTTTCATATTTACATCTGTACCTAATGTGCAAATCAATAATTTAAATTAGTGTAAAACTCTTAAAGGAATACAAAATCATATCTTACAGTCCTAACATGGTGAGAGTCCATGAACTGGTCACATAGAAACGAAGAGGAGCATCACTGCAGTGTGTGGACGAGGGAGAGACAAAAGCAAACCGAGGGAGCAGTGGACATCCTTGGCCAGGACACACGTGGTTAAGGACAGCATGGTACATTATCCAAGCATCACCAGAACAAACAGCAACACAAACACTGCGTCTTTACAGAAGTCAAATGAGCAGAAAGCACTTGGAGGCCCAGGGTTTCGCAAACCCACTGATTGGTTAAAGCACTGATGATCACAAAGGCTTGAGGTGCTCTTAGCAGCAGGTGCTTCTTTAACGGCCTCTAGATATGGAAGGAGGACAGATAATCTCACACTGGACCGGTGACACATCTATACTGCAGGTCACCACATAGTGCTAATAGCATGACTGCACATTGTGTTGTTTATTGTGGAGGGGGGGAAGAGACACGGAATCACACTTTAGACAAATACGCATCGGCCTGCTCGTGCTACCCACAATGCATCTCAACTAACACAATTATCGCATAGAGTAGGCAACTTGGAGAAACACACTATAAACACTGCATATTTGAGAAGCAATTGGTCGTATCCACAACGCTGTGTGTCTGGCTCTAAAACAACAGGGAACTTTTGAATCTTAATATATTAAGGAGGCCAATTTGGCAGTGCTTATTGTCTTTAGGTGGTTGACTATGGCCAAAAACGTGAACCGATTCGGACACAGCACATTCTTGCACTGTGGTATAAACAAGACACACTTAACAAATGAAACACTTACATTTCATCCTAATCCAACATTACAGTCTATGATGCTTACACATTTTAAATCCTGGAGTTCAAATTGGTTTACAAAAGCACACCGTGACAATCCTTTACAATTTACAAGACACAGTTAACCTACAGTAACTATAATATTGGTGCATAGACGAAGGTGGGAGAGGGTGTAGCAAAAATCACCAATTTATTGCTTTAAGTCTAATATTTAATCTCCCTTTGAATTTGTTTTGATTGCAAAACAACTACAAATTTCCACAGAGACTTTGAAGAACCAAGCAGAGGTATTGCATTCAAACGGATTAAAAGATCTAAAATGTTCCCTCCTGATGAGATGTAAGTATTTTGTACTTTTGAAAAATAAAGAACTTTTTCCCTCACATACAGAAAGTTACATCACACATAGATGACTTTTACTCTAAAACAAGTAAAAGGCTAAATTCAATGAGACAGGAATGAAACTAAACAGCACAATATCTGGCCAAAGCTGCTCACTGTTTCAAGTTCGGCTTCCCTCATCATAAAGTAGCAATCTTTACCAACAAGGGAAGGGTGACAGGAATACAAGAGCATTCTTCAACAAAATAGGAAATCGTTTGCCGTCCTCTTATTCTAAATGCAGAGTGCAGATGGTGGTGCTCCCTCCAGTCTCCTGCGGCCTCGCTGACGAGTGGCTGAAGTGGTGGTGATGGCTATGCGGGCCTCTGCACTTTGCTCTCCCTCTCCCTGCGTTTCAGCTCCTCCCTGTAGCAGTAGGAGCAGAAGTTGTCTGTCTCTGGCCTGCCGTAGAAGGAGCAGTTCTCCTTCTTGCAGCGGCGCTGCTGAAAGCAGTACAAAGGGCTTCCAGAGCTCCGCCCTTTGGTTTTATCTTGGTTGAGCCAGGTATGAGACGAGTTGTCCTCATCAGCAAACTCCAGGCAGTCTTGAATGTCTCCCGCATCGAATCCGTTCGTGTATGTGTGGGACTTGTGTTCGCCAGGCATGTTGTAGGACAGGGTGTCTATGGTGTTAACAGTGCGGACCCCCGACAGGCGAGCGGGGCTGTAACTCTGGGATGAGAGTGTGCGGTTCTGCTGGGGGTAGGTGGCGCATGTCTTTAGGGAGCCTACCACGGGTTTGTAGGGGTCGTCTTGGAAGATGGAGGACTGCGTGTTGACATCTTGTAAGTGAATGACGCTGTGCCTCTGGATGGGCGGTGTATGGCTGTAATGGGCAGATACAGGAACAGGCCCAGGTCTCTTAGCACCAATATTGGGGGAGGAGTAAGGCGCAGGGGCTGGGACTGGGTGGGAGGCTGTGGGTGGGGTGAGAGGAGGGACTGGGACAAGTGGGGCTGCAGGAGTGGGGCTGTTCCTGCCCTGCATCTTGAGACCCAGCAGGGGCTGCGAGTTGTGATTGTAGGTGTGGTGGGGCAGGACCGGGGAGCAGCTCTCTGGGGGCGAGCTGTCCGACATGTCCCTCTGGAAGACACTCTCATGCTCGGGCTTCTTTACAGGCACCTCATTGGGAGCAGGCGGCTTCTTGTCGGCCTCCTTCCTCTTCTGCTCCTGCTCCTGGCTGAAGCGCTCCTGGGCGTTAGACAGGTAGTAGCTGATCATCTCTTCGTGGAACTGGTGGCGATGGCTGGTGAGCAGGAGGCCTGCAAAAATGAACTTGCGCTCCCCTTGCATGGCAGCCCGCAGAATGTTGAGGCTGAGCTTGACATCGGTGCTGTATTTCCAGTTTTCCAGGGTCTTGTCCCCTGAGACTCTCCCTGCACTGTCCTGTCTCTCAGTGGGGGAGGAGCTGGAGGGTCTGTCTCTGTCTGTAGGGGAGGGACTAGTGGCCTTCTCAGAAGAGGTGGAGCTGGTTGACTGGCCCGACTCCTCCTTATTTCCCTTGGCTGTCTTAGATTCTTTCTTCTTTGCCTTTTCCCCTCCGTTCTCCCCATTACGACCTGAGCCAGAGTTTGATTTGTTCATTTTGCCGTGCACAAGGCCACCCAGACCTCCCATGTTCTTCTTCAGCTTAATTCCCAGGGTTTTGCTGAAGCTACCCAGTTTGTTGGCTACAGAATCTGCCCGGCCCTTGTCTTTGTCCTTGCGCTGCTTGTCTTTGTCCTTCTCTTTGCTGGGCTTGCTGGCATTGACGTTAGAGTTGCTGCCAACAGACTCACGGTCGGAGTCCATGGACTCAGCCAGAGACTGGACATCCTCACCTGCAGAGGCTGTTGGAGACTCTGGCTGAGCCAGGGGAGCCTGCACAGAGACACGGCAACACACACGGCACAGTATTACAGACCAAGTCGCAAAACATCTGCACAGATGTGATAAATGCCTGAGCTCACTGTATGCTGTCCCTAAACAAAACCGATTGATTGGTCTCTGTGGTTTCAAGAACATCTGGAATTGAGCCTTGTCTCCAGAATTAAATTAGGCGTGATAAATGAGACACACGTGTGCAAGAAAACGTTACCCTTGTTTCAGATGGAATTCGGATCCATGTTACATTCATGTAGTTGTGCAGCAGGTTCAGTTTGGCCTCCAGGGACAAGATAAGACTGTGGGAGAACACGTTCACACAGAGAGATGAAGTTATGGTCCAGCATGACAGACACTCAATCGAAAAATTAAAAAGCATGAAACCAGCTGCATTTCACTTCCACATAAAGTGAGCAAATAATATCGTGGACTGGTGTGAACATTCTTTCTCTCTCTTTGTTCGAAGGTAAGCTAACCTCCTGAGTGGCAAGAATGTGAAAGGTAAACCCTCTGCTAAGCCCAGAGAGGGTGTTGCTGCCTTAGCGAGGCCGTAGCTGGGAAACCCTATGGCTGACTGACGAGACTCACAATTAGTTCTCTCTCTCCTCACTCTTTGAAGTGGCCTGATCCCAGAACTTCCAGCCTCGTGGGTAGACTAACAGAACTGCCTGGGCCTGCAGTTTTGCTCCGTAGGCTTGTGATGCGCTATACAGGACTTACTTGGCCAGCTTGGTGTTATCGTTGTCGTCCCTCCCCCACTCCCAGTCCCTGCCAGGGTCCACCGCGAAATGGAGCGCCAGCAGCTTGTGCTCCGAGTCAGTCAGAGGGATAACAGCTGGAAGGGAAGAGATTACCCGAAGGTTAGTTTGGTCTAGCTTTACGCACCGGAGACTACATTGCATGCCAGCCACTCTCCCACAAGGGCAAAGCGGTGTCAGAGCTGAAGCGACCCCATAATAAAAACAAACGCACTTTCAGCAGCACACAAAGTTTATTGGGGGTGGTTTCGATCTGCCATGCAGTGAAGCGACTGGAACCAGTGAGTGTCAGTCATCGTGACTCATCCACACAGAGACGGGCTTCAGTCAGCTGTGGCTGTTAAAAGCGTCTCCTATGACACATATCAGCCCCTGGTTCCCTGTAACTGCAGTCACAGCTCAACGACAGCGGGTGACTCTTGGCTTTGATTGTTATTACTGCTGTTGTTATATTGTGTCTTACTTTCTTCGTCACCCCGACCGGTGGAGGCAGATGGCTTCTGACCCTGAGCGTTTCCTTCCCTGCTGTTGCCTAGTGCTTTGCTCAAGAGGGATTTGCTCGTCTTTTTATATAACGCTGTATAAAAGCTGCCTTACTGCCTGGCTCTTCATGTTTCCCCACTCGACCGGCTTCTTTTTAGCGGTGTCACCTAATCCTCCAGGCCCCTGCTATTGCTATGGTGACTGTAGTGGAGTGATTACCAGGAGCACGAACGGACGAAGACTAAACAGGACCCAGACTGTGATTAAAGCTGAACTACAACTTAGATAATAGCGAAATAGAACAATTGTAATCTAATTTCTAAGTAATCCAACTAACGCGGTGCCACGGCTGGCTAAATTTACACTGGGATGACCGGTTCTACACAGGATCAGGCTGTACGTGACACTTTGGTTTAATAATAGAGTGCAATTAGACAGCGGTCACAGAGGATAAGAGCAGCAGTGCTAAAATCATTTCATTCATCCTCCGCTGATACAATCACCTACTTACGAGCAGGAAGCGGTTTTCAACGTTAATCACTGGACCCAGAACACAGACAGAAGGCAGACACCCACCAGGACTCTAGTGGGAGCCGTGGGTACAGTGCAGCATACGAGGTTGTGTGCGACTGGGAGTTTACGGAGGACTATCTCGCAGCCACTGGGACATGACAGCTCTCCTCAGGCTGCCTAGTGCAGGTGCTGTTGCCCACATGGCGTTAGTGAGACGCCGGCTGTTAAGGCCGAGGACATTCCAGCTTCCACTGTCGGCCCCAGATGGAAGTTACAGTCTCCTCCCTGGCTCATCAGCTCTTCCTCTGCCAACAGGCTGCTCTGCTCTACAGGCCTCACTGTCACACAGACACCAACAGGAACCGACTGCCCCTCCTGTGTTCCTGATGAAGCTATTGGTTGCTACGGATACAAAATCTATCAGCCGAGTGAATATATCTCCACCATCACAGCTGACACTCGCCCATAAATCTTCCCTAAACCACCAACATCCCAGTATATTATAATTTTTTATACTATATAAACAAATTAGGCTAACGTGCTAATGCCGAGCACAGACAGCAGCACTTTGAAGAAACAGAGGGTTTCTTTCCTAAAACCCACACGCAGTCTGGAGCCAGAGGACCAGCTCCCACCCAGTTCCCACGCGGGTCATGGAGCAGGCAGCAGAGGCCTGTGAGCTGGCGTCCTGGCTCCCACAGTACAGCTGTCCTCCTCTCACCCCATTCTGAAGTGCTGTGTGTGCTGTTGTTCCCACTTGGGACAGGTCCAGATTCAGAAGTTCAACATTGGCAGCTGAGCTCTGTGGGACCAAAGTGTGCCATAATGTATTTACTATCCTCGTTGGCAGCCTCCTTTTGTTGTCCTTGAAAGAGCGCTTCTCTGAGCTTATGCGTGGATGACATCACAGCCCTCCGCGGTATGGGAGCGCACTCAGCAACGTAGCTGCTGGCCCGCCTCGACTTGCTTAGGTTGCATTTTGATTTGAGGGGGGATAGAGACACAATGAAAGGGAATGACGTTTTGGTGTAACACGAGGAAACCACTGTTGGAAATGAGACGTGTAAGCATTTACTCACAATTTTACTAGACATAAATATATCTGTCTATAATGAGCGGAGGGCCTGTTTAACAAGTCCTGTGGCATGAGAAGAGCATGAGAGCGGATTCTCCCTCCACTTTATGCCCATCTGAGGACAAAGTCATCCAGGACAAGTTTGGATTCAGAGCAGAAACACTGAGCCAATGTTTCCTCCGTTTTGTGATTCAAGAACAATTTGTACTGTCTGGAAAATGCACAAATTTGAATTCCTGACATTGGTCACTCTGTGCAGCTGCAGATTTAAAGAGCCCAATTCACCAGAGTAAACACGAGTCACGCATGTAAACAAGCCAACAAGCTTTGATGGCACAGTTTGTAACAGCGGAACGTGGTGATTACACAAGCATCATTTTCGAAATAACACACAGATTCTCGATAAATGAGGTTTTAATTATTTTGCTGACTGCGTGGGGAGTAACACACTGAGTGTCTTTAGTGGACAGAAGTGAAACCTGGTCAGAGCTGGACTATTACAGCGCGCTGTTACTGTACGTTGGTGGTCTTTGTGTAACAGACGACCATTTAGTTCATTCTAACGTGTTAGAGGTTTCGGGAAGGGGATGCCAAAGAAAACTTGGAAGTGTTTCGGAGTTGGGACCAGAGCTGGAAATAGCACCAGAGTTTTCCAGAGGTCAAGCTCCACTCGTACATCGTTTAACCGCAGGAGCCCAAACACGCCGATAAAAGACACGGCTAGCAGCGTCTACCGAGCACGCAGTCATCATCACACAGCGGGTGAGCGGTGGTGGGCTGAGAGAAAACAAAGGACTCTGGGTGCACCCGCCTCCCTCAGGAAAACCACTTACCTGCTCTTTTGGGGTGTGTTCAGAAAAATAAACTGAAATGAAAGAAAGTTCTAAACCTTAGCAATAACCTCTGGCTTCAACCATGCGCCAACTCAGCAGCCATGCAAGCAGGACAAAAATGTAAAAGCGGCAGCGTGATGTGTCAGTGTGATTCAGAATCAGGTTACTGGGAGGGACTCCGCTATAAGCTTCTGTACAGAGGTCTGAAGAAAGAGCCAGTATTCTAACCCACCCTCTGCCACCTGAACACACACAGGGCCAATAACCCCTCGGATGCTCTTTGCTGCGCTGGGGGAAACTGAGAGCAACCCTCCACCTGAGACATCCACACAGTGGCCTGACTGTCAGCAGAGGCACCCAGCAGCCTAGGACCTTGCCCATATGTGGCGATGTGGTAAGGGCTTAGCTTGACCTCAATGGCCGAGGTCTGTTTGTCTGTCTGCCAGTCTGTACAAGCCAGCATGACAAAAAGCCTTTCCTTGAAAATCAGAAATAATACAAACATCCTGCCAGTTCTGACAGAAACCATAACGAGCAACAAGACAATAAAAGCGGCACCGATGTGTCATAATACTCATCACGTGACAAATGCAGTGTTTTCATAACATCCTGGAGAGAGACTGCAGACAGAACGTTTGCTGATCCTATCGCAGGACACAGTGTACCAGAATGAAAACGTACAGTCATGCACTGCTGTTGTGATAGCGCAACAGTAGGTTTTCTGGGCATATGCACCATCTGGTGGATGAAAGCAGAACCTCATCAGCGACACTTAAATCAGCCAACAGCTCAGAGCCGTTAAGCTGCGAGGGGAGGCCAGCTTTGATGTGCTGCTGGTATTAAAGGGAATGACTTCGGGGCATGAATGGCTGGTTAGTAATCATCCGTCTGTGTGCTAGTCTGCAGCAGTCATAGCCTGACTTAATAGCTAGGTTGGTGTTTACAGGCTGAGAATAGAAACTTGCACACGAGAGAGAAAAGGAGCTGGAGGACGACGACGAAGGAAAGACACTTTACTGTGTTTGCACTGTGTTTGAGTGCGAGGGAAAAAAAGGCTACAGGAAGGGAGATGTTGAGTTGGCCGACCGCCCACGCAAATGACAAACAAGTTCCACCCACCGAGCGAGAAACAGAAGAGTGGCGTGACTACGAAGACTGGTTGTCAAGGAGATCCACTCTATTTGTCAATTAAGGGAATGCCATGTGGGGATTAATCTGACCTCCGGAATAAGCAGCGCATCCGCAGTGGGAACGCTGGCATCTCAAAGGCCAAAACAAGAGGAAAACACGGAGGGAAATCAACACTCCCACACAACTTAACACAGTCAATATGCACTGCACAGCATTAGTTCTCAAATCCCTGTGAAAAGGGCACACACATACAAAGGCCCACCCACTCTGACAAGCTAAATTCAACCCACACTGACATCAGTGAGAAATGTGGACACGGACAGGACGTCTATAAATTCTTTACATCCTGCAGTGTCAAGCTGCACATGCCACGCGATTCTCCGCCACCCAGTGTGTTAAGCAGCGTTGTGACTGTGCGCGGCTGCTTACCTTGCTCTCGCTGCTGATCTCTCTGCTCCATGGACACCAGTGCAGAGAAGTGAGCCTGATCATAGGCCAGTACCAGAGGGGAACAGTGACAGCGGCTCGGCGGCACCTCCAGGGGCAGATAGAGCCCTCCGAACGGGATGGGAGCAAAAGCTGGAATTCAGATATTCATCACGTTTAGCGTCAGCGGATCTCTTGCCTGAAGTCTGTGTCAAAATGCGTCCTGTCTACCTTCTCCTCCCGAGTCTCTGAGCATTGTGTCAGCCACCACGACTATTGGCCTGCGTAACACATGGGCCAGCACAAACACATGGAACTCCTCCAAGCTCTCGTAGACCGGATCCTCTGAGTTATCTACCCTGGAGAGGAAAAAGAAAATCACATCTAAACCTGTGGGATCATGGGATACGGTTACAGTTTCCTGAATGGGTATCGACTGATATGAAAACATCTGCAGCTATATCTGTAAATGTACGTGTCTGTGTAATGTAATCTGAGCCACTTCGGATCTATTTTGCCCTTTGGCTACTTTTAACAGAGCGGACTGCCACGGCGCATACACATCCATCTGTCTATACTGTACATGCGCTTGAATAAAGGAGAGGCAGAATAAGACGAGAGACGGAGGCAGCGCTCTCAGGCAAGCAGCCGCCAGGGAACCGCAGGATGTTGTCAGACACACAAATAGCAACGCTGCCAAATTCACTCTAATAAAGAGCCTCTTAATATGCGATTCCCACTCATCCTATTTAGACCCTCATCTCACAGCAGGACCATCAAACATCCCTTACCTGATTACTGTATTACAGTCGAACTCAATGAGAGGTTAAAACGACCAGACTCAACGAGTAAACGATGCTGTTTAAGGGGATCACACGGGGAACTGTTGTCAAAAGAGCAACACAAGATGTTGTTGCTCTCTGATGCTGCTAAAAACAAAAACAGCAACTCAACAGTTAGTGCTATAAGCGTTCTGCGTGCCTGCCTTTCATTAAATTAGATTTTCCGTGTTGCTTGTGTTTTCAAACAGACTAGGTGATACACACCTAGCGAGTGCATGAGAAAGCACGTATGTTTATTTCAGTGAAAATGGAAACAAAGAAACCACAAGGTTTCTGTGTGTAGGAGGAGGAAACCAGAATCTGTTTCCAATCTGCCTCAGCAGCATGAGAGAAGCCAACTCTTACGCTTGTTTATGCAAAAGGAAGAGGGGGCTCGCGTCACCTGCAGCAGATGAAAGCAACCCACTGCTCAATCCAGGCGCTTATAGAAGTGATTAATACTGAAGGTGGCCAGCAGATGGCAGAGTCTCACACGTGAGCCTTAACCACGCTAATAAACCCAAGACAATCAGGGAGAGCAGCAATGGGAACAGTGAGTCTCTCTGACTAATCCAGTCGCTCTTGTTCTAACTGTGGGCCTCCTGCAGCGTAACAAACACTAGGCTGTCAGACTGCAGGAGTGTTGTAATGTGTGTAATGCGTGATGTGGGATGAAACCCAACAACTGGTGCGTGTGTATGTGTATGAAGAGCTCACCCTCCGCTGGTGTTGCCGTTTTTGCTGAGGTGAGTGCGAGGCTCGCTGGAGGCCAGCTTCAGGAGTTCGTTCCACTCTCTCTCCCACTCCTCCTCGGTGTACACTAAGCCCGACTGCACAAACACACGCACACATGGAAATACTGATAAGCACATGCAGATGCTCACCCACACAATCTCTATTATTATTCATTTTCACTATTTCCATCGCCATCTACAAGGAATTCTCCTGCAGCCTGGTGCATCTGTGGTCTGTCTGTCTGATCACAGTATTTTTACTGTTAATCACAAGTGATTACCTATAAAAACAAGGATGGCATGGATCAAAGGTCCCTGTGTCTTAGATGACTGGGCCACCAGGACGCCTTGAGTATTTTTAAAACTGAGCATCTGGACTACTTCTTTGCCTGAGCTATCTTTGGTGACACAATTTTTCCTAATAGATTAGCAAATATTTTAATCCACGAACTTCAAGAGAAGGGAGAGGAAGTGCAGCGGATTTGACAGCATTAGCAGTACTGCTATTAAAGCACATTAGGTATAGAAAAGCTAAGATCAGTGCCTATTAACAGACGTTCCAAGTGACGCATCGCATCCTTTCACTTGCTCATATGGATTTAATGATGCGCCATTGGTGGCAAAAGGATGAGATGCGTTTAGGAGGAGCAGTGTGTTACAAAGGACACGCTCCCAACCTCCTTGTTCTGTTGAGTTTGCTGCCACCTCCACCTCCTCTTCAGAGCGTCCTTCTCTGCTCCGCTCTTCATCATAGTGTATAAGGATTTCCTCAGCATCAGGTCTCTGTCATGGAAGCCCCACATCCCTGCTCAACACAAACACACAGCACTGTTACTACATGCCAGGACTGAAGATGCGATACGACATAAAGGATCTGAACGTGACTAAATGTGTCTTTCATCAGATTTCACATCAGAGCAGATTACATAAGCTCTGGTGCCGTTAACTCTCTGTGGCTCCTGCAGTTCCCACATTGGGTAGTCCACCATCTCCTTCAGCACCTGAATACACGTCATACCTTTAACCCTGCAAACTCTGAAGCTGACATTTTCCTGCAGCCTACAGGTCAGCTGTCTCCCTCCCTTCCCTGCTTCCTTCGTCATCTCTCCCTTCACTGGATTCAGCAGCTGTGACGCAGCACTGCTACCGTTGTTAAGTGTGCTGTGAAACTGACTGGCCCTTTGGCCCCTTACGCTAACCACCTCAAGGTAATTGTGATGTTAAGGATTTCAAGACGTTCACCTAAAGAGGCAGCATGCAGTAGGCAGTTCCCGTCCCCTGTGGTGGCCAGAGGAAGCAGCTTCTTACAGCTGGTGCACATGGTGGACCACCAGTTCAGACGACCTGCACACACACGCGTTAGAATAAATGCCAAACAGAAAGAGGCGAGAGGAAAAGGGTGTCATCCGGCTTTACAGGTGTACAGCATCTCTGATTGAAGAAAAGCATCTGAAAAAGCCCATAGCATAAAGAGATCGCTATTTCACTGGTGGCTGGGAATCTACAGTAACTGGAGCAGAATGGAGGAAAAATTAAAAATAAATGAACAGAAAACTCTTCATTTATTAACAATACAAATAATGGGTTTTGCAAAGTCTATTGAAAATGTTTTATGGCAGATTCTTTACGTCACTTCCAAAGATGTTATAGAGCACAAAGGTCTCAGGAGGTTTAGAGTGTGGTGTTCGTGCCTGGTGTATGTGATGTGTAAAACAAGTTCAATTTGGATACTATTCTGGTCCATTAAGAACAATCCTTGAAAAACATAATTATCCTCAGAGAAACTGAAGTAAATGATTAGCACAGACTGAAAGCTAACACCTCAGATGCCCAGTTGTGTCTCCAAACACACTCTTCCTCCAGAGTTTTACAGCATCAGTTTCCACTCCATCAACGCTCAGCCTGCGTCCCAGAGGGAGAGACGACTGCTGCACAGCCGCACGCTGCTTTACTGCAGACAAACTGAGCCTGGGGTTGTTCGACAGCATCAATGATTCAATTTTATTTATTTATTTATTGCTATTCAAACTGCTAATCCGTCAGATGCTAGCTCCTGGCTGGCTAGTGAGACTATTAAGACAGATTTCTTATGTGTTAATGGTGACCTAATATTCTTGGTCAGCGAACGTCTGGCGGTTAAATAGAAACACGTGAGAAAGGCTTTAGTCCTAGTGAGAGACCTTAACTAACTACTTTCTCTCATTTAGTTCAAAACTTCAGCTGGGAGACGAATCCTTTGGGATCCAGGAAGCTTGGAATTAGTTGTTGCCATCGTGCTTCCACATGACGACGCTACTCTCATCTGCTCTGTCTCAGTCTCACTGGCATTGCTCATTGCTGCTGCTTTGCTGGCCTTCTGCATCTCAGCGTAATATGAATAAAGAATTCAGTGAAGCCCTACAACATTCGAATCCGCTAATCTGATGTATCATTATGTGCTGGAGCCCTCACCAGCCTGCTCCAGAGCCATCATGGTGGACTGCTCTATCAGATCTCTCTCTATGAAACTCCTGAAGTCCTCGCTGTACACACTGAGGTCTGGCAGCTGGAATGTGTAGATGGGCATCTCAAGAGGGAACTGCTCGCTGGTACACTCATTGGCCACCTGCAGCCGCGCCAGAGAGACGATAGCAGAGCTGGCGTGGGAGATCCCGCGAGACAGACGCTTCTCTGTGGAGAGAAGGGACGGATGGAACGGATGAGTGGGAAGCAAGTGAAAACAGAGCGAGCTGCTGAGCCCGGCGGTGGCAGTAACGTTGTGCTGAGAAGGCCCCGCTACCTTGTGTATTGTCCTCCTGCTTCTGTGCACACGGCCTGTCGATCTTGTTGACATGGGTGGGTGTGTCACGTGTCTCTGGCTGCTTGTAGTAGCGGCCCTCGTTGAAGACCTGCGGCAGGTTGGCAGTGTGGACCTGCCTGAGCTCCTCATAGTCATTTAGAGCAGCGCTCAGGTCCCAGTTTTTACCTGTGGGGCAAGAGGAGAGGTCTGACTTACCGTTCACCACACACACACACACACGTCTCCTCTGGGAGTCTGTAACCGAAATCTCTTTCAGGTTTAAGAGATGCAAGTCAAGCCTCAGTCTCAGTGCACATCTTCTCATGTCTTTATAAGCTGCAAACAGTGAGAGGGCTGGGGAACCTGAAAACGCCAGCGGGACAGTGTCCACTAATGGAAGCTGTCCTTCCTCTCCCTACTACCTCAATAAAACACGCCTGGTGGTGTAGTACCTATACTGGCCTCTAGAGGGTAGCACCACATGCCACACTCTCATATCACTGCCACCACACCACCTCGGACCAGGAGGTCTGGAAAGCCATTCTGAAACCAGAACAAAGCAGCAGGCGTAACACAGAAATAGGACGACCCGTCCCATGTCCGTCTTGTCTGAGTGCAGGGTCTTGCCTGGTGTCTGTTAGTGACACTCACATGCCCCTGTGGCTTAGATCCAAAGCAGAATTAGAAAGGACTGAGTGGGAGGGAGAGACAGACGTACATTTGAGTTAAAGTGAAACTGGCTTCTAAAAACCACAAAACATCAATTTAAACCTCTAGGTGCTGATGCCAACCCAGCGGATCTCATCCAGCTTTGTGTATACAAGGGCCAATAGCACTCTGCTGCTCAATGGGTCCTAAGATGGACACAAAGCTGTCCCAGGGGTGTGCACTTGTAAAACCATTGCGCTGGCCCCTAAATCAGAAAGCTGGCTTTCAGTTGCAAGCTCTGCTCTCCACCCTTCCTCCGTTTCCTTTCCTCTCCGTGAGTTCAAGTACAGTACATCAAGGAGACGCAGTTGCAAATAAACTCTCACGGCCAGCGCCTCGGTGACTGCTTACCTTCCAGCAGGTCTCTTGCCAGACCTGGTTCTGCCCCCGTGGACCGAACAAAGTCTGACAGGACCGCATCCATGTCCAGAGTCATGTGATCATGTGTGTGCGCTGCCCAAGGTGCAGCGGTGGCCTTGGTGGACGCCAGCCTTCACGTTCTCATCTAGAAAAGAAAAGAAACGAGACAAAGAACAAGCCTTACACGCCTTTGCATGCAATCCATTTCAGCAGCAATTTGAAAAAACACCACTCACGAACCGCAGTGAGGAAACTGGACATGCCTTCTCTCTTATTTAATCCCAGCCACTCAGACTGCTTGTACTGATGTGTAATGCTTCGCAGAGCGGATAGGTCATAGTACTGTGAATAGCGCTCCACTCCCTGCGCTCCTCCCAACTCTTGCAAACAGTCATAACATAATATGGAGCAGCGCAGATGAAATGTCAACAACACGGCCACGATTCGTATCCAGGACACACCTGCCGACCTCCAGAGCCTTTGGCCCACTGCCCATGACCGCAGCAACCTCATTCCTGCCTGTCTGAGTGTCCACCATGGGGTGTTTGAGCGCGATTCACCATCTTAAACCACATCAGTACACAGAGCTACAAAGCTAGAATGCCAGGTGTATGTTTCCACATCTGGGCTATTCAGTCTAATGTTGAGTGGTGAGCATGTTTCCACCACAGCTAAGAAACACTGGGGCTCTAATAATCAACAAGCTCTGCCTCCTCGGGTCATAAACAACACTTCTAAGATGCACATGTGTTCACTCCCTCGGCCGGTGGAATGAATGAGCGCACGCATAGCTCTCGTTCCAGCCGAGGCTGCGTGGGAGACGGAGAAGCGGCGCTCAGAGCATTGTCAGTAAAGAAACAAACACCCCCAGGTTTGCAGCTGTCACCAGGCCTCTTTGTGCGGACCGGAGGTTTGAAAGCTGCTCAGGTTGGCGACCTTCACCCAAAGAGTGAGCGGGAGCGTGCATGAAATATCCACGTACAAGCAGTTCTCAGCGCCGCCTGCCATGGCTCAGAGTGGGGAGCTGACGAGAGTCTGCTTTGTAAACAGGGCAGATACTACTTCCTGGATCTGAGACGGGAGAATATTACAGCATCGCTCTCACAACGGTATGAACAGGAAGTCATGGCAACTAATTAAGTGAGCATCACAACAGAGCAACAAGAGACAGCTGAGCCCTGCCTGACTGTTGGCACCAACAACAAAACAGAGGAGATTCTCCCTGTTCAAGACAAGTTATCATGTGCATTATTAATGAGCTAAAGCTGCACTTAAGCTGACCTAGTTACTGTCAGCCATTTGCTGGGTTACAAGCTCGTTACTGTACTGAGAGAATCTAAGCACAGGTAAACTACTGGGAACCCAGCGTGGTCAGCTCGTGTTAGAGGTGAGTAAGTGGCTTGTGGGAAGCAGACGTATTCGAACATGAAATAAAACAGTCAGGACGTCACGTCTTCCTTTAAGTAGATCCTTGTTCAAGTTTCAGTCACTGTGGGTAATTTAACTCATCAGTCAACCATGTGGGCCAGAGGCAGAATTATGACACAGTGCAGTATGTGTCACGCATACAGTAATAGGACGGAGTTTACCGAAAAGAAGGACATAAGGGACACGGTGGCAAGATCAACTGTATGTAGGAGGATAAATCTTACTTTTGTCTACAAACAGGAGTCTTGTGTTAATACTCTTAAGGGTACTCCAGTCATAACATTCTGTTTATGAATATCTATATATTACAGTCGGAGAACATTTGCACTAAAAGAACCTCAGTGATGTTGGTCTGTGTCTATAGAGTGCTTAAAGTTTGTTAGACTGCTATTCAAACCTACTTTCTGTATTTTGGCCGAGGGTGGTTGAGAAGCCATCTGACGACCACAGAACTGTCTGGACCAGACACAGCGCTAGTCCATGGCTTCAGAGGCAGCAGAGGAGAGGAAGACACTGGGGATGCAGAGAACCCTGAAAACACACACAAATACGCAACATTACAAACTAAAATAGAAACTTATGGCCCTGAGCTCTACCGACACACACCTGCCACAGGATCTGTGTTGTTCTGCTAATCCAGAATCAACCGCAAAGCCAAAAGCAATGTCATTTAGAAACCACCTAATCCGCACCCAACCCTTCTCAAACAGCTTCATTTTATTATCGGTTGATTGCTGATTATTAACAGAGCACCAAGGTTGTTTTTTCACATCCATGAAAAAAAAATGTGTTTCATGAAATAGCATCGCTTGATGTTATGCTCTTGTACCTTTAGAACCTCAGTGGATATTACTCTGCTTCGTGATGTGTGTAATAACACCTGTCAGCTGCTGTAAAATCACAGTGAATCAGCCTCATCTCTCACTTCTCTCTTAAAACCATGTCCTCATAGGGCAGAAGGTTTCTGACGCAGCAGCTTTTTCCCCAACACCCCCCCCACAAGTTACAGTATCTACATCCACGTAATCTTATTTTCAGGTTCGCACACTAGGATGCAGGTGTCATGGTAAAGAAAGTGCAGCGCCAGCCTCACGAGCTCCGTTTTTACGTCATGAAATGCCAACATGCTGATGCTGGTAAAGGCAGCACCGGGCCCGGACGATCCCGCGTGACACAGCAGGTGGAGGTGCGATAATTTAGACAAACACGCACAGAAACAGTGAGAAAAGACTGTGATAGGGCAGCCACAGCGGAAACTCTGTGTATACTCTACCTTCCCTGGTGGTTCACACCAGCCAATGCCTTTCTCCACCCTTTCAGCCCTCTCGGTTGTGTCAAGGCCCTGCTAAGTGGAACTGAAATACTCCGCGGTGTCATGCATCATTTAGATGCTAAGTAAAGAGGTTTAAATGTTGAAATGACTGGACTTATCCTTTAGTTGTGTGGCTGTTAATGCAGTTTTGCCAGCAAATGTCAAATGGTGATTTGAGCTATTGATGCTGCACCAACTTGTTACATTTGAGAGATGTTACATGGGAGATGTCACATATGACTCATATTTTCATCAAGTGTGAGTGAGATTACTTGTGTTGAAAAATAATTAATCAGAGGTTTTAAAATAGAAAACGCATCTGGGTAACATTAGAAAAGACTGATGACTGGGATCAAGAGTAACACTTCAACAAGAGCCCGTCCAAAAAGCCAAGTGAAAAATCATCAAACAGGAGCAGAACAACTGTGGTTGAACACATGTCCTAGACCAACAACAGTCATGTTTCAAGGATCGGACCAGACGGGTTGTCCTGTTCTCCCCACGTCCATCAGTGAGCGGGACAGCAAACATATTCACATCGTAATCAGTCAGAGTGAGGATCTGGGTCAGAGATGAGCAGGCCTGGTTCGCTATAGGCCACATCTTTCGTCTTGTGGTCTCTCGACCACAGGAGCAAACGAGAACCAGGCGCGGACAGATAGCGCTAATAACATTTTCCTCCAAGCAGAAATACAGCATGCATCTGTAAAACACTGTTTTCATGCTAGTACTTTAGAGCAGCTACCTTTTTATAACAGTATAGTTCAGTGCCATTAGGACCATTTCTACTCTGAAACTCCATTTAAGTGTGAAATTACTTACTGTGGGTGAATCTACGAAACAATGCAGCCTTGACTGCTCAATTTCCTCCCATGAAAGCCACAAGACAACACAGCTTTTCAACAAGGTCCACCTTTGAATGCAAAAATGCTTGAGGCCACTTTTCCGTGATGTGTACAAACGTATGTAGCGATGTTTCCATAATAGGATGAGTTATAGCTGCGATGATTGTCTCCATAGTGAGCGATGATCGCCCACATGCATGGCAGATACAAAGCAGGTGGGAGGTGACCATACTGTACAAACACTCACACTCTCCTCTTAGGCTCCCTAATCACTGGAACATGGTCAGGCAGTAAATCCTTTACGCCATCAGCGTATTCACTGTGTTCATGCACTGACACAAGTTGTTACAGTTTCTATTTGACCTCAATTGCAACTGTCTTTTTGTAACTTGAAAGCCGAGCGGACGCCTAAAATACTGTGGCTGAAACTCTCTCCCTGACAGGCGTCATTAATTTACGTTTTCCTTCCTACTTTCAATAAAGCTGCCGCTTCTGCGTCTGATTTACTGAGCTGAGGGGAAACGCTGCACAATACCAAGCAGGTTAGTGTTCGGTTCTGCTCAGAGATGCTTTACTGTAAGTCCATATCAAACAAGGTTCTACTAAATACTGTAAGGGAAGAAATACAAATCACCCAGTTTGAGTCAGTTTCACTAAACTATAAAAAAATATTATAACTGTCTTAGAGATTAAGCAAAAACTAGTTCTTTACTAGATAAGAATGGGAATTATACTTAGTTGCAGCACTTCTTGGTTGGATTTATCAATTTTGACCTTGAATAAATCACATTTATTTATCTCTGCTTTTGCGTGAAATGCTGTCCTACAGATTTGTCAGCTTGTTGCTGTGAATAAAAAGTGAGAAAAGAGCCTTTATAAATAAAACAGTTCATCAGAGTGACTGATTTGATGCCTGTGGAGGATGAGTTCATTTCACAGCTCCGCAGTATCTCAGGCGGCCACAGTCCAAACAGTCGACGGGACCTCTCAACCCTGAAACCTGAGCCGGGTTACAAAATAACAGCCAAAGACCAGTCTGTCCCACATCGCTCGGACATGAGATGTGGGCTTGTTGGTTAAACACACTCAAAGTTCCTCAAACCTCAAAGAGCTGATCTCTCCTCTGCTGGACAGAATATTTTGGATTCCTCAAGGCAAGCAGGGAATAAAATCTTACAATCTGGCCCGGACAAGCAGCTCCGTTGGGCCAACTGCGGCTTCAGCGCCAGCGAGCTGAGCTGCAGTCAGCAGGGCCAGGCACCGACAGGCTGAAACTGCTGCTAGACACTGGAAGATAAACACCCCGTGATCCCCTCTCCCAGTGTGCGAGGGGAGACATGCATGTGTGCCTGCTCAATCCCGAAGCTAACAGAGCAAGTGCTTCCACAAAGGGCTGCCAGAACACAGAAGACAGCTAATAAAGGACGGCATTCATTCTTCATCCACTGTAAACATGCCTGCGCACAGCAAAATGTCAAGCCACCCCCTCAGTTATGGTCAGGGAGGAGGAGGGGGGGGGGTGCTGTGCTTCAACAATGTATGATACACTACAAGGTGGAAACAGTAAAGCCGGACCAGAGCTTTATGTCTCTGATGGATTCCACTGAATGAAGACTGCACCAAACTGTATGTTAAGGGGAAACAGACGAGTGCGATTCCAGGCAAACAGATCATTTCCACCTTGCATCCGTTCTGCCAAATCACAGTCCATTAGCCTGCTTCGGAACACAGCCCACTTAAGCAGCACGGGAAGCTCGTGTAATGGAACATGTCTCCGCGAACTATAAACGAAGCACTTCCACTCTGTCAGAGCCCCAGCATACGATTCAATCAGTGGGTTGTAATGCAGAGTGGAAGCCCCACTTGCTATTTAGCCTTCATATCAGTCAGTCAGCCTCAATGACCGTGCTTCCACCTGCAGCCACAGTATATACGGGGGCAGAAATAATGCATATATAATGTTATGGATGCAATATCATAGGGTGTCTGTAGGACAGTATGTATGGCTCAGTCAGTGCCTGAGAACAAGCAAGTCCTCATCAAGAGCTCTGCCTCCCTCCAGTCACCACCTGGGACTGGGTCCATCCTTATCCCTGCATTATGCTCCTCTCACTGCTGGGACTTTCCCTGTCTTCAGCACCCACAGCTGTGTGCCGGAGAAATCAGCCTCCTACTGTCCTACTTCCTGAGATAAGTAGCTGGAAGTATCGACAGAGACCCGGCTGAGAAGGTGGAGAGACTGACTCTGCTGTGCGTCAGTCAAACAGCAACCTATCCTGCTTAATGCAAGACAGACAGTGACACTCTTACTGTGACTCTTGACCTCTGGACACACATGAATACATTCATCCCCTCTGCCTCATAATCCCTAAACTAAAAAAAGCATAGTTTCTGTTCACATGCTGAGGGAAAGATGCTGCTGGAAGCAATAATGTCACTTTACATCCCAGCGCTGTGCTGCACACTGCCGGCGCAGCGTATGCACCGAGTGGAGAGAGCTGTTGTCAATTTGGACTAAATGCATCATCACATTAATATTTAAGGTACATTTCTGACGGCTGCAGCAGGAGATGTGGGCTGTTTAAACTGAGGGGCATCAGTGTCCACAGGAAAGATCAGCGGCTGAGGCATCAGCACAAGCATAAAATGTACTGATTTATCAGCTTCGATTGTTCACCACAATCTGCGCATTTCACTTAAACAAAAGTAAAGTCAGTATTTACTCCACAACTGAAGCAACTTTTAAATCTTCTGTCTGACCTTACACTCGACGCGCACGGCTCAGCTGCGTGCGCTTCGCTCCCAAAAGAAGTGGCTGCTGAGGGGCACAGAACGAGATCGTAACCCCCTAAATGTCAGCGCCTTCGGTCCTCCTTCCACAGCAGAACCATCAGCCGACAGCTGTGGCTCCCATGAATCTTTTCTGGATATAAATGCTCCACTTAGCTGTCTGTGTGCAGTGCACCAAGGATAATTTAACATAAGAAATATACATGAAGGCGACCGCTCGCTGTCTAAATATTTACCTTCTGATCCCACGTCAAATAAAAGACGCTGAAGCCAGCTGGTGTTTGCTATTTGAGTTTGTGCTCAGGGAGTGTGACTGTCTTCTCAAGTGATGAACACACAGAATAAATTTGTGGCTTCCACTAACCTACATGTAGCTTGACTGGGGTAAGATGAGTCTGTCGACCAGCTTCTTCTCTACACGTTATTGCTCATAACTAAGGAAAATCCACCCTCTTGCATGGAAGCCAAAAGGATGTGAACAGTAGATGTAGTAACTTCACGATTTCCTGTCAATCTTATCATTTCTTTTTGGTGCACAAGCACAAAAAAGCAGTGACCAGATCAGAGCATCACACAGCAGCTGCTATATCCCTCTATAACACGACTATCTAAACAGAAACTCCACTATATCAACACAACACGTCTGAACTCAGCATAACACCTGCATTGTTCAGTGTTGCTCCACTGTTGGACTGATTGTGTACACTGGCAGGTGCTCGCACACCCGAGGTAAGCGATGTCACACAATGCTGCGCTTAATTTAGCAAACATTCAAATCTATGAACCCAGCACGCTCGCCTTGACCTGAACGACTCACACTGGTAACCTTTTTAACTAGTTAACTAGTTACACACACTATGCTTTGACGCCCACTCACTCTCTCCCTCAGTCAACCTGACCACGTGTCTCTGGACTGCGGGAGGAAGTTGGCGAACCCACGGAGGTGCATGCACCCTCCACCCAGAAAGGCAGCTCAGTCTGACCACAGGTGGATTTTTAGATCGATGCTTCGAGGTTACCCAGACGCTGAAATGTGTAAAGAATTAAGCCCAAGCTGATCCAACACACACTTGATTACTGATGGGTTTTGTAGAGCAGCTTCCTGATGTACTCTGACATTTGTATACACATTGAAAGAAGGTAAACGTGACCCAGTACTCAACCGCATGCTCTCGAGAGCTTCCGGCACTTTATGCGAACTGCGGCGGACACTGTATCAGACCGGCGAGACGTTCCTGTCAGCGGCGCTCGGCTCGACTCTTCAGGTAGGTGACAGCTGTGTGTGTCTTAGTGTGGCCCATGACAACTAGGGCAGAGGGCGAACCCATAGAAGAACCAACGCCTCAAACTTCGACGTGTACGCTCGGTGATAGCTTTGTGTTTTTACCGCCTCGCCTCAAACGCACCACCACCAGCGAGTGGGCAGTGGGTGTGGGAGCGCTGTGGAAGAAGGATGTGTCACGCTCAGGCCCCTGTCACTAACTGACATTTGATTGATGATTAACCATCATTTAATGAGTCAACCGGACGTTTCTCTGACAGAAAGACTTAGACAGTTTTGGAATGAACACAGATGTGACTCACTGATGTGTTAAAGTCTCTGGTTTGATTCCAAAAATCATCATTCGCTTTGTGTATTTGTTATGCATAAAATAATTTTTAGCTTTCAGAGTAAAATCAACCTTTAAGCCTCAATTTAAAGAAGTTTGTATTAAATAATTTGTCATCTTTAGTGGCTACAAATTAGTAGCAATGTACATTCATGGAGTACATGAACATAAGGACATAATACTTTCTACTGTAGCCCAATGGTGACATTTCCTGTGACGTCATCTCCAGCGTCAGTGACCTTAGCCTGGGGTCAGACCCCATGGGTGAAAAAGTACAGTGTGTAGGTGGGGGAGCAAATAATGAGAGGGATTAAAAAGCAGCAGGGGGAACGTTGCTACAGGATGAATAATCAGAGCAGACCTCCAACACATATCCTTCAGCTCTCAATGTACAGTACTGCAGGTCCACCTCCTGACAAAGGCCGACGTTAAAATATGTTCTGTACCAGGCTTGGTGTAATAAACGCAGTGTAAGCACACAGCTCTGTCTGGTCCTCATCTCTCTTCTTCCTCTCATCAGAAGAGGAGACGCTGAAGATGGAAGAAACTCGCTCCCAGTTTCATGAATGGGTTTAGCACAAAGATATGATGTGATGTGACGCATCAGATGGAGTCAGATGAAAGAAAGGGCAGTGACAGTGACACGAACCAGAGCATTTAGGAAAACCAGTGCTGTGCAATGAGCTGAACTGTCCTGCTCTACTGCTCTTCACATCTACGAGTACCATCTAATCTGCATGTTCTATATGGAGGTCAGCTAAAATGAAGACTTACTTATTTCCCAACATTAATGCTGGGTCTGCTACAAAAAAAGGCCTGACCTCCTTTTCTCAATGAATGAAAACGACCTACACTGTGGGCCTGCACGAATCTAAAGCCAGTCACAGAGAGCATCGTGTGCAACAGCGTTCTGTTTGATTTGGAAACTGCTCCCTTGCTGATTGGAGGCAGGGCAGATGTCTCCGTTGGGAGACAGACCTAGCAGCCGGCCTGCTCCCAGACTCAGCACTGGACAAGCGAAGCAACACAAGCGCGATCAGGAGGAACATGCGCGATGTACGGGCAGCATCGCAGGAGGTGGCTACCGCCATCCAGGTACTGACTGTGTGGCCGAGTGTGACACACACAAACACAACCTGTTGATCCTGGCAGCAGCTGACCGGTCTGCAACTTTAACAACCACTACGTTACCGTTAAACGTCACTCATCCCACTGATCCAACAAGCACCAAAACACACAAACGCCACCTAATCACAGAGCGACACAATTACCATAACCACACACTGTTCATCACTAGACAAACGATGCTGCCTCCCCGAGCAGAACGTCGTGACGACATACTTTTCAGAATTAATTCATATAAACCTGGCAATTATATTCAGATACGCTACTCAGATTCACATTCATGGAGTGTGGCAGAGCATCAGCTAGTTAATAGCCAGATAATGTCTTGTTAAATGCAGGTACTCATCAAACAGCATATAATCAGATGTGTTATAAACCAGCAGGATTTGCTCTCATTAACTGGATTCAGCAACTTGATTCTTAAGTGTGACACTGAGAAGATGCCTGTGACAGGAACAGAATTCACTGTGGTAACTGATCAGGTGCCAAGCGCCCTCTCCCCAGTGACCTGCTGCACGGAAGCCCTCTGTGGAGCTGGCCCGGCCCGGCCCGGCAGACACAGACCCTGCTTCGTAGTCAGACAGGGCCAGACTGAAGAGGAGACTGGAGAAGACAAACAGCAGGCAAAAAGTCGATTTGATGTAAATCAAATACAAATGAGCTGAAGCAGAGTTTTCTGTGGTGCCCGGCTCAAGCGTAACGCGGATATTCATCCTACATTAAAGGTTTTGTGATGTAGGTCTATACTATAGTGTCACAATTGTCTTCACAGGCAGGCTGGGCTGGCGCACACTGTGAACCAGGACAACAATAAAAGGCAACGTATCTGTGCGGCAGCCTGAAACCAGGCTGTGGCATTTGCAGAGAGGGAAGGTGTGTTACATTTAAGACCAGCACACATCCACAAGTCAGCCTGCTGGGATTTAGCACAGGAGACACAGCTATCAGGCCTTTGCATCTCACCAGCTACACGCACATCCATCCGGCCCATAATCACAACACTGATGATTAACAGTGCACAGGCGTCAGACCCTCGACAGGCTAGTTTGATATTTGCTGTAGGATTAGCTTCTATCACAATATCACTCGTCTGTGTCAGATACATATATTGCATCGCTGCTGTCTGTGCATCACAAAGGTCTCTGACTAAGCACAGACTGGAGCCCACATCCACGTTCACAGCTATTTCACCGTCAGGCTGCAGCCGACGTCTCGTCGATGAGATTTTGTGGCCTCGGCCCCTTCAGCCGTCGGACTGACAGAGGAGAAGCAGGAGAAGCTGAAGTTGTCCGCGTCGAGGCACGTACTCGCATAAAGGCAGGTGCACCTGTCTGCAGCTGCCCATTGTGTTCACCAGCCGACGAGCCGCGGATCGGCCCGCTGCGGCGTCTGTGCGGCAACGCGACAGCGGCGGAGTGTCCTACCGTTCTGGCTTCAGTGGCTGCCCATCGTAACGTTTTCGGTCCAGACCCGGAGAGCCGCTAATTCCGATCAGGCTGCCTCCCTCTCTCCCTCTCTGTCGCTCAGCCCCATGTCATGTTTCTCCGCTGCAGCAGAACAAGGCCACGCCCCCCTCCGGCGTGTGACGTCAGTCGCCGGAGAAGGGTTTTTTTGACCCACGCCCTCGGAAACGAGTCCAGCCTCGAGCCGCGAGGGGGCGCTGTGTCAAAACAAAAACGCACCGCTTGGACGCGATTTTCCCCCAAAACAAAGCGGTTTCTCCCACGTTTGTTCCACCCACTGATGTAATTCTTACTGCTGGAATAGTTTTAATAAGTCATCGAAAATCCTCCAAATATGCATCTATTTTTGAAGGCTTTTAAAAATGTAATTAAAGGAGCCCACAGGAAAAACACACATCAGGATGCTCCTTAATGAACTGGTCATAGTCACAGCTGGAATGAATTATTGTCCTTCTGCTTGACAAAACTACTTACTTTTTGTGTATTTCATGAAAAATTATAATAAAACATTTTTTAATTTTAATTTGATCATTTGTTTATTCTTTAGTTGGTTTGATAGCGTGGGTCTGAAATGAATCAGCAACTATCTGTATGTTTATTACCTAGAAATTGTCCACTGCTCATCCCTGCATCTATACAAAAGAGTGTGTTTATGTTCCTTGCTGTTCACTGTATAGAAACAGAGTTGGACTCTTTGAAAAGCTGGATACTGGGAAATTCCAATAGGCAACAGTCTTCTATTTATGACTTCAACATAAAATGTGAATTTCTTGAGACCTTAGTCTGCTTTTTGTCTGGGATGTAAACTCCTTCCATGTTTAGAGCAAAGCCTTCCCAGCAGGACTCTTTCAGCAGGATTCATTGGTGTAATGATCAGCACTGTGAACTCTGGATCCAGGGACTCAAAATGAAAATACTTATGGGACCTGACATGTAGATATGTTTAAAGTATACATGCTATAATTAATATAATGATAATGCTATATGCATAGGAGTAAAGAGTATATATTGCATTGTAAACACATTAGACTATTAAATATATATTGAATAAAATCGCATTAGATAGTCAAAGTAAGCATATCATGCTGTGTATTGTGAATTTGACTCACAAAGCGACCAGCAAATTTGGTCAGCACCTACAAACGTGAATGAACTATTAATCCTTCTGGAGGAAGCCATGAAGTTAATAAGTTAATAATTTTTCAGAGGGGCCACATCCAAAGAAAAACGCAGAAAAACGCTGCAACCATTACGACGCATGTTCTCAAAAGCTATTTCACTGTAAAGAGCCGCAGTCAAGCCTCTTAACCTGTGGACAAATAATAATCTCACACCATGTTTAACAGTAACTCTCTGTCATTACTAAGGAGTCGTTCTGATTTAAGGTATAATCGAAATAAACACCAGGTTCTTTTAGGGTCATTAAATGTAAATTAATTTAATTTAAACCTCTCTTACTTTAAGCATATTTACGTTTTTCTATAGTATAACTGTCGATAATTATCTTAATTGCGGTCTCAGGTGTTTTTATTATTGCTTTTTAATTTGTCAGGTGTTCAGAACCGGAAATACTCGACCGTCACATAGAAGCTGGGTGTTCTCTCTTTTTTTCAACGATCATTTACCAAATGTTGACCGCAGACAAGGCTCATTGTCCAGCGTTTCCTGTGGAGGAACTGGTCAGGCGAGTTATTTGTGGGCTGGTATCGATCAGCTGAAGGAGCTGCTGCGCGGACGCTGCGTCGTTGGAGACGATCCTGAGTTTGTCTGTCTGCCGGGCACAGCTATGAGGTCTGTCCCCGCGTTTCTCCTTTGTTTCTGCTGTGTCGGATTTTTCCCATGCACGACGTCGTCTTCCTGCCCGAGAGGACAGTTTATGCTGAAGAGCCAGTGTGTCCTCTGCCATCCCACCTGCGCTGAGTGCGTCGGGCATGAGCTGTTTGAATGCGCAACCTGTGGAGTTGGTAAGATGTCCCACACACGTAGTTTGTTGCAATGTATAGACCTAAATATTTCAACCAGGCATAATGTAAAACATCACTACTTAAACAAGGGCTGCAGCTTAGTTAGGAAACATTTTCTCTCTTCATTTCTACAACTAATCTGCTTTCACAAAGCTCAGCTCTGTTTCAGTCCGCTTGGCCCTACAGGTGCCAAACAAAGCCATGTCGTGGGCTCCTTAATCCAGGAGGTGGAGTTTATGTTTTTCAAAGCAGCATTATTTAATGTGTACCAGCTGTCTAAAGGTGTTTGCGTTAGAGGAGGAGTCCTAAACTCTGATTTGCTCTTGTTAAACAAACAAGAGATTGACTGTACCACTTTAGTAACAGGGACACTTTTGAAACTGGTTAAAAAAATGAAGGTGTGATCATTTTTCTCTCCAGTTTCCACTGTGTAATCTGATCCTGTCAGAATGGAGCCTTTGTTAATCAGGGGAAAGAGGGCAAATATCCCCTTGGGGGGATAAAGTATTACTGTTGCAGTTCGCTGAATATAACCTGCTGAGCCTCCCTCCCCCTTCAGACTTGCACTCCTTTCTCTTCTCACATCCTCATCACGCACTTCACTGAGTGTATGTAAATTGCTGTGTGAATGCTAGAGGAACATGGAAGCCACAAGTGTCTGTCCCATTCTTCATGCAGTGTGGTTTGTCCTAGAAGCCACTTTGCTCACGCTATGCTTGTGTGCCCGCGTGATGGAAGGGCTAGAAAGGCAACGACAGCTTGTGGCCCCTCTCCTCCCCGTCTCCCACGTCTCCTGTCTCGCAGAGCAGATGAGACAATGCCGTAACTCTGCTGCATCCAGAGATGCCTCAGGTGCCATCGGCAGACGAGTGGCAGGTGGTGGAGTATTAATCATCAGGACGAACACGGGACTGTGCCCCTGCACGCGGCTCTGATCTGTCATCAGCTGCTAATTGCCCTTGTTTACATTAGCTGGAGCAGCATCGGTCAGGAAGTGATCTCACACTGTGATTTGTTATTTGCGGCCCTGCAGTCGACATGCTGGGCTGCAACCATTGGTTTATGCTGCTGTTGATGACTTTAACATTTGTTCTGCCGCTATATTCAGTTTGATGTGTTTTGTAATCCTGGTTTGCCTTTCTAATAAAACAGATGAGCTAGTTAAAGCACACAGTGGGTCCAGGGTCGGCTTCATGTTAGTCCTGTGTGCTCTCCTTAGATGAAGCTGGGCAGGAGCGGTTCCTTCACCAGGGTCGCTGTCGGACACACTGCCCTCGAGGACTCTACCCTGACAGGACTCGCTTTGCCTGCTTGCCCTGCATAGACAATTGTGAGCTCTGCACAGATGGCAACATATGTGCCAAATGTCGGGAAACCTACAAACTCCAGAACGGGGTCTGCCAAACCGCCTCCTGTCACATAGGTAAATGTGAAGTATGGTTATGAACGAGCTGTAATGTAAGAGGACGACATTCAGGCCCATTATCTTGAGTCTCTGTGTTTCAGGGCAGGTGCAGGACCCCGATACAGGCGAGTGTATCGACTGTGAAAAGGGCTGCAAAACATGTTCCACAGGTGAGGAACACGCTCTCTGTTAGGATAACAATGGGACAGAACCTCTACCCCATCTGAATCTGTTTCCATTTATACACAGAGGACCAAGAGATCTGCAACAGCTGTGTTGAAGGTTACTTCCTGTGAGTTTTCTGTCTTTTACCTGGTCTTTTTTTATTAAGTGTTATTATATGACATTCATTTAATATTCTGTCTGCAAATAATTCTTACTATAAAAAATTAGGAATGGATGAATGCAGTTTTTTCTTGTTGTTTTATTTAATCAGTGCTACAAAAACTAATAATCAATTTATATTAATACAAATGAAAACAAATATTTTAAACAATAATATAATAATAGAAACGCATATTTTGTAAAGCTGCAAACCTTTATTTTCATTCTTTACTTAAGAAATATGAAATGTTTGTTAATCCCTTAATTGTTTGCAGCATTAAATTACTATTTCTCACTTTAATGTAAAGTTGATATACATTTGTGCTGTTATTGTCCATAGATGTTAAAATAATTAACCTCAAACTGACCTGGTAGTTGGTGGTTTTTATTAGTATTTCCATTGGCGTGACAGATAAGAATTAAATGAATAAATAAGGTAACATGGTGAATTAATATGCAGCTTTCCACTCCTGCGGCCTTTTTTTTTTATTTATTCTTTGCACACAACATTTCTCATGTACTCCTGTTTATGCCGCTAATCACCTGCACCCAGTGTGCAACACACATAAGTAGAACAGACGTCCAATTGTGAACCGCTCCCCAGAATTTAGGCCTCTTTGTATTGCGTGAGTCAGGTTACCTTGCATTTTGAGTCATGGTGTTACCTGAGCCTCGGTTTGAGCACAGAGGAGTGGTGTGCTTCACCGACAGGCTTAACAGTGTGTGTGTTAATACTACGCTGCAGTAGAGGCGGAATGGAGAGGACGGGGACAGAGAGCAGTTATTAGTGGAGCCAGTAGCTGGGATTACATTATATGGCGCACGCAGTCTTCACCGACGGCTTGTGTGAATCACAGCAGAGGAAAATCTGCTGCTTCAGTGCACACACCTTATTTTACTGTTATCACAAATACACACTGAGAATCTTCTTGTGCAACATTTACTTAGTAATGGTTCAGTAAGTTCAGCCATTTGAGGTTTTACTGTAGCACAGACAAATGTCAGACGTAGGTTGAGCATAGCTGCGACCTGGGGAGGCCAGCGTTCTGGCACAAAACACTGCACGTTGAAGCACAGCGTGGTGCCTGTTTTTTGACATTTACCTTCCTGAGTGCGGCTAAACCCAAAAAGCACTATGAGTAATTCTCAGCATGGCTTGTAGTTTTCAGTTCTTCACCTTATCCACACTAGTTGTAACCTTAGGAGCCCTGAACAAAAGTTGCTTGGGCAATGCTGACGCGCTCTCCTGGAATGGATGGTCTAATATTTGCCCAGAGTGTCTCTTAAACACCCCACAGATTCTTAAGCAGTGCATTGTTTCCAGGCCAGACGGGGCCTGGTTTGTACCAGATGCTATTGTGAGCGAGTTGATGGATGCGCCTCCAGCTGTTCCTTCCCACACAGCCACCTCATCGTAGCATCAGCTGTCAGTGGTCGTAAGAAGGCAGCAGTGAGCCACAGTAAATGTTGTTGCTGTTGTTCAGTCCCACTTTCTTCAACGTCTAACATGCGACATCTTTGCTTCGTAATATAGCAGCTGCTAGGCTCGTTTTTTTTAGGGCAGCCATCTCATGTTTAATAGCTTAGTGAAGCCCCCAGGGACTGATAGCACAGGTTAATGACAGAAATCTCCTCGTGCCTCTGGGCTACAAATAAAACACCAATTAACCCTCTGCCTTGAAATGGGAGCAGAAGCGTAGTAGGCTTGAAGAAAATCAGCCTTCGTTGTGTTTTTGTCTTTGCTCATCGTCATTGATTGAGTGCAGCAATACAACTGCAGGTGTGCTGTAGACTCACACAATGCATGCTGGGATTGCATGAGGTGTGGTTTATCTTTGTTGTTCATGAGTCAACCATGTGGTTAGAGGCTGCCTCCACTTATCACACTTCTTGCAAAAATACCTTTTGTTATATTATATGGCGACTTCACTCCAACATGTAAACCAGCCACATTGATTATTAATAAATGTTTGAAGAGTGTCTGACTTTACTTCTGAATTAGCATTTATCTCTCTCTTCAGTTTCAGACACCAGTGTCGCAGACATTGTCCACAGAGCACCTTTGAGGACCGGGGCAGGGGTGTGTGTCTGTCCTGCCCAACGCCATGCACTGACTGCAGGAGTAGCACACAATGCCTTGCCTGCCAGCCTGGATACTTTCTCAACGGTACCAGTAGCAAAGAAGAATAATTTCTTTATGCAGTCCTACTAGAGTCTGCTCCAGTGTCACCAGTGTGAATGTGAGGGTAATTATTCTTAGTGAGGACACACGATGGCAGTCGGACTCTTCATTTGTATTGCAAATCATGTTTATGCCAGCAGAGCAGTATTAAATATGCAAATGCAGTATATGGTACATGCAAACAATAACACTGTGTTGTTTAGTTGTGTTCTTTATTGGCATCAAAGAAAACGCTTTGAGTTATTACATGCACAATATAAACACAAAACATGTTCATGTGCGTATTTTCCCGGCCGTGTGGTTCTGCATTGTGTTACACAGGATCCATCGTGGGCAGTCAAAGCGTCCGGATGTAGATGTGTTAAAGTTAAACTAGATGTATGATGTCATTATAATGAGATTTTACTCTGGGCACTGCTCTGTCCTTCAAGGCGGTGAGTGTGTTAAACAGTGTCCGCAGAATAGCTTCGGTGACTCCAGTGGGTGGCGCTGCCTGCCGTGCCACAGCTCCTGCCAAACCTGTCAGGGCCCTCGCTCAACAGACTGCGAGCTCTGCCCTGGTGGGAACCGGCCCCTGCACAAGCAGTGCCCTCAGGTCATCTGCCCGCTGGGACAGTACTTTGATGGTATGAGAAACACTATAGGATTTAATGTTGTTTTTATTATGGAGATGAATTAACAGGTTGGTTTTTAAGAATTCCAGCTGTACGCTCATGAATCAAAGGTGGTTTCTGTTAAATGCAGAGGTCAGAGCAGTGTCCCAGGAGTTATTTCAGTCCCCAGTGTACAGCAGGAACAATAGGTCTGTGGCTTTAATTCGACAGCCCCATTTCATTCAGTGTGACATTTATCAGCACTATTTATTAAAATGATTGTTTTTGTGAGACCTCTGAAGGCAGCACTGAATTCTACACAAAGAAAAACAACTATTGTGCTTTAAAAGTCAGTGTGGTGCACTGTGTTGAGAAATGGGTGACAAAAATGGCCTTATTATTCACTTTCCAGGAAGTCCATGTGTGCAGTTTATAATACAACTTTATTATCGTTATCGCTCTAGCAAAGTTAATATTTGTTTGAATTACAGGAAAATATGGTGAATGTCTTCCATGTGATGCGTCCTGTAAGACTTGCTTTGGCCCAAAAAGTCTGGATTGTTCAACGTGTTTTAAAGGTACAAATATTTACTGTCTTTGTTTAAACAAGTTTGTTGAGACATTCAAGATCTTACTGGGCTTTGTGTCATAGGTTTGTTCCTAGACCAGGACAGTTCATGTGTAGAGCAGTGTCCATCCGGCTCCTACGCAAACACTGCCACTCAGCTGTGTGAGGACTGTTCGCCAAACTGTGAGACTTGCGTAGACACCAGTGATAACTGCATCAGCTGCTCTGAAGGCACTTACAGACTCTTTCTGTACCAGGGGCGGTGCTGGTCCAATTGCCCAGAGTAAGCAACCCAACAACAGTAATGCAAAAGAAGAGCTTTGTTGTTATTGTCTCTGTCTACTCTGCTCTCTCCTGATTTTGCTTCCAGGGGTTTCTTTGAGTCAGCAGAAGGGTCGTGTGAAGCCTGTGATAGCTCCTGTGTGACATGTGATGGGATCAGATCCCAGTGTCTGTCCTGTGCTGACGGCTACTACTTGGAGAGCGGCACATGTAGACTCAACTGTTCTGTGCGCACATACCCTGCAGACGATGGCACCTGCAGACGCTGCCCTACCCACTGTGACGTTTGCTCAGACGACAGGACCTGCTTCAGTGAGTTATTAGCTTTGTGGGCAGCGAATCACCATTATGGTGATACAGTATCTTATCCTGAGATCTACAACGTAATACTTCTTTGAAATAATTACAGAATGCAGCTTCCTTTACTTGATGCTGAACGGTGCGTGTAAAGCCAGTTGCCCCAGGGGCTATTATGAAGACATGGATGAGGGCCGCTGCGGTCAGTGCCACCCTACCTGTGCCGGCTGTTCAGGGCCCTTGGAAGACGATTGTGATTCTTGCCCGTCATTTAGCCCCAAACTCTATAAGGGTGCATGTTACAAGGACTGCCCCCCTGGCACTTACTATGAACCTGCAGCTAAGGAATGTCAAGGTGAGCCTCTGGTTAGATATTCAAGCACCTTTGAAAATGCAGGGTAGTGCAATGTCAATGTGTTTGGGCCTCAGGCTGTGTCATGTTTGGGATTATATAAACAAATAATACAGTATACAGCTAAATAAATCCAAAGCATTTTGAAACAGCTTGTTACAGTTTAATTCATCATACCAGTGCAGTGCAGAATGTGCGAGCTAATGTCAGGACAATTTGTGCAAATAACTTATAAAATTTAGTAAAGAATACAATAAATATCATTAGTCCTCTAAAGTCTTAAGCAGTTACCAGAGAGTTCACTAGATGAGTGAACTAGTCTGTGAGAATAAAGGCACAACAGTGCTTGAGACTTGCAGTACTTTGAGGATCCTTGACTTACACTGCACTTTGGTTTAGATGTGGTTCATGTAACTGTGTGAGCAGCACAAACAAGTTGTAAAGCAAAATATATATAAAGAGAAGCTGGATTTACAAAAAAACACGTGGATCTACAGTAAACGCCCACGTTCTCATAATCTAAGACGTACCTCTTCATCGTAAAGGCTTGATCAAATTGGTGATAAAGGAATACGGCGCTTACTGTAATACCTGCTGAGTACACCCTTCATTGTAAATATTAAATGTCTCTGACGCAGCCCTATGACTATTGTATTATTTGCAGAGTGCCACCAAACTTGCATGAGCTGCTCTGGCCCAGAGCCCAACCAGTGCATTCTGTGTGAGAAGGGACTGGTGTTGGATCCAAACACGTTGTTGTGTGGGGTAATGGGCGACACAGACTGTCCCACAGGGACCTACCTACACGATGACCAGTTCACCTGCATGGGGTGCCACAGACACTGCTACTCCTGCGAGGGTCCAGGCAACGACAAATGCCAGACATGTGCCGTCCCCAAGTACCTTCATAGTGAGCCACGTCTACCGCTGAGAAGCATACTCCTTTTTTTTTATGTCATATTTGTTGTGTATTAAACTGCGGGAGCGAGATAAGCTTGTTTGGTTGTGCATTAGTCAGCGCTAATAAACTGGAACTAGAACTTTGTGTCCATGTACAGACAGCAGCTGTGTGAGCGAGTGTCCAGCTGGTACATACGACACAAAGCAGGAAGCTGATGGGAAGGAACTGGGCTTCTGTTTGCCTTGTGACCACATATGTTCCACCTGCACTGGGACATCCCCTCGAGACTGCCTTACCTGTTCTCCAGGATACCTGCACCTCCTGGACATTTGCGTGAACCATTGTCCCACAGGGTACAAGTTATCTCATTATGTCAAAATGTTTGGATTGTGATGAAGCAATGCTTTTTTTACCTATTGGTCTGTTGATCTAAGTGGTTTTGAATTCAGTCCAAGTCACTCATGCCTATAATTGGTTACACCATTTATTAAGAAGTGAACAACATCTTCAAAAATCTGTTTCCTTGTTCCTGGTCCATCGTGACTTAACAAAATTCATTCAAATGCCTTTCCTGTATAAATATATTTCAAATTGTTACTTTTGAAACGCGTTTGGAATTTTAACATCCATGTAAAGGTGTTTAATCGATACAGTTCTGTTTCTTCAGGTATTATAAAGATGGCTCCCGCTGTGAGAAATGTGATCGGTCGTGTGAGCTGTGCACAGGACCAGGGCCTGAGTCCTGCAGGGTCTGTCCACCTCCTCTACTGGAGCTGCAAGGCACCAGGCTGTGCGTTGAGAGCTGCCCACACCACTTCTACGAACTGGATGACGTCTGCAAACGGTGTCACACCAGCTGCAAGACCTGCACAGGTGGGAAAAGAACTGTTTGTGCGTGAACGTCCTGTTAGTATTGGCTCTGTTTTTCAGTTATGATAGCATATCAAATTGTGTGTTTACAGACGCCTCGCCTCAGAGTTGCTTGGCTTGCGACTGGGGAAGCATCTTGAAGGACAACGTCTGTTACCCACAGTGTGAGGAGGGGCTTTACTTTTCAGAACAGGTATTGTCCGAGCCGCTAACCGTGCACCATGATGCTATGTGTTCATTGTGAATTCTGAAAATAAGGTCATGATACCTTCAAAAGTGTTGGAGCATTGGGGGCAGTTGGTTTATGTCCTTTTGCTTTTGGATCTGGTGTATTTTGATGCCCAGATGTGTCCTATGAAGTAGCACTAAATGTGCTATTAAAAGCTGAAATTGATAGTTACGTGTTTACATAAACGACAACAACAGCGAAAAGATCTTGGTAAACGTATAAGTGTAACATTTAGGTGTTCTCCTGGACTTCCAGACATCTCAAGCTGGGAGGATTTTCTTCTATCTTCAGTAAGATGGTTGTATGTTTACAGGAAGTCTGTGAGCCATGCGACAGCACATGTAGGCATTGTACTGGTCCCAGGCCCGATCAGTGTCTGGCCTGTCACCCTGACTCTGCTCTGCACGCTATGGAGAACCGCTGTGCCCGGTGCTGTGAGGCTGGAACAAATGACACCGGTTGCTGCATGTGTGACCGGACTTCAGGTAGAGATCCGTTACTGGAAATGCAGGATCGTTTGATATTCAATCTACTAAAGACGCTTTTCTTCTAGCTCTCTGTGTAGAGGCCCCACGTCCCAAGTCAGGAGATGAGCAGGAAACCAGTCTGAATACGTCCTCCCGAGCACTGAAACACACGTCAGCTGCTTTGCCCATCGCCCTGCTGCTCGTGCTGGGATTATCTCTGGCACTGTTCACCTTGGTCAAAGCTCAAGCCAAGAAGAAGTTCTGCTGGAGCCAAAGCTATGAACGACTGAGTGGCAGTGCCAGCATCAATATGCCCCACGGTGTGCCTGAGCCGGACAGCGGGGACGAGGTGGACGTGGTGTACACCAGTAAAGGTGGATCAGTGTATCGACGCTACAGTTTTATCCATGAGCGAGACGCTGACGCAGAGCAGGACGTGGATGAGAGCACTAGCCTCAGTCAGTTTTAAAGCCACCCAGACTGAAGCGTGCAATAATGTATTGAGGATGCTCCAAACCCCAAGACTGACTGAATTGAAAGTACTGTAGTCAGGATGTAGTAATACTTTGTTTTATTGTATTTCTCTACTGTGATTTCGATGACTTGCCTGTGTTTATATAATGCAAACCTGGATGAGGCATTTGTGACTGACAAATATATTTTCTTTTGTTAAGTGATGTTTGTGGCTCAAAGAGATCTTGAATAATAACAGAAATTAGTTTGATTTGTTGTAAATAGAAATGTAAGTGAAATAAAGTCACTACCTAATGCCTTAAAGAACAGCCCACACTGAGAATATGATGGTGCGAATCCACAGTCCGGTCAGGCAGAGCAATCTATTCCACGCCTTTGTATGACACGCCTCCTCACTGTGCGAGCCTGAATCAGTTTGCACTTCTTTCAATGAAACGCTGCAGCCACACTTTATTTGGTTAATGACAAAACCACACGGAAGACCGTGTCGCCTCTGTGGTCACAACTCCGACCTAGAAAATGGCTTTTTCACTTTTGTTAATGTGGCGGATCATGTCGAGGACCTTGTATCTCGCCCTCCTGGGTGCGTTACTTTATTTTGTCGTCTGGGACGTTGGAGTTAACAGGCAGCCTTTGGCCAGTGTCAGGACACCACAGCGGTTCTCCACTGACCTGCCTGCCTGCTTGGCCATCGTCAAGCAAGACTTACAAGGAAAGGAAAGTGAATTTGAGGAGCTTCTGTCATCGAAGAAAAGGCAAAACGCTTTAACTGAGGACTTCTACCTAAATGAGACTAAGGACTGTCCAGCTTACACTGAGAAGCGAGGCTTCATTATGGAGCCTCTCAGTGAAGAGGAGGAGGATTTCCCCATTGCCTACTCCATGGTGATCCATGAGAAGATCGAGATGTTTGAGCGACTTCTACGAGCTGTTTACGCTCCTCAGAACATCTACTGTGTGCACGTGGACCAGAAATCCACCACAGAATTTCAGAAGGCTGTGAATTCCATTGTGTCGTGTTTTCCCAATGTGTTTGTGGCCACTAAGCTGGTGAGAGTGGTATATGCCTCGTGGTCCCGCGTCCAGGCAGATCTGAACTGCATGGAAGATCTGCTGAAGTCTCCCATCCCGTGGAGATACCTGCTCAACACCTGTGGGACAGACTTCCCCATCAAGACTAACGGCGAGATGGTTAAGACTCTGAAGGCCTTCAATGGGAAGAACAGCCTGGAGACTGAGGTCACCAGTGAGCATAAGAAAGGCCGCTGGAAGTACCATTACAACGTGACTAACTCTGTCATCTGGACGAAGGAGCAGAAAAGCCCGCCACCCATTAGCACCCCTATGTTCTCAGGTAACGCTTACTTTGTGGTCACTAGGGCCTTTGTGAAACACGTGGTGCACGACAGAGACATTCAGAAATTCCTGGAGTGGGAGAAGGACACTTACAGCCCTGATGAGCACCTGTGGGCCACACTGCAGAGGATGCCCTCTGTGCCTGGATCAGTGCCTGCTAATATCAAGTATGATGTGTCTGACATGCAGGCCTTTGCTCGAGTGGTGAAGTGGAGCTATTTAGCAGGAGATATGAACAGAGGAGCCCCGTACTCCCACTGCACTGGTGCTTACAGAAGGGCTGTTTGCGTGTATGGAACAGGGGACCTTCCCTGGCTCCTGAATCAACACCACCTCTTAGCCAACAAGTTTGATCCTGAGGTGGATGATCTTGCTATTAGATGTTTGGAGGCAATTTTGCATTTTAAAGCTTTAGGTCACGACCCACCGTTCACAGATCAATATTCCACCACCTTATGATTCTAACAGGCATTTCACACAGTAAATGTGCTTTAATGCTAATAATGTAAACACACACTACAGATTATAAACATATTTATATTTTTATTAAAAAAAATAAATAAAATTAAGTTATTTCTATCTGCTATTTCTTGAGACCATGCTGTTGTTTTTGAAATGTCATATACTGCTTTGTGTAGTTGTTGTCAGATTAACTTTGTGGATTCTGTTCTATGGGTTTTCTTATTTTATGCATTTTAATTTGTGTGAAGGAACTGACATGTTGTGATTTTCTTTTGTGAATTAGATCCACTAGATGGTGCCATCTAGCTCATAAATCTTATAATCCAATTCATTTTTTTTAGATTTTAAATCAGTATAACATTAGTGACTTCATTTAAGTATATAGTATACACAGGTTATGTTAAAGATATTCAGAACAATAATTTGACTTTTCTTCGACCTATGTTTGATCCTTTTCCTACCGAGTCAGAGGTAACATTCAAGTGAGGGACAGAAAATAAAACTTTATTTTCCCCAGGCAGGATTTTTGAGAACATCAGCAGTGAACAGTGAAAAATTGTGATGTCAAAACTCGTTCTAAATGTCACTCAGTGGGTCAGTGACCGAAAATGCAGTTTAAAATTTGAGCAACCATAAAAATATATTAATTTCTTTGTCACGTTTTGAATATAAATATATATTTAAATGCAATAAAGCGAACATGCACCAACCATTTGTAACAGAGTGCCTTAAATAATGTGTCGATAAAACAGTAACTAGAGAATACCAATAGGCCAAGATTGACATGAGATACCTGCAATGAATAAAAAGGATTAAAAACATTTCAGACGGCATGTGAATCAGAAGATCGGTTTTGTCACACAAATACAGCAACACATTCTGCAATGCAACAGGCAGCATAGTTTCAAGGAGGTACTTTTCCTGATGCACAGAGCCAAGCGTCCAGTCACGTCGCCCACATCACGAACACATGGGCCAATGTGATTCCAAACACTCTTCATTGGGTCTCCCAGGGAAAACAGGTCCTAGGTGACGGACCAGACTAAGTGCGGCTCAAAATCCCCTTATGGATAAAACAAAATCAAGGACCATGACGTCACCTGGTAGGGCGCAGCCGGGGCTCCACCCTGGAGCCAGACCCGGGGTTGGGGCTCGCAAGCGAGCGTCTGGTGGGCTGGTCTTAGCTCATGGGGCCCGGCCGGGCACAGCCCGAAGGGACGACGTGGGCCCGTCCTCCTGTGGACCCACCACCTGCAGGAGGAACTGTAAGGGGCTGGTGCAATGTGGATCGGGTGGTAGTCCGGGAGCAGATTTTTCGTCGACCCGATCCCTAGATGCGGAAATTGGCTCTTGGGACATGGAATGTCACCTCACTGGGGGGGAAGGAGCCTGAACTTGTGCGGGAGGTAGAACGGTACCGACTAGAAATAGTCGGTCTCGCCTCTACGCATAGTGTGGGCTCCGGAACACAACTCCTTGAGAGGGGCTGGACACTCTTCTACTCTGGAGTTACCCGCGGTGAGCTGGAGTGGGCTTGCTAATAGCCCCCCAGCTTAGCAGCCATGTGTTGGAGTTTTCCCCGGTAAACGAGAGGGTTGTTTCCTTGCGCCTTCGGGTGGAGGATAGGACTCTGACCGTTGTTAGTGCCTATGGGCCAAACAGAGTATCCGGCCTTCTTGGTGTCTCTGGAGGGGGTCCTGGAGAGGGCTCCAGCTGGGGATTCCATTGTTTTGCTGGAAGACTTCAACGCTCACATGGGCAGCGACAGTGAGACCTGGAGAGGCGTGATTGGGAGGAACGGCCTCCCTGATCTGAACCTGAGTGGTGTTTTGTTATTGGACTTCTGTGCTAGTCACAGTTTGGCCATAACGAACACCATGTTCAAACATAAGGGTGTCCTTCAGTGCACATGGCACCAGGACACCCTAGGCCGGAGGTCAATGATCGACTTTGTAGTTGTATCATCTGACCTTTGGCCATATGTCTTGGACACTCGGGTTAAGAGAGAGGGGCTGAGCTGTCAACTGATCACCACCTGGTGGTGAGCTGGATCCGCTGGCGGAGGGGTGGGTCGGACAGACCAGGCAGACCCAAACGTATTGTGAGGGTCTGTTGGGAACGTCTGGCAGAACCCACTGTCAGACAGAGATTCAACTCCCACCTTCGGGAGAGCTTTAACCAGATTCCCGAGGGAGGCTGTAAACATAGACAGTGGACAATTTTCTCCACTTCCATTGTCAGTGCGGCTGTTCATAGTTGTGGCCGTAAGGTCTCTGGTGCCTGTCGTGGTGGTCATCCCAGAACCCAGTGGTGGACACCGGAAGTAAGGGATGCCATCAAGCTGAAGAAGGAGTCCTATCGAGCATGGTTGGCTTGTGGAACTCCGGAAACAGCTGATGGGTATCGGCAGGCCGAACGTGCTGCAGCACAGGCAGTCGCAAAGGCAAAAACTCGGGCCTGGGAGGAGTTCGGGGAGGCCATGGAGAAAGACTACCGGTTGGCCTCGAAGCAGTTCTGGCAAACCGTCCAGCGTCTCAGGAGGGGGAAGCAGTCCTTTACCAACACTGTTTACAGGGGAGGTGGGGAGCTGCTAACCTCAACTCGGGACGTCATTGGGCGGTGGAAGGAATACTTCGAGGATCTCCTCAATCCCACTGAAGTCACCGAGGTGGTTGGCAAAGTCCTTGATGGCAAGGCATCAGGGGTGGATGAGATTCGCCCTGAATGCCTCAAGGCTCTGGATGCTGTGGGGCTGTTTTGGTTGACACGCCTCTGCAGCATCGCGTGGAGGTTGGGAACCTCTGGACTGGACAACCGGGGGTGGTTGTCCCACTTTTTAAAAAGGGGGACAAGAGAGTGTGTTCCAACTATAGGGGGATCACACTTCTCGGACTACCCGGGAAAGTCTATGCCAGGGTACTGGAGAGAGGAGAATCCGGCCAATAGTCGAACCTCGGATTCTGGAGGAACAATGCGGTTTTTGGCCTGGCCGTGGAACACTGGACCAGCTCTACACCCTCTCGAGGGTGCTCGAGGGCTCGTGGGAGTTCGCCCAACCAGTCCACATGTGTTTTGTGGATCTGGAGAAGGCGTTCGACCGTGTCCCTCGCGGCATTTTGTGGGGGGTGCTCTGGGAGTATGGGGTCCGGGGCCCTTTGTTGAGGGCTGTCTGGTCCCTGTAATATCGGAGCAGGAGATGGTTCGCATTGCCGGCATTAAGTCAGACTTGTTTCCAGTGCATGCTGAACTCCGACAGGGCTGCCCTTTGTCACCGGTTCTGTTCATAATTTTTATGGACAGAATTTCTAGGCGCAGCCAAAGGTTGGAGGGGGTTTGGTTTGGGGACCGCAGGATTTCGTCTCTGCTTTTTGCGGATGACGTGGTCCTGTTGGCATCCTCTGAGCTGGACTTTTAGCTGTTGCTGGGACGGTTTGCAGCCGAGTGTGAAGCTGCTGGGATGAGAATCAGTGCCTCTAAGTCCGAGGCCATGGTTCTCAACCGGAAAAGGGTGGCTTGCTCTCTCCGGGTTGGAGAGGAGTTACTGCCCCAAGTGGAGGAGTTCTCTGGGTCTTGTTCTCGAGTGAGGGGAGGACGGAGCGTGAGATCGACAGACGGATCGGTGCATCTGCAGCAGTAATGCGGTCTGTATACCGGTCAGTTGTGGTGAAGAAGGAGCTGAGCCAAAAGGCGAAGCTCTCTATTTATCGGTCGATCTACGTTCCTACCCTCACCTATGGTCATGAACTTTGGGTCATGACCGAAAGGACGAGATCTCGGATACAAGCGGCCGAAATGAGCTTCCTTCGCAGGGTGGCAGGGCGCACCCTTAGAGATAGGGTGAGGAGCTCAGTCACTCGGAAGGAGCTAGGAGTAAAGCCACTGTTCCTCCACATCGAGAGGAGTCAGTTGAGGTGGCTTGGACATCTATTTAGGATGCCTCCTGGACGCCTCCTTGGGGAGGTATTCCGGGCATGTCCAACTGGGAGGAGGCCCAGGGGAAGACCCAGGACACGCTGGAGAGACTATGTCTAAAAAAACAGTTAACCCTAGCGCATATGCTAAAACCACATACAAATCGCTGATATCTGATGTCACAGAATCAGAAAAGACACCTATTTTTTTCCTGTCAATCAGACAGCTAACACTACAGCTACTGCTTATTAGCAGGGTCCTAACTCCACTGAAAATGTTGAACATTAAGGAGGAAACACAGTCAATTTTGGCCAAACTTATTGGCGTATCTGTGAAAGCCAACAGATCATTACTTTGTTAGTTTTGTGAAATGCAACTCTTAGATTGATCCTGGGTGCAAGTGCGTATACCTTTTATGGCTTTTCCTATTTTTTTCGTCATCAAACCTTAAGAGGGGGGCAGGGAAACGGAGTTAAGGAAAAGAGAAGAAGACAGCCAAAAGCAAGAAAGACATTCAAAAGAGCCAAAACATGTTGAGTATTTGTGCCGGACTCTTTATATGCCAAAACTAAATCTGCCTCACGTTAGCCCACATCAAGGAAGACAATATGATATTACATCAAGGAGGATACTATAATAATACATTGTGACATCTTAGCATGAGCTTAATACGCACCAGAGAGAACATTAAAGTGATTATGAAGGAGGCATTTAATAGCACATCCTGAAGGTGCGGTTTAACTGGTGGTTCAGACTAAACTTTGAAAGAGCATACCACCCACCAAGACTACGCTGTGTTCTACTCGTATTTCAAAAGAATCTCTCTTAAGGGCAATGAGCAGACATCCAGGATTGTGAAGTTATCTGCCTGCAATTATGAGACCTTAACACAGAGGACCTGTGCTATACATCAAGTGCATCAGCCTGACACTGGCATCTAGTCCACATGGGCTATACGTGAAAAGCATAGTGTTGCTGCTTGACCTCTGTTGCCACCCAGAGGTCAAACCCTGCCACAACAGTCAGTTGCTGCACTTTGGTTTAGATGTGGTTTATGTAACTCTTTGAGCAGCACAAACAAGTTGTACAGCAAAACATATAGAAAGACAAGATGGATTTACACAAAAAAACATGTGGAACTACAGTAAACGCCCATATTCTCACAATAGGAATACGTACCTTTTTATCAGCTTGGTGATAACAGAATACGACGCTTACTTCAATACCTGCTGAGTACACCCTTCATTGTAAATATAAAATTTTGCTGAGGCAGCCCTATGATTATTGTTGAATTCTGTGCGAGAAGGGACTGGTGTTGGATCCAAACACGTTGTTGTGTGGGGTAATGGGCATTAGTGAGCGCTAATAAACTGGAACTAGAACTTTGTGTCCATGTACAGACAGCAGCTGTGTGAGCGAGTGTCCAGCTGGTAAATACGACACAAAGCAGGAAGCTGATGGGAAGGAACTGGGCTTCTGTTTGCCTTGTGACCACATATGTTCCACCTGCACTGGGACATCCCCTCGAGACTGCCTTACCTGTTCCCCAGGATGCCTGCACCTCCTGGACATTTGCATTATCACTTAGGTTAAGTTCAAGCTTCAAACATCAGTTTCCTTGTTCCTGGTCCATCATGACTTAAGAAAATCAATTCAAATGCCTTTCTTATATAATCATTCATTCATCTTCCTCCGCTTTTTCCCCGAAGGGGTCGCGGGCGTGCTGGAGCCTATCCCAGAAGGCTTTGGGCAAGAGGCAGGGTACACCCTGGACAGATCGCCAGTCCATCGCAGGGCCACATATATAGACACACAATCACAGTCATACACACTCACATATGGGCAATTTACACATCTTTTCCGATTGACCTAACTGCATGTCTTTGGACTGGGGGAGGAAAGCAGAGACCCCGAAGAAAACCCACGCAGACACGGGGCGAACATGTAAACTCCACACAGAGTTGGTCGCCTCCGGAAACCGAACCCAGGACCTTCTTGCTGTGAGGCGACAGTGCTAACCACCACACCACCGTGCTGCCCCTTTCTTATATAATTATATTTCAAATTGTTACTTGAGAAAAACCATAAAATAAGGTCATGATACCTTCAAAAGTGTTGGAGCAGTGGGGGCAGTTGCTTTATTTCTGCTGATAAATGCATGTGTGACCGGACTTCAGGTCACACATGCATTTATCCATGAACAAGACGCTGACGCAGAGCAGGACGTGGACGAGAGCACTAGCCTCAGTCAGTTTTAAAGCCACCCAGACTGAAGCGTGCAATAATGTATTGAGGATGCTCCAAACCCCAAGACTGACTGAATTGAAAGTACTGTAGTCAGGATGTAGTAATACTTTGTTTTATTGTATTTCTCTACTGTGATTTCGATGACTTGCCTGTGTTTATATAATGCAAACCTGGATGAGGCATTTGTGACTGACAAATATATTTTCTTTTGTTAAGTGATGTTTGTGGCTTTAAAGAGATCTTGAATAATAACAGAAATTAGTTTGATGTGTAAATAGAAATGTAAGTGAAATAAAGTCACTACCTAATGCCTTAAAGAACAGCCCACACTGAGAATATGATGGTGCGAATCCACAGTCCGGTCAGGCAGAGCAATCTATTCCACGCCTTTGTATGACACGCCTCCTCACTGTGCGAGCCTGAATCAGTTTGCACTTCTTTCAATGAAACGCTGCAGCCACACTTTATTTGGTTAATGACAAAACCACACCGAAGACCGTGTCGCCTCTGTGGTCACAACTCCGACCTAGAAAATGGCTTTTTTACTTTTGGTAAAGTGGCGGATCATGTCGAGGACCTTGTATCTCGCCCTCCTGGGTGCGTTACTTTATTTTGTCGTCTGGGACGTTGGAGTTAACAGGCAGCCTTTGGCCAGTGTCAGGACACCACAGCGGTTCTCCACTGACCTGCCTGCCTGCTTGGCCATCGTCAAGCAAGACTTACAAGGAAAGGAAAGTGAATTTGAGGAGCTTCTGTCATCGAAGAAAAGGCAAAACGCTTTAACTGAGGACTTCTACCTAAATGAGACTAAGGACTGTCCAGCTTACACTGAGAAGCGAGGCTTCATTATGGAGCCTCTCAGTGAAGAGGAGGAGGATTTCCCCATTGCCTACTCCATGGTGATCCATGAGAAGATCGAGATGTTTGAGCGACTTCTACGAGCTGTTTACGCTCCTCAGAACATCTACTGTGTGCACGTGGACCAGAAATCCACCACAGAATTTCAGAAGGCTGTGAATTCCATTGTGTCGTGTTTTCCCAATGTGTTTGTGGCCACTAAGCTGGTGAGAGTGGTATATGCCTCGTGGTCCCGCGTCCAGGCAGATCTGAACTGCATGGAAGATCTGCTGAAGTCTCCCATCCCGTGGAGATACCTGCTCAACACCTGTGGGACAGACTTCCCCATCAAAACTAACGGCGAGATGGTTAAGACTCTGAAGGCCTTCAATGGGAAGAACAGCCTGGAGACTGAGGTCACCAGTGAGCATAAGAAAGGCCGCTGGAAGTACCATTACAACGTGACTAACTCTGTCATCTGGACGAAGGAGCAGAAAAGCCCGCCACCCATTAGCACCCCTATGTTCTCAGGTAACGCTTACTTTGTGGTCACTAGGGCCTTTGTGAAACACGTGGTGCACGACAGAGACATTCAGAAATTCCTGGAGTGGGAGAAGGACACTTACAGCCCTGATGAGCACCTGTGGGCCACACTGCAGAGGATGCCCTCTGTGCCTGGATCAGTGCCTGCTAATATCAAGTATGATGTGTCTGACATGCAGGCCTTTGCTCGAGTGGTGAAGTGGAGCTATTTAGCAGGAGATATGAACAGAGGAGCCCCGTACTCCCACTGCACTGGTGCTTACAGAAGGGCTGTTTGCGTGTATGGAACAGGGGACCTTCCCTGGCTCCTGAATCAACACCACCTCTTAGCCAACAAGTTTGATCCTGAGGTGGATGATCTTGCTATTAGATGTTTGGAGGCAATTTTGCATTTTAAAGCTTTAGGTCACGACCCACCGTTCACAGATCAATATTCCACCACCTTATGATTCTAACAGGCATTTCACACAGTAAATGTGCTTTAATGCTAATAATGTAAACACACACTACAGATTATAAACATATTTATATTTTTATTAAAAAAAATAAATAAAATTAAGTTATTTCTATCTGCTATTTCTTGAGACCATGCTGTTGTTTTTGAAATGTCATATACTGCTTTGTGTAGTTGTTGTCAGATTAACTTTGTGGATTCTGTTCTATGGGTTTTCTTATTTTATGCATTTTAATTTGTGTGAAGGAACTGACATGTTGTGATTTTCTTTTGTGAATTAGATCCACTAGATGGTGCCATCTAGCTCATAAATCTTATAATCCAATTCAATTTTTTTAGATTTTAAATCAGTATAACATTAGTGACTTCATTTAAGTATATAGTATACACAGGTTATGTTAAAGATATTCAGAACAATAATTTGACTTTTCTTCGACCTATGTTTGATCCTTTTCCTACCGAGTCAGAGGTAACATTCAAGTGAGGGACAGAAAATAAAACTTTATTTTCCCCAGGCAGGATTTTTGAGAACATCAGCAGTGAACAGTGAAAAATTGTGATGTCAAAACTCGTTCTAAATGTCACTCAGTGGGTCAGTGACCGAAAATGCAGTTTAAAATTTGAGCAACCATAAAAATATATTAATTTCTTTGTCACGTTTTGAATATAAATATATATTTAAATGCAATAAAGCGAACATGCACCAACCATTTGTAACAGAGTGCCTTAAATAATGTGTCGATACAACAGTAACTAGAGAATACCAATAGGCCAAGATTGACATGAGATACCTGCAATGAATAAAAAGGATTAAAAACATTTCAGACGGCATGTGAATCAGAAGATCGGTTTTGTCACACAAATACAGCAACACATTCTGCAATGCAACAGGCAGCATAATTTCAAGGAGGTACTTTTCCTGATGCACAGAGCCAAGCGTCCAGTCACGTCGCCCACATCACGAACACATGGGCTAATGCGATTCCAAACACTCATCGATCTCCTCCTGCAGGCTCACTCTGGAACTGCAGCCGCTGCCATTTCCACTTTTTTGTTCATGTCCTGGTCAATTCTGCAGACACATTTAACCATCATCAGATGCGGACCTGGGCTCATTGCGCCACAACGCAAATACAATGCACACCTTTTTGTTTTGTTTTCTTAATTTACAAGTCATATCATCCCAAAACATGATTGGCTAATATGCCAAACATAATTTGAATTTAGAGACTATTCAAGCCACTAATAAAGAAAACAAACCCTTTATCAGGTATCAGGTGTATTATTGTGAGCTTGTTCCCTGGAAAGTGCAAACGTGAGTAGGGAGTGATCACACAGTAAATCATGCGAGGAGCTGTGAAGGATCAGTGAGGTGAGTTATTGAGGGAACTGTGAGGACAGTCACTACCACATACCACAGATGTGCCACTTCCTTGCAGTTTTATCCGAAGTAAATACACTCACCTGTCATGACCCACATCAAATTCAAAACCTGGTTTTAAAAATTACATGAGCTAGTGCTACTTGCTGCTCATATCAGGGAAAGCACTGCTATGAACAGACATCTGAATTCATAAAGCTATGATTCAGCTAATAATTACGACATTCTCTAAAAAAACAGTTAACCCTAGCGCATATGCTAAAACCACATACAAATCGCTGATATCTGATGTCACAGAATCAGAAAAGACACCTATTTTTTTCCTGTCAATCAGACAGCTAACACTACAGCTACTGCTTATTAGCAGGGTCCTAACTGCCCTGAAAATGTTTAACATTAAGGAGGAAACACAGTCAATTTTGGCCAAACTTATTGGCGTATCTGCGAAAGCCAACAGATCATTACTTTGTTAGTTTTGTGAAATGCAACTCTTAGATTGATCCTGGGTGCAAGTGCGTATACCTTTTATGGCTTTTCCTATTTTTTTCGTCGTCAAACCTTAAGAGGGGGGCAGGGAAACGGAGTTAAGGAAAAGAGAAGAAGACAGCCAAAAGCAAGAAAGACATTCAAAAGAGCCAAAACATGTTGAGTATTTGTGCCGGACTCTTTATATGCCAAAACTAAATCTGCCTCATGTTAGCCCACATCAAGGAAGACAATATGATATTACATCAAGGAGGATACTATAATAATACATTGTGACATCTTAGCATGAGCTTAATACGCACCAGAGAGAACATTAAAGTGATTATGAAGGAGGCATTTAATAGCACATCCTGAAGGTGCGGTTTAACTGGTGGTTCAGACTAAACTTTGAAAGAGCATACCACCCACCAAGACTACGCTGTGTTCTACTCGTATTTCAAAAGAATCTCTCTTAAGGGCAATGAGCAGACATCCAGGATTGTGAAGTTATCTGCCTGCAATTATGAGACCTTAACACAGAGGACCTGTGCTATACATCAAGTGCATCAGCCTGACACTGGCATCTAGTCCACATGGGCTATACGTGAAAAGCATAGTGTTGCTGCTTGACCTCTGTTGCCACCCAGAGGTCAAACCCTGCCACAACAGTCAGAGCTGATACTGTTGAGGTACAGCACAGCTTTTGCCCCATAGAGAGCAAATGTGCTAGAACAGGGGTAGAGAAAACACAAAAGCGTGAGCGTGCTGGAGCTGAGTATACTTACTGCTTGATACAGTCTGGTATGGAAACATACTCCATCGGAACCAGCTCTGCGAGATCTCTCAAGCTGTAAACATACTTGATTTTCTGACTAAATTTGGAGCTGTGGAAAAAAAAAAGAAGCAGGAAATTAGTTTTAAAAATTACTTCTTATTGTTCTAATGATTTAAGAGTGTGGCCGTTACCTTATGAAGGGTTTAGTGAGTGCCAGCAGGGTGCGGATAAACCAAGATGGATGGACAATTATCAACGACTTTAAGTTCTTTCTTAACCTGTTGAGGTGAGATGATCTGCTTAGTGATGTAATTTAGTCACATATTTATAAATGATGTAGTTTCTGTACTGGGTGCATACAACAGCCATTGAAACACAACCCGTTTTGAGTTCTGTGATCATTTACCTCCTGTCAATCTGCTGATAACACTTCCTGAGCCAGCCCATAGTCGGCATCTTTTTCCGAGAGGTGGCCCCATTCAAATACACAATCATATAGTTCTCAGCCACCAAAAGCTCCAGTGTGCCAATGACATACCTGCAACGGCAAATTCTCATTAGCAGTGAGTCTAAAGTGTTGGCTCACCAAGCTGAAAGAACTCTAATAAACACTCACTTGAATAAATTGTCCATAATGTATCTGTAATTTGGTTGATTGCTTTCAGGCATAAAACACACAGCAAACACGATTATGGCATTCAAACCGTCTCCATAGTAACCTGTAATGAAGCAGCAAATATCAACAATGTGTAGGTGTTTTATGTTTTGAATCAACTGGACAATATTGTAGTACTTCCTGTATGTGTGTATATGGTGGGATGCTACTGACCTCCATGGCTGATAACTCTCTTGTACGGTTCAATGGCCTTCATGTCCACTCTGTGTTCCTGTTCTCCAAAACGAAACATCCTCCAGCGTCGACCCTCCTCCCTCTCATCCATGGCTGAGTACTCCTGAACCGACTCCATGCCTTTCTGTAGCAGTTCTGTGGTTTTGGGCTTTGGGAGATCATCTACAAGATAAAAAGACAATCTAAACCAACAGTTTGGATACAACAGGTGTCTGGTTTTCTCACACTGGAATAATAATTTCTTCATTTTTCTGATCATGATTGATCATCATTCATTTTTTCCATTTGAGTATCTGAATCAGTGTTTATTAAGTGTTTTTTCCCTCCACACATCACACCAACCTCCAGGTAAACCCAGAGTTTCTACTCTGCTGGTCACATATGAAAGGAATAAATGCATCGATCAAGCCCTTCTACAGATCGCAACACATCACTGCTGAGGAATGTTTGCGCATGTTTAATGGGATGTACAGCTGCATGACGTGCACAATGTCTAATTTCACACAATCACCGTGTTTCCAAATGATCATGGTCGTAGGTGAAGCATGCAACGAGGAGAATCAAAACAAGAGAACAATGCAAGCAACAACAAAAATAAACAAATCACACCACACCATTTGTGTGAGGTTCTTTTTGTGGGTTTTCCTAAAAATCAAACCTCCATTTGAACTTCTTCTTTAGAGCCACATATATACACACACACCTATATATTTCACCTCAGGCTGAAAATAAAATGTTTAAAATAATCAAATAATCTACAAATCAGTCAAATAGCCAGTATGTAGTCAAATGTGTAACATGGAACAACTCTAAAGCAAACCGCGCACTATAGAGAACATTGACTCACATGTGAAAAACGCTAATTAACAGTAATTACTAAACCACACCTAAACCAACAATTTATTTTATTTACAATTTTGTAACGATTGGTTGTTTACTCAAATGTTTCAGGGACAGGGACAATACCATGCAGGACTGAAAATGAAAAGGGTACAAACATAAAATAACCCATGATTTGTTTGAACAATTGAAGGCAGAACATAATCTGGACAATAGGGGTTGATTTGACTCATGGCTGGCAGAATGAAAAACAAGGGCTGTCCATAAACCTTACCACAAGGAAGAGAGAAACCTGCTGCTGGCCTGCAGCCTGTTTCCACGCAGTGAATGGAAACAATTCTTCCAAGTTAAAAGAGGGAGGCAGCAGTATGGGAACAAAAAACATAATAGAGCATATTGTAACTACATTTCAGCCAAACCTGTGACATCAAGGAAGGAAAAGGCATCGATCCACGAACCAGCAAATAACACACTGGCTTTGTAAAAAAGCTATTCAAGAAACCAACAGTGGAGTTCCCCTTCATCGCTCAGTCTAATATTATTCTGTAAACTTTTATTTTTAACAATATGAAATGAAAAAGTTAAAAGATGCACTAATTTGTCACTGTATTAACGATACAAAGTTCTTACCTTCCCATTCAAACTCATTGCTGTTTTCCGAGGGTGTGTCAATGTCATCGAGGTCCAGCTCTGTACTTTCATCCAGCTCATCAGAGAGAATAGAGCCTTCGCTGTGGTCAAGGGTCAGACTGATTTCTGGAGCTGCAAGCTTTCTCTTTGCCTTCTTGCCATCGTTTATCCCATAGCCTTGGGCAGATACCAAGAAGTGAGTGGTTATAATCTTTTTCAGAAAATTTACAGGATTAGTGCTGAATTTTTCAAATCTATAAAAATACAACAATCGTTACACACATCTAATGCTCTTCAAATGTGAGATGTTGACTATGTAAATCACCATTTGCGTTACTCTTCCTCCACTTCAGTCAGAGCAGACAATTCACAGTGGGAGAGTATTTTCAAGTCTGTTTGAAATTTATTTGGCAGGGACTGTTAAGACCTGGTATCAGGTTCAGCTTAACTTTAGAATGCATTCTTCAACTAACAAGCCTGAACAAGTGTGAACCAAAATGATTGCAGTGACGAATACCTGCTGTGTCAAGTCTGAAAATATGAACATGTTCTTTAATGTTCTGCAGGGTCTCTGTCGCAATGCACTGAACTCTTAAGCAGATTTAATTACCGGCATCCTGCTCTTCAGAGGTACCAGCAAATATGTCGTCGTCAAGCTCCTCTTCCTCTGGGAGGGGTCTAACAGTCAAACACAAGGTTGACTCTGTGAATACAAAGATGCGATACAAAACCGTAAACCAAGATGTGCGACGCCATACCGCGGAAAGTCCTCATCCTGCCACTCTTCCTTAAGTTCAACCCCTTCCATTATTAGACGGGCTTCTGTGGTGGCCACTGACTCTTGACGCTCCAGGCTGGGAAAGATAAAAAAAATATACATAAAACATTAATTTTATAATAGAGGACATGTCCAATTTCTGAAAGCTGAAGAGCAGGGCTAGCAATGATAATGCATGACAAGCAAAACCCAAATGTATAACAGTTATTGCTTATGACTTTCACGATCGTAAAGTCACAGACTGTTCTATTATGTCAAGGGTAAAAGTCAGTTTTTGCTCATGGGTTAATACGTCCACCATGAAACTTTTTAGACAGAATCCATAACCCTGTTATGTGATACTTTTATATTCAAGCACCTTTTCCAACTCAATATTAAAAGCTTTTTAAATACCTGGACGTATTACATCACGTGCACATTTTAAACATTTATCCAATGTACTAGGGAAAATATTTGTGTGGCTTTTTGGACTAACCGTAAGCTTCTTTTTGCTGTGATCAGCTGCGGCTGTTTGCCACTTAAGCATTACATCAAGTCCAGCAAAACCCTTCTTCAAAAGGAAAACAACCCTCGTTATACAAGCTGCTAGATATTTTTTTGTGCTGCATAGTCCTGCATGTTGATCAAGACTCAAATCGATCGAGACTTTTCAAACGTTTGAACCTGCAACTAGCCACATAATCAGATCACTGGTTTCTTGAAAAGCTTACAAGCTTGTGTTAAGGCTACTCACTAATGCTGCTCATGGTATCTGTAACTTTGTTGTACAGAGCTCCTTTGATGCATTACTCGCAAACACAACTGGGTTTGTGCTTCCAGACAGGAAAACATTCTCGGCATTTGTTACTCAACATTTCAGAATGTACCAGTTTGCCTCCTTGCTTATGCATAGTGTTAATCTTTACATCACCAATCTCTACTTGACTGAGGCACACGTCCCATACAAGTGTGACTTTCTAAAACGTTGCCATTGCAATGAAAGTGAATGGGAAGCAGCTCGTATATAAAACATCATGGATTCAAATGGAAAAGTGAATTAGGGAAGATCAATGCATCTGTCTTGAATCCAGCTGAGACAATACAATGTATAATAAAATCCAATGCAGCTCATGGACTAAAACGTGTTACCACAGTACTAAAGCTTACGCTTCCCAGTTCTTGTTTTGAGGCGCTGTTGTTGTTTTGGTGCTATTACTTGGTCTGTAGCTGGGGGGGGGGGGGGGGGCAGTAAAGTCATTCCTGTGATTGTCGAACACCTCTATGTGCAGGAAGTTTGCTTTTCTGGTCCTGTCACAAATAAAGGATTGTCAAGAGCCATGACAGGTTCTGTCCTGTTCTTTACTGTAGGTTGTAGTCTTCAACGTCATGACAACAATGTTTTTGTGTGTGTTCTGAAAACAGCTGTGTAATAAAAGATGTTTACTTGAGGACACAGAACAATCACAGGTGTGTCCAGCACCATCCATAAAGATTCAATCACAGACACTTAAAAAGTCATTAGCTTAAACCAGAATCTAGCTGGTACATGGTTGATTTCATTTAGTGCGCGCGCGCGCACACACACACACACACACACACACACACCTTCCAGTGGCTCCAGGCGGTGAGCGTGGGTGGGGAAGGCTCCCTGGCGTGGAGCTCCTTGCCCCGGGCGGTGTGTGCTCATCGGCTGGAGTCGTCCTCTGTGGTGAACCTCTTGTTTGGGTCAGACTCTCCTGAAGCGCCTCTTCGCCCGTAGATGCGGTGCTGTGCTGCAGCTCGTCTAGATCCTCGTCGTCTTCTCCAGACACCCCAGAAGACGAGGGGCTAGACGTGTGTCTGTTCCCCAGCTGCCCGTGAGTCCTGCTGGGTGTGACACGATCTGGACTTCCATTGTTCAAACTCATATCACTAAACGTTACACCCTTCAGCGCCGCTTCGCTCTCAATCACATCCGATGCCATAAGTGTCTCCGGTCGCACGTCGAAGTGAAATAGTCCAACAAGTAAACGTTTAAAGCGGCCGTTTACTGGCTACCTGGCTAAATCGGCGACGTCGTGTAGCTGACGCAGACTTTTCCAACTTCTCCAGAAGTTTCAGGCTAGCGTGCTAGCTGCTGTCCGCGGAGCAGCTAGCCGGAGACCTGTTGCTGTTGACAGCTCGCTAAGCCACCCAACAGCACATCCTATTAGCAAAACGACGTGAAACACCACACGGGATGCAGAAATATTTCGCTTTTCTACATGCGTCACAGTGTGAAGCCAGTTCTGCGCTAGCTTTGCATAAGCAGCGGCGCGCAGTGATCCTGCTTATCCGTTTCCTTCCTTCCTTCAAGTCCGAACGGAGCAGACGTTACTGGCGACGCTAGCGCATAAGGCTGCGACTAGCTACGCTAGCCACAAAGAACTGGCTGGAGTTGAGCACTTAAAGCCGGCGACCAGGGCGCATGTCAGCTGGGACGCAGCGCTGGGAAAACAGTTCCGCGGATCCACGGTGAGTATAAAGTCTTTATCCTACTTTACCAAGCCGGTTTCCGGACGAAGCTCTGCGAACAGAAGGAAACGGTTGATTGCTAGCTATGCTAATGAGCGTAGCCGTCTGTTGTCGCTTGTCCAGCCTTCTGTGGGGTTGCCAGTTGCGTGTTCCACAGGTTCGTTTTCAACTTTTTTAGATTACCAAAATATGAAACTAAATTGTTTGAATTTTTATTATCGTATTGCAATTATCGACTTTTTAGTTTGATCTTAAGGCTTTAATTACCATTTTGAGTCTGTAGTCATTCTTACTGTAGGTCGTAGTCACTTTAGTGCTGGACTGTGAATACGTGCCTTCAGTTATGTCCAGTTACTTTTACTGATTAATGGAAATGTTTGAATGCAGGATCTTTATTAAAGATAATTATTACATTGTGGCATAATTGCCTGCACAGGCTGCCTAAAGATCAACACTTCAATAAGAAAGCACTTAATAGTATTGTCTATTAGTAATAATATTATTAGACTGATAGTAAATCATAAGACTCTTAATAGTCGTATTATTTGATTATAATCTTTAACTTCAGTACAAGCGGTACAAGCTTTATAAATAATATTTATTTATTACAGATATGTAATGTCTACCAGGGTTGGAGCAGAACCGTCCGTGGTCCAGTCACCACTGTCTGCGTATTGCAATACACATATTTCAGTGTCAAGCGTTTGGACCCCTTTTTCTTTTATTTATTTTACATTTTCTTTTGACATTGTCATATTACATTTAATAGTATGTGCGGATAATTACACAACCGGATTTTGATCTGCTTTTAAAACAGTTACATTAATCACGCCAGTAACACCTATCAGTTACAGAATTCTACCACTAGATGGAGCCAAATGCTAATTTAAAACAACAGTGCGTCTTAATCCGAAAACTCAAATAGAGCAAATGCATCAAAGTCTGACAAATTAACCTTTGCAACTAAAACCGAATTAAACTAACGTGCTTTTAACTTGCTTTTCCAGGTGGAAATGTTTATGCCTTATTTTTTTAACCCCTGTTGTTGTTGCTCAGAAATAAATATTGTACATCTTTGTATGCACTTAGATAAGAATATGGCTGCATTCATCCCTCAGGCACGGTTTTAAAAAGATTTAATCTCCAAACTGGAACTGAATAAATTGCACAAAAAAAATTTACTTTTGCAGACCAATGATGATAAAGAAAAAAAAAACAGATCCGCTTTAATAGTGGTGCTGGTTAATGCCTCCTCTGTGTGCAGTGGATCATTGAGTGTAATTTCTAATTAACACATTGCTATTTACTCTGCTGGATCATTAGGCCTCATCACAAAAGGATAATCCAGACAAACTGAGAGTTTATGCTTCCCTTCCATCTTTCACCACGGTGCTGTTTGCTAATGAGTCGTATGGCAATTATCTAACAAATTAAGACAAATGTTGCCTGTTTAGCCAAGATAAATCTGTTGAGCCAGGCTATAGCATTAATGTGAGTAACACAGCTAGAGCGAAAAACCCTTTTATTTGATGCAAATTCCTTCAAAATGTTTGCTGATGTAGGGAAAATAATAAAGAAATAATAAAAACATGATTATGAATTGAGGTAAGGACGTTTAGGCAACCGACAACCAAAAAAGAGCCTGTTAGTACAATATTCTAAACCACTTTAATGTAATAATGTAAGTGCTATAAAATAACTATTGTTCTTATAGGTACACAGTAGCTTAGCAGGATGTCTTGGATTCCTTCTTCAAAAAGTAAGACAAGAACTTCAGATCTCAGCGACGATGCTGTAGCAGACCCCTCCTTTCATCATGAAAGGAGGGATGAACATTAGGATCAGACGTGGGAGCTGTAACCTATTTGTGAAGCAGAATCATTTGGAAGGTTCTTCAACCAATTTCCATAAGTGGAGTAGCGGGAAGTATTTAGGCTACTCGAAGTATATCACTAATGAGAAAAGACAAAAAGGATTCGTGTGCATGTTTTATGCAATCTCGTTCTGGGTGTAGATGAATAATTATTTATGATTGCAAAGCCTAAAAGGGAGGCAAGAAGATAGCAACTGCAAAGAGACTGGTAAAAAATTTAAGGAGGAAGTTAAATGAATATTTAAGGGAAGATGAAATATTTAATGGAAACAAATGAGCAAAACATTTAAAATGGCATGATAAATAGTAGTGAGTGCCACTGAAATGGCCCTCATCATGTGAGCTATTTGCTGCAGTAGCCAAAAGGTCTCATCCATGCTCATAATGGTGAGAACTCCAGGATACGAGGACACTGTGTATGCAACCCAAGCCCGAACCAATAGCTGAGAAACATTAGTTTTGATTGAGTGCAGTTTGATGCCACAAGGCCGAAACAATTCATGTTTTATTGACTTTAAAGTTCAACTCTGAAAAAAACGTATGATGACATAAACCGTAAATATGCTTACAGTTAATTTCTCAAGAGACATTCTAGGTTAATCATAACATCACCGATCCAGTCTGGTGCTCTGGTATACAGCAACATTTATGAATTTCACCTAACAAGATCAAAAGAGAAAAACAACAACAGTCTGGAGTATGTACCAGCACACGTTCATTTGTTTTCCAAATGTGAAAATAATTAAATCAGCAAACAAATAATTATTCAAGTCAATGAGAACAATTATCTCAAAGATGCCTCTGAGACTTGATTGTGCGTACTGAACTGATTAATTATCCTGCTAAAGATAATTGAGTGGAGCTGGGTCTCTGACTGCTTCCTCTCAGCATACTCTGGCTTCTGTTTTGATCACAGGAAGAATATTATTCATAGCGTATGGTCAATGAGAACCACTCTGCATAACATAATGACACACAGCGGAGAATTGTTTAAGAGATGACTTTTAGTTTTTCGGCAGCTCTGTGTTATTGCTGGATCATAATGGACATTCTGAAAATGGCCATGGCTTGAAATCAAGTGCTTCATGAACCTTAGATTTTATAATATATTCTAATCTTTAATAAATTGCCTATAAAACGTACAAAAAAATTCTAGCGGCGTCCTGCCCCGTGTTCATCTTTCCCAGTTCCACTTTGTCGGTGTTGCTGTGTCACGGCCTTACTAACCTGTGGGCAGACTATCACTTACACTTGAGGCAGACAGAGATCATTACCTCTGTGAATGATGGCAAGGCAGCCCAAGCCCAACAGCTTTATTTCCCAGTTCAACTCGGCTTGCGCAAGCCATCACATCCAGTTAACAATTCCATGGCTCCACCATAAAGATAAGCTCCCTCAATCAGCTCCGTCTGTCTCAGTCGCCACTGAAGGGCCATCAGTCATCACCAGCCGGGCCCGCAGCCCTCCACGTTCGCTTGTGATTGACACCATTTAGAAGACTAAGTCACAATCACTGGGCTGTTTGTTTCACCTCTGTGTTTCCTGTTCATGAAACTATATTCAAATTCATTTTATCAGCCTTTTCACTCTGACCAAACAGGAGCTCGTTTCACATGGAATCGAACAAATGCTGAGATGAGCGAAGTCAGAGGTTTTGACATTTTAATTAGGATGAACACGAGAAGCCAATTGTTACTGTCAAACCACACGAAGGTCATTCCAATAGTTAAGCATCTGCTTGCCATAACATTTAATTGTTACATCCTAATGATACATTTACACGTGAGATCAGGTTGATATTTTATGTATAAGCACACATTCTGTTCAAGGCCTTTTATTCTATTAACCTGTCCTGTCTCCATTAGATCCTTTCTAAGATAATTCTCATATGGCTTAGCCTTTGATAAATATGCTTTTAGATCTACCTAATTAATGCATTCCGCTGTAATTTTCTTCACTTGTCACCCACTCTTTAACCTCATAGCGAAGAAAAGACTTTTCCTACTGAAATTAAAGGTCCTGTGAGACGCTGTACACGTGTGAGCTAATGATGTAGTGTGCTGTTCAACCTGATACCTTATCTTAAGGGCCTTGTTGAAATGTTTTCAGCAGAAATAAATTATTTGACCTCACTAGTATGGAGGGTGGATATCTTCCAAGCAAACATTATTTCTACATTATTCTTAGGTGATAATTCAGACTATTTAATACAACATTTGCTTTAGGGTTTAATACTGGTTAAAACACTCGAGCATTTCACACAGAATTGCTGTTGTTTACATTTTTTTTTACATGTATTTAAATAACTCAACTAAATTTAGATGAATGTTAGTTCAGACCAACAAAGCATTGGCTGGTGTTGAGACAGCATTTCTAAAGGGACACAGGAGGATAGTCCTCCACTACATTTACTATTTCTAATTACGGCAATTCAGCATTTTTAAACGTACCACTCAATTTTACCTTTTGATACCAGCATAATTGCACTTTCTCACCGTGTGACCAAGGGAATATTCACAGGTATAATGAATGAGATGGTGTCCTCATAAAGAGACAGATCTTTGTTAATACTCCTAATTTATTCTGGTACCGTATGTTGCATAGAATCTAAGACGTGTTGTATTTTTAGAACGCCTTGTCATTATTTGCTCTGGGACTCCTGCAGCAGTTGTTGTGTTGTTCAGTTTAGCCAGCTGTCACCTGTTACTGTAAAACAGCTTTGAATAGTCACTGTTAGAGTTGTTGTGTGTTTCCATGGTAACCAGGCTCATGCCTGGTAGTAAAGGAGAGTCTCCACAAATAGTAAACAACTCCCCTAACAACTGTCCACAGAGAGATGATGATAACCGCGTTTAAGTCTGTTCATCTATTATGAAATATGTTTTTAACAGAGTTCCAACGTGGGGATCAATGTGGAAGACTACAGCTTAAAGACCAACACACTTAATATAACTCTGACAAGAGTTACCATTTTATTTAGGCTAAAGTGAATTTTGACAACTGACTGAGCCATCAAACAACTTTAAAAGAGCATCCAATGTCAAAGTTTTCACAAATCAAAGCCTCAGCTGACGCGGAGCTCTTTGAAGCACCTTTTTAATTGAATGTGTCAGGAAAGACGACCAGTATCTGTCAAAGTGCGTGTCTCACATCCAGTGAGTGATGAGAAACAGCTAAACTTATAATTACTCTTTCTGTCACTTTTTTATGATAAATGTTTAAGTTCATCCACACTAAACAATAAATATTACGCACAGAAGCTGCTATTTTCCCACTTTGGCTTCAAGCCCTCTGAAGAATTTATTCACCATTACAGCCAAACAGTGTAACTACAAAATACTTTTCCGTGTCTTTTAAAAAGATGAAATATTTTCTCTGCTGTGTAATTCTCCTCTCAGTATTTCGAGAGATACTGACCTAAAAAGGTTGATCAAAGACTGCTGGAACTCTACAGCCTGCAGCAACCAATAAATTGGTCCATTCCATGTTTTGCACTGACAAATTATTCTCCAGAGTACTAACATTCTTGGTAGCAACTCAATTAGCAAGAGACAGATGTAGCACAAATTCACATTTATGTTTCATGGGCGTTTCAATATTTTATTATTCCACAGCATGTTAGCATGGACGCTTTTATGCCATAGAAATGACAACTATTTGCTAATTCTCACATAAAGTGATAGTTGTTTTGGTGCCTGCTGCAGATTTGTGGGGAAGCTATGCTGGATAAGTCCCGTTAGGTTTTCACACTGTGTTGGAATGGCCTTGAGCGTCTGTGTTCTTTAATGCAACTGTTAAAAGCCAATATTTCTTATCATCGCTGAGGGGGGACTGATCCCACTCACTGTCAATGTAAAGAGAAATGTCGACAAAGGAAACAGGAAAATCATACCTAGAAGAAAAATCACTTATTAATGTAACCTTTTGTGAAGTTTACATATTTATACTTTATGATCCAGTTTAGTTCATGCTGGTTCTCTGGTTGATAACTGACACTCAGCAGGGGAAGTGTAGCAAAAATCTATTCTTCTTTATGTTGTTAGGTACGAATTTCTCTGTTCATTTTAAAAAATCGCATCGTACCAGCGATGCTCATTAATGAACTGTAAACAGCACACGTCTGTCCTAAGGGGAAAAAACACAGATTGTCCATATACCTGGTTTCCATTGCACAGGAGGATACAGAGTCATTAATATGCGCCACAGCCTCACGTCTGTGTTTGAGTGTTTGCTATTAACCCTCAGAAACATCAGTGACCTTTTGCACAAAACCATATGGTTAACAGTGAATCGTCCCCCTGCTGTTCAAGCATCATTTATTTCAGAAAGGCATGAAAACAGAGAAGACAAACAAATACATTCAAGTACTTTAGTTTATTGTAGATTTTAGAAACTTGCATTTAAATGCAAACATTTACATTTTGATCACCCTGTGCATGTACTGCAGCTTTAGATATACTAATAACTAATATTAGATATAAGATACCATCATTCTTTATTCAGTGGGGAAATTCAATTGTTACAACAGCTACAAAAAATTTGTGAGGTGCAAAATAATGTGGCGCGTGTGCAAAGAAAGTTATACATAATACAAATTTACAATTATTACATTAAAATCAAACCTCAGGGATTAATACTCTATGTTGCAGGAACTGACCCCAGTGTGATATGATTTGTCTTGACAGTTACAAATAACCCCAGCAGGAGTCACAAAATCATGGTCTAATGTATGTAATGCAAACATAGAATTTGAAATACAATAACAACTTCATATGTTGTACATATGTGGGGAACATCCGAGAACACCAGCCTCCATAATTAACTGCCATTGAAATGCTCCCTTGAGTCAGTCTGTGCTTTATTAACAAAGAATGCGGTTATTTTTAATTGGCCCTTTCACTGTAAACCAAATGAGATAAAATAACAATATATTATAATGATGATGTATAATGCGTAAATATTAGTAAAAACATTTTACGGTGTTATATTAATAGTGAAATAAATTGAGCCATCATTTATTATTTGTAACATTTATGATATATTATATCGTTGTATTTGTTATTATTATATGAGCATGACATCAGTTTAATTTCACAGTGATTTCACAATTTGAAACTATTTTTGCTGCCTTGTTGACAGTTATTTTTATTGTTATAATTATTAGAAGTAGAATTAGCAACGACTGCTACAGAAACATATTGCAGTGCTCATCACTATTTGAGATGGAGCTGCAAACTGTTTTGTAATTTAGATCAAAGTAAAAGTTAAAAAACTGAAAGCAGGAGACGCCATTTGTGGCACCACAGGAAATGTTCTTGCAGCGTAGCTGAAAGAAGATAACCAGAGGGTTGTCGAACACTTGTGAGGACATCAAACACTTCTGCCTCCTATTGAAGAAATACTGGAGAATTTTTTTGTGAGTCTGTTTCTTTCCTGGCAGAGATTTCAGAGCTGCTGTTGCACTTAGCAGCAGGGAAGCGCCAGTGGAGATCTACCTGGATAGCTTTCCTAACCACAGACTTCTCCCAGAATGCATCATTAGCATTATGCCAAAGATGGATGGCAACTTTCTGCACGACTTGCTGGCCGCCAGTGTAAGAGCATGGTGCAGTCACTCCTCCGGTCCCTTGGCCTGCCTGCTGACCTGCTCTTGGGTCTTAGTTAACATTCAGGGGGCCCTGACCTGAAAAGCAGGCTTGGCAGCAGAACCAAGGTCCCATCGTCCCCAAAGAAATTAGAGGTGGTAATCTTTCAGGAAAATCTCGCTAACCTTCCCAGACCATGTAAATGTAATAGATGCTGCTGATTGCCCTGCTGCTGTTTTGCAGCCCCTTTGTGTCTTGCTGTCACTGGCCATGGCAGGTTACGTTCAATTTGTGGGTATTTGACAGCTCAAAATTGACAAATGATGGCTAGGGCTAAAAGAAGGTTACGTTTAAACACAGCGCAGGTCAATGGGGTAGACGGCTGCGTGCTAAATCACTGTCAGGGAAACCAATGATGCAACACTGTAAGACAACAGGGCACAATAAAAGATAAAGTGCAGGATGTCATACTGATACTATAATCAGCCAATGCCTGCTTAAATCGCACATTCATCTTTATTTTGCATAGACATTCACATATTCTAGTCATTGCTGAATGGAAACTAAAGAAATTGCCATTTCTGTAGCTTTATCTCTTTGTCTGGCACAAGAATGGTTCTGGTTCTAGGTGCATTATAGGGATGCCACTAAATATAAAGACCACTGACAGCCCCTTAACCCTAACTGGGGCTACTCTAGTTTCACTTTAATTAAAAATACTGCTTTGGAAACAAATATTGAATTCTCAGTGTCTGAGATCTGTTACACCTGCTGTAGCAATTTCAAAAACACACAGGAAGTCTGAATAACAAACACTGAAAGAGCCTGGGAACCGAGCATGAGTTGTGGCATCTTGACAAGTCTTTAAGTAATTCTTACAAGAACAAACACCCCTAGGCTCACTTGCTTCGTTGCTTAAGTCAAAACGGAGAGAGTACATACTGTAGAGCCACTAGACTGCCAAGGAATCAGAAAAGTAGAAAAATGAATTCACTAAATGGTCATCACTGTAAAAACATGCGTTGCTGCATGTTGCAAATTCAATATCAGTGTGGTTATGTTAAGAGAAATACATACATGCATGACTATGATTCTGTCACTGTAATCTTGATTTTTCTTTATATTATACGAATTATTTACATTTTTTTAATCCCCTGAAAAAAAACACAGTGTGGCTGCTAATAATAACCATTAGTACAACCCAGCTCTGTGTAGCTGGAGGTTATGTGGACATGGAGTGTCCAGAAAGCTCAAGGACGGCTCACACTCCCAGATTAAACAACATTCATTCTCTGTCAAATGCCTGCCTCCCAAAACTGCCAAGCTAGAGGAAAATGAGCCCCCATACGACCCTCGCTGTAGATGATGTAGGGATAAAACACAAGACAGTTGTGCCTGAAGGAGACTCCGGATAACGAAATAATCTTTAATCTCTGTCCCTTCAAGGCACTTTCAACACCTGTTATTCTTGATGGCACCGTGAGCGAGGGCAGCTCGCTGATTCATTTTAAGCCTGGTAATTATTACACTAATTATTCACTTTGGTGTGGGGTGATTACCAGTCCTCGTTCAGGTGAATACACGTCCGCTTGCGCGCCAGCTGAGGACAGAGCTGCTCTGCGGAACAGTTGTTCCACTCCTTTTTCCCTCGCAGATATTTGACCTCTTGTCATGTTTGCAATCTGTACTTTAGGGGGAAGGGAGAAAAACAGCCAGAAACTTTTAATTGCTCAACAGAAACAGTAGTGAAAGGCACAGGTTCAGCCATCTGTTCAGACCACACCATCTCTTTAGCACAGAAACGTCCTATTTAAACAGGTTGCATTGGTTCCACTTTCCTGTGTGATGGATCTACTGGGACCTGGGATGGGCATTTCCCACAGCAGAGTAGTTGCCATGACGTGCCTCGTAACAAGGAGACATTATTTCTTTTAATTTAATGAGCATCCATGGTATGTTTTTTTTTCTTGCACTTGCTCAATAATTAATGGATCAAGATATATTCTTTTCATTTAACGGGATGCATTTATAATCAGTGCTCAGGGCTCTAAAAGCCTTTAAGATAAATATCCCTGCTCTTTGACTAAATTTAATTCAATTAGTAGAAATACAACATCAAATACTACGCCTCCATTAACAGATCTTTCATGTTAAAAATGAGAACCATGAATATTGCATTTGTGGTCATATGAAAACAATTATTCTCTGCTGCTGTAAAAAAAATAACTTGATTGGCTCGTATTTCACAGGCACCGTTGAGTTTTAGCTCAGAAAAAAATTACTTGACTGCAGACACAATATTGTATCATTGTTCTAATGCAAACTAGCAGAGAGCTCATTTAATTGCGCAGCAAATCGTCAGTATATTTTAACAACGCGTTGCTTTGTATTCTGGGAGATGTTTTCTCTTTCATTGTCAGACTATATGTTGTAGTTTGTTCTTTAATGCTACAAGCAGGATTATTTAGATTTTTCTTATTGTAAACAAATCTCTAAAAATACCAAAGTCAACAACGTGCTTGTCTCCTGCCATGATTCCACCTCCTTACACTGTCTGTGGCCCTCAGCACTGAGTCTGTCATTACTGAAGATTTAAATGTCATGAATATTAATGTTGGCTTGTCTCAAAATATGTCACAGTCCCAATGCAGCTATAAACAGAAACATACTGTAGGTGTTAGGAATAGGACTTGGGAATTATTACAGCTCTCACATGACTTTCCTTGTTAACATCATAATTGTATTTGTTTAAAGCGAACGTTCTGCAGATTACATCCCTCATTCACGTGGGTGTTAATATAAACTGTTTAAAACGTGACAGGTAGGGGTTGTGCATCGTTTGAGATTTGTCCAGATGACTTTGCAACCAAAAATACCAGTTAATGATGTCACTCAGCCGCCTATTGCCAACCTTGACCAGGTCTTTTTAAAGTTATAACTAACAAAAAGCTATTCTTTGCCAGGCCTCCTAAAGGTCAGGTTTCCCCGTCTCTGGAAGCACAGGCGAAATATAAATGCTCTGTAACACCGTCTGCTGATTGCTCTACTCTCTAGGCAATGTCAATTTTGTGGAAGTACTTGCAGATTAAGTCGGCAGGCCGTCAAGGGCCCTTGTAGGAGCTGCTATCTTGTCTTAGCGAAGGGTCCGAAAGCCCTTGTCTATTACTGGAGACACCCCAAGGACAGATGTTTTAGGCTTAGGGGGGCGATAGAGAATAATAGCACATTAGATTCCTAATGTCTCTCAGATGCAGGACTCGGGGGAGACTGAGCTCCTGGGTAATCTGAATTCAGCGTTCTCTTCCTCTCTGTGTTTCTTGTTCATTTCCTCCGTCCTTTCTTCACTCTAGCCAGAGTTGGACCCTCTCTGCCTCTTGAGGTGCTGAATCTTAGCCTGAAGCTACATGCTACACCATCCATTCATCAAACGCATGACCCTCTGCAGTGAGGGACAGGATGCTATGGACTAATGAACTCGCTATGAACGTATGCGTGTCATATCTCTGTACACAGGGGAGGGAATCTTTACTTATTACAGGCCGTCATTAGGCAACATCCCATCCTAATGCTGCAGTAAAAGCTGAGTGTCACTGTGACGTATTGGGCTCTATACTCTATAACCAATATGCATATGATTGCATATGATTTTGCATTAAACCTCCTGCAGGGAGGGAAGTTTGTCATTGAATCTTCTTTCCTACACGCTCGTTTGGCCTGGTAAATATATTGACATAAAGCTAATACATGATGAACATCACAGTAGTAGCGTTTCCCTCCGGAGTTTTGTATTGTCATACATCATATGTAAATTGGGTATAAAGGGATCTTTCTATTTTTTGTCATAGTGTGAATGTTTACACACATGCTAGATATGAAATCCCCGCCCCCACCCCCTGAACACCAGTGTGTTCACCCCCCCACCCTCGGCCAAGGGTACACCTTGATGAGTGAGGAGGGAGGCTAATTCAGTCCTCAGGCTTAATTAATCCTATGTCTTATTTGATGAATGGCTCCCAAATTGTGCTTTAATAGTGGTATTTCTCGTGAAGGGGGGCTGCTGAGCGGCGTATTGACATGGAGCTAGGAGAAAGTCAAAGTCGGGACTTCTGAGAGGCCAGACTTTGGGGCTTTGTTTGCAAAGTTGTTGTCCTCTGTGGACACTGCGAGCCCTGTCCTCTGACGTCAGGCCAGCTGCGGAGAGTGATGGTGCGCTGCAGGGAACGTGTGTTTGTGGATCTCTCCTAGCTCACATCACAGTAGGAGCCCACCGCCTTTGTCTCATGCTGGGTTTGTCAGTTTTGACAAACATGATTTGTTGTCTGTAAATACACACAATGCCTGTGATGTTTTACATGAATGTCTGCCTCAGGGTGCCAATACATTATAATGATGAATCCCATGTTTGACTTCCTAATGAGAGGTGTCTAAACTATTGAAAACCAACAGTTCTATAAGCTCTGAATTTAAATGTGAGGCTTAATTGTTCCGTTATTGGACCAAGGTTACAGCTGAATGAATGAGGTACCTGAAATATGTCATATGTCAAACGTGAAAGTAAATACAGAATCCGCCTCCCAGCACAGCTGTGATACAGCATAATTATTGTGATATGTACGTGTTTCTTCAGATATATCTGCTGTTCAGTGCCACGGCTGCCCTGTTTAATATGAATCCTTTTGTGACAAAGCGCTCTGCTTTAAGTATGCATTGTCCTAACAGGGGTAGCACTTAAAACTAACGATGTCATAAATTTTTCTGGCTAATGTGGCAGGTGTGGAAGGAGCTTTGGCGGGTGGGGTGAGGGTCTGGTGATTTGAGAGGAAGGATGATGAGATTCGGTGGCCTAGCCCAAGCAATGAACTTGATTAAACTAATCTCATCTCTATCAAAGCATCACTGGGATGCCTCTTGTCCCATTATTCACGGCAAAGGGATAATTACAGCGAGATGCGCGGGGCCAGACCCATAGTGCTGTGACTCGGGCCCCGCAGACTCAGGGCTACACCGCCAATAGTATGTGGCCTGTTCATTTTAAACACAGATTAATTATGGTCAATGGGATGGTTCACATCTGTCACTCTTGGTAAGAAAAATGGAAATGATAGCCCTCGAGATGATAAAGGACGTATATTAAGTCATCTCCTAACTGGGGTTTCAAAAGGGATGAATACAATCAGCATTTTAATTTTGACATCAGCACTGTGAGCATCAGATCAATGTGGATAAACTGAGGCAGCAGATTGGATGATATACGCGGTTGTACTGGGAAACCCATAGACCTGTCTCCCAAAACCAGCGTCTACAGGCTTCATGACGTTTTCCACCTAATCTGAGCTGTATGAGGTGAGACAGGAGTCAAGTGATGCTTAAATCAATGTGGTACAGACGGTAGTAAAGTTAAGTCATTTAAAAATGAATCTCAACATTTATTTAGTTTTATTAGTTTAAAAAAAAACAATTTGGATAAATTCTCACCCTAAGCATGTAGACTGATAATAACTGTGCTTCAGTATATTAAACAGAAGTCCAAATATTTTCCCGTTAAGTAAAATGTTTTTAATTATTAGCATATAAATAATTGAGTAGTGCGATATGCATGTAATCCACTCAGTATTTGTGGGACAGAGCTAACGCCTACTCTCATCAGCAGTTTAAACTGTGTGCAGCGGCTTTTTTATTTATGGATACTACGTTGAGAAAGAAAAACACATCCGACTTTTTCCTGGAGTTAAAATAAATACAACCATGAGCGGCTTAATTGTGTGTTTTAACTCATTTAGTGACTTTGTTTGAATGGGTGCATCAAACCCATGAACAGCACAGAGCAGTAAGAGGTGACGCTACTGACCTGTAGCGTACACACACACTCACACACCGGCCCCAGGGGCCCCTGCAGGACAACAGGGAGCCATGAACAGGCCCAAGCAACAGACCCAGCCAGTGTAATTACCTCCTGGAGTGCTGCAGTCGTGTGCTCCGCTCTGCCGTGGTCAGAGCTGTGTGGCCCTCAGTGCCTGTCTGCAGGTTGTTTGTACCACCACGGTGATTGGATTTGCAGGCCTCGAGGATGTTTTTCTGCAGTTCAGTCTTTCAACTCTGTCCCTAAAGGCTGACATCTAGTCACTGAACGCTGACCATGCCACTTGAAACAAACAAGATAATTTGGTTGCATGTGGTACTAGTTTTCCTTTCCTGTCTTTCTTTAAGTCACCCGTGCAGGCTGGTTTGTTGGTAGAGTCAAAACAGCTCCACAAGAACACGTTCTAATAGAATAAACAGGCTGTGCCCAGATATGTGTAGACATGTTTATTGTCTTCTTTGGGGGCTTATATATTGAATTAGAAGTGCATATTAATTAACACCACTCTCTGTGTGCAGTAATTCTTCATATTTGGATCTGTTCCAACGCAGTAAACACACTCTCAGATGCAAATGTTTATTGCTGTAGTGTTTGTAATAGTCACCCTTCAATGAACCAGCATTTTACACGCTGTGACACAACGCTCATAGATTGCAAATTAGGGATGTTTTCACTTTAAACACAGAGGTGGGTACTCAAATCAATAATATTCAAATCTTTAAGTGAGAGACCTGGAAACTGACTTTGAGTTTCCTTATCAAAAAGAAAAAGAAATACTTTGGTGGAGGGTTGTTTGTAGTACGTTGTCCTGCGTGTTGGTGGCACAGTTTCCTTTGATAAGTTCACTAAGACAAGGCAGCAGCGTGTTATGTGGTATCAGCGTATCGGTAAACCAGTGATCTGCTGACATCTCTGTTCTGATTTTTGTTTGTCTGCTGTCTGTGTCACATTAATGCAACGTGCCGTGTTTGATATTTCCAGTGCACGGCTGCTCATACGTCTGTTCTAGTTGTGAGCCACTTGCCAGTCGACTGCATCCAGTTTCACAATGGAGGCGTTTTTATTTATCCTCACAGGACGACAATTTCTATCTTATTGTAGTTATTGTTTTTGCTCAATCGTAACCACTTAACAGAAGCATCCAAAGCTGCATTAAAATACACAAAGTACAAACTTCTGGTTTGACCTGGTCCACAGTCGTGATTTTTTAGTAAGTGTCCATATTGTCAAAACAGCTACTGAAAAGAAAAATTTATAAGAAGGTGATACTGTATTATCACAATGACATGGGAATTTGGATTAAAAGCATCAGTTTTCTGCAGCTTTGTCAATAAAACGTGATTAATAAAATCAGTTGGATGCATTCAGTAGCCCCTAATTCCAGACAGTCAATAGAGCATTGGATCAGTACCAATATGGTTCCAGTACGGTGAGATCCACATCTTTAGGAGTGGGGCTGGTGATATGATGACGACATGACATGAACATATGCACTAACCACGCAGCTCTGAGTTTGTCACTGCTGAGTGGGCTTTAGATCTTGTTTCTTGGATCGTGCTTTAAGTAAATCAATATGTCTTTCAGGCACGGCTTTAACAGCAGCGTCCTTTCATTCCCTTTTTCTCCATCAAACCACACTAATCCTGATTTACACAGTTTAAAACCTTGGCCATATCCCTTACCTTCCAAGGAGATGGGGTAATTAAATTGGTACTTTTTACAAGTCGTACTCAATAAATCTGAATAAATTAACAAGGCATTACGGAGACTGCTACATTAAATTTGCATAGTGTGTTTAATGAATATGCAACTGCAAGTGAAAAGGTCTGCTACTGTGAACTCTTGAAATTAGCATAACTACTTCCAGCATGTTTCTTAAATAATGCTCTCATTTGCACATCACTGAGTTGGCTAATTCTAACTTCAGTCACTGTAGCCTCATAATTAAGACTCTTGCTTTAATTTTTAATGAAGTTTATGTTACATCAATCCTGACAGTAATGAGAGGGACATGGAAACAAAAAAGCTGGTAACAATTAAATTCACCAACCAGTTTGAGGCGTAGTAATTCCTGAGGAGAAATTAAATGACTAATTATTAATTTGATATTCATACCATTCCACGGGTAGACTCACATAACTGCTTGTCTTGATGCCAGTTGTGCTGAAATGCAAAATGCCTTTTCACTGCCCCCCCTTGACTGGGAGGTCTCACAAGAATTTTAGTGCACAATTAATCATGTTGACATTCACGATTAGATGCTTTTTATTGGTCCCCATTTATTAGACTATATTACCTGAGTTGGTTTAACGCCTGTTGAAGTCTGTCAGAGAGAGATGAAGGCATAAACAGAGTAATGATTGAATAACAGTGCGGGCGCTGAGAACTAGAGCTGACTTTCAGCACTTTGACTGAACCAAGAAAACACTAACTTTAAAATAGACCTCCGTCTGTCTTTTTGCTGGTGGTGGCTGTTAACTTTTCAACCTTTTGAGAATGTGGATAAAATACAAAGACGTTTGGACAAAAGTATATGGCCTACATCTTACATAAAACTTTGGACACCAAGAAGAAAAGCAAGGAAATCACAGAAATAGTAAAACAAGTGCTACACAGAACAACTTTTAAAATGTGTCAGTTTAAAAATGTAGACAGCTGAAAAAATGTGTAAAAAAAACTGCACAACTGAACATGTAGTGTTCATACTTCACCCATAAATCACAAGAGTATGTGGAAAGTAATATCTAGTATGTTGATGAAATATGACCAAGATAGTGCCAAAAGGTCTGAAGTTTCCAACTGTTCTAGATGCTGATCTTCTCATATGAGTCGTCACGACAACCGCCTCTCCTGCGGAAAGTTAATTATTTGGGATTGTAATAGCTTTGGTTTAGGCAGGGAGACTGAGCATTTCCCCAGCTGATGAGGCTAATACTCTATCTGTGCCCACCGTAGCTGCGAGGGATGAAGATTCCTCCTGATATGCAGCAGTACTTGACATTTCATTGGATTTTCCTCGTGCCTTTCCATCAGCGCTTTGTAATAGCGCAGACCTCAACTGCAGATTAAATTTGTTTGATAGAAATGTAATTGCATTCTTTTGGTGTGCATGCAGCCTGTGTGTATATCCCATCTACAATTCAAATGCTTTGTCACAAGTGAAGTACTTGCACCTGAACAGGTCAGAGTCAACAACATTATTTTGAAGTGTAGACCCTTCAGGGTGCAGTAATCAACATCACAGTTCATCAGCTCTATTACTACTATACTTCAAAAATAAATCTTCCCATATATGAGCTACGGTGCTGCTTCAAGAACCCTTAATCAACTGGATTTCAGACACAAATACATATTTTTCTCTAGACATTAGCCATGCTTTCCAAGGTCCTTGGCTGCCAGCTATGGGTTGCATCTTCGCACTAACAGTGTCACAGTCTGGTGGAATAATGATGCCGAGTCGGCACTGCGCTCAGCCTTACGAGCTCGCTTTTATAGACGCACAAATACCCGAGCCTCGCCCTAATTAATATGACAAAATCCTTCTGCGGGTTTGCTTCCTGTGCCCTTTTGATTAGCCATGGATTAACAAGACCTTTATGTTTTCCACACTGCGCCCATGTTTTCAGCGCAGGTTAGCTCCCCTATTACTAAACAAATGAATTAGTGCCTGGAAATGTGTCATGCATATTACCTTTCAGCAGGAGGCACATTGAGCTGGTCAACCATAAAGGAGCAGTGCAAAGCGTACCATGCAATATTACTTGTTTGTGTTTCCTTTTAAAGCGCTGTGTGATTTACTGGCGCTCTGTAACACTTAGCAACTCAAGTTTCAGTGTTACAGCAACATATATCAATTAATACATATCAACACAAGTAGCACTTGGTGATTGGTCATTTTGTTAGTCGTTCAAGGCGAACGGTCTTAGTGACTGCAGTCCTCTTTGGTAAACTTCAACAAGGTCTTTCTCTCAAAAAACACAGTGGAGATGTTGGTCAGAAAGAGCAAAGCCCAGTTTGTCTCTGCTTTGATTATCTGTCCACACTTTATATTTGCAAACTTTTTAATGTGAATTTCCTGGTTGTCTTTTCGTTGTGTTACCTCCCCTGTGGGTGTCCCCGGCATCAGCCTGGTGTTTTTGTTTACGTGCGTTGTAAACACTCCTGTATTGTTATTGTGCATTGTGTTGTTGTGGTCTTTAGCTCTCTTAGTCATCCTTGGAGACCAGGCATGTCCCTGATGTATAAGATGAAAGACGGAACAAAATGCCCCTCGTGTGGTCCCAGTTGGTTAAGTGTGTTCTGATCACTGCCAAGGTCTGGATGAACATGAGTCACACAAAGGGCCGTGCCTTCCAACCAACACGCGCTCACAATAAAAGGGGATTTGCTTCAGTTAGACGTCTTACGCGTCAACCCCCAAAGGAGAGACGTGCTGCAGAGGACATGTCAACTTTCTTAGAATTGATCCCAGAGTTCAAAGCTTTTTCATCCTTCATTATTCCATGTAGTTTAATTAATTAGTGCCAGACAGAAGGAGCTGTTTTCTACATTTAGCCTGCAATGAAAGCGCAATTTGAAAGTAAAGCAGGCAGAAAGGTCAAAGGTTGTGAGTTAAGCTAGCAGCTCTGACCTCTTAAATGTATTGTCAATATATTGGTCTGTGTAGTTCAGTCGCTTGTAACCCAATGTAGAACAGCGAGTACAGACACACACCTTCAAACCTGGCGTACATGCATTAATATGACTTTGTCCTGTGATCTTCCCTCCTCATTGTGAAGCTGCACAGATTCATTTTTGTCCTTCTCAAAGCCTTGCGCCTCATTTTCTCCTCTGTGAAATGTAAAATGTGATTGAACTATGTTAATTCCTACTTTTTCTTTAGCATAATAGCCCCTTCATCTGCCTTCTTCGTGGTGAAAGTTCACTCTTCTGTTGAGTCTGTTGTTAATATATTATGATCTCACATCACTTAATATTTCATTACCCGCTCATTTTCAACAATATGTACAGTAACTGAAAATTTCCATGATTATTGCTCATAGGAAACTACTTCATTATACTGTGGTAGTGGGAGTCTCAGCTTTGAAATGGACTCTCTTATTGTTATTCTGTTTTCTCCTCCTCTCATCTTTGTCACATTTACATTTTTTCTGTCTCGCCCTTTTCACTGTGACTTTTCCTTTTGGTCTCTGCTCCTTCTCTGTTATATCTGTCAGCTGCCTAAGTATCATGTGTGGTTTAATGGGATGATTTGTTGTTACAGAGTTGTCTGTCGCCAAAGCTAAATGATGAAATGAGAGCGTGAGCGGCACCGTCTTGTCTCTAATGAATTATGCAGGGGGTCAGGGGCCTCTGTTTTGGTTACAGCCGACAGCACAAACACAGACCTCAGGTAGTACACCCATCAGTCCTGCTGTTTCTCACCATATGGAGCCAATGAACTGGGAAGCACTCACACACACAGACTTTATATGCACTCATGCCTGCAGACACAGGAGCATAATATTATGACAGACACATTTTTCTTTCGTCCAAGGTGTCATAGTGGCACCTCAAAATAATTCATAGATAGATACCTGGATAAGATGTGCAGGTTTATGATTCAGAGACTGCCACCATCTCATGGCCACAGAGTGAAACTGCTGCCTCTCATTGTTAACAATGTTGTGCTTGAAATTGGAAAAAAAATCTATAATAATAATAATAATAATAATAATAATCCCTAAATCCACACATCAATAATTCTTTTCTACGTTTTTCATCGTTTAATTGGATAAAAGTACATCACAGGCAAATTGAATTAGATGTTCCCACCTCTGGTCAATTGAGATATCTGTTACAGATGATGTGCCGTATAATGAATATGAATGCCTAATTTATGTAATTAGACCATTAAGCATAATCCGAGCATATGTTGTCAATGCCCTGAGGTCTTTTTTCAGGTACTCCCCTCTATGCCCCCACTATAAAGCGACTAATGGAGCGTCTGCCAGGAGGACTGTAATCCCGCTGTTTGACTAAATAAACAAATGAATTCAAAATTATTAAATATGAGCAATAATAATCGCAAACGCCAGAAATCTTGTCTTGGTTTTTCCAGTTTCCTTTCCTGGCTCCTCGGTTATTATGAGTATCCCGTCATATAGGCTAAATCTGCCATGGAGGGGCTTCTTAAGTGAGCCCTCTGTCTGCTAATTAATTGTCATTCTGCTGAATATTCATACCTTATCATCAGCGCGTCCTTAATTGCACCGTAAAACATCTCTGGGGGCTGAAATCACCACGGACTTAATTAGAGGCGCAGGCCCATTGGTTGGGTTGGAGAGTCACAGACAGCGAACTGTACCTGCCTTCTCTCACACTGAGCGTGTGTTTAACACCGAGGCCAGGCACATAGCAAATCCCTTTAAACCTACAGGCCTGCCCACGGTAATCTGCGTGACGACAATTAGAAACAACTCAAAGTGAAAATTGGACACATAATGTGCCGGGATTATGAATGTTTGTCTTAAAAATAGAAACTTAATTGTACATATCTGGCAACGATTTGACAATTTATTGGTTGATTAGTGACCTAGAAATACGCTGCGTAAAACCAGAACATGCAGTGAACAACCAGGGTGTCTGACACGTACAAGTTATATTGTTGTAACAGTGACAAACATGCGTTTAAAACAAAATACACAGGACACTTTCAAACATACAATAAAACACTGGGGCTTGACTAAAATCTGTAAACGAGATCAAATAAGAATTCTGCGTATTTAAAACGTTTCAGTTTCATCCATGAGCTCCCCCATTGAATTAATGTTTTCGTGCGCAATAAGCATCACCTTCAGCTTTAAATTTCTCTTAATCGTTCCCTGAAAGGCGTTTTTTCTGCCTTTCCGTGGGTCTGGGTGGCAGCATATCTCAACTCGATTCAGTGTGACAATATTGTTTGGCTATCATTCGCTGCTTTAGGATGAATGGCATCGATCCTCTTTTAACAACATTTGTTTCCTATTGTGTTCGGGGGGTGCAGCAGAGGAGGGCAGACGTGTGAAAGTGGCTGTTTGATTCTCTTTTTCATCCCCATGACCTCAGCCTTTGTGTCTCGTCACCCTGGGAATGTCACGCCTCACTACTCTACTTTAAGATGTTTCAGAAAGTGCCCTTTGTTTTCGCTCCTCTTTTTTTTTTAAGCTCACACAAAATTGTTCTTGGTCCCCTCCTGCTATAAAGGATACTTCAGACTGAGGCACGGTTCACAAGTGCAATGCAATTTGGCTTATCCCAACCTTTGTTCGGGTTTCTACAAATGACCAAACATAGTGCAGACTTGATCTACTGCTGCTTGAACTCAGGAGTTTGGGAGCAGCTAAAAACCCTATTCAGACTCAGAGTCATGGTGGTATTTTCAGTGTGTGCATTCGACAGACACAAAGGCCTACCAATATCCCATAACCCTGGAGCTCAAAAAGCCACACGGTCTGTGTGTGAGGGGAGAAGGGGAAAGAATCTCTGCGCTCCTCTGTGGCGCGACTGGTTAATGGTTGCAGGTTAACTTTGCAAAGCGCAAACTGGCAGAGCAAACACAACTGGCGAACAAAGGCTAGTCCAGTGGGGAGTTGTAAAATTGAGAATTATGCATAAAAAGCCTGAAGTCTGGGAGATGTTCAGATGATTTGCTGCACGCCTCCGTGTTTACAGTTCGTTTTGGTCACATACCATGATCAGCATATTTGCTCGTAACAAGTTCTGTCAGTGGCAGAGCTTTCCGGCTGCTTTGTGTATGGACATATTAATCTTAGAGAAATAATATGGGTCCTAATACGTTTTTTTCCAGCGACTGAATGAATGAATAGGCTGGATGTCAGGAGATGTTTGGCAGTGGGTCATTATCCGCGGTGCTTGAGATGCGGGTTGACTGGGCCACTTCCTTTTGGACAAAACCTTTTCAGCTGAACATTAATAGGAAATGGCAGGTGTTAAAAGCCACTCTGCATGAAAAAATAACGACAGTGCAAGCTGGAAGCCTTAGACTGGACACTTGACATTTTGAAAACGTATTTTTCTTAATTATACTTTTTCTGTAATAATGAAATATTCATGATAACTTAACGCACACCTTTACGCACGCACCCTATGTCTTCTTTCTTTTTTTAAAAACGAGTCTAGGTTTTATTTTGTTAAACAGCTCCTCTGAAGCAGTGAAGAGAGGACGCTCTTCTTCAGCCTGCTCTTGGTTTCTGGGTGAAAGCAGCTCGGTGTCCCCCGCAACGCGATTCTTTTCGTAATCCGTCAGACTGGTGATGGGGAGCATTGTGGATTTATGGGGGGAAATTAGCATAAATTATGAGCAAATCTGTGTGTGAGTGTGTGTGGTCCCGGGCATTGCAAACCCTCCAAGCGGAAAGGTGGCCCTGGCCAAAAGCTTGAATAGCAATAGCTCAAAATAGGCTTCCCATTTGGTTTTCACATTCATATAATTGACTTATGGATATTTTATACAGTTTTCACCACACCATCCTCAAGGGTTTATTTGCATTTCTGAAGTACTTTTGAATCTGTTTTACATAAACACAATACACCTGATTGCCTCATGAAGTTTCAGTTTGAACAGTATTGTTTGCATTGTGTTGATGTTTTCATATCGTCTACTTCCTGTGCGCAGCTCAGGGCAAAATTAACTGAGAAAAAAAAATAATAGTCGGTGTATCAACGGAGTAGCTCGTGGAAAACGATTTAGTATGGAACAGGAACTTTATAAACAAAATGACAGAGTAGCACTTCTCAGCGTTTTATCTCCATAATAATTTGACATTGACATTCAAATCCACATCACGAAATAAATATGACAATGATACAATTATGGCAAAAGCTTTTTTTAAACACATAACTATACACATAAATATTTTAGTAAACAAAATAAAATAAAAAACAACACACATCAGCTCTACCAGCGGCACCGTTTTTTAAAACACTTTAAACTGACAAAATATTTTAAACGAACACGCATTCGCCAAATTATCTCCAAGCCGACTCCAAATCCGTATGCAGCTCTGCTGTGCAACTGTAAAGTCCGCTGTAAAGTATTAGCGCATACCTTCACACACTGAGTGCCATCGCAGTTCAATTCCGGTTGCCGAGCCTTTTCACCCCATTTTCTGTCTTCAAATGGAAATGATTTCCATTGGCCCAAGGTGTCCATGTAAATAGGTGTAAATGAAACCAGATTATGCCTTCCTCCCAGCCCCCTCCTCCCATGGCAATTGTCATGTGATAGCAAAGAGGTGGCACATTAATGGAGCGCCTCTACAGGGGTCTTTTCTGCTCATGTCACTACATAAAACTATCAGATGGTTAGAGGAAGGCCATGGAGGCATCCACTTAGCTCGTCTGATCAAGGACGCCAAATGAAGTCTATTCAGCTTTGCTAGCGGGACAAGCTGACTTACTTTACAAGAAAGACTTGCAGCAGCCGTCACTCCATAAATGTGCACCGTCCGCCCGCCTGCACACTGCAGAGGCGCTCGACCTGGCTGCTTTACGCACAGCGCAACTTCAGCTTTGCGTGCACTGAAACTTTCGCGTCGGTTGTTTTCATGAAGAGCTGCCGACTTTCGCCACGGAATTAAGGGAAGCTACTTTTTTTTTAATTGCTTTTTATTTCCTGAAAATATCAAGGATGCCTCGTCCTGGGAGAAACACGTACAGCGACCAGAAGCCACCTTACTCCTACATCTCCCTCACTGCCATGGCGATCCAAAGCTGCCCAGAGAAGATGCTGCCGCTCAGTGAAATTTACAAGTTCATCATGGATAGATTCCCGTATTACAGAGAAAACACTCAGCGGTGGCAGAACTCTCTGCGACACAACCTGTCATTCAACGACTGTTTTATCAAAATCCCGCGGCGCCCAGATCAGCCAGGTAAGGGCAGTTTCTGGGCTCTGCACCCGAACTGTGGGGACATGTTTGAGAATGGAAGTTTCTTGAGACGCCGCAAAAGGTTCAAAGTGCTGCAGGCGTCAGATCATTTGGCCCCCAGTAAGCAGTCGGATGCTGCCCATTACCTCCAGCAGCAAGCCAAACTGAGACTAAGCGCCTTGGCAGCTACTGGCACGCACCTTCCCCAAATGTCAACTTACAACCTCGGTGTGTCCCAGACGTCCACATTTAAACACCCGTTTGCCATCGAGAACATCATCGCCAGAGAGTACAAGGTCCCGGGAAGCCTGGCGTTCTCCACCATGCAGTCCATGTCCGCCGGGTACCCGCTCCACAACCAGCTGACGACAGCCTGGCCCCACATGTACAACACCAGCGTGATTGACACAGCGGCCCCAATCTCCATGGCGAGCAGCGACTACAGTGCCTATGGCGTGCCCATCAAGTCCCTGTGTCACGGGGGACAGTCGTTACCAGCGATTCCTGTGCCAATCAAGCCCACCCCGACCTCCATGCCCGGCTTCTCGGCGCTACCTCCCCACATCCCCGCGTTTCTATCAAACTCTCCACAGTCTCTGAGCCCGACGTCCCCACAGACAGCGACGAGCCAAAGCAGCCCCGCAACCCCGAGCGAGACTCTGACGAGCCCCTCCACGCTGCAGTCTGTGGCCGTGCACTGACCGGATGGACGCTGCGCTGCACGGACTGCTGGCAGGCTCCCAGGCCCCTTTACCAAAACCCAAAGTTTATATTTTCTGTCGTCGGAAACTATCAAGGCGAGTTGCAGTGGCATATCGATTTATTTGTGTAAGTGTTGAATGTGTCGCTTTAAAATTTGTGTCATAAAAGTCCAGCACAGAGTCGCACAGCGAAGTATTGCTTTTGAAAAATATAAATTATTTGATAGTTCTATTTTTCATTTTGTTGTGAAATGTGAGTGTTGAAAGCGGAGCCACTGAGGGAGATTCCATCTGGTTCAAGTGTCTGCGATTCCCGTGGCTGATCTGGGGTTTTATCAAATAGCAAAACTTTTGCACCGTTTCTGTGTGACCACTGTAATGTCATTGAAACTGCGAGGCGACGTGTCTCATTGCTGTTTGCTTTTAATGTGGGAATGATGGGTAAGGGTATACCAAATAGGAATAGGGTTTAGATGTCTTCTTGCCATCCATGTAAAAAAAAAGAAAGCAAACTGAGTTATGAAACCTTTTCACAACTGAAAAGTAAACTTGTGAGACGTCCTCGAAATGCAAGATGTGAATACTGCAAATAACTGATATTCAAATGTTGTAAAATGCACTTTTTAGTTTTATGTTTTAGATATCTATTTTCCAGAAAATGTTCTGTGAAGCATTTAATTTAAAAGGCTGTGGTGACCATGTGTATCAGATGCTGTAAATTTGTACTTTTTTAGGTAAAGCATGCATTCTAAAAAAATTGTGTTGTTACAGTTGTTGTTATTGTTGTTGTTTTGTTTGTTTATTATTTTTTTTGCAAGCATGCGTGCTTTCGAAAAGTGTGCAAACAGTCTGCAATGAATTGGAAAAATGGTCATCGAAATATTTTCTCATTAAAAGTGAAGTAAACAATCAACAGCTGCTTCTGAAGGTTCAATCAAGACGTATTATATTTATTGTTATTATTACTATAAATTACTATTAATAATATGATTACTATTGCAAAGATCTCCTGCATTTATCAAACACGATTTGTAAACCATTATTATTATTATTATTATTAATATTATTATTATTATTATTATTATTATTATTATTATTATTATTATTATTATTATTATTATTATTATTATTATTATTATTATTATTATTACTGTATTCATAGTTTTATCCGGACCTGTGTGATTTCCGAGTGTGAGCATCCTAGTGAGTCAGTGGGAGAGAAGCGAACCGTGCTGTCGATTAGGATGCATGGAGTTGCGATGCCATGGTCACAGCGCAGACAACTGGGCTCATTCATCAAGCTGTAGGCCAAACACAATTAAAGCCAACAACAAACATTTTTCAAAAGCCGCACAAATTGTGCCGATTACATTTACAATTGTGAAGTTTAAATGTCGCAGACGATTAAAAAATATATATAGGTCATTTTATTTTTTCTTTCAACGAGGGATTTTCCTGAACTGAAATCAACAGGTTTATAAATCCAAGCGGTTTATTTTCTACAAGGCGCAAAATAGATTTTAACATTTTCTTATTTGTTTTTAGGAGCGTGAATACAAATCTGCCTCTTCTATAGAAAGCAACAGCCTATTCCGGGGTATTAAACAAATACATTAGAATTCCGTCACTTTATGCAATCGAGTAGATCAAATAAAGGGTCTCGGGCCACTTCATTCTCCCTCATTCACTTCAATTGAAAGTGCAAAGAATGGCAAACTTAGACTGGGCCACCAATGTAGATTTAGCCTTTTTTCCAGCAAGACAAAAAGACTGATTTTTCACAAACACATTGCTGACTGGGGAACTAGGAAACGAGCTGCGAGACCCTTTTGGAATTTAAATCCACCCCTCCCCCACGGACTGTTTGTACAACAGTGTTAGTTTTTTTCTCCCCATTTGATGAGTGTGTTTATGTGTGTGTGCGTGTGTGTGCGTAACATTAATTGTAACTGTGGTTGTTTACATGAATTAAAACTGCAACGACACATTACGAGCTTTAATTTTCTGCCTCGACGTGAAAACCCACATCAGCAGACGTGGAACTTTTTTCTGGGGTTAAAAACAATTCTGGTCTTTTACCACCTGTCTCACACAGGTAAAAACTGCAACGACCTTCACCAACAACAGATATTTACAGCAGATTTTCTATTTATTCTGTGTAATTAACTTTGTCTTATTGGTTGCCTGTGTATTGCACTTTTTTATAAATAATATGTAAATAAAAGTCTTTCATTGTAAATTCATTCCCAAATGTCTTGCAAAAACAGTCAATATTTAAATGTTATAATTTAAAATGCAACATCCTGTTTCATAATTATGTTATATTATTAATGTTGGGGGGCTGCTGAGCCATATAAATGGCATCAATGGTAAGAACTCAGTCTAGGCAAATACGTGAGGCTGCTGTTAAGCCACTGTGAAGTCACTTGCATTAAATATCCCGCTACCAGTGAAGAAGGAGCACACTGTACAAGCTGTATGTGGAACCTGACACTCATTAAATCAAAATAAAATGTCTGGCAAATGAATTTCTCTTAATAAAACCTTGAGACAAAAGCGTCTGTCATCACAGTTTTAATCTGCAAACCCACTTTTTTTTTCTTACACAATTCACAGTCGGTAAAACCTGTTGTGACTGCCGAGCGCACAGCATGACCGTAATGTACGTCTGCATCGCCCTTGTTCTCTCCACCACCTTACACACAGAAGAAGGTCGTCTGATGCGGGGGATGAAATATAGACCACATGCAAAACCCCTATGTTGTAGTTTAATTAAAATAATTCATTAAAGTGGTGGCCCAAGGTAATTAGCATGTATAATTTATGATTTGCTTAATGCATGCAGGCAGTGGCCTCCGCAATAAACTCAACTTAACCTCAAGTAGGGGACTGATACGGACAGGGTGTTATTTACTGTGTTTATTGTTTGGATATTTGTCAAGTAGGATGCAAGTGTTTCATGAAACCCTGGCTGTTGTCTGGCTTCCACAGCAAAAAAAACAACAACAATTTATTTGTTTATGCATTTATCTTGTGGATTTATGCTCATTCATAAGTGAAGCTGTCAGATTGGTTGTGAGGAAAACGTATTTGCCATCGCCCTCACCTCCTTTGATGTGTATGTATTTATAGTTCTGCTGCTGGTCAGTTGTGTTGAAAATAGTTTATGCTGACTCTCTGAGCTGACAGAATGAGGACACACGCGGTAGCTCGTCCTCTCTCCCACCGCAGGCTGTCAGCGCTGACTTTTAGAAGAAGCGAGGTAATCAGTGATAGACAAAAGTTGCATTAATTATGCTCTGCAAACGTGTCAATCCTTGACAAGCTTTTGACACTTTGAAATATGGCTATTGGCTATATTTTATTATTTCTTGCAAGTGCATGTGGTTTTGTAAGGAATAAAAACAACAAGCTAAAACAAATATTTTCAGACGGTGCCGTGGACCATGGTAAACAGATTTATTTTAGTGGTAAATGCAGCAGCGTGGTCCTCTCCTCATGAGGACAAGAAGCCAGACGTTACCAATGGTCATGGTTAGCTTCATAAAAGTGAAACTGCTGTCTACGTGCTGAAATAATCAGCCATCATGTGTGACTCCCAGGCTAAAGACATTACATGGCTGTGTCAAGGGGCCAAAGGGCAGGTATAGTGGGCAGCTGGAGGGAGAAGCAGGGGAATGCAGTAGCATTCAAGGCTGGATCAGCCAAACACCCATGTGTGCATGAAATTAGAGTGTCAACATCTGATTCATGCTGCTGGGTGGTGACTGTGAAACAAATTATGTCAGCGGGTGGCAGCAGCAGAATTCCACCGAGCTGCAGCAGACAGTGGTTATGTGGATGCTGCAGACTCTGCTTTGTAAACTATGACAAAGTTCTCTGGACAATAGGTTCCAGTGAATTTATAGTTTTCAAAGTTGTTTGCAGACATTTTTTAAAGCTTTCGGTGAAGGCAGATCTGATGGTTGTTGGAAATGGGCTGATAATTGTTATTCAAGATAAGGAGGCATATTGTTGAGCAAGGGGAAGGATAAGCTGGCATTTTTGTTCTAGCAGCAGCAAAACATTTTTCTATGAATGTTGCATCCAAGAGAAAGAAAAACATCATTTTTCCACTGCTTTTGCTGGTGTTTGTTAATTATTATTGTAGTGGAATTTGTTGTGATCACCTTATGCTCCACAGACTGTAAAGCCCTTATCTAGTAATAAAAACTTTTCTTGACTGCTGTATTAACGTGACATTCCTCAGGACACTGCTGTCACCGTCCGGGCTTCATCCATTTTCTGTTGACATTATGTCTGTGTGGGTGTCTTCTCGCTGGCAGTGTGTGCTGGTCATGTTGAGACAGGGCGAGACAGAAAGCCGTTCATCACATTTCAGGCTCCAGCCCTGTCATCCTCCACCTCCAGACATTTCATCTGACACCTCACATGCTTAATTTTGTCATCAAAGCGATCAAATCAACATGTCTTCACATTCATCTGCCTCACAGTGAATGATTTCTAATACCATTGCTTGAATTGCAGAACGGGTCTACGGCGCTCTTCTCCGCATTTCGCATGCCTGTGCAGGGTGTGTTCTTCTTAGACTAGAAGTTGCTGCCCTGTCCCAGCTTGTCTCTTCTAGCGCATCTGTTGCACTTGCAGCATTTTGGATAATTATATTTGTTATTTCTTCAAAGAAGCTCGAGTTTGACCAAATGCTTGTTCATGCAGAACCTGAGTGTGGGAATCCAGCCAAGTCCTCAAACAAACAAGTCGCTTTAATGAAGGTACTTAACAGATTTGACACTACAATGTTTTTGCTTTTTGAGTGCTTTAGCTGTTAGGTGTTAGAACTGTAACGGATTCTGTGGATTTTAGCAGCCTGCTATTTCCCCCTTTTAAATGTGGGACGAAGAGCTAATTTATCACCTTTCCTGGGGATCTCATCATACCATAGCCTCTCCAGCCATAAACTAACACTTACACATGACTTCAAAGGTGCGCTGGGTAGCAGAGGTGAGAAAAGAGCCTACATCCACTTGAGGCCAGTTCCTTCAAGAGATGAGATGGAGCTGATTAACAGGAGTGTGCAGCAAAGCCCCGTGGGGCAGCAGCTGGAGGAGCGGTCCCCACGGGAGCACGGGGAGAGGTGTGAGTTTTGACAGCTCCCGTCTCTCCCCTCTGGATACTGCAGGGTCAGGGCAGCCTCAGCGGGCCCGGGCTCTGCACTGCATAGGAAGTCGGCAGTAATTGCCGTTCAGCCAGTGGGACAGAAACAGGGGCAACAATGAGCAGTGAAGAACACACAGCCCGTTTCCTCTTTTGTCTGAATGTGTTTGAGGAAGGATGCTACCTCCTCTCCGACGGAACAAAGCCGCAATAAAGTCTTCACAATCACATACAGTCTTGCAGAAGCTGCTGAGGAGGACGTATCGGGCCGGTGGAGCTGCACACTCAGGGCCTTTTCCCTTTCCCTGCGAAGGCCCAGATGGCTGCTTGTTATTGCATAACAAGGCTGCATTGTTTTGTTAATGTAACTTCATCTGTCTTTGATGTAATCTCATGTTGTCATGGCTGGTGTGAAAATCCCTATTAAGTGCATGATCCTGTACTGCGCTCATTGTGATTGTGATAATCTCCTGCATTGAAATTCCACTTTGTTCCTTTGTTTCTTTGTTAGCAAACACAATGCGAGGTTAATTAGCAGCCACTGGTAACCTCCGCGTTCCTGGATACTTCATCACAGCTAAGTGTACTCTTCACGGAGAAACGCAGCCGCTGACACTAACAAGACCAAATACAAGGCTTTGAGGCAGAATACAAATGCAGCGGCAACTTAATCCCTTTCAGGCGAACACACAGGCCCCTAAAGTATCAACTGTGATTCTGTCTTCATGTCAATAATTGTTCTCATCATTGTTTCTGCTCACGGTGTGAAAACACACAGAGATTTAACTAAACTACCGCGGCATCAGGAAGACGTACACTTGCAGTAAAGGTTGCATTGATGCATTTTATTAACGTTATTGTGGTTATGGTTATGAATCCAGCGCGTCAGTATGTGATTTTCTGTTTCCTCCGTGGCACAGAAACTCACAGAACAGTGCATTTCTCTGCAGTGTTGCCCTTCCGCCACTTCAGATCTCCCCAGTCCCTGGTGGTCTAATTTATGTTAAGTCACAAACCTCCCCTATGGCTGTTTTGAAATGTTCAGAATGGAGACTGTGTGCTCCAGGTTTATGCCAGCGCCACAATCCCTTGTGTAATTGTTCTCTATGGGAAAGCACATCTCAGTGAAACCATCTGCAAGTCCATGGGGCAGTTTCCTAAGAATGAGTGGACTTGGGGGTTCCACTGCAATCCAGTTTCTCTTGTGAAGCAAGTAATTAATTCAAATCTCAGGAAGTCAATAGCTGCCCGGATCAGAGGCACGTAGCACACAGCTGCTGATAGCTCCGAACACACTGCTCAGGAAGCTGCCAGACAAAAAGGTTACAGCGTTTTGCTCACACCCACACGAGGCTCAGATAGCACCGCCTTTACGCTGGGAGTGTTGTGCTCTCCTACCACGAGTCGTGCACTTCATTGATCTTAAATTGCAAAGATGATAAGAGCCATGAACACACTTGGGAACTGGCTTCTTTATGAATGATGTAATGCACTGTCAATAAACAAGCTTTCAAGGTTCTTGAGGGTCCTCTAGCGATAATTATTTATAAAACTAAAACTACAAACTACCTGCTACAGACGATTTGGGATCATGCATAACAAAGATTTAACTTTTATTTTATACTTCATTTTCACATAGTTGTGTCAGGAGCCCGCAGTGTGCGGCTGGTTTTGTGATTATGCACGAAGCAGCGATGCTCCTCTTCTGCATTTTTGGGGTCATTAAATTCATTAGCTAACACACAGAATGATGAAATGTGATGAAAGAGCCAGGGCAGCACTTTAAGAGCCACAAATGAACATCACTCGCCCGCTGCTGCCATCTTTCTTTTCCACGAGCTGCGGAATGACTGCGCTCTTGAAGTTGTCCGGCTATGCTTTGCATCACTGTGTCGGATGTCGAAATAATCAAGTTGGAAACCCGAATGTGTCAGATTCCCTTCTAGACGCCTCGTCCTCGTGACAGTATGTTCTCAGAGAAGAAGAGAGAGAAAGCTTCAAGTGTAGGGCGCCAAAAGTTTGATTCGCAGGCTCCTGGAGACGGGGCAGGGCTGGACTAAATGCCTCGCTGGGCTGCTCCCTACAGCTTATTGTTCTCCAGTCCATGGAGGAAGCCGCTGCTGTGCTTCCAGCCTGTCTCTGACAACAAGTGTAAATAAGGATCTAAATAACAAACAGAGGAATGCGAGCCTGTGTGTCACAGTGAGCTTCACAGGGCCCCGTCCTGGCCCTGCAATGTTCACCTTAACGACTCTGTCAAAGGGAGCGTGCGACGGTTGGCTAATTTCCTTTCTTTGGCGTCATTAGATTGACACAGTGTCTGGGCCCTGCAGCGACAAATGAATTATAAGTTATTTTGATGATTTGCACGTTAGGTCAGCATGTAGTGTAAAGGTTGTGATAAACTGCTCTGTCATGTATTTCTCTCTGTAATAACTGGAGAGGTACGAGTTATGTTACACCTCCAGAAAGCTATTTCATCTGTCACCTGCGGTTCCCAACACCTGTTTTAGAAACTTCGTATAATGTCAGCATCGATGTTTCTTATGAGAGGAAAATAAATACTGATTTGGTATATTTTCCAACTGTGGCCAAACTCTTATGGTGTCAGTCTCCAGCCACTTGACCTTTGGCAACAGAAGCTGCTCCTTACTTGGAGTGTATGTTGTGCGGCTTGGCTGAGGGTCCTCAAACGCATCGGGAACTTATGAGTCTGCGTCCTTCTGACTGCCTCTCTGCTTTGGCGAGAGCATTGTGCAGGGCTGGAAAGGGCTTGCCCTTCTGGCCACAAATCAGCAGGGAAAGCAAGCCCGTATCTTCAAAGGGTGGGCCTCCCCCCGTGATTTACAACCCCCACGGAGATGAAGTTAGGCACGGCCACTGTCTCTGCACCTGGGCCTTTATCAAGCAGCCAGGATGAGCTCTTTGCAGAAAACATTCAAATGTACAAGGAGCAGATTAGGCTGACTCAATCTTCTTTTGCTTGGAAAGAGAGAGAGAAAAAAGAAAAGGGAACCGGCCGACTTCAAAAAGACCTCTTTCCCCCTGCTTCTTGAATGAGTGAAAGGGTTTGGGAATGAAAACAGCCTTGTGTATTCAAAGTGCTAATTCACAACTTATTCCTCTAATACACTCATGAAGCACTTTTAATTGTGTTAGTTCGCATTCCAAAGACATGTTTGTAGCTTTTAATTGGAGGTCTCTTTGAAATCATTCACATGCATGACTTGTGGGGCCAACTTAAACAGTTCTCATGTGCTTGGCTTGAATGCTGCTTTTAATTCCCAGGTCTGAGCAGCAACCAAATATTGGCTCCTGGGGAAGAAGTCATCAACGAGTCAATTTAATTCAAAAGCAATATAGGCAATGAAATATCTTTCAAATGTAACTATATACTTTTGTTTTGTACATAATAACAACAGGTGGATGTTTAATATAAAACTGGTTGGATTCTTGATGATTGGATTAAATTTTTCTCAGTGATGGAATCAAACTAGAAGGGGGGGGGGGCAGCTATTCCTATGTCAATCTCTACACATGTCCACAGTGTTCAACACACTCTGGCAACCTCTGCAGTTCTCAGTTACTTTTTTCAGATAAACTCTTTCTCCTTGAATGAATTCTTTCTTAAGCCATTGGGCCTTCCTCTCCTGAACCATCCTTTAATCCAAAGAAAAGGCCGAGAGAACTGGCTGTCATTTAATGCTGCCACTGCCAGGACTCTTGGCTTAAATAAAGTCAGTGTAGCATGAATCTAATTCTGTGGATGTATGGGCCTGGGACGGCAAATGTTGCGTCTGGAGAGCCAGTCCTGCTCAAAACCTCCGTGCGAATGCCTGGCGACTGCACAGTTACCGCAGTGAAAGGACCACCCACTTAGGGTTGAGAGGGGATTTGAAGCTTCCCTGCCTCCTCATTCCTTTCCAGGCCTTTCGGATACTGTTTGTAGCTCATCCAATTGTGCCCCTCTTAATGTTACTCTATAGCTTTCTGAAAGTAAGCTTCAACTGTCAATCTTTCTTTGGAGACAATACCCGAGTGTGTTGATACATCTTGAAGGATTTTCTCATAGGTTTAAGTATACTTTATTAAATCTTGTTAATAGTTAAGTTCATAACAAACAGAGACAACTCAAATATTGACCTTAGACTTTGGGATTTAAGCACAGAATATGCAAATGCGCCAAAACTAATGCTGCCCTTAACTTCATGAATAGAGTTAATTTGAAATTAAGAACACTATTTATTAATGTCTGTCTTAATTTGAAAATCCAACATTTACTGCTGAATAAGTCCAGTTTTCTGAATTGCTGCCATCGTTTGAATCTCAATGCGTTCTGGCCAGCGTCCCCGGGGGCTTCTCTCTTCTCGCTTTTGCCAGTTTTCTTTGAGGTCTTGTATATTTGGATTTCCCGCTTCACTGCTCCACCCCAACATGTTCATTTCCAACTGCCCATCTCCATTTACAACCTGTTTTTATCAACTTTTTCCACAAAGCACAACAAAACAAAGGGAGGGGAGCTTCGCTGCTTGTGGGGGGCTAACACAGCCAGGAACATTGTCCATGAACTTCTCCTCATCTCCATCCCCCAGTGTTATAGACAAACAATCCTTTCCATATGCAGTGGAAGGGGTCATGGCGTTAACAGAGGGAGGAATGCTTTGGGGAGAAAATATTGTTCAGCAATGACACAGAAGTAATTTGGGTCTCACTGAGTGATTTCATCAGGGTCTTTTGTTGCCTCAAAGTGTTTGACCCAGAGGTCCCTGTCAGCCGTGTTGTTAATGGGAGCCGGAGCAGAGTGACAGGCCCAGAAAGTAAAACATTTTACTACTAATAGCAGGCCTCCAGAGGCTTAGGCATAAATATTTAAGCTCTTCTCCCTTGTCCCAAATACTGGGGGGTCTCCATGGTGCATTTATCTATAATGCAAGAAAAAGAGCAAATATATCCGCTTGATGCTACTATACCAGCTTGTTGGCATTTGTTTATCAGCTTTGTTAAGTGAAATGAGAGCACAGGCTGAAAAACTGTAAGAAATTAAAGAGAAGCAGAAGCGTTGCCTCAGCAAAGTTCTAAATATTACTTTGAAAAAACAGCCATGTCCAGTAAGCTCTGAGAAGATTTCCCTAATGTAGCTTGGCATGAAGGACCGGTACGAGCTCGGGCCTATTTCTCAAAGTAAACTTCATTAAAAAGGCTATGTGGCTTGTGAAGGTGGTCTGACGTGCCTTGAATGATGGTCTCCACAAACAAAGCTGCTACACAAGCCATCGAATTATCTCTGTCAAACTTTGGCGTAATCTGAGCTGATCCTCTTAAAAATATTTAAATGAAAACATTTGCACATCAATGGACGCCATGGCAACGCAGTGTGTATTCTTCTTCAGGGTGCCTCTTTAACACTGAGCTTTAGAAAAGCACATCTCCTCTGTTGTGTTGACAAACAACAAAACAAACAATATTAAATGGAGGCGCTGGGTTTTTTTTCCACATTGCTGATGGATGGAGGAATCTGAAAAGACTGAAGGAACCCCGAGTTGAATGAACACTCAAGTTAGAGACGCTGGTAATTGTATGATTGGTGCTTGGGATGTGTCGTTATACACAGGCTATAAAGCAGAGCGAGGGCGTTTTGAATAAGATAACCAAGGTTGTGAGAGTGAATTTAATGCAGAACCCTTGGTAAGCAATCACTGAGCCTCCTCATCAGTACTTTATAGCTGCATATTATTGCTCTCCATGGTGAGACCTGTGAGGAGCAGCTCTCCCCCTGGTGGCGGAAAATAAATCAGCCTGCATGAATTTACACCATCTCCCTGCTCAGGTTTGACTCCTTCACATCGCCCCTGAATACATTAGAACAGAAACTCGGGCGTTTTGTGGGTGCAACTGTTGCAACAAAATGTGATTATGTTTGTGAAAATAATAGTGCTTCCGCGGCGCTTCCTCTGCACTCTGGGAAACAGGCTATGGATTAATATAGCTCGTGGCTTAATTGAGTTTTGGATGGTGGATTAATTAATTTGTGGCTAATAGGCACAAACATGGGAAAACAAACTTCTTTACTTAAAGCTCACACTGTACATGCATTTAAGTAAGTAATGTAAATTATGCAGAATGTGTTGATTATTCTGACAAAGAGGTTTTTGTAAGAGGTGCTTTACAAGATTACTCCTTCCTGGCATTTTATCAATTGTACACTTCCATAAATAAGTTATGCAGCAGATTTGAATTATTAGTCCGCTTTGCTCTAACAAATACTGCGCTGTGATTAATGGCACGGGTTGTTTATAAGTGAGCTAATGTCATTAATTTTACTAATACAATAACATGTAGTATATTTAATACACCATAAATGCACTCTAGGCTGTACAGTGGAGCACAAGAATACAGATATGAGTATGTACAAGGGGCCGTCACTCTTCAGTATCACAGCGTTGAGACCTCCACACGACGCTGGATGTGTATGTTTTAAACTTACTCCTTTGTTCTTTAAACCCTCACTTTCATTTCCCCAGAAGAAACTGGATCTCTGATGCAACACGAAAGAAGATGTGGAGCCTGTATGTAACGCTGCTGCAATCCATGCCTGCAAACCGATAGCTTACAGAAATAGAGCCCCTCTGGTCCTCAGCTTAAAATGTGCTTTAATCAGCAGAACATCAATTAACACTTGGAAATAAAATGTCACCTTGCCGTTTCAGGGGAGAAGGTTCTCCCCTCAAGCTTAAGTCGGAAAACTTTTACATTCTTTCTTATGGTAATTTTCTCATTGCACTGTGAGCTAATGCCATCTTCATTTACTGGGGCGTTAATTATATTTGCAAAGTTTCAAAACTTAAAAAAAAGAAAAAACAGCCAAACTGTTGTAGCAGAAAATGTCAGAATTCAAATATGTTATTCCAGAGCTAAATTTTAATCTAAGTTCTGTGTCAGGAAAAGTCGACAGAGTTGATCTTTAGATACAACCAACACAAACTAAAAAGATGGACCAGGCAGATGGTCTGGAGACTTTAAGGGCATAACAAATGATAAGACATTAAATTAGGACAACTACTTCGAAAGAAACTTGACTTTAATGCAAAAGCTCTAACAAACACACAGAATAATTACAAAGACACTCCAGCTAATTAAGAAATTAGGTTAATTTGCCTAAAGGACTGTTGCTCAATTTGAGGTTTCTTCTTCCCAAACACAGACCAACGTGATCCCACAGTGATGATGGGAACCCACATTTTTACTGTTCGGATTTGGCTCCTTTGTAAAACGCAGCATGTATGTGGTGATGTACAGTAGAAGTGAGCAGCATTTATCAACCCAGTCCTGCCTGTGTGATAATTCTCCAAAGTTAAACAGCCATAAAAGGCTTGAGAACTCTGACCTTCACAATCTAACTAAGCAAGAGAAGCCAATGATGTGGAACAGGCCCATCGCAGCACTCACACGATGACAAACTACGCTCCAGCTTTGCTAAAAAATAACTGTATGTCTTCGATGACATATATAGCGCCAGCATTTCAATACGATCCCAATTTATTTTGCACTAAAACGGTTTATTGTCGGCTATAAAGCATATGCAGCAAGAGGCGGAAGGACGAGGCTGCTTCGCTGCAGCACGCGTGTCTCAAAGGCACATTGTTCTCTGTGCAGCTCAAGAGCTCATCTCAGTGATGTGCCTCAGCTCCACAAGAAGGCCATAAAAACTATCAAAACTTATAAAGCTTATCATTAGTCTGCCTCTTGTCACTCATTCCTGCTACTTTACTCACAGTTTGCTGTTTTCCTACCACGACTTTCTGCCAACTTGTGAGAAACTTGTATTGTGAGTGGGAATTTTGGCACAACAAAAACTAATTTTGATCTCATAAGGGGTGTTTTAGAACAACCCCACCTCCGCCCCAACACCCCCTCCACACACACACACACACAAATACAATGAATTTACAGACATTTAGGGCTCCCGAGCAGTATTTGTCACTTTCTGTCAAAAAGTTATTATAGAGAATAAAACGAAAGACAAAAAGCGGCTTTGCGTGTTTGTGAGATGCTGTCACGATGCGGGGTCATTTACAATCCCATAACATATTCAGACACTGAGCCGATAAGCGAGCGATACATCTTTCACCATGCCTGCCCTTCACACTTGTCATAGCAGCACCATAAACAGCATCCATAACAATTGAACCCACAGAGGGAAAACCTCCAATATGCAGAGGAGCCTGGAGCTAGGGCACACTTCGCTAAGAAACTGATATGTTTTTTCAAGTCGTTGTGAAAATATGAAAAACATTGTTCTTTTGACAAGCGATACATCCTCAGCAGGATTTTCACTGCGCAGCAAACAGCCCTATAATTAATGAATAATGTAGTGTTTAGTGAGAGCGCTCTATTATTTGTACACTCGGTCGAGGAAATCTATATGGGTATGTAATTAATCTTAATTAAGAAGATTTTGACAAGAGCTTAGGGACAGAGCAGACAAAGCCCTCTTTCTATAATCCCAGCGAGGCCACGGTGAAATGATGGGAGAGGTATGCGAGCAGCTAATGAGATATGTTTCCACCAGGTCTTCTTCTGGGCTTTGGTTTCCTGCGTGCTGGGGGAGATCATCGAGGGTTACAACCGCTGGCTGGAGAAGGGATGATGCACACCTCCTTGTTCCCCCGAACCTCCTCCTTGGATCTATTACAGTGCACTTCACAAGGCTAAGTACCATTTAATTTAGTCGCCCTCCCATATTTATCTTCTGCTTGTGATTTATAGGGTTAGAATCCATGAGGTGTAAACGTCTTTCCACAGACGTTCATGCTTTCCATGAACAGCTCCACCATCCTTTGATTACTTCATTACACTTAGTTCATTAGCAGCCCGTGTCACAATAATAATTTATTAGCAAATATGTTTGTGTTGTTTTCTGGTGGCGGTTTGAAAAATATATATGGCATCGTAACACGACCCCCACAGCAGCGTCATAAAATATAAAAGCTTCTTTCCTGAGGCCAGTGCTGAACTTTGTCCTCTGTATATTTGACCTTGTCTTGTACATTGTCTTCTGTGAGACCACTGAAGTTTCCACACACTGCATGTGATAATGTACATGTATGAATATTTAATACATTTTAAAACATCTTGGTAAATGTCGTTCAAATATACTATTATTTATAACTTACTCACACGAATCTCATACAGCATAAGGCCTCTCATACAGCACAAACATGAAGCCATTACAATAATTCAGCAGTCGTAAAAATGACCATGAATCTAATTGAATTGACAGCCGTAATATAAACAGGCTCTGTGGTATCTACACCTACAGGGAATGTGCAGACACATCCAACCAGAGAGAGAAGCACTGACTAGACAGAGGTCAGCAACCTTAACATGGAGGAAAGTTCCTGGGTGACAGGAGCCTGTCAGCACCTGTGTGGATGTGACCGGTCAAAGGTGTTGAGAGCTCACTGATTAAAGTCCTAAGCCTCTTGAAAGCCCAGAGAGTGTAAGACACGGCGGCGCACCTGTGATAGGCGACCTCAGCCCCCAGTCCCCAGTCCACCCCTCTAATTTTCCTTTGAATGAAGTTAGCATGTCTGTTTGTCTGTTAGTTAATTACTCTTCTGGCACAGCGCTGAGAAAGTGGCTGACGGAGTGAGCGTCCCATCAGCAGCAGCTGCTTCCTGGATGCCCCGAGAGCACGCATGCTGTCCTGACACTGGCATTTCTCAGCCTGCGCTGCTCCTCTGGTCCCGGCCAGCAACACCTCTGGTTGAATAATTTAGCCCTCTCTGCAGCACAAGTCAGCAGCGATCATGCACAAAGACAGCCCGAGGGCGGCGCGGCCTCAGGGCGGCACCGTTTACACGTGTTCCACTTGGTTTTGTGTGGCATAAATGAAGACGTGGTTTTGTTTTACGCTGCTGATTGATTGATGGTCAAACGTAAAGGATGGTGTCAACCTCTGATTCGGAAGAGTGGAGATTTGTTGAGCGTTCAGGAGAGCTGTCCCACTTGGCGGAGTGCTGAATTGTGTTTGATTTCATAAATAATTGCAGTCATTGGGGACGCACATTGTTTTATGCTTAACCGTGTTGTTTACCCACGCCACATGTCTGAGGGAGAGACACTGTTGTGGATACACATCGCCCTCAAGGAAGCTTACCAGGGGCTCACGGTTGGCAAGTGCAATAAAGGCTTTTCCAATGCGTGTGTGTGTGTGTGTGTGTGTGTGTGAACAACTGAGGGAGAGAACTTAAAAGGGAGAGAAAAACAACACGCATCCAGCACTTGAGGTATTTAGGTGAAGCCGTAAGCAAACACATCCGTGGCTAATGAGGCCTGGCATATGGAGTAATGATTGAAATTCATCATAGCTCACTGTTGCTCCGGTGCAGCAGCGTTGTGCTCCGTCACTGAGACAACCACTAAAAGGAGCTTTTCTTCTGCCCCGGTGTTAACAAATTAATCGACACATATGTGAGCCAACAAAGAAAGCTGCGAAGAAAGGTGATTGATTGCTCCCTGGCTGCCTTCCTGTCAGCAGAGGATACATGAAAGATGGAAACTACCAACGCCTCTGGCCCAAATCCCACTTTGCACTAACAAACGTAGAAATTCTTCGACAACAACAAAAAAGCGAGCAACTTTTCTCGTCCTTGTGACCCCAAGAGTTTTCAAAATAAGAACGAAGGAGAAATTTCTTCTGAAGGAGGTGTGGCACTCACTTCTACATTTGTTCACGGGAGCCTTTGCGAGGACGTCTCTCTGGTGAACCGTGTGTGTTTCTGTGTGTGAATGTGTAAACCTGCACTTGTGTGTGTGTGTGTGTGTGTGTGTGTGTGTGTGTGTGTGTGTGTGTGTGTGTGTGTGTGTGTGTGTGTGTGTGTGTGTGTGCTGCAGAGAGCTGAGCCGTGGAGTCGGTGTTTGCGCCTACTCTGCCCGCGTGTGGTGAAAGATGAAAGGGACCGGAGGTGGAGGTGTGGGTGCAGGTGCTTGAGTCTTTGCCGGAGACTTCTCCTCGCACAGTGGAGGGACTGCTGCGTCCCTATTATGGGCAAGTGCAGCGAGCTCAGCAGTCCCAGCCACCCCTCAAAAACAGCAGCTCGGAGAAACCGGCACGGTGCCAATTAGGATGGAGCGAGCAAACACATGCCTCGCTCAAAAAATCATGATGAAAGTGCATATTGATGTCATAAATTAGAGGAGAACAATAGATTGTTGGGTGTTTGTGTGTAAATGTTTAATTAACCTGCTTGCCTACATCACTGCTGCGCTCTGCAGCTAAGGAATCAATCTATTTAGCAAACCATTTAACAACGCGAGGCCTGCCTTGCATGACACATTCACTGGGGACAGCAGAGCCGCTGTTAATGTCTCCAGATTAACAAAGCCATTAACCCAAGTGATAATGGTCTGTTATGTGTGTATGTGCAGGTTGTCCAAGGACGATAACTCTGTATAAAACCTTGGTCTAATTTTCTTTATGGCTTCAAGTGAATTATCTGTAACTTTAATGATCCCAGACACGTGTAAACCAGGATGCTAATCACTGAGGATGTGTTTAATCAGGAATGGGAAAGGATGCATCTAAACTTAAAATAATAATTAAATGTTTGTGTTGTCTTGGTTTTCACTAATTCAAATATTTATCCAAAATGTCATTATTGCATGTGAACATGGTGGTTATGGAAATATTTAGACAAATCTTCATTTTAACACCCGCTAAGTTCATGCTTGACATCGTGTTTTTTCTGCAGTGATCCTCTAGCAGTGAGCAGACTGCATCCCCCTCCTCTTTTACAAAGATCACAGCACAGAGGGGGCCGTGATGACCCCATCCCAGAGGAGCCTGCTGTTTTGCCTGCAAGGTACGGAGCTGGGATGCAGAGGAGTGTTTTGATTTAATCACCGCGCTCCACAGTGCACAATGTGCACGAGGAGGAGATGGCAATTATAACGCCCAGGCCGGCCTGCTGTCCTGCCCGTGACGCCGGTGACGTATTCCCCGAGGCACTGCAGGGAGACGGTGGCGGGGGCACGGCTGCCATGAAAGAGAGCGGGAGAGATCCCCCCTCCAGACACAGCAGGCTTATCAGAGCCCATGACGCGCTGTATCACTGCACCGCGCCAAGTTAGAGCCACCGCAGAATAAACACACAAAACAAGGTGTGGGGTGTTTTTGTGTTTCCTTTCTTGTGTACTTTTGTGCTGTTCCAGAAACTGACCCAGTTCACATCCTTCTTCTCAAATCAATTTGATTACACAGCTTTGTGTCCTCTCATCTCTCATGTCCTCGTATTCACGCAGGTCTCACAGTCCAGATTTAAACCCCCCTTTGATTGTATTGTTTATACTATGAGGACAGAATATGGTATTATGATACAATATTGATATTTCCATAAATAAGTCCTAGCGCCAGCTCTCCCACATACTGCATTCGTCAGACTTTCTCATACTGAGAGGAACTAGCTCAACAACTTTTCATATTGGATCAATCCTACAAGGAATATTGTTGTTTATTGGCAAACATCCTGACACATCATCATACACAATGAAGCGGGCATGAATAATTAATATCCTCTCACACAAAATATTCACTCGCGCTCCAATGGTGTTTACTCCCCTGCAGTCATCCATACTGAGGATAACCTCTGCTGTTTAGAGGAGCTCTGCGTCTCACTTCTCTGCTGCTGAATGCTGAGAAGTTACAAGAGACGCGATAACAACATAAAAAGCGTCAAGAAATAGATCAGTAAATACACAGCGGTGGTGTTTAAAGAATGGCTCAAACACTGTGATGGTGTTTTTGGAACCAGGAAATATAGTGCAGTGCAGCAGTGCAGCAGAGAGAATGAGGCTTCAGATTATTAGCTGAGATGATAATGAATCTGGATGTTGGAATTTAAAGGCCTGGGTTGTTTTTTAGCCTTTGAATTGAATTGAAATCTCCAACTTGTTCCCCTTCAGGATTTTAAACTGTAAATGTACACACGGCCCCATGAGTTAGTGTAATTTTAATACGTTTGTCACATTCAAAGACATTTGTGTGAAATTTAGCATCTGGTTTAGCACAAAACCAACACGCAAGTGAATTTTGTATACCTTAGTGAGTGTAACCCACTCGGCTGCTGTAGACAGTGTACAGCTGAATATTCAGCCGGTGACTGACTGATGGAAGATGGCGCAGCCCTTGGGAGACGTCTTTGTGGGAGAAATGACACTCCCCTTGGAAGTCTCGGAAGTCAATGCTATCACACTGTCAAACTCAGAACTTGCTTCCCGCTTTTCTTTCATTTCCCTCTCGTCTCCGCATTCGAAATCATTCCCACAGCCTACAGCTACGAGCGCAGACTTTTAGTGCACGTCCGCTCTAGACGGGAAGTGTGGGGGACGGGGTGCATCCTGGGCCACCCTCACTAGGGAAAGTGACAGGCTGGATAATTGGCACTAATCAAGTGACTGCCTGTATTGAGCGAATGCAACTATCTGCACAGAGAGGGGAACGGGTTGACCCACAGAGGTAGTGCCCAAGGCCTAAACTTCCCCTACAATAGATTCTGTCAATCCACACAGTCTGACAGTCGCCGTCTATCACCGCAGAGCTTCCTTTGGTCAATATGCAAAATTAAAAAAAAAAAAAGAATAAAGTGAGCGAAGAAGAGAGAAGGCAGAGGGGGTGGTGGGAGACGGCAGGGAGAATGAGAGACATTTTGTATTTCACATCAAAACGGGGATGTTATGGAGAGCACACTACATTATTCTTTTTTATAATTTCTCTTACAGCTATTGCTTTGAATTACAGAGGACTTTTTGTCAAGAGTGAGAAGGAGATGAATCAAAAATTAATCTGAAGAACTTCTGCATAGGTTGAGGCGAATGTACCTCTGGTGGAACCAACATTTGCAAAAGTTCTATCTCCTTAAGCAATTATTAGCGGTGATAGTTTGACATGTACAAGAGTTGTCAACAACTGACTTTAAACAAAGTACAAAGCAGAAGTAAACACTGCCTTGGGCAAAATTAACTTGGGGGACTAGCCACCTCATGAATTATAAATGGCTTCTATTACTGCAGTGAGTGGAGCTATCAGGAGGCTTCATTCACTGGAAGAGACTAACCTATTTTCAATCTATCTGAAAGGCAAGTGACAGCGAGAACGCAGTGGAGGGAAAACCGAGCCTGTTATTTAGTAAACGACTTGTGTAATTTCTAAATTGTAGCAAACTAACCATGGAACGGCCTCAGGGGTTCGTGTCATCTGCTATACGTGTTTGCCTGCTAACTGCCATTCACTTGCAAATGAATTCCCTTTGCACAGCACATTTTAATCCGGCTAATTAGCAAAGCGGCCGCCGCATAAAAACCTTTGTTTTATCTTTTTAACCCTCACCTCCCTGATGCTGCCTGGAAATGACTGGAACGACCTCAGCTGTGACTGAACTGAGTCGGGATGGCGTCGACTAAACGTGTCCTCTTTGAATGCGTCTGTAGATATGACGCCTCGGTTTGCATCTCAGGAGAAGCAAGGTTTGAACTCGTCCTACAGAAAGAAAACCCCACGAGTTCAGAGTATTTCCTCTTTACATACCTGCAGAGTATTTCCTTTGTCATAAATCTCTTGATGAAAATCTGACCTGAGATGACAAAGATGAGGGAGTAGCGAAGCTCCCAGATGCAGCGCGGCTGGTCAACACTGATGCCAGACAGCCGTGTGTCCTGGCGAGGGACTCGTGCCTGCCTGCGCCTCGTGGGCTCTGCTTCAGAAAGGTGTTGAGGCGTCTGGATTGGCATCTCTCTGGATTCACCGCCGCAACCACCAGAGGACTCTGGGACCTGAACTGCGGAGACTTCCCCGTAAAACAAGTCACACAACAAAGACTCCTTGAGATGAAAGTCAATTAAACAGAGCAGAATCCCAAGTGGTAGGTTATGAAGAAGAGGCGAATATTCACATGTTTAGGTGATTAGATGAGCTTCGCCGTTTTGTTTGATGCGACATCCGTAATGATCTGCTTTTTGCACTCTCAGTTTCTTACGTTCACATGATTTTTAACTGAAGCTGCAGAAACCTGTGTCAGTTTCCGCTCCTGTCACAAAGGGACAAGATGATGAAGCAGCAGCGGGCACACGCTCACCAAAATCTGTCTAGTTTGTCTTTCTTTCAGCACAAACACTATCTAGCTGCTGGAGTCGCAGCTAGATTGCCACCCTTGCATTCTCTCTTCCCTCCATTTCTCCTTTTTTGCAATTTGAAAGTCTTTGCACAGCATGCGCAGCTCTGCCTCATCTTCAAACACCTGGTAAATACAATCCTTTTACACCAATGGAAATAAATACATAGCTGAGTACAGTAGGAAAACAAGGCTGTGATCTAGCTCTACAAACATGGTGATTGGCAGATGCGCGGCACAAAGCGGGATTCAGGCGCAGCTTCACAGATTAATTGTAGTTACCATTAAAGGATGTTAACCAATATATATTCAATGCTCTCTTTTTAGACTCGGTTCTGAGGAGTCACTCTTCAAGCGTGGCAGTGTAGCGTGAGCCGCACCGCTGTCGATTTCAGGAGACTTGAAATAGCATTGTGAGTCAGAAGCGTCACTGCAGAACAACATACCCTCCAGCTGTTTATTGGCAACAAAATAAACTAAAATAACTTCAGTTTGTTTTGAATTGAAAGTCTTCATAAATGAAAATAAACAGCACTGCAGCGATGTGCAGCAGAAGATTCTTCCCCTCACAAATGAATACACATATATTTACTTTTTATGCTGTAGCACATGACTATTTAATTTGCTCCTGCTTGAGTTTTGACGAAGTTCAGTTATCTCTCTGGACACGCTGAGGCCGAGGTGCCTTGTTTTTTCTTTTTCCTCGTTTTGATTAAGGGCTCCGGTTTCAAGCCTATGCTAATCTGAAGAACACAGCATTAGGTGGAGAACGCACAGATGAAAGTAGCTGTGGTCTGATAAAAGGACAGTGAACACAACACTGCATAATATTAGCAAGGTGCAGTCACTTCTACCGACTCATAATTGTCCAAAATGCCTCGGAGACACTCGACGCACCAAAAATCCCAGATCCTTGTTTTGCATAATACGCAGCTTTGCATCAAAGCGAGGAGGGGCAGGTGCGACTGATCTTCGCAGTGTCTCCAAGTCATTTTGTTTATCATTCAAATGAAACCTTGTTCCATTATCCATAAGGGACCGGGAGTAATGTGTTAACTCATGGCTCATCGTGTGGCGTGGGCTGACAGCCCATCCATGTCACCGATGATGAGAGACAAAAGGCCGGCGGAGGGCGGCGAAAACAGGTAATTACCTCATACCTACACTTTTATGAAGGAGCCTCCCCCCAGCATTCATATTTCTGTGTATTATAATTAGGCCAACCAGGCCACAGTCTGGGATGCGTTTGAGGACAAACCGACTTGGGGACTTTGATGAAATCCGGGGTGTCAAGCTGACATGAAGGGACTTCAGCGCTTTCGCCCTTCACTCAGTTCATGCTGCACCCAGTAAAAGAGCCTCCTCCTTTGCCTTCATGATGCTGTTTGTGATTGATTATTTAGAGGAAAACTCCACAGCTCAAGTCAATGTGAAGCCAGCAAATAAAGTCAAATAACAAGGGAGAGAGCAGGTCTGAGGGAGGGAAAGATCTCAAGATGTTTTTTGAAGCGAGTCAGAGTAGCCAAAGGCGAGAAGATCTTCACGCTTTCATATCCCCGCTTTTTAATATTTCTCCCCCGTTTTAATGATGTGCTTCCTATCCTTGAGTAAAGTTCTTCATAGCCACTGTTTTTGCCAGAGAGGATTTTTTTCTCTTTGAAATAAAATGTAAGTATATATTTAGTCTCCTAGTTTAGAGGCTTACAGACCAAGGCAGAAATTCAAATTTTTTGCTTTTATGAATAAGCACACTGATGCATGTCTGGCTATTGCTAAAATGTTAAGAATATATTAATAAACACTGTGTGAGTTCTGCTCCCGAGCTTCACTAGAGAAGGTGTCAATCTGTAAATGAACACAAATAAATCACGTTTAAAAAAGGCTTTGGGATTGTTGTACATTAGTGCAAAATAGGTAAACGTATTCCAACTCATTAAATATACAGTGCTAAGTATGCACATATATAAGATTGCATAAGGATTCAGCATGAGAGCAAGACAAAAATCAAATATTGATAACAGTGGAGAAAAAACAATGACATCGAAAGCAGCAGGCGCTGCCATTACATCTCCTGTAAGAGTCTGGGTATCTGATATCAAAGTCCCCCTTTTGACATAACTAGTCTCTGCGAGGTCTGCTCTGCTTTAAACATATCTATAATGAAGGCATCTCATCACACCGTGTCCGTCTCAATTACTGGCAGGAGCCTTGTACTTGCAGCCGCAGACCCTGAGGCCGGCACAATGCACCTGCATCCCAGACTAAAAGACACCGGGTGCACTTGAAAGAACGCGCAACCACTAAAGTTGGTGACATTTCTTAGACTCTATTAAAAAGCTGGGGTAACAAGCCTCAGTCGTAAGATGAAAGACGGCACTGCTGAAATGTGAAGGACTGTCAGAGAAGGACGCTCTGGACAGGCTGCAGACATTTACTGCTTATGGAAACATTGACCTGTTATTAACAAAACACAGAAATGTGCACAAGATAACAAAAAGCAAAGAAGAGTCATACTAGAAAATCACAACACTGGCAAAGGTTTAACTTTGCAAACATAGCATTGTTGACTGTTTTCTTCTTTTACAGTAGCAAAATATGAACAACTTCCTGGTGAAGGAAAACGTAGAGAACCCCCCCCCCCCCCCCCATGTCTTAAGGCGCTGATAGCCACTGAAGAAGTGCTGCTTCAGTCTCCCTCTGTCTCTGGGCATAGCTTTGATCAGTCCCACCTCAAGACTTGTCCTAGAGGGAGCGCTGCACTGCTATTCTCCATGGCTAATCACACTTCCCGTCTTTGTCTTTATATGCTTTAGACAAGCGTCAGATAGAAGCACAGGAACAGATTTGCCCTGAGAACCGGGAGAATAAAGCCTCTGGTTGTGCTGTGGCTCATCTTCTCCAGCGAATTTCCTCATGAATATTTCTGCTGTTTTGTAGTGGTGGATTTCAGCTCGTTGCTGCTTCCAGAAACGCTTGTTTTGTGAGAGAGCGAGAAAGCTTCAGAGAGTTCAAAATGTCAGAGCAAATGTACGTGGCGCCACCTGAGCGCGGCAGAGCGTGTATTTTTAGCTGTACCTACAGTCGTTCGAGCCGAGGCCAGAGGTTGGATCCTGCAGCGCGGTCGACTCATCGCGCTCTGAGCATCTCTGAGCCACGGAGCATTGATGAGACGCATGCAGTGAAACGGTTAACAAAGTCATTTCTCATGCACAGCATATTCTTTGGGCTCAGGCAATAGTGCTGTGCCTACCACCAGTGGCACTTTTCACCAAGAATGTATTTCAAGTAAGCCCAGAAAATACCATTTCAGCCAGGAGCCAAAAAGCATGAAAAGAAACAGACAGAAATGTTTTTGTTGTATTTTCAGGAACGCTGACGGCTATGAAAAGCCATCCTGTGCTCTATGTTTTCAAGTGATTTCCATATCCATGGCCACCTGAGGTAGGTCAGGCTGCTCTGGCCAACTTCCTCACAGGGAGAGGGACAAACTGTGACAGGGACACAAATACAAGCACAAACCTTCTTCCATCCTTTGCAGGACCCAACGCCACTCATCCTGCTTTGGCACCACCAAGATCCCAGCACTGACAGGGAAATTAGTTGCCATAGAGAAACAGAAACAATAAAATAATTTTTTAGCGTCTTTTTTTCCCTTTCTGCTTCAAAGCCTGCAACTCTGCGCTGTGCCCTAGGGCTAATTAATATGAACCAAACAGTGAATGATCAGAGAGAATGGAAAATCTCCAAAGGTTAAGTGGCACATGGGAAACGTGTTGTCAGAAGGAGAACGCGAGGAAGCCTGTTTTTTTCCCCTGCACGTTCAAAATCCAAATGAAAGACTAGAGGTGAACAGGGAAGAAATTTGAAGGCACCTTTTCAAAACTTTGCATTTCCCTGTCAGAGGAGCTGAGCTTCACAGGCCGGGTTCAAACTAAATCTGTAATTCCTTCGATGTTGTGATGAACAAAAGAATTCTGCAGCTTCCTCTCACCTTCCCCGTCTGTCGATTGACGCACTTAGAGAAGTACGCGCCACACAGTTCCATAATGTCACAAGCAAAAGATTGCAAAATAAAAGCACGTCCATCACACAGTTAATCACTGCTTTTAAAGACCTACTCATGGAAATTGCGTCTCCTCTTGGTTTATCCCCAGCGGGGAAAAAAGGAAAATGACTTCATGATCCATTGATATCCTGGATGGGATGTCTTGCAGGTGAAACATTATGATTTCTCTGTGTAATAATTAACATGGCTCCTCTTCTCTCCCTGTGGCTTGTCACTGACATTTGGTTCATGCTTGAGTGTCTCCCTGGCTGATTTCAATCTCTTGCATGAAGGTTAGGCTGTGTGTGTGTGTGTGTGTGTGTGTGTGTGTGTGTGTGTGTGTGTGTGTGTGTGTGTGCATAGGGTCCAGTGGCCAGTTCAACAAGGACACTGGTCTTGTCTTGTCTTTGTCTTCACTAGATCGGATTAAGCATCATGACAATAAGGATTAGAACCCCACTCAATCCCGAACCACCAGCGATTCTTGTCAGTGTGTTTGCATTCATGCTAAAGTCGTATATTACTTCCTTCTGAATACATATTTTCACTATTCCCCAAATTGATCACATCGGTTTGTCCACAGTGACACACCACGCTGATTTACAGTGGGAACACCTCCGAGTGGTCACCTCGTCTCTACTGCAACAGGCCTTATTTTACATTATTACATTATGTATGCAGACGTGAGTATGGATAATGGATGCATCTAAAGCAAAGCAGTTTAATTACCCACCATCATTCTGTCGCACCTAGTTGCACAGCACACATCTTATTAGCCGGGGTGTAAATAAACATTAATATGCCAGCCTGATAGAGACGGTCCTCCCCCTTGCTGTTCTTAGTATATTATCATCATCGCCACAAAGTACACAGACCCAAACTGATCCAGTGGCGTGTGCAAACAATAGAGGAGCTGCTGCAGCCGGGGCAAGACCATTACAACCACTTCACAGAAAATTATCGTCAGTGCATCTGGCTGGAGGCCACACGGGCTCAATGGAAACTTCAGCTGTACATGCAGAGTGTGTGTCAGTGCATAGTGCATGACATAAAGCAGAAACGCTGTACGACGACGTAAGTAAGACTCCTGATCAAAATGTGATGTTTTCAGCCAGCGTGGCTCCCCCTGCAGAGCGGCTGAGGGGTCAAGGGCCATGTGGGGCCAGCTGACGGAGGATGGAAAGCGTGTAGGCTAACCAGCCGCTGGCTGTTCTCATCCCTTCAGCACATGGCAACAGACAGGACGCTTGAAGCAAACAGAAACCTCAGCATCCAGTCCAGCCCACGGCATCGAAAACTGCTGAGCGGATAAACTATATAAAAGTCTGGTTTTGTCTGCAGGCAAGTTTTTTAACAAACTGGTTTGTGAGTGGTATCAAGCGTGATTGATCTAATGCACAATTAATAACAAAGCATCACCTGTTTTGACGCGGACGACATCTTATGTGTAAATACTGTACTAAAGAAGTGAAACAGTACGCTCACAGTATATGCTTCAAAAAATAACCTTGCAGAGAATCTGTTTGGCATGTCAAGATGACAGAAGCTGCACTCTTCAAAGACATGCATTGTGTTGCATGTACACAAAGCTCTTTTATAAACTTCTCCATATGTCTTTTCTGTCTGCAGATGGACTGACTGCAGCCAGAACCAAAAAGGGAGACAGGCCTTATTCTGCTTTCTTATGTTGCTTCAATCACCAGTCTACTGTACAAAGGAAGCAGCCTGATGGCATGACGACTGCACAACACTCATCTGCCTGCGCTGTTGTCTCAGTTTGAGCCTCATAAAAGGAAGCGGGCCTGACGATGCCAGAGGCAGGGGATCCGGCTCTGCGGTCTGAGTGGAAACATCAGCAGAGTGCCGTTCTTTAGAAGGAGATGTCCTTCAGTGTGGTGCCAACTCTCCCTGGGGCAGCAGCATCAGACGCAGCCTCTTATTTACCATATACAGGATCTCTCTGTGCCCTTAATGAGCCAGGATATTCAGCATCACAGAGACAAAGGTCACACTTTCACTGGAGAAGCTGGAGTTTCGCTGAATTAAATAATGATAATTAAGAAAATATTAATCAAACTCTGGCTCTCTGGGCTCTGTAGATGTGTTGGGGGAGCGCGTCTCCCAGCTTAGCCTGTAGGACTTCTCATTTAGAACAAGCCTGCGACCTATAGAGCTGCAGGCAAACACACCCACACACAAACACACAGATGTACACAATTAAAAGCAGACAGTGGTGTCCTACTACTCTATAATTAAACACCCTATGGTGCTCTGCACAAGAATACTGAAACAGGTTCAGATGTGTCAAGGAGAAGAATGAAAGGAAACGTTGAGAAGCTGTTGATTCTCTCGGTCGTGAGTTCTGTTTAATGGAATGAATTAATAAAAAGCACAAACTAATACCTTCCCAGCGTGCAGTTGGTGTGTCTGGGGGGGCAGCAGCAGCTATACAGCTGTACTGTGAAAGTTTAATGTAGCTGCGAGCCTGCAGCGCTGCCTGAGCTTTGTCTCGGAGATGAAGGGCAGGAGGGTGGGCTTTCCACATGTTCGATCTGGGACAAGTAGTAGCAGGGAGCGCGGGAGTCGTCTCACCTTAAAACTATGACGATCCAGATGTCTGACGTTCAAGAATCATCACTGACTGATTAGAATCTTTATGTTTGTGGAAAGAAAATCCCGTAGCATTTGTTCAAGTATTTCTAAGGTGATCATACAGTATAATGCTCTTCATCTTTTAGGCTTTGCAGTGTTTGTTATTTGACTCTGGTTGTTATGGTAATGCAACGTGTCCCATCTCCTTCCCAGCATGCTCTGTGTTTGACATTCATGGGGTTAAAGTCCTCTGAATGATGAAGTGCCAGCGTTTGGGACAGTAAATTGCATCGTTTCAATTGAGAAGAGAGTTCCCCTTGGGTTTGCTGGAGGTCCCCACGGCCTGGCCTTGAACAGAACAGCATGTTGTACATCCATATAAAAAAGGGAAAAAATATGGTGGTACTTTCCTCTTTATGATGCAAAGATTAATCTGTCACTGTATTCACACATAAATCTCACCCCCTGCTTTGCAAAATACTGTTTTACCCTACTTTACACTATATTTTATTTTTTTATTGCCTATAAACATAAACCATCACAAAGGGCTAATGTTCTCATCAATATTATTACAAAATGATCATAAATCCAACGCCTTGTTAAAATTTGCAGCCATTTCTCCCGTCAGCTACTGAACCAGAGGAAATATTAGACAGAAGCATTATTTTAGGAGGCAATTTCTCCCCTAATAATAGATTATCTTCGGTGATGTGAGCTGCACTACACCACTTTTTCGTCTGATTATTAAGTCCGTGCTTTCCTTCACATCTCTTTCCTCATTGCTGTGTTCAGCAGTACTGATCTGCCTTTTGGGGACGTTTTTTTCTTATACTTCAGTGGAAATGCCTTGACAACACTGTGGTGGTTATTTCATCCTAAGAGACCACAAACTAAACAGCAGAAACACAGTGTATAGACGCTTGTTTAGTGGTATGCAAATCATTTAGCTGGAGGTAAAATTAACATTTTTAATTAAAATATTAGCACCAAACAAACACAGAAAAACACACTAATGATTAAATCATCTTGATAGGACCTCATAATGAAAGATGAGGAAGCTTTTCCCATAATTCTCTGCATAAATGCTTTATAGATCATATACTGCTCCATTTTTAATATAAATGTTTGTTCTTGGAAACAGTGGAGATTAAATGTTTATTTTTAGCGCTAATTTCTTTCTTTATTTTATTGTCATAACCTGTCAAATTGCATATTTTATTTCTTTTAATGGTCAAATAGTAAACGTGTAGACCACACCATAATCTGAAGTTCCGCAAAAACATATAACACAACATGTTTTTTCATATCAGAAAAGTTGTTACATGTAAAATCTTCAATCTCGGCCTGATACCAAACGTGATGAGGCCCAGAGACACGGAGACCTGGAGCGAATGCTGCTGCTTGTGATGCTGTGGCACCATCTGGTGGCGTCTATCTAAACATCAGGTGAGACGCAAGGAAAGTTAGAAACAGTCTAACAAAGAGACTTTATTTTCATCATGATGTAACGAAACAAAGAAATAATACAGATGGTCTATTTTAGGCAAAGACTTTTCCCTAATCCAGCACTTCAGAGGTGGAATGATAATGATGATCCATTTTTAGTCCTCTGGTCCACACAAGCCCAGCAGAACCTTCTGGTAGTCCCCCTTGGTGTGCTCCTGTAGAAACAGGCAGGCGTGAGAGAATAAGGTCCATGTTCAGTCAATAGGTCAGAAACGTGTTGTTAGGGTCACTCACCATAATAGTCTTCTGCAAAGACTGTCCAAAGTTAGTCTTGTACTCGGAGCAGATCTTCTTCAGGTCCACCTCACAGCGTGACACAATGATTCTGGTCACAATCTTCTCTTTTGCCCCTTTACTCTGAGCAGACAAGCACAAGTCAGCACTTACTTAAGTTGTACATGCTCCATTCTGAACTACAGCAGCTGATGCAACACTGTGGCAAGAGAACTTCTGCCAACTTTGGTTTCTGCGATCCTGAAGCAAAATTGCACTTTCATGAGCAGATGCAAACATATTAGAAGAAAAAGAACGGCATCGTAACTACCTTCATGGCTTCATTCAGTCTCTTGGCGAAGAACAGCTGTTTGTTTTCAAAACACTGAACTGGAGCGAAAGAAGAACAAAATGAATAAATATCCACAAGGACACATTTTGTTTTCCATTTATAATATCACATTTTGTACAGCAGGAAACATGTTGTCTTAATTACATTCATTAACCAGGAAGATTAAACACAGTGTTACCTACAAGAGGAAATGTGTTTATTAGGAATAAATATGGTTGGTTATATTATAACCAAGCTGTACCTATATGAATTACTATCAAAGAATAATTGTACCTAGCACCAGGAAAGACTTCTGCAAATCTCCTTTGACTTCCTTCATAATACTCTCTTGCATGTCGTAGGGGCTGTAGCTCTTGTACCTCTGAAATACTATTAAGCAAAGAATTCACGTTCAACTTATCAGCACATTTTACAACTATGAAAAAAATATCAACACTCAAGTAATAGTTAGGTAACAGATACATGGTGTGGTACCTTTTTGCAGGTGGGGTACACTTCTCTGGGTCATGATGGAAATCCAGGTCGGCACATCGGTTCCTTTAATCTTTACCCCGGCATCATAGAGCGCCTGAGAATCAAGAAAAGACCAGACAAGACTGACGCTTGACCCCACAATAAGAGAGCTTGGACAGTTTGGTGCAGACAAAAAGGTTAATCTGACAATGATTTTACATTTTGCTGGTGTTGTGCAGGGGTATGACACTGAGCATATAACATATGAAAATGATTTTATATTTGCTTGTCAATGATTTGCACTGTTGTGAGTCCAAAAAGTACTTAATACTGAACATAATCTACTTATCATTCAGACTCACTCTGGCATCTGTATCTATCTTCTCATAGTCGACAATAGAAGATGGTTCATCTCTCTTGGTCTGTACACAAGTAAGACATGACTCAGGTCAGTTATTAATAATACTGTTAAACACATCTGCATGTAGAGAGAAAATCCTCGAGACAGGCCAAACACACCTGAACCAGAGCCAACAGCAGCTTAGCAAAGTTCCCAGACGTGTCACCTGCAACGTCTTTCTCCAGCTCCTTTTTGAACGCTGAGGAAACATTAACACACTTTCACATTTTAATTCAGTATAATGAGAGCAAAAACAAAGCTCTTAGACACCTAATTAAAGAAGACAGACGCTGGTCTACACACTAAACAGGAACAGACGGCACAATGTGGGTGAATGGACAATGTGTTTGACTTACACTCCATGTAAACTGCCTTGATCTCTACCAGCTCATCATTGCTGCGTGAGCACAAAATCTCAATCAGGGATTCTTCATCTGTCCCCAAGCCCTGCAGAGAAATCACTCTTAGACACAGACGCCACACTCAGATGTTCTGTTCAGGAAAATGTGTCCAGCAGAGGGCGCTGTAACCATCCAATCATGTCTCTCAGTAACTCATCTCCTTCACCTTGATAGATTCTCGGATCGCTGCGGCGTCATACTGGGTGGGGCTCTTCATCAGTCCAAGGATCACCGTTTCTAGAGGGCCAGACAGCGCTCCCTTCAAGGCTGCGATCAGATCCTGAAAACACAAGAATGTTGTCTGACTGGACTAAGCACGCGTCTCCACATCATCAGAGCTGCAGCAGTGTTGGGTTTCAGTCCAGGCCTGCTGTACCTTCTTTGCCCGCTGTTCATATGCAAAGGCAATCTCTCTCCTTTGGTTGTAGGTCCGCTTCGTCAGAACATCAATGATGGTCTGCTCATCCACTCCTAATGACAGTGTGAAACAAAAGCTTGGTTGTTGGATGTAGGGATCAGGCCGAGCACTTCCTCCCATGGTCAAATGCTGACTCATAAATACCAGCTACTCATTTGTAGAGCAACGTTTCACAAGCAAGCACAGACTGCGTTGCCAACATGTACAGGGTTGTATCTTGCCTTTTGTTTTAATAGCAGTCTCTATTCTAGCAGCATCTCTGTGAGGGTCAAAGTCCACAGCTGGTAGCACAGACGGGTACCTGGGGTCACTGGTCTAAGGAGTCAATGAAAAGTAAGAGAAAAAACATCTTAATCCTGCTGAAACAAATGTTATGCAACGTATGATGTTAGAGTAAATTCCTTTACCCCAAAGGTGAGAGACAGTTTTCCCAAGTATTCTTCCACAAAAGCCATTCTTGTGCTGGAAAAAGTGACAAAACCTAATGGCATCAAACAACTAGTCAAGACAGTTTAGTCATGAACGGTCAAGTTTTTCAGTGATCTGACAATGACATTGTGTAGTTTTCTAGTAAAGCGGATGGATCCTGTAATCAAAGTCTTTCCCACACGGCCCTAACAACAGCCTCAGAGACACACCCTGGAAAAGTGGTACTGCAACCCAGTCTGCTATACAACTGAGCACACACACAACGACAGACAGCTGCTCACACAAAGACCAAAGAAGTGAAACGAGAGCAGGAGTTTACTCTTAGTGGAACAAAAGTCAAGAACTAAACACACGAATGACCGGATAAGAATGACATCATGTGTTACGGACTTCAAGTCTTCCTTCTTTCTGTGGTGTAAAGTTAAGCTCAACCGCAAACATGGGTGTTTTACATTCGAACGTATTGTTACAGTGAACCTACCTCAGTTGTAGAAGTTGAGATGAAGAGGCTTTGCCCTGGCGACGTTTAACTTTCCTGACACACCAAAACTCTTCCCCTTTAACCACCCCTGACTCAGACTCCCTCCCCCTGCAGGCAGACAACTCCACCCTGCTCCAGTGGACGCCTCTGCATGCTCCAGCAAGGCAGCTCGAAAGCTCTGCAGCACACTAGCGTTACCCACCCCAACCACTTTAACGTCAGGACATTTTCAGGTTGAAAATACAGTTCATAGTTATGATACAAACACTAGTTTATTACCGCTGTTTTCACAAAACATTAAAATTGACAAAATATACAAAACACGACTTTCAACACAATAAATTAGATTCTATACAATACAAGTGCTAATTTTCATTTATATGCACAGTCATGAGGTATTTACTGTGGGAAGCCTTATATTGGGTGTTTTTCATCTTTCCTCTTCTAGTCACTACAGGACCTGAGTTATCAATGATAAACGACATCAAATTCCAGGGTAGAGGTCAAACAGACTTCTGAAGTAGTTTTTTAATATACTTGTTGCGCTTGGCCGCACGTTTTCTGTTTTTCTTTGCGTTTTTCCCCGCGTTCGATGTCTTCTCTGCCTGTGCAGCGCGGCGATTGTTATGCTGTGACGGCCCATCATATGCTGTCTGTGAGGGTAAAGGAAAACAAAAACAATGAACATATTGCATAACATGCATCATTATAACCCCTATAATGGTTTTTAGCTGTTCTTGAAGCACAACAAAAATCAGGAAACACTGATTTCCAGCCAAAACTTAATTTGCTTTGCTTTTAAAACTTCTGGTAACATACCTACTGTGAATTTCAGCAGCCATCTAGTGAATGTCTCACATTCATGAAAGCAGCGAAGGGCTTTGCACCAACCACTTATTTAGGGCAGCATTTCACTTATTGTGGTGTATATGTGTCATTGTGGTTCCAGTGTTACTATCTGTTCCACTTCTGAGCACAGTATGTTCACACAAAACAAGTACACACCTTTAGGAACGGTTTCGGTGGGAAGGTGCAGGGGACACGACCATGCTCCTGGTGAAAGGGCAGGACCACGGCTGGATCAACAGGTAACCAGGGCACCTGGCTACAGGCTGGAGGCTGTGGGGCAGAGCTGTGCATCTGCTGTAGGTTGTACGCGCCCCGACTCGCTTTCCCAGTAGCTGCTTTTAACAAGGTGACAAATGGTTCCCCTGCTTTGTGCACAATCAGGTACTGTCCTTCATCTAACCTAACACCAAATGAAGTCACAGAGGGTGTGCTCAAGTCAAAAGTCACACAGTGAAACATGTTGCAGCACAGGATCGGGTGTAGAGAGGATAACACACCTTTTGTCTGGTTAAGTAAGTAGTTGCGTAACTCTCCTACATAAAAATGAAGTCATGTTAAAGGCTGCACAAAGCTAACATCAGCTTAAACAGAGCATGGAGACAAATGTGCCCATACAACCCAACTGACAAGGTTCTCAAACTGAAAAAAGACGACTGTGACATTTTGGAGAGTGCATACAGTCAAACTATATTCATATAACCAAGTGAATTAACCAACCAATTATTTACACAACTAAACCTGCAACACCAACGTAAAACCAGCTTAAATTATTTCATTGTTAACTGTGATACAAGATAATACATTTACGACCAAAGGAGATGATGAGAACTAAGGAGCTTTGCAGTGAATCTACACCGTAACAACTTACCCAATTATTTTTTTCAGTAGGTGGTGAAGTATATTCAGGGATTTGGATGGTCTGTGGAAGGATGGGAGACATCGTGAAGTTACAGTCTGTTCACTTTTATATTAGAATCTGAATTCCAATAAATGAGATGACAAAAACAGAAGCAACAACAGCTTTGGTTGATGACTAGTCCTGGACCTGGACCGATAAAGTGAATTGACCCTTAACTGGCCCAATCACACAGCATCACACAGCAGTGATTGGGTTAATCATCTAAACTATCAGAACACATCTGTTGTTATGACACTCACTTGAACTCACAGGAGATGTTCTGTCTCCAGTCGTCAGGCAGCTTTCTCAGCAAAGCTACTTTTGATGTGTGTGCATTGATGTGAGCTACAAAGATGGAGAGGGAGGGTGAGAGATGCACTGAGAAAAGAACAAGAGCTAATGAGCATGCATATCAAGAACTTCACTTCATCATCAATGCGATTCCTGGTGCTTACAAAATAATTAGTCTGTGATGATTTGCCAGCGTTGTTACAAGCTGGAGTGGGGGATAAGAAGAGCTTGTTAGTCCCGTCTCCTTCCCGGTCTCCCACTCCAGCTTGTAATGCCTGCTTATTAAACAGTGCCTACCTTCAATTACAGACTGATGTAGAGCCAGCAACCGCAGCCATAAACACACAGTTGCTGGATGCCTTGTGATACACCACATGATGAACTATGAACCACTAAGCAAAGAAGGTCTTTTATAGGATGCTTCTGTAGCGTAGTGCTGCTACTATTTGTTAGCTTGGACGTTGGCTCACTTGTTATTGCATTTTGTTATACTACTGTTAATAAATCATTTTATTTCTTATAAAACATCTCACAGCCATCAAACTGGGTTAATATCTGGACCTCAATGTGTACACGGTAAATTACGCTAACAAGCTGGAAAGGTCTATGATTCAAAGCCTGGTGTTGAAATAGCTATACATTACACAACAGAAGACAATGTACATTCTGTAACAGCACACAAGTCAACAAACCAAGCTAGAACTGCTAGAGCAGGGGAAAGGGTGGAGTCGCTGCCTGTATGTTGAGCCCCAGGTAAGCACCACGTGTGAGCTGGCAGTGAACACCAAGAGAGTTTATTCTGAGCTCAAAACAACATTTAGCTGAACTGTGCACACTGCAGTCATCCTGTTTTCTCAACACTGAATTGTGGCTGCAGTTATGGCAACCGGGTAAACTTAATCACTACACAGTCACAGCAGGATGGTGAGTCATCTACAGACTATTCTACTGGTTAGTGGAAAGATCTGCTGAGCCCAGCTATGGAGGCTGGACTTCTGTTTTAGGCTTTGACTACCAACGAGCTCCATTACACTAAGTGGATACTTTACACATTAAAGCAAAAGTGAAAAATCTTTGGGATATCGCGTCTTCGTTCAAGCTGAACTTAGAGAAAGTGGTAACAGTAAGGAGAGTTGTACCAATGTATGAAACTGTGCTGGAGTGAAGCAATGTCTCTGTCCAAAGCTGACAAGCCTCACTGCTGGTTACGCACTCAACACCATAACTCATCTGGTACTCCAACTTGGGAAACACATGCACTGGCACATACTATTTGGAAAGAAACAAATACACATTTAAGACTCTTTAATGACTTTATACTAGTAAGAAGAGTAAGAAGTGAAAGTACGAATGTGCATACCTGGTTCTGGCTGCCGCCCACGTTTCTGGTATGGGTCAGTGACACAGAGCTACGCACCATAAGCAGCAGATCTTGCAAACTGTAAAGTTTGTAGAGCAGGTTGCCCTCCTCCGGGGCATCGTAGTCGTGTTCATCTTCTGCACCAGCCTGCAGCTCTTGTGACAGTATTCCTGTGAGGGGTGTATTCATTCGTTGTATAGCAATAGACTTTTAGCCACAAATCTGAGAAAATGTAAGAATGAACAAAAGAACATTTTTTAACTAACTTCTGTGCTCTGTAGTAACAACGTTCAGCAGTGGTGCAGACTGAAGACTAGCACTGGTCTCTCCATCCTGGTTCTGGTTTCTCTCCAAATATGAGGTCACACAGGGCTTAACTAGAGATGTTGGGTGAGAGGGAACTGCAGGTCCTGGGTTTGGGGCGGATGGGTTTGTGTCCGGGCACATGGCGGAACATTTGGTTGCGTCACTGGCAGAGTTGAACATTGCCGTTTGCATTCGCAGGATCTCTCCTAGTTGATCACCAGTCACCTTCGATTTCTTGGACTGTCGGGTTCGCCTTGTACCTTTTTGAGGGGAAGGTAACTCTGGGATTGTGTCAGAGACACTTGTAATGGAGGTGGGTGTGGTGTTTTGTTTATGTTGTGTCGTAGGTGTTGCAGATGGAGAAGCATGGTCATCAATGACTAGCTTATCATCATCGTCGGAGTCTCCTGTAAATGCCAGGTTTTCATCACTTTCCTGTTCACACTCACTTTGTGGCTGAAGTGTTTTCTCTGTCATGGGATCATCAATATCTGTAATGGAAGATTTCATCTCTTCTACTGAACTGCTTTTATTAAGAAGCTCAATGGGCCTGTTACCCGTCCTTAATGGCTGAGGACATTTTTTACTTTTGACAGCTGAATCCTCCTCAATTTGCATTTTGTGCACTTTGGAGCTTTTGCTGGATGCCACCTCTCCAAAGGTCTCCAGGTCTGTGAGGTCCACCTCAAAGTCCAGGCCGGTGTCTTCGAAAGACACTAAATTTCTTTGTGAGCACTCCTGATTTAGAAAAAAGAACAGTGAGCAGTGTAATTGTTTAAACCGCATACTACATATATAAAAAATGACTACATTCATATGTACACACCTCAAAAAGCTTCTCATTCACTGGACGTTCTGTCATTAAATGAAACACATCTTTACTTCCGTTCTTTTTAATGGACAGCTTCAAACTCTCCTCGTGGTAGATATGACTCCTCTCTCTTATTGTAGTTTCAGTCTTCAGAAGAGGTGAGTCTATATACACACACTTCTTCTGGCCACTGCCTGTAAATAAATTGTGTGTGAAAAAGTGCCACCCTGAGGCCATTTCATGTCAATACACACTACACGTGTATAGAACATGTCTTAATGTTTAATGATTTGTTGGTGTTTCACCACACATGCAGTGCTTCAAACCCCTTTTTACACAAAGTAGCAGGCCCAGCATTTGCTCTAATGAAACCATCTTCCACAGTGACAGTATGTATAAATTACACTAAATCCTGATTATGTACCTTTTGCTTGGTTTAATTTGACCACAACAGGCAGTTCCCACTTCTCCTGAAAGTCAGGGCCATGGTTGTCCAACAGCCTGACTAGAGCATCTCGAGTTAGACACACATGAGGCTCATACCGGGAGCATAGCTTCTCTGCATTTAAATCACTGCTGATTGTCTGTAGAAAAAAAAACAACAACAATGACAAGTCACACTTTCATAAGATCTACAGAATCAGCCAAAGAAACACAAGTAGTCATTACAAATGTGGACTCGTTGGGCTGCTGTATACGAGATCAAACCCTGAAACAGAGTTACAGCTGGTTTCGCCGAGGAAGACATGAACACCCTCTGGTGTCTTTTGTGAAAACTGCAAGAGCTGAAATGGTATTACAATAGACCTGCGGCCATGAATCCCATTCTAGCAGTAAAACATCTTTGTGACTTACTTTATTGGAGTAATTATAAAAGTGAGACAATTGCTTACAGCGTGCATGTCCTTAGCTTTTTTAGCTGGAGGAGTCGCTGATGAAACACTTTGATAATCCGATGCAAGCTGTGCATCAGCAGGCACTATCTTGTGGTCTGTAATATCCACATTACCCTGGAGAAATAAAGTGTGCAAAGTGAATCAACACAAAAAGACTGATTCTGCAATACAGTGAAAGTCTGAATATAAAACTGGACAATGACGTGTACAAACAATTGAAGTATGTGAACTGGTAGTCCCAGGCATGTAGAACTCAAAGAGCAGCAAGAGAAAGACCTTAAAAGGGACATTACCATGATCAGCAGCTGTTTTTCAAAATTCAGCATCAGCCCTGGGTCGAATGTCCCCCCGGTCAAACTAGTCATCTCGTGGATCTGGTAGATCCGAGGTAATGACTTGATGTACTCCAAACACTCCCTGAAGAAATCCTGGAAAACAAATATAGGCTCTGTAGTTAAATACCTAGAACCACACAGTACAATCTGGTGACCTTGTCGTATCAGTACTTCTGAATACTGCAAAGCTCCTTGTGGTATGAAGTTGTAGTCGTCAGCACAGATTTTGGCCACGTCTTGCAGATACTTCCTAAACCGCATCACTTCATTATATACTCGTGCCCTTAGGCTCTGAAATATCAGAATAGGTCACATTAATGTAATACAGCGAAAAGTAATGGCGGGAGGAGGAAGGAACGATGAGCTGCTACCTGTGGTGGATCCTTGGTTTTCTTGCTCGTCAAAAAGCCAAGATATGTGATCTGGTCTTTGCTGGACAAGCTGGACAAACAAGGGAAGGGCAGCCTGGGTTCAGGGTAGGCAGCACTAAGCTTAACTTCAGGCTTGTTCCTGTCCTCACATTGGTCTGCACTGCCCAGCGCATTGTCTGGATATGGATAATCGTTATCGTTCCTGAGACAACTGTTGTCTCTAAACTCTGCATCTTCTTCGTGGGAAGAGGAGACAACATCACATTCCTGTTTGGTGTTGGTGTTCTCTACATTACTGGAAAGAGAAAAGATTTGGGAAAGGAACATGTCTGATTAACTCATTGGGCTTTAAAAAGCTAAACAAAATATATCTCAAGTGCCTCGTTCGTCAGTGTGTTACTTCATGTCTTCCTTGTGGAGAAGGGTCCACAGTTCTCTGATATTGGGGGCGAGGGAGTATTTGTCGTAGGTATCTCTGGTGAAGAACCCGTCATCCGGAACTGGAGGGTCCTCCCTATAATTAACAGCAATTAGAGATTTGGTGTGAATCAATTTTCGATCTTATCTCCCAGATGACTATATAACTCCAGCTCAGAGATATTGGCCATAACATATTAATAATATTATGCATATTAAAAACAAAAACAATATTATTTATACTATAAGAACGTCTACAAAAACGGCTCAGCCAAATAAAACAATGTTTAACTTAATTAGGTGTTTTAATAGGTCTTCTCTTATTGTTCAAACAACAAACTCTCCGTTGCTGCTGTAACTTTGGTTAAGCATCGTTTGCTGTCAGTGGCGACGTTAAAGTAACGTTAAACAGCTTGTTAGCCACCGCTACGCAGTAACATTTGCTAACCCGAAGGTGCTTCGCGTATCTACATCGGTACACGTCTACTTACCACGCCAGCTCCATTTGTGCTAACCTTCAGCGACACGCTAGCGTTAGCATGTGACGGCTAACCAACGCTTCTCAGGCGCCTTTCTTCGTCTGGTGGAATTATGTTGACGTCACAGCGTTGTGCACGTTGCTGCCCCCTGCGGAGGGAACCGTCATCGACAAACCTGTTTACTGCGCATGTGCTGTAATGTGTTCTCTGCAGCCTGGGACCCTACAGCGCGTCCAAACGATTTACAAACTATTTACTCTCTGTCTGCTTTCATCTGCAGCACCGGACACTGCAAGTACCTGTTTTAAAATAACCACAATTAAAGCAAACAATATTTACAGAGATACACAAAGGCCGAAAACGCACATTTAATGACTTTTCCTAGCTTCTACAATTCCCATGTTCCCTATAGTCACTGTAAAATCTGCAAGTCATTCTGCTGTGACATCCTGCTGCTTTTCAGCCAGTAGAATATAAAAAACTCATAACCTGCAAATCGTTCATATATTTTATGAAGAAAAATTATTCAAAATTCACACAAATTATCATTTTCATCGCGTTGCAGTTCACCTCATTAAAATGACCAAGGTATTACACTGGAAAACTAGATTAATCCTTAATATCGCCTGCTGGGAAACTGAGTCATTCATTAAAACAAAACACATTTTACGCAAAAAGCTTTGAATCTACAAAATTATAAATTGTTATTTCATTACTCTCTGATTGGACAGAATGTTAATAGTCACATTTAAATTCTATAGCTCTGGATCTCAAATAGTTTCATTGACTCATGTTCTGCTTTCAGGGAGATGGTTTGGATTTTTTAAACGAATTTTGATGAAACATGTAGCAAGAATATTAATGTCTCACTTTTGATAAATGTCATAATAAGTAAAGTTCTCACATTGCATAATGGTTTTCAGACGTATGTCCATTATTTTTTGATATGATAGAGAGAAAGACACACAGAGAAAGAGACAGAGACATTTAATCAGTCAGGAAATAAAAGCCCATTACAAGCGGTAAATTTTATTATGGGATAACAGCACATAAAGCACATCTAAAATCGATGTGTCCAATGCACTTTTAATAAAGGTAATATTAAAGGTACAGTTTCTAAGTACAATATAACAACATTCATATTAGAATGAAAAGTATTTAAAAGACAACATTAAATTTCTTATTTTTCTTTACAGCTGTATTTACAAAATGAATCAAAATACTTATTTTCATATTTAAGAATCAGACAAGAAGGAGCAAAACTACGTTTGTGAATAGACTACCTGCTAAAGAGAGTTCAAAAGAGCTGGATAAAAAGGTACATGATCATCTGTCCCCATGTTAACATCAGTAGCAAACGTGTGACTTAGAAATATGTGACGACCACACACTAGTTTGGCTTTCCCATAATTTGTACGACTTTTGCATGGAAAAAAAAAGTCCAACCCTGTGTCGCCCACCCTTCATGAGAAGTTACCCCAACCAACCGAGTGTACACAAAACACACAAACAAAACATTAAAGAAATCCAGATGTGTTGTAAGTCTCTTTTTCAAACACGTAACACAAGTATTGATATTCAATGCATCAGTGTATTTTCTGCTCTGGGCGAAATTAACGTTCATGTAAACAAACCGAAAAGGGATGACTGTAAATTGCCAAATTAAAATAAAAAGTGTAAAATCATCCAAGTATTTATTTGATCATGTACAAACTTCGAGGTTGCACAAACAGGGGTGAGGGGTGTTGTGTACACTCTAAACCGACCGCCTACTGTATCCACCCGAAGCCATTAACATAGTGCATCAACCCACGGGAAAATGATTAACAACACGTAATGAAAGAATCAGAAACATGTGCAGTAGGTGAAAGTGAGAATTCATCCTCATGTACAAAATACATTGTCACTTCAGTACATGTCTGGAAAACCACAAAAAAAAGACAATCGAAACCATGTATGCATCCTGTTACACCGAGAGGCACTCAGTGTGATACGTTGTGTATTATTGCAAGCATATCCTTACTGATATTTGCTACAGAATTGTGAGAAAAGGTCAACTTTGTCCTCAAATGGTTAATCCTTCCTTCTACATTTATGCCACTGAGCTGATGAAACCACACCATGTTTCAGGATGTTCTAAAATGGGGAATAACAGAGACACACCGAGGCCCCGTTAAATCAAATCCGAGCACCGCTTCCCTGCATCAGCTGAAGAACTATGCAGACACAAGAGAGGTAAATATTTAGCATGTTAAAACCTGACAAACTATAGCCTCAGTGAGTGGTTTTGTACAATCAGACAAAGAAAAAAAAAAAACACAATACTGCTCAGTTTGAATTGTATCATTTTTCCACAAACCAGAAAAGCATCTTAAATAGCTTGTTAATTAGCAGATACTAGCTTTGCTATAAGTCAGAAGGAAATAAGTGCCTTATCCCAAGACTAGTACACTGATACAGGTACTGGCTGGGTCATTTTACCACTATCATTTTAATTATTATTATTATCATCATTATTTATTGCGTCCTAATATCAATAATACGTTAATATGCAATGAAATGAATGGATTAATAGGGCGGCCAGGCTTAGGAATCAATGCTTTGTTCACAAAATTAACTTTACCTAGCACCACACAATAGGGCAACACAAAATAAATGTCAGCACACCCTATCTCTATCAAACTAATCCTAAAGAAGGGAAGCAACCTAGAAACAGAGTTATTGTACAATATGGCGTAATCGATAAACAGATAAATATTTTCACTGGGTAGGCCTTAGTAGCAGTATTTTCCTCTTACCTATACAGACAGAAGTTACAAAGCTACCTTTATACATGTGATCAATAATAACATTAAATAGTTTGAATAAACAGCTGAGAATGGGGGAGAGAGAAAGAGCGAGAAAAGAAGATCTACAGCGTACACGCCGTGTCAAGTTCTTAGTTCTCCACCTGGGAACAGAACCGGTCAAATATACACATGAAACATAAAATCACCCACAAAAATCAAACAAAAAAACAAAACAAAAACATGATAAATAAGAGGTGTATTTACATGCAGATGTTCAAAGACTACTATGCACAAAAGAATCAAAAATAATACACCACATATATTATTGCTTGACATTCGATTATGGCTAAAAGTTGCTTCTCGTTTTTTTCTTTTTTAAACTATATTCTTAAACGTGTTTTTAATCTTAAATCCTTATGAGCTGTGCTTTGGGAAGATGAGTTCTGTTAAAACATGATGATCGAGTCTTAAGCTCCGGGTAACACACCGACACTCCAGCGCAACTGTAAGCGTGACACAACGCTGGACTTCACAACTGTATGGTCCAGAAGACTCGTTTTCACAATTTACAGTCTGAAAACCGCTCACTCGCAGACTGTGCTGGAGTCCTAGCGAGGGATGCTTTCGCTGTGAAGCGGGTCAATGCTGCCTCACGGTACTCCTCCAGTTGCTGAAGGCTTTATGTCACGCTTTTAAAAAACATACACCTATCGTGGATGGATCAAGCTCAGCGTTTTGTTTAAATAAAAATCCAGACCTCCTCGTCCACATAACCCTGTTCCTCTGTAATTATTAAAGCCTTGTCTGGGGTTTCTTTTATTCACACACTGTGAGAACAAACACATACACGCACACACACGCACACACACTATTGCTTTTTACAAACAGACAACAGAGCAGAGACAGAAGGACCAGCACATTTTACTGTTTACTATACACTGATTGAATAGCACACTTAGCATCGATCCCTTACTTAAAGCGGGATATCTCAAGTGAGAATATACAGGAGGACATCACTTTACAGGCCTGTGAGAAGGCGCAGGTTATAGTTATAGTTATTGACACAAGTACTCGTTTGTTTGATGACCATTTTCTGCTCTTTTGCCAATACTGCAACCATATCAGCTCGTAAGAGGACGCTAACAGAATAATGGAGCTTTAGAAAAAGTGATCAGATTGAGTCTGAATAAAGTCAATTCAAAAGGATGATGACTTCACTGAAGAGACCCGTAATTGTAACACAAGGCATATTGCTTGTTGAACATATTATAAGTCATTCAACTATTAAAAAACAACCTAATTTACACTTTATGACACTGACTTTATGTTGACTTCCTGTCAACTGATCATATTTAAAGAAATACTGACATTACACAAGACTGAATAATGTCCATGAAACAAATTTTTTTTTGCAAATACATAACAGGAAATCATCCAAATCTACATCTAGTCTTTCCGTTCTGCTGTACTGCGTGTTCAGTGTGCTATGCCGAAGAGTTCCGCCTCTTATCCTTTGAGTGCTTTTAATTCCTTTGTTTTTAGACCTCGTAAATTCGCCAGAGAGCTAGTAAAATGCTCTGCGGCTGTCCAGAGGAAAGCAAGCTGCTTCTTCGGTCTACCTGTTACCTCCCTGAGCGTTTACGCCTCATCCTCTTCGCTGATCTTGCCGGGCCACTGGGCCTCTCAACCTGGATTGTCTAGCAGTGTTCCAGACTGGGTTTCTTTTGCTGGGAGACTGAGGTTTACTTGTCGTAGAGGGCTTGTGCATATCCAAATAGCATTGGATCATAACAGAGATTATTACTTAGGTACAGCATATCTACTACAACCCAAACACAACAGATTTGATATTGCATAAGAATATTTGGTTTTTCTATAACAAAGAGGGTTAGCATTTTTAAAGACCCTGATGACACCATTGAAACCAAACAGGAATATGCTGTGCGCTGATAAAACTCTGGTTTGTAAAAGTGATGGGGTTTTGTTACACACATTTTTTTTTCCATTACTCTAGGGGAGCACTGTGTTTTTGAGTGGCTGGGCCCCCCGTTAGGACACCAGTAACATAAAATACTGAACAATTCAGTGATTAATAGTCAAATATGTGGCTCTCAACCACTCATAGAATGTCCCTGAACAAAAACATAAACTAAATCTAATGAGTACAAACAAATGTCGTCTGGAAACAGAAAAGCGCAAAAGAAACCTTTCCCTGAGGGGTGACAGCACAAGGCATTAACGCCTTGTACAAATTGCACGGCAGAGGAATGATCGTGTGCAAACAGAAAACAAAAGACAAACAACTGGATTCTGCGTGACGGTCGGTGACAGATGTGTTAACATGCTTTCTAAAGGGATATCATTTTTTCCTTTCTTTTTTGTCTTTTCTTTTTTTCCTCTTTTTGTAAAGATATTTCTAGAAGCCGCTACTGAGACTGCTGGAATGTCTTAGGAATCCATTCTACATTACAGACGAGTAGACTGGAAAGCGGAAGCAACGACTACCGTTTGGCACATCCAGGGATTTTTTCTACCACTTTACTACCACACTGACAAGAAAGACACAACAAAACAGAAGCACGACAACAAAGCATTCTGAAAATAGCACTTGTCCTACCATTTTTGTGTTTCTCCCCTAATCACACAAACAACAGCTATTCTAATTATTGCGGGAATATAGTTAAGTGCTACCTGACATCTTTTTCTCTCCCTCGTTCTCTTTCGTGGGTTTATTAACCAAAACGTGTTACAAAAATAGAAGCTTTTACTACCAGACAAGGCTTTGAATATTCACTTTCTCTTCACGGTTTATTCTGTGTCCTGTTGTGGTGCTGCCGGGTAGAGGCCGTGGTGAGGAGGCAGGTAGAGTCACTCCAAAACACGAAGCGCACGTTGAGAATGCTCTGAAACTCAGGGGCAGACCCGGCACCTTTGTCACTCGGCTGTTAGCTTGCTTGCTGTATCTTTACTTTCCACTAGATGGAACAATTGGATTAGAGCTGTCGCGTGATCGTTCCAGTCCAAACACAGGGCTATTCAATAACGATCGCGTCTGGGTGGCAATAATGCAATTATCGTACGTTTTTTCACAGTTTGAAACATTTATAACTTTTGTAATAAAGAAAATTAAAGCAAGCATTTTATAAATATTTAAATAAATGTAGCACGGCCTGTTCAGACTGTAGTATGATTCCAAGGTGGTTATTGTACGTGTGCCTGTTTGCTAAAAAATGGGTGCCAGAGCGAGTGACAGGTGTCAGGCAGGCAGCGTCTCTAACCTGCCTCCTCAGCCAAGCCTCTTTGTTCACCAGCGAGCAGCCGCGGCAGCAGCCATCCTAACAGACAGCCCTCACACTTCCAGACTTCCAGTATCATCCACAGCTCCCAGGACTAGCCTCTGTGACCATGGATCCGCTTGGATTTCTTGTGCACATGCAACACATCACTAGGTAAATATACAAGTCTTAAATTAAAGAAAGGTGTAAATAAAAGTGCCTTATCAATTCAACAATTAAGAATGGTCTAACTACTAATATCATACATGTTATTTAAAATAGATTCTATAAACATTACTTTTTTCTGTATAGTAAGTACTTATGACCATATACCCTGTAGTACATTATAAAACAGGTGGAATGGACCCTTTTCTTTGTGTTGGTGCCCGTGCTCCTCCAGGGCACCTGTCCAGAGAAGGATTAATAGCAGATGGCCTTACATGATTTCACTATGCAACAATGGCGGATGGATGGAGTCTTTGACAGCTAAAATCATTGTGTTTTCATTAGAATTACCAGAATTCTATGGTTCTTTTTTTGTTGCTGTTGTTGTTGTTGTTGTTGTTGTTGTTTTAAACGATTGTCCAGAGAGAGGTGCCAATTGCATCAACTTGCCGATGGAACCTTCCCTCAAAGTCGGTGTGAGTTTTCATTCCAAGCACTGCATCCGAAAGATTCGACTGAACGTGAGAAAAATGGCTGAACTTGACCAAGGTGTGCGCATTTATCAGCAGTTTATTTCAGCTTGATGCCAGTATGATGGAGATAGGGACTATTACAAATTTTGCATACAAAAATATGTTTTGGGAGCATATAATGAATAATAATATTGATGTGCATTTATCTTTTAATTGAAGAGGGAGAGTCAACTATTTTGTGGCTCCTAATTTGTTTATATAATTACAATTACAGATGCACAGTTAAATCATAATAATTGTGATGCAATAAATAGAGGTGCGAATGAAAGAAAGGATTAAACGAGTCTTGAGCTGGACGTTAAAAATGCGCACAAAAAGATCAAATTCAACCAGACAGAAATTATTTGTCCCTATCTCCTCTTCATGTTCCACGGGGTGTCGGGTCCCACAAGTCTTCCAAAGAGAACAAATTCAATAAAGTAAACTTTGAGATTCAACTCCCTAAGCCCTCGCCCCCTCCACTGTAAAAGAAGAAGTTGAACAGCGTGCCATCTGTCCACTCTGGTTTGTCCAGGGCACCGATAAAGTGTCTCAGATTCCTCCTCCACATTCCCCTACGGTGGGCACACTGGCACCTGGCGGGGACGCTACCCGTCAACGGGCATGGACTGCTCAAAGTCTGATCCGAATAGCTCCTTGTATAAGGGGGGGAAGTGGGCGCGCACAATGTCTGGATATATTGCTTTGAACGCTGTAAGCTTCTCTGTATGCCTACTGCACAACGCTCGCAGTGTTGACACTTTGCATATCAACTGTGGAGAGAGAGGAGACAGGCTGTTTAGATTCACAGGGAGGCAAGGACATGGAGCAGTGGTAGTGAAAAACATTCCTCCCTACAGTGTATTCCCTCACATACTGGGGCAAACAGACTTGTAAATATTGAGACAAGCGCTCAGGCATGAAGAAAACTTGACACTTCACATTATGGAGCTGGTGCAATTGATAAATTGCCACTTCTCTACTGATAAAAGGCATTTCATGCAATATCCTGAAATCTGTTAGTTTAATCTAATTCACTAAAATGGTGACTTGCTTGTGGATAAAGATCCTGAACAGTGGGAGATTACACTGCTACAAGGGTAGAGCACGCTCAGCAGACAGCCACTTGCAGGGATAATGGATGGAGAGTGCACTGCATCACACTGTACCTTTGTGAGAATACCATCCTCTCTGTGGTTCTTCTGCAGGACATGTTGGAGCGCAAGCTGGATTTTCTGCTGAAGTTTCTCTACCTTTACCTTCTCCTGGAGCCAGGATCGGTCTGGAAGGAAAATGATCACATGCAGACCAGTCAACCGGGTTCATAAAAAATGAAAGTGCAGCGCCGCTGGTGTAAGAGATTAATTGCTTGAGGAAAACAGCAGGGTGACAGCATTTCTTGTCATGGTGAATGTGCGTCTGCCGTTTTTCATCCTTTGCACTGTGAGTGACACCTACCAGCAGACATCAACACAAAGGCGGAGAACAGGGCGATCTCATCCTCAGACAGGTGCATAGAACACAAGTTTTTCCCAAACTCGAAGACGGAGCTGATCAAGTCGTCACAGCCTGCCACAGCAAAGGACATAGAGAGAGGGCTTACGATGGGGAAGACCAAAGAACAACATTCAGTCTTGATCTTTATTGGGAGAGAGGCGTGCAGGGAAGGGAGAGGAAGGGAAAGGAATGAAATAGAATGGGATGCTGACAGCACATGGGAGCGTCTTAAGCAAAGCAGGCAACGCTTTTACTGAGTTTTGCCTCCCAGACGAGTCACTTTTGGCAGTTGGGTGGTGTTATGCAAGGCAAAATGAGGTCACTATTGAGGCTTTTAGTTAAATCAATTATGGGAGATAAAGAGAGACAGGCGGGTGCCACCGCAGCTCGGGACGCCCATCACTCTGCCTCCCCGCACCGTGGACCCCTCTGTAGAGAACGCACAGGACACTGGGGCAGATTCAGAGAGTCACAGGGAGGGGTAAACCTGCACTAAGACACCGATTTCAGCATTTTTACAGCCACACTGGGACATATTTACTTCCTTCCCATCAAAAAGCAGTTGGAAACGCAAGAAAATCCATGGTGGGAGACTCATAGTAATGTCATAGCAGTCAAACAGGAATTATTTTATTTTGCCGGAGATGTTTTATGTCAGACTATCAATGTGGTTGTGATAGCTCTCTCCCTAAAGACACTCCGTCTGGCTTTATTTATTCCACAGTTACACGAACCATATGCAGCAGAGCCCCGCTAACATCTCTGATCCACTATAAATAACTGTTGCAGAGACAGCAATGCCAGGTGAGCTAGCAGTGAGTGCTCAGTGTTTGCTTGCAGGCCCTGAGCATCGTACGCAGCACAACAGCAAACTCTAATTTTGGCTATTACACCAAGGAAGGCAGTACGACACTGTAAGAGAAAACGCACACGCAGCTGCACACACACACAAACACACACGCGCCCACACACCTACACCTTCTCCACTTACCTAATGACTTGAACACATCAGGTCCGGCATATTTTCCATCAAAATAGACTGTGTTGTTTTGTGAGTCAAAGGCACGGCACATTCTGACAAACACAACTTCCAAAGAGCCTGTGGAGACAGACAGGAACAAGATGCTGAATCTGAGCTTTGCTTCTTTTCTTTTTTTTTTCCTCCTCTAACAGTTACACATCAGTCAGGGATGCAAAACACATGATTGTGCTTTGTGCTATTCTTCTACAATATGAGTAACAAAACCACTTTGAAATGAAGACGCCCGCTGTCACAGGAGAACAAAAAAAATCACCTCTGCAGACGATAATATCACAAACAGAAGGCTACTCTCCTATAATGACACGCCAGGTAAAAACTGCGCTTCATTCAGTAGTGACAGTGCTTATTCATTCAGCCTTTATTTAGCAAAATAGGTAGGGAATTTATTCTATCCTGCAAATTGTCCCACTCTGTGGGAGTGGATAAGAGGATCAGCAAACTGTAACAGATACCATTACTTCCTCTATGGGAGTTGCTATGGGAGTCATGTCTGACAAGGGATCCCAGCCTTTATTTCATTATTCATATTGGCTGTGCTAATGTAAATCATACAGAGGGAGAGACCCAGGAGAGGTGTTTGTATGCTGCATGGCTGCTTGCGTATTTATGTATAAATATGGGTGACAGTGTGCGTGAAGCTCCATCTGTGTTTAACACAGTGTTCATGAAAGCAGTCTGAGCAGGCAGACATGACTGGTGCTGAGGGGAAGAGGTGCCGTGGTGCTAGGCATTATCTGAGCTCAGGAACCCATGGCTTATCTAACGCCGTGTCCGTCGCCGCTACGTATGCAACGATCGAAACGACAGAGACACCGAGAACCGGAGGCGGGTCTCTTCTCTGACGCTGTCCGTGCGTGTGAAGCAGAGGGCTTTGTGCAGTCAGGTCAGCTACGCCCTTGTGACAACGCCAGAGGGGGGTGGGTGGTAGTGGAGGGTGGGTTTGACGGCAGCAGGCCATGTTGACAAGCTGTCATACCTGCTTTCAGCAGCACTATCTGATCGTTCTGACACAGCTCCATGAAGCCATCGATGCGCTTGGCAAACTCCACCACATACTGAATGGCCTCCGTTATTTTGATAGCGCACAGCTGCCACATGACTTCCCGGGGCTACAAGCAGACAGGACAGAGAATGGGTGATCTGCTTTAAAACAATGTATTCGATTACTGTAACGACCTGGTTGTGGTGACGCTACCTTGTTCTGGTAGCCCTCCACTTCCTCTTGCAGGAAGGCCTGCCAGGTCATCTGCTGCAGCTCCTCCCGCAGGTACTGACATGTCTCCATGTGTGACTTGGAGATGTTCTGGGCCAGGTGCTCTGAAATACAAGCGTGATTAGAAACCCGAAACATAACAGTTAAGATCTGAATGTTTCTCACAAGGCTACACGAAAGTGAAGACCTCACAGATGAAATTTGCCACAGGGAAAGAAGATTTATTTACTGAGCTTTCAAGAAGGAGGAGAGGCGGATACACGTGGGCTTTTTTGACTGGGAAAAGGCTTGTTGACATTTCCTTTTACAGCCTGCAGGAAGCTCATAGCTTAAGGTTGAGGCAAAGCCAATCTAGTTATGACACAAATGCATGAAGTGGAGGAGGGGCGCGAAGTTACTCACTGAAACAAAGGTCACATTTTCTCTGAGAGAAATATTGAGTATAAGAATTTAAATGGTTTTGAAAACACATCTGTTAAAAGAAGTTCCTAGACACAGGGGAGCCTAAAAAAATGATTTCCCCAGACGCCTGCCCTGCTGGATCCTGATTGGCCCTAATTAATGGAAACTAATTACAAAAAAGAGGCTCTTTTAATGAGTGTTGAAGATGAGTCTCCAACCTCCTGCTATTTTAAGCAACCTTTGTGTCGTTTGCCCCACGGTTGAGTTGTTCTCCCCCCCTCCTCCATTTTGCTGTCTCTCGTCCTGTCTCCCCCGTCTCTCTCCTGCTCCTTACCTAGTTCAGCCATGGACACGGTGGGGGAGGTTTCTCCGTTGGTGAAAGAGCAGTAAGGGAAGAAGCCAGAGCCGGGGGCAAAGTCGCAGATGGGCTCTGGCTTTATGCCGTTGATGTCCAGGCCTGACTGGTCAGGAGATGGCTGGATGTCCAGGTAGAAACTGCTGACCGCTGAGTCTGGTTTGCTGCCATCCGGGGTGTGGCCGTCCATGTATCCGCTGAGGTCGTCATGTAGCTCTGTGAGGCCATTGGCCGAGAGGCCGTAGCTAGGTGTGAGCGGCTCCGCCTCTCCAGGCTGTTGTTGGTGGTCACGTTGCTGCTGCTGCAGCCGGTGCTTCTGAACCTCAGCATACAGACTGTCTCGCTGCTTCTTCGACATGCGGCCAAACTTCACGGCTGTGATTAGAACCAAACAAGAATTTAACAGATATGACTACGAAATGCTTTTTATTTCCAGGTACAGACTCCAGTCCAGTCCCTGTTAATAAGTGGAAATTAATGGAAATTACACATCTAGGTCGTGAATTCTCACAGTGGCTGATTCATTTGATCAATTCTGTTCTTCAGTCTAAAAAACGTATCCTCGTGTGTGTGTTAAATAATCTCTGCAGGAGGGTTAAAGGTCTAAACAGACTGATTTCAATAATTTTCCAAATGTCATTTTTTAGTAATATTGCACCTCCTTTATCCAGTCTCCAAGGTTTCAAGGTACCACACTAACGTCTGATATTGCCTAAAGTGGAATATCTTGCAGAACAAATCAAATTATCTCACACTATTGGCTAAATTCTTCTTCCTTTGAAGCAAAAAATAAATCTTGGCACATGAGTCTGAGACTAAATACCTTGTCTAGACATCAAGGGGAATCTTTGGTCACATAAAGACTAGAATTGTCTAACATATTCAAAGGTCATTTTTTAGTATTTGCCTCTAAACTCATGTTGTAATAGTGACTCCATCTATGGTGAACACATGACAAAGAGCAACCCTTCCGCATGTCAGGAGGACTGGTAATAAATATCCTCACAGAAAAACAAAGCTTTGTACGTGCACAAGTGAGAAGTTCGAGTTTACCACAAGCTCAAATATGAGGCTGACTAAGTTGCTGCCTCATGTTTTAAGCTTTCCAGACTAAACACTGGTGAGAAAGAGACTCCTTGGCCCGGGTTGTGGGGGCCTGGCACCACGTCAGCCCGTTACGGTGAGTGTGTATGTGTTTGTCTTTGCACAGTGGAAAGCTAGTGGAGCGGTGGAGAGGAGAGAGTGTGGGCAGATGGGCTCTGGTGTGTTGAGTGAAGGCAAGAGTCACCTTCGTCTGTCCCGAGTATGAGAACGTGTGGGGCCCTCGTAAGTGCTAATGTACTTCTTTGTTCGTTCACATTCATGAATATGTATTTGCGCGTGTGTAAGTGAATTAAAGCGAAGTGGCGTGCGTAAAGATGTGCCAGCTTCAGGTTTTCACATGTCTGTGCGCTTGAAACGGAGCAAAACATCACAGCTCCGCTCCGTTGTGATAGAATCTGTGCCTAGTCTGGACCGGCCTGGCACAGCAGGAGCACTCTAGCACAGAACCCCACCTGTGTGATCCCATTACGGCTTCTCCCATTTCATCAAACCTAGTTTTACAGCAACAAATTAAGCCCACAAACAACGCGCTCACCTGCAGAACCGGAGTGAGCGCTGAGCAAAGCGGTAGCGTGAGTTCACAACACGCCTGCATCTGTTTCCCACGTACTTATGACAATAATGATCGTCATGATATCTCCCTTGTCTTTTTTTAACACCTTATATCCTTGATATTTGTTTCCACTACTACTGGATCTAAGCATCCTGAGGAAAGTATTTCTGTTCTTGCCTGCTTTCAAAGGAAGGTTAGAGTCCACAGCATCCCCACCCCTGAAGCACTGGCTCAAAGGCAGAGCACACTCTTGCCCACATGGGGGCTTGATCCTTCACCTCTCCCTGCTCACCGCCCCATCCTGCTGCACCCGCCCACCTGTATCTCTCTCCTTCACAAAGCACTTACCATCTCGTGACATGCCCACTGCCAGGCACTTCTGCAGCCGGCAGTGCTGGCAGCGGTTGCGGCTGGTGCGGTCGATCAGGCAGTTCTTCTGACGGGGGCAGGAGTAGGCTGCATTGCTCTGCTGACTCCTCCTGAAGAAACCCTGCAAAGGGGAAACACCCCAGATGAACCGCCGTGCGTGGAAAACTGTCCTAAAACTGAAGATTCAGTTTCAGTCCAGACAAAATTAATTTCTGATTGATTTGAATTATTGTTTTCCAACGGGTGCTGTTTCATTCTACTGCTGCCAAACAGATTAGATAATAGCACTAGTGTGGCGCTACTTTCCTGGCCTGCAATATCTGGCATTGTAAAAGCACCGTATTTCATCAGCGTGTACAGCATGAGGGTGGTGTGTTTGGGTAGGAATGATAACACTGGATGGCATTTTTTTACAGCAGGGTTATTAGTGTTGATTAACGCAGACCTGGCATGCGCTGTGCGAAAGGATTGCGATTGCACACCGACTGGATTCCTCATCCTTTGACTTAATGAATTGATTCCAGCACATCATTAACATGCCCCACTCTACTGCTCCACACACATATGTCTTAATTTGCTGCTCATTGGCTGTTTAATTACAAGAAAACAGCTGACAGCTGCCAAGTTGCTTTATAATGGAAGCCATTATGGAAACGGGCTATAACTGCTGGTGACAAGCAGAACTCCTTAATAACGCCATGATTTATGGCCCAAACTTTTGTAGTTGCACATATCATTAAAGGCCTCTCTGCGTGGACTAATTAGCGATCATTGAAGATAGATTTCAGCAGTTTATTCTTTAGTGTTTTGTTCCTTCCAGCTCCCGTGTGCGAGAGGGGAGCACTGGGAAGATCAGCTGAAAGAAGCAACCTCTCTCTCTCACACACACACACACAAGAGCAAACAGCAAAGGTGCAGGCTGGCTGAGGAATGCTAATGATGTGCCTGGTGACAAGCACGGGGACAAGAATACACTCTAAGCACAAAATTCCCCTCCCTGTGAATGGCTGGTGCATTTGAAACAGTACAAAAGGCAGCTTCAATGGAAGCAACCCACTGTAGCAAACAGCCAACAATCTGCTATAATTCAAAGCACTCTCCTTTTGATCATTTTATTTCAAGAGCAGGCTGCAGCAGAAGCAAAAAGCTGTGAAAAGACATGTCCCTGGGAGGGAAAGGCAGAGTAAGGCAGAGGAATGGCTTTGTCCTACTAATTGTGCTTTTCTGTGATGTCCTCTGTGCCGCTTGACCACTTTAATGATCATGTTCTTAGTGTTTACACTTCGCAGTCCCTGCTCTGAATCTGCGTAAAACTTCAGCAACATTTTCAAACGTTTTTTTCCTGGCAAGCAACTTTCTTTACACTCTCAATTTTCCCAGTCTTCCCGCACTCAGCCCCCTGTCCCTCGCACGCACACAGACACACACACACACACACGCTTACCTTACAGCCTTCACATGTTATCACGCCGTAATGGATGCCTGATGATTTGTCTCCACAGATCTTGCAGGGAATTATTTCGATTTGAGCTGCAGTGAAGAAAAGGAAACGAAAGGAAAAAAAAAATCACATTTTGCTGTCACAAGTCACTGTACAACACCCTCACCATGGATCCATGTTGGTACATGAAAGAGCACTGTGCTTCTAAAAACATCTCATCCGGTGGCTTTTGAATCCTCACTTCCACAGAGGATTAGATGAATATTTACAGAGTTGTGTGTGTGTGTACTGTATGTGTACGCTTGTGTGAAGGGAGGGAGGCCATTTTAAGACCTCAAATGCAGGCAATGTAAACTTTGTGTCAATTTACATCCCAAACCTAACTTACATCAAGAACAGCCCCGCTACCCACAAATGCAATTAGGCCATATTAGTGCTAATGCCAGCCTTGTGTGATGACAAAGGCCCGTTTAGCCACATGAGGAGACGTATTCCCAGCTGGAAAACTTGACTTCATGAAGCCTCTTAAACTTCAAAACCACACAAACCTCAGAAGTAAATCCGCTGTGGCCACAGAGAACCACCACATGCCTGTGCTGGATGGAGCGCTGGTGACGACTCTGTGTTTGTATGTCTATGTGCGCTACAGAGAAAGGGTTCAGTGGGGGTTTGGTTGGGGAGCTGCGCTGTTGACAGGCCTGTGATTCACACGCCACGGAGGACAAAAGCACAGAGAGGACAGGCCTCATCCATCGTTGGCCTTCTCTCCAGGAGCAGACCACAGGGCAACGCCAGAGAACAGACAGAACACACAGACATCAGAGACACAGAACTCCCAGCTTGTCCCATTGCTCTCAGCTTTATCACTGCAGCCACTGATGCTCCATCCCTCTCCACCTCCACCTCCCCCTCTGTCTCTCCCTCTTTCTTTTTTCTCTCCCTCCCTCTAGAGATCTCTATCTCACAGCCCTCCTCCACATCTCCAGCATCTCCGTCCCGCCATGCCAGCAGTGCACTGCAGCGCCAGACAAACTCCGCTATCTGATCTAAATCGAGGAAAGATCACCGCGGGATATTTTCTCACGATATAATGGTTTTCTCCAACCAGCCATGCAGTCAGCCAGTCAGAACACAAGGAGCTATTGCAACACGGGCCTATACCAATTAGGGGAGGAATATTGAGATTTAGCCTTAATAAGAAATGATCATCTAATTAAGGCAATGCAATAACATTAGAATTATTTTAAAAAGTGGTGGCACACTCACGATGTCAAAGTGTTACATCAGCCGCTCCCCCCTGCCTGGGCATAACTGCCTACTATAAAGCCTCGTGTCTCTTCCCAAGACTCTTCACATATCCCTTGTACACCTTAACAACCGACCTCTTTAAACTAGTTTGATCACATCAAAAGTGATTTGTTGGGGTTCAATCCAGAGATCCCTGCCCATTTTAATCAGCTGCCTGCGAGTCTGTAACGTGCCATGTGGATAATGTCCTCGTCCCTGAGGCATGCCCAGGAGAGGCCCTTAACACAGAGCCTCTAATCCACTAACCCCACAGCTTCGCTCTATTCATCCTGGAATCAGCGTCTGTTCTTCGCGCGCTGCTGGAGTCAACAACACTGGCCATGTTTACATCGAATTAGCCTACATTTTAGTAAAATGAACAAAAGGGAGTTGTGGAATATGCACAATTAATTCTCCTCCAGACAACACCTCCTGTGATTTGTGGTTCTCGCATACAATAGAGGGCAGCGCACCTCATCGGCCGGATTAGAGTGAAATCCAGACAGGAGGCGGGCTCTGACAACCTAACTGAGAGGGTTAATTTATAATTAATCTTTTCCTTACTGTGCACAGTTGCTTGTTGTGTCGGCTAGGTCTATCTCTGTATGAGTGCACTCTATTGTTTGTTTTTGTGTTCTCCCTGCATGAGCATTAGCAGTGCAGTGTGTTTCAACTCCTTTAGCATTTTCAGCCTCATTACTTACATAATTTGTTCTGACATGCACTCACAACAACTGAAGCGTGCTGTAATTATGACTAGCTGTGGTTATAGTGAACGAACAGCTGTCGTGTCGGGCCCCAGCCATTGGGTGGCAGTGCAGGGCTGTGGCTATGCTTGTCTTGCCAAGTTAAGCCAATCTTCCACCCACCCTATCCAGCCCACAGGCTTTTGGCTCTGAGCTCCAGCCTCTGATAGCTCCAGGCTTAGGCTGCTGCTAGCTTCCCCCACCCCCACAGCATAGCTGTGAGATGCCTTCATCTCTCCTGAAGAAGCGGAGCTGGCTGGGCACTTGCTCAGGCCTGACAGAGGCTGTGCCACATCAGGTGAAAGCAGTGGGAGTAGAGACATGGGGGTTGCCAGGCCGGGCAGGGCACACACACACACAGGCATGCCTCACAAAGCCCTATCTGCAGCAGGAAGGCCCTGAGTGCATACAGACTCACCCGCTAAAACCCCTCTCACTCCACTGCTGCACAAGCCGCTGGCTGCTCAGCGCACTCAACAGTAAAAAAGGTTCGTCTCTAGGCCGACCGTAGCAGGCTCTGTAGCTTCTTGCACGAGAAAGAAATCTTAGTCTAAACATACAGTTATGTTCACACTGGGACACAACAGAGATCATACATGCCATAAAGTCATCTACACCATCAATCCAAGTCAACAAGCTGTCCTCCGGAGAGGCTGGTCATGAGATACACTACACTGAGGATGATTTAAAGACAGAACACACACAGGAGAGTCAGTCAAACCAAAAGGCCTGCGCTTATAAGCTCTCCCGTTCTGGCAGTCGATATCTATCGACATGAGCTGCAGTGTTAACTGTCTCTTGGTGTGAAACAGACAGCTGCTGGCTCGTTTGAGCTTGACCAGCGCAGTGCCACTGATCCCATTCACCGCGCCTGCCTGCCTGCCTCCCCGCCTCCCTGCCAGCCAGCCCTGCCTGCTCTGTTTACGACATCAAAGCCAGGCACAGTTAGACAGGCAGCCATGCTAAAGCCCATCCCAGCAGCCTGCTGCTCGTCACAGCGCTGTGAGATGGCCTCTGCATGCAGGCCACTTCAAAGACACCTGCCAAGATGCCAAGATTACGTATGAATCACACCGCAGCACAGTCGCGCCACGTGCACGACCATAACGGCTGGACAGCGGCTCAAAACTGATTTCCTGTATGCAGCGACGCAGCCTGGCGTGGGTGTCTTGGACAATGGGCATGGCAAAGAGAGCAGACAGTCAAGCTGAATGTCGGAGCTTGTTCTTTGTCTGTGGCTGAGCAGTTCAAGGACACTGATTCACCACACCAGAGGGGATGACGTGTCACTCAGAGCACATGTACAATAGGGCAGCGAGGCCTCTGCGTGTTCACCCAGTGCCCTTCACTGTCTTCTCTGCAGCCCTGAGATCAACCCACTTGAAAACACACTTCATTATCAAAGACCTGGAAACTGACAGTCAAATGTGAACACCCAGAACAATTTGCCAAATGCACACTAACAGCTTACAGGGGCCTTGTCAGCGTTTATTTTATTCTAAGCATTGAACAGACAGGCGGTGTCAGATAGAACGCTGTCTCCTGATGCTCCTGATACAAATGTCACATTGTTTCATTCAAAAATAATACTAATCACCCACAGCACACCAGAAGACTGTAAAGATGAGAACGACAGTAACATAGCATAAGATGTTTTTCTCCCAATAATATGTTTTTCACATCTTGTAAATGTAAAATCCATTCCAATAACAAACTCAACTGAAAATTCTAAAGGCTGGTGCAAGGACGTAAAGGCCTAAATCTATGAAAATATCCTGGCTGTACCCACTGCACCCGTGGACTACTGACATAACGTTGAGGGATTAAGATTATCCCTTACATTAGAGACCCATGCCCAGGCCACCGTCATAATGCTGAAAGCTTAATCCATTATTTGATTGGTCCATTAAATCATTTTCTCATGGCCTGATGATTCATGATAAACTGAAAGTGAGGCATCTAAACTGCTCTGTGTCCATCAGTGTGAGAGAAAACGTGAATGAGCTGCAGAAGAAAACACGACGCTTCTGTGGATGTTGGTGTCGCAGTGTGTGTGTGTGTGTGTGTGAGTTGTGCTGACAGCTGTCAATGAGTGATGCAAGCCAGTGGGCTCATGTCTGTGATTATGTAAGGAACTGGACAGAGCACAGCATTACGAGCAGATTAACAATTCATCAGAGAAGCTGTGTTAACACATATATACGTCTTTTATCATTTCTGCAACAAAACTGAACAGTAATTCATAAAGTTTCAATGTACAGGGCTGTAACAACAAAAGCAGAATTATTTTGAAAAAAACTGAACAAAGAGCATCGACACACGATCGATATCCAAACACCAGGGACACTGAACTGACTGGCAAACGTTCACTAAGCAATATTTCTCCAACGTTATGTGCAGCTATTTATTTTTGCCACATCAAATTCTCATTTGGTGATGGAGATCAGCTGTCTGTTGATAAACACAGTGTTTGCTAAACAGATACCCGTGACAGTCAGATCTAGCTGTAGAGAGACGACAGCCTAACAAGAGCTGGAATCAGAATTCTGCCTCTTTTCATCTGCCAGGGCTTTGCTGTCATGTGAAGTTGCACAACACAATACGTTTTTTTTTTCTTCCCATTTATGCAGCAGAAGAAAGGTTATTTGAATGTCAGTGGCAAAGGACAGTCGTGGCACGGCACACGGGCTGAATGGTATAAATGTGTTATTTGTTTAGGGATGGCAGCCTGTTGGCGTATTACCACAGAGCTGTTTTAATGGCATTTGCAGGGATGTAGCACAAAGGAAGCACAGAGAACTGTACACAAATGCACCTGCACACCAAACCTCTATATCATCATTTTAACATGCCATTCAACCTATAAACATGCTGCAGTCATCACAAATGTTTGGACCATAGGGATTAGCCCAAAGACATAATTGACACATTTTGATGTCTCTATGCTGCGTCTACTAATTCTCCCCCCAATCATTTAGCTGCATAAGCTGTGATCTCCCTTCACTGGAGACCAGCTATATTTGAAGAGATATTTCCGTTTCAAAAGAAGGGCTCTTTAAGCCGTTCTCCATTATTCTTACACAGCAGTGCAGTGACTTTGCTGAGGCTCAGGTCTGGACCATCGCCCTGGGCTGCTTTTTGGATCAACTCATGCGTACATCTCTGTGTTTGTTTGTGTGTGAGGCCTATTAATATTTCAAACTGCCCAACTCCAGATGCCTGTACAACACAGCAGTGCTTCTCTCTTCATGTCTCTCCCTGTATTTACTTGAGTGTTTTACTGAAGTGGATTCTGACACCCTCATTGAGGGAGGGGGGGCGGGGGGGAGGGGCGGGAGAAGGGAAGCTGTATTCCCAAATTGCAGCACAAGACATCTCTCTCCATGTCTTCTTCTTCACTGGCGTAACAGTAATTTGGGCACTAATTTATGTGTTGTTGTGGCAAAGATTGACGAGCTTCCTGACTGGGAGCGCGCCTGCACTCTAGGGGAAACAACAAAGACTGGGTTTACCGAGCAGACGAGCACCATGAAGGGTAGCATGTGTGCGGTGCACCTCTCCCCTCCCTTGTGTACCCCACCTGAGCTCCCCACCCAACTCTCTCCTCATCACTTCTTACCCCCTCCTCTCTCCCCCAATCTAACCCTTTCTTGTCTTGTCTGCAATGACATGTGAAGTTGCGCCTCGGTGCTGGGGACCGGAGGGCACGCCCCTTCCGTGTGCGAGCGTGTGCGTGCAGACGCACATGTGTGCTGTGAGGGAGAAAAGCGCACGATGTTTACTCTGATGGCAAAATGCAATCTGTAGACAGCACTCGCTTATGCATTCTACCAGCCCCTAGTTAGTCATAGAGAGCTGAAAAGACACGCATAAAAAATCTGCGTTGGAAATACTTACATGATTTGTCAACTATTTCCACCACTTGGTTGCATCCTTGATTAAATCAAATGTGAAGCCTATTCCATTGCCATGACATGCATTAAAAATGCTTTTACATTGTGAGTTTAAAAGAGGGCTGTTTGTGCATTGTTTGGTTTACTCATTCATTGTGCAGCAAGGCACTGGGATGCATCAAAGCTCACTGAGGCTGAAATCACACAGGACTGACTGATTGACTGGTGCAGACGATGCTGTTTGAATTCTGAGACTTAGCTGAGGATTACGTGATGCCTCTGAACCTTTAGTCTGACCGCTAGAACTAAGCAGGCAACGGTTAAGCACCTGTCAGCCCTCCCATCTTCCTGCAAGGACGAAAAACACGGGGAAATATAAATAATTAATCCTCCACTGCAAACACACACATAAACCTTTACATAACAAGAGAAATCCTTGTTCCACCGCACCGGGGAATTTGCACCTGCCACACTATACAAGTTTATTCCTTCTGCATTTGCAGTATTAGTATTCATTTCTGTAAGACAACAAGAATTCTGCTGTGGGTTTTTGAATAGGATCTTTATACTGTTTCACACAAAGAAATCAAAACTTACATCCATACAACTTCCTTCTGCCAGAGGGCTGACACAGTATATGAGCATTTCATTAGCGAAGAGTATATCTGGATGCCTCCGATATGGTGGATGTTGCAGAGGAGTAGTGTGGGGTATGATGGGGAAAGAGGAGGGGGGGTGGAGGTCGCAGCTCATGCTGCTGCTCACAGTCAGTGGGTCAGAGGCACGCAGCCAGAACACACATGGAGAGCAGGCTGAATAGTTCAGCTGACAGTAATTGTCCCTCTGTGGTCTCCTTAGGAAAACATGTTTCCAGACAACGCAGACTGGCTGCACAGGCCAGATAGTAATCATGATCTTGATTTGCTCCATCGAAGAGGGAAGCTCAGCGTTAAGCCTCCAGCCATGGCGCGACTCACTGTTTCCACTGGGGCTGACATCAGGAAGCCAGGAAAGCAGCACATGTGTTAATAAATCTGACGATTAGTTTTATTCCAAAACATTTGCGAGACAAAAATGTGTCGTTCCAGTAATGTCATCACACAAGATCTCTGACAAATAGGGAAACAGGGATTCGCAAAGTAAAAGCATGTGCCAAATACTACTGTCTATCTGAAGGCCAAGAAAGTCTGATATTTCATCCCACATTAACTAATCATCTTCTTACTCTTCCCCTGCAGATCATCGCTTTTATATTTCAAGCAGCCCTTACCCGAAAGTATATAACGACTGGATCAGATTGTGAGAAACTAACAAAGTTTTTAATGGCAAATACAAAGAGCTGAGATAAAAGACGAACATATTCTCACCAACTAACGGCAGCGAGCAAAGAAGTGTCAAAGTGAATCTCAAATTCAAAAAGTCAAGAGTCGCCTAAACATGCGCAAGTCGTTCTACTCTTAATGAAATCTGAAAAGTTACCGTGCACACGCTTCCACAATGAATGCTCCATATAGCACCCTGATGAGCAATTTTTACAGCACCTATGCTATTCTGCTTGAAGGTCTTGAGTTTTTATCAGCTGAAAAAGAGCAGGCAAGGACAGGGAAGATGAATGACATCGATGGCCAGCCGATACTTCCAGGGACGTGTGATTGAGATAAATGAGCCTTGTTACATTAGCTGGGATACTGAATCCCGCTGCTCAAAGATCCAGAGCTTGATAGAGTAGAAACCAGAGGCAGCCAACCTTTCCGCAGATCACCAGTGTCATACGGCCCCAGATGAAGAGTTCTCTCTAAGACGCTTGCTCTTTCTGTTTTCACCAGCACCAATTACGTTTCCCCTTCATGAAAGCCCTATTTCATGGGCTCTGGTATATTTAGCAGTGCGAGGTTTCTGGACCCTCCCTTACCAATCCCCGAGCCATTATCTAATCCATACACAGCGCCCCTGGCTATTACTGTTTTAATAAGTGACTGGAGTACTTCCATCATGCATCATTTATCCTCAGTGCTGATAAATATGCATAATTGTAATTGTGACCATGCAAAGTATTTATTTGTGATGAAATTTGAAAAATCATTTTACAAATCAATGTGTTTGTTTAATTTAGCCCCAGGCAGTATCAGGACCACAATCAAGTAGACTGAGGCACTTAATGTAAATAGCTTGTTTAAGCTTCAGCCCACTTTATCAGTTTATCAGATTAGACACACACACACACACACACACACACACACACACACACACACCCCCCACACACACACACACACACACACACACACTTGGTTATAAAACCTCTGAATGATCTGGACAAGGCAGGTTTATTAAGCAACAAGCCATGCATTTGTACTGTTTCCAAAACACAGCCTGTTTGGGAAACGTGGTTTGCAGAGCAACCAGAAATAACTTCAGCAATCTCTGTGCGCTCTGCAGAGGAGCTGCAGCGCCACTCCACTGTCGTCCTCCCTCTCTTCAGTTGTAGCAGACCATATAAAAGGCATTCCTAGACAACAGGGGTGTGCGAGGAGTTTCTACTGCCACACAGAGTTCACAGACTGCTTACAGTGTGCGAGGCGCATTCCCCCTGCACTGCTGTTTTCATAGTCCTACAAACACTGGCCTGGTTTTGTTTAACATGGCAGGATTAAGCAGCCATGCACAAAGCATGCTTCCCTCCTTGCACGCTTTGCTTACAGTGGAAGGCCTGAGTGCTTGCTGCTACCTTTTAGTGAACCAGGTTCCCTGACTGCTGGTGAATGCACCACAGCGCTCTAATCCCAGGCAAATAAACAAGTGCCAAGATTAATGATTGCATAAAGACATCCCAAAGCCCTGGAATAACAATCATCTCTTCAGCCTGTTCGGCTGCTGCCATGCAAAAGCTCTTGGAGTCAGCTGACAGCCTGTATATATCCCTCGCTCGCTTCCTGCTGTCTCACAACAGCCAGAAACTGTCTAGGCTTTGTTGCTTCATTAACAACAGGAAGCTGTCAATATTTTCCACATGAGAGTGGGTACTTGCAGCAGTGCAACAGGAGGGAACCAGAGCAGGACTTGGGGTCCTCCACACTTCATCCTTCTGTTTAGTAACCAAGGCCTTCACAGCATGTCCGGCCTCCAGCGCCTCACATGAAGTCAGCAGGCTGGGAAGAAAGTGGGGCTCTCAATGCAGTTCTGATTACTTTGAAATCTGCTCCTCATTATGAGTTCTAAAACAATAATATCCTTGACTTGTTGTGAAAAGGACAGTCAAGTAGACATGTAGGAGGACATTAGAAGTGTGTGTACAGCCATAAATCACAAGCAACAGATCAAACAGGGCCATTAAAATGACATTAGGACCATGGACCAGCCTCTCATCCCTGTCATTGCTGGTCTACGACTATAAAGCTATATGATGAGAGTAAAGTAGTGGAGACGAGGGGACGCAGAGGGGAAAGAAAAGAGGCAGAGGTAAGGAGAGAGAACAGTGCCGTCCGCTAGTCCAGGGCAGGGGAGCGTGGGACGTTCAGATGAAGTGGGAGGCCCCTCTCCAGGAGGTTGCTCCTCAGCATGAAGGCAGAAGCAGCACCCCGCCTAATGAGGGGTGAAGTGGAGCCCCCTGTGGGACCCCCTCAGGCACATTCATTAGGAGATGAAAAAGCGTTTCCCGCAGCAGAACAACTTTCTGCCTTGACTCGGACATGTTTAATTTAGGGCCATGTGAAAACACAAGGCCACACCGGCCAGGTCTGCTATCATGGGTCAGGGAAATCAACAACACACAGAGCCAGTGAGCTGGAACTGCGTGCAAAAAGGAATTATAGTGGTTTTGTCATGGAGTTTTAAGTTTTGATGCTCCCTTTTAAGTCCTGGCATGAATAAAGGTCAAGTCAACAGATATTTCCGACAGATTGTTAAAAAGGCTATTATAGAGAACATTATCACAGGTTTCATTGCCTTTTAATGCGTTGCATTTTGTTGCATCTTTTCGGCTCCGGGCAAAAATAATAGATTCATTTAGCCAGTGGTGGTTTGTAGAAGGGAACCAAGGATTATGGTAATGCAGCACTCAATGCTGCAAGCAAAATACAGTAAGAGAGAAAGTGCTGCAGTAAGAGACAGGAAGAATATCTGAGATGTTAATCTTTATGAAATCTGCATGCACAAATGCATCTTGAAACCTTGACACAAGTTGTGCAGTTTGTCAAGACAACAGAAAAGACGGTGCTCTTTGCCTTCTACTGTAAGGGGACGCACATTATAGGGTATCAATCCACTGCCATTCTAATATGTGTCCGTTATCACAGCCTCTTATCCTTGTTCCAGATGAATCCTCAAATTTATTAAGGCTGTCTTCTTGCCTTGTTAGATATGTATAACCAATCTCCTGTAATTAGCAACTGCTAACCTTTGGGGTGCTAATCCCCCATGAATTGTGGATTTGTACATCAAAGCCCACTCACTCCCATATAGCTGGTGCTTGAAATTACACTCGATTTGAAACCTGCAATTATTTGTATAGCATGGATGCAAACAGTCTCCTCTTTTATGTCTCTAAGAATCCCGTGGGTTTGCAGTAAAGAATCCTTAATCCACTCCAGTGGAATCCAAATATAGAGTTAACACTAGCTCCCTAAAATGTAGATGCACAGCCAAATGCCTGTTGTACGCGTAGAGTGAAGGGAGCTTCTGTCTCTCTTTCTCTCTTTCCATAGTTAAGATTAGATTTGAGGCTTAGATGCATCATATGGGAAGTGAGGGGCTTCAGCAACACAGTGTGGCTACACTTTTAGTTCTGATCCTCTCATTTTCACAAGTAATAACTCAAAGTTAAATAAGCAATGGGCTTCCCCTTTTGTTTATTATAATCACCCGTCCAGTGCTCTCTCAACAGGGTGAATGCTCTGCTATAATTTCCAATTCAAGGCCAGGCTAAATCCATTGTGCAAGGAAAGAGAGATTACAGAGAGGGAAAACAACTGAGACAGCTTCCCACACACACACACACGCATATATACATGCACACACAAACCCACACACGCACGCACACACTCACTCACACACATGCAAACACACACACACTCAAACTTGATGCTTTTGCAGGGAGGATGCCTGAAGCATTTATTTTCTTTAATGAGAGACATGAGTCTCACATGTGTCAGTGATGCACAGCATGGGAACAATAGGGTGGGCTTTAATTCCATCAATCTACTGCATTTATCCTTGTATCACATCAATACCTGTCAGTTAAGCTGGATGAGATAAATCATGTCAAACAGACTGAGTCAGGGCCACACTGAGCTCAGTAAATATGCAGACTTAAAACTCATCTTAAAACTCGCGCATGAATGCAGTTAGACAGTCGGATTTAGACAAATTTAGAGCATGGGTCTCAGGCAGGCAAATACGAGATTACCTATTGAGACAACATGACACAGATCATCCGCCAGTACAGTAGCTGCACGTACTCGAGTAAGTGATTAAATAGCTATGAATTAACAATGATGTTGTTAGGTATTTAGAGGGAACACGACACCTCGCCTGTCACCTGAGCCTCCTATGGAAATCTCTTTACTTACCTGACTGTAACAGGGATCCCACAGTTACACTTCTCTTACCGTCTTAAATTGGACCTGACACCCCACCTTCTGACGCCCTGCATAAAACGCGTGCATAAGCGGCCGAGGTGCTATCGGATGACACGGAAAGGTATACAGTGACAAGCAGAATTGAGATTCAGAAAGGTCGCCCCCGCGCGATCGGACGGCGAGCGCGAATCTACGGCTCCTTCATAGGAATAACACGCTGTGTGTCCTCTCCACATACGTGCAATAACATCAGATTTATCGTCAGATAAAAAAAACCAACGTATAAAACACTTCAAGGATTGGCTTTGAGCGATAGCAATAACCCTGCAGGCGGCCAAATTATGATTTATGTACTTTGGCTTGAGAGCGCACAGGGCAGTAATGTCTACGTCTATGGTTACTGGGCTTCTCACTGTAGCATAGGAGCGACTCAGAGAGAATACATTTGGTGTAATATTGCTTCATCTGTTTACAATTCCATTTGGAGTTTATGAGAAAGACTGGCAAACACAGGCTGATATATTGCCCCTGTGTCACGGCATGGCAGGAGCATCCACACAAAGATTCATCTCTCACTTAGAAGCCAAATGATACGTCTAATTTGCTGCGAGCACAGTTATTTTTAACCTCTCCAGCTGTCAGATAATGGAGCTTGACTGTCAGCGCTGGTGTGTGTGAGTGTGTTAAAAGGTTGCAAACTCTTTTCAATTTACCATTCCCTTTGAGTGAATTACAAAATGAACATTCCCATTAGTTGGCCTGATTGACACTGCTTTTTTCTTTCACCAAAAAGGGGGTTTAAATAAGAGTTGACTGAATTAAGACACTTTCGGCAGCACATGTGTTTCTGTGTTGTCAATAATTGAGAACCTCTCAGGAATCACACAGAAGTGTGTTTTCACGCGTATTAATTGGACAATGTAGCGTGTTTTCATGACTCCTAAACGTCAGTTTGTTGAATGCTACATTTTTTCGCTAAGGTGACACTGCACATCACCCACCCTCTACTATTCTACCTCCATTATTCTAACCTCATCTCGGGAGGTGAGTCACCGGGTTAAAAAGTGTCAAGTCTAATCTTGTCATTTGGGCTTTTCTTCTAATGCAGTTGCAGAAAAGTGTATTTTTCGGTAGCCTTTCACGGCGTAGTTGAATTAATGCAAATTACATAAGGCCACTGGAAAAGGGTCTTTACCAGTGAGCTGGCAGTGGACTGCAGACTGGTGTCACTGGAGAGGCTGATGCCACTTACTGTAGACGGACGCTAATGAATTCCCCAGCCTGTCTTCATCAGACAATGGCATAAATAACGGCACCTTCGCTGGGACATTTCTAACAAGCGGCAGTGGTTAGGCTGCACTAGCACGATAACAGAAAAACATTACGTCCTCAAGGCATGTGAGGATCCAAAGAACAAGACAGATGACTAGATGTGGGCAGTGGCACAGAGGCACGAAGAGAATAATATTCACAACACGAAGCTCTGAACAACATGTAATGAATGTTGTTTGTGTCAACAGCGATCTCTCGGCTGTAAACAGAGCTTCAGTGAATGACTGCACTTCCACTGTCCCAATAACCAGCTGACCTCTAATGTTTGCTAACTCCAGCTTAACAGAGTGTTATGTAAGAGAAGTGAAGGGGACATGTGGGGACTGAGCCGCGTTTGCTTCGACCGGGCCAGCAGGGCAGCTGCCTGCCTTTGTGTATCACTGCGCACTCACAAAAAGAAAAGCAGCCTCTCTGTGGGTATTGACACTTCACATTGACCAGGTCTGATTCAGCTTTAAGGTAACTCAAGACACAAACCCCAGCTGCTCCCAGCCGCGGGCTCAAGTGAACAGTTACCGCACAGTTCGTGACCTCGTGTTAAACTAGAGATTGTTATTGATTGTGAAAGACCTGCTGTATTTGTATGACGCATTTAATTAAAGATCCGCTGCCAATCATAGTCTGTAGGAGCTTGCTACTACACGAATTAAAAAATTATGTGCTGCGTCTGGAAGAAATCAAAAAGTTATTGTGCTCCGAAATAAAAGGGAGATCATCCTTTTTTCCTTCAAGAGATGCATGCTTATCAAAACAAAATTTTTGCAAACAGGCTGATGCAGTAAAATCCTGTTCTTGCTCCAAAAACCTGCTGAAAAAGCCTTTGTGTATTCTCTCACTTCACGCTGTAGCCAGTCAGCAGACACTGCGCCGTTAATATGCCTCTATAGCGGCACGGTCTCCTGCCTCACCTCAGAGGTGGATCAGCTCGGTCCTCTTCAAGGGTTACACAATGACGCTGGGTCCGTATTTGAGATCTAATCCTCAGAGGCAATATGATCCACCACAACAACTTTCTACATGTTGCCCCAGTCCAGCAGGAAACACAACACTCTTTATGAATCAAAACAAGCCGTGTACAGTGTTGACTAACAGGAAGAACGGTTCCTCTCCCCCTGCCTTCTCGACACACCAGATCCATTTCTCTGCCTGTTCAGCTGGCATGAGCTCCCCCCTGTTACAAAAGAACACCGAGGCTTGGGGAATTTTCTAGAAAACGCGTTGCAATTCTTCTCCACGCTAGTTAATTTACAGAAGAGGTCACAGCGGGGGACTTCGGAACACAGCTACCAATCAACTGCAGCAATTCTCCCGGTGTGTTTGTCAACACCGCTGCCTGGTGTAATTGGCATAATTGTCAGGTTAGCGCTCGGAACAAACTGGGCGTCCTGTTGGCGAGCGCGGGCTGTGTCATTAAAGGGACATGTTTCTGGAGGCGCTCCCGGCGACACATAGCACACAAGCGCGTTGGAGAGACAGCTCGCCTGATAAAATGGCTGCCTCTTATCTCTACTATGCATATGAAAGGCTTATGCCTTCTCCTTGACAGATTCTTTGCCTCATCACCACGGGATTTGCCCAGATACACCAGAACAGAAGCTGGGAGAAAAACAATGTATCACATGTATAGCCTCATCTTAACACTGTCAACTGATGTTTGTGTGTGCTTTTGTGTGTATGTGTGTATCTTCAGAACAACACAGAGCGAACATGAACACACCAAACTAATTCAGCAGGCCATGATTTCCATGTCTTTCTCTGCTGCACAGTAATTCCCTGTTTATTGGCAGCACAGCGAACGTGGCAGTCGTGGAGCAAGCTTCAATTATCTTGATAAAATAATGATACAGTATCTATAATTACCATGATGAGGTGGGGTAGAGTGTGCTAAAAAATAATCATTTATATCATCACCACTGGGTAGCATCGTTATTAATCTGACAGCACTCATAAAGCGCTTTGTTTGTTTTCTCTGATTGCTCTTTTACTACCAAAATAAACAAGTCGGCTCCTCTGAGTTACAGCGGTATAATTTGCAGGAGCAGCAACGGCATTTATCTATAAATTTATTTTCAATTTGAGGTAAGCTGCAGTCGTGGAAGCTAAATCACTACCAGGGAGAAGATTATTCTAATTACTAACCAACTGTCGCACATGCTGCACGAGCACAGGATGTGTCAGAACACAGAGCAACCCGTAATCAGCTTCGCCGAATCATCTGAGCTCGATTTTACATCTCGCACTAAATGTTAAACACGAAATTGTCTTCATTTGTATGGTAATGTTGGAAGACTAGCAGAAGCATATGCCGTAACACCGGGAGGCTGAATTTACAAACACAAATGTGATGGTCAATGCAAAGTGGGTGCAATGTTTAGAAATTAAAGGGAAGGTGAGTCCACAGATACACTGTGATCCAGCTGCAGCCGGCTCGCAAAACAGAGCCGAATATTTTACTCATGTGAAATTCTGTCTCTTCCAAGCTGAATTAGACCGTAATGCTAGCATGCCTTGGTCCCTGGGGTTTTCTTTGCCATTTGCACTGCTAGCGCTGCAATCCCCCTGACAGGCCTGTTTATGACTGCTCCGCTATCAGAGGGCTGAGCAGAGCCAGGGACGAGCCTTCATTAGAGATTAAAGTGACCGTCACAAAGTCCAAAATCATCACCGCTTCCCAGAGCAAGGCGACGGGGAGACACTGAATGGGCTTAAGCTCATGCATCAACAACAACTCCGTATCAGACGTATCCTCGGCTTAACGCGGGGTTCGTTTAAAATTTCAATATGCTTTTTACATTTTAAAGACGTTTTTTAAAAATTGGCTACAATCAGTCGCTCTACTGGCATCGTCCTGATCAGCTTCATTAGCATAAAGAAGACATGCTTTTGCTAAATACCACGTGAAATTATCTTCTAAAAACAGCAATATTTGCAGTCAGAATATTTGTGCTTTAGTAATAGGCATTATATTGTATCACGGCCGCATGCTTCTTGCTCACCAGCGCTGTCATACTTGATTTCTACTGACTGTGGAAGTTCTTGCCTTTAGTGGTAAAACTGATCCATGTCCTGATCCAGACTGTTTGACATTATTACAGTCAGGAATGAGGAAAATGAGACAGACTATGTGCAGCAAGATGGGATTCATGGCCTTATGACCATAGCACTGACCACAATCACTCATGATGCCTCCCACTCTGAGGCGCTGGAATCATTTGACTTCCCCCAAACCCTGCAAACTCGCAGAGATGCTGCTCTGTTATAACACAGGGGGTACTTCCACAGGGAAAACTCACTGATGAGTTTAAATTCCGTAAGCCTGTGCGCTCTTTTGCGCACACACACACACACGCACACTCTAGGTAACAAAGAGCAATGTAACGCATAACAATACTGCCCGGAAATAATGGCAGACCGAGGTTAAACAAAGCAACAAAGACTTTATACACATTACACGCTAGTTTCTCCTTCCATCAAAATTCTTGCTGTAACTCCAGAACAAAGCAGCTATTCTCAGAGGAACATGAAAGACAGACACCTGTCAATCAGAGCTCCTGTGACTCCATATTTTGTGTGTCAGAGGCTGCAGGATGGAGAAATGTGCAATATTCTGATAATATTTCATGCAAACTAATGCAAGTCAGAACACTTCCCTGCTGGCCAGAAGGAGGGGAAATGAGAACAGGTAATTATCGGATTGCCTCAAGGCAAGAAATGATAGAGATTGCAGAGAACGGGGATATTTAGCCCTGCTAATGAAGGCCCATGTTTTGGGAGCACCAGGACGGGGGAGTGGAGGAAAGCTAGGCTGTGGCTCAGCAGGAGGCAGAGCCTGATAAGACCATCTTACATAATGGCCACATCCAGGCCTGGTCTGCTGTTTGGACCGAGGATCCCTGTCCCTCATGTCCTCTCAGCCAAGGAAGCGTAGCATTGCTTGCGTCTTCGGTTTCTCTAAACATCACCATTTCATATGTCCGTCCACAGAGCTAGTGTTGTTTAATTTACAGCGTTAACGATGTTCTGGGCTCGATGCACATTTAACACAATATTGGTTGCAAAGCGAATGACTAACGAGACATGTTAAATCAAATATCGCCGCTCATGTCAAGTAAATTGAAACCAATTACACAGCTAGAAGATGACAAAGACCTCAACAGAAGGACCTCTCCTCCCGCCCACACTTGGCCTCGTCCATTTAACCCTACTGAAGGGTTTATGTTTGCCCATTTCGACAGCCTTACTTAAAGTGCTGAAAAATAAAAAGAGATTGCTTATTTTGTATATGCAGCACTTCCCCCGGACGGATATGAAAGTTTAATCATGGCATTAGGATTCACAGGCGTTCCCTTGCCAGACCTGCTTGCAGACATCAGAATTGCTAATTTGCTGGTTTGCCCAGGAAGGGCTGGCTCGTGGCTGAGGAGGGGATGAATGGAAACAGGAGTCTGATTTGTCCAGATAACCTTGAACCCCAAATGCTCAGCTTCCTGTGGTTGTACAGAGCTCAATCAGTCCCTCTTTATCATGTTGATCTGAGCCACTGTCCAGTGCAGCGGCCCGCACAGCGCCGCACTCGCTCTTACCTGACCGCTCTGAAAGAGTGTCATCAGCCAAAGTCATTTCCTGCTCTCTCTTCTGACACAACCATTAACTTGTACTGAATGAATAAATGTGGCAAAATAACTTCGTTCAACGCTCTGCAGCGCGAGCCCGATCAGATAGCAACATTAAGCCAAAACAAAGCCTTTGACAAAAATCACAGCAAGTGTGGCTTGGTTTCTAATCCCAATAATTAATTTCTATTGCATGTGATCAGAGTCTACCAGAGGCACAGACATGATAAAAGAAAAAGGTCCTGACAGGGTTGTGAGTCAGCAGACATGTGAAATTCAAATTGGCCAAGCTAAGCAGTTTGGTGCTGATGGTGATTTGAGTAGACTCACTGGTCAGCCCTGCAGTACAGTACAAGAGCCCAGGGCTGAAAGATGGCTGACTTACTCATAGGTACAGGTGCTTCATCAGCAGATCACATGTGAGGGTTGAAGCACTAATAACTCTATGCTTCATCGAATGATACTCTTTACATGTTAAAGTCAATTAGGGGTTGTCATCATCATCAGGCAAATAGGTCCAGCTTCTATTAAGCAGGTGCTATGAGTCCATAGCGAGAACTGGAGTCATGCTATTAACAAAATTAAAGTGAAGATCTATCATAGGCAGGGGAAGATGGAGCAGCAGGAGCAGAGCTCTCACTGTTTCCTGTCACAGCCTCAGCTGTGTGCATACACTCTCCTTGCACACTGCCATCTTTCACTCAGCCAGGCACTTGCCTCCTCGCCCACTGCGCCCACCAGGCCTGGGCAGCGCACGCCACTGCCAAACATCCATTTACTCCCTGCAGGACTCCACGCATACCTGAAGTGAGCCTGTCATTGAGACCTGTTTAGAGTCTTTGTGCAGTGAAAGCCACACACACACAAGTGAATATGTGTTACGTTATGTGTTATATGAGCTACACGCAAACACCGGAGTATTGTAGCACGTAATTAAAGCATTTGTTTAAAATCTGCTTTGATAATTTCTCCGGTCCCACCTTGTCAAGCTGACCGGCCTCACTCAATGGAGGGTGGTAATTGCGTCCCTGTAGGGAGTGAGGTAACCTGTGGGTGATTGTGTGGAATTACTTTACCACACACGTGCCCACTGGATTCAGCCAGTCAGAGCTGAAAACACACTCATTTTACACAATGCACAGTGTATATGCATCTGCAAGTGTTTGTGTGTGTGTGTGTGTGTGTTCAAAGGTTCGGGGCTGTGGGAGCAAACACGCCAACAGTAATTGACTAATATACTGTATGTGCAGCAAGACCTGAAGAGTCCCACCTCCAAGATCTTAGCCTGGAGGAAGGACCTAACCTGCAGTGATGCCTTTGTCTTTGAGCAATGGAAGCGGCAGAACAGATGGAGATGTTGGATGCTTTCAGGAATTATTAATGGCACGCTACGATCCCAAATGACCTTCAGCAAATAGTCTCCCAGCACCGGAGTACGCAGACACCCCCTGCACATCCACGTTGTGTTTAGACAACACGGCGGGTCAATGGAGAATCACTGAGCCATCGTTACTCTAATCCAGTCAGGAAGGTTTGCTTCCCTTTTAAACATAAGGAAAATGCACAAGCATCAAATCACATTAAACATTATTGTACATTTCAGGAATAGATGTGAGATTTATGCAGCAAACACACTAATTCTGTAAAACCCAATTTGCTTCTCCTACAATGGGAAATGCAGCCTTGAATTAATCTGCACAAAGCCTTTCCTGTAGTTTTAAAAATAAACCCTTCATCATCGGAAGCTTTTGTGGTTGCTCAAGGGATGTACAATGGTGACATCAAATCTATCTTACAAAAACACATTACTAATAGCCATAAAATATCGGTTCAGCATTTGGTTTACAGTACAAAATGGAACAAAGTTGCTTCATTTTTACGACAGGAGAAACATGAAAAATGCACCTGAATGTAAGAATACATCTGTTCACAAATCTGAACTGGTTATTATAAGAAATTAGAAATCTAAAGACTATCTAATTTAAAACAGTCTAAAAAGAGCAAGTGCACACATTTAACATGCAATTTACTTACAGTAGGCAGTTAATTACCCTGCAGTAATAAACTGGACTTACAATAAAAACAAGGGCTGGTTCATTTTCAGCTACTTTGGGACTTGCATGAGCATCTTTGCACTTGAAGATAAAAAAACGAGTTGAGTCGTGTCAGACATTTAAACAGGGAGAAAGCCCAGTGATACACCTGTCACACTTTACTATAGTGTTTGTATATCTTTACCGCTTAAAATGATCTATAGGTTTACTTGGGGTTATGTGGTGGCTGCCTTTAGGACAAATCGTGGACAATTAAGATGATTTAGGTAAGAGTCTGTAGTAAAGTTTGTACAGTACATGCAAGGTTTGCAGCCTCCAGTTAGCGAATAAATACAGTGTCGGTTCTCTTATAAGACACTGCACGTCTTCAAAGAGCTACATCTAAGAGAGGAATTGATCAGACGCTTTTTCTCACACTCCGTAAGAAGAGAAAGGAATAAATTATTTGAACGGTGTCTATCTCCTGATATATCACAGCCTCTGATTAATTACCTCAGGGCCCACTAATGAGAATGTGTAAATGAATACAATGTTAATCTACGATGTTTACTCAAGTTTGCTGAGGCCCAGGAAAAAACTAAAACAAAATCCCTAATGTATAAATTATTATAATCCCACATCAAGCGAAAGAAAAAAAAATGGTGAGATCAAAGAAGAAAGACTCGATGCAATCATGTGTCAAAAGATCAAAAAACAACTTCCTTACCTACTCAAGTGGACAAGGTATGTCAAACGTATAGTAGTTTTACTCTGATCATCCTGAATTGGAAGGAAAGCTGCTTCACCTATCTCCCATCATGCCTTTACTTGTTTTCCCGTTACTCACATTTTATCCACAGTGACAGCTCATGTGATTCAGAACAATGCAGCTGACAGATGATGAGGAGCTGCTGGAATATGCATGTTTTTAATTACCACAGAAACACGAATGAAAATAAAATATAAGCGTATTTAGGTTCACACAGTGTCTGCAGTTTATCATATAACATTTTATGTACAGAACAATTTACAAATGGTTGCACAAAGGTGAAATATACAAACAATTTATACAGTATATATAGACTCAGTAATTGTTCCTTATTATCTATTATTATTCCTACCCGTCACTTGTCAATGTGGTTAAACACAAACCATGTTTTGCGTCCTTTATCACAGCAGTAGCACCTTATAAAATTACATTTCCACAAAACAGCGGAGCTCAGACAATGGCCATTTGTTTATGGTGACTGATGAATCTGAAAGTCCATTAGCTTTGCAGATTGAGGCACCACAACATTAGCTCTAAATTATCTTGTCAAATAGACCTACAGAAAAGAAAGTGACAGATTTTCAATTTACTAAATATGTGTATCTGTGTTTGAAGCTGTGTACAATCAAATAATATTGTTGGGTTTGTTGGACAGTGGACTGTAGATTAATTATATTTTGTATTTAGGAGTTTAAGCAGTGAACCAGTGGTGCTGCATTTGACATTAAGAAGTCATTAGTTGTGGGCTTTTGATAGTAATAGAGGATGCTCTGTTTGGGTATATTCCTCCACTGTTGCCCTAAGTCACACATTAAAGGCATTAAAACAGCCATCAGCACAGTAGGGAACAGGACTGTCTTCCTCTCCCCTGCAACTATTGACAAAAACAAAACTTCGAGACGACAGCCGCTGATTTGTAAGTAAGCGACAGATCCCTCCAAGCAAATAAAGCAGTCGTGCCAGTCTTTTTGCTAGAAAACTCTATTTGTTTCGCTGTGACAGAAACCCATTGAACAGCACATAAACCCTTAAAAGTTTACATAAGGATACGTTTTTTCTTGTGGAGCTATTTCTTTCAATTTATCTGATGCCTTTGTCACATGTATTTGATTTCTGGGAGCTCTGAAAATGAGCACAGAGAGCTTTTTCATATCGAGGATGAAGATCCTTTCTCTGCCCAAATTAAGCTCGTGTAAGAGAGTGATCATAAGCACATCCCAAGACTTTGAGGGTCTTTGCTGACGCGGCCGTTGTGGAGGCTGGACTAGGCTGAGCTGAGCAGCCAGGTTGACAAGGACCTGTGCTCAGCACTAGGAAAGCTCTCATCCAGAAACAAGAAGCCCAGGGGAACAAAGACAACAACATGCTAAAAAACCCACTTGGAAACAACAAAACAACCTGAAAAACAAAAAAAGTGGTGGGTGATTGCCAGCTGCACTCCAGATTACCAGGCTCTCTGAGAGTCTTTCAGCAATTTCTGAGAGCTGTAGCATCATCTCCAGCTCCTTAATCAGTTCAGCTGGGGAGGGATGGATCCTGACATGCAAAAGGCTCAGCACGATGGGGAATAAACTCATAATCAGCAATCAGAAATTCTACATTGCTTGAGGGGGCGGAGAGCTCATCTCAGACAGGTCAAGGATCTCTTCACAGCCAGTTAACCCTTTTTGCTCTATCTGGGAAACATCCACACACTCACAGACTAGGACACGCATTGTTTAGCTGGGTCTGAGGCCTGACTCACCGAACTGGGAGGGTGAGACTGAAACGTGCATTTTTTCCCTCCTATATATATGAACCGTGTAAACACACTTTCACTTTGAAAAGACACTTTCTTTGAGCAGCGGTTGGCACGGTCACCTCATAGGAAGAGGGTCCAACTGGAGCCTTTGTGTGTAGAGTTTGCACGGTCTCCCCGAGTGGGTTTCCTCTCAGAGTGTTGAGGACATGTAGGTTAAGTTAAAGTGTGACTCTAAAACTTTCTGTGTGTGACTGTGAGCAGGTACGCTTCCGTGTCAGGCATGTACCAGCACCACCGCCTTTGCCACCCTCAGAAATAAGTGAGTACAACAAAGGCAGGAGAGATGGCCTCCACGAGTTCGTAAATGAGGCTGAATTTCATTAAAGCACCGTGTCCCTGAATAAGCCATGCGCTATGCCTTTAAACAAAGTTCATTGCCTTGCACATTCTCCCGCCTTTCATCTTTGTAATTAGCACTGAAGCAGCATTTCTTTTATTTCAAATGAATGCATGTGCATAAAAATCAATCTTAAGCAGACTGTTCTAGCAAGGCTGTTTTTCTTTGTTATTTATGATGAAAAATTCTTTTCATGCAGCTAAGCTGGGGTGAGACGTGCCTCACGCCGTTGACATTGCGAGCGACACAGGTTCCTCTGGGAGATTCAAACACGCTCCGTTACGTTCTGTTGTCTGCGAGTGGAATGTAACAGTTGCAGTGATGTTAAACTTGGGTGTCTGAAATAAGATCAAAACTCAAGCAGACATTTGGTGTCTTTATTGAAGAGCTCCCCCTAGTGCTCCGGAGGATTCACGCGCTTTGTTTGTTCATGGGTGCAGACATCGGATCAGATGTAAATGATGCCATCCTACAAGTAGAACCCTTAATGGCCTCTGTTGGGACATGTAATCAAAAGGCTCACACGCTTCTCTCCCGTTTGTAATCAGGCGGCGGCGCGCATGTTGTGACGACCTTTGTTATAACGCTGCCTGTTCCCCAATCTCATCTAAATTCCGTGCGCCTCTCATTTTTCATTCTTTGTTCTCTGCCAGGGTCCCTAGATGCCACAGTCGCTCTCCATGGAGCAGCGAGGAGTGTGACTTAGCATGCTGTGACCTCTGACCTTGCCTCCTTCCCCGACTCTACAGCCGACTTTTGCTGCAGTATTTACGGTCCTTTATGCAACCTAGGAAATCAACAGAGATCAGAACACAGCTATCTTACCAGCGGCAGTCTCACCTGTGCTGGACTGACACAAGAGGAGGATAAATGTGCTAAACAACACAAACAATACTCCTTGCCTTTGCCAGGACGCTTGCCTTACAGAGAGATCTGATTACAACTGAGAAGAGAGCAGCTTGGTGTTGCACAGAAAAGCAGGTCAACTGGAGAGTGCTGTCAGACCTCGGGAGTTTCTGGCCTGATGGAGGAGGAGGAAAAGTAATCCGACGTGGCGGGGAGAGATGGAGGTTCATCTCCAGACGTACAGTAAGGGGCTTTATTTAGTCGAACATTAAGAAAAACAAGAGAGAGCGAAGAAATGATGGAAACAGGAGGGACTGAGCGCACGACTCCAGGGAGAGACGCATTAGTGTAGTCTGGTGTTCCTCCTCACCTTCTACCTCCTTTAGTTTCGCCCTCATCTGCCTCTGTCTTACACACAAGAGACGGAGCTGCCCCACTGCCAACACCTTACTCCATATGTGTTTTTCTGTCCTCGCTGTTAGAGTCAGACAAAACGTAAAATCAATAATGCTTTTTCTCCCCCATTTCCTCTTTGATGCAACTTCAAAAAGCCAATGGACAGCCCTCCAGAGGCCCACAGAGGAAAAAAGCCAACGAAACACGCTCCGAATGAAAAAACAGGGGCGAAAACTTCGCTCTTTAAAAACACTGTTAACTTCTTAACCCCTGGTGGAAAAACAAAGCAGGCTTAAAGAAATGTAATTTAATCTTACTTGGTATATAGGTGTTTCATTTTTTATTCTTTTATGCTGTATAACAACTTAGGACTAGTGTTATTTTAAATAATTACAAAGAGAACAATGACAGGAAAAATATCCAATTTCACTCTGTACACTACAGACCGAAAGAGAAAAAAATGAAAGTAAAAATGTTCTTTAACTCCACGGACTGTGGTGTATGATTATCTAAGGAGTGCTGACAGAGGAAGTATTCTATCAGCAGCTAAATGCTGCATGACAGGGAGACACTTCAAAGGATCTATAAGTGACTCCTGAAATACTGAGTGAAAGTAAAGCAGGAAATTACCCTTAAGTTGCAGGCATTTGACTAAGCCCAGGTAGGTGTTTTACCTGACTGGAGAGCCAAACTGAAAACCCTGAATGAACTCTGTGGGAATGTTTCACCATGAACAAAAGAATCCTCTCACGTAGCCTCGCAGTTATGTTGAGCCACTGCTGCTCGATGTACCCTGGCGTTTGATTGGGCAGAGGACAGGGGAGCCATTTAACCTCGTCTGTGATTGGACTAATCTGTCAAACCACAAAGTGTGACTGACAAAACAACATGACTGAGGGAGCTGCCTGACAGCTCGGAAGGGGAAAATCTTTGTGTAGTAAAAAACTACACTTAGATGCGCTTTACACAGAATTGAAATGTGAGTTCTTAGTCAGTTCTCCTGTGTTTTTCGGCTTACAGAAGTTAAGAAAATATCAAATTATCAATTAAAAAACAACATGATATAAAATTCTAGTTACTTTTAATCCAAACAAAAAAACAAAAAAACATCAGATTGAGAAATTAGTGCCCATTACTCCTCTCGTCTCCAAAGTGCGCCACCCTCTTTTTCCAACTTCTCTGGAGCCAAATCAAAAATCCATGCTCTCAATGGGCAGTCAATATCTCATTAACCAGTCCCCCCACATACAGTCAGGCAGCCAGGATGTTCGTCTCAGTGTGCAGAGCACAGACTGGCAAACCTCACACACTTTAATAACCTGTGGGGACACCATTCCACTTCTCCAGCCAGCTAAGAGGCAGAAGAGAGGGGCTAAAGCACACGTCCTCCATCTGGACGAGTGACTCTTGTCTTGCCTTTCCTCTGCTCTGATACTTTTCCTTTCAATTTGACTGTAACATGTAAATTGTCCCTTAGGAGAGTCAATCACAATCCAAACACAAGTCATAAAGGCAAATTTTATGGCTTTATTATTATTTTATATGTGCATCCTGTTCACATTTGAACCAGACTCCCGTGTACTTTAAGTGCAGACTAACATGACTTTGTTTGCTGTACACGAGAACGTTCTTAAAATATTCCACCTTTGTAATTAGGTCTTATTGTAAACCCTTGCAGGTGCTATATTTGCCTTCGCCCTAATCTGTGGCGATTTTTCTCTCAGCTCTTCGTGTCCTCAGTCCCCACCTGGATAATAGCCAATCTTGTTAACCTCTGCTTTAATGCGAGAGCCTGCAGCACTGGCTAGTGAGCGCTTCAATCGGCCACTGATCGAAGGAGACACAGAGTAGTGAATCTCCAGCAAATATTTACAGCCTTGTTAACACAGCCTTAAAGCGCCTTTCATAAGATATTTGCCTTTACCTTCTCTGTGGCCCTAGAACATTTCTTCCAGTCTAGTACACGCGCGTGTTAAATCACATATTTATGTGCAGTCTGCCCGGTAGTGGCTTACTGTTGTGGTCTTGCTTTTGATTTTTTATCAACTACTCGCGACAATAATGCCCCCGCTTCTGAAGGATCACATATATTTACTGTGGGAGAGAATCACTTTTTACCTTTTCTGTCGATCCACACATCAAACAACTTTTTTTTTAATTATGTAATTGGAATTTTCATCTTAATTGTGCTGAGTAGACTGGCTAATTTGCATGGGGTAATGAGGGGGATGTTTCCATTACAGGTAATTAGGTACTTGAGAGGCAGTGGTGTGGTAGTGAGGCTGAATAGGAGGGGAGGGGTGGTTGGAAGACAGAGACAAAGCCACAGAGAAGCAAGATGTGTGCTATTAAGCATGAGCATGATTTTTTTTTTCATATGAGAAATAATAAATCTGACTTTTACAGTGTGATTGTGTAACAATAGTAACACAGTGAAGGGTCTTTGTGCTGTTCATCCATTTCACTGACCATTTTGAGGAAGAAATTACCACTGCAGTCTAAATTAGTTTCCAATTATACAGCTTGTTCACATTTTAATTTAATTTCTGACATTCTAGGATGACACCGGCCTGAAAGTCCCAATAATGGGAAAGACTGAGCAAAAGGAGGAGATGAAGGCTGACTGCTAAACAGGTTAACGAAGACGTTCACTAAAACACAAAATGTCATCATAGCACATGCAGCGTTTATCTATTCATCCATGTGTCATATCTTAAATGCAATAATAAGAAATATACATATAGAAATATCATATAAGGGAAACATCAAGCTACAAAGCAACAGACGTTTGATTCTGTCCAAAATGTGATTTCGTAAAGCCCTTCAATCTAAATTGCTTTTAAAAGGACATTAGGTCAAAGGCCAATTTTCATATGTCTCACTGAAAATAAGATAGTCCTGCATCTCTCAATTTCACGCTCACACAAATCACAAATGTCTGTTAGCATCACTTCATAAATGATTTCTACGCACTGTGGAGGAGTAAAAACACGGTTAGAGCTGTCTGACAGTGAGGCAGGCTTCAGGTTTCTAATAGAACCAGAAGAAAAGTCAGGATATGATCTAAAGGTTAATAATAATATTTCAAAAATGGATAAATTCAATTCTAGCATTTTTCCTGCCATGAATTAGATGTTACTATAGCTGATGCATATCCAGGACTATTTTTGAATAGTATTTGAATATATTTTGACAGGAAATGTAACAAAAACCTCATATGTAAATTTCTGCCAGGACAGGTGTGATCAAAACAGCAGAGAAGTACCACATCTAATGACTGATCTTTCTCATTTAACACAGAGTGACAGCTAAACACGCCTCGTTGTGGTTATTGCAGTGTGTGCATGTGGTGCACACGTCTGGATGTGGCTGTGAGAATGTCTTCATGTGTGTCATAAACATGCTTATTTGCATGTCTGTGTGTTGCAAAGATGGATGAGGGAACATGGTTCTGTTCAGTGTGTCTGGCTGCACATTCAGTTTCTGTCTGTGTCTGTGTGTGTGTACACGCACATGCCTGTATGATAGAGGGGGTGGAAGAGCTTGGATTAAGCGTACTAGATCAACATCACAGCGACTGGGAGGACCCAGTCCTGCTCTCATGGCCACACATGTAAACCCGAGTATCCAAAAAATAGGTCAGTGGAACACAACACACTCACACTCGTAGATATATACACACACACGCACCGGTATCAACTCAAAGAATCACAGTCTGGCAGCCGCGCCGCTGCCTTGTCGCCCGTCTGCGACCCGCGTTCAACACTGCCACTCACATCTTCCTGCGGAACAGACACGTCCTCTGGACTGGAACAACAGGATTAAGGAAGGGGCAGAAAGGAATAGCGGCAGGACCGCTCACTCCCACCCCCTCCTCTCCCTTTTGACCCCCGGCCCCCCTCATCTATGCCAAAAAAACTTCTGCTCAGAAGCTCAGGAGCTGTTCTTGTAAGAGACGCGCTCGTGCAAGGACTAACCCCAACATGGTTTTCACAACATCCCACACAACAGTAGCGGTGAGAAAACAAACACTGAGAAATACCAAACCAAAGGAGCATGCATTAAATATTACTTAAGTAAAATAAAACCCTTTTTTTTTATTAAAAAAAAATCTGTCCATGCACAACAGGGGATTTTGAGAAAAGCTTTTTTCAATTCTCTCGCGCACACTCACACAGAAACACAGAGTTACTGTATTTCTCTGTTCCCTCCCTCCCTCTCTCCTTCTCTCACTCTCTCTCTGTCACACTCATGCCTTGCAAATGAAATGCAAAGAGTTGGCAGGCTATGAATAGCAGAGCCGTACTTCCCTACTTGTTACTCCGGGTGCAGATCAGCATGCGTTTCCCTCTTACCTTTCATAGCTGAAATCACAAAATACATCATTAAGCTTCGAGTCCATAAGAGAAGAACTATCACCAGCGCAAAGCCCTCCACTGCTGTCTCAGCAGCAGCTGGCCAGCACAGCTCTGTCTCTCAGCCTCCGAGCATGACCACACCAGAATCCATGTGACTGTGACATCAGCGTTCATGTCTGGCTGCTCCCCACCCACTTGCCTTTGATTGGCACAGCGTGCAGCCAGTAGGGGCGCTGAGAGCTCAGGCAGGGAAGCTGGCCCTCTTCCCACTGATTGCAAGCAGAGCCTTGTAGACCTGCTTGCTAGACACAGCACACTAACCATCATCTGTTCCTTATCTTTAGCGCAAGGATACAGTCGGAGCGTGTTCTAGCAGACACTATATGTGATGCTTTTGTTCTGTCCTTTTTACTGAGTTGTTTTATTTTCTTTTTTTTTTGCCTGGTGGTAAATAAAGTCAAAGATTGGACAGAGAAGAAGAAATAAGGGAAAGAAGAATGTATGTAACAGAGAAGAACTGAAAGTGATCTGTAACATTTGTGCTGCTCCGCTCTCCTCCTCCTCCCTGTCTGTAGATATGAGTGATCAGTGTGAGGCCAGATGTCTGCGAGCAGCGGTGGGCCCTGCACAGAGAGAAGATGAGTGGAGCCACAGCTTCTTCCCCTGACCTCTCAGAGGACCCACGCGGGCCCCTCCCCTACACACACGCGCACTCTGCCAGCTCTCACACTCGCTTTTTGACAGGTGAAGGAGGGGAGATAGCGACAGAAGAGTTTGGATGATCCCCTCCACCCCACAGCGACCGGGCGATGAGTTCCCTGCTACAATTTCTCTCTCCCTGTCTCCCTCCCGCGCCCCTCGCTCTCTCGCCGCCCGCTTCGCATCCCAGACCCTCTTTCTCGCTCAGTCTCACTGACTCCCCCCTCTCTCTCCTCGCTCATCCTCTCTCATATGATAATCTGTTCTGACTCCTAAACAGCTGCCTCTCTCTGATACAATATTCTGGTTTTAGTGCAATCCAGCCTTGGCCCATAACCACACTGCATTTGGCATTTCCATGAATAAGCTGGTGCTCATATCATCTCGTCTCAAGACAAACATCATGCAGCATCAGTGTCAGACACTGTAATATTTCAGGTCTAAACATTAAATAAAAAACAAAAAATAGATATTTCAATTATTATTTCACATTTTCCACGTTTGTAGATAATAACCCTTCTTCCCACATCAACAATAACTCAGACAATTTACTCATGTTTTACACTGTAAATATCCATATTCATTTGATGTATTCTATCATATTCTGTTCATTAAATAACGGCTCTTCTAACTACGTATAAAATGCAAATGAGGACTGAGCAGCTTGCAACATAAATCTTCCCATGACAATGTTTCATTAGGACCTCTATGATCCATTAGAGTCACTAAACACATTAACTCACGTTGTGTCAACACCGGTCTCTTATTGCACACCGTCTAATGAACTAAATATCATTTTGAGGCTGATAGCATCAAATGGAGCGTGCCTGAGATACAAAAGGCACAGGCAGGTCTTGGTAAACTGTTCAAAACAATGTGATGTCAGGGGCCGTCTCATTTTAATGTCTCCCCACAAGATCTTCAAAGTTCACCAGATGAGTCAGTGCCAGGGCCCACGCAGGATCGGGCTCAACTGCCACTATCTGTGGTTGTCCCGCAGACACTGGCTGCTGCAGCAGTTGCTCTAGCTGTGGCACAACGCTGAGCTGTATTTCAGGGGAACAGCAGAGGGTGAGTCTGACGACGGGTTATCCAAAAACATGTGAGAGCACGATAATTCTTTTATCACAACCTGAGGACGGAGTAGACAGCAGAGCATCGCCTGCCTGCACAAGCTGCATGCAGTGGAAAGTGAGGACTGTGAGAGGAAATTAGGGAAAGCATGCAACTGCTTTGTGTCTCACAATAATATTAAATGCAAGTACAATATGATACTAAAATGAACATATGGCTTCACTTAAATGCCGCTGGATTTGTCTCTTGTAAATAAAATCCCATTTCTTTCTGTTGAACTCTATCGAACACTAAGGGTAAACAAGGTCACCTGAGGTGTCTGCTATCCTGCTGACTTGTCTTTTCTACACTTTCACTTTTGAAAATGTTTTAACCCCATAATCCCATGAAACAAACAAACTCTCTTCTTTGTCTAGTCTAGAGGAACACTGTGTTTACAGTTTATTGTGGGCAACACTAAATATATTCTATTTAGTGGTGGCAGAAAACTTCAAAACGTCACATCCCTTTAGGTACAATGAGTGTAACTTGTTTATCATTTTGTTCAGCCGACAACACAAAATTAACGATTCTGGGTGTTGTCCTATAATTTCACGGTGACTCTAACTGTATATAATTGTGCTTAAAAGCCCAGGACTCCCTGAGGACAGATGTTTCCAAAGAAGCGGCTTCACTGGCTCTTGATCACACTCTGCTTTGACTGCGCCGCATTAGCACTGACAGTATGTCAATACACGGCAGATACTTCATTAGGGCACTGATTAGGCCACAAAGACACTGAAGCTCAAATGCTATTATGGGGTAATATGCAGACATCAACAAAATCATATTAGGTTTTAATGTTATTGAGTAAAACTGAAATTGTGTTGTGCTACTGTACAGCGACCGACACCCTCAGCTGAATCGGGCAACACTCTGGACTTCACCATGTAGATTGGCCGCGTCATGTGTCTCACACTCCTCTCACTAATTCAGGCAAATGTATTTGCTGTAAACAAGCCCTGTGCAGTAGAATTCAATTGAGTCGAGGTGCAGAGCATCTACTGGTGGCCCCGGAGGAGAGGAGAGGACTAGAGCTGATAATGGCCTCATTAGCAGTCTGTCACTAGCCATTCCACGCACAGACTCACCATGCATCTGATCCACGTTAACTCTTGCAACTCTGGGCTGGGGTCTAACCCAAGAATTGGGGAGTCAGCATGCTGTTGCAGTCTGTGACCTCTGACCCCCACGTGATCAGCAGCGGTATTCCTTTGTTTGCATCCTCGCGTTGTTTTAAGGTATGTTAAGAGAGCAGCGGCTCTTCTTCCACCACGGAGCCGCCTGCGTGTTTGAAACTCCACCGCCAGCCCGGAGCAGCGGCAGAATTAACAAGCTCCAACAGGCACTCCATGAAAACAATACAGATCAATCTAATATAGATGCCAAGGAGTGGAGGGCATAATATTAGAACCATAACAGCACCGGCCCACACCACACAATCATAAACCAATTTAGGGCCATTCCAGGCAATTTCCTGGGGGCTTCCACTTCTGGGAAGACTTCAATAAATCACACAGACAACAAAGGGAATATCTTTTTCAGTGAAAGTAGAGGACACTATTGGGTTATGTCCAGAGGACTGTGCAGGGCTGCATTAAAAGACATGCTTAAATAGGAGAAGGGAGTAAAATACACTACATGCCGCTGCTGTGTGTGAATTTCATATAATAATGTGCAGCTACAGTACAGAAAACGCTGTTAACTCATTACGACTAATGGATTTTCCATGGAGCAGAACAATGTGTCTAGTCTAGCGAGGCAGCAGCTGTTGAGAAGTCTTGTGCTTTGTTACATTTCTGCAATCTCTCCACTCAGATCAAACGACTCTATATTAGCAACTGTATACACTGCCCTCCGTCCTTTATATGCATAGCAGCCTCAGGGCCAGCTCAGCACTATTTTCTGTTTTTTCTCTCCGTCTGTCACTCAGTACACATACACACAAATACAATATTTATAGAACAGCAGGGTTAAAGGGAAGCAATATGAAAGCATATCATTCCTACATAGGTGAAGTGTACAGCTGTCAACTGTCATGTAATCACAATCAACATCGCAGTTCTTATAGTGAGTGGTTGACAAGGCTACAACCTTTTGTTTTACTGCCACGGTTATTTATAGAGAAAATGTTTAAATCTGCTTTTTACAAACGTAAAAATAAAAGACACCGGTATTTCCAAATCCACTGAATGTCACCATGGCAGCAAAGCCAAGAGCAAGCGCCACGTGTTTTTAGGTGGGCTTGCAGGCCTGGTCCACATTAGACGACCTCTTGCAGTGCTGTGGACAGTAAGATATGGATCAAACTACTATGATGAAAGGCAGTGAACACTCTCAGCTTTCTCTGAGTGATCTACACCAGGAATGTCAGGTCATTTGTTTCTGTTATTGGATGGACACCTAAATGATACAGCCTGGAAAAACAGGCACAGCATGGACCGACATACTGCACGTCGTCGCTTAAGTCACTTAAATAAATCCGTTTTTGTGTTTATCGCACAAGAAGGAGGTGGTAACGAGAGATCATCAGCACTGCTGGAGTGCCATCATATAACACACAGGACAATTTTTCAATAGATCAATAGAAATCCGATTTAACAATAACTTGCACTGCATCTCAATTGTGCGAGGCCGCCCTTGGGGATGGAAAGGAAAAAGGATGGGAGGATAGAGAGCGAGCGAGCGAGCGAGAAGGAGCGAAAGGGAACGAGGAGGGGAGATTATCGCAGGCATGGCAGCCTGTGTGAGAAGCTTAGCCCGGCTAGGCAGGGAGGTGGAACCCTGTGAATTCTAATGAACTGGCAAGACTCCCCCAAAACCAGCTCCATCTCCATGGCATGAGGACGACAGGAGGGAAGGAGGAGGTGATTAGGAAGGTGCAGCCCCTCTACAGAAAACCAAACAGAGCAGGTAATTTTCCCTGTGATAATTATGGCTATAACCAGGCATGAGGGATTGGTAATGGACCTGCTTATTCTTCATGCCCTGCAAAGGCAACCACTGAGCTTGTCAAGGGGAAAAGCATGATGATATGTTTTGTTTTTTTTGCGGGTAGGGTGACTCCAGTAAGAGTTGCAATGGCTGCTGAAAAGGGCAGCGGGGGAACGTGGCCTTTGAGGGAGAAGTTAACGAATGAACTTCATTATTGAGGAGCATACCAGGGAGACCCCCCGGAGTGCGTGATGTATTACCTAGCGTCAAACTTACACACTCCCCCAACATCACCAATATAGCCCGACATCAGCTCTGGGGGGAGGCAAGCGTGTAAACTAAAATAGTTAACCTCCTGGCTTAAGGCTAGAAGAAGAGAAGAAAAACAGACACGCAAACTGTGAACAACTAGATTTATGTCGATAATCTCAAAGTCTTTTTAAAAACCTCAGAACTACGCGATATTTTCTCCACTTTGTTGTTAAATAATTTCTCTCTCCCGCATCACCAAAGTGAATAATGAGGCACAGCCTTTTCCTGTGACTGCTCCATGCAGAAACCCTCAGAAGAAAACTGTTTTAGCTTAAACTAACACATATTTAATGTTCTCCTTGTGACTTCAGGTAATGCAGTCGGTCCGCTGAGATCAACGCAATGTAGATTACTAACATTTATTAAAAAGCAGCTCTGTTCAAGCGCGACAGCAACTTTTCCTAAGCTCTACAAGCTTTATAAAAGCAAGAGATCCACCAGAGGGAGCGATGTTTTCCTCAAGATTGAGGGAGATCTTCAGGCCATGCGTGGCGCCGCTTGGCCTCCCCCCTCTCCTCCCTCTTCCACCAGGCCTGGATGGAGTTTCTCAACGGTGGACTGGACGAAGGAGCTCTTTTACTGAGCGCACTCTCAACACTTTTACTCTTGACTTATGAGGATGCCATGGGTGCAGGGAAGTGATTCATCACTGGGTGTGCTCCTCTTGCACCCTCACACATTAGTAATGTGGTCCGCTGAGGAGGAGTCCTGTCATCAGTCTGTACCTGGACCCTCTGAACAAGGTAGGTCAACAGGAGGCAGCAGCGGCTGGCCCACTTTTAGTCTTTCACAGCACCTTTAAGTTTCCTCCAGCTCTACCACAACTGAGCCTGACGGACACACTAGGACCAGCCTAGTCAAGGGGAGACACTGCCCCCGTGCTGGTACTGGTGCACTCACTATATCGGTTGACTCAGTGAGCAGTGCCAAAAGAAATTTGATGTTCATTTAAACTATTACAAGCACAGCGTTGAAATATTAACAACAAATGACTCATAGTTTGGATAAAAAGTTTCCAGATTTATCCATCTGAAACCCGCCAGAGGGAATTTCATCACAAGACTCCACGGTCCTCTGTAATACAACCGCAACAAAATAAGTGGCAAACACATGATCATCTGTTCTTTTACTAACGCAGCGCCACTTTAAGTCAGCGTAAGCCTTTGACCTCAACATCGCAGGTAATGCACATTTAAATACCTACCTCAGTATTCATGTTTGTCATTTTACTTGTGAAGATTAGGTGTAAAAAGGCTATTTGAAACCAAAACACAGGATTAAAGGATAATGCTGCTCTGTGTCTTGTGAGTCGACCTTGATTCTGTAATCCAGCACAATACTGGGGAACAGCACATTTCTCTCTCTTGTACATTCAATACTCTCACTGTAGAACAGCTCACACTGATGTAATGGCAAAAGCATAATGGCACCAGGCTGAAAAGGGAAGTAATCTGAATTACGGAACTTCATTGTAACAGAGCTGAAAATAGTTTTACAAGATTTGTGCAAAAGGAAAAAAAAAACACAATTGACAGTGTCTTTGCGCTGAGCAGATGTTAAAAAGAAGAAGAGTGGAGGTGTGAACTGAGATGAGAAACACACACAGACCCGCACTTTAATGATCATACTGAGAAATGAACTTGATCTTTAAGAACAAAACTTGCAGTCGGCCAAGGAGTTATTAAAGACCGCACCACTTAATCAGAGAGGACGCCCATTTAGCAAGGAGCTAACTACGCAATGTCGAACACAGTCACCTGACTCACGAGCAGGTACGTACACAAGCGCTCCTCTCCTCTCTTTTCGGCGTTTGGCTTATTTTCCTGACTCTGTATCTCCTTTCCTTTTTTCTTCCTCTTTCCCTTCACTGTGCTGCAGACACAGTACAATGAAAACCTGCCTTTGATGTCTGGGATCCTATAATGCTGAGCAGTAGAAATCCGCATGCCTGTTATCTGTAGAATCTTAATGATGACGGCTAACTTCACAATGGGTTAACCACATCTCTCTGTTCTTGCAGTGCACACCCACAGAAACACAAATTAATAGCAACGGGGAAAAACAGCAATTCTCTAATAAAGCAGATTCAACAAAATGCGCACAATGCGATCAGCACAAATGTCAATGTATAATATCACGAAAGCTTTTGTGAGCACTTCTGCTTTCTTCTCTGCCGATGCAACTTTTTATTCTTACTTTAGTTTCCGAACTAAATAATATTACTTCCCAGGAAGATATGATTTTCATTTCAAGTCTGTCTAATTAACTTACAATAAACATCTGAGTCTTTGGAGATTGTGTTTGATACATTGTAACAAATATTATTGATCTTAAAATTATTCTTACAAGATATTTCAAAAGAATCACCTAATCTGGGACAACTTACTCATTGCATGGTTTATTCAACAACATTCTTCTGAATAATTCAGGAATTAAATTATATATGTTAATTTTACCCGCCTCTATTCATGCATAATATTGCATCAGAATTTTCACATTCTAAAAAATCCATAATGGAATATTTCTGCCTTTTTTTCACCGTGCTTCAGTTTAGCATAATGTGTCTCAATGTGCACGTCAGTGGGAAATGAAAGCCATCAATATCCAGGACAATAAGCTCAGACCGTAAAAGAAACAGAAAGTTGACGATGGCACAAGGACATTTAATTATGGCTCATCTTAAATTGGCCCACCAGCATTAGTCAGGATCATATCTGGAGGAGCTCCATGACCTCCGCCTCTGTCACCCTCCATGAATCAAACCTTTCCGTACGTGCGGACACTCCTGGCCCGTGCTGAACGTTGTGTACACCATGGGAAAGTGATGAGCCACTAGAAACCTGATGAGTGACGGATAACCTGCTCTTTCACAAAGGCCGGTGGACTGCGCGCCACAGCGAGCGAGGCCGTCCGTGTCCTCCCAGCTATGCCAACTGCTCCCCCTGGCAGACGCCGCCATCTCAGGCAGCACAGCCCTGGCCCCCTGGCCCCCCTCTCACCTGAGGCGGGAGACAGCCGGCAGAAGAGAAATCGCTCGCAGCAGATGGGGCCACTTACTTTGGCTGGCCCATCCGAGCATTGTGTCCTTGTCACATGTCACTTACTCTTGTTTTTCTGGTCTGACAACACTTCAAGACAGGGCTTTTCAGTTTTTGGAGGAGACACAAAAGGGAAAAGGGAACGGGGGAAGGAAAAGCTGACGAGGCCTCCCTTTGCTCCTGCTCAAAGTCTCTGAAAGAGCCGACACCAAGAGAGGAACCAGCTTAAGGACCAACAAAAGCAGCCCCAGCCCCACAAAAAGCTGTCATGCACCCCTACAGCTCCTCTCCTTATGAAACTCCCCGAGTCCTCGCACACAGAAACCTATGCAAAGAAAGCACGTGTACAAAGGCCATTTGCAATTTTACAAAATGGCAGACATAATGCTTTTACTGAAAAATGAGGACCTGCCATATTGTGTCGGAGAGGAAAAAGTATGGCAGAATGGAAAAATAGAGAAAAATCACGCTGGCCTGGTTTACGACAAATAGATAGCTCTATTGATTTCCCTTTTACTGTGACTGTCCATCTCTCACTGTTGTGATTACACTGACCTATTTCAAAAAAATAGCCATCTATTACAGATTAAACCAAAATGTCCAAAAAGAAAATACTCTTTGTGGAACAAACAAATAGAGTAAGATGAAACATAACCTACAGTACAGAGGCAGAAAAAGATTGTGTCAATTTAAGCGTTCAATGTTGCTCTGGGAGAAGAGGAAACAACGAGTTCTAGTACCACGCTGAGAATCAAATAACTTTCCACAGAAAGAGCGGTTGTGCTGAGTGGGGCCCTGCGTGGTCAATTTAAGTCCCAACAAAAAGGCAGCAACATTGAAATGACTGCAATATCGCTCAACTAACAGTTAAACATAACGACAAGTCTTCAGCGAGAACAACAGCGTGCAGCGTATTCCATGATCTGCTCTACTGTACGTGCTACTGTATAGTGTTTTACTCTAACACAGCGCCACAGCTCGCTGTTGTGTGCTTTGTGCTGATGATTCCTCTGCGTGCGTGTGCGTTGCTGCATGTGCTCGTCCTGCTCCATTATGTCTGCGCCGTGCGTCTCACTAGACTATCTCTCTCCGCGTCGCTCAGGGGACTCTGGCTGGCTGATCTTCATTATCAGCCCTAGCTTAACAATGTACTGGATGCACTTCCCACATGAGTGCAACTAACAAATCCCCACAGAGCTGAATCAAGGCAACAATGTGATGAAATACCTTCAAACAACCACTGAGCATGGAACACTGAGCTATGCAGAGACAACTCACACTGCCCCGGGCGATTCCACAGGAGTGCGCCTGTTGCCAAGCAAAATTAGACAGCAACTGGGACATATTATTCTCCTAAATTGGCAATGTACAGCACTATTAAGGACCATAAATCTCATGTTTGATTAACTGAAAATACCTCAACTCAAAGAGCCAATGCATTAGCATTCGACAATCTAATAAATCCAAGCGGGATCTGCCGTGTCATTTAGCGTTAGAGCAGATGCTTTACAAGTGTAAAAGCTGTCACTGTGCCATGCGAACACACAGAGCGTTATTGGGATTAATAATGCTGTTATGTTTTCCCAAACACGCGCAAGACTACTTTTATGAGGAAGAATTTTAACTTCACAAAGGCACAAAACTCTTTTATTTTCGGTTAACTCTGATATAATTTTACTGTAACACTGCACTCGGTTTTTCCAAGGTAGTGCAGAGAAATCCACATCATCTGGTTCCTTTAAAATAAATTGGCTGTACCAGGCCTATATGAGCGCAGATCCTTGACGAGAGAGACTCAATACAACCTGCTGGCAAATATATGAAGATGCAGAGCAAGGCCGTGTTTCTCAATCAGTGTAGGGAGACTGTCACCACAATGGAGATAAATATAGTGTGGGAAAACTGTCTGCACACTGGTTCTGTAAGGCTGAAGGGAGGAAGCCTCATCCGTCTCCTTTTCTCTTTTCCAGGAGTTACATTTGTACTACTGCCTCCCTCTGGCCACTCTATTCCCAACCTACACCCAGACACTCGCCACATATTCGACACGTGGGCAGAGATAATGAACACAATAATCAGAGCATCTGTAAAATATGAAGAAGGCGGAATGAAACAATATTGCATGATTAGCATACGTCTTATTCTTAACTGGGTTTTATTATAATAAGGCATTTCTCGTATTTGGACAATTTACTATGAATTTGCCTTGTACATTTACAAATGAAATGCGTCTTGAACGGATATGCAGGCTTTGGTCTGGTGTATCCCAGTGTCAGCAGACAATCATGATATTGTACATGTACAGCTGCAAGAGAGTGAGAGGATTAGCTCTAAGTAATCGAGCGATCTGCTGTGTTTGACGTAGAGCATCCTGACTACGCGACCTGTGTGCGTGTGTGTGAGCTAGCTCTCTGCTATTCGAGCCCCAGACTGCTGATGGTAGATTAGAGGTGAGACGTTTAATCTCAGCGTAATCAGCTGCTGCATCTGATCCTCCGCTCCAGCCCGTCTCTCTCAACAGGTCCAAACAGAAACTCATCTCACAGCCGCGCAGCCCTGCCGAGGTAGGGGAAGGATACAGTATCTGGTGTCCACCATCAGAGTAAGAAAAACTACAATGCAAAGCTTCTGTTCTGTCATCTGTTTTCAACACAAGCGAGATTAGACATATTGTACAGCCACTACCACGGAAAGGCCATAAAACAGAGCATATGTAAAACTGTCAGGGACATGTACAGGAAAACCACAGCTGACTTCTTGCTGAGAATTATAGCCTTGTGGTAAGTGCTGGCGAGGGGCCGCCCCTTATGGTGAATGAACAAACAAGGGGATACACAGAGAGAGAGAAGCCAGGATGCTGCCTCTGAGAGTAAAGACACAGTGAGAAGGCCAATGTGTGGTTTGAAAATGAACGTTAGAGGAGAGGAGACGAGCGGAGGCGAGAGGAGGCGAGAGGAGAGGAGACGAGCCTGCCAGTGAACAGCTGCCCCTGTAATTTATATTGATGAGGGGACTGGCATGGCAGGGAGCTTCTAGCAGTTTGATCACTCAGGCAGAGTGGGGAGTTAGTCAGAGACACGGCCCATCCCTGTGGTCTGCCTTGGACTGGGAAGACCTCCTAAACACACAACAGCACACACACACAAAAGTCTGCCAAGCTCTCGGTACGAGCGGCAGTGTGCTCTAGCATATTGGGGAAGCCAATGTTTTCACTCTGAGAACAGAAATAGATCCACAGCCTGACTGTAACCATGTAGGGCACAGCGATCTCCCCCATTATTACTCCACCAGCCAAATAATCACTAGGCTCCTTTAAAAAAAGGCCACCCCTCCACATACCCAATGACCATTAACTGGCCCTTGAACTGCTTCTTGTAAACGCAGCTCTGATGAGGTTCTACAGCCGCTTCCTGTCTGTGAGGTACAGCAATCAACTACTTGTTAAGGGGCTTCACTTTGATTTCCGCACATGGACAAGATTTGAATATTTCTCAGTGAAATGAGACGACATAGTCCAGTCTCTGCCCAAGGCTTTGAACCTAAGACTCCTAAATCATGCTCTTTGATTTGAGCCACCTTCCAGTGTAGAGGTGCTTAGTGCCGCACTAATTAAGATAGTGGGGTGGTGGATGGTGGGTCAAAGCATTTCTCTTTTACCTTGAAGATATCCTGACACAAACACTACCGCGCACACGGACACACATCAAAAAAACATACCATTACCCCTCCAGACAAGCAAATAGCTTAACACACAATCATGCTGCTGTTTTGACGGCGTTGTTTGAGTAAGGTACAGCTGTCTAGGGTGGAGGATCATGTCCTCTGCCCTGCTGTCTGATGTAAGAAAGAGGTGTAAGAGTGTTTTCCAGGGCAAGAATCAGCCTCTCACAATCAAAAACGCCAACTGGTCTTACAGAAAAGCCCTCTGGCCTTCCCTCTCCACAAGTTTCATCAGAGTGATCAGAGCGAAGGGCTCGCCTTCAGGGCTAGTTTTTTCAATTCACACAGTGGGGTATGAACACACACACGCACGTACAGATGTACAGACACAGACACACAGCGGTACACTACACAAAAGCGTTTTTACATGCTTTTCAATTGCACTTCACACATGTCAAAACGCACTACAAATCTCCTGGAAGTCATCGATTTATCCGGGTTTGACTGTTCATCAATTCTTCATGAGCAAACTGAATTTGAACAGACAGTGATGGCTAAAAAAAGGCAAAGCCTGCATTCTACAGCCTCTGCATGTGAGATGTGTCGCATTCTATGTATGTACCTCTCAACTGCAGTGATATGATCTGAACTTGAAGAATACAAACTGGTAGTTAATGCAGCCTCAGAGGTTAAAAACCACCGCACAACACCACATCCGTGTTGTTCAGCTGCAAGGCCTTGCAGAAAACAAAGAGGTGCCTCAACACAATGTCTGGTTCAAGTCTGCATGATTACCAAGCAGTCATAAGACAGCGTAGCATTTTAATTTCCTCTCTGGGGTTATCATCTATTCTCATCAGGATGAAGGTGGAGAAATACTAAATAATCAAAGTGGATGGCACAGATCTAATTGAAGGAAGTGCATTATTACAATAGTACTAAGGCAATAATATGTTTACAGGCAATGATGGAATGGCCCAAACATGATGTGGTGCTACAGGAAAAAACAGTTGGTACTCACAAGTATGTGTCTTCTTTGTTACTGAGATACCTGTAAAGAAAAACAAACACGCCGTGAAAACATGAACATAGAAACCGAGTCAAACCATCAAGCACATCCCATAATTTACATGAAAGCGTTCAGCGTTGACTGATGTTTTAATAGTGATGAATAAAGTGCCCCTGTGGTCCAACAGACTGTCGCTGTCCAAGGTCACTCGGGTGACAGGCTCAGGGTAATTAATTGTGTAGGCTGGTGTCTGACCTGCAGGTACACCGACATCCACGACAAGGTGGCTGAAACTTTCTGCTCTGTGGGCAATGAATGAAAATTTATACCAAAACACACAACATGTGGAATACTAATGTCGTGACCAGCCACACTGATTACGCCCGAACGCATGAGTAAGCCAGCAGCCCAGAGCGAGGTCAAGGCCCTTTGACCTCAACGTTAGGTGGTTAATTCTTCATTTAAACAGGAAGTCAGGTAAATAAAGAGATCAGGTGCTTTTACCATTTATCAGTGGCCATCCAACACTTCAAGTGGATTTCATGTAGGGTCAGCGCAAACAGTACTGAAAGGCCAGTGGATGAGTCTATATATTAGCAGCTGTGGAAAACTGAACTGAAAACGGACCCCAGTCCTCTCAGTTGTCATAAGTTGGTATGCTTACTTCTTTGAAGCTCATTCTGGGACAACAGAGAGAAAATATTTGATAAACTATAGCTGTGATAGAGGCCTGACTGTCCAGGCCGTCCTGTGATTCAGACCTAGCTGAGGTGGAAGCAGAGCTTTGCTGCCACTGTTCGTGCAGCCCTCGCCCCTTCGGGTGTCAACTCATCGAATGAGCCACTTTGGTTCTTGCTGTGGCCACGGCTGCGCTTCCTGTCTGCAACATTGGTCTAATGCCCCAGGAGTCTGACGTGGACGAGCGCACAGTCAGCCTAGTCCCCAGCGGCCCGCTGGATGCTCATGCTTTGCGGGGCGAGAGCACACTAATAGATCCCACTTGTCATGCGGAAGCAATGGCTAATTTTTCTACAGCTTGCATTTGAAACTCGGGGGACAGCGAGCTGACATGATTCAATAACTCTCTGTGAAAAAGGCGTCTGGCCGGCGATAACAATGTTTCAGACACGTTTGAGGGGAAACGAGTCAAAGAGCAACGAGGGGGAAAACAAATAAGCCCTTCAGCCTCCTATAGACACACACATAGAAAAACATAACTGATATCAACTCCACTGAGCAGAAGAGGGAAAACAGTCACCTAGGGGCCGGCCGTCTGTGATTGAGCTCTAACATTGTTCCAGTGCTCAGGGCCAAAAGCTTCCGTTCTGTCCAACGGTGACATTACCAAAGAAGAAAATAAACAGCAATCCAGTGTTAATTCTACACTTCAGTCAAACGGCATGGAGGCCAGCGAGAGCTGACGGTCCATTACAGGAGCAGTGGTTTCAAGGTACTGCAACACAAGGCAGCTGTAAAAGCCTGCATTAAGCAGTTAACTGGCTCAGACAAGTTCTTAGACCATGTAAGGATCACAGCCGGTGCACTTAGTGGAAAATGTATTAGAAGGAAACAGCAAATAGGCAGTTTTCTCCCAGCGCTGTCTTACACACATACAGCAGCTAAACAGGCTGTAGAACAAGAGTCACAATAGAAATTATTTAAATTCACAGGCACTTTTTTAAGACAAGGTGCTAGACATGGTAGAGAAGCATGTTGCCTGTGCCTGTTCTCCTCTGAACTAATGTGCCTTTGTCTGATCAACCATCTTGAAGTTAAAAAACCACCATTTGATTTGCAAAATGTTTACAGTATACACAGAGGAAGTGAAAGAAAGACTGTGAGGTGTGCACAGTGTCTATGCCCAAGGTTAGCCACAAGCACCACCCTGCTGTCTTCAGCGATAAAGTCAGGAAGCAACTCGTCTGAAGACTCAAACTATTATCTTCATGTATGTGTTTAAGGCTCCTTCGGCCTGTTGCTATGCAGGTTAGAGGAAGCAGGACGGGTGCTTAGCGAGCCCACTTCCTCCTCTATCTGTCATTCACAAGCCTGCGATTGGACGTGGCAAGGAGAAGGGGCCACAGCGTCAGTGAATGCGTCAGATGGTAAGAAAGAAGGAGTTCGCTCTGGGCACTGACACTGGCAATGCCTGCCAGCTCATGTCTTCTCCGCTGGATGGCAGGCTCAGAGGTCAGTCTGGAGGTGAAGCTCTCCTTGGCTGACAAACAGGCTGCTGTAAACATGCAAGCGAGTTGAGGGTGGCCTAATGAAAGCCTACCTGCTTTGTTGTTGTTATACACGTGAGAAATTGCAGCTGGTGTATGTGTGACGTTGTGCGTTCTTATCTGTCACGCTGTACGGAGGTACAGTCGTCGCCACGTGGCCTCTGATCAGTCATATTTTCCCCTTGCATTGGAAAACAATTCAGCATACGTTCTTGTGAGACTCTACCTATGCTTTGGAGGAAGAGGTGGTTAACCTGCGCCACATCTATCTGCGGGGGGCACACATCCTGTAAACACGCCACTTAGACAGGAGAGTGCGTCTGGGCTTGTCAGCCACAGTGCTGCAGCCAGCCGTCGCAGGCGACTCAAAGTGACAGCGGCGTAATGAAGTCTGAGGCGCGCGGCAGGCTGTACGTCATAATTTCAGGTTCCTTAAAGTCTGACAGGGAATGATTATCATGGATGGTTATTGTCACCCTGCCTCCCTGGGAGACGAGGCGTGCTCTGGGGTTGTTGCACCGTGACATTCAAAGTTACAGTCTCCTTCATATAATGGAGCTGTCCTCTCAGCTCGCTAATGGGAGCGATCCATTTAACCTGTGCCAGAAACACACAGACGAGGAAGTTCCTAATGCGAGGCCTCTCCCGTGGGGACGTCACACAGCCCCCCTGGCTGCTCCCTTCCTGCTGCTTGATTCATTGACTGGCGCTCCTCACTTATCCTCATTCACTGTTCAGTCTGGGGAGACAGGGAGGTTCGCTTCCTGCCGCCTGCTCCACATGCCACTGCTACACGCCCGGCGCTCACAAGGACACAGCCAGCGCAACAGACCCAGGGATTGTAAGGGGCCCAGAGAGAGACACGGGCCTGGTCAACACTGCAGGTTGGTAACGGTGGCAGTACACAGATCCGACAGTACTAGTGCTCCACGGCGTCTACTACCTTACAGTCCCTGTAGGCCCCTTAGATAGCAAAAGACATTGTACAGTAATTAGAAGATTTGCTTATCGTTCCGCCTTAATGACGGCAGTAATATGGGACTGGTAATTTTAGACTACTCCTGAGGTTGCTGGTAATGATAGTGTCTAAGCCATGGCCATCTTAAGAATAATAGATGCGGCCACATTCAGTAGTCCATCTTTTGGATGGTGCCACCGGCCCCAGTGACAAATGGCTGCTACGTTCCGGAGAGAAAACAATTAGAAACAATTAATGTGCTCCTCTTCTTCTCATCACTAAGCTCCCAAAGCAGCTCTGACTGCCTCCGAAGCTGCAGTCTATGGGGCTGTACACAGGTATCGATACAAATGTAAAGTCAGGTTTAAAGTGAACTCGAATTTCAGCAGGTTCCAGGTCATTTATGCAAAAATCACTACGTCTTAGGCAGCATAAAGTATCAGTAATGGTATCATGGATATTTACTGCTGCTCATCTCATCTCATCTCATCTGTAGATGGCTGAGCTGAATTCAGGACCTATGCTGTTCTAACTTTGTCTTTGTGAAGGCCAACTTTCATATACAAAGTCATTTAAACAATCCTCCCATTTGCTGTGACACACTTATTAGCTATTTTACTACTATAAACTATACATGCAAAAATTTAATGATTAAAAAAGCACAATGATTCTAATCAGCTGCCCCCTAATATACTAAAACACTTAATCCATGGAGAGGCCAACTCTCTGGGGAGGCTCAAGAGAAAAATGACTTCTCTGTCTCCAGGCGCTGTTATTTCTGGTCATTTCTAATTGGTTTTAACTAAAAGCAACCACTCCGAGACTCCACAGGTTACTCCAATGCATCGCTACGGAATTGTCTGCAAATAGAAGATATACATCCAAATTAGTTTTAGAGGACACCACAAATGCCTTTCAAAAGATGAAAGGAGAAAGATCAGGAGAAAATAAAAGGACACATGCCTTACTGCAAAAAGACAAGAAGCTAGAAGATCCCGATGGAGGAGGACCGTTATCAGGGTGACCCTGAGATGGTTAAGCCTCGGCTGACTTCAGCTAGTGTCACGCGCAACTTGCGTCTTCCAGGCTCAGGTAAAACATCTTCCCCTCTGCACTGCAGTTCTGCATTGCTAGACTTGAGAGTCTCCAGGTGAGTCCCCGGTGCTGTTTGGTGGCTCGTGAATTATACATTGCAGCAGAGGAATTGACGCCCAGGAGGGCCGGCGAACAGCAGGTATGGCTGGGAGGCAGATTGAAGACTCTGAAGGAATTTTAATTGTACCACGGGGAACGTGGCAGTAAGTGCTATTGTTACAGGTAAGATGCTGCTACACAGGTTCACTTAGCCTGAGACATAGCTTAAAAAATGACGAGCACCAAAAACAAACCTCATCCAAGACTCTGGCATGCAAACAGTTATGACTAGTCAGAGGAGGATATCGCTCTTCTACTAATATTCATGTTCGTACCCACTCGGTGCGTCACGTTCATCTGCACAATACTCAGAGCACTGTACAGTCTCAGCAAAGGGAGACGTTAGAGCCATTCCATTCAGTTGGGCAATTCAGTAAAGCACAGGTGAAACGTCAGGGTTTCTGCTGCTCTGAAGTTGTTCAAGCTGATCCCGGCTTTGGCTGCACTATATAGTAATTCTGCTCTGACTGCGAGCTCGTCCCAGGGGGCCTGACGGATGCAGGAAGGCCCTCGGCTCTGGTCAAAGCGAGGCCAGGGGCACAGGCAGACCTCTGTGTACTCTCTCTGCTCTGGCGGTTCCCAGCCCAGCAGTAATCTCCCAGTGATCCTGCCTCAACCACACATGAAACCCAATAGCCTTTCAGCCCGCACCATAAATAAAGACAAACCACATTCAGACCACCCGGCTTACTTCACTGTTACAGAGCTACAGTGAACAGCAGTCTGCGTAAGCCAGCAGAGGCTGTGTTTACACACTTACAGATTATATGAAGCCTTTAACTACATAGATTCAAAATAGACTCGTTGTTGAATGGCTGTGTGTTGTAATTCCATAAAGCCTTCCCCCCACTTTTAAACTGACAGAATGTAAACAGAGAACACGTCACAACTGCCAATATTACAGTGCAGGTTGGAGGTTCACATTCCCTAGAGGTAACACAATATATTGCTTTACCGCAACACAGTTTGAGGGAATTCAACTGGGGAATACAATTACAGCACATTTGGCCAAACGTTTACAGTTCAAAGCATACAGCAGTTAAATAATCCCCAATTTAGATTTTTGTATGAAATTTCTTGTGTTCACTTTGTCTTTTAATTTCTGAAAGCGCTCGTGTTCCGGCCATGTGCTGGGCAGCATCAGGTTGACCGCTTATGTCTGAGTTCAGTCAAAGAAAGTGAGCTGATGTCTTCCCTCACCTGGGGGGAGGGAAGACGAGCTTTGATGACAAACTAATGTCAGCTAATATCAGCTCTATAAAGGCTGACTCAGAAATATATTGGAACCCTTTCATTACCATCACTCATTCAGTCTCTATTCTCATCCTGTAAAGTACAGTACAGCAGGCACTTGTCTAATGAACAAGGGTCTGTGGGGAAGGATCGCTCTATGCGAGTGTGTTGGAAGTCAAGGTCCCACAACAGTGGACTCGTGGCTCTGCTGATAAGGACTTGGCTGTAATTGCTCAAAAGGGAGGGAACTGCAGCCCCATTAGGTCTGGTCTTAGCACTTGCCAATAAGCCAAACTGCTCCTCTGAAGCCTCCCATGTAATGAAAACTTCCTCTGAGATGAATTACATATCTGTCAATCCACTAATTAATATCATGGACTTGTCGTTTTTGCTTCGCTGCAGCAGCGAGTGTGAGAGAGAGGCATGGAGGGTTCTCTAAACACTGGAAGACTTAAAGGAAGGAAAGGCAGAGGCAAGAGTGTTGCTCCTGTGATTCACTGCAGTCATGGTCGGCACTTAGTGCTGCATCTATTTTTCATGTATTTCATAATTAAAACCTGCGAGTTCTGTAAGCCCTCCATGCTCCATGCAGATCAAAGTTAGTCCTATTAGCAGGGAGTTCATCAGTGGAGCCACTCTTCCATTTCCAGGCAACAGAGTCATGCTTAAAGCACAAATGCACTGTAATTACACACATGTATAATAACGGGACAGCCGCAGAGCTGGAGTATGATTAATAGAACACAGATCACAGTTTTCGCCTCCGTTTTCAAAGCTAACACAACAGAAGCCTTTACACACAAGGATAACCCATGTGTAGCAGATAAAGAGCTTGATGAAACACCGAATGCATATTTCACACACCGCCTCTTGTGGTGCAGGTGGAGTGCGCTTCAGATTGTTGCCTTCTCCCTCCCCGCTGCATTCTCTATGTAAATGTAATCGGAGGATAACACGGGATAAAGCTCTGCAGAGCAGAGACATGATGCCTCCCTTCTGCAGGGATAGAAGGATACAAACCAACCTCACGTGGTATAATCAACAGAGTGGGCTGTGTTGTGTTATTTATTTGTCCCATTGACTCCTGGGTAAACTGACGCCACAGAGTGTGCTGTCTGAATGCTCGTGGTGCGAGACACTGCTGATAACTACTGGAATCCTGTCTGCTTTTAAAAAGTAAAAGTAAATGAAACCACTCACATGTAGCCAACTTTAAAATACAATCATTTATATTAGTAGAGTACATTAGTAGAGTATTCCACAAATTCCTCAGAATAGTCCTTGAATCATATACTTGAATAATTATACCTACAGGACTTTCCACTGGATCAGTACCAACAAACAAACTCAAACAATCAGCTCCTCTAGTGATTCATGTCCACACTTTGCAACTAAAGAAATGCTGCAATAACGCCTCATGCTGATCAGGTTATTCTTATGCCATTGCATAACAATGAACTTGTGATGAAGTATGAAGAGGAGCTATAATTAGCCATACTAGCGTTTGCACACCCGTCTGGTATAGTAGTGTTGTCTGTGCTTCTTTTCTTAGCGTAAAAACAAATGGCTGTGCCAAGTTCAGGCTCCTGAGGTCAGTAGTTCACGGTTACAGCTGCCCTACGCCCCCAACCGGACGAGGTAACAGGAAGGGCTGCTGGTTAAAAGAAGCTGCGAGACGATAATGCCTTTGCACACTTCTAAAGTTACGCGATAAAAACAGGGCATTTGACCGGAAGGCGCAGCAAGATAACACATCTTAGAGCCAAGTCAGGTTACAAACAGAACAGATAGCGAGGCTCAGCATCAGCCGTCACAAAAGGCAGTTCTACTGTAACTTTAGTGGCATTTTCTGGAACGTTGCTGCTGTATTCACTAAATATATTTTCTAATTACACTTCATGCAGCCTTTGGCCAGAAACACAGTATGAACAGTAAAGAGCACACAGATGTGCTGGCATAGTACACATCCCCTACGTGCACAGCGGGCGCCTGACCCCACTTTGCTTCACGAGTGTATAAAGTGAAGCAGGGTCTAAGGTTGAGCCTGGGGTCATGTGCATGCTGCAGCCACAGCCATACGTTCTTAGCAATGTGAAAGCTTGCAGCCGTGCCCAGCAGTAATAATTAATAGCATAGTCTATAAGCATTCCATTAGGTGCAAACAGCTGTCATAAACATCTTAATTAATTTACAAAGCAAGCAACTGGGGAATTATGGCGACGTAGAAATCTGCTTCCCTCTGCCGCTCCATAGCACTGGAACAGATCGGGCTTTTAAATTTTTAAACATGCCTTTCATGTTCTCTAGAGCACTAAAAAGCCTTTGAACAGTCGGCTTGTTAGGAGATGCACCTAGCAGCCCAATACCTACGGGTCGTCTTGCTATTCTTTTCATACAGTGACACCAGGTTCTGGGCTTCTCTTTGCTGCTTTGGCTTGACTCGAGCAATCTCTCTTTTCCCGTACGGTACCACCCTCCCTCCCTCGTCGTTTGCTTGTCACGGTGACATAGCTGCACTGTTTTTCTGTCAAACACACAACAAAGTGCACGCTTGCAGTATGTTTCTACAACTTCAAATGGACATGGAGGACTCATATTTAAGGTGAAAATAATAATCAGCAGCTGTTTTAACATGTTTTCTTCAGTCACAGTTAAGTTTGATGTCAAGCACGAGTGCGGCTGCAGAAGCACACACAAGGCTTGCAGTAATGGAAGAAAAACCTCCCACCATGCCACTTACGTAAGAGTGACATGACTCCTGAACACGCTGGGCCGTGCAGCTGAGGGACAGCCACGCACGGCGTAGCGATGTAACCCAGCACAGGGCCAAAGCCGGGGTCAGGGTGTTGTGGTAAAAACTCTCCTCTTTACCTGCTCTCACTCAGCAGGGCCAAGATTAGACTAGCCACTCCATTATAGGAGAAAGGCTTAAGAGCATTTCCACTTTCAGAGCTGGGATATCAGCAGCTTCTGACACTAAGCAGGGCTGACCCATCATTTTGGAGGGGACTGAGAAGAGCGTAGCGGCTGTCTGCCCAGCAATACAGTAGAGCCAGGGCTTAAATCATTTTGTTCTGACCCGTAGAGTCTTTTCAAAGAAATCTGCCGCACTAATGTGACAACAGTACACGTGTGATTGTTCTGTTAGGAAACAGACCAACACCTCCTCGTGTCATTAATATATATGTATTCATCATCTGCAATTAGGAATCAATTTAGCTATGCATAACATTACACTACACTATGCCATTTACCAAACGGACATTGAATTTTAATGTGCCCATTACTCTCTGATGATAGCAGGGCATCACATTTCCCCGTTTCTTTTTTTCTCACTCCCATTCTAACCTGTCTCTTTCTCTCCATCTCTCATTTCAGCCCATGCCATATTTGCTTAACCCAGCCACTGTGACAGCACTCAATGCTAAAGCACTCCCAAGGCAGATGATCAAAGTCAGCAGTCAATTCACATTACAATGCATTGATTTGATGTTTCCTAACCTCCCAGGCCTTTCTCAAATGCTGCCAAGGACCTTGAGGATATTTCACAGCGCACCTCCTTCCCCAGCTTTTCTCTGTCTCCTCCTCTCCCCCTCTCTCTCTCTCTTTCTGTCTGTCTGTGTGTGTGAGACTGCAATAGAAAATATGGTTGACAGAGATGCTTCTCTGGTCATATTTGCATATGGTTTGAGTCTACATTACGCCTAGTTCAAAAAACGTATTATTTAAAAATAACACACCCGACTCAAAGCCCAGAAGTAATTCATATGAGGACGACCACTTCAAAACCATCCTCCTTTTACGATGTAATTACTGCCTTTCATTCACCTGCTGTTCCGAATATTGTTTTAGAGTAAATCACTCCCTTGTTCTCATATACCACACTTCGTTTGCTCCTCATCACTTATTCATTTGCAATTCTTTATTGAGTCGACTTCTATGCTTTAGTGAGTGCCATTTCCCTCTGAGGGGATGTTCAGAGCACTTCCATGTTTTATTCAATTATGAAAACCTAATATGGTGGAAAGGTGTGCATGGCTCTCACTCACATCCATGCATTATTGCACACATATTTATTCGGTCTCTCCGTTGTTGGGTGGCAGAGATTTGAAGAAGCAGCAGAAAACAGACGTGCGCCCTTTTGTTTCTGCCTTTAACCCTGGCGTGTGCAGGGTTAATAATGAGAGGGCACACGAACAAGAGAGAGAACAGAGACTGAGCAGCCAAGCCCATGTAAAACATCTGAATCTATCGCATCTGTTTTGCTTTTGAAGGGTGCAGAGTTATTTTATTTATTTCTACTCAAAGGTTGTCAAAAAGCCTGAGCATCATGGCCATGGCACAGTGACACACTGACCTACAAGCACGAAGGAGAACTTGTCTGCCTTGATAAACACACTCACACACGTGTACACGCAGACGCACGGAACGAGAGCGAGACGAAGGGGCGAGTAAGTGCGAAAGAGACAAGAGCAGAGAGAAATAACAATTATTGATTCATGTAAGAGAGGCATTCCTTAAACAGCATTAGTCATCATGGTTGTGCGCAGCGAGCAGCCTCTTTAATTATTCCTCACAAGCCAGACAAACTCACTGCCGCGTGAAGAGCGCCTATTGATTTCTGCCTGACAGATGGGACACATTGACTTATACTGTAGCTGTTCATAGACATTACACATGTTAAGACAGAGATGCTAGTATTCAAACTACAGAGCAACGTCACAGTAACTGTCACGTCTGGCCTTAAGGCAGGTGAGCAGGACCTGACGTCGCACAACAGAGGCACGGACCAGTTGCTTCACAGTGACCCAGCAGGAGAGTTGGACTGGAGACGGGCAACACGTTCAGCATAAAAGGACGGCTGCTGAATGTCAGAGTGAATATTCAAATGTGATTTGTCATATGTGTGTTTATATATATTAGAATGTTTGTTACTAACTAATCTTTTATCTTTTGCTTAGTCAAATGATGACAGTTTCTCACAGTAACACAGCAACGTCACTTGTTCATATTAATAACCAACAGCAAAGCAGTGCAGCATCACATCAGGGAACCAGTTTTAGCTGCACAAATGACAAAATGTATTATCAACAAAATAATACTTGTTCACTGTGCTGGCAAGTCTGTGTGTGTCTATGTGCGCGTGTTAGAAACAATATTTAAAGGGTTTAATCAAAAGTAAATGCCAGGGCAAATATCCAACACTGTGGTGTAAGACTCCTGGATGAACCAAATGTGCTGTATGATATTAAAATCACATATAAAAACATGAAGGAAGCTTCAGTGTTAAACTTGAACTGAAGGCCTATTGAGGCTTTTTAAGCAAGCTGCTCATCCTCTGTGAGGTCTGTGTTTTAAAGTGCACCTCTATTGTTATTTCATGAGAAGGGCCCAGCACAGAGCCCGGGCCATGTCTGAGCCGTGGAGGCAGAATTCCCCTGCATGGCTACACAATACACAGACGGCACATTTAGACATGTCAGCGCCTAACTAGAGAACAGTCAGCGAGGTGAACCCGCTAACCCCATGTCTTTACCATGTCTAGCCTGGCTGCTCTGGAAACCCCAGTTAAAAATGCATTTGGTGTAGCTGATGCTGTGGGTGGGACCGTGCTGCTAATATGTGCTACTCACAACCCTGGTTAGTAAAACGCCACTACTGTACGCCTCATCACCGCTGCTGCTTCTGTACTTACGTAATTTACACAAGCGGTAGGTGGAGGGGGGGGGAGAACAGTGGGGAGGAAGGGGGAGAGATAGGAGAGGAGAGGCAGGAGCTACAGGGAGCTCACGTCCAATCGGTTTGACCGTGTGGAGAGCACAGTGGGTGTAGGGGGGGGGGGGGTGTTCATGCCACAGTGGGCTTTGATGACTACATGCTGAGATGCCCCTACAACATGCTGATAGACAGCAGAAAGACCCCACCCCTCCTTTTGCTGCTAGAGCAAAATATAGACGCAACAGGAACAAGGCAGAGAGTCTGAGCACATTAGAGGTGCAGTGATCCAAGACCATGGCATGGTTATTTATTAATCAGCTGAGCTTAGCTAAATGCCTGCTTAGATGAAGAGCAAAAAGCTTGCGGTGCGCTGCAGCATCAGCCTGGAGACAGCGAAACTGTTGACATAATGCAACTTAAAATACATGATGCATTAACTTCAGATAAAGCTATTTGCTACAGCCGTTGCGTACATTCCTTTTATTTTCGCGAAGCAAGCGCCGCTTTTGCATTAATGCTCGCAGAGAGTGTGAAAGTAATACAATCTAATACAGGGAGGAATCTAAAGCTTAGCATTGTAAATCCATTTGTGCTTATTTGGCTACAAAACGAAACATTACTATGTGATCCAAAGTAAACACCGTCAGAGCATACAGCAAACAAAGAATGTTTGCCCATTTGCACATTATTCACCTCCTAGGGTGAAGGCAGTGATGAGTAACAGCATGGCGATGTTGTCAGTAAATATACTCTAACGTACACAAAATCACCCCTTTCATGTTGTACTTTGAGTTCACTGGCGCCACAACACTGTGCGCTGATAGTGTTTTTTGCCAATTTCAACACCTCACAGTTGGGGTGTCAGCACATTGAAATGGTGTTGAGAAACATAGCCTTTCAACTGAGAAGAAACATCTCTTGGAGGAGAAAAAAGAGAGAAGAGGAAAACAGAATGGGATGCTATTCTCCAGAGTGTATCCCCCTCATGTCTCTTCCACTGTTTTTTTGGCAGGCTGGGTAATATACAGGAAAGTACTGGCACACAACACTCCCTCTACCTGAGCACAAAGGGAAACATCTCAGCCTGGAGTTGGGGCTTCAGAGACTAATAGGAGGCTTGCACATCACCACGGGGAAACTGAGTGTTAAGCTCTCCATTGGCTTATCCTGTTGATGCAAGCTTTACAGACTGAAGGTTTTTTTTTTGCTAACTTCTTCATTACTTCAGGAGCCTTTTTTTCGGAAGAGCCACGGAGGAGTGATGGAGGTTTTCTGAAAACGTTTGAGGAACTCTGCAGCAAACAGGAGAGGCAGAAAGCTGATGTGGTCATTACTAGACACTTCCTTTCATCATTTCTGAGACTACCTCACACACACTCTCATTCTCCCAGACTTCTGCAGCACTGAGCTGAGAGAGCCTAAGCCTGTTGGACAGTTCATTTAGGATAATGCAGTGATGAGAAATGGGTAGGGGGAGTTTTGTATGTGTGCGTCTGTGTGTGCCAAATCGGGTCTGATAAACGTATCTGTTCAAAATGTCTAATTTGACTCAAAGACATTTCAAGCGAGATGCAAAACACGTCAGCAATGACAAGAATGATTATTTTCACAACCTGGTGAAACATAAAAAGGCAATCCAAAGTGCAAAGACTTATAATTATTTTATGAATTCAAATGAACAACACAAAAAGGATATTTCAAAGAAATTTTCACATAAAAAAGATGGAACAGAAATTATCTAGGGGCTTTTTTCCCTTTCTTCAGACTTCAGAAAAGAGAAATTTATTTCTGCCTTCATCTCTAAATTGGATGCAATTTATTGCCTCTCCAAAGCTCATTTTTCACTGGCTTGCAGGATCCATGGGCCATGGCAGGCAATGCGTATCTGCCCGCCTCCCCTGGCCTCGGGTGCTAATATGTGGAAACTGGCCGGGGGATATGAAGCCCAACCAATGGAAGAGGAGGCAGAGGGACAGAGGAGAGAATCAATCCCTAATCGCTGAAGAGTAGGCAGTAGAAGTGGTGTAGAGGAAGTTAAAAAAAAAAAAAAAGAAAATCAGGAGAGAGAAAAGACAGAAAGCAGTGTGTTTACCAGCAGACATTTGGATGCTGTCAGCTGACTGCAAGAGCTCTGGGATATCAGGAAAAGAAAAGGGAGTTATATAACCAGGCTGTTAAAGCAGGGAGAGAGAGCGCAAGCGACAGGCTCACAGAGACAGAGAATGAGAAAGGGACCAGAGAAAACACACACACACACACACACACACACACACACACACACAGTGCCATTTAAAGTGACAGAGACAACATGATCAAAGAGAAAACAAGCGCGGTGCACTGTGTCGCCTGCACAGACACCAGACACAGACGGGTGAACGTCCAACGCGCACAGTTAAAAATGCAAGCGCCCCACGGTGAGGGAAAACAGTTCCGAGGTTATTACACCCGTCACGTCTGCATTGACTTAGAGAACGGTGTGAGGCTTTCACGGTTACCTCCGCACTGTGGAGTTTTTGGGGCTTCATCCAGCTCTGCTGCTCTCCTGCAGTTGGTATTACTGCAGTACAAAAATACTTATTATTCCGACAGGTGGAGGACGTAAAAATAGGAACTTAATTTGAGAAATCAGTGTCTGACAGCGCACATGCTGCGCTGCCAAACGCAAACATTAAGCACAGTTAGCTCAAGGTGCATTCTGTCCTGTGACCTTGCTGTTACACTTCCACAGTGCAATGAATAACTATCGCATTTCTTTGGCTGACAGCTGACACCAAGAGGCCCAGGTGATATACGAGACATGACAAGTGATTCTAATTAAATGTAGAGCTTGTGGATGTAAAGTGGCAGGAAGGGAGCAAATCCTGTCCAGACAGCGCGCGGCAAAGCGGCATGCCTCGCTCCAAACGAGATGAGCCGGGCTGTCAGGGCTGCCTCAGCTGTCCTGTAAACCTGGGCCCGGATCCCCAGGGGGAGTGACAGGTTTCAGCTGGAGGGGAGAAGGCACACTGCAAGCCTCCTGCCCTTCCACAAAAACAAACACATGACACACAAACAGGCAGTTCTGATGCAAAGCAAAAACCATGCGGACCATGTGCATTTGTCACATAACTGTGTACTAACAAGGTACAAAGCGTGGTCGTCTGAGTATCCCGCGCCCAGAAGAAGGCTGTCATGAATGCATCAGCTCCACTGTGATTTGGTGACTGAATAGAAAAACAGGCTACAATCGCAACGAAACAGTAGCTACAGGAAGGAAGACACCTCAGTTGATGCTGCATCCCGCTTGTGCTTTCACCATGACTCTATTCATCCAGCTCAGCTTGAGAACAAAGGAGTAGACACGGTGAGAGGTTTTTTTTCCACAGACATCAGGTTTTTTTTGTTGATGTTGTTTTTCAGGACATGGCAGAGGACCCATTGGTACTCAAGGCAAACATCAGAGTGTCAGTATGTGACACAGGACTGCACTTTACAGAGGACACTCACGGGGCCCTCAGCCTCCCAATCAGACCCCCGGAGACAGGGCTCACCGAATCAGTTAACCTTTGACCCGTCTCGAACAGCTCCAGCCCCAAGAGGAACGGTCACCCAGTTAAAAGACGAGCTGTTGGACTGACGGGGCCAGTCATGTTGGTTGGCATCTGTCCACTCTCAAATATGAAGGATGGCCAGGAAATATTTCCCACATAATACAAAGTCATGGTTCAGTGGTTTCTGTCCTCTCCAAGTTCTAAGTTGACACATGTGGTGATAACCTGTCGATGTTTCCACTAGAACAGGATAATATAATGCCTTGACAGTGAAAATGATTTAAACACACGCTTTGGAACGACAATGTGTTTTTCCCTTCGTTGTTCCAGAAAGACATGAGACATGCTGAAGCCTGGAAATGTCTGCAACTTATTAATTCAGACGTTTGTAGATATCTGGCCAAAGAGAGGTGCTAATAAAAAAAAACTACACGCTGAAGGAGGGTGGGAAAATAATGCAATTAGTTCAAAAGCAATGTCAGCACTTATGTATATGACTTGTCTTGACATTATCATAATTTTAACAATATGTGTTAGTATCTCTATGTCTCTATCTCCATAGAAATTCAAGGATATAAGAACTTAAAGAGTGCTCAGAATAAATACAATTAAAAAAAAAGATTTCAGCCAACTCATTTTCAACATCTATGTCTGAGTGAGAAAGCTGGGAAACACAAGTTAGGGGCATCTGGGAGAGCCGTTACAGGTAACTGCATAGGAATTCAGGTTGCTGTGTGTAAGGCAACAAGGCAAAAAAATAAAAAATAAACTATGCTGGATTGAAAAATGTGTCCTAATGACAGGGACCCTAGCTGGTACAATTGATAATGCATTAGTGGCACTAGCAACCAGTGCTGTCTTTGTTTTTCACATCCATAAAATCAAGTGGAAAAAGGCCAGGGATGATTCTAATGCATAACTGTTTCAGCAGGTGTTTGTGTAGTCAGGGGTTTTTGGTGCTTTTCTTTGCAACATCTGTCTTTTCAGACACTTGCTGCAGGGCTTCGATCCATTCTCCTTCCTTGGCCCTCAGTAACTAGACCCTTTGGTTTGCTCCACCCCTTGTCCAGCCCACAATCCCTCTATTTTCGGTGTCTCACAAAGTCGCTGATGTGATTAGAGAGGACGATGATTACAGTTACATAACAGAATCAAATTAATGTGTGGACTGAACACAGCGGTGGCAGCAGGAAATCACTCAAATCTCCCTTTCTCTTGGTTGTTCCTGTGTTCCCTATCCTCACTCACTCCTCCTTCCCTGCACTCACTGCCCCCTCTTAGAACACACAGACACACCCCTCACTCCTCCCTGCCCCTCCCTCCAGTCAATTAAAGTCACATCGAGGGATTAAAAGGAAGTAGGTCAGTGGAGCATTGCTAGGGGAAAAATGCAACAAACCACGTCAGAAGTCACTGCTTCGACCTTGTGAAAGACCGAACTAGCAGCATGTTCCCTGTGATATCATCCTGCTTTAACCATTGCTCGGGCTCCGCACTGAGACCAGGATCAGCTTCGTCAGACCAAGCTTTGACCCCGTCTGGATTTCAGTGCAGCTCACAGGGAACTCCACAGAAAGACAGGCTGGGGACCCGGGCTTAGGAGGTGGGCACTTGACACCCTCTAGAGAATGCTGTGTCTCACTACTCCTGAACACATCCACTTCAGATGCAGGATTATACAGTAGCAGTGCTACGGGCAAGTAGAGCCCCACTGTGACGGAGACAATGCGTATTTCAATACCCCTTTCATGTCCCTGTCTCCACTCTCAAATCAGCAACGTTTCAGCAAATCACCAAAGCCACCTGCCCAATTGTGTGTTGATCGCCCTCATGCCGCCATAATGGCCCTGCCATGTGAAGCAACGAAGTCCGGAAGGTCGCCGCCGGCGTCCTCTCCGAAGACCCGGGAAATCGGGAGACCAAGGCAGCTCTGTGGAGCTCATAGTCATATTCCCTGAGCCATTCCTGAACAGTTCAGCAAAGAGCATCACAAAACCAGTGTTTTCTTAGTAGGTGAGTTAAACACTAGGGACAGAAAAATGGTCTTTAAATGTTTATTTCCTACTGGTGAGAAGAAACGCAAAGGCACCAAAGGTGTACAGAGCCACTTCCAAACAGGTTAACCTGCCCCACAGTTTCTGTCTGAACACTGTATTACAAGTGGCCTCCACTGTGTGATGGAAGCTCAGCAGGGGGTGTGAGCAGCGAAAGGCCGCGCTTGTGCTTTGCCATGTAAAAGTGGTGCAGCTGTCAACATATCGTACTGTATTTGTCCAACTTAATCAGCCTCATACCCGCGGAATACTACAGAGGAGCGAAAAATAATGGGAAACGAAGTAACAAGCTTGTCACCGCTGCGCATTAACGAGTGAAAATTATCACCAGCTCACCAGCTGTGAACATCTTGGCAAATAATGTAAAAAGTGTTTTTCCCGTGACAGTCATGGTGACAAGACGACACATCGAATCGTTTAGCAGCACCGCGTATTGAGATGACAATGGACTTGATGTAAAAGGATGCTGAGTTATTTGTTTATCGCTCGGTAATAGTCAGACTCAGAATAACGGCTGGACACTGAGACTGTGTGTAATGTGGTTAGGACAGTTTGTGTTGGCCGGTTAATTTATTAGGACGTTATGATTGGAACAGGTCCCTGGTTCTGCAGCAGGTTTTTTAAAAGGCATTCAAGACAAGAGAAACCAGGTATGATGTGTAAACATATGCTAAAAAGGTAAGCGGCACTTGAAGTTGATCCGTTTTAATATAGAGCTGCTGCACTGACAAATCTCATTATGACTAAGCTTCCTGACTGCTAAAGATTAAATGTACACTCCAGAGAAAATTTACTGACCTGTGCAAACGAACAGAAACTATAGTAACCGATGTGTACAGCTGATTTGTCTCAGCAGGTACAGTGGCTCCTGCTGTCTTGTCCTTACGACGAACAAACTGAACCCTAAGTTGTCAACAGGTGAGTGAGAAGCAACACTGCACATAGGATGAGACAGAAAAGCAGCTTCTAAGTGCAGACCGTTACAGAGTCACACTGAGCTCTGGAGACGTGATCGAAGGAGTGGTCAGACCAGCTAAGCAGCAGCTGCACCACAGTCAGAAGGGCTTCGAAGCCATTTCGATCCCAGGTGACCACTAAAGGGTCTGGAAGAAGGAAATGAAATAAGTCCTTCTGACATCACAGAGTCCAAAAGACTTTACCCAACTTAGCTTCAAATGCAGCTCTCCAACAGCCCACCTAGTGCTAAAATCCACCGTGTGCAGAGCTGTGGTAAACAACACCGTTATCGCTTTAAATAGTATCTTTCAATCCTGTTCGTTTTTCCTCGTGTGTCTCCTACTTTTTGTCCTTTCCTACATGTATATATACACAAACAATGTGATTTTCCAGACTGTATTATCCTCGGCTCAGTGATGAATGTGATGATCCAGACTTGGTGAAATGTGGCCTGAGGACACGCTCTACCACTTCACTTGTGAACAGTACTTAACAAGGCTATATCTCAGCACAAGGCTTTCATTAAGGCGTCCAAATAAAAAGCAAATGGCCTCACTGCTAAACAGCACTTGAAACAATGTTTTCGCTAGATGATGATAGGCTAATCAGCTTCAGATGCAAGCGGTGACGCTTGCACACTGACTCAACTTCTCCTGTCTGAGCGTTGTAAAATGAAACAGCGCAGAAACATTTCTGATTAAAAAGTGGTCAAGCCTGCCGCATCAGGACCCCATCAAGGCAAAACTCTGGCGGGGACGTTGGCTCAAGTCCGTCTCTTCAGACGGGCGCCGTAATGAGCATGTTATCCATCCTGATTTCAATTAGAGCAAGACGCCGATCTAGACAGCTGCATGTTAACGTGCCTGCACCTCGGGATTCCCCACTGTTATCAGATGAAGTGATGACTGAGACAAACCTGATTGGTTCTGTGACAAATAGCTGCAGGTCACGCTTGGAAACTGACTCGAGAATCCGTTGGCTGCGTGTATCCCATCAAGAAATCACAAGATGTGATGATATGACAATTCTGATTCGATAAGTGTTGTCGAGGACAACACGAAACTAACATCTAGTTCCAAACTCTTGCTCTATGTGAGGTTGAAATAAAGTGGTTGCATTCAGCCCTTTAGTTCAAACAATGACTGTTGATACAAACTCACAAAGGGAATTATTATATGTATCGTGTTATAAATATACAAAGGAGAAAGCTGTTGTGTGATCCTCCCTCTGATCTCAAGGTCTAACACATTCGGAGCCACTTAATTATGGAGACAAAAACAACTCTGCTGTTTTCGGTTATTTTATCAAAGCATCATCAACAAAAAAAAAGTTCAAATATATATTTTAGAGGTAAAAATGAAAAAAAGATAAGTAATATCGCTAGCAAGATTAGCTATCCTGACCCTTTGAAGAAATGGCTGTGACAGTGTGAAATTCCACAGACTCCTCAATGTGGGGATGAAAGTCTAAGAAAAGCAAAGGATGAAATCTGCATCCCCGAAAGAGCCTGCTGCTCTAATCTTTGCATTGTGAAGGCAAAAGACGAGTGAGTCAGATTTACGTCACTATTTGTTTGCTCTTTTTTCCACCCACAAATGCCTCTTCCTGCTTCCTCTTTCACACTCGCCTTAAGGAGATGAATCGTTTTACAGTTTAGTTCCTCGTTTAAATGAAGTGGGCGGGATGTGGGGAGGGTATTTTAATCACTTATATAAATATTTGCATTCATATGGGCTGACCCTTGGAATAGTCTATTACTTCATCTCTTTCACCCGCTGGCCCCCACCGCTCATCCAGACACGCTTATTTACCTCTTCTGCTCACCCATTCAATAAGACTCCAACCAGCCTAGAGACATTAGCATAGCCACACAGCTCCACAGACCAGACAGCTATGCAGCTTTGTTCTCCGCTTTGTTCTGAGGGGAGAAATAAAGCCTGCTATGTGAGACTAGTAGCAGAGGAGGAGAGGGGGGGTTGGACCACTAGGGAGACAGGCAAGTCGTCTGTTTCTACCCTCTAATGCTTTGACAGCGAGTAATATATCGATCATAGCGTTGGGCATGACGCCGACCTTGAGATTTAAAGAAGTAGCCATGCAGCGGAGAAAAGAGAGGTGGTCACCGTCCAACTACAACGTGTGTGATTCAGAGGGAAGGCTGAACGATAGTGATCTGGGATGGATCTCAGTAGAGACGGGGCTCCTGCATCTTTAATTGTTCAGAGGAACAGAGCCTCATCACAATTATAGAGCATTCAGGAAGCCTCCAAACTCATTTAGCTCTCCTCATCTGGGAACAGGAATCCACTAAACACAAATTCCTCTTCTGCCGCCTGCGGCAAAAAGCCTTCTTTTTTTTTTAAAGATTAATAAGATAGGAGATTTAAGAATATCCAAAAGACAGAGGAAAAGACTCATTGTTGAAAATGAAACATCTCAACATGTCAGCATATAAAGAGGGAAGGTGCACAAAAAAAGAAAGACATCAACGCCCCTGTTGTCCACTTCTGATTTTAATTAAACCTTTGATAAAACCTGAAATGCATTGTTTTCTGTCCAAACGTCCCTCATTACGCCTGGTGTCTCAGTCTGCTCACTGTCTGCCTGTTTGTGGTGATCAGACAGGAGTGAACTCATAATAGGAAAAACAACGCATCTAACATTCATTAAAGAGCATCCTCATCTCTCTGTGTACTCATACTCTCACCTCCCCTTTTCAGTGCACAAGGTAAATTACAACTATAATTGAAACATCGCACATGTTTAGCAAAAGTGAACTCTCTCATCCATAAGGATACGGGGGCAGGATGCGCATTAAAACAAATAAACTAATCAAGTGAACGCTGCGCGGCACGCGCTGTGGAGGATAAACACATAAACACCGTACGTCGTGCTGCTGGAGTAGCTGTGAGTCTTCAGAGTCATTTTCCCCCTCATCTTAATGGATATATTACTGTACATATCACAACCGTTGTGAGGGACGTCCCTGGGCGGTGGCGGTAAGTGCAGTCTGATTCCTCGCGCAGGCCTCGGTGAGAGGCAGCATCACAGAACGAAGCCCAGAGTGACGGAAAGGTGTGACCAGGTCGATGTCTGTTAGATACTGTGCACACGCTTGTGTATCTTACCCCTTCGAGCAGAGGTTTCAAGAGCCATGGGAGACAATAAATATTTGAGACCAAGTAAGCGAACTACTCCTCTACCTTGCCACGCACGGGTTGACCAGGAACGTCAACATTAAATGGGAATGATCGATGTAAATGTTGTGCTCGCTGACACCGGCAGCACAGACTGTGGCGTAATCAGATTTTGTTCGGGAAGAAAACTGTCACCAACGTGCACCTGTAGAGGGCATTGTGATGCATGTGAGCAGCAGCGCCCGTGCTGTTGCGTCTCGTGACGCTGATGAAGAAACAACAGACGCGGAACAACTGTCACCACGGTGCGAACTCTCCCCGTGTGCGATCGCATCGCTCCGATCACAGCTCTTTAGAAATCACGCTCACACGAGAGAAGGGAAAAAGACATGACATAATTTCCTCCATTTCAGCACATCTGTTCCACATGTGACAGCCATCCAGACACATTTAGCGAGGTTCTCTCCCCATGCTGTGGAGATTATAGGCAGGCCATTAAGTCCAACAAGATACAAGGCCTCGAGCCAAACCTGTGTTCAGCTGGAGGCCTTTTGATTACACTGGACCCGGCACAGATTCTCCCTCGTTTGCTGAATGTACGCACAAGCAACAACACCTGGTCTGAGATCAGCGCAGGGGCTTTAGGGGGTCGAGTTTGTATGTCGAGTGCTGAGCAGAAACCCAGGTTGCATAACACTGGCCACTTCAACACAAGCCTTAATGAGGAGAGAGCCTTTTCAATTCGCCTCACAATGACGAGCTGTGAAGGAGAGAGTGAGGGAAGAAAAGCACTGGGCTGCAGGAATCCCATTTGTATTTTCAAGATGAGCTCTTTCAGACAAAGGTGTCGCTCGTAAGTATCACTGTGTAATGTGGCTAATCTCACGGCAGAGATATTGTAAATGACTGCTTAAGACCTTTCATTCATCTGCTGCACTGCTGGCACTCATCCATTCGATCAGCATCATTTAGCACGTAAACACGCTGCCGGTGACAGGTATCAGAGCTGCCTCTCTAATCATACACATACCACAGCGCTGTGGCATGTCCTCATCTATCTCCCTCTCCTCAGAGGCAGCGCTGCCGCCCGATCAGAATGGAAAATACCCCGTGGACCAACTACCACTATCTGCCCAGACAGAAAAACACGCTGCAGCTAAAAAGAAAAGACAGGCCAGGCTCATTTAGCATCGGTGTGTTGACACTAATGGACACACAGACTACACCCTCATGTTTGAAAATAAGGATATTATGCAGACATGCAACTGTACCTTCACTTTTCTCCCTAACACAAAAGGTGGCGGGGGAAACAATTGGTTTCATGGGTGCTGTGGGGTATCATTTGGCAAGGTCGCCCTGTCTCTGCCTCTACTTTGTGAGCTGGTGCTGGTGGAGTTTAAGAGGATGGGGTATTATCTCAGACTCTTGCCAGCCGAGTGCACTCTTTGGGATAATGTTCTTATTGGGCGTGATCCCCCGACTGCAGAAGTCATGCTGTCTTTACTCAGAAAAGCAGAGGGGGAACTGGAGGTGGGTGGCTGGCTTCCCCCCAACAGATTTAAAGAGAAAAAATAAAGTTCCTGTTACACTTGCTTGAACCCACATGTTTGCAGAAAACAGAGAATTAGCAATAACAACAAAGGAAGCGATCTAATTACTCCTATGATAAAAGTAAATATGTCGCACATGAACGATAACCAGCTTCTTTTAGAATGATGGGTTTCAGTTCACCTTTTTGCACCTGTTTGACTGAACAAACAAACCACAGAGGGTCATGTGGGGCAAACACAGAGACTGCTTGTCTTTGCCCAACTTTAAAGAAACGTCTTTTTGTCCATTTGCAGCCATAAGCTAAGTCAAACGCTTACAGGATATTCAGCGGACGCCAGGGGATACAAAGTTCCATAAGTACAGAATAAAACAGCAACGCAATAACAAAATGTTGGAGCAGAGTCTAATAAAGCTGTATGAGCAGATGGTAGAGACAGGTCCAACCTTAGCAGACCACAACAGCATCACAGGTTGATGCCACTATTGTCTCCAAGCTTACAGAATTAAACATAGCATTATGTTAGCGTCTCCCCTCCAGCGTCACATCAGAGACTCTTTTGAAGAATAAATAAACAATCTACAAGGCTTCAGGTGACAACGCAGTGCACTGGCAGCTCCTCGGCAGCTGATAAGGTCCATCTCTGTGCCCGTGGCTCACAATCGGAGAGATCAATTTCAATCTGGAGATGTGATAAAGAGAGTTGACAATGCACCCCTGCGGCTGTAAATACACAATGTCATGTCTGAAAATAACTGATGAGAAATGATCTAAGCTCAAAATGCGCATTGATTTCATCGCTTCAATCTCATCCCATTCCAATAATTTCAGCTTTCAGCTCTGTCAGTTGTGCAAGTCCACAAAAAAAAAGGAAAAAGAGGTACAAATCAACAACAGGCCGTTGTTCCTGCCAACATATGAATAAAAGATACTGCATTACAGCCGTTTTTCCATTGTGGTTTGCCAGTTAGCTAATCTAAACAATACATGTCACTGCATACAACAAATGTTCCTTATTAACCAGCAGACATTCAAGTCAGACTGAGCTGCTTGTGAGGAGGTGGCTGTGTTATCAGGGAGGCCGGCTGTGCAGCTCTCCGCTGGGCTCCTGCAGCTTGAGGATTGTCCCTTACCTCTCCTACTACCCTGAGCGCTGCTTCTCCCGTGCACTCTAATTGCCTCCATTACTGTATCTGCAGTCAGATAAAGTGCTAATTTCACAGCACATTAATTTCTTCAGGCTGAACAATAAGCAACACAAAGCCCAGGCCGCCTGTCTTTGCCTGGGCAAGCACGTCGGCAGCGCTGGGCTCCGTCCCAGTGGTAGAGGAGTGAGAGCACCATTATGCACAGGTCAATGAAATGAAGGAAAAATCCATCGATTCCACATTCGAAAAGAAAACACAGGAGAAGGGCTGAGGCAGGGTGATTTATCAGTCTCAGACGGAGTCTGGCAGTCGGGACTGGAAAACGCTGAGAAGAAATGCTTCATCCTCATTGGCCTGCTTCAGCCAAGTCACAAGATAGTAACACCTGTCTGTTCAACTCCACCTTTAAAGCCCAATGACTTATAGAAGGAGAATCTGAGCTAAAAGTTAAAACAGCAGGTTAATGGTCTGCTGTTGACATCTTCCTGATTCATGACTCTTTTTTTTTTCTCTAACCTATTAAAGTTTTATGAGGTGATGTAGCTCATTTCATATCCATCATTCTTCCATCCTGGAGTTCATTGATCATCTGTATTTTCCTTGCTCAGAAGCACCCGTCTGTGTACATCAACCTAATGTCCTCACATTACATGCTTGGCTTGATTCCTCCCTCCAGCATCCCCGACTGTCTCTGGATTAGCAAGTCCACACCCCACTTCACAAATCAAAACGTTTAACATAATAGCTCCCATCCTCTAATGGCTACACAACACACTTCATTTATTCAGCCGCAGTTTTTAATAAGTCATTATCAAATTCTGCTTAATTCTATTCAGCCCTCCAGGATGGCGAGGACAGCGAAGGAAGAGTTGCTCACCCCGATGCAAAAGCTGTGTTTGTTTGTGTGCACGTGAGCTTGTGCCAGGAGCACAGCGAATCCTGACCCAAGGACAGTCTCTCTTCCTGGGAGAGGGAGATTTCTGCCCGGAAGCGGGACTGGCCTCCACTTTCTCCGATAAGCCCTTCACATGAAGAGCACCGGAGGGCTCACTACATAAACAAGTCACAATGCAACTCTCTGATTATACACTACCTACACAAAGGTTGCTGTAATGCTAATATATCACAGGCTATTTAGTGAGGGGCATGCAGGCTGGGCTCACCGTATAACTATCCTACCAGCAGCATGGGTTGCATGGACTTAAATAGCTGTGATGTGCCCATCACTGAACAGGGGAATGAACTCAAGGAGGTTGTAAGGAGGAGTTTCTGCCCTACAGCGGAAAATGTTCAGTATAGAGCAAGAGTCAAACCCGGGTCAGAGAGTGAAACGGCACAGCTTCGCTCAAACGATCGTTCAGTGTCAGGTACAGATACTGTGCAATACAACACTCATCCACAACAACACATACAGTATTACTGCTAACGAGTAGCTGATGAACACGAGCCAAAAGTACATTAACGCACATTAACGAGGGTAATTTTGGTTTGATTTTCTGTGTGTAGCTCTTATGTTAAATAAAGGCTTTCACACAATTAATTGTCATCGTTTCTTCTATGGAAATGCCCATAATAACAAATTCAATTACGTGCAAACTGTCACTGCATTAATTTATCAGTTGTAAAGTGTAATGAGCTTTTTAAAAACCTTAATATTATACGGTGTAAATGCCGCCTCTCACACCAAATGGTTTTACAGCAGTAAAACTGTGAATAAACTGCTTTTATTATACTATCATACCTTTAGTTATCATATTTAGGGCATTTGTCTCCACTGTAAAAAATTCAATACAATTGAAAAAGAAAGGTAAAGGCACTTGTCCATTATTCATAACCATTCTTCTGTATGTACTCAAAGCAGAAAGCCCCCAGTGTCTAATGTAAACAGCATGCGCAGTATTACCAGTGTAAACATTCTTACTTACCATTACTACCATTTCAAAATGTTTACTGTGCTCCGAATTACAGTGTAGCCGAGTATCTATTAAGACGCAGTCAGCTAGTGGAAGGCTTAAATGTGGCAGAATGCGTTACATCATACCCAATCTGGTTTTAACCCCCTGTCTCTAAGGCTTGTCCCGGCTAGTCTGCATGTTTCCTCCTGTTTCCATTCAAACACTGAGTGTTGTGGAAGTGTTGACAGACCGAGCACGCCTGCACTGGCCGGCTGGCTGGGGACTGGGTGGGGTGGAGAGAGAGGGGGGCGCTGCTGGAGGAAAAAGGAAGAGGATAGGAAGCCGGGGCCGCAAGCTGCACGAGGGACAATGAGCAGACAAGCTCTGTTAACTCAGTCTGCATCAGCAGGCCCGATGCTAACAGCTTCAAAAGATACACTGTACTGCCAAAAGTACTGGCTCACCTGCCCTGACTCGCATATGAACTTAGCGACATCTCGTTCCTAATCCATAGGGTTCAATATGACGCCGGTCCACCCTTTGCAGCTAGAACAGCTCCAGCTCTTCTGGGAAGGTTGTCCACAAGGTTTTCAAGAAGCGCATTTGTGAGGTCACACACTGATGTTGGAGGAGAAGGCCTGGCTCTCAGTCTCTGCTCTAATTCACCCCAAAGGTGTCCTGTCGGGTTGAGGTCAGGAGTCTGTGCAGGCCAGTCAGGTTCATCCACACCAGACTCTGTCATCCATGTCTTTATGGGCCTTGCTTTATGCACTGATTACGTTTGGCAGTATAGTGTATCAATCAGGTGGCATTTATCAACGAGAGCTCAGGACGACGGACGGAGCGAGAGGTGTCACCAGTGGATGAATCTCTGGGTGAATGTTTGACAAATGACGGCAGGTGGGATGCCATGATGCCTGCCTCCACTCCCCTAATTAAACCATTACTGCAGGGCGTGGAGACTTGGAGGGAGTTACATAATGCACTCCGACGTGCTGGAATGGGCCAGTCCCAGTGGACAGTAGGCAGTGAGAAAGACAGAGAAAAAGAGCAGAGGAGAGAGACATTTGAGGCATTTGAGATTAAGTCCCTTTCATCTTCAACCAGACTCATATTTCCTAAAGTTAAGTACTAGATGAAGACTGTGCGATTACTCTCTCCCTCTTGGTGTCTCTCTCTTTCATTTTTACTTTCACACACTTTTTGCACACACACACATTCTCTCTCTCTTCTTTTTTGCCTTCAGTGGAGGACTCACGAAATGTGCATTCAAATGCTTGTGGAAGGCTCCCAATCCCCAGTGCTAAATACAGGAATTTCTAAGAATCACAGTTCAAAAAGGAGGCACTTAGCTCTGTGCTCTCACATTTCACAAGAGAACCAGAGTCAATGGCTGGGCGAGGATGCTTGTAGTAGATTTTCCACCATGGAGTGGATTATGTGAAATGTTTTACAGCGTTATTCGCTGCAATCCCCTCTGTTACATTTTGGGATTAAATCAAATGCATATGGAAATAAAATGATATAAGTGTCTGCTATTCACAGGGAAACTGTTTTCACTAATGTAATCAAAAGGGAGGAAAAAAAGCAAGTGAACAAATATGTTGCATTCAGAGCAAATAGGAAATTCAGCGTATGCTTGTATTTAAGGAAAGTGTGTTTCTGGTTTGCACAAAGCAGATGCACATTACACTGACACAATGTCCCAAACATTCTCCATACTGAGCAAACACTTTGGTTTTTCACCCACACAGGCCATAAGTCAGACGAAAGAGGGATCCTTCGTTCCTCAAAATGTCCTCGCGCACAACCGTTCACATATCTCAACGGTGAGATACGCGTCGATAGGAAGCTATAAAACAAGCAGCGCAGCTCAAAGAGGTCATATGCATAAATGGACGGGTTTTTCTAACTCTGGCGCGTGATGGAATTGTTTCAGCCAGATACGAGGCAGCAGAGTAAATCACCGTGATTGCTCACAAACAGCTGGATTCAGTCAAGATATGCTCAGGTTGGGGAGCCATCGCTCAAGTCCCGAGAGACCGAACACTCAAACGCGCCCTCTCTCTGAGCCCTCTCCGTGTCAAGTGGATGGAAGGGGATATCATGACATGAAAAATGCCTGTTCTCTGCCTCCAATCACACAGGCCCTCGTATGATTAAGCCATTGCGGCAATCAAGCAAATTCCTAGTTGTGTGTTTGTGTGCAGGGAAAAAAAAAACTCCACAAGGGCAGGGCTTCTCCACTCAGCAGTGTTTGCTGAAATAAATCCTGCATCTCCAGTGGTGCCAGACAGCCAGCGCCGTCTTTGCCAGCTGTCTGCCACACCGCTCTGCTCCATTCTACTCGCCGTTCGCTGCCGTGACTGCTGTCCGACGCTCAGCACTCAGCCCCTTGTTTTCATAACAGCTCCTGCATGGACGGCTGGCACAGCTGTTCTGTGGGTCCCCACGGCCTTTTAAAAAAGGCAATAAATCAATCTCGGCACTCAATACAGGCGGGAAATTGACCAATTAGAGTGGCCCAAGATGCTTATGTTCAGGCAGACGATCTTACAAATTGGCCATCTATTTATACCAACACAGGCACTCCACAAGAAAAATTCACTGGCTGCTGTTAGTGCATTAATGCTTTTTGTTCTTTCTTTCAGGCAACAGTCACCACATCTTAGTATTCTGAAGCCCTGCTGCCTAATCACACATCCCTCATTCAACTCAGCCTTTGTATAACTACTACATGCTTTGTTACTCCCACCGTTTTTATTAGCAGCACTAAGAGACGATATGGTCAAACATCAGACGGTGTAATTTCCACTTTGTTTTTAGAAGTTGTGCACAAAAAATAAAAGCTCTCTCATGCAGAGCTTTGATGAATTACATCTTATTAGCATAGTCGCTTGTTTGACTAGATCCACAGCAAACAGAGGCTGCACAAACTGCTACTAAACAAGTTGCTAGAACAATATTTTTAACAAACCATGCAAATTAATTATTAACTTTATGTAACAATTTCTTACTTTTTATTTCATGCAGCCTAATAAGCAGTGTTTCGTGTTCTGCAGGCCTGTTGCCTTCCCCGACACCTTTCTTACCACCAAACCAGAAACTGAACTCGATTAGGCGCTACAGGTGTGCTGGCATCTGTGAGCAATCTGTCTGTGTACTGGCATTTTTTTCTGCTGATCTAAAAAGCATTTATTAGGAGGCTTTTCATTAAGCAGACTGAACACCGTCCCGATGCCTCTGTTGTATGATTATCAATCTCTAGGTAACAATCAAATAACAGGCTGCTCGCACCTGCATGGCTGTATCTCCATATGTTGCTCTTATATCAGGTAACAGCAGACGTTGGTATTCATCTCCAGAACTGGCTGATGCAACGCGCAGGCTAAATCATGCATAAGATCCAGAAACAAGCCACAATGGTGGTTTTGCAGAGCCGCTGGCTAAACGTGGTAAAGCCTAATTAGTGCTACTATGTAACAAAGTCCACTGACTACGTTCTGAAGAACGCCATGAGCACAAGCAGCAGTCCCTTATGTTATGCTAAGTAGAACTCCTGAGCATCATTATCATTCTCAGTCTACTTGCCTGCAGACTCATTTATGCTTACATGTCACTTTCCTTCCATAAAGTCTAATCAGCTGATGAGTACACACACACACGCACGCACTCACACACGCAGCGAAGACTTTAAAGGTTACTACTGTCCTCACCCTAAGCGCTTAATCTAGATAACCCTCGGTAGCAGGGTTATCTAGATTAAAATAAACAGGAAATGAAAACAAATAGGCCTGTGTTGTTTTTCCTCTCTCTCAAAAAAGGGATGGCCTGTGGCTCCTTATCTGCAGCAAGGGAGAAAAACCCAACTGCATACGCGATGACTCAATCTCCTCTGCTTGGCACGACTCGTCAGCCAGTCATCCACGTCTTCTATTGTTATGTTACGTGTCAGGGTCAGGTCAGTACACAAGTTTTATCACTTTGGAAATCAGGATTGGTTTTGCTGCATTTGTAGCACATATTGTGGCAGCACTATTTGAAATATTTAAATAATACAGCAGGGTTCAAACACTTTCATTTTGATGCTATCAATTACCCTCTTTATTCCTCAATTCCAGCCCCTTAAATATTAATATGATTCCATAATGAGGCTGAGTGGTCGGAATCACTCACTGTCCCTCAAGGCAGCTTCGCAGTGGACGAGTGCACAGACCTTCGCTTGATGAATAAAACCATTCCATTAAGCCACTCACCACTCAGACGTGGCTCTGTGGAAATTTTGTCTTCCTCTTTGTCACTGGAACAAAATAAAAGGCTCCTTTCTCCGTCTGCAGGTGCCTCCCTAATACCTACATTCTTCACCTGGTGTCTCCGAGCTGCCAGGTTAGAATTAATATATTGTAATTGCCTCCTGCATTTGCATATTCAGGCTTGCACGTGTTTGTTTAGTTTTTTTCGTTTTTTGGTCTTTGGCAAAAATAAGCAGACCTCAAGTAAGAAAACAAAAATTTGATATACTGTAGCAGCAACTTAAACTATGACCTTTTTGACTTCATAGTGTCCCTTGATGGGCTTCCAAGTGAACCGCATGACAAATTGTATGGGGTCAGTGATTTACATGCGAAGGAGGGCCTTTCAATTACTGCCTGATGAGGCCTGGAAAGACACAGTCCTCAGTGGAAGGCACAGAATGAGAAATGAGACACTTAAGATCACTAAAATTGTTACATTTCAAAAAGCAGTTTTCTTAAATTGCTGAACAAGTTACTAAAATCAGACACCCAATTAGGATCAGATTTTGGAGAGTGGAATTAAAGGAGTGGCTCTACTATCAGCACCGTCTGGGGTACAAGGCAACCATTGCTCATCTCCACGGCGAGGCTTTTATGTGCAGGGCCCCATATCACGCAACTCACACAATCTAATTAGCTCCTCTCAAATGGAGGAACGCTCATTTTGAAATGCAGCTAAAAAAACGGCACAAGATAAGTTGGGCTGCTGTTATTGTCGCATTTATCGACAGATCCTCCCTTTCATGTGTCATGTGAAAATGAGAAGCCATGCTACTGAATCATCACTATTTAGACAGTCAGCTAATACGCTGTGAAATGAGCACCACTTCACCATCACAGAGCAAAAAAAACTCACGCGCTGAATAGAGCTTTGACAAGAGCGAGTATTATTTTTATACTGCTAGCAGCTTTATACTTCTTGTAATAGTATATTAGGAAATGATCCTCTCTTGGAGCTGCACTGACCTTTCGCTGAGCAACTTAACATAACATCCTTCAGAGACATTAAGCGACAGCAGAATCGCATTCTCTCAGAATTCAATAGCTTCACAAGCTCGTGCTTATGCCAATGCATGTACATACATATGCAGTATTACACTAGAAAACACTCAGAGGCACAACAGACAAACTGAAACATGTGCGGACTCATCCAGACACACACGCACACACAACCTAGAGACGAGGCAACCAGCGAACCATGAAACATCTTCATCCATCTCTGTTCCCATGGCAACAAGTGAAATCATATTCCTTTTACAACTTTGTTCTCCGTTGAAAAATGTAACCATCTGCTAAAAACATATAGTCACAGAGAAAAGTTATGTGATGAATATTTTAGGGGGCTTTGCTAGCGGCTGCAGGCATTATGGTCCCTGGCCAACGTCTTCCTTCAAGGCAGAAAACAGCCACATCCTCCCCCACTGTGGATAATGCTGAGGGGGACGTCCTTCTTCAGGAGAGTCCTGGCTGCTCGCACTCCAGTAAGGCTATAATTCTTCCACCAGAACACCACAGAATTATAGCTGACCTGTCTTTTTCTCTTTCTGAGCTAAACACAATTTGTATCACAGCATATAAATAGTTTCAGGTGTTTCTTTCTGTTCCAACAGGAGTGTGCGTGGAGGTAGTTTCTTAACGATTGCTACTGAAATTAAAAAAGAAAAGATATTTGGAAATATACATAATAAAAAAATACACTACCGCATAATTTAACCTCTTGAAATTTGCATTTGCAATATCTTATAATAATATAATATAATAATAATAATAATAAACAATTTGAATGACCTGTTAACAAAAAACAGGTTCTCATAGTATAAATGTATATTTTTTGTCAACACTGTAATCTAAGTTTTAAATCTGTAGCCAAACTGTGGTGCTGATTTGTGTGTAGAGTCTCTTAACCCTTTTCTCTGGTGTTTATCAAAGAACTAAATGAAAAAAAAAACATTAAAATCAATTCAAACATTTTGCTGCATGTACTTTTCCAATAGCTTTATGAAATGTGTTATGACTGAATAAATGTTGCACTGATTAAGTGTAAACACATTTCACAAAGCTGATTAATTGTCTTGATTATGCTCATTTCACATCAGTGTAATCAAAAGAAAAAAGTGTATTATCGTATAATTATCAGTTCCTCCACTTAGATTAATTGAAACAAGAAGCACCTTTATACTTTTTCAACTAAACCAGGAAATATTAAAAACACACACATGATTTATCTAGTATATGCAAGTTTAACTAAATTCATGTTGACAATTCTTTATGTTAATGACGAAGAAATACACTGTAATTAAGCAAAGACACAAAAGCAAAGACTGACCAGCAACACAAAGCATGTTATGTGGTCTGATCACACCATGCAGATGTTAAGTATGGCATACTGGAATGTCACACAGAATATAAACCATGGTGATAAGTAGAAAATAATAAATAATAAAAACTGACTTTAAAAGAAATTCAGTAGGAATTAATATTTTAGAGAAGCTGTTTTGATAAAAACATACTTTGCATATGCAAAAGCAAAATACTTCAATGTTTTGTGGAGCTTACTACAAATGAAGAGTTGGGTGTTTTCAAATGACATTTGCAACAGTTCGCGAACTGTAATAATAGAAAATACAAGTGAATAAAATTTTGAAAAAAATTGATGTGTGAGTGTGTCTGACACATAAGGCGAGTATCACAGTCCCAAGGTGTAAATATTAAGCTTCCCTACTGATGGCAGTGCTATACAGCAGCAAACAGGCTGCAGACAGCACAGCTTAAACTGCTCTGCTCCCAGTCTGGACCAGTGCCAGAGAGCTCCACATGGGCTGAAACCCCATTGTGTACCAGTGGGTTCGCTCCTCTCGCAATACATCACGGGCAGACAGGACACTGCCGAGGAATAAAAGGGACAACTGAACTAGTATATTAAGTACAACAGCATCCAATCCATAAAAGTCAGCATTAATAGCCAGGCTGGCCATTTAATATTTCATCTACAATGAGGCCAATTTAGAGTAGTTGAAATGAGCTATAGGAAACATGCCCGTTTTCTCAGCACTTGTGTCACAAGACACGGCAGCGTTATTTATTTCCCACTCTGCCCCTTTCACCTGCCAGAATTAATGGCTCACAAAGAGCTAATTATCCAGTTTAATCTGGATTATAATGCATGTTCTCCTGACCGACAGCAACAGTGTGTGTAGCATATGTAGTCAGTGTGCGGTGTTCTGCTGACCTCGTGTCCAACATTACTCTGGAGGACTGACACTCACGCGCCAGATGGGGGAAGACCAAGCTCACCGTGTTCAGGAGAGTTAAGAGTCTGACTGAAACAACTCACAGTAACATCACAGCCAACACATCTGTTTCATCCTGTGGCTATACTTGAACTCCACTCCTTTTTGTTTTTTTATCCTGACACTTTTTGGTTGTCTGGGATTGACTCGGCCCGTGCGGCAGCGTGTGGTGCAGAGGAAATGTCTGCCTTATTTTCTTAAAGTGTAATGAGAAGTTCAAGTTCAGCCACAGACATGTAATGAGCACTGTTGTGAATGTCTGAGGCAGATTTTTTTTTTCTTTCTTTGTATTTCAAAGAGGTGGAAATTACATTTTCCCCTTGAGACTCTCCAAAAAAATCCGTAACCTAAAACTCACACCATTTAAAAGAAAACTCCAGACTAAAAATAAAATTAAATCCAACGCTTCATCTGGTGATTTCATAACATCGAAACAGAACTTCTGCCGAACTCTAGAGTAAAGCCTGACTGGGTACTGCGTTAAAGCTGTGTACAAGCTGTAGCTTCAAGACATGAGAGGGCTCTGAGAGAGTTGTTTACCTTGGTGTTACAACATCTTGTGGCGTCTGCAGTAGTAACACCGACACCTGCTGGGAGACGAGCGACTGCTGGCTAAATGTGGGGACAGAGGAGCAGCACCTTGGACCTATAAACATCACGGTTATGCCATAAGGGGAAAGATTCTGCTGAGGGAGCTACGGGCTGTAAATAATTTATCCACTTTATTCGCTTAAAAATATGTCTTAATGTTTTGAAAGTGTCTGAACTAATGGCATCATAAATTCACGCAAACCCGCCAAAGCACAAAGTGCAGACAACAAACTGTGGTAGGATGGGGGTTGTGGTAAGTGGTGGGCGCAGGATTTTAGCTTAAATACAAATACTATATCTAACCTTCCCTTGTTGACTGCATCCCCGGGCTTAGAAACAACTTAAAGTAAATCTTACTCCTTCCTCCACCCTTTCACCACAGCTCGGCAGAGTGGAGGTGGCGGTGGGGAGGAGGAATAAATCATTTGGCACTTGAGGCCCCATGAGGAGACCAACTTTGCCTGTAAAATAATCACAAATACAAGTGAAAATGTTCCATTTTGAACAGCATGCTTCCTAATGTAAAAGTGGCAGGTGGCATATTTCAAGTGGGCTTTGATTGATCCCCAGCTGTTTGTAAAATTGTCTGTCGTCACAGAATTCAGGTCAGAGTGATAAGCATTGTGGGCACTCCCTCTGGCAGCGCTGCTCACATGCTCTCATTGCGGCCGCGTCCAGCGCTCGGGTACGAACGGAGCAGAAAGTGACGACAAACAAGTTTAAAAATAAACTGGTCATATTTCAAATAAGTACCACAACGGCGAGATGTTAACAAACGTTGTTACTTGTTGGGAATGTTGTGCTCTTTCTTTCCTCCTCAGCTCCCGCATTAACACTCAGAAAAATCTGACAACCTTTTCCAAAGTGCGTTTCTACGGAGATATAACCTGGGGAAAAGCAGCTGCAGCCATGAAAAGCAAGCTCATTTTAAAACAAAGTAGCATTAAAAAAGATGGCTGTTATTTTTTTTTTCACCATTTCTTATTTTTTCCTGCCAACCTGGCAAATAATCAAAGCCTCTCACAAAATAAGAAAGGGGGGGGGGGCAGAAAAATGAAATAAAAACTACATGAGCAGTCATACATTTCTAATGGGACTCTTTTAATCTTGCAAGGGAGACTTTCAATAGTGAATTAGTCTTTTTTGTATTCCTTTAATGCTTCCAAGAGAAATATATGCAAATCTCTGGCTAATGCTAACAGCAGTGACAAAGGAGCCATTTCCTCCCTGCTGCACCGCGTTACCCAGCCGACGGTGCAGCAGTGGCCGGCTTTATGCCTCCAGATTCCAACAAGGCCTGTTGGCTCAAGACCAGCAATGAATACATGTGGATGTTCTCTGCGTCAACCACCAGCACCTCGATTACTGCTTTCTGTGTTTTTTAAGCCGGCCTACGATTTTCACCTCTAGTGCATTAACTGCTCACAGACAGAGCAGACATCTCCAGCTCCACCTTTAAAAGTCACGAAGAAAGAAACTGTTAATAGTAAAAGACAGATGACTTAAACAAAAAAGAAAACCTGTGAATTTTCATGTGCATAAAAATATACTGATATTTAAATTTCATTTAAATTAAAACACAAATAAAATATACCAATCTGCAAATTGTATGATTAACTACACCTTGTTTTTGCCTGAAGTTACTGCTATTATGAACTAATGATGAACTGATAAATGCATCTCTATATAACATTTCAAGACACATTGATGGAGGCATTTGAAATCCATCCGTTTTCATTTTAAGGGCCTGCCTGGCAAAGTCTAAACGTGGTTAACTAGTAGAGGCAGAGTTAATCCTTTTATCTAGATCCCTGCTGCAGGGGATCCCAAACACACTCTGATTAAAAAAGGAAACGTGGGCAATGAACAGTTTAAGAATCATGGGCCCTAAACAGATAAAGGCGGAACATCTTGTTGCTATGGCAGTGCATATGGAATGACTGGCAACAGTTCTCTCCCCATCTAATATATTCACATTATTTATGAAATATTTTATAAGTAGCATAGCAAATGCTAAATATAAATCCCAAGGAGATGCTGTGTGCCTTTCCAGCTGGAGTTCCAGAATGCCAGTGCCCGTGTTACACAGCTTCTTCTTTGCAAAGGCAGGGTGTTTGTTCACAAGACTCACTGCTTTTGATTCCCCCCAAAAACTGTAAAAAAAAGAAAAAAAGAAAAAGGAAAAAGGAACCTCGATCTTTTCACGTTGGCAGATAGAAACCCCCAACAAAAGAGATGAGATTTGATCTGCTCATGTGGGATATCAGAGATTTATCCGATGAACTACAGAACACAAGTCATGAGTGGCCAAACAGTTTTAAATAAGGGTAGGAAATATTAATACGATCTGGATTTATGGGCCACGAAAATATCCTTTAACTGCAAATAAAAAATATTCAAGAGAAGTAGATAATAGATTTTTAAGCCACGCTGTAAGAGTCAGACTGATGTGAACTAGACATCCGGAGCACAGGACACATTACCCCCCTGCTTCTCTATATGCTGTGACAGAGCAGGACAACTGCACTGCTATTTCTCCTGTCAATACTCTCCCAGCATCCATTTTCACCTGGCTGACACCTTTTACTGGTCAAGGGATGAATAAATCACACTTAGTGTACTCCCCTGGTAGTTTGACTAAAAAAAGGATATCAACATGAAGGAGGACTGCAGTGTTTTCCTGTCATCGCTGCCCCTGAGGTACAGTGAAAAATTACCGTCGATAAAATATCATTTTTCAAAGAGCCTTATTGCTCTTTTAATCTATCCGCCACAATGGATGGCTTCTGGGATGTGTTTCATTTCATCTGAAGACAAACAATCTTTCAAAGGGCTTAATAACAGTTACACAAATGAGAGTCATTAATTACCTGCTAATGGAATAATAGATGTGTAGCTCTACAACAGGAAAGGTGTGGGGCTGTAAAAAAATATTATCTAGGACTCCACTTGTCTTTGAGGTTCATTAGTGCTCCAACATAAGCGCCATAATGCAAATACAGGCACGAAAATATGCTGATCATATTCTCTGTGATTCCGGTTATCTGTTTACATAATGACAAGAAAAATCCACGAGTGGGAACCGTTTCAGCTGCACAGAAAGAGCAAGGTAAAGAAATAATGCAAAATATGCTGGAAGAGACGCTTCTTCCTTATTTCTGTTTCTCCTCCACACGAATTCCTGCCATACGATGCAATTGCAGTTTAAACTCATTCCAGGCATTAATTTGAATACATTACTTGAGTCTAAAAAAATAAGTCTTGTTGCAAATGACGGGAACTGCGCGCCACCGCGGCTTCCTGGCGACAACAAACTCTGTGACTGAGGGACGGGTTTGACTTTGATTATCAAATAACATCTGACTGATGTGACACACTCGCACTCAAAAATCCCATTCATCTTCCTGCAGAATCAAAAACTAACACCTAGGTATTTTTCATCCTAACCTTACTGATAAAACTAACAAATAGAGATGGATTTAGGGGCAGAAAAGAGTAGTTAATGAATGATGAATTAGAGACGAGGGGGAACATCATAAATTCTGACACGGCGCTGTTGTCTGCCGGATGATAAACAGCACCGTTGGATGGAATCTGCTTCTGTGTGTATCTCTCAGACGCTGCCTGCCACTTTATCTCTTCCATCCTGCTAGATTACACCTCCAGGGTTCAGGTGGGAATCAATCATTGCTATTATTACCTGAAGTCACAAGATGCATCTATCACCACTAAGGTTACCATAACCTCAATATTAACGGAGGAAAAGCCCCTCTAATAAACAGCAGAAAGGATGGGCTGGCTGGTCGGATTTCATCTTCCTTTCACTTTTAATAAGGCACTCAGAGGAATAAAGATTACAGGCCATATTTAGCATGCAGAACAAATCAGGCTCTTCCAGGCTGTTCCTCTCTCCTCCACTTCTCATTCTGGTTAGTCATTAAGACTGAGGAGAAGGGGGGGGTCTGGTGTGAAGAGGCGTTCCCTGGTTCAGCAGTCATGCTGCCGCGCTCTGTGTTCTTCTACAGCCTGCAGCTGTTGTTAATAAGTCTCTTCTAGGGTTCGATACGTGTAAACTTAGTCGCGAGCCTCCACATGCCTCCACCAGGCTGGTTGGAGCCCGGGCACTGAGGCCTGTACAGTGAGTGCACCATCAGACAGATCCAGTGGACTGGAGTGGCTAAAGTCCTGGGGACACAACCCTGTTAATGTTCATCCTCTTTTATAAGCCACCATTACACAATGGTGTCTCTGTAAAACAAGATGCAGAAAGAGAGTGAGCATCAGGGCAAAAATGGCTAAGCTTCTTTGAGGATTAATGGAATTTAGTCAAGTAGGAGTCTGTGAGTGCATAAGAGCAGCTGACATGGGGTCATGGCACTGCCGAGTGTTTTCACACGCCACCCCTGACATGAATCATTCATTGACATTCAAATGAATATCATCCGCCGAACGAGATATCATTAGCCACCGCTAAAGTCATCCCATAATAATATACCTCCAATTAAACTATGATCAGAGCATCAAGCCTGATAATAAATTCACACCAATTAAGTTAGAAACATATTCAAAGGACTTTTCACTTTGAAACCAGTCTTGTTATTCCCCTCGACATCCAACAACAGCACTCATTACAGTGGCTCCAAAACTAGAAATGGAGAGACCATGTAAATATTTAAAACCCTCACAAATATATAAATATTCATTCCAGAATGATTTGATGCGCTAAATAAATAATCCCTTGTTAAATAAATGACACCCTAAATAAAACTTTAAAAACAGGATCTGGGGAAATGAAGATGAGATGAATCAGAGGGGAGGCTTCTGGCAAGAGGGACGTAAGGGGGAAATGTCAGCTATCACTCCGCCCTGTTGGAATTCCTAATGGCAGCCATGCAAACGAGCCGGGCTAATTAAAGCCCAGCAACCAATTAGATTAGCTTTAGCTGAACCTTTTGGGGAGGTACTGAGGCTGAGCCACGGGAGCGGGAGGGAGGGAGGGGGTATCTGTTTGCGAGGTGGAGTTACGGAGTCAACTTTCATTCTGTAACATCCCATAACACAGGTTTTCTCTCCAGCCTTTCAGATCAATAAACTGCAGGCCTTTTTTCTGCGCGCCAAGTGCAGCATCATGCCGGATGTGCAGGAAGGAGGTGGATAGGGAAGAGGGCATAAATAAATCAAATGTGAAAAACCTTGACTGTTTTGCATTTTCACTCTGATACTTAACGACTTTGATATAGAGCCTGTTGTGAATAATCTGTCATTCGTAATGAAATGAGAAACTGGAGGTATATTATTCATAACGCATCCACAGCGAGGAACTATCTCACACAACTGTTATCGGAAGTTTTCTTCTCCTCGCATGTGTTCTGGAATTAGAACTTTTCTATTGCCTCGCCGCGGAGCCTGACCTCCGCTGATAGATGTCTGGTCCTAGAGGCCTGCGTTCTCCCCCCCGCATGCTGGACGAGACATAATCTTGGGTGTCGCCTGGCCTATTCTGCTTCCCATTTGACTGCCTCTTCCAGCCTCCTGGCTCTCTGGAGGGCCAGGCCTTTATGCTGCCGGAGCATGTGCTATCACACACTGGGCTGCAGGAGCAGCGCTATTGTGATGGCTGTGATTAGTCTTTTGTGTTCCCAGGTAGAATTAAGATGAAATTCTACAGGCAGTCATTGTGTTCCTATCTTCAGGACACTCAAAGAAATATGTTAGGTTTTGAAGGGGTGAAATGAAGCCCGCGGGGCCTTGGCAGACCTTGCTCTGTGGGGAAATACACAGTGGAAACACAATGGGAACAATCTTGTCCTTCAGTTTCCTTTTGTGCTCTGCTGAACCTTAGTCAGTGCTGCCCATTTACTGTAGCCTCTTTTTAACAGAGCAGTATTGTCTCACTCCAGTCTGCCTTTCCTTTTTTTGCTGGCTTCTGAGACAGACCCAAAGGCTGATGAGATGACAGCCACGACTTTGCCAGAGTCTGGGAGACCCTCAGGGTTTATTACCCACATTCCTCCAAGTGTTGGGTATGCAAATAAAGTTTGGGATGGCGGCTTTCAGATGTGATAATTATGGATTTATTTGTAAGCTGTCACTTCCCTTAATGCTCAGGGACATCAAAATAAGTTCAAATGCAACCATCAGAGAGGATCACATTTGCTAGTGTACCAGAGATTCAAAGAACATGTGATTCTCGCGACGCCAAAGGTCTGTCAATAACCACTCATTTAGACAGCAGTGTGCTTTGGAGACTTTCGCTGCATGCGGTCCTGCTCAAAACGTCTGCTAGAAAATATTTACATTTTCCCATTCGGTTAGATACTCAAACATCAAGGCGTTCTTATCAGTGGGTACCGCACAAACAAAGACCGAGAGCAAATTCTTATTGCCATCTCATTCCCCGAAACAGAAAAGAGCTGTGTACAACAGTTCCAATCAAAGCTCTTATTATAAACATAAGTAGCTTTTCAGATTTATGCAGCGTGCTGAGCCAGTTGGCTTAACGTTGAAGAAGTCCAAAGTAAATACCCCTACCCTTTAGCATTTGTACAGTAGATTACATCAGCCAGTTGCCCAAGAGGAGTAAACGGACGTGTGCAGGGATCAACACCCCGAACATAAGGCCTGGAACTAGTCGAGTCCTCCCAGATGCTTTAGAAAGACAGCGAAAAGCCTCACAGTGAAGTGCACATCTATCGTTGTGCCCATAAGGGGAGAGTAGGTGAGTGTTTGCAGCTGCTGTTGCAGCAGCGAGAAGACGGGGCAGAGCAGAGCACTGAGCTCCGTGCCTACAGTACCTGAGAAGCAGTCTTGCTGCCAGGGCTGCCTCACATCACAGACGCAGTGATGGAAGTAAATGGCTGGGCCCGAAGACTATCTCCTTCCAGTTCAATTCTCACACCCTGGCCTGTCGGCCTCTAGGAGAGTTCTCTGTCATCATATAAGTGCACATTAAGGCTCGAACCAGCCATCCATCTTGGTTTTAGTGTTAGCAAGTAGAGTGTGTGAGCACTGAAGACCTGCCACTCAGTGGAGGAATACTGCAACGGTCGGCTTCAGACAATGACTGACAGGTACCTACCTGCATATTATTTAAAGGTTAACTGTTTAACACTGGTAATGAAGAGCTAGTAGCACAACCTAAAGTCAATGCGAACTCACACAACTTTCATTTATAAAAATTGAAAGAGAAACATGGACGTTATTATTGTAAGTCTAAAAAAAGTCTAAACTTTGTTTAAAATTGGACATAAAGATTAGTCTGAATATTACATTACATAAGTGGTGATTGTTTGCCATGAGACACTGAAGGGCTGTAATGTGCTACCGTGTCACTGGGTGTTTGCATGTGATGCCTCTGTCCACTTACCTTGTTTGATTGCATTCAAAGGATGCAGAATATACATTTCACATTTAACAATTACATTGAAACTATCCAAACGTATCAAAAGCTAACATGTCGTAACCCCGGCAGACTGATGTATAGGTTTATAACAACACTTACCTGAAATGTGTTGATGATCACGCGAAGGCGTCACATGGCAAAGAGAGAGAGAAAGAACAACTTAGAACAGACATTTTTTTTTTAGCATTAAAACAGACATAGCAATGTTCCAGCTGTGCTCAAATACAGCAATAAATCATGAAATCTAAGAGGACAAGCAGTCGAGTTGTAGACAAAGACCTTAAAACACGTGTGAATTAGCCCTCTGCTGGTTACAATCAGGAATTTAAATGATAAATGATGCAGAAAATTCATCCTCCTATTACAGCGCAGTCTGTTCGCTGCAAACTAAATGAAATGTAATGATAAGAATCAGCGCAATGACAATCCGAGGTTAAATACTGTACCCTACTGGCAAATACGTGTGTTAGACTGATAAATAGAGCTCGTTCCCAGAGACTGTCTCTCTGTCGGTCTGTTGGTCTCTCAGTTCCTTCCGCTCACTCTGTCTCACACACTCACACACACACACACACACACACACACACACACACACACACACACACACACACACACACACACACTGAGACTGTGGCTCTCTCGGGGCTGTTTCACAGTGGCGCTGGGCTGCCTCAGAGCACATTCTATCACCAGCGCAAGATAGCATCTGATGACTTATGCGATGTAATTGAAGTGTAGATTACTATCTCTCATGCGCTTCCCAGATCAAAATAATAAAAATGCAGGAAGGGAGAGACGGGGAGTGGAACGTGAGCAGGCTACTCCGCTGTGGCGGAGATGTGTGCGAGAGAGAAACCTCACCATCCTTCTCAGGAGGACGTCACGCCACTTAGAAAGTTGAACCCCTCCCCCAACTGCAGTCTGACTGCACGACAGGCCAGGACGTGTTCTCATACAGAGCGAGGCGGGAGCCTGGGTGATGGGAGATGGAGAGGTGTTGGACGACATGGGCGTCACTGAGGGCTGACTGACAGCCGTGACAGCGCTGAGATGTCACAAGTGGGTTTTACAGGAGTCAAACAGTTCAAGGGCACCACAACGTTTGGAATCGTCCAGACACCTGATGACGAATTCTGCGTATGGCCGTCTTTTGATTTTAGGAACATGTCACCAAAGAAATAACCAACGGAAATGTTAAAAGGACACAGCCGTAAAAAACAAGTAGAATGATAACCTAGAGAACGACCGAAGAAGGATCTTGGATCTCAATTCAGCTGAAATAAAGAGCAGATCAATCAGAGGAAAACTGAGGGGAGATGGAGAAAATGGAAACGGATGAGATTCAGGGGGAAAAAATCGGTGCGAAAGAAAACGAGACAGAAAGAGAGAGAGCGAGCGCAATGGATAGCAGGAGGCAGAAAGAAGTGAGCGCACACAAAATGAGAAAATGATCGGGTTCATATGAAGCGAGGCCACCAAATTTGTCGTTGTGTAGAAGAACCCCTCATTACTGCACCTCATGGGCACTCGGCGCGGCCTTTGAAGTGCTTTGAGGTACATCATCCCATGAAACGGGCATAGTTAATCCACTTGTTAATCAAGTGTGCTCATGAGCTTACGTCTGAAGTGGCTCTTTCTCCTCGCAAGACTCAAAGCGTTCAAAGAGAAACTGCGGTGGGGTGAAAAAGATTTCAGATGAAATACGGCTGCAGCTTTGCCAAAACACACTGTGGACAATACACAGCTGTCCTCTGGAACGAGAAGTGACTCCTAAATAGAAAAGTTCCAACAGTGTCTCAGCTCTACCTACTTAAGTTAAACATCTGTTATTCACAACAAACGTTGACTGTCACTCCTTGGGTCCTTGTTTTCAGGCTGAAAAATGAAGCTGGCAATTGGGAAACGTGGAGGCTGGCTTCTCATGCTTGTCTTCCTCTTCCACTCCCCGTCCATTCCTGATGAATGGGTTGTCTCCCTTTCTCTCTCGGCAAGCAGGAAACAGACAGAAGTGAGAGAGGGATGGCTGCCTCTCCTTCACTCTCTCGCTCTCTCACGTTCTCTCCCGTTCCCCCCTAAAGCCCGTGGGCCGCTCTGAGGCAGAGCCACGGAGGCCTGGCGCTGCCTCCCCCTGCTGCGCCAACAAGTCTCCTTTTCACTTCAATTAATGAGCCATAAATAACCCAATGAAGGTGTCAACAAAGAGCACCATTTATCATGGCTTTCACCAACTCCACTTCATGTGACGAGGAAAGCTCATTCCCAGCCTACAGCTTGCCCAAACAAAGACAATGCAAGAGGAGAGAGATTTATTCCTGGACGGCCGCTCCAACCTAGAATTCATCTTGCGCAGGGACTCTCACAGGTGCAGTGATTTGACAAATACGCGGGTACAGTGAGCCCGTGCCTTTGTTAGATTTCCACAGTCAGACTAGCAATAAATTTGGTTAAGAGTGGGGGGACAACACTCTCACAAATCTCCCAAGAGGCTGCCAGGGAGCCCATGTTAAAGACACTTCTTTCTGTCTCAGTCTACTTCGGGGCTTTGGATCACAAAAGGCAGCCAGGGTCGCCCAGAAAAAAGAGAGAACCGAACACAAATGAATGAGAAAATGTGTTGGAAATACCGCGCTGGTCTAAGCAGCAGGAAGAATTGCTTTATCAGGGTGTCCCATAAATGTCACTTTGAGTCAACAATAAGGGGGAAAATATACAGCACTGAATCATAGACCCTCCTCTGAACTGAATGGCTCCCAGAATCATGCAGCAAGCAGAGGTACAGTAGGATAGTGAAGTGCTTCGGAGAAAAGACGAAAACTCCCTGAATAATATATGACAGCTTGGGTTTTGAATCCAACATTAAAAGTGATGATGTGAGTACAAACTCAGCTCTGCTTCATCTTGGATCCACAAATCAAAACCTCGGGCATAAAAGTAAACGGTAAATAGTCCATCTTCACCCTGTGAGCATTTCCAGTGTAAAAAAACATAATAATAACAACAAGCTGGAGCTTTTGAATACATCTGAAAGCATTTTCTGTCTCGCTGCTAAGCCGGAACTACTGTCTATATGATCCTGCTAAACCAATTAATGGTTCCTGTTAACCCACTCATCTTTGGGGAGGATTGTCTTTCTAAATAATACAGCAAGATGTCCCCTATCCGCCACACAGCCCACACACACGCTCCTGACAAAGACTAGCAGATTGTCACTTGAATCTGGGGCTCTCTCAAACCACAAACACACACTTCAACTCATGGATTCTGCACAATGAGGAGAGCGGCGCTAGTCTTTGTCTGGCTGCGGAGAGAATCGCCGATCTGCACGCCTCCACATGCCAGACACGTCGATGGCGTCCGATACACGCTTCGTATAATAAACTAGCAACCACAGCATGCGACGCTGAGACCATTCGGAGACGAGAGACGAGGTAAGGGAAACAAAATCAAATCCATTGCAGAAAAAGGCATATTAGGTGGCGTTATCGCAGAGAAACATAGCATTTGTACAATTTTCCAAGCCACCCCAGTGATATAAATGTCCAGCAACCGTAATCAGTCTGGGTTACAGACACGGCCAGAAAGCCGCGATAAATGACATTTCCCAAAATCACGCTGACATTTTCTCTTATCAAGCAGCAGGCACTGGCATGGTGAGAGCAGGCTTGTCAATCAGAGGCAGACAGGCCTCACACCTTATCACAAGGGCACTCAGCCTCTGTGGAGCTAATGCTGAGGCTGGGGATCGAGTTTAGGGATGGGGCTAAGGGGCAAAGACCGACACTGACGCCAAATCTGAAGCTACCTCCTACCAAACGCCGAAGAATATAGTTACACCAGGGCGTTGGGTGTTTAGAAACAGCAGCTGGTAACTGCACCTCAGATGGAGCTGATGTGGAGCAACACTGCTACCACTTCTGCTTTGGGTGAGCCCGACTTTAAAGCAGCGGATGCAGATAAGGCTGATGCTACAGCACGACTCTCTCCATCCTCTCCTCCCCTCCCCGCACCGCTGCTGCTCTTCCAGTCAGCCTCCCTCGGAAGCAGACACAGAGCGGAAAATTAAATATTTAAGGTTGATAATGACGCTCTTCATTAACATGTGATTCCGAATAAAAAGTGGAATACATAAATAAAGAAATAATAGAATGCCTATAAGCGGACATGTTGAATGAATTGCGGCGGTGATAAAAGGGAGCGACAGACAGGGATTTCTTGGTTGGGGAGAAAGTGATTGAGGCAAAAGGGGAAGAGATCAGAAAGAAATGGCAGTCTGGGAAAAAATTCAACATATAGTGTGCCTCACTGATTGTCATGGTTTTTCTGCAAACTCCATATAGATTACTCGCCTGTGTATTTATTTTTCAGTGTGTCCCAGCGGGATGTGGCCTCGATGTGTGATATTTTGCCATTCATTACTCACTTTAGTACTTTGTTCCATCATTTCAGTCCAGATGGTGCATTTCTCTGTCAAAAGTGAGACCGGACTTCTACTTGTTTCAAAGCAGCTGGTTTAGCTTCACAGCGTTCACAACTGTCACACAGACACCTCTCTCCTGACAACAACGCGTCACCTAATGCAATACGACGTAGGAGGAAACCTACAGTAAGTCGTTTCCCTGCCAATTTCGCCGAGGCGCTCAGGTTGTAGCGAACAGACGAGGCTGTGTTCATACTGTAAGGTAAAAAACTCAAGGGAGAAGTTATGTCTTCTGTGTGAGGAGGGATTCTGTTAGAAATGGCCGTCTGAGGCAGCATTGTGGCAGCGAGACAATAAAAGTGGGGGTGAAAGCCTCTATCCCTGGCAGCACATGTTTGAGTCAGTGCAGTAGATCCTGCTAAGCCTCGGTGACTCACAGCGCAGCTCGCAGTGCGAATCATCAGCTGTGTTTCTCTGATGTGTAGGAGCTTTTCAAAGTCAAACGCATTACTTCAGGAACACGGGGTTCAAATCTGCAAGAAATGAAAGTGCAAGCAAATAAACACCAGTGTTTATGAGACAAGCACATACAAAACATCTGACGTTATGAAGAGAATTTCTGGTATTCACTACAGACGGACACCATTTGGAGGCTCCCCCCCAGCTGAGCAGCACTGGGATTTCGGCTTGTAGTTAACTGTACACAGGGAGGTGATGGATGGGTTAACAGGGTATAAATTATATAACAGCAGGTAAACGCAATACACTCATTAGATTCCAATGCTTTTATTTTCCCCAGGAGTAGCTACAGTAATTGATGTCTCGCTCTTCTGTCTGTTTGTTTTACCCTGACAGAATCAGTGAGATAATTCACACTCGGCTGCCACGCTGGCACTAAATACAAAGCAGCAGTGTTTTTCCTGACTGCGCGGAACAAGCGGCAACTACAATCAAATGTAGTTTGGGATTTGAGGATGGAGTCAGAATTGTGTTCAAACTGTGTTTTATTTTATTGTGGGGAAAAAACGTGGAGGCACTGACCACGTGGATTTTACCACAGAAGAACTGAATATGGTCAAATATGTGGAGCAAGAGTTGTTAGATAACGTGTACGTGGTTATAAAATAAACATTAAAAAATAAATGAAAAATGCATTAAACAAAACAAAACAAACAGAACCGGGTGACGCCATCTGCTGACTTCCTGTTTCTAACAGGTCACACAGGAGTCATTCGCAGAATCCTCAAGTAATGAATCCAAATTCCAGCGGATTGAATTTCTGTAATGACCTATTATACTGGAGCTGAAAACCCAGTTATGGCGGAGCATACGCACAGGAACATAACTGTTTACTCCTGCCTGTCTCTGGAGTCTGTATGTTATGATGGTGTTTATGCTCCAGTGTGCAACAGTGACTTCACTGCTGTTGTTGTCATCACAGAAAGACACACAATGAGAAATTATTCATTGCACTTATACGCGTACTGTCGTGTGTCTCTGGCCAGGCCCTGCACAGGAGCGAACACGTCAGCATCGACTGTAGGCGCAGATTTGTTTATCGCCGTCCTCCCATTAAAAACGCCTAAAATAGAAAAATCCAATTTGGTTGAATTTTGCTAGTGTTTCAGTAATGGTCAAATATGTATTACAAAGAAAAAGACTGAATTAAAAATTAAACAACGCTCTCAGTGGTAATGTTCAGCTGGAGAGTGGTTATTGTCTTATGTCAGTAAATCTTCCAGCAAGGCTTGGAACCACGGTCTCTGTTTTCCCGTCTGCTGTCTTTAATTCGCTCCCTTCAGTGAAGTCATCATGTCAGACAGCACGAACATGACAACGGAACAACACAAAGGAGCGCTTCACATAGTGGGGAGCCTATGGACTTTACAGTCGTCATGAAAGTTCATTTTTACAGTCCATTACAGAGGCTACTCTACTCTGAGCCCCCAGTCTGTACATAGAGAAGCTGATGGGACGTTGGTCCTACTCGCTTCCCTCTGACATTCTTCCTTTATTATATATTGTGCTGCGCCTCCAGTCACAGTCAGCTGGCTCCCTGTCCACTCTCTTAAGTCTCTAAATGGGGCAGCACAACTGAGAAAATGTTTTTGGAGGAAAAAAAAAAAGTAATTTAGACTACACCGGCTCTACAGAAGAATAGGCCAAGACGTAAATAAGGCTGATCAGAAACGATAACGTCAAAGAGATTAAATTACAGCTGGAAAATCACTAACAGAAAAGTAGACATTTTCTATTAAGAGCGAACAAAACACTCTGGCGATGACGCTCCCTGTGAAGAGCTCTTCCATACAAAAAAGAGAAAATAAAAAAGCAGTGATGCTTACCATTTGACATTCATTTTTCATGGGACATATCTGACGCCCAGCACAGTAGCTGTGATCAATATCTAATCTGGAGAAATAAATTGCCGCTGTTTGTCTTTCATCTTTGAGGAAATGTATAAGCATTCTGACAACACCATGGAAGCATTAATCAAATAATGAAATAATGATTTGGGGAGGAGGGGAAGAAAGAAGCGTACTGTAGTCTGCTGTGATGTTCACTGTGACCTAACGCTGTTGACATCCTTGCATCTTGGATCACATCTTGTTACTTCAGTGCAGTCGGGGGAACTTCAGCAGAGATCATCTCCTCTCTTTGTCAGAAAGCAAAGCGATGAATTGGATATCTAAGAAAAGGTATCAGTCCCCTGTGAATGCTGTGAATAAAACACTGTAACGTGCATGGATGTCATAGACTTGTGATTCTGACCTTCCTCTAGCTGACAGTAAAGAACTCTCTCTCTTTTTTTTTATTCTCAGCCCTTGTCTTTGCAATTACCATGTTCCAATCTTGCCTTGTCCCCACAGTCACCCGCAATACCCAGAAGGATCGGCAGTCTTTCTTCTGGTGCAGCAATTACCGCCCCTATCTCTTTGAAACAAAAAGTTTGGTGTAGGATATTAGAAAATGTCAAATTCAGGTTATATTTCACTTAAGTCCAAAGGCGATACGGTGTGCACTCAGGAAACACTATTTTCACTGCCTTTGCATTATGCATGAAGCTTGAGGTCCATCATTATTTTCTACAGGAGGCAAAGGAGTACTGTTTGCTATCAGCAGCGTGTAGAATACATGAAAAACCCACACAGTAGATATTGACATTCATAAGCGAGACTGAAAAAAGTTCTGCTAGGAAGCGCGTCTCACCCAATCAATTCTAGCAGCTCAATTATCAAATGGAAGGTGATCAACTTGCTTCTTTTTTTTCCCGGGCTTTATTAAGTGTCACTTTATAAGAGTTGAGTTAAATAGTTCCTCCTTCGCTGATATGCATGAACTGTGGCCTCTTATCACAATCCTGCAGGACAGACTAATCACATTCCAGTCTTTCACCTGCATGCCTGACATGCTTTGCTAGAGCTCATGATGAACCCTCTCAGGCAGGCATGACACCGCTCTGTCACCGCCGGTGCCAGGCGCTCGTCGGTGGATATATACTGTGCCCCTGCCACTGCTGGTTCTGCCACTACCATCAGTTACAAGAACAACGGTGATGCTGGTAATGATTATTTAGGGAGGATCATTTCACCCCTTCCAGTTTTACGCTTTCACTTTGGCTGTCACATCATATCCGCAAATTAAAAGCTCAAAAAGTACACGTTACTATAAAAAACCCTCAACAAATGAAACCTTAAGTAAGCAGGGACAGCAGCGGGCCAAGCGTTTTAACTGGGGGTTCAATACAGAAATAGCCTTTTAAACAAATCACTAAAACCACTCGCAGTCTCTGTGGTGATGCATTTTTAATCAGCAAGTTAAATACATAATTCCTCCAAGTTCAGAAGATCTGAAAGCAAGAAGAGCGACGCCACAAACTCAATAAGGGGTGTTTGTGTGTGCTCATACACTAAATTATTACATTTGTTTAATTTTTTGTCCATTTTTCTCCACCTAGCTTAGTTTTGTCAATGTCTTAAATTAATTCGATTCTTGCCATCCAGCAATTTTTAGCAGTTTTTTTTAAATATTATATTCTATAAAAAGCAGCTTTGCAGTCCTGGTTCTTTTTTTGGATCTTTTACCAACTGTAGTGTTACAGTAGGTCAGTGCTAACAAAGTGATTAACAAAGTGTAAAAAAGCTAGTATCTGCATAAATAATGTGTGTGTGTCAGCATCACACATTAGGCCAAAATATGCTCATACATAAATGTCAGAACATTTCATTTCTTAGCATTGTATTTATTTTGCCTCGTGGAAAAATAGTTTTAAGCCAAACCTCAGTAAATGTTTAAGGCCAAAAGTCAGAGTGTGTTCAGTGAGTCTAGTCGACTAAGTATGTGTGGCCTGATTGAAAAGTGGAAAAGTCTGGTGATGTAACAGCCTCTGAGGCAAAGAGCTCCACACCCTGTTCCTGTCTTTACAACCATTCCGACCTTCCATGAGACTTTGTTTCCTCCCAGTTTTATTGTTGCGTCTGTAAAGCCTGACAAAGCAGAAACAGAGCGTTGCTGATTTTGGACTGAATGTTTATTTTTTATGGGTGGCATATGCAATGTCTGCTATTTAATTGAAAAGCTTCCCTGATGAGGTCACTCCTCACGGTGAAATCTGAAGCTGCTTGAAAAAAAAAAATAGTTGAAGTGTTATGAAAAGGAATAAAGCTGTGTAACAAAAATACTTTGGAGCAGATCTGGCAGACAAAAAAGTGCATGGACATCTGTTTTCTGCTAGTTTAGCAACTTTATACTCGGTCAGGCTTGGTAAGGCCAAGCGAAGTGTTGGAGTTGCTATAGAAACAAAACAGGATGGACAGTATTGTCGGAGCTGCGGTTGAAGGCCTGGGATGAAAAGGCTTTCATTGTGTTCTCTGGTCAACGATTTGAGGGAGTTTTTAATTAAAAAAATTCTTCTGTAATATCCTGTTTTGGCGGTAGCATAGTTTGTTTAACCTTTAACCCCTGACGTCAACTGTCAAAAGGAAAACGAACAGTAAGCCACCAGCCTGCTCCCAGTCTGGGACAGTGCAGATGAGCGGCTCCTAACCCAGAAAGGTGTAATCCAAAGTCACTGTGGACAGATGGCGGTGCTCCAGTTTGAGCCTCGTCACTTTGAGTGAAATCACGCAAAAGAAACAACTGCACCGCCTCAAAGGAACGAACGCTGATGAAAACATTCAGTACAGTACCAGAGCCAGGTCGTCTTCGTTTCCACACACACAACAGGAATGTCTACAAAGTCAAAGTTAGTCCAGAGACAGCTGTTCGTCTGAGCAAAGAACGAAGCTTTGTTATTACCTGACCTCCAAGATGAGCTGTATTCTCTCTACCATCAGTGAACGCACACTTTTCAATGACTATACACAGGCTGGAAACAGCTCTGGGCTGCCGAACGGGTGAGGAGAGCCAGACAAGACAGAAATTAAGCTTGTTACAGGCTGATTTTCAACTTCACTTAATTCAGCTTCCCTTTATGGATCCCTCCCATACCCTCGCGTTTCTGTTTCCCCCCCCACTCCTCCACATGGAAGCAGGATTTACATATTGCAGGTAAACTGGGGAATAAAGAATGCAGATCCAATTAAACCTCTAGGGAGCTAATTAGTTACAATTAAGTTTCTGCTTCACTTGTTGTGTGGGATTATTTGGTAAACACCTACAGAATTTTGAAAGAATCTTGGCCTTTTCCCTGAACTTGAGAGGAGCTCTATTCATCTAGCGGAAACTTAGCCTTCATAAGGATTTTTATCACATTAATTAATCTGCGAGGATCCTGCGGTGCGTTTTTGACATCAAAGTTGATAAAGACATGGAGAAGGAGCTGAATATTCGCCCTGTGCCCGTGGCTCTTTAAGGAATCTATAGTGAGCACAAAGAGGGGCCAGTGTCACTATCAAAGACAACGATGGAGTCATCGCAAAACCAAGGTCGGCTTTGTCTTAATTGCATGTTGACTTAATTAACCTTGATGATCAGCATTAGGGCTAATGCGTGTTTTCCATTTGGCCTATGACAGAAGCACACGCTATTCACTCTACAGTCAAATATGTAAAGAGCCCCTTCAGACCTTCCCAGACTGGCGACAAAACTGACTTCCCACATCACTCCCTTATTATCTCCAAACTGCATCTTAGAGCGCAAACTAAAGCGAACATGCAACATGGGCACAGATAAAAGAAGCTTTCATATCCGGCTCGCTGCTCAGTTGAACTGCTTGCAACAAGCGAAGAGCTTGTCACATGACATTAAAACCAAGAGTAGCGAAGGCATTTCACCTGCCTCTGCAGACTAGCCTAAAGCCAGTCATAGGTGTGTTCGGTGCCTTTGTCCTGTCATCACAAATCACTATTCATTTGCACATTACATGCTTCCACACAACACGTCCCTTCCTGTTACGCTGCCCACAAGTGACAGAGTTTCAGCTGGTCTGTCAAAACGTCCTCTATGCGTCTGAGGTAAACAACAGCAGAAACGCAACAAGCTTTTATGTGTTTTCTAAAAAAGATATAGTATAAAGGGTGGGTGATGTGTTTTATTTAAGGCTGCAGCGCTAATGGAGTTCAAAACGTTACCTTAACACTGAGCGAGCTGGTGGAGGAGGCGATTAAAGAGGGCGTCTGTGAGCTACATGCCTAAGTTAACATTGGCATTCAGAGCGCTGGCAATGCAAAGTGTTTCATATTATAGCAGAGGGGGAAATGGCCCCTGCTGGGCAAACACAGCGTATATTGTAATGTAGCTTAGCAGCACTTGCCCAGCTCGTTGCACTACAAAGCAGTCCATCAAAGTGAGATCTGAGAGGGAGAGAGAAGAAGATCATGACTCTTTTCACACCTTGTCAGGCTGACTCGCCTCTTCCAGTTCCAGACAAGTCAGTGGTTTTCCTCTGCACTTGAGCATCGCCGAGCTCAGCTGGCCAGAGTGAGATGGGCTTTAATCAGAGTGAACTTTCTCTGCACTTGAAAGAAATGGGAGGTACCGCATCCGCTGACTAATGACTAATCTGATTTTATAGAGAAACATGATTTATTCTACATGTTAAATTTTTAGTGATAAAGCTCTTAAAATGACTAAACTGTTGCAAAAGATTGAAGGTTTTCTGTGTGTAAGACATGTTAAACAGGTGTTTGTATTCACGCACACAGCCGCCTGTTCAACACACTGATAAAACCTTTACTAGAAGAATGTCTGCTCCGCAAACAAAGACCATCATCTGTCCAGAAAACCGAGACAATACGAGGAGAAACCAGGCTTTTCATTGGGAAATGCAATAAAGCTAAAAGAGGCTAATTTCCATATTAATGACCTGCTTGACGAGGCTCATTTAAATAATAAAAATGTTGTGAAAACACCACTCTTTGATAGTAATTAACAAAGTACAGCAGTTCTGTGCATGTCTTTGCGTCGTATGCTTTAACAGAAACGATGACCTGGGCTGGCACAGTGGCGTAGGCTGCAGGTTCTCCCCGTATCTATGTACAGTAGATGCTCTCCAGGTTTCCTCCCACAGTCCAGTATGTGGTCACGTTAATCAGAAACTCTAAATGTCCTGTAGATGTGAGTGTGAACGCTTGTGACCTGTCCAGGGTGCACCCGCCTGCAACCCTCACGAGTGAGTGACATACACAAGGATGGAAGCATAATATCCAGTTTCGGTTCAGTTTGTTTATTATAGTTCAACAATCCCAGGACACACAACGTAAGGTTTAAGACCTTACAACTATACAGAAAACCCAACAGATTATTTATTATATTTAAGCATGTTCTGTGATGTAATTCACAGCCATGCAATACATACTACAATATAAACTGCATCAGAGCTGTTTATTAATCTGTAAAATACTGCCAGTCTTGATATTGTAATTTGTTCTACAGTGTGGGCTGCAAGGCAGTATATCAAAACATCAGACTGTTAAGTATCTTCCACAGGCAGATTACAAACCATACCGGGTACTCCTGCTGTGCAGGGGCCTACAAAATGTCACAGGAAAAGCTTTGCCACATGCCAAAGGCACTCATCTCCATTAGCGCTGCGCCAGGGGAGACTTACTTAGACTGACAGGCGGCAACAATACTGAAAACTCTCCCAACTGTGAGAAGAAAGACACAAAATGAAGAGAAGTGAGAAAAATGAGTTTGGAACTTTCAGCGTCCTGCGCCTTCCCTCCGCACAGATGCGCAGCTGAGTCGGTGCAGCTGGCCGTCTGACAAATGGGAAAAAATAGTCCAATTTGAGCTGGTCGTTAGCAGTCGGAGCCCAGCATTCCAGATAAATGAGCGGCTGCCTCAGGTATGGCAGGAGATCTTCCTGAAGCATTCCTGGGAGACCGGCCTGTACCACGGCAACCCCTTAGCCATGCCTTCGATCCGACAGGCCCGACACTACAGCAGAGGTGACCTTGCCGTGCCGCTCCTGCCGGGCTTCTTATTTTTACACTGCCCCTCACAACCCCCTCTTCTCTCTTGGCCTGCTCTCGTCTGTTTTTTTTTTCTAATTCCCATTTAAAGAGACAGTGCGGCGGTTTTTATGTCATTAACTTTCCCGTCCCTCCACTTTTGTCTATACGCACAGGCAGCAGTCAAGAGAGAGAGAGCAGGAGAAAGAGAGAGGTGGTGGAGCTGCATCTGGGCTGGATCCAGACTGAAGGGTGGAGGCAGAGCCAACTCCATTAAACGTGTCTACGAGGGGTTGAGCTGAGTCAAACACTTACTACAGATGTTTGGACACTGACTCTCCCCTTGTTGACGTTACGCGAGTTTGCCGCTCGCTGTGTGTGTTTGTGTATGTCTGCGTGTGCCAGCGTGTGCCACTGTGCCTAAGTATATATGTCTCAGTGCCAGATGCCAGAGTGAGGCCACTTTTCTTCTGCACACCCACTGTGGCCTGTGGGGCCATAATTTTTGTCGATGCTACGCTGGTTACATTTTGCAAGGGCCCTAAACGCAGTGGGCCAAACAAACACAGACATGGGTGATTCTGCTTGTTTTTCCACTCTATTTACAGGACACGGCTACTGTAGTGCAACCCCTGATCCAAAGCCAGCACTTAGACTTCACCAGACTAGAAATGACTGAACACTGTCTGCAGAGACCATATACAAGGAAACAATGAGAAATGTGCTAAGACAAACAAACATTGTTTTATCACTCACGAGTACATGATCATCAAAACAACCACTATTACTACAGTAACTACTGCACATGTTCACATAACATATTCTTGGCTTTAGTTAAAACAAATCGTCTTCCTCTCCACAGACACCAATACAAAACCGTGTGCGTCTCTCATCAGGCTCTTCACTTCCTGACAGCTACTTCATTGAATAAATCATGACTATTGATTAACATGCACACAACAGTGTGCACAGGCACATTCTGAGGTTTGTTTCTTGAGTGCCAAACTCATTTAACATGGGCTCTTTCATGTGAGTAATTGTGCGCTGCTTCCAGCCATCTACAACCCCCCCTTTGTATAAAACCGAAAATCCCACTGCTATTTCTCCCACAGAAATTAGAGAATTGTGATGAGGCAAATTGAATCAATTATTGCCTTAAGGTCAAAACCTATTAAAAACTGTTTTTCCCTGTTGCCGTCAATTAACTTTGCAGATATATTCAATTTCATTTTGTGCGCTTAAACAATCTGTGACACACCTTGTGATTGTAATTATCCATTAGTTTTCATTTTTCGTCTTGTTGTTTAAATTCTGTAGCGTTCGCCATAGCAACAGACTCAAACATGACTATGACTACATGGATGCTTTGGTGAGAACGTTCTCATCACGCAATACTTTTCAACAGACATGTTTTGAAACATCTTTGCAAAACGTTATTTTTTCAGAAGAAAAAAAACAAATGCTATCTTTCAGAACGTCAACAACATAGATGTGTGGGAAATATTCATTTTCACTATACGACTCGTGCAGCTGCACAGGGAGGAGAGAAGAGGGAGTCTGCCGCAGTTTGGAGAAGGACTTCTAATGACGACGTGCGCTCTGGGATTTGTTCAATCACGGTGCTACAGTGAGTATGTATATCCGGCAGCCGTCCATAGGTGTCCCTGGTCATGCCATGCGGTTCCTCCACAAACCAAGAGATGAGCCGCTCCTCTCTTGGACAGGCATGCTCATTATAAATGAGGATGTACATTTGTGGAGGTGTGGGTGTGGGGGGCTATCCTCACACTCCGCCCATCCCTCTCTCTCTTCTTTCCTCTTGTGGAAAGCTGAAGACCAGTAGAGGAGGGTGAAAGCATCTGGATCATGACCTTTCCTCAGGCGCGCTGAGACAAATTAAAGCCAGACATCTGATGAGAGGAGACTGAGGAGACCTTCCAAGCTGCTTCAAGAGCAGCCTCAATGCTTCCACGCTTTCAAGTCACTGCACATATAAAACAGGTTACGTTGTCCTGCTATTTTAATAATAAGCTGTGGGCCAGCTTCACCTTTTTCCACCAGCAGATCACAGAGATATCTTTGTAGGACCGCAACTCAATTATTCTATTTTAATTATGTTTTTATGAACAACATAAAATCAAGTGTATTACTTCTGAAACCAGAAGAGACATTTAACTGTGAGCAACTACATCCTCTCAATGACACTGCACAAGTCTCAGACTCCAAGGCAGAATTCAACCACATAACACACTACCTCAGCTATGGAACTAATTGTTTCCATTTCAAAGCCGATTAGCAGCCTCAGGGAAACTCTGACAGTTGGACACCACAGAACCAAACACCCAGAAAGGGGAGCTGTGGCTGACGCTCAAGCTGATCACCCGGCACATCTGCTTCTCTGCACTCTGGCATGGATGGAGGCTCGCTTAAGCATCGTGGTCCATTTCAGTCACGACCAAAAGAAGCTACGCATTACAGCCTGGCTAGACTAAATAAAGCCTTCTCCCTGAAGTCGAAATGGAAAGAGACTCCTGGAAAGTCCATTTTGCAAAGTCTTAATTGCTCAGGAAAACCTAAAGACAGAGAGGCTGTTGCCTCAGAATACATCAGGAACAAGTGCTGGGATTGACTTGACGTAGATGTAATTTACCATGGATCCAGAGCCGGAAAGAAGACCGAACATGCAGATCGGGTTTGAATGTGCAGTTTTTAGTGGAAAAAGACAAGTAAGTGAGGTTGGTGCAAATGAATCAGGCTGATGAGACATCCAGGCAAATGTATTCATGTTATTGTGATGGGGCTGAATTACAGCTCTATCCTGCATAATGTCTTCAAGTTAACTGTACGACTCAGTTAAGAGGAAAAACGGACTGAGGGTGGAAATGAAATGAATATAAAACTAATTGCAACAAAGCAAACTTGGCCTTGACAAAGTATTACAATAAAAACAGTTCCTTACCTGATGTACAGATGAAAGACGAGAAGGTCAACAGGTCGACAGCATGAGGAAAGAAAAGAGAACATTTGTAATTAGACTGTGTTTGTGTACAGTCTGGCAGCGAACATGTGGCATTAAAACATCCTGGACCCCAACCACAACCTGACCTGTTCATAGCGCTGTTGATTTTGTACAGATTGCTGCAGCCGGTCGGTGAGTGGAGGGCTCATACGTTTCAATATGTACCCAAGACATTGTTTTGTATCTGGAATTTTTTACTTGGCTAATGAGCTGCTACTAGTGTTGCTGTATAATCGTTAACAAAGCTAGTACAACAATGACACAGTGCGCTTGTAGCTGTGCTATTGCCAGTCATTACATAACTCATAATGGTCAAACCGTACCGTGTTACTTTTGTGCTTACAAAACAAGTGTAAACTAATCGTTTAGCCCACGTTTCCATGACAACCAGACGGGTTTCTGAACGGTTCCTGTACAGTTCACCTTGTCAGTTGCGCTGGAGGTCTCGCTGTCTTCCTTTGACTCACACGTCTGTAGATTTTTTCAATCACACTTTCATGTTAACACATAAGAGTAAAAGTCAGTGTGGGGAAAACACTCCTGTTTGAAGCACAGATCATGCAGTGAAGGCAGTTGTTACACAAAAGTAAGGTTTGTAAAGCTGTAATGGAGGGGACGTCTCTGCAGGAGAGCCTTCAGCCAGGACTGAATACTGATGTGTCTGACTGATTGCCACGTCGGTGCGATCTAATTTGAAAGGTGGACAGTGATGAATGTCTTTCCTCTACGTACTGGCCGTCTGATGTATTATGCATCCCCATCTGATCAGAGAGGCTGATGAGGCGCGGGGAGACTAGGGGTGTCCATGTCCGACGCACCCTGACATTGGTTATATAAATGACTGCACCTCCACGCCTTTCATTTCCCACCTCACAGGTCACAGGAGGAGCTAATAGGGCCATCGTTAATAGGGGATGACTGACTTCGGCTGGGGCCGCCCGTGCATTTTGATGGGCTACACATTTGACAAAGTCTCTTAACACAGTGGCTGAACCGTGCTCCCCTGTCAGCCCGGAGTCTAATTGTCGGAGACACAAACGTGGGCAGCAGCCCGAGGATAGTGCTATCGGCTGCCCAGCCGCCACTGTGATCATCTGTCTGTGTGTATCTTGGCTCTGCATGAGAAAAGGTGTGCTTACCTCTGTTGTTTGGCTGACAGACGTGGAGGAAAAAGGACCCTCGTTGTTACAGACTGCCAGCGACAAAACCGATCATTTAGGCTTATCGCTTTGATCTGCGGATACCCGATAGCATGTTTTGCTGCTGACATCATGTTGCAAGGCATTTAACCGAAGGAGTGAAGCGCTTCTATTAACCTGTAAGACGAAGCCTGTGTGCCGCACCATGTTTTGTTCTCTCCCCAGGAAAAGGAGCATTGATAATTGTGCCTCTGCTGAGGGAGTGAAGTAGGCTCATTCTTTGTTTAAGTGTCCACCAGGAGAGCACTCTGACACAACCAGGGCCCCTGAGCGCCCATCAACAGCACATTTTAATGTGCTGAAGCAATATTAAGCACAGCAGCAAATAAAAAAAGGGGCCCAGGCCTAGCAGGCTCAACGTGGGCCTTAACAAGTTTACGGCTGCCCTAATTGAGCCATTTTCACATCAGCTGCTGTTTTGGCAGATCAGGAACTATCCCTCCACTCCCGAGTCAGCTCACGGCCTCCGTACAATGGAAGGTCATTGCTGGTGCAGATAAACCTATTCACAGAGGTCCACAAACTGACACGCCCCAAGAAAAAATCTGAAAATGTGACTCAACGTCTCTTGGAAATACAAAACAGGATGTCATGTCATGGATGTCTGATAAGAGGAGCGAAGAGATTGACAGTGATTTGAAGAAGTGAGGGCAGAAGTGTATCTGATTCCAGATTCACTGATTTTATGCCATTATGTGAAGTTTGAATTTATCCATGGCACTCATTTGTATAAATCCGCATGCTGATTATGCAGCAAACAGCAGTGTTTACCAGCCAGGGAGCAGGAGAAGCCATCTTTAATTCATTAGAAAAACTCACTTTGTAGGAAGACTTTCAGTGGAGGCTTTACATTATAGGACTGTTCTAATGCATGCTCAGTATGCAGAGGAGGCCTGAGTTAAAGTAGTGGATAATAGGTGAAACAGGCTGGGGCGGAAATCCGTCCTCTTCCAATGAGCCATTAATTAGTGTTGAAGAAGGTGAACGGCGTGTTCAAAAGCCAAGGATTCTTCATTAGTCATACTGCGACTGAACGCTAGTCATAGAGAAACACAATTAGCCCTCCCAGTCCGCCAGGAGCAGCCTCTCCTCCGCACGGAGGAAGCCACAGGGTGGCATTGTCGCAATTTGACGGACAAGATGAAATAAATGTCCGCACTGTCCGGACACGGTGTCGGTGTCAGCGTTTCTTCCTGATCGCATTTCTCTGTCACATAACTGCTTTGATTTAAAATACATGCGTCCCATTATGGCATATCTGGTCGTTATAATTAGACGATGAAGCAGATTTCATGAGAAGGCGCTGCATGTGATCCAATTAGCATTGTATTAAAGCAGCAAATCAAAGTGAATGCTTTTGTTAGAGACTTCTTTCATCTTTGGGGGATTGTTGTAAAGATTGTTCCTGTCATTAATCTGTCTTGGAGATGCTAAATGAGCCAGATTATTAAGTACATGATTGACATACTGGAGCCCAACTGGATTTAGTACAGCACACATGGAGCATTTGTTACAATCTTTAAGAGGAATTTTTGTATCAAGAAGGGATAATGTTGTTTATCAACTATTGTTAAATGATACACTGAAAAATGAGGATTCTCAACAGTTTAACATCTGTGAGCTTTTTGTTGGGGCCTCAAATTTCCTACTTACAGTCAGAATAGTTCACTTTAATATTTTTTCAAAACCTTAGTTATTTAAAATGCTTTTTTTATAAGCAAAATAAACTACTACGAAACAAGCCGTGCAGTAAGTGAATGCGGTTTGTGTAGAGGCAGGCCTCCGTGGTAAACTTCAGAAGGATCCACTCTGGACAAGTATGGCAGCAGAGACAAGAGCAGCATGATAGATAGGAGAGAGGGAAAAGGCTGTTCTGCAAGCAAGGCGACAGGCTTCTGTGAGCCCAACATATTCCTCCACACTCATGCAAAACACATTCACGTGCACATGCGCACGCGCAAGCAGATTCGCTTAAACAGGCTCCCGTCACTGATAGCCCTACAACTTTATTTTATTTATTTTTTTATTTTATTTAGCTGCTCCCTGTCGTGATGTGCTGATAAGTGGCAAAGAGACCAAACAGCGAAAAGTAAGAAAACAACAGCAATATAGACATTTAAAGGGAATCTATTTTGAGTCAGGGACAGCTTCTCTCTCCGTTGCTGAATTAATCAAATCCAAAGGACATCATCTTCAAACTCGACATCCCCCTAAAGGCGAGCATCTCATTCTGTATGCAGCTGAGGAAGCTTCACAACATCCTAAAAATACAGCGCTCCTGGAAGAGAGGTGCTCTTCCAGTCTGAAGGGAAGCATGAAGAACTAGCAGGCCCATGGGAATAGACATTGTGATTAGATGCAAAAACTCTGCTTTCATAAACAGCATTAGTTCTTGTTAGACATCCCACCCCTCCCACAGATGCAAGCCCTCTGTGTTTCTGCAAAGCTGGGAGAAGGCATTATTATTTTATTTGCATTTTGGTTTCCTGAGCTCTTTACCCCTGCGTGTTAAACACTAGTGGGCACAAGCTGCTGCTGTCACACAGGTGTTTGGACTGAACGCTCGACTCGTCGTCTGCTGGTCCCCGTCGCTGTGTGAATGGGCATTTTATTCCTGTTTTACCCATTGCCTCTCTGAACTAATCAATTTGCTCCAGGCTATTGCTCTGCTGTGATCACCTAATGTGGGGCCAATAAAAAGGCCTAATGCAGCGCTTGGATCAGCTTATTTTGTTTCATCATCACTGTAATACAGAACAGCATGGATGATTTCATATATGCACATTTACACACCATATGTTTTCTGCTCTAATCAATTTTCCTACCAAGAAGCTACGTCTGGTGATGTACAAGTAGTTTTTCAAATGCTGATTAGGCAACGCCAGTATTTCAATTCCAACGGGTAATAAAAGCAGATCCAAAAAGCTGCCCATCACTCAGTGTCAGCGGCATCTCTCAACAAATTTGTCTTTCTGCCAGGTTGTCATTCTCAGAACAACCCATTACTCTTCCTTTATTTAAGACAATACATAATTTCTGAAACAAAGTCACCTTCTCAGAAACTTTAACATTACCATCAACTACTGTTTTACTACTTTGCAAATATTAGGAGTTAGCGACATTGAAATGCGGATCATCTGCCACTAATTCAGGATACCTTCAAACCGTTCCACCAAGAGGAGGTGCCAGGCAAAACGGTGAACGTACATAACCAGGTTTCAGGTGCGAATAAATACTTTTTTCTCAAGTTTACATGATAGATACATAGTCCACAAAAATCAAAAATATCTATAAAACAGGAAAATGGAAATTTATCCTGCGTTCCCACCATTTTCCAGCTCTGAGGCAAGTGAAAATTAGTGTTACTACGTTACACAGTATATGCGATACATGAACGTGAACTTTAAAAGCCCTGTGGATGAAATGAAATATGAATGTTACTTTCAGGCTAACGCTGTTCCATCTGCATAGCATTCTGGAGTTATTGTGTAATAACAATTTGTAAATGCATTGAAACGTCTCATTTATGCTGGAGCCTGCAGGCAATGTCCATACCGTTTCCCAACAGCCAGCAGACAGACACATGGAATTCCATAATCCATTTTGATTACATTGTCTTTTCATCTAATTTAAACGGGCATCTAAAAAAGAACTAGCGCTCCGTGCTTTCATATTGGGCCAGTTATTTTGGTCTAATGTGTTTTGAATGTAGATAGAAACTCATCCTTGTAGCCTGCAGTCAAGACATGTATTGTCTCTTGCATTACAGACAGTTTGCATTTGTGCAATTTAAACAACTGTCAATTCATGGAATTCAAATTAATTCTCATGTTGAAGAAAATACTTTAAACTATCTGCAGTGCATATGTCAAAGGTTACGGAGATGCAAACGTAGTGCTGAATTGTGGGTTATATCTAAATATATGATGGAAAAGGGACTTTAGGGCCTGTAAAACTGGCCTGTGATTGATTTAATCCACTAGACACAAGCCTGCCTGAACGCTTAAGATACATGCGTTGGTTTACCGTCTTTACCATCACATCCACCACCGCCATTGTTCCCAAATACAAATCTATGCGTTTGTGTGCCACATCTCTGTCAGCGAGCGTTAAATCCTCTTGTCCGTCAGGTTTGTGAGACTTCAGGAGCTTATGGATGAAACCATTTTGTGAACATAGTTCTTATAACATGAAGTGTATATAAAGTAATAACATGCAGGAGGGTCTCCTCTCTGCACTATGAATGAGTCGCTCCCGCCGTGGGGAGACGGTGACATGATTGTGATTGGACGAGACACAGAGAATCCAGATCAAAGCAATCTCTAGTGTTTTGGCCCCCAGCGCCGTGTAGAGCAGGCCCACACACACACACACACACACACACACACACACACACACATACTGTATATAAGTGTGTACACAGTCTAGCACTGGAACCCATGCATCCTCTTTACCTTTTCACTTTCACACATATACACTTGGTGTCACATTTATGTGGTCTGCCTCACAAATTCAGTCTCTGTGTCTCCTCCACGTTGTACAGCCAACACATTAAAGCACTTGGCTGCAGAGCGTTGATTTGCATGAAAAGGACACTATTGTCACACGGCACAAAAAATTTAAACTCTGAAAACTATGCATGTGCATTTATGTCAAAGAAAAAACTGGAGCTGTAGAAATTATTTATAGTTTAATGCATTTATAAATCTAAACATTATATCTTTTTGTATCAGATTCTCCAAATTGTATACTGTAGGAGAAAAAGTAATATGAAACTATTTCCTCCTACAATACAGTGAAATTGATAAATGTATAATAAAATGAACAGCTACATTTATGTGTTCCACTTCTTTAAGTACGTCTTTCCTCTTGTTGTTTCTCCTCGTTCTGCTCTGTGTGAAGAGCTGAGGTGAATCTGAGGTGATGATGAGGAGATGTGCCACCTGTGGTGCGCAACAGCAGCACACGTTCACCACGCTGCCGTTTTAGTATCCTGCGTGCCTCTTTACTTAAACAAACCATTTATAATACACAAGCAATTATTTTGCAAATATATTTGCACAGTGGGTAATGATGTCACCCCAGCGAACTGCCACGGTGCATAGGCACAGCTATGCCGTGTGAGACGCAAGTAACGCCATCGGCTGAAGAGCACGTGGGTCTCGCCTGCACACACGCAGCCACCATCTCACTTTTTCTGTGTGTACACTCGAGCTAATTCGGCTTCTTCTAATTTTCGATTTCTTTGTGACACACACACTCATCCACTCATGTGGAGTGTTGTTCTGACTGTGGAGGCTGGAGTAAAACCTGGAGCCGAATGGAAGAAGGATTTTGCGTGACCTTGCTGGTGACATCAGAGCGGAGTGCGGGCTCTGCGCGGACGGGGATAAAGAACTGCAGCCCGACACAAACACAAGCGCTGAAACAAGAGCAGAGCACTGTTACGAGACGCTCCGGCTGATTTCATACTTTCCAGTGGTAGCAGTTAAATTGATATTTTCTGTTTCAACCATCCCATAAATGGAAACCTCTATTTAATTGCTTTCACATGGTTAATCCAAATTAAGCATGCCCGCAAAATAAGATTGCATTTCATTTGAAGAACTCGAGATTCCAACAAATCTTTCCTTCTCTGTACGAGACAATTCTAAACGAATAATATGAAATTTGGGGGAAAAAACTAATTTAGGGCGAAACTAACTGTAACTGTGCAAGACAATCCTCTATATTTTCCATGGCATGAATGCTGAATGCAGCAGCAGTGAAGTGTTTAGTGGCTCAGAAAAAGTACATTCCAGTTGGAAAAAGTTCTTTAATTGAACCCGATATTCTATTGTGTAACATTCACATCCATTCTCTGAAACCAAGAGAGCAGAAATTAACGAGTTAAACAGCCAAAAGAATGACGTGATTCATATGACTCTCTGTGCCTGCTGAGTTATCTCAGCAGTGGTCGGATACATTTCCTCCTTCATAATCAGTGATGAAGAGGGAATTAGCGCTGCGTTCATTAAAATCAAACAATTTCTTTATACTAGTCCTACTGCTGTGCGCCCTCTTTGAGCACCCGCGTACTGCAGATACTCATCCAGGCGGTGTCAGGTGGGACGTCAAATTGCTAAAGTGCATGTGTCACATTTTGCTCGCTTTGCCTCTGAGTGCTGGGGAAACTGTGAACCAGATGTTGCAGTAACTCCAGTTAGTGTCAAGAAATAAACTATTAGTTTTAGCTCTGCTGTTTTGTCTTCACCTTTACAGGCAAAATAGAGGGAGACCTTTTTTCTCCTTACAAAGGACTTGCACTGTCACACAGGGAGTGCTACCACTACTCACAAAAGGGACAAGAGGCCTTCAAGTCGGGAAAGCACTCCTTCCCTTTCTTCTCTTCTCCCAGCTTCACACTTGATTCCCACAGGCCTCCGTTGATTCATGTGCTACAGTGTTGATGAAGAGCAAACAGATACCCCCTTCCACTGTGTTCGCCTTTTTAACCTGCCTTTTGATAGAATTTCCTGCTTTTGAATCCTAGGCCTACTTACACATAAAAAAGGCATCATTCATATTCTACACAAACCTGCCTTATTCCAACCATAAAAATCAGCCCTGTAAGCACAAACATTCAGCGAGTATTTACACTACCGCTGAAGTGTAGGGGTGAATGAGAGCAGGGAGCGAGGCTAGAGACAGTATCTGTCCTTTAGACTGTGGACAACAAGAGATGTAGCTTGTATCTTTACTGAACCTCTGTGGAAAAAGGATTTTGCGCAGACAAGTCAAAGAAAAATCACACCAGCCAGTCCCAGGGTGACTCAGTTTGCAAGTTCAGCCCAGGACACACGTCAACAGCTGGCTCTACAAGAGCTCTTGTGCAATTATCAACAGCAGCAGCAGGGAAACTAAAAGAGTGGCCAAACTTTACGTCATCCAATAGGAAAACACTACAGCCAATTCCTATGTCTGACATTTATGATGACGCGTCCTTGAAGAAAACATTTAAACCGACCAAAAACCAGGCTCTGCTGTCTCCGTTGAATATGTCCCCAAAAGGAATTACGCATGCGACAGGCCACTGTGATGAGCAGTTATCAGCGTCACACAGTTACACCTATAAAAGGTGATAAGTGGAAGTGCGTTGCATTAACCCGTTGTGGATCGAATAACGCAGCACAAACTTTGGAGGATCCTCAGCTCTTATCTAGTGGGGCTGCATAGTAGAGTATCAGCAGCTGAAAGCCATCTGGTGTGGAGGAAGAACTGGCTGCCTTAACAAGTAGGCAAACTGTCAGAGAGGATTAATGCTCTACCTTAAACCTGAGTTAATAATAAATGGGCTGTTTACTTGTTCAAGGGGGAGGCCATAGATAACAGCATTCAAAACCCCTCCTCTTACTGCCAAAAAGATAAATTCTGGTTAAGTGGGGACCTGCCTGCATTGTGGCCTCCAGTTCCCCAATCATTATGAACAAAACAAGAGTTTTACTCTCACTTACTAATGGAAAAGGTCAGATTGATCACGTTTATAGGAACCTTTGCAAATCTTTTTCTAGCGTTTTTAATCCTCCAGAAGGAAATACACCGTCTCCAAATCTGAAGTAAAAAAAAAGTGTTTTTAATGTTAATTTGCAACAACAAAGTTTTTTCATTATAACCAATAAAACCTTTGTGACTCGTCAGTGATGAATTCGTTGACCACCAGCGCAGCGCCCTGCTTTGAGAAACCTCCCAACGTACTGTAGCGCTTCGACAGAATGCTGAAGGCGGCTTCAAAACTGGCGATGTGCATCACCTTCTTAGCTGCTGATGCATGCAAGAAAATGTGGGAAAGAAACCCCTGAGAAGGAGTCAAAGAAATGTCTTCTTCTCTCCCCCTCTCTCCTTCATTCCTAGAGGGCTGTATTAGCCCACGGTGGGGATTTAACTAATGAGCCTAGCTGCTCTCCACTGAGGGTATCCCAAGACAGCCTTTCTCCTACAATTGGTTCCAAAGGGTTTAAACGCACTGGTCGCTGCAAAGCTCCACTCTGTCCAGGAGATTATAAGGTAATAAAATAGATGGAAGCGATGTTGTAGAGGGCTCCGTTTGCACATTATTTGCTGTTATGATGATCGCTGAGTGTACAAAGGCATGCCGCTAAGTCAATACATTTGATCACTGAACACTTTCACGCAGGCCTTTTGCACCTGTGTATCTTTTATGTATCACCGTCAAGGAAACACATGGAAGCAACCCATGAAAAATAACTCAGTCTCCAAAGTACATGTTTAATTAAACAAGCTGGAAGACTTTGCACAACCCGAGTGATTAGAGCTAATGTTGCTGGACTCCAGTGGTCGTTCACAGCCACTGCTTCATTTCCTAGCTGCTAGTTTCTGGCTCTAAGAAGACTTTGACTCAAAACAAGTACAGTATCTTCAGTCATTGTCGACTGTGATTGTTGGGGCCAAAATGGAATAATATTAGAATAAATAAAAACCATAAAGATTTTAAAGCTGCAACCTGAGATTTTTTGGCCCATTGGGGGCAGTAGACCAAGCTTTCGTTTTAGAAAAGAAAGAGTGTGTCCACCTTAGCTCCAATACTGTATGTGTTGTTAAGATTTGTTAAAGGTTTTAACGCACGTCCATTTTATAAAATTAAATATTACTGTGCTTAAACTTGGAGACACGCAGACACATTTTATACCATTCGTGATGTCATGATGTCTTCTACAAATTAGACTAAGCTGTTGGTTGTTGGCCATTGGCAGATGGAAGGTACATCTTTTTCCTGATGATGTCATGATCCCATGTCAGAGGCTTTAGAGGACACATGGGAACTGACTCAGCATTGCATTTTATCCTACAGTGTTTTAGTAAGAACTAATCAAGCATTGTTCGGGGCACATTCTCACATCTCTCTTCACAAGCTGTAAATTATCACTGATTTAGGCAACATGCAAATAGCTGTAATGGATGAGACTGGAAAGTAGCAATCGTAACAGATAACGGCACACAAATACGAGACAAGTGTCTGATTACTGTCTGCACGTTAATTATGCCAACATCCAGAGAGATACGGTAGATGGGAGACCTCTTTGTCATATAATTTATTTGCTTTTGTAAACCTTCAAACACAACACTGTGCGGTAACTCGTTTTCAATCGCGATTGGCACCGGCGTTCTCTACATATTGGTGGTGACCAACACAGATGGGTGACGCACTGGATTTGGGAACAGGCTTTTAGACAGAGCTATCAGAAAATATTTCACAAACATGAACATGATGTTTGCGTACAAAGCCTAAAAACATGACATCAATCCAAGAGATTGTTACATTATACTCGTAGACTTCTGTAATTGTATAATAACACTAAGGATTCTGCATTCCTGGGAGAAAATGGAAGATATTTTCACTCAAGTATCCATCTTGGCAAGGACCGATTCATTCAAAAGATCCATTTCATTTTCTTTTTTTGTGGCCAATGTGCAAACAAAACCTGTTATAATCCTGACTACGGTGTGTGTGTGTGTGTGTGTGTGTGTGTGTGTGTGTGTGTGTGTGTGTGTGTGTGTGTGTGTGTGTGTGTGAGGATTGGATTCTCTTGACTGTTCCTGTAACATGAACAGCTGACAAAGAGCTTATCACAGAGGATTAACTGCTGCTTTTCAAGGTGTTTTTCCACATCAAACCTGCACTTTCTGGCACTCCACCAAAGAGCATGGGTGTGGCATGCAGCGAATCTCTTCCTCGCTCAAAATCCCCCCTGTGATGGTCGAGACTTTAGACAAGCCCAGCATGACAAGTTGTCTAACAGCAAGCAAGGTAAGCATTTACAATGAGTATGGAGTAGATGAAACCTGACACCCACCCTGATTACATGTGTATGCAAAGCCTGTGAATATATTACCCTGAGGTATCGCGAAGGATATCCACTGATTATAAGGGCATGTGGATTCAGCTACACGCAGATAGTTTACTGTACTTTAAACAAACTGAGCTGTGACACGGGTGTGTCCCTGCGCAAAGCCGTGCATTCAATAGCCGATGCTTTGTTTTCATGACAACGACTAACAAACAGACCTTCAGCACTGAATCACGCCTCGCAAGCTTGAAGCTCAAGTTACTCAACCTCCCGTTTGAGGCGATAGCTCAGAACCAGGCCCGAGTGTTTAGAAACAAAAGGAGGATAATTCTTTTCCTCTCCACCAACCAAGCTATGGGGTGCATTTCTTTCAGCTCCTCATCCTCCCATTAGGCTTCTGAGGGACACTCATTTGCAACGCTGAAATGACGGCGTGAATATCACCCTCAACTGCTAACTCTCAGAGGTCTTTGTGGCGGTATAAATCATTAAGACAGTTGCTCCTCAGAGATGCTGTGGTGGTCACATACCTCTTGCATCAAAACGCATCTGATTTCATTTGTTCTCTGCTCCGTCTTTGCAAATTGCATGAGATGCAGGGTAATGTTAAATGTTAAAGCTGCATCATTTGCATTCCTTTTCAAGCTAATTTAAACACCGTGGCAGGATCTGCCAAATGGGCGAAGTTAGGCCGAGCACATTATACCCGCCGAGCTATACGCTACATAACGTGTCACTGGAGTGGTTTACAATCCTGCCCCATTCTGACGCTTAAAGGTGAGCTATCCATCTGCAGCAGATACAGTGATGTGCTATATAGAGGATGCTCATTGTGCGGGAACCATTGTTCTACGGCTAATCCTGGCTCAGCTCCTCAACCAAGCACCACTGAAAGCTTAAATGAAGCAGCTCTTTTTAATTCTCCACTTTGTGCTGTTGTTGTTTTGCTTTTCTCGTAAATAATATCAAACAGGCTCAAGAAGCAGGCCTGCAACTGAATATGCATCACGGCTGTGGAAATGCATTGTGACTTGCATATCGAGTTTATTTTTCCTCCTTCCCTTAGACTGGCTCTTGTCGTCTGCCAGGAGACGTGCAGTGGCAGAGATATGACTCTGGTGTCGAAGAGTACATCAAAGACAGGGCCTATGAGAGGTCTGCTTTACCTTTGAACACAGAATAGGATTGGAGGCTGCGCCAGCTCTCTGCTCAGACTGATCAGAGGCTGCCCAGCGCAGCAAATGCAGCAGCAGTAGGCACAAACACTCATACTATAGTCAGTTTCAAAGGAGCCCTCTACCCACCACTGATAGCCTACACACAGAGTGATCGCAAGCTTCACCACGGAGGAAAACTGAAACTGTATGCCAAAGCATAACACCCCGCAGAGCTGAGGCGGTGTCAAATGGAACAAAGTTACTGATTCAACAGTCTCTCACATAGTTCTTCCTAAATACTGTATTTCCCAATATGCCAAACCAGCATGGGGAAAAAAAGATAAGCGCATACTTGAACACCAGCACTCAGAGGGAGGTTCACAGTGTCCACAACATTATTCAGAAAAACAAGCCGTACGTCCACCTTTGTGCCTGTACCAGGCAATGAGAGCTGGATAGCAGAGATAAATCTATCTTGCTCTCCTGACCTGTTCCCAGGGATTCATTCAATTAAAATTTGCTTTATGTTTTTTTTTCTTCAATCCTTCTTCTGCACAAAATATTAATTACATGAATCATAGTTCACACTCTCAGTTAATTGTTCAACAGTAGAGCATTTCATAAGACCACAGCTGAAGCCTGGGAGACAAAAACAGGATGGAAATCTGAGGATGTGAGGGAGTCGGGGAAGGAGGGACACTTGTCTACCCTGACGCAAAAACGCAGATGTCAGCAGAGAAACAAGCAGCTTCACAATTTCAAAAAATAATCATTTCATTACAACTATTCACGTCGTACACTTAACTTACAGTATAACAAGTTACTAGTAGCTGCCTTATACAAGATGCCGCATACAATGGCACTTGGTGATACTGTAAATGTAAAGCTGCTTCCTCTCCCTATTTTCAGTAACATGATAACATTTTTAATCACTGCGAATACTCTTGTAACTTGATTGTTTTAAAATCATCTGGCAAATTATCTCACAAAAATGTGTGTGGGCAGAAAAGTGTTCATGAGCACAAACGATTATCAGGTTAAGCAGACAAAAGCCATGAGCTGGCAGTTTGCTTGCTTTGTAATCTCTACCCCCATATCTTTGTAACAAATTTAGTGTGGACTCCTCAGCTTACAGAAAGCGGGCCGTATTCTGGCAGTTGCCCACCAATTAAACAGATAATTATGCAAATGTAGCCTTTACTTAGTCAGCGAGTGGGCAGCAGCAGCAGCAGCCAGCGCTTTCTACAGGGCAAAGGCTACCACTGCAATCACACAGGAGAGTCTATAGTTGAGCCACATACTCGCTTACATTTACACACACACTTGCACACACTTCACCTTTAATTATTGGAAACAGGAAGCTTACAAGCTGAAGTCAATGACCACAGGGAGAAAAAGAAACAGCCACGCTGACTGAGCATAAAAAACACTGAATGCCACACTACTGTAAGTATATACTGAGTAATGGCTGTTTTTTCCCCCAGAACTGATAACGGCACAAAGGCAAACGTCTTTTTCTAATGTGTATTATTGCTGGTGTCAGTCTGTCAACAGCGCACTACTTGTCACGATTCAAATAAATGAGGTTGGGAAAACAAAGCACAACTGTAAAGTGACATAAGTGCCAATGTAGTTTTAGTATCAAAGCAGCCTCATTAGTATTGGATGAATCGCTTCTTAAGACGCCTGCCAGGAAGAACACTTCCAGAAGCACACAGCCATTGGAGATGAACACTGCAACAAAATGCTAATGGAAGACATAAAGCAATGCGTTGACAGGATTTCAATACAGGGATTGTTAGCAGGCAGAAATAGAGAAGGCTGTATCCCCAAGTGTCCTAATCCGAGCCGTCGATCTGTAAACTGGGGGTAAGAGGCGAAGACGGACCCCAGGAAGTTCAATATCTGCATCTGTTTGACTGCATCTCAGCCGCATCAATGAGAGGCAGTGTCTCTGTGGCAAGGTGAAGCAGCATGGCTCAAGGAGTGCCAGATTAGACCAGACTCTCCGGGCAGACCTCACAGCACTCCGCTGAAACATTCATGAGGTTGCCAGCATGGAGGCGCAGAGACAGAGGCCAGCGTCTGATCCTGCCTGAACTGGACCCCCAGCTGCTCCTTAACCAGGGTGAGTGTGACAAGCCTTCTCACATAGCCCATCAGCCGCCGGCTGTGGGGCTCTGCTGGGACTCGAGTGGGCTCTGCAGGTACTGCCTACTAACCAAGTCTCTCCTAGGAGGGTCTGGTAGCCATGCTGAGGTCCTGTTTAAGCTGAGAGATATCATACTCTGAAGGAGGAGGTTGGTGCTTTCATTTGCTGCACATGTGTTTGTTCCTTCGTGACTAACAGAGCGCCGCTTGTGCCTGTGGAAAGGCCGCGGTGGAGTTGACATGTTTGGATTGGAGAGTAGTCCAGCTTGTCTGCATGTCACAGTGAAGCGACAAAGGGCTACTATAAGGCTAGTACTTACAGAGGAAATAGTCACTGCAAACACCAGGATGTTTTCATACTAGGTGTTCACAGATACTGTGGGAATAATAGAAAGGTCAAACACTTACTGTAAGTTGGCAGTAATTGTTCCTGAACTCAAAACCAAGGGTTTTTCCCCCGCTCTGAGAGCTTCTACTGTTCCCTTACCCACAGGAATCATTCATTCAACTTCTTCATTTCCAGAGGTATACATCTGTGCCGTGGACTGCTGCTCGCTTGTTAAACAATTTGTGGGATGTCAAATCATTTCCTCTATTTTCCGCAGTTTACCTGACCTCGGCGAGAGGATTTGCCAGATGTGTCAAAAGCAATATCATGAATAATTTCTGCCTTCACACAAACAGCAGTGTCTGAAAAGCTTGGCCTCTCTTCATTACTGCAGTCATTCTACTCAAAAGAAGCTCACACAGAGCAGTACTGGCGAGCTGGTTACCCAGCACCTCAAGCGCCACCATCCAGATCACGAAAGCCAAAGGTTTTCTCCTCCATAGATCCTTCCAGAAGTTGTGTCACTGCTTGACCTCTGACCAGAAAACTGTTTCTGCGCTACTCCACTAAACTATACAGTCTGAGAGCTGTATCCTTCTGCCAGCCTCTTAGTTTGACACAATCCCTAACAAGCAACAAATGTTCAACACACAAAAATGTGATCTGTTAACGTCAGCTTTGTTTAAAATACACAACAGGTCGGAGCAACATGCGCCGTAAAGACTCGGACGCGTTTAATAGAGCAAAGCGCACCGTGATTTAAAAATCACAGCGTCTCCTTTACCTTGCCACCACCACGACAATCACGGCACTGCAGACGTAAAGTTCTGCTGTATTAATTCGAGCGCTACGTATCCACGGGCAATCTGCAGAAAGACACCAATTACACAGAGTTTTAAAGTGTCTAATTGAGGCCCTTCAGTCTGAATATGTTATTGCCAGTTCTGATTCAAGGATGAAGACAACATGCTCGGCTGCAGCCTGCTGCTTGCTCTTCAAGGGATGCGTGGTGTTAATAGGATGGATGCTCAGCCTTTGGTTCAGCGTCCTCCTACTGAACCAGCATGCCGCGGGGTGATAATCCTTATTTTGTTGCACGGGCTTATTACAATGCTAGCAGTAAATTTTGCATTTAACCACAGGCCCTGGCTGCTTGATGTGAGAGCAACCCTCTGGGGGGAGTGTCAAGTCTACAGCGTATCATGAATTGGCCTATTATGCTGTTAAGAAAACTTTTAGTTATGTGAAAAATTATGCTTGGAAAAACTAAGCATCACTGTTGAGGAAAACAGCAGAGCATTCTTCCTTTGGACATTCATTACGGTTATCATCTCATGCACCGAACTGCATTATACCCAAAATAATGACTTATGAGTGTAAAGGCACGAGCCAAGACAGACCTACAACGACAAGGCTGTGATGAATGAGAAGGATTTTAGAAACTCCCTAAACTCACTAAATTGAGAGCGCTGACGAACTTGGTTGGCCTTTAATACCACTCTTGCAGCTCTGCAATTGCAAAGCTTTGTCCACAGACTCAAGCACGGGTCACGCTGATTTCCATGATTCCAACTCCAAAAACAGCCACCAGACTCTCATTAGGAACCCCATGTTGGAGAACATGAATAATGCAGCACACTTAGAACACTGGCCAGCGTCTGTACATCCACCAGTGTGTTTGATCTTGTCAAGTTTAGCTCACATTTCTTCGTTTATTCTGTGGCGTTTAACTAAGCAAGTTCCCCGAATGCACACAAGGGTGTTGCAGGCAGTCACTGGTATTTGATGGGTATAAATATGGGAACGTTTGAAGATTAACCCAAAAGACGAATGCCGCTGTAACACTTGCAACGAGGAGATCAGCTAATGAGAAGCCAGCCCTGATCTTTGGCATCATAAACATTTTACCAAATGTATTCCAAACCCCCTGGAAGAAGCATCTCGAGAGTTCTTCCCCTGATGCACTGTACTTCATCTCATTACTAGAAAGAGTCAAAAACATCGGCACCAACTTTGAAGCTCAGAGATCTTCCGAGAACCAGAAGGCACAAAGGTGAGAGCGGGCATATTAAAATAAAAGTTCGACATAGTCCGGTAAAAACACCAGCAAATGCAATAAAAGCTCACTGTTAAAGGAGGTCTCTCAATGTGGCTTAGGTTAGACTTTACACACGTCTGTGTTCCTGCCTTGGTTCCTTTACTTCACACAAGTGGATCTAAAGAGGAGAAACAATCAACTAAAGAGCTGTGGCTTGGTTTTCTGTAATTGTTCTCCGCATGTTAAGTCATGAGCCGAGTTACAGATGCATACATGTTAATTACTCTGAGATGCTCCGTCTAGACTTCATCCCAAATTATTTTTGGTGAAACATTAAAATGAAGCTGAATTACCAAGCTGGACCTTTTGATTGACTAGGAGTCAAATACCTGTTAGCTGAGGTACTATAAAGTGGAATCAAGAAACAAATGGGTCTTAAACAAAAGTCAGAAAACCGAGCCGTCGCGTTACGAGCCCACTGATTAGAAAAGACTTGAGCAAAAAGGGGGAAATAGGCACGTCAAGCTTAGCTTTATTGAAGGTCAGAGTAGCCTACTTGCAATGTGGGCAATCTTCCCCTTAAGTCATTTAGCTTTAATTTCCACATCTGATATCACAAAACGTGCTCCCTGTAAGAGGGATAAGCTTAGCATTGGCCAGAGCTAAAAATAATAAGTCTTAGATGTTAAGAGACCAAGGTTTGTTCTCCCAAGTCATTAGCTGAGATAGCCGTTATACTGACTTTTATTCCCTGAGAGGAGCGCAAGAGGAATGGTGCGCTGCCTGCTTCAAAGTCATTCCAAAGAGCTGCAAATGAAACTAGTTTTGTATTTTCCAAGAAAAAAGACCGCAAAACAAAATTATAAAAGATTACAGACGTGATCAAGGTCTCTTTTGTCAGTGAAGTGTGACACTAAAATAACACTAGTTACTTATTTAGTCACCGAGTCAGAACCTATCAAGTCACTTTAATGATGATTATCCAGATACACTCCCCAATGGATGACAAGCTGCATCAGCTGCGTAAAGATAAGACCATCTGCGCACTGGGGAGATACTATCAATCCCCCCTGTGAAAGCAAAGATGAGAAAGTTCAGCAGAATTACCAAGCATTGAAGAACTCAATTACAGTAAACAAGAATAGTTAATTCCTTGCCAGCAGATAATCTAACTGGATTAAGCTGATAAAAAATGATTTTAAGGTGCTGTGGCAGTGAACGTGGTGCGTGAGCCAAACGTTTCCAATTTGATAAGTCAGCCAGCTCCTCCTTAAAGCAACACATTGGGACATTTGATACACAGTCACTCATCCTGCCCCTTTGACAGCAATGAAGGTAAAAAGTTCGGGGCTATAAAAATGATATACATGACAACGGCATTTCATCATGCGTTGTACCAGCTCCCAGATACTCTCTGTTAGCTCAGGACCCAGAGGAGCTTCTGTATCTCCATGATAAACTCATCTGGCATGATTTATTAACTAGTGAATCACACTCTGCTCTTGCTTCGAAACACACACACACACACACACACACTACAGCTTCTCTGGAACAGTAAGCCTTTCCACAGGGACAGTCAAAGTCATTAGTACCTCCAAACTTTTTCCATGCTAATTTCTGCTTTGATATACTGGTAGCTCATTTAAAACATAGTTCAGAAACATGGTGCTAATGTTCAACTTTTCGCAACCGATGCAACTTTTCCGCCACCCTGACATGAGAGAAGTCTCTCTACAAATTGTGCAAATGTTAATAATGCTTTTTGTAAGACACAAGTTTCACGTTTTAAAAAAATCATGACTTGTTTCACTTTCAACTATCCGGCTTTCTGTGAATTCAGGGTGCCGCCGCTCCACAGAACGATGCTCCATCCGGACAAAATGACCTTGTGGAGGTTAGGCTAAGGCAGCTGTCTTATCACATCGGCCCTGCCCCGGTCTCAAGCGGTCCATCGAGGGCACTGCTGGCACCAGACTGCACAAAGAATGCTGGCATCATTTCATTCTTTGAGCCTCCATCTGCCACAACTCTGACCAAGGGGCTACTTCTTATTTTAGACCATCTATTCACATCCCTGTGTCCGTGTCCGCTCATACAGACCCCCCTCCGGCCCATCACCCCCGTCCCATTTACCCCTCACATCCACTCTTCAAACGCAAAACTTGGGCTCCCAAGGCGGAGCTATGCTGAACTCTATGAAGTAGACTGGAAACATCCGTGTCCTTTCCTAAACTTTGTCAGGTGAAGGATAGTGGTTCTGCTCTAATGGACAGAGGAGCAGCTTTGCCCTCTCGCAGCAGTTTAAAAGGAAATCCCAGACAGCCAGTGGAAAAGCAACATTCACACACGCTGATCACTCTGCAATGGAGCAGTACTTTCATTAGCTAAAAACGTGCAGGTCAATTCAAAGCTATGCAGCAATTGTACTGTATGTTTGTTGAAATTACAAATAATAATATTTACATTATATTCACTAACAATCTGACAAGAGGTGATGCAGACTTTTCTATGAAGAATGCTCATAATAATTCTTGTTCTGGTTCACTTACACTCATCCGTGAAGAGTCTACAGTAGGTAAGTACAGTACGCACACTGCGCCATATGGAGCCGGCTCATTCTCGCGACTACTGTAACTGTTTGACAAGCCAGATTAGAGACCACAACATCTGTAGCGATGAATAGCCTTCATATTAAAGATATCAAAGTAACCGCATAAAAACACACATTCTATGTGACATCTATATGTTACCGAGGGGAATGGCTGCACATAATTGACTTCATATGCGGCTCGAGTGAGATCTGGCATCCAGCCCCACAGAAACTTTACACAACAGAGAATGTGCAAAGACCAAATATTTGGTAAACTGTGTCTGATTTTCTTTGCAAATCTAAAAGTAGACTTCAGGGCTTTTGGGGATTTTTTGACTATTACCACTGTTGATCTATGCAAAGGTACATACAAGAGCATGTAACATGAAAAAGGTGTAATGATCATCTAACACCTCCTGACATGTGTGTGCCTCAACATTGTTTGCTGCTTTAACCACCTTGTTGGCTGTGCTTGTATGTGCAAACACTGAGCCAAGTCGAGTAGAGAAAGATTGCCAAAGAAATGTCTGGCAGAAAACAATATTTCTCTCCTGCTGGATGAATCTCCACGGTAGAAAAGTACACCTGAAGCCATTACTGTACCAGAACAGTTGACTTTTACTTTTTTTTTTTTCTGTAGTCTCGCAGGTGGGACCAAATTAACTGTAATCATACCCAGCTTCAGAATTAGTACACTCCTTAAAGCATAAGCAACAAACTTGATCTCAGAAGCTTTTACTTTATGTGCTACAGCGGCTTCCTACCGTTTGGAGCTCAGCTCGTCTTGTATCGTGTACCTCGTCAGACAGAGCCATCTTGAGCACCTAAATAGTCCACTGAAGGATAAACTTTATGTCCCTGACCTCCACATGTCTTGGCTTTGGGACTTTGGTTCATGGTGTCCCTTGGCTGCCCTGTTCTAGGACTTCATATTGTCTATTCTCCAGCAGTTAGTGAAGACAAGACTTCTGTGTTTCAGGATTACTCCCTTGAGTGTGCAACATAGGCCCACACTGTTCAGCTTGGAATTTAAAGAAGTGGAGATTAATAAATCATAATCCCAAACTCAGCACTGCTCAGTCACCTTTTTTGTTATATCTAACACCCCAATTCCCAGAAGGCTGGGCAAAGAAAGGCACGTAAGATCTGTGCTGCTCAGGAGAAGGGAAACAAACAGGTGGTGTAAACCTCGGCGGGCCCAGCATCTCCGCACAAAGCCTCTCTGACTCTGTCCTATCAAAGCGGGTTGTGAGACCTTGCTGCAGTTCCCTGGTAGTCCCCTTGCTATGCACACTTAGCAGCCCCTGGGAGAAGCACTCCAGGTGCTCGTCGACTTGCGTGAAGGCTGACTTTTTTTTTTCTCACGCTGGAGCATTCAAAAGACCGATGAGCTGCTATTGATCTCCTGCAGCAGATGCTTTTTCTCAGGCACAAAAAAGATTATATAATAAGTAGTGATTTCACCAATTATCTTTACTGGTTAATATTCCAGTAAGCCGGAGAAGATTACGGCAGGGGAAGCAGTTTGCATTCTTTTTACCGGTGAATGAAACTTGTGAATCATCGGATACATGAACAATGTGCATGGAATTGGTAAAGTAGACTATTGCTATTGCTGCTATTACCCATGAGTGCTGCAAGATGCCCAGTATAAGTGAGATGCCATTTGCTTTCAAGGACACTTAGGATCCCAAGGTACTTGTTGAAGAGGAGGAATATTATTAACCCCCCTGGCATGGCTTTCCGTTTCTTTATATTTCACAGGCAGAACTGTCAAACCATTATACTATAACATTTCTTTGAATCGTGAAAGCTAATTTGACTTGGGGAAAATTGTTCTGCGTAAGGTCAAAACAATGCCACAACAATGGCGGAAATGGGGCATTTTAAAAATAACTAGACAGGGGAGGAAACTTCAGCAACACAAGCTGTTCTTTTTTTCTAGGCCAGTGTGCACCAGCTTGCCATGACTAGACACTTGTCTAAGTTTTCCTTAAAAAAAAGGGGGAACTAACACACTTTTACTTCAGAGAGAAACCAGATGAGAGTTGATAGATGCAAAACTTTAGATTTTCAGCTCCACCATTCACTTTGGGGAAACTTTGTAAAAGACCTTGAAAATAATGTACTTAGGTGACAAATTTGTCTTTCTAACAAATTAAAATACACGTCTACATCTGACTGAGGGAACTGAAGCACTTACTTTAGCTGTAAATATTAGAGAAAATCTTGAAGCCAGCTGAAGTGACCTTTTCACGTAATGCATTGTAATAAACTTGTATCATATGTTTGAAGCCCCATGTGTAGCCATAAAATATATCTGTAAAGAACATTAACAAACATAATTATGGACTTCAAGCCAGGGGGGTCAAATGCATAAAAGGTCACTGAATAACAAAGTTCACTTTTCCCGTGGAAAGTATGAATATGCACACAAAATATAATGGGCATCACCAATGTAGATGAAATGTTTTATGCTTAAATAGAAATATTTCTAAAGTGAAGACTCTCCCCATGCTTCATCCTCTGGTGACCATTCATTTTAACAGTGATATTCAAAACTATGTGGCCATCAGTTATTTTGTGTATGAGGTAGATGTCTTGATGGAAGAGCGGGACCAAAGGAAAGGTCACATGATGACCACATGGTCAGAGATCCTCCAGGGACTATGACAGTATTCAGTTATATTCATGGTAATGTGCCCTTTAAATTTTAAGGAACGTTATGTTCAAGTGAAAACTTTGGCCTAAGGGCGGTAAAGGAAAGGTCAATGGGTCACAGTAGTGAATCATAAATGTGCTCCCCAGAGGACAGCGGGAGGATATGAGCACGAGTTCTTACGTATATGAACTAAGATTGGTCTGAAGACTAGAGCAAAGGCCTTTAATCATCCTTTGGGGACAGTTAATTGAATTATTTTTGCCAGTAGCTAGCTGATAATATCTTGTGTACATAATGGACCAGTTGAGGTAATGCCTGCACTGGCGCTGCTTATGATACAGTTTCCCCTGATGCCTGATGGCAGAAAACCAGCCAGTACTTTCCAAACTATTAGTCAAGGAAGGCGTTTTGACAATATGATGGCACTGCTCCAAAGGTCAGCGGATCACCCACCACAATCGCTACACCAAACTTAATTGCAATTCTGCCAGCAACAGTTAGTTTCCCCAGATGTACGAAGGCTGTTCACTGGAAGCCAGGGACAAAGTCTGCAAAGGCAATTTCCACTTTTAACAAAGTTCATTTGTGTGGCAAAGAGAAGCGCAGCTGAAACGATGGCTGAGCAGGTGTGTTACTCTCGTCTTTTCTGCATAGGACATGGCAGGATGACAAAATTCTGTCTGCCATCCTTAGTGACACAAGACTCTGGAGCTCCCCTATAATTAACCCTGGCTGAGCTCCAGCGCAGGTAATGCAGGAGAGAAGGCCCACTGACTGCCAGCATGTCTGGCAGACACCATCCATTCCCCAAAACCTGGAGATGATCCTGCACAGGAGACACTTTGACACTCTGTACCACGTACACGGTGGACTCAGCAGAGCTTCAGCCAACAAACCCATCTGTGGAACTCATTATTAGATCACTGCTAAAGACTCAAGCAAGACCCACCACAATGAAGCTCAGTTCTGTAAACCGTCTGCCTGAAATATCACTATTCCAACGGCTCATTAAGTGGATGCTTTTTCACTCCTTTACATGTATACAATACAATATATAGGGAAGCGTTGATGCATCGTGACGCTACAGCTGGAAAACCCTGGAAGGCCGTTTCCTTACATTCAGCTTATAATAAGCAACGCACGAAGGACACAGCAAAAGTGTGCTCATTGTGAAATGCAGAAACTTTAAGATGTGAATGGTGTGAAGCCTGCAGAGCTCCTACAGTATTATACAGGGTGTAAAGCATTGTGGAAACATTTCCACAGCAAGCAGAAGTGCTGAGCATGTGCATCAGCATTTCCTAAAAGGGCCCACAAGAGCTGTAACGGTCGAGGTATCATCTCAGTCGTTGTTGGATAAAGAGAATCCACAAGCCCCTCATTGTTTGCAGTTTGACCAGGTGCTTGGCACGTAAAACCCCTGCGTTCATCTGCCAAAAGCTGCTGGCCCACACACAAGACTGCAATGTCTCCTCGCTCCCTGTTCTGAAAATATGTTTCTGAAGAAACCACAGACACTCTGTGACAAACAAAGTTGTTAATTTAATAAATATTCTGATTGCAGCCTTATTATTATGGCTCGTCATTCATGTATCTGTTGTTTCCCATAATCTATTAAACGCACATCATCACACATAAATCAAACTAATCATACTTGCTATATACTCTAATGCTCCTGGGCAGAATGCACAGCAGGACCGCGCAATGGCGTCTCATTGCAGTTTTCTGATGAATGGATGTGAACCTGGGGTCAACCTGTTCTTTACCAGAAATCAATTAATATTTAATTTGACTGCAAATTAGACGTTGAAAAGGCAGGAGGGCTTAGATTAAATTGAATTGTTTTTAAATCAAAGGTAGCATCACTCCTCATCTGGCACAGTTTTAGCTTCACTTTGCTTTCAGAATGATTGATTTGGGAATGCGTGGCTGCACAGGCCTGGTGTGCAACAGTGTTTGTTTCACGCTGCTAACACAATCTGGTTTTAAATATCCTGGAATGTCTCTCACATAACACAGACCACACTTAATAAAAAGCAGGTGAAGCTAATAATTCAAGTATACAGCCTGTATTAACTATCAAATGTGGTACAGTAGCTTTATTGTTATAACTTCATGATAACTTGGTTAACCAGGTTGATCAGATTTGCTGGAACGTACCCAAAACTGTGAAATACAAAACATACTCACAGTAATTTAACACATTACTGTAATTACGTAGTGATGGACACTGAGCAATAGAGATGTTTAGCTGAACAGTCTCCTCTGGGCCAGTACGACTCTAATTACACTATATAATGTTTCATCAGCATTTGATAATTCAAGGGAACAACTTACTTTAAGCCCACTGAACAACATCTCCTGTTGTAAAAACTTTTACAGTCACACCAGGATCCCAGGACTAAGATCCCTACAAGTATCACCTTAAGTGCTGAGACGCTAAATTTCTCCTGTATTGACCTTTTAAAGTTTTATATGCACTTGCTGTCAATGGGACTCTCAAAAACTAAACATTCGAAAGCCTGCAATGATGCTTGTTAAGCTTCAACATGTTCAGCATATCCAGCTGGCAGACTGTTGTTACACAAAATCAGACTTGCCAGCAATATTCTCTCCACACAAGTTAAAATGATCGTCATCTCCGATATTTCAGTTCTCATATCTACAGTAAATATCCACAGAGACCCGTTGGATATTTGAAAAACAAATCAGATGTATCAATTATTACATCCTCCACGTGGTTTAAAATTGAATTCTAATTTTAGCTTCTCCGTTAAATACAGAGTGATACAAATCATGACATGGAATAGACGGCTGAACGTGGGCTGTCATTAAGGGTCAAGCAATATCCAAACGTACTGTACGAGACAGGTTGAAACTACAGAGCGCTCTGCAAATCAGCTGGGCACAAAATATCCTTCTGTTCCCACTGTCACCTCCTGGTACCTTCACGCTCTGTGCATATATCTGGCAGGGAGGGGGAGGCAGGGGAGAGCCAGAAACCAGGGGCTGAGGCCGAGGAGCCTGGATAAATTAGCCAAACCACTTAGGTGATTTCTACTAAAATTAGCAGTGCTGCCTGTGGGCTCCATCAATTCTGAACTTGCTCAAACTCTGACAAGCATGGGGGTACTTTCTCCCCCTGGCCCCGCAATCTAAGAGCCCCTTCTGTCTGGGTCTCTCTCGCTCTCTCCTTGCACCTTATATTCCCTTTTACTACGGAGAGCTCCAATTAGCTCTCGCAACCATTTTCCATTATTAGTATGGTAGATAACAAGGTACTGTATTGAAGTCAATCAAATTTAAGGCAATTGAGGAGCGTCGTTCTAGAATCGTGGCATTATTTCAAAACTGTGCTGTGTTTCATCGTCAAGGTTCACACTGCAGCTCCGTGGTCACAGGTGCTTGTTCTGTTTGTTGACACACAACTGTGCGGTAGCTAAGAAACCAATTGATGGATCAGTGCAGAACAAATTAGATGAAATTTTACGTTGAAATACAAATATTAGCAACAGGAGCAAAGACATGTTTTTAGTATGCACACAAAGCAGATCTGACACTGAACAAATAAAACAACACCTATTTATTATATTTTTGTTCTTACACATGTAACGTTTATATTTGGTTCCTCCTAGTCTGACTTGCTGCAGTATCACAATGTAATCTAGAGGGAAGTTGATGTGGAGAAGTGTAAACGTGCACATACGGCATCTGATCTCGCTAAACGAAGCAGTGAATCTTTTATTATTTCACAAAGAGGTAAAGACCTCTAGCTGCACAAAAGCAGCATCAATTCAAGCTGAAACACTACAAAAACCTCATGTTTGATGTGGAAAACATTTCCGTATCCACATATGTTTATAAAATGCGCCGCGCACATTTTAAGGTGATTTATTTTAGTGTAATTAATTGCTCACAGTAGTTCAAGCTGCAGGGTGAACAGCGCTTTTCATTGCTAATCAGACAGCAACTCATCAGCACCCAGATGGCATGCGTACTGAAACAGAGCACGGGAGCATGAAAACCGAAACACATGTGCACAGACACACGCGTGCATGCACATTCGCTCACACACATAAAAACAAAATGACAACATTTAAAATGATCCCTCCATGACTCACCGAGACATTCAATCAGACATGTAAACATGCATAAAATAGTGACGGATCACATTTGCTGCTCGAGCGGCTGCCTGAGCCCACGGAGCCCGAGCAGATGAAGACAAAGACATTTCATAGGAGGAGATGCAAGGCTCCAACCAGCCAAGCAGACTAAATTGACCTATTCCTTAATCGCTTTTAATGAAGACAATGTGAGCCTTGAGTGCCGCTGAGACCCTGAGCGCTGGCGCTGACTGCGTGCACCGCCGCGAACCTGGCTGCCACACAAACAAAGCCAAGCAGCTGATTTTTAATTCTAAATTGCAAATTCAAAAACATCTCTGCCACAGATTACCTCTCCCCCAGCAGAGTTTCTCTAATTTGTTCAATTAATGGGAATAGTGTTCCAATTAAAATGTCATATCCAAATGAATTTAATTTGAGATGAAACTGCCTGTGACAACTGGATGGTGAGAGATCTCTGACAGTGGCAGTGAATGAAGCAGTTACAGTAGGATTCTTCCAGGCGTTTAACGTTCATGCTTGTTCCCTGACCTCTTTTTTTTTTTTTTTTTTTATAGTCTAGAAATTTTAAAAACGGTCAATGAAAACCCTCACTTGATAATCACGTCCTCGCTAGTTTGGTTTTTTTCGTCACAAACGCCCGAGTGGCTTTGGACGCGTTCATCCTGACCCGTGTGGTGACATTCTGTTTTGTAAGCTCAGAGATACTATACTGTACCACTGAGGCAACGAGGTCAGATCAAACTAAAACAATTTGATTTGAACCACAGCCAGCTGCCTTTTTTCTTGCCATTATGCAACTGTTAACATCTGCTACTTCTTCACAGACATTATGTGCAGCCTAATAAAGCTGCAACATTATATGCCGTGCTAAGACCAAGAGCTTAATTTAAACACAAAGCTGAACAGGATGGAGCGATAAAGACCATTTGTGCATTTAATGACTAAATCAAACATCACCAGGATAAAGGCTCCAACATGCAAACCAGATGACTTTTCCAATCTCCCAGGTGAAATAACTTATTTGCTCACATGCATTCTAAATGAATTCATTTTGCTTCATCTTCCACTTTCTAGTGGGCCAGCGCTGGTGAAAACGTATGCAGACAAATGTTCTCTTTTGGGAATGTCTAGCGGAGGACGTTTCTCAGGGAATATGCGAACGTTCTTTATTCGGCGTAACAGCTCCTATTGTTTTGAGTTGACAAGGTGCTCCACGGAAGCACGTCAGCTCTTATATCAAATTCGCCATTCTGACCTTCGCCCTAGTTTCAGGAGGGGGGGAAGAAAAAAAAAAGTGCACGTGAAAAGGAGTGAGAGAGCGAGAGGGGGCTAGAGAGAGCGAAGACAAGAGAAGTTATAGGGAGGAGATTTCCAAGGACGACTCCAACTTATAATGGAGTCTCCAGAAGCTGCGGACTGGTGCGACACTGAACGAAAGGGCAACAGGTACAACAGCTCCCTCTGAGGGGGAAAGGTGGAGGGGTGGTAAATGCTAGCGGCGAGATAAGGATCCAGACGGGAATCTCGACTCTCCTGTCAACTGGCTAAGCGTTAAGACATGATATCCAGTTATCGTCTCCAGTGTTGACAGCATTTTAAAAATATCAGCCTGCTCTCCACCTTGAAGACTACCTCTAGCTTCCTCTCCTCTCTGTCTAAACTATGGAAGACACAAAGTATGCAAACTGTCAAGGGGCCCAATTTCACACAGCTACTTATGTTGTTATTACAGACCTCCCAGTTCTAAGCTCTCCATGACTGCTGACAGAGTCCTTATGTGCAGTCCACGCGTAAAAATACAACATTAACAAGGGGGAGATATTGTTTCTGCTTCCTTTCGCTGCATCATAGCACATTTTGGAAACTATTACAGAAAAGAAGCTCGTCGACACCTTTTGTAATTTAAAGCAGCCGTAGCAGCGCCGCATTTCAATATCTATACACTTGTTCGCTCTTCACAAATCTGTGGCCACATTTTTATCAGAGGAGAGGAGATATAAAACAGCAAGGAGACCAATCACTTTTGTCTTCCGTTATTTCAAGACTGACAAAGTGCTGAAAATGTCACTATTGCAACACTGTCTCCATATGCCGCCAGACACCATCAAAAGACTATTTTTACTTTTTATTGGTAAATCGTCAACTTTTATTTGAAAGTAAAACAAATAACAGACGTTTCAGCCCCTTGGCGCACCATCATGTGGGCAGGACAGCAAAGCCGGGCAGCCTGACGAATGCCCAGCCAAGGCAAGCTGGAGGGAAGTAGAAAGACACTCCTCCTCAAACGGGCTCGTCAGCTTTCAAAGAAGCAGCCATTAGCGAGCGCTCATCAAGCGGGAGCAGGGGCCCGTCCATTCCCCCGGTGAAGCGGAGCAAACGGCGGGCCACAATGCCTCTACAGTGGGAGGGAGGCGGAGGACTACAGAGATGAGCCCTGGACCCAGTGGTGTTTCCAAGCGGAGTCAAGCCGTACGTCCCAGGCACACTCAATTCCCAGCCCAACTGTCACTGCTGGCACTCAATTCAGCCCCTTCAAGCACATAATCTGTGCTCGTATGGCTGTTAAACACCACACACTCCGGTCCTTCACTCATCCCGTGCCACAGAATTGTTGTGTATGGCGTCTCTCTGTCTATTATTGAGCCATTAAAGGATTTGGATGGAGAACCCTTTCTCAGCATATGGTGTCTTGATCAACAACAAGGAAACGTAAGGACAATAGTTTCCTTGCACATTTTCCCTGTACAGGAGGTAATTCAGAAAATGTCCCTAGTTCGTTTTAGATTGTGGTATATCTGCCGCTATCATGTCCTCTTCGGTTCCTGCAGTTAGAAGCTGAGTGCAGCACAATCACCAAGAACAGGGGAGAGAGCTGACTGAGACTCCTGCGAGTCGGAGGGACAATCGCTGGATTAATCTCAGCGAACACAGTAGGGTCTAAGGTGGCACGATGCCATGCCGGAGATTCCCACTTACAGCCATTTCTCCTGATGACAGAGCGATAATGTCACAAGAGTCCAGGTGAGCGAAAAATGGCAGACTTCTTGATGCTCAGCCGGCCGCTTTAATTGGCTAAAACAAAGTAATTTGAGAGCGGTATGGGGGGCGTGAGGGGGTAAACGATAAGACAGAAGGTCAGTGCTTCTCTTTTACTCTGCTGTGTGCCATCCACCAACACTCCCAGCATGTTCTACCGTTAATATTGAGATCTATTATCCACTAGCCTTTCACCATCTGCTTCACACACTGAGAACCTGTGCTGCACACCTTGTTATTGAATTAAAAAAAGAGAATCTGCGTTGCTACATTGTGCGTGTGACTGAGGATGTGGCACACTTTGATTGGTAGGGATCATAAGACACTCAGATGCTACTGATGGTAGGTAAATTATAACAAATGACGTAACCGCATCAAAAGAGCTTTTCGAGTGCGTTTGTTGTTTTTTCCTCAAATGCCCTCGGTATCCAAATGGTGCAGTCAGAGCAGGGAACGATCCAGCATGACGACTGTGTGTTGTCCTCACTCTAGTTTCTACTGAAGTTTGATCCTATGATGACTTTTGTGAGTAATTATTCTAGAAATGTGAGAAAATATTGCACAGCCTTCAAATTTCCCTTTTAGCGCCAATTTATAAATAACCCCTTTTTTAAATTTTTATTGTATTGCAGACATTTATCAGGACAGTGTAAGAAGCATCGGGTCTGACCTAAAGATGCGGTACAACAGCATACAGTGCATTTCTAATATACTACACAACCAAGTGCACTGACAGCGTTTCATTAACACTTGTGTAGCTCTGTGTACACGCGCATCCGTGCATGCGTGAGTCTCCGAGCCTGCTCTCAGGCGTGTGTTGAGGTACATGATGCACCTGTGTTAAACAAATGACCCCCACGCCTGTGTGGGTTTCTCCCAGGTGTGCCTGATGCATGGATCATGTGGTGCAGAGTGCTCGGGGGCCACATCGGCTCAATCGTCCTGGGATCGTCTCTGAATGTGGCCCTGAATTTGCATTGAGTGAAGGAACGGTTCACCTCCTCAGTGCAGCCTCCGACGCACGAGTTGCAGGGGAGGAGTGTGCTACAGCAACCCCCTGCAGGCAGAATCAGGTGTTATCTGTCTGACTGAGGACAACGCCATCAATCTCCCCTGTCCACTTCCCTTTGCCCAGAATCAAATCAGCGCAGGGTAATACATCTACACTGACGACATGCAGACAAGATAAGCAACCGAGTGTGCCGAAATTTTGCCACATGCCTGATGGAAACAGAAGCGATACGTTTTTTAACACTTCACGCAACTGGTGAAGCTACAGAAGGACCAATGTACAGAATACGCATTCCTTTCCCATCTCCCAACACATATTACATTGCTTCAAGGTTAAACTATCATTATCATACTTTTATTTACATGCTCCCAATTTTCTTATCAGTGAAAATAAAACATTTCCTCTACCTGCTGTCGCGATAAAACCGCTGCTGTGTGGCACCCAGTGACTTCATGCATCACCACTGCCATCTTCATATTCACATGCAGGTGAATGATAAAAAATGCATGATAAAAAGGTTTTCTCCACTGGAAAAACTGAACCGAACACCAAAGTTTGGTCTACAATTAACTTTGGAATGAGACAAATACAAAAAGTCTTTTATCTTCTTGGCTTCTGACTTTTTTTCCAGACACCAAGCCAGGCCTGTTTCACTTCTCTGCCTCATTCAGCATTCAACAGTTATTCTTTCAACTGATTCTGACAGACAAAATAACACCGCTCCGTTTGCTGCTCTTTTCACTGGTTACCTTTCGGATGAAGCATTGATCTGAAGATTTCAACGATCGCTTTTACAAGCTCGGTAAGGTATGAACTACACTGCAGACCTTTAAGCCTCCTGTGAGATGGCCTGCAGCCTCAGATTCTCCTGCTGGCTGGTGAAAATGTTGTGCTCTTAAAGAGTAAAGACAACCAGACTAGCACCGTTTAAGAACTAGGAGGTTAAGTAAATCTGCACTATACAATAAAAGTCATAGTAACGTGTATTTGCCAGAACGAGGCTTAAACTGGTTTGAACATTTTGGGAATTTGAAAACCGACACAGAACATGGAAAAGCTAAAAGTTGATCAAAACTGCAGGAGAGAGCAGCAGGTAAAGAGGGAGGTGCAAAAACCTCTGTTGACACCTGGTCTGTATGATAATCTGATGTGTATATGAGTTTGAAAGGCACTTTGTCCAATTAGAAGAGTGCAGCAAATTTCCACCTGCCCCTGACAGAGATGAAGTGGCTCTTTCAGAAGACACTGTGGCACCGAGCCAGCGAAAAGAGCCCAAACACGGCAAGTGGAGCACGCAGAAATTAAACGAGCATCACGAGACACGCGTGTTAAACACAAGGTGACGTCGGATGAATATTCCCTCAGTTTCATTCTATATTTTAATTACGCAAACAAATTAACAACTTAAAAAAGCCTCAAAATTTTAAAAATGCTGTAAGACAATCTTAGCCGTTCACAGCGTAGTGAGAACATCTGCACACTACACTGCTATCAACAGCAACCGAAGGCCTTCATCTTCCTATTTCTGTATGTCTATTTCTGTCTGTCACATAAAAATAGGCTTTTAACAACCCAGCATGGCGTTAATTATTGCCTCTTAGGCACCGCATTAGTAAAATAAAGCTGCAAATATTGATTGATCAGACTCCATATTTGTCAGTGAATGGGTGCAGGATTGGTGCAGCATACGTGGTGAGAAGTGAGCGTCTTTCAATCACTGTCAGAAAGCAGCACCAACAGCAGCATCTCTGCGTTGATTGAGCCCCGTCGTACTGTACCACACTCTGTCTTAGTACGCCTCCTAAAGCAATCAATCCACAGACACGCGAAGAACCAAATATTCATTAGTGACTTATTCATATTCACAAGCTGCCTTTGAAAGTAACAAAAGAGCAGAGTTGTCTTTGACAGGCACATTACAATCACTTTATGACACACTGTGTGAGGCATGGACAATCATGATCATCGTCTATTATTTGGTGAGTTAAGAGTTGTGTTCACTATTGTCTGCGAGATGAGTCAATGCGTGTGAACAGTTGGATTACTTACAAAATTGTAGTGCTACAATTCACCAGAAACAGACTAAATGCTACGATTTTAAACAAATACAAGTGGTCTCCTGGATTTGACAAATATTTCAGTTCAGGTTCTCTTAATTTAGCAGGAAGGTCAGCACAACTCCCAGTGTTTGGACAAGTCACTTACTGCTACAGCAGAAGATGTTTCAGTAAGAAGCTAATAGTTTCTCACAGACTGATTCAACATGATTAATACTTATGGGTATTGTTTAACTACTCCAGCCCATTGGTCCTCTGTAACTGGCAAAAAGAGGAGAGAGTTGAGCTTGGATGTTAATAATTAGTTGGTTCTGCACTCAAAAAAATTCTGTCCAACCTCACCAGATTTTAATCAAAGGCTGAAAATAGTAGCTGATTGTAATCGGCACTCAGAAGTCACCAGGGGTGTTTGAAGAGCCCGTCAAGCCTGAGAGTGGAGCTAATTCGATTAAGTGGCGGCAGTACCTGGAGGGGACGGATCTGTATCTCTCTCTTTTTTATTTATGAGATTAAGTTGCGCTTGTTATTCCAATATAAATAATCAAGCCAACAGAAATGACGCTGATTTTCAAGTCGTATTATCGGCCATGTCTGAGAAAAGTTTTCTGTTCATCACAGGTGCAAATAAACTTTGTTGGGCGATATTTGATATTCTAGTAATGCATAAAAATGACAGCGGAGGATGTGAATCATGTGTGATTAAGATGCAGCAACAGAGGAAAAGTAAAAATCACACATTTGCCAGACGTTTTCATCTTGTGTGTCCACACACATTGGTGGATGGTGGATGAGTATTATTACGCTAATCAAAGGAACGAGCTACTCCAGCTACAATCTGCAACAAATACTTCCACTTTCATCTTAGTCTCCTCAGTCCTTAAACCAGTGCTGTTATTTAGCTATTTAGCCTAGAGAAAGCCCAACACGCAACCGTTAAGTGGCTCTTGAGGTGTGCTGTCTGAATAACACGCCTTAGATTTCACCGTTAGCTCTCCCTGTTTTAGGCGCGCACTGGCACATTAGTTGTGGGAGAACCTCCTGTGGGATCGTCCTGATTTTGACTTCAACTGTTCAACATATGTCAGGGTGTGGGATTCTCCATTAAGCAGCAAAGACGTGCTGGAAAAAAAAAACTGTTTTCTCTCTGGCTTTATGTTCACATCACTTGACACACATGGCAAGACGGAGCATGAACGCATGTGTCCAGTATCATTTTCTTCACAGGCGGAGATGATGGTTTTAAAGATGCTGTTGGTCAGAGTTCTAGTTTCCAGCACTTACCTACCTGCTTGACAGCTTTGCAGCCTCCACACTGATGGAGCTGTGAAAGCCCTGGACCTAGATGTGACATACTAATTCCTCTGAGTGGCCCTTTAGGCCCCTCTCACCACCTCTCTCCCTCTAGGCCCCTTCTAAGGGGCCCACTTCATATCAGAGAGCAGAGAGCAGCATGGAGCCAAGCAGCAGCACTTAGGTCACAGTGTACCACATTAAATTTAGACTCCTTTAACAGCCTCCAATAATGCATCTGGAGTATTTCCGGTCATTACTATTCAGACTTTTCTATCTAAGATACAACTTCTGTAAATGGGCCATGGATCTGAGCTATCACTCACCTCTGGAGACTTCGCATCAAATCTGGTGTCTGTCACTAGTTGAAACTTTCTCGCCAGCCCCAGTTAAGCCACTGGTGATTCAAACTCCAAAATAAAATGCCCCGCAAGAATACAACTTTCAAATTTGGTCTAGGTTAAGTTTGACATTTCTAAACTTTTATAATGTAATATCTGTCAGGGTTATCGCTGCATTAGCTACAATGTATATTTAATACATGTAAAAAAGATCAATTGTGATGTGGATTCTTTAAATGTGTCTTAGCTTGGGCGTTGGTTTAATTGACTTTAGTTCTCCAGCTACTGTGTGTATCCCGACCTGTTTAACAAGTGCTTTGTGATATACCAGCATCAAAAGTGAAACTTACGCAGCTGCACTTCAAAAACTGCACAGGCCCAAATAACCTTGGTAAACTAGGCTATCTGCATTACAGTACATTTTAAACTGCGCAGAAATCACCTCTGTGTAGTAGCATACTGTACGCAGGCAGCGCTGCTGCACGCCTGCAGCCAGCCATCACGTCCTGTCAGTGTCTAGAGAGAACTCCCAGGGCATCTACAAGCCACACGCCTCAGCTTCCCTCACAACAAAATTCACTATACCTCTTCACACATTACGGCACGATTTTCAACCTCTTCACATTACAGATATGAAAGCTTAAATGCTTGGCTGATAATAATAAAAAAGAAGAAAACTAATCTTAAAAACCAGCTAGTGCCTCCTAAGGCTTCCAGTGCTAAACGGATGCAGTCAGAACAGGACCTGAACAAAACATAGTTGTCTATTTTATGGAAGCTTCCTGTTAAAAACTGCTAAAATTAATTTTATTTTTATGCTGCATAATTCCAATATTCAACAGTGACAGCATCGCCATCAGTGGTGACTTAACTGCAGATCCTGATATTTTGCATGCTGACAGTCACAGGTATGTTTACCTTAGTTGATCGCGCTGCTTCTGCTGCTCCAATTTAATCTGACCTTTGAGGTGCATCAGAACAAAACACCTTTTTTCATAAGAGCAAATGTCAGCAGCTCAGTGTAAACTGAGGAAACACTGTTTGTCTTTCTCATCCATCATTTTTTCCAAACTGAGCTTTTGTGCGTTTGGGAAGAGGATAAGTTAATGTGAATAGATCAAATACTGTATTTTGACTTCAAATAGGAAAACATCTAACAATGTTAACAGTCTGACAGGTACCAATAAAAGAAGAGTTTATGATGTTATCACCTAACCTACGTTTATGAATTGAAAACGCAGGAGGACTGAAACTTGATATTATGCTACAGTATAGGCAGTGAGCCAGGAACAGAAAAGAGAAAACCTAATGGAGTCCCTCTGCTGGATCTGTCCAAGCTCAGGCTCAGCTACAAGCCTCTACCTGTATCTTCCTGCTCTCCGGTGGCAGGGAGCCCTAATTCATTGAATCTGAGAATGCCACAGCTTCAATGATGCTGCTGTCCACACGAGCGGCATGCACACCCCGCGCCAACTCCCGGCTTTCGGGTAAAACCTTTTTAAAAAGCCTCAGTGCCCCTGAACCTCATTCGTTTTGTCTCAACAAGAACTAAACAAACTCTGCGTTCATTATGAAACATTGCATCTTAAGAAAATGATAACAAAAAGTGTATGATGGGAAAAAAAAAACTACAATATGACTAGACGACGCGTGAGAACCGGTTTAATGCGAGAAGAATTCATCTAGACATGACGCAGAGGAAAACTAAGGAAATAAAGGAAACGATATCGGATGATGAACTGCGACCGTAAATGAGAAAGGGATGGTACAGATCTACTTCTATGACAGACCCCTAACGAAGGGTTCAGGACACTGGAACTTGTTTCAGATATACAGCTTCAAATGCGAGGCTGCAAACTTATGCAAAGACAATGTCATTGCATAAATAAGTTATTAATGTTGACTGTTTACTAACCGGGGATCTTGCTATATCGCTTTATTTTATTCCCACCTGTCAGCTGTTGGTTTCTGTGACTACTCTGGGAGCAAAGAACTTCATCCTAAGAAATGTCCGACTAATCTGCAACACACCTATTAACCATTAAAGTTTTACTAAGTAATCCTGCAGTTAACGATGCCAACACAATAAACCAACTGCGCTTAGCTCCACTAACAACACTTTGATTCTTACATCAGCTATTTCTTAAATGAAGCCTGTATTCTTTGAAGAGGGAGGTTTTCCTCTGCTCTCCCGCCTGGAAGCGTCTTGGACCAGCTGTTGTGATGCACTGGAACATTTCACATTTAACTTTACAGCGTGTGTCCAAGCCACAAATACAAGCCACGTTTATGTTTTTGAAAATTAAAGGTGTGCGCTGCCTAACATGAAACGCACATTAAGACTTGAACTCTGCACTTTCAATTCAGTTTTGTTTACACAACAAAAGTCACCTCAAGGCACTTCACACAGTACAGTTTAAAATCTTACGCAACTAGAAAGCTTTATTAATTGAAAAACGCACTCAAACCTTACACATTTGGAGATGTAATCTTACAGATTTTTAAGTTTTTCTAAACTTCCCCAAACTTTTACTCTCTGTGGCGATGCTCTCTAACAATTATTCTGAGCAAAAAGGTCAAAATAATGTGAGGTTTCAGCGCAGGGGAACTCCTTTAAAGCTGCAGAGGTTGTCCCACTCGTTTTTTTCCACCCATTCAGCATTACATAACAGACCAAAGGCGTTCTTTTTCCTGTCTTTCTCTTTCCCAGACGCACTTTAATCCTGTGCATAAAAGGGTGGGGTGAATATGGGTCAGCAGGTTAGGAGTGTCTCAAAGTCAGACTTGTGGGGGGAAAAAGAAAGAAATCAATCCACGAAGCCTCGCAACTACCTGCCTTTGCCCCGCTATTACATAAGTGCTCACACTGTGCCAGCCCAGAGAGTCACACAGTTCTCCTTCAGAGCTTCACGAATGCGCGCTAAAGTGGAGCGATTACTTTAATTAAACAACTGTGGCGACCGTGAGGGGGGACGAGGACACGTTCTACTCCCGTGGAAAGCGAGGAGATGTGCGATGATGATTTCTGCTCTCAGTTGCGCGCCTCTGTTTATGGCTAAACCTGTTACATAACCCGCTTACATTCCACATTCACCATATCACACTCTAAATATACCTCTGCGCACAGGAGGCGCGCAGGGGGACAAAAAACCTCCGTGCAATGGTTAAACTGTCACGTATTAACGCCTTTTCGCGTCTGTGTCAGGTATCGCGCATACGCCAAACTGTCTTCTCCAAGAAACTGCGAAGAAATCACTATTTCTTTGAACTTGGCTGAGCCCGGTTCGCCTGCACTCGAGACAGTGGAGAGGGGGGTGTGGTTAAATACTGTCTGTACTGTACAACATGGACGGGACGTGGTGGATAAATCATGTAAAACGAACTAGTGCTGAGCAGCAACGCGCACACACTTCGCCGGGGCTATTTGACAGAACAGGCCTGTGTAGTATTTCATGATCGAATCACGCTTAGGTTCGGTCGGTGGCGGGAGAAAAAAAGCCGCCGTGCAGCGCCTTCGTGCTCGCAACACTGTTTGCAAGCTGGCGCTAAACAAATCCCAGCTGCTGGGGCGTCCTTTTGCGCACAGGACCAAACCGAAATCTGTAGAAGGATCCATCCAGACGGCGATGTGTGTTGTCTGAGGCACGGTGGAGGACACGTCCCTACAGAAGGGGGGACGGGACTGATCGATAAACTAGTCCACAGTTTCCCAAAAGTTCACTTTTGACACTTTGACAATATCGCGTTTGAGCGGCCGCTCCGGTCGGCTGGGAATAAACGGTGCTGGTCAGTTCGGAGTTGGCTGACTGATTTATGTTGCAGTCAGAGTAAATGTGACATCTGTGACCGTATCACCCCCCTATGATTCGAGCTGTCAGCGGAGCCTGAACGCGAGCGACACACACGCCGAGAAATAATTGCCACCGATCGGCCAAAAGCCGCGGTGGTCCCACATAAGCAGCCGCTTCCCCGCGGCGTGTGAATTTAGACCGGGCGCAGTTATTTACGGGGAAGCGATTTAATTCATTTTGAAGTTTGCTTTTAAAATCCCTCCATCGCTCTTTATATCTCGCGCGGCCGAACGCCCAACGCGGTCCGCTTACCTCTGTTGGTGCTGGAACAGGTCTGCCTTCGAACCGGGGCTGGATGGTCCGCTTTCCGGAGCGTCTCCAGGTTTACCGGGGTTTCCCTGACCGGGGTAGCCGGCTCCGAGGCGCTGTTGCCCGGGTCGCTCGCTGGATCTGGAGGGGACTCCATGTTGAATTTCAGATTTGCTGTTTAACTAGCGCTAATACTTGAAACTAATTCTATGCGATCAGTGAGCTCCGACACTACGTCTTGCTATCTAATTTAGACTAGAAGTAAGAAATGAGAAATGCGAGTGTGTCTGGAGGTGGGTGTGTAGGTTTGATTGTCCACTAGCAGCGCTAGTGAGAGCTCCAGTCATGCAAACTGAAAAGGGAGAGGTTGTCAATAGCCGAAGAATAGATGTAGGCCTGAAAGTCATCCATGCTTATCGACCCAGCGCACATTTGCATGGAATTCACAACATTTAATTACGCGGTGACCTTGTTCAACAGTTTTCTAGGTGCCTGTTATGTTATTACCAGCTGGACGCATCGTGGTGTTACCACCTACAGGCTGCTGCTGAATTAGAAACTGAAAACTGTCCAAAATGGTCAAAATACATCATCGTGACATGAAATTGCATCAGTGCATTATTCAAGCTGGTTTATTATGCAATAAAACTGAGGACAATGGATATGAACGCTGTCAACCCTGGGGCTGTTTAGCGTTTAATCACAACATGTAAGTCTGTCCCAGCTAAATGCGGCCTCTTTCGTCATTATCATTATATTTTCCTCATCGCTATCATCATCATCATCATGTGCGTTTCAAGGTCCAGGAATCATGTATCTGGCGCAGATTCTCTCAGTGCGGACGCCTCATGCAGCAGCAGGGAGGTTTCTCCCGACCAACACAACTTCCATGTCGAAGAATGCCAACAAGGCTGGCTCAAGGCTCAGTCATTATTTTCATCATCACCACTACCATTATCATCATCATCATCATCTCCAGCGTCCTGTGGGAGGCGCGGGGTTGTGAGTAGCCTGCCAAAGCTGATGAAAGCGCGCTTCCCTGTACTCACTGAATAACCTGCGCGCCTTCGCTCTGCCTGATTAGAATGAAGATTGACAGCAGTTTGGAGAGGAGACGCTTTAAGACACCGCGGCCATCAAGCGTCGCTCTGGTAACCGGCGCCGGTGCGCGAGCGCTCGTGGCGCAGGATTACAAACACCACGCGTGCTGCATGTGATCGGCGGGCAACGGCAGGCGGAACCCCGCCTCTTCAGAGCCACGCACGTGGACTTTGACATGGCGCTGCCCTCTCAGCGCAGAGCGGAGCTGCTCACAGACCAGGCCGAGGAAAAGCTAACGCCGCTTTCAAGTAAACCAATAACAGAAGCACGTCCGTTTGCTCTTCAGAACGATGCTCTTGTTTGCATGTTAATATTCATTATGCTGCAGGTGGTTCACGGAGTTCAGCAGTTTCATTGCACAGCTTAGAAATTAAATTGTTCCAGACAAGGTTTCCTGACAATACTCAACTCAACAACACAAAGACAACAGGCTAAAGACCTAGTATTCCAAGATCTTTCAATATTCACATGGTGTTTGCACCTAACTGTGAAAAACATATTACTTACTCAAAAAGTATAAATGGCTTAAATATGACTTAGTGATGCATTTGAAAGCATCATATTGTACTGGTATTGGACCAGCATGCACTGGGGAGGGTCCATGGTATTTACCACAGATAAGACACTGCAGGGATAACATTTTGCCGTTTGTTGGACTGGACACTTCCCACAGTGCATCGGTGTCCTTTCAAGGTTAACACCAATACCTCAAGTACTTCATTTTGTTTCTAATTCACCTTTGAACATGCAGGTGCTAAAAACTCACAAATCTGACCCCATCAGAGAAACTTTTTTAATGCACACACGGTCATCTTGAATACATCACATTCTCCAAAATCTAGCTTGGCATGGTGACAGGGAAGGACTGTGTCGGGAATAATCTATTTCACGTTTCCAACGCAGTGCTCCTTGCATGTAACTCACCAACAAGTGCATGATGTAACTTTTGGAGCGACGCTGCACTGCCGGCCGGTCATCTGACAGAAAGCCAGAAGGTATTTCTCACTGCCAAGTGAAGAGGCCAACTTCCATTCCTTCTGCTCAGCCTTAGCTCCTCCAATTTTCCCTGACCTCCTGACCCAGTGCAGCTCGACTGTATGAGCCCCACAATAACATTCCACAACTGCTGCATGTTCAGCGTTGACAAACGGACAAACTTGAACTTGACAGTTCAGACGTAAGCGCGCTGCTTATTTAGCTTCTTAAACAAACAAATAGTAGTTTGCCTAACTGGTACAAACACTACGTGCTTATACATGCAAACACACCCATGTTTATAATAAAATGTTTGATTGCACTGCACACAGCGCTTACATTTCATAAGAGAAGGATACGTTGCAAAACGAATACACAAACAAACAGGATGTAAACTCACAGTGAAACCAACGCACTGGCCTGTGTTTAAACTAAAAGGGATGCAAGGACAAGTTTGATGTAACCGGTTTAATTTCTGAGTTAAAATGAATTATGCTGCTGTCACATTGCTGAGCAGGGGAAGGATGTGGCGGATGTGAAGCGAGTAGAGTAAGCATGCCTGCCTGTGTTTAAAAATGATTGATTAAGCTGACACCGGCTCAGGGGTGCAACACCGCTCTATTTTTCTCCCTCATTATGTAAGGCTATATTTCAAATCAGGAGTGCACTGGAGGAAGACACCAGAGACACCAGACAGGACACCCTTCAAACAAAAAGTTTATCAGACAACAGCCAAGGAGACTGATGAGTTTCCTGTCGAATCTTGTTTTACATAGTTATATAGTACAGTAGTAGTATACAGTGTAATTATTTTATATATTTTAAAAATTCATGAATTCTGACTGATTCAGGCTGACTATTTGGCTGATCATTTAAACGGCTAGATCACTATGATATTGCTCTCGTCCTTGTACTTCACTTCCTGTCTATTTAAGCAGCAGAAACAAAATATAAACTCTCAGAATGACGCGTTTTTCATGCGGACATGGTGACATATCTTTGTTGCCTTACAAATCGGACATCAGAACCCAAGCCTGGCAAACACGCAGTTCTTTGCATGCTCGTGCAGTGCAGGGAGCCAGAGTGTAATGAAAGAGACATATTAATGGCCTTTCACTTATTCATGTGTCGGAAATGAAGAGGCACAGTCACATTTTGAAACGGTTGACAGAATAAAGAGCCAACATTGGGGAAATGATTGTATTTATGATTTCACTCTGACAGATGAAGGGACAGAGAGGGAGACTGACTGACACATTTCTGACAGTTCAAAGTGTTAAATGATATGATGTATGGCAACATACAGTACTCAGATACGGGGACACTCGCTCTTACTCTATACAGTATATCTTCACTTCAGGAATCGGAGCCTGATGAGTGCAGACCTCGGAGGCGGCTGAAAAAAAGTGCTGTGATTTCAGCAAGCAGAAAGGCTACTGTACAATACGGAGCAAAGCATATAGGAGCATAAAACCCAATTTTAGTGTAGTTACTCCACTTGCTTTACCTTTTTACAATATCGGCAAACACCATAATCCACAGTGTTTCTTTACTTGAGTATCTTCCTCAGAGACTGTGCTAACAATAGCACCACCTAGCAGCAGCTTGACCACAGTAAATCAGAGTATGCTTAGTGTGGTCACTAGGTTTTTATCGAAAAAATATGAGCATGTTAATCAATAGTCCAGGAGGGTAATTCAATGATTTTATTGTTTAAATCATAAACTTTCGTTTGTTCAATCATATTAGTGAAGACGTTTTAAAAGATGTGTTCATTTTGTCCTTTACGCAGCCTAATTACAAAAGACCGAACTTCCTCTGTCAGAGCGAGGACTGACTCATGGCGTGTGTGTAGAGTTCATATAACTGGGGACCAGAATGATTTTCTCAGTTAAAAATCAGAAGGTGAAAAATGGTGTGGTTATTTGCGCCTGACAGAAGTTAAGAGCTTTTCCCTACGGCCCGCTGTCTCCCTGCTGACCCGCAAGGCAGCCTTCTCCTCCTGCATGCGCTCACCTTGCGAGATCACACCTCTACAGCGGCTCCACAGCAACTGTGCTGTCTGGGCTTTTAGCGCGAGGCTTCCGCTGGCTTTCTGAATAAGTGCAGATTTTAACTGAATGTATCACTGTGTCTGTTTGTGTTTGTGAGCAAAAGTTGAATCGGAAGGTAAAGCGAAACAGCAGGTGATTTACGCGAAAGGTCAAGGTTTGATACTTGTGTAATTAGTGGTGTAATTGCTGCCTGGTTCTGAGGGTGATCAGAGACTCCTGTGTGGCACACAGGTCCCACAGGTAGACATCAAAGCAGTGTGTGGGGAAGAAGAATCTCCATTAGACTACCTAAAGGTTGAGAGGAGAGGAAGAAAGCCCACATCCAGGCCAGAATACTTCACATGAACCAATACCTCCACAACATGAATATACATCATACAAGAACAGGCCAGAAAAACCACAATTACAACGTACTAGAAATTGTTGTGTATATATAATTAGTGCGATCTTATAGGTCGTGTAAACGTTACAGTAAGAAGGCACGATGTGGCTGAAATAACTGCCTTTAATATATGTCATGTGAGAAATTATAATCCGCAAATCCTACAATATGGCAAATATTATTTAGACTTGTCTGTCGACACAGCGAGTAGTCGTCGGCCTGCACTGTTGCATGTGATGATGAAAACCAGACAGTAGCGCGCTGCCAGCCTGATCCTATCTGACAATCCTCGCCCATCTGACATTACTGTGCGGTCTCTGATGTTGGGCGGCTGCTAATTTAGCCTTTAGCTCCATGGTACCGTAAATCACAACACTCAGGAAGACAAATGTCAGAACACATGTTGCCAGACTGTGTCTTTGAGCAGAAGATTCCTTTAATTGGGTGTGCAGGGACTGGGTCCAATCCCCAGCACCCTCTTCTTCTTCCTCCTTCCTCACTCACCCTTTCTCTTTGCCTCTCTCAACATACTAACAAAAGGCAGAGAGATGAAAAAGACAGCGCCAACCCATCCCTACTTTGTGCCATTATAGAACAGACACACTAGGGGTAAAGAGGTACGATGCTGAACATCAAGGAGAGCTTTATATAACTCTCTTTTTATTCGCCTTGTTTCATGTTTATTTTACTTCTTCAAGCTATCATGTCTGATTGACACTGCTCCCTGTCATAACAACCATTATTCATCGAACCAGTTTTTGGAATACAGTGATAGCTTCTGGATATATTTGTCTGAGTTTAGGAAAATGTGTAAAGAATCAAAAATGCTCTCCAAAGTATGTTCGGTGTCATCTCATCATCAGTGTTATGATTCCACCCTTCCCCTTCCTCCGCTCACGCACACTCTGAACTTCAGCAGAGGGAATAGAGATCATAAAGAATAGATATTCAAAGGCTTTAACACAAAAAGACTTTCCTCAAAGCCTGCCTCTCTCTGGATCCACTGGGCTACGGAGGGCGAAATGTCCACACAGACAAATCACAGGGTTCAAGTGAGAACATTTTAATTCTGGTAAAAACCAATTGTTGACAATTGAGAGCAGCAGATGTGCATTTCATTATATACTGAACATGTGTACAAATGTAAAACCTACAAGTTTGTCAACACTGAAGTTTACGTGCTTAAACTCATAATCCACATAATGTTTGAAAACTTATAAGTGTAAAATCTAATTCCCTCACTAACTGTAAAAACATCTAACAACACAAAGTCGAAGGCTGCACAGCACACCCACTCAACCAATACACTGTACAAATCAATACATAAATATTCTGTAGGCTATTAACAGAAGTCCAATGTATGGAATTACTTGTTGCACGTTGAAGTTCTAAAACTGAAATGAGCTTAGAATATGTACTGCAGATGTTTTTAAAATTATATTAAATCCATATAAAAGTAATTCCTCATTTATATTTAAAATATAAATTCAGGTTTTGAAACCAAAGCAAATAAACTGATCCACAGATTAGAAAATCTGTGGATTATTCCTGAAAATCAAGGTGTTGTTTGTGACCACATGTACAAACTAATCAATAGGCAAATGTTGTAGTTTGCATTGTCCACATGGTTCAGCAATTTCTTATCAATTATAGACACACTTATAGTATAGTTTCTGTAGCTGCATGATTTGATCAAAGTCACATTCACACAGAATCCTAGAAAATTAAACAGCACTATTCTGCCACTATACAAACATGCAGGCTGAGGCTGTAGCTAAACACAGCTGCAGACTTAAGTCCGAGTTTTTTACACTATGATGCTTCTTAATGTTGAATGAATGAATAATGTGGACCTCTCTTAGAAATGTCCTGATCTGACTGGATCGTTCTTCTGGGGCATTAATGCGGCGGCTGAGGCTTTAATGACGTCACTTCTTCAATACAATTTGAGTCACTTATAAAAACATTTAGATCAAGCTTGTGCAAATCATAACCATCCGATTTAAATATGTTACAATATTGCGTAGCTTCGCTGTATTTATGTAACCAAGTAATCCAACCTTGTCTGATCCCATCTGTTTTACAGGCTCTGCACTGGTGCAGATCACGCTCCTGTGTATCAGATTAGTGCATCAATAACTGAAAGCAGTGTATTAAACAAATTAATTCTGCAAGAACTGAAGCAAACTATATGAAAATGTTCATCTGGAATAAGCAACAGGGTCAAAGTGATAAGAAATTTCAATGAACGCTTTTCTGCCTGGAATAACATTCTCAAAGTAATCTTTCCTGGCTCACACAAGCATCGTGTTGCAAGCCCTAAGGAACACTTATTTGCTTAAATCATCTGACAGGCGATTCACATCATTTCTGTTTGTTTAGGCAAGGCCCTGCTTAGCAGTAGGAGTGACAGGCCATGAGCTGCACAGCACCACTCTAATGGGCAGAGCTGGACACAGACAAAGAGTCTGGACTCCATTCAGTGTCTCTGCCCATTATCTGGCTCCGGGCCAATACCCAGAAATTAATTTTTATTCCTTTCAGCGCCTATGGTTCCCAGTGTATTACTCAGCCTACAAGGCTGTGCAAACTTTAATTAATACACCTTAAGTCAATATGTCATCTTCTGTGTTACTGTCAGAATCTGAAGAGAGCACTGACTTACTGAAGTAAAATAATTTCACCACAGCCAATATATACAGTAGAGCCATGTTTAAACAGTGTACTGTGTATATTAGATAGATCAGAGGATTTGAAAGTGCATTCAGTCTGTATACGACAATCGGACAGATTAAAAACAATAACTCAAAATCTAGAGACATTCCACATTTTTGATGAACTGTAAAATCACATTATCTGTTGTCTACAGAATGCACGTAGTTCACAGGTGGATTCAATTCTTTTGTTTACTTATTTATGGTCTTTATGACTAGAACAGAGCATCATTATTCTCTTTAAAATTCAAGTGTGACCAAACTTTTTAAAACTATGTTTTAGAAAAAAGTGTGGACTGCTAAAATTCACCAAGACGAAAATAGACAGCCTGTAAAGAAAATTACATAGAGACAACAGCCAAAGCTGTCGTTTTCCCCAAGGTTTTCTAAAGCCTGAATTGTTCACAGTAATGTTTGTCTTCAACAACAAAACAAGTCTCTTCTCTTTTTCCTAGGTGGGTTTTTTTCCCCCGCCAGACCCCATAGTGAGCAGCAGGCACCTTTTATTGATCAACACAAAGTCCCAAATAAATGAGCGCAGAATGAGAGCTATGCTCCAGGGAGTTCAGGGGAGCTGCAGCTCCATAGGTTCCCATCAATTTTAATCACTCCACTAATGAAGAGGCTCCTCTCTGCTGGGTGTCCATAACTCACGGTGCCGGAGCTGCAGTACTTCCACTACCTCAATCAAATCATTTCTACACAGCCCGCTTCTCTTTACAACTCTAATGACCTTTTGAAAATAAACAATGCCTGCCTTAACTGAGCTGAAAAATTGTAATAAGAATAAAGACGTGTTTGACAAAAAGAATGCAGACTGGAAAGAGTCTGCTAATCAAGCTCACTTCAACTTGTGCACCAACACACAAAGCTTTTCTAATGCATTCACAATGCGTAAATCACCATATGAAGATGTAGAACACGCACGGCAGTCTGAGGTAAAGTGACTTAGTTTGACTGTTGCTAATGAGAATTAATTAGTGATCATCATTCCTTGCAAAACATTAATTAGTTGCAAGAGAAAAAAAATATTTGATTTGAGAAAAAAAACACTTTGAATAGATGAGGTAATTTGCTAAAGGGGGAAATTATATGTACTCAAAGCACTGTAACAAGATATGAACATGTTCTCTTTGTATCATCTGCTGTACTGTACACACACATTTCTATTTTTTTCTTTTCCACTGTGTCAATAAGTCAAACTTCAAGCCCATAAATATAACCTGACTGATCTGGGCCTTTCTGATAGTGTGTAATCGCTTCCTCTCATCCGTTTTTTATCCTCCCAAGTTTTTCAGAAGTTATTGAAACTCCAGAACTCTGAACTAGCGATTCATGTACACACACATCCTGCGCACACAAACACCCACACTCATATTTTACTTCTCGTGACGTCCAGAATCTTTCTCCAGCATCTGCTCCACTCACTGTAGGTAAAGGAAAAAATCCATCACCTTCCCCCTGGGTTTGCATAAGCCGCTCAAAGAGGTGAGTCACTGCCATTGGGCTATTTGTTGCCACGTTCTGGGATTCGCCCTGTCTTTTCAAATTTGATATCTGAACTGTGCGTTGCAGGCATGTTGGCTCCGTTTTGACCCAGGGTGATAAGAAGCATTAGGTATTTGCATTATAAGCTGCTTCTTGAAAACGTAACAAGATACTTCTGTATATGTGGTTATGCAGTTAACATATCTGGAGAGACCACTTTATTATGACATATGATGTCATCCAGTTCTACTGTAGCAGCGCAATACTGTGCGCACTATAATATAGACACAATACAAAAACAACAGAAAGCATACAGTCGAACTGAAGCCCTCTCTGGGTGACCCCTCAAGTGGAACACATTACATTCACTGTGATTAAGAGCTTGCTCTGAGAGCCTATGGTGAACATTGATGTTTGATCTTTCATTTGTGATGTAGCACATGGGGCACTCTTTGTGTGTAGTTGTTATAGCCTGTGGGCACACTGTGCTGTCTGCGCAGGCCGGGGCAGTGGGCCAAGTGGACAGAGACATTGCTCCCATCTCTGCAGCTGGCCTGACCTGTTCATACATCCACATCAAGGGCGGCTGTGACCAGCTCCAGTGTTGCTCTTTAGACGTCGGGTTGGGAATACTCGTGACACATCGCTGCAGTACAGAAAAACTGCTGCAGATTCAAATACTAAAAAAGTGTTGTAGTGTTAGTTGGAAACCAATTGTCATTTCTACAGCACTTACAGCCACAACTTGTTATGATGTATCCCTTAGGCAAACAAGGACAAAATCGTTCCTTGTGAAACTAAAATTAAAGAGCAACATAATGACTACGAGCTGATGAATGAGGTTGCGTAGCAGGCATGTCCATGCTAAGATGCGTTGGTGATTATCGATCAAACTAAGCAACCTGATGGAGCTGAGTGAAAGTCACCTTGATATAATTCTGGCTATCAATCACTGGGAGTGCACTCTTAGTCATGGTTGGCAGTGCCATTAGCATCACCATGGCATTGTTTGGTGAAGACGACAGGGCTGTTCCACAGTGATTAACACAATGAAGAATCATATCCTCCTGTCCCACTGCAGCGTCTATTGTTTCCCATTTAGCTCGCTAATCTCCTCTGGAAGCTTCATCTCTGCATTGTAACTATCCCAAAATGTCTCAGATGTCACAGAAACATACTGCACTTGCCTCTGTGTTTGTATTTTAAGGCCTTGAATTGTCGAGCAGTTGTATCACAATGAGGAAATCTACCGTGGATAATCTGCTGAGAATAAGGTACGGTGCTGCCAGGAGATCGCTGAAGGTTTTTTCTTTTCTTTTTTTTTTTTTTTTTTTAAACAGACCTCTTAAGCCCTTCCTTTTGCTTTTGTAAACAACTCTGGATGTTAAAAAGGCATTTACATTAACTGAAATTAGCCAAGGCCAGAACTACATCCCAGATCAATTTCTATGTGCTTCATTCGATTTGTGTTTCATCTATACAATTACAGTATCACCCCTGAGACACTATAGTCAGCAAGTTGCAATTAAGCTTCACAGCAGCACTATTTACATCACACCAGTCCTCTGGACGTAGGACACACACTCGTGATCATTACTTTTATCATACACTGCCGTCCAGGTACGAGCTGTTTCAGCGCCAGTGTTCACTCGCTCAACACCTGGTCCGGGTTCAAAGAGCACAACACATTTGCCCTTGGCTCTCCCATGGTCTGCATTCGGAGGTGAACTATGGGCTTCCTAAAGGTTCTGTGTGGTTGGGAGACATATGGCTTAGCCTGGTGTTATGTAACCCTCAACCCTCACCATCTGCCTGGAGGCCCAGGTGTGCAGAGCTTGCCAGCCTCCAACTGATTCCAACACCACTGGCGCTCTGTCATTCATGGCTTTTTAATCTCGCCACCATCCCTTCCCTTGTTCCAATTACCAGACATACACATGTACAAATAAGCTTCATTGTTACCTGTGAAACCCCTTCCCTTATTTGGCTTCACAGAGGAAGTAAGGATCAAAAAAACTTCTACTGTGAATGTGGGAGGGAAGACGTAGCGGGACGGTCGTGCCCAGCATTTGTTGACAGGAGGGCCCAGTGCACAGAGCAGGCTGGGAGTTATTGGAAAATAAATCATAAATCATCTCACCTCAGTGACAAGGAAAGGGCCTCGCAGAGAGCGCATCTCCTGTGTGGCCAGTCTGACTTCATTTGATCGCCTGCTTCTGTAATGCTCATGCTAATACAGCTCTAACGAGTATGCACACACCACACCAAGGGTGGATCATTAAGGAGAAGGACTGAGACATGGACGAGGAAGGAAAACTTGAGTCCCAGTAACAGAAATAACTTTGACCCTTCTACGAGCGCAACTTAAAGTTCATTCCACAAACCCGCCTAATTCCCATGAGGCGTCTAGGCTAGTTTCTACCCCGAGGTGATTTAGCCAGCAACCCATCCTTTCAAAAAAAAAAATCTATAGAGGGACATGAAACATGGTGGGTGGCTTAATATCCAAAGCCCTGACAAGCTGGTAGTGAGAGTGCAAATGCTGCAAAACCAACAAATGTATTTGCCTTTACAAATACAGTGCATCCAGTCAGGTGATCAAGCCTTTAGTAAATATTGAGTGGAGGGGTGTCCCAGCAGCGTGGTCTGCAGATTTATCTGTGGAGAGGAGTACAAAGATGAGCCCCCACGAGGATTCAGGGAGAGATGGCTCGTGTTTGATCACCCATCAGGTGTCAGCGATGTTTCGGCTGTTAAAAACACAGGAGAGGCTGCCGCTCTTGTTTGTGCCAAGCACATCTCTTCAAAGAGCCTCGGAAGCTCTGTAGCTCCTCATTTAAATGAGAAACTTTCTTTCCGCTGATAGCAAGCACTGGTGGATCTCCTGTTGACACAGGACATTTTTCCTGTGAAAACACATCACTGTTGTTTTTCTGTCTTGTGGTGAGATGGTGATTAATGACCAATTTTGAGATTCTATCAAAGCATCTGTGCTGCTCTGCAAATACACCCTAATTACTACACATTGTTACGAGCGTAGGAGAAAGAGAATATCACATGAATGTTGAGACCAGAGGAAAGAACAAGGTTTTTGTTCTTGATAAATATTTATATATTTAAAACACTTTAAACAAAGCTGAATTATTTCTACCTAGATAAGTTAATTTTTTGCTTTATTGTCTTGCACTGCACAAAAAAAAAAGCTTGCTCTCAGCACATGCTTGATCAGTTTTAATTGCCACAGTTCTCACCTCTCCCAAATAAACACAAAGTTGAAAGTAAAAGAAAGGAAAAAAGGGAAAGCATGAAATGTATTCCCGTATACTATGATATGGTAAATGTTAGCGCCCGCTGCATCGCACTCCATATCACTTCGCTCCATATGAAAAATAGTTTGCTATTTTGGAACCCCCTGGCAGCCATAGTGGATCACCACAGACCCAGAGCTCATTTATCTTTTGTCAGAGATGAAGCCAAACTAACGCCATCTCCTGAAGCTGCTAAAGAATGAGGAGGGACGTAGGGAGGGTAAAAATAAACCTGGAGCCCAGGTAGCTACACAAAGAAGTCATTCTACAAGTAATGGGTGGCTTCTGAAAGTGGAACTCTATGTGGAGCTGCCTCTCCGCTTGGAAACGAGACTGTTTAATGCGTGTATGTGTATTCAGCCACTGTTGCCTCCAATGAGAGGGGGCTGCATAATGAGAAATGGGAGGGGGCAATAATAATGTTTCCTGCCAAGATGCAGGACCAATTAAATTATGATTTTGTTAGGTCCCACTTAAAGCCGCTACAAATTCATCAACGTTAGAGTCAAAAGAAAGGATGCTTCTATACGTCATAATAAAGTGCTGCCAGACCGGTCTCACAGCACCTCACCATCAAATTAATAATTGCAGTAAAACCACAACTGGTATAGGCAGATAGCAATGCCACATTTCTACAACACAGCCTGCAAACACGACTCATATGAATATACTGATTCCAATCAGAAATATAATTAGATATAAAAAGCAGGTTCTTACAGGGCAACAATAGTAAGAATCATATGTGCCTATAAGAATTTAAAATTTAATGCCTAAGTCATACAAATGCTTGAGAAAGCTTGTTTTGAGTGCATACTGTAGCAGTGCAAAGCAGCCATGTTCAACCACTAATGTTTTACAAAGCACAGAGCAACATTTCATTAGGTCTTTGCATTGCTCACGGAACAGCGCATTTCTGTAATCAAGGTAGTTTTGGTGAAGCTTCGCCTCAGTCCTCTGTTATATATTACAATAGCACCTCCTGGATGTGGTAACCAGATCACAATCCAAAAAACTGTAACATTATGAATTGAAGCCACAGGTAAGAGCATTTCAGTTCCAGCACACAAAGTCCAGAATTCCCAAAAACTGACTTTCCTCCATGTTGTCCCTCATCGCTACCTCTTTACCCTTTCCCTCTGTCTGTCCCTTTACAGCACCAGGTACAGGACACACAGAGCCAACCCAACGCATAAAAACTGTGTTGCATGCACAGAGTAACTGGCTGTCGGCCATACACTCTAAAAATCTTACTTGGCTTTAGCAGTTTACACAAACCTTTGATACCCTGCAAACGTATATATCCCTGTTGCCATGAATAAGCCAGTTAAATGAATATTCCTTTACACCTGTGGTGCCCCAGATCCAACCGTCTGCCAGCAAAAAGACATCGCCACCAGCTACAGCCTCCCTCTTTGACTCAGTGCTACTATATTTCAAATATTGCAAAAAGTCATGATAATCCTTGTAGTATTACTAAAAGTACAACTTCTAGAGAAGAATTTAGGGATAGACACAGTATTGTGTATTTCAGCCTCTACAGACAGCAAAAAGTAAATCCTTACATCCACACTGTTCATGTCACATACAGTATCCGCCTAATAATCACTCAAACAATCCACCATGTAATTAACACAGCAACACAACTTTGACAGGCCTCAAATGGAAATTACAGCACAGCAACTCATTCCGCCACGAAAAAGTAGAAAAAGAAATAAATGAAGTCCTTCCTAATAACATCATTACTGAGCATCTTCCTACTGTACTTTCAGTTCAGCATATAAACATCTTCTACTTCTTTTTCTTTCTTCTGATAGCTCTTATCTAGAAATAGCAAATGCATTTGGAGGGGAAATGCCAAGAGAAATACTATATGTCACAGAATAAATCATGCCACATATTCACAGGCCATATGATTAGCCATGCTATGCATTTTTTTCAGCTCTCTACATGATTGAACAGATCTATGATGCAAAAACTGGAGCTGTAGAGTAGCCCGTCTCCCTGACAAGGCAATGATAGACCAGGCTGTGTCTGCTCAGAATGAGCCATCTGTGGGACCTGGTGCAGAGCTGCTTGTGGACAATATGACAGTCCTCAGGTATATCTCTCAGCATGGTGCAGGCTGATAGTGTAGCGGGCTGGTGTGATACACTGCTTGGTTACTGTTACAGATGAGTGACCCTGATGTGTCTGACTCTCTGTCTGCCTACACTCCCGTCTTTATCTGCAGACCTCGTGGAAGTTCCACTGTGGAGGTAGGCAGACAAACACAGAACCAGCACACAGCCAGTGGGCTTGTCATTGGGAGAACACACCATGACTAAAAAAGGCCCAGCAGTGATTGCCTCTCCATGCCTGATGTGGTCTGATGATGGCTCATCCCTGGCCCGGAGATGAGAACCCGATGAACTGTCAGGAGCCAAACAGCTTTAAATGAGAAATCAACAGGCAAGAGCTGCATACAGGGAACATAATAGACGCACTGAAACGCTCAGACATTTCCTTGCAGGTAGTAATATGATGACTTCTCTGTCTCTCCCTCCACCGCAACCAATATGTCGAGATATCGCCTTCAATCCTCTCCACTTAAACACAACAACTAGCCACATTCTCACTACAGCGTCTTGTTAATTATAAAACTGCTGAAACAGACTGTATGCATTGTTTCATGTTGCAAAGCTTTTATCAAAGAAATTTATTATTCTTTCTCGCGGTAAAAGATTTCATCACATCTGCAGAGCTCGGGAGCCGGTTGACTTTGATCTCAATGTGTCGTTTTAATCAAGTTCCAAAAAAAGGACGTCTTCATTGTTGCAGGCTGTGGCCAGACTGCACTGGGAGACATATGCTAAGTTTATCTTCACCAAATACATCAGCAGCGCTTTAATATTTTTCCTCTATAATGGTCTTCTTTCCCATTGCACTGGGCCCATTTGGCATTATTTGCTGCTGGGCATGACTTCTTAATAGAAACGGAATTCCAATTTGACTCTCCCGCTTACCAGCCTTAATTTAAAGACAGGCTGTCCGTAGCCTTGCAAAGTGGAGGGGAGTAATTTGAGCTTTGCCACTGCTGAATAAAGCATAATTCCTGTTTTTTTTTTTTCCTTTTTATTCTTTGAAGACTACAAATGAATTAACTGTATTTCTCTGTTTTCTTCTCATTCACTGAGATTACACTGCATTGTGCTGTGAAATTCAGCTTAATCTTTGTATGACGAGATGCTCATCCGTTTTGTTTGTCCCCCCTGCAGAGTGGTCAAAGTATAGGGTCGTGGTGGGGCTGGGGTTCGAAGAGTTTCACACGTTTGCTCAAGGACACTTAAAAGGATGGATGTATCCTGTCATGGGTGCCTGAACTCAGACCTTAGGGATGAAGGAGCACCAGATCACCGCCGTCTAACTTCAGAGCTTTGAAATTTGCAGTTTGAATCCCTCAGCACAAAAAAGTACCGAAGGTTTGCTCACTTTAGCTGCAATAGCACAAGTATTAATAATATAATATTAGCTTAAAGGCAACAGACACAATAGAGCTGCTAATTGAGTGTATAATTACCAGAACACCACGAGAGGCAAAGTGGCTCATCTGAGCTCTAACAAGCCTGTGACCAGTGGCTTCCTTGAGAAGCTCTTTGAGAATTATTTCCTGATGCTTGCGTCTTATTATGTGCAATGATAGAAACAGCAGAGACAATGAATTCAGCTCCAGTATTCTTAGAAAGGCCAACTGTCACATTTCCAGGTGAAGCAGAATATCAAGCCCGACAGTTTATTCCCTTCTCATTACCTGATCATTTAAAGATAGCGTATCCTGTGTACACACGTATTTACACATAATTAACCAAATCAATATAGCCTAATATAACCACACAGTCAGAGAGGCAGTTCAGTGTGTTTGCGATGGATGGATGAAGAGGGAGAGAGGGGAGAGATGAAGGGAGAGATGGCTGCCCAGTCTGCTGGCACTCAGACCCAGCTGGGTTGTGGGGAGGCAGTGGCTGCCTAATGAGCCTCTCTCACCCTAGAGAGCTCACCCCACGCCTCCCCCTAGAGTCCCTAATATAAGGATGAAGGGCTGCGCACACTCCATCACTATCACATGTGTTGCTTTTCCAACGCGCAGCGGGGGACTTGATGAAAACACAATCTTCAGCCGTAAAACAGTCACTTGTCTCACCAGTTAGAGCCGTCGTAACCCACAAGAAAAACACAGCAAGCACTTCCTGTTTGCAGAGGCACATTTACCACTGAGCCATTTTAATCACACTCTCTTCAGTGTCTGCTTTCACCAAGACTGTTCACGAAACATTCTCAGGGGATCAGTTTCACAATAAAAGCACCATAATGTCATTACTAATGACCACCAGCACTAATGTGGTAGCGGTGGATGCTGCTCTTTGTTTAGAGAAACACTGTAAACACATTTGACCTGGCAGATTTAAAATTCATGGCTTGTCAATGAAGTCTTGCTAGCGTTCTTAGGCTTGTGAAAACTCTGCTTAATGGCCTCTGCTTTGTAAGGCCATAGCAGTAGTTCAACCTCTGCACGAGAATAGTCCCCAGACAGTTGTAAATTCCAATAAAAGGCTCATGCCAACGTGAGCGTGAGTGAGTTATTCTGTTACGGAGGGTAGTGGGCTGAACTCCAGTGGGCCCTCTTTCCATTATTGCAGCTCCCCAGTGCCTAATGGTCAAGGCCCGTCTCCACTGGGTAAATGTTTATCCTACAATGAGAAAAGAAGAGGCTCACCACAAACAGGAATACAGAGGCCAGCATGGGCACGGAGATAATGAGCTACTATCAGCCTCCCTGCCTAAGCCACAGCCAATGCTCATTACAGCCCTGGTGATGGGCAGGACAGCTGAATGCACTCAGTCAAGTGGTTTCCACTCGAACACAGAGAAGCCTGCCTTCATATTCAAAACGAGAGCGAAGGAATCAACAGTGAAAATATTTGAACAATCTATTCAAACACCTTGTGGATTGTACTGGAGGCAGGCGGCCAGAGAGCAGTTGTTGAGAATGGGCAATGAAGAGACTCCGGCAGTTCACTGGGTTTTTTTGTCATGGGCTGCCAAAATGGCTTTGATTTACTGAGGGACCTATTGATAATTAATTGTATCATCTGTTTCCTCCTCCACTCGAGCCAAGAAAAGCGAACCCCAACTCTTCATCAGAGGCTTGGGCACAATTCATTCCATCAGAGAGGGTGATTGGACCGAAGCTGGCTGTGCAGGCTGTCAGCAGATGGCAGCTAAAACTAAACACCTTTTACACTCGGCCCCAACAAGAACACGCACTCATGAGCCCAGAACTTTGCCAAGGTATCGAGGAAACAATTAATAGTCTACTTGTGAATTTCCCACTATGGCTGCCGCTTGCCTAATTAAATAAGTTGGAAGGTAGGGAGCGTCCTCGTGCCTGGTCCCCACATTAAGCTGTAGGGGCTGACTCTGCAAACAGCCGTTCCTTATTTCTTCATTCCTTAATTCAACCGGTTAAATATGGCAGGTTTAGGCTATCGTCAACAGTTGTGACAGTCTGAGGATTTAATAGCTGCTGTCTGCACTACTGTGTCGCACAAACTCAGATCTCCCACACATCTCTGAAATTGTTGCTGTCTACAGCAAGCTACAGTACATGGCCGTATATGGAACATACTTTTAGCTCAATAATTCATAATCTTGGAGGGATGCTGAATAATTGAAGTGAACTTGGAGGCCTTTCAGCTCAGAAGAGCTTTGCATGTGGCTGATGGATCTGTGGGATTCAATGCACATTACAGGGGGAGAGGGGAAATATAGTGCTAAGCTGTGTTTCTGTTTTCACTGCTCATTCATTGATCAATTATTCAGCCCGGCCTTCTCACTGTGACCCACAGTTCTGAGAAAAGGCCTGAGTCTTCTCAGACTTAGACGAGTCTGTGACAGCACAGACTCGTCTAAGTCATTTACTTCTCTTATTGTGCTGCATGTTATGCTCCTGCCAGCGTGCTCTTATAAAGTGAATTTCATAAGACACATTAAACCAATCTCTGGATAATTTTTTTGTGTTGTTCAGCTTCGGTGGCAAGGGCTTCAAAAATTACAGGAGCTGCCTTTCATCTTCTTAAATGAGTCAAAGTGGTGAAGCTGCTTATGAAATGAGCAGCATGGCCACTTCAGGCAACTCTGTCTCTCTCCTTGTTCTTCTTTAGTCTGGGGAAAGAGGTGAAAAGGGGAGGCAGTGTGCCTTTAGAAAGCTGGGGGGTCCGGTTCCCCAACTGAGCGTGGCTTTATCACACAGGCCTTCTCATGAGTGCTGGATCTTTTAATCAAAGACAGTTTTACAGCAAAACCAGCCTTGCAGCCAGCATGACTGGGAGTGTCTAATTAACACAAAAAGAAAAACACAGCACTTGTGCAAAGTCCCTGAAAACAGCGACCTCCATCACTGCATCCGAGATCCTTCCACTCCCTAAGAACAGTGTTTTCCACAGGCTGGATTGCACACTGTGATTTTAAGGTTTATATGAATAGAACAAATATGGCATTGAAGGCATTGCCTATTGTAAACCAGTCACCAGCTCTTTTAAGTACAGAAAAGAACCTTCATGTCTACTACAGGACGGTGCAGTACACTTTTCCACACCATGTCCACTTAAAGTGCAGTAAGTAAAGACAGAGCTGCTGGGAAAAAACAGAGATTGTTCATTATGCAGAATCAGCCCTCTGGGATTACGTTTGCATTGTTTAAAGCTCAAATAAAGTAAGTGTACCTATTGAGGCCAAAAGACATCCACACTGATTCAGAATAGCCTGATATACAACCGTTTAGAGGTCAAGCTGAGCTTTGTCTGCTATGATTTATGATCCACTTGCTCACCTACAGCTGTAGGGGAGAATACATGTCATATAACATTGCTTTGTTAGAAAAACACAGTTTGATACCGTGTTGATAGATGGATTTGAAGTTACTTGGGTTTTCTGACATGAGCTGAGTGTGTTTTAGACAGAGGTGTTTAATCTTCATCCTGACTGGTAGGCTCCTCACGTCCCCTGAGCTTCTTGTTTTCCTGTATTGATTAAAATCTGCCCTATCCACCTTCCTGGTGTAAGAACTCCTTCAAAGAAGGCTCAGTGGGATTATTCAGTAAGAAAAACTTACCCCAGTCTTTGTTCTGCTGGTTGCTCTACCTTGTTCAACGAGGCAAGTCTATGGGCCAATACCGGTACAGAGAAATCTTGTTTACGAACAGGCGGTCAGCAGCGAGGCCCTTGGTGAATGCTACATTTTCATAATGTATATCAGGTAATTTATCGTAACACTACATTAATAAGCTTATTGGGAAGATTGCGACGGCAACAAGAGAAAGCTAAAGGTGACTTTCGCACAGCACGGACAGCTTCCCTGTTATTTCAGTTTGACCCCTGAAGCTGCAGCCTGCACCGAGCAAATGAAGCACGGATTGAAACAGGGGATTAGTTTGGAAATGAGCCCTGCCCTATCTTTAAACACGGACTGGCTGAGCTGGGTAGCTTACCTCTTATCGTTTTTCATTGTTGCTAGAGTTAAGGAAATAATTTGAACACACACATTCACAGGTCCGTGTCTGTGGGTATGTTCTACAAAAGGTATGGTGGCAACAACCACTTAATTCGTGATTAGGGCTTTATTCAAAGCCGTGTTTATTCTCCCAGGAATTCATTAGATCCAGAAGCTGCTTCATTTTTTTCCCCCCTTTCCTGCGACTCATTCCCCCAGTGAGGTGATTTAATGCTAGTCTCTAGATGATAAAAAACTGAAGAGCATGACCACAAATACACTGAATACATTAGCTCTTTTTTCTTCCAAACACAAGGAGGGTTATTCTATCATGCAAATTACCCGACGCACAAACACATTTCTCTTGCGTCTCATTCCACAGACATCAAATTATTTTAGGTTTAGTGCCAGGTGACTTACCTGTACTGTTTTAATGTTGCTGTTGAAAAAACTAATGCCGTTGTTGTGGCAGATACAACTAAAAAAAAAACATTCTGTGTCACGAACTTTTCAATGTGGATTAATCCAATATACCACTGCAAAGGTAAACACTTTAAAATGAATAAAGTCACGTTCTTAAGGTTATGAGATGCTCAGCTTCTCAGTGGCAGTTAAAAAAATTCACTATACACACACACAATACATTTATTTTCTTCTTTACTTTAACTTTGAACTTTCTGAATTACAGTATTTAATTATTCACATGATAAAAATATATACAACCCATGATTTCATTCATCATTATTTCTCTTAAAAGCCTGTTAGCCTGTGTAGTTATTCTTTACTGAATGAAGATGCCAATTGTTTAGAATAAAATTATCAGGTTTTTACGTACACAAGAATTTACTTATATAGATCGATACCATTTTTTTTTATTCTGGAGTGAGACTTTTAACAGCATACAGAGAACAGACTAATGTTTTGTCTGCAAATTGAAATAAAAGAATAAAAGGTGCCTTGATGCTGAAGCTAGAAATTAAAAATGCTGCTTTATTTTAATTGACATATATCCTGGTATGAATGCCGAAATATAATATATCCAAGAGTGTGGATTAAAAGGCAGAGCCACTAAAGGCCACGTCAGAATGTTTAAAGCATGGCTGCGGCTTCTGAATTCAATGTAAATGTTGTTATTCTCTTTTACCTCTTTCCTTCTTATTGGGATTTTAAAAACCAAAGTCTGAATCATGCTGAATCAAAAGCAGATGTACATGAAATCATTAAAACATCATGACAGGCACATACTTTACATTTTGAGCGGAGCTGCCGTGCACCATCTGTAGCAGCCAAGGGGACAACTGTTGCTTATTAAATTAGCCAGTTCCATCATTCTGATGCATCAGAGGAGGACCTGGGATCTCTGTGACCTTTTTCCCCGCCACAACCAAGTCCTTTCCTTCACTAATATAGATGCAAACTCAAGTAGGTCAAGCACCAGGTATAAATCTTACTTGGCAAGATGCTGCAGCATTTGCCAGGTATGCACCACATGCTGGCGTAACGGACTGCGAGGGAAGGTGTGGCTCAGGCATGAGCTGGGCACATGGCTGCGGCTGCCAGCAGGCTGGGACCAGATTGCCGCTGGCCGAAGGGTTTGCCTCCTACATAGGGACCAGTTGGCTGCGAGAATGTGTTTCTGAAAACAGATCTTTGTTATCAGAATTAAGCTGACGGTGCATTTATATCAGTGGTTGTAGTGGAATGTAGTGTTGCTGCAAAAGCTGAAGTTGCACAAAGTCCTGAAATGTTAATATATGCATTATACACCAATGCTTTCTAAGTAGGAGTAAGGTCAAGGTTATGCTTTTTATAGACAGCCCTTGATAAGAGAAACTGCCATGGCCATAAACCTTTTTTTACAAGTTACACAGTCTGATTTAACACTACAGCAATCGATTTTGACCTTTGAAGTCTTACTGCAGAAAGAGAGGCAATGCCCTCGCAAGCTAATACTGTAACAACGAGGAGCCCATAAAAGAATTGCAATTGACACAGCGGCTGGGAAGAAGAGAAGGCAAATCTCTTCTATGGTTTAAAATCCTGCATAACACACTATGACACTGAGAGTAATGACACCTACTGTATCTACCACTGATAACATTTCTAAAACGGTTACTGCCCTTTTACTGTGGCTGGGAATCAAACAGTACGTGCCAGCACCCCACATGATGATGACTAATGAAAACAAGATGAGGATGCTTTTCTTACAGCATATCAAAATAAAAAGTACAGTAATTCTTACAGCCTGTATTTCTGGCCTGCGTCACTCTTAAAGTAGGATGTGCACACTGGCCATTCATATGAACACAAGGGTCTTATTCCTAAAGTCCTCTGGGAAAACTCCATATTCATTTCCTCCCCTTTTCTATTACTCACAAACAAGGGCCGTGTATGTTACATTATCATTAGATTTAATCAAATGACTAAAGTAACAAGAAAAGTGTGTACAGCAAAAGAGATTAACAAAGCTGCAGTGAAGAACATCAAGTGCTACCTTTATGGCTGGATGATGTTATTACTAAATGTGCACTTGGTAAGAAAAGTGTTCATAAATTTGCAGAGCTCACATGAAGAGTGTTTTGTATGTGGGTTTGTACTCAAAATATAAAGCAACAAACAATGCTTATTGCTTTAGACAAGTGGAACCATACAATTACAGCCTCTTCAACAAACTCTCCACAACTATTAGCCTCTAAGAAACTATGACAATATTTGTAAAATAACAATATAATACCCTTTATTACTACTACTGCGTAGTGATGTAATAACAATAATAATGATCATAATTTCAGGCTAATCCATAATTAACTACCATCCACTGTAGTTAATTCTGAGCAAATCTGTGACTGTATATTTTTGATATTACATGTAATGGGCAAATGCAATGGTATGGCTTTTTTTAAAAACAGTATCATATTGTAAACCAAACTATGAGCAGCAGTAAACGAAACAAAAAAATATATCTCCATAAAATGTGGTTCTCCACTCAAATTGAGTGTCTTTGCTCATCTCTCCTCTCTCAACTGTATGAACTACATAAAATAAAATCAACTGCATGTAAGAAGTTGCTTTTTACATTTTAGAGACAATCTGTTTTGTATATGAGAAATCTCAATATCCAGGGGACAAACCTGACTGGACAGATTTTTCATAAAAGCCAAAATGTGTCCAACTTATTCACAACTCAAACACTACAAACAACTAATGCGGATACAAGCGCAGTAAACAAATATTTTCTCCCTGTTAACTTGCTGTACTACCTTCAAAATAGAACACTGACACAAATTAAAGATGTCTAGAGGAGTGCACCCAGAGTTCCAGAGGTTGAGGAGAGTTTGCAGAGGTTGCCGTGCTTAGCCAGTATAAAAAATGGAGGCCTGTATTGAGTTTGTAGGCCTGCAGCTCCAGGCAACGGTGATAAATCCACCTGTGAGAGAGCTTGTATCAGACAGGCCCAGGCCACTGGCAGATAAATCGACTGGCCCGTGCCCTGACTGGGAGAAGCATCCCTGTGGGCTTCCCTGCCGCTGAGAGTTATATTTCCAGCTCTGTCCCTCGTAGGTTGAAGCAGTGCTCCAGGATACGAGAAAGCTAAATGAAACACTAATACACCAAGTTTCCCATCAGAAATTTCCATAATTCATTTCCACACATTTCCTTGAGAGCACACTGTGGGATTCGAGGGAGGGGCTGGGAATCTAAACGTACCAGCTGTGTGAAAAGCGGTGTCTGATCAACGGCTCCGTGGCTGGGCCTTATGTTGAGAGCCAGCCACCTGACCTTACAGGTGTACTCCCTGTTTTTCTAACAAGGAACGGTAGATTTTTTTTTTCCCCTATCGCAGTGCAAGAAGGAGTTTTTGCAGTCAAAATGTGCTGTGTCTCCTCCTCCAGCCTCTTTGGATTTAGAGTTTATGGAGTTGAGAAAATCTATTATTTTATGTTTCGCATATCAAAGAAATCCCCTTTCTCAGCCATTTCATTTTCATCAATAAATAAGCCAGATTCTGCGCTTTCATTCAGCGCTTGAATCTATGTTGAATGATTTGAGGGGCTTAAAACTGCTTCAGCAGTTCTCTTTGTGTTCCTGGTTAAATGTTTCCCTCCAGTTTGTTTTTGTTGCTGTTAAACTACTTACTAAAACCATTTGTTCTCTAGAAAAATAATTCTCTCTTGGATGGCGGTGATGAAGATATTACTTTTGATGTTGTTCTCTCAGACCAGAGGCTGTTTGTGCCTGTTGGTATATTGAACCGAAGCCTGAGATGTCCAATATTACACTGTGCTGAAAAGGTTCAGAGCATATTTCATAAAGGAACATGTCCACGCTTCAGATCCAGTGTAATTGCAGTTGTCCCCAAGTCTTTGTTGAGGGATTATGATTCATTTACCCTGCATCCATGTAGAATAAATAATAATGAAAGGGAATGAGACTTTTTAAACTTTCAAACTGGATGTAAAATTTAAATAACCCATAATTTATTCTGTAACAATAACATTTAAGATGGGTGAAAAAACCTTCAAGAAAAAGGGAGCAGTAATGAGGCTTTGCACACATTGTTGGATGGAGAACAAATGTTTTGTACCAACAGTGTTTAGAACACAGAAATAGTCTGAACACCAGGTGCTGTAGAACAATATTCCCTGCAGTGTGATGAATTGGTTGACTAAAGAGGGTATTCATCCAAAAGCACCAGAGTCTGCAATATGTGATTGCTAAACCTGACAAAGTCTATAAGAAATGGCATTTTTTTAACAATCTGCAATACATCAGCCTTATTCTGAAAGATAATAATGACATCAATTTCACACTGTCAACAGCAAACAAAATTATATTTTCTGTATCAACTCCCAGCGGTTATCATGATTGTCACAATTAATGTTCACTGTCAAAACCAAACAGCAGACAAAGTGACAGGCACAGTTTTGGATGAAAGGATGTCACTAAACTGCCTCTTGTTTCTTTTCACAACATTTTGCTAAAGTCACAAGCTGAATGAAGGATTTGGTGGTAAAATGAAGATAAGTTTACTCCTGTGTTCCATTGTCTGGGAAACAATTCTTAGGAGCCTTTTTCCTGGGTTGGTAAAGACAAAGAGAAAAAAAAAAAAAAAAAAGGGAAATTGTCCTCCGGGGGAGCTTTTGCCCGAGGTAAGACACAGGTGGATGGAGCCCAGAGCAGGGTCACAGTAAAGATTTATACTATGTACAAAGTAAAGAACAGAAGAAAAATGGCTGTTCGTGTAGCGTCTCAGTGAAGCGAGTGAAACAGCTGTTCATGGAGTGAGGAAGTGGTCAGGTAAGACAGGCCTGGAAATAATAATCACAAGCCCATCTGCTGACCTGGGACTGCATGGCCCCCGGGCTCCCAGCACAGGCCCTCCGTATGGAGCACAGCACAGCCCTCGCCCCAGGAAACCTGGCCACGCCGCACTAGGCTGCTGACACTGCCACATGCTCTCTTTCTGCGGCCGGACTAGCCTGCAAGCCTGTATGCTCTCTCTAGATGATGCATTCATGTTAAGGTGCCACTGCAGATACTATCTATAACCATCTGACTGCTCTTAAACAGATTGCACTCCAGAACACTCTTTATCCTGTATTTGTACCTCTGGGAGGATATTTTAAAGGAACAAAAGATCCTAAACAAACCTCTGTTAGGGGTGATGATAAATTGATGTTTAACCGTAAGTTCCATTAAAGGAAATGGGTTCATTAGACACGAGGACAAAGTTTTAGAGCAAAATGACCAACAACAGGGGATCAAGAGCCAGTCTCGTTCCAACTGCCAAACCGGTGAATTCTGATCATTAATTTAGTGAGTAATAGCGGCGTAAGATGGCATTTTAATGTAATTCTGAATAAAAACACATTTATCACATTAGAGACCATATCAGTGATTTCCTGGTTGTGCATCCTTGATGGTTCCTCCAGGAACAAATCAATATTGCGCTGTAATTGAGCGATGAGGAGGGTGAGAAGTGTGAACAGCCTAATCATAATTAAAGAGCGGGCTGTTGAACATGAGAGCGAGCTAAGGCTCTGAAACAGAAACAGCGTCACCAAAGACAAAGCAAGCTTTGTTACAACTTTCGTTGTCGTTTTAAAAAGACCCAGGATACAACCACCCACCCTGTTTATTCTGAGACGAAGAACAAGTTCCAGCGAGGCGGTAAAATTGCTTTATTGAAGCATTTCTACGGGTAAAGGCATAATCAAAGAGGTAATAATATTCCTGTTGTCTGTATATCTCCAATCCAGTATTAAGACTAATCATAATTAGTCCCCAAATTCCCTTCACAGTCTGAAATGTGCTGCAGATAAACTTCAAAACCACTTAAAGGAAGCAGATGCTTCCCCAAAATCCACCTGCTCACACTTTAGGCAAACGCATATAAACAAGCTTGCACTTAATCACTTGCTCTGCCTTTATGTCTCACTCACGTGAGCGTGCACACATCACACAAACGCACACACACATTATCTTTGCTCTATGACATGCCGTCAAAGCACACAACACAAAGGCACCTTTAATGTATTGGAAGAAAAAGTGGTAAACAGATTTGCATCACTAGCTCACATTATCTGCTGACACTCTGAAATGATTTGTTTTATGCACACTTGGCCTTGATGTTTGCGCACAGGTTGTCAGTGATGATAGAATTGAGGTAAATGGTGTAGACGGAGAAAACAACAACTTTGCTGAGGTCCCCACTTTGAGTTGGAAGGAGAACTGCTTAACGCAAAAGGCAATTTTAATTGTATCGATTCAGCCATACAAATGTAGAATTCTCTTCACAAGGGTGCAAGTCAGCACAGTTTCTGTCTTCTAATGCAGCCAAAAGGAGCTAGTTTATTTTGTAAAGCACCTCAACCCGAGAAGACAGCACACAATCACAGGATGGGTTTTAGTTTTGCATGATCCAACACAATACTCAAAAAGTTATTTGACAGAAAATACTGAAGATTGTTCAAAGACCTGTTTAAATATGATCAGCGTTGCAAAATGCAAACTGCAAGATAAATGTGATTTTTTTTTTTTTGCACTTGCAGCTTTATGTCAGGTTGGGAAAAGCAAAGTGGTCTTTGTTGCTCTTAATAGCTGAAAAACTTCTTTTCTCAAGGTGCGAAGAAAAGAACGTTCAAATATGAAATATAAGAAAATAACTATTGGCAGAAAATACTGACGGAAGCTGGACAATTATGACGCGGATGTAACAACTGCTGTGTGTTAACAAAGATGATTTCTAAGTTCTGTTGTAAGTCATTATACTATAACAATCACTAGATGTTCCAGTTACTCACTCACCAGTAACTTATGCTTCGTTTTCTGTTCTATGTCAAATATTGTTTTTTGACCTGTGGACGTTAAAAATGTATTCCCTGGTCAACTTGGCTTTTTGGTAATAGACATCAACATATTGGAAACTCCTCTCACATGTATGTAGAAACGTGTCCCTTTCATATTTTACATCTCCCTTTGATTGTACCTTTGCTTCCTTCTTTCTGTTTAACAAATACTGTGTTGTGTCAAGTGAATTAACAAATTACTAAAATACCATTAAATTTGTGCAAAGAATTATTTCTACAACCATAGAATGTACGCTAGTACTGTATTACACTGCTGTATTAGTGTAGGGTACTACTTTATTATTGATTGTGTTAATGCCTCAGCTGCTGCATGGTAACACTGCGGGAAGTGTCATTTCCATCCAGACAAGTCATACTATACTGATTTAATACATTTTAGACCTTTTTTTTTTAATAACCACAACTGTCTACACACACTCACTGGTCACTTAGGTACAGTGCACCTGTACAGTTTAATTCAATGCAGTAGAGCAGGTTTGCCATCGATTCTAAACATAAAAATAAATAGATACTCTAGTAGAATTATCACCCACAGTAATCAATAGTCAATAAGGAATCATGACCACAGACCAATATTTCTCACTATGACATGTGGATGTTTAAGATGTGCAGACCCGCTGCCTTTTCTATTTTTGGTGTGACTGAACATACAGTACATTTGTATGGGTCTGCATCCGCACATTTATATGCAAGTGCACATTTGTGTGTGCATGAAAGCAGGCAGTGCCGTGAACGTGTTTGTCTTTGTTGTGTCTTTGCTGTGTCTTTGTTTACACACGCAGCTTATCAGACCATACGATGCTGCCTTGCATTGACATGTGGTAGATGACAGGCCGGTCTGATGGGGATGGTCATTTCCCAGGTAGATCTGGGCTCACCGTGAGGGATGGGTTCTGTGAGGCTGTCACTAGACATTACAAGACGGCACATACTGCTCCACGCACACCACAAGCCCATGAAGATGATCACATTTGATACACAGATGACATTCTATCCCTGCTGTGACAACACAGGCTCATTTTTCTGCTCTGACATCCGTTGCTGTGTGGGTGTTATTCAAGTCAAATCTATCATTTTAATGGAGAAGTAGTCAGACCTGAGGATTATTTGAGGGATAAATATATCATTGTCTGTTCGTTTGGTATCGACCGAATGTCACTGTGCCCTGACTGACTCTTTCAACACGAATACCTTTACATACCATAAAAGATATATAGATGTAATAGATCCTATACCATAAAAAACACCAAGTGAACAAGTGCATCAAGCTGTAAAACCATAAGCTCTGATAAGAGGCTCTTTAACATAATAGCAGAGGGGCAAGGATCAGGGTAATTATGTTATCCTTAGTGAGTACAAAGAAACAATAGACCCATCAATTAAGAATCCTCTGCACTGCTCTTGTTTAGCACCATGAGTGTAACAAAGTGAACTGTCCAACATGATTTCAACTTTTAGCTAATGTCTTTAGCACAGCAGATCTGATGAAACTCCAATTTGCCAGTAACCCGTGCACGGGGGCACAATGGAGTATTCCAGCATATTGCTTAAACCACGGCCTCTGAAAGCACCACTAATTGCATGTGGGATTTGGTTATCCAATCCCACAGTGCATTGCAGCCGGGCGAGGAGCAAGGAGGGGGTGAATTAGAGGCTGGCGGGGTGATGCTTCTGCTTGCTGAAGCCTTGACAGTGCTTTGTACTGAATGATTGTTCTCCAGACAGCTGACGGAGGTAGCAGCGCACACAGAGTTGTTTGAAAGCCCAAAAGGATATGCGGCTGCATCATCAAAGTCCAGCAAGTCTTCCATGTGTCAGGGAGAGATTAAGCTCTTCCAGAGAGGGCAACGCCTCTGATCACTCTATTCAATCGATGGGATTTGAATAAAGGAATAAAAGATCAGGCATTGTGTATCTGGGTGCTGTGCAACCGCTGGATAGGATTAAGGCATGTTGGAGCTGTAACAGTGACAGATGCCATCAATCATAAGTTCCCTACACTAGTTAGCTAAAGTTGATATTAGCCCTAAATAGGACACATCTGTTTGTTGCTGCACACTCTCTGACTTTAATTAATTCTCAAGTCATTTTATTTTTAGGCACGGGTTTTTATTTGTTGCTGCTCCTGTACATGTGCACAAAAATGTAAATTGCATCCTTCCTTTGCTCACAGTGAGGGGCTCACACACACTGTGATACTGCAAATGAAGCACGCACACGTAGGTTCACATGCACAGCGGAGCACACACGGACACACAGCCCATGTGCACGTGTGTGCGCACAAACACAAACAATATGAAAGTCACTGTGCAAACAAACTTTGGTGTGGTGGTCTGCTCGGCCTCATTTTCGTGGCTGAGTTCTCTATCATCGCCCAGCGTCTCCTCCACAGGCTGTGTCAGATAATAGCTTAGTTTCTCCACTTTTCAAGAGAGAATGAGTCTATTCCCTAGGAACCTAGTTCAAGGGCAGGTCTGTGTAACCCAGTGAGGCAGACTCTTGCCAAGACCTTGGCTTCAGATTCTGGAAATGGCCTAGCATGTTTTATGCCCAATTTCAACATTGTTCGCCGCACTGCCCGGGAGCCGCACCTCTCCCACATCGGGCTGAGTGTTGATCCAGTTAGGTGCTTGAACTACCTTTGCCATTTTAACCTTTAAGTCTAACTCACCACTAATTGTTCTGACTGTCATGTTGTTGCATCAGAAAAAGTGGTAGTTTCCAGAGTTGCTTTGTGAAATAACAACTTAAGCAATGCTCCGACTCGTCTCATTGTTTTCCCCCTCGCTATTGTCTTCTCTCTCTGAGCCCTCTGCTCCTCTCCTTTCACCCATCATGTCTCACAGTGGGGCATAATTACTAGAATACTTTGCCTGGCTATGCCTTCCTATTATTAGCCTAGCGTTTAAAGCCCTCACCCTGGTCAGATGGTCAATGCTTGAGGGCAATATGTCACACTCCATGGGCACAAAAGGTAGCCAGCCAAACAATGCCTATTGAGGACCAGGTGCCATTGCAGTAATACCATTTGGCTACAATTCACTATTGTGGTGCTCTATGCTTGTTGATAAAGTACATTAATGGCTAGTGGTTTCAAGCAACCATTTTAATTAATGCACTCATGGACAAGGTGTGTGCACTCGACTGTCCATAGAAGCTATTATGGCGGTTGTCTGGATTAGCTCTTGGCATCCTCCAATGACTCGTAAAGACATAATCACAGAACGGAGAAAATACGGCTACGCTGCACATAAAAGAATATCCAGTAATAGTTGTCCCAGCATTACGGTGGCTTTTCATCATTATGCTGCAAGAGAAAAATGGCCTTTTTTGTGCAAAGATATTCTTAGAGATAAATCAGGCTCTTTAATGATGTTTTGGAGCTAGTTATGTTTTAGTGTTCACTCAAAAGAATGAATTTGATTGGTATTTTTGACAATCTGCTTTATTCTGTCGTTCGTAAATGTGCCGTCTATGACATAAAGCATTAATGTGAACTTTACGCTGTAACAAAACAATTGCTTCTCTTTGTTTCCAATTTAAATGACAAACCAGGAGTTTGAGCCCAAGACTACAGTGAACTAATGAAGTCCACCAACAAAACTGACATTAGCCAATATTCAGTTTACAGGAATATGAGAAATGTTCTTTATTTTGAAAATTATTTGTGATATTGTCAATAAATAACTTGTATAATTATTTCACCATTGCCATTTAAAACTCATCTAGACGAAATTGTTGTGGACAAATTAAATTACGGTTAAAGTGTGTGCAGCAACTATTCATAATAAACTCATAGGAATGTCACATTCATGAACCATTGGGAATATTTACATGGGCTTTGACTCATTTATCTGAGAGTTTTTGAAAATTTTGGCGATGGTGGATTTGCTTAACTCTCCACAAGCTCTAAAGGTGGGATGCATGGAATAAAGGATCTCTAGGTCTGGGTCACACTGTCTGCAGCAGCAGCCTACATCCTGGATAAGAGCAGCAGACCCCAGTCTCTTTATTTACAGTCCGATGAAGCAAGAGGTCGACACACACCTGAACCCTCCCCTGCAAACAGTGGGCCGCAGGGCCCGACAACACACAGGACAGCAGACCTGCTTTGACCTCTCCTCTGCTCTGGGCTCCTGGGACCACCAATAAGCTCAGGGACCACTCACAACCTCTGTGTTAACACACTCTGACCCTCAGCACCTCAGCCGAGGAGTGCAGCGCTATTCAAACACACTCCATTCAGGCAAATACAATGTACACACAAACAAAGAGACATACTCAGACATTATACAGGCATCACGTAGTGTCTCATGCAAACACAATCTGTCACACGATGTTGTACATCTCCCTCTCTACCTCTGTGTCTGTCTCAGACTCAGACTGTCCCTCCCTCTCTCTCTCACATGGAGTTAGGTGGATGCTCAGCTTTAAACTGGTGAACATCTCCATCTTGTGGACAAGGTCTGACTCGTGAAAGATGCCATTTGTTGTCTATTTAAGTTGCGGGTCAGGCAGGGTCAGCGCACGGACGTTTAACACTTTTGCTGTTACTTCATAATGCAAATGTTTAAGGTGTGTCAGTCCATCTACAGTATGATATAATTTTGTTGAAACTAGCAAGTAAGGGAACTGTCAACATCGTACACAAGTTATGTTCATGTGTGAAATAATTTGTCACATCGACAGCATTCCAGGGTCAAAGAGGCGTCAGGGTGACTTTATCTTGAATGTCACTTTGTTTTTGGTTGGTTAGACAGTCCCCCTGTTGGATTGGCTTCTCGGATGAAGGCACAGGTGAGGCCCACAGAGGAGCAGTCCACTCTCTCTCCACAGCAGTTCCTCTGCTAAAACAGCCCTACATTTTAATATGCAACATCTGTGCCGGGAGAGCCTTCCAAAATGGCTGCTCCTTGGAGGATGACGGTAGAGTCTGCTCAAACTTGGGGTTGGGGCATTTGGTACTGCAAGGTTCTGCACAGATGTTAGCATTCACAATGTCACTCTGTCCTTTGCTTCAGTACCCAGGGAGGTCTATTTTAAGGGAGGGTGGTGTGTTTCCTTCCTTAGTTCCCTGAGATCACTTTATCTGCAACTGTCAATGTAACAATTCTACATAGACTTGTTCAACTGAACTGGGTCTCTGATCAGTAAGGTATGAAGGAGCTTTCTCTCTCTGTTAATTTATCATTTGGTCTGCTCCTACTAGCAGAAGTGCTTTATAATTAGCTCAGATCTGTGCAGACACAAAACACCAAGTTGCAGTACAACAGCACTAAGCAGCTAATCCCATTAAAAAGCCTTCATATAGATATAGAAAACAGTAAAGGACGCCAACGCAAAGCCACTGTCATAACACTGGTCACTGGACTTGTATTTGTAAAGAACATTAGCTTAGTCGCACAGAGCTGTGTTTGTGCTGTGCTTTCACAAAGAATTGCGAATATTTTCTGAACAGAGATGCCATGACCTAAAGGCTGCTTGTCAGTCGGATTATTCAACCGATTCTCAAACAAGACCCGAGACAAGACTGCGGAAAATCAGAAAGGGAAAGAAAGGACCAAAAGAGAGAAAAAGCAAAAGCAAGGAGAGGGACATGTAGGGCGCCTAATGCATCGCTTACACAAAGAAGATGTTCATATTTAATGCTCATCATTAAGGCAGGGTTTGAGCATGGAAGACGCTTCTGCTATTTTCCCACACCCCTTGAGCCAAGTCCTTGTGACAGCCCTCCACTGCATCCCGGCAAATTATCCGCATGAGCTGCGGCGAACAAAAACAGCCCAGTGCGGGGGAAGTGAGGGCCAGCCTCAGCTCCACTCCTGTGATGGGGAGACACGTCACTTCACATCAGCTCCAGCCCTCCAAACCACATCATCTTCAAATGAGGAGAACGAGACCACTCCATGGGGAGAGGACAGTTGAAGAGAACAAGGCAGATAAGAAGAAAGACGATAAGAAGTAATGGAGAACAGAAGAGAGCAGAACAGAGGATGGGCAGCAGCAACCTGAGTGTCTTCTAGGTGCAGTCAATGCCAAGTAATGACTGGAACTGAAACATAATTAAGCAACAGGGCCATGATACAGATTTCTATAAAATGCTTCTGCCACATGACTTACATAGCCTTGGGCTCTAAACTGCATGACAAATGAATCATTTAGATTGTAAATACTGTATTCCCTGCAGCTCACGTGTCTTACATCAATAAGTAAACTGGAGATCACATTTAATTTGTCTTCACTTGCTGCATGTGTATGATAAAATACAAAAAAAAGACTCTCATTAAAATTATTTGATCCAGCAACTTGTGAAATATCCTGTGTGATGTGCGCTGCTAGTTTTCACCATTATTAGTGCTGAGCTACCCAGTGTTAACGGAGCCAGTGCACTCTCTGCTGGACACTGATAAACCTGCAGGACCCGTGTTCTCAGACACTGGGTTGTTGTTACCCCGAGAACGGCTTGATTTTAGATGTTTAGAAAAGTAAAAGTTGTGGCCTCTTTCTCAAGGATATATCCCGACGGCCAAGGAGACCTGAGAAAAATTGAGTTACACCAAAATAAACCTGTCTTCCAAGATGCATGTTCTCTAAGCCTAAATTGGCCTATTTAAAGCCATAACCATAGACAGCCTTTGAATAATATTGACTTGCAAAGTATGCTTAGGTCAAGGACAGGAAGCTAGACCAGACTAGTTGGCACAAAAGTGATAGAAAGTAAACTAGATACATTTAAGACACGTGCAAAATAAAAAGTTACGTGCTTTTAAAATAACAAATGACTGGATTTTCGCAATGAATAAATAAGCTTACAGTGAAAAACAAAACACATATATTATGAATATGCGGTGGTATTGTTTAGTAAAGTAAAATATCTTATTGATTATTTCTTATGTTTAAGAATTAATTACTAATTTATAGCACATTAGCTTTCTGTTTAGTTTTAGGATCATAGACCTATTACTGTACTTTTATTGTGAGCAAGATATTTTTCTCATATGATGATAATCATTCTGTGCTTTTTTTTTTAAAAGATGAATACAAATATTCCAGGAAGCTGCAAAACGCTATTGTGGAACCAACTAAGCAATCATAAAATGTGATTTCCATATTTTATATATATATATATAATATTTTTAGTCAAAGGAAAGTATAATTGCTTGTTGACACGATAACCTAGTAACTGAAACTAACAGTAAGTGCCATTTTCAAAGCTGCAGATTAACAAGGTCAAGTATAGCAAAAAACTGTAAAAGGTGAAGGTGCTTTAAAAGGTATTGCAACAGTATGTTTGGAAAATACATCATAATGCAATTTCTGCTCACAACGTGTTTAGCTGAACATGTGTCCAATAATCCCTGTGTTTCAGCTTTTGAAAATGCACCGATGCTCCTGAAACGGTCTAGTATTTATTGAACACAAACAGCGTACGTTGAGGCTGTCTTTCTGAATCATTGCCCACTTTGCTGCAAACCACTCTGCACAGCGAAGCACACTATCCATATTCATGTGATTTTTGCCGGAAGGCATTGGTGTCTACTAAAAATAGCATGGGCGAGAGAAAGGGTCTCACACTGTGTATCCTAACATTCATGAGCCTGGTCCTTGTGATCGGTTGTAAACAAGTGTCTCTTTGCTGAGATCATCTTTCATGTTGTTGAGTAAACACTTGAGGCCACACTGGAAACACATTCTACGTGCAGAGTGTAAATCAACCTAGTCAAGCACAGATGTCACTTTTCTTTTAATTGTTATCACACCACAATAAAGCAAGCACTGAATGGTAGGTGCATTTGTGTCCAGGGGAAACCCTTTATTATTACTGTCTACTTGTATGACTTGCATTTGTGCCCTTTCGTTACATATAGTGTGTGTGTGTGTGTACATATATATAAGTCCATGATCAGCCACGGTATGCTTCTGCATTGTTGGTTATCTGAAGGCATGAAATTAGTAAGCACTGGCTTGTGATTGTATATAAAATGAAATCCCATCACACCTGCCTTTTCAGAATTTCAACAAGGATCCATTGATATAGGTTGAGCATGAGTTGAGGAAGTGACACCAGCAGATGGCAGCACACAACAAGCATCTGTCAATAAGCAAGATACCTCTTGACAACATTTAACAGTGTAAAATTTGGTTCTGCTAAAAGGTAACAATAACGATAATTAAGATGCCATTAGTTAAACATCACTAACGTAACTGTATCGACTTATAAGCTTGTGTGATGTAAAGTAAAAGCACAAATAGAAAGAAAACTCATCAGTACTCGTGCTGTTCTACTTTCACTTCAGTTTAATATCAGTCAAAGGGGATTAAACACAACCAACAACAAACTGTTTCTATTTACCAGTTAAACTGAGCACTGGAAACTCTGAGGCTAAAACGGGTAATTTGCTATTCTGAGACAAATACTTTACATATATATTTTCTCATACCCAAAGGAAGTACGTTAAGAATATGCACATACTAATGCGGCATTTCCTTTTTGAAGACATAAAAGGCTCTGGTGCCTCAGGCTACGCGCTGACTTGACTAGAACCGGACATGGAAAATGTGACAACGCAATGGTGACCCTGACAGAATAAGGATGTGGCTGTGTGGCCGTATTCTAGCTGACAAGCAACAATCAGACACGAGAAGAAGCAGATTCACTACTGACCATTTTAGTTCTATACCGAAAACCCAACACATTCATCTGACTGTTCGTGTGCATACATCTGAAAATCGCATTCACCTGCAGCTCAAGGGGTAAAAGATAACATTTTACCTCACCAACAAAAGACCAGCTGCAGTAGATTTAACCCTAGTGGCCCTTAAGTGGACAACTTATCATGCCAGACAGCTGGGCCCTCACTGATGCATGTGATGTGTTTCTCCAACCAGTTTCTCATGAACAGTGTCTGTAGTCAAAATCCTGCTTTGTTTATTTAACAATAAAATAACATGCACCTACAGTTAATACCACATATCAGCCATTTTAATACAATTAGATTTACATTTGTTTATTGTATGTTTCTAACACAGATTGACAGCAGAGTGATTAGGCAGACAGTGCTAAATAGGTCCTCACAGTAGCAGTGGATGTATAGTATAGGCTTTACCTTAGCTGCACTGTGATATCTGTACCTTTTCAACTATGACTCAAATTTTGAAGACTTTTGATTTGTGATTGTGAGAGTGTGATAGACCATTAGCACAGAAACGTCCTTTTCGAAATCTTAACACAGCTACCACACATGCTTTTAATCAAACCTCGCTACTAACTGCCTTGACTTGGCACCTTCCACTTACAAATGTGTTTGTAAAGATGACCTTTGGCCTTACATCACACCTCAACAAGGCAGAGAGCTCGAACACTGCTCTCCAGGCACCAACATAGACTCACACACGGTCTTTCTGCACTGCTGCACTGACATGTGTATGAACACATGCAGCCTCACACGATGACAAACATGTGCCCTGCTGAGATCTGAGCTTTGTGGCCTTTAAAACTTGCACTTTCAACTCGCTGCATGAGGCAAAGGATCCCCAGCTGCGAAAAATGTGCATTATTATAGCTCTCAAAGAAAATAGGGGCAATAATTCACCAATTGAATAAATTAAAGTTTTGATCAGACGAGCAAATTAGTGATTCACTAAGCTTCCAGCAGATTTGGATGCCTGCACTGCTAATCAGGACACATTTTTCCATTGTTCATGGTGACAGTGGGGCAGAAAACCAAATGAAGCGAATAATTATCCGGCACTTCAGAAACAGTGGTGTGAGCTACCATTTAATAGCGTGGCATCGTTTTAGTCAATTACTTGGCAGTCACAGCTGCTTCTGATGTGTTTTGGTTTATGTTTTCAATTTCAGTTCCCTGTGACAAAATAGTGGATATAAATGACGTGATAATAGTTGCACCAAGTTGCAATTAGCGTACTACAACTTATGCAGTCATTTTACAATTGGGTAAGCTTTAAATCTTAATTAGGCAATCTGACTATATAATACATATAAATTACTTAATTCAAAATATAATCACATCAGGTTAATATACCAAAGTCTTGCTCAACACATCTACTCCATCACAATGCAACCTAAGGCTTTTGAAGCTTTAAAGGTAAAAATGTTACAGCATCATGTAACTTTAATAACATTAAATCAAGCATCCAGTAGAATCCCAATCACAAGAACGAAACTAAACTAAATACAAAGAGAGACACTCATCTAAAGCCGACATTCAGTAAATGTGAGAATTAGCAACCAAATGCAAATCAGCCAACAAAGCAGCATCACTGATTCCTGGTGAAGTAAATCAGCAATCCACGCAAAAAGTCATGACGTAAATGAATTAACAGCAGTGATCTATTAGATTAACACTTTGATCCAAACATTCACTGGTGGTAGCTTCACTGCTTTCATCACTTTCACAGTTAACTGATTCTATTCCAGGCTCGGGCCGGTGCCAAATGATCTGAAACTGAGATGGGATTTAATCTGTTTTATACGAGTTCCAAATTACTGTGAATAACTATTTATTTATTATGACATTTGGTATCAATTACAGGTTCAAACCCATCCACTGTATATGGAAATAAGTACAATTAGATTTTAAAAAGTCAATTTTTTTTAAATGTGTTGTTACAATAGTAGCTATTGTTATTAGATTTTATTACATTAATTAACAATAAATGATATTAATCCTTTGTATTAATGGGCGATTCTTGACAGTCAACGTCACTGTAGATACAAGCGTGGAATAGCAGCAGTAGCGACGGAAAAGTCTCTTCTGTCTGGTGTAACGTGTAATAAAAGCCCAGACTCACCTTGTTGGCGAAGCAGCGAAATCTGGAACCATATTCAGAAAAAGACACGTGTTTGAGAAGAGCCACTGCCCCCAACTAGCAAAGGTGAAGCCGCTCGCTGGCCTTGACGTGTCCGTCTGAGGCTAACGCTCGGTGCCGCAACTGCCCAGCGAATTCCGGCAAAAGAACAGCTGCAGAGACGCAATTTCTCCAGAAACATGTTGTACATGTTTAAGGTATGGGCACACACGTGTTAAATGTGTTCTATTCAGCAGGAAGTGTCCTCGCCGGTGTAACATCAGCGGAAGCTAGCATGCTGTGCTAGTGCAGCAGGCGCAGCTAGCTAATCGGGCGGGCGGGCGGCGTTTAAACGGGTGCGTTGGATTCATCCGTCGGCTTGTCCAGTGGTTCTTGCGGATCGCACCTGAACGTTTAGCACAAACTGGAGTCGCGCGGAAAAGTAGCTGGATAACAAGTTAATTAGCTTTGCATCAGATTAGAGGTTTCAAGGTCAATTGTAGCTAATTTTACCCAAGGTTAGAAGCACGTCGAGTTGCAATAAGATGAAAATGAGTAAAGCTGACTGTATAAAGTGTATGTCAGGTGTGATGATGGATTTGTGCCATGGCTGCCACCTCCCTGTCTGCACTGCGTGAAGGCTGCGTCGCAGAATTACGGGGCTTGTTTCCTCCACAGAATTGCTTTGATGCAGCGATTCTTCTCCTCCAGATACAAATAGCTCGTCTACACATGATCATCACAAGACTTCAGAGCAGTTACAGGAAATATAATAAAACACAAGCCTGTTGTGAAAAAAAAAGCTATAGTTTAGTTTTATGATGCCGTACAGAAGATTTCACGTTTAAAGCTGCTATTGTTTTATTAGTCCCTTGAGGCGAGACATAATTCTGACACTTTGCGACTGCTACATGTCTGGAGATACTTAATTGAAACAGAACCTGGATTTCCTTGTCTTTCATTTTTATAGCCTGCCCCATGAAACCTGTGTGTCTGCGCCTTTAACACAGTGCTTACAACGAACGATGGGAACTTTATTAAAGCGGGATGAAACTCAGACGGCTCTTCCCGCTTCATATTTACTGCAGCTGGGGTTTATTTGACAACCGTGGAAAATTAGGCTTATTCTAACTTGAAAGTGATTGAAGTTCTCTAAACTTGACGTGTGAATGTTTTACAGTTGAAACTGCAAACTACCCTGGTTTGTGTCAGTCGGTTGCCCAGTGAACCAAACTGGCAAAAGAAGCAGCATCACCTATTGTAGCTTCCTTGTTTGGCCTCAGTTTACTGCCGTGTCTAGAGGCTGTGGCCGCTCTGTTATCTGCTGGCGCTGATGCAGTGTTGTATTAATCAGTCATGTCACAGTACATTGTGTTTGTGCACTAGCAATTAGTGAAAAACTCTCTGTAGCTTAGTAGTTAAAGTATTTTTATATGAGTTGTTACTCCCTTTTAGAAAGATTACACATTACATAACATTTATAAATCATCAAACCAGTCAAAGAGGTTTGCACAGCCTCATCGTTTACTGGATATGTTTGCTTTTTTTAATGATAACAGAAGGGCCTGTGCATTTTTATCTGTGACCAGGCTACATTACAGTGGAAATAACATTTTTAAACATTTGCAGGGATCTTTCTTATTTAAAAAATATAATTAAGTTGGCAAATGACATAGAGTGAGACCATATACTGACTCTTCCCCCCCAGCAAAGAACTGGCTCTACAGTCCCCAACTTTTATAACACCTCAATGTCAAGGACAAACAAAGCGGTGGGAATGGGAACTGTGAAGCCCCTCTGTGGTTTGGATGTTCGTTGTGTAAGTGGATCATAGTAAGTAGGACAGTAAAATGACACAGACAGGCCTAGATGTGTCTCATTGCCTCCCTCTCAAAGGAAACCTGATCAAGCACCAGACTGTGTGGACTGGTAGACAAAACATACCAGCTAATGGCCATGACCAAAGGATCTGGACGCAAGGAGCTTTTGCATGAAATAAAATGTGATCCCTGCTTTGGGAAATATGAAGAAACGTACACATGTGATTTCATACACATAATTATAACATCAGTCAATCAACCCCTCACACACACACACACATTTTACATGCATTTATTGACAGCTGGCTTTGGATTCGAGCTGCAAGACTGAAACTGAGATGTGTCTGAATCTAACAGAGTGAGACAGCCTCAATCAACTTATGTGTTGAAATAAAAGCATTTCACACATGAAAGGCAAGATCTCCATGGTTTCCCCTGGAGCTGGGTCTCGTTGCCATGGGAGTGAAAGGCACTGGTAGAGGGAAAACGCAGGCAAACAGGCAGGAAGCCAGTATCGTCTTTCCATGTATCTAATCCTCCAGAATGAAGAATTTTTCAGTTTAAATATACTTGTATTAATAAATATACTTCTCAATGTGATGTCGTATTCAGCTTGTTGGAAACATGTTGTACAGGAGCAAGAACATTTCATTGAGTAAGGATTGTATTCTTTTGTATTTGGCCCGTGCACAGCATCTCTTTTCAGTCTAATATTAGCGGCACTCAGTAACAGATCCTTCTTCAGTCCCCCCGCGCTGCCACCCATCACTTGACCTGCACTGTACATGTTTGCCTAACTATGTAATGGCTATTGGGACAATATTGTGTAAATCCTGTCCTGAATGTTCAACACGAAATTGTTCTCGAATGTGCTCAGACCTACGACAGAGGGTTAGTTATTATTAGCCTCCTCTTACTGACGTACTGTCAATATAGTCAGTAACCCAACAACCAGGCTTGTGAGTACAGTAATTGCTTTGGATGGACACTCAGCACCTACCAAACCGAGCAGGGTTGAACGAGTGCAAACAGCTTGGTTCTGTTTATATAGGTCTGATCAGATTTGAGGAAGTACCACCTACATTATATTTGGTTGTTATGTACCAAACGGGTCACGCTTGGATTCAGCTCCATACAGAGCCTGACTTGATTGAGTGGGTGGTGTAACATGGGGCAGGTGCACAGGCTGAGTCTGCTATGTGTAGACGCAGCATGTTGCTGTTGGCCTTATGCTCATCGGTGAATATCTATACAGATGTTAATATGTTAGCAGTTGTAAAGAAAAAACGAATAATAAATAGAAATAAATGGTTAGTGGGACAAAAAAGGATTGAATGCATATTTTAATGTAATCACATATTTAGACTGCGTCACCTGATGTTGCCAGTGTGTGTAAATGTGTGTGTGTGTGAGCCAGATCTGATCTCGTCTTACGCGACGTGTCCTCAAACAAGCTAATGACGCAGGTAAATTATATCATATAGCCTGCTGTCTTCCTCTAATCTGCTGCAAAGCTGAAGACTGAAGGCAGTGTTTACCGGTTTGATTAGTGGGTCGTAAACACTGATGTCACGGTCCTGAAACAACACAGCAACACTGGACTGACATCATGGAAGATTCTGACCTCTTTAAACCAGGTAATATAATGAATGCTGTTTAATACTGTAACTTAAGGCTGGGTTTGACCTTTGAAAGGATTATATATCACATGTATATATGCAGTATGTCCTGCTATCTATTTTTACCCTTAGAGCATAAAAAGGTGGAGTAATAGTCTTAGTGGTGACTACTCCAATGGACGAACATGTGCACAGTGACATTTTAAGGTTTATGTCATGTATTTTGGCACAATATAAGAGCCTGGTAAAACAGAAAACAAGATAAGGGAACTGGTTTAAACACACTTATACTACGTAGGAAGCTGTAAAAAGAGATACGAGAGGGAAAGGAGATACTGTGGCTGGTACTTCTTGTTAAGAAAACACCTTTTTCCCATTTCAAGAAACTAGAGAAGCCTGAAAAGACTTTGATGCAGTAATAGGAGCTGAATATCAGAGAGGGGAATGGATATTACTGAAGTACACCAATAATATCTAAATGTAGTTGTTGTCAGTTCCAGCTCATTACTTTGAAATAGTAAATACGCATTAGCTGGGCAAAGGCATTCTAGTGAATGAAGGTAACCAGGCAACTGTGTTTAGATACTCGAGATTAAGTTAGTGCACTTCCCCTGTTGTGCATGACATTCATGATGTACAGGGAGACAGATGTTTCCTACAGATAATATCAAATCACTGAAGAAATACTGTTGTTATTATTTTTACTCTAAATATAAAAAAAAGTCTAATAAAAATCGGACACTAAATGTACTAGAATGTGTTGTAATTAAGTTAGTTGTGTGATGTGGCTGTGTGTTTGTACAGTACAGTCATGTGAAGCGATGTAATTATCACAGGTGCTTGAAATATAATAACCACCGGGCCTACAGCTACAGAGAGGGAGAGGCAGCTTTGTCTGTGTACCTGTTTTAGAACTACTGAAACATTTATGATGACTTTACATCAATTGCTGGTACTGTAAGTCGTTTTTCTTTAGGCTTTCATTCTGTGCCCATTGTGAGATACATTTTTCATGTGACACAGAAGCACAGATCAAAGCCCTAATGCAGCTGTAACCAGTGAGCGCTGTAAAACCAACGCTTCTTCTCTTTTAAATGAGAGATCTGTGGAAATCCCTCCGAATCCTATCAGGGATGACCAGCAAGGGGAACCGCGGGTGATTCTCATTTATTACGGGGTATTTCACAGCTGAGTCAACACTCAATACAAACGTGTCCGACAGTATCAGGATCCTCACAGGATCTGGAATCACAGCCAGAGCAGAGCAGCGCTGTTAAAATATATTCTGGTTGCCTGTGTGGGATTTTTACGACAGGGCTGCTGTCCATTATTCTTGCAGGTTGCATAGATAGTATTTGTCTACAGGTTTCCACAGCAGTTCTATATAACCTGTCAAATGTTTGGATTATACAGCTTGTGCCACTACAACTGTGGCTCTTTATTTTAGAGCTGTTCTTATTTGGCATCAAACGCAGTTATTTCATATAAACACTTAGCATCTCCATCCATTACTGTCTGTTGTTTTGGCATTTTTTGTGTGACCAGCAGTGATCAACTCCCTACCAGAAAACGATTCATATTTAACTTGGGGCCACAGTGGCAGTCGGCACTTTTAGGTCTTTACTGCTCACAGAGGCAGATCTCACCTGGAGTCTAAGTGGCGCTGAACGTGTGTGGGGCTCTGTGATTGGTTGACAACGGGCTTGTGTCTCGTTTCACCCTCTATATGATAAATCATCATCATCAAAGTGATGAGGATCATAAAGAAAGTTTAATATTGTTTCTTCATAAGCCGATAGTCATGAAACACAGCAGCATTCTGTAAAAAAAACCCAGCTGTGATTACAGTCATACATACTCAACAGTGAAACACTCCTAAGGTTTCTGAGCTCTACTGATATTTATACCACTGGAAAGGTCAGGAGGAAAACAACAGGCTTTGGGGAAATTTGATGCTGATGTTGCAGCCAGGTTTACACATTACGGAATTAAATTATGGTTGGAATGTTTTTGTGTTGGTTTAAAACCGTCTGTAAGGTGAGTAGTTTTGTGGGAGGGGAACTCAAAGGCAAGCACACGTTTCATTTTTCACAATTTAATAATTAGAAAATCTCATTTTACAATAGAAAAAATTCAAATAAATATTTCAGTAAGTGTTGAGAACATGCTTAGGTTTCTAGAGTTACAATGCTAGAGAGAGGCAAATCACAATCACCCAGGAGATAGTCTCTTTTCAGGGTGGACATTTTGTTCACCACTTTGAAGCGAAGCGACCGCTGACTGAGGTCTTCCTCCGAGATGCTGTCAAAGAAGAAGTCCTCGTTGAATATTGGATTACGGCTCTTTCTGATGACTGTGCTCCGTTGCTTCTGGACTTTTCCGGGAACAAGGCAGAGGCTGACGCTGCAGTTGATAATCTTGGGGTCTACAGAGAGAGGATAGAGGCCCTCGGCACTGATCAGTCGAACCCGCAGTCTAAGGTTCTCTACGCAGTACTCCGCCGAGAGTCTCAGGCTCCCATCTTTCCCCATGGGAACCATTCTTTCCTTCATTACTCGCTCTCTGTGCAAAGTCAAGTCCATGGGGAAGATGTTGGGGGGCGCCAAGCTGTAGCTGCTAGGCAGGCCCTCAGCTAACCCCTCTGATGCCCTCCTCATCACATTGGGGCTGTTGTCTGTGGAACTGCCTTCATCTGTGGACAGGGAGTTGTTCCTGGACACCATTGCCTTCCTCATGTTCCTTGACAACAGCAGTTCATGGCTCAGTGCTTTGAAGAGGGAAGACTTGGCAGGGCATCTGGTCAACAGTGGCGAGTTGAAAGGAGACGATTCTGTGGAGGAAGCTGTGTCGCTGTCCAGAGCGGCCTGCCAGTTCAGGGTGCAGCCTCGTGGGTAAAGCCTCGAGGTCAGACTGTTGAGGCTGAAAGAGGAAGGAGAAGAGGAGGGTGAGGGGGAGGGGGAGACCGTAGAGCAAACGGCAGATCGGCTCTTAGGCAGCAGCAATGGAGAGGAGCCAGGATCCGCGTGGAAGAGCGACTCCTTTCTCCTGGTGTGGGGGCTCTCCAGCAAGGTGCAAAAGCCGTAGCAGGTCTGAGCTTTGGCCAGGTGTGGAAGAGATAAAGCAGCCTGGCTCTGAGGATCCGCGTTAGTGGTCTCCTCATCGCTGCAGCCATCGTAGGGGCTCTCGTCCACGCTCTCCACCTGGATAATGTGTGTGTTGAGAGTCTGATGATGTGTGGCCTCAGTTTCAAAGTTAGCCCTCTCGCAGGAAGACGCCTTGATAAGGCGCGCCGCTCGGCCGTGCTCGGCGTATTTCTGCTCCTGCAGAGATGGGAATGTTGGCGGGATGCAGAACTCTGGGATGTTGTCTGGGGTGATGACATTAGGACAGCGAGAAATCCTCTTGGGTTTATCAACTTTCTCCCCAAACATGATGTCACCAAATTTAAAGCTGAATTCTGCTGATGGATGGGGCAGGTTCGATCGCTCCACTGACACACGGATCTTCTCCACCACCCACATGGGTTCTCTAAAAGAAATGTAAAAACTCTCTAAAACCAAACTCAACAAATACATTTTAACTAAACTGCATCATAGTCTTTTTAGATATACTTTTCGAGGTTTTCTTACCTAATGCGCAGGAGTTATGGACAATCCCCAAAGTTGGCCTAAGCAAGACCGATGGCTTCGACTCAGCTTGTTGTGAGAAATCTCTGAGGTTTAGTTGGCAACAGGTGGAGGACCTCTGTTGTCAAGAGCAGCACGTCTGTGGCGGCTTGAGAGACAGACGCACTTTAGATGAAGCAGGGGACAGCGCTGAATCTAACACACGCCCCCTGTAATGCTCCAGTAGATCCTCCCTCTCCTCTCAGCCGCCGGTTCCCATGGAAATACCCAAACCACAACAGAGCTCGGTGCCGCTGTGCTGCAGCAGCCGCTGTAGCGTGTAGCAAGATAAAGTTACTGCTCGGGAAGTGAACATCTGTTTGTAAGAGAAATGCCAGGCTTTCAGCTCACGTGCTTGATTTTCCATCTACTTAATATAAATGAGTTCAACCTTGTAAAAAAAAAAACAAGGTCATCTGATAAGATAGTAGTTCTGAACTATTTCAGGAGATCTGAAGTGGTTGTAAACAGCAAAGTTTCCAGGGATAAAGTAAAGCCACCGCATCTCTTGTGACATGTTGAACATTACATACAGTACGTGTCCCTTTAATATTATAGCAGGAGTTTGAATTTGTATTTATTTATCATGTTGTATGTGGTAATGGTTTGTGTAGCAGTTAAAATAAGTGTTGAAAATTCTATGTGCATGAAAAGACTGATGTTTATATATGTGTGATATTTTATATTTTATATGACAGTCTGGCCTGTAACTATTATTACACAGATGTGATGTTTGAAATGTAACCATGGGTCAGAAACAGCAGTGGCACCATCATGTTACAAACCACTGCTGCTGTCCTTCGTTGCCCTCTTGTGGTGGGAAATGATGCAAGGTGAGATTTCTGGTGACCTGCTGTGGAGAGCTTACATTATTCATACGTATTTAATGCACAGCTGTTAAAAACAACTTTGTGCCTGTTCTGTGTTCTACTGCAACAGCGACAGTTAAGAGATGGTTTTGTCCTGTGGCTTTCCTTTGCACTCCAGACAGAAAAGTCGCAAGGGATTGAAAAATACATAAAAAAGACAGCTCTGCTCTGCACGGGACAAAGTTCAAGAGCAGTAACGTGGTTACTGAGTGTTACCAGGCAGCGAGGGACAAAATGTTTCAGCGCTCACAACAACAGAGCAACGTGTCCTACGGTGAGAGAGGTACTTCTCAGAAATGTTTTCCTAAAAGAGTGAAAAGAATTTATCATATAAGTCAAGTCTTAATAATTGATAAACCAAAATGTTTGAACATAATGAATAAGGTAAACTATACAGATCATACATGTAAAAGAAAATATGACATGTTCCTCAGATAGTTTAGAGTAGCAGGGACATGAAGAACGTCTCTGCTGTGGGTGTGTGTATGTGATCAAGCTCTGTGCTCTATTAGTAGGGAAATTATTTTAATTTTAAGTTTATTGTTGCCTGGTTGCCATCAAATTTAAATATTAGAACTGGCTCAGTAATATTTAGAATTCAGTAAAAAATAAAGCGTGAATCAAGGGAAATATTACGCGCACCCGTGGAGGCCACTAAACAGATTATCATTCCTCTCGTAGCTAATACACACAGGACTAGTGCCTTAAAATAACAAGGCTCTTTACACCCAGCGCTCTTATTTTCAGCAGGAGAATGTGTCCATTAGGGGGCAGTGCGTATTTAAAAAACAACAGTACAACCACTAACTTATTTTGCCCGATACACTAGAATTAATTTGGTATTTCCGTAACTTCAAATATGACCTTTTAGACTACAGCACAATTTATACATCTATCACCCAAATAAGAAAAGGAAACGTCACATAACAGCCTTGTGTTCTTTTAAGTATCTCTACACTGTAGCTGGTGCGTTACACCCACAGTCTGAACACGTTGACCTTGTGTCATCCTGGCGTGACGCGCAGCAGAGGAGCCTGATCTGCTGACACGCGTTGGGCAGGTGCGCTTCGCTGCACAAATTCAAAGCATTTTCAAAATAAGAGCGAACTCGCTCGTTTAACCCTTTGCTGCGCCCATCTTCTGTATGCGTGTCCCCAAAGCGACCGCTTATCTCCACGCATCTATTCGACCGGGCTACGTCTTCATGATGATGAGACACCACACGTGCGTGTGACGCCGCTTCCTTTTTGCAGCGCACAGTTATGTGGTCGCCTTTTCTTTTTTTCCCGTCTCTCTCTCCACTGTACGATAAACGAGGAGGGGCTTGGTGTGGAGGAGGCAGGCAGGCGAAGCGGAGCTGCTCGTGGTGCGTGCGTGCGTGCGTGCGCGTGTGTGTCGCTCAGCCTGCATCCATCCGAGTCCGCATGTGTTAACGAGTGACAGACATCAGGTAGGATGCCGCCTTTCGTTTTTCATTACACATCATCTCTGTCTTGCGAACCCTGGCGCCGCTGTTCCTCCCAAACCCGGGCGCACTCCGGAGAGGCGGACCGCTCGGTGTGGGCTCCGCACAAGCGCTGGAACGTTTCGTATGAACTGCATGCTGGCGACCTTTTGCAGGGAGTGTGAGGTTCCGCTCTCCGCCGTGGCCCCGCTCATCTTTGGATTTACCGTCAGTCGGTTCGCTTCGTTCTGCGCGTCATTCTAAGGCTGTCAGTCCGTATGCTGCGCCTAATATGTGACTGACATTGACAGATAGGAGGCAACGGAACAGTGTTTCATTGACCTACTTGCTTTTTTTGGCGTTGATGCTGCCTATTCCACGTTTGGCGCTTTTGTGCGTTGAAGTAGGTTAAATGAGACAACTAATCCTGCGCAGCTCCAACAAGCTCGCTGCTCGGCTGTACTGTAACTTGGACTTGACCTGAATGTTATCGGGATCGGCTCAACATCAAAGCTGACAGCGACGACGTGAGACCGTGGGCGCGCATGCAGGGATGGAACCACGGAGGGTTTACAGTCGGCTGAAATAGAAAAAAAATGTGGGCAGGATATGCAGAGGGCAGCTGGGTTACGTTTAATAAGACAGCTGAAGCTTGCAACGCACAAATCAGTCGCCCTGTCATTAAGAATGTAGTATGTAGTGGACGTTAGTGATGAAATGTCTTCCTTTAATCAGCAGCCTGGTAGAGAAAGCCCTGCACACTCACCCGGCTCCGGTTCTGTTACTTTCACCAAACGTGAGCATGCAAGGTGTGCACATTCTGACTGAAGGACGCGTCTGCTGAACTGCAAGGCCGTCCTGCTGCCTCCTCTTACTTATGCTTCCACTGTGCATCCCTGGAGACGTATTTCATGAGCTGTGACATGTTGCCGTTCCACGCAGGTACGTGGCAGTAAACGCTGCACAGTAAAACCCTACGTTCGTGTCTTTCCATGGTCGGTTTCACGCAGTATGTTAGTTTGTGGAACAAATGTGCGAGCGGTGGGATGGAGTCGCGGTGCCAGACCACATTAGCTGCACGTCAGCCTCTTTTGACATGCTCGTGGACTGGAGAAGCTCAGGGCTGCTCTAATCACACACATCCCTTCTTACAATAAGAGGCATCTTTATATTAAGGGCCAGTTCAAGGAGACTTGCGCAGTGAGGGAGGAGCTGATGCAGAGGAGTGACATGCTGTAACCTGGGTGAGGCAACGTGGAAGGTCAAGCTAGCACAGCTCTGAATGTGGGCAGCCTTAAACAATACTGGCTCATCCTTTAGGAACCCGATTCCAACTAGGAGTACTCGCACTTAAAATGTACTCCCTGGTGGCACCAGGTACCAGTTAGTGATCCACCATGTGCGTGATACTACATGAGCTGCTTATTGGTGTGAAAAAAATCTCCCCTGATGAAAAACATGCAAGCATTCTTTCTTTTCAGTGAGCTTCTACGTCTCACGTTCGGCTTTCTCTCTGTCTTACTTTGATCTGCTGACGTAAAAGGCAGATAAATGCATCGTGGTTTGCCATACTCGCTCTTTCTAAAGTCTGTGCTGTACATACTGTGCGGTGTCTTGAAACCAGCAGGCTGGACATTGACAGTTGGAGGTGTTACACTTGGCTAATTTTGTTGAGAGGCTGATGACTATGGTGTAAAAAAAAAAGTAGTCGTAGCAGATTTTCTCCAGATGATCATTTTTTTTCCTACAGTGGATCTGAGCAGGGTTGTACATCATATACTGCGCTGTACGTGTTTCACGCGTCTGTGGATGGACGCGGGTCTTCGAGTGGTTGGAGCAGATAACACTGTGCTCTCGGATGTGTTCACTGGTCTGCTGCACCTGTTGCCTCATGATGCGAGGGCATTGCTTAACACAGAGGTAGAGCGAACGAGTTCTCTCCACTTTCCCAAAGCACCGGTAAACAGATATAATTAGATCACAGCACCACCAGGGTCACAAGCTCACATGCAGCTTGTATCTGCCAGCGGCAACTGTTCCATCAAACAAAACACTTGATGCTCTTTACAAGACTCAAGGTTATAAAAGCAACATTTGCCAGATTGTGAGCCTGTGCCAAAATAATTCAGAAACATGAGAAGTAGCACAAATGTATCGATACAGTCCACATTTCACTCCTTTAAGCTTTTGAGTTATTGTGTAATTCGGATTCACTTTGTACTGGCAATTAAGACCACGCGCTGTTTAAAAGGTGGCTTTTTCCCACTCGTTGCCAGCTATTGAAGAGGCCATTACCGCCGTGATTCTGCATTATGGGAAGCTATTAAGGGTTTAAGGGTATCTCTGCTACAACAACTTTAGTTCACACTCTCAGCTCTGTGCCTAATTTACTGGAAATCATAAGACTCAAACATGTTCTTGAAATGCACCGCTCGCTCTCGTGATGCGCTTTCCTGTAAATTCTGCAATCCAGGGAGAAATACACAATCCCTGCCATAAATAACGACAACGAGGTCACGCGACTATTCTGGTCCACAAAGTGTTGAGAACTAATTGCTAAAGACAAAACCTCAACTGTATGTTCCTGTTGTTCATTGGAAAGTGATTTTCCTGTCAGCTGTTATTGCTGCTCCGTCATCAAGAACACGTTCCTGGTCGGAATTCCCCAGGAAATGTTCTGATGGAGGGAAGTGAGGGTTTTGAGAGTCACTGGAGAGCGTGATTGTTGAACCATATTTAATGCATGAGTGTGTAGGAGGTGGAAACTAAAACACACCCCATGCTGTCGCCGTGACCCAGCCTTTGTGTTTTGTGTTTACCAGAGAAACGGATCTCTCTTATGTATTTTCTCCCTGCTGTCTCCGTGGTCACAGCCTCTTTAGCGCCTGGCTCTGCTCCAGATGTCTCTAAAGAAGAAGAGGCAGATGTATAGGCTGGCTGCCATCCTCACTCCTCCACCACTACAGCAATATGAAATCATCATTCTATGTAATACAGCTTCAATTTAGTGTTTCCACAGAATTATTATTACTTGTGTGCGTATGTGTTTTGTTTTCTGGCTGTATGCTAACAGGTATTGTTTCTCTCCATTTGTGACCAGCTGAGCAGATGATGTGTTTGTGCAGAATGTGACAGCCCGTGGATACAGTGGTACTATATTTAACACGATCCTCACAAAGCTGCCTGTCGTGGCTGGTACAGTGCATACCAAGTCTTTACTGTACATGTGGCCTAAACTGATGAGGCAGTGCTAGTGATGCGTAAGCAGACTGAAGAAGTAGGTCAGGAGAATCCAGCGCGGTGCGGACCAGGTCACAGGCGGTGGCCCGGCCTGTGGCGCTTCTCATCAACGAGTGAAATGAGAAGCCGGTTTGAAGTAGCAGACGACAGGTCTGAAGACGCTGTCATGCCACAGGTCCCATATTGAGCGAGGTCTGATGGGCACAGCCCCTCAGATGAAACACTGCAGTTGTGCACAACTAGCTATATTGTTATGCACCATAAAACCTTACTGCACACTGTAAAGCTTTCTGTAAATGAGTTCAAATAAAAAATTTGTGATTTTACTGACGGTGGGAACGATCAGGAACCGGACCCATGTATATACTGTAGAGCAGGCGTCTGGCGTTAAATTGAGGCACACGGAGCTGATGTGCGCCATCCTTTCACTGTGAGCGAATATTAACCTAGTGCCACGTTGGACGTTCGTGGTCACAGAAGCCGTAGCGTTTATCACCCGCTGGTCTTTGTTCCGTGAGCATGTTTTTGCTCAGGAAGTCACCTCGTAATCTGCCCAGCTTCTTACTATACTACTCACACTTGACCCTGTGCGATGAAAGCTGTTTCTCGAGCTCTACCTTTAGTTGTTATGTTGTTAGAGATGTGCTCTGATGGTTTTCTCGCCTGGAGTCTTTTTTTTTTCTGGCGGGGTGGGGGGAGTGGGACGTCAGGGACACCGCCAGAGCCAGAGGTCAGTGGCGGTGGAGACTGGAGCCATCGAGCCGCCATTGATCTACGTCAGCGACACTTCACAGCCACACGCAGCATCAGACACCACTCACTCGATGGAACAGTTTAACACAGCTGTTTAACTCAAGGAGCAGTAATGAGAGACGTTAAGGAGCTCACGTAATTTTTGGAGAGTAAGAGCAATACTAGGAAAGGGCAGAGGCAGGCAGATAGACCAAACATGATATTGCTATTAAATGGCACTGTTGGGCCTTTATAGGGAGAATTGACAAGGCAGGAAAGTTAATTAGGGGTCATCGGGTCCTTTGTGCATGTAGCAACGGGCTGTTTTGTGACTGTCTGGGGGACAGGACTCTCCTGTCTGAGCAGTGACGGCTGCTGACAGAGCGAGAAGTCTCTGTCTCTCTCTGGCTCAGCTCTATGTAGCGTCAGCACCTTGAGTCTCAAAGAAACACTCTGGAATGCCCTGACGCTCTCGCTGAAATGATTTTATATTTGGCCCGGCAGAAGTGCTTTTAGCCGCTGGAAGCTACACTGTGTAAGCGATTGTGTTACCTTAGCTTTGTGTAATCAGCTCATCAGCAGCGCAGTGACCTTGTGTTAAGGGCAAAGGGAATCTCTGGTTACTCTCAGTGAAAGACAATATCCATTACATTCGTTGCTTGTTGGGGATGGAATGAAGGACCGAGCTCCAGAGCCCCACGGCATCATTTCTAGAGATACTCTCCTTTTTCTTCCTCCTACTCTACGTTTCATATTCAACACAAACCAAAATATACTGTTTCCAGGACAAGTAATGACTAAAGATATTCCTTGTTTCTTATTCCTAGTCATGCATTGTTTTGGCTACAGTGAAAAAGTCTGTGTGTGCTGTCATCCTGCTACATACTAATAGAGTCATGCAGATGGAGCTGCCGACGTCCAGTTTTTCTTAAGAACAAAAGCTGTCTTACTTTTCAGTCCTGAGTAATGATATGATTTCATTCCCATCAAAGCTGCTCCAATCACAGTCATCGCAAGATAAAATCGGTGTGTGCATGTGAAGCGGCTCGCAAGGCCAAACACATAGCGTTTCTACAACAGCACCACATGTGAGGCAGGGTTAGCGAAGGCTGACCGGCCAGTGAGCACAGTGTGAGTCACGGCAGACTGCTGCCAGCCTACAGCCCCCAGGAAGACAGCGCACGCCGGACCCAGAGTTTGTCAGCTGATAGCAGCCAGAGGTAGGAAGAAAAAACCCGCAGCGGTCATAAGGGAGACTGTGTGTACGAGCACAGGACAGTTTTTATTAGTATTCATCTGTAGGTGAGACGTTCTAACGTTGTACAGTAAAGTAATTGCTAATAAGCTACAGTTCAGAAGTGCAGTAACTCCTCCTTGAACATTACTGTACAACAGTTCCCTTAAATGTGTTGACACAGCTATTGTTGTTAAGCTGGTCCTCTGGTCCATCGCAACACAACTTCTAAATAGTTGCCTTGGGAATAAGGTCACCTGGCCAGATGGCACGAAATCATCAGTGATTCCAGTCAGGCATTAATTATGCAAAATCCTGGTGTTCTATACTGTAACCTTGTTTGTTTGGCGCTGTCGTTCTCACAGCTGAATGAGAGCTGAATGTGAATTTTCACTTTCTTGTGAGCAGGCATTGTCTGGCCAGTCCCTTCTGAGCTGAGCTGAGCTGAACTTTGTATCTGTGCATCTTGGTCTGTTTGACATTGCATGAGTTAAGAAGCTCTGTTGGTCATGGATTGACAAGAATCACACTGTGCACCTGCAAGCACATTCTGAATATGTAATAATCCCCTGTAAAGCAGAATGTAGGAGTCATCACCTCACGGAGACTCTTCAGGAGCAAAGGGAGAGACTCCAGACCAGAGGAGCTGCCGGCAAAAAAAACGAGAATAGAGCATTGCATCGTGTCTGCATTACCTGTTTGCTTCCCACGTATCTTCATCCATCTAATTTCATTCCTCTACAGCGAATGTGGAAAGAAATGTAGAGACATAGTTTTACAAATATTAAATCTTGAGCAAAAAGCTTTATTTTTCCAGGCTCTATCCAGTGTAGAGGTTTGCGACTCCAGGACGTGGAATCTAATATAGACTGAGACACAGCAGCACAGTTTCACAGCGTTTCTATGGCGTCTGCCTGTTCATCCACACGCTGTGGAAAGTGCAGTCAGAGCGATAATCTTGGAGATATTACACAGTCACCGTTGTCGTTAGTGCTTTTTTGCAATCAGTAGTCGTCACTATTATAAAAAGAAAAACATCAAAACCTGTTCTCATACGGATAAATGTGAACAAATTGCCTGGGGTGGCAGAGGAACGCTGTTCTGAGTATTTCTAAGAGAATATATAATGCTGACAGTTTTCAACATCCAATATTAGAAAAGTGTTGAGGTTGCAGACGTGCGTATCTTCTCTTTGCTCAAATGGAGATGCTCGGTTAAAATGACACCGTGTTAATTCTGTGCCACTGTTACCATCTGTTCTGTGCACAGTGTGGCAGCTGTTGGTTTCTCTCTCTGTTGAGTCTTCAGTTTCCTGAGACAGGAGATTGATGGACCTGCAGCCAATGGAGGGAGACTGCCCACCCGCAGCGGACACCATAGCCTCGCTAGATTATACCCATGAGATGACACTCTCTGCCTCCAGTCTGCCTGGAGCGGTGTCTTATAACGTAGTCAGGGGTGTGCGCCAGCCGGAGGTCAAGGGTCAGCTCAGCACTAATGAGCAGGCCTGGTGATCAGGTATGAATGATGTGCAGTTTGATGCCTCTGGTAATTCTTCACTCCCTCTGATTTGTTTCTGACACGTCTCATTCATTATCCGTGTTCTCTGCCCTTTTCATAATCCAAAATCAAATGTAGCTGTGCCACACGCCGGATTATTGATGCTGTTATTTAATGACTGCCAGCATCGGTGGCATTTATTTGTGATCTATGGTCTATGTGAAGATCTCATACTTGGAAACATGCACTATATTTACAGTTTGATTTGATTTCTCTCAGCTGTGTCATAAATTACAAGAATCCCACGGAGTGAGGCACTGTGAAGCTTTCTAACTTCCACTAACCCCACTGGGAGGAGGGACAAAAGCGACGGCAGAGGAGGCTGTGCTCTGAAAGGGTGATCTGTATGCAACTTCAGTGGGAGACAGTGTCCTCGGCACATGGCAAAAGCTCAGAGGCACCGCTTACAATGACTCTGGCTCGTCATGTAAGGCGGCTTGCTCTGCTCTCTGTTAGCCGCAACCCTGCTCATTCAGACTCTCTTTGTGTAAATAACATTATTCCAGATTTTCCAGATTTCAAAGACGGAGCGACTTGCTGATGCTAGTGCTCAGATTCTTAGGTTTATTTATTCCCAGCTGTCTTTTAGCAAGAAACTATGTTTAATTCAAACCAACAGCACTAATGACGTGCTGTGTGCTGCAGGTCTGCACATCCTGGATGTCTCGATGAGATGGATCTGTCTGCCTATCTTTAGTACAGAGCCATGGGACTAATTTCATTACGCATCCTCTCCTTAGCTTCTCGCTCCCACGGGACTGCACAACTAATCATTTGGAATCTCGATGGGGAAGGAGTGGTATGCCAGTGGTTCTCCTGCAGCATCCAAGCCAGGCCTCGGTCGATGACATTTCCTTGAGGCTTCCATAGCTACTATAGGATTAGATGTCGTCACTCCAGAAAATTCTTAACCTCTTGACCTCTGGAGGCTTTGGTGCAGACACAGCTGGTGCCCAGATGTCCTCCTGAAGTTGCATTGCTCACTAATGAAAGAAAAGTTCTATTTAGGGAGTTTAGTCTGCGCTACAGTGTTTGATATTTCAATCTGATCAGAGCTTTTGTATAACTATGCTTGTCACTTTTCTCCACATGTGTTTTGCTGTGACTTTTTTCCTTTTTTGAGAATAAACTGGAATATTCTTGGGAAGCAATTAAGATAATGGACCGTTTCTCCCCCTCTTGGAGTGAGGGTTACTGTCTGTGAGGTAGAACCCAGAACCCAAGCACATTATTTGACTCAGCTATTATCCTCAACATCCACAGTGCAAATCAGAGTATTATGAAACTGATTAATTGTGTGTAGTAAGGAAAAACAACAGATGATAAATGAACGCCAGGGGAAATGAATGCACAGAAATTACAATAGATTTTTGTGTAATTTATGCCTCTTGATCAGTTGCTGGAGGTAATACTTGGCTGTACAGTACCTGCCTTTTCACTTTTCTGACTGCTCACACGATGACATGATATTTAGGCCGTGCAGATCAGGCTAATGGTATTTAATGCAACGTATCTCTGATGAGCAAGAAGCCCCTGTTTTCCTTCCACCGGTAAAACGCTGGGGCTTATATGGTCTAGTATTATGAATCCCTGCGTCTTAGCGTCGTGCTTTCTTTTGTGGCTGTTTCATAAATCAGATTCACTGCTACATCTGTACGGCCCAAGCTAATGAAGTAACACCCAGTGCAGAGACACAGCATTGATTTCATTTCCTGCCTCTCTGGCTGCTCCCTGGGTAGCGAGATGGAGATTACATGACGATGTCATATAATAAGGGAGATTAAAGAGTCTGTATCCAACTGGAGTGTCACAGCTGTGTGCTCAGCCTTACAATTACTGTAGATGCAGAAGTTGGAGCGGGAGCAGCAGAGATGGAGCTGAGTACAAAGGGCTTCCTCTGTTTTCCTACAGATCTCTGGAGCGTAACGCTTCGTCTTGTTAGCTGACGATGGATGTGGAGGTTAGCGGGCTCGTTTCTTGACCACACACCTCTGACAGTGGATGATTCTGTCCAGAGATCTGAGGAGAGCCAGCGAAGCAAACAATGCCTTGTCCAGTCATTGTAGTACAGAGGACACCAATCACTGACTGCTGTCAGTGGAAGAACGACAAAACAAAGCTTCTCAACTCAACAGCTGAAAAAAGCTCAGAGTGCATTTCTTCAAGTAAATTGATACGCGCATAAATTAAACAGTCAAGTAAACATTGCGGAGCACACTGTGACTATCACATCGGTCTATCACACTGTCAGCCAGAAGATTTACTGTAAGTAAAATATTCCCACACACACTCACAAATATAAATGTTGGGCGATGTGTTGTGCTTTTATCAGCGACTGTATCAGAAACCTCTCAGTCTATCAGTAACTTCTCCACATTGTATTTACAGGCGTCTTTCTTCGCTCATGCTCTAAAAGCTTCTCTTTCTTGCTGGGGTCGAGCTTTACGGGTCTGTGTATGTACTGTGAGTCACATTAGCTGTGCTTTAGCTCTCACTGCAGTGGCAGCTGAGACTTTCCAAGTCTAAATGTTCTTCTTTTACTTCCTGGCCCTCTGAACACAACAGATTCTGTTAAGATAATGGCTGAAGAGGCTTATTGGCTTATTTGCTAACTGTATTCATCTCTATGGGGAAGAACTGAAATTCGTAAAATGATAAGTAGATTTCACTGATGTTCTTCATTGTGTGCATCACACTGTATGTGTAGGATAAAAAGCATCAGGTGTGTTTTCTATTATAAAAACATTATTATTGTCATTGCGTTTCACGTCCTGGTCCACTCGTTTTACCTGGTGTCGTTTTTTTGGCCTGATGTGTGTAATCATTGTATTCCTCATTAATTATAAACACTTTCAATGAAAACACTGAATTACAAATGGGGTTTTGATAACATACAGTTTTTTTTGTAGGTGCCGTGTTTATTCTAGATAATGAAATGTTATCGTAATTACTCAAAAAGCAGAAATAATAAGCATCAGCTGGATGAATGCCCCCACTTAACTAATTAGAAGGCTGTGTCAGCATTAATGAGTTGTGCGCTATGGTGGCAGAATTCACTGAGGCAATTAGTTAATTTCAGAAAGCATGGCTCTCTGTGGCAAACGGCTGAGCTCCACTGTACTGTGCTTACGTCACATCTAAGGGCGGTCAGCCACACGCAGCCCTGAGGATGACCTGCACGCTACACTCACCAGGATGCTGATGCATGGTACTGGGAAGCGCCAAGTCCGTCGCCTTCTGTGTGTGTTGTGGGAAAATATGTTCAGCTGATGAAGAAGGAACTTGCTGTTAGCCAGAAATCAGGAGCAGATGATGCAGGCGAAGAGTAAGTTATGAAAGAGACTTTTGTAATCCTCTGCATCAAAGTCGTGCTCGGTTTTCTGAAGAATGTGACGCACAGCGGTAAAAGTTCAACGTCGGCCACAGATGAACAGTAAAGCAAGTTCAAAGAGATAACGAGACTGACGTGTCCGCTGCTGTCCGTCCACTGTGTTGTAAAATAAACCAAAAACGATTCTCAGGTAGACTTTTGAAAACGTGCACAGAACGAGAACTGCAGATTTTCTTCCCTATGGTGCACTGAGAAGAAGATGTTTAGACGATGAATGACAACAAAAACACTCCCGTGAAAACATGGTGCATTATAATGTTCCGCGCTTTGTGTTGGAAATATCATGTGTCACATTTTGCAATACTGTGTTTTCTTTGTGTGTTGTGGTTCTGGAAACAGACAGAGATTTCGCTCACAGCTCCAAGTCTTTTGCTGAGCGGCATTATTCAGAGGAAGCTAATTCACATGCACAGAACAAAGTCATTTTGCAAAGCCACACTGTCACAAATGAGTCTATTCTTAAGACTCATTCACTCGCATAAGGAAACGCAGATTTGCATGAGAATAGTGGCGGGTGTTTAATTTTCTTACAGCACTTTTAAGCTTGCAAGTGTGATTGTTATGTCTGCCGTCCAGCGCGGAGGCATCTTTAACGATTAAGGACACAGCGTTGAATATTTGTGATATAATTCCACTTCAGATCTCAGGGAGTGACTGTCTCTACTAACATTGTTCCTTTGTGTTCCTTTCTGTACTGGGCACCGGCGTCGTTCCCTAAGGACGCGTGTTATTTACTACTCACAAGTGGTCTTCAGCTAAACCAGCTTCTAATAAGGTTCTTTTCCCTAATGCCTAGACTTTCACCAGCCTGGAGATACCATGTCACGTATTTGCTCTGGACTTAATCCTGTTGATAATTGGAGTTAACAAGTGAACACACAAGCTCAGCCTGAGTGTTTTGGACCTTTTCGGAGAAAATATAATAAATGTGATCTGTGAGATAGTGAGTCAAGTTCTTCAGATCAGATACTGGTGGAAAACCTGTAGATGCCTGTTGGCATCAGTCACACTACATCTTCCCCTGGTTGGAGCTACAGGACCCTGTGTGTCTTCAAATACAGTGGCAGCTTCATGGGTTTTTAATCACCACAGTGTCAGACATTTAAGTGTGTTCTCTTCAAGGACGGGAGGCTGTCGTTGCTTCTGGTGATCAGAGAATCACAACTGTTCTTACAGTCGCCGTGTCCTTCACCAGATGCTCTGTCAAGCAAGATTACAGTGAGGGGAATAACTGATATTATGGGTATTTATGTATTTAAAGACGTGTAAAATGTAAGCAGACCACGCTGAGTTATGTATGAGCACAGTGATTGTAGGGGACCTACCTCGCTGTTGTTTAGATGAACGTTGTTTCTTAAGCTTGAGGTCCGTGTCCTTTGTTGTGTCTCTTTGTCAACGCCTTTCAGTAAATTCTGAGTCATGACATGCGTTACACACTGTGATACATTTAGCCTGTAGGAAATATATAACATTTAGCTTCAGAGCAGACGTTTCTCTTTTTAAATGTCAGATCTTTATAGAAAACCTGCAAGTGACCAACGTGTCAATGCACCTGCAGCGAGACGGCGTCTGGTAATTGATGGGTATAAGTTTGGTGCATTTGTGTTTACCTACGCTAGCGTGAGCTTTAATCAGTCTATTTGCTGTCGTTTAGAGAGGCACACAGTGCACATTAGAACGGCCATAACCCGCCTGAGCTGTTGGCTGAGAGGCACCTTCTTCATTTTCCTTCCACTCACTTTTGCAGTGTTTGACAGTGATGTGCAGCCGCACGTCGTGCGTAGACGTGGTGCCTGTGCAGATCTTCTTTTTCTGTATTTTCTCTATCTGTGTCTGAAATGTTGTTTCGGCAGATGCAGGGGTTTGTCATAGACCAATAGACGGCACAAATCGTTTTCATTAGTTACTGACATTATTGCGTTTCACTCAGGTGAACTGAAACAGGCTGTGGTGTATTTATTTCTGTCCTATTTGCAGGAAGCACAGTGTGATTTAATTTGGCTCTGGAGTGTTTGCTGTTTAAACCAAATCAACCACGAATCAACTTTATTTTCATCAAAACAAGTGACTAAATGTTCATTAAGCAAACCTTTATTGCATGTCATCATTTCATTGGCATTTTAACTCGTCTCTTTTAAGGGTGTCACCTTGCACAAATTGCAATTTCCTGTCCTCGTCCAGTAAAGACGACTGAGCCCAGTGAGCCACGCTGGGGTGGAACCTGATCATATCTTCTTGCGCTCAGCTGCCAGTGAGAGTTAGTGAGTGACTGAGTGAGTGCAGCGTGTTTGTCTGCAACCACATTAGATGTTGTGCATCCAGCAGCCTCTAAGCTCATTACGCTAATCAGGTTAAAGAGAGGGGAACTGGGGAGCTCTTGGCCTGCTGCTTGTTTCCTCTAGACTTCCCCAGTGAGGCGGCGGACCCTCTCACACGGGCTCCGGCTGAGCTGCTGGGACCTGGTCCTGCCGATGCCTTCTCCTAATGATCGGCTCCCGCTGCTCGTGTTTGTGTGAAACCCACACTGGGGTATTCAGCTGCACCCACGCCGTCGTACCGACCAGCTTGTAATTGTAAAGCCTGTTCCATTTTTCTTTAGTTCACACTTTTGATAAAGAGCAAATTCTGCTTTCTGCAATTACCAGATAAAGCATGAACGTGTAGAACAATGGAGCTCAGACGAAATACAGATGAGCCTCCAGATTTTATTCACAAGTACCTAAACGTGACATGCATGAGAAAAGCCCGAGTTCATATTTGTTGCTTTTGGCTTCATGGTAGTGTTTGTGTTCCTTTCGGAGCTTTGACAAACTACACAACAAGTCCAGTGAAAACCCACAAATGAAAGTCTGATCTTTCCGCCGTTTACTGGTTCTCTTGCGAACTGCAGAGCTCAGAAAAGGCCCCTTTCTTCTCCTACCGAGTTGACAGAAGCCACCTGACCTGGGAATTGCCCAAAACCGGGGTTGCTATGGTAACCAGCAGATGTGGAACATAAAACAGTGAGCCTGCGATCCCTTAACTAAGCATGACAGGATCCCTTACATGTTCCACTGCGTATTCTGTTGCTTGTCCATGCTAGCGTACATTCAGCTGAGAGCTGTGTCCAGAGGTGTGCCGCGGCCTTCCCCCCTCCGTCCCCGCTGGCGCTCAGCTGGAAGCACGTACAAAAAGAATTTCAAGTAGTCAGCATGGGTCTTGTCAGTTGACCTTGTTGCACAATATGCTGAGGTTATTCACACTGTGTGTGTGTGTGTGTGTGTGTGTGTGGGTGGTTACTTGACCAGATGTTTACGAGGCGGTTCGAAGCCAGGGATGTTTGTTCCTAGTGATGGAGAACACTTGGACGCGTTTTATGGCTGGAAATCCAGTAAGAAACAGAAGAAACTGGATGAATGTATGCGTCATGATTTATGGTGAATATAGTTAGTTTAGCTTGAAAGTAGTAGTTTTTTGATTTTTAATTCAGTTGCGTAACTATGTTACTTTTTCCATGTGTTTTACCAAGTACTTCCAGAGACTTTGAACTTTGAAGTTAATAATGCAACAAGTCATTTTATCAACCTCTTTTGGAATATTTTTTATTTTATTTTATTTTATTTCTCCTTTTTTCCCAGCAGTGAAGTTGAGTATGAAGTTGTTTGATATAATGAATTTCCAAACCAAGAATTGGCTCATTTCTCAAAATCTTCTGCTCTAACTCTGACACCATAACTTAGAAATGCAGTCCTTCCATGTAACACCTCTCCTGACTTGTAGCAGTGCAATCCGCAGCAACACAAAAGCATCTTGTTAAAAACACGCATGACTCTCCCCAATTTGTCAACATGCGTCCTGCAGACAGACTCGGCCTGAGGAACTTTGACATGTGCTGTATTTGTCTGAAGGAAAGCTGTTGTATGCGACGTCTCCAGCCAATTTAAACATTTGATTCCCCAGTGCTTTTAGTCCTCGCTGAGAGAAAAACAAAGCAGCAAGGAGTCGCGCAGTGATACTGTGCTTGGAATGTGCACTGAGTAATGAACTGAATAATGGGCTTTTTAATTTTTGTTGGCCTTGTATGGTTTGCTCTCGACTTTTATTGTAGTAGCTCAGTAGATGCCGTCCAGTCATTCGTCGTTTTGGGAAGGGCTAACAGAGTGTCGGGAAAAGGTTCTTGCCTAAGTGCTCTCTGTGTGCGACTGTTCTTCACCACACTGTGAGGATCGGCGCACCGTTTTGGAGACATCACAGACACGCACGCAGCTCCTCAGTCTCACTTTAAAGCTCTCGACATAAAATGTAACATTCGCTTTCTCTGCAGAACCTTCAATGGAGTGACACCTTCGCACCGACGTGTTTTCATTTTTTCAGGCACGCTCTATCAAAGTGAATTAAAGTCAGCTCACTCAGTCTCTTCTTCTGCCAAACATCCCCGGGTAGTTGTGACGGGATAGCCGACAGCCTGGATGAGACCTGGGCTTCATGTGCACCATAAAGCCGCTGTTAACATCGTCAAACTTCTCTCTCCCTCTCTTTGACCTTGTCTGCTTGACATTTAAAAGCTGACTTGAGCTGAAAATCTTTAAATCACTGCAGAGCGTAACCTACATCCAAATGACCCTGTAAGCAGTTGCAGCTGTGGACCTGAGGGCAGAGTGGATGTGGCTGCTGCTGTCCAACCTTATATGTCCAGGAAAAGGTGGGCACAGCAGCCGCCATGGCAACTGTGGGCAGAGCTGCTGATCTGGAAACAATGGGCCAACAACATGGCCTCCCCCTGAACCTCCTCTCATGCAACGACACTGTTTCATTCACCATCAACAGAGGATTTTATTGTTGCAAAGATCACCTCGATGCAGTGACAGATTACCACGTTGGTAAGTGTTGCCTTTCATAATGCTCCGCTAAGCTTACCAACACTGTATTAACATGAGGCACCGACGTGGGCTACACATCAGCTCGATAATTAAAGAGACGGATCAGTGAATCTCCTCCTGTGTGTCTCGGGCCTTCGTTTACAACATGCCAGAGGATATAAATTGCTGATGGAGTCCCTCGGTGGTTCACACTTTGGAGTGAAGCCAGTGTGTGTGTGTTCCATTTCAGCGCTCTTGATACTGTAATCAGCATGCAAGTGGTAGTAGGCAGGCGGCCATTGAGGTATGAGAGAGTGAGGCTCTGTGTGGGGGGGGCAGACAGGAGAGTGGAGTCACCTGATTTTCCTGACACGACTGAGAGAATGTTCGTGGGAGCCAGAGGTGTGAGAGTCTTTTAATACTCACAGTTCTCAATGAAGCATTTTGGGTTTGTGTGTGTGTGTGTGTGTGTGTGTGTGTAGTTTTGCATACATCTTCCACACTCGCCCCACCCTCTACCTGTTATTCCGCACTTGCCTGTGCTACAATCTCAGGCGTCGTCCCCCGCGTGGTCTGCTCTACATTTAATAAAACATTGTGTTGTTTATTTTTCGCGTGTTTTGCCAGACTGCGTTTCATAAGCCGCTGCTTTTCGTAAGAAAATGCTGCCTCACTCTCCATTATGATGTATGGGAGACTTGGTGACGCTGAGACGCCGGGTGTGCGTTCTGCATTTTTATCGTGACCTTTGTAATAGCGATGCAATCATTACACAAGCTGGGGCTGCCTTGCGCTTACATATCCTTACACCAATTACTGTCAGATCTGCGGAGTCTGTTTTTGCTGCTAATCTTCCATTGCCTGTCGGACCACATTTAGTAAAACAGATATTTAGTTATGTCACGCATCCTGTATCACACTGTGGAATAGAAAGAGGAGAGAGGGGCAACCGGCGACTTACAGCCCGGCTTCCTACTGATTTAATAACTGAATTCACTCACCAAAATGTTTCATGTGATGTGAAGTATTTGTAAAGATGTAAAGATATTTCGTGTTTTTTGGTATGTACATTTATAATTGATACAGTTCTTTAGACTCAGTATTTCAAACAATGAATCACAGGCTCTAAAGATGTTTCATATCATTACGTCACTGTCTGGCACGGTTATCAGCCAGAAACCAGATGTAGGCTATTGGACCAGAGGCCACGTGATGTAAACGCTGTGTAAGAGATTTATGGCTAAAAATGTGCTTGATAATAATAATGAAGTCAACATGGGCTGAGGGCTTTGTTGTTTACAGCTGATCTGCGTCCGTCGGTGCATGTAATGTTTGGGTGACTGACTGACTGAGACCAAGCCAGGTCAAGCCACGGTCCCGGCTCTGTGTGAAGGAGTGGAGGGCTGGTTGACTGGCTACAGCTGCTGGGTGGAGTGCTCCTCCTCTGGTAGCTGCTTCTGTCTCCATCTATTAGGAAGCTCATTCCTCACTCCTATAAACAAAGGATGAGAGAAGTTACTTACTGAATAATTCTGTCACGGCTCATTGTGAAAGACCTTTGAACTCTAAACAAGTAACATCTCAATAGTTTTGTCATTAATGAGGGATTTGACAGTACAGTAATGTTAAAGAAATTCAGTTCAAGAATCAATCAAATGTTAGTTTAATATATCTGGCGTAAGTATTAGTGAACATTACATCCATTAGGGAGAATGTGTGGCCTTTGTTGCAAAGCGTCTGCTGAATTCCTCGTAAAAGCGTGCTGCAGCAGAGCGCCCCACTTCGCTGGATATTTTTAGTGTAAGGGGAGCTGCTCTCTCCCTCCCCGCGACAAGGGCCAGATTCATCATTTCTGCCCGTACCTGTACCCTGACATTGCGTTTCGGCAGCGCGCGGCCCAGGGCGAAGCCCGTGGAGTGGGTCATAGCAGCAAAATTAATTTTTAAATAAATGTTGCTAGAACAATATTTTAGTGTAACAGTGAGTGACGCTTGCCTGGTGGCTTGAAACAAGTCAGAAAACACCATTAAATAATAATTCAATCGTAATCCTGCTGAACTTTGAACAGCTCCGGTCAGATCTGCTTCGTTCCGTGTCCTGCAGGAGCAGTGATGAATTCCTTTCTGAAACGTATGAAGGAAGTGATAAGCGTGGAGGTGAAAGCCTTTGACTTATTAATTAGTCGAACTGCATTCATGTAGATTCAGTGGGTGTTCTTTGCAAGGAAATGAGCCCAAGGCCATCTTGATAAAAAGGAGAATATGGCTCCTGCATGGAAATAAGTTGACAACTAGAAATAGCAGATGTAGTGCAGGGAGCATGCTTGATGATAAATAACTGGAAAGATGTAATGACACACATTTCGGGATCACACCTTTGCCACATTATGAATGTCTGACTAAACAATCGCATCCTTCTCCTGTTATTAACGTGGTGATGCCATGAGTGAGTGATGTCTCTGTGGCTTCATGTGCTGTGTAGATTACACTTGGGCTATTAGGTAGTCGTACAATAATTCGCTTTATGTTTGCTGTAAATCAAGTTCGCCTCCTCCTCGGATTTATAGCAGTTGATTAATGCTCGGCTCTGGTGCACGGCTCAGCTTTACAAAATTCAAATTAGGACGCGCAACGCTCCGAATGAGCAGCAGGCAGGAGACGCAGCTGACCTTGACACCGCCCTGTGGTGCGGAGTTGAGATACTCCGATGCAGAAGTATTAGAGTTATTAGACACACAGATGCTCACAACAACAACAACAACAGCTCTTCTTTGCTGTTACGCGAATCACCGCTGGGCTGTGTTACAGGAAAGCTTAGTGGTCTCCCGAGGCGTAGTAGGGTACAGGAAACTGACCCTGCTTTCAATCAGACGGGGATAAAAGGCTGATGTTGTGCAAAGAGTGTCAGAGCGGGAGGATGTGAAGAGGCGAGAAAAGGAGGAGTGGCGCGGGGCAGTTCAGCCAGTTGGCATTTTCTCAATACACACATGCTTTAATCCTGCTGCTCTCAACACTATTGGGAACTGCTGAGGTCAGAATTGCTCTCAACCTTCATTCACTGCTACGCTACATGTCTAAATTACACCATAATAACGGCCCACTAGGACGCAGATAATACAACACGGTAAATGGCAGCTCGGCGTGTTGGGGAGAACAGTGACGGCTGCAGGCTTTCCTGCTGCTTTACTGGCTGTTTCATTTGAGCTTCGGGTTATTTTCAGCCGCATTTCAGCTTGTTAAAATCTAATTGTCAACCTTTACAATGGTCGCGCTTTCTTTAGAGTCGCTGTGCTAATCTACCTTTTATGCCACGCTGGTTGTTTTCACACTCGCTGTAACCGCTGCTGATTGTGTACGTAAGGCGAGAGATGCTTGCATCTGCGTCGCTGTTTGTGTTTGTGCTCACAAATGCTTCAAGACTAAAACGCCTTGTTTACCGGGGAGTCATGATTGTTTCTCCTGGGATCTCAGTTTAATGGGCTGACCTTGAAAATCCTGTATCAACGTACGGGGGGATGGTTAGTGGTCGGTGCTGCTGCTTGAAGCATAAAGAACATAGTGTACAATACAGTTAGTTTCTTTAGAATTGACTACAGGTCAGGAAGGTTTTGCAAGTGCTGCTACAATTAATGAGTCAAGTGTTGCTCTTTATACTTGTTTATTTGGTCAGACAACACACAGCGTGTATTCATAAAGCATATATTGGTTTAATAAACAACAACACTGGCACTGAGCGTGTTCGTTTACAGAGGGAAACCATGGCCCTGGTGCATCTGTGTCAGAACAACAGCTTTTTATTTATTTATTTTTTTTGCTGCATGTTCTGCGTCCTTGTTTCTCCACAGCCTGAGACACAGCTGATGGAATAAACCAGAAAATGGAAGCAGCATCGTTTTGACGCTATTCGGTCACTCCTCATCATATTTGTTGCTCTATGAAAATCGTGTGCATTGGAGGCCGTTTGCTTTGTTGGCTCCTGACTTCTCTGCTCTCTGTTCAGTTTCTGTCCCTCCAGAAAGCAGCTCTTTCAATTTTCATGTCTTAATATGTGCTGTACTGTAGTAGTAAACAAACCTAATTCAATGCAGAGGGCTCCTCAGATGGACTAGTGATCGTCGGGAGAGATAGCGTTGTGAAATTACATTTTTAGGTCCACCTACCGTAGTGAAGAAGTAATAAAATGAATCAAATCAGGCAGAGGGTAACATAAGCGGGTTGTTCCCCATTTCTCTTCTCTCAGACGTGGATCCATCCAGGCTTGAAAGCAGAGCTAATGAGGACATGGCTGCAGTGGAGTGTTTGCATGAGGATCCTAGTGAAAAACGTGCTCTCACACTACTGTAAGCTCAGGGATTATCATTATTCTCTGGGTTTATCTCATGTGGTTTCTGCAGTGCTTGCTCTGTGAAGTGACTGGTGCTTCTCACAGCAGATACTAAAGGGTTTGTTGCTTCAGCTGTAGACCCACACTAATCTTTAGCAAATACTAGTCATCAGCAGTAGCTGTCTGGAGAAACTTCCACAAAAATACTGACATTTTATCTGCACAAATTTGGCATGTGTGTGGGAGTTGTTATCTGCGAGTCTGTATTGTGAGCCCACATGTGTGCCCGTGTGGCCTGCTGCGTTGTCAGTCTCCGGTCTCAAGCTGCTTGTCTAGGAATAGACAACAGAAACCTGTGGAAGAGCTGGATGACAAAGACTCGGTGGGGCTCCTCCAACAGCCTGTCTAGAGGAGAGCTCATGCAGCGCTATTACCGCTTTCCCTCTTTTTTTGTGCTCTTTCCCACTTTGTTTGGGGGGGAAAAAATGGAGAGAGGCTACCGGAGAGGAACCCGCAGCCATGACAGAGCCACTGTTACAGGAGGGCTCATTCACAGCTCCATCATTTTAGAAAATGTGCTTCTCAGACTTTGCTCTGGCTCAAAAGGAGGCTGTGGATGAGCGGTGGGCACAAAAACCTCTTTGTCGTTTGTGTGGCTGTGATCTGAATCGTCTCAGTGTCAAGATTTGAACTTTTGCATATTTGACTGGGGAAGATGCTAAAATTCCATTGGCACGCTACCGTTTTTTAGAAAAGTCTACCCAAAGTAATTATTGAATCAATTAGACGACGGTGACGTCATTAATCAACAACAGTTTCAGTTCAGCGCAGTGGTGAATTTCAGGCAAAGTGAGTTGGCAGCGAGGCTCCTTGTCATTTATCACACTCATCCCTCTGCCTGTTCCTGCGAAGGTCAAGGAAGAGGAGAACCGCTGTGCTGTATCAGCCTCTTTTCTGTTCTGTGCGTACGGGACCGGAGTGATGTACTGTACTCCAACCGATTCGCCCTAATTGCAGTAAAAAAAACGGCACCGATTTGTGTTGCAGTGAAGTCTACGTCAGAGCGAGAGAGCGGCCAGGAGACGGGCGAGCAGTGAATGAGGTGGTAGAATGTCAGTTTGTGGGTTTTGAATCTGCTCCTGTTATTCTCGCCCATTAGAGAGATTCGCACCTTTCTCCTGCTGAAAGGTTGTGTTGATTGCTTTAGCTCAGCTAATTCCATACACAGTGCAGACAGATCAAGCTCTTTACACTTGGGACATGCTCTCCATGTGTGAACACGTTCATACGCGTGACATGCTCCTGCTTCTCTGTGCGTTGCAGGTGTGTAGGCCTCTTTACTACCACCAAGATGGTGGCCCTGTCCCTGAAGATCTGTGTGCGCCAGTGCAACGTGGTGAAGACGATGCAGTTTGAACCATCCACGCCTGTGTATGACGCCTGCAGAATCATCAGAGAGCGAGTCCCAGAAGCCCAAACAGGACAAGGTTAGGGAACGGCTCACGCCTGGACGGTGGAATTTACATAATGGAAATCTACAGGCAGCCACATTTGCATACTCATACCACTTTGTGTTCGCAGCCTCCGATTACGGCCTCTTCCTGTCTGATGACGATCCCAGGAAAGGGATCTGGCTGGAGTCTGGAAGAACCCTGGATTACTACATGCTGCGAAATGGAGTAAGTCATATTCTCGGGTGGAGATCCGTCAGCTGCATTTATCATCTCGTAAAGTGATTTATATTTTCTAGAGGGACCTGGGATATTTATGTCTCTCTGCTGACTGCGAGCGGCTGCAGTTGTGCGGTTAGGGATGATCAGCGGGGTTGTGGGTGTCACTGAGCTTCCTCTTCTGTCTTCTCAGGACATTTTGGAGTATAAGAAGAAACAGAGGCCGCAAAAGATCAAAATGCTGGACGGGGCGGTGAAAACCATCATGGTGGATGACTCAAAAACAGTTGGGGAGCTGCTTGTCACTATATGCAGTAGGATAGGTATGCGCTAGAATAATCATTGTATTAATATTTATCCCGTATATTGTATTGAGTCTAAGGGAAAACACTGTTTCCGTGCTATTCATATTTGAGGTGCTTCGGTGCTAATCAGGTTTTGTTTAGTGCATGATGGGCCTGATTTATCAAGCTCAAACAAGTTTTTTCAACCACATGCTCAAGTATTCATCCTGCGGCCGGACTGGGCTTTCCTTGCCTGTCACCGAGGTGTTCCCTTAGCTGTGTATTTCAATTACAAATGGCTGCTATCAAGCTCAGTAGGGTGCGGAGGAAAGGGATGCGTAGCTGGCAGATAGCTTTATTGGAAAGTGTTTGTTTGGAGTAGGGCTTTCTGCTTGGCTTCTTCTCCTCCTCTGCTCCCATTTTAGTTTGCTGGCTCTGCACCAGCTCCCCCTTCACTTTTATTTCAAAGCGGGGAGAAACAGATCGAAGGAGAGGGCAGGAGGATTGTAGAGATGCTCTCTCTATCACGGCTGTTCTTTCAGGAATCACCAACTATGAGGAGTACTCGCTCATTCAAGAGGTGACTGAGGACAAGAAGGACGAAGGAACGGGGACGCTGAAGAAAGACAGAACGCTGCTGCTGAGAGACGAGAGGAAGATGGAGAAGCTCAAAGCCAAACTGCACACGGATGATGACTGTAAGTGTGAGCCTGCAGAAGGTGTAATGAAATTACCACTGTTATCTCTGGACATTTTGACACCTGCAGATATTATGCAGTGTAAATCTCACTCCCAGCTTTGGCTAAAAAGTAGCTTTCAGCTGAACAAAAAATATTGCAAATGACGCAAGTGTCAGGATTTTCACTTCCCTGTGAGTAATTAGAGAGATTGTCGGTCTCATACTGTGCCTGGCCGTTGGATGCTTTCAAACCGCCTGATGAATTTCCCTATCGGCATCCTCTTCTTGTAGCGTCTCTGCAAAGTCAACATCTATTCATTGCATAACAAAGCGTGTGTATTGATTGATTGGGCAGTGAACTGGCTGGACCACGGACGGACGTTCAGGGAACAAGGAGTGGAGGAAAGTGAAACTCTGCTTCTCAGGCGCAAGTTCTTCTACTCGGACCAGAATGTGGACTCCCGGGACCCCGTCCAGCTAAACCTGCTCTATGTTCAGGTAAACGCATTTGAGCTGGGGAAGGCGACCAAGGCCCAGTGTTTTATTGTCCAGTGTGAGAAGGAATGTTGAAGGAGGACAAGGGTAATACCACAGGCTGTTGAAGGCGATTTTATGACGAAACAGGAGGAGAGACAAGAGTCATTGGATTTAATACCTCAGCACGTCAAACCAGGCCTGGACTGGAGAGAATATAAAGAACATGGAGCTGTCCACCAAGACATAAACACGACTCTGTGTTCTTTGTGGTCCAAAGCGTTCAGGCTATAATAGGATCTCAAAGCTCCCCCCAGTAGCTCTACCTGTTTTGTAAACTGACGGGGCCTTGCTGGCATCACAGGCTTCCCTGGGGGGGGGGGGTCAGCTGAGTCCAGTACTGCATGAGTCAGGGTTTGCTCAGCGAACACTTCGCTGCATCTGTGTTAGCCCCTCCAGCCAGAGGAGGAGAGCTCCCCACAGCAGAGAGTGCAGTAAACACACATACACAGAGTGGAAAAGAATATGAAAACAAACGAAAACAAACACTAAAGTATGCGCAGAGATATACAGTGAACCATATCTAAAATATGTATAGTTGTTCTTATATGACTCTCCATTTCCCGAAGCCCTGCTGCGTTGGGAGTTCCTGAACACGTTCATCAAATACACGCTGCCGCTGCTGGGTTCCTCCCTTATATCTGTCGCTTCCTGTTTTTCCTCCCTTCCAGTTTGAGTTCACCCTTCTCCTCTCCGGCTCCATCTCCTACACATTCTGACATAATCGCACACACCCTCTTACCCTGGCACACATTACGGCGCAGTGCATATCATGCTCTCCTCTCAACACAGACTCATATTTCCTTTCACAATAACAACCCCGCCCCCGGCCGCCGCCTCCTTCTTTCCTCTCTGCTGCCCTGCCTCATCTATCTTTCTCTCGTTCTCTCACACACCCTCACAGTGTTGGACGGGCTGGGATCACAGAAGCTCTTCGCATGGCTCTAATTTGTCATTGTGTGCAAAAGGCCAGACAGAGCTGGGAGAGAAATCTTTAGCAGCGTGAAGCCTACCTCAGGCTTGTTTTTACACAAATCCTCGTCTTTCTGTTTCACTCGTTTCCATCACCGTTCGCATTTCCTCTAATTCTCAGAGCCTCGGCAGCAGCGACTAATTAAATTCAGATTGTGCAGATGATGACAGGATTGCAGACATTTCTTTGACAGAGCATCGTTGTGGTGATTTGGTTGATTTGAAGCTTTCATGATCCCAAACCTACCCACCCACCCACACACACACATAATGGAAGCTCTGCCAGTAACAGACTAATCTCCTTTAGTACTTGGCCACTCCCTCCCTGTCATGTATTTGTGCTAAGTCCAGGATAAACCTTCATAGCTGTAGCCTCACCCTGAGTGTTCTGGTCTTTTTGTACCACAAGGCATCATTGTCTAATGCAGGCACAGATGAAGAATTGAGTTAATAGTGGTAAATGATACCCTTGTAATATTTATAGTAATTACTGTGGGAATGAGCTTATGAAGCTAAATGTTGAGAAGTACAAGAGACGGAAGCACCACAAGGTTTTGGTTGTGAATCAAAGCCAGCGCAGGTGATTTAGCAAAGCTAAACCAAAATGTGTGTCTTCAGAAGAAAAGTGTGTTAACTAGGCCACAAGCCTGTTAAATATTCCTTTACCCATTGATTTATTAGCAAGCATCCGATCGAACGCTGTGTGCATTTAGTTGCTTTAGTGCACCCCTATGTCAGCATTTATTTTTATGGGCGCATTACTCTGTGAGCTCTGCTGGGCCATGGTGGACTAGTTGACCTCAGTGTTGCAGCCTCAGGCTGCGTGTGTCACAGCTTTTGATGTCTTGTGCTTTGCTTCCACTGGTGCAACGCATTAAAATGTCCTTGAATCAGTGGATCACTTGCCATTTCCACTATGAGGAAGTCTGTTGACAGACATGGTGGAATTATCTGATGAGTGTTCAAAGCTACACATGAGCCAACTAAAGTGCAAAGAGCTGCTTATTTATTATCCTGGTTTTAGTTCTGTGAGGCACAGTGTAATGTTAGCGCCTGGTGCGTTGATGTGTCAAACAGACTGAGCTCTTTATTTAAGGCTTCTGACTGTATGACTGGGTAGAGGCTGGCTCCTTTATCTTATCACCAGAAAAGAAATGAGAGCTACCCCCAACTAAAGGTATTTGTCACATGACTGGTGGTACATTCTCAGTCTTTAACTCAAATGATCATTACTTTTATTATTATTGTATAATTCGTTTTACTATTCAGTGTGCATTGAGCCATCAAATATACCTACTCCACCAACCATATGTGCATACATACAGTGAGACCAGGATAACCTGTAACCATGGTGAAGTACTGCTAGCATGTAACACACGAGGTGTGAAGGTGTAAGATGTTGCATCGCATTTGAAACTAACACTGACTATGTTACAACCTGAATATGAGTAGGAGCCACAGTTAACGTCATTATTCTCTACCCATCTGCATCCACTCGTCTTCATTTTTACTTTTCTTTTCGACTTAGTCCTCACTTGATTAATTTTATGTGGCTTCAGAATAATACAGTGCAGTGAGCAGTGCACCAGTGTGAATGGCATGTGTGAGGACTAATTTTAGAGTGTCTTCTTCTTCAGCGAGAGCTTATCTGCTCCACTGTGAATTGCAGTAGGGAAGGACTTGATTGTGAGTGTTGGAGATTGTTGTCCTCATTACAGCAGTAAGCTGCTGCTTAGTCCTTCATTGATGTAATGGGACATAAGAATGAGCGGAGTCCACGCTGTGCACTGATATGGTAATGGTAAAAGCACTGATGGAGCCTTTCTCACTGTCAGCAAGGCCTCTCAGCGTTTGGAGCCATTAATTTTGCAGCAGTGAACTAGAAAGAGGGAGTGAGGGAAGCCAGAGAGAGAGAGGCCGAGCTGACTGCCCCCTGGAGAACACAGCGCACACTGACAGCCATTTGAAAGATGTCAACAAAGGTTTCTCCCTTTCCATCTGCCTAAAAGGTGAAGATAATGCAGACAGTCTGGCTGAAAACGCTGGAAACACAGCTGAGGGTTTTTTGCCTCAGCCATTAGGTTTCTTTAACTACATATTGAGGGCCATTCGCTAATGCAGATGGGGACTTGTGAAAGACAGATGCGTTTGTGTAATGTGTTTTCCTTTTTAATAACATGTAATGGGCTGTAATGAGAGCTTGTTAGAGCTGTTACGCTTTAAAGCTGCCAGAATGTATGTTGTTGTTCTATTTGACGCCGTCTCAGTTACTGTAAGATGCCTTTGCTCTAGAAAGGTGAATTCCAAGCACATGATGCAGCTCTCATTACGGAGCTCTGTCGGCTGAATTCTGGATAATTCTCATGCCTTTGTAGCTCTACCCTTTTCCTGACCGTGTGTTTTCCCCCTGCCTTCCTCCCTCTCCCTGTCTCTCCTCGTGTCTCCTCCAGGCTAGGGATGATATATTGAATGGATCCCACCCTGTGTCCTTTGATAAAGCCTGTGAGTTTGCAGGGATCCAGGCTCAGATCCAGTTCGGACCCCATGTGGAGCACAAGCACAAGCCCGGATTTCTGGAGTAAGCTTCTCTTATCAAAAACGATGCATTACTACCAACATGTATATTAAGCTTGTATAGTGTTGTGCTTTTATTACTAGATATGCAGCTGCACACATAGCGTACAGTGGTTATCTCGTGCTTCGGTACAGGCTGTTACTTCAGGGACTTCCTCTAGTGGAAAGCTCAGGGGTGATGTCAGCTGCTACAACTGTTTTCTGATATGTAGGTAGTAGGGCAAGAATGACCTCATATGTAGAGGTATGCTAATAGAAAAGGAAATGCCTGAAGCTCAAAAGAGTAACCGTGTAAAAATGTCATTTATGTCCCTAGCCTAAAGGAGTTCCTACCTAAAGAGTACATCAAGCAGAGAGGCTCGGAGAAGAAAATATTCCAAGTATGTACATCAGTATGTGTTGGTAGTATTTTAAAAGAATAATGTGTTTAGAACCGGCTTCCCATGGGAATATACTGTAGTAATTTGTTTTCTTTTGAGGTCTTAGTAAGTAAATATAATGATCAGTGTGAGAAGGTGGACATGTTCTTGGCGTGTTTTTATGCAGGAACACAAAAACTGTGGCGAGATGACAGAGATTGAGGCAAAAGTGAAGTATGTGAAGCTTGCCAGGTCCCTGCAGACATATGGAGTCTCCTTCTTCCTCGTGAAGGTAAGGGTTAAACACTGCTAGTGTACAGCTGGCGAGAAACTAATTGGTAAAAACATGAAAAAATAGCTGATTGCATGAGCTCGAGCACGTGACGCTGCTGAAGTAGGAGGGAGACGTTGAGAAGTTGTAACCAAAGTGGTACAGTACGTAGTAAAAGTGTTTCCGGCACATTGTTGCTATAACAGAATTAAAAGCTATGACAATCAAACTCGTAATTAAATCCGATTAATGAAGGATTTCTTTTTAATCATTACTGAGCAATATGGATTTAATGATACATCTGCTTCTAGCCAGCGAGCGCATGATGCTGCTCCGCTAATGAGTGGCAGCTGTGATGAGCAAGCTGTGCCTTCAGACAGGTATGAAAGCTCGTTGGAAACAGCAAAAATTCCATTATCACAGCAAATCGCCGGCTTCAGAGACGAAGCTCTATTCACTCGCTGCTGTGCAGCACTTGTGACAGTAGCGATTCTGCTCTGGTTTGGCGAACATGAAAGTGGAATGGAAGTGCATCAAGTGAGCGTGTTGAAGTCGCTGCAGACGGTATTATCAAAGCTCCCTGGCTTCGGCCCAGTTGGTTGCAAATTTGCAAGAAAAGAGAAAAAGATTGTAGTTTTCTGCTGCGAGGTCTTAATGAAATGATAAGTGGAATCTTTGGCATCGCATTTAAAGCAGACTGGAGGGTTCAGATTATCTTTGTGGGCTAGTGTGTGTTTTAAAGTGTGTGCGCTTCTATCGGATGAGGAGATGTAGCTAAGGAGATTTCAAGACTGTTAAATAATTCACTTCAGGTGCTTTCTGCTCTGGATGCCGGAAAAGCACAGGTCTGGCTTTGTTGTTACTCGTTGTAACCCTTCACTTCCCATCTGATCGCTACAGGTTATGTGTAAATGGGAACTAATGAGTCTAAACCATGTATGTGCACAGCACTGTATGTGTGCGCACCACTCATGTTCTCAGGTGTGTACAATGCAAAGCCTTCATCTTATGAGCACTTATCAAGGTCAATCTATTTCAATCCATAGGCAACTTTAGCTGCTTACGTCAGATTAGATGATAAAATTTCCTGTTCACTATAACCTTGGTAATTATAACCTTCAAGCAGTGAAACTGAAGACAATGGAAGTTTTTAATAAACTTTTGTTTGAGGAATTGTGAGTAAGTGGATAATGTTATCTGTCCTTGTGTTTGAGAAGCCTGAGTCTATAAACCATACTTAGAGATCTTCACTTTGACCCCGTGATTAAAAAAGAAAACAATAGCCCAGAGACATAAAATGTCCATATCTCTCCGCCCTCTAATTTTCGTGTCACCCTCTATAACTGTGGAGGGAAGCCAAGTGTGGGCTCAGTCTCTGAAGTGAGCTGTAATAGATTTCCAGTGGGCAGAGAGTGGAGGGCAGTGGAGCTGGTGGAAGCACCGCACGGGTGTGCTGACAGTGACTAAAGCCTGTGGGGACCCTGCTCAATAGAGCAGCAGTTAAACAAGACTGAACTCTGCTGGGTCACTTCACAGCTGCCCTCCTCCTCCTCCATTCAGGGCACAGAGCCACGGACACAGCATGTGTATCTGCAGCACCGGCAGAATGGCACAGCAACTTTGTGCTCGCTCCTTGAGTGAATCATCTGTGTAGGCGTTGAGCGCCGACATAAATGTTGTCTGATGTTTTCCTATCGAACAGGAAAAGATGAAGGGTAAAAATAAGCTGGTGCCGCGGCTGCTGGGGATAACCAAGGAGTCCGTGATGCGAGTGGATGAGAAGACGAAGGATGTGGTGCAGGAGTGGCCGCTGACAACAGTCAAGAGATGGGCTGCGTCGCCCAAGAGCTTCACCCTGGTACTGTGAGACCGTCTGCAACGAGTCCTCAGCTCAGCTCCCAGTAGAGAGGCAGCTGTTATGTAGTGGACTCCTAATCCTATGCACAGATTCAATTACTCTGTGTGGCATGAGTTACACAGGTCTGCATCACATATTCAGTCTTTCACCCAGTTTCATTTTTTTATGCAAACAGCATCCTAAAAATTGTTCAGACCTCTGACTCCAATATTGAATGTTTTCAGCTTGCTACTGTAGCTCGCTTTTTCATCTTAGTTAACAATAGATGCCCAGGGAACAATGTGCAGAAATTGAATGTATTATTTATCTGAAAGCTTTTTCAATTTTCTTTACCAGCTATTGGCAACAGTACTGTCAGCTTTCTCCTCGTAGTAGGAAGGAGGGCTACTCTTAAAGATTAATAGATTATGCAAATGTAAAAACTACTCTAAGGTATATTTGCCAACATTGATTTAAACTGAAATATTCCCCTCGCGTTTCTGGAGAACGCTTTGAAGTGAACAGTTCTGCGGTTCACTGTGTCTCAGTTTGAATCAGCTGTTTTGAGATACACAGTAGGATGCGCCATTGAAGCCAGTCAGGTTTCCTTTTCATTAAGAGCAGAAATGATGAAGACGCTGCCACGTTTATTTACGTCCTCACCCCCAGTAAGGCACCTTTTCGTTTGGAAGCAGACTGCAAAGCTCTCATTATGTGTAGAGCACTGCAAATTGATTTGTGTTGATTCTCTGCTGTCTTTGATGCATTACAGGATTTTGGAGAGTACCAGGAGAGCTACTACTCTGTGCAGACGACCGAGGGCGAGCAGATATCCCAACTCATCGCAGGATACATTGACATCATTCTGAAAAAGGCAAGTAATTAAACCTCAACAGTACAACCTTGGTTTAATTCTGGGTACATTAAGTGGTTGCTTGTGCTGATGTGTTTGTGGATCTTCTCACTGCAGAAGCAGAGTAAGGATCGTTTTGGCCTGGAGGGAGACGAGGAGTCCACCATGCTGGAGGAATCCGTTTCCCCTAAGAAGTAAGTAATGCTCACGTATTTTCTACTGCCCTGTCTGTCCACTTCCACATGCCGGAGAATGCTGACCTTTCACATTTCACAACACTTTGGTGAACACTATCTAGTTTTAATGAATTTAAACCCCTGTTTAATTGTGCATGTAATCACATTACTGCCTGCCAGCGAGGTGATGTTGGAAATAAACACAAACAGCATAGTGGGTTTTAAGAGATAACAAACCATTGAGGATACTCTGAAACTAAATTTCCATACGTCACCAGAACTTTGCTTCATTGTAAGATTTTCTTTTTTGGCTTTCACAAATGTAAACACAAAAGCCTTCCTCAGGGCAAAGCCACTAGATGATCATTTCATTTTAAAAGAGAGATGCATCCTCTGCAGATTGAGATATCACACACCATCGTGTTGGAAGCTGTTTTAATCGGTTGTTATTCTTACTCAGCTGGTTGCTGTCGCTCCTGATTTTCTCACATAGTTTAGTGACTGATGGGAGTTAAGGTAAGGCTGACGAACCATGTAGAGCTTGGAAATGTGTTGTCACCGCGTACAGTGGTTCATAGTGGAAGCACTCTGTGGTAGAGTGGGGCATCGTATTCTGGAGGCCAATTGACTCGTGTTGTGGTTCTCAGCATAAAAACATAATTGCTGCCTCTCAAAATGAGCCATAATTAACCAATGGAGTCATGAGCATTGGTTGAGCTGGGCAGGAAAACAGACTCTGTCTAACAATGCCTACTCACAGTTGTGAACAGTTGTTAGCATTTACGTGATCTTAACTAATGAATGTTTTCATGTGGATTAATTTTCTGAATTCAAAGCTCTACTGGAAACAAAGAAAATAGTCGTGAGTTGGACACAAAACAGTAAAGTGTCTAGTTATACAGATAAATACGCTGAATAGACGACTATTTATTACTGTATCACTATTATCTTACCAGTGAGTCTGGATATAGACTATTATGGTATAGATTAGATACCACATTAAACATCACAATTTTATTTTTATTTTCATCACACCCCCCACAAATCAATTTTTTCCTGTTTCAGGTCCACTATTTTGCAGCAGCAGTTCAATCGAGTGGGTCGTGTGGAGCACGGCTCAGTGGCGCTTCCAGGCATAATTCGATCTGGGTCCATCGGTGGCCCCGACACCTTTAATGTGGGCACCATGCCCTCTGCCCAGCAGCAGATCACCACCGGGCAGATGCACCGAGGACACATGCCTCCACTGGTGAGCCAGAGCATTTGCAACTGTGCATACATGTTTTCCTAGACTGCTACCAAATGTGTGTTAACATGTTTTGGTATAAAATCTAACCTTGGGCTCATTTGTACAATTAAAATACAGTGTGAACATCACAACTTATGCAACGACAGCGCAGCATAACGTTTCATCATTCTCACAGTTTTATGGAAATCTGGTCGGCAGCGTTTGAAATATTGATTCTGGTCCCTGCTGTCGACAGCAAACCACAATCAACAATGTGACTATGGCTGTGAATGAGAAGAGTAAAAGCCCATCTGTCTCCTGTGGTTTATAAACGGTAGAGTGAGAGGCTGGCGTCTCCGCACGCACGTACTGTAGAGCACTGTACGCGTTGTGCTGTATGTGGGTGCATGCATGTATTGTTGCACGCGGCGTATTTAGGTTTCTTTGTTTAGTCTGTGCGTCTCTGTTGTGTGCTGTTAGAATCTGGCCCAGCAGGCCCTGATGGGAACCATCAACAGCAGCATGCAGGCTGTGCAGCAGGCCCAAGCAGACCTGGGGCACGTTGACAATCTGCCTCCACTGGGCCATGACTTGGTGAGGTCCTCTCTTGACTTCCTCTTGTCTAACAAGGTCACAGTGAGTGTGTGCTTTCTGATAATACTGCTCCTGTTTTTGCTGGGCAGAAAGAATCAAACATCCTGACTGCATCAAAGTAAATCATATTTCTCAGATATAATTAGGATGTAGGACCGTAGATAGTGTGTTTCCAGAGCCGTAGGTGTTCTACAGCCCTCATCCTTTAATCCTGCACAAGAAAGTTTATATGACTTGAAAATCACCCACTGCGATGAAAGCCAATGCTTCTTATTTTCCTCCTCTGTGGAAAGGCTTCCAGAGTCTGGGTCCAGAATAAAGTGGATGAATCCAAACATGAAATCCACTCTCAGGTTGATGCCATCACTGCTGGAACAGCATCTGTGGTCAACCTCACTGCAGGTGAGAAGCCAAAAGAATGAAGCTGCAAGACTTGAGTTGAGTTTATGTCCATGGATTCTACCTCTTGACATCGCACAACTAGAAAGAGAATAGCCTTGTTATTTTCACACAGGTGAGAATCAGTGAAGGTTTAGTCACTCGGTTGTGCTTTAAATAAGGGTAAATAAATCTTGAACTTGTCCCAGAGCTTAACTTTCTGGTGGTGTGTCTCTCTGCCTGGCGTTACACCAGCCTTTTGGACAGACATAATCGTACCTCGCCATCTGTTTGGTTGCACTTACACTCCCTCCACTATCTAACACAAAGTTTTTCTTCTTCACGGGCGCTTTCTCCATCAAGACACTCATCTCTGTGGAAGCACCTCAAACAGGCTTTAATTATGTCGCTGATGCTGATGTGTCTATTTCGGCGTATGGCGCGTGAGCTGCCCCGCGGTTCAGCTAAATCCGTACGGCAGAGGTTTGCAATGATGACGATCCTTCCTGTGCAGGTGAGCCCGCAGAAACGGACTACACGGCGGTGGGCTGCGCCATCACTACCATCTCCTCCAATCTCACAGAGATGTCCAAGGGCGTAAAGCTGCTGGCGGCCTTGATGGACGATGAAGTGGGCAGTGGACACAAGCTCATGGGTGCTGCCAGGATGCTGGCAGGAGCTGTGTCAGATCTGCTCAGATCTGTTGAGCCTGCAGCAGCTGAGGTGAGACGCCCACTGATTATTATACTGGCTTGGCCTTCGTTCTCCACAGTGTAATCCCAGTAGCTAAGCCCTATACAGTGTCGAGCCGCCTGCTTTTATTTTTATCAGTGTCCCATTGATGAGCTAGTGCAGAAGGGATTCCTGTGAAGATCTGTGATCCAGAGTCTGTTTCAGATCATTCATAGAGGCCTGTGTGAGTACTGGCCAGGCCAATGTAATGAATGCGGTGATGTCATCTTCACACACAGCCCAGACAGACGGTGCTGACTGCAGCAGGAAGTATTGGACAGGCCAGTGGGGACCTGCTCCGTCACATCGGGGAGGGCGAGACCGATGAGAAGTTCCAGGTTGGACGCCACCCACTCGCTATTCCTATGACACTGCTGGTCAAACAGGAAGAGACACATGTGATCTGTTTCAAAATGTCAATGCACATTAATGTACTCGCCTCTGGCTTTATTATTAGACGCCCAAAGTAAAATGGCACAGTTTGTCTCTAGCCGTCACTGAATGCCTCATTTATTCTTTTGCACTGAAATGAATTTCCGTGCTACACTAACAGGTCATTTCACTAATTTACTATTGCTGTGTATTAGTTGTCCCGTTCTCTGACTGGATGTATGTTGAAACATTTATTTATCGGGTCCCTTTAGTCACATGTGTGCAGCTGTGCTGTGTTCCAGTGAAGGACATTGATTAATGTGTTGCAGGACACGCTGATGAATCTGGCCAAAGCAGTGGCTAATGCAGCTGCTATGTTAGTCCTGAAGGCCAAGAACGTGGCCCAGGTGGCAGAGGACACCATATTGCAGAACCGGGTGATCGCAGCTGCCACTCAGTGTGCCCTGTCCACCTCACAGCTGGTGGCCTGCACCAAGGTACTGCTCCACCGTAAGACTTGTTCATCTCAGCAGCCAAATGGGCAAAGGACACATCATCCAGGAAAACATGTGTGAATGCGTGACTGCTCTCGCTTTGTTATGGTTTTGGGCGCAACTGTGAATGTCTGGAATAAATACACTTTAATAAGTAATGTGACTTGAGTTTCTGCCAACAATTGTGTGTGGTGCAGGTGGTGAGTCCAACCATCAGCTCCCCGGTGTGTCAGGAGCAGCTTGTGGAGGCTGGGAAACTGGTGGACCGCTCTGTGGAAACCTGTGTGAAATCCTGCCGCTCGGCCAGCGACGACGGCGAGCTACTGAAGCAGGTCGGGGCCGCAGCCGGTGTGGTGAGCCAGGCCCTGGGTGACCTGCTGCAGCACGTCCGCCACTACGCCAGCTGTGGAGAGCCCATCGGACGCTACGACCAAGCCACAGACACGATCATGAACGTGACAGAGAACATTTTCACTTCAATGGGTGATGCTGGTGAGTGCAAAAAAGGACTCAAGACTACTTAGATGGTCTCTGAATGCCTGTTTTATACAAGGTTTCAAGATATCGCCCATGTGTTCATGTTAAGTGAAATGTTTTCAAAGCGAAGGCTATTTGTTATATTGTGAGTGGCCACGCTGAAGAATTTCCAAACCCAGCCAGTTCTCAAGGGGATGTAAGAAACATGTCATCCAAAACCACTACAGAGCTCAAAATCTGGTCTCAATCAGGGAGGCTTTGAAACCTAAAAGGAAACATATGACCTGTGCAGTCTGGAAAGGACCAACTTTTTTCCCCTTTAAATGAACAAGAGAAAAAGTAATTCTACAGGTTCTAAAAAGAAAAGGTGGATTTTCCAAGGATGTAAAGCACCTGAATGTCTCGTCTCTCAGAAACCTCTGGCTGAGCTATTTCTGGCCGTAGGTGGGTGTTTGGGAACTACAGCTTTTTACAGCAGGTGTGTGGGGAGCTGATACCGTACAGATATTGGACGACTTTCGTTTGTGCGTGAGAGGGTGACTCACTGGAAACCTTCCACTGCAAGAGTATGCGAAGGTGAAAACGGAGATGCGACTGAACAGGATGAAGACAGTTACAGAAATGTCTTCCAGAGACAGTAGTAGTGTGGGTAGTGTGATAATAATGTCTAGTGCCAGACATTCAATCCTACAGTTGCTATATAATAGAAGCTTATGCTGTGTATACCTTTATAATTATACTTTAACAGTACCCTTAATAGCTCAGGGTGTATGAGGATATCATTGGCAAGTTTGACTTTAATAGTAGATATACAGGAATCAAAATGCACTGTTACAGCCACAAAAGATTATAAAATTATCAATACTAAATGTGCCCGTGATGCCTTTGGTGTATTTCAAATCTAACAATGTGCTACGATGAAGCCGCGCTAAGCTGTCACTGACCTGAAAAAAACCTGACAGCTGTTTGTTTGGGAATACTATTGTCACAAAAATGCATTTCCTCCCTGCTGATAGTTAAAGGGGTGTTGACAGCTCTGTCCGTCAAAAGGTGGATTATGCATTACGCAAATAGACGTCTACAGTAATCTGTGCACAAAAGAGCGGACCTCAGCGAAAAAAGTTTCACTGGTCTTTGTGCTGCGGTTCTGGAGCGTAAGGCCTGTGCCGCTCACGCTCTTCGTCTGTGTCTGCCTGCGCGAACAGGCGAGATGGTGCGTCAGGCCAGAGTGTTGGCCCAGGCCACGTCTGACCTGGTCAACGCCATGAGATCTGATGCTGAGGCGGAGGTTGATGTCGACAACTCCAAGAAGCTGCTGGCCGCCGCCAAACTCCTGGCTGATGCCACAGCTCGCATGGTGGAGGCTGCTAAGGTACGCGGGGCTTAAATGTTTATCTGATTATGGAGCAAACTACAAATATCACTTTTTCATTTTGTATTAGCCTTTCACCACAAATTAATAAAAAGGACATTTGCTACTAATATACCGGTGTTTTGTGCCAGCATGGCTCTGTTACGTGCTGGATTCAGTGTTAGGACTTATTTTCTTTGGGTAGATGCACATTTTGGCTTTGCTGCATGCTCTAGCTACCAGCGTCATTTCAGATCAGAAATTAAAGGGTGCAGCATCAGTGGCTCTTAATAAGCCCCTGGCACAGCGGAGCAGGGTATCATCAGTGTGAAATACCCAAGCAAGTGAAACGCTGTTTATGGCTTGTTAGATGTTTTTGATCTGTGACACATTAATCACCACATTATTGCCTTTATCAAAACGGAAGTGGGAATCTCACACCGACGGTTTCCTTGGAAACTGTCGGAAAGCAGACAGAGCTAAATGCTTCTTTACATCTATCGCGCACCCTGAATAACTAGAGTTGTTGAACTGTTATTGCTGAGGTCGCAGCTATTGTGATGACTTGTGTGTGTGTCGTGATCACGCGTACGTTTGTGCATGGACGTGTGCTTGTGTGCCCTCAGGGGGCGGCAGCCTACCCTGAGAACGAGGACCAGCAGCAGAGGCTCAGAGAGGCGGCTGAGGGGCTTCGCGTTGCTACTAATGCCGCAGCTCAGAATGCAATAAAGAAAAAACTGGTCAACAGGCTGGAGGTGAGTCAAAGGAATCACCGTGTTTGACCTTAATCAGACACAGCCAGGAAAAAGGCTCCACATACCGAAATGCTAATATGAAGCACCTCAGCAATCATTTGTACAAATATGGCCCATTTAGTGAATTTATCTGCGTTATTCCTCTTTCCCCTGGCAGTGAGCTATAAATCCCATTAGTGCCGGGAATGAAGTATCTGAGAGTAAAGATCTGTGTTTAGCCCTTGGTATCAGTTTGCCCCTAATGACTAGCCCCTCTCTGCAGCAAAGCGCCCAGTTTTCAATTTTCCAGGCGCATAAACTATGCATTACCCAGGGCTGGACTCAGCCTGCTATCAGACATATATCTCAGTCTCCCTTTTTGCATCGGATGGTCACACTAATGGTGCTAATGGTCGCCTCCATCAAAGTAGTGTGTGAGCCGGTCAAGAGCATGGTGTCATGAATCTGGGAGTGAACATGTAGCAATTACCGCAGACACGTTTAGGCCCCTTGAGACCCCCTCAATCTTACCTGACATGCTGTCATTTAGCTGCTCTGCAAAAATACACAGGCTTTTATTTAGCAATATATAGAGAGAGCGTATACTGTATAATAAAAGCTGCCAGTCATGTAATTGCTACATGCAGCTCAGCTGTTTTCTATCATAAAGACGTTTTTTGTTTTTTTTTTCATCTTCGCCTCCTTGTGTCCAGCGTCTTTTTCTCGTATTAATAAATCAATGTGAGCTAAGCTGTACATTTTTAGTGCTTCAGTTTGGAACCATATGAAGGGGAAATCAACGCTGACCGCTTAACGAAATAAAGCACCTTACTTTAGCCTAAATGGTGTCACTGTGTGTCTCCTGAACAGATTGCTGCAAAGCAGGCCGCGGCTGCTGCTACTCAGACCATCGCAGCTGCTCAAAATGCTGCTGCGTCCAATAAAAACACTGTCTCACACCAACAGCTAGTACACAGCTGCAAGGTATGATCGCGTACTCTGTTCTATGTATGTCCTTCAAGTTTTTGACTAAAACACTGTCTCCTAATGTACGTTTAAATTCAGGCAGTAGCAGACAACATTCCCCAGCTGGTGCAGGGCATGAGGAGCAGCCAGGCTCAGCCTGAGGAGTTGGGTGCCCAGCTCATCCTCATCATGGCCAGTCAGAACTTCCTGCAGGTTTATGTCGTGACATGATGCAGTCAGCAGTTATCAAGCTATTTCATCAGATACACACAATAACTGGGCAATTTTTACAGCAGCATTTTCTGTCTTTACCCCTTAGCCTGGAAGTAAAATGGTGGCATCTGCAAAGTCTGCAGTTCCAACAGTGGCCGACCAGGCCGCTGCTATGCAACTGGGCCAGTGTGCCAAAAATCTGGCTACCTGCCTGGCAGAGCTCAGGACAGCAGCCCAGAAGGTATCAGCCGTATGGATAATTAAGATTAAGATAGCTAAGCAAGACCGTTCATCTCTTGTGGAGTTTCGTTTAATCAGGCCCGCGCTTAGATACTGCAAGCCACGTTCTTCTTATGTGTGTGTTGTATGAAGGCTCATGAAGCGTGTGGCCCTCTGGAGATTGACTCAGCCCTGAAAACAGTGCAGACACTCAAGAGTGAGCTTCAAGATGCCAAGATGTCAGTCATAGATGGCCAACTCAAACCTCTTCCTGGAGAAACAGTCAGTACAGTAACTCCACATACTGTGAAGTTCAGTGTTATCTTGTAGATCAGACTATAGAATTATTATTAATGTGATTATTTCAAATGGAGGTTTAATTGAATGATGTATTCGGGCCTTCTGTTGCTCACGCAGCTGGAGAAGTGTGCTCAAGATTTGGGAAGTACATCGAAGACTGTGGGCTCTTCTATGGCCCAGCTGCTGACATGCGCGGCACAAGGCAATGAACATTACACAGGTAATGGATGTTTTTAATTACCCTTAGTTTTCTCTAGGATTGTTTAAATGATCCAGTACATAGCATAACGACGGCAGTGTTTCTATAGCAGAGAAAGACAAATATAACCCTTTAAAATGTGAGTGTGGTAAAGCAGCCACAGAGAAGCGGCCCCTTGGTTTATGATGCCACTTTTGCTTCAAACTGAGCTTTGGCTGTCAATTCTGGCTCAATTGAAGATCTCAGGAGAAAAGAGATAAAGACAGATAGAGAGTAGCGCGTCTAACGATGAATGCTCCCGGGCAGCACTTCATGCTGAGGCCCAGGGTCCAGCCTGCTGCTCATTAATCTTCTTTTCACTAGATTTAACATTCCATCAGCAAATGGCTCCACTTGGCTGGTTAATGCAATTTGATGCAATTTGCTGCTTTTCTTCTCAGCTCTACATATGATAAGTTAGGGGGCACTTCCCATGTGGGGCCATATTTATTATATTAAGTCATCTATTTAAACAACAAGGGCGTTTCAGTGTCACAGTGGGCTCTCAGCGTGGTGCTGCTAGCCGCTGCCCAGTGATTTGCACATGCTGTTACAAAGACAGGAAATACAAATACCTCTCAATTTGTATCACTTAAGCAGGCTGCTGCAAAGCAAACCTAATGAGACTGAAATTAATGTGCTCAGTTTGTTTCAATTTCTGCAAGAACATGGTTACTTGGTCTCATAACGTTGTACAGCCCAGGAGAAATCTATTTTATAACACGTGTATAACTGAGATATTATTATACTGCCATCATTTGACTTGCTGATTTTCTCCCATTGCTTGCGATCAACATTATTCACTGACGTTTCTATATTTGGCTGGATGCTGACAGGTGTGGCAGCTCGAGAAACAGCGCAGGCTTTAAGGACATTAGCCCAAGCAGCCAGAGGTGTGGCGGCCAGCACCAAGGAGCCACAGGCTGCAGCTGCCATGCTGGACTCGGCACAGTGTGTCATGGAGGGATCAGCCATGCTGATCCACGAAGCCCATCAGGCCCTCGTCCATCCAGGAGACGCAGAGAGTCAGCAGAGACTGGCACAGGTAGTCTAGCTCCCGTTAATATAGACCCCAGAGGCGGTGAGATTCATGTAGCAGTCATACTGTTCCTCTCGGGCCCTTCTCACTCCTCTGCTGATTTGTAAACATTTCTTCCTTCCATAACAATCATCCCCTCTAAGCGTTGCTATTTTCTGTCTGCTCTGTCTCTTGCCTTGTTTCCTCTCTCAGGAGTGCCAGAGTAAAGCTGCTCATTCTCCTGAAGCCCTTTAGGGGATAAATATATTGTTTGGCATATATCTGTGACAGCAGCATAAATTAGTGACACAGATTACTGTGCACCGCTGTGAGCTCAATTTGCATTTGATGATTTTCCCCTTATAGTTTTGCTCGGGGACTTTGCATTGTGTAGCACATAGCTAGAATGACTAATGGAGGTCCTCTGACAGAGCACTGTGCCCGTTTCAGGTGGCCAAAGCTGTATCACACTCCCTAAATAATTGTGTGAACTGCCTGCCGGGCCAGAAGGATGTTGACATGGCTCTCAGAAGCATTGGAGAGTCCAGCAAGAAGCTGCTGGTGGACACTGTGAGTCCTGCTCAAGGTTTTACTTGGAGATTTCTCAACATTTTTGTATATGTTTATTGTCACAAAACACTGTGTCTGGATTGTTGTGTCTCTTATCTTTGAAGCTCCCTCCCTGCAACAAGACATTCCAGGAGGCTCAGACTGATTTGAACCACACAGCAGCTGAACTCAACCACTCTGCAGGCGAGGTCGTCCACTCCTCTCGTGGAACGAGCAGCCAGCTGGCTGCGGCCTCAGGGAAGTTCAGCCAAGACTTTGATGAGTTCCTGGATGCTGGCATTGAGATGGCAGGACACACCCAAGTAGGTTTCATGATCACGCAGCCCATCCACACGGCACTGAAGCAGTCTGATGATAATCTGCAGCCTCCAGTTACCCAGACATCACGAGGAGCGTTACAACGCTTTGATGGGTGTGAAAACTTGAAGAGAGTTCAGCGTCATATTTTTGTGTCACTCTCGTACCTAAGGTTTCAAGTCGTTTGTTAATCTCGACCTTTTCGACTAATTAGGTTCATTATTGTCCCCAAGGGCAATAAATACAGTACGATGTAATGAGATCGTGTGATGTTCATGTTCAGGCTATTTTGCCTATTAATTTGGAAAGATCGTCTGGATTGGAGTTGATGTAGCGTGACAGCAGGCTCACAGAGGTCTGCCGAACGAGGATGGGGGATAAAGGAGTTGGTAGGGACACGTGAAATAGATGGTTTCAGATGGCAGATGCTGCTTTGTGTATAATTAGCTGTATTTAAAAAGCTCTAATTCCACTGTGTTTTTCTGTTTCCGTATGCAGAGCAAGGACGACCAGATCCAAGTCATTGGTAATCTGAAGAACATCTCGATGGCTTCCAGTAAACTGCTGCTGGCCGCCAAGTCTCTGTCTGTGGACCCAGGTGCAGCCAATGCTAAGAATCTTCTTGCTGTGGCAGCAAGGTGCGATAAGAGATGGAGATACTGTGGCACCAGACATGTACTCGGCAATGTCATCGTTTGTTTTTAATGACTATCATGCAAAAACAGCTTAATTGAATTGATTTGTTGTCACCGCGAAGGGTGGTGTAGATTTTGTAGTAAAAATTCATATTTTATGGGTAAAGACAAAGCATCTCCTCAGCTGCTGGAGGGAGTATGAATCCTCCCTCTAGTGGAGAGGAGCCAAGCAGCTGGTCCCGCAGGGCTTTGGGCCTGACTGACTCCTTTCTGTCTAATTAGGAAGATGGAAGCCTTGGCTGGAGCTCGTGTGTGTGCTCAGCAAGGCTGAACACAAACTCAAGACAATCTCTGCACTCTCCCGTGTGCGATGTTAGCGTATCGCAGTCAGAGACCAACCGTGCCATGTTTGAACAGGGAAGCTAAAAGCACGAGGGAGGGCGATGTGAGCGAATCCCGGCTGGGTGTGCGTGCGCAGGACGTGTGTGAGAGCTAAGAGGCCCGCGTGGCATCCTCTGTGTGTTTCAGGGCAGTGACAGAGAGCATTAATCAGCTGATCACGCTCTGTACGCAGCAAGCGGCGGGGCAGAAGGAGTGTGACAACGCCTTGAGGGAGCTGGAGGTAGCCACACCGTACATCGCCCTTTCTTTGCTTCAGGCCTGTTTTTTTTTTGCCTGTAGATTCAGACGCATTGGTTAATGCTAGCTGTACTGTACAAGCTGTACTTATTGTACCTTCACATCAACACAAGTAGCTGAAGATTACAACAACCATGCTTATCATGTGTCATCGTCGGAGCCGGCATGATTTGCTAGTGCTCCCTTTTTCAAATGTAAATTCAATAGCTGATGAACATGAGCAGATATCTCCAGTGTTGTGCCCATTGTAGTTAAATTTAGTCTAATCTCTTTGTATACAGGCTGTCAGAGGGCTGCTGGATAACCCCAGCGAGCCTGTCAACGAGCTCTCCTACTTCGACTGCATCGAGAGCGTCATGGAGAACTCAAAGGTACGGGCTTTCACAACAATGGCATGTATATACTTTCACTGTCGGAGACATTTCATGTGGTTGGCAGCTGAAGATCTCTTTCTTTTTTTTTTCATTCCGTTTCCGCATGTCTCAGGTTCTAGGCGAGGCGATGGCAGGCATTTCCCAGCACTGTAAGACAGGTGATGTGGTAGCCTTCGGGGAGAGCGTGGGCGTGGCATCCAAAGCTCTGTGTGGGCTGACAGAAGCTGCGGGACAGGTGATGGCAAATACCAGAAAACACAGGGAAACATCTTGGAAGCCGTTCACACGTGGGCTTTCCATGGCGGCGCCACGCTCTCTCCTGCGAGCTGGGCAGGGCGAGCGAGTACACTCTCACGCCGTAAAATAACTCGCTCATCTCCATATAGGATACAGCTGCATTGTCTGGAAAAGGGCAGGCTTTGACAGAGTCTCTGTTCCCTCTAAGAAAGCGTCTTGATTATGTGACACATACAATACGAATCTACGCATCCATCTATTCATACATTCACAATGTAGACTGCAAACGGAGGTGTTTGCTTGTCCTTCACAGCAAACACGATCTGGGGACCATAAAGACTCTTATTTACTCTATATACTTTTTCTCCTGCAGGCATCTTATCTTGTAGGTGTGTCTGATCCTAACAGTCAGTCAGGTCATGAGGGGCTGGTGGATCCCATCCAGTTTGCAAGGGCTCACCAGGCAATACAGATGGCTTGTCAGAACTTAGTGGATCCAGCCAGTAGCCCTTCGCAGGTAAGAGGGTCTACGACAGCCCTGGCAAGAGGCGTTTGGGGATCCAAGGCTTATAGGTCTATTGTGACTCGAATACCTGTATATGCAAGTGTGCTTCTTGTTTAATGGTGTTTACTCGTCTAATAGGTCTTGTCCGCAGCAACGATTGTAGCCAAGCATACCTCAGCTCTGTGTAACGCCTGCCGCTTGGCTTCCTCTAAAACCTCCAACCCCGTGGCTAGGAGACAGTTTGTCCAGTCAGCCAAAGAGGTGGCCAACACAACAGCCAACCTCGTCAAAACCATCAAGGTCAACTCCCCAACCGATCAAAACGTTGAGTGTAAATTCGTCTCGCATTCATTTCGTGGCGTGAGAAGCCGTGGATGTGTGTACAATTCAGTCGTCTACAAAACGACAGCACAAATGTTCACATGGCGTTTTCTTGTTTCAGGGCTTAGATGGGGATTTTTCCGACGAGAACAGGAACAGGTGCCGCGTTGCCACGACCCCGCTTCTCGAGGCTGTGGAAAACCTGTCGACCTTTGCCAGCAACCCTGAGTTTGCGAGCATCCCGGCCCAGATCAGTAACGAGGTATTCATCCATTTGGATGCTTCATTCTAGTGCTCAGTTTAGGACAATCATTTTCATTTTTTCCCACAGCTTCTAATCACTTAAAAATGAACAGCAGCCTTAGATGAAGTCCTCTGCTCTCAAATACGTCCATTTGCCTTTTTTTTCCCCACTCGTCCTACAGAGGATCTCGAAGCCGCGCTTCATGGAGATTTAATGAATGTTTGTGACTTGTGCACTCAATCCCCTTGAAATAGGCATTCTTGTACAGGAAGGTTAGTACAGAGAACATGATGGGAATTGGATTGAGGTCCAATTTTCCTTTTTCTTGTACGTCAAGGAAAAACTCCAGTAGAAAGATGGATTTTTATTTTTCCGTTCTCTCACAGTCCTCTAAAAGCTTTATAGCTGTAATCTGTTGGAGGGCAGTGTTTAACTGCACTCTCTCTCAGCACAGCTGCTCTAATCTTCAGCTTGTTAATCTAATTGTCGAGGGAGGTTTTGGCTCGGATCGTAAAGACTGAAGGTGTTTCGTCCTGCATCTGTGTAAAGCTGCCTTTCTAATCTCACCTCTCCCTTTGATTGTACCTTTGATCTCTCCAAGGTAGTCGAGGAATATTAACAACTCCGTCATGTCGGTGTGTGTTCGCTGCCGTTGAGCTGTTACCTGTTGTTTCACCTGCACCATTCTTTTAATTTCCGCAGGGCTCAGCCTCACAGGAACCGATTGTGCGCTCGGCCCGCTCCATGCTCGACAGCTCCACTTACCTTTTAGAAACAGCCCGCTCTCTGGTGCTCAATCCCAAAGACCCTCCTACCTGGTCCATACTAGCAGGCCACTCCAGGACGGTTTCTGACTCAATCAAGAGCCTTATCACCTCCATTAGGTTTGTATTAATCCCACCCACGACCATATCTGTCTCTGCAGGATTATCCAGAAAGAAAGTTTTATAGAGGTTGGCTCACAGTTTGATTATCTAAATTGCTACTGAAACCTGGGGGCTTATTCTGTGATATCTGTTTAGCTTAGCAATAAATTGCCACATTAACTTATAGCTGCTGAGATTCCTGCTGCCTTATAATAGATTAGTGTAGCAACGCTGTAGTACAGTGATGGGATGATAAGACTACGGTGAATGTGAATCACATTTCATCAAGAGTAGTTCTCCACCCACCTCTAGTTTCATCATCAACCATCTCACTGCAGCTAAGCCTTTGATTTAACCATTGCTGATTTTGAATGAAATATTAAATAATATTACCACAGACATAGCACAGTTTTGTTTCTATACTAAATATGAAGGTAAACCAATGAAGATCCAAAACCCAACGTTTGGTAAATGACATGTTTTCATATTTCTGGTGACAGGGACAAGGCGCCAGGACAGAGGGAGTGTGATTACTCCATTGATAATATCAATAAGTGTATCCGTGACATTGAGCAAGCCTCGCTAGCTGCGGTGGGGCAGACTCTGCCCTGCAGAGATGATATCTCCATGGAAGTGAGTTCAAGTGCCCCGTCGGCTCTGTCTTGTCTGAGAGAACTTAATGGGATCTGTAGTCTATCTATCATGACTTATACCGTAATTCTTTGCTGTTGTAACTCACTAGGCGCTCCAGGAGCAGCTGACATCCTCTGTGCAGGAGATTGGGCATCTGATTGATCCTGTCTCCACAGCAGCCCGAGGCGAAGCTGCCCAACTAGGACACAAGGTGCTGGTCTGATCATATATCCCTTGATCCCCTCTGGATTTAGAGAAAGAAATAAACCATTCTGTATGTTTTTATCTTGTGAACCAGACGGCTCTCTTTTACTTGTCCTCCCAGGTGACCCAGCTGGCCAGTTACTTTGATCCTCTCATTGTGGCGTCAGTGGGCCTGGCCTCAAAGCTCCAGGACCACCAGCAGCAGATGACCATTTTGGACCAGACCAAGACTTTGTCTGAATCTGCCCTACAGATGCTGTATGCGGCCAAGGAAGGCGGGGGAAATCCAAAGGTGCTTATCAGTTCATAGTATTCAGACAGTGTGTTCTTGTAGCTTTATTAGCGCTAGAATTAAATTTAAGATTGTTTGTTTTTAAAACCCAGATATTGTTTTCATGCTAAGTTCCATAATCTCATTGTCAGGTGATTGTGTAGTTCCTCAAACACTACTATAATGATATTCTGCATTCTCTTGTATATCATGTAAACCTTTTGACTGGACTTTTTTGAGTTTGTGTAAGGTCTTAAACCTCACTTGTAGTGCAAGTGCCTTGAGGTAACTGCTAAATGAAACTGAATTGAATTGTGTCCACAGGCGTCCCACACTCACGACGCCATCTCTGAGGCAGCCCAGCTGATGAGGGAAGCCGTGGATGACATCATGGTGACGTTGAATGAGGCAGCCAGTGAAGGCGGCATGGTCGGGGGCATGGTGGAGTCCATTGCTGAGTCTATTGGAAGGGTGAGTGTGAGCGTGTTCCCGTCTCATGACCCGTCTGCTCATGTGCTTTAGTGGACGTCATAATGAACTTTCCACAGTGCATCTTCATCAGAGGCGCTCTTTAGTCCAGCAGGTGATGCGTTTCCAATCCACAGCCCAGATACAGATACTAGTGATAGCTGTCACCCGGGGAACATGGGGAACATGAGTGTTGACAGTGTGTTTAATACCTGGAGATAAGATGCACGTACAGTACTCAGACACTTATCCTTGACTCAGATCTTTTTTTTCTTCTTCACTTTTTTTATCTTATCCTCAGCTTGAACATAATATAGAAAAGCAGCCACCATTAAAACACCATTAGCATATATAAAGTGGAACCACTTACAATTATGCATCATAAAAAAACGCTTATATGTTCTTACTAATGGCTTTTTAATTGTTAAGAAATTGCTGTGCCTTTAGACCCCTTCACTTATTTCACACGTTATTGCCTTATTTAATTTTAAATAGGTAAAACCGCCCTGTACTCAATAACCAAAGTCAAAACAGAAGCTTGCTTGCTTCCACAAGGTCCTGAGGAAAGAGCTGAATTACTTGAGTGAACGTGTTTTAGGTTGTTGCATATCTGATTTACAACACACTGAGTCTTTATGTTTGCTTGTGTATTTGTGTTTTAAACCCTTAAGAACCCACAGTGACACGGGTGTCACACAATACAACAACTTTGTGTTGCACATGGTTCATTTCAATTGGTTCATATGCCACAAATTTCTCCTTTAAGTAGAAATGGGACTGGGCTCTTATGGGTTAAATATGTCTGCAGAACTTCTGTAATTTATTGTGTTAATGTTCAGATATTCTAAATGCTTAAAGTAGGCATTTTATACTTTGTTAAAGAATTCAGAATCCATTCCAGACTATTAGAGCAGCCCTGAAAAGCTGCTGGCATACTAAATCATACTTATTAAAATGAATAGGCTCAAAGCCCTTCATTGAAAGCCAGGCTAAATCATAGGTCTACATACAGTACATTAAATGAAAGCACCTTCAGTGGTACAACTAGGTTGTACTACAGTACGTTATATAGAGATCTTGATTTTTCCAGCTGGATGAGGGAGCACCCCCTGAACCTGAGGGCTCTTTTGTGGACTACCAGACCACCATGGTGAAGTTCTCCAAGGCCATCGCCATCACTGCCCAGGAGATGGTGAGCGTGCTAATGCTGCAGGATATCCACACCTGAACCATTGCTTTCCTAATCTACAGTGACAGTATTTTTAGTGGGCTAGAGAAACACAAATCTGCTTCTGGTGCTGATACACGCTGTGTCTGACTTTCAGATGACTAAGTCTGTGACCTGCCCTGAAGAGCTCGGTGGCCTCGCCTCTCAGGTGACGGTGGACTACGGGCAGCTTGCGCACCAAGGACGCCTTGCTGCAGCTACAGCGGAGCCAGAGGAGGTTAACGCTCTTTGTCTTGTGGGGAATGTGGAAAGAAATTGTATGATCTGACTTGAAAGATTTAACACTGCATCATATATCTGTTTACTGTTGTGCCCCTGAAATGTCAGAGTGAAATAGCAGCTTAGGTTGGCATTTAAGATCATAAAAATGCTTTCGGATATATTCACTCACAGTGATCAGAGCAGATGTTTGCTCTTCTTAGATGTGATGCTCCTCAAGGCTGAGATCAAACAGAAATAACCCTGCAGCAGCTGTCACTCTCGGCACCTACACACGGTTCCCTTAAAGCTTTTCTGAGTAGTCCATAGCATAGAAGTGGGTGGAACCATTGCACTAATAAGCACACAGCTCTTATCAATATCTTGTGTATAACAGGCTGCTGGAAAACCCTGCTGGTTACCATAGCGACATTGTGCCTCTAAAAGTCTAAAAGCCTATAGTGATGCTTATAATGAAGTACCACCCACCCATGAATCTCTGTCTGGAAATTAAAGGTGCATTGCCACCATTAGGGCTCGGTTGAGATGCGGTGAACGCTGACGGCTGGTTGCGCTTTTAGATCGCGTTCCAGATTAAGACACGGGTGCAAGAGCTGGGCCATGGCTGCATCTACCTGGTCCAGAAGGCTGGAGCCCTGCAGCTCAGTCCAACTGACACCTTCTCCAAACGGGAGCTCATCGAATGCGCCCGCACCGTCACAGAGAAGGTAAGACACGTGGACAGCAAATGCACATGATCTGGATTTTTCAAAGCAAGTTTATTTTTGCTGTCACAATTTGCCATCTCTGCTGTTTGAAGTTCGGAGGCAGCCTCAACTCGGCATTAGCATTTTTATGAAAATATTTTTCATGCATCCTCATCCTTGGTACATTTGCTGTATATACCCATATTTATAGAAAGAGTTGGAGCCATGAGTGACTGGAATCAACTGCAAGACTAGAAGCCGTTCAGGTGTAAATGATTGTTTGCTTGCTTGTAGTTGACAGCCGTACTTCCTCCAGTATGTTAATCGTTAGGTTTAGCTTCAAGCTCAGCTCTGCACTACCCCGCAGTCTGAGCCATATAGGTTTGATGTACGTTATTTGAGCTAGTAATAGCTGCTCCTCTACTGTATTATTGGACCACTCATGCAGGTCATTAGAGCATGACCACACTCACACTGAGCCGTTAGCACAGTAATGTTTCTAATGTCTCTCCACAGCAGCTAACCAAGGCTGCTCACATTAGAATCTCTCCCCACTCCGACGCTGTGATTCGATTCAGGGCTCATATCAAATTTGAATAATTTGTTGAGTCTTTGCTGATTATGATTGCGTGATACGTGAAGTTCATGGCTTTTTGAAATGCACCTCTCAGGACTTCCTCGTTGTTTATGAGGCATGGGCAGACATCAGTCTTCAAGGGAGTGTGTGATTTGCAGTGTCAGGCTCATTGACTTATTGTGAGTGTGCAGCACACTCTGATTTATTGCACATACAGTGTGTATATCCCTGCTCTTCTCTCACACCCAGCTTCCTCCTCTCATCTTGCAATAAACATGTGCAGTGAAGTTCTGCTTTTTGGTAGCTGTTAATTTGGAAACTGCATGTTTGAATTGTCTCTTTTTAGGACGTAGATCAAGTCGCATCGCAGAGATTGCACCGTGTTGGATATAGATATTTGTGTTAACAAGAAACTGAACAGACCGTAACAACATGGCGGATGAGTCAATATCTAATGCCTCACATGTTCCAGGTGTCCTTGGTTCTGTCAGCGCTGCAAGCGGGCAACAAAGGCACCCAGGCCTGTATCACCGCCGCCAGCGCTGTCTCTGGCATCATTGCTGACCTGGACACCACCATCATGTTCGCCTCAGCTGGAACGCTGAACCCTGAGACCGAAGAGTCTTTTGCTGACCACAGGTGCGATGTCCTTGCCATAAAGAAAGCGTGCAACCCAAGATTTGATGTGACATGAAAGCCTCATTAGATCTGAACACTGCAGCACCAGAGCATCGCTTGTCATGACTCACTTAGTAGAAGCGTAGTTTGCCAATGAAGATGAATATAGAAATGTGTTTTACATGAATTACTAAACACACATTCTGTTGCAACGAGGAACAGCTTCCTTTCATATTGCTGCTTCTTGAGTGTGACTGTGGAGCAGGCTGTCACTCAGAGTATTGTGTTCTTCAGGGAGAGCATCTTGAAGACAGCAAAAGCCCTGGTGGAGGACACCAAGCTGCTGGTTGCCGGAGCAGCGTCCACTCAGGACAAACTGGCCCAGGCTGCCCAGTCCTCAGCCAAGACCATCACCCAGCTCACCGAGGTGGTCAAACTGGGAGCGACCAGCATGGGCTCTGAGGACCCTGAGACACAGGTAAGTAAAACCACTGGCGTTCATTTTTCCATACCGTCAGTGTAACTGTAATTTTATCTGACACACATTGTATCTGTGCTTCCCCCTGTGTGTGTGTCTCTGCTGCTCCTCTCCACCGAGTCTGAAGTATCATGACTAGGTGGGAGTGATAAGAGCTGCAGTGTTAAATCCTCTCCCCAGGGTGCAACTGATAAACCTATACTCTGACCATTGTGCTGTATTGATTCCAGCTCTATCTCCTCAGGTGGTTCTGATAAATGCGGTGCGGGATGTGGCCAAGGCGCTGGCCGAGCTCATCAGTGCCACCAAATGTGCCGCAGGCAAAGCAGCTGACGACCCGTCCATGTATCAGCTGAAGAGCGCTGCCAAGGTAGAAGAATACTGCCGAACCACGAGCGTCATAGCAGGTTTCACTGTGCTCAGACTCACTGGCACGTCTTTGTTTATGATTGACATATAGATATAGTCTCTAAATGGTAGTAGTCACTGATGGTTCCTCTTGGCCACATATTAAAGCGTCCCTGGCAAGACACTGAACCTTCAGCCTATGGTGCCTGAACTGTAGCAGTTTCCCAAAGGAGCATAATAAAGCAGTGATTAATTTACCAAGTAAGCATTTAGCTATTGATGATTAATATTGTACATTTAGAGTGAACCAAATATACAATTGTGGCAAGAGTTGTGATTCTAGCATTGAGAAATGCCTTAGCATCCAATAGTTGTCCAACAGAACCAAAGATTTGTTGATCTGCAAACTTCCTCAGCTCACTTATTTTAGTCATCTTACCCGACCACTGACAGCATGTGCTGTATGTAAGTGTTGCCCAGGGTTTCTTGTGTTTTTCATCTAAGAGGAACTAATTCCTGGTCGTGTTAACAGATTGTTCCTGTTCCTTCGACATATGGTGACCTTCAAATGAGACCTCTGAAACTCCCGCTGATCACATTGCTTAAATTCCTTACCCAGCACCGCTCGTTGTACTCGGCACAGCTCGGACAGACCAGACCACAACCAAGCACCTTCACATACGCTCAGCTACTGTGGTTTGCATGTAACAATCAGTCACTGTGGTGTCAGTGACGAAGGAATGAATATTTTCTGGTCTGATGTTTTGCAGCTGAGAGGAAAGAGCTCCACCTTCTGGTTGGACTGCACATCTCATTTTACTCTCTTTCACAGGTTATGGTGACCAACGTGACGTCCCTCCTGAAAACAGTGAAGGCAGTGGAGGATGAAGCCACTCGTGGGACGAGGGCACTGGAGGCCACCATCGAGTGCATAAAGCAGGAACTGACCGTAAGACACTTTCTATTTTGTCTTTGTAAAGCAGGCTGAAAGATGGTCAGGGATAACTATGTCTATTATTCTAAACAAACCCAGGAAGCTCTTTGTTCCTTTGTCTTATTATCAGCTCCTTCTCTCTCAGGCCTGTGGGTTTATCACACTGCTTATCAGGTCCTTGGTAGCGAGAACGGGCCGAGGAAGGCAAGCAGGCGAGCTTGTGTTTTTGTAATTTACTCCTAATGCTTATCAGGAGACCCCCAGCCTGTGGGACGGCTTCAGCACAAGCTGCAGAAAACGTCTAATTCAACTCACCTACCTAACTTCTAATTATACTGCTGCTCATATTCATTTTTTCTTGTTGGGACTTGTGATGCTGGGCTGGGTTTAATGTGCCATTCAGCAGTTCTTCTGTTCAGCTCGTCTGTACCCAACCACCTGTGTCTGCCATTTGTCTTCGTGTCAGGTGTTCCAGTCCAAGGACGTCCCGAACAAATCCACCACACCCGAGGAGTTCATCCGCATGACAAAGGGCATCACCATAGCGACAGCCAAGGCAGTGGCTGCAGGCAACTCTGCCCAGCAGGAGGACGCCATCGCCACTGCCAACCTAAGCCGCAAAGCCATCTCTGATATGCTGAGTACCTGCAAGGTGCTAATCCACATCAGGCTGCAGAACGAGCCTCAGACAGCATCGGGCTGCCAGGGAGCACGTGAGCCAGGCTCGCTGAGAGCGCAGAGGACATTAGGGTCCTGTCTGCTTTATGGCTGCTCCTGCTGCTCGCAGCTGAGTCACTGTATCAAAGTCACACCAAGGAGCATCAGTCAGGATGTCCTTCTGTCACAGCAGAGCACTTGTAACTAGCTGAACCTTGGAGAATAGAGCATCGTGCTTTCAAACACTCAGCTTTTACAAATAAAGCTGTGAAGAAGAGATACTGTTCGTGATGTACAGTGAATGCCATCGCAGACACCACACAGCAAATTATCACTTGACAAAAATGTTCAAATTATTTATTGTGTGTATTCTTTATGCGTTATATGTATTCTTTCTTCATTTTTCTTTATTTTATATGTGTTCCTCCAGCACGCGGCATATCACCCAGAAGTGAGTGAGGATTTGAGGAGCAGGGCCCTGCAGTACGGCTCTGAATGCACCAATGGATACATCAGACTCCTGGAGCAGGTGCTGCAGGTGAGGAGACCATCACATGTGTCATGAATAAATGATGGAGGTATGTGTGTGCATTTCTCCAGTTATGGGTTAGTGGAGCCTGATATTTTACCACCTAGTGTGGCTTCACAGGTCAATTGAAACCCAAGATTATATCCCGTCATGCTCGGCAAACCTTTCCCGACTTCCCGTCACTTGTGCCCTGTGTTTACCGTAACATCACTGACAGCTGATGGCTGACAGATAAACTCTGCCTCCCCCTTTACTTGTTGTACATTCACTGGCCACTTCAAATGTTTTAAAAAGTGAGGGAGAGCCCACTAAAAAGTGACTAGTGAACTCTGTGCTTAAGAGAGTGGGGAAGAAGTGTCACAATTAATGATCTGGGGAATATTTGCTCTTTCTTTTTCTTTTGTGTGTTTGTGTTGGGCTTTTGTGTAATCAGGTGCTGCAGAAGCCCACTCCAGAGCAGAAGCAGCAGCTGGCTGCGCACTCGAAGCATGTGGCGGCGTGTGTCACAGAGCTCGTCCAGACAGCTGAGGCAATGAAGGGTGAGGCCACACGCACGGTCAAAAAACCCACCCACATGACCCTCTGACCTCCTTTTTGCTGATGTCACATGAAAGTGGTGTATAGTTAGGATTTTAAGTTAGTGCTTTATGAGGTGTTGTGCTCTGTTGTGTGCTGTCCAAATAATGTCTGGATCTTAGATCTTAATTTTAAAATGGCCATAAGGCCTTATAGCTACTGCAGAGTATAAACTGGGAAAGTAAAGGGAATTTTAAAAGCAACAGGATTCTCATCAGGAGCCAAGTCAATTAGATAAAAAGACAGGAGATTAGTCAAAGGAGCCATAATGCTGTGGTGCATGAATAATATTATAGTCACCGAGTCAAGCCACCAGCCCTGTGTGCGTCACCAATAAAGGTCATGAAACACTTTGCAAAATTAAAAATTTGCTGTAGATTGACTGTTGTGCAAATTTTTCCCAAAAAGCTGTAAGATGGAGATGAAGTGTTTACTGTAGACGCTGCGCTGCCACATCAGAGAGGAGTAATAGATTGAGCTGGGATGAGAATTCGATTTCAGCATATAGCGTGCGACCCAGCGGGGCTATCCGCTTCACCCCTCTAACGTCCCATGTGCTCTCTCCCTCTCTCTTCTCTACTCTTTCCTTGCCGCCATAGATGGAGGTAAGTGGGACATGGTGTGTTTTGTTCCTCCAGATCACCTTTCATACAAAGTCAGGAAGCGGTAGAGGAGTCGGGCTCGGGGGTGGGGGTGCAGAACAGATTTCCCCAGAGCTCAACATAATCTATAAAAACATCGTTCCATCTGCTTTACCAAGCTGTTGCCAAACAGCTCTGTTTTATGGGCACTTTAAACCCTATAAAAAGACAATGGTCCATCAAATGTGCATTTCTTCTAACTTTGAGTTTATCTTGTTTAACTGTGACACATTACAGCCATGCTGCAAAGAATAGTTGGAATGATTAGAGATAAGGAAGCTGAGTCTTCTCATCTCTGATGTCAGGACCATATTAATGAGTGCACAGAAAAGAGCATGTGCCTGAAGCATGACGAAAAAACGTTATCACAGGGATGACACTTATTTTAGGGCTGGCGTGTGGAAGAGAAGCATATGAAAGCCATCGTCTGGGCATGTGTTGACCTTTTTTTCAGGATCAGAGTGTGTGGACCCTGAGGACCCCACTGTCATTGCTGAGACTGAGCTCCTCGGAGCCGCAGCGTCCATTGAAGCTGCAGCCAAGAAACTAGAGCAGCTGAAACCCAGAGCTAAGCCCAAGGTACGAGTGGCCGTCTGAACCTTTTCCACCCACACGAACCCACGCACAGCTTTTTGCCAGTAAGTAGCAGGGAGGCGCTGCCGGCCAAAGCCTGGAAAAGGTGACACTGACTTTGAAGCGGTGTCGTCCTTTTCAGTGACTGAGCAGTTTTATTATTAAAGTAGAAAACGTTGCTTTGTTACAAACACTGTGTTGACTCAGGTGGTCCAGAGAGCCAACATATGATTCTTGGAAAACTTTCTTCAAAAGCAAGCGGTTCCGACTTGTGTTGCCAGGAGACACAATTACACTGCTGTGTCCTCAAGCTCGTGTTGGAACGGGTTCAAATGCGTGATGAACTGCCACGACCGTTTTTCAAAGGACAGGGCCCCTGACTTATTGAACCGATTTCCTGTTTTTATTGCAGCGTTCCTCATTTCCAAACTTCAGCCTGTTTTTTATCTACCCCATGCTGCGACGCTACCTCCAAAACGAAACAGCCACATAATGCACGCAGAATATGGAGGGAGGTTGTGACGTGGTTTGGGGAAGCAGAATGACTTTTCTGTCCTACAGGCTTGTGTCTGTGTCGTGCTAGTGCATGGTGATGGCGTTGTGTGTTCGTCTGTCTCTGGAGACTGGATAGTTGAACTGTAGTGCTGTTCCCTGTGTGCCTGTAGTGCTTTCCCCCCTTTTCTATCCCCCTTCCTGTACACGGCGATCGGCAGCTCAGCCCTGCGATATGAAACGGAAGAACACCCAGTGTATTTAGGTTACTAGTTTTAGCAAAGACCACGTAATGCTCTCTCATACTATAATTCCTCAGCCTCAGACGGCTTTTATGAAAGGGGATTAGTGAGTTAAAGGTCATTGTCTCCCTCTAGCGATCAAATAGGAAGTAAATCTTTCCCAGTAGCAATTTGCATTCAATAACAAACATGAGAAAGAAGAACCACAAAGGACATTGAGTGTTTGTCATTTACTGTATGGATTCTATTCATAGAATTGGCGTATTTGTGTACTGCCACAGTGACAGATGAGCAGCATATAGGAATTTAATTTCATCGTGAGACAGATCCAGTGTCAGCAGTATCACCGCTGAGATGTATTCTGTACCACGGATGCAAACATACACAGCTTCTCGCACAGGATTCTCCTTCTCGCTCTTTACTCCTCCTATTCTCCTCTCCGCTCCATCCCCTCCCACCCTGTGAGGAGGGAGGGCTCTCCTGCTCCCAGCATGCCTCCCTGCCCTGCCTCCTCTCCTCTCTCTGAGCCATTGTAGACCTGGAAGCCTTCTCTGCAGGGCTCTGTCTGATATGTTTGATATATTAGGTTGTTATTCAGTCCAACTATATATCAAACATATTCCTACAGTGTCCCGCCCTGTCTCCAGCCACTTGTGCCTTATGTGTTTATGGAGGTCTGTGGTCAATCAAATGCACTTGGCTATCAATGCAGGACGGCCATTTGTTAGCTGTCCCTGAACCGATGTACTGTGAATTTGTGCAGGTAGCGACAGTAGGAACAGAGGCCTGTATGGAGACGCCATTTTGCTGTCTACTGGTTGTCATTGTTAATTGTGCTGTGGGTGATTTTCCTCCCTGCTTTTCTTGGGATTGTGGAAGTTTCTATTCAGTGATTCATTCACTCCTAAGTTAACACGTGGTGTCCTTCCAGCAGGCAGATGAGACACTGGATTTTGAAGAGCAAATCTTAGAAGCAGCGAAGTCCATCGCTGCAGCCACTAGTGCTCTCGTTAAATCTGCATCTGCAGCTCAGAGAGAACTGGTGGCCCAAGGCAAGGTGAGTCACAGCTGACGCTCAGAAACGTGCTTATGCAGAACCGTATCCAACAGTGTCGCTCAATATTTGCATTTGCTCTCAGGTTGGATCCAATCTAGCCAATGCAGTGGATGATGGCCAGTGGTCACAGGGTCTCATATCAGCTGTAAGTTGCTTTGTGAAGTTATTGTTAAGTTATGCTGATGTAAAACATGACGTGAATCTAACACCTTAGCATTTGTTGCTGGCTGTAGGCGCGTATGGTCGCAGCTGCCACCAGCAACCTGTGTGAGGCAGCGAATGCCTCCGTGCAAGGACACGCCAGCGAGGAGAAGCTCATCTGTTCAGCCAAACAGGTTGCGGCTTCCACAGCCCAGCTGCTGGTGGCCTGCAAGGTGAAGGCAGACCACGATTCTGAAGCCATGAGGAGACTACAGGTAACCGCGACCAGGTAGCAGTTAGTCAGCGACGACTGTGGATGCACGGATTGTGTGTAGCTGACGTGGAGATGCTCTGTTTTAAAGGCTGCCGGGAACGCAGTGAAGCGAGCTTCAGACAACTTGGTGAAGGCGGCGCAAAAAGCTGCATTTGACAAGACTGAAGATGACAGCGTGGTGGTAAAAACCAAATTTGTAGGAGGCATAGCTCAGGTGAGGCACAATCCTGAAAGATCTCTGTGAGAGGCGTGAAACAAAAATCATCCCCGTTGCGCGGTTTGCCCTTTTCGCTGCATGCTCGCTCGCTGATACGGTGAAATGCCACAGTTGTTTGTCTGAAATTGTGATGAGCTGCTCAGATAAACAGCTCATCAGCTTCATTTCAACGCTGCCTGTCAGACACCCACAGTCACAAAACATCACATCATGAAGAGTTTACACATCTTCATCTTACAACTGATAACTTGCTGGGTTTTTTTTGCCAAAAAAAGGCAGTAATTGAAGAGTATTTCTTTCAAAGTGCTGGCTGCTACTGGAAGCTTCAGTTTTCATCTTGGTTGACTGAGATCCTGTCTCAGTCAGTGGTGAAGCTGGGCTTTAGCTTCTTAGTTTTTCTATCTGGCTTAGTGTTTTGGGGTCATTTTTTTAACCATTTGGGCTCTGGTTTTATGTTATTCCTAACCATCCATAATGATTTTGATTTTGATTAGTTTCAAACAAAACATACTGCACTGGTGATGTTATATGGCCAGTTAAAAAAAGCCTATTATACATGTTATATTTAATCATATAAAAGATGCAACATTTGTTGTTTTGGTACTAATGTGTACAGATTATCGCGGCTCAGGAGGAGATGCTCAGGAAGGAGCGCGAGCTAGAGGAAGCCCGGAAGAAGCTGGCTCAAATCCGACAGCAGCAGTACAAGTTCCTGCCCAGCGAGCTGAGGGAGGACGAAGGCTGATTGGCTGAGCAGGAAGGATGTGCGCTGCACTGATGAGACCCTCTGGGGTTATGGGGTGATGTTGCTGATGTACTATTGGCTGCTTTCCACTCATGTAACCGAGGAATATACAGCACTTGAAACAGGCCTGTTTGACAAAAAGAAAACAAGTGCCTGTGTCCGCAGTGTATTTGTGGTTGTGTGTGTGTAAGTGAGTGCGTGTGTGCGATGTGGACGTGCAATTGTCAGTGGATGATGTTGACATTTAATAAGGAGGAACTTATTACAATTACAAGAAACTAACACAGTCTGATAAACGTATCGTGAACATCGTTGACTGTTACAATCACAAACTCAAGTTGTTACGAGTGCAGAAATCCTGTATAATCACTGAATGTTCTAAAAGTGTTGAAGGCTTAGAGCAAAGAGAAAAGCATTGATAAAACCTGTGCAACTGGCAGAACAAACCTAAGGATCCATAGTTTCTATTCAATACTTAGTTAGTGTTGAGTTAATAAAAAGGCAGGAGGACTCATTTCACCAGTGGCTAGCAGGCACCACAACATCTATACATATCAATGTAGCTACTAACCAATAGAGTGGAAAGCCACTTATTTTACCAATATATATGAATGAATTTGGGATTTGCTAAAGTAACAAATCATTATTCACCTTGACGCCAAACAAGGTTTTCTGATCGGATCAGAGAATATCAGACCACTGGCCAACGCTCGCTAAATCCATTTACTCATCCTACATTTTACCATACAAGTGGTTCTTCAGGAGCAGACAAGTGTAATCTGGACTAAACGTGACCAAATCCATCACGATCGTGGTCTCTCACGTCATTTCATCAGTTCTGCCCTCACTACACCTTCGCGGAGCTTTGTCGCGTGTTTCATGTTTTAGCGCCGCTCCTCCAAACACTGGCCATATTTGCGCAGCCACTGCCCAGTCACAGTTAAACATATGACCTTCTCCAAACGCTCTACAAGGAAATATCTGTCATATAACGATGAGGAAACTAAACAGGTAGCTCTTACTTAGTGTTTTAGTGTATGACGTCCTATTTCTGGCAGTTCTCCTCTGGTCAGTGTCTCGGTTTGCATTGTGTCCTAGTGCCTTACTTGAGCTGCAGATCGGGCCGTGTGGGAGCCTGAGCCTTTCCCTCTGTGGATCACCACATCGCAGTATGCCAGTGTACTGTCACCGACTCCTTTGCCATATAATACAATGCCTTGTCTGCTGGCCTACCTGCCTACAACACTCTACTGCTGATTTTAAAGGGCATCTATGGATTCCTTAGGATTTAGAGGCCATAGTGGAACGATAACACCAGACTGCATTCCATGAGCATGTGGCAATTTAAAATTCATTATGCCAAGTCCCTGTTCAGACTGAACCCTTGTTTCATTGTTTAACCACTATAAAAAAAGTTTCTATCAGTAAATGTAATAATTACCCTCAAATATATTGTCTAACTGATTTGTCCAAGTATTAACAGAAATAGATAAAGTTACTAGCTCCGTAATGAGTAGGTGTTGTGCTTTCTTTAACTGCGTTACTTTTATGATTTGATGCTGTATGTATGATATTTATCTGGTCACAAAAGTATTTTTTGTATTCACCAAAAATAAAGAGTTTCAGACAACCAGTAGCGTTCAGAGGATTTTTTCCTGTTTAACACTGGCAGAATAGTTCGTACAGTATAGTCCAGCTGACAGAATGGCGTCATCCTACATACTTTCCAGCAGATGTCAGCATTATTCTTCCTGGATCAGTCGGGGAATGTTTGGAGAAATGTTCTAGTGGAAGGAGCGGCAACGTTGCCTGACCAAATATGGACATAGCAGATGGCTTTTTTTTTAATCTTAGTTCACAGACCTTGAAGTATGCAGAGATTCTCATTTAGATGTTTCGGGCAAGAATGAGGGTTCACGTTCATTTTGAGTTCTTGTGTTACGCAGTTAACGGCTGGAGCGTGTGCGGCTGCTGTAGTAGTGTCCGTTTGTTTTTACTGCAGAAGCACAGAGAGCTAAGAGGATGGAGCACAACACAATGGGTCAGCCTGGGCAGCGCCATTATTACAGCACCATATTTGGTTGTTTGACTGGTTTGGTCTCATGCGAGCTCGGGCCACACGGTGGAGAAACTGAAGCCGTGCGTTTTCCTGGGAGTGCCCATCTATTCCTCGCCCGCTCCCTGCTCTCCTTCTCTTCTTTCAGTCTTCGGGAGCAGAAGAATGTTTGTCTGGTTAACTGTGGCATTTGTATGAAGTGACCAAAACCTCAGTAGATTAATGCTCCACAGCAGAGCCACGGTCTAGTCGAGCCCTTCCTCTCATTGTCCCACACGTCATAGTTTAAGACCACTGTGTTGGAGCCATAATTATGTTTCCACAACGATTAGTAATTTACAGCCGTTTCTTGCATTTGGCAGAAGAAGCTTTATGGTCAGTGTGATGGTTGCATTGAAAAAATCTCAATTATTTTCAGCTTCGGCTTTTATGCACCCACTCCTCTGTTCACATCATGGCCCTATACTCTACTGTAAACAGTCTCTTTATGTAACCCTGGCACATACCTGCTCATAAATAAAAGCAGTCTCTCTTCTCTCCAACAAACCCTTCAGCAGGTGTGTTGTTACATGACGCAGGTGAACCGTTTGTCATTGTTTCAGCACCAGTCAACAATGTGTTTCTCTGACGGCAGAGCAACGGTCGTCTTAGCTGTTTCTTTTCCCGTTTGCTCTTTGTATGACAGGCCGGTCGCTGTGCTCGTGAGCGATACTGTGCAGGAATGGACTTGTGGCTTGTGCTAAGAACAGCCTCAGCGAAACGGAGAGTCGTCACACTGGAAGCAGCGCGCCTAGTTATAGCATGTTAATAATACTCCCTGAAATCTCTGTGTTCGCCAGGTTAACCATTTGCCCTTTAAGGGACTGTTTTTTATAGGCTATAGGAGGAATAATTGCTTTTCACTCTCCTTTCTCCAAGTGTGTTTTAGTTCTACGGGGCATGGATGTAAAACATGCATTCAGTGATGGTTTCTTGGTTTTGGGTTGGGCCAGTTGTTCAGATGCTGCTCCAGCCTTTTATTCTGTTCACAAGCAGAAAAAATGTTATTCTCAGCTCCTTGTCAGGCAGAAACATCCTTTGTCCTTAGAGTTTTCTGGAGCATTTCTCTGTGTGTGGAATCCCGTCAAATGCGAGTAGCAGCAGTTCGGCAGTGGTTTGGTTCCGCAGGCTTTCCAGGCTGAGACGTTTCCAGCTTGCTCGCGCTGATAAAACACTGGAAACCAGTATTGTTCACGGGTTGAATGGCTGTACTTGGCGCTTGGCTTGGGTCCATTTTGCCAGGAAGTTTCACACAGCCCAGACCGAACGATGGCGAAGGAAGACGGTGCTTAAGAATGATTTAGCGAAAACCACCAAAACCCGCCCAGAAACTTTTTTCTCTTTTTCTTTGTGCTTCTCCTGGATTGTAACTGTATTAGTCTGTGTCCTTTAACAGAAGATGGTGTGTTTTTACTAAATCATTCACAAAGTTCAGCAGTTAGTTACAGTAACGCGACTGAGGTCAGAGTGTTTAAATGATGCCTTTGGTTTACTCATACTTGCAGTTGTCCTCTGCCTGCAGAGACGCTGGGCTGAGTAGCATAAACCTGGGAGACAGCAGCTGATGGATCTAAGGAAAACCTTTACCCCAGCCTGGAACACATGACTATTTTAGGTCATCAGCAGGGTTCTCAGCAATGTTTGCTCCGTAACGCATTTACTGTACAGCGGCTGGCTTAATAAGAATAGTGAACAGAGTGTAGAAGATGACCTCCGTGCTTCATAACTCAGCTGCTGTCCTGTAACGTTGCGTCGCTGGACTGTAGCCGTAAATGGCGCCGCAGTTTATTTCTCTATTTCCAATCTCTTATCTGACAGATACTCATTCACTTGAGACCAATTAGGCAGGATTAGGTGGAATGAAAATCAATGTCTCTTTGAGGAGTCACCAACTAAGTGGATTTATCCCAGAAGTGATGAGGATCTGTCCCATATTTTGGCCCTTATGTATGATGTAATACTACATCACACTCGTTTCTGTGAGATAACAGGGTGGTGCTTCAGCATGTGCTGGATTTCACTGCAGTCACCTTCAGCAGTGTCCATCCAGCGCTGAGTGACAGTGTTTGCTGAGCATTTCTCCAGTGAGGGCACAGCAGCTCGTTTAGCCATCGTGTAAGGAAAGCAGAGTATTTCTAAGTCAGCAGCGACAGCAGGGCTATATTGGGACGGAGCTGAGGCTCACAGCTTGGGTGCTAATTTTGGCCAAGTCCACAAGCAACAGGAGTATAAATTATATCGTCTGACTCCAGTGCCGTCTTTTAAAGTCGGGCTTTTGAAGGTGAAGGTGATTTTTCTCAGTTTTGTTCACTCCTGTAACAGAGTCGAGAGCGAGCTGTGGAACACGGGAACCATCTGTCTCAGACTGTGCTGCCGACTGGAACTGATCTGCAGGGTCTCCCGGGATTTAAGCTGTCTAGAGTGAAATGTAACCCTCGTCCATCCAAACCCTTCTGTCTTAATAAGGAAGCTTTGCTCAATGCTTGCTAGATGACAGGCCACATTTCTGCGCAGGAAAAAGTCCTTGGATCTTTTTCTTCTCTCAGTCCAACGGCTTCCCGCCCCGAATTAAAGCTGAATAAACAGCATCTCCACTCAGCAGACGTTCCTCAAGCACTGATGCCAATTTCCACCAGAGGATTTGGTGTGGAGACAATTAAACATTACCACTTATTATTTTATATCACCAGTTCACATACAGTAGCCACAGACTCAGCTGATGACCTCTGCAGGGTCAGTACGACAAACACTGCCTAGTCATTCTCCCCTAATTGGTTTGTATAGTATTTTCTGTAGTACTGTACAGGGTATTTTACATGTTAGACAACCTTTGACTCTATTTTAAAAGGGTGGATATTGAACTTTTACTTAAAAGCAACCAGAACGTGGTTTGTACTAGAGTTACTGTAAGGGTTGGCACGTTTACAGTACACACAGTACAAGTAAAGGTTCTAAGTACTTCTTCCTCTGCTGGACGTTTCCTGTGATGTTGTCTTTTGCACAGCTTAGCAGCATAATGACCCTCTTATCTTACTCTGTATTGTTATTATTCAAGAAAGTTTAAATTCAAGGCTTTGGGGCAGGAACTAACCACTGAAATGTTTTTATGGTAACATCTACCCGCGTTTTCTGAGTTGTATCTAGCTCCCTGACGCAGCTGTGTAGCGAGTCCGAGGCTGACTGGAAAACAGTCAACAGCGTCTGATCAAACATGGGGCTGCAGACAGATTTGCTGTAAGAATGCAGGTGCCGCAGAGGTTCCTGTGGCATTCCTCACTGCAGAGAGACCGCCGTGACCCGGCCCCTGAGCGCACAGCCTGCAAGCTTTTAACCAGCCACTCAAAACCACACTGGAATGTCTCATCATCATAGATGCTCACACTGCTCTGATTATGGCTTCCTCAGCCACGTTATGGCCATCTAGCCGTTTGGAAACCACCATCATAAACTGCGTGGAAGGCTTCTCTTTCTTATTTCATTTTCACTGTTCGAGAAACAATAATGTTAATGTTTTTCCCGCGACTGTAAGTAATAAGAAAAGTTTGTTTGTGGGCACAAAAATAAACAAAAGAAGTCCTGCACCCTGCTCTTCTTGCCATTGTGTAATTTTCCTGTGCCACAGGGCTCTGACAGGCAGCACTGGAAGAGGGAGAACACAGGCCGAGCTGGGAGCACATACCAGGGAGTTTTATAGCCTGGTGGAATGGAAAGAAATATCAAGTACGTCTTTGGACCTCACAAAAAGCCCCTGCAACAGAGCCCTCTCCTCTGTCTCCTCTACCTCGCTCACACGAGAGCCCATATATGGACACATATATGAAATACTCTCCCTCTGTGTGTAAACAAAGCAACGTCCAGCTCTGTGACATGACGGGCAAAAGACCGAAGGCAAATATTTAAAGAGAGCTTTCAAAAAAATTACAAGCAGCTGTGAACTAAGACACAAAACCAGCGAGAAACAGTGAGAAAGGGAGAAGGTGAAGATATCTGGTTCAGTGCGGACAGTGAGCATTAAAGCTCTCAGATCAGAGGGATGAATCACTGATGCTGTGGAAGGAATCTCTTATCTGGAGCCGGGAGAAGTTCAAGCTGCCTGTAAACATTCATTTACTCCCACTTCCCTCTTGACTTGCCCTTTACTGTGTACAAACAAACACAGCGAGAGAGCAAAAAGCTGATTTCCCAAACCAAAGGCAGACTGTGGAGCATATTGGCTTTTTGGTTTTGTTTTTTTTAGCGCTGACATGTCTGGCCTTTTTATGAAAATTTAATTTCACAGTAGAATTCTACCAAGGCATCCTGCATGAGTTGGAAATGAATCGTGACAGCTTCCCCCCGGATGATTTCTCCCCCCCCCCTTTAGTCAAAGCTGACTGCGCAGCATCAGATATGGCTGAGATTCCTGCCTCTCTGCGTGTCCCCATCGATAGAGGGGGAACACAAACAAACGGTCTGGGTGTAGCCCTACCGAGCCCACAAATATTCCTCCATTATTTGCATTTGCTGCGCTGGATCTCCTCACTGTTGGTGTTTTTACTCCGTTGCTCAGCTCGTTTTTCTCTCAGCAGGTCACCGTCTTTGCGTCACTGAAGATTCTCTTCACACTGTTTTCCACGTGTGAAATTTTGTGAATTGTCATAAAACCATTTGACGTTTGTGGCTCAGTTCTGACCTGTAAAATATTTAGTTGAGTCTGAGAGATGACTGATCCTTTCACTTAACAGCTACTTGGACTGTAGCAAAAACTTGGCACCGGGCGAATGCAGCCCATCTTCAATGGAGCACCTGCCGCTGAATTATTTGACCTTCATAGCCCAGGAATTTGACTCAGACTACTAGACATGGGTTCAGTGAAGATTTATACTGTACAAGTTTCCACAAACTGGACAAAATACAATGAGTAATTACAACCAACTGAGAGGGTTTCCTGTGGGATTTACACTCGTAATGACAGAATTATCCTCATAGAGAGTGAACGTGTGAAAGTGCCACAACTTTATTGCAACAATCCATCAAGTAAAATGATGTTGCCACCTCTGTTGTGGTGAAAATGCACCTGTGCTCGCGTCTACACCAACCAAAGCCTTGAGACCACAGGTATATGTCAGTGGAGCATTACAGCAGCAGTAGGGCATCGAGTGAGGTTGGGTTACAGCTTGGGTTGCACCCTCCAGCTTCCCCCTCCCCGTTTTATGCTATGCTAAATGATTATGCCCCTGCATGGAGCTATTTAATCCCGGGGGTGCTGTCCCACAGAGCCAAGGCGTTCTCTATATATATATCTGGACGATGTCTGCAGAAATCTTCAGATGACATCTGAGCAGGAGCTTGCCAGCACCGTGCAGCGGATGTGCCCTCAACGCGGGGGAGGAGCTTCACTCAGTTCTGTCTAATCGCAATCGATAACACACATCAGACAATTACTGTATTATGTAACATTATATAGCTTCAAACTGAAGATGAATGTTTGAGATATTTGTGCCATTGCTTTGTCACGGTCTCCACTGAACCTCAACTTGTGCAAGCGTGATTTCACGTCAGTCAGTAAAGCTCAGCTCCACCAGGCTCAGAGGTGCCTCAGTGGTTATTCATGGCTTCAACCTGCCTGTGAAATGTGATTATTTGAGGTTATTTGGCGCCTCACGTAAATCTAATCACTGTAGCACAATAAATTCTTCTATGACCTCAGATTTGTCTCTTGATTCATTTGGTTCTGTGTGTCATAATTTTTACAACTTCCTGGTTAATAGCTTTGGCTGCCATAAAAAAAATCTAGCATCTTAAAAAAGCAAAGATAATGACAGCGCAGAGAATCCTGCTCACGGCTCCACCTGTTCCACTCAGCTGTTGTCCAGTGAATCAGGATGAAGCCAGCGTTCAGAGTAGGTAGGTATGTTGTCTGATCTTTTCACTCACGTAACACACATTATGTGACTCGGCCATTCCATAAAGTCAGACCACATCCTCTCAGAGCCTCCAGAGCCTTCAGAGGCCTTGAGAAGCAGATTTTTTTTCCAAAGAGCACAAAATTATATGTCTGGGATTGTTTTCTTTTTTTACAGCGGCCTTGAAAAAGAAAGTCTTTCAGAAGTTGTGGTGACTTTCTGAAAACTGCCTTAAATACTGAAGGACTTTGTCACTGCTTTTATCCTAATGCTTGAAACTCAGCTACGCAGTTCTATCGAAATATGTGGCTCCTTTTAATTTTCTGCATCTTGGAGCACAGTAGCCTTTCAATACCATCTGGACACTAGGACAGATCTGTGACTGCTTTAATCAAAACAAGCGCATTGGACCCGGAGCTATTTTTATTGTGCCAGTAAGTTAAAAGAAAACATCGTAATGCAGACCATCGTCAGTCCCAGAATGCCCAACAAGTCCAGCCTGCATCAGACATTCTCCTGTGTTCAACAGGTGAAAATGCTGCTTAAGATAATTAGGAAATTCAAAAGTTTTATATTTAAAGTGTGGATGTTTCAACCACATTACAAATATTCAAATGCACATTGTGCACTTTAATAAATGCAATGAACTAATTTAGTGAAACATCTTTATCTTGAATTCTCTGACTCAACGTTGTTGAAAGCTGTTATTGTCTTATGTTTTTATCCAAAACATTAGGCCTAAAACCAAATTTAGCTTTTACTGTGCCTGCCAATCAAACTTAAGCAAAGCTCATACCAAGACTTTGAGCAAAGTGACTGCAAATATTATGAGGTGAACCTTTAACTCACCCTGACCACTACTGCTTTTTACTGTACAAACAATAATATATGAAACAGGCCCAAGACCAAGCAAGACGAGGATTATTTTAGGGAACATATCTAATAGCGTTAGACCTTCGACTCCTGGCACAGACCCTCAGATCCATATTACAGACGAAGGCAGGTGCAGGAAAGAGAAGGAGATCCTAAAAATATCCTTGAGAATCTTTGAAGAGCAGAAGACACTTGGTGTGTCCTCACACTTGTGTCGCTCGGTTTTAGCTACAAGACATGCAGAAAATGGATTTTTCAGGCAAATAGCAGTTTGCTTTTCACTAAATAAAATTGTGAGAGATTTGTTTAGAATTTAGCATAACATGCTCTTGCCTCCTTAAATTTATAAATATATTTCTTTTTTGTTTTTTGTCCTAAAATGTCCTGGAATATAATTCTTCAGTCCGATTTCTCAAACCCCAGGTGAATCATCAGCTTAGCTGTGGTAATTAAGGCTTTCAAGCCCATCCTGTCTGGCTAGAGCTGCCACAGTCACACACACATCAACCGTTTACAGAAGGGATATCCAATACATTATCAGGTAAACACTTGAGCCCCCCAGATTGCGAACAATGCCTCCAGGGCTTGCTTGGCTTATCGAAAGCATCCCCTCTCAGTCAGCTCACTACAACTTATCCCAGAGGAGCTTACACTCACACACATTCAGACACAGACACACACCCGTGGCTACAAGCTGACAAGAGCCTGATGCTTCATCTGCCTGTGGTCCCTTCTTGACAGAGACATCTGCTACTGACACATCAGAAGATCATTTAGTCAGTGTGAAGAGAAACTCCAGATTTCAGGAAACTATAGATACAGAGAGCAGATAAAAAGACAGACTGGAGAGACAAGCTGCTTTTGAACGAGTTGGTAAAACAAAGTTCCCTGCAGGGGTGTCATGAAATGGTCACTCAGTAAGAAGTGGTCATCATCTGCATCGTCTCTGCGCAGTATATGGCTTCTGTTACACTACCATTAGGAAGCCGTTCCGTGGGAGCTGCCTGTTTGTCCATCACGACCCATATAAAGGCGTATCAAGAGTCAAATGCTTGGAGGCAACGAATCGCGGCGCAGATCCTTAAAAAACGCCTGGACACCCACACACGCCTCCTCCAAAAAAGTATTGGGTGTCCAAAGGAATCCAGTCACCCCCCCCTGAAAGTACATATTTGACAGGACAGAGCGAGGCAGAGCCTGCACTCCAGCTTAGCGTTCAGTTAGGCACAGACGCCCTAGCCCCTCTCCCGCTCTCTCCTCGGTTTTCATTCGGACGTTTTGTTGGTGCAGCCGAGCAGCAATAAGCAGCCATGGATGCCATCAAGAAGAAGATGCAAATGCTCAAGCTCGACAAGGAGAATGCCTTGGACAGAGCTGAGCAGGCTGAGTCAGACAAGAAAGCAGCAGAGGACAGAAGCAAACAGGTCGGCTGGTTTCTCTTTTGTGTGTTTTCTTTTTTTCTTTTTTGTGGAAAGGCCGAACAAATCGGTAGAAAAAGCAGGAATGCGTGTAGCAGTTTAACGCTGCTGTAAAAGGATCTCCGCCTAAATACGGATTAATTGTTTTCATGGATAATCCCAAATAAGGATTTCATTAAGAATAAAACCATCTTTATTTCTATTTGTGGATTCTATAAAGCCTCTTCTCAACTATTTTGGCAATAATTCATTATAATGTTGAGACTTTTGAAACTGAAAAGAAGTGTTTAATAATAAACTGAAACGGTGCATGTTTATTTTATACTCTGTTTAACTTTCTAATGTTTTTATATGCGTGTGTAGTTAGAGGACGATATAAGAGAGTTGGAAAAGAAATTGCGTGTTACTGAAGACGAAAGAGATAAAGTATTTGAGGAGTTCCAAACTGCTGAGGAAAAGCTGCTGACCGCAGAGGAGGTCGCCACCAAGGTATCCGACCCTGACGTGCATGAGCTTCCCTAACTTTACTCTTCTCTCTTTCTTTCCTCTGTCCTGTCCTCTCCCGTCCTGTCCCGTGTTTCACTGTACGCGCTCTCGCGCCTGCTGTGCGCGCTCACGCCACTCCGGTCTCCACGCTGATCACCCCCTGAAACTGTCCTGCACTGAAACTCGCTTCAGCTTGAAGACGATTTGGTAGCTCTGCAGAAGAAGCTGAAGGGAACTGAGGATGAGTTGGACAAGTATTCCGAGGCTCTTAAAGATGCCCAGGAGAAACTTGAGCTGGCTGAGAAGAAAGCCACAGATGTAAGTAAGGAAGGGGGTCTAAGCGCCACCATTCTAGCACCACGCTTCCTCACACCTTCATTCTCTCATCACTGTGACTGTGAGACATTCACCAGGACACCCCACCCCTACAGGATCAATCATTTCTCTCTCTGGCAATCCAAGCACATATGCGCATGCTTAGGTTTTGCGCACATGCCCATTCTGTGAAATTGGCAAACTCCAAACATCCTTTTAATCGTTCTGCTTAATAATCACATACAAGTGTGCCCTAAGAAACCAAGATTGGGCTTTTTTTTACTAAACCCACATTAGCTGTTAAATTCATCGTCCATAGGCACTGAAGAACTTTTTTTGAGGTGAGAAGGGAAGGAGCCTAATGTTCAGTCTTCCCAAGAGCCCGGAGAGCAAGCGCCTGGATAAATATAGCCTACTGCTTTATATGGTCAGACTAGAGCTCACATCTGCGAGCTGCGCGCTCCGCTTACCAAAGGCAAAACACGGTTTCCCCTCAAAATGTCACAGGCAACTTCTAATTAAGGAAGAGCGGACACGGGAGAACACGGTATTTAATGGCACTGGTTTTTATAATAAATACACGGGAAACGGTGAAGGATTAGAATGAGCAGACGGATATTGGCTCACAAAGCTCAGTGACAGGGATCAGTCTGCAGTGTGGCTTAGAAGCTGCCTCTAAGAAAATCACGCTGTAATAATCTTTTAACTGGATTTGTTGAAGTTGTTAGGCCAGAAAGTTAAGACCCTGCTGCCTCCTGATTTTAGACCGTGTCACCTACGCAGTTCTCTATTCCCCACACGCCTGGACGAGGCTCTGTCAACGTCCCCTATTAACAGCGAGCAAAAACTCCGCCTGTAATTACTGCATTTACTGAGGACGTATGGAAGGAGACGCAGTTTGAGTTTTACTGGACTGTGTGCTGCTCGCAGCTGACCGACAGAGGGCGCTGTAGCCCCATCAGTTCACCGCAAGCATGATTATTGCAGGGTGCAGGCTGGGTGTGTTCCCATTATATAAAAAAAAAAAAAAAAAAAAAACAATGTTGTGTAGTATGAATTAAATGTAAAACCTATTATTTTATAACGCTACGCTGCGGATTTCCGCGTTAGTGAACAACGCGGAATGCTTTCACGTTTGCAGATGTGTTTTGAAATCAGCGGCACTTCCTGGACCAACGCTGAACATTGCACAGAGCGCGTCTGTGGACAGCCTGCGCATTCTCTCGCCTGTGTGCGCGCAGCTCTGAGCACAATCAGGGACGTCACCTCGCTCCTTGCCAGGTTCTCGGAAATTGCGCCGCACCTCAGAGTAGCCTTTAGTCTTGTATTTATATTTAGTTGTAGCGTAAACAATGGCCGGAGCCACGTCGCTGGAGGCGGTCAAACGAAAGATCAGGTCCTTGCAAGACCAGGCGGACGGTGCTGAAGACAGAGCCGAGAGATTACAGAAGCAGTTGCTTGAGGAGAAGAAAGCAAGGGAACAAGTAAGCATGTTTACGCGCGGCGGCTTATCGGGCGCAAAATGGCAAACTGTGCCCTCGCAGCCTGTCTCGCGCGCGCGCGCGTGCGTGCGTTATTGTACTGTTTCGTGCGATTTTAATTGAGACATAGCGGGATGTTTCTCCTCATTCCGCTGCAGAACTGTGTGTAAGCTAGGCCGCTGATGTCCAGGTCAGATCCGCCAGAACAAAATAAAACAGCGGTGTCAGTGCGTTTTAATTCACGTGGCCTTCACAGCGCTCGCCAGTTCCTTCCGTTTCTTTTAGTTGTATGTCAGAACAAGGTGCTGCCAATATTCGACAAATTACTGCCAGCAACCAGGAAGTGACAACATAACTGTGACAACATTCAAGGTGCCGGTTTGCGCTGTGGTTTCTGCTCTTTGACTTGCCCATATAAGGACAATAGGTTTTCACTAGTACTACTAGTAATTCTCCCTTGTGCAGACATTGTGCAGCAGTTAGAATCTAAGGCTAAGCAGGCGTGACCCTGTCTCACAGGAGCCTCTGTCCACGTTTTACGATAGTTCAGGAATCCTGATCACTGAAACGTTTCTTTTTGTTTTGGTCCACGACATGCACAGTCATGAGCACAGGCCAACTTCTGCTTGTTGTGTCCTGGTTTCACTGTGCTTACTTGCACCTGCTGAGCACACTTCACAAATCAGGATTGGACAATTAGAACTAGAGTAGCAAACGCATGCTCCTGTTTTTCACAACACATCTCCACAAAGTCATGGCTGCCTTTCGCAAGACAGTTGAAACCTGTTAAGTTCCGGGTTGTTTGTTACTGAATCCTGACATACTGCTCTTCTCTCCGTAGGCTGAGGGAGATGTCGCTTCCCTTAACAGACGTATCCAGCTGGTTGAGGAGGAGTTGGATCGTGCTCAGGAGCGTCTGGCCACTGCCCTGACCAAGCTGGAGGAGGCTGAGAAGGCTGCTGATGAGAGTGAGAGGTGGGTGACTCAGACTCAGGCCTATGAATTCGGCCGTTTCACTCCGGATCCGTCGCTGCAGCGCCCAGGTGTGGCTTTTGTATGTGGTACATTCTGTATATTCTCTCTATTCATGGCAGAAAACAAGCACCCTTTCACAACTCAGGAATAAATTAGCGTTTTACCAGCCAACACTATACACATCTCCCCTCTTGACTCCTGGCATCCATTGACTGTTTGTTTCCTCCAACAGAGGCATGAAAGTCATTGAGAACAGGGCCATGAAGGATGAGGAGAAGATGGAGCTGCAGGAGATCCAGCTGAAGGAGGCCAAACACATCGCTGAGGAGGCTGACCGCAAATATGAGGAGGCAAGTTCTTCAGCCACCCAAACTACTGGGCACCAGCAAAACTAGACTAAAAGTGGGGCATTCTAGTGCTGTAACCAATTTATAGATCTGATGACATGAGTTCTGGTTGACTTAGTAATGTTAGCGTGGCACAGTTTCGCTTTGATACCACATCCTAGTTGTGCAGCACCATGCGCCCTCGACTGCTCGTGGTGTTCTAACGCTTTGCTGTGCCTCACTTAAAGGTGGCCCGTAAGCTGGTCATCATTGAGGGTGACCTGGAGCGTACAGAGGAGCGCGCCGAGCTGTCGGAGAGGTGAGAGCTTCCCGCCTTGACGCTCACTTCGTCTGCACCTTCACTTGCATGTGGCCTGTGAACACAGTTGGAGCTTTCAGCACTAACACACGTGTACAGAAGTAGTTTCCATTTGAACAATGTGCTCTGTGTTCTTACTGTGTGTGCCGTCATTTGCATGCCGTCCGTGGTTTGAATGGTTTTGGCTTTGGCACTTGAATGCGACGCCCCGCTAACAGACGTGCTCGGAGAGTGGAGGACGAGCTCAGGGCTCTGGAGCAAGGCATGAAATCACTAGGCTCTTCAGTCACACAGGTACAAAACCCAACATAACACACGTGTATCTTTGATGAGTGGCTCTTTTCACTTTCATTCATGCTGCTGAATGAAGCCTTTGCTTTGCTTGCTGTGCTTTTTTCTTTCCTCTCTTCTTTTTATGAGACTCTTTAATGCCTCTAACATAGCAGAGACCGTGCAAGAATAACGCGCCGCATTTATCAAACATTTTGCGAGTGATTTTTAACATTTATGCTGCGATTCTCACAGCTTTGCTCTGTTAAGGCACTTTTGAAGGTACTAAGGGTTCTTTCCTCATTCAGTCCCTGTAGTTCTTATTTATTTTGTGTCCTCTCCCTCCCTCTCTCTCACTTTACCTCCACCTTTCCCCCCCTTGTCTGCTTCTGGTTCTTTCCACCCTCGCTTCCCTCCTTTTCCTCCACCCCCTCTTCTTCTCCCTCGCAACTTTATCCCCTTGTCTAAAACACCAGCAAATGCTCTGAGCTTGAGGAAGAGTTGAAAACTGTGACCAACAACCTGAAGTCACTGGAGGCCCAGGCTGAGAAGGTAAGCGTGACCCGCTGGCAGTGCGTCCTGTCAGACCCCCTAAACCTGCTGCACTGGGGACAGAAGAGCCTGGAAAACCAAAAGTCTTACACACTCATATAAATGTGTTATAATAAGTGGTATCCATTTGAAAATATTAGTTCTGGATGTGACTCGGTTATTGTTTTTGTCCCACAGTACTCACAGAAGGAGGACAAGTACGAGGAGGAGATCAAGGTCCTCACCGACAAGCTGAAGGAGGTAAAGTTCCATGGGGCCTTATGTGGCGTTGCAGAGCGAGTCCAGTGGGGGGGAGGGTTGGCCCGACTCTAAATCTGTCTCTCTGCCACAGGCTGAGACCCGCGCTGAGTTCGCTGAGAGATCAGTAGCCAAGCTTGAGAAGACCATTGATGACTTGGAAGGTATGACTCTTTGGACTGATTATGAGGAAATATGTATTTTGTCAGTCATGGTATCTGGGTAAGTGCGTTTTACACAAGTTTTTTAGTCCATTCTTTGCTTTGCTCTTCATTTCTGTTTCTGTTTCACTACAAATCTCATTGTGACTGTTTTTCATAGCACCTCCAGTTTAAGTCCAGTTGATTTGTTTGAGTCTTAAGGTAGAAACGGATAGATTTACCAGAGCTACCGGGCTTAGAGTAGGCTAAGGGCTGGGAGCCATATGGCAGTGATACAAACAGAAACTTGCCCTATTTGCACTTTCGTTCTATCATTTTCTGGTGTAACTCTGTTTTCCTCTTTTTTTTTTTTTTTCTTCACCTTGTCTGCTCGTCCTCCCTGTCTTGTTGATGTTCTGCCTCACCCCTCACCCTGTTTTGATGTGCTCCTCCACCTCTGCTCCCTTTCACTACACCTTCTCCACCCCTGCACCCACCCATAGATGAGTTGTATGCCCAGAAACTGAAGTACAAGGCCATCAGCGAGGAGCTGGACCACGCCCTCAACGACATGACTTCCATGTAATTGTTCCACTTGCTGTGCCTGCCTGTTCCTCCGTCACCCTCCTCTCACCCGTCTCACCCACTGCCTCGTCCCCATCGTTACCTTATACTCACCAAACGTAGCACATCTGATTCTACGCGTGAACTGATTAGGCAGCCATGTTTTTACGCAGGTTGCCGTTAAGGCAGACGCTGTGTTCCCTGTCGTTGTTGACACTTTGGGAGCGTTACTGATCTTGTGTGTCATTTATCTCAGTATCATTGTTTTGAGATACTCGCTGCATGAACAAAAACAGCATGGGTCTGTTTGAACGTTGCAGCTGATATGATTGTGTCCTACTTTTATGTGAAAATCATCACTGTTAAGTCAGTATCTTTGTTTTTTTGATAGAACCCGAATTCTTGACATCCTGAATGCTGCATGCAGGGTGTCTGTTGAAATGTCATAGAATGTGTTAAGGAAGCATTTCAGTCGAAGTCCTTTGTAATATTTCCGCTTATACTAAAAGAGTTTTCTTCTGTGGAGAAGAAAGGCCCCTGTGTGTTTGTGAGAGCCCCCTGTGTGTTGTCTTTAGACGAGTGGAAGGCTAAGCGTGTGTGTACTGTAACCGTTACGAGTTGTCCCTGAACACTGCTCATTCTGTGGGGCGGTGAAAAGGTGCATCACACGCGTTGCTCTGGTGTTTCAGGACGTAACGTTTGCGATGAGGTCTGTTCAACCCCTAATCTGTGCTTGTTAGCGTCCGGTACATTTCCATTTGTGGTGCAGTGTGGTTCTGGTGTTTTGTAGTGCGCATCTCAAACTTCCCACTGGTCCCACTCCAGCCTCCCTGGTTCACTATCCTTCTTCTCTCCCACACAGATAAATTGTTTACACCTCATCAACGACGTCTCCCGCCAGCTGAGCAGCGTCTGTCTGCTCTCCCCGGCCTTCTCTCCATTTTCCTTTCCTTCTCTGTCTTTGCTTTCCTTTCCTCTTCATGTTTTCACCCTCATCACAAAGTTAAGTGCATCCCATCTCTTGTACAGAATCCTAGAGTCTTTCTGCGTTGTGTAAAAAATAAACGTCCTTCCTTCTATGTAAGCTGTATTTCTTCACTCTTTCCTTTGTTTTCTTTTTCATTTCTATTTATTTATAAGTGGCTCTAACAAAACCAGGAAGCCTTGAATATAAGTCATGTTTTTGTTTTGTTTCTGCATCTTTGCAAACCATTAGTTAAGCTTAACTCTGCTTTCCTTGGTTTAGTTTCGAAGATCTCTATGGACTTATTTGTATTTATTCCAAATATTGTTCTGTGAAGCAGATATATTAATAAAATCACAGTAGTGCTGGGGATGGAAACCTAGAACAACTACAGGTACCTGACTGAAAGCTGAGCCAAGGTGTCTTCTCTCTTAGTGTTGCAAGAAGCACTTTTCAATAGTTAGCACTGACAGGAGGAGCCAACTGGAACGATGTAAGAACTGATTGTAATCAGGAAGATTGTGGTAAAGTTGAGTGATGGGTGTAACGGGGAGCTACGCAACAGTGTGTAAGGTTTGTCGAATCACATCTGGCTGCTGGAAAGATTGGATGAAGCTGATATCGGTGATGATGGCACATGGGCTTTGTAAGATACACAGTATCCTGTCATATATTTGAATAAATATACAATCGCACATTCGCAGTCTTTTTATTAAATCCATTGCCATAAAGTCAGAGAGAGAAGCATAAGCAGAAGTGAGCAAGTCTCTGGAAATGTGTGTGTGTGTGTGTGTTGAGAGCGCATAGCTCAATTGGGCCGGTGGAACAACTGTTGGGCCACATCCTTAAATTCAGAAATGTCAAGCGATGCTTAGCCAACAGGAAGACAGAGATCAGCATATGTTAATGAGACGCATTTGACAAAAACAAACACACCTTTATACTTTCTTCTTTTGTTTTGCTGCCTTGGTTTACTGTCCTTCATCTCTGTTTGCTGAAACATCCAAACACTGTTCGATCATGTCAGTAAAAGCTATGCATGACAAAGATTTAAAGGGGCCTTCATCGATCTGAAGACGGTAGGTGTGAACAGGCTTCACACTTTTCCAGTTCCTCTGCTGATTTCCTTTCCTCTCTCTCTTTTTCGACTTGCTTTCTGACTGCAAAGATCGCCTCTTCCAGCAACTTGAGAAAAATCGCCTTCTGACTAACGAACTGCGCGTGGCCTTGAATGAGGACTAAGTTGTGTGAATCTTAGTGTGGATTTTAATGTGTGTGTGTGTGTGTGTGTGAGACACAGTAATCCAGTGTGACACTGAAAAGTTCTTCCCTTTGCATTATCCACATATGATGCCTGCACTGACTGAAGTTGTGTGTACATACATATGAATTAACACCATTTGCTAATCTTAAAACCTATTATAACAGTAATGATTCTTTTGTAGTTTATTACTGTATTTATGTGAAGAAGAAGCTTGTTGTAACCTGCTTGCATGGTCACTTACATACTGTGTCGTCCTTTGGGCTTCACGTACTGTAGGTCAGGTTGAAAAGCAGTCAAATGTAAAGACTGACTTGAATGATGTAGCCAGTTTGATTGTTAATGCAAACTAACTGACCCACTTACCCACACGTGTGAAAATAAAACTTCTTCATTTGATGTTCTAACAGAGAAACTGTCACATGCTAAAGAAGAAAACCTCGACATGCACCAGATGCTGGACCAGACTCTAATGGAACTGAATAATTTGTGAGAACACAGTCTGACTCCCCACACTCTGTGGTTTTGGCTTTTTGTACTTCCACCTTGCTTACTGTAAACTCCTCTGCCCGTACCTTACTCACAGTGGAGAACAAACAGCCAGATGCTTAGCCTATTGCACCGTCCTGCCTTCAGCAGAATTCAACCAAGGAGAAAATGCTTAGAGGAAGTAAAGCTTAACCCTTTGAGGAAGCCTGAGCTGACAAACACAATTGATTTGCAAGCCAGTTTTTAATCTTGTGATGGTGTCTGTTCGGTCCTTGGTTTTATCTTCTTTTTTTTTTTTGACAAGTCATTTAGAGAAATGACATGTGCCATTGGTTGCAAAGATCGTTTGCTACATCTGTCTTCTTGCTGATCGGGCACGTTCCATACAACATTCATTATGCACATACCAAAGGACAAAGTGAAGAAATTTTGCACTTAAGAAAACCTCACCATTTTGCATTCCATGAGACTTATGTTTGAAAAAGCATTTTCTTTTCTTTGTATACTGGTGCTACTGTATTGTTAAGCAATGTTCACATTATACATTACAGTATAAGTTGTCTTTGAAACCATCATTCAGAATTTTTTCATTTTGTCTACAAAGTATGATGTCCGTCATCTGGTTTTGCAGTTTGTTAGCATTGTTGTAATGTAGATGTTCCAAGTGTTTATCGTTTCTGAAATGTAAAAATTTGACTATAAATAAAAGCACGTTTTGAAAGTTTTTAAACTTTACTTGTGGTTCATTCAAAGCTATTTTGTTCATTTTCCTGGGAAAGTAAAGATATTTATAGATTTTGATGTGATTGGTGTAAAGCAAGCAAACAACAGATGTATTAATAGCCTCCATCTTTCCCACAGAGGTGTAGGGTGTGTTCAAATTTCAGAACAAACGGAGATCTGTTCATTTCGCAGATTTATTGCGTTACTTCTGGCTCATTTCTTGACCCTTGGCTTGACTTGCAGCTGGGAGAAAAACATTATCATGTGTTTCTTTGGTTCGCTGGAGCTCGCTAAGCACTACTGGACCATATCGGTTCAGTTTCAGAGACTTTGTGGAAAGATTTATTATTACATTATTCAGGCCGTATGGAAGAAGCAGCTGAAACATTAGGTCCAAATCTTAACTGGACCTCAGACTTGCCACATTCAGTATTGTAGTATTTTATTTAGGCATATGATTTTCTGCACATGTGCTGACAGCAGATGAGGAATTCAGCATGACCTCTGAGAGCCTTTTGTTGCAGCCGTAAGCCGATAAGCGTGTGTGATAAGGGTGAGATAGAATACTTTACTTAGCTGTACAACTCAGAGACCAGGGGTTTGACCTAAAGATTCTGAATGTATTAAGCATGCAGATACTGTGGGCCCAGTAGGCTACACAAACCTTTATTTCCCAGATGCAGCATACTTGTGTGTTTATTTTGTTAAATTAAATTAAATGTGCTAGTGAAATCAGAAGCGTCCGGGTCCTGTCAAAAGTCTGTAGAGTTTAAGAGCCATATTCAGTGTCACATACATGTATTCTCAAACTAAAGGCTGGATTGTCAACCAGAAATCAAAATAAGTGTTTTGGTTCTGGCTGTAAGTGCAGCTCTGGGGTTAGATCGATCGCTGTGTTTGTCTGTCTTTCCTGAAACCAGGGCGTTTATTTTAAATTACATTGCACATGCATGTTTGATATATGTACAACTGAAAGGCATGCACCCCTCAAACAGACGTCTTAGTTAATAATAAATCATGTTTTCAATACGTCGGTGTGTTGTAATAAGTTAAAGTAGAGACATATCGATACTCGATCGATTATCCTGATCTCGTTAACCTACTTTCCTCGCTCGATGTTTTCTCAATCGTGCTCCATTGATCTGGTCTAGTTGAGGCCGCTAGCCGGAAGCTAGCAGTTTGCTAAATTGTCTCTAGCTCGTAAACAAAGAACCGTGTTTTTCCCCAATGTCGCGGTTTCTTCTGCCGAGCCGTGTCTGTGCCGGCTGTGCCCTGTTAGCGGTGCGTGAGGCCCCTTTACTGTCGCTTCAAGCCGTAGCGAGAGTCAAACCGCGGCTGTCAGTGAAGCGGAGGGTTTTCGATCAACAGAGGCGATATGCTGGCTCACACGCTGCCCCCAAACACCGGTCCCGGTCCGGGGTTTGGCTGTGCGGGCTCGGTGTGGGGCTGGTTCTGGCTGTCGGACTGAAGCACCGAACTGACACAAGCAGAGGTTCGTGTGATGTGGACGTTGAGAGGACGGGTCGGTACAGCGCTGCCATCAGAGTGAGCAGAGACCTAGTGGCTCGGATAAAGGTAGGCACAGAGGTAGGCCCGGTTCCTGCTCGGCTGTTTACGACCCGGTTCCTTAGAGCCACTGTCTCAGTTCAGTGCTGTGTCTGCGTGTGTTGCCAGGCTGAAGTGGGGGCTCCGGGTGTGGTGGTGGGGGTCTCCGTGGACGGAGTTCAGGTGTGGTGTGAAGGTTGGTGCCTATAATTTGAAATATTAATTCTTCCGAAAACACATCTGCGCGTCCCTGTGTTATTATTCTTGTTGCCTTAATGTGCTTCAGGGGTGGGTTATGCTGATTTGGAGAACCGTGTGCCCTGCAGTCCTCAGACCGTGATGCGTGTGGCCAGCATCAGTAAACCCCTCACAGCTGCGGCTGTCGCCCGACTGTGTGAGGAAGGGAAGCTAGATCTGGATGTGCCGGTCCAGCAGTATGTCCCAGAATTCCCCCAGAAGCAGTTTGATGGACGGGATGTAAGACGTTTTAATCAGGATACATTGTGATAGTTTAGTTTTCGTGGACATATTGATGTTGTAATTCTATCTACTTTCTATGATTCTTGATTCAGGTTACTATAACCCCCCGAATGATTCTGTCTCATCTAAGTGGTATACGCCACTATGAGAAGGATGCGAAGAAGGTGAAGGAGGACAAGGAGAAAGCGAAGCGACTTTTAAAGCCTCGCGTAACAGAAAAAGAGAATGAAAAAAGCTCATCTGAAAACAAAGACATATCCACAACAGAACAAAACACCAAAGCCAAAGACGCTACTAAGACTCAGAAGAAAAAAGAGTTTGAGCATGAGGAGTACTACTTGAAAGACAACTTTGAAAGTGTCACTCAGGCCTTGGACCTCTTTAAAGACGACCCACTCATGTTTGAACCTGGTAAAGCATACTTTGGTGTGAAAACATAACACTGTTAATGTTTTGATTAATCATTTGTTTGTTTTCGTCAGGCACCACCTTTTTGTACTCCACCCACGCCTTTACGCTGCTCAGTGCTGTTGTGGAGCAGGCTGCTGGCCGTCGCTTCCTGGATGTCATGATGAACATGTTCCGTGAAATCGGCATGTTAGATACGGTTCCTGATGAGAACGAACCTATTGTTTACCACCGGTCCAGGTAATTGATACTCAACTATGTCCAGTTATGTCGAAGTTAAAGCCAAATGGGTGGAGTCCTAATTACCTAAGTGATGCTCCTCCACAGATTTTATCATCTTAACAAGAGAGGACGTGTTGTCAACTGTCCTTATGTAGATAACTCCTACAAGTGGGCGGGCGGCGGCTTCCTTTCCACTGTGAGTGACCTGCTGCTGTTCGGAAACGCACTGCTCTATAGCTATCAGGCGGCTCACGTTAAGGACGCTGAGAGCTTCCTGCCCGGCTTCCTCAAACCCCAAACTGCCATAGATTTGTGGGCACCTGTTGACAGAACAGAGCCCGGCTGGGATAAAGATGGACTGTATGCCCAGGGCTGGTTGGTGGTGGAAAAACGGCAGAAATATGGTCAATGCAGGAAGCGCAGACACTATGTGTCACACACAGGAGGTGCTGTCGGGGCGAGCAGTGTCCTCCTGGTGCTACCCAGCGAAGAGATATGGCAGAGCCAAGGACAGACCCCCATCCTCCCACAGGGGGTAGTGGTCACCATCGTCACTAACATGCAGTCTGTAGGACTCAACAACACAGCACTGAAAATTGCACAGGAGTTTGACAAAGCCAGAAGCCTGGAAGAGTAAGTCGTTTACAGAAAGGTTTGGGTTTACATTTTACTGAAAAGTTGTTCCGGACAGACCTGATGCTATTGTGTAATGTTAATGCTGCTTGAAAATATGTCCGGAGGATGATTTAGGAAATTCTTTTAAACAGGTGTTTTACAATTTTTCGTGAATTCTGGAAAGGGGCCTTTCTGCCACTAGGTGGAAGCAAATGATCAAATTTTTTAATAAATAAAAACCAAGGCCACTGACCTAAATCAGTTTGGTGGTTTTATATGTAGACGTATACGTCTCCTTTAATCCAAGACAGCAAAACACAAAATGTAACGCACAATCCGTAGAAGTCTGATTAAACCTTTATAACTATAATTTTTAAGGCCCTTTATGCCCAGAGGTTCCCCCCAACATCATGACAGTGTGTGTTGACTTAATAGTGTCAAGTTTATCCATAACAAAAAGTAATAGTTCATATTATTTTTAAATCTATTTTAATCTCTGCTATGTTTGCGAGAATCCTGAAGCTCCATCACAGACGAGAGGCTTACAAACGATTAGCTGTGCCGTCCTTTCACAAACTGACTGAATTGAAGCAGATCGGTCGTCACCATTCTCATTAAAAAGCTCCTGGGATCTCGTCTGACCCTGTTTTTAGCTTTAAGGGAGCTGATGACTGGCTTGGGATAAGCTAATTATACAGACCCCATCACAAAGTGTGGTGTGCGTGTGCTCCTGTGCCCCTACAGAGTGAAGACCTGTGTATGTGGTCTCTATCCAAAAATCACACCATAAAATAGCTGATCATTGCATATATTTACACAATTGCATTAATACAAGGCTTTGTTTTATTTCTTACAAGCTCAATATTTAGAATATTTCACAAATGTTTTTTTACATAGTCCAACTATGCTCTTTAAATACATTTTAGACAAAGTACATAGACTGAAATGTGCTTTCTAACATGAGTAACACCAGAGCCAACTTAATAGCTGTTAAAAAGGCTACTGTGAAAGGTGTGATTCAATTCCCACTCACTCACACTTGTTTCACACTCAGCTCGGATGTTAATGAATTACGCCTTTGTGTAGCCTTCTGTGCAGAATCTATAATTCTCATGAGAAGATTCTGCGCTCGTCAGCTCTTTGCCTGCCCTGACTGTAAGAAGCATTAGTGACGCCGTGTTTCACTGTCTGCTGCTCTTTCATTGTCGTATAGGAAATCTTCATCATCTCACCAAACATAAGTGAAAACAAACGTGTGCTCATACTCTTGGGGTTACCCTCCAGTACTGTTGCTGAGTGTTTTGTTGGACCTGTCGTTTGGCTTTCAGCAACCTGTGTGCAGACACAAACAGTGGTTCTGAGTTCTAGCATAATACATTCTGGCTAATGTACAGTCAACGCACTTCCAAATCCTAATTTTATTGTTTAATTTTGTTATTATGTTAAACTCAAAAAATCCACAGTGTACTTACTTGTGTGTGTAGTAGATAATAACGGCCAGCACGACTAAAATTAGGAGGGCAACACAGACCATGCCTGCAACTAACCCTGCATCCCCTACGTTGAGGCCCTTGCTTGGGAGCTGATATTCCTCACATCTGCTGCCTTTGTAATCCTTATTGCACCTACAGTAAGACAGGATGCGAACACATCAAGATGTATATCTACATAAGCGTTCAAAGTTCATAACGATTCAGGTTTATGTAACTTACACGCAGGAGAGAATGTCCATAGAAGGTATTTTGTAGCATGTCCCTCCATTCATGCAGAAGGTGGCTTCCTGCCCGTAACAAGGGTTACCGTGTTCTACACACACACACAATAACGTTTCAGAAAATACTCTCAGCAGGACTAAGCAGTCGCTTGTTAAAAGTTTGTTAAATAGTTCTTTCTCTCTCTGATGTGTTTTAACTTTACCTGCCATCATTTAGGACGTCTTTTCTCTCGGTCTCCTGAGAACACAAGAAAATGTTTAGTCACGGGAGAGGAAACAATCTCAAGGAAAGCATCTCATTACCACAGGTTTCAGATGCCAGTAATGAAAACGTAGCCGTGTATTGTGTGCGCACAATTTTTTAAAATCTAAAAAAGTTGTGTTGTTGTTGCGTTGACGTGGTTTTCAGTGGTGAAAGCAGTATATCATGAAGACAAATGAACCATATCCACTTACCAGCTTGTGGAATCACGGCTTTTGGTAGTGTAGCTTGTAGCAGCGAAGGTGAGTCATAGTGACGCTTCGAAATAACTCGCAGCTGCTTTTTGTTCTTCTGCAGAAACTCTCCTGTGGGTGTGTTCCTCCCATTTCTTAAAAAATGTTGTGATTGCAGTTTGTCCACATTGTAAATGACAGGCTTAATGTCAGAATCCTCGCAGCAGATCACCTGTAATTTGTTACCCGTTCCATAAATAGCGTCATTTGCTGCTCTGTGAGTCATTAATTCATTCATAATGGGCATCTAAATGCCTTCATGCCTCTGCGTCATTCTATGCTGACGGTTTGTTGCCTTATGAGACCAGACATAAGATCACAGAGCAAATGACCTATTGCACAGGTGAAGGCAGTCAAGATGGGATTAACTAGAATGATAGGTATGAAGAGAAGGCATGAATGGAATACTGAGCATTTATTTGTTGTCTAACCCTGTTTGAGACAAGTAATTAAAACCGTTATCAACTGGCTATTTTTAGAGCTGCTGAACTGAGTGAGTGTTCGGTTAGTGCTGGGTAATTATCAGGCCATAGTCAGCCTGCACTCGTTGACAAGTCTGTTTAGTTTCACCTTCCACTGCTTTGGAAACGTGAGTTAGGTTAGAATAATTACTTACAAGTTTTACAATGTAGACTTGCTGCACATGGTAGTAATGGTTTGTCAAACAGATGTAGACAGTCCAGTATTCATAAGGCCTGCAGCTTAAAACGGGACATTTAGAAAATATGAACATCATGTTGGTTTATAACTAAATTGACTTTTCTTTTTGTTAACAACGTGGATCTTTTAACATGTTTCTTTTTATAAAAACAAATATAAACAACTAATAAATGCCAATAAAATATACGCTTATATTTTAATACAGTAAACAAATTCACTCTTAACATATATTTAAAAAGTGGGAAAATGGAAGAGAAGAATAAACAGTTAAAATAATACAAAGGTTGAGTGTTTCCATTTTATAAAAGCATTATAATGTACGTGTATCTTATTTCGTTCTCTCTGATGTCTTTGCAACATTTATACTGTATCTCAGCATCTAGTGGTGCGGCAGACTGTTAAATTACGATTTAATCAAACAGACGCAGTCATCACTAACCGAGCGCCTCAGAATCCCTTGAAGTCGCTGTAAGAGTGATTTTTTTTTTTGTGCGGGTGGGTTGTTATCGCGAGGAACGCTGACGCCGAAGAGGTGAAGTGAAGCGAGAGTGTTTTTCTACGTCGACGCTTCCAGGGCGACATGGAAAGAATGAATCTGCTGTTTTTACGTGTTAACTGAACGCAGACGATGTCGATGCTTGGTTCGCGTTTATTGGACGTGCGTTCAACACGGTTTTCTCCGCGTTGACGACTCAGCTCGTCACACATCTGTAGCCGCTGGAATCCCGTTTCAGCACCTGGACAGCTCCCGCTCTCCAACCTCCTCTCGTCGGGCACATGGAGTCTCTGGCGGGATTGTGGGGGAAGCCCTGCGAACACATTATGCATCCCGCCTAAGATCTCGTTATCTCCCCTCAACCACTGACAGCTTCGTCGTCTCCGCTAAAGGATGCTGCCTTCAATCCGGCGTTGGTGTTGTCGTCGTGCGCTGTCTTCTGAAAGGCGATACGGGTGCTTGGCCAACGCGTATTTAAGGGAAATTGCAGCCTACACACAGCGAGATCCGAGCTTCCCTCACACCGATCATCATCATCATCGCCACCACTACCATCATCAACATCGGCGATGAGGAGGATATTACCATCATCACTGCGAGGGCAAAGGAGTCACGACCACACTTTGCACGATGTAGAGCTGGGAGGTTAGTGTGTCTTTGTGCTTCTTGTCCTGTCGAGGTTTAGTTTACAGCAGCCTGGTGTATTTCTGCTGGTTTAAGCATGAGCAACTGGGAGAGAATGGCCTCTAAGACGCACAGTGGTAACATGATAACATCAGCGTGCAGAGAAGAATGTTGATTAATTTGAATGCCTGGACAGAAATAACTGAAGAAACTGATAAAACACTGGATTTACTGTAATATGTAGAAACTCGGGATGCTGAGTTTGTAATTCAGCCTCTCTGGACTTATTCAAGTCCAGGTCATGTGCAGCGAGTTTTGACTTAAATACACACGCACCCCTGTTTCCGCCTTTCTGTGCACATTCACGGTGATTCCTCACAGGAGGCGACACACATGGAGTGTTTTGATAACGCAAGAGCCTCTTTCTCTTTCTGCCTCTGAGAGGCTTCTTCCAACACTTTTGGTGGGTGCTGCAGCAAAACAATATCACTCAATGGATGACCCAGGCTTTTTATCCTGAGAAGCATTTAATGTGCTGTGCTTCACCATATGGCTCTGTGGCTGCGAATGCTGACTCCTCACCTCTTCAGGTCTGAAGGCTTTCAATTTGTGTTTGTGTGTCGCTAGGGAATATCAGTCAATTATTAAGTAGTGAACAACAATGCCAATACGTAATCACTGCTGACTGCTGACTTCTGTGTACAGTTACTTTGCAACACTGAGACTCAGATTCGCATGCGTGTCATAATGGATGCTTCCCGTCAAAACCGTGACTGGGTTTGTGACTTTCCTGTCTGGTCCTGTCATGTCTGTTCCCTCCAAAGCCGCTGAAAGTGGGCTTTTCACTGAACGGATATGAACATCAATGGCTCTCTATCCGGTGGCACAAAGAACTAGCATCCTGCTGCACTTGCTATGCAAGAGGTGTGGTGTTCCTCAGCCCCTGATTCACAGAGCGGAGTGTATACTGAAGGAGATTTAAAATCCATTACGGTTTAGTAGTCCCCAGGATAAGAGTGGGACAGAACATAGCTAAAGCTATGAAGTCAGGACAGGTTGGCTACAGGAAAGCATGAGCTCAAATACTGCAGAGTTAATTGGGCCTACACCCCAATCCACAGTAGATAATTCATTGTATTGAGTTAAATGGTCCTTCTTGGCTGCCTAGTGCTTATTGTCATGGAGCTGAAAATCAGATTTTGATGCATGATTTACATGTTTTGTACTGCTGACATTGTTCGTATTTTCTGTAGGTGTGTCTGGAGCCGGGACTCTGCTGTGGTGATAACCCCTTTCACACGTGGTGTCCTTTACTGTGGATGTCCGTTCACAACAGCAAGACCCTCAACATGAGTAACCTCCAGTGAGTAAAACAGCCACTCGTACGAAACTGTGCCTGAGAGAACGTGAAGTGATAAATGTCTATTTGTGAGCATGCAGGCTTGGGCAAATGCACCTCAGCGTGGTAAGATGTGATTAGCAGGACGGGAGCTGCATATGTGAATGACTTTGAGCAGGGATCAGCGGGAAAGTGGAGCTCGTGCAGCCTCTCGGAGAAGCCAGAGAGCGGTTGGCCATCTCCAGTCTCCACTGGCATCATTTAGCATTCAGGAGGGATGCTCACTTGTCATCTTCCCTTATTAATAATTACTCTGTGTGTGGTCCTCGAGACGGCCCCTGCATTCTGATGACAGCCACGGCCGGGGCTAAGAGAAGGGATAAGGGAGGGAGCAAGGCAATGAAGTGGAGCGGAGTGAGGGGTGAATGCAAAATGGGTTCAGTCCACTGCATCTTTGGGTTAAGGGCGCAGGATGCTGCTTCCAACAAATCGAGATCTCTGTGCAGGCCTCAGCAGATTAGTACTGTTGATTGATTTCCAAGTCTTAGCACGAAACATCTGTAACTAGATGATACAGAGAATGTGTTGACTGGTTAGCAGTACAAAGGCTCAATTTAATGCTGCCGAATGCCAGAGACTCTGTGAAGTGACAGATGGGAAACGCTCGTGCAGAGAAAAGTCTTTAGAGTTATTTTCACTCCTGCCTCCTTTGGACTTGATGTTGTAAGTCCTCACTCCTGTGTCTCTCTTTCTCTGCCACGGTTGCGTTTCTGCTCTTGGTGGCAGGGTGAGAAAATCATTACACAGGCAAAGGATTGGACAAACCATTTCCCCTGCCTAATAGAGCCTATGTTATAAATGCACCATTGTTTTCAAGGCTTATGTCAACTCTGCTGCTGCTGGGAAATCTGACCAATGCCCTTGTATCTTATTTGGTACATTGGTTCCAGTGTAGCCAAGGGTCCATAAACTTGCGATAGAGCAGATGGGTTGCAGACAGCTGGCCAGTGAGCGCTCAGAACGACAATGATACTGATGCCCTCTGCAAACCACCAGTTCATGCTGAGGCAGCGCTCTGAGCCCCGGTGAGGTGGCAGAAGCAGGGTAGGTAAGAGGTGATTTACAATATAAAGTGACAGCATCAATCTCACCCTTTATCATTCTCACTTCATTCCTTCTACTGCTCTGCTTTGGAGTTAAACAGCCAGAAGCCAGTGTTAATGTTAGGCCTGCACATTGATAGTAATTAGTTATTTATCCATGGAGCGGCGACGCTTGCTCTCACTCTCTCTGTGTGATGAAGGCTGAGTGCTGTGCTATAGGATATGTCAGCTACAGTTCCACAGCCAATGTGGAAGTAAAGCTCACTCAGCTCCATCCGCCTCGCGAAGCAAAGAATGATTGTCTGTCAATACGGTTCAGTAGAGAGTTGGGGGCAGATGTCATCCATGTCATCGCTTTTTATGTCCGTATAACCACATCAAATCCAGAATGAAGAAGTGATAATAAACAAATGAGGCACATTTATAGAACATAAACTCCTGTCTTAGTCTGAACTGGTTCTAGTCCTATAGTTTATTCTATTATGACCCTGCTAAAAAGCTAGAGGTTAACATAGTTCCTTTCAGATACACGTTATGTCACCTCCATTATGTGTATAGATGTTAGTTTCAGGAAAAATATATGAAACAGTTTTAGTTTGTGTTGACTTCAGCAGAATGTTCTGGTTCTCACAGAGGGCGGTGGAAGGCTGAGGCTAGAATAGATTACAAGTGAAATTCATTTAAACTATGGAATCTCAGCTCTCGCCTAGAGGTGAAAAAGACAGCTCTGTATGTTGTTCATAATAAATCCCGTGCTGGGGAGCGTCTGTGCGCAGGCTGTTGTCCTTGGAATCACAGTTACCAATTAAAAGCTGTCTCTTATTTTTATTATTATTTGCTTCCTTCGTTTTAAATCCAATATAAAGGTCTCTACCTCTCATTGTGGCCTCAACACACAGAATGATCCCATTTTGACACTGATTGGATTGACTTAGACTGTGTACGTTGTTTCTGTAGGGGTGTACAGGAATACTAGTTAGCACTGGAGCATGGTTCACTCGCCTTGCAGTCCTTGTGCTACAGTTGGACTTCTCTCTTATTTTATGAGGATGCTATTTTTCCTCCACGTAAACCTTGTTGCGTCCTTGTGGCGCTTGCGTATTCCGCCTCTGAAACGATCCCAGCCTTTAGCATGCTGCTGGCAGTCCTTCAGAGCGGTCAGACATGAAGCCACTCCACTGGGCTCTGCACATAATAGCTCCTGGCCTGCTCTGTGGCTGTCTGGAAATGGGATTTTGATGCACTAAACAGTTTGAGTCTGTCGTGACTGATTAGCGTCCTGGTTAAAGTTGGTCAGAGGTGCCAAGTCCACGGACAGCACTGGGATATGCATGTGACCCTCGAGTGAAAGGGCACATCTAGCAAGAATGGCTTATGTTTAAAGGCAGGACGTGCGTGGTCACATAATGAATGAACCTATGTGAAGGAAACTCTCTCCCACGCTGCTTCACCGCTAGCACAGAGGTTACGGACTTCACCTACCCGATGACTTTTGTTCCTGTTTTTTGTAATCAATGCCTTCCTCAACCGCTAAGCACCGGAGTTATTGATGTCTGCACGCTGGCTGCTCTGGGACGACTGCCAGGGCGCTGTTCCTGGACGCGACTACAGGGATCACAGCCTTCCTTACACATTTAAATACAACTTATTAGCCGATAGGGTGATTTGTTTTGATTTAAAGCTTTTATAGGACTGTTTTTGTAGCGGTACATGTTTTGGGCCAACCAAACTTGACTAAAGTGTAAATTAATATGCACCTTGTGTTATGTAATTAGTATCTTTCTCCAAATATTATCGATGAAACTGTACTGTACTGAAGCTTTATCTGATGGGAGGGTATTATTTTCGGTGAGTAGTGATGAGTAGAAACCTGTGGCTGACCAACTCCTACCTCAAGTAGGAGCTGGAATGTGAAATACAAAGGATGTGTGTAGTATCTATATAGTATCGTTTCTGCATGTGTGGGATGTAAATTGCTGCGGTTTGAGACTTGCATCACTGCATACTCTGCTAATGAGTAATGTGGATAAGCCTGAAATGACCTCCAGGTAAGCGTGTCCTGGTTTGTGTTTTCATTCTTCAAAATTAGTCTCAGCCCCAGTGAGTGTGATCACTTGGAGACTTTGTCAAGCAGGTCCACGGGCCAATTTAAGCAGCGCACTTTCATCGCTGTGCGTGCACTTCACTGCTACGCTGCGTCGGCAGCAACCAGAGACAAATCTTTACCGTCACTGAAATGTTCTGCTTATGATGTGTGTGTGTCTGTCACAGCACTGCTCCTCAGGCTGGAGGCTCAGAGTTGGAGGTGATCTCCCAGCAGGTGGAGGAGGACAATCAGTGTGTGGCCCCTGTCCAGCTGGTCAGCTTCGCCTACAGAGATTTGCCTTTGGCTGCTCTGGACATTTCCCTTGCTGGATCCCAGCTCATCTCCAACCCAGATGAAGAGGAAAACAGAGAGGGGTACGTCCTAGACATTTCTACATCCCTGTTTTTTTTGCACTGACTTGTGGCTGGTTCTGCTGCAGGCAGCAACCTGAGACAGGTCATTTGGAAAGTTACCAGACTGCTGAATTAATGGAAGCTCGCGCCATCAAATCTCACCTTTCAAGTGAGCTGAAAACAAATTAGCTGTATGATTATCAATAAAAATCTTCATGTAATGAATTTGTATACCAGAAAGCCCAAAATGTAATTACATATTGATGGATGTGCGCCACCAGATTGTAGAGATATGGCGTCTGCAATGTTGCGTGTGCGCGCTGCATGAAAGGGCTACATCCATAATTAAAGCAGAAGTGCAATTACTACGATCTATAATGTCCCACGGCAGAAAAAACAGTCTCCGCCGTCAGTCTCCTTTGCTCGTATCACACCTGGCACATTGAATCAGTCTGGGAGTCCAGAATAGTTTAGGCGATGAGTTTATTAGTGACCTCGTGTTAAATGGGCAGTGACTCTACTCGTATGTTCATTTCAGCTCAGTGACAGTTTCTCACCATCGGATCGGTTTCTGAAATCCATTTCTGGCCGGGATGCCTGACATGTCTGAGCCCTGTGGTGGTGCAGTTTCTCTCCATAAGCCACGCTTTTCCTGGATTCATACCATATTCAGCCCGCAGCAAGCTCTGTACAGGACACGCCCTCCCAGAGAACCCCTGTAGCAAGTGTTCGTGGCTCCCCACTTGGGAAGCGTGACTCACCGCCCTTCGCCATGTTGCTACGCTGGCATCCTCGCAGAGAAAGTCGAAAAACAGCATAAGCTTAATTGGAGCATTTGGCAGTTCACCATCCAAACCACGGCGTGTCCGCTGACTGTGTGCGTTGGGCTGGACCTTGCCTGGTCTCTGCCTAGTCCAAGTAGTTGATGGCTCTGTGGAACAGAGGGCAGGGACAGATGGGTTCCCCCCCAAACACCCACTCTCATCCTACCTCAGATCTTTCCTATGCTCCATTGCTGGCAAAAGGAAAGAAAACAAACACATGGCAACGCCACAGCAGAGCTCAAGATCTGTCAGCCCGGCAGGAGGCACGTTCACCTGGCACCAAATCACAGTTGTGCCATCGTAAAGTCACACAACACCAGCATCGTAAGCATCTGTATTTTAGGCTCTCAAGAAGCGTGGAGGCGTTCAGAGGCATGTTATAGCATGTTCACTCAGCTTTTTAGATTGAAAATCCAGATTTTCAGGTCTCTGGGATTCTGGCTCGTACCTGTTGTTACAGTTTCATACACACATCAGTTATTTGAACTTGTTGTCACATGTTTAACTGCCTTTGTGAGTCATGAGTGGAATGATAAAAGTGGGCTGTGGGTAAAGCATTGGACTGAGCGAACTGTGCTGCTCTGTCAGCTCAGTTAAGTATTTAATTCTCCGTCTTATTGCTCCTCCACTTTCACTCCGTCACTGCTGGTGTTGCAGAGGTTTCGTGCTTTGATTCTGGTGATTAGCAGCCTAGTGTGTTTTGTCAAGGTGACCTACATTCCTGAGATGTTTTAAATTTTAACCGTTTATATCTGGTGGCCCTCACTTGGTTTTGGTCTTGGTTTTTGCCTTGGACGGGGAAAGAAAGGACTAAGCTCAGTGTGGCTGTAAAAAGCGAGCAGAGGAATACGCACCGGGTGGGACGCATGTAGGAGGGAGGTGTTTTTGCAGACTACAAGGGTACACACAGTACTTGCAGATACTGTGCTGTGGTGAGCTGGTTGGAATTATTAATAGATTTAGGCAGAGTCGTCTTTACCAGAACTTTCTGTGAAGAGGTGGTTTGGGCCCACATCCACAGTTGTATGGAGAAGAATATATCGCCTACTACACCCAATTTGCATAATAAGGTGTTTCTTCAGATGGAGCAGAAGTAGTGAATTAAAAGTTTCATCCTGAGTTCCAGGCAGGGGGCCTCGTATTCTGCTCCGGTCCTGGGTGATTATCCCTAGATCGGCTGCTCACTGCAGCGGTGGCATATGCCGCTGATCTTCGGGGGCCAGAACGAGAGGAGCGAGTCACTGCAGCAGTGACAGATGGCTCGTGTGGGTCAACCTGTCGCTTTGGACTGGAGGAGAGAGGAGGCGGAGGGGATAAAGAGAAGGACGGAGCGGGGAATGGAGCACTTGACCCTCTGCTCTCATTCAAAAGCTGCTGCTCACTAGGAAATGACTCCGTGTGATAGATGGTGATTCTGCTCGTGCTATACAATAGCGGCGTGGAATCAGCCGTGTGCCTGTTACCTGGCGACAGCCACAGCTGCTAATTGATTCAGCATGAGGCCAGCATGGACTCGTTGCATTAAACAACATGCACACAGCCAAGGTTGAAGAAAGATAACAATTAGACAAGAGCTAAGCTGTGGAGCGTCGGGCCTTGGAGTCCTGACAGTATATATTTGATGCGGCTTTGGCATCCGAGCCTCACTGTACCTGTTCTGTGTCGATGGACGTCTGGACAGAAAGCAGCATTTCTCCCCCCACGCACAGAGGAACAGTCCTTTCCATCAAATTGGCTCCCTTGCCCAGCACCATGTGCAACACAATAGATGACATTTGAGTGCAGGGTTTGAGGGTTCATTCATATTCACAGACATGCAAAGTGTGATATTGCTTTTTAGGCTGAGAGCGAGAGAGATCAAGTGTCCTGGTGGAAACCCATTTATCAGGGACAGCTTGTCTGCTGCTCTGCACATGGAGTCCCATCCATCTCCATTTGCTTGGTATCTGTGGCCCATTCCTCTGGCTAACACCAGAGTCCTGTCAATGTTGTAGTGGCGTAGGAAAGAAGAAGCGAAGAGATGATAGATGTGGAAGATGGTGGAGCAGCGTATTCATGAAACGGATTAAACACTTGATCAGAGGGGAAACAAGCACGTGGCTGAAGTCTTATCCCGTGGTTTTTCACAAAATGTAGCTCTAGAGTAATGAAGGAGACACGCTGGTGATTAAATGAAGTGACTCGTTAGGTAAAGACAGTGAGGGAACAGTATGAGTAGGACGAAGTGCTATTCGTAGCCTGCAGGCACACAGTCTGAGTCCATTTGCCCCTGCCCAGACCTGCTGAGTTCAGCAAATTGGTGTGAATTGGTTGAAGTTCATACCAGAGGAAGTGCAGGGCTGTGTATTTATCAGTACACAGAGAGAGGAACTGAGAGCAGACAGGAATCCTGGGTCGGGGAGAGTTTAAAAATGTTGAGGGAGTAGTCCCTGACATCACCAAGAGAAACAGGTGACGCAATGTCCTCCAGTCTGGCAGGGTGAGCGAGATCTCTGCCACGTAAAACACAGTCTGTCAAAATAATTATCTAAATAAACACAGCGTGCTGTAACGCCATGAGACGGAGTTTCTGTTCCACTCCATTATGTTTACTTTCGTGTGGGTGTTTTTTTGTGTGGGTTCAGTTTTGGATTCTTTCAACTTTTCAAGTTCAAGGCCACTTGTAGGAAGGCTGCGCATAACGGTTGGTTTTATATGTGGTCTAGGTTGGATGACTGATTTGTTGGTTTGTTTGATTTGATTTAATTGTGGGTCAGATGTCGAAGGTGTGTGCCCTCATGTGCCGAGTCTTCCGCAGAACAGAATTACTTTGATGTAAATCCACAACAGAGACATCAATCAAACATTCCACTCATTTATTTAGAGGCTCAGCAGCGCGAGTCATTTGGAGCAGAGCTATTTTAAGCTCTTTGCATACATTTTGTGGAAGAGGTTGGTGTTTGCAGTCGTTAACTTGTTTGTGTGTGTTACAATCAATATCCAGGCTCATTAGTTCTGAATGAATTTGGTTTAATGTTCCTCTGTGCAGCCCTTGGCCACACTCTCACCCCATCTTTTAACTCACAACCAGGGCTCCCCCTCTCTGATTTCACTTCCATTTAACTTGTACTTGTACTTAATGATTGTGTTGGTGTTTCAGAGTAAGAGATGCTGCTGTGACCGGTTCCCTATCTTGGTGAGATCTACTGCACTAGAGTCCGTATGAAAAGGTCACAGCAGGGCGTCGCTGTGCCCTGACGTCTTTGTCTGCTCTGACCTGTCTTGCTATTCTGCTGCATGGTCAGGCATCGTGCTCAAAGTCTCAATCCCCCCTCGCTGTTCTGTGATAGTTGTATGAATGTTCCACGCATTAGATGTGAACGACCCATGGTGACCGTGACGAGGTTTTCCTCTTGGCGCACTCTGCCGCTAAAGCGTCAGACAAACGTCAGGCCTTTCAGGTTTCAGTGTTTAAAGTGATTTCCCTAAAATCAAGTTTCTGAGCTTGGAGTAATCCATCACTGCCATTTACTCTGCTTCCAGACATGCCTTTATTCCAAGGATTATTAAATGAATACCTATTCTGCCGCGCTGGTGGTAGAGGTCTGAGTTGTGCTTACAGGACAAGAGCAAAATCATGCATTTCAACCCTGAAGTGAGGAGTGTGTGCACACACTAATCGCCCAGAGACGTTCAGTGACGCTGTGTTAGCTGTGTTTTCCTCGCTTTCCTCTAATGGCAGATAAGTTTAGATACTGTTCTTTGGGACTAGATCAGTGCTGGGAAAAGGCTCCACTGCATGTGTTAATGGCACTATTACCCTCCAACACCTCTTGTCACTCCAGGTCACCAGTTAGCAGCTCCAGCGTTTCCTCTGACTCCACTTAACGGAGGAGAGGGCGTGTAGTCGTGTACACATCAAGTTCTACCAGTGCTGCAAAATGTAGACACCCCTTTATCTCTAAATTATGATGCCATAATAAAGAACTAACCAGTCAGTTTGTAGTTTGCTGCTAGATGAGTCCCGGTGTCCTTGAACCGGACGCACCTTTTCCCTATGTTTGCCTCCTTCGTTCTGAGTTTAAGCAAGAAGAGAGCAGTGTCCTCTGACAGACATTGCCCACAGCTTTCCTCCTATGGGGGACAGGTGACAACGGATAGCTGCTATTTTTGAAGGAACATACTGTCTCTCTCCATGTTGCCTCCGAGAAAGGACAGCAGCCCTGCTCACACACTCGACACACTCACGTCTTCCTTTGTGTGTGTGTGTGTGTGTGTGTGGATTTCTAAAAGCACATCTGAGCAGCGTTAGTGTGTGAAATGCAAAGCTGTGACAGGGAGGGAAAGCCCTGTGTGCCTCTTGGAGATTTGTCATTATTTATTGACCATAAATCCCCAGGAGTCTCAGTCAGACACAGTGTGCAATTGGAAGGAGTTGGAAGGTAGAGTAGAAATGGATTTTTACAGGAGCGAGCACACCAGCAACACTGATGACAAATATGCAGCAGTGTGGAGGATGATACATAAGTAAGTGGCCGAGACATGCGGATTCTGTGTCCGGAATTCAATGCAATCCAGATCCCAACTCTCATGTTGTGTCCAACAACCATCCAGGCATCCAGGCATGCAGGCATGGGGGGGGGGGGGGTTGCCATGGAGAAATAAGATGAAAGCATTCTCATAGTTAAGCAATCATCTTTTTGGCTGCGTGCAACTGGAGCAGCCAGATGGTGCACATGCAGCCCCACTGTCATGCCAGGGGAGCTCCATGCAGTCAGACGGTGAAAGGGAACCAAGCCGCCGTCAGGTTGTTAGCGCCCCAGCTTCAGCCAGCGAGGAATCCGTGTCCAGACACTGAGTCAGCTCCCACTTCAGGCTTCACACACGTTCGATCTAATTGAGCGACGATGGGACGAGGGTGACACAAAAACAAAGCGTTTGAACGTGGATTACTGCAGATGTCGCGTAATCTGTTTCCAAAAATAGCGGCAGACTATAGTAGGTGGACTGCTCAGCCTGATAATGGCTCGAAGGAACAGTAGAGAAAGAGGCGAGGAAATGGGCCGAGCAGTTCACGCGCTCAGTGGCTTCCTCCTAATTTATCAGCTCAGTGCCAATCTCAGCATGTGCAGCGTTTGTGTGTAACTTCATTTTTTCCTGCATTGCAGCCTGGCTCGGTTTGTCTTTGTACACATAGCTCTTCTCACAGCCTTCTCTGCCTCCCCGCTCAGGTCCAACTGCCTGAAGCCGTGCTGTGGAAGAAGAGCAGCGCTGTGGCAGGTCTGTCTGCTGTCGGCCGGCTTCAACTGCTTTCTGGTGGCCTGTGTCATCCTGGTGGTGGTGCTGCTGACGCTGGAGCTGCTCATAGACACCAAGGTGTTGCAGTGTGAGTACTAGAAGCAATCTGCACAGATTATCCGTACGATGAGAGTGGTTCAGAGAATATACAGAATTCTATCAATTCTTTATCATTAGCCTTGGGGCGGGATCTATCAGAGCACACGCAACATATGTTCATATACATCAAGTCTGTTGCTGATGATCTTTTTTGGAGCCGGAGGACCAGTCGCGCTCCAGGCCCAGTAATCTGCAGTCAGGTTTAGCTGTGTAACGCCCCAGCATCACCTTCACCTGCAGCATCCCTTTAATATCGGTCATAGGCAGAAGGTGAGAGGTCGTGACCTGTTTGATGTCAGAGCGCTCGAGCGAAGCAACAGTAACGCGCTCGTCTCCCTCTTTCCACCGGGACCGACTGACTGATGACAGTGGGAAAAAGTAAGACAAATGGCTGAAGGGAGATTGGCAGACAAAGGAATCAGGCAACACAGAGTCTGCTGGGGGATGAGCGAGGGGACGACTGGAGGAAGATGAATGGGTTGATAGATCACTGAACACAGCAAACAAAGACAGATGGGCGGAGAGGGGGCGCGTGAAGAGGAATGCACTTTGAAGCTGTCCACAATTAGCCTGATGAATAGACGCAGCGATGCGCACGTGTCCGTGAGCCAGCGTGAATTTATATAGAGAGATTTATTTAGAAGATGTGGACAGATTTTTACTACTCCACTACGCTTTCTGCAGTTGTTCTGCTTTTCCTCACAGTTTACAACGCGTTCCAGTTTGCCAGCATCATCCACTGGATCAGCCTGGCCATCCTCTCCGTGTTCTTCACCGAGGTGAGAAAAACAGTCTGTCAGGTATCCCGACAGACTCACTGTAACGCTGACAACAACGCTGACCTGCTCCCCCTGTTACAGCGTGAGCTCGCTGAATACTGCTCCCTCCCACATTACTGAATTGATCCATAAACAAACACGTTAAAACGCAGCCGGAGCCTTTGTGTGCCACTAGTTCTAAATCATCTCAAGGCTTCAGGTGTGTTTCATTGATTACCATTTTCTTTACAGCCAGACACATTTGTCTCCGCTCCCTACATTCATCCATCCCACTACTATTTCATAGCCAGCAGCAGAGACCCTGGGTTCTGTGCTACAGCTTTGAAAAGTGGTTGGGTGTAAAGGTAACGGAGCTGACTGTTCTGGCTCTAATTATTTCAGATTTACTATTGGAGATGAATACATATTTATTCTACTGCAGCATCCAGTCTCTCTGTTCGGCTGCCTTTGTTTCCTTCTTTGTGCCCTGTGCGTAACCTGCTCTCTGCCTCAGACTGTTTTCAGGATCGTGGTGTTGGGGATATGGGATTACATAGAGAACAAAGTAGAGGTGAGCTCCCATATGGGTCCCATCAGTCCTGACTTGGAGCCCCTGTCACTGCAGTGTCATTGCCTCAATGTCATACATCAGCTGTGGAAACTCCAGGCACAGGATTAATGTGATGTGGGTGTGTGGATGTTTTCAGGTGTTTGATGGAGCTGTCATCGTCCTCTCTCTGGCCCCCATGGTGGCCTCCACAGTGGCCAACGGCCCCAGCAGCCCCTGGGACGCCATCGGCCTCATCATCACTCTGCGAATCTGGAGGGTCAAAAGGATCATTGACGGTGAGGCTGAGAAGGTTTGGGCCGACTGCCTCGTGTGTCCCGTCCTTTACTGTCAGGTCAGAGAGATACTGTAGATTAATCTGCTACATTCAGTCTGGAGGCTCCCGTTTTAAATATAGTTTCAGCCACTAAAATGAACTGATCCCAGTAACCTGAAATGATCTCATCACAGCGTATTTCATGAACTGGGAGCAATGTTTTCTTTTAACGTTGTTGCTCCCCCTTGTGGTTGTACATATCCAAAGCAAGTTTAAACTAAGCTGTAGCATTAGCAAATTAAAATAAAACAATCCAAAACTCAACCATCGCCACAGTTTACCGCAAAACGATTCTCACCCATATGAATACAACCATATTAATCCACTTTGTTGGGGTGTCTGTCATTATGTGAGAGTATATCTAAATATCTTTGTTTTCTAGCCTTTGTGCTGCAGGTGAAGGTGGAGATGGAGCTGGAGATCCAGCAGTATGAGAAGGCCAAGGCAGTGAGGGATGAACAGCTGGACCGCCTCACCCAGATCTGCCAGGAACAGGCAGTATGTCACCAGCAGAGGGAGCCAAAGCGCCATGAAAGAACAATGATCTGTACTCAAAAAGGCTCAAACCTGATCTCACATTATCACCGGCCAGAACCTTTCCCAGCAGCCTTACAGATATCAGATAGCCAGAACCATCCATTCTGCCAAAGCAATCTACTTCACAATTTAATAATAATGTTGTTTCTAAGCCACGTTAGCAGCTACAGAATACCTTTAACTTTGCAGACATAGCTGCATCATCCACTGAGTGCTCTGTGTCTCAGGTTTCGTCTGTATGCCTGACAATCATATTGCAACTATCAGGAGAAATTGAACGGGCACTTTTGCACACGCACGCTGAACTGCCAAGGTCATTTATGATGGAGCACTGCAGTGAAAACTTGGACTGAATTTTAAAACGTGTTCTCTGATCAGTCCATCTCCTCCTTTAGTTTGAAATTAGGCAGCTGAGGGCACACCTGGCCCAGCAAGACCTGGATCTGGTAGCTGAGCGGGAAGCAGCCATGCAGATTCACCACATGTGGGGCAAACAGAACAGCAGTTTCCAGGAGGTGGATGGACTGGGCCCTGGGGCCTCCGAGCATAACGGGCCTGCCAAAGCTAGGGAGCCTGGGGGACCAGCAGGTAAACACCTGGAACGCCTGAATATTTTGTATTACAGCTTAAAAAATACGTCTGGCCGCTAAGGGACGTGAGGGGAGAATAGAGGAGTTTAATGACTGAACGAGTCTATACGCTTGCTCTTTTGTCAGTTTCGCTGAGTGGGACTACGTCTGCGTTGTTGTCCTCTTCTCATAACCCACATCAGAATTCTGGTACCACACCTAGATGGACTATAAACCTTTCACACAGTGACAGGTCATAACTTACCAGGCTTAAAGCAACAAAGCACAGTCAGGGCTCACAACACTGAGGCTTTTTCTTTATCAATGCTATAAATCACTGCACGACCTGCCATATGTCCGAGCCAGATGTATAGCAGACATCCTGCTGCTCGTGCACTCATGTGGTATTGATCTGGAGATAATCCCTGTCACATTTTAGGCTCAACAATGAGTGGCCCCTCTCAGGACGTTCATAACACGAATATGTCAAGTCCAAACATAAATGAGTGTAAGCTTTCCATCGGTCCTTTGGGACCTTGGGAAGCACTTAAGAGAAACACTTGGACTGATTTAAGACCTGTAAAACACATTCACACACTGTTAGTGCTAAAACAATTTGTTGATTAATCCAATACAGGTAAAGCAAACATATCAAGAAAATATTTACTCATTTTGTCAACAGTAATATTTATATGTTTTTGTGGTTTGTTTTACTGTGGAATTAATACCTTCGGTTGCTGGATAGATTGAATAAAACTGTATGAGTACGCCATCTTGGGCTAAAGATGCAGTTTTATTGTGGTCATTGTTTTACGATACTGTCATTTATTATGTGTATAACACACAGCATTCTGAATTTCTGCTGTATCAGCCTGTGTCTCGTGCTCTCGCCGTGTCATCTTGAATGAGAAGCTTCCGGGCTGCATTAAGTGTCAGTGTGTGTTTTTAACGTCTTCAGGTCACCATGGCCAGGATGACATGAACAACTACATCAGCCAGTACTACAGCGAGCCCAGCAGTGGTGAGCATCCTAAAGGTTATTTCTTTTGTGCAGTGCACCGTGACATTTCAGTGCCTTGTCTGTGTTGGTCTTGCAGATATGGGCATCCCCGACCCTGCACGCGTCATCACCACAGCAGCCATAGATGTGCACCTGCCGAACAACCCCAGCCAGCTTATCTCCTCTTTGGTGAGCGCCGACGCCGCGCCGTCGAGCCGTTTGCAGAGGACTGGCAGCTCAGTCAGTGAAGCCTCCACCACCACAGTGTCTCGCTCTAGCTTCAGCACGCGCCAGCACAGCATAAGCAGCCACACGCTGGGCTCCACCACGGACTGCAGCTCCACTGTGCGCGAGGCCTCCACCTCAACAGACTTCAGTGACCAGCGTTGCTACCCTCCACCCTACAGCAGCCCTCTTGCCCTGGGCACTCAGCCGCGCGGGAGTCCCAGTGCTGTGATGCAGGAGCTGCTTTCTTCTCTGTCCGAGGAATCCTGTCTCACCCAGAAGGGCCTGGACCCCGTCAACCTTAAACCACCCAGCCCGACAGGCTCCACCAAAACCAGCCCCGAGCTGGAGCACAGGGTCAACATCTACAATAAGAGGAATCAAGAAAGCCGAGTCGGGCTCCACTCTAAGCCACTCATCCATCTACAGGGCAACGAGCCGCTTTTGGAGGAGAAGTACAGGATGATGGAGCCAGTAGACGCCACAGTCAACAGATTGTCAGAGACATAAAACTGCCTGACGTGAAACTTCCCAGCACTCGTTCTTCAACTCAACTAAGAAATATCACCCCTACTAAACTCTGTTGTCTGGAGTCACTGGCACAAACTATACGTCATCCTCCGTACTGTTGGAAACGAGCGGGTGAACTTGGCAGAGCAACACAAACAAGCGAGGCGAACGAACAGCACGAGACAAAAAGATAACTATGAAAAATTTACCAGAAGAAACCAGCATCAGGGCCCGAGTCCTAAATGTTCTGTGCAGAACTTTTTGGCTTTTGATATGTTGGTTTGATTTCTAGCAAGCGATGTCAGTGAGGGGATGGTGCCGAGGGCTTAGCTCCCCTGACACGCTTTGTAGGAGTTGGAGATGCTGGACTGATGACGACAGCAGCAGACCCGATGAGTTCCCACAGCTGTAAACCTTTGGTAGTCAGCAGAGTGTCTCTAAACTCAGAAAAGTCCTCTTTGATGGACTGCTGCAGGGTATATTGGCTCAGTTTTAACTTCTTTGTATCCTTTATCTTTCTATATTAGCAATGTCAACATTTTTATCTCAATTCTTTGAGTGGATAGAGTGCGGCAACATTTTGACTGATTGAGTTTTATTCCAGCTGTCAGGACTGGAAGCTGAATGAAAGAGTTAGTGTTAAGAGAGTTTGCAGCATGTCCCTCATGCACTCAATCATTTGCAAAAATCTACCTGCACATGATAGATCTCATATCATTCAGGTCTAAAATTCTACCTAAAATAGTACATTTTTAATATTTGGAAGATTTGTAAATATTGCAGTGGAGCTAAAACAAAATGTTGCAAAAGAAACTATAGCATGAGCCTTTAAGGTTTGCTAATCAAATATTGCAGTCTCACAGGCGATTTCTATCTCGATCATGGAAATAGGGCATTTGCTGAATTAACCCAATAAAGGAAAACATGAAAATAAACTACTGGTTATAATTTTAATACATTATTTTTTCAGAGCATCTTAATGTCAGCATGAACATCTACATCGTACAGACAACGACCCAAAGAGTCGGGTCTAGAGACAAATGAGGTTTTTCCAAAGATTATGCAAAACGTGTCCTGTCACCTGCCAAAGGTAAGTACAACCTTATCCACTGATATTAACGTGTACATGTAGAAACTGGCATTTTGTTGAAGACATTCTTGTTGGTCAGTCAGACACGTGATGTCCGCACAAATGCTCACAGATTCAAAATTGTTAAGGCAGTGACTGCGCCTTCCTGTGGTCACCGAGTTCTGCCAACCGTTAGCTCCAGCTGTGTGATGTGATGGAGGTTTGGGGATTGCTGATGTGACTTTGCTTATCCTCACTTGCTCAGTGCTTCTGTCATCTCAGGAACAGCCTGAAGAGAAGACAATATTTATATTTTTATTGTAAAATTATACTGTTGCAGGAATAAACCTTTTTTGTGGGAAAAAATAATCATTTCTGAAATTATCAAATGTTCAACACACTATTCTGCATCAACTGTTGCGCATACGTTTTTCTAGCCCTAAGTTGAATATTAATAAAAGTCACCAGGATATATATATATATATATATATTAGTGTTATTACACTAAGGGTTTATTACACTAAGCTCAAGTCACTTTTGAAACTTTTTGTCATAAATGACTTGAGCTACTTCAGAACTGAATTATCAGCCACTGCCTGAGTTGGTCCAAGGTATCAACTGTCCATTTGGGGGAAAAAGTAGAAAGCCCATCCATTTTAATCAGCTATCTGAGGAGTGAACACATGTAAAATGATCTCACCCAGTAAGTCACAACTCTCCTGCCACTAGCTATTATTACTGATCACTTCTTGAGAGTTTGTCAGGACACCTGGGCGGCTCATGCACTGCTGAGTGGCATAAATAAAACATGACCAACAGGGGACACGTGAAAATATAACCTAGCCTTACAGAGACTGTGCTGGTCTCCTGTGTTAGTTGTGCCAACACCCCTGACTCACCACTACTAAGTACCAGCCTGACACAGAAAAGCAGCTAAGCATGTAAAAGGTCTGGCAAGTGGACGCTGAATACAAAACACAAGCTACGTTTAAAACAACTACTGATCTCTTATGTCTTCTGAGATAGTAATGTGTTTTTCCCTCAGCAGCTAACTCTAGCCAAAACTCCCCTCTGTTTAATTCAAAAGCTTAATAATTCAGCGGCTACACATTTCCATTAGGTCATTAGGTGGAATAAGTCACCGTGCAAAATTTATCAGTGCAAAAGCAAATGTCGTATTATGACTGACACACATCAAAATATATAGAGGCAGTGACTTCCCTGCTTACACCTTTACTAATGTAAGAGCTGAAATTATTGCAGCACATATTAAAGACTCACCTTAAAAAGATCAGCAACCAAGCCATAGTCAGCCACCTGAAAAATGGGAGCTTCTGGGTCCTTATTGATGGCCACAATAGTCTGAATGTAACAAAATGTAAAAAAAAATGTATGAACAAAATGCTTAACCAAGAGCAAGCAATACATAAATGCAGTTGTCATGTGTGTTTAAAACAAAACATAGAAAATGGATGGGAAAATCCTTGGCTCCAACAATTTTACCTTGCTATCTTTCATTCCAGCCAGGTGTTGAATAGCTCCAGAGATACCAACAGCAATGTACAACTCCTGTGGACATCAACAAAAGATAACCATTGTTACTTACTTGTAGTTCTGAAGTGTAATCTCAGGCTCTTAGAAAAAGTACAGCCCACAGCTACTGTACGGCAGAGGTGCCCGACTGTACCACGACGGCAGGTGTGTAATCTATCAGAAGGGGCCTGAGGTTAAACATTCCCAGCCTAACTGAATCAGCTGAGAAACCTGACTTTACCTTCCTAAATGCTGTGTAAGAAGAATATGAAAAAACGGTGTCATAAGCACAAAAGGCACAGTGAACTGTCTGACAGCTTAGATCACAGTGAACAGACTCGTCATATCATATGAGAAACTTAATTTGTACAGTCTGAGGCTCTGACTAGACATCTGGTGCACTGACTAGCGCTTAAACAGACTAGCTAAATCAGTTAAGCCCCTAACGCGTCAGATTATTTCAAGCGTCCCTGCCGATTTATTGCGTTAATTGAAATGTATTTTTATGTATTTCTTTATTTTTCCTACAAGACAAAGCACATGCATAAAACCACAGAAAACGTTTGGTTACCGGTGCCACAATCTTGCCCGTCTGTCCAACCTGCATGTCATTAGGGACAAACCCAGCGTCCACTGCAGCTCGTGATGCGCCAACTGCAAAACACAATTTAAAAGTCATTAAATTATTAAAAACCCCAATTAGAAAAACTACAGTAAAATAATTACAAGGTAATCCTGCATTACCTGCAGCATTCAATTTGTCGGCAAGGTCATAAAGCAGCTTGAAATTTTCTCCACTTTTCAACCCCCTTCCTGTAAAAAATAAATAAATAAAATAACTCAACTTGCATAAACATTCAAAGCTCAGTTCAAGCTATAATACATGTAGCTGAGCAACTTGTTTATGGATATACAAACAAACTTTCAACTTTAAGCCTCCAACTTCATATACTATAAGTTTCAAATTCTTACTTAGTTTTCGAGAGCAAAGTTAAAGATAAAAAGCAGAGCCATACGTACCTCCCGACACTACAACCTTAGCGCTTGTCAGCTCTGGACGGTCGCTCTTTGTCAAACTCTGTTCAAGCCACTCAGAAATGCCAGTGGGAGAAGAGGGAGCCACTGCAGATCAGAAGAGAAAGTTGCAATGATTAAATATAGTTTATGATGTTTGTGCTACAAAAAAGCAGCTAGAATATCTGGTCTGTAACAACGTAGTTATTATACCATCTTCTGAAGTGGCACTTCCTCCCTCAGTTGGAGCAGCTTCAAAGGACGTCCCTCTGACTGTGAAGACCTTGATCGACTCATTACATTTAACTGTACTCAGGGCATTTCCTATAAAATAAAAATTTAAAATATTTATAGAGAAAATAAATCATCAATACAGGCTTGGGCCAAATCCAGTGGCAACAAAAAATTAATAATAATTAGTAATTCGAATTACTAACAAAGAGCTAACAGGCAATTTATCAGAAGATTAAAAAAACATTTGGAACTTGTTTAATGTAGTGACTGGTTTACCTGCATAGATGGTTCTAACAAATGTGTCTGGGGACTTGATCTCAATAATATCTGAAATTGGTGCAACGTCCAACTTAGCAGCCACTCTGGGAAGTAGGTTCTGCAGACAAAATTGTAATTCGGCTGTGAAATGTGGATCCATCATATGTATGCATTTAAAGTGTCAAATGAAATGATGGTGGAGCACACAAATTTGTAAACCTTTCACAACTGACTGTTTCTAGATATATATGATCAGATGATACAGATCCTTAAACTACGCGTAGTAGAACCTTTTGGCTTGAATGAAAAACGTTACATTTGGCAAAAACCAAGCACTGCATTCCAACATTCAAACAAGGTGGAAGCATGGTCATGGTTTAGGCCTGTTTTGCTCCAGCTTGACTAGAATAGCTTATAATTGTTAAACCAGCTTGAAATTCTAAGATGTACATCATAGTCTACTGGAAAATGTTGAGGAATGTTAAGAATTCTGTGAATTGGAGCTCAAATGATACATGCGCCTCACCTTTCCAAATGCAGATGCACCTGCACAGATGTGGGTGAAGTTAAACTGATTTTGTGTTGCCAAGATCAGTGGAGTCAATTCCTCTGTAGAAAAATACAGAGGCAGTTTTTTAATCTCAAATCCAAACCAAACATAGCAGTAAGCAGTCTCAGTTCACAGTAAACACATGTGAAAGGAAAACAAAAAAACTGTTCCAATGTTACTGCCACACCAATGCCCTTCAACTGTTTAAGCCTAACATCCAGCTGTGAACGTGTGGAAGATCAATCAGGCTTTTGGTGGCATGTTCAGTATATATTTGCCCCATAACTTAAACTGAGCGACCTTCTTTGGTGTCACATACCTGGCAGGACACCTTTGTAAGAGTCATGCTGCGCCACTAGGACTTTTTTCACACCCTGTACTTTGCTGACTTGCTCCACAACCTGAAAAGAAAAACATGTTCATGTGTCATGTTCTGTTGGCCTTATTGTCCCCATGTATTCACATCCATGTTCAAAATATAGTTTTCTATTTTAGTTTACTATATGTTGTTGCAGTACCCTCTGACAGAAATATTATCTACAGTAAACAGTATCACAAACGCATTGCTCAAATGCTTAACTTACCTTTGCACAGTTTGTTCCAGCAACGAGACAAGACACCTCCCCTCCCAGCTTACTGGCAGCACTGATAGCATTGAGTGTAATGGGGGTCAACTTGTCATTGTTGTGCTCTGCAACCACCAAGGTACTTTGCAACCTTTGAAGGAAACCACTCTGCAGGGAAACAGAAAACAACACCATCTCAGTATATGCGTATTTGCTGTATTAACAGCTTGACATGTGCACTTCTTTGCATGAAAGAGCGACTACTACAGCAAGTCAGTAAATTCATGTTATAAACAATATCATTTGAAGACTTGGTTTCCAGGTATTGAAAATATAACTTTACGCATAAATGCAAACAGTGCATTAACCACTTGCATCAGCCTGAGCTTCACCTGGAACTGTCGCTTACGAAAGGTCATTCAGATAAAGTCGACCAGAGCAAAAACAAAGGTACCACATGCTATAATTTGACCTACTGACCGCTACACGTGTCAGAGCACATCAAATGCTTCTGATAACACGTGTGGGTTACGTTACGTTCCAACTGTTGTTTAACATAACAAGGTTTCGTAATCACAAGGCCAGCTAAGCTAACTCTAGCTAGCCTTGGCTCAAACATTAAACTCCTCACTTGTGCGTCAGTTACATTACGATACAGCTGCAAACTAAACAACAAAACAAACTGTCACACGTGTAAACTTAACAGACTGAGTGACCGACCCACACGACATCTATTAGCTAATGCTACCTCTGAATTAGCTAAGCAGCTATCAGCTCCTCAAAAACAATGCAGATTCCCAAAGTGCTTCGCGGTTTCACTCGGTGACAGAAGCCCAACATCTGTGCGTGTTATTAACTAACAACTGACTCGTTCTTACCAAATGTTTGAGGCTCGTTTTGCTAAAGGCTCTGTTCATCTTCACAGTAGCTGCTCAGTCCTCAGCGCTGCAGAGACTGAACTGTGCCAAAGGTTATTCGACGTTTACGACGAGTTCTCGCGAGATACGACAACGGTAACTTCCGGTCACCTCTCGCTTTCAAAATCAAAAACAGAGGTGCTCTTATTTTGTTGACTTAATCAAAATGACTATATTACTATTTAAGAATAAAATATAATTAAATAAATAATAAATATATAGACGTGCTTTTATTATGGAAATACAATATGTAACCTAAACAGAATTTGCCCATATCAAAATGTTTTTAATAATCAAAACCTTTATAAAAATGCATAATTGTTCTTCGACGCACCCACACAATACCAATAACACAACACTTCTATTTGGGCTATTTCTAGACGCATGACACCTTTCTGACCTATTATAGGCTACACATTGATTCACGCTAAGCCTTTGAGCGGCACAAGGGATTCATATGGAAATACAACATGCATGCATTGCTTTCTTCTCCTTATATGAAATTGAAGTTTATTGTTAGAATCCAACTTTTCTATGAAAGCAAAACAGACCTAAAAGCAGCAAGACCAAAGCTTAAGAAATCCGGGTGTATTCAGTTATTTCTGTGAAACGTTCTGCTGTCAATCACCATCTGTAGCTCAGAAGGTGCAAATCCACCGAGCACAGATGTACTTTGAGTTTAGTAATGCTATGAGCTCTCTTCTATCTATATGTTGGGTTATTTAGAAGATGTTTCATCCAGTAGAGGGCTCTCTACAGTGACACCGATGAGCTAAAGAAGCAGAAAGTAAGCACCAGAAGAAAACAGAGCAGTTGTGTAGAATGTTTTAGTTTTTACACTCGGAATGGTCAAAAATCAAAACAAAGTAATTATTTATATTAACAACAAAAAGGGTGAAGTAAATATCAAGAAAAAAGTGAAAGAAGTAGAAAAATAACTCGATAATTGGCATGTTTCCAGCAGCCCAAACTGTGTATTCAGTTTAAATCAATACAAAAGCAAAACTCACATATAATGAGGAAATGTTACACAAAAAGTGCGAAAGCAGCAACAAATCCTACAATTCACGACTCATGTCAAAGTTCTTATAATTGTAAAATTAATCATGCGAAAATGTTTTCCTTTCATAACTAGAGATGTTCGGACACTGCTGACACCAAATTTAAAAAAAACACCGCCTCTCATAGTCAGTCTAAGAAGCCAATAGAATAAAAGCAGGGGTCTAGGGTGGATTTGCATGGCACCCTCTTCCCGGACCCACAGAGGTCCAGGTCTGCAGACGTCACTGGTCGAGAATCTTTGTTTTCTCTCCACCTCTCGGTGGAGGAATACAAGTTTATCATCCAGCCAGGGACGGGACGGTCTCGTCTGCCGCTCCTCTCCTGTATCTGTCGGCTTGCACTGGGCTGTTTCTCCTGTATGGTGGATATTCTGCTCAACACTTCTTTCTTGGATGATATGGGGGATCATTCAAAAAGTAAGACACTGCTCTCCTCCCTTGTCTGCTTGCATTCTGTGGATTTACTGTGTGATTTTATTCTTCTCTCAACCTGCGTGTCTCTTGAATTTGAACTAGACTATTTTAATAAACAAGGACCAATATTAAAAGACGAAAACCCACAATAGAAATCGCACCGTGACTTCATGTAAACTCATTTCAGTGCTCGTGTGTTTAAAGTTGCCCGTGTCGTGGGGTATATGGTGATATTTTTAGCTCCTGTGGTCTGATTATAATATTTCAGTGATATTCTTGGAAAGACCAACACGCTTGTTGTGATCGGTCTCCTTCAAATGAAGAGGGTGTAATAACAGGGACGTCACTAGAGGATTAAAAGAAGCGCAGTGTTGTATTAATGGAGTCACCCCTTCACACAGAGAAGTCGGGAATCGCAATGTGTGTGGGCTGTGGAAGTCAGATACACGACCAGTACATCCTGAGAGTCTCCCCGGACCTGGAGTGGCATGCAGCCTGCCTCAAGTGTGCAGAGTGCAGCCAGTACCTGGACGAGAGCTGCACTTGCTTCGTCCGAGACGGAAAGACTTACTGTAAAAGAGACTACGCAAGGTGAGGCGGCTTTGTTTGGCTTGAAGAAAGTGCAGAGGTGTCAGGCTGTTGAGCAGCAAGATGCGGATGGGGCCGAGATTAGATTTCTGTAAAAAGGCCGATTGATACAGTTCACCCCAGCTGCAAATAAACATGGGCTAAAACGTGAACACATGGGGGAATTTGTGCTGCAGGCATTCCGTTGTTGTTGTTGTTGTTATTACCAGCTCAGCTCTCTGCGCTAACATCAACTAAAAGCAGCATCAGAACCGTGGATCACAGATTTGTTGCCTAAACGCACGAGGCCAATCTCTATCTTTCAGGTTATTTGGCATCAAATGTGCAAAGTGCAACACGGGCTTCTGCAGCAGCGACCTGGTGATGAGAGCCAGGGACAACGTGTATCACATGGAGTGTTTTCGGTGCTCGGTGTGCAGTCGACACCTTCTGCCGGGAGAGGAGTTCTCCCTGCGGGACGACGAGCTGCTGTGTCGGGCGGACCACAGTCTGCTGGTGGAGCGGGCCTCTGCAGGGAGCCCGCTGAGCCCAGGGAACATTCACACCAGACCGCTGCACATTTCAGGTAGATGTATTATTATTATTATTATTATTATTATTATTATTATTATTATTATTATTATTATTATTATTATTATTATTATTATTATTATTATTATTATTATTATTATTATTATTATTATTATTATTATTATTATTATTATTATCTTGTAGTTTCTCTTGTTGTGTTTATTTACAGGCCTGTTTTTGTGTTAATTTCTTTTGGCTACAGGGACAAATAATAGGCGTGTTGTTTTAATAAATAGTGGTGTAAATATATTTCAGTGAGCCAAGATATTTTATATTTCTTTAAATACCTAATTGTAGTCCGTTGTAACTGTTTGCTTGTTTATTTTTTAAGGTTTGATTTGGGATTTTGGGAAAAACGTAAAACTTGATGTGATATATTAGAATAAATAATTTGAGTTCTTCCTTTTTTCAGACCCGGTTTCGGTTCGCCACCCTCCTCATCGGAACCACGTCCACAAGCAGACCGAGAAGACCACGCGGGTACGGACTGTGCTGAACGAGAAGCAGCTCCACACACTGCGCACGTGCTACAACGCCAACCCGAGACCGGACGCCCTGATGAAGGAGCAGCTGGTGGAGATGACCGGGCTGAGCCCCAGGGTCATCCGCGTCTGGTTTCAGAACAAGCGCTGCAAAGACAAGAAGAAGTCCATCCTGATGAAGCAGCTCCAGCAGCAGCAGCACAACGACAAGACTGTGAGTCACAGACCTTTTGATTGCACAGCTTAATCATGAATATTCTTTATTTTTGTGACTGGTGCCCGTCTGTTTAATTCCAATTAAATATTAGGGATATAGACCAACGTTTGCAAAAAAGAGCAGAAATAATGATTTGGCATCACTGTCAGAGAGAAAGAAACGAAAACATATGTATATTGATTTTCAAAATGTTGACAACGTAACGTACTGATCGGTTTAGACGAGTAAAGGCTGAAAATACCATCACTTTTATGTTATGTTACCTTTTTTTTATTCTGACGTTTCTACATGTTAAACACAGGTTTTTATTTTCACGCCGAAAAGACACATAACTGTTATTAAAGCTTAATTTGGGCAGAGAAGCCAACTACACCCAACATTTACCTTATCGAATTTTATTAGGCATTTCTGCACATTAGATGTTTGTTAATGGTCTCAAATGTCACTATTGTAATCTTCAGTTTGTTCTACGGGTGTTGGCTTCCTCACCCTGACAGATACATATAAAAACAAAATCTAAAGCACCAATTAAAAGTATATATAATAAAGAAAAATCATCATTACATTATTACGAAGCAGTGCTTGCTGAACGTTTGTCAGCAAGTGTTTTCGTTTCTCCTGCAGAACCTGCAGGGCCTCACGGGCACGCCTCTGGTGGCAGGCAGCCCCATCCGGCACGACAACACCGTGCAGGGGAATCCTGTGGAGGTGCAAACCTACCAGCCACCGTGGAAAAGCCTCAGCGACTTCGCCCTGCAGAGCGACCTGGACCAGCCCGCCTTCCAGCAGCTGGTGGGGTCACCACACTCACACACACGTAAATCATCATAGAAATATATATATATATATATATATATATATATATATATATATATATATATATATATATATATATATATATATATATATATATATATATATATATATTTAAAAAAAAACACAAAACGCCCAAGAGCAAACAGGTTGAATATTACGCAACAGTCTCGACGGCGTCTCTGATACGATGTGATGTAGATAGATGGGTCTAATACAAAACAACAACAACAACAACAACAACAACAACAACAACAAACAATTGATCCTATGTCATTTCAAAGCCAAACCCCTCATAAACAGGGGAATCACGGGAAACGAAGGCCTTTACGTCCCTCTGTTTCCTTCGCCAGGTGTCTTTCTCTGAATCGGGTTCTCTGGGAAACTCCTCGGGCAGCGACGTGACCTCTCTGTCGTCGCAGTTACCGGACACTCCGAACAGCATGGTCCCGAGTCCCGTCGACACGTGAGGAGACCCCCGGGATCAGCTGGAGCCCCCGAGAGCTGCGCGGCGCAACCGTGGCCTCTGTCGAGACGCGCAAAGAGCTCAGTGAGATTCAACAACGAATAACGGATCGGATGGATTATGTTCGCGGTCCCTTGTGGAGTACTGGAGGCCTGGCTGTCCCCTTTCACATTTAGACACTTTAACTCACTATTTTGCTCAAGGACACGTCAGAAGGACACACAGCTGTTGATGGACACGTTGACGGGGCTGAGTGGGACACCTTGACCTCTACATGATGCCAATGGTCTAACTGGACATAACGTGGAGAGTACGTTGTGGCAACACGTCAGCGTGTAGCTACTGGACCTCTGAACGTTACTGCTTAATAGTATGTTTATCAGGAAAATACAAACTGTGTAGATGTGCATGATTTCCAGGCTTCTCTTGTAAATTACTGGACCTAATTATGAAACATGCGCATTGTTGGCGTTTCCTCCAGAAAATAAGTTATTATTATTTATTATGGTGACAGACATAGCCGCTCTTATCAATAAAACATAGGTCTAACTGAATATTGCATGCAAAATCCATTTGTTCCGCCAAACTTTAGAAAAGTTAAAGCCGAGAAAATAAATCAATTTTGAGGCAAATGAAAACGCATCTGTTGCCTGGCACGTGCTTTATCTCGAGGAGCTTCTGCAGAAATGTTATTAATTTAATTAAATATAAGTGACGGGCAATCAAACAATGCGCATTTCAGCGTCAACGACTTTTCAGTTTCCCCATTTCTGTTCTCTTCCCGTGATTAAGCTCCAGTTAACAAACCGTCAGGTAGTGGCCCAGAAAAAGTAGAGACCCTGCTCAGTTTCTGGGCCAAGTGGATCAGTGACTGATGGATGACAGCATATTAACCATTTGCCCCATCTGTCATAGGTCACTGAATCCGCCACGATAGGTGCAGGTACCGGTTTCATTTCATTATTAATATTATGGCTTCGAGCCAAATACGGCTTTGTTTCCGTTATAGTGACAAAACTATAAAAGGGGTCTTATTTAAACAAATGTCTTCGTGCTTGTCCAACCCGAGGCCCATAGTTGCAAGTCTAGACAGAGGACAGGCAGCGGCGGCCCCTTATCTGCATCTGGCATCACCTGTAAAGGATACACTGAACGGACCCACAACAAAACGTGCAGAGCGCAGCGCGGAGGGGACTCAGCCCGCGGACGCATCCTGGCCTGCCTCGAGTTTATTTTCATTCCAGTAGGTAGCCCGGTCGGCAAATAGCCCCTGGACAGGAGAGCATGCAGGTCAAGCTGGGACTGACACACTACACCCCGACAATTTGTTGGGGAGGATCGGCTTTTATCAGTGAAGGAAATTAAGTCTATGTGAGATTCAGAATGTCGTTAAGTCTTTAAGATATGTCCATATAATTTATGTTTTAACAGCGGTAACAGTTTATGTAAATTAATTTATTGTATATTTTAACGTAAAAAATAAGAAAATAATCTAATCTAACTCCAACCGTAAAACAATACTTGATAAACAGATTATACATTTTTAAAACAATAACATTTTAACACAAAATGTAATTTCTGGATAAATAATAATGCAAAACTAGAGTCAGCACCAATGACAAACCATTTTACTTATCAACTTAATAATCAGCACAGGGCATGTTCAGAGCGGGTAAAATAATCCCAATATAGCTTAAAGCCAAGGATAGAAATTTCACTAGATACAAATAGCATATGTCACTCAAACCACAAGCCTAATAACAAATTATTATCCAAATCCATGAAGACCTGTATTTAGTAACTCAGCACAAGGCCAAACAGCAATGTAGGTGTTGATGTTTAAGTCACTAAGTCAGTCATTAATTTGCTTTAATTTGTTTCGTACAGAATAAAACCAAGTAGACAACAGTGCGTAACAAAGTCTTTTATTTTATATGGTAGAGGTAAATAACTCAATAACTTATATTAATCTTAAGTTTCTCTTAATGAAGAGAGAAAAGGAAAAGACGTGATCTTGTAAAATATAATTCTAAACATATATTCAAACAGATCATGTAAACTCCAACGGAACTGGTAACGTACAAAAACACTATGTGCTGTGCAAACTAATTCAGATTCCCAGCAAACGCGGAATAAGGCTTCACAAACAGGACAAATATTCGAAGTCAGTAAAAACAAGAAACAAAAATGGAGAAGCATTGACACGTTTCGTCTCTTTTGTAGTGTTTACATTGTGCTTCTAGATTCTGAGCAGTGTGCAACTCCATCATTCCTCCTGCTTCTTGAGAAAAAACTGCAGCGCTGAGTCCCACTGATCTCTTGGCAAGCGGTTGGACAACTCACAGTAGTCCAGCAGCTGGTAAACTACATAGAGAGAAATTAACTTTAATAAATGGGTGTTAAATAAAAATCCTTATTGTACAATATTACAACCAAGTGCAGAATGAAAAGGTCCAAAATATCAAAAATAGGTTTTATATTAACTCATCGATAAAATCAATGTAACTGTTAATACATTTGATACATTTTCTTCAATAACTCACCTCCTTGCTTTGCCTTGTTGTCTGGCTCTTTCTCGTTAGCAGCACAGTCCTAGAGGGAATTAATCAGCATTAGTACCTCCTATAAAACAACAATACAAGCGCACATAGCTGTTTATTTTCGGTTTACTAATCAATCCTAGGTTTTTCTGGCTAACACCAGATACAGAACCAACCTGCATCAAATTGTTTGACTCTGAGGAATGCTCTCGAGGTTAACTCAACAATGAGGCCAGCGGGGCGAGACGCCATGCATTACTGCTTGTTTGAAAGAAATGACAATAGCTTGTCTCCCTGTGAATGGAAGGTAATCTGTGTCTAAACAGTGGTGGTTGCAGGGTGGCGAGGGCCGTGTTGTCTTGGGAAGATGAAGGAGACAAGCTGTTTACTGGGAGCTGAACCAGTGGCAGGTAAATCCACTGTGAGCGAAGCCATTCATCTCTGTAAAAGCCGAGCTTTGGATGAGCAGAGGTTGACCAACGAACATTGGGATTCAGGAGGGAAGTGTTAGTATGTTTTGGAAGACTTGGTGAATAACAGTAATAAGAAGATAGTTCTATCATGTAGTCACACTCTCTCGCTCCACTATGTAATGCTGTGACAGTGTATGGACATGTGTGACCAAGCTCTCACCTGTATGAATGTAGCCAGCAGCACACAACTCATCTCCTGCTGCAGGATGACCTTGTTGTGAGGGTTGTTGTAGCAGGCCGAGATGAGCGAGGGGAAGAGCACTCTGATGAGGCGCGGGTGGCTGAAGTACTGGAAGGGCAGCTGACACAGTTTCTGCAGCACGCTGGGCTGACGGCCTGACTGTACTATCACCTGGAACACACAAGGAGCAGGGCCAGTCAGTAAGCCAGTCAGTGGCACTGGTGCTCGTAAATCATTGCGCCGGGCCCCTCCCACATGTAAATCTGCCACTAAAACAACACACAAACAGCCATTAGGAGGTGACCTATGTGGAGGGGGGGCCGCCTCCCACTACACAATTATAGGCTATAAAACACAATGATGGGATGTTTTGTTCCTCCTTTGGTCCAACTGTAATAGCGGAGCTGCTGCAATGTAAGAGCGAACTGAGAAACGTGTACTGATGTCATTATGTGCAGTTGTAATTACACTTTCAAGTTTTGTTAAGCAACACTGAATGAGTGCAGGAGGTGAGAGGGCATTCACAGTGCAACGGGGATATGAAGGTGTAAGGCAGTCTGGAGGGTGACAGGCAGGCTGAGTAAACCTCCAACAGCGCGGCCACCCCCACTCTGCGGAATGAGCAATACCATTAATTGTATTTTTTCACCCTGCCGACATCCTGCTCTTCATCACAGCCCGTCAGCCCCATCACATCCGGGCCACCAGTATTAAAACCAAATCACTCCCAGCCTCATTTGATTAGAAAAAGGGGACTGCTGCACAAGAAGACGTCCAGGTCTAATGGCCTGGTCCCTGAGTGCCCTTTGAGAGCCAGGGGGTCAGCATGCTAAATCCTGGCTTGGAAAAAAAAATGTTTTACAGGTACAGACTGCGGGACAGGGGCTCAACGCCAATGGAAACCAGAAGGGCACAATAAGGTCCCCAAGTCACAGTGACATAAATTCACAAGATTTATAAGATTTTGAAAATACACTCCGTGAGACTCTGGCTTCTCCTTTGATAGCGCAGCCGGATAAACAAAGCGATAATTCATGGCTTTTATCAGTTCAAGGTGAAGCTGCTCAGAGCTGCCCTCTACGACGTTCAAAGCGACAGAAAACAGTGCCATTTCCTACCATCATTTGTTTAAAGAATCCATATGGACAGGTCAAATGCTCTGAACTGCAGTGCATTACAAATACTTACAAACGTGAAGAGCGCTGCATTTGTCAAGCTGAAATATAATTTTTGAAGTCAAGAGCGCTTGTAAAAAAAAAAAAAAAAAGGCTCTGGTGTTTATTACTGGGCCTGGTATTGAATTGAAGAATACAGAAAATAATGACTGTGCTGTGAATGTGTGTCGACAACTGGGGAGGAACAAAATCCCTGCAGTTTCACTGACTCATACGTGTTTTTCATTCGAGGAATGTGGGACTTACTGGACAAATTTGAAAGAAGGGGAAAAAGACGAGCTCTGGTTGTTTTCAAGAGTAGAGCTGCTTATTTTCAGATCACCTACTTTTAGCATTTTCATGTTACTTTGCACCAAATCCCACATCATCATATTTATCTTCTCCATTGCAACACTGCTTAAAGACGAACAAGAAACAGGAGGTGATAAATTTTATGCAGCTGAATTCATTAGAGAGCCAAAACCACGATTCTGAAAAAGCTACAGAATCATTTCATTTTTGCGTTTTTAATTCAGGACGTTTATGGTGCGGTTTTCATCATTTAACACCCTACAAAGTGTTGGATGTTTGAGCTGGGGCTCTGAGGTGATCCAAGCCACAAATCACGCAGCTATCTCATAATCCTCCACTACGCACAGTTCCATCTTCGGCTGCCTAAACAAATTGTCCACTCTCAAGTGCCTGACGTAGAAAGACATAAAACAAAGGCTGGTGGCAGGGAGAGTCTGGAGGTAACAAAGAAGCAGAGTCCTCTGCCAACTTTCCACGCCTTAACCAGGTGAAGAGCAACACCAGATCTAAAATAGTTTCCAAGCAGAGATTATGCTGCAGCATTACTTCTCCTAGCTCAGCTGAATATTCTGCAGCTCAAAGGCTGACATCATAAAACTAACAACAAGCATCTGAACTCATGCGTCTGGCCTGCATAAACGCAGGCCCTGTAAAAACCAAGTGTCCCAGCAGCTCTGTTCTTTCTTAACTTGGGAGAACTGGCGTTTTCAAACAGTGCTGAATTTTATGGCACTTCCATTACATAACTTCCTTTACTGTCCACAACGACAGCACAGTGTGTAAAGTTAATGTCCCAAAACACAAACAAATTCCTGTGAACACCCATTGTTGAAGCAGACAGCAAAGTTGCAGCCGTGCATGAGAACTAAGCCTTACAGCAACTATAACAACATTTTCGTTCGTGTGTTGAAAAATTGCCACTTTTCTTTTGTAAAATATGGAGGACTCTGAATGCATCGTAGTGTCTAGACGGTTCAAACACCTCAGGAGGAACCAGACACTCGGACCTACAACATAAACCAGATCTATCTTCTTACTGATAAGACAAGCAGCACAGCAGACACCACAAAGTTAGTTAAACAACTGTTTAGTGCTGCTTTACAACTTTTACAACGGCTTGAGATGTGCACAGGATGTTGTGTTAATTACCATTGGACAATTGGATTCTAGTGATCCAGACATTGACACAGACACTCCAACTTGACTTTTAAGGCAAACGTCAGTACCCATAAAAACCTGATGTTTACACAATAAAGCTAAATAACTCTTTATTTATCTCTATGAGCTGATGCTGTCATTCCACCCCAGATCCTACCGCTGATAATTCTGCCTTAAAACTAACCCGACGACAGTGTTACAGACAAATGGCGGCCGCTCACTGAAAGGTTTGCGGGGATAAAATGTCCTCAGCTTCACTTAAAGTCAGTTGGACCTGCGCTCACCCTTGAAGCAGAGTGTAAATCATCTACTGAGTTAACAATCAGACCCTCTCCTGCCAGTCAGCGGAGAGAGTGTCTGTCTGAGTTTCCCTGCGTCTGTTTACTCTGCTGGCCGATACAGAGTGTGCATTCCCCAGTGCTGGCTCCCTATGGTCTACGCAGGCTGCACTTACCCTGCAGGCAGTAAGGGCTTGGTTGTCTTGGCAGTAATGGACTGCTGAAGGGAGCGTTTCAACATCAGGTTAACAGGAATTACAGGCCTACAGGTTGGTTTGGGCCTGCGGGGCAGAGGAAACGCCTCCATTGGGAATGGGAAGGAGAGGAATGACCCCGCAGACAAGGATGAGCCGAGATGTGTGTGGGATGCTCGGCCGAGAGACAATCCATAGCTCATGACTTGCTTACCGGCATAAAGACAAAACAGTTTACAAAACATAAGTAGAGAAAAGTCGCAACAGCCAACGCGAGGAGAACCCAACATTTAAAAAAGTCCACACACTACCTAACTAGACCTGCTTGTTGCTCATCAGAGCAACAGCTTGTGTGGCTCATTCTGCTTCTGTGTGTGGCAATCTCCCATGTTTTGGAACAAAAAGCAAAGTTTTCTTTAATATTTCCACACTCTCAACTTACTCAAGTCTTTGTCAAAAGCGCGCAGGAATCAGGTGGGTTAACATGTCAACAGTTTACAATTACAGTCCCGTCAGCTCAAGGATTCAACAAATCATCACCATGGATGAATCACAAATGAATCACTGTATTCAAACACAAGAGGATTACTATATATCTTTAAAGGGGAAGAGGAAGTAAAGGCAAATAGGTTTAATTTGTTCTTAGTTGTTGTTTTTTTTGTGAACACATTGTGGACGCACCCACCAGACAATGAACCATATGGTTACATGGCTCAGTGGCCCCCAAGAGCAAAGACACACTTGAAAAACACACAAGCCAACATATGTCACTCTCCCAATGGCTTTTTATGTGACAATGTGAATTATTCATGGCCCCAGAGCAGAGGGAATACATCACTACGCATAGTGCTGCTTCAAAGTTCTGCTTTTTATGAGAAGCCTTATTTCTAGTGGATATATATGTATACATAAACAAAAGCTGGTGTGCCGACAGTGAATCAGCAGTCTCTGCGACGGCACAAGCCTCGGGTCGGGCTGCTTTTGTGTCCTGCCAATGCTTACATTAGCTTGAGAAAAGCTCAAGCTGCTCTAAATATTCCCCTTAACACTATCCATCTTGGTGCGGTACGGGATGGACACATTCCAGGAACTGGACCGCTGGCAAAGATCAACTCTGCGTGGAGGTTGTGTTGGATCTTGTTTCCCAATGATATGAAGAAGCTAATATATTTTTTAATGTAGCTTTCGTGTTGGCAGTGCTTACGCTGGGTGTTGTTGCATTACAGATTCTAATTCACATTAGAAACATACACGCTGTATTTTGGCGAGTCAAGTACAGATGATATGTATAACTGTGGGTGTACCAAGACAAATCATCTGTCACAAGCTTAATTTAATTATCAGTCCTCATTTAATTATTCAATGTGATATGTAAATTGGACCAGCAGTGACCAACAAATGCTAATCCTGCTCATCGGAATAATTAAATTGTATAGAAAAGACCAGAGAAGGAAGCTTAAGTGCTGTAGTTGAGAAAGAAACTTTAATTAGAAGTAAAGAATCTGGCAAATCAGAATCACTAATCAGCCTATAAATTGTTCTAAAGAGGGCTGACTGTGAGTGGGCAGACTATAAATGACATATCAGAGGTTTTACTATGGGTCAGGCTTAACGCATTCAAAGCCCAGTCAACTGTAACATGGATAATCAGCAGCCTGGTTGATGGGCCATGCGTGGAAGCCAATTAAACAGAAGCCAGGTCTGTTCCATCACATCCTGCTCACTTCCAAAAGGTGGCAACACCAAGGCCAGCATGCGTTACCAGGAGCGAACAGTGGCTCACTAGATAATAATAGATGACGCGCAGACCGAAAGCCAGAGCATTAATTTTTCAACTTCTTGTTGCAATTACATTACTTGTAACCTTTCTTGACAAATAATACATGAGCAGGACAAAAGTAGGATAAAATTACCCAACTCTGCCTGTTTGAAGTTACTGTTTTTCACAAAAGAAAACACTGAAGAAAATTTTAGTCTGAAACGGAAATAATTACAGCTTAACTGCAACAAACACATCTCAGTTTACAGTGTGATTTTGATCATTTAATTCTGTGTAGATATTGCAGTGTAATACTGATTTACCTGGTTGTCAGGGTGGTTAACAGTGAAGTATCCCACACAAATGATAACTTCATGCAGCAGCTCTTCAGAGGAATGCTGACTGCAGTACCAGAGCAGAGAGCTGACAATGTGCCGGAAAGCCAGAGACAGGCCCTCAGCTCCTAGAACAGACTGACAGGTCACAGACAGTAAGGATTTTATTTTATTGCATATATCATCTATAAATGTTAAAATAACCGTAACATATTAACAATGCAAAGTAATAAACGGTTTATCTACTTAATGTAGCTTGTGAAAAAACACACACATAGGAAGCTGAAGCAGGATCTCACTATAAAAAAAATCCCCAATCCTGCTCAGAAATGAGATGCTAGGAGCCACTCACAGACAGTATTTATTAAACATGTCAGCGTGACAGAGCACCGCGAGATCAGCGTGTGAGTTTGGGGTGTAAGCAGTGAAACATTCATTAACTCGGTGTTATAGAGTGTGTGTGTGTGTGTGTATATATATAAAAAATTAACAAATAAAGCTTTTTGTTTTTGTCATTTAATGTAGAGGGCAAATATATTTTCAGGTTTAGAATTTTTTAACTGTATCACATTTCTAAATCAAAACGTTGGAATTCCCTGCACAGTCATGGGGCCTAGGCATCAGAAGAACAAGTTAAAAAGTTAAAAGCCTAATTTCTGCATCAATCCACTGCATTATGTATTAGCCAGTGCTGTTAGTTAATGTGAAACACAAGGTGATTACAACTCCTGGCCAAAAAAAGAATCGTTATTTAAAATGTTCATAAAATGCCGACAGAGAAACGCTTTCATTTGCAGCTGTTTTGAGTTGCCCGAGTGTGGCAGGTCAGTGAGAGGAAGCAGCTTCAAAGTAATTACCACAAGACATTAAAATTATTAACAGCATTCTTGCTTGCTCTTGTGCCTTTTTCGTCTATACAGTGTCATAGCACAGGGAAGCTGTCGTCCTCTCCTCCTTGGGTAATGTACACCCCAGCATACAGTACTAATCATTCAAACTCTGTCCTAACGACTGACCCACCAGCCTCTACTCAGCCCCAACAACTGACCTGGGGTCAGAGGGCACCTGTGTTTATGTCCGCAGGTCAACTTTGTCCTGAGGCGAGGAACTCCTTTTCTAAAGGCTCTTAACATAAGGAACTTCATACATATATATTATGACAAGCTGCTATTTTGTTTTTCGTAGGAGGCATGTCACTGTGTTTTAATGCTTATTTATGTAACAGTCACCACTGTCAATGGGAAACACAGAAGACAACAAATACTATCATATGTGTACAAAATCGGTCGGATCTATAATATTTCCGATTTGTGAGAAATTAAAACACAAATTTGGGATTTAGTAGAAATACCTGGAAGGCAGATAGGTCAATCAAGGCAAAACTGTTGAGGAAGCGGATGCCGTGCAGAGCCACCTGGATGACCCCAGGGCTGTAGGGGTCCTGACTATGGGAAGCAGACTCTGGTTGGAAACTGTGCAGTAGGATGCAATACAGGGTGTGCACCACTCCCACCAGGTCTGTGGACTGCAGCAAGGCCGTTAGTCCAGTTGGGTCCTGACGTTTATTGTCAAATATACCGGGGGCACTGTGGAGGAGGAGAGAAGCAACATATAGTGAGCAAAAACGAAAAATCTTTTGGAATCAAGCAAAAATGGCAGCTTCTAATTTTATTCACCAGCAAAATGCTTCAAAGAAACTTTCCCTTTAAATAGGAGCTAGTCTGATATTAGCGCTGATGTAGTAGGATGTTTAGAATAAAGTGGATTATCCCATTACTTCTGCTTTTTCTTAGCTTCTTTTCTTTTTGCAGCCCCCCCCCCCCCCCCATTCTGTTTGAACATGTTCCACTTTTTCACATAACCAGTAAATTCACTAGCTGGGTGGAAACTGAAGACTGCAACATTCAACACTCAAGATGGAGAATGAAGTATTTTCATAACACCATTTTCTTCAACATGAAATTGTGTTGAATTGAATTAAAAATAACTAGCGAAAAATACTACAACGCTTTGGGGCTCCGTGATGAACTGGGCAACACATTCAACGTAAAATGCATTATCCGATTTGCACTGCAATAAAGATATCAAATCGGCCAGATTGCACAAGATTCCAGCGAAAACCAATGTTTAGACCAGACAGTACAGCAGCAGCATCTATGATTTGCAGCCATGTAGAATGGAGGGTGTGTGACCTCTTGATGGAACCTACAGCGCATGCTGATACTTGATGTTGGCCAACAGGCTCTGCGTGAAATATGCTGCTAGGCAAGAACACAGCCTTCTAACGCCATTATAATCCCCTGACACAGCAACTGGCATGGCCAAAATATTCTACAAGCTCACAGCGCTCTCCTTATACATGACACACGGAGAATCTTGGCAGAACAGAGGCTGCTGGCTGCAGTACGGACCATAACACTGGTCTTATGAAACCTGCATCATATGACAGGATGGTTTCTCACAGATATACAGTGACAAACAGAAACAAAGTCCTACTGTTGTTGTCTTAATCTATGCTGATGTGAAGCAGCTGGTCACTGTTGGTGCAGCACCTTACAGCTGGGAAGGTAAAGCAGCACACAGCGATGCAGAAAAACGACGACATCCTGAAGTAACTGCTGCTGAGATGCCACGTTACAGTTACTCAGCCGCTGCCCGTTTAAGCAGTTCACAGGCTGCACCGATTTCAGTATGTTGCTGCTTTTCGGAGAGGAGCTGATGTCCCTCGGTGTGACTATATGCTTATGCTGTCAGCGGCACCACTGAACCTCTCTAAGTGGAGGTCACAGTGGCACACGTGGATGGCCTCCCCCCGTGCCGCAGGCTAAGGTTTATAGTGAGTGACAGAGCACTGGGTCAAGTAGATGCCTCTCTCTATCTGCAGCAACGACAGCCTGGCCAGCTAGCCAACTAGCTGGCTGAGTGAAGAGGACTCACAGTGTTTCTTTGTGTAACCGTGAGCCTGTCGTTGTGGAGCCTTCTCGTCAGTGACTAAGTCTCTGTCATTAGATGCGAAGAGAGGTGTCTGTTTGAAGTGTGTAACAGAGACAGAAGACTGCTCACCGTCCGGTTACGACAAAGCACAGCTTACATATACTGTGCAGCAGAGCTGAAGCTTGCTGGAGGAAAGCAGACATCTTGGGGTGATCATCTATGGGACCTTGGACAGACAGGAAGCAGCCGTACAACTTGTCAATCAAACCTATATTTACCACGTAACTACAAGGAACACACAAGAAGAGAGAAAAAAACAGTGGTTAGTGGCAGTTTTACTAAATGCTAAATCAAATTTCCCATGGATGACTTGGTAAAGAGCTCATCTCACAGAGGCAAACAAAGGCCTTTACTGTGCATACTTCCACCAAACTGCAGCTGAAAGCAGATACCTTACCTAAGCCCTCGAACCCCTGCTATTACTGTGATATCTCCAATTTGTCTTTGCCAATGACAGGTCTCATGATCATGTTCCCTGTACTCTTTCAGCCACAAATCACTGCTAATAGTGTCATTAGAGGGCTGATGTGGCCCCTGTGCAAGCCCAGTTCTGGGCCCTTGACAGTGTACTGACCTGGGGCTGTCTTCTCACAGCTCCAGTGTGTGCCTGGGCCTTCAGGCTTAGCTCAGATAACGAAATTCTACCGAGTGAGTGCTGCGATTGCCAATCAAGTCTTTAAAGACACTGATATGGGACCGTAAAGTCACTGTCCCTGTGATTCCTACACTATCCTTTTGTTAGAACTGTCATTCATTGAGTTCCTCCTAAAACAGGTGATTACATTTGTTTTTAACCTCCGCTACAGGTCATTTGACACTTGAACCAAGTCCCATTGTTTTGACTTGATCCTCTTTCGCAGCTTTACGTGGGTTGAAAGAATCCGTTTTCATACTAACTGATTTTTTCAGTGACTACTCTCTGTTTGACAACCTGCTTGGTGGTCGAAGTCGTCCCTTTGCGTCTCATTACATTGAAAACATTTACAACGACAAGGGGCTAAAAGCACTGAAAGCCAGGAACTGGTCAGAGGTAAAGGAAATTGTGATCTCCTTTCTATGTGATGTATAGGTTGGCATAATAGGAGAGTGTTGCAAAAGCCAAACATGTTTTGATCTTTTGTCCTTCTGCACTAGCATATACATTATACGAGGCAGTTTAGGTAAATCTTGTGCTCATACTTGGGATTATCAGTCTGACGACACCATTTTTCTCAGGCCCTCCCCTGTCTGCAGGGTTACGACTGGGTCAGTGGATGAGAGCGGTGGGCCTGTGGAGCTGCTCTGTCCACATGAAACATGGCTTGTAGGAGAGCTGCTGGAAAGACTGCACTCGTCCATAAGGCTTCATCAGACTGGGTCTGTCTTAACTCACAGGCCACATTTCTCCTACACAGTCCAACTCCTACAGCCCAGACCAACATGGGTAGCTCAAACACCAGGTTCAAGGGGACTTTTCAAAGCTTTGGAAGTGCTCTTTGTTTATGCTACTTTGTGCCCCTGGACCGATTTCACTTTAAATGTGTAAAAAAAAAAAAAAAAAAAAAAAAAGAAGCAGCACAAACTGGAAAGACGTCAGAATATACAGTCATTCTCTCACAACTACCATTACAACCTGACACCAGTTAGACAAGTAGACGTGACATTTCATCACACTAAGCTTTACATAAGGCTTAGAAGAGAGGAACGCGCAACCCAGTAAAAAGAGTCCAGGAGAGACGCACACGAAGAAATAAAAACTCCCAAGATGACAGGGAAAAAGGTGCCATGTAGCAGGAAGAGAAAAAGTGCAGCACAACAAAAATACCTGATTAGGTCTTGTGCGCGAGTGTTGAAGGACTCTGTGGCAGAGCTCTTGACCTTGGCATCTGGGGAGGAAATCCACATGTTTTCACCTTGTCCAGATTCCGACATATGTGGCCATAGGGACCCCAGGATGGTAGCGGTGGTCTGCAGCAGCCCTGTTGTCAAGCCCTCAAAGACCTGTTTGTTCACACTGCGTCCAAAAATGGACTTGTCTTCATCTGGGACATACAACTGCAAGAATAGAGAGAATGACACAAAATGAGACTTAACTACTTAACCTAAGAAAAAGTTGGTGGTATATTTAAGGCATTGGCAAATTATTACTCATCATGTAAAATAAGTAATAAATTCCCCATATTATGCAAATGACTGGTGTAAACCTGTAAGTATATACTAAAGATCAGCTATATCCTGAAGAATGTTTTAGGTTTAAATAAAAATTCTGAAGTAGGAACAAAATGTAGTTACACATCAATTTTCCTTTTTTTGCACTAATATCTTCAAACACACAAGCAAATTTAAAATATAGTGCTGCTGTTCAACATGGAGAACGTTGTAAAGGTAAACCGTCTCATTTGGTCTAATGGTTGGGGCGAACGCTGACAGCATAGGTAAATCCACCGACATTCTCCACAAATCTAATTAAAAGTGGACGTGCTCATATGGCAACGCTACCCCCACTGCTTTGCTCTAGTCCTAACTCACAGGCATAGAGGAACACAGACGTACGCACAAACTATTCAACACGGCAACATTTTAATGTGTGTCTGAAAATATTACAAGATTGTTGTCCGAGTTGTAAAGCAAATCATAACTCATCGTTGAGGGGTGTATAATTGTTGGATCCAATTTGTAATCTGCACTGGACACATGGAGCAGATAGTTTGTCTCCTGCAGTGCTGCTGGATATGTCAGTCAGCAGAGCAGCTGCTGGGATATGTTTTATATAAACTGAGGCATACAGGCTAGCCTCTCCCTGTGTGCCCTAAGGAAATATGACAGATTTGGATTGGAACTCCGTGCCGGAGAAGGAAACCCCAGTAGAGTTCATGCATGTACTGCAACCCTGTTCCTCGTCCCGTCTGTGTTGCGAGTGCAGGCGGCCCCAGTAAGCCGCCATCTTTAGATGTTTGGAGTGGGCTGATGTTTACAGTCCCTCGTACCTCGAGTGCTGAAGGATATGGGCTGACATGTCGCCGCAGTGCAGCCTGCCTGCCTGACTGAGCTCTCACATTCCCTCAGTCAGGAGGCATCTGCAGAGAGATTGAGCAATGGTTGCTACTTGCTAGCTTGTGTCTTGGTCTGTCTTTCATTAAGAATGTGGCAGAAACACACACCAGCAAGAAGGCAGTGATTTCTCTGTGGTTAAAGCACTGTGTATCAAAATAGAAATGTGAAAACAAAGCAGGGGTAAGATACAGTGAAGACAATACATATGTGTCACTATCTCAGAAAAACTCTCTATTTTAAAGATATCAAGCAGCATTTGTGATAACTGCAAAAGTGAAAACAATCTGTGAAGGTAAACAAAGATCCTTCATGTAATGGATGCAGACTTACAGTTAGTTGATGCAGCAGTAGGTCCATGAGGAGAGCGATCTTGTTGCTAAACAGCACATAAGAGCAGTTGAGGGGGCAGCAGGAACATGCCAGGTAGTAGGAATTTACAGCGGCACACAGAGATCTAACACAGAAAGACGACAAACCAATATAAATCACAAGTTAAAAACACACACACCTCATGACACACTGCTACTCCCCTCACCGTCCGTTGAAGAAACCCAACTACTGGGATGTAACCGTCTAGCCCTGGGCGCTGACTATCTGCAGTCATCAGGAAACTAAACACACTCTTCTCTATTTGTGGTTCCTTAAGGGTGTAGTTTGTCTTCACAAGTCAAAAGCATATCTCACTGACAGCACAAGCAAGGAAGCTGATTTGGGGAATAAAACACTCGTATATCGGCAACTTGTGGAGACTCCCTTCGCCAGAGCCATGTTCAGGGGAGCTGGACACAATCGCTGTCCTATCTTGGCTGAGATGGTGCAGTGTTTCCGCTGCAGAGATAAAATTATTCCTCTCAGCAGCTCCTCATAGCCGCCAGGCTGCGGCCAGTGCTGAGCCAGCCAGCATGCCTCTGTATTATGTCTGCTCTAAAACAAGCCACAGAGAAGATTAATGCTTTAGATAACTGACCAATCTTTCTGCTGCGACTACAACTCCCACTTCCCCCCTGTTTCATCAGTTAATATTTTCTGACAACTGTATATTTTAGCCATTGGTGAAATGGCGTATCCTATCTTCTCACTGGAAGAATGGAATCTGTCTCTCCAGTGCCTAAAGTAGGCCGTGTTTATTTCAACTGGTAAACATTTTGATATCTACCAAAACCTTCACATCTGCTGTTCGTTTTCAGTCCAACCACGCTTGTGGAGGAAAGGAAAATAGATTAGGGTGAGGCACAACCCAGCCTGTCAATAACTTTCTCTAGTCTATACTTAGCATTTGCTAGTGGGCAGATCAGTCGTTTTGCCGTTTCATTATAGACGCTGGAGTGTAAAGCTGTCAGAAATGGAATGTGGTGTTAATGTGAGAACCACTAAATTTGATGCGATCGGACAGTGTCCAAATGTGACATCTAAGCTCAGTTCAGCCCACCTGAAAACTATAACACTGCACTTACTAAAAACTATCATACCAAAATGAGCTTTGATGTAAATTGCTGCAGCACTGTAAGCCAGCTACACTGACAGTAATTCTGTTAAAGCATTAAGACAAAGAGAGTTAAGCCATTCTAGTTAAGTGCACTGGTAGCAGCCCGTATGGCGAAAGGGCTGAGGTAACGTGAGATCCCAACCAAACTATGCTTGGGTGAAGCCATGCAGCATCAGGACTCTGATTCTCTAGTAAACACAGGAATAAGATCAGCCTCTATGCAAATACCAAAATGCCAACTCAAACACTGTTTCGTCAAGGTTAGATCAGGTTACTGTTGGGGTATTTAAGCTCATGTTTCTGTTGAGTAAAGTAGTAAATAACAATAAGAATATCAAATGACCTCAGACATGAAATGACAAGACAGAACTTCATTAGTCAGCCAAATGAAAGGTTGTTCTTGGTTAATGAAAATGAAAAAAAAAAAAGTGTGGCTGCACCTCCTATTAAAACAGATTTGGAGAACATTTACAGGAGATTGTTGTACTGAATAACAAGCATGCATGTATACACACACATACACGTAGGATGCGGCAGTGTCACCACAGGGTTCACAACACCTTCAATCCTCCTTGGAATGCGGCCATACATGTCCTAAACTGTGTGTAATGGGATATTTAATCCTTTCTTCAAAAAAGGAATGAAGAAGAACTCTGAACTCTCTGCTCATAAAGATCTAGAAGGTGACTGCAGAGCAAAGCAAAGGGTCTGCTTGCTTATGATAGGGTTTGTTCAACAGAAGAACCAGGTTTTGTTTTCATTTAATCTTAATTTTGAAGTTTTTTTAATCCTTTCCCAATTTCCTCACAATTAAATATATTAAATTTAATTGTAGATATTTAAAAATGTGCTCATTTTTTATTTGACCAACTCTGTGTTTGTGAAACTATGAGGCCTAATTATGATTCTAGATACATATTTGTGTGAAGCTAAATGTAATTTGTCATTCTTAAAGCAAAGAAAGCTAAAAGAAAATATATAAATAATAATTAGATTTAATTACATCTATTTAAGAGTTGTATTACAAACCAAGGGAGTCTGTTGTCCATCCCTGACCTGAATAGCATCTTCAAATGCTTTTTCCAAAACAGCCTCACTCAACTGCTCATGTAATTAGCGTGCAATTGCTTTGTAACACAGCTAATCAGGCTTGTCTCTGGTCATATCTGAACAAATGAGGAGCCTGTCAAAAGCATGTTTGAGTTATGCCCTTACACCAGCTTGTACAATGAACCAGCACAGTGATCTGTCTTTGGTTTCCTCCCACCTAATTGAGCTTGATGAGCGTGTCACCTGATAGCCTCCCCTCTCTGGGAATCACACTCTCTCAGTATCACCCAGTGACAGCTTCAGAAAAAGATTTTGTGGAACAATTTGGTGAAGTGCCACACCGCCCTGTCTCATGTTGCACAAAAACGTTGTAGGGACTGATGTATGCCAGGCTATCTATATGCAAGCAACATTCCCCCACCTTCACCATAATGGGGTTCTTCACAAAATGACCACAGACACCATCTTTACCCACGTAGTGAATGATCACTTAGTGAAAAGAAGCCATAAATGACAATTGTATGTAAACACCCAGTAGATGGTAGCGCTGATTAAAATGATATTAAGAAATAAAGAGACAAATCATTAGCAATGTAATCTGCTCGGCTACACTGAACGGCTTAACCTCGGGCAGCCAGGGAATACCCATTTTACCTGCAAAGCTATTCAGAATTATAGAGAAATGAGGCCAAGAGTCCACCTGATCCTGTCTCACCACCCTGCAGTGCTAGGGGCTCCACCTGGGTGGCCAATGGTCCCACACATGATATGGCAGAGGGGGGGTTACTTCTGTAAAATCCTTATAAGAGACGGTCAAGTCAGGAAATACTCTCGAAGGTCAGAATTTCTCCATGCATAGCTAAAAGGCATCTAAGTTCACATTGATCATCTTTCCAAAATAAATAAGAAGTTGCCCAACAGAAAGATAAAGTTATTGTTTAAACTTTGTCTTTTATAATTAAGACATTTATTATAATAAATGGCCGACTGTCAATTCAGCTGACAACCGGACAACAAGCATGTAGAAGACTTTTTGTCACTGCCTTGGGTTATCAACCCAGAGATCTGTGCTCTTCAACCCAAGTCTCAGATTTCTTGCCCTCTCTGTGTGTTTCCTATGTGCACAGTCAAGCCTGACTAGAGCAACGCTGCAGAAATCTGACCAACGTCCAGATCAGGTTGAGTCCCTGCCACTTAAACAGGGTAAATTTGTGTTCAGGGGAAGAAAAGGGATCCAAAGCCAAAATAAAAGGTGAGGACCAAATCCATTTCCTTGTGCCGTCAAACAATGCCTTCATTCACTGCCATTTAAATGACATTTAATTTGATTCTGCTGTTGATCTCTGTGATACCCTGAGTGCTTCCAAGACATCCACTCTGGCTGTCGTGCCACACTGGCCAGGTATGAAGAGGGAGAAATCTGATGAGCCGCCACACAGCGGCATGCACAGGAGAACACACGCATACACACACACACACACTTCCAAATAGTGGAAAACATCCTGAAATAAAACCACAGGTAGCAGGTCTGATTTCACAGGATACACTAGGTCATGTGAGACAGAGGTGGAAATACAAATTGGCTTAACACGCAGTGTCCAGGGACTCCTCTCCGGAGATCAATTGTTTAAAGACTTTTTAAATTTAATAAGTGTCAATGCGCATCTGAAAACTTCAAATAGATGATGATTTGATGAGCGTCATATCAGTGTTCTCTCCCATCTCTAGTAATACCAATACGAACGCGGTGGGACAAGCAAAAAAGAGACTCTGCCACACTAACTAAAAACAGAGATACAATGAAGGGGACTAACTCAGAAACAGTAACAACAACAATAAATTAACTTTAAAATAATAATGACTTATCTGTATCTGGAAAGTTGTAGTTAATATTTTACACTATTTCTGAAAATTATTACAAGTACTTAAGAAAGGGATTTGCATATTACCATTTATAGGCACACCTACAAAATAATAAAAAGAAATGTATACATATATTTAACAATTAAGCGATTTAAGCAAATGCAAATCCATCAATTTAAATGAATTTCTTTACATATTTAGTTCGTTTTGCCAGACAGCATCTCTTCAGGTGATGCTAATGACAGTGGCTGCATAAACTCTGATCTAGACATTCCAGTGACCACAGGGTTACACCAGGACATTAGCGGAGCCTCGTAAGGGAATTAGCTCATTAATGTAATGGTAACAAGATGGAATCAGCCTCCCCGGGGAGAGATATGGCAGGAGCATCTCTGCAGCTGCCGTTTTTGGTAAATCACTCTGCTTATCTGGTAGGAGGAGGTGATCAATATGGCAGCATCACTGTAAACAGATAATGTAGCGCACTCTGGGGCTAGCATCTGTGCAGCAGCCCATTAGGCCGCGCAGTCGTTCAGATGACGGACAGTGATAAGTAGACAGTGGGACTGCGTCCTGACACTAGCTACTGACTACATTGACTGAGCTGCATTACAAGGTTACAGGGTGACCTTTCCTACATGGTTTACAAAACAGAACAAGGAGTCAGATTGGTTCGATTAAAGCTTAAACCATTCAAACCTGCACATAGACTAATAATCAGAAATAGATTTTAGTTCACTACAACAGTTTCTTAAAAAAAGCCTACTTTGTTTATTTATCTTTATTTTAAATGCATTAAGTTGTGTTACACAAGCTAGCAAACAAGGGTTTTCAGTCTACCCAACGGAACAAACTGTATACGTTGTTGATGAATGTCACCATGTGGCGGCATCGATATGTTCATCAGGGGCTTCTCACCAGTTCAACCCTCAGCTGGCAAAGCTCTCAAGTGTCCACTAGTGTTAGCAGCGTAGGAGCTCAATTATAAACAAGCTACTAAAATAACATGGTAGAAGTTGGGCATACTGTTGTGTGTCTGTCACTGGGTTCATCTAATGCTTGTGTAAAAGTGCTGTGCAGAGAAATTTGTTTAACCATGTGCGAGATTTAGTTTGAAAGAAAGGCTAATTCTTTTATAATTATTCATAACACACTCCAGGGCTGGTTTGGACTAGCGTACACAGGATAAAAACACACACGTCTAATCTTCACAAAGAAGATGTCTTCTTAAAAAACAGGTATTGTGCGCACCTAAGCTGAGACAACATGCTTTGTGGATGTGCAAACAAGCTCAAAAACCAAAGCTTTGAACAAATAAAATGTCTCTCCATTAAAGATAATAACAGTTTTTTCCTACTACTACTACTACTTCTACTTGAAATTCCCTCAGATTACAATGATTGACGAACAGAGAGTACAAAAAAAAAAAAAAAATCAATATACATGTTATGCCCTTTAAAAGCCTTATAAATATAAGAAGCATTTGTCCATTAGCAGAGATACAGAGACCAGTAAATGTTAATGAATGGGAAAGCAAGGCCATTCGAGTCCATTACAGAGTCCCACTAGTGACTACGGCAACCTCTCTGAGGTTATCTACTGGCAGGCCATGCAAAACGCCAGACCCACAACTCAAAAATACTCTGCACTCTGAAAGATAGATAGGACACGTGTGCTTTTTGTATTTCCAGAGAAAAGAATGGACACAAATTGATTAGGGAAATGGAAATGATTTCCATTTCTAGAAGTCGAGCGCCTCTTTAATACACAGTGAGAGTATTTATTGAAGTGGAGCAACTATAAACACTGAAAAGTTAGATGAGATAAGCTCACTCACGCTATGCGATTGCAAAAGAAATCACAAATATAAAATAAAGCACTGAGTTCACGAGGTCAAAGAAAGGACCAAGAGAAAACAGTCCAATGTGACTGAAGCAACAGAGTAACAGCTGGATTTGTGAATGTCTAAGTCGATTAAAAATTAAAGATTGTTTGGAAGGATTTCTACCATTTAGGGATAGTAAACACAATGTGAAATGAAAAAAAAAAATTAAATTAAATTATCTACTTTACATGTTGAAAACATTACTACTTCTTTCAGCACTTTTCAACATTTATAGAGTAAAAAATAAGCAACAAACTTTGACTCAAAAATAATTAGGTGCTGTCTTTGCAACTTTAAGAGCAAGATAACAAAGAGTGATTCGTCAATCGGCAGCGACAGAAGATTTTTTAAAAAGCATGGAATTTCTGTCATTACTGAAAAACAAAACAAGAAAACAACAACAACAAAAAAAACCAACACATACCAATTCTGACAATAAATGCAAGTTTAAACTGATACCTACTGCCGTCAACAACATGACTCAAAACAAATTTATCAGCACTTTCAAAATCAAATTGTGCTAATCATAAGCTAAAGAGACAGCTCACCCTGCTGGCTTAAAACAGAAACTTTATTAGGTTTTGTTAATGCATTGAAGGGGAAGATTTATTCCGTTGCAAAAAAGCCGTAGCCCACCTTTTATACTCTCATGTGATACCAGATAGTGGAGCAGATTTCTTTTATAAATCCAAATACTGGTGATGGTACTCACTTGAGAGGAATGCGAGGGACAGCGGTGGGTGTGGAAGCAGCAGTGATGACCTGCAAGATTTGCTCCAGAGTTGACAGGCCGCCGCCCACTTGGAAGGCCACTTGGTCTGCATTGTTCTGTTGAGGCGAGAACAGACAGAAACTGAGGTACAGTCAAGGGACAAGGAGCCAGCGGCTGGACAGGGGATTACATGGCTCTCACCAGGGAGAGAACCCGTCTTTCTCCTGCGGGGCGAGGGATTGAAATCTGAAACAAAGTGATCCCTGTAGTATTCCTGTTTAATCTCAAAAGTGCACAGGCTGACTCCGCCCCGCAGCAGTCAAATTTCAGCAGCAGGCAAACGCTCTGCAGGCTCCAGGTAGCACCCGGGTGGTCTCAGCAGATGACCACAGGCTGAGTGAAGCCGGGAAAATGCCACCACACAAAACTAAGAGTCCAATTAGAAAAATTTAGACAATCACTCACTCTAACAGGACAGTACTCACTAAACGGTATTATTATTGTTCGTCATTCAGACTTTATTTGGTAATGCACTAAAAGTTGCCACACTTCACCTTTTACATGGAATAAAAAGCAAGAGGTCCTGTGCAAGGACCTTTCAACCTTTAACCCTCAAACGCAGAATCCCTCACATTTATATTATTATTTATTGCCCCCTTGTTACATTCGTCAGTTTTAATGGTGCTTTTCCTCTACTGGCTCTGTTAAAGCTTTGCTTTTTTTGTTTATTCGTTTAGTTTTTCCCATTCACGATCGATACTCTCGCTCTGTTTTCAGAATTTCAATATAATGCATTTTATATTTTAATGTTCCCTGAAACTCGTGCATCAATAGCTAATGTAATAACATTTCTAGCTTGTTCAAGCAAACTGATTAGGTTCTGCTGTATTTTTCCAATTTCACTTACAATAAGGAGAATAGAATTGAACTACCATCAGTCCATTGCATTAGATTTATGAACGCATGTAAAGATTCAGGTCCTGCCCTCCTGTGATGACAGAGTAACTGGCTCTACTACTTCAGTTCAGATGATGCTACTACAGTGTTTAATAAATCAACAAGTACAGTACAAAGCCTGGAGCAAGCGCTGACTATTGGGCATGTTTGCTCCTGGGCCGACGGAGAAGAAAGGCGCTCAACGGGAGCTGCTGATGGAGGGTCTATTTCACATGACTGCAGAAGGCTGTGTTACACTGCCGGTAACTCCTCTACCTAGTGAGGTTACAGGCTCCTTACTGCTGTGACAGCACTAAAATCCAGCCACTTCACAGTGCTTTTGTTCCACAGATGGGAAGTTGCCAACAAGCCTGAACACATTGAGAGAGAAGCGCTTTACCAAATTACAGGTAAGCTCTTCATCTGTCATTCACCCCGGCTGCTGAGGTAACTGCTCCTAGAATAAGGTGGTAGGGCGGATAAAGAAAAACACACTGAAGAATAATTTGAGGTACGGAACAACATACGCCAAAGATTCTTTGCCTTTAACATAATGAAAAATGCCTCTAAGACGATCTGAAGCTTTAAGTGCTGCTTGGGAAAGAAAGAACCTCATTCTGGCTTCCTTTCCGTAAGTTGCCAGCAGTTTCCATGCCTAATCAATTGGGTCTCACTCACTGAGCCAGGCTTAACCCCTCTCTTAACGCACCCATCAACACACATAACTAAAAGCCTCTATAGTAAATGAGAAAAGGACGGTCTTTCATAGCAGCTTATCAAATGGTATTAAAGACGGTAAGTGGGACCTGCCCGATCCTGGCTGTCTCGTGTAGAAACCAGAGAAGAGTTGCTCGACTAGTCTGTGCCTTTTTTGCTCTGCTGACAGATTTATCTGTGGTGACGAGGGAACAATACAAGTGAAGAGGATTACGTTTAAACTACCTGACATACTATCTTTAGGTGGTCTACACATGCAATGGTTCACAGAAAACAAAGAGGCACTAGAGTATTATTGTAAGAACATACAATTCACTGAAAACAGGTTGTTCAAAAGGCTTTTTTGTCACATAATAACACCTCATGCTGTGCAAAGAAGCTGAGTTTGTAAGGAAACTATACAAGCATCTGTTGACGTATCCTCTCTGTGGGGGGTAACAGACATCTTGCTTGTATGTAATTACACTGACAGTGCATGTACTTAGTAAGTTCATTGTGCTCACAGACAGCAGGAAAACAACGCTTTCATGGATATAAAGCAACTATTCACAAATTTCACAACTGTTACAATAAATGTATTCCACCTGATATTTCTATACTTATTTTATACTTGGGGAAATACACTTGTTTGAAATATTGAAAGTTACAAGCCCAGTCCCAAAAAGGTTGAAACAGTGCAGTATAAAATCCACATAAACCTACATAGAAACTCTAACGGCAATTTTGAAATGGATTACAGCAACAAATGGGCTGGAAAATCAATCATAATACTATAAATAGTACTAACAAGGAAGAGCTGAAAGAATTTTTGGGAACTACTTTGATGAACTGGCAACAGGGCAGTTTCTCAGGAAATAAAAGAAGCTTCACCTACAAATTCCAGCAGCATCATGGACATACAATTGCTTTAAATATATCCTGATCTTACAGTACAAATTTAGAGAACCTGCATGCAAAACTGCTCATTGCATCCATCACAACAGAATAGAACATATTTCCCAAACCCAGAGTTTCTTAAGCTTCCACCGTTTGTGGAAGCTACATTGAAAGAAAGAAAGTCATTTTACTAAAATGGGGGGTTGGGAGGACCACGGGATTAATGCGTTGGAACAATAGGAAGTGGGCTGACTCCTGAATTATACAACAGGGGGAATCTCATCTTATCCAATTATCAATTATTGTCCGGGGTGATCATTGTTATCCCAGCTGATCAGAAGACCAAACAGCTGGTGATTCCTGCTACAGTGTCCACAGAGCAGCACACCAGCCAGATTGCACTCTGTAGCCTCTACCCACCCGGCGCTTTAATTAAAGCAGAAGGGAGGGTAGAACCTCTGTGGTCCTGTCCCACCAACAGATGGACAACAACTGGCAGAGTTCATCAATGACTGCCCTCAATTTTGATATGCACTCTTAACCCATGAGTTCACTCCTGCGCAACTAAAAACCTAACAAAGACTGAGACGGAGGCAGAGAAGGACAGATCACCCTCTCCTTACATGAATTTAATCTTTATACAGTCTTGTTGAAAAGCCAGATAGCTGTAAACAAAGCTCTGTGGGCCGAGGAGACTATAAACCACAACATGGCTGTGGGAGTAAACATCTTAAAGCAGAGTATAAACCTTTGTGTTTACAAGACATAATGGCACATGATGCAGTGCATTATGAGAGTGCAGGGCCAACATGGAAATGGATAATTCTACAAATTATGTTTATTCTATAAAATGAGTCAAGATTAATCAAAAGGCCAGTGTGGTGCAAAATAAAACCTGCCACAGAAACCACAGACAGCCTCCAGTTGTAACTAACACCATGAAGCTGAAAACCATTTCATCCCCTATTGGTCTTGTGGCAAGAAAATACAAATAAGACTTTTTGGGAAGACATGACTATGCAGAGTGAGAAAATATAACAGAGCAGAAAATATTATGTATAGGGGTGTGTATATATACATAATATATATATATATATATATATATATATATATATATATATATATATACACATATACTCTCTTGTTATACTGGCTCAATACAAAAATATGCAGGGGTTTGAACGAATAGGAAATCAATTACAAATCATCTTATTAATAAAACTTATTACATATATTTTATATAGATACACAAATTACAAGATATTAAAGCCTTTAAATTGCCTAAAATTATATATATTAACTACTGAAAATAAAAAGCTAAGAAACCCATGCTGATTTACAAACTGTACAAAGTGTAAAAGAGGAAAATCTTACAACCAGTTTCTGTTTTTTTATCACTTTAAGCTCAGTCAGTCTTTAAGCTCAGATACCAGCTCTGCTTAAAACAGGGAGGTTAAATACAACACAGGAAAGGTTTACCCTTAATGTGGAAAAAGATTTTTCTCAAATTTCTACACAGATGTGAATAACACACCGTTCACTGGTACTCTGGGCTGTATCTGTCAGTGAGCTGGAGGCCTGAGCCAGAAACCCTGTTAACCTGCCACTGTGCCCTTCACCTTCCCCCTCATACACCCCCCACCCCCCAACTAAACTCCCACAGGTCCGCTGCACAATCCAACCAGGTTCTGACAGCTGGCAAATGAAAATGTAAATACACTGTGCAGAATCAGAGCATGTTCCTGACAGTTCTTTACCGGTCAAACCTGTGGCTCTTTACGAGACGGGTTTTAATTCAAAAAGGGGTAAACACTTTGGGCAGTATATAAATAAATGTATTTAATAATAAGGCAAGCATGTAAAAAAGCAGCATATAGCAGCAACTGCTATTATCAATGATCCAAACGAAAGAAAAAGATCATGTTTGACACAAAATAAACCATTAGAAGCCACAGAGGGAGACGCAGGCAGCGGTCAGAGTCTAGACGTGGCCTAGAAAACAGGGGGGGTGGGACCCAAACAGCAAAGCATGAGTGGGTTGTCGGGTGTTGTCTAAGGAATTAGCAGAGAAAGTGGAGACTGAATCAGATATGGGGGACAAAAACAAATCTCTAGGTGAGCCAATGACATGAGAGATGCTTGTTAGGTCAAATAATCTAAATGGTCGCGACTTGAAGTGACTCAGAGACTCAGTCAGCACGACTGTCTGGCCCCTATTTATTTGACTTTGTCCAGGGATTAGAGGTGGAAGCCCCCCCCCCCCACGTCTGCCACCGATCAATCATATTCTGCACAGCTCTGAGTACATATATCTGTAACAAGCCAGTGTAGGAGAATGCTTTAAAAATTCTAATTGAAAATGTTTTTGGTGTTTGGGTTTTGTCTTTTCCATCCAAGTTGCTGATCTGCCTCTTTGCCCATGACACCACTGTTGAATACACGTCTTTTGTGGCCCACTGACCCTTAACCTCCCACTGGGGGTATGGTGAGCCAAGGGGAGGAGTGCTCATGTAGTGACAGCTTGTGAGCTACTCACATCATACTCTTTCCTTACAGGATGCTGTACCACCCACATCAGCAACTTCTTACTTTGCCTCTCTGGGGAAATCCAGTAATGGCCTCTCCAGCCGTCCCACTTGTCACTGATGGGACACCATAATCTCTTTATCCTCACACTTACAAGCAAGCACAGTAGGATGATAGGATGTCTAAAACCACAGCTTGGCACAAAATTTATGTCTCATTACAGGAAGTGGGTTGTATATTGTCCTCATCATAAACATGATGGCAGGTGTTTCACAGTTCCTGCTTTCAGTCCTGAATTGATTTGAGTTTTACTGTAAAAAAAAAAAACACCCAAAAACAAACAAAAACACTCAAGTAAAGATGTAACACAAACTAGTAACTAGTAGTCTCCCACTCTCTCTGATCATTATACATGTTTACACAATAGAAGTGTAAAATGTTAATCTGCGATGCATCTTCTTTTTTGATTTAGTACATCACTGGCATTTCACCTGGAAATCCAATTTACCATTGTCTAAACCAGTGACATCTGATTCGTGCAAGCAACAGACACAAGACAACGCTTGCTCTCGTGCTAGGAAGCTCCTCTATTGGTTCCATGTGCACAATGAAAACATGGTTAATCTGGTCTTCATTAGCCAATAACCAAAGGCAACATGGTTTGGAGTAAGTAATACTCTATACACAGAGGGTGAGACAGATGGAGCCACAGCCAAACACAACGTCTGACTGAAGAGACATGCCAAAGGGCTGGCATGACCTTTGCACTGCTGCAGACTGTCAAGTCAAAAGCGAAGCAACAAAGCCTCCCAAAAGTATTCTGCGTGCCCCCCCCCCAAAAAAAGAGATGTCGCAACAGAAACCATCCTGAAACCATTTTAGCTGCAGATATATGTTAAAGAACAGTTATGGTAAATGTGCAAGGTTCCTTATCTGATCTATTGTGTAAACCCAATTCAGCACAGTCACACGGTCTACTGTATCTATGTGCTCCAAATGCTGCTCTACCTGTTTCTCCAAGATGCGAGAGATCTCTCCCAGAGTTCTGTCAAGGCCAGACACTTTGTTGGTGGCCCATTGGCCGCTGTCCTGGCCCTGCAGCTGCTTCAACAGGTCCTTCACCAACCGCTGCAACCTGAACATACAAAAGCCAAATGTTAGAACGTATTAATAATAATAAAACAGAGCAGAATCCCCTGGACTAATGGTCTGACAACAAGAAAGTAACAAATCTATCACAAAACCTGCAATTACAGTTAATGGATTTAGACTTGATTAACACTAATAAAAGGTGTTGTCATCTTGTATGTGGGGAAACAGTTGCTTTAACTTTTTTTATACAGCAAAGGTTTGACAAAAAAAGCAGCAAATTACGAAATTATAAAAACAAATTACCTGTAGCCATAAGACCCAGCTTCATAACAATCACAGCAAAAACATTCAAAAATTGGCTCAAATTATAGCAGTAAAATTGAAATGAAGGTAAACACATACTTGGCCTTGTATGGGGATTCAGGAACTTGTGTCTTTGTCTCCACTGACGTCTCATATTCCTTTGCTCTACAGTGAGAAAAGTAGGAAAAAGGGTTTAAATTCAAGCACAAAATATTTGGCCTCCCAGTAAAAAAACACAAGACCGAATGTGTAAAGAGAGACAGAAAAAGTTGTGTCTGTTTATTTGGCCTGTCAGCCGTTCACAAGACACTCGGCTAAAATAATCAGACGCTGGTTCCATGGGGACAAGTATTTTGCTGGCATTCGCTCATTTTACCAAGACCTAATTCTATGTTTTAAGTCATCTGGTCTATGATTCATTTTAACATGGGAGGCTCAAATTTTATATTACTCATTGTCAAATAAACAGTTAATGAGGTTACAAGCAACCTAAGCAGTGTTTTGAATGTGTGACCTCCTTGGGGGTCATGGTCATTAGGGGACTGACACCTCTGTGGCACTACTCCAACACTGAAATGAAAACTGAGCGTGTGTGTGTATGTGTGCTTCTGTCAATCAGGCATTCCCAGACATGATAAGTAACTATTGATCAGAGATAGACCGATGGTTTTCCGGTTACTCTTCGCTACACTGATAGAATCACAGGCTTCTTGGAAGTCGACAGGTGAAATCTTTCTCAAAAGATCAGACCTGGACCAAACAAAGCCTCATCTACTATTTACAACTGCTTGAAGTTAGAAGGCAGCCATCAAACAGTAAACGGTAACTTGCGTCACACCAAGACATGTCATGAAATCATGTTGTTACACTCAAACACTGCCTCATAACAATATACACATATCACAGCTCAGTACTAATTCTAGGTTTTTATGTCCTGCAAGCAGGATAAATAGGAGCATAGACTTTCAGCCAGCTTTCAGATTGGGCTGAACTATGCAGTACCTACCCTATTAGTCATTCACGATATTACAGTATTAATCTGTGACAGGTTTATAGCTAACTAGGTTAAACAGAGAGCAATTGCTGAGCAATTCATTACTGTCAGAAGCAGCCAGCGTGAAATGGGTCTAAGGCAATAAATAAAAGATTAGCAATAAGGAAAAAAGCACAAATCTATAGTGCATGTATAAATAGTTCCTAACATTTCTTATACCATTTCATTAATGCAGTAAAATACTCGTAAATTTAAGGCAGGCATATTTTTACTTGCAATAAAAAATATGAGGAACCTATGGAAACCTACAGCTATACCAGTGCAACACTTCCTCTGAGCTTAGAGAACATTTGGCTTGTGTGATCCTTTTGCCTTACTACCATCACCTCGTCCTGTATTCCATACTTTTAACAAGGTTGTCTTCATTGGTACACACCATCACCTAATGTTTGCAAAAGCTCAACACTTTAGCCACTCTGTTCACTGTTGGGTCAGCCACAGCATGAAGAGGCGCAGTTCAGATAAGTAAATTCAGATTGCCCAAAGCTAAGTGAAGCTATTTAAAAGGTAATTTTGTGCTGTTGTCATTCCTGAAACCCCTCCAGCACTTCACACGGCTGTATAAACAGAGCTACATGTTGGCCTACTCAGTCATATTTTAACGGACACCTTAAGCATTCAAATAAAATGCTTCATTTCCACTCTGGGGTGAAGCTGCTCACCTTTACACTGGGGCTCTGTGTTATTTATGACCTTTGAAATCCTGCTGCCTTTAAGTGCTAGTCACAGCAGGGCTGGTGCAGCAGTGACTGTGAGCAGAGACAGATCGTGTTGTCACTTTTTCAGTCCGGCAGAGCTTCAGAAAGTCAACAGTAGCAATCCTGAAAAAAGCACTGTAGCAAAATGTATGTTTTAATCTGAATCTGTCTCTTAGCTCTCTTCAGGTTACACTTGTACCTGGAGAGCATTAGACTCAACTCAACCGATTTTGGTTGGAGCCTGGAGAATAATTACATCTTGCCTGTGAGATAGAAGCATAACTGTTCCACTGACCCCACCACAGACAGATTAAAGTACTAAAAGAAGTCTGGGTCTTTCAGGGAGGGCATCTATACAGGGCTGCTTACCAACACCACTCTTCTCACCAATCACAATTTTCCTCATCATTCTGTGAATTATTAGAACTAAAAAAAAAGCATCTTAACAGAAATTGAGTTAAATTGGGCATGAATAGTTGCCTGCCCAGGTACCCCTGCCTCTAACCCCATGACAGCTGCATATAGCAGCTCCAGCTCCCCTGCTACCCTTACAAGGACAAGCAGTTCCCGATAACTGATGACTATTATGACATCTTTACTAAAATTATTACTATTACTAGAAAAATTATTTAATATATAACATGCAATCTTCATCCTTCCTTCCAATTACCCCGCGGGTACTGTTATATTCTGCTGCTGCCTACATGACAGATTGTGCCTGTTAAAGTATGTAAGTAAGGTATTCCAGTCCCACTGGCCTTTTTGTGCTTGGTCCTGGGAGAGTAACACCCTTTCTCTATAGCTCAATCTTAATTGATTCACATGTAAATATCCTATTTTGTTTCCTGGGTTTATGGGAAACTCCACTTGTACACGTGTAATAATTGTAATGTTTACTCACTGTCACAGTAAAACAGCTGCCTGCTTATAAATACACTGTACAGCATGTTTGAGGTTTGAGTATCTGAAACCATCGCATCTTAGAGCGATTACTGTCAACATTGTGTTTCTTTCCACTTCCCTAAGGGTTTTGACAACGTTTTGCCCACTGTGCCTGTGAGAATAGAGAAGACAATACTGAGAGAGACGGTGTGATAAGACAAACTCTGATAACTGATATGTGGTACCTGGAGTTCATCCTAGCACGGAGCTTCTTCGCCTTCTTCCGTGCCTTCTGACGTTCTTCTCCATCCTTTAAGCTCTCTGAAGACACCGAGCTGTCCGTCACTATATCCACAATGTATTTCTTTAAGGACAGATGCTCCTACGATTTGAAAAAGAACCCCAACACAATCCATTAAAACATACATGCTATTAAAATAACAACAGCTTATACTGGATAAATGACATAAGGAAGTGAGATGTAATTTATCAGTAAAGGATTAAAATGGTAAAAGAAAAGCCAGCAAATATTATCCTAGCTAAAAGCTGAAGGTTTTCTTTGTGACATGTACTTCTACACTTCTCCATAACACCATGATATCCCATAATTACCTCCAATACTTTAGAGTCTTTTGTAGCCACCCACCCATGGACATGCTCAAGGGCTGGAGGTGTTGCTTCCTGTCTGGCCCTGTCAGATGATTCTGATATTTCCACCAGGAGACAGGCGAACGTAACCCAATTTGAACAACATGATGCATGAGCGAGAGAGCAATTACCCAATTATGCTGTCATCCAGCACCCAGGAGGATAGAATGGCCTCACAGATAAAGGGTCTCAATTTAAAGTCAAGCTAAATCTGTGTGTGGGATGCCGAAGCCGTTGGTCACAAGGTTTGTAAATGCACTTGCTGCCTGAATAGGGCTTCTCACCGAAGGCTATTGAGGAAAAAAATAAGATGGCTAAATAAATCATTGCCTTTAAATAGATGGAATCGTTATAATTTTGAGTAACGGGGGGAGGTTATTATTTTTTAGTAAAATGCGACCAACCAATTGCAAATGACACAAATTTTCCATTTAGAAATTAATAATCAATGTTGTTTCAGTGTTTGAATTGACTTGAACGATGCACCGTTAATTTATGAATCACCTGGAAAATGAACTGGAAAGAGTGAAAATGTCTCTTTAATGCCACAGAAGTAAAAAGGGAATGATCGTAACCTTGGAAATGAGCAGGGTACTGCACGCGATGCTCTTTGGTTTCTAGGGTAGATGTGTCTTTATTTGTATGCACACCCCTCTGCCCTCTACTCGTTGATACTACAGGTCAGTTACCACTGTAGCTGTCCTTCACTTGGGAGGTAGCTGTTCAGTAATCTCTTTGAGGAGCTATCCAGAGACGCAGCCACTCACTTAAGGGAATTGTTTCTGTAACAACTCAGAAACTAAATCAGTGGAAACACAAAAATACTTGAAATAATAAACTGTCAAACAGAGTTAAATGCTGATACACACTGTGATCCTTTTCAAATACATGTATAATAACATCCTATATCCTCTTTCTAGAATGCATGTCTGAAAGGAAGTTTTGTAGACTTGAACCGTAAGAGACAATCAAACTTGTGATGACAGACGGATGTCTGCGACTGAACCGCTATAACAAAGCAGCAAAGATGCTGACCTAAGGGCATTGCTACTACACAATAACACAGACTGCCTCTGGTGGGAGTAACGCGATACCGCTCTAAACATCTCGCCTTTTTCCTGCCACAAAAACAGCTATCACAGATCTAAAAGGGAGCCTACACAAGAACAGATTCTATGGGAAATGTTCAGCTACTGCTGAAAGTTAGGCTTTTCATTTAGTGTCAACTCACAGCTGTGTTTCATGTTAATAACTAGGGGTGATATGAAACTCCAACGAGCTGAGTTACCGTCATACAAAGACAAATAATTTTAAAAGTTCATGGGATATCCCTTTCGACAGCAGCTTCTATGTCATAACGAGATGACTGTTGGATCTCAAAACAGCGTAGGGAGGCAGAGGCTCGCTTCAGCTGGCAGTCTGCATATTTCATCAAGGTTCTCAATTTGTCGTCAGTACAGCTTCAGCAAGACCTTGAAGACTACAGAGTGCGTTTAGGAGGTCAGCTCTGGTGCACTGCAGCCGCGGCATTCCCTCTTCTGGCTGTGCTTTAGAAATACTACAGACAAGAACAGAAAAGTCTCTCCCAAAACAAACCACCTGAAGTTTTTCAGTCCTCAAGACATTTGCTAAGTAGTGATGTGGGAGTGTCAAGGGGCTCTCTGTCAAACTTTGTAAAATGAGGTAACAAGCAGCTTAGCCAACTTAACTACGAACCGTGATTTGCATGTAGGCTGATCCAACACATCCTTAAAGCTTCTTTTTTGAAGTAATTTGCACCTTCAAAGTCATCAAACCACATTTTGAAACAAACATACACATAATGTGTTTGTATAGATAATTTCTAAAGATTCACTGACATTTTCTACCCACTACGTGTTTACTACGTCTTTCACAAGGACAGAAGGTGAGTAAAAAACTGATTGCTGGGTTGTGTTCCTCTACACATCCATCCTGCCCAATTAATAATCGCTGCATCTATGATTTCATTCCTAGCTTTTCTGAAAGAGTCAAAGAATTACTAAATATGATGGTGCAGGGCATTTGCTGCCTGCTTCTACAAAAAAAATAAAAAAAACATGGAGTAACCTCTGCACAGATGGGCCAACCATCTTCATTTTAATTAAAAATCTTTCAGTGCTTGAAGATTTATGGATGTGCAGCCTGGAGAATAGTTGGCAGCGTATGAATGAAATAGTGAATAGCAAAATGAAGGATAATATAAATAACAAGGGGGCACATAAGTCTATCTAAACAATGTCTGCAGGCATAAGCCTACTGGACAGCCTGATTAACTGTCATGTGTAATGAGAAAAAGTACTTCTGGAAATTTATTAGACGTACTACAATGAATAGTCGACCGATCCAATAATAACCAGCTAATACTAACTGTACTGCACTACTCCTCACTGAGCAGTGCTCGTGTGACCTGTTTCTACTGCTATCACACTGAAGTGCTTCTCTCCACAGCCTTGTTTATCAGGTTGTCAAAATGAAAAAATGAACTGCATTTAAGAGGGAAATTATTTGAGGTAGGGGGTGTCAATTATGCCCCACTGGAAAAAAGGCTCTGGATGAAGGAGCTGCCAGGCCAAAGGTGCTGTGTATAGCACCAACAGTTGTCAGACTCACAGTGAGCACTGCAGAAAAGCCAATCTCATATTGCAGCCTGAGAGGTTACCTTGCATTAACGAGCTGCCTTCCCATGGAAAGCAGGCAGAAACAGAAACAGCCTGGAGACAAGAGGGTGATGTCACCCCTCCACTGAAGCACTGAACCCTAACTGTGTACATTTCGAGGCCCATTTGTAATCTGACAAAGCCAGCTACAGAGCCGTAACAGTACATAAGGGGAGGTGTAAACAATAAAAATGACCGTGTCATAAAAGTCTTCTGCCGTATTGCTTTGTCCTTTTACAAGACACAACAGCAGGAGGACTAAATGTTTGTTCCTGGCAGGGAATGGGTGATACGCACCACTTCCTCATCAGAGAGCTCCCGGCCCTGGATGCTGCTACCGTCTCTCACCGCCTGTTGGTGCCTCTTGCCCTTGGTGTGGCTGAACAGGTGCACCTCTGAGGTGATCTGCAAACACAAACATGGTGGTCAGAGGTCACTGCTGAGAACACAATAGAGAAGGAGGCAAGAGAGGGTCAACAGAGCCTTTTGGGACCTAGATGAAACAATATACAACCTGCCTCTCCTGAGGGTCACTTAGGAGAGAGGCTCTAGTAAAAGAAAGGGTGCAAAAATGTGTGCACGTGGAATATGTTAGGGATTATAATTCAAACAGGTAGTACAGATATGATGACCGATTTATTACTATGGTTTTTATGATTAGAGCCTTACAGATTTTTAAGTAACTTAAATATATTGCATGACTGACAAATGGCCACAACAAGAGGCAGGTGTCCAGCAAAGATTTCCCTCTTCTTCTGAAACAAGCCCATTTGTAGAGGTTAATATTTAATATCATTAAATAAAGTGCTTGCTGGTGACCCATCCATGATCTCTGGTGTCAGATGCTGGCCAAGGTCATCTAGCATTTTAACAAGATTCCCTGTTTCACGCCCGACACTCCTTTTTATCTGATGCTGGTTAAAAACTCAAGGTGTCCCACTCGTGTTGCCGCAGAGATAAATGTGTCTGCTTGTGGATTTGTTGCCAGGCTACTTGAAAAAGCATCATAAGACCCAGTCATAAATCTCTGTTTTAGTGGGTCTAACATTATGTAAAATCTTATTTAAATCATTTTTTCCTCTTCACCAAAGCTTTTCTACTGTAATTGTGTATTTTTGTACATGTCATGTCATGAATGAAAAAAAGACTAATTGTGCGAGAGTCAACATAGTGTATATACACCAACAGCACATGCAGATAGATGGGAGCAACGATGAGATGGGGATGAAGCAGTACATACCACAACGCCACATAGGGAGCACTGTTTCTTGCGCTCATATGGTGTCAGTTTGGGGGCATAGTCTGTGTTAGCATGTCGACCACTGCTGAGCTCAGCAGCCTTCTCCTTCCTCTGCTCGATTTGCTCCATGTGCCTACGGCTGCTCTCATCATGCTGTGGAACAAACCAGAAATCACAGGTCATATGGGAAACGAGGATTCCTGCGTAGTGTCCTTTAAAGAAGCGAGGTGGCGCAGTATAAGCTTACCTTCATCTGAATTTTCTTCTGTAGCTCCTCCATGGCCTCCTGTTGGGCAGCACTAAGAGCAGCCAGGCGTTCCTCCCGATCTCTTTAGGCAAGTAGACAAAAAAGTTTAAAACCACCAGGCATCTAAATGCAGGTATGGCAGCAGTTACTGAATCATAGGAGAATCAGTGCAGTGGTTGTGGTTACTGAGTACGGACTACGAACCTGGCTCTTTCCCGTGCTGCATCTTCTCTAGCTTTCTCTTTTTCCTGCCGCTGCTGTTCAATGCGAGCCTCTTGCTCCTTCCTCCGTATTAGTAGCTCCTCTACTCTTGCCTGCCGCTCTGCTTCCAGGACCCGTTTACGCTCCTATAGGAGAAGTAAAACAAAAGAGTATAACAACTAAATGTCATAATTACGGTTTTGCTTAAGTAAAAGTATTGGTTTGTGTATCACCTGCACAGCCTCATCTCTGGCCTGCTTCTCCTCCTGTCTTTTCTGTCTCTCCTCCTGCAGCTCATTAAGACGTTGCTCATATTCGTTTAATTTGGCAAGGGCATCATGTCTTTTGTTTTGGGCTTCCAGAGTATTGATAAAAGCGATTTCATTCACCTGTACAAACACAAGATTATAAAAACACTGGATGTGTCTATAGCAAGAATGTGAAAACTTATGACTATTTTTAAAAACAAATAAAAAAAGGAACTTAAAAAGCTAAATATTTTTCAAGTAGTGTGTGTACAGAAAAGTAATGCAACACTACGTGAAAAAGAAAATGAACGTGCTGCTTTACTCGCAAAATTCCTCAGCTATCACACACATATGGTTACGGTTATTCTGGGATTCCCCTCCCATACCTTGGCATCTTCTTCTTGGGCCTTCTTCACAATTGCCTGGAGCTGCAGCTCTCGCTTAAACTCTGCATGTAACAGCTTTTCCTCCATCATTCTCCGACGCTGCTCCAACAACTCCTCCTTCCACTTCCTTACCTCCTTCTCCTACAGAGTGTAGAGAGAGTTAACGTTGAAAATGAGACCAAATGTGCAGTACATTCTCCAGGACAACGCAGACAATGGATTTTTTATCTTTCAGCCATCCTCTCCAGTGTACCCACACGGGGATTCATGTGAATATACACCACTTCATGCATTTATGTGGCTAATCCTGATTTATTCTAGATTTCACTCATCTTGCTATAGCGCAGAGAACAAAAACAAACTTCATGAAAGGCTGTTGATTTTGGCATGCTGAGCTCTCTGACAACTGTCTGCAGCCAGCTGGCCTGGAAGCGACTGGAGGCGGTTGTAATATTTAGTGATTCTATCGGGCAGTGTGCTGACAGAACCTCTCATTGCAAGCCAGGCTGGGCTTAGCTTACAGTTTCTTCAGGTTGCTTTCTGTCAAGTCCGAACAACTTACTCACCCTCTCCAAAAGCTTCTGCATTTTGACCGTCTTTTCCTCGCGGAGTTTGTCTCTCAGCTGCTGTGCTTTCAGCTGTTTCTCTTCATGCTTCTTCTTTGACTCTGCAATAGTTCTGTCACAAATATGGAAACCCATCACTCATCTCTTTCCAGTTCCTTATCAACAACGCAGATGGCAGGTTTAGGCCCTGATAGGCACTAGCGCCCAACATTCTGGGTGGTAGGCAAAAAAAAAAAAAAGGACACTACACATAAAAATGATGACTGTGGAACTCGTCACTCTGTCAACAATGAATAAAACAATTAAGTGAAAAAGGCAAGTCGTGTACCTTTTACGTGATGGCGAGGACAATTTCTCATGCATATGAATCCCATGTCCAGGAGGCCGAGCAGGTTCTTCTTCTACCATGTCCCCCCACGAGGTGCTCTGACGCCATGTCTCCCGTGCTATGGAAAAATAAAACTCCTGTGTCACTGTTGTGTTTGCTAATGCAGGTTTACGGATCTAAAAATCAGATTATTAAAATGCAATTACAACAGCTATCAACATGTGTTTTGATGGAAGAGATTTTGAGTCCCATGCGTGGCATGTCGATCTGCATACCGTCATAATCTGCCAACATGTCACTCCAGTCCATATTCAATCCACAACCTCCATTGCCAATACCAGCCTGTAAAAATAAGGTGTAATTTTATACATCAACATACAAAGTCGAACAAAATGTGCTAAACATTTAGTATATAAATATCTGACTCACAGAGAAGTCACTTTCGTTGTCAGTCTCCAGATCATTGTTTTCAGCCTGAATCTCTCTGGTTAGCTGCTCCTCCTCAGCGATGGCACTGGCAATCGCTTCCTCATTTGCCTTCTCCAGTCGGTCAGCAAGCTCCTCTTTCTTAGCCAGGACTTCTGCCATGGACTGCGGCTAAACACATGACATATTCCATCTCACACACACGTCACAGTGCATAAATTTATTTAAAGTGTGACCAGAAAACTAAAATATGTTGTAAACATGCAACATAGCCCAGGTCTGCATTTAACCATCTTCGATTGTGTGTAACCCATCTGATTTGAACTTGATTCATGATGTATAATTCAAAGGAAATGAAGAGAATACCACATCAAGCCAGTAAAATTTTCTACCACATAATCATCACGAAAATCACAAGTGAGGAAGCATTCAATAATCATGCACTGCACATTTACTGTGAGGATGAAGAGATGGTGGAAGGAGGCAATGATGGTTGAACAGTTTAGTGTGTGGTTTCGTTTCGAGGCAATGGCAAAGGAAAGACTACGCATCTATGTCTGTTACATGTGTTATGTGTGGAAAGGTTAAAAGCTATAATCAACCACAAACTTCATACAAGAACAAAGACTATGCTGGTGTGAAATGTGTTATGCTACAGTATGTGTGTATAGGCAGTTTGTCGGCGATTTGATCTGTTGAGTATAAACTAGGAACTCAGATCAGGTCCTGCAGGCTTTCCCTGCACAAAATTTGAAAAGGGCCCAAAAAAACTGTTAAAAATAAAACAAGTTGGAAGGTTATTTTAAGAAACACCCTGGGAGCACTTGCTTGAGTACAAAAGCAATCTACTCACAGCTATTCTTCACAGTGAATAGGGCTATAACAACACTACACAGAGCTATGCAGTCTTGATGGCACATTTGGTCTAGAGGTTTCTTTAGATTGACTTTGTTTAGGCGATGAAGGACCCTTGGGGACCCCTGCCCTCCCCTCCCTCTGCTCCTCCATCTCTCAGCACTCACAGTAGAAAGCTCTGTGGGGTCCAGCACACTCTCCAGTTTCAGCGCTGCCATGGGAGTCTCAGCCTGTCCTGGAGCAGATGTGGCCAAGCCCTGTGACGCGCCCCCCTCAGCCACACTGTCCCCCAAAGCCAACAGTGCACCAAGCCCATCCATCTGGGGAGGATGTGGGGATGGGGAGCAGGCCAGAGAGGGGACTGGGAGTGACAAGGTAATGTCTGTTGGTGGGGTGGGCTCTGGGACTTGGGAAGGGGTATGAGCTGCTATGGTGGGAGGCGCGTCTTCACAGGGTGCGTCAACACACTGCTCCAAATCTTGTGCACTCTCTGCTGGGGGCTGCACCAACAGTCACACAAAATCGATTAAGTACATGCATATTACAAGCAATTACTGAGAACAATAATAAAAAACTAAAATCGAAACAATAAACACTCAACAGCTGAAACACAAATCATGCAAGGAAGCTGGTATTGACATGCCCTAAACGTCCATTTATGAATGAAATAAGCATGTACAGTATCTCACAAATACTGATCTGTGTTTCAAGATTAACTGATGCCAATAACTGATGGCTATAATACAGTCCTGCCAAATGTGTCTTTAGGCAGGGACAGCGTATTTATTTCATGAGAGTGAAAATGGGTTTTCTGCCTCTGAAATGTCAGTACACAATCAATCGCCTTAAAGCTGATATGCCTGTCTGGACAGCCTGTCTATGAATACCATGGAGCCCAAAACAAAAACAAATGTGGCTGGTAAAATGGTCTAGTGTTACTCTGCTCTTTGTGAATAATTGATATCGAGGGACTGCTCTGTAAGAAAGACGTCACAAGGTACTAAACCTCAGTACCTCCATCATGTTGCTGTTCTCAGGACGCCCAACCTCCTCCAGGGGTTTAGGCTCTACAGGGACTCTCTGTCCAGTGTCTGTCTGGGTCGTGTCCTTGCCCGGAGGACACTGAGGGTGTAGTTGCCGCTCTTCCTGTGGTGGCACATTTGATGGGTTACCCTTCGCGCGGTCCTGTTTTGGGGTGACATGAGCCAAGACAGGACTGACCTTGGCAACCATGGCGGCAGAGCGAGGCTTGGCAGTTCGGCCTCGCTGGACGGTCTCCCAGCCCTCAGCATCCTTTTTACCTGGAAAACGAGTCAAGAAGATTCATCACTGTGCTCTCAATGCTGGAATAATGCTCTTTAGTTTCGGTCTTCAATGGGCTTGCTGGGATGTCTTACAGGGTTTTTCTACTGAGGATGTGCTTGGTTGACTGGAGCTGGGGACGGAATGAGTACACTTGACGCGATCTGCCCAACTGGGTCCTGTGTGGGAAAGCCGAGTTGCAGCCAGTGTAGGTGGGGGCCCACTGAATAAGACACACATGATTCATGAGAACAATCAAATGTACACCTGTACAGGATTTTGCGAGTCAATGAATCGCTATAACATCGGCGCTTCGACTACGCTACTGTTCTTTGTCCACAGAGCTGTGAACTTTCTATCTCGCCGCCCAGCACTCTCCACTCAGAGATGGCGTGGAGCTGTATTGGACAACAGACCTCCGTCATGATCAATATCCATTTCCTGCAGCATCCGATTACAGAGCAGTGCACATATTGAACCAATGCTTCAGCAGCTTTTAACTGACACTTTCATCTACACCTTCTACTGAGTCTGCGGCCAAAGAGCGAGACTCAACAACTGCATTAAACAAACGCTTCACCATTACTGATCAATGGTTGAATTGCTAGATAATATAATGTGCATTTGCAAACCCTTTCAAAAACAGGCAGGCATCAGACATACTGACTGGCCAATAACAGGATGCTCTACGATACAAAGGGAATCAAATAAAAAGTTTACTTAGAAATAATGACTTACCCAAAGTTGAGGGCGCGGCGGGCACCTGGAGAAGGAGCCATCCTATCTGCTGAGGGGCTGGGTATGACATGGCGGCCCGGCGACATCTTACGCACCTCCCACGCTAAAGACGTGGGCCTGAAAAGTGAAAGTGTTAAACCTCACTCAACTACCACTACGGTCCACAGTTGCTTAAAAACTCCCGGTCTTAGTAATATTTTGGCAAATCAATTAAACTGCTGATTCACTTGCAGCAATTTTCTTCTCACTGATTAATAGTAAGCTTTAAATTAACTAATTGGGAGTCAGCACTGAGAATTTCATTTACTACTCAGTTTACAATTGCAGTGGTCACAGTGTTAAACAGAAGCCAATATACTCATGGATCCTGTTGTATTAAAGCCAAGAATATTGATCCAATCTGTTTGCGACTCAAAGCCATTGACCAGTCACAGATACCTTCAGTTTCACCTCAGGGAACAATTCAAAATGGGAAGTAAATAAGAGAGTGAGAGGCAACACAGAGAAGAGAATAGGAAGAACTGCACATCACCTGTTCTGGGCGTCTGTTTTCTCCAACTTCTCCTGTAGCTGGATCCAGTCTATGAGAGCTTTGAAATCCCGCACATAGTTATCCAACATCATCAGCACCTCCTAAACAAAGAAGTTACAATCGGATGAAGACTTAAGAGCAGACTATAAACAGTGTAAAAGTGCTACGCACTGTACATGTATTGGACAAGAAACTGTAAAATGTGACCTGAAAATTATTATGACAATTTTCAATGTACAAAATACAATAAATGCACACATGCCATACAACAAACTTCACTTCAATATACCCAGGCTTCAATAGGTTTTGTATTCCTATTTAATAACCACTACACAATCATGCAGCAGGCATAAATTACACACACACACACTTATTCAAATTAAGCCTGATAACAAACGTCTAAATCTATCATTCAAGTACATTTAAAAACTGCTAAAACCAATTCAACTGAAAACTATAAAAAGGTATCAGGAAAATCAGGACTGTTGCTGGCACATGTACATGTGTAAAGCAAAATGTTAATAGGAAAGTTTGACAAAACACAGACAGACCACATTCCTTACAGCAAATGTCTATTATCTGCACTTGGACTGGCTAAAAGTGTTGGTTATCCAGAGGTGGTGAGCTGTGTGGAGCTTTTCCCAGAGCTCTAATGAATCGGACACAGATGATTGATGGGGAGCGTGAAGGGAGTGGTAATTGAGAGTAAAGCTTCACAGTGCTTTTAGTTAATAGACAAGTCAGGCCAGTGAAAGATGTGTCCAGAAGCAGGCCTGCTGATTGGAGCTAGTTAACAGGCAAAGAACACCGCTGTGGTCCACAGTTCATTTGGCAATGAAGGCCAAGATGGAATGACATTCGCTGCTCCTCTGACAGATAAACCAACAGCAAGTAAAGGAACCATAAAGTGGCTTTTAGCATCTTAACAGGAACACTTAGCTAAATACAACCGTCACATGACATTAATGACAAATGCCAAAATGTTCCGAGGTGTAGCAATATATTAGAATGGGCAGGAAAAGCTATTATCTGAACAAGGAACAGTTACAGACAAGGGGAAAAAAGCACACTTTTAACTCCAAGTAAACAGGAAGTATAACTTTTCAAATCAGGTGATGCTGTAGAGTAAGAGATGACAGGAACTCTGGGTTGTGTGTTAATGAAATGTGGGCATCATTATAAAGCATAAATGAATGACTTTGCTTGGTGAATAATTTCCTCTGTGTTGAAAAGTGTATTACATTAGCTCTGCAAAATGGTTCAGAGTATTACAGTAACAGCTCCAGCAACAAATTAGGCGTCATTTCCTGATGATGGTTATGTTTATGTCCATACGTTTGAGGTGGAACATTGCGAGCCATTTGTGTGAGAGCAAACAGTGCAGATTGCCCACAGCTACACTTGGGGATTGTGGCTGGGGGCTATCAGAGCACTCTGCTTCTGTTCTAGATGACTCCATCATCTATCAGTGTCCATTAAGTCCAAGCTGGCTGGGATGGGAAATTATGAACAGCACCCAGCGTCATAGCCATTAGACCGCATTTGGGTATAGGGAAAGACAATGGAATGAGAAAAAAAAATCTAGTAGCAGGATGTAAGACACAGCCCAGCTGACAACATGCAGATCACACCACAGGGAGCTGCACTGTGGCACTGACAGCAAGCCGAACTCACCACAGGGAACAGAGCTATGGTACTGACCGCAGACCGACACCAGAACCATGTTTAGCATAATGCAGAATGGCAGGAGGATCAATAAAAACACACGACCAGCAGTGCGACACCAGTATGTGCTACAGCAACATCATAGTACCACTCCATGGCTGCACCACAAAATGAAGAATTACAGACCATTCTTACTTTACACTCAACTTGCAGATGAAAGAATCATATTGCTGAGTACAATTAACAACATATATACAGTATCATTTTTAATCTGTCATCGGCCCAGCCTGCCACAGCCCTGTGATAATTCTCTCACCAGCAGACCTGCTTGGAGACCCCCTGACAAAAAGCAGAATTTAGAGGAATGTGATTTCAGCTGTTAGGGGAGAGATTTAGTTCAGACATCAATGGCTCCCTCTAGCGTTCATAAGTCATCCCGGATTTTAGTCTACCTGCCTCCTGTTTGGAACAGCCCACACATTTTCAACAAGAATTTGCAAGAGCCAACTGACCTTGCACTCTACGACGCTCTGATCAGATTCACAGGTAACGTAAATCTCGTCCACAGCTCGCCGCAGGTTGTCGAAGAGGAACGCCCAGTAGCGTGCTCGTAGATCCACCTTGCGGGGCTGTCTGGCTTTGGTGGGGCTCTTCTCTGGCCCTTTGTCCAACAGCAGACTAGCTATGCCCTTATTTTCCACAACATTCTGTGGACATAGACAAAAAACTGTTTGTTACTGGCTTTCAACAAGAACCTCACCATTTTGCAAATTTTATGCAAGATCAATAGAGTGAATGGACTTATAATGCATCAGAGAACAATAAGCACTGATGTCTTTTACTCCTTCCTCTATTTGAACTTGTTTTCCAAAATGACTCACTCAATGCAAAAAGTGAGCATAATTAACCCTGGAGATCCAGCAGTGACTTTGTCTTACTGTGTTTACATCACCAAAGCAGAGGAAAAGGTTGGGTTAGCTTGGGCAACAGCGCCTTCTAGTGGATACGGGTGGCACACGAACCTGTTTCTTATTCCTCTGCTGTCCAGAATTGATCCTCTGACCTCTGGAGCTGCCACTGGAGTTGCTTTTGGACTTCGCTATGTAAAGAACAATAAGATAGGTTTATAAACCAACACAGCTGAGATAAACAATAAAAAGCAGTTAACATTCAACATGCGCATATGGTTATAGACTTCGGTTAAAACATGAGACACAGCTGCTCCAATGAGAACCGAACAGTGTTTTAAGAGAATTCTTGGCTTTCATGACAAATTCAACAGCAGAAAGGCAGCCTTAAATAAATGATTGAACTGACCCACAAAGAGGAGCGAGAGCCAAAGTAAAAGTGAGAAACAGTGGGAGGCTCTGAGCAGGCTGGCTGACTTCAAATTTGCTTTAATTCATATAAATAATGTGAAGATGCATAAGAAAAGCACACTGTCAGTCTGAAGGAATCAAGCAGAAGCTACCATTTCACCAGAATTCATTTTTAAAATGACGTACTAAGTTATGTGAAGCCCACTGGATAATTATGTATTCAGCAAACACTGGGAAATAGAGCACCGCATACAGTTGCTCAGCAACGTCTGCTGAGACTCAGGTGACCACAGGAGACTTTTAGTGCTGTAGCCATAAACCAAAAACTGTAATAAACACTGTATTTAAGAAAGACATCCAAACAAATAACAACACTGTCTATTTATTCATCAATATGACTGAATCTTTAACAAGTGGCAGTAACAGAAAATCTGGCATCCAGCTACTAACCTTCCTCCTCTTTATTCTCTAGTGGTACACTCCAGGCTATGAGGTTTCGAGCAGCACGGCCCTCCTCGGCCACTATCTTGCGCACTTTGTCATGGCTGTTGGAGCGCTGAAAAGAAGCCTGCAGGAGAGACAAATTCAACACATCTATTTTTCATTTCATCCAGGAGTCCAGGAGAAGATGACACAGAGCAGCAGGGAAAGGCTGCTTTCATGTCATCACAATATGCCGTTAAGGCAAGGCAATTCTGACATTAAGCAATTCAGAGAATTAATTGAATTATCGGCTGAACACAAAAACAATTCTCTCAACACTTGGTACGTGGGTATGAAACTTTCATCTGACCTCATGAGACATGATAATAAAGCTATCAAGTACTCTCTCTGTAGTCAAAGCCTGATATACTAGTTCTGTGCCACAGAGCTCCACAGATGTCATGTTCCTTTATTATGATTAGTCTGAACAGTCTCTTCAGAACCAATACGGTTTCTGCAGCTGAGTGGGACGACAAATCCTCTGCTGAAAACAGCTACAGACTGGTAAACATTTTTTTGAAATACATTTCAGATCAAATAAATAAATACGTGTATTCATCATACATTTAGTCTTTGTTCTAAACAAACAGGCTTTAGGCTAAATGCCACAGGCAGGAAGAGACTTTTGTCATGGTTCACAATAGCTCATCAACAGGATAATGAGACACTTTTATGAGTGGGTCAACCTATGATTCAGCATGAAGCATAAGTATTGCTTTTATAGTATTATTTTAATTTATCTTGCACACTGGTAGACACAGCTGTACAGCATTTAATGCACCATGAAGAGCACTATTCCAACTTTCCATTTTTATCCAAAGTCCAATTTCTGTTGTGCATTTATGAATTAAGGTCACAATAAAAGCTTTAAATATACATATAGGGTCTACAGGCACAGACTGTGAAAAGAAACATTACAGTCTGGTCAAACGAGTATTAGTGCAAAAACAGAAACAGCTTCACCTTGAGGAAATTACATGATGTACAAGAAATATTCGCCTTCCTTTGTAATCTTACATCACTAAACAGTCTGACTTCCAGCCGTCTGGTTACAACACAGCACTGAAGCTAATACCTAAGGGTTTATCGTTTTCAATCTTCCACACACTGAACGAGCCACGCTATATCTGCCCTGCTCATAAATCATTCTAATGTTGACAAAAATCAAAACCAAACTTTGCTTTTTTGGTCACACAACTGTAAGACGTGGCTTTATATTTAAGATGCATCACTACCTGAAACCAACACAAAAAAAATCAAGAGCTCACTCTCCCCTTAAAAGCGAATGAGTCATGGAACAAACGAGTCTCTCTTTTCCTGGCCGTCTCTAACTAGCACCACCATTCAGACAAGACAGCTCCAGAAAATTAATTCCTCTATGACACACACCTCTGAGGCCAAAGCCTGGAGAAAAGAGATGATAATAAAGCCATGTAAAGATAATCTAACAATCCCAAACGATCGTTAGGTGTTACACATGCAAAGATAGCATGTGTGTATTGGTCTGATACTATTTAATGTCCCTAAGGGAGATATCCAGCTGACCTACTTTTAGTGAGCAAAATTCTTTACATGTCGAGTGGCCTGGGCTTTATTCCGCCAAGCAGAGAAGGACTGCAAAGAGATAAAAGAACATCAAACAACACAGGGCCTCTCAAAAGAGCAATAACTAATGAAGTAGGCTAACGTCACTGCATCATCTACCCACTGCAAATATTTACACTGCGTTTCCTTGTTTTGGCAGCCATTGGATGACAGATGAATGTTGTGAGAATACCTTACCCACTCACAAGTGATGATTAACTGTGCAGCCAGAGGAAAAAAGGCTTAGAGCAACATTCTCTTAATCCACTTAATCAACAACAAAACAAGATGCCTCCTGGGTTGCACTATAAGAAATAAGGTACATAGTGGAGCATAACATCTTGTGTATTCGCTTGTCAGGCAATTCTTCCCCATGCAGCAGAGAAAGTGCTTATCTTCTGGTCTGTGCTGAATAACGGGCAAGTGTAATGTTTCCCTTTGGCAAGAACTATAAACAGCAAGCAGGAAGACAGAGAGTGACAACTAGCACATTAGGAGAGACACGGACAAAAATCCAACAACCAAAGGATACATACAGAATAGAAGTAGAGTCTGTAAGCAGGTTCCTCGTCCTTGTCCACCCCTGACATACTTTTGCAGCCCGCTACAGGCAACCTGTTCCCCCTCACGAACACATCGTCATCTGACGGGGGGACCAAAATAGACTCCTACTGTCCAGTCCCCACTGCCACGACTTGCCCAGCTGTGTCCATGCCTCTCTCAGTGGCGACTGAGCGGGACAAGTGCCTGCCAGCCCTGCCTTTCACTTCGACTATTCTGTCTGTAATCTATCCTGAGCTCTCAGCGCTCTGCTGAGTTAGCAGCGTCTTGTCAGGCCCAGTTCGCTGCCTGCTGTTGTCTGTCTGCCTGCCTGCCACTCTTCCCTGCTCTCCACTGCATGCAGCCTCCTATATTTACAGCTTCTCTCCTCTGCTCTGCATCAGAGCTCTCAGTCTCTCACTCTCCTTCTGCCAAAACACTGTGCAGTCATGTGCACACAGCAGGCCTGCCGCTCTGCCCCCTATTCTGTGCAGCCAGTGATGAGAGTGTTGCTGCAGGCTCAGAGGCAGTGTGTGCTAACGCAAGCCGTGCATTACCCAGAGAGAGTGATGCTCTGGATCTGATTGGACTTAGCATTTGATGATTCATAGGGTGCTGGGGGAAACACGCATGGTCCACATGGCCTGTCTGCCTACAAATGGTACAAACTTGCAAAGTCTAGAAGAGGGAACTGTGACAGTCTTTGGCTATTAAACAACTATACATATGAACACGTAAAGATGCGTTATATGCCTAATGAGCTCGTCTATCATCCCCGAGTAAATGTGGACGTTTTGAGAGAGAAACAAGGATCCAGAGGGGACATCAGAGCAAACATCGTGTTACCTTGACAAGGTAAGGTCACCCCTTCTTTCTCAACAATGCTATCACTTAGCTTAAAGCAGCTACAAGGCTGCGGACGGGAATTTCATGCACTAGCTGCATTTTTGCAAACAGCCGCTCGTTACACACCTTCAGTGCAGTTATGGGTGTGTTCTTGCTTTTGCCTCCTCCATGCGAGGAGCCGGAGCTGTTGCTACCAGACCTCTCCCTCCCGTCTCCACCTTGGCTAACTCTCGGACCGAGACGGTGCTGCCCAGCGCCGCGCCGACGCCCATCGTAGCGGTTGTCTTTGGACATCGACCCCGCTGTACGTTTAGCGCTCGCTCGGCGGGAAACAAAAGAGTAGGTGCAAAGTTGTGTTGTTGTCAGGGCTGGTGGAAAAACATGTCAGATAAATACATGACAGTAAGAACAACCCAACAAAGCAGGAAGACGGCTGCGTTTACACTGATTTGACAGACGGGGCGGTTGTCCAGTACATTCACCGAAACGTGAGCACGACAGACACGTTGGCCAATCACGTTCAGGATAATTTGGGTCAAAGGGTGGGACCGATGTTCACGAGGCGGGACTTTGAACTTTCTACCATGGCAACCGGGAAGATCAGGCGGGATGTTTGGTTGAGGGCCCAGAGTCTGTCAAGTTGACCAAAAACAGCAGGAAGTACATCTAAAGACGAGCATGCTTTCAAAATATATGCAGGGGGACGTCTCTCTCGCTGTCTGTCAATATATACCTGTATATAAACCCAATCCTTACTTAACCAGAAACATTTATTTTGGACACCGTAACCGGAAGTGCATCCTGCTCCAGGGTGAATGACACTAATAACTCATTGAACGGGGAAGTTTTCACGGTAACGGCAACATCTGAACATTTCCATTACTTTCCTGCTTTATCGCGTGTAATGTATTATTGCGTCCGCCGCGCTGAGTGTAAATGTGTCTATTCGGTCTCACTGTTGGTCTTTCTGCCTGGTCGCCGAGCTGTGCGAACCATTCTTACAGCGACGTTAAGCTCGGGTGTAGTGAAAACAGCGTCATTGCAGGGTGAAACTGTGATGCAGGCTGAGCTCAGTGGGTCTGAACCTCCTCCGTCTGACCGCCAGGTCGCACGGTTGCCTTTTTGCTGCTGTGTGCCTGTAAACCAAACTAGTTTTTCTGTGTTCATTAAATGTGTTACAGATGACCCCCGCCGCGTTACTGGCTCTGCTGTTGCTTCCGTTTGCACCGGGGATAAACTCTCACAAACATCTGCATGAAGGTCATTATACTGGCCAGCAGCACAACCCTGAACACGACATCAACGTCCTGCTGGGAGATGAGGTGGCTGCACACGACACCGTCTTATCTGGTGGCTTTGTGCAGCTCTCTGTTCATCACCTGTTCATTTTATGCACCTGTAGAACACAGAGGAGGTAAAGAAACTCAGCCCAGCACAACAGAGGAGGAAACTGACGGAAATCGTAAAGAATATTGACACAAATGCTGACAATCTGCTGAGTGCAGGTAAATCTACTGATCTGTTTTCATCAGATTTCAAACACGCGCGCGCGTCATATTTGGCTTTCTTTTCCCACAGAGGAGATCACCCTGTGGATCCAACGTGTCTACCGAAAATATGCCATGGACGACGCAGAGGAGCACTTCGCTGAGTACGACACCGACAGAGATGGGGTTGTAACCTGGAGCGAGTACAACACCGTCGCTCATGAGCAGCTCATTCGTTTTGATGACGGTGCTGCTGAGGAGGATCCGGAGCAAGAGTCTCTGAGACACGTAGGCATCTTTAATTGTCCCGTTATAAATGGCATCACAATGATTATGATGATGATTATTCTGTGTAACGAAGGCTCATATGTCCATTAGCTTTATTTGAAGGAGAAGAGGCGCTTTGACTTTGCTGATGTGGACGTCACACCCGGCCTTAACGTGACAGAGTTTCTTGCCTTCACACATCCATCTGAAGTGGATCACATGGCTGTAAGACAGGAGCAGCGCCTACTACTACTGAACCTAATATATTAGTGCCTTCTACCTTTGGAGGGTTATACTTTAATAATAAACCCTATTCTTTAGGACTTTGCCATTGAAGATGTGTTGAGTGAATATGACACAGACAAAGACGGATTCATCAGCTTAAGCGAATTCATTGGAGACGTCCGTGGTGATGGTGCGACCACACGCTAAAACAGTATGTTCACTGTTCGTTGCTTACCCCCCAAACCCACATGTCGTCATCTCTGTGCTGCTCTTTGTATTTCCACCAGAGGAGTCACCTTCACAGTGGGAGATTGAAGAGACGGTGCGGTTTAAAGACCTCTACGATCAAGACAAGGATGGCAAGTTGAATAGAGAGGAGCAGCTTCGCTGGGTGGCGCCTAACAGCTACGGCTCAGCAAGAGAAGAGGTGAACCTCACCCTTAAAAGTTACAGTAAAACTTTTGAATAAACACACGTTCATGTAGTATCCTGCTGACTAAATTTCCTTCCTCTCTATAATCTCTCTTTGTTCTTTTTCTTTGCTGCCACACAAGGCTCTTCACCTCATCAAGGAAATGGACCTGGATGGAGACGGACAGATATCAGAAAGCGAAGTTTGGAAAAATCAAGAAACATTCATGAACAGTGAAGTGACAGACTATGGCAGACACCTACACATGTCTCATGATGAATTATAACTAATGCTTACTGGGATTTTTCTCATTAGTTTCTATCAAGGTGTAATGTAGTTTGTCCCCAGTGTTCTCACATCATCCTAACTTATCCTTCCCTGATCAACTTACATGAACAAACTGTAGAAAGAATGACAGGAAGGACCGGAAGATCTTGCAGCACGTGTGTTTTACACACACACACATCACTGTAGCTACATCCTCTGAAATGTCCTCAGTGTTTTAAGCTGTCACAGTGCCAGCAAGTTCTGACCGACGGAAGCATTGCAAAATAATGTGTTGCAAGACCATATGATTTCAGGGCTTTTCGATTGGTTTGTCATTTCTAAACGGAAACTGGGAATGTTTAACCATCTTTGTGTAGCATTTTAATGAATATAAACAAAACATGGTTATTTAAACGAGCACGCCTGCACAGAAATAGTACTCTGAGACCTCTAAGAAGAGCTTTGTCGAGCTGCAGACAGGTGTCGATTTTGCACGCTCTGTTTAGATGTGTCACGGCGTGTGTCTCTGTCCTGCTGCAGTGACTGCTGATATGTTGTGGCTCTTCCTCATTTAAATCAAATGAGTGTTGTTGTTTGAAGGCTGGTTTCCTGAATGTGTCATGATCCGTTTCACTCGCACCCAGCAGAAGCCCTTAATGCCGCAGTTGATGATTTAGAGCTTAGTGGATTCTTAAACAGAGACTATTTTAACTACCACTATGATGACGCTGCAGTTTAAAGATGCCTTCTGGGTGAGTCGGTATGATTTTTACTAATTCGCGCATATTTTACTGTGTATGGGCGACATCTGAATCACATTTTTTTTAATGATGATGTTTTATGTTTTCACTTCTACTGTGTTTTGTTGTGCTTGAATATCTGTAACCACCTTCTGAAGCCGTGTTCTGCTTTCCTTTATTTCGCTGTTACCTTTTACCTTTTAAAATCTTATGCAGAGATTAGCAGAAACAATATTTTTTCTGTCTGGGGTGTGGTTGTATTCACTCGTTCTTAAAGCCACGTGTTACACAAACTACTAGTCTGGCTCATTTCATTCATTTAACATAATTGTTTCAGTACAGGATGTGACAAATTAATATAAAAGTCATGACAATGTGAACATTATTTCCTGTTCACCAGACTAATCTACATCACCTCTCTATCTAGTCAAAGTCTCCTTTCAACACATGAACTATACAACCGTCCATGAAACCAGTCGCAGCAATACATCATGATGTGCTACAACAAGCAGTATGATGCATCTTCATTATACTACTTCAGCAGTACTATCAATATACATGAGAGGTTTCCATCATTCATGTCGTTTCCACGTTAGTCTTAGTAATGTCAGTAACGTAAAGCAGTTAGCTGTTTAAACCTTCCTCTACATTCACCTACTGCTTATTTCCATGCATTTTGTTTCAGATGAACAAAAAATATGCATGTGTTAATTCCCCCAAAAAACGTTTCTCTTATCGCAGACAGTAGTGTTTGATATTTATGGTTGCAGGGAACAGACTTCGTCAGCAATATTGGGTTTGAGACCATTATTCAGAGACTTAACGATGGCAGACGGACATGCAAAGACGTGGAGGAACTCTTGAAAATGAGGTGGGCGCCAAAATTTCAGGTTTATTCGTCATAAACGCAGAAACTAACAGCGTGGTGACTCTGCTGGATTGTGGGTTTGTCCTCGCAGGGCGTCTGCTGAGGAGAAATATGGTAAAGAACTTGTCTCAATTGCACGCAAGGCTGGAGGTTTACGTGAGATCTGGTGGGTGTGTGTGGTGTCACTTGGTGTTGGTGTCAAACTACTCATTTCATTCAAAGCATGTACAATATAGTAGCATCCTTCAAGGGTTTCCTGTCTTTTGTTTCTACAGTACTTTGAGAACATCTTTTGATGAAATGAAAAAACGTAAGCAACAAAAAAGCATCGCTTATCGTGTACCGTGTTTTGTAGAGTTAATTGTGGTTTCTTAAATGTATGGTTTGTTGTTCTTCAGAAATTGAGAACATAGGACACTTGCATGTTCAGTTATCCACGTTGCTAAAGGAGGAGGCAAAGAGAATGGAGCAGTTCAGAGAGCGACAGAAAGAGCAGAGGAAAAAGGTGAACAGACTACACCCACTCTTTGTGTTTTGCATAGAGAGGAAATCTGAAAACAGCTGACTCTGTGGCTTTGAGGACATGATTACGCTGTTTGTTTTTGGTAATATTATGGTGATCCTCACATTTTAGTTTGAAGTGATTATGGAGAAAGTGCAGAAGACAAAAGTCTACCTCTACAAGAAAACAATAGAAGTAAGTACATACATTTACACTAACCACTGCACAAATTGGATTGTTTATGGGAAACCGCTCTATTCTTATTTTTACAACTAGTCTCTGTGAGCATATTTACGCTCACACATCGCAGAGACAATTTTAGTGCTGGTAAACTTTTACGTTCATTTAGGCTTCAACCGCTCAGAACTCCTCTACTATAATTAAAACTACGAAAAGCAATAAAAGAGAAAATGGCACATGTAATGAGTATTAACAGACATGTTAGGGGCCTACGTTGATGTTTGCAGCCCTCAGCTTCGAGAAAGAAGGAAGTGAGCCCTTGCTTGATGCACTTAGTCTTTCCTGCACATACATACCCACCGCCCACCCCCCCTCCCTTCCTGCCAAGGCTGCATAGCCCAGATGAGCATGACATGTAATTTCAGTGCATGTCATTTCATATGGCTTCTGTTCTGTCTCCTTCCCAGTCTAAAAAATCTTATGAGCTGCGCTGCAAAGAGGCAGACGAGGCAGAGCAGATGGCTGAGAAAATGGAAAGCACTCAGGCACCTGCAGCCAAACAGACTGATAAGGTAAATCTGTAGTACACTGATTTCGATTCAGCGATGAAGAAAAAATGAAGCCTTTATTTTCACCGTTCCTTTCTGGTTTTCAGGATGCAGAATGACTAAGGACAGACATGTAGAAATACCCCACACTTTATGAATATGGAAATATCGATCATATTAAACCGTTACTGCTAGTCATGTTTCCACTGAGTTCATTGAAGGCGTACATGTATCTAGCTTTCACATAACACTTGTGTAAGTTACATCCTGGACGCGCGAAAGAAATTATAATGTGACTGTAATCTGCATGTTTAGATATAATCAAAGCAATATGTCATTTTGTACTTTCTGTTTGGTATTTCAGGCAAAGTCCAAATATAAACAGTGCAGAGAAGCTGCAGGGGAGGCCGGTAAGGACAAACCCTGAGCTGTACTGGTTTTACAAAATCTGTGATCACATTACTTCCCCTTTACTGCAAGAAATACATTCAGATTCAGAAATCTTGTGTCTCTTTATAGAGAACCAGTACAAGTCAAACATTGAACAGCTTGACAAGGTCCGTCAAGAGTGGGAGTCAACACACATCAGCATGTGTGAGGTAAGGACTGTCACTGGAAGCTGTGAATACACAAGGTAGTGTTTTACAAATGCAAGAGCAGTGTTGCCTGAGCTCAGCTTTGCAACAGTTTATGTAATACTTCCTATTAAAAGCACATGATGTATCTGCGCAACAAAGTGAAAAAGACAATTTGACTGAGCTGCGCGTGCTGCTGAGTACATTTGAAAGTTAAGGTTGTGCAGTATTTTTATCCGCAGAGTCAGTTCCAACACTGTGCTGTGTTGCTGCTGTTGTATCATATTGTTGGGTGATGCTGACTGCACAGCGACTACGCTGTTCTGCATTACTGTCTGGGTTATTCACACCTACCCTATGGTGTTGCAGATGTTTCAACAACAGGAAGAAGATCGCATTAGTGTGCTGAGAGATGCATTGTGGGTGCACTGTAACCATTTGTCAATGCAGAGTGTGAAAGACGATGAGGTGGGTGAGACGCTCCTACACCACTACAACACAACCTGAATTCACAATGGAAATTAACGCTCGTCTCTTAGTGCTACGAGGAGGTGAGAAACGCCCTGGAAAACTGTGACATCATCACAGACAACAACGGCTTTGTGGAGATGCAGAGAACCGGAACAACCCCTCCAGGTAGGCTTCAAATCTGCCGACCTTCCTCATTTGAATGTCAATATGCGCTATTGGGACATTTTATCTCCCATCTGCTGCTGCCACGCTCAGAATCAGGACATTCATGCTAAAGCAATTCTTTTCTCATCCGCAGCTCCAGTTACATATGAGCATTACTACGACAGGAACGGGACGACAGACAGAAATGGCTCTGCAGGAATCATGGGCGTCATGAAAAGGTTACACCATGAAAAACACACATTGTTGAAACACTTTCTGTTGTCAGCGTTAATCTGCGTCATTGACCGTTTACTTCTCTTCTCAACCTGTAGGTTTTCAAACCTTCTGCAGGGGAACACTGGCTCCAAGATGAGCATCAATGAGCCAGTTACACAACTGACTGGTACAGAACTTCACTCATTCAAGTAACACTGTGATTTCCCAAATGATGACAAGTTGTGAAGTTTGCTAAAATTGACAAAGTGAAGGTGTTGGCACTCACCAAAACCCACTAAGGCAGGACACAGGACAAATGCAGCCGCCCCCCAGATGATTCGTATTCATTTACTACAAGTGCACATATGGTGTCGTTTAATTCATTACAGTACATGGCTAAAGAAATCCTTCCATACCCGTCTCACCTGAAACACCTGAAACTACCGGACTCACAGCAGGAGGAGGCTTTGTTAGTCGCATGTGTGAGGAGACTGGTCTCTCACAGAGCTTGGGGTGATCTTTGGTTCAAGAGCAGACACAGGGTCGGTCATGATTAGGAGGTTCAAACATCTGTGGAACCAGTTTGTGTGGCAGTTTGTTTGGATCACTGTTTTATTGAACGTTCCATCCTCCATCTACTTTTCTTACTGCCCAGTCAGAAATCCAGTCCATGTGTTGATGGAGATAATGGCCTCCTGGGGAGCTTCAGGAGTTAAGAAATCAGTTTGTACCCTGTGCCATCCCTTTGTTGCTCAACAACCCGGTTGCAAAGGCCTTTGAAGGGCTCTTTGCCTTTATGCACAATAAGATGTTTCTTGCATCACAGCTTGTTGACAAACGATGCCTTCAAACTCAAAGTCTTTTTTAAAAGTCATGTGTATAAAACATTAGTACAGTTAGGAGAACTTTACAATTGAATGCACAGGAACTGCTTCTTTAGCTGTGTTGCCATATACCACTGTCTAGTTTTAATTTCATGATGTGTTGAATATTTCCCGCCATTTCAACCAGATAGTTTTAGGGAGAAACCAAGACTGACCTTCAAGAATAGAAATAGCGCACTGCCAATAGAAATGTTAAAATTAATAACTAACCCACTAAAGAATCATCTGTTTAATTTGGCTGCTTTGACAGTGATCAGCAGAAAGCACTTGAAACGAGCTGTTCACTCATAGCCCATGCACACTGTATGAGCTGTATGAGTATTTTGGTTCCTGTTTTAGTAAAATATTAATATGATGCTGATTACGTTCACATGTCTGTCAAACTTCAACAGAGAAATCAGATGGAGTATACGCTTCTATCCCTGGAATTGAGCCCCAGTTGTGCAGCAGTGAATACAAGGCCTTGTATGACTACGTGGCGCAGGTCAGGGTCTGGCTCCGATGTCAAACGAACATTTAAATGTGCTTCGACTGCTTTGTTTCACTAATAATTAGCGTCTATTTTTGTCTAGGGCCAAGATGAACTTTCTGTGTCCTGTGGTGATGTTGTGGTTGTCATAGACCAAGGTGAGGACGGTTGGTGGACAGTGCAAAGGAACAGCCTCACAGGACTGGTTCCAGGCTCCTACCTCGCCCAAGATTGAGTTAACCTGGCATCGATGGGCAGGACTACATCCCTCAGGTTTTGTTTCTTATAGTTTAGCTTTATCTTCTGTTCTCCTGTTGGGTTACGTGCGTCATCAGGAACCCCCCAGTGATAACACAGTTACCACAAAAGAAGGCAAACCAAACCAAACCGCATGGACCCAACTGCAAAGAAAGCCTAGCAGCAACACTTACACCTTGTGCTTTTTGAAAAACTATTATTTATTGCTATGACACAGTGCTCATCAAACCAGTGGGAGCTGGTAGATTTGTCTGTTGCACAACATCACTGCACTAAGTTTCTACTCTGTTTGTTTTTTTTAGGCGTTATTTGTTTATGTTTGCATGTTCACACTCTAAAGTGTAGTTATGGTTCCTGTTCTGAATGCTAAAAACAATACAAAGAAATGTGTGTGAGAACATTTGAGTGTCTAATTATTTCACACACAGCCTGCACACACAGGCACAAATCTATTTACCAATGAGCTATTTATTGTGTGGACTATGCTTCAAACCACACAAAGCACACAAAATGCAACCACTGACTCTGCACCACGTGGTGCATCGATAACCGTGTCTGCGTCAGATACCCAGCGGTTATTTGAGGATCACAGATGAATCATGGCCCCCGTCTTCATAGACGGACTGAACTGACTATTTCTCATTATTAGTCATAAACATCAAAGTGCAAAGATGTGAGATTTCCACAGGACAATATAGAACATTCATCTTGATCTTTACTCTCACATTTTATTTACATTCTTAAGTCATATCATTGCTACATAACAATCCCAAAGATTAACACGCGCAGAGAGATTACAAGACTGAGATAAGCAAAACTCAGCGACGTATCAGTTTGTGTGTTAAAACCTGCTGTGTGGGCTGTGATGTCCACTATTACCCGCCAAAATGCTGCTGGTGAAAAGTGAGGTTCGAACCACGCCTAAGCTGTAGGAATAGTAATAGTAGTATACGTACAACAGTAATAGCAGTAGTGTTAATAGTGAAAATACAGAGTAAAGCTATAGACCCCTTTGTTCAAGTACACAACAGATTTAAATAGTATAAAAGATAGACACAGTGCAAACCAGCATATGAGCTTCATGTGACTCCTCCCCCTAAGAGACACTGTACTTTCTACTTCTTATTCTCATTGACCAGTAGTTTGGTCTTCAGCTTTTTCTCCTTGGAAAAACAAGTAAATCTATGCAGCTTTAATTTGGTGAGTGTAGTAACAGATTCTTTTCATGCTCTGACATTCTGGAGGTGGTGTCAGGACGTTCTCCTTCAGGCGTACGTGCCCCCCGTGATGAGGAGCTCATAGGCAGGATCCCTGCTTTTGCGACAGAGCACGACACACGCGCAGAGCATCCCTAGCATCTAGGACAAGGAGACGTCTCGTGAGGCCTCTTTTAAGATTCTATAAGATTACAGACTTCTGCAGTTTTACAGACACTAAACAGACAAAACCAAGGCGAACTAAGAAGCCCGTGTGAGAAAAGGCTGTTTAAGTCGTATACAATATTTGTAGTAAACACAGTACTTGTATATACCTGCATGGCGGCAAATGTCAGAGCAGTCCAAATGACATACATCATGATTTCCTTCAGCTTCTTCACAACCAGAGCCTCACAGCCCTACAACACAAATAAAACACAGCGGAAGCATTGCCATTAAGATGCATCTGGCTTCATTAGTGTGGACGTGTGCTGAGTCTGGGGGCGAGCTACCTCTTGGTAGAGATCTTCAGGACGAGTGAGGGACCCTGTGCAGCTGTCGGCACTTGTTCTGCAGCAGCTAATGGGTACACTGTTGTTCTTTGATTCTTCATACCAGGGTGTATACTTCCAGTCTGAGTAGTTGTGGATCCCACAACAATGAAGCTGTGAATTTATAGAAGCCCAAGATTACTGTCAGTGATGCGCAGCGACTGTAATGGACGAACACGTGGAAAGCAGCAAAGGTGGGACTCACCTGTCTCTGGACATAGTCAATGGCGCGGCTCTGTGCGTTGCTGTTTGTACCGCTGTACTCATCGTACACTTTCTTGATAGAACGATTAACTTCATCTTCAACCTGACAAAGGTTAAACGGGTGAGTGCAAAACAAGACGGTGGTAAACATGCGCACAGATTAGATGAGGTTATCTGGGGCTCCTAGATAACCCGCGCTGCCCTGGGTGGGGATTATCGGGGTTACAACTTCTCTATCTGCAAGTCAAACACCGACTTGTATTTCAGTTCCTTACCTTTGCTCTGTAAACGTACCCGAGAACCACCACAGCCACTTCAGTCATGAACACCAGCAGGAGAACGACGACAAACTGTGGATTGAATTTCAACACTGAGATACGCAGACTACAGGCACCTCGGGTTGTCTGCCACTTTGGCCCATTCCAGTCACATTCTTTATAATTTTACACCCAGTGAGTCTAAAAAAGTTTTTTTTCCTCACATATGCTTAAATAACACACAAGTATCACTACTAGTCTGTCCTTGCGAACTGCTGGTACTGACCGTGGTGAGGCCACAGTAGCTCTCCCTCACAGTAGCGCAGCATCCAATGAGCCCGATAATGAAGAGGAGGGCTCCCACTGCAATGATGACCACCGCCGGGACGAGAGTGTACACGTCTTCAAAGAAGTGATCGTAGTCGTCATATGTAATGAAGACATAGGCTCCCACGTAGCACAGCACACCAGCAGCGGCCTGTACACAGAGAGACATGACCTGAGCCCATTGTCTTGTGAAAGAAGAAATTATCTCCCATCTAGTGATGACTGATGAGTTTCCTCACATCCTCATTGAGCTCTGTGACTTACTAGATTTACTGTGCTTTCGTTTTGTTGTTGTATAAGTAGCTTTCGTCTACCCCTATATTTGATAGTCTTACAATTTTAGTCTTGTAAAAATAGAGACATAAAGAGTGTTTTGGGAGCCCTTGTGTTTATTTTTATTAAAATGCTTAAACACCAGCTTAGCATAATCATTTCTATGAAACTGCGTCTACGTATCGCTGAATCATGTTGCGTGTTAATCTGTCCTGGGCTCAACGCTTGGGCCGATATGCCACCGCAGCCTGCTCCCACCAGGGCTAAACAAAGGTCGGACACGTAGCTGTGGAGCTAGCTGCTGCGCTGTGACGCACGCCTAGAAAACTGCCTTGAAATCTACAAACGTACCCAAAATATGAGGTTCAGAAACACCAGGACCGTTTTCGACGACGTGATGCCGCACTGCCCCATCTCTAACACTGCGGGTTCCTTTGAACGCCGTGCGTGCCGTAAATAACCGCAGGTCGCTACTCAGACGTGTCCTGCGCAGCGCCACCGCGCACCCTGTGGCACCGGCGGCGCAGCGCCAGCAGCAGCTGCAGGCCCCACGGCCACACGCGCAACTGCGCCTTTTGTGTGTTGGAAGGCAGCAGATCCACCAGAATAGTCAGTGTGCAGCACTTTTTGCAGTCGTCGAGCCTGTGGTTGTGATTTGTGGAGAGAAATCATTGAAAACAAAAGCAGCAACTGTGACCTTTGATTGCGGTAGAATTACTGATAGAATTGATTTAACTTTTCATTTTCCTCTTGTCTTTTTTCTATTACATATAAAACATTTTACTATCGGCCCATCAGCAGCCAGATGTGTTTTGGAGATTACTGGACAGGGTATAAGGCACAAATGCTAATTTTAAATTAATTTATAAATAAAGAATGATAATCCTGTTGATATGCTGATTCATAACTTGATTTTACAAAGAATGGATGACATGCCCGAAATAAAGCTTTGAAGAAGAAAGGTGAGGTAAGGAAACCTTCCAGGTCTGAGGACACAAAGAAGTAAAATTAAAGAAAACAAAATACATTTCACTTAATGTGTATTTATTTCAGAATAAATTAAACAGGTAAAAGTGGAAGAGCATATTGAAAATAATGTATTATTGACAAAAGGAAAGCTGTAAGGAACTCTAGACCACAGGATCACTTTCAGTACAAAGACATGCTGGCAGAGATGCCTTCAGGCATTATTTAAAATGTGCACAAAGATCAAGCTCTTTAAGCTTTAAGCTCCGTTATAATGACAAAGCTACTAAAAAACAACACATCTACTTTGAGACATTAGTAAAAAGGTTTGAAAATGTCAAAAGGAATCTAAAGGTTGAACTGTTACACCTACCTACCATTTTAATTGGGAAGAACCATCACAGATTACAATACGTTATGTAGCTGCTGTTAGTATGTGGACAGCTTCTCACTTCACAGCTGCAATGAAGCTAAAATCTGCATGTGTGCCTAGTATCTTGTCCCAGTGGCTGAAGTGTGGCGCAAAGTTGGTGTTGGGTTTCTGATGGTGCACGTCGTGTTTGCTGGGTCCTCCGTAGATGCCGAATGGTATCAGCCGGGACGTGGACCAGGGGAAGTCATAGCCGCAGTGATCCTCTATTGAAACATACACATGCAGCACCATGAAGACCCACGTGGTGAGAAGGTGGCATCTCAGGATCATAGGATTCAGAGTGGTCCAAAAGCCAACTGTCACCAGCTCCCAACCACCGAGGCATTGAGTTGCAAGAGCAAAGGGAGCTGAATATTCGTGATGGACGGCATGGAATGTGACATACAACCAGCGGATCCTATGATGCAGCAGATGCCAGATGAAGTACTGGAAGTCAAAGAGCAGGAGGTTGCCTATCACTCCGGCTGACAGCTCCAGAAGGGACGGGGCCTGCTCCGGCAGGTCTACAGGTGGCCTCCATGCCCACTGAGCCACTGATGCCGGGAACACAAAGAACGCGTGATTGTACAAGGTGACACCCGCACAGTGCATCAGCATAGAGGCTGTTGGCCGACGTCCGGGTTGGATCTTGAACTGCTGGACCCATGCCCACCTGTCCCCCATGATGTCACAAACAAGAAAGGGAAGGCACAAGACAAAGTAAGAAGACACAGTCAGAATAACGGGGAACAGGGGGGATCTCAGACAGTCCCTGTAGTTGATCCTTATGCTGTCCCACAATGGCTGCAGCAGAGAGTCGTTTCCTAAACATTTAATACAGAGATCGGCGACGCTATATGTAAAATGCATTCTGGGAAAAAAATCTTCTAATATCTGAGGGATGTAGACGTTCCAGCCCAAAACAACCGCTTCACCAAAGACTTGTTCCCATGAGAATCTGCTTGTGCTTTTCTCACTGTGCGCTATCAAATGACAGCCCGGTGAAACAAATTATTCATACTCCCCGTGAAACAGTATACAGCCCTCCACATAATCAATCCTTCAAAACGGAAAATCCACTTTAATAATGACAGATTTGGGCTCATGTTAAAGCGAATTTATTTATTTCACATCGCTGTGTCTGTATCGATTTGGAAAGAGAAACACCCACGTCTGCGTAAATCCTACCCACACAGGCCAAAGCGTGATGGAGATGTCGCGCTTCCAACTTTACTAATGGGCAGCTAATTCCCGCAGTACAGCACAGTGTCCACACGTCTATGTAGAGATGTCCTGCCAGGTAGGGGTGTGCGCAACGATCCCACCGACAGATACAGCACCTGTAATGCGCCGCAATGGGCTCCGTCTCTGGGTTGCTTCCACAGACACTAGGCTCGCTTGTTTTTAACACTGCATCTCCAGTACAGGCTTCTGTCTAGTTATAACAGCAAATACTGTAGCGATCCACCACCCAGTCGTGCTACGCGAGACTTAAAATAAAGCAACCCTGTCTGCTGACGCTGCAGTGAATCAACCAGGGATCCGATGGCATCCTAATTTAAAATATGACACGAAACATCACAAACGCAGGTGGTTAAAAGCATCAAGATGCATTTACACCACGTCTGATGCTCATTGGTTTAAATGAACTTAAAAGTAACTCCAAAGCATAGGTTGATGACTTAATAATAGCAGTTATAATATATAGTTAGTAGTAGTTCAGAATAAACAAAAATTACACGATCTGCAGAAGAATTACTTTCTTTATTGCTGCCTTTGCTTATATTTCTATGTTTTCCATGCTGGTGTTTGTGATGTAAACATTTCTTCAAGAACAAACTAAACTTTTTAAACATGTAAAAGCTCATAATAAACGAACTCCATTACAAGGCAAACTGCATCTGAAAGGAAACAAATACGGTGTTAGTAAAGGTTGTTTACAGTTTCTCTGTGCTATGTTACTATTTCTATGTTAAAACACTATTACGTCTTACTTTATTATATTCATCTGACAACATCGTTTCATGTTAAAAGAGCTTCATGTCCAGATAGTGACCTCCCAGACTGCAGGGGGCAGTAACATCAGCAGCATTTCTATCCGCCGTGGCGTAGAGAACCTCTCTCCCGCCGGTAGCTGAAATCTCCGTAACGTTCGCACGCGGCGATCTCGCTCGGTGACGTCACGGACCCGTTTGAACCCCACCGTCATTCAACAACGTCGCGTCGCACGTCATGACGCGAACGGCTGCCCTGCTGCGAACCTACCGGAGCGTCGGTCACACGCAGCAGGTCTGGAGCCGTGATATCGAAGGCCGTTAAATACTCGCCGCTTGGATCCTGTACACAGATAAAGCGATACCCGAGCCCCTGCGCGCTCCCGAGGTAATTTACAAGAACTCGTTTTTTTTAGTTGAACCTAATGATTGAACTTTAGCGACACTGCTCGAAGTGACGTCGTAAAGTTTAGCATTAGCTGGTGAGGTAAACAGCTAAAACAGCTGGTTTTACATTACTGTTACGTTGTGATTCATTGTATCACAGTTGACAGTTTTGGGCGTCACATAAGAACAAAACGTCACATTGTGCTGAAATAATTTAGCGTACAGGAATTTCTCATCAATCATTTACTAGGACAATAAAACGAGATCAGCTGGAAATCAAGACCTTTGTACTATCAATAATATAAAAGGAGACTGTTGGGTGTATATGTTGATCAAATGTTAGACTAGTGATCTGAATATTAGGACCTCCCTCTAAAAACCACCAGAAGCAGCTATAGAATTTGTGTTTTTTATTTATTTTCTCTTGTAAAATAGTTTTCTTAAAATAAAGGAGTTAGAAACTGAAAAGTCATCTTTGTTTAACTGCTCGCAACAGATCACCTGTGAAGCTGTTGAAAGTGACACAGTAGCTTTTTCGGTTCTTGATGCTAATAAAGGAAGTAAATACATCTTTCTAATCTGTTTCTGTATTTGCTGATTCAGGAATTAATTAGTATGGAGACTGGTGATGGTCCGACGACATGTGAGCAAGAGCCAGTTCCTCAAACGCAGCAGCTGTGCCGCTTCTTTTCTCAGGGAAGACACTGCAACTTTGGAAAGAAATGTAAATTTCTGCATGTAAGAGATGAAGTGGGTACTGAAGAGATGGATGCTGCACCCAGCCAGCCAGACTCCGAGGGCCCTGGAGGATTTGAAGCGCAAAGGCCTCCCGCCACCAACAACAATGCTAGAGCTGCCCCAGCAGGTGGCCGCCGCCGCCCCTGCCGCTACTTTATCTCAGGTCACTGTACCATGGAGAACCGGTGTCGCTTCTGGCATCCGCCACAGTTTCCGTCAGTGGACGACCTTCCTATTGCAGGCAATTATACACAACCTGCTCAGAGGATGCCGGTACCCCGCCCTAGAATCCTTCAGGAGGCCAAGCTGTGTGACCTGACAGAGCAAGTCGCTAAGGAGCTACGAGACACTGAGATCAAGCAGCTGAAGAAGCGTTTTCCCAAAGATCAGCTGATCGTTCAGGAACGAAGTGATGGCAAAGTTACTTATTACAGGGCGACAGTAGAGGCCACTGATCCAGACTGGGTAAGTGTTTTCTTTGAACTTGTTTCTTCTCTTGAGACTGTATTGATATGATTTGTGATTGAACTTAGTATTATGTAAACGCATCCTGTGTTCTCACTTGAAGCCTTTCGATCTGAAAGAAATTGACATCATGGTGAGCTTCCCAGACAATTATCCACAGGAGGTAAATATAAAGTAGGCAATTTGGGTAATTAACTTCAATTCAACAGTTGCTCATGGTATTCACTTGTCTCCATGATCCTTAGATTTTCACGTTGGATGTTCCACTGGACCAGGATCTGCCACCAGTAATGGCAAAGTAAATTCATTTTGTGCTTCTTCTTTTTTTTTTTTTACATAAATGAATGTAATTGAATGATTAAAGATGCAGTCATTTCTGCAACTTCCTGTCCAAGCAGATATGTACAGCAGGCATCTATGGAGTGGCTTCAGGCAAAGCATGCAACTAATCAGCTTCTAGGAAAGGTGGAGCTGCTCTTTCGACCTTTTCTTCGCTGGCTTGATCGCAGTTTGGAAAGACTTTTTACTGAAGGAGCCAGGCAGGTGAGGCTGCAGTCTGCTGTGTCAGCAAGCGCTTGTGAATCGTTTTAATATTATTTTTGCTTAACATTTTCTTGTTTTAATTTTTTCAGTTGAAAAAAGACATTGATCTTGAAAAGGCTGGTCTACAGTTTATACCATACCAGGATCTCCAGGCAACCGTTTGTGAAAAATCACCAAATGATGATTTATCTGGCTCTGCTCCCGGTGCAGATAGGGACTCCAGCAATGGAAGAGAAATGGAAGTTGAGGGGTCAGTGGATGGAGGCATGTTAGTGCAGCAGGAGGATCAGGGCTATGACGAAAACGAACAGAAGCAGCAGGAAGAAGCAACTCACCTGGTGGAGAACATTAAGATCAGTGATCCCCGCAGAGGCACCGAGGTGAAGGTGATGGGACTGAGACTGGGGGAGAACACAGCCACGGTTGCTGCCCAGCAGATTACAGTTTGCCTTCAATGTAATAGGTAAGGAAAGAGGGGAAAAATTAGGTTTTAATCTTATGTAGTCTAACTCGATTCTGAACATGTGTTGTCCTCAGGTGTAAGGTCACTGCAGACCTGACCCTCACGGGAAGAACACCCTGCGCAGCTCAGTGTGAAAAGTGCAATGCTGGCATCAATGCTGCGTTCAGGCCCTGCTTGCTGCACCATTACAGCGATGTCTTGGGATACCTGGACCTCCACAACGCTGCACCAGCTGATCTGGTACTTCAGGAATGTGTGCTCATTGTAGGCTGCCTGAACTGCTCCCAGGAGGCTCCTGTGCAGGTACTTTACTGACAGATGGTTTTGTAATGTGCCTTGATGAGCTTTGAAATACCTTTTTTTTTATCTTTATTTTTCACCAGAATCTGTCCTATGGGCAAACTAAGGAGTTTAACTGTGAACATTGCCACAACAAACTCAGTATCCTGGCTGAGAGCGCAAAGTTCCAGTATATTCAACCCAGAGTCATCAAAACAGGTCAGAGTTCATCCATCGTCAGAGGAATTAGAGGTTTTGAACACACTGCCACTGGCTCTGTGCTCAGTGTTCCTTTACACAAAGCTACAGAGTGCAGGAAAACTAATGATAATTAGTTAGTGTTTCTAAATGAAGTAGGTGCATGTGTGAATAACATCCCTACTCCCCATTTTGTGCAGATTCTAATGCTGCTAATTATAAGACAATAAGAGACCCTGCTGTGCAAAAAGGAAAACCACTGCCAGAAAAGGGAACATGCAAACATTTTAAACAGAGCCATCGCTGGCTAAGGTATCGTCTCCTATCCTTTGATATCTGGGTGATGCCAAATACCTGCAAAAGGTGGTGAAGGCTTTGTTCCAATGTTGTTAGGTTCCCCTGCTGTGGACGGGCCTACCCCTGTGATGTGTGCCATGATGAGGATCAGGACCACCCCATGGAACTTGCCACCAGGATGATCTGTGGGTACTGTGCAAAGGAACAGGTGAGCTATAGGTATAATGTTAGTGGGCATGGAGCTCACCGTTGTAGGAAAGCAAACTGAAAATGCTTTTTTAAGCAGTAGATCACAAACTTCTTGCCTTGCATTTCTTGCCTTGATTAGCTCAGTTTCAGTCACATTTGAGTGCAAACGAATTTATAGCCTGAAATCTGACATGTTGCAGCCGTATGGAAATGGAAAACCTTGCATCAGCTGTGGAAGCATGATGACACGCGGCACACGCACCAGCCACTGGGAGGGAGGGCTGGGCTGCAGAAACAAATCCAAAATGAGCAGGTACACCTGCCAGAGGCAGTAGCGGCTTTATTCATGTGAAAATACGCAAGGTAGAAATGCGTTGTAATTATAATTGTTTCGCCTTTTTTCCCCCAGAAATGATCGACAGAAATACAGCAACGTCAACAAAACTGTCTCAAAGAAAGCGGCCAACGAAAAGAAGTAGTTAATGATGAAAGGCATTATTGGATCAATTTGATAACATACGTGACAATCCATAATTTCAATGAAATTAAATGTCCAATAAATGATTAATCACTTTGATGTTTTCTTTCTAAATTCTATATCGTATATTAAATGAATTTGTATTTCAGATAAAATGTTTGTAAATCAAACTAAAACGACCAATAAAACACAATATGTAAATATGTTTATTTGTCACAGAAAATAAAAAAGCAAACCAACAACATACAACGTTAGTGAAGACTCTTATTTAAATACTGCACAAACATGTTGGATATTTGTCCTGTGTTCTCCGTTGGGTGCATCTTGGTGTAGCTGATGAACTGACGGCGGAGTTTGCGTAGCTCTGCCATGTTGACGCACCTGGTGAGCTCAATGTTGAACATCGGGTTAAGGACATTTGAATTCAAGCTGTTCTCACGTGTGTCCGCCGAACACAGAAGATGTGATAACTAAAAGCATCTGAAGGTCACAGTATCGCACCTTCAGCTTTGAGGTTGACTAGTATGGGACCAAATGCCCTTTAAGACGGTTTCTGCTTCGACCAATATGTTTAAAAGGGAGAACAAATCAAAGTGTTGGCTTCTAAGAAAGTGTGACACAGCAACTACTAATGAAAAACTCCACTAATCTAAATAATTCAGTTAACCTCCACCATATAAATCCTGCAGCATGTTAGTACAGGAAAGACCTTCAAAAGCTTTAAAAGGCTGCTGTGACTTTCATTTATGCTCTTTGATGTGTCACCTGTGATTTCATACTATTATTTTGCCTCCCACTGGTGAGGGAATGTGAACGATGACGAACGAGACTGACGTAGCAATTCAGCGATTGGATGAAACAACTACTGCATAAACCATTACAGTAAGTATTTCAAAGAACATTAAGGACACTTTTTTAAATCGGATGTTTAAGTTACAGATAAAAAGGATATTTTTTCTGTGGCTCCTGGAACTGGAATGAGATCCCCAGGAACACTTGTCTTCTGTGCATTAAAAATTGCCTGAAAAAAAATTACCTTAATAAGCAAAGGTTACACAGAAAGGTTGCCAGTGGCCCGGGTCTGATGGGGATCTGCACATTTCAAGCTATAATACAGACAATTGAATCAGTGCAGTGATAGAAAGTCGTCCCTGGCTCCCTTCGATTTGCCACGTCTCCCTCATTCTTGCTCATTCAGACAGAATAAACTCTGATTAACAACTAATCCACAGCCGCGGATACAAACGTACCATTAACACGTCTTGTGTCATCTTGTCCAGCTCGTACAAGAAGTTCACAGATGACAACGGTTGCTGGAGAAGAAGACAGAGACCTATTACAGCCACAGAGCAGACAGCACGTCCACACAGAAGCACAAGTCGGATGCTTACACTCTGAGTGGACTGGTTGGGTTGAGGAGCTTTTCTTTTGAAGAGTGCGTCAGAAATGGCTTCGAACGGAGGCGCGTCGTCGTTCAGGATGGTGAAGAGAGGACTGTCCCATCGGTTTCTTGAGTCCGGAGCTTCAAATCTCAGAACTAACGCGTCAAGGCTGCGGAAATACAAAATGTACAAGAGGCAAATCACAAAAACGAATGTAATAAATAGCAGGTATGAATGCCCGTCTTCCCACTCACATGTCCTGTGCGTACTGCTCTGCAGCTGCTCTGCTGGCGTTCCAGGATGAGCTCTGTTCACCTGATGTCAGACAGTAGACCTTCATCAAGACAAAACACAAGTTCTGACTCATCCCAGCAACTGTTTCGCATCTTCTGTACGCTGTGATCAAATAGTCACTTCTCCGGCAGCCAGGCTCACCAGGCAGTGTGGCGTCTGTGCATGTTTGATGAGACAGAACAGTTCGTAGCGGTAGCCTGGAAGCAGAAAACAAGCCCTCAGTCACTTTTTACCATAACAGAAGCTGCAAACACAGAATAGTATTCACGTCACAACTGACCTTTTATGTAGTTCAATGAGTCCAAAATGACAATGTCATCCTTGTTCACTTTCCTAGATAATGAAATGAGAAGAACCTATTACATTGAAGGCAGAAGCGTGTGAGACATCAGCAGTGACAACGCGGCGAAGCCCACCTCTCTACTTCAGCTTTCAGAGCTGCTCTGACGTTTTTCTCCTTCTGTGAATCTGAAATCAGCAAAGCAGCGGTTTGTTCACTGACCCAGTGAGAATCATGTAAAATAAAAAAGTGAAGATCTACTGGTATCTGAGAATATTAAGTATTAAATGTGGGGCAAAGATGCAGACACCAAACACACTAGGATTGTTTTTCATAGGCACGGGAACAAATCAGTTTTAAATACAGCCTGTTTATGATACATTTATTATACATTCGGTTTAATTTACAAACGTCAGACCTACACACGGAACCAAACGGGCCTCACGTGCCTGCGTAAACACTGTTTCTGTGAACGTCCAGCGCCGCGTCTCCCACCACGTGGACCCTCCTCGCAGTGCTCTGCTGTAAATAGTCCTTGAGCTGCTCTGCCCGCCGCGTCTTACCGCTACACGGATAACCGCACATCACGATCAGCGGCATCGCTCCCTTGTTGTCAAACGAACTGGTCGGAAACGACCCGACGCGCACGCGTTCACCCGGATATGATCACTAAGCGCGTGCTCGGTGCGGCCGGCAGGGGGCGACACAAACACGGCGGACGTCACGGTACTGATAATCGGAAACAAACACCAAACACACGTCCGCGTCCTTGTGTTTTTAATAAAAACAAAGTCAACATTTACAAGAGAGGCTGACAAATACGTTCAGCACTAGTTTCACATATAATACATGTAACTAGAACTGTTAATACACTATAATGTCTATTGCAATATTACACACACGTTTATGTCAATACAGTCAATTTTCACAGTTCTCAAAAAGTGTCCTCTTCATATTTATGATGAAATACTTGACTGAAATATCCCTCAAACAGGATCTGGATCCCTTCTAAATAAATGGAAACATATGATTAGTTGTAGAGCAGTGATCAACAATATGAACAAGCAACGTCTATGATGGTAAAAATAATACTAATGTTGATCATGAACTAACGTTTCTAGTTTGTGTTCCTGTTGTGTTTGCTGGGCAGATTTCAACATCTGAACGAGCAGCATCTGCAGGTCTTTCGCTTTGTGCACAGGACGACCAGCTGTGACCTCGGCGGGGACATCCACATCTTCAAAGACAGACTCCATAAAGGAGTCAGTGCTTTTCTTACCCATGAAATGTCCTTATGAAGCAAAGCATACAATGTCAATAATGAAAAAATAACATCAATACTAACTAACAACAATACTACAGATGAATGAAGGTATTTCTCTTACCTGTCGCCCACAGGTTCCCTTTTGGATTCACTTTGATTTTTGAAACTTTATTTCTCAGCTCAGTTAAATCAAGAGTCATGGAAGTTGTCATTGCAGCGTATGCGATAACGATGAAAGACGACAGAAGTCCTGCTCTGCAGATGTTTGTCAACGTGCCTTTCATTCCTCAAATGTGCTCTACGAGATTTAGTTAATTCAAATCTCTTTGCTCCCGTTCGGAGGCAGTCAGTCACTCTGAGAAACGACCAGCTTAATATTCTAACTGGATGAAACCATCCCTCTGTGGTTGGATTCTTATTGGACTTGTGAGGCACATCAAGGGACCTTGTGCAATTTTGATTCGCTGTGACAACTGTCAGATATGCTAATTCAAAAGCATTTACATCCAAACAGATACTTCCACCCTCCATTATCCAGTGTAGTTAAATCAAAAGTCTGAAACACAAGACAAAACCAATGCAGACCCATAATTAAATGCAACAATTTATTTGTTAGTACTGTACGTAAACTTAACAGCAAGGCACATGTGCCACTGCATGCTGAATAGATGTAATGGCTTAAGAAATGCTGTGAATCCTGTTCATTGACTACTGTATGTACAAAGGTTCCTATCCTACACAAGTCCTCGCTGTACACAATATCAAAAGTACAAATTTCTTTCAACAAGCATTAGAAAAGAACAAGTTTATCTTTTCAGCCTCTGCAGACTCAGAAGCTGCAGTTGGTGATTTAAGGACGCGAGATTACAGAGAAATAAAGAGCTCACACAGCACTGCCAGTTAAGTCAATATGACCATACAGTCTGACCTTCTTTCCCAAAATAATTTATAAAATTTAATAATGTGGGATAACACACATTTTAAGAACTAATGTTTTACATTGCACCATGATTACCTGCAACTCCTCAAAGCCTTTCACCGTTTAACAATCACTGACATTTACCACGGAGGTAGAAACCGTCATTTACACTGCACAAAACGAGACGTTCTGCAAACCAGAACCTGGTAGTGCTCATCTAGAAAACGTTCACCTCTGAATGCTGTGTTTAACACAGTCCTTCTTTTCCTAGTGGGTGACTTCATACCATCAGGTCCTGATTTGTAAGACATCATCTGCAACATGTCACCTTCACACCCTCTCTGGATTATCAAAAATAATGCACCTTGATTGGACTTTACATTGACCGTTCCTGCGTAAAAAATACACTTCTGGCAATTTGAGGTATTTTCAATACTGCTGCACCATCCAATATCTTTCCATGACTCCCCTGCATACTAAGAAAGAAAAAAAAAAACAATCTCTTAAAATGGGACATGTGCACCCACAAGTCAAATATGTTCCATAACTGTGAACATACATAAGCATACTCATACATATGCTTTACTATGAATGCAAACATTGAGCTTTTAACTGGATATTGAATTACACCAGTTTGTGATGGACACCAAATCTTCTATTCCAGCTCTGCACAATTATTGCATTTCATAAAAACTTCCACCTGAATCCCATTCAGGTAATAGTGTAGCATTAAACATTTCAGATTAAATTGAAGCTATTTAAATTACTGTGCTCCAATTTTAAAGGCAAAAATAAATCACTAAGAGACAACCTGTCCCTTTCCAAGGTGAATGGAAACAATATAACATAAAAACTGAAATAAAGAACTGTAGTATTACTGCAAGTGTGTATGAAAGGCTAAATTAATATACTACCAACATGCAAAGTTAAATAAAATGATTAAGAATTTGTCCCCGTTGATGAAAATACTGAAATGTTACTGTTCAGCTGGAATAAACCACACAGCCTCAAAAACAATCAAAGGCCATTTGGTAGCAACTCATCACCCATCTCCTGTGTACAACTGAAGACATTTAGTAGCTTTAAAAAGGTGGTGATGTATCACTAACAGAGGGAAACTGATTGTGTCTGTGAGTGTGTGTGTTCAGGTTCAAATTACAGTCCGTGTTCTTGTCACACTGCAGATTTGTTGGCTCATCTGCCTGTGAGGGCTCAGTTTTGCTTTGCTCTATTAACCAGTTATTCATCTCTGCAGTCTCTGCTGGTCTTGTTGGCTGATTATCCAGGTCCTTCTCCACGATGTCTCCCTCCTTCTCTTTATCTTCGTTTCGTTCCTCTGGATGCTTGATTTTGTGTACAATGAAAAGGTGTCTGTTCAGAGACAGCAGAGATGTGAAACACAAGCCACAGTGAAGGCACTGAGGAGTGTTTCCATCAGTTTTATGCTGAGGTATATGTTGCTGGAACTGGGCGCTGTCATCTGTGATGAAACCACACTTTGAACAGCGGAACTGAGATTTGAGTCGTTTTGCTGAAGGAGCCTCTGGAGTGTGATCCTGCCATTTGTCCTGTTTGTCGGCCGGTGTTTCTGATTCAAGCACCTGCAAATCACAGAAGCCACGCACAAAAACATGGCCGACAAGAATGATTTTAACTTTTATCAGCAGCTATATATGCCGTGTTATCGTGAAATAATAATAATTACCTGGCCATGGTGTGCTTTGGATTCCTGAATGGCTGTTTTTGCCATCTGCCCAAGGTCAGGATTTTTGATTCCATGCATCAAACTTAAGTGATTCTTTAACATCACACTTGATGTGAATGTTGTCTTTGTATCCGTGCAATAGCTTAAGCGTAAGAAACAAACAAACAGAGGATTATTACTGAAATGCCTTTCAAAGAATCAGCTTGATGACACAACAACTGTGGCAAAGTGCTATGTTCAAAGATAAAAATGTTACCAGCAGGTATATATTTTCCTTTTTCCATCATGGTCACTGCGATTATGTCTTCTCAGACTGGTTGCAGAATTGAACGACTGCTCACAATGTCGACACGGATACTTTTTTACTGCCTGTTGGAAAAAAAAAACGGTAAATTTGAAAAAGGTAATGATATTAGGAAGACAAAGCATAGCAAAAGGAAAATTCTATTGTATTCGTAAACAAATACAAGTTGTATTTACAGAAACCAGGTGTGGTGTAGTCACATTTCATTTGCCTGTAAACAACTAATTTCAGCGAGGCGCATTTATGATCCCTTACCTTTCCATGTTTGGTCTTAACATGGGAAACATAGGATTCTCTTTCAGGAAACCACTGGATGCACTCGCCACACGTCCAGCCGGCAGGCTTCACACGCGGTTTGCTGTGATGTTCGGCCTTTTTTCTCTGACTGTCTTTGTGTTTAACAGGACTGTGACTCTTCTGGTGTGTTTGGACAGAGTGAGCATCCTGGGAGCAGTCAGCCTTGTCAGACTGTTTACGGTCCTCTTCTATCTCCACTGTCATGATTCCTACATGCACACCCTGCAAAACAGACAAAACAGAGCAAATGGTTACAATATGAGACGCTTTCCTCCTGCTCATCATCAAGTTAACCGTTTACGATTAAAGCATGTTATTAGCTGAACTGAATGAAAACAGTTTTTACTTCAAGCTGACAACAAATACACATGATAACCTACAGACCTTGAAATGCTGCATTAAGAGCTGCTTTTGTGGAAAGACAGAGTTGCATTCGGGACACTTGAATACACATGTAACACGTTTGCTGGCATTCTGATGGAAATGCTGAAACAGCAACTGCTTCTTCTTGAAAATGGTTTCACATGAACACTTAAAGATGATCCTGGAAAAGAGAGAGACATCAGTTAAGACCAAGTACAAAACTTTCAACAGCCACTCACGAGATGTCAACTTACTGAGCGGATATTTTGCCAGCACTGTGGTTATTTTGCAAATGAACGTCACAGCTGTCGGAGGTCTTAAAGGCAACTGGACAGATGGAACACTTGTAAAAGACTTCACAGTGTTTCTCTTCAATGTGAGTCTTCTGTCCTTGAAGGGTCTTGAAAACCATATCACAATGAAGACATCTGCAAGACAAAGAGCACAGAATACCACTTCTGGAACCTTGTACCATTGTCATTAACTTTGCTTCTGGTGTTTCAGGCTGGCTTACTTACTTGTACCAAGCTTTTCTTGCATAGTGCAGACAGTTTTCCTTGACGTGCTTCTGGATGTCTGCAGAGCGACTCAGGGCGCCACACTCCGGACAACAGTAAGGAGACTTGTGTGCATGAATGCGGTGGTGAGCTCTGAAGCTGCACTTGTTCGGTAACAACATTGAGCACACCTTACACAACTGTTAGAAAATAAGAGACACACACAGCAGCAGGCAAATATAAATGTAATTCTTTGAAAACACATAAATGTTGGCCATGAAGTTTTTGCTACATTCGCTCATTGATAACAATTAAATAGAAGCCAACAAAAGCAGAGATGTCTGACTCCCCTGTACCAGGGACTTTAATGGTTGTTCAGTGTTAAAAATATGTTATTGAACCTGCTTTCGCTTTTGATTCAAGTCCACATATTCACTAAAGCAAATGTCTATTGATGCTCAGTTGAAAATAGTAAACTAGTGAAAATGTAATGGACTATTTGATTTGCTGTGTTTTCTTGACAATCGCAACAATACAGATTTAACCAGCTTTATAATATTTGAATACAATATTTACTCACTAGTGCTTCCACATCTTCTGAAGGCCTTTGATAATGACCTGCAAGTGCTTTGTAGTCAGGTAACTGCTTGTTACACTCAAGGCATCGGAGTCGGTGGTAATCAACCTTGTCTGGATACAAGGGCAGGACAGGCTGGCTTTTAGATGGGTGCGATGGTGAGGCGTAGGAGTGTGCCTTTGCCCGTTCTGTACTCAGGGGTACAAACATCTGTTCCTCTGCGATGGGTTTCACGTTGACCTGTGTGCACTGCATCACCATGCCGTTGCTCTTGTGCTCTCGAGCATGTGCCATCAAAGCGCACTTGTTAAAGAACACCATCGTCTGCGCGCAGTGCGTACATCCCACTTCAATGTGAACGCTCCTTCTGCTGTAATGATATGCAAGACTCCTCTCCACGCCAAACGAGTCCCCGCACTCAAGGCAGCAGTATCCACGTGGTGGAAGGCTGATATTGCTCTCTGGAGGGGGGGTCAGGTTGGGCACATATGTAGGCACGGGCTTGGCGTTGTTCAACAGTCGGTTCAGGGTCCCTGCTGTTGTGTTAGAACTGGACACGCGAGGACAAGGACTGGCTGTTTTTACCTGATGCACTAACGGGACAGTGCTGCACACCGTAGAGGAGAGCGTGTGTTGGCTTTGTTGATGAGAGGTGGATTGTGCAGCTACTGAAGCAGCAACACTGTGGGGGACCAGATTCAGACTGGCTAAGTGCATTGCTTTGGGAAGGAAGTTTGTGCTAGTTGTATGTCCTGCTGGCGTTGATCCTCTCTTTGGTTTCTGGCCCTTCTGCGCGACGGAACGTTTGACCTGACCACCTGTACTGTGAAACACTGCTGCAGAGTGTTTTGTGCCAGGCCTCCTAATATAGGCTTCTGATTTGTTGTGCAAAACCTTCAGCAAAGATGCACTAGCTGGGAAACCTTTAGTCTGTATCCCAACAATGTTATCAGCAGCCGCACTTTGAGACTGATGAGGAGACATATTGCAGTAAGAATCATCACTAATCATACTCTGTGAGGGAGAGGATTCATATGCAGAGTGAAATTCATCAGTTTCAGAATCGGGCAGCACGCTCGTGACTGTGCGCCTGATCTGTCCAGATGTGGTCTTGATGGTCTTAATTCTGACCCTTGGGATGGCAGGGGGTGACCCAGATGCAACGGCGGGGGATGCTTTGCCACTACTGTCACTGCAAATGCTTACGGGGCTATCAGAGGGCTTCATGAGTCGTTTCACTGCTTCAAGTGGACTTCTTGGACTTCGTGGGGATATTGGCACCTTTGGGCTAACTTTCACGCAATCATTCTGAACCAATGATGGCTCTCTGGGATTTGTTTGCTCACCCGGATCCCTTCTAGCATTTAGAGCCACAAGAGCCTCAAGGCAGGAGGATAATTTGGCTGTTTGAGATTTGGCAGGTGAAACAGAGCTGTGAACATCCATTGCGCCTCCCACGCTGTAGTTGTTCTCGACAGAGTTGTTTGGGGTCCCACTGTGTAGGGGAGGTGCACTGTGTACTCCAGGCGTGCGATCGACTTCGTTATTGGCACAGATGTCAGTGGACTCCTCACTTCTACTACTTTCTGCTCTGCTCTGCTGCGTGTTCCTGTGAATCTCAGAGTCCCTTGGACAGTTATCAAACATGCTGAGGTCTAGGTCTTTTGGACTGTCTGGGACTGATGGTTCCACCAAAACTGGGGCCTCTGAGAAACAGGGTGGCTTCGCATTTCTTCGCATTTCATTCCTACTACATTCTGCGTCTTCACACTCAGGACTGGAGACAGGACTAAAACGAGAAACAGGCTGGGAAAATACTGACATTCCATCCGGTTTGTGCTGAACAGGAGCCTTTCCTAGCAGCTCTCCGGAGCTTTGCCCATTTAAAGAAGGAACAAATGACCTGGAGAAACCAGCGCTACCTGTCTCAACAGGGTCAGTGGAGGCATCTTGTCCCCTGAATCCATTTAGTAACACGTGTCCTGAGTGAAGCTTGTCACTGAAACCTTCCAGTGACTCCTGGCGACTTGTGTTTTTCACAATAACACTTACGACAGGAACATCTGCCTGGTTACTCAGCAGGTTGTCATCCAGACAGATACCCGTGTGTTTCAGCTGACAGTCCGTGTCCTCATGACTCCCCTGGATGGGCTCTTTAGCATCCAGCCCGGTGGCATCTGGGATGTCAAAGGCAGCCAGAAGATCATCAAAATCGGGGGTTTTCATGTCACCCATGGCTGCACAGTCTCACCAACCTGCAGACGCGCACACGGAGTTAGGCTCTTATTTTATTGCACAAACTAAATATTGTTGGCAGAGCATAAAACGGCTGCATTCTAGCTGAACGAACAGTTAGCTGTTTAGCAGTTGAGTTACGGTCTGACGTTAGCTTTAGCTAGCAAGCTAAACGTTGACAAGCTCTCGCTCTTGCAGCGATGTTGCAGCCAAACACGCATTAACAGTCGTCAACAATGACTTAGTATTGACTGCAGACTATTACACTTATTGTGTTACCGAATACCGCTTCGGTCCAAATTACATGTGAGAAATGATGGTATAAGTGCAGCTAACAAGATACAGTCAGTTAGCCGAGTGGCTACACAGCATAGCCAACCAGCCATTTAGCAAACTAGCCTACCGACATGCTAACGCGCTACTAAATCACGCAGACCAGCATATGTGTCACTTACTGATGCATAAACACACTCACCATTTGTTCTGGTTATGTAAAACAGCTGTGGTAAATAAGCTACACAGCCTGTCAACAGTAGGCGCCAGCTAGAGTTAGCAGCTGCAGGGTTTCATAGCTAGGCTACAAGCTACTAGCTAGTGTTAACTTGGTTTTTCTTTTCCTGTTGCGGGGGAATTCAAACCCTGAGCGCCGTCTTCCAGACGAGAGGCGGTGCCACTCACCGCCCGAAACGTTGCTTACGGCATGTCCCGCAAGAGCAGGGAGATTCTCTATGACTCAGCTCCCGCAGTACAGCTGCACACACTGGATCGCCGATACAGTGTGTTATTAGTTTACAAATTTAAAGGATGTTGCGTAACGCACCATGTTAAAACCAAGACTAAGGCTGAGGCTAAACCTACAAGCCCGCAGGTTCACTTTTTTACTAAGCTGGCTAACCTCCAAAACATAAAAAAGGAAAAAAGTGGTGAAAGTTAAAGCTCAGCCCAGGAAACGTCTGAGAATGACATACAAACATGTTTAGACTGTGTCATTTGTCATTTGGCTGCTTAGTGTTCTGGGCATAATGTGCTGTGACCTGTAACCAACAGCATGTTGATGTTTTCATCGCAGTAAAACCTCGATGAAAAGTGAGTGTGTTTATTCCCCTTGACCACAATCAGCTTGTTAATAAAGGTGAACAGGCAGCAGCTCCACTGTTTGTTCTCGTAAGTAGCCTGGATGTGTTGGAAAGCACAGGGCATTACAGATAAGCCCCAAACAGATACATTGTTTTACTGTTTATTTATAATACATGCACATGGGACTCCCTACCTGCAGCGCTGATAACGAGTGGAAATTAAATAAGGGGCGATTGAATGTTGGTCAATAGTTCAGCAATAAAAATACGCTGCACATGATCCCAGGAGCCACTGAGTCAGTAAAGAACAAAGAGAAAAGAACTTAGTGAGTAACAACAACAGGTCGGTTGGCAAATGAGCTGATGGTGTATAAATGTCTTTTAGTTCAGGATCATTTCAAGCTCTCGGACGCATTTCTGACATCTCTGACGTCATTCTGTAACTTGAACAGGTTTATCACCAGACTGAGACGCCATCAAGGGTTATGACCCATGGAATAACTGTATTTTTGAATCAGTCTGGATTTCAGGGACAGCAAGTAGAACAAATAGTTGCTTTTATACTCAGTCATTTATTATCACCCTAAAAAGAAAGTGCAAATGGCATTTAATTATGCTTAATGAGCCTGATAAGAGCCGTAACACATCCTGATGTTGGTTCTGCAGAATAATGTTGAATAGACAGACACAGCAATGTATCATTAGCAGGAAATAATGTGGTGCAGGACTCTCACTAGATACAGTTTGATATTGTTTATGTGCATGGACAATAATTGGTCTTATGATACTGGTTTAGTCATAATTTAATAAGAAGAAAAAAATAGCTTTAGAGTTAGGTGTTACTCATCATGCTGCTACAGTAATTCATGTGCGTTTTTACAAGCTCTCAAACTTGATATCTCTTACGCATGGGTGGAGCATATCCACCTCATGATAAACGTATCATCATCACATATCAGCTTTTCAGGATCAGAGTCCACTCCTGTGAATTTATCTCGATAAGAGTCTTATCATCAGCTGCTGTGGTGAGCCCATGAAATAATATTCGTAGCATTATCACATGTTCACGTGCTTCTTGAGACAGACCTCAGCAGGACGCATGTGTCTGTTAATTAATGATAATATGAGATGAGGGCAAAGTATGTTTTAGTTGTCGTGCACTGGAGCGCAGCACTGACAGACGGGTTTAGGAAGACACGCAATGTGTAAGCTATGCTCTGCTTTTCCTTGAATTAAGCCGTTTGTTTTGCAGTTGCAAACTGGTATTTTTATGCGTGAGATAAGCCTCCAGGACTCGGCCTATCTCACACAGAAACGTGTAGGAAGTGTTTACTTCTTTTCAGGTTGTTCAAATTGAGGCTGCTTTCCCAAAGGATACCACAGAGTAGTGAACAGATATCCTGTTTTTCAGCTGAAGACAACAGACTCCGAAAAGTAAGCCAGACCAATGGAGGTGGTGTGGACAATCAGGCTTTTGAAATGGAGGTATGTGCGACTTAGTGCCTTTAAAGAAAATAACTCATGATCTGGTTTTAATTCCGTCTTCATTTTCCCAGGAGGACAACATTACTGATAGTGTCAGTGTCGAAAGCCAGACTAAAAAGAAGAAGCAGGGACTGGGATCATACTTCAGGTGTGTCAGTTGTTGTAAAACTGTTTTTGTGAAGTAAAAGCAGGAATAGTTTTGTGAGTGTGCAGAACTGGGTGCAGCTTGTGTAGCAGGTGTGTGTTGTGCTGCATGGTCATTATTCACCATAACCAAATCTAAGCTACTGTTTTCTGTGCTACTCTAATATTTGTGACTACAAGAGTTTTGGATGACCTACAAAACCAATTTTTTTAAACCAATTAGCAAAAGTTAATTTGAACTTTATTGGATCTTTTTCGTAATTTGCTCTGTACTTCAGCAAAGTTTCCAAGCCCATTAATGCCACAGAGGATTACATCAAGTCTCACTCAAAGACCTTCAAATACATCGTGCTTGGAATCCTGGGAGCAGGTAATATTCAAATAGTGTCTGCAGAGGTTTATTTAATGTTGGTTTTATCCTTTAATTTGAATACTAATGATCAAACTGGACTAATAGTCTATAAATGGTGGTTGTTAATACTTGTTTTAACGAACTCTCTTCTGTTGTGTAGGTTATGTGGCATACTTCATAGCAGCCTGTGTACTGGATTTCCACAGGGCCCTTGCTCTGGTGGTGCTAACCAGCTTGGCTGTTGTAGCTACATCACTCGAACTTCTAAAGAAATACAAAGGAGAAAGCATCAGTCGGTGTTTCAGACCAGCAGTCAGGTGCTTTAAATCCAACCTCAGGTGGATAAAGTGGTGAGTAGCCGTTCGGTTTTTGCTTGTGTTGTCGTCGTCAAATGGAAAGTGTGAGTGAAGCTGTCGTTGTTTTTGCGCTTCCAGGGTTTTCATAGTGCTGGTTGTGGTTCTGCTTGTGCTGTGGCTCGCCTTAGACACAAGCCAGCGTCCGGAGCAGCTCATCTCATTTGGAGGCGTGTGCATGTTCGTCGTGCTTCTGTTCGTCTTCTCAGCACACAGGACGGCAGTGAGTTAACGCACCTGCTCTAATCACGGATAGTTATGTGCTGTAGTTGTCTCACGGCAGCACGTTGCCTCCTTTTACAACCTGTGTAGGTGACATGGAGGCCTGTGTTTTGGGGTATGGGGATGCAGTTCTGTATTGGCCTTTTCATTATAAGAACCCATCCTGGACTCGTAGCTTTCCAGTGGCTCGGAGATCAAGTGAAGGTTGGCTGTTTTGATTCTTTTAGCACAAATAATTTCTGTCAGAGCTTGTAATTGTTGTAAAAACAGACATTAGATAAACAAAAAATGTAAATAATTTTACTTGTATGACACACAGAGGTTCTGTTTCTTTTTTTGTCTTATATTCCAGATATTCCTCGACTATACCATAGCAGGGTCGTCATTTGTTTTTGGGAATCTAATCGAAGACATTTTTGCCTTTCAAGTAAGTAGATAAGTGACCAATAAAAAAAGTGTCATTTTTTATATATGCTTAACACTTAGCCAAGATAGTAAATGATTAAACTGAGTGATTTCCTCCTCAGGCTTTGCCCATCATTGTGTTCTTCAGCAGTGTGATGTCAGTGCTCTACTTTTTGGGGGTAATGCAGTGGCTCATCCTGAAGGTAAAGAAATCTTAAAACACTGACAAGTCCCACGTGTTCCTGTAGGTACAGGTGTCGTCTGCCTAAGCCCTACGTTAAATTTCCTTGACCAGGAGCCACGTGTTTTTTGTCCACACAGATCTCATGGGTAATGCAGATAACGATGGGAACCTCACCAACAGAGACCTTGAGCGTGGCAGGCAATATATTTGTTGGACAGGTATTCAGAGACATTATGTCCATTAAGAATATCCTAACTACGCTTTGCTGGGACCTTAACTCTTATATACTATAACTGTTCCTCATTTGCGTCATATGTTTGTTTTCTTTGCACTAGACTGAAGCTCCGCTCCTCGTCCGCCCCTATTTAAAGAGCATGACCAAATCTGAGATCCATGCTGTTATGACTGGCGGCTTTGCCACAATAGCAGGCAGCGTCATGGGGGCGTTCATCAACTTTGGGGTGAGTGGCATATGGGAGCGCTACTGTATGTGCACTGTGATGGTCCTGGCTGTAAAAGCCTATATGGCAAAGTAAATGCGATAAGTACTTTATAAACAAAAATACAAATGCCTTGGTCTGCTGTGCTTCAGCTGTTAATAAAAGGAGCCATGTGTTTTTTGTATGTGAAATAATATGTACTGTAACATCTCTTTTTCGTAAGCTGGTGTACTGTAATCGATCGCTTGGGTCGTCAGGTGAGACACACGTGAAGTCATTTGGGGCACATCACGAAACATACATATGAGTTGGTTGTTGGGTAACACAGTATAAACCTACAGCTGCCTTCCTTTAATTAGAGTTGTTTTCCAAGTTCATGCTACTGGCACAAAGTGTATTGACAGAACAGACTGTGCAAAAACATGTTTGAAGGCCAGTGTGTGGGGATTTTTTAATGAGCCCGTCGGAGAACACCTTGAGCAAGAGCACTCAGAGCAGGAAAAGGTCGAGGTTAGGGAGGACTGGGTTGGACTCTTCTTGGACTTGATTTCTTTGTGTATTTCTAGCTTGATTATTAATGGTGCCATGAATCACACCACCATTCAAATGTGTCATACATTATTTCAGTAACTTCACCAACATCACCAAAGCAGGGTTTCTGTGCGTGTTGCAGATTGATGCAGCTTCCCTAATCTCCGCTTCGGTGATGGCCGCTCCCTGTGCGCTGGCCATCTCTAAACTTTCTTATCCGGAGACAGAGGAGAGTCCCTTCAAATCAGACAAAAATATTAAAGTGGCGTCTGGGTGTGTACAACGTATCTGTCGTGCAGTTTAATGACTCTTTTGAATTCATGTTTGTGAACTATTTTCAATTTTTTTTACTTGCTAGTGATGAACAGAACATTTTGGAGGCTGTTAGCAGTGGAGCGTCGGCCTCCATTGGTCTAGTTGCCAACATTGCAGCAAACCTCATTTCCTTTCTTGCCATCCTCAAGTTCATAAATAGTGCCCTGGGCTGGTTTGGAGGTATGGTGGGGTACCCTGACGTCACATTTCAGGTATGATATAATGAAACACTCCTAACTCAAGGGTTTAGGTTTAGACTGTGACAAAAATGTAATAACATACTTATGATGCTATCTTGTATTTTTTTAATTACACATTAACATGCTTCTATATTTCAGATATTAACTATTTTGCTTTATGTTCATAGTTGATTTGCTCCTACGTCTTTATGCCTGTGGCCTTCATGATGGGAATTCCATATTCAGAGAGTTTTACTGTGGCTGAACTAATTGGCACCAAGCTCTTCCTCAATGAGTTTGTGGCCTATCAGACATTATCTGAACTGAAGAGCAACAGGCTCAGTGGGCTGGATGAAGTCATTGGAGATAAAAGACAGTGGATATCTGTGAGTAAATGTCTCAGTTGGAGATTGACCATTGTGAGTGAGATTGAAAAACACTATTGAGTACAGTTTAGTGTTGGGTTGTAGCTGATCAGGTTTTTTATTCTTCCTTTTTCAGGTCAGGTCTGAAGTAATCACCACTTATGCTCTTTGCGGCTTTGCCAACTTCAGCTCACTGGGCATCGTGATCGGTGGTCTGTGTGAGTGTTTGCTGTTCCGATTTCATTTCAGCTCCTGCGTGTAGTTTATCAGTACTGAAATGATTTCTAACGACATACTTTCGCCTGTAAAAGCCTCTATATGCCCGTCCAGAAGAGGAGATATTTCGTCCTTGGTGCTGCGAGCTATGATCACTGGGACTTGTGTGTCGCTTGTCAACGCTTGCATTGCAGGTAAGAGGTTTTCTCTTAAATCTGAAGTAACTTTTGCTTGCAGTACATTTTAACTGAGTAGCTGGCACTTTGGTCTCAGGGATCCTCTTCGTTCCTCCGCTCGACTGTGTTGAGCTCTTCAAGACATCGGTTTTCAATGCCACTGATGCAAATATTCAAACCTGCTGTCAGGACCTCTTTAAAAGGTAAATATTTACCATAGAAAACTGTTTTCAGATGGGAAAAAATCTGACACATGTAGCATTAACATTTAATGTGTATTCAGACTTTTAATTATCTTAATTAATGCATTTCATGCTACATCATACATTTTCATGTTGTTTTGCAGCACTGTGAACAATGGGACCATCTCATTTGAAGGATCATGGAGCACAGTAGCAAATGTCACAGTGTTTTTCACGAAGTGTTGCCAGTGTTGTGGAATAACCAGTGTTTGTCACTAGAAGAAAAAAATCTAACTCATTGAATTTAGAGCCGACTACAATTCACTGACATGTCTAATCTTGTTTTTTTATAGATATATATGTGTCACATTGTATTCATGCATTTTAAAAATGACTATGTAATATGTAAATTAAATCAGATGCGAGGCTTTATTTAAAGTCAAGATTGAAAGGACACACCTTAAGAAATATACCTCAACAAATACTCCAACAACAATGTAAATATGTCAAAAGTAGTAAATAACCTCATTATTTTGATAATATTTCCTACATTCATAAATTTTATATATAATAAAAACCATGTAAATTCAAATGCAAATTATTTTTGGACACAAATGTTTCATATATTTATTTAAAAAAACATTTGTTGACGTTGTGTAACATACCAAAGACAGCCTACACTATAAACACACGTTTGTCGTCTCACTCACACATTCACACTCGCCCTGACACATTTACTGCTTGTCTTCATACTACTTTGGATATTTAGTCCTTTGCCTTTATGTACACATAAACACAATGTAGCAGTTTCCCTGCAGATATCACGCCTTAACCTTACAGTGTTACCGGCATTAGCTAGTCACCAGACAATGACACATTTTTCCATTAAGAACTTCTTAATTTCACTTGTGTGATTTATTTTATTAATACGATTATATGCAATTGACTAAAATGATGGGAGTAATTAAAATACACAACTGGCTAATATGGATTTGCTTGAAGACTTTCATTAATCATTAACGAACAATCAGTAACAGAAATTCCTGCAGATTTATTTGTAAAAGGGAGCTGACCTTTGTTGGAATTTAACCACGATTTATTGCAGAGTTGACAAACAGAACCCTGGCAAAGCTCACGGCTCGAATGTTCAGTTAGAGGCAACAAGCCAGTTGCCATAAAACCAAGAGTGAGTAATCAATGGGCTGACTCGGCTCTTTTGCCTGTTTTGTGTGTGTGCTGTTTATCTGCTGTGTGAAACTCATTCATCTGATTTTCTGGGAACACGCGTCATCTACTTCCTGGTACGTATTTAGCATCAGCGTCAGCGTCAGCATGCCTTAGTTAAAGAGGTTAATAGTAAGACCCTTACTGCTTATTAAGGCCACGGTATTGCCAGCATATATTCTAAAACACTAGAGGCCAACCTCCTCTATTAGAAACAAATAATTCATCAAAATGTCTAAAACGTAATGCCAAGAACAAAGTGCACACAAATGTCTCATAATGTGCTGTTACTCCACGTGATGAGCTCAACTTTGCTGTGTAAAGAAATGCTGTTCAGGCAGTTCTAATGTCATTTCTCTAAAATAAACTGTCCCACGCACGTGCACTGTACATCACAGATGAACATGCAGTGTCATTTATCTCATCGGCTCAACACTGCTGGAAAACGTCCCAGAATCAAAACACTAAAATCCTGACATGCTCTCCATAGATAACGAGCAACTGCTGATTTTGCTGTGTGGTTGTTTTACAAAAAGCATTATAATGTTATCCAAATAGCATTATGCCAACTCTTACAGGCTTTATTTTGCTTTTCATTCTCTAATCATTAAAATTCTTACTGTTTGAGCCATAAAGTCAAAACCTTGTGCCCATTTTTTGAAACCTCATAAAATGTGTCATTAGGAAGTTAACAGACAAACTGTCAACAAACGATGCCAATAGAGAACGTCACATCAATTTTTTGATCATTTTCTCATAGCTCTTACTCTTCAAGTCCTTACCAGCTCTGGTAGCCAAAAGGAAACAGGTTATAAAAAATATTTAGAACCAAAAAAGGGACTAAAAACCAAACTGGGCCTACTTTCTACCTTGTCTCAATAGCGTCAACAATTTCTGTAGACTTAGGCTTTGTGTCTGACTTATTGTCTTCTTTCTCCGGAACCTTTCTAGGTGTTTTAGGGCTGCAGTTTGGCTTTCTAGACGTCTGAGGGCTACTAGAACCCAGCTTGCGGTTGACCAGGGGGCTCCTGGAGCCCTTTATCTTGGTGGGCTGCTGGAGACTTTCCATAGTCTTAAGGGGGCGTAAGCCAAGAAGTCCACAGTAGTAGTTACACTGATGGTGTGTCAGGAACTGTTCGAATATTTCAGGAGACCCACTCTCAGTTAATCCCTGGTATCTGAAATACAAAGAAGGTTTTCCAGCCGTACTAAAAGCAAAAACGTATACAATCCAATGTGCTGATTGAAATACAAACCCTTTTGACTTGGTCACAACTCCAACATTGGTAAGCTTTGTTTCAACACCTGCAGACACAAACGAAAGAAGATCATTCGTATTTGTATTCCCATCAATAGGTTTTATTTTTGTCATAAGTGTGGCTTACCCTCCAAACGAGTGACGAGCAAATTGCCATGTGTCCACTGATGGATCCAGTGCTGGAAGGTGCTACACTTCTGCTCCACTTCAGAGGCCGTGTGCGTAGTCATCTTGCCTTTAGCATCCATCATACAGTATTTGCTGAAGACGCCTTCGACGTCAGCCTCTACCGATGCATATGGCACAGAGTTTGCAGGCCGGTACATCAGATACCGAGGAATCACTCTGACCAGCACAAGAACAGGTTGATCATGAGCAGTCTTGTACTTGTAATTAGGTGTTAACTGCGAGTTACTGTGTGATACTTACTCTAGTGAAAATCCAAAATTCTCACTAACTCTTGCTTCCGCCGCAAAGATTTTGCAGTACTCGCGAATCATGTTTTGCACTTTGCATTCCTGACGACACAAAGTAGATGCATGTGCTGCAACTATAATCGCTAGGAATGAACAGGGGGTAACGAGCACACATGCACCACTCACTTGCTTAGTTATGTGTAGGCTTCTCTCGGCGAGCGTGTTCTCCTGTTTGGTCCCGTAGGTGATGGGGTTTTGAACTTTCATGATGCAGGTGCTTCCAGATTCAAAGACGGGATCCAGACCATAAATAACCTTGACTCTGGTGGCTTTGTGAGCACAGCCCCCCCCAATATGCACGGTGTCTGTCATAATGCGGCCAAAGTACTTCTCACCCCAGCTGCCACAGTCAGCCAGGCCTTTGGCAAACACCATAGGTGTCATCTCTATCTCCTCTCCAACTACAATACAGATATTCATAATGAACAATAATATCACGATAAAGTGTATAAAGGGCTGTAGTCTTCAGTGAAGTAGTCTTCAGAGAAATTTACCTTCCATGTCATCTTTTAGTAGTATCTCAGACAGAACTGTAAACCAGAAGACAAATACAGACTTAAAGCACATTTGATGTTTGGTTTTGATTTTACATTCCAGGAACATTGTATCTTACTGTCCTCGCTGAGCAGGAAGTCAGTGCTGTCAGTCCCATATTCGTTATTGATGGTACAGCCGTACACTCCACAGTCTTGACTGGAAGCCAGGACAATGGCCAGAGCTACTTGACTTTCATCTCCTCCACTGGAGGACAGAAATAGAAAAGTAACAAATCAGACTGAGTGGCTTGAGTTAGAAACTTCAAAGATTCAGCAACAGCCCACAAGGTGTCGCTGTCAGACAGACGGTCGTGTTGTGTGTGTCTGCTGACACAACAACTAATAGCACATATATAGACCTTTAATGCCCCCCGGAGAAGGGAAAATTATTGTGTCAGGTTACAGCTTGTGTGTCTAGCCAGAGATTCACCTCTCTGTGTCACAGCTGTGGGTTCACAGTCATACATCTCTCCAGGGGCAGCATGAGAATGACACGAGGTCAAACAAAACCTGTTCTTTTAAGAGATGCAGATTTATTGTTTCACATTTGAAACACGTCCAAATTTACAAGTCATGTAAATTCCACTGAAAAGCAGCTGGGAAAACAGGTGAAAAGGTGTTACGCTATTAACAATGAATCATTTGTAGTGTGCGATCGCGGTTGATTTGTGTTATATGTGGTTAGAGTTGAGTTAACACTGTAAGACATGAAGGGGATTTACCATCGTTTCATCTCTAGAATTTCTTCTTCATCTCGGTACCATTTGATGGTGGAGTCACTGAGCACATTGAAGAACTGGCACCACAGCTTCAGGTGTCCGGAGGCATCTGGAAACGGCTCTCCCCTAATCTTACGGATGACCTGTGGAGCTGTCGGAGCACGAGAGAGAGGCAGTGTCCAACAAGGGGGCCCAAGGTAAATGAATACTGCACTGGAGAGAGGAGACTTTCTAATGTTTCCACTTCCTCAAGTGTCAGTCTACCCATCAAACTCACATGTTGACAAACTCCAAAATAAACACAAATAACATTACAGAACCACTTGTATGACTGTACAGGTAAATACAGCATTACATCAAAAGGAAGTAAGAAGTCAGTCAACTCTAACAGAGCCACACTGTATCATTACCTTTCAAAGGGTCTGGTTTCTTTTCAGCTGGCTTCTCCTCTCTCTTGGTGCTAGCTGGGTCTTCTTTGGGCGTCTCCTCCATGACCTTTGGAACCTCCAAGGTGGCCTTTCTGCGGCTCAGCAGCGGAGAGCGCCGCTCCATCGGTGGGGTGTTCTGACCCGGGGGGGCTTGTAGTAATGCTGCCCTACGAGCCTGGCTGGGCGACATGTAAGGAGTCTCCTTTTTGCCCTGCACGTCCACCACACCTACCACCGCTCCTTCACCGTCGTCCTTCGTTTTTGGGATGAAGATTTTCCGGCGAGCTCCCGAGGCCAACTCCTCGGGTGTGGCCGAGCGTATCAGTGTCAGGCTGTCTCTGCGTTTCAAGCGAGGGCTGCTTTCACAAGAGAGGGATGATGTCGGTGTGGAGCCTCCACTGAGGTCTTCATCTGCCCTGTCACTCTGATGATCGCCCACAGTGATCACAGGGACGGCCTTCGCAGCCTCGCTGTCTGAGTCTGCAGCAGCTCTGGATATGAATTTGCGAAGACTGGCTGGACTCAGACATGGATGCGCTGGGGGCTTACAGATGAGTCTCTCAACAGAAACTTTATTCTTCTGCAGATCATCTGGAGACACAATACTCTCTGTCTTAATAGGAGGTTTTATTATGTCTTCTGCTGATTTACTGAGCAATGGTACATTCTCTCTAACCTTTGGCCTTAGAGCTTCTGGGGAGGCCACGTTCTTGTTTTCTTGAGGGGTCTGATTTGTACTGTGACTTTTTTCAGGCTTCATGGTCACATCACTGCCAACATCTGTCTTTGTTCCGCTTTGCGTCACAACCAAAGGTTCTTTCTGGTGGTCAATTGGTGGCACCTCAAACAGAGGAACTGTTGGTGTTTCGAAAGGCTGTAGTGTATGTGAATCACAGGCTCGATCCTCCTTGTCATCAGTATGTGAAAGGTTTATGACAGGAATCGATGAATAGTCCATTTGAGGGAGCTGTTCGCTGCTGTTCACACTTTGTCGCTCCTGCTCAAAATTTTCGGTCTCGTCATCCAATTGTGCAACTTCCGCTACTTTCTCTGTGAGTGAGACGTTATATTCATTCTGCACACTGTTTTGTGTGGGCAACATGCCCAGAGAGTTAGCCTTCCTCTGATCTTGGATTATCATCTCTGACACATGACTTACATCATGCTCTTGCACAATCGCAGGCTCCGGCTCTGACTTGTTTGGGGCCAGAATACTTAGTGGCACAGTGCACTCTGTGTACTCAGGCTCCATTACTTCAATTTTTGGGATTATAAAGTGCTCATTTTGGTTTTCATGTGGTACTGTTGCTGTTACATCTGGGGTGTCTTCAGTAGTAGATATGTGGATTTGTGGAATATAGACTGAGGGACAACCCAACCCTTCCTCGCTGCCGTTTAGACTTACGTTATTACTGCTGCTCTCTGAAGCATTAGTATTACTTCCCTTGTTTTGTGTTACTGAAAGGATTTTTGGTTCGTCCAACTCCCCTACCTTCGGTTCTGATTCCACCTCTAACTGTAATCTCTCTTCCCTCACGCCGTGTCCCTCACCTTCTGCAACTGTCTGCTCTTTTGCCTTGAGATCTTTCTCCAAAGCAAAATTTAACACCTCCTTAAAATCACTTCTCCTTTCACAATTGCTAAAACTCAAAGTCGCTACTTCATTGATACTATTTGTGTCCATGCTTTCCTCTACTTCAGTTGCAGCGCGTTCGTTCTTTATTTTTAGGTCACCCATCTCTAAATTCTCGGAGGCTTCAGTGGGCGGAAATCCTACATGCACTTCCTGAACAAGCAAGGTACATTTGGTCTCCTCTTTTGCATTCTCTCTCTCTGCACTGTAGGCCGGCCCAGCAGGCAGTGGCGGCGGCACCTGACCTGGTGTGTTAGACTCACACAGTTCTATTCTTTGTTCCAGTGTAGATGTTGTTAAATCAGTCATTTCTGATGTATTTATAGATTTGCTTGATTTCACTTCAGCTTTCTCTTCCTCACATAGCTTACACTCCGTCTCAGCTTTCTCTTCTTTGCCCACCTTCTCAACCTTCATCTCCTCGTCTTTTGTAGTAGGAGCCTCTCTCAGACTGTCGCTGTCTGACATAATACTCTTGGGGGAAGCCCAGCTTCTAATGAGGGTTGTTGTGGGAGGGCATTCTTCCTCATAAGCAGCTTTGGTCTGTGGAAAGATAGGTATGGTTTCCCTGGGCGCAGACTCATCTCTTGCAGTTTTTTGATTAGGATGTGGTGAAAAGACACAATCTGGCTCTTGCCGGTTTATAGGAACCTCTTTGAAAATTGAGACTACCAGAGAATCTTTGTCTTCCTGTTAAAAGAAAGTAAACAAAAGTATAATATTTCAGTTGTAGATACATGCAAAATATGTTTCATTGGTGAAAGAAGTCTGTAAATGAACTTTTTGTTAACAAAACAGTAAAAAGTACTATACATTCTTTATTTGAATATTTGTCATGCTTATCTGGGAATGTGCAAGGAAGCTGAACATGTTGTTCTTTTGTATATAATACTCATTTATGTAACATACTCATTATGTAACACCTTTTATGTCAGAGGTTCAAATAGACATAAACACAGTCTGTTTGATTTGGAGTTTCATTGTGTACTCTGTGACTTTAAAACATGCTCAAGGGAAATCCCCCGAAACAAGCGCACTAAGCTATAAAAACCTGCTTTGCAGTAGATGAGTGACAGCAAAACGGTTTGATTTAAATAAATCACATACACACTTCAATCAAAACATGTTTAAAAAGTCTTTGACCCGATATTAATGTGAACTTGCAAACACCCGTATTATAATATTCCTGAAACATCTTAAATCCAAAAGTAATTTCTTAACATCATATGCAAAGTGTAAACAGGACTTTAGAGAAAGAAGTACATTTTCAGTGTGGTATAAAAGTTGTTGTATTTTCCCCTTCACGGCCCCTGTTGCTGCCTTTCATACCGTTATTTGTGCAGAAGAATGCGGCCATGTGCCGCCTCGTGACAACCTGTTTGGCCAGAGGCAACTACTAAGAAATAAAGAAGTTGTTGCTTTCGATGGAAGGGAACTGGTGTCACATTTAGTCTAAAAATGAAGCTCTGGTCACTATCACACTTCCATGTGTAAACAGATGTCACCCCTGTGTGAGAAAACATTATTTAGATAAATCTTTTGACTTCCTCCAATTAGTCACGCATGAAGTCTCACATTATACAACATAGCACTTCCACATTACGAACAGACAAAGTGTTACACAGCAACATTAATGGAATTTTGCAACATGATAATATTTAAACATAGTGGCTTTAGTTCCCTTTTCCACATGTCACTGTGAACCAGAAACTGGCTGGTAATGCAGATAAATATAGTGTATTTGATTTATTTCTTCAGAAAGTCAAAAGTCTTTCGGATTTTCTTCATCACCAAAAATAACAGCTACCCGTACATTTTCCTTGAATAATAATAATGCAGCTATACATTCTATGACTCTAAAGAGTTTTATATAAAAAATGTTACAACTTTATAACTACCTGTTGTGTTTGTAGGTATAAAACTACGTCAGGTGAGGTCAGGTAAATCAACATTTTAAGCACTTTAAAAGCCAAATCCAATAATAAAAGGTAATCACTGCGACTATAAATACACCAAGAGGGAAAAGTCCTCACGTCAGCTTTCTCAGAGTGTGACTTGTAGTGTACAGCACTTCGATACTTCGATAATACTACGATAATCCCAACTCCCCAGACATTAATTAAGTGACATGACACAATTCTAGCTGAATGCTGAGATGAAGTGCCTCCCTCTTCTCTAGATGAGGAAGAGGTTTATTTTAAGACATGGGGGGGGGGAGTAGGAATGTGTCCAATGTGACAAGGCCCTCCCTTCATGCTGAACCCTGCTGGAGGACTCACTCTACTACCACTCATCTAGACCACGCAGTCCTCTGTCACGCAAAGCCGCGTCTGTAACGTGAGAACTACTTCTGACATTCAGTTTCATCATGATCTCTGACGCACTGGTCTCCTAGTTGTGGCAGCCAATATCTGAGATATTCCCCATCCTGTCTTACAGGTTACATTGGTGATACACAACATCCCCCACCCCCACATGCTTTTAGTGCAAGCTGTTCTGCTCTTATAATTCCCTGTGTCTAGATGTTTTGGTTGCTCTTGAGCGATACTGCAGTGAAACCACGGTTGCTCACGTAGCCGAACTGATTCACCCCACCACTACATTTCATATTGTATGTTTCAAATTTGCTGTATGACTGTCTCATACTGTCCTGCGAAGATAATGCGTTTAGATGAATATTATCAACCACATTCATAACCAGTAGCAACCAGCAGCAGCAGATAAAGGCTGAATGTGTACAGTAGCTCATCTGTACATACCTCACCGAGACCTTGAATCCCAGACAATGGCCTGTCTTCACCTGGACTGCTACTCCTTCCTGTCTCTACAGACACCTCCATGGCGTCCACAACGCCACCGGCCTCCTTGACACACTGCCCTGTGACCTGCTCTGGGCTCTCAGATGGCAGTGTATGAAGTGGTGGCGCAGTTATGTGTAGGTCACTGTCATCCTGCTTGTGCTCACGCATCTCCAGTAACGCTGACTGCTCTTCTACAACCACGCTTGCAGATGACAGATTGATTGGTTTATCGGTTTCCATAGGCTCCCACTCGTCCGCATTATGCTGCGGTTGCAGTCGAAGCGACGGCGGCGTTTCCGGCAGAGGGGCCTCTGTTGTGACACTGTCCGACTCTCTCTCCCTGTTATCGAAGTGATCACACGAGTCTTTTTTGCTCTTACCAAAGAAGAAGTCTTTGACTGAGTGGAGCATAGAGGAGATGGAAGCCTGGATGTTGTGGTGGTCATCCTTGTGAGCTTTGCTGTGATGTTTGACTTCTGAACCATGTTTACTGTGGGCTGTTGCATGCATCATGTCCCGTTGACTTTCTTTTTCTTCTCCTACTATGGACAGATCCACTTCTCTCCCCTCTCTCTCTTCCTGGTGTATTTTTCCCTCCTCCCCCTTCTCATTTTGTATAATTTCTGGCTCCCTCCCTTTCTGTGTCGCGGCATTTATAATATATGCATCTAGGTCTTGAGGTTTCTCCACTTGACATGAGTCCTGTTTCTCCGCAGGTGCTTTTGACTGAATTGTCTCAGCCAGAAATTGTGCTAAACTCATTCCTCCATCGTAACAGTTTTCATTTCCATTCACCATCATATGGCTTTTACTAACACTGCTGCTATTAATGTCTGCATCTAAACCATTTGAGATCTTTATTTTCTTTTTGGCCAAGGCCTCCTCAGGTGGAGGTATTTCTTTGTCTTCCTTAACTTCAGGGCTGACGCCATTAGGTTCTGCAGTTGCTCCCAGTTGTTCCACAGCCTCTGGCCTTTTTACGGCCAGCCTGTCCTGTGGTAGTGGGACTTGCCGCTTCCTTGGAGGCCGTTCTGGGGTACTCTGTGGTTTCTCGTTCTGCATGTTTTCTTTATCCTCCTTCTTGGTCTGCTCCTCCACTGCCTTCTTTTTCTTCTCCGCTTTCTGCTTTAGCTTAGCAAAGAACCTCTGGTGGATTTTGTACTCGTCCATTATGCCAACCTCCAAAACTCCTGAGCAAGAGACAATCCCTTTGCTATTGCTGGCTGACGCCTGATAAATGGCTGCGTCGTCCAATGTGCAGCTGGAAGAAAAAATAAAATAAAAATAAAGACCTATTAGTGTCATATTTTAATTAATGTGTCCAACAAAAGACAATGAGTAGTGTGTATATCGGGACACATACTTGTAAATACTGAGGGTGTGGGTTTTTCCATTTCGATGAATTTCATATTTTGGGAGCCCACAGTACCGATCCATTTCCATATCATCCTTATACCATTTGAGTTCTGGAGCTGGGTACCCTGGGTACAACAAGGACTGAAGATAATAAACATATACCTCTAGAGCTATTACGACACTAGTACTATTCATGTGACTGCCGTGAGTATAAAATATCATCTGAGAAAATCCAAGTAAACACAATATAGAAAGTTTGGCATGAAATGGTTTTGGGCTGTTGGGATGTTAGAGTTTGCATAATGTCTATTACAATTAAAGACAGATCAGGAGGAATTCAGTAGATCACTTTGTGGTTTACAATAAAATCTGTCCTTTTGTTCTCAGATTAGTCACATCCTGTCTCTTCACACCACACAGAAACTGAAAAGTTTCAGTTACTCCAGCAAACACGAAGTAAAAGCATTCAATGCCACTGAACCTACCTGACACCTCGCAGGTGAACTTCACGTTACAGTTTTCTGATACAGATTTAGATTTCAAGGTTCTCTCAAACGACGGCTGTACGTCCTCACTCAGGTGAGCCATGACGCTGCACAGTGTGCTCCTACAAGGCAACACGAACACATCAGATTGTTCATGATCGTTTTTCAAGTAGTAGACATTTTCATGTTTCAGTGTCATTTCAGTGACCTCTTCAACTCTGTGCAGTACATTTAGGAACAATGTTAAAGGGAAATTCTAGTAGTGAACAGAGTCCAAATTGGTGACAAAGAGACTTGTGAGATTTCAGGCAAACCAACGTTGTCAATCCAACACTGAAACTGATTATCATTAAATCACTAAAAATAGACGCAACACCGAGCAAACTGGACACTACATTACACTTAAAATATATGAAGATGTTAGTTGGGAGGAATGTTTCAAAAATATAATTTACCTCATTGGCCTGTAGTGAGAATACCTTGAATAGCTATTCAGAAGGAGGCAAACGAATGGACAGTGATTCAGTGATTAAATATTATAAGTGAATATGGAAGCCACTTAAATAAATTTGTTTCCTAACTGACCCTCGCTATACACCCTTTGATATGTTCATGTAATTTTTGAGTTGATGCGAAAGCCTAAATTTAAGGAAATATGCAGATCATACTGCCATTATGTTGATCTGTCTGACATGAAGTCACTGCTCAATACATATCTGTGGTTAAAAATACAAATCTGTTTCCCATGGAAGACACTTACATAGTGAGATTTGAAAGCTTCTTAATTTATAATGTGACATTTGAAGCTACCTACCTGTTTTCAGGCCTAACATCTGAGAGGTATGGATTGCGGCTTTCTGAGCGGCCATTGGAAGAGCTGCCCTCCTCTTCACTGAAGCTGCTTGTCCTCCCATTGCCAGAGAAAGAGCGCGCCATTGGCCTTCTAGAAGTCATTGTCCAATTAAGCAGTTAACAGAAAGGTAAACTCCAAGAAAAAAGTGTCAGCCAAAGAACACAACTGCTCCGTGTCCAAATTCAAAGGTTGTCACACTATGAACTGAATGTTGTTGTCCATATGAAATACAGTAGCACCTAGAGAAGAAAAAGAAAAACTTCAGAACAGGATTGAAACGTGTTGTACACTTTGGCTTATTTCTGAGTAAAAAACGTGTGGTTCAATCTCAGCGCTTGTTCATTCTGACCAAGCAAAGTACTTGCACTGAAGCAAGATAAAAATAGGATCAGCTATTGACTAAGTATCTGTTAGTGGTTAAACACAAATTCAATAAATAGTAATTATATGTAAGTTAAGTTATATGTTAAAATGCAGTTTGTAATTCTTGGTCACCTTAAAACAGGAACAGTTTTCCCAACTTACCACTGAGATGTTGTCAGTGTTGCTTTGAAGCCAGAGTCTGTGTAGAAAATCTCAGTAACTGCTTATCATAGACGAGCATGTGTTGCCAGCAGGGCCCTATTTATAGCAGACCTACAAATAGGTGCAAGAGCACATCTGATTTTCCTAAACTAGACTTCAGACACAGCAATAAGTTGAATAATACCGACTAGCAGACATCTTCAAGATATTAATTGCACCAAGAACACATTTCTTAAAATCCGTAATTACACCATTGTCACTGACAGTATTTCTGCTTTGCATTGGTGTGTTTGTTATCCCATCTTTGAGGGACATGGTAGGGAAGGACATGGGGGCTTTCAAAACATGTTTAGTTCATGATGTAGCTGATGACACCCAACGGACTCTGCTTTGCTCAAGATTTTCTAAGGCACAGCCCCCCCCCCACTATTGCAACACATGGTCAAAAGTTTGACCCACTTGCTGCTCACATTTCACATCAATTAGACAAAAATAGGCTCAGCTGACAAAACCTAAGCTTTGATTTAATGGTGTAAAGAAACACTTATGTGTTTTTATCCATTAAGAATTTGATTGTTATTATTATTAGTAGTGATTTATTTACAGCTCTTGAATTGTTTAATGAGAATAGTCTTGTTTTCCAATTGTCCAATAGATTATTTATTTAGTTACATTTATTTACAATGGTAAAGAAATGTTATTCACGATTTTATGGTAATATTTCAGTGAAACACTGGTTGCAAATACAATTGATACCAAGAGAAGTTAAGGTTTTATGGTTAAATAAAACCACATATAAAAGTAAATAAACATATTTGTTTTTTAAAAGGCAATTATAAAACTTTAACTGCTACTGAAAAATATGACATCTCTTCAACTTTAAACAATGTAAATATTCAATAATGTACTTATCTGTACAAACAGTTATTTATCATTTAAACATACTTCATTTGTGTGTTTTAATTGACTTTAATGATCATAAACCTATCGACGATGTCTTAAAATGTCATCATCAATGTTTACATACAGCACAGATTATTTGCTGAGGTTGGGCAACTTCTTTTTATGTGAGATTTCGATGTATCTTGACTAGACATTTTAAATGAATCACCATACAACAGACAGAATCTTTATTCGGCCAACAGTCAGTGTTTTGTTGAGTTTGTTTAAAAAACGAATTGTGCAACTTTCCAAACAGACTTTTTGTTTGGCACCTGACCAAAAGCCAGATTGCTCATTACCGTAATGTCAACAACTGTTGCTCCACCTGCTCTTTTTTGCCAGATGTGTTAATACTTTACATGTTTAATGCTTTACACAGTGTCTCGGTAGAAGCTTTTTTCTATTGAAAACACATTTTAATTGCAGAGTGAAAACAAACGTGTGCGTGTTTTATGTGTGGCACGCCCGTAGTAGTCTCTCGTGCCACAGTGTTTACGGTAATGTGTGTACGCCGTGTCGTTCCGGGAAAGGGGAAGAGTTTACTCAAGAAAATTTAAGTTATGAGGATAGAAAGAAGGAAAATATTCTCCGGCTGAGGTCCGACAGCTGCTCGGGCGTGACGGGGCCGACGGCAGGTATGCACGGACCCCAGTAGCAATGCTCTGCTTCCGGGCTGTTTTCTCCTACAGCGCGTAGACTTGACTCTGGCGGACACTTAACAGCTGACTTCACTAGAAACGAGAAGTTACGGGCTCGAAATTGAATTTCCAGCACTTTCCTACTTACAGATAATTCCTAACGACCTTCACTGACTTTACTGGTGTGTGTCCGTACGCGGAGGCAATGCGGTAGCGGGTGATGTTAAGCTGCTGACACGTTTTTACAATCTGGTAGAACAAGAAGAGGAAAATGCACTGATGAACGGATCCCGAGTCAAAATGATCAGAGGTGGGCTACGTTTTTAATCCACAACACGTCGTCTGCTGTTACTGTTAAAGTACAACTGTATGACCTGACTGTGTTCCATCTGTTTCAGACATTGTCATCGTGCGCCATCCTGTCTCGGTTTGTGTACCGGTGAACCACCTGGTGACTCTCGGCGTCCGCGCTGAGGGCACAGGTGTCCTCCAGTACCAGTGGTTCACTGAGGACGAACATGAGGTAGGAGTCGGCACATTTACTAAACTAAAGCCTTTGCTTCTTGGGCAAAACTATTACTGTGTGGGAGACGCAGTAATAGTTAGTATTGCTGCGTCTCCTACACAGTAATAGTTTTGCCCAAGAAGTTGTGTAGACACAACTCATACTAACCATTAGATTGTACATGTGATATTATTTTTATTTTCTTGAGGTGCTGGATGGGATTAGGGCAGACCTGACCTTCGTAGCTGAAAAAACCAAGCTCTACGTGTGTCGTGTGAATGATCTCTGTTGTAACTACGTTTTCAGTGAATGGGTCAAAGTGAAGGTGGTGGACGTTGACAAATCAGGTATATGATGATGTATCGCATTGATTTATACTGTAGTTACACAGTGCCTGCGTCTTGTTTTATTTAGCCTTGGCCTTAAGATGGCAATGAATTAGTGATGTGGGGCTGAACCTGTGTCTCCTGTCAAACCTCAGGTTTGCCGGTACACTGGCAGGGTGAGCCACACATTGCTGTCAACCCTAAACCCCAGACAGTCCGCCATGGCACAAAACTCACTCTCAGGTGCGTTGCCTTCGGCATCCCCACTCCACACTATCAGTGGTACAGAAACGGGCGGCTGCTAGTGAACATGACTGCTGACACACTGCAGGTAAAGAAAAGACAAGTGATTGTTCATTTATGTTAAGACTGAGAGTGATCGTTCACACTGTCATTTATCGGGATACTTGCAGATTGACTGTGCAACAGCTGAACACAAGGGATCATACCTGTGCTCAGTGTCTAATGTGCTAGAGGAGCGTTGGACAGAACCTGCTGATGTTGATATTGGTAAGTCAAACACAAAACTTTCAACAGATCACTTAAAGTCTTTTCCTACTCCCTGCATTTCAAATTGTTTTAGTGTTTTTCTCACTCCTTTCATTCCACTGATTTAGCACCAAGGCTTTGGGTTGTTTCCATTATGCTGGGGGTACTTTCCCATGTCTATAAACTAAAAAGGAAGTTGTTAGACTCCCTATAGTACTTGGTCCTTGTCTTAGACACACAACAGGAAAGTGATGTAAAGTGAAACTAGTTTTTGCAGCATTGTCGAATGCCTATTTGTACAAACAAACACTACACAAAATGTGGTCAAGTTTTTAAAACGTACTGCCTTGTAGCTTGGCCCATACCACCCACACCGAAACACATGTGCACATTTTTCTTGATGCAAAACTAACGTGCTTCCATTCTGTCATATCCTCTAGTGCAAACTCATCAACTACCTCCCGCAGCACTTACAGGTACAGTTATATGGAAATAATCTCTGTGTCTACCCCCACACTATTCTTACTGCGGTGGAGGGGAACCCTGTCATGGTATATGTTTCCTTGAGTTGCTATAATTGGATGTCTACTCTTGTCTTAGCCACTGATAAAGTTGCCCTGCTCATTGGCAACCTGAATTACTCCAACCACCCGGGCTTGATGGCTCCCATTATGGATGTGCATGAGCTGGCCAACCTCCTACAGCAGCTTGGCTTCAGGGTGGTTTCCCTGCTGGATCTTACCATAGAGGAGATGATGGCTGCTATTGATAAGTTCATTCAGCTTCTTGACAGAGGAGTTTATGGTGAGCATTATTTTATCTGCCTGTGTAATGTAGATTAGCCACTTTACCCATTGATTCTTTTGTTTAACTTTTGTACTTCAAGAAATGAAGCCATAGGTATTTAAAATGTAAAACCTAAAATCATCTAGTAGATGTTAAATCATCTGTAGTTTACTGATAAGGTTTATGTCGTATTTGGAGATTGTAATGAGTAAACAGTAAAACAACTACAGTATGTGATGGTCAATACTGTTTATAGAGCAGAAAGGTGAAGTTGTAATAGTCCTAATGTTCAGGAGTGAGTCACTCACTGTATTACTTAGCAGACATGTACAACAATATCTCTATCTATACAGATGTAATATGAAACTGTGTTTCATAAAGATGTCCGTTACCATTCAGTCGAGACAGATGAATGGATGAATATGGATATGTATTATGAAACTTATGGTTGTGTCTATGAATTGGGCAGTTTTTTCACTCATTAGTGTTGCTTTCTTTAAGTTGCCATAAGCCTTACATGTGGCTATTGTAATGCCTAGTGGTTTTCCTGACTGTTGGCAGGCCTTTTCTACTATGCGGGTCATGGGTATGAGCGTGCTGGGAGGAATTACCTGGTAGCTGTTGACGCTCCACAGCCGTACCAGCCTGAAGACTGTGTCTGCGTGCAGAGGATCATGCGGAACATGCAGCAAAGACGGACTGCGCTCAGTGTGATCTTACTGGATACCTGTAGAAAATGGTAGGGGAATAATACATATTTCGTATCACGTGGAATTTAATTTGAATGTCTTCCTCCTCTTATTATTATTATTATTATTATTATTATTATTACTGTTGTTAATTACTGTTGTTTATGAGATACATACCAGCTGCTCTTGTCATGATACGGTATCTCTGTTCTAAAGACTGTTTTACTTATGTTCCTCTGAAGGTACAACCAGGATTGCATACCCTCTGTCATCATGCCACTGAAACCCAGTGGGAATACTGTCTATGGTTATGGAACGTAAGTATTATTTTAAACTTACTTTCTGTAAATTATTGACTTATTCAAATCAGTGAACATTCTGTGAAATTAAAAGTTCTATATTTAGATATATATTTTAAAACAGCCGTCGCGTTTCTGTGTTAGTGTAACATTTCTATTATGAATGTTCACAGATGTGAAGACGCTGAGGCCTATGAGGTCCAGGATGGGGGGAAAAGTACTGGAATCTTCACTAAGTACTTGAACAAGCACATCTTACAGTCCAAGAAGGTCACACACATGCTAGAAAAGGTGTCTGAGGGTTAGTGTTTTTGCTATATATATATATATACACACACACACACACACAAAACATGTATTAATCTAGGAATAAACAAACATTGCTGTAATGTGGATCTTATTGCATCTTATGATATTAACTTTTTAAAAAGTAAATTAATCTAGTTCAGATAAAAGCAATGTAATGTACTGTCCCATTTTAATATCTATGAATGCCATTATATTGAATGAATGGCAGTGACAGAGTAAACAACATAAAAGGAACTGACTGTTGTGTGGTGTGTTAACTGGACCACAGGCAGTTTTATTAACCCTGACAACTCACTGAGGTGTCCTGTACTTGTACCTTGTAAATAACAGCTTTGAATGAGGTGTGGGAATCATCAGGTTATGCCATTTAAAAGCATGCTTGTCTGTTAAATAGATCTGTGTAGAAATCATTTTTCAAGGTACAATTAGCATGTGACCTTGTTCCTTGAAAATTCAGACTGTACAGCAAGAAACCTGAGAATAGCTGAGTGCAAGGCAGCTGCTCTGCTGTCTGGGCACCTCGTCCCTCATAGGTCCACTCACAAAGCAGTGCAAGGGACAGAATGGCCTGTAGACATTTACAATATAATAATGAGCTACTGGTTATGGTTTCATCGTATTTGTCTAAAATTAGTTTTGAGAATGAATTGTTTTAAATTCACAGCTACAGCTTGGGTAGTAATTTGTCTGGGACCCGTCTTGTCTGGGTCCTTTTTATGTATGAGATGTTGATGATGAGCTGTTGGCTTGTCATCCATTATGGTCCTGTAGCATGGTGAGGACAGGCTATCTAAAATATTCCTGACATTAAATCTTCCTAAAAGTCTGACCAACTGACTGACCAACCTTTCTACCCCGTTGATCTTCAGAATGATTCTTGTATTTGCATGTTTCGGATTTTACAGAAAGGGGCTTCCAAAACTTTCTCACGTTAAGTTTTCAAATACGTCCCTTAGAACCAGCCATGCATATCTAATGCATGTTTTCTAAAACCCTCGTTCTTCACTCACTGTGCTTGGTAAACTCAGGCTTGCCATCATCAAAGCAATGTTGGTGCAAAGCTGTGATGGCTGGTAAAAGCTTTAGCAATTAATACAAAACCGATTATTCTCAAATAAAGGGGGATAACATTGGAAGTGTGTACTGTAAGTGAAGTTGCTGTGCAGTGTTTACTTTTAGTTTTACAGTCATCAGACTAACCCACGTTTTATCAATCTCTCCTCACCAGATCTGAGTAAAGACCCTTTAGTCGCAGGCAGGCAGGCTGTGGAGATCAAACACACCCTGAAAGAACCTCGATCCCTTGCAGATCCTGTTCGGACCACAGGTCACACGAGGGAACTACTCTTACGAGACGCCTGCTGGAGACAAGCAAATGGTGAGATGGGGGAATATTTCCCCTAATCTGCAAATTTATTACTATGCTCCAAGTCAGCTGTCATTTAAGACGTGTGTAAAAACACGTTTCTCCTTCTGCATGTGACAAATCAAGTAGCAATATTGTGGTTCTAAAAATAGGATGATTTGTAATGTGCTCGGGGAGTTTTTTTAATACGCTGTACATTCCTCATTTAAATCACCCCTTTTAAAATGGAATTTTGATATCTGAGAATGATCCCAATGTCCGCAATTTTAAATTAACAAAGTATCTGAAAAATTCCATATGTTGGTTATTCAGTGACTCAGTGAAATTGGTCACAATGTATCAGTAATAATTTGTTCAGTACATTTAGCCTTACTTAAAAAAAATAAATGCACTGCTTATAACTCTTTTTCAGAGCTACCAAGGAAGAAGCGGCTTTTGTTTCTGTGTGGAGTAGATGTGCAAGTCAGCTTCTCAGCTTTGTTCTCTAACGTCTTGATGGCTTTTGCTACCATAAAGTCTACAGGGACCCGAACCCAAGACTGCACCATCACACTGAGCAGCGTACCTGTAAATATTTATTTTACCTTCATACTATCACATTACTGCCACCTCACTAAAGTCAGTACTGAACATGAATGTTGGAAGCTTTAACTACATCATAAATTCCACATTGCTCCTAGTAGCAAGTTGTCACTTTCCATTAGCCAGCAGAAATTTCTTGGTGATGACCATTCACCCCCATGTTTCACAACTTTGCGGAAGCTCTGCCCATATATGGACTTCCAGTCTGCCAAAACCACAAAGACAAAGCAGGAAGTCGACGGTTAAACTTGTAATACATCCGCACATTAGGTTGTGGAACATTTGGCCATACTGACATCTAGTGGGTGATGCAGTCAGGCATCTGTTACACTGCTTTTGGAAGAGATTCTTTTGTAAATCACTAAATTCAGGCAATGTTTGTTTATTTTTGATGTGGTTAACAAATATGCTTGACATTAATCAACTCTTATGTGATCTGCATTCTTAGGCAATGGAAGATATATTTTCTGGCCCTGGCAGGTCAGAGGAGATGGAGAGCTTACTATTTAAAACCTCTGATAACCCAGATTGTACTCTAAGACTTTGTGCTCTTCAGAAACTTCAGGTACGTAGTCTGTGTGTGGTAATTATGCTCCTATAAAGCGTTAAATTGGCAGAAATTATACCCTGTCTGTGCAATACGTGTGAAAAACTTGTTTTCCATTTAACTTTGATAGGAATCGCTGGTCATCAAGGTGGATCTACACTATACTCACACAGACAGTAAGCTGCGCCACACAGAGAGCCAACAGCTGGACATAGGGAAGCCTCTGGTGGCATCGTGTAAACTGCACAGAATAAGGAATCATTCAGCAACAGACACAAAATGCGAAGGTGCTTCTGCTCAAACTACGGGCAACATCTCAAGCAGCAGACCGGTGCTGCATCAGACTCTGGCCGGCCCATGTCGCCCTTTCACCAGGAAGGCAGAGTGTGCCACTAAAGCTGCATTTTTGAGGAGCAACGAACCGGAAGAGAACGATGAAAATGAACTGCAAGACTTCAGCCGTCATTGTTAGACCTGCCTGCTACTACTATGCGCGTTGTACCAGTGTGATTAGGAAATCCTTTGTTGCTGATCATGCATTTTAATTGGCAGTGCTTGATGATACTGAATGAGTGAATGATTTCAAGTTGTGTTTAGTTTGTCTAAGCCTTAAATTCTTTGGTCAACACTGAATAAATATTAACACTTTTGCTAAGCACTGATTATATCATAATCTGTATGATAATATGTAATATATCATTTATGTATGACACTTTTTAGTTATCAGTGGCAAGCTGGCTAGCCTAATTTATCAATAAAAACTAATAATTTATCTAATAAAGTCTAGAACGTGAATTACTATAATGTATACTGTTTTTTTATGCTCTATTTACATTTATATTATATTTTTTAATTGAAACCCGCTCCAGTCCGACTACAACCTCTCAGAAAATACCTGAAAAGGGAAAGTTATCTGGCAACAAAGTGCGTTTGGGGCAAGCGCTAAACATGCTTTCGTCAGTGAATCTTTTCCATACGTTTTATTGATAGTTTAGTTCGGTATAGTGTAGTAGAGGCTGCACTTAACGCTACTTGTTTTCGTCTATAAAAACTATAGAGTCTGTCATTTGTCCCAGGGTTCCGCAGACTTTCCCCGGGTCGCGTTAGCTGCAGTGGCCGCTACACCGCAGCTAGCGTTAGCATCTCTGCCGCAGCACGCTGGCAGAGAACAGGGCTTCAACTGGGTCTTTGTATGTAGGCTCGTCGCTGGCGTTATGCACATTAAAACATCAACCTGAGGTGAAGTCGGTAAACAACCGCTGCCAAACGTAAGCGTTTAGGTAACGTCATCTTCTTAAACACAACATTTCCCCCTCCGTCGCAGGTCCGCGCTAGCTCGCCGTGATCGTATAGTGGTTAGTACTCTGCGTTGTGGCCGCAGCAACCCCGGTTCGAATCCGGGTCACGGCAGAGATCCCTCGGCAAGGGCTTAGTTTTGAATTTCTTTTAAATAAACTACTCAACGGTAGTCGGAATAAATGACAAATCGTTTGTATAATGAAGCGCTTAGTTTTTTTTAGACAGAAATATACGAATAATAAGCTTTTGATCACATATGCTGAAGGATATTAGAGGAGATTACTTTTCACGGCTTATGAAAAAAAACAGCAAATACACATTTGCTTTATTATGTGACCTAAAGCTATGGAAACTAACTTAGTTAACTGAGTGTTTGTTATTAATTCTCATCTATTTCATTTTATGCTTTTACCGTACGAGCCCTAATAGTTGTTCAGAGCGCACCAACCCCACCGGACCTGCAGGTGGCAGTAGAGGACGCGTCAAACCCGCTATGACAAACGTGTGTGAAGTGCTGTCACACCTGTTCATTTCAAATGCTACGTTGCGCATATTTCACAAGGTATATTTGATTTTACATCTGTCTGGGTTTTCTAAAACAGTTTGCTGCATTTGCTTCACCACAGTTTGTGGCTACAACACAGTTTTACGAGGACAGTGCGGTTAGCATCAAGTACATGTTTTATATAGGCCTGTATACAAACAAAAACGGACACACAGCCCAAATCAAAACAATAACATTGGCTAGAGCGCAGAAAAGATGCCGCACGCTCCAGTTGGCTCACTTTGACGTCAGTTTTCTCTGGGACCCGCCCGCCAGCTCAAGTGGCAGCGGTGAGTGAGGAGAGATAATCCTCAGCTCGACCGCGGACGGGCAGGACGCTGGGCTGAGCCGCCTCTGGATCTGGATGCGGGCGTCCTCGGATTCTGTTTGTTCGGGTCCGCTGCACGCAAACTTAACGGGACGACAATGGTGCACGCCTCGGTGGCCCAATCCGTGGCTCCTGGTCGTTTAGAGGACCGGGGAACGCGGTCAATGTGACGCTCACTTGCGCGCTCGGTGTTGAGTTTATTGTTCTGGTCCTAGACGCAGAGCAGCGATCCCCTGTGAAGATGTTGAGCCGATTCATGAGTGGCAGCATCAGGAATCTCGAGCGGGAATACAGCTGCACCGTCAGGCTGCTGGATGACACAGAATATACCTGCACCATTCAGGTTGGTCACCTGTCGGCTGTTTATTCTGTTTAAACGCGGTTGTGTGCGACCTGGCGGAGGGAGAAGCGAGTGTTTGAGCAGGAGCAAGTGACCGCGCGTCCCGCTGCTGGTGTGTGGAGCAGGACAGAAATGAATGAATAGAATCGTGTCGCTGTAACAAGTCTGAGCTGGGGGTGGTGTTTTGTTCTAACGTGACCCACTATTGCCTGCACCCCCGTCTGCGAATTTGGTGGGAAGCTTTGAGGCTCATGCAGGCTCATAAGGCTTGATAAGTCCACTGCGCCTATTTGTGAATGGACATATTAATGCGCCAGTTTGTCTCATGGCCTGCATGTAGTCGGTATAAATCACCACGTCCTAGAGCTCTTACTCAGTTTGCAGTGAACCTCTGACATCAATAATGCACAGGGGGTGTCCCATTGCTAGTCTGGGGAACGTACCTACTAAGTTTCACAGTGAAGATTTACACTTACACAAACATGGGGAACTGGGCAATGGGATGTAGATGCAGAATTAATGTGATAAGTTAGTGAGAATGTCTGCGTGCAGCTATAGACGGCTTCCTTTCATTGAAATGTTCAGTTGCTGTATTGTTGGTAGTCTGAGACTCCTTGCTTTGAAATGCAAAACTAGACCAGGCCCTGATATTAAAAATGTCATTCCCTTCCCTTTGTGTCGCTTCTTCAAGCTATGCCTTGATGACTGTGCAGCTTGATGCTCTCCCTGATTTCAGACAGAGTCAGTGAGACAGCCTGTCACATCAATTGCAAGGAAAAGTTATTCCCCTTTGCAGGATCTTCAGGGAATTCTCTGCCCAGTCAGCAACATGTAGACTCACCACAGCCCCTCTCCAGCGTTTACCCTGTGGAACGATTAAACGTTAATGCAACTTCTGTTTTCCCTCTCATATCTGTCGCCATTGTCTCTTTTCGGTCGTGAGCGGGTGTGAAACAGACACCGCATTTACCGCAGGATCGTGACTGTGTGCCCAGGTTGTAAACAGACCTGCATTCCTGTTTGGGGAGCTGAGCCAGAGATGGAGCTGGGCCACGGCGGACTGTGAAGCCAGCAGGTGTGCTGCTTGCAGCAGAACTGTGTGGTCTGGGTGGCTGACGTCAGCAGGCTGAAAGCAGAGTAGTGGAGGGGCAGAGGAGGATGCTCTGGCTCTGCTACGACTGTCTGGCGTCCGGAGTGCGTTTCTGTGTAACCTGGGGAGAGCAGGTTCATCCACCGGACTAGCTCCGTCGCTCGAGCCCGGTTTCTTCTTTTAGTTAATTCCTTTGGCCTTCCTTCGTTCCACGCTTTTGGACTGCCAGAAACAAAAATCACCCAGGATTTCAGGCCAGCTAGACTAGGGAATGCAAAGCAGGAGACATAACTAGGTCATATATTCTCACAATCTCTCTCCTTCTGTGTGAGTTTCTGTCGCTTTCTCTCGCTCTCCTTTCACCTTCCTATCCTGTTTCCAGTGTGTTGAGACCTTATTCCCACTGGACCTGTTTCCATTATACTCTGATTCCTTCCCTAAACTGTTTAATGGCTCTAAATTCAGATTTGCCTCTGGCTTAGATTAGCCTCCTTCTCTTTGCTGACATTGAGCCAGGTGTCAGGCTCTTCAGGCGTCTGTGTTCTTAAAGCCACCTTCAGCAGAAACGAGAAAACGCAAGACAGGCGTGCATCAAAGCCGAGCAGTAAGGGCTGTCAGAAGGAGGGCAGGGAATGTGGCCACAGCCGTAATGCATTAAGTTAAGTTTGGCTTTAATGAATTATGGATCTTTTCGCTAAGTAAGAAGTGAGCGCTCTTCATTACAAAGCTCTAGATTTGACTCTCATCTAAGTCACAGGTTGATGGAGGTGCCTGAAATCCCCGTTCGCCCTCAGGCTTCTCCTGCTGTAACGCTGCTCTTAATGCTGCAAAGCGTCAGACTGACAAATCACTTTTTTAGTAATGTCTGACTAACGGTGGGAGAATTTGATGTCCGGGTATGTGGTGGGCCAGCATTTAAATTGTTTACTCGTAGCTTCAAATATCAGCTGCCAGTGTCTTTAGTGAATTTTGTGCAGGCAAGAGGAGGCGAAACATGAATATAAGTCTCTACAGACATGTATGTATCTAATTTAAGACTGATTGACATTATTTGATTGACATACTTTATAGGCGAGTGCCTTTTTAAGTTGTCTTCCACTAGCCCTGCTGTATAAAATGCTCATAGTGATACTGTACCGTCGTGTTCTTCTTAACTGTTCAGATGTGCATTCGAAAAAGCACCAGTGTTTCGTCACCGTGCTTGTAATTAATTATAGATTTATTGAATGGCTGTCAGCACAGTAATCTGGCCCACTCACATACAGAGTTAATTATAGTTTACACCCGGTGCAACGTGTGATTTCAGTTTTTTGTTTTCTTATGAATGTTTAAGGAAACCGTGCTGAAACCACCAGCTTTCAGGTCAGCGCCTCCTCATTGGATCAGACAGTCAAAGCAGTATTAAACCATGGTGAATCTTCTAACATCTGTGCAACACTATCAAAGAGGAAATGAGCATATTTCTGCCCTTGGACTAAAACTAGTGAATTACAGACTCTCTGGAGGTTTCATTGTGTCTCAGCAAGCAGGTTGTCAGGAGATGATGGCATCTGTGTGTGTGTGTACTGAGGGGTGCTTAACTTTGAAGCACGGTGCCAGGATATCAGCTGTTGCTACGGTGTCTCCACAGTTACTCAAACAGAATGAGAGCACACTCACTGGTCAGGATTCCCTTCACAAAGGTCTGACAAAGCCTCGGCTGTTAGCGCTGGAGAGCCACTGAGCGTCTTGGGGCCATCCCACTTCCTCTGACACATGCATGTGGTCAGTCAGATTCCCAGCCGTCTTTCTGTAGTGTCTGTAGGCTGCATCATGTCCATTTAGGTTTAGCTTCAATGCAGCGGTAGCACAGATGCAGATTATATTGTTATGGATGTTTGTATTTTGCTCAGCTGCATCAGATTCATGAAAATCTGCAAGTGTGGGTAGATGCATTACTTAAAAAAAAATTTGTAAAATAATACATTCTTGGGATTTAATCAGCAAATAATCACTGTTTATGTTCTGGGTGTTGTGTTGCCACATTGTGTTTCCATATTGTGTGGTGACTGTAGGAGTGTCTCTTTGCTGACTTCCATTGAGGACCGTCCAGCGTGTCCCATGTCTGCTTAGCATACAATATGCAAAGCTGGGTTGGGAGAGTGCCTGCTTCTGGATGCGTGTGTGAGCGGGTGGGTGTGGGCTCAGAGCTGGCGGCGGGCGGACACAAATGAATGATTAAAATGTGTGCTAGGTCTTCATTTCTCACGAGGAATAACCTTGAGAGAACGTCGCTTGTGTTTACCTGCATCGCTGCACAGCAGCATCGCGTTTGGCTGAACCTGTGGCGCATGGCTGGTCGCGATTAAGGATTACATCACCGTAGTGTGTGCACAGCAGAGAATGGCAGGACAGCTCCGGCTTGCAGCCTTCTCCCGTCTCTTTCACGGGGATTTGATATGTGGGCACAGTCACTTGCCAGTTTCACTCTATCAGTCATGTCTCGTTGACAATAATAGAGCTGATGCATCATGTCAAGGTTGCAAAGGGCCGGTGCTCTGTCGCTGCCTTAGTCTTCGCTCTTGCATCTCAGTGCTTTCTCACACGCAGCTCTGACACTCCGGCGAGGTATTACAGGAAAATTAAACTCTGCCTGACCTGAATTGGCTTACTGGGATTCATGAAAGGCTTTAGCTGAAGGCAAGACGCCAAATGAGTGTTTTGCTGCGCACTTTCTGGAACGTGAACACACACATACTCGCGTTCAGCTTTTTTTTCAACTGTCTTCTGTGGTTGTTTGCACAGTTTTTTGTCAGGATGTTCTGGCCAAGAAATATAAGTGCTGCTTTGCGTTCGTTTCACCAAGGGGCCCTTTGGTATCACCTGGTGTGTGTGTGTGTGTGTGTGTGTGTGTCAGGCAGTCAGTCCATCCCTCCATTGTGCTGCCTGAGATGTCTTGTGTGACAAAGAGAAACAGAGAGGGGGGGGGGTTGAGGTTATACTCTACACAGACGCATGAATATGAAACCAGAGCGATAGATTCCTGTGGTGACTGCTCTGCTAATGAGACAAGTGGACGAGTACACAGTAAAGTATACTTTACTGACTCCTGAATGAAATAATATGACGCAGTACAGCCTGTGGTAGGAAGACGAAGGCGGAATGTGGCAAGTTAAGCTTTGATCAATTACAGATAACGAAGCGTGTTTATAACCTACAGCTGTGATGCACCACAAGCCAGTGATTGCATTTGGGTATCAAACTAAATTTTAATTGCAACATTTTAACAGGAGCAGCGTTTATTGCATAGCTGGATATCAGCCTTGGTTTATACCCATTATATGCAACCATGGGTTTGCTTCATGCAATTGAAGGTGTGGGTTATAGGTCTTGGAAAAGTTTTAGAAGACGACTGTCACTGCGTTGCTATTTGTAGTCACATTTACTTCTCGTCCTCTCTGCTTCCCCCTCGTTGCTCCGGCCCTTTTTGTGTTTGAGCCTCAGGGCTCTCTGCTGTCAAGTGAGTTCATGCTTTGTCTCGCTCTGTACTTTAAGGCCCTGTGCCTCAGCAGACTAATGAGCAACGAAAGGGACATGCTCACATTACTATAATCACATTGAAAATCAACACAGTGGCACTTTTGGATCGACAACTTCAGTTCATTTGTATAGTACGTATTTGTCAGTGTAGACAATGTTGTGAATTTGTGAACAAAACTCTGCAACACAGAAGTTGCTTTGTGATGGAGATTTCTAATATTGTGGGTGTCGTCAGCACTCGGGCCTGGGTTGAATTCACAGCAGAGAGAGCTGGAGGAGCAGTGACAGTCATCTAATCATTTCCTCTCAGCGGAGTCTTCTTTGTGTCTCTTAAGTTTGATCTTCTACGAGGAAGCAGAAGTTGTTTTCGCGTATCTATGAGCTATATTCCTCCTCTTTGCTTTCTCACCTCCAGCTTCTCCTCTCTTTCGTCCCACCCTCATCTGCTCTTCACCCTTTCCTTTGTCTGTCTACATCATCGGGCTCGAGGTCTGCAGCCCACAGCCTCTCTGCAGGGGTTTTTGAGCTAATGATCGCTCTTCCTCCTTTCCTTTTCCAGCTCCCCCTCTTCTCCGCCCATACCTCTGTGTCGCGTCTTTTATTTCTCTGCCCACTAGAGAAACCTGTTCAGCTCAGCTTCTGATGAGTATGCGTTGACGTCCAGTCTTTTAGGGACATTGTCGACCACATTCCCACTGTGCTGTGGCCCAAGTGGAGATACTTGCACTTATTTGGTATCAGTTGATATCGAGCATGTACAACATTCTTGTTCGTGTGCATAACAAGACACCACAGCTCATCACAGCTCGATTTTCACGAGCCTGTCTGAAACATGGACCATGTTGCTCTGGGATTAGCTTCAGTGAGTTTGTGTGAGCTGGATAATGTCACAAAGCTTCAGGTACTTGAAGCTTTTCCTTGGATCGTCTATATGAAAGCTGCCAGGTCCTTCAGCGTTTGTAATGAGCCTACACATTTTTTTCTCCTCATATAAACAGTACTCAAACGTTTCATGTTCACTATGTAGACTCGACATTCACCTTGTAGATTGTTCAATGCAAAATATAAATAAAAAATTAGCTCTGCTAGACAGTGAGTCATGCATAAATAAAACATAAGCATAAAGCGTGCTGACAGGGTTAATAAATGTAGCTGTGTAAATCGTTCGCTCTCAGTTTAAGCAGCGTTTTAGTGCACGGCAGGTATATCTTTACTGTGAGATGTGCTGTAAACAAAGAAAGAATTACGTCAGCAATGGACTCTCATCAATGCAGGAGGTTAAGCAAGTTCTGCTGCAGCATGAAGTGTGTTGCATGAAGGCTGCACAACCTGCCGCTGGAGGACAAAGCAAGACCCCCTCCTGTTGTGATCGAATGCATGTGATTAATACTTCGTCCACATTTAACAAGGACATGGACAAGGAATCCTCATTAAGGACATGTGCACCAGTCTCACGACGATAGTCATTATGATTTAGTATTGTGGAGAAATGAGGATGACTGGCAGCACTTTATTTGTGTTCAATGTTATGTTGTATTGGTATTTAAATCTATAAAGTCAAGTAAAATCTCATGTGAAGGAGCTGCAGCTTGTAGAAGGTGTTGTTGAGCGTTTACCTGGTGATGGGTGGCTGATGTGGAGCATCAGGGTCAAACAGAAATACCAGCTCTAGTCATCTTTGTAAAGATAGGAGGCTTCTTGAGTCACACACTGAAAATACAAGGTGTATTTACTCCCCACAGATCTCGCTACGGCTTTCCTGTCTTTCGTCTTTGTTGTCAAAGAGGCACAAACTCTTTTCTTAGATGTGCCATAGCACCTTTGAGCAAATCCGCTTATGAAAGAGAGAAAGGCAGAATGCGGAGGGGCAGCCTTGTGTAATGATGCAACAAGACAGCGAGACGGGGTTTGCTCATTGTTTGGTGTTTAGAGTTGAAGGACCCCGTTTTGAATGTTTAATTTATTCGTCAAGTCTCATTTGTCTGTCGCTCTGCTGTAAGTGTCCTCCACATATAGAGTTATGTTTAATGCTGGTAAAGCACAGAGGCTTTATGGGAGTCATTGTCTGGGCATGTTTGCTCTGGTTTTTTAGTGGGTATACACTTTATTTACAGCCCTGTATTCCATCTTAAAATCAAATAAAGGTGGTTTCTCTTGTCTGAGCTTGTAGATTACACTACCAGCCATTCATGCATGCAATCAGTCTCCTATTCTTTTGTGTGTGTGTCAGCACAGCAGTCAGAGGAGATGAGTGTCTCTGGAGAGGAAGATAGATGAATACGCACACGAGACAAAGAGCCTGGCCAGTGAAAATGCACAACAAGCCAAACACACTGTCCACTACAGCTCCTGGGATGATTCAACGAACGCATTTTGATGTGATAATAATGTTTCAATAGGATCGACAGTTTAAAACAAAGGTGTTGTTTTTGTTGGTAATAGTTCATGATATGATTGTTGGTCAGACAAAATTACGAATTTGAAGATTATAATTTCTAATTAATGTTATTGTGTATGTGTAATGTTATTAAATATTGTTATTATTTTTACACTAGTTGAGTGAGGTGGTGTCCAAATGTTGCTTTATTGTACAATTAGCAGAAGAAACACTCCCGTTGCTACGTATTTCCCAGGTGCCCTTCTCTCTTACCCAAACCCACTGCTAGAAATGAGTGAAGGACATATTCTCGTGACTTTGGTTCCTTAGCATGGACGTATTAGACAACAAACCCACTTGGAGCTCACCTCACGTCTCCGCTCCTCTCCTCTCCATATGGCTGCGTTAGCGCAACAAGAAAATGGGTTTTCAGGCCAAGTAGTGACATGGGTGTAGGGTCTAACAGTTGTGCCTGTGCATGTCTCTCTGGGTCTCTCTGTAATATGAAATCTTGACATGAAAGTTGTTGAAAAATCGGTTTGATGGATACTTTTGTTGGATGAGTTGTTGCAATTTAACCCTTTAACATTATAAGAACTGTTTTGAGTTAGAGCTGTGCTTTAAATTATTTCTAAAGAATTTAATTAACTTTTTAAAAATAAAATCGTGTTGGAAATGGAGTTGTAATTAGTTTTAAAACCTTTGCTACTTTGTACTGAGCAGCTGGGCTTGACCACTGCAGGCACAGCTCCTCCAAAAATCTCACCGTTGTCACATAACTTAAGATTTCCAGACGCACAGAATATTATGTGTTCAGTCATTTTTGAATTCCAGACCTACTGTAGTTGAACTCATTTCTACTGGCCACGAGGCTTGTGGTGCATTCTGTAGTGGTGCCATTCTGTTCTGCCTTAAAGCCCCTTAAAGCCTAGTTTTGTAGATCATATACAGTATGTATTAGACTGTGACTTTCCAGTTTCTAACCTTGCCGTTTAAAAAAAGACGAGTTGAATCCACATGAGGCAAGTAATGATGAAGCCTCCCCATTAAACTCTGGCTTTATTACTTAATCGTTCTAATTGTGTAATATGTTCCTACTGTGGTTCCACTGTAAACCTGGAGAATCTCTACAAAGAAAAGACCTGAAGAAATAATGTCATCCTTCGGTGGCGGCTCAGTGTCTTTGTTTTGACTGAGTGCTCAGACAGAGGTGCGCCATATGGCAGCAGAATAGCAGGCTGGGAGCGATTGTTTTAACGGTGCTTCCCTTTCAATAAACGGTGTTCATGGAGCTCCCCACTGTCCCGAGGGTGCGAGACAGGTGCTGCTGAAGGGAATTAAGGGCTGTTTGCACGGCGAGGCAGCGCGTCAGTCACTCAGCTGATTTCAAAGGGCAGAGCGATGCTTCCCCCAGGCCTCCAGCTGTGTATACAAGGGGGTAGGAGCTTCTTCATGCTCAATGCTAAGACAATACAAAGGGCCATTATTCTATCAGTAATGAATGCAGAGAAAATATTCAGCTTTGATTGTCTTATTCAGGGAAAATGTTGGATAGCTTGTGTCTCCTAAAGCTGGTTAAGCTGTTATTTTGTTCTGCTATCCTAACGGACACACAGTTAAACGCAAATCAGCCCAATCAGTAAGAAGATCAATCCCATCCTGTGGCCTGTGGGGAAACTGATGATGCTGCAGTCCACATTATGGTGAGCTTAGCGTTTTTTGTAGTACTGCCCATTCCTCAGTGCAGGTAGAGAGAATAAACTACAGAGGAGTTGGCCTCACCACCTCCGCCTACATGCTGCCTCAAGCACAATACAAGCCTAATGAATCACGATCACATTCTTTGACTATCGTTATGTGATCTGTTGGTGCCTTGTACAAACGGGAAGATGCAGCGATACGCCTTAGATCGACTGCATTGCTGTTACGATACTACAGTTTTATGGCCTTTTAAGCCTGAAACAGGCTTTGAAGGTTACCACATTACATAATATGTTGCCTATAGCCACGTCCTCTGACAGAGGTCACAGCAAGGCAGACTAATCCAACGACAATACCGTGAATTGGCACAGCTGCGACTTTGTCCGCCAGCATACACTGTGTCGTTTTCTATTATGATGTAACGCAGGTGTGGAAAGTATTATTTTTATTTGTGAACACACCAGGTGAAGCTCTCCGTCTCTAACTTCTTATAGTGTTTAGCATGTAGTAAGTGTTGTGCACTAAGGAAAACCGCGATGCGTCCAGAGTCTCACCTCAGAGCAGGTATTGATGTTCTCGGTCACGGTTATCGAGCCAATAGCTTGATTTATACCTGTGTTCAGCAGGAAGGAAGCGGTCGCCACTGAGTGACCTGCAGCGTTTTGCTTCAGCGTCCTTCTTGCCCACAGTGCTCACTCCTCGTGTTCTGGGCTTTCCCCAAACATCTCTTAACATTAATGAGGGTAGCTAACAGGAGACTCGCGGAGTTGTATGGAAAACCTCCAGTAGTGCCTTTCAGGACAACCTATTACCCACCTCCTGTGGCGGGAGCAGCCTCACAGCTGCTGGTGTGGTAATGATGCCGTGTGGTGCCAGTCAGGGCTGAGGAGAGCCGTGGGCTGTGGGGCTACAACCAGTGGGATTTGCTCAGCTGCAAATCTAGCGTAGCTGCTGTCAGGATGTTTGTTCTTTTGTCAAAGATTAACCTTCAGCAGGGAGATGACACGTTTGTTAGGGATGGATGGGATTCTTCCTCCTAGATGAGTAAGTGCTTGAATAAGAGATGAGTTATGTTGCAGTGCGGTCACAACCACCCAGCTGTCAGGCCCTGTTCGCTCTGTGACAGTTGGCCAGACTTTGCTGTCAATACTTCACTGCATTCATTGTTAACGTCACCTTGATTTGATGTGTTGCGATGATGCTTGTCTGTACTTGTAGAGAATGTGAGACACGACCTCTGAAGGGTCAGCTAAAATGGGGTCTGTTCTCTGTTCATTCCACTGACATTTCTTTGTTATTGTGGTAGGTTTGACTTCAAGATGATACTGTATAGTTTAGATATATGATTATAAATTAAATACATTAAAATTTTCCAGATATTGCTATTGTCTTTTTAAGGTCATGTGAGAGCCAGGGACACCTTGGTACGTTCGCAGACCACCATACCCAGAGACAGCGGGAGGAAACAAGACAGAGCTTCTTGTATACGGTTCAGAACAGCAGGATGTCCTCAGAATACATTGCTGTTTACGGAACTGCAAGGTGTTTAGATTAAGCATGTTTCTCTGGCCCCATTCAAACAGGCACAGGCTTTTTGGCAGTGATCTTCCGTACGTGCTGCACATTTGTCCCTCAGGACTGAGTTTGGCATATTGCACTGCTCTACTTTTTCTCCTTCTTCCTTATTCACTTAACACAGATATAACGAAACTGGATGGTGCAGTGTTTTCTAGCCTTCTACTGGATGAAACCTCAACGAACAACTGACAAGACTGAGTCACACCACCGTGAGCTGAGCTTGTTTGAAATTGCCATGGACACAGCAAAACCCTCAGCAGGATCCACGGTAGACGTCCAGAAAGTGAAACATGACTATATAAATGTTTTGAGGCCCCCACAATTAGGAAGACGACAGATGGAAGGAAGCGAAGGCCAGTTCTAAAGTGCTTTGTAAATCTTGTGAGTGTTGCTGTGCTGAGCGTGGGTGCTGAAGGTCATTTGTCAAGGTTATTGCCTGATGAGTCACTGCGAGGAGGCTATGAGAGGGAAAGGGAGGCAGCACAGCAGACTGGATCCGTCAGTATGTCAACGCCAAAGAAAGTCGGATGGATACCTCGCTCCAACCGCGGAATAAGGTCACAGAGCGGCAGCAGAAACTCAATTCACAGACAATTAAATAAGAGTTAGATTCATATTCTCTTTATAAGACAAGATAACTGGTAAGTGATCAACTCATCAAATAATTCAGTCTTACGTAGAGACCTGGACAGGCTGGGAAGGTTCCATCCAGGTTTTCAAGCTGTTGTGTATCTCCACTTCTTTCTGCACACAGGATGTTATGTTTAGATCGCAACCCACTCTGCAGTTTTTTTTTTCCTCTGTGACCCTGTTCTGATACCCAGTAGTGGATTATTTCTCTCAATCAAGATGTTTTATGTAACCGCTAGCCTGAGAGGATTATGGAGAAACATTCTGCTTTTAGATTTTAGCCCGATGAACCACAAAGACGCGGCGCCACAGCACCTTCTGTCATATGCTGAATGTGAACAACAATACGTCCGGTGTGAAATGGGCTTGATTTAACGTTTGTAAGGGACGAATTGAACTAACTTTAAATCTTTATGAACTATACCCAGAACATCCGCCTGGTCTTTACATCCACGCATGCAGATGATGTCCTGCAGCTTCAACATGCTCGTGTTTTGTTTCCGAGTGGCAGCCAAGGAATAAAAATGGCATTTCCACGTCCTTGGAGTTCTGGGATGCTGTAGCAGCGCATCACCATGGCAACTGTTGATTTCGTCACTGCTCCCCAGGTGTGCTATGCAATACGTGCCCAAACTCTCTCTGCTCCCAGCTACGTCTCGCCTCATGCTGCACCTCCTCCTTCCCTTCGTATAACACCTCCCATGCTTGGATGCCACTGCGCTCAGTCTTTAATGACGATTCTTTGTTTATGGGAAGCTTTTACTTTTCGTCTCTCACCTTATTTGTAAGTCATCACCATAACTGATATGCAAGCTGGGTGTCAGACCTGTTATCTGCAGGAGTTTTACACTGTCTTCCCTTCATGAATTAAGAAATTCAGCTTCCCAGTGGAAGAGCAGCAGCAAGAAGCGACACATTGCAGTGAGCAAAACAGCCTGCAGATGAAAATCCACTTGTTCTGGTACAGTAATTAGTGCCTGAAGGGTGCAGCATTAGCACATTCTGCTAATCCATTGTCAGTGCTCCAGTGGGCTCAAGGCTAGGAGAGTAGGACTGAATCCCACTAGAGCAGAGGGATGACGTGATGTGAGGGAGCTGAAAGGGGCCCTGATCATTAAAAGGGCTGATTACATGGCAGTAATGAGATCAGCATTTTGGGCCCAAGGCTGGAGGTTTGCAGAGGATCCAGTTCTCCTTGAGCTCCTACAGCAGAGTTCAAGACTTTTCTTTTTTTCAATGAAATTGCCTCGAGGTCATGTTTGTCTTACGGGAGTTTATTAACCTCCACACATCGTGTTATGACATTGCCCAAATTAACCAATTTCACAATTGCTCTGGCACCTCATCCTTTAGAAGCTATGGTAATATTGATAATTATCATCGCACATGCACATTAAGTAATAACATCTGGCATTTAAAAAAGGTGATACATCATTTTAAAACATTTTTCCCCTCCTTCATTTGTCACTGTCACTGCACACACAGTCTGTCACAGATGGCTGATGTATGTGTGCATATTTGTTATAGGTGTGTGTGGTTTATGCAAATTATTTTTCTGGCTTAGTTGCCAACTGTGTTTCTGAAAAGCCTAAGTCATCCACTTGTGTATTGACCAACCCTACATGCTTTTTGTTTATTTTACATTTTTATTGCTGAGACTTTTAATTTAATTTGCTTATGGATTATGTGATGTGTTTCTCCTCTGGTTGTATGCTCCCTGGTTGATCCCAAAACAGGGATTACAGTTTGATTACAAGTATTTATTAATTAGGGGAAGTCAAAAAGCCTCCTTTGGCTGGATTAAAACCGATTTAGTGACTGTGTTGTGTCTGTGGGATGGAAACAACTTGGCTTCATTCACGTTCCTTGCACTCAGACACTGCAACTAAAGAATACAGATGCATTGGTCTCTCAGCTTTTATGTATTTTAGGACAGTTTGGATACCAGAAGCACTTTTGTGAATGTCATTATGTTTAGAAGCATAACTCTCAGTTTTAAGAAAAGATAGACAGATTTACTCTTTTCAGGTAGTGGTTTATTGGTTTCCTGGTATGTGACGGAAATGTTTTTTCCGCAAATACTGTACATCATCAATTGATTGGATGTCTAAGCTAATGGTTGTTATTGAACATTGACTTTGAAGCGTTTCTACCAGGCATGAAGTAGACAGGGATATTTGAGGCTTTGTTTGAATCTCACACTGCAGGGCATTTTAGTGAAACTCACCAGGAAGGCTGCCCGCGGTGCTGGATGACATCATTGTTCTGAGTAGAGGTTGGAAAGACAGGGGGGTAAAGGGCCTGCGGCAAAAAGTGCAGCCTCCCACACCACCAGACCACATGCCACCCTGTGCAGCCAAGCCATGCCATTCCAGCTTCCCCCCGGGCTAACAAAGACCCCTTTCAGGCCAATCCCTACTGTGATCATACAGAGCAGAAGCAATCTGTTCCTCTTGGCTGCTCACTGTGAAGTGACCCAGCCTTTACGAGTTTGCATAGCGCTCAACAAGCCAGGCCGGTTTTGCTTTTTAAATGTTCTGCTTGGTTCTGTACAGTACATGTTGAGAAGGGCATGGAAGCAGAGATGAGCCGTCTCCCCAACGGGCGATGCATCAGCAGCTTTTCTTCTCAGGTCAGTTTGCAGGACAATCTTTCAGAGGGACAGTAGAAGCTCAAAGTGTTTTCCTCCTTCCTCCTGATGCTTTTGGAAGCTCCAGGGTCCGAATGCCATTTATTTGACAGATGAGGTCCCAGCTGGGCAACTTGGACCAGCATGCACCTGCACTCCCAAAACCCCTATGGGGTGATGTCCCTTCTCCACTCACTCAGTCCACCTGCAGCATCAATTCACTGGCCTCATTCAGTCACTCTGTGCAGAAGTCAAGGTGTTCAAAAAGCTTCGACCTACAAAATTAAAAAGCTTTTGAGCCCTGGGACATTTGTGAGGTTTTTTAGGGAGCTTTGGAGTGGAGGAGATCATAGCCTCATGAGAAAATATACTTATGATTCCATTGTTTACATCTGCCAAGTTGACAAGTTGTGTCATCTCTTTATCATTACGTAAATCTCCACTGGACAATAATCAGTAGTATGATGTATTTATCGGATTATCGACTGAGCCGAAGAAAGAGTTCAAGCTTTCAGACCAGGACAGAAAACCTGATTTATGCAATGCGGCACTGATTTCTCTCATACTCCCCTGAGTATAAAAACATCCATCACTGCATTTTAAAGGCTTACAGAAACACTGATATAGCAATAACTTATGAATATTTGCATTTTGCGCGAAAGGAGTTTTAGTGCTGACGTCCACTTTAGAAACTTCACTTGAGATCACGTATAGTCATGACAAAAACACCAAGCTCTCACTAAACTGAACTCCATTAATTAGAGCCTTCAACCACTGTGTCTGAAACGGTTTCTTAGTCTTCACATCATTGTAGGAGTTGTTCAAACGGAAGCTTCAAGAAGGTTAAGGTCTTTCTGTACAATTATTATTGTGCTACATTTAATGCAGTCAGGTAAAACTCAGCAAGCAGCAGTCATCCTCAATGTGAAATGTATTTAGGGCTTAGCTGCTGAGCCAAACTAACCTGACAGTACTTGAAATGTGACTTAAATAACCAGGTGAAAAAGTCAGTGTTTGTCTAGTCGACTGGTTGTTTTCTGGATCATATACGTTGGGAATTCAGTTTGCTTTAAAAGGAAAAGCGGTACAAGCACATGCAAACCAGATTATTTAGTTAACTAGATTATTTAGTTATTGCAATATGTGATGAATCCATTCTTTGGAATAAACTCTTCCTCCTCCACTTGGTTGGGTTGGGTTGGGTTGGTAATATTTGACTGCGTTCGCTTTGTGTGTGTGTTGTGTAAAACAGTACATGCCTGAAGTGCTAAAGGCACAATGCCCTGAGCTCATACATAAACACCACTAATCCTATTAATTCAAACATTTATTCTGGTCTCAGAATGTTTGTTCTTCTTTTCTTCCTATTTTTATAGATTCTTGACATAAACGAAATTGCTTCCTTTATTTCAAATGACATTGCGTCATTTTACAGACTGATCACAATAATAATAATAATAATATGGACTGAAGTAAATAAATTTACTGAATGTAAATATTTCATTTGTTCAGCTATTTACAGTTGCGTCGTACTCGTACTTGTTTCTCCGTTTGAAGTCTGGCACTCTTGGATCAATACCTTACGTAACCTGTGTGGGAGAGAGCTGAAGACGAATTTGAGACTCCGTTACTGAGTTACAGACTGAGTCCTATCTTTACATTGTGTATGTTCTGCAAGACGTCGCCTACCTTCATTCAAAGGCTGCGCTCCGAGGCCCGGAGTAAGAGCGCCTTTGTGAGTGCTGCTCATGGATACCGCCGTTGCTATGAGACAGTTGAGATTGCGTTTGAAGCACAGCTCCGCTTTGAGAAAAGTTAAAATATTTTTAACACCTAATGCTTGGGCTGATCTGCGCCAAAAATTATGCTAATCCCTCTGCTGTGAGCACGCAATAGGCTGTATCCATTGAAAGCAGCAGGAGTAAGAAGGCAGCGCTGTAAATGTCTGCTCGGCTCCTCGCTTGCCTCATTCACTGTCGTCAGCTGTCTGATCAGTTTATGAGGGACAATATTTTAATGTGCTATGAACAAGAGGGGGAGAAAAGGCCACATGTGTCTCTCTGGGTTTGTGTTAAGTGTTGGGGGTCGAGGGAAGGGGTTTTGGGAATGCGTTGAGATTGTCAGTGGTAGCTTTGGAAAGGGCACAGTTAGTTCGCATTAGAAGGAAAAGCTGAAGGACACAGTTACAGTAATCACCTCTAATACAGCGTGATAAATTTGTTACTAGTTCCCTTTAATACCCTCTAATTTGTGACCCTCTGCTGAAAACGTGCTGGAGGAGACTTGGTCCCTCTTTGCTTTGTCTCACCACGTGATGATGATGGATCCTCTTTGACTGCGTGGAGGGTTTTTAACCTTGGGTCCCTGTGGGGCCATAAGACAATCAGCAGCATGCCTCTCAGGAGGGGAACGCGCTAAGCTGCAAACTGAGCAGCGGCTAAAACAGTTCTCACATGTGCCTGTGAAAGTTCTAGTTTTTGCTCTATTTCTGGAGATTTATCCTAAGAGGCTTAATTTACATTAGCTGTACCATCAGATTGTACCAGCTTTTAATTAAGCATGCAAACCAATTATGTTATGCTCTTCTTCATGTTCCCTGTGGTTAACCTCAAACAAGGTTAGCTGCAGCGGCATCGGCTGAAAAAACAACCCGTCAAGATCTTCGCGCATGAAATTATCCATGTTACCATGTGAATCTTCAGTTCACTATACTGTGAGAAAATCCTCTCAGGATTTAAAGTTATAGTTTATTTTGTTAATGTCTTAAAGTCTTTAGTTGGTGCTCATTAACATATCGATCAGAGACACTCTTCCAGCCTCCAATTTACTGTAGCTCTAACAGCTTCAAGGATTATGCAATACAGAGAAGCCTCATAAGTGACACCACAGTAAATCTCTCAAATAGGCTGTCACTCCAAATCCCCAGCCATCGCAGCAACACTTCTTAGCTCGTCCTGCCTCTGCGTTTGGTTGCCAAGTACAGCGCAGCGCAGTGGGTCGCAGACAGCAGCCGCCTTCGCCCTCACAGTTAAACTCGTCATGGCTGTCAAACCAAATAATCAAGGAAAATAACCCAATCTCAAGTAAGACTCTCCTCACTTATTATGTGAGAGGGGGGAAAAGTAAGAGGAGGGTTGCTGCTCCCACAGTCTAACGTCATAAGCGTCTCGGCACATCTTGGAAACTAATTGGAATTTCGTGGTGTAAAGGCTTACAAATGATTTTTTCTTTTTTATAAAATATGTTTAGTAACTAAAGTAAATAAAGTTCAGAACATCGATGCGTCGTAATGGCTTTGTGCAAAGGACTTGCCACGACATTGTCTGAGAGTTTTCAAAGAGAGCTCAGCTGCTGAAAGGGCCCTTTGTTTCCCAGCAGGCGATCCTCTCGTGAGTGACCGATCAGATCGCTTCCTAATTTCCGCCTATGTGGTGTAGTCGAGCATCAATTGGTTTGAATGGTAACATCTGAAGGGACAGGAAGTCTGATGACCCACCTTGGGCCAGATTATCCACACATCTCATAACTACGAGGAGCAGCGTTCTTCGAAAACATCATTCCTTTGAATCATTTATTGAAAATATTGCGTCTCCCTTGGGCGTCCATTAGCGCGTTGACACGCGGGGCAGCGGTGGACCTTTTACGCCTGTGTGCACAGGCAGCCAGTCTCCAGGGCCAAACAGCTTTCTGCATTTTCATGGCTGAATTCACCCCTGGAAAGTGATCTTTCCCTGGGCTCTGGAGACAATGGGGAGGGCGAAGTGGCACCGTGGAGGGCCCCTCTGCTCAGCAGGAGGCATTTCAAAACATCCAGAGGGTGCTAATTCAGAGAAATGAAGCGAAGCATCGTTGCACCAGTCATTTAGACGACTGACTTATTAAATTAGAAAGAAAGACAGAGACAAAGATTTCAGTTACGTTTGGTTCGTGAGTCTGTCCGCTCTGCAAAGTCTCACAGTACAAGCGCATCTGTCGAGCAAACACTATTCCACCTGGAAGTGACTCGATCAGCAAAGCCAGAACAATCCAGCGTCTGCCTGCTTAAAAAAAACTTGGGTTCACTCAGAACGAATGCTGCCTTTGCCTCTTTTGCGAACAGCAATGTTATCACTGTGTCCTGTTGGCAAGTGTGCAGTTTACTTGCATTACGTAACACAGAATCCTTGTTCTTTGGGTTGGATGGACCTGGGAATGCTGTCACGGTGCAGTTTCGAGGTTTCTAAAGCCATCTGTCAGTGTGTCCTGCAGGGCTTTTGGTGGCTCTATACAGAAGCTGCTACGTTAGAAACTTGTTCAAATTCCACTTCATGACGAATGCATGGCTTAGACTTAATCCAAGGTATTCAGAGGCTGGAAGGAAGGGACAGTGGCTGCTGCTGCGCCTTGATTATTGTACATACCTGAACATCCGTCACTTGTATGTTGTTCTGAGGTCTTTTTCATTTATTTAGTCGTTTCCATCCTGAGAAACGGCACAGAAGTAAACTCCGTTAAACATAATTTTATCCTCATTTAAATGTTGGCACATTTAATGAGACATAAAAAGCTCCCACCTGAGCTCCATTAGTAGGTTTATTAAACATCCCAGACAGGTGGTGTGTCTGTCATCACCTCTCTGGCTGACACTGGTTGTAGGCTCTGAGGCGAGTTGAGCATTTTGGACAAGGTAGCCTCAGGTTAGACTAAGTCAATGTGACAGAGGAGTGAATCCGAGGAGCTGAGGAAGTTCTCAGCAGCCTTGAGGCTTGTTGTTCCCTCTAATTCTGCTTAAGAAGTGCAAAACTATTCGTCACAGTTATTCAGACACAACACACATTATTATTTTTTTAATAACCAAGATGTTATATTTATACAATGTAGCCGGCAGACAATAGGTAACTCTGCAAAGGGGCTATTTCCAGTATTTTTTACTATGACTTCACATTCAATCAGCTCACTTAATATATAAATAGAAGAGGATGCTGCTGGGAAATATCCTTCTTCAGTAATAATAGAAAAGACCCAGAATTCATAGGGGAAATTATAAATTGGCAGCACAAAGGTAACTGTGCGTGACGGAATTCTCGTCTTTTCCTTCTGCCCTTGTAAAGCGGAAAAAGACACACCATGCTTTAACCAGTTGTTTTGCTGGTGTCAGCACTTTTACTAAAGTGGCAGTAAAAAAACAACCATTTTGGAAGACAAACGTTCAATGTGACAAACAGATGGAGACATTTGAAAGCGTTAATGTGCAGATGAAACGCAGAGAAGCAGAAAGGCAATCGGAGTTTGTCTGCGCAGGGACAGGAGGGGATGGTGGGATAAAACCAGCCAGTATGCGTCCTCTCACAGGAAGGCGTCCAACATTATCAGCACAGTGGCAAAATCACAGGAGGTGCAGTCGAGCTCAGTGTGGTTGTCCACGAGGACCAGAGGCGGCGGGCGTGAAAAACAGACACGGAGCCGGTGCCGCTGACTGTGTGACAGAGGACGGGCTTTAGCAAAGAGGATGAAGCTGGAGCTCAGGGGTCTGCTCGTTAAGGAAAAACACACTGTGAAAGTTAGAGACCAATTAGAGAAGGTACCCACGCAGTGTGGCTTCTAACAGTGACTTTACGTAATTAGCCTGCTTGGGAAAAAGTTTCTGTTCAGGTCTAATGTCCTTAAAAGTCATTTAGAAAATTAAGAACACTAAAGGCGGCTGAGAAGCGCTCAAATACGCCTCTGCCAAGAAATCCAGTAGTGCAGTCAGTGCTTAGAGCGGCTGCTCTGATAAACAACAGGCATTAGTCAATGTGTGAATGAGTCTTTGCCAGCAAGTGAAATGTGCACGTTTGGTTCCGTGCGTCATGTCTGTGGGCTAAACCTGGATGGAGCTGGGATAAAGCTGCTGATTTCATGTAGAGGTCAGCGGTGCGTGAGGATAAATGTCAGGTAGTCTGAATTAACCACACTGAGTCATTGCCCGGCAGCGTCTCCCTACAGCGGGGGACTCTGAACTGGCGCATCACCACGAGAGCTGTACAAAAGCCAAAAATGAAGTATTGTCTTCATGCTAATCCCAAGCATGACACCAATTGTGCTGCTCATTCTGTTCCAGGGGAATTTGTCACACTTTTTAGTAGGAACCCTAACAGCGGTGGAGAGTGGGACTCACAGCTCTCTGGATGTGTGAATTAGCAGCAGCAGCGAGGATAGTACAAACCGAATGCCTGTTAGATGGCCAGTAGAAAGCCATCCAACGTCGAGGGGGTCTGTGTGGGGTGTGTAATGAAATGACTGCACCCACAGCACGTAATACCTACAAAAGGTGCAGCAGAGAAATGTGTCAAAACTCTATTAGAACCAGTTGTGGCGCTGAAATCTAATGACTCACACTTCACCATTGAGGAAAATTCATTTCCTCACGTCTGCTCGAAGGCTCCGAATAATTCATGCGCATGTCACAGCAACTCTCCATCAAGCACTTCCATGTCATGAGAGCACTTCCTGTATGTGCACATGCTTTTTGTGTCTCTTCATCAAACAGAGTGAACACTATTCACATTGCTCTTCATGTCTATGGAGAGACATTACAGATTTCAAGTCATCTCCTTCCAAACCTATGAGAACAATAATCCACCTTCATGTTTCTCATATAAATATTTAATATGCGTTTCTCTCAGAGGCACAGAAAATAAGTGCAAGATTTCTTTTGGAAACAAAAGTCTTTCCCAACAGACTGAAATATCTTAACTCGCCTCAGATGTTCCTCAAAGAATGAATTCAAACCACTGGTTAGATTGTTGAGAGATGAACAGTCCACTATGTCCCAAAATAAATTCTATGGTGGCCTTGGCAGTGACTTGACATGAGCCTTATTTGATTAATAAATGATAATCCGTAGTTAATAACAGTACAGTCTGAAACCTTGGCCTCTAGGAGAAAACACCACAGGCTTTAACCCCATGTTTAAGAGATGTTGGACCTAGTGGAGAACAGAATAAACTTTGTTTCCTGGTTCACAGCATTGTTTTGTACTGTGCTGTGATGTGTTTCTCAGTGTTGTCTTGTTCCTTCAGCCTGTGGATGTGATGATTGATGATTTAAAAGCATCTGAGTGATGTGTTATAATCACTTGTCAGGCATTCTGTCACCATCTATTACATGTTCTGTGTGTCCCCTGACTTCCCAGGGCGATATACTGTAAGTTAATAACCTTATTTAACAGCTGCCATCGAGCTACAAAGACAAGAAATGTCCGAGCCTGTACTGACTAATTTGTTCCACACCTTTGGGAAATTAGTCATTTAGTTCAAAGCTTTTTACGAAGCCTTCATCTCTTAGATTTTTATCTGGGACAATTCACATAATAAGAGCTAACGCTTGTGGTTTCGGACACTCCCACTAATCAGGATACCAGTCAGATGTTGAAACGATGATTTGCCTTTAATAATCATATTATCATCTCTAGTTCTCAGCTCGAGATTGTGACTTAGTGAGAGAAAGTTTGTAAGTTTGTTCAGTAGCTGTGCGTCCAATTTGACAACATTCTTGGCATCTCAAACCCTGATAAAATGCAGTCGTGTAACAAAGCAGTGTGGTTTCTAACGTAGGGGATTAATCCATTGGTTTTTGTGATTGTGTATGCGCTTGTGATTTGGCCTTTTTCTGAACCTGAATTGCTGTGGTGTTGACTTGAGGTGCAGGAGATTGAATCACAGTCACACACTAACCTGTGCAATCACCCAGAGTAGCCTCCTGGAAAATAAGAAAGCGACACGCTGATGAAACCAGACCGTCTCTCTGTCTCTCAGCCAATGGCCTCACATCTCCACTTCTCTGACTATGAAGTGATATAATCTTTTATTAATGGTCTGTCTCCTACATGGACGTTGACATGGAAACTATTTAATGATTTATCTCAAAGAAACATGACCATTATGCACCTGGGGGACTCTTTAGGTAGTAAGATAACCCCTCTCTTACTCTTTAGAAAAGGTTGCAAACATTTATTGGCATTCATAGGTCACATCGGAGGAGGAGGGATGTTGTTATAGCGCTGTTATCATCAGTGACTGAAGAATCTTTTGGTACAACTTCTCATGAGTTATAAACAACCAACTGGCAACAACACTGGTAATGAGTTGCCAAGGCACTAAACTATGAATATTATAAAATCATAGATGCTAAAACGAGTATTTCTGAATCATAGAATTATTAAAATGTTTTTCAGACAAAGATATTGAAACTCTGTCATTGTTGAGATTGTGTCTTAACTTTTCCTGTTTGATTTGAAGTTGTTTGTTTTGATGCTTTTCAGATGTTCTAAATCAGCATGTTTCTGTATAACCGTGGGATTTGGCGACAGGTGATGTCTTACAGAACAAATTCACCCCCTTCGACTTGTCCTTACATTTGCATTCTCACTATTTATTCTGGCCTTTGTTTCAGACATCATGTTGAGGGGGCAGGTGGCAGAAGGTTTGAGACTGGGCCTGTTTATTCTGCAAACCCCACACAGCACGGTTGAATTGGGTACAGCCAGAAACCTGGTTCGTTCTCCTACATGTCAGACCGACACAAATATGTGTATATGTTATTAGTGTGAATCACAAATATCAGAGCATCCTTTCTCCTGCAATCACCCCCATCTTGTAATTAGAGACTCCAGTGGGGCAGTAGTGCAGCCGTGCTCGGTGCTGGGCAGAGACAGAGGTAGGGGAAGGAGGACGGGAGGACGGGAGGACGGGAGGAAGGGAGGAGGGGTGGATGTGCTGCTGAATACTAACAAACTTGCTCTTTCCTTGCAACAAAGGAGCAGATGTCCTTTCTGAGTCTGTGTGTCCTCCCGGCTCCGCCGCCATGTTTTAATTTGCGTTTGGCTTTGTTACTCCCCCTGGCTCCCTATAGCAGGTTCTCAGCCCAGTGATAAAAACCACAGGAGGAAACCTGCTTTATACTCACAGACAATACTTCACCTCATCTGCTTCATTCGTGAGGGTGTGTGCTGCACTGTGTTCATGTATGCTGTGAGTGTATTTATTAATACTTAAAGCTCCATCAGATGTTTACTACGGTTCAGGAATAAAAAAAAAGGGGCAGTGACACACGTACAGAAAAGTCAGTTTCCTCCTTTAGTGAAGCTCCACTGTGGGTAAGTGAACGGCTTTTGTCCTAATGAAATGTCTCTGGTCCACATCCTGACTAATGACGTGGAGGAAAGTGCTGCCACTGACTCTCAGGTCAAACACTGCCTGGCTGCCTGGCTTCACCCTCAGCTGACTGACATTTGTTTTAGATATAATGATTTTGATGCTTTAGCTTGAGTAACCTTGCAGGTTCCATCTTGACCTAATACCATATAACATCATGGTTCATATAATAAAATGTGACTTCTGCAGTTGCCTCCAAATGCCTTGGAGCCGTGTAGCTTCTGGGCGTTTGTGTTGCGCTGACTGAGCCATTAAAGCAGTCAAAGCAGCTTCAGATAATCCCCCATGGAGGCCAGTTTGTGATACAGTATGGCACAGGGGCACGAAGCCTCCCTGGCGTGCAGGAAGACGGTGAGACCTGCCGGAGGAACTCAAAAGTTCAGATTCAAAGTCTGATGTTTGATTAGCCCAGGAAGTGTCCTGTTCGCTGCAGCGATGCCGCACATCGTGTTGCATTTTAAAAAGGGAGATTCTGACGTGTAAATGCTGCGAGGCGTTTCGTTGTCGCGTGCTGCTGCTGAGTTTGAACCAGCTTATAAATTCATTCGTAAGAGGGGTGTTAGATGCTGTGTGTCTCTGCAGTGGCGGATGCTCTGTGCTGCTCTGGGGCAGCTTTAGTATTGGCAAAACCCCAGTGAGATCTCCACACATTTAATCCACACTGTCACTGAGCCCCTCTTCTAGCAGCAGCTGGGGTTTATTCCCTAGTCCCTTCACATGTCGCTGTTTGTGTATTACTGTTAAAGGAATCTGAGATATCGCTGCTGGGGTTTAAAGCATCTTCGGTCTGCACATTGAAGCCCGGGACTGTGTCCTGTCTTTGCTCAGGTTAAATGGTCAAATATGTGTGGTCTGTTGCTGATTTCTTGTTTTTCTTGTCTTCTCCTTTCAGCGGGACGCGAAGGGACAGTATCTGTTTGACCTCATCTGTCACCATCTCAACCTGCTGGAGAAAGACTATTTTGGCATCAGATATGTGGATCCAGACAAGCAGCGGGTGAGCGAGTGTGTCTGTGTGGTTCAAGGGTTCATTATGCGCATGGAGGATCAGAAAATCAGACCATTACTACAGTAGTATACCCTCATGTATACAGTTCATATGAGTTTTTATAATAATGCTTGAAGAGTCTGACAGGCGTGACTTGTGTTTTACGTACATTGGCAATGACTCCATGATCATCATATGTCGTTGCTGTGTAACTATATCACATTTACATGCTTGGCTTGAAAAATGGGTCAGATTTGATTTAGTCTAAGACTGAGAGTCAGACTGTGGTTCTGAGTGAAAAGCCGTGTTCTTCAGTTTCTCTTATTCATGCAGCCGCTCAGATTGACCGCGGCGCCACCGGCCTCTTCCTCCGTGAGGATGTAGTGGCCCTGCTTGATTCATGAAGTATTCACAGGTTCGCAAACCGCGCGGTCATGTCCCGCTGCTGCATCTCCTGCTCTGTCACTCACAGCTATTTTGGTCGTTGCTGCTCTGGGTGGTTTGGGTTGGGGAGAGGGCAACCTGTGGGAAAGTTGGACAGACAGTCACCCGCAGCAGGTGATCTCGCTGTTCAGTCTAAACCTGTTGTCTAATCCTGCTCTCACAAAGGCGACAGACCTGAAATTAATTGAATGTCGTGATTTCGCAACAGGAAGTCACATAATTGTGAATAATATAGCCTTTACATATTGCCGTGCTTCAAAAGTGCTGTTGTAGGATGCGAACAGGTTTCCCACAAAAGCGTCAGTAGTAGCAGCCGAGCATCACAGCAACTGTCAGACAAAGTGTCAGCGCAGCGATGTATTGTGTGGATTATTCAGAGAGACGGTTTAATGACTTGCATCTATTTCTTCTTTCCATTTTCCAATGTAGCACTGGCTGGAGTTCACCAAGTCGATTGCAAAGCAAATGAAATGTAAGTACCTTCATTTGTGTTTATGTGAAGTGTTGTGTCTTTTTATTTAATTCAAATCTATTTAAGTATCCAACAAATGGTAGTTTGTTGTACACACATCAGGCAATGTATGATTTAAGCACAATTTATGCTAAATAAATAATTATAAATAATGCAACCAGTCAACACGAGAAGACAAGCTGATGCTGTAATGGGCTGTTAGTCTTGCTCTTATTGTGGGTTAGTTATATCTGAGTTTCAGAACAGTTCTGCTGTGAGTGAGTGATCGCTCAGATCAGAGGCCTCCCATCTGTTTCTTCAGTGCTCTGTGTCTGTTACCTCCAGCTCAGCCTCCGTTCACCATGTGTCTGAGAGTCAAGTTCTACCCTCCTGATCCCGCTGCTCTCAAAGAGGAAATCACTCGGTATGAACCCCCGCCGTTGCTTTTTACACTTCAGATGATTTGGTGATTTGTTTTTTGTTTTTCTCCCCCTCATTTGCTTCAGCTTAACAAATTGAAAAAGAGCCGTATTTTTCATGAGCAGGCTGCCATCGTTTGACAAACCTGTGAAAAGCAGCTGCATTTGTGCCTTTGTTTTTGCCTGTAGTGTAGATTAAGCTCTGAAGTGTTTCGACACAGAAAACATGTCTGTTTCTTAAATATTATTTATGTCCCCACATATTTAAAATGCCCGACTTTTTCACTGTCTAACCCATTATGATAAGTATTACACAGTCTGTAAAAGCGGCCTCTAAACATTACCTGCCTGGAACATTAAAAGCAGCAACAAGCAAGATAATCATATATAAATACACAGACTTCTCCGACTGCTGCCTGTAGCAATCTACTGAATGAATGCACGTATACACCACTGAGGGGGAGGAGTAATGACATGAAATGTGCAGCACATGTGTGTAGGTAACGATCTAAGCCGATAGCGAGGCGGAGGGGCCAAGGGTGCTGAGGGAGAGTGGGGAGTGGTGGCGTGATACATGATGATGAGAGTGGAGAGGGCAGAGCTCAGTGCAGACCACACACAGAGGAAGAGGCCAAAGAAATCAATCACACGTGAAGCTTTGACATGTAGGTGCACTGGCTCTCCTCCCACTCACGCTACAGACAAAACTCAGTCTGACCGTGTCGTTATTCAATAGGTAAACATCACAAGTCTTAGTATGATCAGTTCATTTAATATGTTCGTCACCTGTGCCTATAAAAGCGTGAACCAGATGTTTTGTCATACAATCAAAACACACATTTTCAGTGTCTGAAACCTGCTGCCGTGTGAGCAGCGTGTCAGACAGAAGCAGCTCCATTCAGGAAGCGTCGACAGCCTTTCCTAAGGCCTAAATGGCCTAGATAGAGATGGATAAATGTCTTACTCTGAAGAATCTCTGTGAATGTTATAGTAAGAATAACAATACAGGCATCGTCGTCGCCATCCTGATATTTGCTGCACACGTCTGTCTTGGAGTAAATTCGTGCTTCCAGAGCTGATTGGATGGGTGGCTCTGAAACTAGGCTGGAGGCTTTAAGAGAAGCGTGGCGTCGGTTGCAGCTTTTCCCCCGGGGCCTTCCTACCCTCCTTTCCCCGGAACAAAACCCTCTTTTCAGCTAAATCAAAAAGAAATATTCAAACCACCAGTGGGGTAAACGTGAACTCTGCAGCCTTTGAGGCTTTTCGGGTCTGTTGTTATCCTGCTCCAGCGCAGACATGATCTTCTAGTGTGTTTTTACTGTAACGAACATGGTTAGTATTCTTATGAGCAGGCTCGTCAGATTCTCTGAGGCGGGTTTCTCCCTTTTTGTGCAGATATCTTGTCTTCCTGCAAATCAAGAGAGACCTCTACCACGGACGGCTCCTCTGTAAAACCTCGGACGCGGCCATGTTGGCTGCCTACATCCTTCAAGGTAATGGATGGTGACAGCTGGAAACACCTTGCGCCCCTGTTTCCCCTCTTACTCGGGACTAGAGGTCACCGGACAAACCTACCTAAGCAAGAGATTAGAGAAAATGTAACAGTATATGCCTGCAGTGGTTTTTATTCTTACTGAGTAAGATTATCTTCGCTTTAAGACACAGTATAGACATTTTACACAGATTAGATCAATAGATATTCACTCTATAAAAGTGCAAATGTTATCTTGCACTTGTGCTGTACGATAACCAGTTTAACGGATTGTACTCGCTGTAATTACCGGGAAAACACGCTTAATTATGAAGTCTTTGAATTGCTTATGTAGCATTTTATCGTCCCATTTTATCACCACGCAAAATAGTGCACAGACGTAAACAAAGGCACAAACACACACAAGGTGCTGTGGCCCAGCTAACATCACAGAAAGCTGTTTGAGGGGAGTCAGGTCCTCGGGAAGAGGAGCTGATGAATTAAAGATGGGCTCCCTGGACAGCCCCTCCTCGCAGTGAGAAATCAGCATCAGGGTCATCCGAGGAGGAGCAGTGTGCCGTGAAGAGATACAAATAATCCCGAGCATGTCGGCCTCTCTGTGTGGGCAAAGGCACAAACTGTGGACATCACTTTAACTTTTATTTACTCTGAATGTGAATATGTTTAACATTTACCTTTTTCCCCTTCCTCCCTCCAGCTGAGATCGGTGATTACGACCCTGGGAAGCATCCGGAAGGCTACAGCTCCAAATTCCATTTTTTCCCCAAACATTCTGAGAAGCTGGAACGCCGCATTGCTGATATACACAAGACAGAGCTAATGTAAGAGACAACATATCCCGTAAAGCCAACATCGGCCTCTCCCTCTGCATCCTGTGCCCATTTGCAGTAGAACCAACACTGGACGTCTTTTGACATTTAAGTAACCGACGTAATGGACAACCGCCGGCCTGTAGCAGGGCGGCCACACCGATTACCGTGGAATGTTAGAGTGGAAAGCAGATAAAAGCACTTTCTTCCCCACTACCCACTCAAATATCACAGTCAGATTGTCTTGAGGTCAACTGAACCAAGCAGCGGAGCAGAGGAGTGTAAGTGATCAGACACACGTGCAGAGGCTCGTCTTGCTGTTCTGACGTACAGCAGGTATGACTCTGCTGACTAGCGTTTCTCACTTTATCATTTCTAAGGTGCATGGGCCACTGTCTTACTGAGTCTGGTTTGGTGGAAACATGGTGAGACTCTGCCGCCCACTAGTGGTTAATTCCCTCTTCACTACCAAGTGAACGCTGCTGCACCACAAATACACTGATTTGGCTGTAAAATCAAGATAAGCGACATTTTGCAGCATTCAAAGTATAATCCCATCTGTTGTTTCTTCAGATGATCTGAGCTGATCTAGACTTAATTTTGTCTTTCTCTGCTATAACTTTTCCAGTCTCTCCAAATTAATGTGTGATCCCACGTTGATTGACTTTATTTGTGCGTCTGTCTGGATGTTCGACACTAATGACTCATACAGATGTCTTGGTGTGTTGTTGCTCTCCCTCAGCGGGCAGACTCCTGAAACATCAGAGCGAAATTTCCTACAGAAAGCCCAGATGCTGGAGACATATGGTGTTGATCCACACCCATGCAAGGTTTTTTTAAGCACTGCACTAAATTTAGACACTAAATAGTTTAAAAAAGCACAAACTAAACATATGCTTGACTTGTGTTTTTCAGGATGTGTCTGGGAACCCGGCTTTCCTCGCCTTCACACCGTTTGGTTTCGTTGTGCTCCAGGGAAATAAGAGGGTGCATTTTCTCAAATGGTGAGTGAAACATGCAGCCTTCTCTTACTGCATGTCTATAAGACAGACAGACAGACAGACAAGTAGCTGAACACCAGCATGGACTGATGGATTGTTACCTGAGTTGACATTGTGTGCGCAGGGCTTTGTAGGAGCATGTTGATGGCTAATTACAGCAGCTAGGATTTAGGCAGTGGCTCATAGCAGCCTCTACGTGTAGAACAGCTACTGATACGGCTTCAACAAGATGCTAAATTATGATGGAATGCATATGTGATGCAGTATTAGTCTTGCTGTCTGTTCACTCAACCTGAGAAGGTCATTGTTACAATAATGATGACAGCTGTGTTTGCTGTGTTCGTTCGCCTTTGGCAGCACTCAGGTTTCTCCCACTCTCTATTCAGCCGTCTGCAGGGAATATTATCACGTATTTGTTTTGTCAGCCAAACACGTTGCTCCGTGGCTGTTTGTGTGATCTCAAAGTGGTTGTCATGAATATTTAAAGAGACTGTGGCGTTCTGTGTCTGCTCGCTGGTTGTGTGACTGCCGCTGCGCTCTCTCGCTGACAGGAACGAGGTGACCAAGCTGAAGTTCGAAGGCAAGACGTTTCACATATATGCAAATCAAAAGGAGGTGAGAGCAACAAGTGCAGGATGTGGAGGGAGGGGGAGCATTTATTTAATGACACTGCAGATCTTGCCTTTTGAGTCTCAGGTTGATTTATATTGTCCTGCACTGTCTCCTATTTCTAACGTGCAGGACAAAAAGATCATCTTGACGTACTTTGCACCCACACCTGAGGCTTGCAAGCACCTTTGGAAGTGTGGCGTGGAGAACCAGGCTTTCTATAAGTGAGTGAATAAATCCTCTTTCATTTCTTTTATTGCTTTTAACACCGTGATGTGGTTAAGTGCTTCATTGTCCCCCTGAGTGAGTGCTAACGCCTTGGTCCCCTCGGGTTGTTTATGAGTGGAAAATCAGGTGTGAGCTGCTGCTGACCTGCAGTGAATGAATGTGCACTGGCACGAGACTGCAAGCACTTCAGCACTTTTTCTCAGATATGGCTGTTGAATAAAAGTGTGGCTCCCATCTGCAGTTAAAAGAAAAAAACAGAAAGCAATCTAGCTGATTGCTCAGGTGATGTACTGGAGGAAGGAGAAGAGGGCGGACAAGCGACAGGCTAAACGTTGTGTTGGGCAATTAGCAGCTGCCTGCATCATTTCATAGAAAAAGCATTGATCCCTGCTGTTTCTCTTTTTCTGTTCATGCTCTCACTTTTTCATCCTGCTCTCCGTTTGAACTTATGTGCACTAAACTTCACTATCCCCCTTTTTTTTTCTTAAAATCTCCCATCAGGCTTGAGAAGTCAAGTCAGGTGCGCACGGTGTCCAGCAGCAACCTGTTCTTCAAGGGCAGCCGTTTCCGTTACAGGTAGAGTAAACGCCAGAGCTGCTGATGACAGGGAGGGGAGGACACTGCAGGAAGTCTCCAGCTGGAGGTGCAGGGAGGTGTTCCCAGGAGATGTGGCCTTCTCGGCCTTCTGTGCTGTAACGTCAGCCCACTGTGCCGGAGGATAGGACTGACACCTTACGAGACAGAGAACACAGAGAACAAATGGGGGGGGTTGACCACATGACGTAGAGGAACTGAGAGGAAGGATTTGCATGTATGCTACACAGTGACGTGTAGGGATAAATATGTACTATTATTATACTAGTTGAATTTGGATTTATGATAAAAAATAATGTTCATTCAGGATTTTGAGTTGGGCAGTAATGTCCATTAAGCAAATCTGGTCATTTCCATGCACACCGGTGACATAACAAGCCAAGTCAGTGAAATGTTGAGTTAAAGGGCAGGAATCATGATCATTGTTTTGATATTTCTGCCTGAAAGTCTGTGTGTGTGTGTGTGGGGGTGTGCGTGTGTGTGCGTGTGTGCCTGCATTCGTCTGACTGGCGGTAATTCAGTTACGTGTAGCTGAATTCGCCGGGTCATGGTGCCCGTTCACTGTACTCATCCACCTGTTTCATGATATTGTGTCACCAGGTTGCGTGGCTGTGTGAGCGCTGAGTGTGTGTGTATGTGAAACTCATCCTGAGCATCGTCTCTGTGCTTTATAACAGTGGACGAGTGGCAAAAGAGGTGATGGAGCAGAGTGCCAAAATCAAACGCGAGCCTCCAGAAATACACAGGTAGAGTTGTAACCCAGGAGACGACAGAATGCTCTCGATCACATTTTCCTTTTTTTCCTGTTATTTTGTTAGGCACCAAGCTACTGTAAGATGTCTTTGAATCAGCAGCACCTACTCACTGCCTCCACTTGGAGCTGCTCTTCAGTGCACTGATGCGTGCGCATCTGTTTCTGTGTGCGTCTCCGCAGGGCTGGCCTCGTGCCAAGCAGAAGTTGTCCGTCCATCACGCACGGGCCTCGCCTCAGCAGCGTACCGCGCACGCGTCGGAGAGCTGTGCACATATCCATCATGGAGGGTAAGAGAATGTCGCCCTCACGCTTCAGCTGGAGCTCGGGGGGCTCAGACACCATGTAGTGAAAACTGCATGAAACAGTAACGGTCATGTGTTGTCTTGTGAATATTGTGGGACAACAATAAACTGGCAAACGTTTCAAATTGATTAAGGAAACATGAATCGTGAGAAAACTCACTCACACATACTCTACACAGCCGCACACACACAGCGTAACTGGAGCTGTTTGGCCCACTTCATGCTCGTGGTGGTGGGACACATTGCAGGTGTGTGCGTCAGTCAGCACTTCCAAGTCGCGTATGTGCTGAAATCTTTTGTGCATATGTTGTTGTGGCTGCTCGGGTCTTTATTCGGCCCATCTGCAGGGTCCTGGCCCAGAACAGGTGGCTCAATGCCTGTGAGGAGACGGACCCAGCGGGTGAGGAGGCCTGCGTGACAGTGAGACACTTTAGTCTTTGTCTTTCTACTTTGTACTGAAGTTCTTTGTACACTGAGATAGACAGAGGTCAGCAGCAGGTGCACTGAGTCTTTGTGGCTTTAAGAGTCATAGGAGCTTTTTACCTTCAGTCTGTGCTGACTGGGTGTCTTACATTGGTATTAATACCCCGGTTGAAAATAGCCCAGCTCTTCTACTCCATGTATGTCTCATATGGGGTGGGGCCAAGCAAGCCAGGCCAATGCTGGCAGTCTCAGCATTGCTGCAGAAACCCAGCGTTTCGCCTTACACTCTGTTCACCGCAAACAACAACTAAGACAGAACCCTTGACCCCCAACGCGCTCACACAGCGAGACTGTGGCCTGGACTCTGGGACGGGGAGCATAACGAGGGGACAAACGCGCTGCAGCCATGGTGAAGTGTCTGATCCGTATCACCACCCGGGTGAACGTCCACCTGCGTATGATCAACCACTGCTACCGCGACGTGAAGGTTCGGGTGCTGAGCCTGGGGCCTCGCATGCTGGGCAAGGCCCTCGGCGTGTTGCCCCTGTATCCGGCCCTGACGGGGCAGCAGGAGTCTGGCAGCGTCTCCCCGCTTCCAGCCATTCCGCTGCCTTGCGTTCAGCCCAGCAACCTGCCAGGTAAATCATGACCTCCCTTTGCTGTACAGCGGCATTTAAGTGGTGGGACGGTCTCAGCCAGTGAGCGGCATCTCTCTGTGTGGCCGTGGTATTTAACCGTATGCTGGTTGGATTTGGTTCATTCAGTTTTCACAGTGCTGCTACAGTTAATGTTCTAGTAGATAACATGTCCTTCTTATTTTAGTTGCTTCCCATCAAGTTCCCATGAGCTTTAGATGTTGAGTCGATGTTGACTGCACGTTTTAAAGCTTTTTGTTTGGTATCAAAGCTTGAATTTTAAACTCTCCTCTGTATAGTTGGGGGTGTAGTGTTGCAGCTGTGACGTTGTGGAGAATGTGTTGTCGTCAGCAGGGAGCTCAGCCCCAGCTCGTCTTTACTGACAGTGTGGACGGGCCTTCGAGTCCTGTGCTGTTCCTTATGCCGCAGAATGAAGGGCAGCTCTACAGGCACAGAGATCATACATTGAAATAGTTGGCATTTGTTTAGCCTGGCAACAATTGTTTATTCTACAATTGCTCTTGTAGTGGAGAAATATTATGTTTCCCACTAAGCCTGGAAGCCTCATATCAACTTCTTGTCGTGTGTGGATGAGCAGCAAACAGAGACTCAAACAGGGCCTTGATGTGCTACTAAGATTTGTTTCTCAGCCAGTGAGGACGTGTTCAGTCTTTGATGTCTCCTCTTTAAATCATAAAAACATATGTTGACTTTGTGTCCACATTGTCTGTTTACTCTTCTTCTTTGTGGACATTCACGCGTTTACTGTAATTGGCTACGTGATAACGTCTTTCATTAGAGATAATTGGGCGTCAGCTCACGAGCATTCAGTAAAATGACGGCGTCTCCAGTATAAGATCACGTTCCTTCCTCTTCACCATCTCCCCGTTTCTCTCTCTGAACCCTCCACAAGGTCTGGAGTCCCTGCGTGACAGTGCCCACTCTACACCGGTGCGTTCAGTCTCCCACGGGGAATCCTTCATGCCGCGGTCCCGGAGCCAGGCCACAGACGCCAGTGAGGGGATGGCAGTGATCTCGGACGAGGCCTACAGCCCGTCGGACAGCGTCCTGCCCACGCCGGTGGCCGAGCACAGCATGGAACTGGCCGTCTCGCGTCAGATCAACGGGGCGCCCTGCAGCATTGAGGAGGAGAAAGAGTCGGAGGCGGGCACCCCCATGTACGGGGAGGGGAGGGATTTTGGTGTGGATGGTAGATCTGCTCAGAAGGGTGCAGGGGGGGACTCAGCCCTCAGCGAGGTGGAACAGGTGAATAAGTTTGTCTTAAGTGTCCTCCGTTTGCTCCTTGTGACCATTGGACTCCTCTTTGTCTTGCTCCTCCTCCTCATCATCCTCACCGAGTCAGACCTTGACATAGCATTTTTACGTGATATCCGCCAGACGCCCGAGTTTGAGCAGTTCCATTACGAATACTTTTGTCCCCTCAGGCGGTGGTTTGCCTGCAAGCTCCGCTGGGTGGGCGGGTTGCTCATTAACAAGTGAGAGTGAGGTCGTAGAGTTCGTAAACCTGTCAGGGCTCTGTGAAGACGGTTAGGACTCCGGAGTGATGGAGGGCAGCCTCGTCCCAACCATGAACCCTGCTTCTCCCATCATCCTCCTGCAGACACAGCTTGGACCACTCCTGGTAACACTGGGCCAGGATCTCTTCTCCCCTCCTCCACTTTGAGTTAACCCCACCCACCCAAACCCTTTTGCTTGGTTTACTCAATTTTCTTTTTTTCTACAAAACCAGAAGACTTTTTTGTTTTGATTTTTTTTCATTTCGACTCATTTCAGGTAGTTTATTTTTTCAATAACTTAATTAAAACCTGAATGAAGGAACTGGGAATTTTTAAACAGTTCCTTTTATAGGAACGGGAGATTTTACTGCAACCCATGAGTGTTGCTTCCACTTGTTATTTATTGCTTTTAAACATGTATTTGCATAAGAAAAGAACAGGAGATGCTAAATGGTAATCGCGGAAGTAGGTTTGTTACTAAAGATGGATGTTAAGTTAAAGTTGATAGGTCAACTGCTGTGAAGTATTTGTAAGTAGAACAGTTTTTACACTATTTCATAAGAAGAATGAATTCAACTAGATAACCAGCAGTTGGAAGTAAAAACAATCTGATGACTAATAGTGAAGGTTTGTGAAGGAAAGCACACAGGGTGATAACCAAATGCCTTTTATGGAGCAGCTGTGTGGATTGTTTTAGGACACAATTGAACGTTAGGATACCGTGGTGTACAAAGCAAACCGGTAAAGATCAGTGTTGTTTTTCTAACATTTTCTAAGGACACTGTCCAATAAACCAGTACCAGTCGTGTTATGTGACCCAGTAGTGTCAGATCGCTTAGAGACGTGTTCATGACGAGCAATGATTCACTGGCACCAATAGATACTAGTCTAGATAGATGTGCAATGCTGATTTTAATAATTACAGTACATACTTCTGAATGTGCCCCTTTGTTCAATTCTGTTCAGTTTTATTTTATTTGAATTTTTCATTAACTTGAAATTCTTTGTATGAAGAGTTTATGGTTTATTTTGGTTTCATCAACTCTGTTTATGTATACTATATTATTATTATTAGAATAAGAGCAATGATGTACTTTTTGTAAAGATTAGTTTGTTTCCTAATATATATTGACAGGTTTTCCATGTATATTTTAACAGAACTGAAATGTTATTTTGTTATTGCAGATTAAATTATACCTTTTTTAGCGCTGTGTTTCAGTAAGGTCAGAAACGTTGATGGAAATGTGAAAGGAGGGACTAAAAAAAATCTAAAACAGGGTCTTCATCCAGATCACACTTCTCACCAGTCCACCAGCATCAATATGGAAATCACATACCACCGCAAATACCAAATAATCCAAAAACCACACATTCACCCGTCACAACTTTACTGGATCTTATTTTACTTGAAGACTTAGAGGTGACCGAGAGCCTGACTGATGCTTGATTTGCACCAAACAGTAAAATTCCTATTTTGACAACTATAATATTAGTTGCAGCCCTAAACAAAATATTTTGTAGTAAATAAATTAAGGCTGAAGAATAAATGGGTGTAAAGTTAATAAGGGTTGTATCTCCTTGAGGTACCTCGTGCACTTTCTTCTGAATTATGTCCTAATTAATTTTCATATCAAGCCTAGATTAAAGCAAATACTAATATATATTGTATAAGAATATAATATATATATAAACCAATTCTGGCAAATAGTGTCTGCGCTTTGATTTGTCGGTCAGGCTCTAGACTCTTCTGCCTCATAGCTGCAGGGAGCAATAATTGTCATGGCTGCTGGATTGTGGGTAAAATCAGTTTTTTTGTATTGCGCGTCTACCTCCTGTACCGTGCAGGTGCAAGTTAGTGTGTCTGCACGTAGGCTCGGAAACAAGACTTGAGGTGATAGGGGTGGAGGTTTAGGCAGAAAATGGTAAAATGTTTAAAATGAGAGAGAGGATTGTAGGAGTGAAAAGTGAAATGGCATGAAATGAATGAAAGAGGTAGAGAAGGCTGAAGGAAAGGGGAGGTTGGGGTGATCAGTCTGCTTCATTCAACGCGGGGTTTGATAATAAACTGTTTCAGCCTTCCACTGTAGTTCCCACCCCACATCACATACCTGCTCTATCGGAGGCCCAGTGGTGCTACAGTACCTTCGTTGCTCCTGTGTAATCTGAGCCTGTCGGTCGTTGTAGTGCTGACCACAGAGTAGTGCGCAACCTGGCGATGTGGCTGGATCCACTCCTGTAGCTCATTACCCTCCTCAAACCACGGTTAAGCTGTGATGGAGGGAGCTGCCCGTAAAACCATTAGAGCTGGCAAGCAGCAGTGCAGTTGATCGTTTTTGACGCAGACCCATGCAGTGAACGGCACACGTCTTCTAAGCAGGGGTGGAGCAGAGTGGGAGGCTCGACGTTTCTGTGTCCGTACATACTTTATATTTATTACTTCACTACTGACATGAAGGTCAACGTGACCGGCCGGTCCAGCTCGCTGAGATGTCTGTGAAGGTGTTTCTCATATATTTATCAGCATTATGTAGCTTCTATGGTCTGGGACATGCAACAGTTTAAAAAAGGCAGCATTATTCAAGGAGCAATAACCAGCTGTGAGAGCAAAAAGATTTACAAACTTGTGTATGAACATCTAATGTGGAAAATGTGCTGTTTTTAGAAAAATGTACCAAATTGCTGTTGCGCTGACTCTAAACAACGATGTGACCACTGAGATAGTTGGTTAATGTTGCATTCAGGCATATTTTATAAAAACCTGTTTTTCCATGGAGATCACGTGTGTGGATGTTGGTTCTGCTTGTTTTTCTTATTGTTTTCACTGGGAGGTGACAGAGTTCCCTGGACCCTAAAGCTGAAGGAGGATCATCCCCGTGAACCGCACGACACTCAAGCTGTACGGGGAAACAGCCGAAACAGATCTGTCTCAATTTGTCTTGCAGGCACATTTTCCTGTGACAAATCTAACTTTACATTTCAATTGCTGTGTCATGCCTACACATTTTCTGTTCTTTTCCACGAGGTGGCTGATGTGTGATGCTCATGCAAAATACAACGTGAAGCATTGATTGTTGGATTTAAACTGAATATACAAGGACGGCTTGATAACGGAACACCTGCATGATACAGTAATGTAATTTCAACCAAGAAACAAACCCTACACTTGTTAAACCAGTTGCAATGAGTTTTTACTAAGGCTGTAGAGGTTTGAGTTCATATCTGAGTTTGGGTTTTGAGGCCGTTGACCTGAACTGCACTTAACTGAGGCGTTTTTTGTTATTTTGCTGGATATTTTCAGCAATTATCCCAATAATGAAGTCAAAGCCCTTTAGATGTACAACATACTCTGCATTTTAGTTGTGATGATTGCCTCTTTGCAGTTTTTGAGAGATTTTTTTTTTTTTAAATATACATGGATGGAAATGCATTAAGTAAGTAAGTAAGTAAGTTTTTATATGACCAGAAACAAATGATTTATGCACAATGGACTACCTGAAACCTGTCTTTGTCTAGAGTCCATGTCACACTGACGTGGATGATGCAGAGAGAAAGCAGGACTTGGTGACAGTCATAACCAAAGATGGTTGTATCTGCTCTTTGCCCCTCGGTCAGCTCCCGGTGAACAGGCCCTCACACAGCCATGCGCACACATCAGTGAGTGTATATGCATATCCATGTCTGGTGGTGTGTAATGCAGTCAGCATCATCCTCATCCATCAGAGGTTGCTGTTTAATTATGTTATATATACGAGCATATATAAATCCATGTGCCAAATCCCCTTCTTGTTCAGTCTGATCCATTCCAAACCCATGTTTGTACTATAAGTAACTTCTGTACAAGTCAGTATGAAATATTGTTTCTCTCCCATAGTCCCTTGTAACTGGTGCCATTAATTAAAACGATTCAAACTTGAAATAAACACTGAATAAAATGTGTTCATGTGTGGTTCTGCCTGTAGTTTTGTGGAACAAAACAAAATGACCACAGACCACTTGAATCCACATTTATTAGAAAAGTCTTAAATACAAAAAAAGATCTTCAAAAGAGACAAAAACTTTACAATAATAAACCTGTGCAATACATACATATCTACATAACATAAATACACGTTTATTACTTTCACTAGAGTTTCAAGAGTTATTACAACTTTTACTATTACTACATGTGTGAAAAGGCTGGTTTTAGGAAAGGCCGTGTGTTGGTTTGAGGGGTTGGGACACTCAGGAAGCCCGGCCTCCTACCTGCAGATGCATCTGCTGCAGAGTTTCTGGACCCACGACCTGCAGCTTTTGATCCACCTCTGGAGCTGGAGGATGACCAAGACTTATTGCTGCTGTAGCCACGACTGATGAAAAAAAATAGATGGAGAGAGAAACAGGTTTTAGGTTTTGTGTGTTTTTTTATTTTGTGATGGGATAGAACGATAACGCTATACAACAGACCCTTTAGAATTGAAACTTGTGTTGCCATATCCCTTTTTCTTCTTGGAGTACTTGAAGAATGGAGCTTTCTTCCTCTTTTGTCCTTGTGCTGCTTGATTACGGAAGTATGTTGAGGATTCTGTGTCATCCTCGTCATCATAATCTATCTGTGCGCGGCCGCGTGTTGTGTCTATCCAACCGTCTCCACCACTCTCAGTCTGCTCCTCTGCTACAGAGACAATGTAGGAAAGTCACAACACTGCACAGAAAACCAACGTCAGTGTAAACATGTGGTGCAGGAAGACGAAGTGAGGTCCCTTACCAGGTAGCTGCCACTCAGCGTACTTCTGTAGGACCTGAATGACTTCAGCTCCATACTTTTCCAGTTTGTCTTCTGTCACACCATCAATTTGCAGCAGAACCTCAGGGTCAGAGCAAAGCTTCTCTGTTCAGCCAGAAAAAATGTCACGTAATTAAACGCTTGCTATGATGTCATATCAGACGGGCTCAAAAAAAAAAAAAGCAGTTTCAGAAATTACCAGCGATCTTTTTTAAGGTGGCAGTGGAGAAGATGTTGTAATAGTGAATGCCAAATGCTTTCCCCAGCTGCTTGCACAGATCTGTTAGCTCCTTCAGACACTCTTGAACCATCTTCTCTCTCTGCGAGACATTTTTGGCCACAGCAGCTTTGTGTTTCCTGATGCTAGACGCACTCTCAGTCTCATAAAACTCCACCTGGGAGAGGACACACGCCAGTTAACGTCAAGTGTTTTTATAAGCTCTTCACGTCGGCTGTAAGACAGATAACATGACCTTGTTACCTGCATGTGCCCAGACAGCACATTCATGGCTTTCGGTCCAGCAGAGATATAAGACACAGCTTGACCATTAACCGTGATGTAGAGATCCTCAACGAGAACGTTGTCCAGAACCAGTTTTTTGAAGAGACGGTCAGCGTTGTGTCTGGAGTACGCTCCTCCCATCCCAAACATTCCTGTCTGTATCTTTGCAGACTTTGACCCTGAGAGATTTGAAAAAGTTCCCCACATGAGAAAACTTAAAGCTCTTACACATACACAGATACAAGCTGTGAATAGCTGTACAGGACAAACCTGCAAATCTATTGTTGCTATATATATATATATATATATATATATAGCAACAATAGATTTGCAGGTTTGTCCTGTACAGCTATTTATATATATATATATATATATATATATATATATCAACAATAGATTTGCAGGTTTGTCCTGTACAGCTATTTATATATTTATATATATATATATATATATATATATATATATATATATATATATATATATATATATATATATATATATATATATATATATATATATATATATATATATATATATATATATATATATATATATATAGCAACAATAGATTTGCAGGTTTGTCCTGTACAGCTATATATATATATATATATATAGCAACAATAGATTTGCAGGTTTGTCCTGTACAGCTATATATATATATATATATATATATATATATATATATATATATATATATATATATATATATGAATGTTCATGTACTATACCTATGAAAATATCCACCAGCATGTTCAGAGTGAGTCGGTTTTGCTGAGCAGTCTTGCCAAACCTTGCTCCGACTTTCTCACAGTTCTCCTGGACAAACCTCACAATCTTCTTGACATCCTCAGTAACGTTTCTCATCTTGTATTGCTGCATGTGAGAACATTCGACTTGTTGAAACAATCAGGCAGATTTTGAATTTGTGATCAAAACAAGAAATGAGGAGAAACTCCTACATTGGGTTTGGCGCAGTTGTCACAGCTGACATCGGGGTGCTCCTTACAGAAGCTTTTGTTGAATTTCAGCTCGCCAAAATAGGCGAGCAGCTGAATTCTTCTGCACTCCATCACGTTCTCACAGAAGTGCACCATGCTGTGGAGGTTGTTGTAATGAGTTGCCTTCGTGTGTCTGTCACCTTCTCTGTCCACTGTGGCGGAAAAAAAAAGAAAAGACTAAACTTATCTCAAAGTATTCATATATTAAACTACACCCAGTCTATTTTATAGGGGAAAATCATAGAGGAAAATAGTTAACTGTAGGGGATCTATGAGTAAATTTCTCACATGAAAAATATTTTATTTCTAAGTTTTGAACATAGAAATAATGTTTTGTGATATTTCTGCCACATACTGCTGATAATCCTCTTGATACGGTGGACATCAGTGTATGAGTAGAAGAGAATACAGTGAGAGATCTCGCCATCTCTGCCAGCTCTTCCTGATTCCTGGTAGTATCCCTCCACTGACTTGGGAAGACTGGCATGAATCACGTAGCGCACATCAGGTTTGTCAATGCCCATTCCAAAGGCTATGGTGGCACAAATGACCTGGTAAAGGGGACCATTTGTTTATATTTATGCCATTTCCTTTGTATCAAATTGTGAGTTAGTGGTAGTTAGTAGTGAGTGTGGTGGCGGCACCTGGCAGCCGTCCTGATTAATCCACTTGCTCTGCACATATTCTCTGTCACCGTCACTCAGTCCGGCGTGATACGACAGAGCCAATATCCCCGCTCTCTGCAGACTCTCAGCCATAGCATCACAGTCATTACGGGAAAGGCAGTACACAATCCCAGAGTCTCCTGCAACACGGACAATGATGAATAAAGTAAGGGTCATGCAAACACAACCAGGTGGACTTTTTACTAGCCCCCCCCCCTTTTTTTCCATTAATTGATTTTTGTATCAACAGTAAAACAATAGTGTAATGTAGCCTTAATAGAAGAAGAATGGTTTACGTGGATAGTGCTTCTTGATCCAGCTGATGCATTCCTCATCAACCTTTTTGGGTTTCTTAGGCAGCACAGCATACTTCAGGTTTGTTCGGTTGAAACTCATTGTAAACCTAAAAAGAAATCAGACAGAAAATGTGCAAGTACTGCTGACTGAAAGAGAACCAGTGTTAAAAACATAAACAGCATCACGTACACTTGTGGCCGAGTCATGTTCAGCTGGTTGAGGATATCTTTCTGGACGCGTGGGGTGGCCGTAGCTGTCAGAGCCATCATTGGCACGTTGGGGAATTTCTGACGCAGTTCATGCAGCTTCTTGTAGTCGGGACGAAAATCGTGGCCCCACTAAAACATTCAAGGTCACGCGATGATTCACAAATGCTGCTGCAAAAATTATACCACTTGATGCATAGTGTAGGTTACGTATGAACTAAAAGCAGAGTGACTCACCTGACTGACACAGTGGGCTTCATCAATGACAAATCGGACTAAAAGGCCTCGTTCGTACAGGTTATGTAGGGCGGAGATCAGCTTGTTACTTGCACTCACCTTGGGGAGAAGACACAGTTAGATACTCTCATCACAACAAATATTACAGACTTTAGACTTCTCACCTTTTCAGGAGTGACATAGAGCAGTTTAATGATGGGGTCTTTCCTTGAGAGTTGCATATAAATCCTTGACGCTTCACTGTCACTTTTACCACCAGAAAGACTTGTTGCTGGAATCTGAAAAACCATGAACCATTATACACACATATAATACATATCTTTGTTATTGTATATTTCACGTTCTCTGTGATATAAAAGGAGCAGCACATGCCGATATACTTACATCTAGAGTAGTGAGTTTCTGGACCTGATCCACAATAAGTGACTTCAGAGGGGAGATGACCACAGTGACTCCTGGCGACACGCAGGCAGGCAGTTGGTAACACAGGCTTTTACCTCCACCTAAAACACATTAGTTACAGGGAAATGAACATCGTTACTGCAGTTGGTCCAGAGCGGCAGTGTGTTTTTCATTATTTGTGACCTTTACCAACCTGTGGGCATCAACACAAATGTGTCTTCTCCCTGAAGTGTTGCATTAATCGCTTCTAGTTGATTAAACCTGAACTGATGTAAACCAAAACGCTTGTGAAAGATCTTCATCATTTCCTGTGAGTAAGGGAAGTTGAACCCTCTAAATCGATCATGGGCTGGGTTCCTGAAAGTGGGCTCTGCAATTGAAAACAATATTTCAGTATTCACAAAATTCTTCAAAAATCAGAGCATGTATTTAGCAAGCATCTCAAAATCATTCACAGGTAATAGTTTACACATTCAAAGAATACTGATTAGATATTTCAGTGCATAACCCATTTACCAGGGGAGCAGATCTTTGAAGACTTTGGTGTAGAAACAGGTGTTGTTGGTTTCTTTTCCCATAAAGGTTTGCTTGATTGATCCTCTTTGATTCTTGTAGTCACAGTGCTGGAGTTTTGTCCAGCCAGTGATGAGGGTGGGGGCTCATCAAAGTATTCAGGGATATCGGTGTCATTAAAGTCATCTATGTCAAAGTCATCAAAATAAAAGTCATCGGGTTCTATGTCTTCTGAAGCAGTGTTTACTGGGATATTTGATTTGTTCTTTACAACAGTTTCTGGCTTCTTGGGTGAGAAGAACAGGTCTGAATTATCTAGGTCTGTGGCTGTTTTCTTAGAGAAATTAAAAGATGGTTTTGTCAGACTGTAGGTCGATGGAGAATCGCAGACAGACTCGTTTTCCATATACGTTGTCCCACTGTCTTTACTGTGGAAGGGCTGCACGTCAGTGATGCTGCCAGAGTGATCAGAGTCCACAGAGATGACTGAAGCTCTTCTAATTTGAAGAAGTTCTTTGGGGTCCACTGACACAGGGTTGCTAGATGACATGACACTAGATGCACAGCTCCAAGCAGATTTTTCTTTTGTGCCAAGTTCAGAAATCACAGTGCTGTCTGGCTGCTGCATCCTGAAAACGGCATCGCCACCTGTTGCCAGTATCCTCTTCCTGCAAGAGAAAACCAGATGATTACAATTATTATTATACTGGAATAAAATACCCATTAGTGCAAAGCTGTTGCAGTGATGCACAGACCTTTGAGCTCTTGTGAGTAAAAGCTCATTTCCACAGGACAGAGCTATTAGCTCATGTTCAGGGATGGAATCAACCAGAGAACAAATTGTCTCCATGATGCTGAGGAGCTGCTCATCTAAGAGATGATCAGTGACGGAAACAAAGTTATCAAACATGAATTACATTGCATAATACAAACATGAGTGCAAATAATGAACAGAAGAAGCTTAACACCCACTTGTTTTATCTCTTGAATTGTAATTAGAAGGTTCATGTACTGTTTTGACGGGTCCTTTTGACAGCGGAGGACAGTCACTGTATTCATCATCAGCTGATTTCGATCTATTTGAATAAAATATCTCTAATAATTTATCATCCAGATAAAAACAAACCTCATATGAGTCTAAATCTTTTCTTTTGATAACTAGTACAGTTGCCAGAAAAAGAACATTTGGCAGCAAGTACAACTTACTGACAATATAAAGTGAAAAAACATTTCACAGAGATGACTCATCAAATTCACAAATGTATGTATGAAGACCAGTGTAATACAGAATTAACAAAAAAGCTGACCTTGTCTTTAATGTTGGTGTAGTATGAGAGACCTCATTCAGTACTGGTGAAGGGGGAATGTAATCAAAGTCATCTTCTGGCTCGGAGTTATCAATCTCTATTACCTTTGGTTTGGTCCATGCCTCATCATCTAAAAAAGATTTATTAAAATAAATGTAATATACTATAACATTTATAATTATGGCATTTTATTAATATTTTAAAAAGCAACAATTATATATTGTCTGTGTTGTTAAAAAAATAAAACACACAGCTACTGCAACAAACAGCACATTACCTTTAAATGGAGCAGGCACGGCATCACTTTCTTCTTCGCCATCACTGATAACAGACTTCACATAAGCAGGAGGACGCGATGTGGTCACTTTAATGGGGGAATCCTCTATTTCAGCTGGGTCCTGTTTCAAACCAGGTCCTGATGACGTTGGCGAGTTGTTGACACCACAATCCAATTCATCCACTTCCTTACAATACAGGTCACTTCTGGAAACATTTACTGAATCATTGTCCAACTTTGGTGCCACAAGATTATCCTTGTGGCTCACTTTCCCTGTGAGTTCAGTTTTATCATGCATCCCCGACGCTTCAGAACTGGAGGAATCCTTTTTTGCTTTGGTTGGAGTTTCAAAGTCATCAAAATCATCCCAGTCGTCCACTGGAAACCCAAAAGTAGCATCCAGATTTGTGGCTTTGCTTTCATTAGAAATCTGGCTGATACCTTTGCTAAGGGTCACCTTAGCCACAGGTGAACATTTATCTGTTGGGCTGATGGAGTCTGACTTGCCTTTTGAACTTACAGCAAAGAAGCTGTTGATTTTGGACTTTTGAGTCTCAGGCTTGTTTGAAAATGTCAAAGAAGACTTTGTCACCAGGTTGTTAGAAACATTGACATTTCTGTTTGCCAAAACATTTGAGCTGATTACCTTGGTCTTGACTTCAACCTTGGTCGTACCGGATGAGGATTTCTTTTTAAAAGAAAAAGCCCTAAAACACACAGGTATAAGATTAGAAACACATCATTTGTTCAACTGACCCTGACTTAACTCATTTACATTCTCATCGTCTCAGTGGCCGCCACACACAACTCTACATGCGTAAACAAACGCTTTTTGCATATTAGTTCATTGTCCTCCTGTGCTGCACTAGCTACACAGTTTATCCGTCAGCTGACGGCACGAAGCTAACTGCTAGCTGGCGTCCTCTCCCTGCTGAGTGACCTCCATAGACTCACCCCGTTTTGGGTTTAGCCAGAGACAGCTTGCCCTGAGCGGCATTGCTGTGCCTGGCCAGTTGCTCCTTCAAGTTATTCTGCGGAAGACTTGCCATTGTTGGCGAGAAGGTGCGCGCTAGCCAGCTAACGAGCTAGCAGTCCGAGCTCAGTTCACGAAGACGCCAACACTGCACCGCTCGCGACACGGAGCGAGACAAGGAACCGCATGCACGCGCGTTGATTTTCCCGGTTCTAGGCTGTAATTCATTAATATTCATCCAACCGAGGCCGGGTTATAAACTCCTGAAACCGCGAAGTCTGCAGTGAGCTAAAGGTAAAGCACAACGGATTTTGCGCCCATACAAGAAACTGACTCCTTATTGGTCTACGCCGGCTAGAAAGAAGAATTATGGGAAATGTAGTCTTGCAGTAAGATAAACCAGTACTTTACGTCTATAGAGAGGAAATTGTACACATGTATAATGCATTATTATGTTTTGTTATTATAACAGCATGTACAGCTTTTGTTCCTCAATTTAAGTTATCATAAAAACATGCAAACCAAAAGATTTAACCAATTTTATTGATGAATTTAAGTATGAATCGATGATTAAGTGATTATTCAAGTACAGTAATCTGATCATAGTGTTTTACTGGATGGTGAGACTTACAACAATCTTCTTATAAAATTCACCCAGTGTAATAAAAAAAAGTCCCTTGTTAGTAGTCTCGAATGTAAACTTCACACCACAGGGAAAGATGAACAGGCAGCAAGTCCACACATATTCTTCCCACGTTCTATCAGGAAATATCTGTAAGAGGAGAACACTGTATTGTATTGACTTGCTTGGTAAACCATTAGTAACGTTTTCCTGTATAGGTGAAGGTTTACCCATCCATCCCCCAGCTGGATCCCCAGGAGTTCTTCACTATCCAGTAAGGGGTGCCATTGTCCTGGCCATACCCAACTGCTAGTACTGCATGGTTGACCATGTCAGTGGTGCTGTGGCATTCAGTACTGAAAGTAGGAAGTTCAAGTTACAGTATCTAATTCTGTACACATGACTGCAAAGAAATGAGGAACTACCGAAGTGTTAACAGCTGAACTGAGGAACTACAGAAGTGTTAACAGCTGAACTCACAGACAAGGTCTTGTTTGAGTTGCATTTCTTTTTGTTTTCCACTTACCTGGTGTACACACCCTGGTGGTAATGCATGAAGTCAGAGGTCACGTCAAAGGCAAAGCTGACAGGATTGTGCGTGGCCACAGCAGCCATCATACCCATCTCATCGTACTAACAGGCAACAGAAACCTCATAACTCACAGGTTGTAAATAACAACATGCATCACAACGAATCTCATCGATATTCACTCACAGCTGTTATGTTCATCACATCCTTCACAAAAGCAGCTGCCAGCTTAGGTGAATACTTGCAAGGACCTTGCTGGTTTTACAAAAGAGTGAAAAATGTGTGAGTTTTGTAGATCTGGTTTTTCTTATGTTATAGGATAGATGATTATTAAGTTACATATGCTGTATATGGGTAGTCAGTCTCCGTCATCAGCCCCTTGTTGTACAGTATGTATTCAAACGCTTGGCTGGGAAGGCCGCTGGAAGACAGAATAAATCAATGTTGTGTTAATAGCAAGGAAATTACAGGGAAATTATCAAAAGAGCAGAGATATAAAGTCTTACCCGTTACACCCGTGGTTGTTAAAATCCTGTGCACAGTCCACCAGCTGTTGTTCTGACTTGGTGATAGAAGAGAAGATCACAAAGGTGATTGGAAAGAGCGTAGATCACAAGATCAATAAATGTGCGTTGTTATGACAAAATAACTTTGTTTTCAATAAAAGAGAAGCAGTATACATGAAAAAATTTACCAGTGGGACAAGCTTCCCAGTTCCAATGGCAATAACAGACTCCAGACAGCCTGTTGTTGAAAAAGTCCAGCAACTGCCACATCCTCCCTTCAATGCAAGACAGACGTTTATAAAATAAATACTTGTATATGATAAGATTTACACTCAAACGTTCTCTTTGGACGCTTAAAACGTCACATTTGTTCCTTGGGTGCTCTCCTCTGTCCCCCTCAGAGCAATCACTTACTGTATTATCGGAAATTCCCTACTGTGACCTTTGAGATCAGCAGAACATGAAAGTTGTTTGTGTGGATGTGTGTAGTTAAAGTTGACCTGATTCTTCACAGGTGTCACGTAATTTCCTTTTTTTCTCCAGTCTATGGAGTCTGGGAGCGGTGCGTTGCTGCTGAGGTAGTTCCCCTTGGTGGCAGAGCAGTTCTGTAAAAGGCAGCGAGTGAACGACCGCAATCCAGTTGAAATGCACTGAGAATCAAGTCACAGAATGCATCCTGATTAGGTGCAGTTACCTGCGGCTCAGACAACAGGTAAGACTTCCGAAACTCACTAAAGGTCATGTCTGAAAACTGGTTCAGCCGCACTGCAGGAGGAGATTAAACGAGGCTCAGAGCATGTTACAGTGGCTCATGTGGAAACAGCCGAGGATGAGTTAAGCAGATCTTCCTACTGGTGAAGGAGTGATTCCCTTCATTGTGTTTGTCGACCCTCCTCTTGTTGTCAGTGAAGATCTGGAGTCTCTCGTAGTAGTCCTCCGAGCTGTACACTCTGTTGTGCTGCCGGAGCAAGTTTACGCAGACTTTAGGTTATTTCAGGCTGCGCACCCCGTTTATAGTCCAGCACTACAGGCCCGTGTGATATAACCCACCTGAGACATCCACGACTTGAAGTGCAACTCGTCTGAAAACAACCAGAAACGAACTGTAAAAGTTAACTCAATACAACAATAACAAGAAGCGAATATGCGCCACGACGGACTGTGAAAGTGAAAGCTTGCGCTGCCACGAATAAAACCGCACAAGCGTCAAATGTTGCGCACTGTGACCACGAGGCCCCGCGAAACAGCTTTACCTTGTCCCGGCAGGTGAACAGCTGCGGCTGCAGACAGCAAAGCAAACACAAGCAAAGCGTCCGTCATGATCACTTATTCCAGCTTGATGACAGCGAGCAGATGAAGTGAAGTGAAACCGATCACGAGGTGGCTGCTGTCTGTAAAAAGGCCAGCGATCAGCCAATCACAGCCAACCTGATCAGTCTGGGAGCTGTTGTGTTACACTCACACAACTCGACTTTTAAAGTGTGCACCACACATAAACACATGTTATGTAGCTTCAGTGATACAATTTAGTTTTCAAACAATATAGTCAGACATTCTTAAATAAAGTGTGTGTTGTCAACTGGATGTTCTACTGTATGTAAACCGCAGTAACGTTGTCATAACTGCTTAAAATCCAGAGGAAATTACAGTTTACTAACATATATTGTGTGTATTTGTGTCTTCAGAAGACCTTGGTAGTACAATGTTGCTAAGTACGTCCAGGCAAAAGACCTACAAAAACACTTGAGACAAAATGCCCCTGAGATAAAATGGATTTATTATCAAGAGGTAACTGGGAAACATATACTTTGTTTATTTATCATCATCATCAACACTACCACCACCACCATCATCATCTCTTTTATTCTGTTTTCTTTTTTTTCTTACAAAACTGGGAATAGTTCTTAAGGTGAGGAAACATGAGGGTTGAAAGATAATTTTCATACCACTGGGTATTGCTAACAGCAAAATGTTTATTTGTTTATATATCTAAGAGTATGTGCATGTATAAGTGTATACAGCATAAGTATATAGTATTACTCTGTCTGTGAGTGTGTTGCATGCCTGCCACATGAGCTTCAAAAGTGTACTGTACATACATAGTAAAAATACATACAAATATTCACAGAATAAGCACTACGTTACTATATTCCTGCTAACAGAAATGGTTATAGACAGGATTACAGTATAAATGCAAAACACTTTGAAGTTGTCTCCTACCTCTAAGTCATTGTTTCAAGACCACACTGTTGTAGCTTTGTTTTCTGTTTAAGATCAAGATACAACTTTTTCTGAAAGGATTACACTGCTCCACATTGAGGAATATGCAGGGTTGCATGTACAAAATGTACAGCACATATCAGTGAGGTGAATTAACAACAAAGTACAAAATACTTTCCCATGTTCATATAAAGAGCAGGCCACTCTCTCTTGTACTACTACAAAAATAGTGTTTGAATGCTGCAGGCAGAGGTCATTCACATACATTTTATCATAGTTTTAACAGCGATGCATATAACCAAGTGATATACAGTCACGTTCCACAATCACTGGAACAGCAAAAAGGACAGATTGTCTTTTAATTACAGAAGAGCAACAACCTTTTACTCGACATGGCCGAACCTGAAGGTACAACACTTACCATCGTATGTAATCTTTTTCCATGAGTTTGAGTTCAGAAGCGTAGTGACTGGTGTCCCCCACGTGTAAGAGAATATGAAGATGGCGAGTCTTTGTTCCTAGATCACAGCAATCTGCACCCTTCACTGTGTGTGCGTAAACTAAAGTGTGTCAGGCGCCAGGCTACAAAACAAGAGTATTACTGTAATTAAATTGACACATTTTGTCAATTTGAAGACGTGTATCTGAGAACAGAGGCTCCCAAATGCAGGGCTGTGGACCATTACAATTACCAGGAAGGAAACTGTGTGACTCTGCAAAATAAAATAAAAAAGAATGTTTCTTAAAACGTATAAACTGCTGAGGTTTGCGCAACCTGTGCTACATCTTAAATCGCTCTCTGTCACATACCTTGAGCTAAAGTAGGATTGGAAGGAGTCTAAGTACGGGAATGGTGACCTGTTTGTTTTTCACAGAGTAATCCAACTTGATACTTGCAAAATCGACACCTTTCTCTCCAGCCTCAGCTGCGCTGGTATACCTACTACTGTTGTTGTGCTTTGCTTAATATTAACCTCAGTCGGCTGAGTTTGCCTTTTCAGCTTTAAGCTCCCTCTTCTGCTGAGGTTTTCACCTTCCCTTTCATCCCGTGTTTGTCTTTACATAATTATAAAATGTGTCTACTGCGCACAGATGGTTTGTCTTTAGAGTCGTGAGCAGAAATGACGAAACGAATCCCTCTCGGTTTGGTTTGGAAAACACGGAGACAGTTATGCTTCAGCAACCCTACTGTCATCTGCACTGATGGCTGCTCCCAGCAGTAGATGCAGTCATAGTTCTACTCTCTGTGCTCTTTTACCTGATTTGATGCGGTTACATTTTTACAATGCTACATAAGTTGCAGGGAAATTCAGTCATCGATAAAACTCAAGCATAGAGAACGACGGCGCAAGTGCTCAGAAAGTGCAAAGTTGACGAAGTATGACACGATGCAAAATAATGTCATTGGTCATTGAGAAGACACAGTTGTGTACAACCAAGCTGACCTCTGTTATTATGCTTGAAAAAGCCAGAAGAAATACAAAAAATGCAAAGCAGGTGGTGCCATGAAGCAAAGGAAAAAGAAATAAATGTTGTGTGAAGTCAAACATCTACTGTACAGAAGAGCAAAGGTCTTAAACATATACAACTATACAAAAGTGAATGTGTATGTCAACTGATGCGCAGTGTTTACGGAGAAAGTAACAGACAACCGCCTTCCCCATCAGTTGGGCACTTTAGGCTCAATTCTGAGTGAGGCTTCGTACATGCTTTCTTCATCCAGAACATAGCTCCTGTCCAGCAGATACTGGGCTACCTGGAAATGAAGCAATAAAGTCATCTTTACACGTACGCACCTGGCTCTACACATTATTTTCCGTTTATCGTTTTACAACCCAGCTTTTTAATCTGGCAGTAGCTTGGTCAAAGGGATAATGATACAATATGGGCAGTGTTCAAGATGGTTATTGGAACATACAACAAATATTTTGGACACAGTCACAAGCCAATAAATCTTGTTATTAATCTACCTTTGGTTGCAGGTCAATCTTGTACGCCGTTTGCTGAAACTGCCTGATTTCTCTGATGATATGAGAAATCTGAAAAAAGTAGAAGAGCCTGGATGTTAAATTCACAAAGACACACAAAATCTCTCATGTGGCAGATCAAACAAACATCTCACCATCCTCATCTTGGAGAAGTTGACTAAGTTGTCTTCGGTGTAGTTTGGCGTTCCCTCCTCTATGAAGGCCAGGTCCGTGAGGTACATCCCCAGATAGGGCACACAGGGAGGATCACAGCTTGTGGGAAGAAGACACACACGTCATGTACAGTACAGCACTGAGTGTTGGTGTTATCGATCCACTATGACCCGGAGCTGGTCCTTGAACTGAACTCACTTCTTCAAAGCTTCTCTCAGGTTTTTGAACCTCCCCTCTGAAGAGACCAACTTCTGCAGCTTGTCAATCAATGCTTTAGTCTGGAAAACAATGATGTCAGGAATATAGTGCTGAAAAAAAAAAACACTAGGAAGAAGCAAACAAAACAGTGCAGTCAGAGATACAAACCTGCTTGGAAACCTTCAGCCAGGTCTTCTTGAGGCGAAACACGGAGCTGCGGTTTAGGGAGGAGGTGATCTCGAGCACTGCGTTGTAGTTGTGGAGACAGCGACAGATGTCAGCCACAGCCACCCATTTCTCTATGACCGCCACCCGAGAGACCACGTCCTCACAGCGCAGGATCTCTGTAGCAATGAGGTTGCTTGTCTTACAAGGGAAACAGAGACAGAAAAAGTTTTGACTCGATGTTTTGTCAAAGGTTACAATAGACGTCACGTGTAAATAGATCTCGGACTGGACTTACATCATTGAAGTGCTTCGTTGTTCTCATGATATACGGCGTCTTCTCATTTTTGTCGTTCTTCATCCAGCCTTGTCCAAAGAATTCCCTGCACATTGAAAGAAAAGAAGTCAGCCATGGGTGGATGTGTGCCCCGCATGTCCAGCCTGAGAGGACGCGACACTCACTCATAGGGGATGACCTTAAACACCAGGTGGTCCAGGAGGGTGAGCTGCTCTGCAATTTCTAATGCGGAGTGGTTCTCGAAGGGCTCGGCCTTCCCTCCTCCCACCTGGAAGACACAAAAACGCCAGTAATTATACAGGAACTGAGTTTAAATACTAGCAATAGGCAGAAAAGCAGAGAGGACGTTTGTCAGTTAATCTGGGTAGAAAGGTGGACTTGCTTAATCTCACTTAATGTGGATTACAGGTTAAACTTGTTAATCAAGGATTAATGATGAGCAGACAGAGAAAAATAAGTTTAATGTATGCATAGCTTTAAAACATCAAACAGCTTTGCCCACCAGCTGCTTCACGTCCTCCAGGGTGATCTGGTTGTCACCGTGGTCTTCCTGAGTTAGCGTCCTGACAGACCAGAGAAGAAAAGGTCAGACTCTAAGTTGCGACAACCAGTTTCGTGTCGTTTTAGAGACACGGCACCGAGCGGTACCTGATGATGTTTGCAGCTGCTTTCCGCTCCTGGGTCAACAACTCTGGATCGTGCATAACTTCTTCCAGGAAGGCAATGACCTTCGTCTTCAGCTCATTGTTGCTCTCAAAGTCCTGGAGACGCAGACAGAACACGTGTCTGAGTAAACACTGTAGAAGCATTTCGCTGCCTGCGTTAAATAGATGGATGACATCAGTTTAAAGGTTTATTCATATATTTCTTGAACCGGTACTATTTGCTTTCAAATGATATGACATTTTATAGATTTCTGACACTAAACTAATAATTAATGATAAACTACTGATGATAGAGCAGTGATAAACTGTGCCAATAAGCGGGCCTTGAATTGTGTTGGGGTATTTTACCGGCGAGTGCTTGGACACCCAGTGCCTCAGGACATTCAGGACTCTGTTGGTCGCTGCTCGTCTGATCACAAACTCTTTGTCTCCATTTCTCTGGTCTGTTGGGAAACCTGTGGAAAATATGTCAGGTTTTTTAAAATAACGCTCTCAGCATTTAGAATCAAACACCATTAACATTTGGAGGCTCTGGAACTACAGAACCAGTGTTTTGCAACCCCAGACAGGCGGCCTGGAGATAACAATGCCTAAGTAAAACTGAGGTTACATTAAATCATGGCTGGACAGCGTATAGGTGCACAGACCAGTGCTGGCGAGGGACATCCGTCGATATTTCTCCTTAGTGGGGGTGCCCTCGTTTGCTCCAGCTGTAGCAATGGCAAAGGCAGAAGCAGCAGACAGGGCACTGCGGTTGTTGTCCAGCTCGCGACACGAGGACATCACCATCCCGTTGTTGTAGGAGAACAGGGAGAACTCTGAGGACATAGACAACACTACGGCTTATTATAGTGCTAAAGAAATCAAAATGGTGGTCAGCTTCAGCAGAGATAGCAACAGATGACTGTGGCATTATGTAAAACTCAAGTGTAACTGAGTGTAGGGACTGTGCATCGCCTGCAGAATGACCTGCTTCTCCTCAGCCAAGCATCCGCTAGGGGGCACTACAGGCCAACACAACGGGCTCCCTCCAGACTTGCCTTTACAAGATGCTTTGATATTCAAGATGGTTGCAGCTAAATATAGCCGCCAAATATCAGCATAACAGAGGAATCAACAGATTCTCTGCAGTCTGCTATGTTTAAATCCTGGGAACATAGACAGATCACAAGCAACACACAAACCTACACAATGTGAGATACACACTGCTTCACAATTGCAGTTAATTCACACATACCCAAGCAGGCTTCGCTTTCAGAACCTATTGTGTGATTTTGTCATGAGATTTAGAAGGCAGACATAATCTCGGTTCCTATGAAACAGCCTCATTACTGGGGGCGGCAGGGAAAACACGCTCTTGATGCAGTTGCTATGACACAAGTTTCCCTAACACCTCCTGAAGCCAAGCGTTGGCTTTTCTCACATGTTCATATCCATGAACAAATTAATATTTTATGGCAGGGTGAGTAGTTACAAGTGTGTGCAGTTACAAGCTTGGATCTGACACCAGCGTGCATTTCTAGGACACAATGTACCTGAAGAGTTTTTGCCTTTGACATTTTTTGGAGTTGTTGGTGACTTGGTGGGAGAAGCTTCTGGGTCTCCGTCATCGCTCTGATTTTGATCATTGTCACTTTCCTCTCGTACTGAGAGATCTGGGTCAAAACAAAAGCCACAGGTCACACGCAGCATCGTTATGACAAATCAAGGCTGTGATAATTTGCTTAAAATGGCTGCAGATGCCCAACCTTGTTTGCACGCTGAGGTGTCTTCCACCTTGTCCTTCTTGTCCTCTCCCTCATCAGGGATTTTGCTTGCGATCGGGCTGGACACGTAGAGTTTATTGATGTCCAAGGTGGTCTTGCTGAACGGGGACATAGATGAGTACATGCTTGCATAGCCATTTGAGGAACAGCTGAGGGCAGCCAGGTCAAGAGCTTTGCCCCCAGTGATGATGGGGATGTTGAGGGAGAGCTTGCGCCGACGATTTGGGGATGAATTCTTGGCGATAGCGAGAGGAGGTGGGGAGGAGAACTTTCTGCTAGCCCTGGGGGAGCTGGGAGGCTCTCCATACAGGAGTTTACTGTTCTGGCTGCTGGCAAAGAACAACTCCAGGGACCTGCATCAGGGGAGGAGATACGTAGTTGAAGTTAGGACACAGAAATACAATTCTTAGATATTTAGTGCGTATGCTCTATGCTTCAAGAGCTAAATAGCTAAATACACAACACCTCTTTAATAATTTATGCAAACTAAGTCAACCCAGCAACCAGAAGTCTCTTTGCAGTCATGTCTCATCGTTTTAGAGCAGGATACAGGCTGCAGTGTTGCAGAAAACCTCTCCCACTCCCTGCCACCCTCCTGGCGACCTCGCAGGCTCCCATAAATAGCGCAGCGAGCGATTGTGCGCATGGCCACTGCTGACACAAGCAGCCAAGTGTAGGTGTCTCACGGTGACATGACAAGCACCGCGGGAGAGCATGCCGCAGGGCGTGGGCATGGGGAGCTCCCCTTGATCTGAACCCCACAGTGGGGCCCTTGCTGTAGGCCTGTGGGGTGGTGAGTTAGCCCCACTGCAACACTCCATCAATATTTCACACTATGGATCTTTTGCAGACAAGGAGTGAGGAGGGGAGGGTGGGGTCCTGCAGCACTGAGGTCGGTTGCCATAGAGCAACAGAGCCCAGTTGAGACACTCCTAGACAAGCAGGAGAGACTGGACCAAACGACTGCGTTTGACCAGCGAGAAAATAAATACACAGACACAGCGATACTGAGGCATCATAAAGCCTGTCTCCCTCCACTGTTCCCACCTGTGTTCACATAGACCAACTAGACAATCCCCTCAGAGTCACACACAAAGGCTGAACATTCCCAACATTAAAACTGTGTCTCTGAAGCTGCTGACGTCCTCGATTTCTTATCTCACAATAATGTGTAAAAACGCAGCTTGTCTTGCTGCACGTGCCACTTCGAGCTCCTTTGCTGCTGCATGAATGACAATTCCTCCCATCGTTATAGACCAGTCTCGTCTTTATGCAGCATGTTAAGGTCTGGAAGGTTGCCAGACACATCCAATACCATTCGTTAGCTTATTGCATATGCTGTCAACAATATCGCCGCACTCAAGTTTGGCCAAATGTGGTGTGACTCACCGTGCAGGGATGGCACTGATGGGCTTCTTGTAGATGGTGATGAGTTTGTCTAGCACCACATCGGCTGTGGTGAACACGCGATATGAGTGCAGGAAGGTGTTGAGGAAGTCAATGGAGAGGAAACGCAGGTCGGTGAGTCTCTCCAGCAGCCGTTCTACGCTGGCGTAGCGAATCTGCAGCACCTTGCAGGAGTTCATCATTTTACTAAAGCGGATGTCCACGTCGTCGCAGTACAGACTCGAATCGGACCTACTCAGGGCAGAGGCACAGTAAAGAGGGATGTTTGCCAGGAACCTGCCAGACCAAACTGAAAATCTGCAAAGAACTACATGTTAAAAAACTGGAACCTACTTGATCATCTGTGGCACCGTGACTTTGGAGTTGTCTTCAAAGGCGTTCATCATTAACCCATTGCACCGAATGTTGTCTATGCACTGTGAAAGGAAACAGAAAAGGAAATGTTAGCGAGTTCTTCGACAGGCTGGCGACATCCTCTGCCTCGCGTCTGACTCGTGGAGATTGGGATACATGTTGACGTGCCTGGCTGATGTCGCTAGTCCACGCAGACTTCTCCTGCCTCGAGGAGGCAACCAGGATGACTGTGAATGACTGGCTGTCCTTTGGCTCCACGACAATCTTGAAGTCCAGGTGCTCCATGTCCTGGCCTGTCTTGTCTGATTTGGCTTTGAGGTAAACAAACATACAACTAGAAATTGTTGTCCCTAAATGTTTAAACCAATGTTTTTTGTTTAAATTTCTTGTAATATTTTGTAAAAACTCATCTGGTCATTCATAACATACAAATTGAGACATTTACTATGCTGTATGAATGAAACACTCACACTCGTCATCTGTCCCCTCAGGGTCCTCCATCAGAGTGCAGTCTATGAGCGAGACCACTCCATTCTGTAAACATGTCATTTACATCCAGTCAGCATCACATAACCTGTGTTCACAAACCTTTATACCATATAGGTCCAGTGTCTCGTGTGACTGCTAGGTACGTTTAATCTTTTCAAATACTATGTGAAAATACAGATGGATAATAGGTGGATCATTTCCTATGTGTCAGCAAGAGGAAACACACGTGTGTGTGTGTGTGTGTAGTCCGCTGGTCATCGCCACTGATAAAAGCTATGACATCACTAGCCTTAGCTTTCATCTCCTGTCAGTTAATGCATCCAGCCTAACTCAGAGGTTCTGGCCTCTACTGTGTCCTTGGATTGGCATGTTTGAAACAGACGGCTACTCTGCAGCCAGCTGAGCATGCCCACCTTGGTCAGATGAAGCTTCCCTCCAGAACCCCTGGTACAAATGATTAAATGCTTGGAGAAGAGGAAGCACTGCCTCTCCCCCTCCTTCTTCAGGGACAGAGAGCCCAGTCGCCCACGGGTGATCTTGCCCTTCTCGCTCATCGGCACCTGGATAAGAGACCCTGTATGTGGAAAGAGCGTGTGCAAATGGAGAAGGGGCAAGGAAGGCGTGAGAGATGTGAGGGGGGTAGACATGTAGTAGAAAGGAGGCAGGGTTAAAATAAAAGCACAAAGGGACAGTGGAGAAATTAAATTAATGATCTGAACACATGTATTGTCACATGAGGATTAAATAATCCACCATCCTTATTTTCCCTTTTCTCATCCATCCAGGCCTGTTGGGGATGTGTGACATTTACAGTCCCAGATTCATCATCAGTTTGCCCCTGGACACTTTAATTACACTTGGAAATTAAAGACTCTAGTTAGCAGGAGCCCACTTTGTCTATTTCCACTCAGTACAGGGTTGGAGATGTACGACTGGGCCGTCCGACAGGTGAGGAAGGACAGAAAGTCTCCCCCTGCTGTGGGAGCGGGACTTACCTTGTCTTACAAACGTCTGGCTGGTGTCCAGGAGAATCTCGCAGCCCTCCACGATCATGCGCTCTATCGCCAGATTCTTCCTGATGTTCTCCGTCTCGCTCACTTCATCGTGCATAATTCTAGTGAAACAGACATTTTACTAACTCTCATTAGATCACAGCAAGGCAGGGTATGAGAATGGAAGACCTTTTGCACCTTTCAGGCTGAATAGCATGGAAATGTTGGTTTACCCATTATTAAGTGAAATTACCTGGACAGCTCCTCCAGTTTAGATTTGGCGTAGTCCAGGCTGTTCCTCTCTATGTGTTCATGGGGTGTGTGGGCGAGGAGTTCATGAAGCGTAAGGATGTAACGGGGAATCTAGAGACAGAACAGAAAGCAACACTCAGACACAGCAGCTTACTATACATGTAAACATAGATGTAACTAGACTCACACAAACATGACGACACAGGAATAGGCGCGTGCACGCACACTAATGAGAAGTAGATCAGTGGAGAGCACAATCTACGCTCATCAGCAGAAATGATTCCCAACACAGCACAGCCTGCAGTAGGCCCCAGCAGAGTGGACTGTTGGGAAACTGCGTGCCTTGCCAGAAAGGAGCCATTATTAAAGCCGGCGCTCCAAAAAACAATCGCTTTTTATAGACCTGAAACACACTACAGGGATATTCTGAGCAAACGCAGACAAATGCCTGCTGGTTCTGTTGATGATCGGCGATGCTACGATAGGAGACGCTGCCAGTGGCCAGTGGCTGTTCAGGAAGGAGGAGGGTCCTGAGTGGACACACTATGACACCACCTCGCCTACAGCCACAATACAGTCACACGGACACTTTCATGTAATCCAGCGTGAAAATTACCCCAATTCTGAAAACCTTAGCAGCAGCTAATCTCCACCCTTTCCGAAACAGGTACACCAAGAGCAACAACCTGCAGTCCTCCATTACGGTCTACGGTTGTTGGCTCTGACGGAGGGAGAGCTGGATCAACTTTTAACTTTGGCTTAGCCTTAGATCGATCAAAGCTAAGTGAATACTCTATGATATGCGTTATAGACAGCAACAGCGATGGCCATTTGGTCAAGATGTACTGCCGGTATTTTGCAGTCAGGTGTCAGCCACACATTAGTCACGTGTGATGCAATCGATGCACACATTAAAGAAGTATCAGTCACTTGCTGACAAACTCCGCTCAGCTACGTCTCTGCAGGCTTCGTCTTTCCTCATGGTCTACTTGAGAAGAATTCCCCTCACCATCAATACCACGAAACGAAACAAAATCACGATAAAGCCATTCGCTTTGGTGGATGTAGTTACATTTAGATATACTGTGAGTCTGTGGATTGTAATCTCCCCTTAAAAGAACATAAATCATGATATCAATTCTCCAAATTCAAAACCAAAGACTAAACAATGACTGCAGCTCTGCACCAAACATGCTCTACCTTTTTATTTATACCAGTGAGACAAATGAGCCAACCTGGAACATGGGGTAGGTGAGAAAGGTCTCCAGAGTCCTCTCCTCACAGTCGGGCTTGGCCTCATACTGCTTCAGCAGTTTGTCGAAGTCTCTGTTCTGCTTGCAGTGAGCGAGGATCTGAAGGCTGTACTGGTGGTTCCTCACAAACTCCTGGTAGATGTTGAGCATGGGCAGCAGAATGTCGAACAGGTCGGCTGTAGAAAGAGAGAGCCACAACAAAGGTCTCTTCTGTGGAGCGGTTACGACAACACAGTGAAATAAGCTGTGACAGAAAGGAGGTGCTTCTTACCCAGCACTAACGTTGGCCAGCTTGCTATTCTGGCTTTCAGACCTTGGTAAAATATTTGATGCAGAAACATGATAGTTTCACTGAAACAACAACAACAAAATAAATAAATCAGTGAAACAAAAACAAAAACACAAATTTGAGAGTTAATACTTCTGTCAACATTCAGAGAAGTGGTAAAAGAAAGCCCTGGTATCAGACGGGGAGAGCAGCCGCTCGGTGTGCAGGTTTTGAGCTTGAACATGTTTGGATGAGTGTGTGGGTGGATTCTGAATGGGCCAATGACACATGCAGATCTGCGTCTTCATTCTGTGTCCAGCAAAGACTTTAGAGATTAAACAGCCCGAGTAAGTCTAATGTCTGCACCTGTGAACCTTCAGAAATATGTATATTTTTAATGTTTACGTTAAATTTATTTATACTGTAGCTTAGCTTACAGACACATGGTCACGTTCAGCCCAGCTCTGAAGAGTTTCTGATGTACAACGTATAAATACAAACTTTAGCTGGTGCAGTACAGGTGGGTCAGAAACAGGTACAGTAGGTTTGCAAATTTTCTGCATGCTATGTAGAATATCACACATTTTTGGGGGCGAAAAAGTTGATAAATGCAGCTTAAAATCATAATATTACTTGAAGTGTTTTTTTTCTTAACAGAAGTCATCATAAAGAATAATAATAAACACATATGTACAGATGTGCTTCTCATTAAGAACTTCTCCAGAGAAATTAGTCCAGTGGTTAGTTTTAGTTTTTCTGCTCCTTTCTCATAGAAAATATTTCTTTCTAACTTTGGGAAATTAGTTCACATGACAGATAACTTCATTGGTTAAAGGTGCCTGTGGAGTTTTTCCTGTATAAAAACACTCAACACTGTTCAGTCCTCATATATTATGTGTGTATTATAAAACCCATTTAAATACTGAATACATTTACTCATTTCCAAATGTATGTCCTTACAGTGAAAAACTCCATGAGACACCTTCAAATTTTCAAAAGACAATTTAGAGGATCCAACCTATTGAGGAATATGCTGCTGACATCATCGTGGGTGATGGGCGGTTTCTTGGAGCTGGCAGCCATACGGAGCGGCCTCAAGAAGTTGTTTACCAGGATGTGAAGCTGCTGGACGTACTCGGCCTCGGAGTCCAACATGCTGAACACAACCTGGTTCCTCTTCCTCATGCTCTCCGCATGCGGTGAGCGGATGTAATCCTGGATGATGGTCTTCCACTTCCTTCTGCAGATCCAGCCTCGCAGGAAGCTTTGAACCTGCAACACAGCGTGTTTAAGCGCTGGTCACGTTTTGAATATCTGATGCACAATAAATTCTGACTCAGCTTTACTTTTTTGATCTTCTTGATTTCGGAGTCGTCGTCGGATGGAGCAGCCGCAGGACTGGCGTGGATCTTCTCGTTGTCTTTGAGCAGCCCAGCGATCTGCCAGGGAAGCAACCACAAGAAAGACCAATCATTCTCACTTACTGTACACACTTCGCTTCTTCTCACTTACTGTACCAGCTTGTAAACAAAGTGACTGAGTCAACAGACCTGTCAACACTTGCATAGTACTCTGACTAAACCGACTTTGTTCACTTGGCTGCTAGGTCTGCATTAGTATTTCTTTCCATCGGTCATTTAAATGCAGGACGTATCGAACCTTCCTGCATGTTGACAACAGGTAAACACTCCTTCAACTGTTTGAAGCTAAGTGTCTCCATTTAGCTTGCAGACAGCGAGAGACTTAATTGTCATTGCATTTCATGGAACAGATGCAATATAAAGCCATGTTCATGCATATTCAGCACGCAATTTGATTTCAAGCATCACATTTGCACATTAAAGTAAAATGACTATTTGATGTGAAGAACACAGGCGGGAACGCTGCCGTTGTTCCAGGCATTGTTTCTGAGAGGAGATGCAAAGTGGCCTGAGCTCATCTCTCTCTGTGACGGGGCAGCGCTTCCATTTCTGCTCACACCAGTTTCCACATATGAGGCAAACACAGCAATAATCAGCATAATCCGTCGTTTTCCCACCGGCTCAGCTGTTGCTCTGGCAGGTTGAGACGAGGACAGAAGGCAAATTCTGGAACAGACTCTACCGAAGGTGCAAGGAGGAAGAAGTGCTAATAGTGTTATTGTGCCAGGTGAAGAAATCTATTTAAAGGTCTGGTGGATATTGTGCATGACTGTCACAGATTGCGTGTGCACCATGAACATGTGTCAGTCACGGCCAGATACTCTCTGGCCATTTTATTAGGTACACATGTACAGTCTAATTAAATCCCACCCCTAAATCAAAGATTCTGGCACCACTATAAAGGGTTAATTCAGCTGATCGTAACCATTTCAGATGTGTTGTGGTCGTGTCCAGTGGGGAGGGACTGATATGTCGTATGTCATGTCTGAATAATGTTTCAGTGTTTGTGTACGTCTCTACTCGTGAGCATCAAGGAATGAACATTACCTCTGACTTAAGCCTTTCAATCTCGATTTCCCCATCTTCTATCTGTTGTCGAAGTTGCTTAGCAACTGTTTTCTCCGTCTCCACAATCTGTAGCAGATGAAGATACTTCTGCATGAGAGTCTCATGCTCCGTGGCCAAGTTTCTGTAACTGTAACACACGCGAACACATGGTTGTGTATCATCGCTTCACCACCGAATTTCACATTCATGGATGTTGCTACATCTCACATCACTTTGCATCATTTCATTCACATTTGGTGAATGTATTTCTCTTAAATCTGTCATGTAAGTGTCTGTACCTGGCATGTGATATTGCAGCCACCCATTCATCGCAGTCCTTTACATCTTCTGTGCGTAACTCCAGTGCCTTTTGGTTTTCATGGGTGAAGCTGACAGTGAAATAGTACTGAAACAAATGGGGGGGGGGGGGTTAGTTAGAAACAACAAAACTATCATTAAGCTGACACATTATATGTACTACACCCAGAGGAGCATTCATTACTGGACAGCTCCTAGACAAATCTGGTATATAGAGGCTTCACTGGAGCTTCTCCAATACTCTGCCTTTGTGTTTATTCCACTGTCTCGCTGCAGCAGACATTAAGCGGGTGATTTAAAAGCTCACAAGGCCTGGGGAAGCCACATCTTCCTCGCCCACCAGTGCAATTGATGGCACACACTGAGGGAAGCCTCCCCCAGCTCACTTCCTGGGATGTCTCTGGTTCCCAGGAGGAAATGCCATAAGACATGGAGGCTGGAGCCATGACCAATTACATAACTGTGCGATACCTGTTTCCTAGCAACTCAAGTCAATGCGAACACTTGGGCTGTTTTTCTGTTTTGTGTTTCTTTGTGTGTGTGTCATTCGATTAAACATGAGCACGCTTCCTTTACTCTGGGCTCCCAGAAACAATACACTGATGTGTTCACATTTGCATCATATAATTCATTTTAGGCTGTCCTCTGTCTTTCCTCCCTTCACTGATGTCTATCTTTGGCAAAAGCACTTTGATAAAACTGCTTCGAAGACAAAATGTTATAACTGCTCTAATATAGTTGTGTAATTTTCTGGTATGAAGGCAAAAATTAAAGATCACCTGCGATTACAAATACACGTATTCAGAATCAATATAAGCAGGTTTCTTTGATTCCTTTTTATTTTTTTCTAAATTACACTGGTTGTATTTTTAATTCTAATCACTTTTCACACTTTTTAAGATGTAGACTTTGAAATGGTCTGTTTCAGTGACACTGGGTGAGACCGGACTCTTTGGACTGCAGATGTTCAACAGGCAGTAACTTGCAATTGATGCTTATTAATGCCTGAATGTGCATCTTTGTATTCATTCAAAGATCTATTTCTAGCAGCGAGCCATGCGTGTTGTTGTAGTTTTGTCCTCATGTTTTAAGTGTGTGGACTGTCTGGTGCGAGGCAATGTTAAGAGCTCTGTCTGCTTCCTGCTTGGTGGATGCTTTGTTGACAAACAAGATGTGTTTAACGGTCAGGACGTGTTCTAAAATGAACCAAATGTGCTTCTTTTGAGCTGCGCATACATTACATCACACAGTACGTTCTGTAACATCTCAGCTATCGCTCGCTTCTTCTGCTTATTGGTCGTACTGCTGCTGTTTCTCAGTGCGAGGCAGCTGCATTTTCTATAAACGGACTCTGAACGCTCCGAGGTACTGCAGGGAACAAATTTAGCCCAGACAGAGCTCGCATTAATGGGAAAGATGTGACTCTCTCTTTTTGCGCCTCTTGCAACTGGATCATTCTTTAGGATGTAAATAAGGGTTGCCATAGAAACCTTAGGCTCATCATATTAACTCTAACTGCATTTGAGGACAGCTATAATGGGGATTATAGTGGATTGCAAAAATTTTGCTACAAAATCATGACTGTAGGTCGTATTTTCTTCTGAACGATGTTAACATTGAGAGGCAACATTGCTCAGTGTCTATAAGTTCACCTTTTAGTGTCTGTGCTCTCTGCAAATGTTTTTTTTTCTCTAGTTTATCATAAATTCTGTGGATCAGATTTTCTTTTCATCTTCACATTCAGCAGGAAACAGCATTGCTGACACGTTCACCACAGCACTCTAACTTCTTTCAGGGAGTTTTTGGTGTCTCTGCTGTGAGAGCACATTAGACAGAGCGTTGCATTCTGCTTCGTCAGCACAAAGGCAGCTGTTCACAGGAAGAGCCTGGACTCACTTTGGATTGCAGCCCTACAGAGTCAGGCCCAAAGCCTGGAGAGAAGAGATGCGTTTGTGGAACTGAAATGGTTCCTTGACTAGTTCATGACAACATAAATGCGAGTAAGCTCGCACCAACTTTCGTCTTATGCTTATTTAAGAGGTCACAGCTCATTTACAATAAAACCCATACTGCACGTATGATTTTAACACTTTTAAAATGTAAAAATCCTGTTACATGTGTAGTCCTTCAACCACTTTACCTCGGATAGACACAATACATAGAGACTGTTGATAGAAACCGATGTTACATGAAATGTGAACCCAAACAATAAATAAACTGGAATAATATCGTGCAAGTCAGATCAGAGCTCGGTGGCACCCTGCTGTTTCTGTAATTATACAATTCCACCACAAGATGGAAACCATGAGGACGCAACTTTTAGTATTTTATTTATTTCTTCTGCCTGTTTTATTCGCTGGGGCATTAGGTACAGTAGATCACTCCCCTCCTGCAGAAGACGGTGGCTAAAAGTCAAAATAATACATTTGCCCGAGCAGGATACAAATGCATCACCCTGACGAAGACAGAAATTCCCTTTACATTTCATGCACCACTGAAAACTCTCTAACCAATAGGAGAAAGCCGATCGGGTTTGCTGCAACCTAAAGCAAAACACTGCATAGCTCGTCGCCAGGGCTGCTGTAATGTCATTAGGTGTTAATATTGTTACCTCATCATTAAAGCCACGCGTGGATTATATAACGTGCAATACAGCTATTTGGAAGCTCGAGTCGTTCCGCTGCGCTGGTTTCGAGGTCATGATACGATGGAAAAGAAGACGCACATATGCATCAGAAAGCGCTTTGTTCTGGTGTCAGTTCGGAGGAATTAGCTGAACAGTCAAATAATAATCAACCTTGCATTTCGTCAGTAGTTGAACAGGAACCTGGAAAACAATATAGCAGCGCAGGTGCGCGTGCTTACGTGTGTGTGCGCGCGCGCGCTCCATACCTGCTTTTCCAAACACTCCTTGGCTGACAGCGAAGGTTTCGGCGAAGGCGCCCTGTCGCATATGCATCCCTCCAACAGGTATAATCCAGAGGGTCGAGAGCTGGACTCGTTCTCAAAATAAAAGAGCATATTCTGCAGCAAAGCAAACCACTTTGTGTGCCATTTCGTGTTGTCTGAGCTCTTTTTGCTCAAGCTCCCTCGTCTTGTACCATCCTTTTTTGCCAAAAGCCCCAGGTAGGTGACATGACCATCATTGAGCCGTATTCCCTTCTGCATTTTGATGAGGAGACTTCTGCCGCACAAGGTGGATCGTTACATCTTTCTAAAGTGGCTCCAGCGAAAAAATTCAAATCGAGAAGAGCAAGATGTTGACTTTGTGAATGCGGACCTCTTGCAGCAGGCTCGTCCACGCTGTCCGACGCATTCACCGCGCTGGCATTTAAGTAAAAAGAGAGGAACAAAACGAGCGGCACAAGTGCGGCATCCTAAAATCTTTTGTCATACTCCGAGCACTAAAGGTCCGCATGATCCCATCGTGTGTAAAAAAAGACGGAAACGGGGGCGATAAAGCAGCCTAAACAGGCAGGATGAGAGGGAAAATGGTTCGGGGTTTGTCCCTTTCTCACATGAAATCTCCAGAAACCAGTAGGCTCGGCGCTGAGCTAGGCAGTGCTGGGTGAAGTCACATGACGCATGATTGGGAAAGCAGATTTCAGCACCTTGGACAGGGATGTTTGAGCAAGGTGCCGCAGAAGTAGAGTTTTAAGTAGCAAATCAAGTCATGTGGGAAAATTACAAAGATGCAGAAGAAAGACCCGAAATACTTCGCGAGGAGCCACTTAAAATGTAAACTAAAAGTTTAAGTAAACAAAGTTTCTGTGATTTCAATGATTCACCACACCTTTGTGAGAAAAAGACAGTTCATATGCTTGGTGTAATTAAAACAGTAAAAAGAAAAGGTTTAGTTTTTAGCCTCTAGTTTAAAAAGTTCAGAAACACTGTCTTCAGTGGAGCATGTACTGCTGACAGGTGCTGGTTCATGATTAAAATGTAGATTTAGGATTATACTTTGGGTCTGGTCTGACTTCAGACAGAATTATTGCATTACATTAATATAATGACTTCTAAACTCTTCTAGTGAATACGCATTTACATTTGCACATACATCAGTCAGCCACGGCGTTACGACCACCTGCCCAATATCTGTGCTCGATTAGACTGAGATCTGGGGAATTTGGAGCCACATCAACACCTCAAGCTTGTTGCGCTTCTAAAACCATTTCTGAACCATTTTTGCTTAGGTAGATGCTTCTTAACAGCCACATAGGCAGTACGATGTTGTTCCAAACAGAACATTGCCCAAAGCACCACTCTTCCTCCACAAGGTTGCTCTCTTCCCATAGTGCATCCTGTTGCCACGTGCCCCTTATGTTAGCGACATGATATAAAGGAAAATGTGATTCATCGGAACCAGAATTAACATAGTCATCAGTCTGAGCTTCGGTGGCTCGTCTGCATCCATGAGCCTGTTGCTGATTCACCACTTTTCCTTCCTTGGATCCCTGTTGATAGATAGCATCCGCTGCACATGAGCTGTAGTTCTGGAGATGTTCTGATCCATTTTTCTGCCCCTGTCAAGCCACCCAACTCTTCACTCTTGCCTGTGTTTCTGCTTCTAACACATATGCTTTGAGGACAAATGTTCACCTGCTGCCTGATAGATTAATTTATTATTTTAGTTCATATATAAAATCACTTAACATTTTCCTATCACTGAATGGAAGATTCTAACAATTTTTAAAAGCTGAATTTGCAGCGTGAGCTTGTTTAAGCTGCACCTTGGTGTCATATGGGAACTGGCTGAAATAAAAAACAGGCTTCAGCTCATAGCCAACATTCCTCTTTGAGCACCCAATTAGTTTAAAAGGCACAGAGTCTGCTTCGTTACTCACTTCTTTGTTAAATATTAACCAAATGTGAACTCTATGTAGGTTATCAGTGAAACGTGGAGCGTTTCGGGAAGAGCGAACATCTGTTTTCAGTGTTAGCTACATGTCACTAAAGCAGCTGAGTTTTGAATAGATTTTCATAAACACACGTGTCCATGGAAGTTGACAATGTTGGCATTGTTTGCTGTGAGGCTACCTAAAAGTAGCTGGGATTTAAACTGAGGTCCAGTGTGTGTTGTTTTGTATTGGCCATTTACAAACGTAACATCTGACTTAAAGCTAAATCTAGAAAGTGTATGTTTTCTAATGTACATGCAAACAATCCATCAGGTCAGATATGTGAATAAAGACCAAAAAAAAAGAGTCGTGCATCACTGTCAGCGTTGTTTGACTTTGTGATCTGTCCTTGCATGTGTGTGTCAGATGGTGTTTTCTCTAACAGCTCATACTGTAGTGCTGTCAGTGTTCGGCAGAGGTTGCAGCCGTGGTGTCCTTGTCATTCCTCGAGCCGCCTATGAAAAGGCTCCCGTCCTAATTACATGAGCCACCAGGCTTCTAATTCGCCATACTCTTCTCAAATGACATTTACTAATTACTCCTTCCCTTTTTAGAAACAGCCTGCTGGATTTTATCCAGGCCCCCTCATGCTCATTGTCATGTAAGAACAAACAAGTTGGCTGTTGTGGCAGTCACAGCCTATTTGATTGAATGTGAGTAAGCAAACATACAAACAGACGTCTTAAATCCCTTTAAAGCATGATGTTGTGTTGAACAGTGTGGATTAGCTGCAGAGAGGAATTAAACAAAAGGACACATCTGGGGAGAAAACTGCAATGCAGTAATACTGGGACAAAAAGATGAGCTGTCAATGGCCATAACCCACATTTTTAAGTTCTTTGTCCAGCTGCACAACTATTAAGACAGAAAGTACTTCAGTAAAGCTGTACACATTAGGTGCTGTTAGATACACATACAGTACCTCTGTATGATGGCAGGGTTTATTATTAACTGTGATTTTTCATCTTCTGCCCAGTGCATGCTGGGATATTCTCAAGCCACCATTCTGGGGTGTCCTTTCTAAATGGTTACTACATTGGTTGATAATTTATTAAAAATAATATTTTATCTACTGCTTTAATGAAACGTTTGGCTGTAGTTTGTTAAAGTGTTTCACAATCTGACGCTGACTGTGCCGTGTTTTAGGAATTTAAGTGGAATGGAGGCTGACGTGTCTCACAGACGGCCTACAATGGGGCAGGCAAGCATTTCTCCCACGGCTGCTCCCTCTCAACTTAGGCTGGTTCGCCTGTGTCAACGCTGGTTAGCCATCCTGCCACTCACCGATCATGACTGGGGTGAAGTGGGAAAAAGTAGACCCCCGAGGACAGCGGAGTAATACCACTGGCCATGGTGCACAATATCTAACCTTTGATTCATGCGAGGCCAGTGTCGAGCAGGTTGAATTGTCAGGACCAATACAACCCTCGCCTTGTTACTGAAGATGGCTGCGGTCTTGTGTGGAGCCATTGTGTAACAGCACGGAGACGCTTCAGATCCCCAGGGGCCGCGGCGTCTTGGTCACATGTAGGAAGCCTGCGCGTGTGCACATGCAAAATTCATGTCTGCTTGATTGAAAGTTCAACGTCTGGAAAGGTTTTGCTTTTATTTACATGTAACTTACTGTCTAATCCGACTTTACACCACAGTTTAAACACGCCGAGCCGCTGTCATCTCTAAATTAATAATATAACTTTATTTTGTAAGGAAAAAAAACACCAACAACAAATGTTGATTTTTACTCCACTTGCATGCTTCTACTTTTTGCAGCTGCTGATGAAACAGCACGTACTGTTCGAACACTCTATTTTAGGCGCAGGACATGAATAATAGAGGGAAGTGGCCAACAATGTGTACTGCAATCCGTTTCTACTGACCTGAGTGCAAACAGAGAGAGACAGAGAGCCGCATGGAGAGTGTCTGTGATGAGTGACCATGAGCTGCTCTTGGAGTGTTGGTGGGCCGAGCGATGGCAGAATCCCAACTCTTGGCAGCAGCCCAGGCCTTTGTGATTTGTGCTCGGTGCTGCCTACAGGGTCGCCACCTGGCTGCCGCTTTCTCCGATCTCCCTGGGTTACGCACACAGTGCACCCACAGCGGGTCTGTAATTGAATTTCACACATGTCGCTGTCAGCCCGACCGCGTTTTCTGCAAGGTATGGCTACTTTTACCTTGATTCACCCTATAACGACCACGATGAGTGAGAGTCTGCTTCTGCACATGCGGTGTCATGCAAACGCTGGATTTCTTTGAACCTGTGAGTCATTATTCAGATGTCTGACCTCCTCCTGCAGAGCCTCGAGTTTTCTTTCGTGTTGTGCTGCCACTGTTATGGGGATCTTAACCAGCATGATGAAAAACCTTTTTGTCCCACTTTGTAAAGGACATGTTTGACCTTTGCAGTGTGCCTTGCGTCCCAGGCTGTGTGCTGACCTACAAACAGCTAAACAATCAGTGCTGTGAGTACGAGGTATCCCAGCAGACGGGTGTATCGGCATCTTTAACCATGTTCAGCTCAAAAAAGTCGGGCCAATAAACAAAATGCTCTGCAACCGAGCGTTAAAAGCTCTAATATGTCACCTTTCTCAACTTATGAGCTGTCAAGAAGTTGGGTAATAAATAAAACTTCAGATAAGAATGTGTATAATAATTGGTGTAAATAAATATATTTCTCAGATCATGTGAACTGCCCTGGAACAGGCTTCAGATTTGTTCTCGTCTCACAATTTGAATTTCTGCAATTGTGTTCCCTTGTCCACAAGTGGAATCAAAAGACAGGGAAAACTAGTCTCTTACTGTAGACGAACACTGGCCTCAAAGTAGGCCAATTACCAGTCACTATGAATACAGACATTAATGCTTAGTGGCAGAGCCCAAGAAGAGCAGCAAAGGCAGGGTGTCTTCCTTCAGCTAACATGAACTCAGAGGGGACACGTAAACAGTCCCCCTGTTACATAACCAGTCTCTTCCTCCTTGAAGCGTCCCTTATTTTCTACACCCATTGCTTGTCATGACTTCTCTGCTTGTTGGCTAAGGCATATTGAGGGCTGCTGATGTTGTCTAATCGCGTGCGTTCTTTTGTGTACCTCGTCGTTTGTGGGGAGTGACGCTTGCAGTATGTCTTGAATTTAGATACACTATAGTTGTGAGGTCTGGCTCTCGGTCTCCGCTCTAATTCATCCCTCAGGTGATCTGTCGGGCTGAGGTCAGGACTCTGTGCAGGCCAGTCAGGTTCATCCACACCAGACTCACATTATTCACACCTGATTCACATTATTTGGAGGGGTGAGCGAATACTTTTGGCAACATAGTGTATCTGTCTATGACACCAATGCAGGACCCATCGCTTCTAATCAGAATCTGTGTATGCCAATATGCTAAACATGACCAGTGTAGTCAAATAGCGTGGTTGGAACTGCATGGAAATTTTGTTGACCTGTTTCAAACACTCGATACCTGAGGCCTACATGTTGGCATCATGGACAGAGGATGGAAAGAGGATGTGGTAAGAAATTCCCTCTGCAGCCTGAGAACATGCCTCTTCCACCAGCCCCGCAGGCCAAAGCCCAAATGAAATGGCCCCGGGAAGAATGTGGGCAATGACTCGGACCCTCACGGGTTATTGCCATCATGGTCTCTGCAGCAGTCAATCACTGTTAAATTAAACTGCCAGTCAGTGATGGGTTAGTGGGTCACGTTTAGATCCATACGCTGACCTTTTGCTTGGCTGTCTCCTTTCAGAGTGCCTATCATCAGGGCTATCAATAGGGACTAATGAGCCTTAATGGTCAAATCCTGGCAGAGTGCCATCACTTCCACTACAGCCCAGCGCTCACCAGGCCCAGGCAACGTTACACCTCTGTTGATGAGTGCTCTCAATAAAAACCTTATTATCTCAGTTGTTGCAGTGCATCAACAGCCCCGTCAACACCATCCCCACCCAGCATGAACTGCACGTGCACTCGCTTTCAGCCGGTGGCGTACGCGCAGCATTTTTGGATTACTGTCAACAAAACTGGCGAGTAAATATGCACATCTTTACTTTGCAAATGCAACGTTCCCTTTAGCTTGAATGGCAGCTGCCAGTCACTATAGGGCAAGGCTATTTTGGGACATTGCTAAGCTCTTTTCATAAATGAAACCCTATGTCCGTGACCTGTTTTTAAAGATTTATGCCGGTCATGTCAGAGAAGCCAGCACATATTGAGAGCTGGAGTAATGCACGGCCGGTTTGCTTTATTGACCATGGGAAAACTATAAGCTGCTTACCCTGTGGAATCTGTTGGTTACAAACAATCGTGGTAGGTCCTGATGATATTACACGACAACCCGTACAACGGCGATGACCTTCTCGCACCAAGGTCCACTGAGGTAAAAGTGTATCATCAGCTTGCCAGCTGTGATTTATATTTGTTTATCAAACCGCTGCCCTTTCCAGTGTGCAGCTAATGAAATACAGATCATTATGTGTTCAATTTGTCATTGGTTTTATTACAACCATCTACACAAACATAGGTTTTCATCACAACGACAGGGAGGAAACACTGCAAATCAAATGTGTTCGTTCTTTCCTGCATTGTTCCTGTATGTGCTTGTTATGGTTGAATTAATCAGCTGTAGTCACAGAAGTAGAAATCTCCCTGTGCCTCTTCAGAGCTTTTATTTTTGATATCATAATGCACTTATGAACAAATTCGGACACTTGGGTGAGATTTTATGCATCATAATACAAATGTGCAGGCTCACCAGGGCTTACACAGAGTGACTGAGCCGTGAACTGTGAAAATGTCAGCCCCTATTAATAACAATGCTGGATCAAGTATGCTGGATCTCAACATCTCCCCTTCATGCTGTATATTTATATGATCAACTTTCGACATGTATTTATGTCACACAGTGAGCGCATTTTTGCCCTGATTGTGGCCTTCAGAGGGAAGCTGCGGTCCGGGGATTAATAAGCCTCTCTCAGTCGTCCTCGGTTAGACTCAAAGCCACAAAGCCACAAGGAAGCCGAGCAGCAGCCGCCTGCAGCGCATAACAACCGCTCCAACTCTGATGGAACTGGACAAGTGGATGTGAGGGTGTAATTCTTGTGGAAAAAAAAAAAAATACTGTTTTCATGCTCTGTGGCTGTACAATTACAAAAATCTTAAACAACCTCTCGTTGCAACTGATGATTGGTTTCAGTATTGTATTTTTAAAAGAATGTCAGGATCATAAATAAAACAACAAACATAATGAAATACTTGCCAAATAACTGATATGATGATTAATATGCTAACTGACAAATGATTTTGTCTCAGACTTCTACCTCACTAATGAGAGTTAATAGAAATTTGAACGATTCTCTGTGTTCGTAAAACGTTAAAGGTTGTGAACACAGGCTGTAGCTGTGAACATTCAACCTCTGGTAAGTGATGAGCTGTGTTAGTTGTTGTAAACACAGAGAGGCATGAATAGAAAAGAAACTTGATTGAATAGTTATTGATTTATTGACTTCCTGTTTTATGCGTTTGTTAAACACGCATTTTAAAGTCAAGCGTCCTGCGGGAACAGATGTACATTTGTGAGAATGGTCACTGCGTGGTCTGAATTTTTTGCAGTGGCAAACGCACAAAGCAAAGCCATCTCAGTTCAGCAGCCGTCTCACAGCCCTATTTATTTCAGCCTACACTGTGCTCACCCTGCCTGAGGGCTAATTGCATTTGCATAGTCCACAGGTCCTCCATTGTCGCATTGTGAGTGACCTCTTCGACACCAAGACAGAGCATGAAGCAGATTTTTTAATTGTCATGTACTGGTGTCGTACTGGACACAATGAGATCATAGGACGTTTAAGAATATAAGAACGCGTAACAACTTGCAGAAGTCGGAGGCAGCGATGTGAAAACTCACACATGCAGCGAGACCGTGTACGACCAGAGGAGCAGAAAGAAACACAGCGAGGGAAGCACAGTTGACTTCCGCTGTCGTTACTCACACCTGCAGTAGGATGCAATCTCCATAGCAACAAGACTTGGCAACACTGTGCAGAGTTGATATTTGAGGTTGTGATCTTTAATACCCCCTTTCTCTCCCTTTTACTGCAGTATTTTGCGGAAATGCACTGTGTTGTGTGTTTTCCACCCATCGTTACTCTTAACGTGTTAATGTCACAATCTCCCCAAAACGAGCCCTCGGTCATCAATCTGTCGTATGTAAAACCCTAATCAAACTGGAACAATCCCTACAAATCAAGCACAAGCAGGAACAAACTGGTGGAATCATTTGCCTACGTCTCTCATTTCCCGGTTGTGTCACACCGAGTTCTGTTACAAGGCACAGCTTTGCATATTTTGTCGGTGATGCGATGCAGTTTAGTTTAAACCTTAACCATGTTCATCCTCATATAGCCACATGTCGGCAGCATTATATTAATCATTTACTCAGCAGAAATAGTTCAGCAGGACCCTGATCGGAACCTGACTGCTGAGCAGCTAATAACAACTGAGATTGAAATGAAAAGTGAAAAGAGGCGAAAACATCAAAAAGCACCTGGCAGCAGATATGATGATTGCTTCTAAACTCCTGAGACTGTATTCTTCTTCTTCATGATGTCTTATTTGTCATTTCTTTTCAACATCTCCAACATAACTGTAATCCATCTATAATTTTCTGAACTGAACATAAAAACACTGCACGTTCTGAGCTAAGAGCCTCGTGGTTGGTTTTCTTTCATCTCCGTGACCTTGAATGTGCACTTGTGCTAAATGCTGTGCTTCTCGGTTTGTCGCCTTCATCCCTTCTACATATTCACCCAGTAGCCTGCATTTGCTTCTTTCCAGAAGTGCAGCCTCATCATGTGCTAATGATGAGCCTGGTGGCCACACGGCTCCATCCTGGCGATGTTTGACCTAACAGCGCCATCTAGTGGCTGAAACAATCAGCCAAGACTCATCTAAACCTTCAGTGTGGATTTACCTTTATTTTACCTCGGGTGACTCTTAAGGTATGGATGCGTCATATAATTGTTGATAAATATGTAAAAAAAACATATACATTTTTATCCTGTATAATATTATATTGGTAACAACTAGTAATAAATTAATGAACTTGACTGACTGAGCGAGAAACCTATTTAAGAACAAATCCATCAGTACATACATTTATTTTGCACATGGGTGGTGAACGGTACCTCGGCTTCCTGCCTCCGTGATGCAAACAAACAACACACGCTAACAAAAACAGCCTGTGTTCAGGGATCTCCCACCTCTCTCCCTCCCACTCCTACTCACCTTCCTTCTGCCTTTAGGCGTTAATGGAAACCTACTTTCTTTGTCAGGAAGTCTGTGTATCAGTGCACATATCTACTGTAGGTGTATAGTTTGACTATCAGCTGAAAGCCACAGCCTTCTTCATACATAAACACCCACCATTGATCTTCAAATACTGACTGCAGTTGCAAAAGGAGAATGCTGCTTTGTCACATTTGAATATATGTAAATATGAAGAACAGTGCCCATGGCCTACTTGCTGGGGAGGGGTCAGACGTGTAAATAATCAACAACAAAATGATAACGCTCATCTAATCTGCGTTAACCTGCCATTACTGGTGGTGACGTTTCCTATTCTCTCCTACTGTCTTAAGATGCATAACATTTCCTGTAACAGCCATTTTGTAGTCATGGACACAAATAGAAAAAAAAAGGTAGAAAAAAGAAAATGAAAACATCATCTGTGTCCATAGCAACGGAGTCAAGTTTAGTGCTGCCAAAAATGGTTTAGGCAAAAGTCTTCTCAGAGATGTGAGATATGTGGATCTGATGCCAGCACCTTGCATACCAGTAACCAAACTGAGGAAATCGCTCGCATTTAACTGTCTTTATAACAAAAATATTAAACATGAAATGCTGCTGCTGACGTGGGAACCATGGCACAAAGGCAATGACAGCACTTATAATGTTGAAAGCCTTGGGTGCTGTGTGGTCTCCTGTAGGTGCTCAGTCAGAAAAACAAACGCTCCTTTTCCCTGAAAACAGAGCAAGGCATCCTCAGGAAGCCTCTAATCCCCTTTAGAAATCTTAGTCAACTACTATAAATAGAAAGCATCCACGGTGCCCTCTGCTGGAGATTAATTTGACTCAGTGGCGTTCACTGTACTGCATTTTGGAGCATCACGAAATGCTGCAGAACAGTTCGAAAGCCGGTTGTGCGTTGGGTTTTGCGTTCGACACTACTCCACTCCTTGTGTCAGCTGTTTTTGTGATGTGATGCAGAAGACATTTCCCTACATACATGCCTGCACCACCCTGCAGTCAGCCAATCCATAAGCTCCCCCCGTGCGCTTTCTCTTAGGGCATCATTAGTGGGAATTACCTGGTCTCCCCAGGAAAAGCCTAATCAAGCCTCCACTAAATTGAATGCCTCCTTTGTTTGCAGACAACACAACACAGCGAATATCCCCTTCTGCCACACACTGATCGTCTATCATTAGTTTGCAACTGGCAATTATGACCCAGAAGGACACAGCGGGGTCCAAGGTCACTCCAGACACCTTCCACTGGGATGCGACCTCTTTACGCTGGCTGTGGAGGAGACAGGGAAGATAAATAGTGACAGGTGGTCGGACGTATGGAAGAAGGAAGAGAAAGCTAATTTATTTTGGCAAATGTGATGGTAGATGGGGGATTTTCTGCTCTTTGCTGGTTCTTTCATGAAGAAGGGAACATGACTGGGCTCCTGGAATCTGAGACTTTCATTGCTATGTCATGTTGCAGCCTTCCAGCACGACCTGATGATGTGTGCGCTGAACTCTTGTTTACACAATCTGATCCGTTGTCCCCAGGGTGCGAACAATTGAGGTCACAACAAAACCACAACCTTTCCAAACTTTAGCCACCCTGCAGCATCACTCTGGCTCTAGGTGGAGGCGGTTTCAGTAAACTGAGAATGGATCAGGACTGATGGTGTGTGAGAGAGAGAGAGAGCTTGAGAGTTAGAGGAGACTAGAACAGATAAAACCAGACTGGTGTGAATCTGTGGGCGACAGAAGAGCACAGCAGAGGAAGAAAAGGAATTTGTGTGAGTGTGTTTGTTTGAACAGGTGACCCCTCCCCTGCCTGACTACATTCTGTGTGTGTGTTGGCGTGCCTGATGGCCCCGGTGCTGCTGACGGTGGGAATGCACTGCGACTAATCCCAGAGGAGAGCAGAGCACCGCAGAGGAGATGCTCGGCAGATCTCCCCTCATCCGTGTGACTGCTGCTGGCGGCTGGTGTGGAGAAGAAATCCGGAACTGGATCAGAAAGCGAGCCAGCCGTGCTTCATGTGTGCGGGACTTTTCACACCGAGGGGAGGAACTAGGCAGAGATAACCACCACTAAAGCACACAGAGACGTCTGCTGCCCTTCCCTTGCCAAGTGCACGCACAGGGGCGACTGTAGATAACAGGCAGAAGGGCTCAGAGCCTGTCACAGAGTGGTTTGCTCATCATTACTGGTGCTGACCTAAAGATTTGCATTACAACAAAAGGGGCAGTGTTTGTCTAGATACGTGCTCTGTTTTCAGGGCAGGACGCAACGTGTGTCTAAATAAAAGTGTCAGAGGTGACCTGCGTCCATTCATTGTCCTTTCTTGTGTTACTCAGACATTAGACGTGATGCTACAGTTGGATTATTGAGTGAAAGACTTCAGTGGAGATTTCTATCTAGACTGTACTGTGTGTCAAGTATGTTTATAGCTGTTATGTCATGAGCTTTGCCCTTGTCGAGGAGGAAACTAACAACTTCTCATTTTTCAATATTATGAATAAGATTTGTCACAGTTTTAAAGTACTTTGTAAAACATAGTGGACATAGATCTAGTGGCTTTCAAAGTTGTCCAACAACAACTGAGAGAGCACAGACAATGTGGTGAAAAGATAATCTGAGTGTTTAAGCTCAGCCAGTGAGAGACAGGACAGCTCCGGGGCTGAGGTGGGGCCACGGCGATATAAAACTGCTCATGGGACGTAGCTCTGCCTGCTGGATGGCGCTGGATGGACGTGGAGCTGCATGACGTGAGCGAGCGACGGCTGGACGGCGTTTCGGTTCTGATGATGAAATGAGGCAGTGCTCAGCTCCGTCTCGGAATATTTGCGTGCGAAACACTTATTATGATGCTACAGTGTGAAGACTAAGTGAGAAGTTTTGGAATTTGCTTTCTGACTTATGTGATCTTTGCTCCAATTACATCAAAACTGCCTTTGCTTTATTGTTTTCTTGTTTATTACAAATTGCTGTTCAGGTTAAAATGTTGTCGAGCACATCTCCTTATCACTTTTCCAGACCAGCTATCTATCAAATGTTTGTTGGACGGAGAACTGATAAGGGTATGTGTCTGACACTTTCCTTCACTGATAACTGGACACAATGTGCTGTCTCTTCATTAAATAAACTAGTCTTGTTCAGTCTTAACCTTCCCATTTTAAACTGCTCCATTTGACCACTTTCGTCTGGTTTGCTTACACATTGTGCAATATTTAGTAATATCAGTCTGTTTTATTGTAATGGTAAGATAAGAAAGAACCTGAGTGTCATTGAACGATTGTTAAAAGTGTTACTTCTTCGTGTTATTTTATTCATTTGTATTTTTGTTGAGTTGATTAATGTCATTGCTTTTTTTCATTACACTTAAATAGTGTGTGTGTGTGTGGGGGCGTATTGTCCACAACCGGGAATCACTTTGCATATTCTAGTTTAGTTTCCTTTACTTTGTGTGTTGGGTGATTTAACATTAAAAGCATTATTTCCTTACATTTATCAATTCATCTTATACTGAAATTAAATTTAGTTTTTCTTGTTGCATCTTGTTTTTCTTCAATTTCTGTCAAGGTTTTGCGATCGGTTTTACAAATATGTGTCACTGTGAAATGTAACCACTCAAATATTAAGAAATTATTACTGGAATTACCACTCAACAGAAATTATAATTCATGTGCTGAAATCACACCTGTGCTGAGATGTATACTGTAGGTCACAGAGAGTGCAACTGCATCAGTCGTCACAAGAGGGTATTGTTCCACTGCTTTTGTGCAGTGGCTTCCTGGTGATCAGGTCCAGGTATAGTTGACGTTTCACACTCACAATTCAACAGTGCCACGATCAACGCGCCCACACTGGCACCTTCAACACTCAGTCACTCAAATCAAACCCAAAACACCAAATACGCTTCAAGTTGACCTCGGAGCAGATCGTCGTTATCAATCGTAGTTATTGTCCTTCACGCACTCACTTGTCTGGACTTTCAGCATTGTCCTGCGCGAATTGTTTGCCACAGGATGTTATGCTTTCATGGTCAGGACACTGCTCCGTGAAATGCTGATGCTGGGGAACTATTTGTTGCTCATGAGCAAGTGGTACCAAAAAGATTAAAGTGTAACACGCCTTCTAATAGGACAAACAAAGATGCCTCTGTATTTAAAGTAATAACACAGAACAGTGATACCCCTTTGAAGTCTTTCCACTGCCATTATGAAGCCATTATTTATTGCAGTATAGGGGCTTTTATGGTCGTTTATCACTGTGCTTAGATTTGCATAACAATATCTGGTGCAGTCTTCTTTAACCGAGTGTCCTTCTCTGTCTTTAGTCGAGACTGCCCTGCCCTAAAACGGGACAATAAGGGTCATGTCTGCAAGCAGCTCATTATGTCCACTCAAGCCCAAAGTCACGTTTTTTATCATTAAGTGACCTCCAGCAAAGGAGAAGGTTGTGCGTAATAAACTGAGAAGTCAAAGAACAAATGCAATTTTTTCACAGACAAGCTCGAATTTCAATATTTAGTACCTGGTTTATTTTTTTACAGCAGATATTGATTTAAATAATTATTTAAGTTAATATCTCTAATGATCTTTCTGCATGTTACGTGCTGATGTTAGAAATAGCATCTGTTGACGTTCTACCTGGTGCTCGAAGTGGATGGTAAAGGTTAAAGAGCTAATCTCATAATGTTTCCTGTAATAGCGGCCGTGGAAAGCGTGACGAGAGAAGCCATGCTGAAACTCCAAAGCTTTGGTGCACTCTTTCCCATTCTCCTGGTAACTATGGAAACCATGTGTTTTAATTAAGAACTTGATTTTTGATTGCTGACACACTCTGGGATAAATTTGTGATTTTCGCACCTCCAGAGATGCGTATTTCTAAAAACAAACTTGTTTACTGGCAGCGGCGTCTGTCAGCAAAGGTCACAGTGAGTTTATTTGCGAGAGTTGATCACAGATGGACGGATCATCAATAAACCGAGAATAATAGCAGTTTAAATACATACCAGTGTGCGACAACTGTGTTTACTTCTCATGCTGTTACTTACTGTTTGTGTGTTTCTCCTTCAGGATTGACTGATGATGGCATGGGGAAAGGTATTGGCAGAGAGGTGTTCTGTGATCTGAGATAGTCAATACATCCGAAGCCCTCTCTTTAATTAGACACAAAGATGAAACCCATCTCCATGACGACACAATAAAAAGAAAAGGCGAAGGGTTGGTGTGCATATCGCTGAAGCAGAAAGGGCACTGCATAGCACCATACATACGCATGTAATTTTGTGATATCATCACTTTGTCCTATTAATATCGGCTGCTAATTTATTTCGCAACAGTCTTCAAATCAGCCGTGACCACATTGTCGCACATTGTGTGATTTTGAATGGACACCAGCTCCACACTGGACAACATACGGAAGAGCTAATGAGATATGATTATGTCCAGGATATTTAAGAGACGAAAATGGGCAGTTCATAATTTTCTTAAGGAGAAATAAAGCCCACCTTCAACTGGGTGGGTCACAAAATCCCCCATCATCTTGAGCTAAATGGAGACCACCCAGTGACGCTTGGAGCTCGCCGCCACCATCTGTTGTCATGTGCAAAGTGTTTACCCAGGCATCTTCTGCCTCTCACATCGTGCCACGGAAACCTTCATCGCCCCTACACCAGCCAACGATGACTGACAGGCTGAATGACAAAGCCCATCAAAACAATCCCAGGGTGGCTTCAGGACACCGGGGGAAGGAGTCCAGCAATTAATTTTCGGAGAGAAGCTTCGTGCCTGTTGGGACCGGTTTGTATCTATGTGCTCGGTGAGGAGCACCAGCAGTTACTATGGCTTGACACGCAGCAAAGCAACTGCTGACACTAATTGCTGTGAGCTCCTACGTCAGAGCCTTACTCACAGGAGGAATCTATGACACAGAACAGAATCGGCAGAGCTGCGATTCTACGACAACGTCCTACGATGCCACGCTGCCTTTCCTTTGTGTACATGTCATGCAAATCAAAGGAACAACACACGTGAGACCAGAAATGTATTAATGTATTAATTCAGGTAAAGCACACTTGAAACTCACATAACTGCAGGGTAAACGTAGACCATTAACGTTATTTCCCTCTAACAAATCGTTGGAGTGGTCCCAAGTGGTCTGGCTCTGTGACAGTGGATTTGCATTTTTCCCTGCTCTGAGATCCAAAGGATGCTGGAAAGACCTGAGGAGTGAGCAGTCTGCCAGTGACACCTTCACGACAAACGTGCTGGCGTACATGAGCAGATTTTGCCAGATGTTCTTACTACACCTGTTTGCCATCAACCAGAAAATATAACAAGGTCAGGACAACGTGGAAAATGTGGAGGAATGAGAGGAAGGCTGTGAAAAGCCGTTGGCGAGCTGCGTTCCTCAAAAGCCGTGCCTGCGAAGGGTTTTACTGAACTGTCTAAGTGAGGTTCAGGGTCCAGAGATTCTCCTCCAGAACACACGCTCTATAATATTCAGGTCATTGGCCTTTTCACAAAGCAAAGGCAGGAATCAATTGACCTTTTCAGCTGCGTGACATGCAAAAGGACAGGTGAGCAAATTGTGTAACACCATCGAAATGTAGAGAAGGAGAAGGAAGGGATAGAATTTTCCTGAAGGCTTTTTAAATCTGTAATCCAGAAATGTGACACAAGTGTCACCTTTTCACTACATCTATAACCGTGTGTCTGTAATAGGGAGCAAATTGCAACTCGTTAATTTCAAGTGAGACTCTGTGACAGTGAATATAAAAAACAAGTGTGTGACGGTGGTAAGAGGTGGAAAATAACGCAACAGAAACACACACTAAACCTTTTTTTAACAAATATTTTGTGTATATAAGTTATATGTTCTTTAATTTCGGAATATTTTTTCTTTTTGTTTTGAAAAATATACAATTTCTATTGTAGGTGAGCTCAGACTTTTTATACAATTATAGTTTAATAGGATCAAATGATGTGTTGAAGTGTCACAGTACAGTAATGCGTCAGTGCTGGTGAACCTTTGTGCTGTAGCTCATCAGAAACAGAGGCAGACTGAACGATAGCAGCTGTGGCTCTGTACCAGTGAGCATGTCATCGTTTGATATCTGTTTGGGTGTGAAGTAGTTCTGTGGGAAGAGTGTCAGCTGCAGACTGGATCACCTCCTTCCTCTTTTCAAACATTAAGCAGCCTATAAATATAAACAGTCGCAGCATCTTCCGTCACGTCTCCTTCAGTAAATCAGGGCCGATACTGACGCAGTAGCTTGTTCAGTGTTGTAGTGGAAAACCAGCATCTGACCCCACCTCGCACCTCCACGTGCACAACAGCAACGTAAAGCCAGCGTCACATACTGGGGCAGATTGTGTAGATCATCGTCCTCAGTAAAGCTGCTGCCTCTGTGCAGCTGATGTGCGCAGTAGCGTGCAGTAAAACGCATCAGCACCTCAAGACAGCTGGAAAAATCGCAGCTGTCCGAACGTTCTCTTTTAGAAACCGCCAGTGTTGTGATGCGTGGTGGCAGCTCATGTATCTTTACCCAACAATGAAAAAGACTCACTATATTTAGTTTTTTTTAGGCCATGTGTTTGCAGGAACAGACGATGGTGAGTCTGCTCGCTCTGTGATTCTTGGTGGTCTCCGCTGGATGTGTGGTCATCTCCCCCTCAGAGAAATGATCAGAGCACTGCTTCTCTCTAACAATGCTCCTCTGGGCTGACTCACCTCCCAGCTGACAGACAGTGCTTTATTAGTTTCTTCACGATAAACGTCTGCCTTTCCACCCCTTCCAAAGCCACATCTCAAGGGTCACTGACGGCACCTTTTTTTGGTTTATTTATAAACCCTGTCCCTCTGCCTTGCTGAGCTTCTCCACACACCTGGCTGATCACATTGGTCGAGTCAATATTCTACTAACAATGAGTCCTCAACAGCATTGAAGACCTCAGACACAGCCTTATCATGTTTTTTAAATGCTCGCACACGGATGCCAGTCACATCTGTTATTAAATGTCACGAGGACAATGCACATTGTAAAGAACTGTGCAGTAAATAAGGGACTGAATAAAATGTTTTTTTCTAGCCTTTAAAATATATATAATAAATAATATTTTAAATATTTGCTTTGCATTTCTATTGTATGTTAAATAAAAAAAATTGAGATAAGTCAAAGACTGGTATTTGGGTCATATGCAAAGGTTAGTATTTGTTTTTACTGAACAGGGTTTATTTTTCAACGAATAGTAGGAACAACATGTCAGTTTGAAGAAAAAAAAAGCTTAGTTGTTAGTGACTGAAGAAAGAGATTTCCATTCTGTTATGTTTGCAATAGCACCAAGGGGAAAGGTTCAAAGACAACATGGGGCTGTGTGACTATTTTAGGACTGTCCTCCCAAGAAAAACAACAACAAAGCACTGATGGAAACCTGACCGTGTAATTTCATGATTGCCTACAAAAGCTTAGGCCCTGTCTGAACACGTAACAATTTTATTTCCAAAATAATGCTGTTGTGTTCATAGTGAACATGAATTCTTGCTCCCCATTCTCTCCAAAGTGTGTTTACTAAAGATAAGTAGCGTTGAATTTATTGGTTTTAGTTTGAAAGAAATATGAACGTATGTGTAAGATTGACTGCTGTAATTTCACTACTATTCCTAACACATAAACGTGAAAAGCTAAATGCCCGGTACACGTGTTGCTGAACATTAAGCAGTTAATAACACATATGTTTCCCCCAAGAGCAGCTCTGAAAAAGAAGACAAACAAAAAAACCAAAACAAACTAAATTGTCACATTAACCAAAAGGCAATTATAAAGCAAACCATGCTTACAGCGCTTCGTTCCACAAAAACAAAAAACCTGCACTGAAACCAGAATAAATACTGCATCCACACATTTACCAGTTGTTTTTTCTTCTAGTTGACCCCATTCAGTTCCAGCCACAGTCCCTCTTGGATTGTGCTCTCTAGTGGTCCGTCCTGGATTGGGAATCACATAAATCATCCCTAAAAATACACAGAGACATTATTTGTGCTGGTGTTCCTGTTCCTGTCGGTGTGAACGTTTCTTTTTTTTTGCAGCTGTTCAGTGAAGCCTGGATGTCAGTGAACAGTTTTTAATCTGTTGTATCTGGAATCTTTGGGTCAGTAGGCGGCGGCGCAAACCCACCATCGATGAGACGTCAACTGTACAAATAAACAAATGAAAGAGCTTCAGTAAAAAAGAATTTCAGTATATTTTTGTTTCCTTCAAGCCCTCAGTGACAGAAGCTTCACATGATAAATTGGATTATGTGAAGATATTAAAATGCCCCAATGTATTCTTAATACATAATATTACCATTTATATTATGTCGTTTGTCAGAGGTGCTATTGCAGCATGGGATTTTCTTTAACTATGTCGAAAGAGTGCCAGTACATTTGATCACAGAGTGAGCAGCTCACAATCAGCAGCCCTGAAGCCTCTGTTTCTGGCTGTTTTACACAGGGAACATTTCAGCTGAGGCATTTGAGCTTTAAAAGAGCAATTAGATCAATAGAATCAGCGAGAGCAGCAGGAGGAGCAGGAACCCAGCATGGCTACTTACATATTTATTTAGGGCACATCCCCTCCATCTGTGCCTGTATCAACAGCAACACTGTAAAACACAGAAGCAGGCCAATCTCCTCGCGACTGTGCAGCTGCAACCATCGTGACAGGACGCAGTTTCAGCTGACACACGTGCACGAAACACTTGTTAAATTGGTGAAAGTTTTTGCCAGAAATTCAGTTGTAAGTGTGAGAGTCGATATCGCAGCAGCAGAGAGTAGATGCGACTCGTTCTGCAGCAAAAGCCAATGTAGAGCAGCAGCATTTGATAAATCACAGGTTTGGGGCTGAGTTGTCACAGTGCAACTGCAGAGTGTGTAATTGATTTCACAGTGATGACCCAAAGTCTTCTTCCCCAATATCTTCTCACCAATTTGGGTGCGGAGACGAGCACAGCTGGCTGCGAGCACAGATTAAGAAGCACTCCTAAGCTTGTGTAGGCAGCTTCGTCATAAACACGCAAACACAACATGTTTGTGAAGATTTATTTGGAGTTAAGTCGTCATCTGTGTTTTACCTGCTGCATTCTTCCTTGGGAAACACTGTGCATTGTCCTTTTGAGGGATCAAATCTGTGGCAGTGTTATCACAGCCACTGACAGTTATGTTTTGTGGCCATTTTGTCAAGGTTCACTTGCACAATGAGGTGAACCCTTTGATCAGCGCTAATGAAATCAGCTTTGCTCTCTGTTCAGCGTGCAGTGCGTCCCACTGAACAGAGAGCAGCAGGTTGAGCATGAGGACAACACGCGGCTAATGTGTTGCCAGAGGGTAGATGTTATATAACAGTGCACAGAAATGTCACTAGACTTCTTCAATTACCGCGTGGTTACAATGCAGCGCTGTACATACACACTACGCTTCACTAACATGTGGTGATGTCAACATGCTCACTGTTTCTGCCACATTCTTCAAACCTGATATTAGCAAGGCTGGAGAGAAGATGACAAAAATGAGTCACCACATTATGATACTGGCACAGCCGTGCCATGGAAAACATCCCAGCAGCACTCTGGGTGTCTCCAGCTCCATGGGATGCGAGCCATTAGAATGTGGCTTAACCGGAAAAGAAGATTGGGAATCCTCACGACTAAGAGCCCGTCGTAGTGCAATGAATCATCCGGAGAGTGACGGTGACATAAATCGGGTGGAATATAGAGAGTTATTAAACATTTAAGCCCAGATGGAAGCATCAGGTTCATAGAAGTATTTATCTGGACAGAGCAACAAGACTCAACGCAGTCGTCCTAGCACACGATACTGTTTTCAAAATGTGCCATGTGGAGCTCTGTCACCTTGAGTTTAGAGCCAAACTAAACTGACTCCTCTTCACACAAGCGCTGGGAGAGCCCAGTGTAATGAGAAGGACCAACACGAGTTCATCCTCCGTCTGCTCAAAGACTGAGTCATGTAAAAAAGCTGAAAAAACATTTTCATATTAGAAACATAACAAATGAGTAGACTGTGAAAGAACTATTGTGTAACTCTTTTTTTTTGCCAGAACACATAAACTGACTGTGATTATTGATTTGTGAAAAAGACAAGGAAGCTTGAAACTAAATAGATGATGGATCCAGAAATGTCAGTGTGGTACTTTATGTTAACTTTCATATCAGTCAATATCCACAAATCTAGTCACATTTACTGACCCTGAGAAAGTCTCACACTTATTTGTTGACCCTGTGAACGGGGGCCCATCAAAAAGCTGTGAACTGGACACGCTGACAAAGGTGTTACCTGAATTCTTAGAAAGCAGTTGAATTCATAATCATCTTTGTTGTGACCAGTCGTGCTCCTCTGTGGACACGCTATTAGTTCTGTAAGACGTTTCCGTTTTCAGACAAGGCTATTCTGCTATGGCTACAAACAAAGTATCCATTAAACTATGATGTTTGTTCTAGTTCTGACTGAAAAACTTAAAAATGTTTGTGACTCCAGAGAAACTGTGGATCATATAATAAGCTACGAAAGTCTAAAGCTTGACAATGCACGGGTTTCCAGCTGGATAATTCGCTCATTCGCTGTGATTTTGCACCTTCTGACCTCCTGGACAAGGACCGAAACCATCTGGCTAAATAAATACTCGCAGATAGTCTCGACAGAAACAGGATTTGTGCTCTTGGGGCTTCAAAATTGTCTGCGATTACTGACAATTAATGGCATTTCAGCGCAGTCATGCTTTCAAAGTGACTGTCGACGGGAGTTAGGGAGACTGAAACTGAATGGTACGACTCTGCTTTGATTGAATCCCAGGCTACAGTGTCTACTTAGGGAGGTGATCTCCCTCTACGACGTGAAGTGCTGTGAGGCAAAGATAACTGGTTCTTATCTCAATCTGCTCAGTCAGGTATGAGAGCTCCTGGCCCAGGGGAACACTAGGATCTCAGCGCCATGGCCCTCACCACCATGCTCACAACCACAATGTACAGTGTAGATGAAATTTCTACTCCTTAAGCTAAGCATTGTTCTTTTTTTAAAATATGTTCATGTACATCTTCCTCGAAGCAGCGTGTTTTTGTGTATTGTTGCCATGTCTGTTTTGAACTGAAATCAGACAAGAAAAGGGATTAAAGACTGGGAGAGTTGTGATCAAGCAGAGAGAGAGAGCTCTTGTTCGCTTTGCCTTCTGTTGGAAACTCTGATACGAGTTCTGCCAGGGCTGTGCGTGCAAACAGCAGGACACAAACACAGGCAGCGCTGCCAATTGTGTCAGCTGAACCACTCAGATTCAGAGAGTACGTGAGAAATACGCAGGTGATACTATCCTTTCAACACCAGGGTGCTGATTTGTCCATCGTAAGGCATGAGGTAACCCCGAATAGTGACTGAATTGGGATTTCATGCCACGGATCAGGACATTTTGAAGCCATGCTAGCTGCTTGGTTTCTACAGATGATGTTCAGATTGAAATGCCTATTGGATTTAATGCCACGACGTTCTGCACAGGCGTTTAACATGGCTTTTCGTTTAGTGTCACATATTTGGCGCTGTGTCGACGTGAACCGACACACAGGTACCTGCGCTTTAGGAGAAGCCGTTATGACTTTGCTTTAAGTCATTTAAATCTTCCAGTACTGAATTATCTCCAAATACCAGCCAATCTATTCACTCCCACCAGCCTCAGCTCCACGGTGAGTTTACTGCACAGCTAGTCACACTGAAAGAACAACCAGTTATCAGCGTGGATAAGGTCTGTTTGACCAGACTTTCATACTAACAGCACAACTACAGTATGTAGGTTAAAACTTGAATTTGTTATGGGAGCTTTAAAGGCATGTACAGTTCAGCCTTCTATAGTTTGATACAGGTGCTTCATTATGGCTGTTCCCAGCGGAGCATCCTACTGTCTTAAATTAATAGATGGCAGGTTTCATGCCTTGCAGCCTTGTTTATGAAGCTTCAGATCTATTGTTAGGTCTGTCACCTGGAGAGATCTCATGTTGCAGAGGCCAGGCTCGTCGTGTCATGTCTGATTCTGCAGATGAGCCCTGACATCTTCAAGGACAGACAGGAATGATTTGACGTCACCAACAACAACAGGCACAGGAAAAAAAAAAGCTCCTTCCACACCTTGTGCTGCAGAGGAGGTGTATTTTGGTCAGAGTGCCTCATAGTGTCAAAGACGTCATCGTCTCAGGGGTGTGAACCGCGAGCAGAGTGAAGTTCTCTAGCTCACTGTCAGAACATCCACTCATCCACACTGATGTACCCACATCCTCTGCCAGACTGGAACTTCTGACAGATACAGCTCTCAACCAGTCTGTGATGAATTCACAGTGCAAAACACTCACACTGAAATTTATTTAAAGCTACATGAACATTTCCCTCTTTATAACCTTAGAGCTATGACACCGAGCCTCTAAAGATGTTCGTCCTCGGTAAGCTCTCTGAGACGTACCTCTACATTTTCAGCTGTGCATTTCCTGCGTCGTTCTTGCTCACGCTGAGGATTTGATAGCAGGGAGAGTTTCTGCTCTTTGCTCAGAGGGGGGCAGACACATTGGTGAGCTTCTGATTTGGCGGTGTGAAGAGAGCGGTGACACATCCTACTAACACATCAATTTCGCCACTAATTACTTTTGTAGTTCACGAGGCAGCTGTAAACAGTCTACAGGGTTACCTGATGTCGCTGAATCACTTGTTGATTCAAAGGGCAAAAGGAAACAGAATTATGAGACACGGGAACATGGTGGGAGTGCATGAGCTGATAGTGACGATAAAAATCTTAATAGTGTTAACAAAACAGTCATCTGTGAATTCCGTGTCATGACCACTTGATTACTGGCAGGCCATTACGGCGCCTGCTATTCCAATATCTAATTAAAGCCTCCACAACAAGTCCTAATAAGTGAGGTGTAGAGTTGATAAGCAACCAATTCTGATGCTTCGAGCCTTCTGCTTCATTAAAAGGACGTTGAGTTAAATCAGAAAATTCAACACGGAGGACATCAAAGTGCCCACTCTGCAAAATGAGCAACAAACTCCTTATTAGATATGCAACAATCTCCTAGGATACAACCGACGTACACAATGATCACCCAGCAAAATTATTGTCTGTATAATGCTCTTGAATAATGCTCGGCTCAATTAGTGCTCGCCAGAAGGGCAGGTGTTGGTTTGCATTGCGAGAGGTGAAAGAACAGAAGGAGCGATGAAGGAGGCAGAGGAGGAGTGGAACCATTTCAAGGTTTCGAGTACGAGAACGTAGCACTTCTCAATAGGAAAAGATCAAAGTGTCTGAAAATGTGTCATACTTCATAGGATATAATCATGAGTGAGTGAGGGGTAAAAAAAAACCCAGACTAGCAGCGGATGTGAGGGGCGGCAGGTTTCTAAGCTGCACTGGAGGCATTTTCCTGAATCTGCCGAGGTAGGAGGGAAGCATGGAGCTGTCCGGTGCAAAGCTGCAGCAGGGTTCGTGCCAGTTCGTCGCTGTCGCAGCCCACACACGCACTTGATACAATCGCAGAGACACCAAATGCCACGAGAATGTCAAACTCAGCCTTTAAAGAGACAACCAGCACAGGGGAGAAGCACAAACAGCACAACAACACACGACGCACCTTCTGCGTCAAAATGCAAATGGAGATGGAAAGGTTGGGCCAAACAACAACAATAAAAGAGTTAAACTCCTCCAAACACACATGTGGAAATCAGCATTTTACATCTTACTTTATGTATTAGAGTCTCAGAAGCATAAACCTTTTTAGATTTGGACATAGACAGCCCAATTTTGTGGCTCTTTAACAGAGCAAGGATGGCTTCTTCCAGGTCTTATGTTAAGCTAAATAGCTGCATGCAACATGTTTTTTGTTTTTATCGATCTGTTGTGATGGTGTTTCACTATTAAGTTAAGCTATTGCTATTAATGAGTAGCAAATGTTGAGCCAAATCAAAATTCTCTTCTTTTTTTTTCAAAATAAACTTGTCCTAAAAAAGAAAGTCTGAAGTACATTTGTTCTTGAGCCTAACTCTGAGAGTCATGGAGGTGCCATGGGACTGCAAGGGTTAAAGTCTAAAAATACCCTGAGTTTGACATGTCAGCACAGCTTTTTCTTTCTGCTTCTCTGACGTCATTGTTGAATTTCCCACCATCGTCTGATTAGCGAGCGAAAGCAGAAGTAATAAACAATAATAAAACGAGAGGGGTGCCAGGATAATCGAGTCTCCTACAGTTTGAACTTATTTCCATTTCCGCTCTCCTCTGCTCTGTTTTCTTGCATGCTGGTGTTAGCGGGATCAATGGCAGACGTTACATCTTCTGCGATCGACTACTTTGTGATCACACTCTAAATTTGAGAAGTTTTACATGCACTCTCTCGAGGGCTATAAATAGCCCCTGAGCTACTGTAATCTGTTGAGTAAAAGTCACACAATGCAGATGGAAGAATGGGATATATTTAGAAAGGAGGGGAGGAAGAGCAGCAGCTGCAGTGTAAGATATCTGAAAATGGAAACTGCTCCCAGGGGTGACAGCACTTATTCTCTCCACTTTAATTATTTTCCTTTTAATACATTGCAGACAACAGCATTTAGAGGCAGATCCTGTATGATTAATGTTGTCTTTGCTGTGGTTAATAAACCCGTAAGTGTTGGTCCTGGTCTTGGTCTGGTCCTTGGTCCATTATGTCTCTGTGCACGGCAGAACGTTATGTTCTGTTTGTCAAGATGCATGACAGAATCAAGAGTATTGCTGCACACGCATACATTTCTATAAGAAACTATCACCTCTCGCATGGGAAGGACGCATCCGGTTGACTGGGTGTCTATGCTATGTGCTGTGTTTTTTCAAACCACCATCTCCACGTTCCTCGTAAACAACATGTCCCTGGAGATTTAGAAGGCAATCACAGGTGAGAAATCACTGCCAGCACCGACGACTGGAATCGTGAGATGTCAAGTGTTTGGATGGATAATAAAGTGATTAGTCTAAGTCTCAGAGGAAAAGAGCAGGGGTCAAAGGACTAATGATCGATCGCTGCTGCTGCTGCTGCTGCTGCTGCTGCTGGTGGCTTCATTGCTGGAAGTGGAAAAACACCACCATCAAAACATGTATTTGAGTAAATGTCTGAAACATCGCTGAGTCCGTGTTGGAATGTTATGTGTCTGATTTACCTGTTCCTTGCAGGGCTGAGAACATCACTGTTCTCATTAGAAACTGCTTCTGTGCTGTCTCATAGCAACCTAAAAATAGAAATGTCCCTATTAGGCTGTATGGCTGCGATGGCTGCTACAAGTTTTGGCCTCTTTAATTGTGCAGTAAATACATATAGGTGTGAAATATTTTGCTCTGTCTGCTAATTTATTGCCAAATGAAGCATGTCAATCAAAGACACCAGGTTTATTTTTTTGCATAAATGTGCAAAGATTATAAATATTATATTTAAATTATGTTTTATTTTAATACATAAGAAAGCTGGCATCTCCAGCCTTTTGTCAATTTATTGGTGAGGTCTTTGCCCTTTATTAGATGGAAGATCTGCCTTCTTTCAAACTGCAGACAGATTACATCTTATTTATCATCATCTCACTATTTGAAATAGTTTAAGCAGCCATAAGCAGAAAATTATTATCCCTGTGTTTTTCTTACGTGTTGGTTCCAACGGTGTCCTTTCATTTACAAATCGCCCTTTTGAAATAATCTAAATAACCCCCCACCCACCCACCCACACACACCAACACACACACACACACACAGGACATTTACATGTCTTTGGGAGGTAACACTCATTTTGTTTGTGTCCTGCAGATATGAAGATCAAGACAGAGGTTTTCATCAGATGCAATTTATTTTAGTCGACTCTGACGTCAAGAGAATACACGTTTCATTCAACAAGCAAGAAAGTAAGTTATTTATAACCCGCGGCAGCTCCAGGTTGTGATCCTTGAGTGCGCAGTGAAAGGAATACTCCCCATTGGACTGATGTAGTGTGCCTCCATAACAAAAGCCACACAGCTCGTGTGTTATGGTGCCAGAGATGCACGGCACGTTGCAGCCCAAAGTAGGACGCGTCAGTGTGAGCAGCTAAAAAATAGACACAAGTTTTTGTTTAGAATAAATACATTTCTTCGAATTTTTTCCCCCCTTGACGCGTCAAACACTGGTCACTTTGGACATGGAAAACCTCTCCTCTGGCAAGGTAAGAGAATTAACAATCACCAGGTCGGGCTGCAAAATGATTAAACTTGGGTGTCTAATATTATTAAACACGAGAGTTAATCAATTCAACTTTATGTCGATATACTGCGTCGCTTATCTCCGAAGAGGCTGGTTAAATAAATTCATCTATTGCGGTAGGCACCGCACCAGATGAATTCATCATTTGCAAAATCATAATCACATCGCAAATTAAATGTAGATTTCAGAATTGAATGGATAATTAGAAGACAAGCCCAACTATTCGTACTGGAGCGCGTCTCTGTCGCCAGATGATCCAAATTGAGAACCATGGACAGCGACTCTCACGCCTCGTCGTGTGATGATATTTAACGTCGCATGTCTATTCAAACATTTTCAGTTTACATTTTAATGGTAATAGTTTTGTTAACGTTCGGTCTCTTACATTTCATTGTTTCAGTAGAAACGGATGAGGGAGGTTGGCGTTTTTACGCACTTACAGGTCGGTGGATGCTTTGGTTCGCCGTTCTGCCTTCTTCCATAAATATGATGGAAAAGGACACAAGACCAGAAAACTAGTGTTTTGACAATGCTGAATAGATGGATAGTTTTTTAATTAACACCATCGTTTGATTCCAGAGCGTGGGGTTTGTGAATCTAACAGGTTACGTTGCCTTCTCCTACATGCACACATTTGTGTTCATGACCAGTTTCCTCTTAGCAAACAGAAATTTCTAAACATTGCTTACATGTGTACAAAACGCAGCAGAGCTATTATATAAAGATTAGCTAAATCAGAAATTAGTAATAGGAAGTTGAACGGTTTACGTTATAACCGACTGCCACCTGCTGGTGATGACAATTCAGAAAACAGAAAAAACATGGTAACTGTGACATTCTAAACATTTTATAACACAAAATAAATGACTTCACTGCTTTGTTCAAAGGACTGTGAGCTGTAAGTTAAACACTGAGAAGATCTGTGACTGCCTGGGAAATGGAGCTGCGCACAGATGGAAACTCGCTCCTGAAGGCTGTATGGCTCAGACGCTTGAGACTCACCCGGCTCCTGCTGGAAGGTGGTGCATACATCAACGAGAGCAATGAACGCGGCGAGACACCGCTCATGGTGGTCTGCATGTCCACGCACGCTGACCAGCAGAGTGTAAGCAAGTCAAAATTGGTGAAATATTTGCTGGATAACCAGGCAGATCCCAATATACAAGACAAAGCAGGTAGGACAGCCCTGATGCACGCCTGTATTCACAAGGCTGGACACGAGGTGGTGGATCATCTGTTGAGCAACGGAGCAGATCCCAGTCTGGAGGACAGGAGCGGCGCCTCAGCGCTGGTTTACGCCATCAATGCAGATGATAAGGAGACGCTAAAACTGCTGCTGGATGCATGCAAAGCGAAAGGCAAGGAGGTCATCATCATCACCACAGACAAATCACCGTCTGGGACTAAAACAACCAAACAGTACCTAAATGTCCCCCCGTCACCAGAGCTGGATGAGAGGTCCTCCCCAGCATATTGCACCTCTCCCTCTGATATTAATGTCACTGCATCTCCCACACCCGAGCAAGAACAGCAAAACACAGTGTTCAGTTTCCAGACAAAGCTGAAAAGCTCGAGTTCAGCTTCTAAACTCGGCAACGGGCCCACGTCTCCAACGCGGCGGCCTCCAAACCCCAAACGTGCACGTCTGCCTCAGCTGAAGAGGTTGCAGTCAGAGCCCTGGGGGCTGATCGCTCCCTCCGTCCTGGCTGCAGCCGCTGCCAACGAGGAGAGTAAGAAAGCCAGCTCGGACGAGGATGTCGTTGCAGGGGTGAACGGACTCTCCCTGAGTAAGAGGTCAGCGTTATCTCGACAGAGCAGTGTGGATGGGAAGGACAGTTTGTTCCCACTAGTAGGTGAACAGCCCTGCAAAATGACAACCTCGCTATCAGTCCCCCCAACATCTAAAGCGTCGTATGAGAGAACTCTTGGTCAGCACCAGCCACTGGCGCGGCGGAGCACTGTGCCTACAGAGCAGGAAAGCAGCAGCTGCAGCAGTGGACTAGTCAGTCTAAGAGACACGGTGCATAGGAGACGTCTGGGGAACGATCACTATGACTCAGACTCACAGCTCTATTCAGACTCTGCGATGTTAGACTCTCCTAAGGTCCCAGTGGAGCGAAGGAAACTAAACACCTCTCCATTAGCAATGCTGACCAGCTCTAGAGAATCTCTAGACAGCAATACCAGCACATCATCTCCCAGCACTGCGCGCAGGCGTCCGCCGGGCCTCCTCGAGAGGCGAGGCTCAGGCACGCTCCTGCTGGACCACATCTCCCACACCAGGCCTGGCCACCTGCCCCCTCTCAATGTCAACCCCAACCCTCCCATCCCCGATATCGGCGCTTGTAGCAAGCCCTCCTCACCTCTGGCAACAGGTATTAGATCCATAGCCCCAGTAGCACCCAATACACCAAAGAGAGGTGGCCTCAAGTGTAAGAAGAAGCTTGTGAGAAGGCACTCTATGCAAGTGGAGCAGATGAAACAGCTTTATGATTTTGAAGAGCTGGCTCATTAGTAGGTGATGGTGTTTATGCAGCACGTTTTGTGGGAGTAGAAATTTGAAGAGCATAAATTCAGTTATGTACAGTCACGGCCATCTAGATGTCAAATAATGTGTGAAATATATTTATTGAAACTGAGCAATATAGATAAAGTAGATTATCTCCAAGTGTTCCACTCAACTTGTTATACTTTGACTTTACAACATCTGCTGTACATGTATTACAGTTTGAATGTAAATGCCAAGACATGGTACTTTTCCTCTCTTACATGATAATGTAATATGTAGAGAACACACAGGGTCCATTTGCAGCCAGCAGGCCACTCGGGTGCACTTTGTGCATATGTAATTAGCACCACTGATGGACTTGTTTTGAAGAAAGAGAAGAAAATATATGGTGCACTTGTCTGAAATGTAGCTTTGAGTCTGATGAAGTTTGACTGTTTGTAGCAAATTTGTACAAAGTGCCTTTGATATGAAGAAACCTAAAAAGTGACAGGATACATTAAATGTATTAGAATCATTTTTAATTCATGAAGATGTAACCAAAATGTCTTTCATATCTGTATTGTTGGTCTTGTTGGAACAAAATGAAGTCTCAGAATATACGGGATGTGAATGAACGAACAACATGCCTTAAGAAGCAGGTAAACAATGGGCTATAACAGCACTTTATCGCCCAGTTGGAAAACTGACACGGTTGCTATTAAAGAATTATTCGAGTAAACATAATTCAAACGTGATGAATTCAAATAACGTGAATGACATTTGAGCCCATAGACAACAGAGATGTTGATAAAACATGTAATTTAAAATGTCATTACGCGCTAATGGCAATCAAGACTAAAGATCATACAGCTTCCATAACTTACTAGTGAAGCTAGAGCTTCTGTTTAAGATGAAAAAAAGAAACATAAATGAATCCATAGTATTTTTGCAAGTAGTTTGTTGTATATTCTGAATAAATGTATCACTTGTGAATTTCTGTTGTCTGTCTGCTTGTTTGTTTACTCATTTGTCACATTGAGCAGGGGCTCAGCTGCTCGCAGCCACACAGATGCTCAGTATAAGCGCATCATTCCTTCCTCCGGCCTCTTGGCAGGGCATCGGTGCTGTGACGATGGTCGGCCGCCGTCGGCCAAACTGATGTCACTGTGCTGATGTCACTACCCACAGCTTTTTGGCAGCAACGCCATTTCAAACCACCACTTCCACAGAAAGGTTTCCCCACAAAGCAGGACTCAGTAGACAGGGTGAAATGAACACACGTTCCAGCCCTTAAATGTCACACAGTCATTTCTTAGAAAATGGCTGAACGGCCAAAAGATACAGCAGCTGAGTGATTGGATAAAATCTACAGCAAAAGAAAATCAGGTTTGTCCTGAATGGACATGGATCATGTCATTAAGGATAAAAACTAGTTTTCAACCTGCCTTTTCACGTTTTCAGTACTGCTGCCCCCAAGTGGCAGATATTTACATTTTGATGTATCTATACTGTATGTTTCAGAGATCAGACGGGTACGTGTTTCTACCATTAAAGTCTCAAGGAACAGCCCGTTTCATGAGTAATTATTAGTGTCTTGTTAATCATTTTTAGTAAATAGGAGGAAGCAGACACAAACACAAATAAAACACAAGACGCTTTCGTGCTTTAAAGCAGCTTGGTCTTGCAGTAATGGTGCTTGTTTTCGCTCAGACTCTTCAGACTGAATCTTCTGTAAATGTGAAGCTACTGTGGTGTTAGAGGCAGATTATGACGAATGGTGAAAACTTTCCACTATTCCCCAGCAGAGGGCGATGAAGACTCACCAAAGTGATCTCAGTGCGTTAAGAAGGAGTCCGGTAGAGGGAGCACATTCATTACGTCAGGCCCAGGAAGTGTGTTTTTAAATACAGCAAGTCTGAGTATATGCATAAAGGACTTTAAATAGAACTACATTCAATCCTAAACTCCTGCAAGTCAGCTACGCAGCATCTCTGTTGTCACACAGCAAATGATGACAGCAATTATGCAGTTTCTCAATTTAGTCAGGATTAGCGCTGCAGCTGAAATAAAGCGTTTACCATCCTATTATTGTTGACAGTAACGTTTCAACATTTCAACAGTTTTGATGAGTGATGATGAAAACGTGATTTAGCACTTTGACCCCAGGGTTTACAGGATGACACCTGATAGTAACTGCTCTCACTGTGGAGAGGTCATGAGTGTCTGAGCAGGTGGACAGTGTGTGAGACTGTTTACATGCCTGGAGTTCAAAGGTTACTGTAGAAAATCAAAGATCTATGTGAAAGACACTCTCCTCTGGTGACTGAATAACGTGGCTTTAAACGACTGCCTCTAGTTACATGCAGGACAAAACTCACCGACCTTCCCTGACCTTCACTATAATGAGAGAAACTTTGAGGAATCTTAACCGTATGTTTATACATTACCTTTTTTATGAGATTATACATATCTGACCTTTGTCCTGCTCTTAAAGGAAGCAGTTCTTTAGAGGTGACCTGTCTTCTGCTGGCTCACTACCAAGTTCATCATGTGACTGCGTTGCACACTTCCCAGTCTTTCTCCCAGTATGGTAACCTTCCCCTGCTAAATTTAGCTGAGGCACTTTGAAATATGACTATCCTCTAACCAGGCTAGGGATGAGTTGGGGCCTGGAATAAGTTTCCCTACGGCTGTGTCTCTCAAATGTTTCCTTAAGCTATGTTATTTTAGTGCTAAAGTCAAACCGGTGAGGTTATGATGTCTTTAAATAAAAAAACAAATAATAAAATGCGCTGAGCTCTTCTCTGTCCTCCATGTTCTGGTCTGATTGTACTGTAACTTCTGCACAGTAAACATGAAGTAGCACACATTAATCCATTCTTATGTTAATGCGACAATAGTTTTCGAACGGATATTAACATTATAAAACATTTAATAATACCTGTTGGCTCTGTGTCTAAAGTGAAAGCTGCCCTTCCAATGTCATAACGGTGTTTGTGATTAAACTTGAATGATGCTAAACAAAACCTCTGCATGATGGAGGCATGGAGCATAAAAGTTATATGGAAAAGAACGGGACATTAAACAGTTTCACTGTTTGTTGGACTGGTAGTTTTGTGGTAAGTCAGTATGTCCCCTACTGCTGGTAATGATAGTAGTGGTGTGTGGTGTGTGCATGGTCTCTGCAGACGTGGGTCCCTGCTTGCAGACGACCATAAAGGACATTTGGTGCATGTAAGCACAGACAGTGACCCGAGCCTGGGATCGTCCTGGCGGAGTTCGCCCTGCTGTGTGTGGCTCTGACGTAAAGCACAGCGCGTCCCGCCGGGGAGGGGGAGAGGGGCGGTACTGCTGCTGCTCACAGCGCCCACTATATTGCTGGGAGCCTTAGAGCGCTTTGCCCCCTTTTTGCTCTCAGTGTCGTCGAGCGTTCACCGCGCAGTGAATCGGGCCGGACAGTCATGGCTGGATATCTGAAAGTCCTCAGCTCCCTTTCGAGGTCGGCCGGCGCCGCTTTCTCCAGAAACCCCGCGGTGCTGGCTCCGGCTGCAAACTGCCAGACTTTGCAACAAAGAAACTGTGAGTGGATGCGATAACCGGGGTCATCTTCAGCATCACCACTCTGTGGTTAAACGCCTCTTATAAACCCGCCTCGGGTTTCATTTAGCTGCTGTTAGCTAAAGCTAAATCATATGTAGAACGTAGCCGGAGAGCGACAGAATGAGAAGCCGGTGGCACTAAGCTAACGCTATCATGCTAGCTAGGGCTACTGCTGCTAACCAGCCAGGATGCTGCTAATCGCTTTAATAATTCTCTCCAGTTAGAGGCGACTGTGCTAAAATGCTTCCCCGTGAATTAATCGTGTTTTATGGCTGAGTAATCGCAGGTTATCTAGATGCCGAAGCGATAAACAGCAGGCCCGCTAGGTGAGCGCGATCGTCCGGGAGAGTCCTCTTTGTCTTCCCCATCCAAAAGTTTTACGAGCCGTTGATGAGGTGAACATATGCGGCCGCGATAATCGGCGACACGTCCATCGTCCAAAACCTGCCAACAAACCTACGCGTGTTTTCGTTAATCATCCCACGCGCGGGCGGATGAATCAAGGTGAAACCGACGGCGCAAAATTTGGCAGCAGATGAATCAAATTCATCTCCCATTTTGAGCCGTATGAGCGGAAGCGAACGCGGCCGACGCGCGGAGCCGCGAGCTCCGGGTGAAATCAGCTGTTTACATCGAAAGCGACAAACAAATTCTTCTCGGGAAACTTTTGCCAAGGTCAGCTGCTGCATACGCGGCTCCGTTATTGAGCGCAATGGCTGCCGCTGCCTCCCTGTGTCACAATGATCGCACCGGGCCTGCGTCCACTGCAAGGTGCCTTCGAACAATCACTATGAAATCAGTCGTGTCATTATATTAAAATACTTAAATGTTAGATCAGTGCCAAGAGCCCAATCAAAACCAGTCCAGAATCCTAGTCCAGATTTATCACGTGGGCTCTGCAGACATCCAGCGCTTCATACAGCTGGAGTCTGCAGCTTCATAATCTCCGTGTTGGAGACCAGTCCTCACGTGACTGGTTGCTGTTTATGTAGAGGTGGGTCAGTTGAAGGGCACTTTGGCTCCCGGTGTGATTAGTGCACCAAGCTTTGAGCTGAGTGATAGTGGGCCATTGTCCACTGTGGGCCAGATAATAGGACCGATCGAGTCAAAGCATGTGGTAAATCCAGCTGATAGGTGTGGGACAGGCGCCAGTGGAGAGATTGACGATGTTGATGAATGTGCTTTATTGCAGTCACAAGCTGTGTTGTCCTTGATAAGCCTTTTTTTCTGTAATTACATGCCCATTAAGTTTGACAGGACATTGCTGCACTCCTACTGTCAGTGCAACTTTGGCCTGTAAACGTTGACTGCTTTGGCCATATTCTGCCCTGGTGCATGTGGCAGCCATCCTGCAGGCACCTGTTAACCTCTCTGCAGCTTTAGTTCGAGTGACTTCGTGAACCTGACTAATGCCGGTTCCTAATGGGATTAAAACTGAAGCGGTTTAAGGCCGGTTTCTATGTGTTGAAAGTCATCCGCAGAGGACACGCAGCCAACCAGGTTCTCTCGTCTTGACACATCATTTCAACTGCTAATCCTTAGTGCAGTTTTAAACTGAGCCTCCTATGCTATGGAGTAAGAAACGCCTCTCAGCAATGCACGTTTGCCATCGGTACTTGTCCAGACTCCTCCTCGTTTGCTTAGTTTCACTGTATTGTTGCAGGGTTTAAACATAGCGATGCCCCTTATAACTCGTAAGTTCTCTTACACACTGTATCTGTAAAAACTGCAATTGTGCCTGTTTATAATGACTTTTAATTCGTGCTACTGCCTATACTAGGCCTATATCTAATGCAAGTGCAAACGTCAGAACAGGCCCATGTGACCGTTCCTGCTCACCCTTCAGCGTCCAGTGTTATGTAACGCACTCCCCCTCCTTCTGCATTGTGATAGTAGAGGCCTGTTTTAGCACATCTAGGCTGAAGAAACTCTGCCAGGCAGTAGATGTTAATGAGTTACCCATGATGCACTGCAGCAGCGACTTAACCGGTCTTTTGGCAGACAGAAGAGGGGAATGTCATTCATTTACCTTTTTAAATGAGATGCTTCCTTTTCCCTGAAATACAGATGCAGAATCAGACAGTAAAACAGAGCAGTGGTTTAAATTTATGTCTGTGGTTATTGCTTAGTGACTACAAAACATTTATTTATGTCAAAACACAGTAATGTGCAGTAGAGCTCACCCAGCACAGATTGCTTCCAGATATTGGAAAACTAGAGGTTGTTGACCTGCAGACAATCCGGTTTAAAAAGACAAACTGTGAAGCACATATGCTTTTATTATGAGATTGCGTAACATTATTTTAATGTATAGCTCGCAGCTCTTTTTGCTATCAGGTTATTTTCAGTTCTTTTCGAACACCATGTACAATGTCTGCGATCTGCAGGCTCCCGTGTCACACTGAGGCGCTGGAACAGAGCAGAGGCTGTTTAGACAGGTGCTAAGATTGCTTTATGTTCCCAGCTAGGTTAAATGTCTTGATACACCCATGCTGAGTTTATTATTGCAAAGGAATATATTCTATATTATATGTGGGTTGCATAAGGGTCCTGCTATGCTATATTATTTTACTGCATCGTTCTGGAAAGGCCTTTGAAGTATTAAAGTGGCTCAGAATACAGGGAGTCACTTGATCTTCGGTACCTCCCCCTGTGCCTTTTTGTTTGCTGGAATGATCTCGCTGGCAGGACACTGAGCAGAGTGGAGATATGATTAGACGACAGGATAGATGCTAATCGGCATTGATGCAATTGGACTTGCAGGTACTCACAATGCTGGGACAATGGACTGTTCTTTCAAAATAAAAACAAATGAATTTTTTATTTTTTTTTAAATACTGTAAAGTTATAAATGCTGATGTTGTCTTAAAAAATTCTGTTGCCTTAGTATAAGTCACAAATACAAGAAGTGAACCCAAGAGGATGCTAATTGTCACATTTAAGAAGCTGTAGCTAGCAAATGTTTGGTATTGTTCTAAAACGATCAGTTAATGGTTTTTAATCGGTTTGTCTGACTGAATAATGATGAAAGGATTATGGTAATTAAATCCTAAATGGAGTTGAAATTGATTCATTATCTTCAAAAGTTTTCTGGACTTACTTCTAAAATGTAAAAATAGGATAGAAATTAAAATAAATGAAGTTAGCTTTTGAACGACTGTGTAGAAAATGGAATAAAGGATTAACTGAGTTGAGAAGATAATTGGTATTTGTAATTGATAATCTGTAAATAATGGGAATAATAAATGCCTTAGAAATTCCCTGGCTAAATGAAATGGATGACTCAAAACAGAATGTAATTGTAATTTATTTTTGTTCACTAAATGTAAGAGCCCTCAGTCTTCTGAAAAGCCATTTACTTAAATACTTATGTATTGATCAACAGATGCTGACAAGCGCATCAAAGTGGCCCAGCCAGTGGTGGAGATGGATGGAGACGAGATGACCCGCATCATCTGGGAGTTCATCAAAGAGAAGGTGAGAAAGTGACGTCCAGGAGTTGTTTACTAAACAGCCGAACGCTTGTGTGTCACGTAGGAGGCAGGCCCACGCTGCCTGACGGGGCCTATTTTAATACCGTAGACTGACACACGCACGAGAGGGGAGGGGTATGTATGCATGATGCGGGGGAGGGGCCTTGTCATGTTTCATTCAATCACTGGCTGACTGCCGTGAGACAGCAGATGGTGTTTTGGCTCAGGAAGAAAACATGGAGTGTGTTCAATTAAAAATCTCTAAATGTTTTCTGACATTTGATGTTTATATTGTACTGGTGAAATCCTACAGATCCCTTTTCTATCCTAATCCACTGATTGATCGCCATCGAGTTATTGGGCACCTTTGGGATAGGATATTGACATTAATGCCTTTTTTTTTTCTGTGCTCTTTCAGCTCATCCTCTCCAATGTTGACGTTGAGCTCAAGTATTATGACCTGGGTCTGCCGTATCGTGACCAGACTAATGACCAGGTTACCATTGACTCTGCTCTTGCTACAAAGAAGTACAATGTGGCGGTGAAGTGTGCCACCATCACACCTGATGAAGCTAGAGTAGAAGGTCTGGAACAAGCAGTAGTAGTTTGTTTAATAACACATGTTAGAAATTGCTATGATTGGTTGGCTTAATATATATTTAATAATAAACATTGTGGGAGCACCTTCAATTGAAAGATTTTAATTTAAGCACAGATGTTTTGGGTAAATGCGCTGTTTTAGTGACATGGTGATGTTTTTATGTGCAGAATTTAGCCTGAAGAAGATGTGGAAGAGCCCTAACGGCACCATCAGGAACATCCTGGGCGGCACCGTCTTCCGTGAGCCAATCCTCTGTAAGAACATTCCCAGGCTTGTTCCAGGCTGGACACAGCCCATCACCATTGGCAGACATGCTTTTGGCGATCAGGTCAGTTTTTAGTGAGCCCAACACGACCAAACATAAATTTAATTTAAACTTTAATGACACCTAATGATGTTTGTGCTTTCTCCACAGTATAAAGCAACAGACTTTGTTGTGAACCAGCCCGGCAAATTCAAGATTATCTTCTCCCCTGCTGATGGAAGTGCAAAAACAGAATGGGAGGTCTACGACTTTCCTGGCGGTGGCTGTGGAATGGGAATGTACAACACAGACGAGGTGAACAGTTGCACATAAAAAGATGAATTAATGTGTCATGCAGCAATAAAAACCTATAATTGCTGGGTTAAGATACCTACACTAGTTTTTATTTGTTTGGCTTTGACCCTCTGCTGTGCTACCGTTTGCCTCAGCACAGGGCTGTTTGCTTTATCATCAGAGGTCATAGTGAATGACTTTCTACTCGTCAAGAAAAAGGTTGTTAACCCCTGTTCTACTGATAAAACACACAGTGACTGTTGGTATTTTTCTTTTGACAGTCTATTACAGGATTTGCACACAGCTGCTTCCAGTATGCTATTGCCAAGAAATGGCCGCTGTACATGAGCACGAAGAACACCATTCTGAAAGCCTACGACGGGAGATTTAAAGACATTTTCCAGGACATCTTTGAAAAGTGAGTATCGTCCGCCTTTTTTAAACAAAAGACTGAATTTTTACTAAATTGTGTCATAGGTCATGTGTAATGTTGTACAAAAATGAATGGTTAAAGTGTTGTTTTTATCTGTTAGATCTGTCTCAACATAGATATGCATTGAGTCACTTCTTAAATAAAATGTTGATCAATAGTGAGTGAATTAGTTTACGTGTATCATGTTTATTACAGGAACTACAAGCCTGAGTTTGACAAGCTGAAGATCTGGTATGAGCACAGGCTCATCGATGACATGGTTGCCCAAGTGCTGAAATCTTCTGGAGCTTTCGTGTGGGCTTGCAAGAACTACGATGGCGATGTTCAGTCTGACATCCTTGCGCAGGGTCAGAAAAACAATGAAGATGTTACCAAATACAGGAAACATCTAAGAATTTGAGATCTGAGTTTTCTGGGTGTGGGCTAAAGCAGGATTTGTTTCCTTTTGAAGGTTTCGGTTCTCTAGGCCTGATGACATCAGTCCTCGTGTGCCCCGATGGCAAGACTATTGAGGCTGAGGCTGCCCATGGCACTGTGACCAGGCACTATCGTGAACACCAGAAGGTTTGTAGCCATTCGTCTTTGCCAGTCCGGTGGTTCTGTAATGGAAAGTATTTCAGACGGGCAATGAAATAGAAAATGTGTGAAGCTGAATCATGACTTTGCAAACAGACTGTATTCTGGAGTTATACTGCCATCACATGGTCAAACTTTAGAAAGGCACGTGTTTAGGTGCTTAAAGCAAGGGAACGGCTGATCTTCTCAAAACAAGATGAAATGAAGTAGTAGATATAAATGTAGCATTTTCAAATCTAATACTCAGCTTTGCTTTCAGGGAAGGCCGACCAGCACCAACCCCATTGCTAGCATCTTCGCCTGGACCCGAGGCCTGGAGCATCGTGGCAAACTCGACGGCAATCCCGACCTTATAAAGTAAGAGGGGATGGAAAATATTGCTTGTAATGCCAAGCTTGTAGGAGGGCCGCGCTTTTCTAAATGCGTTTGCTCATGTACAGGTTCTCGCAGATACTGGAGAGGGTCTGTGTTGAAACTGTTGAGAGCGGCATCATGACTAAGGACCTGGCTGGCTGCATCCACGGCCTGTCCAAGTAAGTGATATCCTTAAACATTGTGGGTTTGACTGCTATAACCTATTCCTGTATATGCATTAAATAACAAATTCTGTGTCCTTTGTGCCATCGCGTGGCTTCATGTGTTCAAAGCCAGAGTGGCTTTGGGACATCTTGCTAGGAATTAGGGTTTTAGGGATAAAATGCAAGGAATTCAGATTTATTCAAGGTCAACATCTAATCTGCAAAGGTTAAGATGTCCCAAACAGCACAGTTGATCAGCTGACCTGTGGGTATTTTGACATTTGTTTTAAGAAGTAAAGTCAAACATGGCAAAGTTTCAGCATTTCAGCTGTGAGAGTGTATTGTCTGTTTTTTATGACTCTGTGAATGGAGTGTTATTATTTTAAGAAATATTTTTCACTATTGCACTGACATATTATAAACCAAGCCATTTGAGAATATATTTTGCAGTCATCAATATTGCAAATTATCATTAGTTGGAGCCCTAATTTGTTCTTTCTTTGTTTTGGGACATTAAGCCTATAATAGCAGCAAAATGATGAATGTCTTCACTGGTAGAATTTCTTCATTTAACTCTAAATGGAAAATATTTGTTTTGAATAAACCACCACAATCAGATACACCAACACAAGGTAAGGGGTTGCTTTGCTGTACCCGGAGTCTGACCTCCCAGTATCCCATGCAGGCTGAGAAGTCAAAATTTGTCCCAAACAAGTCTTTGGGCATAGTGTATATTAAAAATGTATTTATTTCAGTGGGGCTTTGTGGAAAGTTAGGCTGCATGTATTAGTTTTTGGTGCAGATCCAGGGGATTTGAAAGGATTCATAACACTATGAAATATGAATGATGAAGAACAAACCCAAGTATTACAAGATTGTCCGTCAGATCAAAGACTCTCTGAAGCCCTTACTATAGAGTTGGCTATTCCTGGTAGAGCTGCTGTATTTTCTTGTCCTAATTTTCGATTGACTGTATTGTGATCATACCTTAAAGCCATATTTGATAGGCTTTAATGTGTTTTCAACAAGGCATTACATCTTATAGCACTGAGGGCAGTATTTTCTGGTAACTAAAACGTTCAATTGGAAAAATACAACTTCCAAGACGTTGTTTAGAGGATTCTCGCTACTAACATTAATAATAATCAACAATATTAACTTATGATATGCCATGTATTAGTAGTGGTGTTGCTGTTGTGTTTTGCGTCAGCAAAGTGTGGGGCTGGATTTTCTAATCTGCTTTCCTGCCTTTGCCTTCTCAGTGTCAAGCTCAATGAGCACTACGTCAATACTACAGACTTCCTCGACGCCATCAAGACAAATCTGGATAAAGCGCTTGGCAAGTGAAGGAACTTGAAAGAATGTGGTTAGCCCGGAGCTGGCAGTGTCACTCTTGTGTTTTTGTACCTCATTTTTAACTTAAAGGTCAATAAAGTCACTTGCATTTTGTCTGAAGGAAAACAAAAGTGCTGTCTGTAGGGTTATGTAGTGTTGTGGTAGGTTCTAACACAACTGAGAGCTGTCCTTCCACCTGACACCTCCCTGTCTCTACCATTATTTACAAGGTTTTATTTTTGTAATGTCAAGTACTGTATTCAATGCTCTGTAAAGCCCTGGGCAGGACTGAAGCATGTGTCATACACATTTGCCAATAAATCCTTGGTTTTACCCAATGACTATTACTGTTGTTTGTTCCTATATAAAAATAAAGTCGTAAACTAAAGGTAAATAAATTTATTATTTTACAGTATCGTCTGGTACACAACATTGTACGTACATTTCTATCCACTTTGTCTCCACTAATGTCAATACAGAAAGCCATAGGAGGGGAACAGCTTCCCCTCTTTGTATCATCACTGAACCAGCGATGGAGTGAACACAGAAGCCAAAACACTCACCAGAATGAGCATGTTTTTTTTTTTTCTTACTATTTTAAATGCGCTCTATCAACTTTGCAAATGGATACCTTGTTTGCAGGTTACAAGTCTGAAAAGCTAAGCATTGGGAAAATGAATATATTGAGCATTTCCCCAAATCATTTTCCACGAGGTTCGTGGCCTTGTCACATGTTGGGAGGTTGTCGTTCATCACTTGAGACCGGTGTACAGCATGATGGATGGCATGCTCTCGCAGACACACTGGGGCACTTAATATTTCTGTCCAAGTTTTTTTGGGACAGTTCTTGTAGAGATTCATCCATTAAAAAAAATAGAGCTCATACAAATGCAGGGTTTGCGTTGCTTTTGTAAAATGCTGCAGTCTGCTGAAGGCCTGTGCAGGGGAAATGGTGAGGGATGTTGGAACAGAGGCTGAACCACACACTGTTCTCTCTGGTAATCGTTTGAAAGGATCTAGAGATTGGTGGGAGGGGAACCTGAATGTAATTTCACAAGGTCTGTGATTGGACCCGAAGAAATCCAATGTCCCAGCATAACACAACAGCAAGGAAAAGCAACCGACGGCGGCTCTAGCTGCAAGACGTCATCCAATTCTTTGGTAAAGGGGTCCTACCATTAAAAAGGGAGCTTTGATTTTCTTTTCATTAGTGTTTTAAAACATTCCACAGAAACAATTACATTCATAGACTAGAATCAATACAAGGTGATGCTTGTTAATGCAGAAACCTAAAAAGTCGACACAGTGGTCCTCAGTGCGACGCACCGATTAGAGTACCAGCCAGCGTACAACAGAACTGATACATTCTGTACAGTAATATACAATAAAACATAGATTGCAAATCCAATGAAACATCAGGCATTTTGCAGACATCAAATTTAAATTATCACAGTATAAATCAAAATGAATTATTAACCTCTGCATCTCCATACGCTTTGGCAAGTGATGAGTAGTAGCACTTGTTCCCTTGTTGAACCCTTCACATTAGTAAACCCCAGCAAACAGAGGCTGGGATTGTCTGAACGAGTAAGTGCAGTGTAACATCACCTTATGCTTTTCTGCTTGTAGCTAAAATGTGCTTTTCAATTTAGGTTCAGTTTTTTATCAACTGTCAACATATATGCATTTATATAGATATGTTTTTTTTACCTAAACGCTCCTATGTTATTTCACTTTTAGACAGTCTCAAATATAATATATTTATTCAGTAGATCTGCAGTGTTTCAAAGATGAAAAATATGTAATTAGGTAAAAAGTATACATTTCCAAATTTTGTAGCATTCTGAGCGATTCCAGTGCATATGAATGTGCAGTTTGCTGGGTGTCGCACCCCTAAAAGCTCCACCCGAGCACAACGCCTGTAACACCACAAAGACTACAACCAATCCAGGTTTCATTAGTTCACACCTCTATTCAATTGGCGGTGATTTCACTGATTCATGCAGTGCTGAAACGCCCTGCGCCCTTCCTGTACGCGTTGTAATACTCCATTTGAGATTGTTTAGCAACTTCTGGTGTGTTGTTGTTGTTAGCCCGGTTTTCTCGCTCGCTGAATTCAAAGCTCTCCTCCTCGTAGTCGTCCTGGCCTTCTGTGTCTTGTGGAGGTTCTGGAAAAATGAGAGAACACGCGACTGTAAAACCCAATAAGTTCTCTGCAAAGACACACATACGGACGGACTGGCCGCCCCTCCTCCCCCGTCTCAGTATCAGTCCCCGCTGATAGAGACAGGCATGTCTAATCCAGGCACTGCTATATTTACTAAACACACAGGGAGGCAGCGACAGCGAAGCAACAACACACTTGGCCACTAGATTACAGTACAAGTCAAAGTGCATTAGGGACAGAGTGAGTGACAGTAATGTGACATGAAGCCAACCAGACGGTCCCACAGAGACATACGCTGCACGCGAGCCTTCAACAGCGGCGTCTGTTTAGAAGCGACGAGCTGAGGACAGTTTGGAGAACTAATTACCATGTCCATCTATGGAGGTGTCCATTATGCCGTGTTTGACCTTCATGTGTCGGCTGAGGTTGCCCTTCAGGTTGAACTTGCTGGTGCAGTAAGGGCACTTGAAGGGCTTGCTGCCGGCGTGAAGGTGCATGTGGCCGAGGAGGTTGTACATTCTGTTGAACGACTTTCCGCACACCTGCGAGACAAAAGCACAGGCGTGAGCACGCGCCCGCCCCCTCTCGTTCAAAATGGCCCCCGCCTCGTCTTGTCGCGGACGTTGGCTCACCTTGCATTTGAAAGGCTTGACTGGCAGGTGGACAATCATGTGCGTTTTCAGGGTCTGCTTCTGGACAAAGGTCTTGAAGCACACGTGGCACTGGAAGGGCCTGACGCTGGCGTGGATCAACATGTGTCGCTTCAGGTTGGCAGACAGGGTGAACTCTCTGGAGCACACGTCACATTTGAATTCTTTCATACCCTGGGGGAACAAAAACAGCGTCTTCTGGTTAATTTGGCTGAATGTATGGTTTAGAGGAAATTAAATGGTGAGTCATAGGGAGAAAAGCGAGTGTTTGGCTCACTACAATCTGGCTTTTGATCTAACTTCTGCTGATTAACCCCCCTCGAGTGTTGAAAGATGGGGTGGAAAAAGTCCAACTATCAAAATAATAAACTTTTGTTTTTAGTTTCAACATTTATTTAACTTGTATCTTAATATTTAACAAAAGCATATGAAATGAAAGGAAGTGTTCTTCCTATAGAATAAAACAGACTATATAAAGAAATGGAAAGAGAGACCAGAGTGATTCATCAGACACAAAGGGAAGTAGCTCTGCAAACGGCACACAACACAAAACACATGCAAGTGGGGGTTGAGCCACACACACAAAAAATCTCAAGGCCTTTGAAGGCTATGTTTACAAAGCAACTGGTTTTGGAAAAAAAGGCTGTGATGCAAGCGGGAGTATACCCCCGTTTTCTGAGCGAAAGATGCTAAAATCCATCCCTCATTTTCAAAATCCCTTATTAACAATACTAGCTTCTATTTGAAATAAAGGTTGCGTGAGGTCTGCCTTGGTTTGTCTTGTACACGTAAGGCGGTAGACAAAGGCAACATCACTGGGTTTCAGTACCTTGTGAGTGAGGGCGTGCTGTCTGAGATGGTGGATCTGGACAAACTCCATGCCACACTCGGGGCAAACGTAGGGCCGCACGTTCTGGTGCTTCATCAAGTGGTTCTGCAGCTGGCTGCGGTAAGCGAAGGACTTGTGACACTCTGTGCACTGGTACGTGGTTGGACCCTGGTGGCTGGTCAGATGCCGCTTCAGGTGCGCGTAGGTGGGGAACTCCAGGCCGCACTGGGTGCAGACGTGGCACTGGCCGTTCTCGTGCTTGTTCTCGTGGGTCCGCAGTTCGCTGGGGTAGGCGAACCCGCGGCCGCAGAAGCGACAGCTGTAGGGCTTGACGTCTGAGTGCTGCAGCATGTGCCTCTTCAGGTGGCTGGTCTGCGTGAAGGCCTTCTCGCAAACGGTGCATTTGTGAGGTCGGGTTCCCTGGTGGGTGAGCAGGTGAGTCTGAAGGTGGCTCGGCTGCTTGAAAAGCTTTCCACAGTGTAGACATTCGTGGGGCTTAATTCCGTTGTGGCCCAGAATGTGAGTCACCAGGTTATACTTTGACGTGTACGACTTTTCACACATGCGGCACTTCCAGCGTTTCAGGCCCTCGCCCACGTCTACGCAGTAAGACTCGTCAATCTGCACATTGATGTCCAGTCGGTCAATCTGCATGCGCCTGGCGAGGCCCTCTGGGTCTGACCACAGCATGGCCTGGCCGTTCTCCTCGTAATCACCTGGCAGATTCATGTCAGTTGACTCGTAGGCCACCTCATTGGACTCGTAATAGCGATTCTCCAGAGGGCTGCCATTATCTCCGCTTGTCTTGAGGTTTAGTGCCTCCTCCTCTTCTGCCTCCTCTACCACCAGCTCTTCTTCCTTCCTCTCTTTTTCTCTGCCAGTACTTTCTTCCTGTGCCTGTTCTGGCTGTCCATCTGTTTGTGACCTGGGTGTCTCTCTCACACATGATGGACAGTTTCTGCAGGCCTGCTCCTCTTTCAGAGATCCTTGCTGGGTGATTGAATCCTCTGACTTGCCAGGACTTCGCCTGCTGTTCATGTGGATACAGGAAGGTGGGGCATCAGACTCAAGCCTTTCGCCTTTAATCTGAGCATGTGGACTCTGTACTTTGTGAGGGAGACCCTCTGATTCAGCGTCATTCCTGGGCCTCTTGGTTCTCCCGCGGGGCCCCGGCCGTCGTCTTTCACTGCAGTGGGGCTGGGGCTCCGGCTCCCCAGCAGGCTCAGCCAGGTAATCCCCGTTGGCCCCTATCAGCTGGTCAGCGTACTCATACTCCATTGCCTCAGGCGGAGGAGGAGGACACTCTCTGGGCTCTCCAGTGTAAAAGCCATTAGGAGCAATAGTGGCCCCAAAGATTTCATTCTGGGAGATGAGGCCAAGCACGGCTGCCTGAGCCAGCGATAGCACCACCACAGGCTCCGTCTGTGTGCCCACGTCCACTTGGCCCTCAGTCATCTTGGGGTAGCTCCGCACCAAGCGACTACTCTCCTCCTCCTGGAAGAAATCACATTAAAACCAACAGCATAAGTCAGGGGCAAAAAGAACGACGACCAGTGAGTCTGTGTGTGTCTTTCCGTTGTTACAAAACACGCCTTACACAATGTTTCCTCATAGAACCTCATTTCCCCATTGAAGCCTCATGATGTTGCTGTCCTTCCTATTAATGCACAGTGGTTTGTATTGCTGTAATATTGAACGATCATGTGATTAAGTTTTGAAGATTCAATTCTGCAGATTGACCCTCGCATAAAAAAAAAATCGTCTTTTTCTTTCCCAGGACAGCAGCAGCTGTGTTTTTCAGCGTTAGTCTGCTAAAGCTGCATTCGGACTACGCCTTGTTTCTTTGCACTGAATCCACAGAAAATTAGATCGAGGAGATAAAGCAGATCTGTGTTAGCACCCCGCTTCCTTCCTTGACCGACTTTAGAATAATAAAGAACACAACAAGGGATGCAGGTCCAGCCAGGATGTTGACTTCCGTGGACTGTCCTCTGCACTTCCTGTGGGGTCCCGGGACAGCCTGGCTGACCGGCGCTGGCTCATCGTGGAGCTATCTGCCCCATTCATGAGGAGCTCTGCACACACACTCCTGCCGTAGCCGACTTCATAACGCCTGCCACACTGGGCTTGGGCTTCCTTAACAAGATGATATATGCCGGCAGGCAGACTCATATCCATAACAGACATTCGATTGAGCTTCGGGCTCATTTTGTATTCCACACCGATGCATTCGACTCGCTAACATAATTGTATGGTTCGGAAGTGTCTCAGACCCACATGCGCATGTTTACCCTGCTGCCTGTAAAAGCTGAATAGTAAAACTATGGAGAAGAAATTGTGGTTTGACCAAACTGTCTCTTTGTGGTAGAGGAGAAGTGTAGGCCACTGGTTTCAGGTTATTTCCCAGCATGAGCTGGACTGGTAGGAAAACGTATAGACAGAAGCTCTGGCCCCTTGTTTCTTTTCAGGCTACACACTAGTCTTCACTCAGTGCCATGCAAGCAAGAGCTGCTTCTCCTCCTGACACAATACTGAGAGAAGAGAAAAGAGTGGATGGAGAAAAGGGGAAAAGGAAGAGGAGAGAGAGCAAGAATAAAGGTGTGTGTGTGTGTGTGTGTGTGTGTGTGTGTGTGTGTGTGTGTGTGTGCGTGTGTGTGTGTGTGCGTGTGTTTGCGAGTGTGTGTTGGGAGAGGGGAGTAGACCTGGATGCCCTGATAACCACGTCATTTATAATTACTGCTTTTAAAGTAGTCAGACAGAGACAGACTGTGTGTTTGTGAGAAAGAAAAGGAAAGAGACTGGGTGTGTGTTTGAAAGTGTGAGTGTGTGTGCGAGAGAGAGAAAATAGAGGGAGGGAGGTATGGAGAGAAGGAGAAAGAGCTGTGGGCGGGGGAGGAGTGGAGGGAGGGAGGGAGACGAAGAGAGAAATGAGATGGAGGGCCCGAAAGATAAAGAAAGAGGGGAGGAGAGGGAGGGGAGGGAAGGGGAACGAGAGATTGAGTGAGCATGTGAGAGGAGGGAAGAGAGAAAGGAAAAGGAGAGGGAGGGGGTGTGCGGGAGGTGGAGTGGAGGGGAGAGGGGGGGCGGAGAGAGACAGAAAGACAGAGTGAGTGAGTGAGAAAGAGGGGAAGGAGGGAGGGAGGGAAGGAGGGAGGGAGGGGGAGCTGGAGAGAAGAAAAAGCACAGCAAAATGAAAGGCTGACAAAATGAAAGAGAAAAAGACAAATGACAAGGAGACAGAGAAGGTAGGCTGGTAATTGCAAGAGTCCGTACTTTCACGTTTAAAGTTGCAACTGAAAGACACCTAAGGACAAACAATTAGAGCGGCGGCGGAAAACATGCGGCTCGGAAGAAAAACACAACTCTCATTCTTATCTTCCCTCAAAAGATGTTCCCACCACAGTTCACTCAAATGAACGTGAAAAAGTAATCTCACAAGCTCTCACGGACGCACACAGAGTGTACACGCCTCACTAACAAACTGCAAAACAAGTCCGCGCCCTCCCTCTGCCTCTGAGCAGCAACGCATCTTTCTCCGGCTTTAGCTCACAAACTCACCACATTGTTCCTGGAGTGATGTTTGAGGTGTTTCAGGGATCTCATCCTTCAGGAGAAATGAGTGGAGTAAAAAAATCCACCTCCTATTTATATCTGTGGGAGAGTGGGGCGGTCCCACGGCTCATCCTCCTCCTACTGTTGCTGTTATCAGAACTGACTGTGCCTGCCCCCCTCCACCAGCCCTCCACCCCACCACACACACACAGACACACACAGCATCACCCCATTTCTTTCTCTTCCTCCCACCCTCTCCTTCCCATCTCACTTCTCTTTCTCTCTTCTTTGCTCTTACAAACACACACACGCACGCACACACACACACGCACACGCACACACTCACATCTTATCTCCCTTTCTCACTACATACAATTCAGCATGACCCTTCAACACACATTTCTCTTTAAGGCACACAGGGACACAGGCTCTATCTTTTCTTGATCACACTTTATACTTTGCATTTCCTTTTTTCTATGAGCTTGTGCTCAAACGCACGAGCGTTTATAAAAAAAGAAAACACTAATCAGTAGTTCCTCTCTGCGCACACAGACAGATATATGCGAATGTATGCATGCACAAACATGTTTATATATATATGTGTGTGTGTGTGTGTGTGTGTAAGTATATATGTATATGTATGTATGCAAGCACACAAACGTAGAAGCACGTACACACTCGCAACACACAAACACTGAGAGAGACTATGGGTGGAGGTGCGTCTGTCAGTAGCACAACAGTCAGACAGATAATGTCTGAGAAACGCTGAAATTTTTAACTTTCCAGAGACCGTGTAGTTTGCTGCCATTATTTCTAGATTCAAACTAATTAACTATTGAGACAGCCTGAAGTATACTGTCTGAGAAATTCACAAGAAAAAAAATGAGTGACAAAAGAAAAGAAAAAAGGAGAAAGAAAGCAGAAAAAAGCAGTTAGGAGAGAGGGAGGGAGGGAGACAGACATGGGGGAGAATAAGGAAGAAAGAAGCAGGGAGGGGGAGTGAAGCTGAGTGGAGGAAGAAGTGGAGGAGGGTGGGGGGTGAGAGAGACAGAAAGAAAAAGGGAGAGAGGAAAGAGAACCGGGGTGGGGGAGGGAAGAAGAGAATGCAGCAAAAAAGGAGGAAGAAGGGAAAGGAGAGACAGGAGGGGGGGTGGTGAGTGAAGGGAGGGGGGTGGCTGAGGCATAAGAAAGGATGTGGCAAAAGAAAGAAAAAGAAAGACTATGAGAGAGAGAAAAGAAAGAGGGGAGGGGGGAGTGGTGGAGTTGGGGGGGAGAGATAGAGGGAGGGTTGAAAGAAAATGCAGTGAAAGAAAATAAGGGGGGGGGAGTGAAGAAGAGAGAAGAAAAAAGAGGAATGGTGGAGTGTGAAAATAAAAAAGAAGAGTCCATCAGCAAGAGAAAGGAGAGGGGGGGGTAGCAAAATGAAGGAGAGGAGGAGGAGGGACGGGGGGAGGGAGGGTGAGAGCAAAGGGAACGGGGAGAGGAAAGGAGATAGAGAGACGGAGAGAGTGAGGAAAAGGAAAAACAGCAAGGGAAGACATTAACTATTGAACTTCCAGATTTCTTTCAGGCGGTGTTGAGAAACAGTGCGGCAGAGTACCTGCGGGCTAAGTACAGGTTGTGGCGCCTAAGTAGTCAGGACTGGAGATGATCCTAATAATTAGACAGGCATCCTGTCACAGCGGGGCTCATCCTACCTTTTAACCAGCAAACACTGGGAGGACGGACGGAGTGTGTGTTCAGATGTGGACCTATAGGTGCGGGCGAGTGCGACAAGCACTGTGTGGACACATGCCAGTTGTGACTGTAAGGGCTGAGCACTGTGCATAAACATTTCCTACTAAATAACAGGAAAGGGCAAACCTTGAAAACCTTGATCAATCATCAGCGGCTGGGAGTGCTCCGAGAATGAGAAAGATAGAGAGAAAGGGGAGCGGAGGGGTGGGCGGGCAGCGGTGGTGGTGGTGGGGGGGAGATAGGGAATGAGAGTGAGCGCAAGGGAGGGGGAGACAGAGAAAGAGAAAGAGATTGAGTGAGGGTGTGAGTGAGGGGGAGAGATAGCAGGAAGTCGAGGGAGAGCATGGGAGAAAAAATAGAAGGAGAGCAAGGGAAGAAACAAAGAGATAAGAGGCTGAAAGACAAAGAAACCACATGGAAGAAACAACAAGGGACACGTACATAAAACAACACAGAACTAGCCTATGGGGAAAATGAAAAAGACACAGACAACAAAAGTTTGGGGGGAAAGAAACACACTGGCTCCTTTCCAGACCTGAATCTTCATAACAGCCGAACCTCCACTCTTGTCCATTCACTTTGGGTACGTGTGAGCGAACGGGGCGACGGGAAGTGGAAATGGCCACAGCAGATAATAAGCGTACAAATTTCATTCACCTCTTAGATTTCTACAGGTTCCTCCTATGTGCATAAGAGACGCAGAGAGAGAGAGAGAGGAGGGGAAGTAAACCATTGCCCTGCTCTCAAGTGTACTAACCCTCAGCTGGGATTCGAAATGTGTGTTTGCGTGTGAGCATTTGTCTGATGTCTGAGATCAGGGACACACACACCAGCGCACTCTCACTTCCCCACAACTCCGGAACAACACACTTTCGTATGACTTATACTGTGTGGGTACCATACCAGCACATGTCCATTTTCAAACCTCGGCCTGCTTCTGGTTGTGTATCTATAGGTGGACAACCACACACTGTTGTGTTGCATCCTCTGTGATATAGGTCAAAGTTATAACTTTTTTTTTTCCAGGCAAGAGGAAGAGAGCGAGTCAGAGAGAGACGGAGGGCGAGGACGGGAGGAAGAGACGATAAAAGGGGATGGGTGTAGTAACGATTCAGATATCAGCTGTCTGCTTTACCCCAGTGAAAAAGCTCAATGAATCATAAAACTGCAGAGGACTCGTTGTTTTCTTTCTTTCTCGTTTTTTGGTTTTTTTTGTGTGTGTGTTACAACAAATGTGAAAACACATTCTGCCAAATGCAAATGACAGTGTACTGGAGACACTCAGCAGTGCATCAGCCATAGGCTAGATTTGTACACACACACACATACACACCGGTCCTCTAGCTGTAGGTTGGAGAGCTCACATTGTCAGTGTTGTTTCTTCATCCAGCTCAGTGACAGGCTGCATAGAGCCCGAGTTTGCTCTGACTGTGTGTGAGACGCTGTGCAGGGTGACGGCTATAATTCAGCAGCCTTTCACTGTCAGGCAAACTGGAAGCTGTGTAGGTTAGGGTTGTTATAGCTACAGTGCTCAGGTGAGGGTTTTCTTAAGCTCCACGGCGAGAAAGGGAACCGAGGAACCAGTTTGCTCCCTGGTTTGAACTTTGAGTCATTGGGCTGATGTTGACGTTTCGGTCGACCGTTCCTCTCAGACCCACGTCTGAGGCGGCAAACCCACACGCCTTGTGTTATTTCCAGTGCCGGATCAGACTCACCTCTGCACGGCATGCTGGTATAATAGTAAGTCTCAAGCATGATTAGCTGCTGCAATTAAGCTCTAACAAAAAAAAAAAACAGCACCGTGGGCTTTTTTCATAAGCACAAAACAGACAAGTACACAACTTGAATGGAAGAAATGCAGATGGAGTATAGCAAAAGTGTATAAACGCAGCCACACCCTGCCTGCACGCCTCCAGCTTCTTCCATTAAGGTCAGTAGGAACACGCTGGACACAAAATATAGAGTGAACAAAACAAAGCTTCAGTCTTTATCAGCGTTGCCTCACTCACTGCTGTGAAGGAGAGCAACTTTAAATGTGAGGCACACGATTACACAAGGTAGACTATAGGTGAATCACTTGCAACTTCAAGCAGATACACAAGAATGTGCAGCACATTGTGGATTTCAGATTCGGTATTGATGCAATCCTTGTTTGCTTGTTTTTCCTCATTTTCGTACTGCAAAATTTAAACAACCCAAGTCTTAAATTCGCAAAAAATGAAAAAAAAAAAAAAAAAATCATTTTTACGCAAACCACAAGACAGGATGCAGAGATGGCCAGAGCGAAAAACCCTAAATAAAAGATTACTCTCCCCATTTTGGTAGAGGGGGTACTAAATGGAAAGTCAGAATATTAGCAATGAAATAGCTCTGCTTGGAGACAACATTGGAGAAAGGAGTGTGGGGAGAGCTTGAAAAAAAAAAGACTGAATATAAAGGAGAAAAGACAGAGTTGAGGGAGGAGAGGAGAAGAGCATTCAGCAAGGAGGATATAAAAGGAACAGAGAGGGGGGCGAGGGAGTGAGACAGAGAGCTATGGAAGGAAAGAGAAAAAGAGAAGGGAGAGAGAGAGAGCATAAGAGAGCGAGAAAAGAGGGGGGCATGGGAGAGCAAGAGAGAGAGGAGGAGAGAGAGATCAAGAGAAAGAGGGAGGGAGGGAGGGGGAGCGAGTGAGAGAAACAGAGACAGAGGACGAAAGAGAAAGACAGAGAGGAGAGAAAAACAGAGAGGGGGAAGGGAGAAAGAGGGATAGCCACAAGAGACTCAAAAACCACAGAATAAAAACCCTCTGTCTGTCTGTAACTCTATATAGATATACAAATATGAATCCTAATATATGGGCACGTTGCATTTATTCAACGGGCAAAGGATAGTCAACAGTGCAGAATTCAACATGCACCTCAAGTTCATTCAATAAGTCAGCAAACACAATGTAGGACCACGGAGAACTCATATCTTCTTATCAGGAATGCAGTTTTTCATTGCAGTAAGGTGGGAGAGGAATTTCACCAAGGTACTTTATCCTATTTTAGTCGCTCTGAAGTCTCTTCCTGCTATGTGATTCATGGAAAAGTATGCTTATAAAATGTACCGTGGGGTCTCAACGCGCTGTCTCCTGTCAGGGAACGGCTGCGCGACAGACAGAGGGACGTACGTACGGTACGGGGGAAACGCGGCGTTGTGACAATCTCGCAAGTGTCCTACATAGTGAAATGGCCCCAGATTTACTCAAGGTGAGGCCCACAATGAACCACAGAAGCCTATTAACACTAGAGGTCTCTGGAGTGCCTCATGTGCTGGTTAGAGGCGACCACATTCAGCCTGGCTGCAGCCGACAGTAGGGACGCAGCCACTGTCCCCGTATGGCCGTCACTCCTTTGTATTATTCCTCCACCTCCCGGTAACAAATTTCAGTCGGAATTACTTTTCTTTCGTCCAAGTTTCATTCTTTTAAATCAAACCCTTTGTCTATCTCTTCTTTTGTACCTTCCTCCTGTTTCCATGGTTACCTCTCTCTCTGCTCTGTACACTATCTATCTCTTCCTCCGTTTCCCTCTCTGTCTCTCTCACTCTGTTCTTATCTTTCTCATTTTGCTTTCATCTCTGCCTCCCTTCCTCCTGCTTTATCCCACACCCTCCTCACTCCGGCTTTTATCTCTCTTCACTTTCATCTGTCTTTCACCTTTCTCTCCCCTTCAAGCCTGCCATTCCATCATGCTGGTTTTTTGGTTCTTACTTATAGAGAGAAAGTTTTATCGGTTTCCCTGTCAATTCTGCATTTTTAATCATTTCCAATTTATCCAACCCACTTTCAATGCCATTGAGTCATGCATTAAATTGTCTTGGGCAGATTGTGTGAGTGTGTGTGTGTGTCTGTGAGATGGGAGCCATAGGTGCAGGAGGCTGTAGTGTTTCACTATCATAAAGGAAGAGGAAGGATTTCTGTCATGATATCTTGAGATTAACCGGCTGCCGTGCTTTTGTCTTCTAGTTGTGCAGGATCGGAAACGTTTCCCCCACGTTATTTACCGATTTCCACATCAGCAGCCACTGTACATAAACAAATTAGCAAAACCGGCTGTTAGTGTTTTATTGCATTTGATTCAGTAGTGGACTGCACTCGTGCTTATTTGATTGGAGTCCCACCGAGACCGACGCCGCTGAGGAGGCAGTGCTCCTCGACGTGGGGCTGCCTCCTGTAAGGTAGCCTGTCATTTCTCTGCAGTGATGAAGATGTTCTTGTGAAGCACAGATGCCTCCCTCCACGCACCTCAGCTGGGAGATAATCGCATTCACACACAGGCGTGTTTGCTTTAGTGCACCACCACATCATGTGTCACCATGTGATACGGCACGCCGAAGTAACACCGCTTAACCACAAACAGACCCCGGGACACAGAGGCTCCTCAGAACGCGCCCCGTTGGTAATAAGCAAAACAGGCGTCACTATAGAACGTCTATACGTCTCTTGGCTTAATACCAATTCACTGTATGGTTGTCATCCTCGGTGGTATACATAGGAGGGGGAGTGTGTCTTCAAGTCAGTGACAAACTCATTGCAAGAGACACTGCATGTGGTGTGGGAGGAAGTTTTGTTCTGCAGCTTTGACTGAAACTAACCTCCCTCCCCTCTCCCTCGCCTTCCCCTTCCCCTTAAAGTACCACAACTATTCAGAAAAGAGAATAAAGAAAACCTGAATAGAGAAAGGAAAAAAAAAGGGGTCCCTAGGCGAGAAAGAAAAGAAAAACAATGAAAGAAAACAGAGTGAAAGGCAGCCAACGAAAAAAAAGGAAGGAGAGAAAGAAGGACAGAGAGAGGGAGGGGAGACAGAAAAAGATACTGAGCAAAAGGAGCATAAAGCAGGGGAGAGAGAAAAGCGTAGCACAAGAAAAAACGAAAACAAAAAAAGCACTGAAGGCTGTGAAAGACAGGAACATTTCAAACGTTAAATAAATCCTAAGCAGAAAATGAGAGGAGAAATATACTGGAAAGGAAAAGGTTTATTTGAAAAAAATCCATGATTACACAAAAAAACACAGCAGATAGGAAACACTAAGATAGTTAGATTTGCGTTAAATGAACATTCACACTAAATTACACTGGCTGAATCTCTTGTTTTCAGTCGTAATAGGAAACACAAAGAGCAGACAAACCATTTACTGCAAACTGCAATGCTTATTTGAAAGTGTTCCTATTATGTCAAACAGAGAACTAAAAAGATTTGACCTTTTAAATTGACTTCATAATTTGACCTCCCTGCGTTTTACTGCGCTCATCATCAGTCTGTTGTTAGCACCACCATTAATGCAAGATGCATTTATGCTAGAAATAAAGGATGCGTCACATGTGGCTTCTACTGATTATGTTTCTAATGATTAAAAACCGACACCAGTCTGTAAGTCAACTGCTTTATTAATCATATTTCATTAATCTTAGTTTCTGTGGGTTTGCTGCTTATGATGAACTATGAAAACACGGTGACGTCATAAACAGACATCTTGAATTTGGATCCTGTAACATCACCTTATTTTACAGACAACGATGACAGCTAACGGTTGCTATGACAAATGGTTTCCCAAAGTGCATGACTGGCCAGAATTTAACATTTTGTAAAATATATACATCATTTGTTTTTTATAATAATTTGCATTGTTGAGAGTTATAAAGACTAAAACCAGTGTCATGCACGTTAGCTAAGCTTCAAACAAAGGAGGACATGATGAAACGCATCCACCAACCCCATAGTTCAAACATCATGACATATTAAAGAAATGTATACATAACTGCAAGACATTTTACGTGTTGCACCTCTGTCTCTTACCTGACAACAAAATGTGTTAAAACCAGACACACGGACACGTAGCTTCAATCTAACTCGATGGCAGGAGCAGAACACTGTGCTTCCCAACAAGTGAAAGTTTTCATGTAGTCTAAGGCCAAAAGGCATCCTTATGTATAATATATGACATAATAAGATATGATACAATAATAATGATCGGTTTACCTTGAAATACACTTCTAAATGTAATATTGCACATCTTACATCATCCATAACATCCATATTGTATCAAGACTTACTGAATCAATGTACTTTATAAATACCTGCAGTCATGTTTTGCTTTGAATTTATTTTCGATGTTTCCTAAAACAAGACTTATTCATTCAAAGTAATTAGTAATCATATTTTTTCGCAGAAAGCCCTTATTGTCTCACAGCAGGTGGAATTAGCAATCACTATGGAAGCAAATGAAGCCGTAATGTGTTGATTTTGAGAGATCGTCAAACACCTCCCTCACTCCCTCTCGGATTGTATTAATGTGATTGTCACTGCGGTAGCGCGTCGCTCTGAGCTTAGGTGTGTTGCAGGAGGGTGACTCTGTCCACTGGCGCCTCTCATGTTATGATCAAGCATCTGATACTGAGTATCAGCATTGCAATCTGTAATTGAAAACACTGACCTTGCAGCTCTACTCCAGCAAAGATGCATGTGACACACACAATTTTGTAAATATGTAAGATCATGTAGTGAAGGACTTCAGCTATGTGCACCTCCATTCACTCTGTTTGAATGCGTGTTGAAAACAGGATGTTGATGTTAGAAGCATCGTTTGCAAATAGATTAATTTCTGCCAAGTTTCCACTTCAGCGATATGATGACTGTGTCCAAAAGTCAAAGGTTGACACAACTATGACCTCAGATCGTTCCCATATTTGTAAAAGCAATATCACTGGATCTCTTTGAGGAAACTTGATCAAATGTATAGTGTCCAAACCCAAAGATAAACAGATTAGGGTTTGGTGATGAAGCTCACTGTGACCATACTCTGTATTTTAGTCAATATAACTCAATATGATGAACTGATGAGAAAAGGAGTCATGCATGTAAAATGCAACGCGTTTGCTCAATGGAGACTTACAATCACAAGGGTTGGACTTATTAAGTCCCAGCAAGACTTTAAATGCAAAAGCTGGCAGCCTTGTGGACAAGCAGAGTAGCATACAGGCGTAAACATCCCATAGGCGTTTGTCTGCCGGCTCGATGAGGATTGCTTAATGAAAGCTGGGGGCTGAATGCAGACAGCAGACAGCACCACTGTAGCTGTCATGCTAACATTTGTGGTGCTCTGGTTTTCCAGGATTAATACATTTCAGACAAAATGAAACGTTACCTCCAGTGAGCAGCACACAACTAGTGCAGATAATACAAAACCCTAATTAATTAAACTATTTAAAGTACCAATAAATGGCTACATGGTTATTTACTGCTGAAGGCTACAACATTTTACTGCATCAAGAAAAAATGGCTCATATTTTAATATATACAGTACATGGTTCAAGCATATATATACGTATATGTAGTGTCTGATCTCCAGGGACGTCTGGAAGTGGGTGGTATTTTACTTACATTACAACTACCTAAGCGTTTTAATATTAAGTAGTACTCATTAATAATATTGTTTAAATATCAAGACAAATATTAAGTTATCCAGGTTTTACTGTGAAACAGAGGCTTTTTGTGGAGCATGAATTATTACCTGACTAATAATCAAAAGCGTGATTGACTATGACATTTCTCATTCTAGTGATTTCATCAATGCCAGTTATATCAATATGAAATATAGCGTATTAATTGAATAGACTAGTCAGAAGACTACTCGAGGAAACCTGGCAGTGACGGATGCAGGGATGTAAATGATTTATTGAGCCTGTGCTTTTGAAACACTTTGACTATTCTGACTCTTCACACAGTTGTTCCTGTTCTGATCGGCGTAAAGTCTTCAGACTCCTCTTCCTGTCTAAACAAGAACTCAAAATTAAAAACCCTTTACAGCACAAAGATTGAACCATGGTGAACACACTTAGCTACACTTAGATAACAAATTACCCATTTGGGTGTTGTTTAATTATGCTTTTGTGCAATGATGATACATTCAGCTGTATATTTTGATATTTGATAAATTCCCCTGAAAAGCACAGGAATAAAAAACGCTTTTAACAATCGTTCCATTTGCTAATTTTTATAAAATGCATAGATTTAATTTCCTGACCCGTCAAACACATACATGCATTTGAGTTGATGTGAGCACAACGACTGTGATATTTGTGGAAACATAACTATGTTATACACATGATGATTCATATCATTAATTCACACTGAAAGCACCTGATCACACGGCAGCTTACTGTAAATAAGCCTGGTGCCGGTTGAAGTTTACAGAACTCTGCCCTTTTAATACTGGAAATGAGCTTCAGATAAAATTAGAGCCAGTTTTTGTTCTGTGTCAAATCGACTAAATCTAAATTAAGACAACTCAGTGGTTGAATAAAGGCGGTTTAGCAGTGGCTCTGTCATACAGTCCCCGAAACATTACACTACATTTTGCCTTTGTGTAGCTACCTTTCTATACAGCTATTAGGACTTTATCGTGCCTATGCATTTTGTAACGAAGAGCTTTCACTATATTCAGCTGAAAGGTTTAAGACGACTGCAACAAAGACTGTTTTTGAACGTGGTTCATAAAACCCCTGGAACACAGAACGTGAATCACCAGCACTGACTGTTCATTGATTTGCTTTTCACTGGTCATTTAGCACTGCCTGTGCATCTTATGTTGCTCTCCAGTGCTACGCTGCTTAGCCAGGGCTTCTTCATAAAGGTGCTGTTCCCCCAAGATTCACACAAAGGGAGAAAAAGAAAAAACTTTCCTACTATTGGTTGAACATGACAGGGCTGCCAACTCTCACCCACTGAGTGTGAGATACTCCAAAATGGCTTAGATCCTCCAGTCTTGCTCTTTGTTTCTCGTTCATGCAGAGAATTTCAAAATGTATGGGACTGCAGTATTTTATTTGAAAAAAAGAAAGAAAGAAAGAAAGAAATATGTAACTATGTTCCTTATGAATGAAAACGTGTGACTCTTTGTGTCCTGTTGAGGATCACTGGACATTCTACACACAGCCACATCATGGATTAATATGTAATAGACTCACTCACATTGTTATATTAGTACGTCTATTTAATAAATTAACCTGTGACACTGAAATGGCTTTGGCTTAAAATGTTTCTGATTTTAAAAGTATATTTGAATAATACTAATCATTCTTTATTTAATCTGTCTCTTAGCAATGATACAGAAGCAAACAAACCTCTTCAAAGACAGGCTCATGTGCATTATTCCTATTTGCACCTATTTGTCGTGTGAGTCCCTGTAAAGTAATGATGAAGGGAGGCGGGGGATTTAGTTCTTTGAAGGGCTGGAGACATATTTCCTCCTCAAGATAAAACGCACTGGGCCTAAAATGATTATTGCTTGTGTGCGATCCTGTTAGGTCTGAAAGAAATTTTAAGATCTGTGAAATACTTTTATCTTATGACAGAGCAGCAGCCTATATGATTCACTTGTACCAGGATGAGGATGCTCATCCTGTGTGTCTTAAATCCTGCCCATCTTGCCCATCTAGTCTACTTTGTTGGATACTGTATCTGCTCATTCTGCTGGTTCCTCTCTCTCTCTCTCTACTTCGTGATATTCGCAGTAAAGCTGCATTGCACACTAATCAAACTTGCATTATGCATTAAACTATAATGGAATATTCCCATTTATTCTACTCAATGTGTGAATATCCTATAGCAACGTCACGTTAGCGTAACATTTTCAGTGTAGGTTAGAAAACATTTGTGAAGGCAGTGGACAGACGCTTGCGGCTCTGTGAACATGTGCTGTTCCTTTTATTCCAGTAGATGGCGCTGGTGCTGTTCATTAAAAAATCCACTTGGCCGACTTTGACGTCCTCTGGAAACCACAGGCTTATGAAGAGTCTGTTGTCAACAGCATAGATGTGTGAAAAATTCAACTCTTCTTTTTTATTATGCAGCAGATGAAGTGTTCTCACTCGCAGATTATCATCATAGACAACTGTAGACTACACCGCAGCGTTAACACGAGCTTGGAATGAGTTAATTTTTATGTTGAAACCTTTTCAGCTCGAGTATATTTTCACACGTGTGTTTGCACTTTGCACGTAGATCAGCTGCCTCTAAACTTAGCTGTGCTTCCTTTCTGCACAGAGAAACACATGCTTCACACTTACAATGAACATCAGCCCCTGGTTGCGTGTCAGCGATGAACCAACGAGCTGATTCACATTATTCTGATCATTGTCTCTACAAGGTTGTGAAGAAGGGTCCTTAGGTTTTAACTTTCATTTAATTTGACACACATTTCTAGTTCATTTGTTTGACAGCCCAGACACAGACACACGTCAGCGCACACGTCACAGTCCCCCACGTCAGCTCTGTTTCTAATCTAACAGCAGCATCTAAATTTGGACAAGGGTGTAGACGCTCTTAAGACTGAACTTGTGTGTCTGTGTGTTACAGACCTTACTTATCTTCATAGGCTAATTAAATGATACTAAGTGGTCTTATTACCACAAACCCGTCTATCAGGTCTGGTGTGTAATCAACTGTAACTGCTTCATAGACATTTTAATTACACAACGTTAAACAATCTACAGAGAAAAAATGGAGAAACTATTGTTCCTTCAACTGTATCATTGTCAATATTGATTTGTCTGTCGAGGTGTAATTATTCCTTCAGTAATATTCTTTCCGAGTATTTAAAGGGCAAAGTTTCTTTATTCTGTTTCTTGTTTTCTGACCAACAGTTCAAAAACAATATAAAGCAGTTATAAACAATATGTCTTATAGTCTTGGCCTGGGAGAAAACGTCCAGCATTTTGGAGTAGGTCTGTTTAGGAAGCCACTAGGGGGAACCCAATCCCTCAGCATGTGGCACAGCCCACTACAGTCTGCTCTCACATGAGGGTGCAGTGTGTGACGACTGTACCTTGCATGGTGGACACAATGAAACCAGCCTCTGTTTACTTTAACACAGTCCAGTACAGGAGCGGTGCAATGATCACTGCAACTCCTAAGGCAGGTAAAGTTTTCCTCTGTGGATCAGCGCGTGTTATATAGATCCACACCACCCTTGAAATGCCTTGATTGTTTCATCGTTTCCTGACGGATCTGTTCAGGGACACATGGGACTGCTCACACCCACCAGAAAATTCATTGGTCTGGCTGCTCTGAAGATGCAGCTGTGCATTAAAGTGTGACTCTAACCTTGACAGAAAAATGACCAGACACAACAATGCAGACAACACTTTGTGTTGCTGCCTTAAAGTATACTATGCAGAAGAAAAACCTAACAGCTGCAGCAGTTGCAGACTTCGCTGAGCGTGTCTGCTGTGCACTATGCCCCTTCGGGCTGCTAATGCTCACAGAAGCCCTGCCTGGGGATTGCGTTTCTCTGCATGATGCCACCGCCTGCAGCACCCAGGTGTACAGGTGCAGACCTGTCCTACCCACGACTGCGTTTGTTCTCAGAGTAGCCAATGCATTATTTACATGTCACAGTAGGACGGATTCTCTTCCAACTACACACCTGCAACGAACCAGACTAACCACTTAAACCAGATCATATTTTCAGCAAGTCCTAGTTTGACTCTTGTTCAAAGTCGAACCATCCGCTGGCATCCAGCCACTCAAAGGTTTTGGTTCTGGTTAATATATCTGGGGTTTCAACTCTTGCAAAGGTGAATCCAGCAATATTATCCCCTCAGGCTCTGTCACAGGTAGGTATCAAAAATTCTGTTCAATGTCACAAATTGGTGACTCATTTCATAAAGAAAATACTTAAACAATAATAATAATAATAAAGATAATGCATATATACATACTGTAAACACGTGTTAAATATGTGTATTAGAGTCTAAATTATTAGCACACAGCAAAAAGAAAAATAAGCACATGTTTATGTTCAGAATCAGCACAAACTTCAGATCTAGAGAAAGTGACGACAGCAGTGATCTACTGCTGAGCCACCGTCATCCGGAACAGACACGTTCCAGAGAAAGGGATGTCTCACATGCTCTTAGTTTCTTCTCTGTACGCAGTGTTCGCATAGACCAACATTAGAGTAACACCTCAGCTATTTGTTTGCACTGGAATATCACCTTGCTTTGAGTGTGAACGAACAAACCGATGTTTACATTAGAACCCAGTTTAATGGATCAAGCGTTGGAAATCACCTTTGCTGTTGTCCCTCAGGCCTTTGAGCAGTCGACGCAGTTGATTTATTGATCTTTGTTTGGCATTCATATGTGTCTTTTAACTCTCCTCGCTTTTAAACATGAGACTACGTTTATGTTTCAGGCTTTGACTTGATTTTTGTTGTGACAAGCCAAGTAAGAGACACTGAGCCTTTGTCTCTATCCTTCTGATTTAATCTAGCACCTGTTTGCAATGCGAAGCCTCCACAAGGGCTCTTTGATATAGATGTGTGTGTGCGTACACATGTGTGACTCCAGCATTCAAAACGTGACACTATCGCTCATATGTGCTCACTCATCTGTGGTCCAAAGCTGGCACAAGCCTTTGATTTGAGTTTTTTTCTAAGGTATCTTAGAATATCTGTATAGTTAATTCCAATTAGCCTGTTTGTTAGTCAAAGCATGAACCGAAAATCATAAATAATAAATCACAGAGCTACTCTCCGTCCTGAAATCTTGAGTTTGATATTTTGTTTTATAATGGACGAGATTGTTTTTATGATTTAACATAATTAATAATGAATAAATCATTAATAATAATCAACAAATTAATGACGGAAAACTGAATAAAATTGGTTCCCACGGAAGAGCTGGAGGAAGTGTCCAGGGAGAGGGAAGTATGGGGCTCTCTGCTTTGACTGCTGCCCCCGTGACCCGGCCCCGAATAAAGCGGAAGAAGATGAATGAATGAATGAATGAATGAATTAAATTTGTATTCCCTCTGATTTTCGGAAAAATAGATCAAGCTAAAAGTGATGAAACTCTGTAGAGTTAGCCAAATACGAAATAAAACTAACTCCGACAATAGCAGGTCAAAGCTTCAGCATCTGAGCACAGTGTCCATTTACCCAAGGTGAGGAAAATGAGGAGTGATCGTATCAGGACAGACTAATAAAAGGTAATACGGCTCACTAGGCAACTAGGATTCTGGAAATGACCCCGTCAGACAGGTGAGATCACCTGGAAGCTAAGTTAGGTCAACCTGACGGCTTTGTTCTTAATCGTATGGCTTAAATGTTTGTGACAATAAAGTATTCAACCTGTGTCACTCGCTCTGCTCTGGCCAGTGAAGTCTAACAGCTGGTGTGTGAACTGTGGATATTTGTAGTGTCCAAATCCAAAGGCAGGTGTCTACTGGGTTGTTGTAGTTCAGCTGAGCTTTGCACTCTCAAACTCCAAAACAAGGCCCCTGAGGCCTCTGTGCTGTGCGTCAATGTGCTGCAGGCCCAACTCTCCACTTTCATAAGGTATTCAGTTACTTCAGAATATATTCGTTTCAGATTTGGTCACATTTAGATCCTCTGTGAAATCCCCTTTTGTGTGTGTGTGTGTGTGTGTGTGTATTTGTGTTGTTCGTCATGTAAAAATGTAGCTTCATGTCATGTTGTCATGTTGAAATCCTTTTGACTGCAGTGGTGTTAAATGTTTCTTTGTGGTAGAGGATGCATGAATTAAAGGCTAAATAAAATGTAATTCAATGGTTAGTTACACCATTAACCTGGGCTCTGTATATTACAACTGCATTGCAAGTTGTACATTAAACAAAATTTTTAAGTAACTAATACTTTATTAAAACGTTTTTGCTAATAGATTTTTTTGCTTTATTCTTTATTGAACCTTTTATGGAAGTAAGTTGCTATTTGAGGCTTATTTGTGAGTGGAACATCTTGAGTCCTCTGTTAAAACACAGCTTTTTAGCAGATGCGTTATAAAGTGGTTTCACTGAACGCCAGTATAAAATAAATCATGAGAGGCCTCTATGACAGATGGTCAGAAACAAGACTGACCAGGCTAGATCACAGCAGGCAGCAGCTCAGGGCTTCCTCTGACTCAAATACTGAGCATTAATCTTAGTTATTCATCTTCATTACGTGTCATTGTTACTATGTCACAGTCGTATTTTACCCAAAACATCCTCCAGCATGTGTTGTATATATGACAGTCATCAGGCTGAATACTAACATTATCTGACTAAAAATTGTAGAGAAGTACAATCAGCAACTATATGTATTCTGTTTATTGTACGTTTTGCCTATTATAGTGCAATAAAACACTGTGAGGTCAGCTCCATCCATACAAAGGGAAAAGTTCAGCAGCTTTGTCACTTCAGTGAGTACAACTAGATGTTGGCGTAGCTAAACAGATCTGACATTGTTTCTTTTTAATCCATGATTCAGTCTCATCTTATTTCTGCTAACTGTCACTATAATTTTTTGCGTGACTCATGTTCGCTGTCTGGGGTTTTAATCTAGCGATCCTTGAGTGTCGCAGACTTTGGTACACACGGTGCTGGTAGTCATGACACTGTTGATACCCTCAACAAGATCATGCAGTGTTCACCTGATTCTGGTAATCGTGTCAACAGTGTCAGTATAAAGAACTCAAAGGAAGCCGGCTCTTCGGTTTATGCTGCGTTCCTGTGAGGAGAATGTGCACAATACATTGTATTTACTATAAGCACAACTTGCTAGATTTAATGAACCCCGTCGCTAAAGAGCAGTTTGTTAATTTGTGTTTGAATTTAAAGGAAATATGTCTGAAATGCATTCTCTTCTAAACCCTCCTACCATCTGTGATGGAGAAAGAGTCTGGGAATCACGTTTTCACGGCAGTTGTGTTTGTTCCTGGGCACAAATCGATGTGGAGCCGGGACCAACCAGATGCGGATCACTGGGTTAACACCACTGATATCGATGCACGTTGTTTATTCGGTGCACGGGTCTGGCCGTCATGTGTGCCAAAAAATCTTTCCAACCGACTACAGAGCCATCAAATTCCAGCCAATAAAAGTTTCTGCAGCTAGTTGCGTGATGATATATTAATTAGAACACACAATCAATGTCAAGCACCAGTCAGTGAGTGTGTGCGAGTGTATTTATCTGCAAGTTAGCACTGTGACACAAAGTTGACCTTGGAACAAAAGCTCAAAGGTTCTGATGCTGTTGAAAAACCTTCCTGGACTCCATGTACTTGATTTGATTTAAGTGTAATCCTAACTGTTGTGGCTCCACGCTGTCCATAAAGTTGCCTGGGAATGTAAGCAGTTGTCACATACAGTATCTTTGTACTCTTTGAGGCATTGCCACATGAGCCAGGAGCAGGCAGACTTGCTCTGATGTCAGTGGTTTCTGGGCTGAGCTAAGTTTAGAGGCCTGCAGAGAGGAATGACCTGTGATGATATGTGGGCGAGACCTCAAGCGCTGCTGTATTGGCTGTGCCCTGTGTGCTCTGGTCAGCGTATTATTAGGCCTGGCATGGTTCGAAGGTTTGCAAACACTGCATAATTCAGTGTCATAAAGACAAGACGTGACAAAATTCAAGAGAGTTGTTGTTTGTGTTTTGTGTGTATGAACCTTTTTCCTCAACTCCTGCCTAAGGTACCTAATGTGACTGAAGCATGTACTTGCCTGCACCACAGCATCCATGCCATCCTAAATATTTCATGAAATGACTCAGGCTACACTGATGATGAAGACACTCAAAGTTATTACTGATTGTGCCTCCTGAAACCTGAGTCCTTGCTCTACTTCATTTGGAGGATAGTAGTACAGTATAATTGGAGTCTGTCGCCGTTGCAGCTTGACCATTGTGTTAGTTTTGCGAGAATCTTCACTGTGATGTGGACAAGCACAAAACACAGCACGTCCAAATACAGCCACGCTGCTGAAAATGCACGAGTGTGTGCGTGTGATGAGGCGCCGCAGTGCGTATCGCCGTGGCTAATCACATGTAACTGAGTTCACAAAGCGTGAACATTGTAATTATGTCCTTAGTTGATCAGCTAACTGCATTAGCGGTGCGGTATGTCTCACTCAGCATACCAGACGACTTTCAGCGAGGGTTTGCAGAGTTCAGCTCTGTGTGATGCACAACAAGTCAAATAGATCCAGATGAATATGACCGAACTGTTCAGCAAGAGGAATATTCCAGTCTTGATCACTGTGATTTTGTTTAGGCCGAATACTTTTTTTAATTGGAAACCCACCCTGTCATTAGATGTGCGGCAGACAGGCGCTTGCTGCAAACAGACTAACAATGTGCTGTTTACATACCTGCTACCTGCAAAGCCCTAAAATTACCAGTCAGAAAAAGAGACTAATGTGTAGTTTGTGATGGAGGCAAAAAAAAGAGGTCTCTGATCACAGATCCTGAATCCAGAGCCTGATTTAATCTGGAGATGACGTAGATCCGTGATTCTAGTTTAATATACATTTTAAATATATCTTGAATTTACTTCACTAATCTTCTAAAGCAGCAGCTTTACATTACGTTCATTACATGTTCTGTGACGTCACCTTGCTGTGTCAGAAGGGCACCTGTCCGGCCCAGCATAGCGTAAGAACGTGGGGTGAGGCCGGAGCCACGATCTGTCACACGCTGAAAATCTGGTTGCACCTGACAACAACTTTAGTATTTAGGGCCAAAGAGCAGCGTTCTTATGTTTTGTCAATGACCATGATTTGTGTTTGTGCTGCCGGGACCACTGTGCCTCTGACTGTAGACCTGACGGGTGCAGGTGGGTCGGTATTGTTGCCTTGACCACTCTAAGCCAGTGTCAGAGTTTTGAACGATATCGTTTTACAGGCTGGTGGCGATCTGCTTGATGTAGCCTTCTCCACAGAGCCCAAGGGGCTGTGAACTGTCTTCAGATCAGTGTAACAATGCCCATTGTAACACACCTGCCCTGACAAAAAGAGTGTTTCCTGGGGGTAAGAGAGTGGGTCATGAATGGAGAAGTGAACATAATCGCTGCGTTGCCAAGGTAACGTAGAACCTGATACGGCAGGGAGAGTCCATGCATGAGGTGACTCGGTAGATACTGCTGTAACAGTGCGCCAGGCTCCACCTGTAGCCTCTCTGATCTGCTGAACGTAGCAGGGAGTTCCACAAACTACCGCGGCTGTTTTTAGTTAATGAGGAAACACTTCTGTCTGCCAATCAGTGCAACACATGACTGGAACGAGCTAAATGGTCACATTTGTAGTTTTCTATGTTTACTTAGCTCCAGTCGTAACACATGTCGTATACCATCCCTGGCATGAGGAGCCTGTGAATGTCCCTCATTGTGGCGGGTCTTTACTTCGGCAGCTGTACCAGAAGCCCTGAGGCCCTGGAGGAAGGTGCCAAGGGCAGAGCTCTTTTATCGTTCGGCTGTGAGCACTGCAGGCTGGAACTGAGATCAATATTCCAAGACATGTGAAACAAACTGCAATGGCTGCTCATCGTTTTCAGTAATGCTTGCATGATTTTTGTGAGCTGGAGCAACAGCAACAGTTCACAGCCAATAGTGATATAGTTAATGATCAGTAGTGATCAGTCATCAGTAAGTGAGCATTAAATAATATGCTAATATAATTATCTTTTAACAAAACTATCTCAAAGATAGTAATGTATGTATGTCTTCCCATTTCATCAACCAGCTGCGTGAGCCTTGATTGGTTGATATGAGGCTGTCAGCGGCGGACAGCCAGCCACCTCATGACCTTTTTCATTTTGGCAGTAGTCAGTCCCTAGAGCTTAGACAAGGGGGACGGGGAGATTGAGAAAAAAGTGTGATCAAGCAACACCATGTTTCACCGCATGTGTGAAATCTGAATAATTGATTGATTAAAAGCTTCAGGGGATAGTTTGGTTTTTGACAATAGGTGTGGTTGCTCTTCCTGAATCCAAATGTCTTTAGCAGTTTTATTTTAATCTGAAGAAACAATCTTTTGTACGGTTTTATGTCAGGTCTCTCCCTTGTCTGTCAATAGTGTCATTGTTTTTGAGTCTGGTTGCGGCTGTGGAGAAGAGCGGCTCCTTGGGAAAGATGCTTTTTCATCAGGCAAGTCAAAGATAGTCTCTGTACTGCAGCAATAATATTTCAAGGCTGTTGTTCCCTGCGGTCACAAGGGGTTCAGCCAATTTGTGTTGGCAAAGGTCAGGTCTATCCGGAGAGCTGTTTACATTCTGGGGTACCCTCCTTCCTCAGGCGTCATCCGCTGAATAGTGTCACACACACTGGAAATCGCGCGGCCTTGTCCGCGTACAGGCCACATTCCAGCCAACCTACAATACTTGGCATGTGAGGAATGTTACTTGCAGCGTTTAAAAATGAGAATGACAGTAGAGCAGTGGGATAGATTTTTATTTTTGTGGCCACAGTGTCACACTTATTAAGGTCTTTTCCGCTCATACAGTGCTCCTTTGTTTCCTCCCTCTGGGTGTATTGTATCGAGATGATATTGTTACTGTTCTTTGTGAAGGTCACATCTGCAACTTATAATGGTGGTTCTCTGTTTTGGGTTTGCTGGGCTGTGATAAAACAAAACAACACGCAAGGTTCTTTTCAGACCCAAATATGCATTTTTGTGTGGGTCCATCGTGAACCAGTTACAGATGGTAGATATGGGTTGTTCATGGACATTATAAGAACCAGCCTCTGTTCTTTAGCGCGGCCATCAGGCCTTAAATTAAAGGTCTCTGTGGTCTGTCATTGCTGGTGTCATCAGCAGCCAGTGGACCTGACTGCAAAAACCTGCTGCGACGACTGTCCTTCACGCACACACTAAGCCCTTTCTTGCCATATCTGTGCTGCACTTTAGCCATAACTGAATCAAGGCAGATCTTTAAAAGACTCTGATTTAACTAACAAATCAATTTCCTCAATGGCAGTAATTCCTCAGTCTGTGGTCTCTCGTGACAAACGACCTGTCTGGTTCACTGTAGAGTTTGGCTTGGAGAATCACCAGACTCCTGCCTGGCTGCTGTTAAATTCACAGAGGGTTATAATATATAACTCTATTAGGGGAGTGGTTTTTAGCTGTCGGTGAACTCTCCTCCAGTCATTTGAAAAATACTGTATGCTATCAGAGATTTATTGCCATTCATTGCCATCTGGAGCTTAGTGCGGCACCATTAATCTAATCGGTCATTCTATGCATTTATATAATCGCAAAAAGGAAAGTGGCTCCGACTACAAGCGGAGGGACATGTACTGAGGTGGCCTTCATCACTAACAAATTATCAAACATTTTATCAAACAGCTACACTATGTACGATTGTGTTGTGATTTAATGTGTGGGTCCCTTTTTGCTACATGTGACATTGTTGCGTAGCCCATTTCTCTAATAGTTATTCTAAACTGTTTGGGCTGTGAAAGATGCCACATTGTGTGAGCGAACACAGCTGTGCTCCATTTATATGTGTTTACTTTACCTATTGACTGCTATGCCACTGAATGCATAATACTCTACAGACGGAATTACTGTCATTCATAATAGCAGCACTAATAACTACAATAACAAGTGGTTTTCCCTGTAATTACATTTAAGCTCAGGTTTAATGGCTCCGTCTATTACAGCAATACTCGGCTCTGTTTCAGCTCAGGCACTTGATACGTGTCTTTCATACGTTTGGTGCTGGTGAGCAGTGGGATTATTAGATGCTGAGCGGAAAACATCCAGGAAATGTCCAGGAAAGTGCAGTTTAGACTAAACAGCAACAACAACAACGGGCTGTATTCACATGTGCTCGTGAATGTATGTCCTGACATGTAGGCGTGCTTTTTCCAGGAAGTGCCAGGATCAGGAGCTGTTGTTGTGAGTATCTTCTCGTGGTGCTGTTCTGTGGCACGCCAGCGTGTAGGTGGGTAACAGCTGCCCACTGGGGAAAGTTGAGCATTACATTCATCCCATTATGACTGAACTGAGGCATATTCACAAAGCGGCCTTTTGACAGATTTGTTGTGACATCCACGTTTAAATGTAACCGCCGTGAGCAGACGCTAAGTCCTAACAATCGTACCTTTCCCCTCTCTACTGCCGCAGGCAATTTCAGATGACCTTTTTCAGAGCGTTGAATATCGCCAGGCTTTGTGAGCAAGCACTGGTCACGCAATCGAATGACTACATAGAATAGACATTGTTTGGGCTCCTATGAACTGGACACACACACACGCGCGTCTTTGCCCCAAAGGGATGAGCCACATTATAACCTACATCATATTATATTCACCCTGACAGTGATGATGCACAATTAAGAGCAGCTGATCTACTTATTTCATAGGTCTGACTCTAACCACTGAAGGCATTTTACAGTTGCCAAATCATAAATATTATATTTGGATTTGTGCTTGCGTTGAGCGGTGGAGCGCGCGCTGCTAGAAGGAGCACCTCCCTTCCTCCGTTCACTCCTCTCCCACCCTTCAACAGAGAAAGCCTATGATGTAATGTTCTTGCTGCTGATAGAGCAACCCCCCTCTCCTGCCTTTTTTACATTTTTTCCCCTCCCCTTCCGATTCGCTGCTGCTGCTGCTCTTGCTGGTGGTGATAGTGGTGGCTGGATGCGTGCGTGCGGTGCCGGTTCAGCTGCATCCCTGAGTATCTCTCGGGATCCCTGCAGAGCTTCTTTTCCTCTGTCACCGCTCGACCGAGAGCCTCTCCTGCTGAGCACTGCAAGACCTTGCTCCCTGCTGATGAAAGGTAATTTTTCTGGCTCCTGACAAAATAAATGGATTGTCAAAAGAGAGAGGAAAGAGACTAGAGAGAGGGAGCGAGAGACGGAGTGATGGACACAAGGTTGACTGAGTGTCCAGTAAGCTGCTGAGTAAATTGGTCTGGTTGTTGAGAGCTTCTTGTTGCCTGAAAGCCGGATACCATAGAAATTGCTTTCTCGGTGTGTGTGTGTGTGTGTGTGTGTGTGCATATACTCTAATGTGGCATTGGTTTCCATGGTAAAGATGTGATAGAGCCCCGTGCTGGCCCAGTGGTAAATCAGCATGTGTGGTGGGAAGCTACATTCACCTCTAGTGTGAAGTCATTTCTGATCTCTTGTGCATATTTTATTACTCACTACTGTGAGCTTTTTTTTATCACTAACTTGAGATTTATTAAGACGTCATCACTTTGTTGTGCAGTACTTGTTGATTTATTTATTTTTTGTTTATTTTAACAAACATGATTTAAAATGTTATTTTTGCCATTTAACCATTTTTTAAATTTGTTTCCCTTAAACATGTCTCTTACTATGGTTTATCTGCTCTGTAACATCTGGGCGTGTACAAGGAAAGAAGTCTTATCTGCATGCAGAGTTTTAGGACGCGTGAAGTAGATGCTTCATCAAACATTTTATCTTTGTGCCTTATTGTGTTTTAACAGTACAGCGCTGAACCAGTCCACTCCAGGACTGCAGAGGCTTGGCTGTAAATGAACTTAACTCTTCCACTATATCAGATGCTAAGTTAATATTTCATGTTTCGTCTGCCCCACATGTAGATGGCCTTATGACTTATTCATCCTCAGGATTTTCCCTGTGTTTGAGTCATCACTCATTTCCTCTTTCCTTTGTCTTAGACGAACTGTTCACCACATCAGGTCATTTGCCTGAGTACACAGTGCATTAGGAGTATACGATTTCATTTGATGAAGTAACACATCTCTTAATCACTTTCTCATAAGGCCTGTGGGATCAGGATCTATCAGGAGGGTCCATGTTTAGATCAAGTCAAGAGAAAACCATGTGGTACTTTAAGAATTATGCTCTGATTTTCCTATAGGGAATAAACCATGTTTATAATGATTGCAACTGGTCTTTGAGACGCAGAGGATTTGATCCTTGAGGCCTTTGTTGAAAGATGGTCTATCTGGTTGCAACATGTCATTACTAAAGAGATCTGAAAGTAGATTTTGTAGCACGTAGCCCACCTGCTCATACACAATATCAGTATATTCATTAAATGTATAGTTTAAACAAGGCTGGAAGCAGAACATTTTAAGTAATTGAGTTGTTTATAGCAACAAGCCAAAAATACACACAGTGTTTATATGTCTTATGCTAACATCATGTGTTACCAGGAAAGATGGTTCTTGTGCAGCTGACTGGGCTGTTTTCTTGGCATTTGAAAGATTGCCATGTAGAGAAATATATTTATCTGTCACAGCAGATAATAAGTCAGATAAAAAAACCCCAAACAATATACTGTTGTCTGCTGTGGTGGAGGTCCACTCAATGCAAATGCTATGGAAAAATCGCTCCTAGACGCCTACTGTACACAAGGTCATATTTCGATTCTTTTAAACTGAAAGGAGCTTTGTGGGAAGCATAGATGTTGTTGTCTACATAATCTAACGTCGAGCCACGAAAAGGGGAAAATGCTGGAAAATCCTTGTTGATTTTGCCCCATGATGGTGGTTAACTGGCTGGCTGTTACTGTTTTGGCGTCGGGGGTGTGAGTGTGCGGGGGGAGGAGGGACATGAGCTGGAAAATCGGGACCTGCTGCCACGGACACAGTCGGCCACCTGAGGAGCATCCGAGCTGTTCCTCCTGCTTTGTCTGTTGATTTTCATGACGGCTTACTTGCTTTGGAGCGATGCCATAGACTCTGGTGTGACAAATTGTTAATTCAGTAAATAGTTTGAAATCAAAGACAGAAAAAAAAGGCCTGTGGAAAAAACAAGCACCTGGTAGTGAGCATGATGTGAGTGTTACACATGCAGAATGATGACCTAGTGCACTTGTGACTGGTAATACTGGGAACTCCAGCAGTTTCAGGCTGATGACTAATCAATAAAACGGTGAAACACACACAACAAGCACGTATGCAGCAGTCTAATGAAAGGACCAGGGTGAGTCACAGAGATGGCTGAGAAGAGCTGTCTGTTCACCGGCATCACCTTCCTGCCACGGGGCACCGGTCCCACTGACTCTCTGCTGGAGCGCTACAGTAGCAGCAGCGGTGGCGCAACGCTTGTGGCTGTGTCATGCTGAGGCATCACGTCCGTCGTTTGTCAGACAGACAAAGCTCACGATAAAAACATGTGGCCACGAGTGTGACGGATCACACGCGAGGTATAACGGAAACACTAAAACCAGCCAACTTCACCTCAATCATAAAAAGTACAGCTGTGTTTTGTTAACTTAAAATAATATCAAACATAAGAAAATGTTGGTGATGGTGCGAGTCTCTCTCACCCCAAACACTGAAGTGGAAACATGTCAATCTGATGTCCAAGGGGAATAAAGCTTGTGTCTGACTGGCAGCCAGTGTGAAATATTACTTGGACACAGTGGGTTTTCCACATTGGTATTTAAGACGGCGTAAACAAAAGTATATTTTGTCGTCATAATGTCGTTATACATCACAAAATCCGTGTCAGTGCTGCTGAAGAGACACTTTTACTGCAGATTTATACTAAGATTCATCTCCAAGACACAGACGAACAGCGTGACCCCTGAACGCGGACGTGACAGCAGAGTTAGGCCCCCGGGTTGCTCGGTCGCTGCCTCCGTCAGCTCCAGTGCCTGTAAGTAGCCTAGTGCTGCTATCTGCTGCGGGCCCCATTACACGGCAGCTTATCGCCACGCTGTAATTCCTCAACTATTACTCACATACGTGAAATGACCTGCCAGCTGTGTGGGAATGAGCTGGAATCGTTGACGCTGGTGATTTAAAGGTGATTGTTATTAAAGTTAGATTACGCTGAACAGCAGCTCTCCAGAGCATCGTGCCTCTTCAGCCTTGCTTTACTTACGCTGTATCTGCCCTGCTTGTCGTATCAATTGTCAGACTCGAGTTTTCATGTTCGATGGGGCGTTTACAGAGGGTTGTCAGCGAGGCAGTGGCAGGTGGAGCACGTCCACTTGCTGCTCCTCAGCGTAGCGGCTACATGTGTCTGGCTGACGTAGGCTGTAAATAAGACCTTGCACTTAGTCTCCCTGCAGAGGCCTGAGCCCTTCTCAGGTGATTGCGTGGTGGTTCGACTCTGCACAGAAACACTGAGCTGACATTCAGAGTCCCAACCCTTCAAACTTGGCATCGTGTCTCGCTCCTTAGCAGTTGCCTAAAGTGTATAATTAGCATGTGCTATTTTGGAAACAGGCGTCCCCATCTCAACACCCCGCTATCTTACACTTCTCTCTATTTACCCTAGGAACATTTCTGGAGAAGGCATGTGAAGTTGGTTGGAAACACTTGAAGGAGAAATCTTTGGTGCGCATTCATTGGCATAACATCAGAAAATCTACAAGCACAATTATCACGTTTCTTCAACTTGCGTTCAGATGCTGAAGATTTATTAACACGCTTAGATATTTTTATCATGATTAATGTGAAGGCTCTGGGAGCAGCGTGTGGTTCGTGGGTTCTCAGTGTACCTTGTTCCTGTAACGGCCCCTTCTGAGACTCAGTTGCATCACTTCTGTTGTTCTTTCGGTGTCATGGCCTGAAAACGTTGTCCTTGCCGGGGCTGGTTGTATCATTTTACAACTACTTACATAGGTTTTAAGTTTCAAGTGCTCATTTCATGAACGCAGATCTTTAGCTGGATTTGGCATTGGCCATTACAGGACGTCACAGCATGCTTCATCTTATTTTAGCACGCTGTTTAAATTGGCGTTGGTTGGACAAATGCTTGCAGCTACTATGTGGCAGAGTAAAGTGTTTGTGTGTTACTGATTTAAAATGAAAATGAACTGAACTTCTTAAATGTTTTAAAGACACTCCAGAGTCTAATTGTAGTTCAAATTTGTGTCGAAACCACAGACTTTTATAAAGGTTACATTAAGGAGAAGTTTAACCTTCCTGTCATAATCGAAGGACATGACTTTGATTTACAGTAGGAGAGAGATTTGTTGTTTCTTCGCAGTAGCTTGAAGTTAGTGGTAATTGTAGTCATTAAAGGCAGTCGTTGAGTGCAGACAGCTGGCAGAGAGGCAAACATCTGCAGTCTATAACGAGGGGACCAAAACCCAGAAGAATCAAAAGAACAAAAAAAAAATCCTCCTACGTCTGCGCTCGCACAAATTCAGCCACATCATGCGAAGTTGCACATGGGTTTTTCCTCAGACTTCCTGTCACGGAGGTGGTAGTAATTTCCCAGCACTGAACAGGCAGCTGTCTTGTGGCCAGAAAACTATGGGAGGATGCAAGTTTTGTTTTAGTTTTATCACTTATGTCTTCTATCACACGCAGATAACACAAGAAATTAGTCTGGAGGCGAGTCAAGCTCGAGACCTCCCCTCTACTCCACCACCAGGAGACCTCCCTGCCGCTCCTCCACGTCTCCCTCCCTCTTTGCCTCAGAGCACGATGGGGAGGAGCGAGCGGCCAGAGGCAGGAGGCAGGAGGCAGGCTGTAGTACGACGCTGTGTCAGAGACAGAGAGAGTACAGACCGGTGGGCTGTGAGCTGTCAGCTGCCAGAGCTTTAAACCCAGCAGTTTCCGCAAAATTTCCTTCTGACGCGTCCTTGAGGAGGAATCGGTCTGTTTGTGTCGCTTGAAGGAAAGCTTTTTTTAGATGTGAAGGAAGTTTTTTGTTTCACGCCTGAGTGGGACAGAGCGTAAGTACTGCTGTTATAGAGATTATAGCCTTGTGTTCATTAACTGTGTAGAGCTATGGCTTCATGAATCATTAATGGGTGTACGCTGCAGATCTAGTTACCTATTGAAGTGATGCCAGCCCAGCCTGTCATTACTCTGTTAGAGAATTATAAACTTCACGTCTGAGTCTGCCTGGGGTTTGTTTTGCTGTCTGTCTTTAGAGGGAAAGGTGAGTGTGAGCTGACTAGAAACAGCCCCCTGCCCTCTTGAGTAGGTCTTTATGGCAAGGTGATAGGAGGCCAAGGCGGTCATTAAAGACCCGGCTTGTGTACTGTGTGCGTGTGTGTGAGTGCATGTCATGCTTGTATACTGTATGTGGGTGTGTATGTGCAGGAGCAACCCATATATTAAGGGATGTTGGTTCTGGACTTATTTTCTTTGGAAACACAGATATTTAGCTGGGTGTGTTCATATTTTAAAGCTTGTTGGCTTGTGTGAGTAAAAAAAAACAAACTCTGAACGAGAGAGGGGAGTCTCTCCACAGACAGGAGCGACTGTTTGTGACAACATCAGCACATCCTCGCCCAGAAACGCTTTGGATGCGTGGAAAAGCTGACGGGTGCGAGCGAGAACAAATATCAAAATGAAGTCTTCGTTTTCTCAGCGCGTCTGCTTGTGATAGTTGAGAAGCAGCTCAGCTAAATCATTAATAAGGTTTTGTGCGCGCAGGACCATCAGGTGTTACCGTGTGAAATTCAAATCGCTCACCCACATGCTGCTGGCAGCTCAGTCAAGACCGATGCCAAATTGTCAGATCTGTGGGTTGTAGTTAATGGATGCAAACCATAAATGGCAAAGTTTGTCAGAAGTCAATGGAAAAGCCAATGTAAGATTTTTATTTATGTCTTGTTTGGTTTTCCAAGCACTTTTACTCGAAAAGCGCTCACACTCCCGCCACTGTGTCTAAGCACAGAAAAACAGGGATAAGATCACGCGTTGTTTTCCAAACATACACTGGGCTCTGGTTTTCATTAACTTCCCTTTTACATGAAAAAACTCTGAATATGTCTTATACAGTGTATGTACGAAGCATCAGACCAGTATAAGTTGTGTGTGAGCCCATTCTTGGCATCTAGACGTGTCATTTTTCAAACTGTTAGTCCTCTTAAACTCAGATTTAATGTGAGGCCAATAAATTTCTCCCTTCAGCAGATGAATGTTACAGTAAAAGAAGATGTTCGTGGTGAACTCACATCCAAATAAAGTAGTAGGCAGCACACAAACTGAAGGGGAAGGTTCCTCTCAGTTTCCACAGAGAAGAATCAACATGTCTGTCACCTCAAGACGACTTGATATCATCTCCAAACTCAGCCCGTCTGAGTGTGTCTAACATGTAACAGGGCAACTTGACATGAGAGATGACCCTTTAAACCAACATAAGCGGTTCTTGAAGTGATCAACAAACAAGCAGCAGAGCTGGAACAAACAGGAGTTTTCATGAATTTATGAGACTGGCTGATTATCTCAAAAGAGGGTGGAATACAATCAACGGCGCTGTCGCATCTGAGCGAGAAAGATGTTGTGTTTCCTGACCTTGTGTATGGAAATGCGTCTCTCTGCTGTAGGAGAAAAGCCAGTCTGTGCTGACCTTGGCCTGCTGTTTTCTTTTGGTTTGATCCACAAAGAAAACAGCTGGCAGTTGCATTCTGAATACCGGCGGCCTCGACAATGAGCTGCCTGTACGATGCCGTCAGAAAGGCTTTGGCTCGTTGGTAAAGCGCGGTGCCTGTTATATCAATATCTTAAGTTCAGACTTCTGCACAAAAGTCTATTTTATAACACGCTGACAGTCGCTTGCGAAGGCAACCTGGATGCGACCGTTGCAGAGCTTGGCTGCAAAGCTGAAACATTCCTATGCTGATCGAACATGTATTTGATGCGGCTGAAAGGAACATAAGCAAAAAGATCAAATTATGCTCCTGGGTCGCGAAGCAGCTCGAAGCGGCGAGCAACCTGTTGCACATGAGCACTGCTCAGAGACGGCAACGAAGGAATAAATCACAGGACATCAGACTGTTTTATCACAGCTTACTCCCCTTTACTGGCCCCATATGCACATGCTTCCATTTTGTCAGCTTGTCCCAGGGGCATTTTCTCAGCATTAGGCTGCTCTGATCCTTCTCCATCTGTTTATATAGTCAGGTTGACTCTATTCCTGTCAGTGTGTGTGTTTGAGTGAGTGACAAAGCATTTTTTTGTTATTTTGTTCTTCTCACCACCGGCCTTGTCCTGCGGGTTTGGAGACATCTACTATGAAGAGGTGTTTCTAATGCTTTGGTCGCGTCACATATAAGTTGATCTGCGTTTCTCTTTCAGCTGGACTAAAACGAGCGACTAAGGGTTAATAGTTAAGGCAGTGGAGGGATGGACCGTGGAGTGACCAGCCACTTGTAACCTAAAGGTTAAACACAGGCCTTCAGGGAGTCCTATTACTGTGTACTTACTGATGGGAACTCTGCAAACATGCATTCTGGAAGCACAGCGAGTTCCTCTGTTTATTTCCAGTCCTGTGCTGCGCCACGATGTGGGAAATGACCGTGGACATGGAATACGGCCAAGATCCCAATGTCTCAGAGACCCTCAGATGTGCCTTTTAACCCACACGAAGCCAAAGACCAAAACACTGCGTGCAAACAGCGCTGAGGCCTTGTCTCTGTCAAACACGCTGCTTTATTTGCACCGTCCACAAGCTTGTGAATCCGCTTTGGGAGCCCGTGTAGAGCATGTTTACATGTATGTCAGCGTTTCCTATGAGCTGGTGCGTGAATCACTGCGCGTTCCCGTCATCCTTCATCTCACACCTGTTCCCTTCTCACGTTTAATAATAAGGTTCTATTTTAGTCTTCAAAGCTATGTGTACATCACAGCTAAGGACCGACTATACGATGTCACATGGCAAGACTGTTGTTAGCAGTAGGTTATATACGTGGGCTTCGTGACATGAGTAAGAGAGTAGGTCTGATTAATGGAATCAGACTCCGACTGAGCCGTTTTAGATGCCTGGGCCTCCCCCACCACTGTGATTTGATATCTCTGAGCGTAGCAGGTTGTGCCCTTTACTCCGCTACTGACCCTTTAACACATTCCTGTCGAGACTCTCTGATCACAGGCCTCTAATTGGCTAATCGTAAACAAGCCTCGCGTCCTTCTAAAACAAATGTTTAGGTACAGTAGGGTATTGGAAGCACATAACTGGTTCAAACGGACACTTTTTCTACGCTCGCGTTTCTGTTACACTTTCCAAAAGTTATGAATGAAAGTTATGCAGTAGAGGACGACGAGAGGAGAGTGATGCCGGTATTTAGTCATTTCATGCTCCGCTAAGATCAGTAAACGGTGCAGAGGGAGGGGAGTGTCCACCTTTAGTCCCTCCTAAACGCTCCTCACGGGTCTGGTAGCATGTTCTGTAATAGTCGCAGCTCATGTGAGATGCTGCAGAGCTAGAATGTTACACACGTCGCTTGCAAAGTGAACAGCGTCTGGAAGTCCCTCTCTCCAGAAACAAAAGTGTGGGAACTGCTTTTGTAGCTTTTTCTGAAATCGTCAACAAATAAATCACGCGGTGACTAGAAAACACAGGGTTTAAACTCCAAACTCCGCCATTTTTCATCCGTACATTTGCATCTATCTTTATGACAGCGTGCATTTGTCATTCCGGTTCGGTTGACTTTCGACATCAGATACAGTCGGACAACACTCGACAGTAGCAAGTTTGTTTCAAGCCTTGACAAGCAAGAGATGTATGCAGTTGTAGCAATATGATGCTGTTCTTTAAAAACAGACAGTGACGTCTTTTATGGAAATTGTAATATAATATTATGCTCTATGACTCCAATCTGAGACGATGGAAATGGAGATGGAGGAAGGGAGCTAAGTGGAACAGAGACCACAGGACAGCAACAGACTAAAAGCTTCCTGTGGCAGAACAGAGTACAGGCCGGACCTGGCAGACAGGCTGGCCGGGCAGATGTTCTAGGTGAGAGGCACAGTAGATGGCACCGTGTGAATAATTCATCAGATTGGATTCAAGATGTGATATATTAAGACACAGCAAACAAGCTGTCTTCTGGCCTCTTTCAGCACTTTTTGTGCAGCGTGAGTGGCTCCAGGGCTCAGATCCCCCTGTATCTCTGCTTTCTTTCTGGCAGATCAGCCTGAGCAGTTGAGGAGACAGTTATAGATGTGCTGGCTCTGGGTCTAGCGAGGCCTCCAGACATCTGGAGGGGATGGGGCTGGTTAGCATGCAGGTGCCGTTTAAAGCTCACAGGAACTAACACTGTTGATGCCCCAATATGAATTCTGTTGTGGTCAGTGGGTCTTTCTTGGAGGCACAGCGCAGAATGCATATCGTACTGTTAATACAAGCTGTTAATACATAGGGTTCAATTAAAAAGCTATTTTATTACCCCTATGTCATAATTTACCTATCATTACCCACCTTTGTACCTTTCACGTGCAGCGGCTGCACCATCCCTTTACCTCTGGGTTGTGAAAGTAGGTGAAGACGTCTGCGGACACGTTTCATGCTGTGATATCACATCACTGAGGCTCAGATTTCTAGTAACAGATCATTTCACCTCCATCTCTCCATGACATCAGCTCCTGCCTACATGCATCCAGCTGTGGGGGCCCGGGAACTGCACGGACGTGTCCGGACTTTGACTGCAGCTCAGTGGCAGCTGGTGTGGGCTTTCACTGGAAAAGTGAATTTTCACGTACTATTCTACCTTAGTATTATACCATATTATTTACTTATACTGGCAACAGCCTTCTAGCGTAAGAAACACACAAACTTCTTACGTTTACGTTTTACTTAAGTGGAAGTAAGACATTTCTACCGTCCCCCAAGTGATTCATAAATGTTGTGACGTGTATCTACCCATATACCTGTAGCCAAGCACCTGATAGATCGTTTAATCCCCTTATTATGCTTGTCTAGTTAAAAAGAACAGTCTGTCAGCCATTAAATGGCTTCGTGTAGGGATCCGTTTGGATCAATGCTGCCTTATGAAAGGGAAAATAAAAAGGGAGCGAAAGCGGTGAAGTGTAAACATATAAATTGGATCTCAACTGGACAATACCAGCTTGATGAACGCACCCTTTACTGACTGCATTAGCATGGCCTATAGACTGATGCTGCTGAGTGACAGGAGCTAATCTGCCCCTATGCTTTACCAGATACGCTGCCCTCATGGGTCAGATCTGGTCGTCTAGGATCTTGAATATCAATGAGTGGAATTTAACCCAGATATCGGTTTGCTGAAGTATTCGCAAGATGGCTTGAATGACTGGGATACCAGGGCCTAAGTGACTCCCGAAAACTTGGAGTGAAGAATGTGCAACTTGCTATTGATCTTTGCTAAGTGAGGTCACTGCGAGTGGGGGGCAGCTGCTCCACTCTCAGGCCCCACATTAAACGGACCGACGACTCCCACAAAGACATTTTAATGGGGTCTATCAGGCAGAGAAAGGCCTCAAATAAAGAGCTTTAGACTTTTTGCATGATATCTACTTTTAAGACATGGTTCAGATTATAGCTTGAGACGAGAAGCCGATGACTCAAGACAACGGCAGTACACAGCGCTGAGTGTATTTGTTGCCTCACCATTTGTATGCTCAAGCTCATGAACTTGATTTACACAGTATTAGACAGCCAGTGTTTTTATTGTTAACAGACTGTTGAATTCCCACAGCAAGCACAGAGAGACTTCACACCATCTCCATCTTTGCTGGAGCTGGACGCATCTTAAATCAAAACTACACAACGGAATTGACCTTCAAGTTCTCACAGGTGTCTGGACATTAGTTGATTGAAGGGTTGAACATGAGCCTGACTGAACCTGCTTAGATGAAAACAGTCTGTCTTTGAGGTTTGTGACTTTAATTTTTTTATTGGGTGGAACGTCAACATTATAGGAGCTACTCCCCATATTGTACGTTTTATGTGGCATTTTGAGTTTAGCGACGTAAGCCACACCCCATTTACACGTATGTGAGGCTGAATGAGACTAAGCATCATCAGTTTGCGTAATAATCGACTCGTCATTTGACAGGTTCATCATTCAGCTTGGCCGCGTGCACAGAAAGGGCCGACGTCGCTATGCAGGCCTCAGCAATATGTCGATATGTTGCGCTTCATGAATCTCTTGTGTTCAAAGTGGGTTTGTGGCTTGTGCTGTGATGGACATGTGAAGAAGCGGCCGTTCTGAGCCCTTTATCGGTCTCACACAGTGATGGATGTGTTGAGCCCTCTGCCCAGTGGCCTGTAGCCTGAGCGTCTGTGTAAGCCTCTAAGCTACTGGAATGCGTGCAGCTTCTTGCTGTGGACATCAAGGGAGAACAGCCACATCACTTTGTTTCCAGCCTTTCGTGGGTGCTTCACTAGTCGAATCAGTTTCAAACAGGATAAATATGTCAGCAGTTGTTACTGATCGAATGCTCAAAGAGTTTATATGGGAAGCAAATATGAATGTAGCACAACTGCTTACAAAATGGTCAGCATTTGATTAAATATTGATGTCTACCATTTCTCCAGATCCAGAACAATTTCCATAGACTGTCTTTGAATTGTTTTCATATTTATGGATTAAATGGAACAATTATATTCTTCTTTATATAGAAACACTTTTTCATTTTGTATACACACACACACGAGTAAAAGACAGTAACTGTAGATGTACTGTGTTAAAACAATTAATTACTACCCTTAAGCAGTAATTATATAATGATCTTTGTATATTATTCCTATGAATCAAACATTCCTGTTTTCCTATTTGAGTTTAAACCTCTACGTGCTGTACTGTGCACTGCAGGCACGCATCAGCTTATCTGTTACGACAACTCAGGTTAGGGAAGGTAAACAAGAACAGGTGAGATAGGCCTGTTATCAGCAGTCGCTCTGTCATGGTCAGTATTTCACTCCAGTAAATGCAAACTGAATGTGATGACAAAGTGTAGACACTGAAAACAGGAGTGAGTGTTCTGACCTACTTACAGCAGCCAGGGCTGTAACAGCTTCTCACCTGTGTTTAGCAGACACATAAAAACATCCAGCAGTATGTAGACCTACTGGATGCACTGAACACTATATACTGTGTATCGTGACTGCGATGTGAGACTAAAGCCTTCATCAAGTTTCCACTGGTGGACATAGTAGCAGGAAAAACACTTCAGAATGTGTCAATGTGAAATGCAGAGATTATCCTTATATCTATATAAAAACTCGACGGCAAACCGCATCTTTCAAAACGTCCGTTTACACGTGAAGTAAAACATTATAGTTACAACGTCCATAGCAGACATAGCAGACAGAAACACACAAAAGCAGAGGCTGTAGGGGAAATAGGCCACTTCAGCAGGTTCAGCAGGGCAGGATGCTTCCAAAGAGTGGATCCCATTACACAGTATTGTTAAAAACTGAAAAGAGTACAGAGAGAACTACTAATGTTTCTACAGTCTTCCAGTATTTACCCTGTTTATAGGTCACAGAGTTTTGATCCAGGTTTATGCACAGTCAGAGGCGGCCAGGAAATAAATGGCAATAAGCCAAGAGAGGCAAACGACTCAGAGTTATGAAGATCTCAGTGACTCATGTTTCTGATGAAATTAGTGAATCTCGGTGGATTTCCATCCCAATACAAGAAGTAATATCAGAATTTGAGCGTGATAAGGAGATCAGTAATAGAAAAATGTGTCTTTTCATTTGCTTCCTTTTGTCCCGTTTCTCCCATTTAGTGGATTATTGCACTTTGCTGTCTGTCACAGAGCCCCTGCTGCTCCTCTCTCACCCACTCCGGCCTTGATAGCGATAGCAGGTCCTAGCTCTGCTATTTTACATTTCATCTGCAAGCTGCTTCTGCTGGCTCCACATCTGTTATGGAAATGTGCGCAGAAGGGAAATGGAATGAAACGGAATATCATTTCAAATATTTTCACTTCTGAGACCGGGTTGATTTAGGCGCTTGTATAGTTTTCAAAGACAGAGGTGATGAAATATGCTCGTCCACTTTCACAGCCATATATTACTGTAATCTATCAATACATTCTTAACGCCTGATAACTTCAGATTTGAATGCTTTAGGAAGTCGGGGCTTGTGATAAAATTCCCAACCTCTGACTTTGTGTCAGTCGCCTCAGAGGACTAACAGGCCTGATGAATTTAACTCCCTTGAACCTTGAGTTCAGAATGTCCCCTATCTCTGTTTAATAGTTTAATAAGATTTTAATTAGGCAATTAAAAGTCTTTGGAATAGCATATGGTCATAATTACTAGTGTACGGTTCACTCAGGGATGAATGAGCCATTAATTACTCTTAGCTGGATCTGGGACTTGGACTTAAGTGGGCTGAGTAGGAAAGAGAGAAAGTATGTCTTCACTCTGCAGTCACCTAATCAGCACGTTTCACAATTTCCATCCGCTGGGCATCAGGATTAGGTTGTGCTGGCTATTCGTAAATTCATCATCAAGTTTATGACCAGTCAGACACGTTGGCAGTATTTCACGTCACCTATTTCATTCCTGAGTTTAAAGCACACAATAACAACTCACAGCAGGTCAGTGTTGTCTGTAAGACCTACGTTGTGTCATATTTTTTATTGTAGCAGGAAGTATTCATCACTGTAAGTTGCAATTCCTGTAATATTGATATGTCTCTGTATTGTGTATTGTAAGAGAGATTAGGATGAGACCAAGTTGTTGTGAAATAACCAGCCGCACTGGCCATATGTGAAGGCGTGATCCTCCATTACAGCCTGTCCTGACAGACGATCTTCCACATGTCACATCTGTTCCTTAATACATCTGACAGTGTGTTGGTGTGGCCCAAGGAGGAGACAAGCTGAAGGCCACATCTGGGAGTCTGTGACCTGGGTTGTCCGAGGGGTTGGGATGTAGGTTGGTAGTGTGTGTGTGTGTGTGTGTGTGTGTGTGTGTGTGTGTACAGGTGGCTTCCTGACATGACAGGCATGCCAGGAGGTCATACTTATCAGTCAACACCTTTCAAGTCAACAGACTGTGTTTGGAGTCGACAAAGCCTTGACCTCTTCCACTCAGATGGCAAATGCTAACAGTGGTACTGTAGCACCTGTTTCAGCAGTGTGCATATTATTGCTAATAATAGGACGTGGAGGAAGTCTATGAATAGCGTCATTGGTCAGTGGGGATTTACAGTGTATTGATAGTTTCAGCGTTGCAGGGAATGGGTGGTAAAGAGATCCGGGTATTTCCCTCTACAGTTAAATATTGAACACGTTTCCTCTTTTTTAACACTCTGCTGAAATTTGACGCCGTAGGAAAGATGATGTCCTTACATTTATGTGAAACGTGATTGACTTTTTATTACGAAGATTTAAATAGTAAATACTTGACATTACAGGTTGAGTGTATTACAGGACTTTTACGATTATTACAACCACATGTGTTAATGACTTAAATCTGTTTGGAATTTGCTCATTATTCCCAGCAGAGCCTCGTACTCGCTTGGTTTAATGGTCCTCTCCTCATTTGTGCAGCATATTTCAATAGCAGCTAAGAAAGCAAAATACAGAGTGAGATTCTCAGACAAAAAGTTTATTGCAGTGTTTTAGTCTTTTATTTTAGCTTTATTGATTAGTCAGTGCATTATTCATAATGAACTTTTAAGGGTTAATTTCCGTAACCACATCAAATCTTCTGGTTTAAGAACCTGTTTCCTAATTATGTCAAACCAGCAATAAAATGAATAGTGAAGATTTGATTAGCCTGTCAGTGTTTATGACCTGTGGTAAAATGTTTGACATGCAACATGTCAAACTCACAAAGCTGACGCTGCCTCGGGGGGATATAAAATGAGTCTGGGTTTTAAAGAACATCACAGACGAGGTAGAAATGGAAGAGAATCGTCCACAGCCAGCGCACACTATCACACTGTTTAGGGAGTGAAAGGGATGATTCAGTTGATGCATCATGCAGGAGAGAGCAGTGAAGTGCAGGGTTGCATATAGATTTCCGTGCTGTTAGAGGGACCCTTGTTCCCTCGCTGATGCTGAGTCGCGCTGCCTCTACGTCCTCAGTCAGATTTGGCTTGATTCTTCTTCTGGCTGTCACACAATCCCAGAATCATAGCTGGCCCCACAGCTCGCTGGCCAAGTGCTGTCTCGCTTCGAATTGTTCCACACAAAGCAGGCTAATGATGCATACGGCCGACCTCCCTGTTTGTTACGTGTTACAGTCTGCTGGCAGCCTGCATTGTCCAAAACGTCATACTTTAAAGAGCAGAAGCCCTTCACATCCTCATCTGCTTTTGTCATCACTTCAATCCCATTCCTGCTGCTGCAGGCCGAAATTCTTCCATGTGCAGACAGTCGTGACTACTTTTCCTTCCTGGACAGTCCAGTGGTGGAGAAGTGAATAATAAATGTTTATCTTTTTTTTTTCTTTTTATTTAAAAAGACATTTAATGAAACGCCCCGTTTCAAACTGCTTAAATCATAAGAAAAGGAGTTTGAGGTTATTGTACTTTCCACTTGCTGTGGAAACAACCTTCTTGTTTTCTAGCCTTTATCGCGAACTTCCTGCTCCACCAAATGTCATCCACCCGGCTCAGATTTGGAAACGTCTGTGTTTGCAACACGCGTCAGACTGTATATTGACTAAGAGTCAGGAGCCCTGTGATAGTAACCAGGAATAGCTTCCATTTGCTATTGATCACAATACCTCCCAGGAAACTGAATCAGCCTCAGCTACACTGACTGAGGAGCTTCCCTTGGAAATTCTAATGTAGCTGCGATGCCTACATTGATTTTCTTACTATGTTCTGTTGATCAGCACCCATGAACTGGGCCCATAACTCTAATACTAGTAATCGGTACTAGTATTCCTTTTATGTTCTTGTTGTAGACGCTGTTAGTAAAGGGTTTGCATGTGACTTAATAACTGGTAAGCAGCAGGCCTGAGCAAATATTTAGCCAATTTACTTTGGCTTAGGACAATTTTATTTCCATAAATTACTGGGAGCAGGGAGAACGAAGGGCATCTGTGAGAAAAGCTGTAAGGAAAACACCCGATTTTATAGCATCAGGATTATAATGAATACAAATCATTTTTTAACTAATATCAGGTTCACCCAGGGAAAGCTGAGGCACAGAAACTGTCCTGAAATACGAGCAGAGGGCGTCACACCTTTTCATTGTTTTTAAGATTAACCAACGACTTCCAAGCCAGTTTCCTTCTTTGTTTTCCTTTGCAGCGCACAGTACAGTAGGTACACCTAGTTCAGATATGAGATTACAGTATTAACAGAGTACGGCTGTTTGTCAGTGGCTGACAGATTAACCTCAGCACACAAACGTGCTGGAGCAGAGATAATTCATGTAGTATTCTGCTAAAGATCTCCACAGCAACTTCACTTTCTTATTTCACAGAAACAGAAAGCAACACAATGTCAAACACGTAGCACGTCAAGAAAACTGAACACACACAAAGACTGATCAAGATGATTTTGTGCGGCTGTTGTGAAGACTAATGTTGTTAATAATTGCTGTTTGTTGCGTCTTCACAGATCCAAAATCGCATTTGAGGGGAGGCTGATTCCTGGAGGCTTTCGGCCTAGTGGTGAGGTCACCGGTCCATCCTTTCGAGGAAGCATCGTCCCAGAGGAGTGCCCTAACTTCACAGCACATATAGGCCTTTTCTTCAAAGTGCCTGGAACCGCAGCGCGAGAGAGAGCGAGAAAAAAGACTCCATGAAGTCACTAAAGCCCTGAGAAGCAAATACTGCAGATTGGCTGCCGGTCCTGAGGAGGCATGTGGACAATAAGCATGGCTTGGCTCTGCCTCCCAGCCTATACTGTCCTGCTTGTTGGGTACTTTCACGCAGCTGCCACAGATAATGATGTCACTCCACGCCTCACCTTCTCCTACAGTAAGTTTGATCATCGATGGGACTAGTCTGGGCGTTGTTGTCACACTTGTTTGCATCAACGGCAACTCGTTGCTCTGTGTGGTAGTGGGGTTTTAATCTCACATCTGGCCAGACGTTAAAGATTAGACATCAGCAGCTGTCATCCTAAAAACGTACTGTTTGGTTTTTCTGCCTACAGGTTTCTTCGCACATTTCCAGGTGGTTATTTTATGAACTCTGTCCATTGGGGGAAAAAAACATCTGTACAAGTCACATGTGTCCGTTGTGAAAGGACTGAGCTGGGTGGACGGTGTTTGTTACAGAAGGATAGGTCTACTGTGCTGAGACTTACTAAGGCCACTCCGTCTTAGTCTTCCAATCACCTTGAGTGATTGCTCTTATATAATCTTGCGTTGCTTTGTTTGCTTGCAGAATGTCATGCTGCCAGTATGGAGACATAACTAATGTGCTCATGTTCCTCCTTTAGAATCTGTTTTCTACATATATACAGATCCTAGTACCACGGAATGATTAGTGATGTAATTATTCAAGTAATTTACCAGTGCATTTGAAATGACAGGTTGGGTTTGAAAGCTTATTGTGCCTTAATATGTGCCTGGAGAATGAAGCAAAATAAGGGATTGTCGGATCAATGCAGGTTTTCAGTGACTCGACTCTGTTTACTGGTGCGAGTTCAGGCGTCATTGGAGTCTTAATGTCAAAGAAGACTGTGTTGATAGAACACTCTCAGTCATTTATTACTGACATGGAAACAATTTCCAGTATGTGGGTAATTTTGAGCCAGGTAAGTCTGTAAGAAGGTCAGCCATGTTGCTTGCCTCAGCCTGTGCGCTACCTTCCTACGTATTAGGACATCAACACGTAATCGCTCTCCGCTGCCAGCCTGAACAAAACCCGCGGTTCTGCTCTGCTTATGGAGCAGGTTTCCCAATAGCATACATCATCAATCACTCAGTGAAAGACACGCCACACTTCTCCTGGTTCTGGGGAAAAGAAGTGATTTTAGGGCGTGCAGCCAGTGTTTAACACCACCGTACTGCATGCCCAAGGCCCGTATGCATTCACACATGCTCACACCAATCAGTAAGAAAAGCATAAAACATAGCGAGGAATTCTTGGGTCACGTGTTTCTGAGTTGTTTTAACATGACTGAGGGTTTACATAAACTTTATATGCTTTAGTTGGCTTCTGCAGCTAAATACGCCGGCGTTCATTTCAGGATTCAAATTGCGACTCGTGCAGGCTGATAGCTGGGCTGATCGGAGCTGTCTTGCTGCGGTTCTGCTACGCTGACATTTAACAGCCTTCTGCTGAGAGGCTTTGTCACATTGTGTTTACAGTATCAAAGCCGAATGCAGAGCTGCGGCCGCTGGGACCTCAGCTTCATACAGCAGAAACCGCCTGGCCTCATAATGGTTTCTGGTCCGCGCTGTCCCGTCTGGATGCCAGTTAGCTTGACGGCTTTGACCCTGGTAGTGTAGGCGGGACGGAACTCTGCTGGGCTGCTTCTCGTCCAACAGTCGAGCCGTTTTCTTCCTCCCTTCCCTCCCCTCCTGCTGCATCTCTTCTATGCCTTAATGAAGAGCGTAATCTGCCGTGAATAATGAAAGGGGATTTGTATGTGTTATGGTGTGAACACTTGCCTGCTTCTCATTATGCGCCTATCGGGTTGGATCATGGGTTCAGGGAGTAGATCCCGCGTCTGCTTTTCTCCCTTTGCCTTTGCTCCAGGTTTCAATGCAGACCATGCTGAATGGCTTAGTGTGCTGGAACCAACTGAAGACACACCTATCAGCCATTTAAGCAGCCGGACTCCTCCCGCTGACATGTTCAACACCCTGTTAGCCATCCAGCGTGTGGGCAGTCTTTCTTTTCATTCTGTTCCGGGGACATGCCTCCTGCCACGCTGGGAGTAAAGCATCTTTAATTACTCATCTGTCTTGTCGCGACGAGCAGAATCAGCCCCTCTCAGCTAATTCAAAATGACAGCGGTGCCAAGTGAGATGGCAGCTTTTAAATACGGCGCCGGTGCCACAAAGCCTAACGGCGTTTAAACACGCTTCAGTGTTGCTCTTCATGAAAGTCGAAGCTGTTGTAACTGCAATGAAGTAGCAACTATTTTCCCAGAAATAAGAACAAAGCTTGAAGATGTTTTAAAAAACATTTTGCTTTGATCTGCTTTGAGGACAATAGAACATTTTATAGTTTAACATGTGTATGAAGTAAAAAATCAAGACAGCGTCTGTCTTTATACTTTTTAATCCCTCATGACATTCGCTCATTGATCCTGATATTGCTGATCTCTGTGACACCCGCTCTGGCCGGTCCACAGACGAGAGGGCCATGAATCAAACTCAGCAGACCCTGTAACAACAGCCTCATTTGCTCTGCACAGTGGGGACTGTGTCTTTTCTGCTACTGTAAATACACAACATAGACTCGCGGTCAGGCCAGACTGCTGCTGTGCAGACAAACATGTCACAACCTCGTGTACAGCCTCTTTGTTCTTGCTGCTCCAGACGTGTACAAACTGGAGGAAGAGGTCACGGCGGGTTCCTGATAACCCAGCAGCTGGTTTTCATTATTGTGGGTAATCTGGGGTCAGCGTTTTGCTTCTTAACAGATTGCCCCATCATCAATTTCCATGGGAAGAGGAGCCGTTAGAGGTGAAGTGCGACCTACAGCTTTAGTAGATGCATATGGGCGGAGCGCTTCACTTAAACGTTTCCAGATTAAATAGTTTCCATCCCCCTTCGCCCATTAATGCTCATCCCGCTGTGTTAATACGCAAAGCACATACTTTGTCTTTACACCTACTAGTTTCCTGTAAAGCCTATTTGCAGCCTTTGCACATCTATGTTCCCAGCTTCCTGAAGCTGTGCTCCAATCTCAGCATCTGCTCGGTGCGGTAGAGACAATATCCTGCAGCCCCACAACGACTCACTTAGCAGTACTCACAGCAGGCTCACAGCTTGCCTGGTGAATCTCCCATCCTGACCCGTTGTCTTAATACACTCCAGATGCTTTAGTCTCTATCCTTCAGCTTCCCAGGTCTATTCTCTCACACTGTTACCCCCTGAGCAGCAGTTCTTTAACGCCAGTTTCAAATGACCGGGATTAATGCCCTTAGTGCACCAGTGAGGCCTGTTGCCTGTGTGGTTGTCACCAGACAATGGGACGGCAGCGGGAGCCGGGCTGTTATTTTGACACGCGCCCAGATTCTCCCTGTCACTTATTGCTTCGCTCCTAACCGAGGGTCTTAATCACGTCTTCTCAAAGCAGGTGGATTTACGAGGGTTCATCTGTTCCATCTCGAGCAAAGTCCTTGAACAAGCGCAAGAGATACAAAGAAAGAAAAGAGATTTGTAACTGGTGTCTGTGCCTGAGTAGATTCTTAAGCGCGTTGAGTCCGTAATCATGAAAAGACGTAAGCTACAGTGTTTCCAGCAATGAAGACGTTGAGTCTGCAAAATCAAACAAATGCACTGATATTTGACGTCATCTCAGCAATAGAGTCAACCACATGTTCACTGATGCTGCATCTGTTTACATTCTCGTAGTTGAGCAGAAGCCAAACAAAACGTCGCATGATCGTCTGATGTCCTGAACATACAGCTGCAAGAGCCGATACAGGCACTGCCCTCATAAGTGGCTGCAGCGATAGAATCAGCCTGTTACATTTGCTCTACAAAAGAAGGCACTTAGATCTCTGTCGCTAAAGGAAAAATGACTCCACGCTTCCTCTCTAGAGGGGATGTTCCACAGTTTTAATTATCTATTCTACTTTTTTGTGACACAGACTCATCACGAATTGGGCTGCACATTTTAGACGTATTCCTTTAAGCCCAATAAAATTAATTCCCTCTCTAAATAGATTAGCTCAGTCAGTCTGGGCAAGTATTTCAGTCCATTTAGCAGTGTCATTTGCAGAAATTACTTTTAATTACATAATAATGGCAACGATCTTATACTATTCCAGAGGCTCAACCACCAAGTGCTGTGTTCATGCACTTATATAAAGGGTCACGGATGAAGTGCTGTGAAGCAGACAAAGCTGAGCTCTCGAACTCTAGGAAGGTTAACACCGATACGATGAGGTGTAAAGCCCTTCAGCCCTGCCTGCTGCTTTCCTCTTTCTGTTGTGCTTCAGAGCCAGCGGGTCGTCGGGCTGCTCAACATGTGACCAGTGTTTCCATCATCAGTCCAGCAGGGATGGGACAGTGCAGAGTGGTTGACTTTTAGTAACGATTAGTCACCGTAAATGCTTTACAAGATCAGTTCACTCAATGCGCAAAAAACATTTAGTTATCTGTCGCCAGTTGTGTCCAGTCACGTGGATGATTTCAGTTTTGTGCTGTGGGACATTTTTATGTTTCTGCCTTTGAAAGCTGTTTCCCCTTTCAGATACGGCATAGGTGAATGGGTTTCGCTGTTCTGTGTATTGGCAATAAGGGCTGAAAGACAGTAATTTGCTTTTCCAGAGACAACATCCCACATACTCAGGAAACGATGTCGAGTTTTTCTTCTGCAGAAGACACTTACAGTAAAACAAGCTGCGGTTTGTTCAGTGTAACAGGGTCGTTGTTCAGGCTTCTGTTGAGTTTTTTCCATTGCAATGTGTAGATGGTGGAGAGACAGTACAGTACAACATCAACAGAAAAAGTATCTGCACAATTACCAAACGCAAGTGAAATGATGGATGGTGAATTAAAAAAAAAAAAAACATTAGGAAGTGCCTTCTTAAAGTGGTTGGCCGTCACTGACATCCGTCTGCCATCACATATATCTGGACTAGACTAATGAATAGTGGATCAATTAATCTCTCTAACAGAGTAAAAGAACATAGTAGATTTCTGGTACAAGTGAAATACTAGAGGGACGAGTTTCAGGACGCACTACTGTAGTACAGTACGTAGAAGTGCTTTAGTTCTGCCATAGCCACTTGGCTCTGACACCGTCTGTGGCTGCAGTGGACACAAGCTGCTCTTCAGCTTCTTTTGAACTGAGTTATCTGTTTCCTCCTTCCGGTTCTGGGGCTGCATTGTCATGAAACGACCCCTCAGGAATCAGCCTCAGACAGAACGACGGGGTTTCTTTAGATGACTGTGGCAAACGCAGAGGGGAGGGTGGGACGAGTTCAAACAGGAAACACTCCTTGGTTTGTGATTTGGATTCTGGGAGAACGTGCTGCACCATGATTGACCTCGAGCAGTTATTCTATCCTGGTTGTGTGGTCGTAGATTTGTGGGATGTCCTGCAGGGAATAGTTGTTTCTTAAATGACCAGTAATAACATCAAAACAGCAGTAACAGTAACAGTTTGTTTAAAACTGGTATTAGTTAGAGCGGCGTCATTTTAAGGCTGACCAGCTTTAAGACACTGCTGCTAACAGAGAAAATGGTATGAATGTCTTAAGAACTTGAACAATATTGTCTTTCTCCTTCAGCTGTGGTTGCATGTATGAAAGTGATGATCTGACCCCAGAGACTAATTGTGTAGATATCGTCCTCTGTGAAAATCCCTCAAAGCTTTTATTTTGGTTTCGGCTTGGGCGTCCGTCTCCATCTCCTATAAACCACAGTCAGGTTCACCCAAAGCCCTCGGGTGGGGGTGAGGTGGGGGCAAAGCGGTGAAGTGGTACCACCACTGAGAAGCAGAGAAAGGCCCCACTGGGTCCGTGTACAGCATGCACAGCCGAGCCCCTTGTGGTTTTACAGACAGATTTAACTACAGTATGGCTCTCTGTTGCCGTGGCGATGGACTGCTATTAACATGCAGTTTTCCCACAGGAGAGGAAGTCTCTCAGCCTGCTGTACCTACCCGCTGATGTGAGGTTATATCAGGTCGCATGTACTGCAGGGTACAAACCGCGTCCTGCGCTTATTATCTGAGGAAATAATGGATTTGATTTACACAGGGAAGTGTAATTATTACCACCAGCATCTGTGGTTTTAATCCAGTGTGAGGCTGCTGTGTCTGTGATTCCTGACTAGAAAGTGAAAATACAGTTCAAATCGTGGAACCTTAAAAGAGGAGTGTATTTAGGTTTCTAATGTTTTATTTAGGTGATTAAACATCTGTAGTACTATCGTCTAAATTACTTCATAATATACGTGAGATTTTATATGATTCCTTGAAGTCAATCCGCTCCCTCTGGTGGCAGCAGCCATTGACCATTAGCATCGTCAAAGAAAGGTTTATGTCGCATTTTTTGTTGATTGGTGGTTAGTACAGTAAATTGCTCACTACAGTACCTGGAACTCTCTGTGCTTTGCCTGTTGGTTGTTAATAGCACAGTAAATAAAAAGTTCATAGAAAGTACTTCGACCACATACATTTACTGTACATGTGAGATGATTTAGATGAACCGTCCTTCCTTAGACACGTCACAGATCGATGGTCATAAATCTGAGCTTCCATCAGCTCCTGGTTTGTGCTTGTGCTGGCATGTGGCAAGCTGCTCAAGCTGGGCTGGAGTATTTCTTTACTCATTTACGTACATGTATCTACACATGTCTTGTACTATTTTAGCATGAGAACTGTTAAATCATTATACTATGATGCTATGTTGTGCCTAATGTGGCGTTGACAGGGTTTGGGACCTGTTGTCTACCTGCATTATTTTCTCTTTGCGTTCAGCTTGAGCTCATTGGTTCATGAACTGCCTCTTCGCTCTGTTTCTGTCCAGATGCCAAGGAAAGGACGACCAGAAGTTTCTCCGTCAGCGGAGTCTCCAACTACACCTCTATACTCCTCAGTAAAGAAGATAACAGGCTGTATGTTGGTGCTCGGGAGATTCTCTTTGCGCTCAGCCTCTCTGATATCAGCTCAGTCAAGCTACAAAGAAACGTAAGAGTCAGCAGACATGCATCTGTAAACGGCAGCAGCATATACTGTAGTGGACTATTCAAATATGAATCCAACAGGATTCCAGACCTACAATGTGCCTATGATTATTAACACAGTACGGTCCCAGGTGTGTAACGTGAATATAATGTAATGCACACACAGTTCGAGGCTGACAGCGTTTCTCTCTTGTAGCTCACATGGGAGACTCCAGACATGAAGAGAGATGAGTGTAGTTTCAAAGGCAAAAACCTGCAGGTGAGTCTACTGCTGGAGCAGATTTCCAGTAGCTGAGCTCGAGCAGTGTCTCTGACCAGTGGCAGAAATCGCAGACCTTCCTGTTGAGTTTCAACTTTTCATTATTCAACAAAGGATTTTCCCTTCCTTCAAAACAGCGTTTCCTTTGCTGCATTCCTTCTTTTTGTCAGCCTGTGCCTCTCATATGTAAATATATCAGCTAATGCTTTGATCATCGATTTTCAATGCTCTATTTTAAGGCTTAATATCCACCTCCTGACATGTTCCTTTAAGATAAACAGTCGATAATTTAAAAAAACAAAAACAACTTTATGAATGATATGAGTGATTTATCTGATCATTGCAGGTTGGTAACTGTAAAGAAAAAATACTTAACCATTTGTATCTAACCTGTTTCTTAAACAGACGGATTGCTTCAACTATATCAAGATTTTGCTCCGCGTGAACAGCACCCACCTGTACGTGTGTGGAACGTACGCCTTCAGCCCCATCTGCGCTCACATAGTAAGTTCCATGAACCTCGCCGCTCTCACAGGGTGCGTGAAGCTTGACCCTAAGAAAAGTTGACAGACCTTATGTGAAGAAAACCCATCTCAAGTCTGCAGCTTCCTGCCTCTCTGCCCACTTAGCAGTCTGCTCGAGACCCAGCTGTAAAAATGTATGGGCATTATTTTATTATCTCCTGCACTGAAGGGAAATGGGTGAAAATATTTAATGTACGTAATCAGGTTATATAAGAATCGATCCAGTTTTCAGGCCTTTTCCTCTGAATCCTTTAAAGCCATTTGAAGCGCTGCATAACAAACATAACAGGCTGGTCTGTGCTTCTGCTTAACCTAAATCTGACCAACGTTTTCACTGTGACAAAGAGAGACAGTCGTCACAGTCGGTGGATGGCGCTTCGTTTAAAGTTCTGTGGCGTGTGATGTGTTTTCTTCAGAACGCTGCAGATTTTTCCCTCGTCAAGAGCGATAGCGGTGAGATCGTCACAGAGGATGGACGGAGCCGCTGCCCGTTCAACCCTGAATACAAGTCTACTGCCATCATGGCTGGTAGGTCTCAGCTGGCTGCATCTGTCCATAACTTCCAACTCTGTTTCCTGATTGACAGTAGCCTCTGTGAGGATCAGTGAAGTAAGATGGAAGTGGTTGAAAAAGAGACAAACTAGGGCGCAACCTCTGGATTTTATTACTTTGTGTGACGCAGAAGCTCATTCCCCTGCGGTAAACTCTGTGATTACTCTGGTCGTCCTCTCTGTGTTGCAGATGGAGAGCTGTATACCGGTACCGTCAGTAATTTCCAAGGAAATGAACCAATCATTTATAAAAGTCTAAGCCAAGGAACTTCTCTAAAAACAGAAAACTCCCTCAACTGGCTCCAAGGTACTATCTGGTATCTTCATATAAAATAATGTCTCACATCACACCCTGTGTAAGATAAATGACATCCTCAAACATCATATGCTGGATGAGAAGTGTACGATTTTGCATCAGTGATTATTTCTGTGATATGTATCTTTACCTGCGATTCATCAGGGTCCCTGCTGCGACCGGATTTTTCATTTCCAGTGTTGGATGGCAGAATTTCATATGCGGTGCTATAGGCTGACAGCCTTGTTCGTGTTGCTTTTCAGAACCAGCCTTTGTGGGATCTGCCTACATACAGGAGAGCCTGCCCAAGGGCAACGCAGTGGGCGACGATGATAAGATTTACTTCTTCTTCAGTGAAGCGGGAAAGGAGTTTGATTTCTTTGACAACACCATTGTGTCACGCATTGCTCGCGTGTGTAAGGTGAGTGACGCTTGACGGCAGATAGTCCATCTGAAGGGGCCCTTTACCTGTGGGTCATTGCTCTCGTGATATAATTCTGCTATGGGACTTTATCACACCGGGAGCAGGGTTTGTTTGTGTGTTGCGGCATGTGTTTGTATTTCACAGCTGCTTACCATAACTAGTATATAACTCACAGAGGGTCTGGGCAGTGATATACAGTAGGCTCTTTCTTTGCAGATGAACATTCTCTCCTTAATGTTTGACTCTTTAAATCTTTCCTCCATACTCCCTCAACTCGTATCATGCTCCACCAAATATTTGAGTTCTGTCAGAACAGAGTAGGTAGTAGTTGTAGTTAAAAATGACTTAAGATTGCTTCAACCCAACAGTCCAGGCCTTGTAAACTCAAATCCAGACCTCACAGTGTTTGGTCACATTCTTTGTGGGTTTTTATCAGTTCTGTAAACACCATTAACATCAAGTTAATTCTTCACCTCAAACTTTTGCTTGTTGAACAAGAGTGAAAAAATATAACTGACAGTTCGACATTGAGACTGGAGACAGCTGTTGGGGATGTTTTAGTTTTTCTAAATCTCTGTGTTATTGTACTTGTTGCTGGTGACGTGGTTTCAGATGTGAACTGTCTCCAGGTGTGTATCCTGATAGTCACTGTGACATCATAAACAGGCAAGACACCACCTGATACATGTGCGTCAGATACAAACCCCAAGGTGGTAAATTCAAAGCCTTCCTCACAGACACACACTGCCCACGATGTTTATGCAATTATCCACTCAGATTTTCCATACAACTAACTTTAATAGATCGGTCCAGTTAACGTGTATATATAAGTTTTGACTCACGTCGCATGTTCCTCGTGAGGAAGTGACTAAAGGGTGTGTTAGCGTTTGGGAGAGTCCCAAAATATGTACAATTAAAATTTTTAACTGTAAAATCATAAAAAAAAGCTTTTGACTCAAGCTCAGAAGACAGAAATGTGAAATCCGTTAAGTAATGCTAAGTAGTGGTGATTAAAGTCTGTTTACAGTATTTTAATGCCCCGCTTGGCTCACCATGTTGGCTGTAATCCCTTCTTGTGTTTGTCGAGGTGTTTCGTATACAGGCTCCACTTCAATGAGAGCAAATGTGGAATGAGAAACAAGGTTTTGCTTGAAATAAACAAAACAAGAGCATGTTCCCATTTGCAGGATGCTCTTGTGTCCCAGGAAGTAGTCATAACTCCGCGCCATGCGAGTGGCCTTGTGAACGGGGGCAGCTTTCATAAAGGATTAATGCCTGGGATGCCTTTACTTCACTTACTCAAAAGTTTGTTTAGACTATATGTTGCACTGTGCATTAATCATGAATATAAATTTGAATGCTACTATTAGTAATTGTCTCTAGTGGTGATGCGTCACTTCCTTTCCAGTGATGCCATGTCTCGTGAAATAACACCTCAAGTCTCTGGTCAAAGACATCCTTAGTCATCTTCCTGAGGCCTGTAGCTCCCTGTGAGATGTGGTCTGTTTCACATGCTGTAATTCTAATAATGTGATTAAATTATGACCTCTGCAGTCGGGTGTCAGTCAAATATTCTTGCTCCCTCTGCTGGCCGCATGCTTAAAGACTATCTGTGTTGCAGGGTGACGTGGGAGGGGAGAGAGTGTTGCAGAAGAAATGGACGACTTTTCTAAAAGCCCAGCTCCTATGCTCTTTGCCTGATGATGGGTTTCCCTTCAACATTATCCAAGACATGTTTGTGCTGACTCCCAGCTCCACAGATTGGACAAACACCGTGTTTTATGGAGTCTTCACGTCTCAGTGGTGAGTTCCGGTCGTTCAAGTCAAATGTCGTGATGCCTTCACATGAGACAAGAATCAAAACCACAAATCTAAACAGGGAGGCACTTTCCCAACTATCGCTGTCCCATCCGCTACTGGTGTCCTGTATATAAATGCAATAATGAAATCGCAATTTCCAGAGAGGAGGTGCTTTGTAACTACCCTACTTTTATAGTCCAATAATAAACGTTCTCTCTAATGCTCATAGTCAGCTTTCAACAAGGTTTTGCAACAATTAGGATGCTTGTTTGTCCCTTTTAAGGTACAAGGGGGCTTCAGGAAGCTCTGCGGTGTGTTCCTTCACCATGGACCAGGTGGACAAAGCATTCAACGGGCGATACAGAGAAGTCAACCGAGAGACACAGCAGTGGTACACTTACAATCACCCGGTCCCAGAGCCTCGGCCCGGAGCGGTGAGTGCCCTCTGCTGGAGAAGCAGTAGACTCATGTCATATTTCTGTCAGCTTAGCAGTTACTTTATCAGTTCTGACTGGTTATCAAAGATGAGCTGATATCTGCCAGCCTGGCGTCATCTTTTCCATTTACTGACGGAGTTGAAATGCAAAAAATGGAAAACAAGAAGCAGGGATGGAGTTATGCACAGCTACATTTGGTGCCAACTGTGAATGAATATATGTTGAAATGTACTTATTTCACTTATTCTGTGGATTGCACAGTGTATCACCAACGCTGCCAGAGAGCAGAGCATCTCGTCCTCGCTGCACATGCCAGACAAGGTGTTGAATTTTGTCAAAGACCACTTCCTGATGGACACCGTGATCCGGAGCCAGCCTCTCCTGGTGAAACGCAATGTGCGCTACACGCAGATAGCTGTCGATCGAGTCCAGGTGGCGCACAAAGCCTACAACGTGCTCTTCATTGGGACAGGTAAGGTGATACTCACAGTCACAAGATTATTATCATCCTGCTGGAGCTAAGCTGGAGTTCGTCTGTCTTTGTTTCTTGTCTAGATGATGGAAGGCTTCATAAAGCCATTAATGTCAACAACAAGATGCACATCATCGAGGAGATGGTTCTCTTCCGGGATTCCCAGCCTGTGCAACATGTGGAGCTGGATACTGAAAAGGTGCAGTAATAATGGAGTGCTGACAGAAAATGAGCCTACTTTGTTCTACTGTGCTTGTGTGAGTGTAACTGACTCAGTAAAGGCATTTATTGACAGTTTAGATAGTCTATGAGCCATGAAGAGCCACAGCCTAAAGCAGACCTCATGTTCAGCGAGCTAATTACGTGCAACTTTCTCTCAGGGGATCTGTAAACAAATGTGGTTTTTCCAGCTGGAACTGTGACACTTCCTGGATCCTGGTGTTTTATTAGAAAGAAACTTTACACTGGAATAAGCAGAGTGCATTGTATTTAGATCAGGGTCAGCCAAGAAACAGTGTGGATGAAAATAGTAACCCAGTACCGGTATTTGGGACACTTTCTTCCCGTCCCCTGCTTTGTCATCTCTCCTTCACAGGGTCAGCTTTATGTTTCCTCTTTCTCTGAACTGGTGGAGGTCCCAGTAGCCAACTGCACTAATTATCAGAGCTGTGGGGAGTGCGTCCTCTCCAGGGACCCTTACTGCGCGTGGAACGGGAGGAAGTGTGCAGATGTCAGACAGGCTTCTACAAGGTGGTATCTGTCCCTGTGCACAATCCTCTGTATGCAGCCAGTGTTTGTTTGTGAGCCACTCCTGTGATGTTGACTGTAGGACAAACACCTGCATTTGAAAGTTACACTTTGTGATTAAATGTGTGTTTTAGTGCCTGGCGGCAAGACATAGATGATGCAGACACGTCAGCTATTTGCAACAAGACATTGCCAAACCCAAAGTCTGCTAAAACTCCACTTACCCGTAAGTGAACTCCTCCCGAGACCATTGTTGATGTTACTCATTACCACATCGGGTACTGTACAGTAGTACAGCCTATTATTTATATATCTGACATCCGGCTTCATCTTTGCTTTCCACAGGTATTTCTTCATGCCAGGTGATTATTATTCCAGCCAACACATTTAAAGTGCTGCCTTGCAAACTGCGCTCTAATTTGGCTAAAAGGAGGTGGGTGTTCAGTGAGAGCGCTGGCCACTTCCATTATCCCAGCCCAGAGGGGGGGCTGGTAGTGGTAGCTCAAGCTAACAAGCAGGAAACCTATGAGTGCTGGTCGGTGGAGGAAGGCTTCAGACAGCTGCTGGCAAACTACTGCGTGAAGGGCGAGGCCAAGCAGGAGAGCACCACGCTGACAGGCCGCTCCAGGACGCCACAGATCTCCCAGGAGGAGGTCATCATCCTGCCAGGGGAGGCGCGCTCGCCGCAGATCAACACCAAGACCTACTGGAACGAGCTGATCGTGGTGTGCGCCCTCTTGGCATTTTCTCTGGTGGTCTTCTTCTTGTTCGTGATCTACAGGAACCGTGACCACATGAAGTCCATGCTTAAAGAAGGAGAGTGCCCCAACATGCAGCAGAAGAAACCCAGAATAGTGGTGAAACCGGCTGAGAACCCACCGCTCAATGGCAACACAGTCACATCATCCGTGTCGGATCACAAGGGCTACCAGACCCTTAATGACAACTACATCTGCAGCACTCCACCTCATGAGTGCTCATCGCCGGACAACAGCAAGAGCTTCTCAGAGTCGGAAAAGAGGCCCCTGAACTTAAAAGAGAGCCGCGTGGAAATTTCTCCATCGTGCCCACGTCCTCGAGTCAGACTGGGCTCTGAGATTAAGGACTCTATAGTGTAAGGCCATCTGAGAGGGACGTGAAATGACTTCTCTTGAACTGAAAAGAAAGAGTGCACTTGTTGGGAAAGACAATATGCGAGGGAAAGACTCTTTGCGGAGAGTCATTTGATTAAACAGATTTTGCACATTGTCTTTTTTTTTCTGTTTTGTCCCCGTGGTCCGTGTTCATTTCATTTCCCTCTCACGCTCCTTTACTCAAGTGCATTCGACAGCACGCTGAAGACGTTCCAGCTTGCCTTCGGACTTTTGACGCTCTCAGACACGGCTTAAAGGAATGTAACAAGTGGCACCGGACCCATAATTCAGTGATTTCATCGCGTCGCCACTCCGCCCATCCATATAATTTACTGGCGATGCTTTGAAAGGCAGAGTGATACTCAAACACGTTCCCACTACCAGGTGACACCGTGTTTGCTGTTTTATTTTCATTCTGTCATCTGATAAGAGCCTACTGTTCACTGGGGCTATGCACTATGTACTGCACTGTTCTGTTGCAAAGTAAACACTCACTACCGCAGCAGTGGCAGACAAGGAAAAGAAATATGTCCTGTCACAGCTTCCTAGATAACCTGTGTGCACTCATGCAAGCACACTCACTGTTTATGCTGACATATATGTTACACAGAAATAATTCAGAGACTTGTGTAGAGAGACTGAGATGGTTAATCAAAAAAGAGAAACTGTATAAAGACAGAAAAACAAGCAAGGTGGAAAGATACGTAAACTACACACCAAAAAATGATATAGTCATAAACTAAAACACATATATTGTTTTAGTATATTTAGTAAGTATTGATATTATTAGTGGGTACATATGTCTCATTGGAAGCCTGACTTTCAACTGGGTTTTCTTTAAACAAATGTGATAAAGGGAAAAAAGCTCATTCCAGGTTCATCAGATAGGCATCCTATGCAAAGCAAATAATGTGAAGTGAGGCAAACACCGAGAAAACCTCACCACGGTACTGTAAGCACAAGGGTGTTGGCGCTGTTGATTACTTTAGATCAGTGACACTGCAAACACACACACACGCTCATTCTACCAACTATAGTATGCAAGAGATTTCAGCCATTCTAACGAATTTTAGAGGGGAGAATAATGGAACATGATAAACTAATGTAAAGGCATCACTAAGTGGCCAAAAGGTTCTTTAACTTGAGAGACATTTATTCATCACATTCACTGTTCAACGTCTGTGGTATGTATCACTTTTCTCAATGTCAAATAATACAAAATATTTAAAAACTACACCTATTAGTAATCAAACACACATCTGTATAGCCTCAATTTTGATACAAACAATAAATGGTGGGTGGTCAATAAATAGAAGAAAATACCCTCTGCTTGCTTAAGTGGTTTTAAAGGCAGCCATAAAAGCAATAACTTGTCTTCTCATCCAATCGTTGTGCATTTGGTTTTGTCCATGATCCATCTCTGTATGCAGACGTTGATGAATTGTGCACCATATGAAATAACTTGAAAGCATTTTTCTTCTCATAAAAAGTAAGTCTTAGTTGAGTTTGGCTTTAGTGTTGTAATGCGGCCAGTGAATCAAAATCCAGGAAGGCATACAGCTCGGCTGAACGCGTAGGATTTGCACATGATGTTGAAAAGCCTTAGTACAAATGCAGGTTATGGATTTGTTAACAAATCTGCCTTGGGAGAAATTAATAATGCCTTCTAAAACAATAATCAAGAGATGTGCCTCTTGGGACAATAAACTAACCAGGCTGTAGTGCTCTAGAGTCAATTGCTACACTGTAGGTGTGACAGGACTGGCCATGCTCAGAAACACGAGTGAAAACATTGAATATATGTAATTTAATACTATCAGCATTGTACAGTGTGCGCTAATGAGTTGTTTCTATTTTTGTTACAGTGGCTTCAAGCTCAGTCAGGGACTAAAGTTTATTTTATAACTGTAGCACATAAATAACCACTGGGTGATTTTAAACTATCGAGTTATAGATTGTAAGCATTAGTATTATGTCACATTTCTTGTAAATGGCACAGCAAAAATTAATTTGAAAGACTGGTCGACTAGAATCCGCCGTACAGTATGAAAGATTCATGCGTTGACTGTTATTAAAAACAAACAAGCAGCAGCTTTTGGTGAAGTAGCTGTGATCAAAACAATGCTAAATTTGCTGATTAAATATAATGTGGCAGTGATTTAGTAAAATGTGTGCAGGTGCTGAACAGTTGAAAACATGCCTAAACCTATTAGAGCCACAGTGAGAGTATTGTTGTATTAAATCACTAAAGTCAGAACTTTTCTTTGTGACAGTACAAGTTGCTCCGACTCTTGTCAACGTGTAAGCAAAGAGTTTTTAAATGTAAAATTGTTTTGTAAATTCAGCTGCCAATGTAAAAATATTGTGAATTGTATTTTTTTGTATAATACATCACTACTGTTTTTGTATTGTGTACATAAAAGCACTTTATTTTAATTTTTTCAAATAAAGATCAAATGGATACTTTTTTCTATTTGGACGCCTTAATAATTTATTTTGTAAAAACCTTCCTATAAATAACTGTCTTTAAGCTTCATCTTCCACATTAGTCCCACTGACTTGGTGTCTAGATCCACTTGGTTAAACCCACACTGCCAACGCGTCACATTCGCTGTACAGACATATTAGGATTTGTTTTATTCTGGATCTTGTCCTATGATGAACAGAATTTTTCGGTAAAGGCGATAAAGGCTCCTGCTCGTAATGTTCGGCGCTGCAAGGCTTTAGCACGATTTCAGTTCCCTTTTAATCTCGTGAGGTGGAGTCGGAGGCAGAAACACAGTCTGCAAACCGAGCGAAACAAAGAGGAGCGTGATAAAAGTCACACACCTGAAAGACAAACACACCGCGTGTTACGTCTGCAGCGCACACACGGCGGACGACCAGGCGGGACCCGTGGAGTCGGATCGGACCCGCCTACGCTGAGATCTGGACCAATGAGAGTTTGTGGAACTACCTCCGCGAGACCTTTAATTGACACTTTATTGGGCTTTTAACTTTTTTTTTTTTACATGCCTCGCGGCGCTAGTTAGTCCACGAACGAAGCCGGGGTTTTCATTTTTAGCTGTTTTTTTTTTATCTCGTGTTGTTTTTAAAGTATGGACCGAACCGGCCTTCGGAGACTGTTTTCTGCCTGCGACGTGAACAAGTCCGGTGAGATTGAGTACGACGACTTCACCGCCGTCTGCCGCGAGCTCAACGTCCCCGAGACCCAGGTCCAAACGCTGTTCGAGAAGTTCGACGCGGGCCAGGGCGGGTCCATCGACTACAGCCGGTTTTCGTCCAGGTTCCAGGAGGTCTCAGAGACGCTGGACCTGGCGTCGTTCGGTGCCGGAGCGAGTCAGAACCAGGGCTGCCCGTGGGAAGAGTTTGCTGGCAGAGTAGACGCGGACTCTATGCTGTCTGAGAGGTAAAGTCACACCCGGAGCTACAGGCAGGTTAATGTTCGCTGGAGCTGCTGACGGCAGGACGTGGGTCTGTGGCGGTTTCCATGACAACTTTGTGCCGCGAGATGAATAGTGTTTACCTTCTCTCAAACTAATAAATAAATAAAACCATCACCACTACCGTATACAATAATGAACAGTGACGTCACGGCAAGAGTCTTGAAAGTGTTGAGCGTTTTGGTGCATTTCTAACTGTTTTTGGCTCAAAACGGCGCATAGTGTAGCTTATTAATGCATTTTGCTACTTGACTGTTAATGATTTAAAGTACAGGTGTTACGTCATTCATCAATTAACATTTAACTTGGGTTATGGGTCTGGAACCTCTGCTGATGCAGAGTAAAGGCCTAATGTTCAAAGGCCTTAAAAACACGCACATGAAGAACAGTCAAAAGCTGAAGAAACTGAAAAGTCAAAGCTGACCTGAAAAGCTGCCAGCTATCAAGCCTCCAACTACCAAATATCTCTGCTCTGCCCACTGCTGATTGTAGGTCAGGTGTGTTCGGCCAGTCTGAAGCTGTAATTGCAGGGGATGGTTAGGAGGGTAAACCAACAAGCAGAACTGTGGCTCCTGAGGACCGGTGTGGTCCACCTCTGTGCTAAGAAATCTGTTTTGCGTGATATAACTTTCGCAATGGGGCAGTGACCTGTTAATTGCTGGTAGTGAGTGTTTGTTCTTCTCTTATAGTCTCAGGGAGCAGCTGGCTGATCTTTACCAGGTCATTCACTCCTCTGCAAACACGACTCTGCTGCAGCAGTATGAAGAAATTATTCAATCTCTAATCAGTCAAAGCCTGGACAACAGACAAGAGTGCAAACAGCTGGAGACCAGTTTGAAACGGTAAAGTTAAAGTAAAGTTTTTTTTTTGTTTGTGTTCTTTACTGAGTTTGTCTGACTTCTGAAGCAGAAACCGTATGATCGATCACCACATAGGGAAGAAAAACAACAACACTCATTCTGTGGTACAGTAGCTGCTTTCAGACATGCTCTGAAGGCCTGAACGTCTAGACATTTAATGAGGGGAGCTGTGTGTGAACGCTGAACTAAGATTCGGTGACGTTTGAGCCCAGGTACGAATACAGTAGGTCTGAAAAATTCAGGTTTTTTTCTGTTCTTGAACTGTAGATTGTGTTTTAGTCTTGCACATGGTACGAGACTGTCTAAGCCCTTCTTGTGGCTGTGTTGGTATGTGGCATGAGAAAGGTGACATTCCTCATCCCAGGAAGTGTAAAGGATTAAATGCTGCTTATCTCAATCTATTGTACTTGCGTCTTAGTTCTCCTATGAAACAGAGATGCTTAAAAGTTTGACATGAAACTTAAAGTAAAATGAAACCTGGGCTCTTGTTGAGGAACCTGTTCCAAACTTGGCTTCCATGACACAATTTGGTTCACGTTCTCACGTTCTAAGGACACTAAATGAACTGGACTACTATCGGCAGCAGTGAGGCTGTCAGCACGAATGTGAACGTACTTTTCTGCTCAAACAGAGCTGAGGAGCTGAACAACAGCCAACTGGCAGAACTGGAAGATGATGTACAGCAACAACTTGCCAGAACAGAAGAGCGAGTGAGGGAGGAGGTTAGTGGAATAACAGCTGAATGTATAGTAGTCTCTTCTGGTAACTAGATTAACTGGCTGTATAATAGAAATTAGGATTTAATCAAGAGATATTGACGATAACAACAAATAATATTTCACAGTAAAGTGACGTTTTCTATATTGGTTGCTGGTTTTGGTGAACTATCTGCGTATTTGTGGTGCAGCACATGGCGGCAGGCTACATGTCACCTCACAAAGACCCTCTGTGAAGTCGGATAAAAGCGTCCCTTCAGGACCAGAGCTCGCTTGCCCCTTTTAACTGCTTTGGTTTCGTCTTGCAGGAGCGTAAGAAAATGGAGGGAATTATGGCCACTTTGCAAAGGAAGCATGAAAATGTGGTGGCAGATCTGCAAGCAACTGTGGACAGGTTGTTAAAGGTACGTGTCTTTTCACACAAAACGGGTCTGAAGAAAACACATTTTCCACGTATGTTGTGAGCTATAAACGTCTTTTGAGGTCTGTCAAAGCATCCCCTTAAAAACCTGTTAAGACTAAACGTCATCAGGTATTAACAGTGTGAGAAATCCACTCCCCAAAGCTGCAGAGAAGACAGCTCACTCATAGGAATCAAATCCATCTTAAATGTGTCTCTACTGACCCCTTGTGTACATTGTGCTTCTTCACTCAAATATTGTGTTGACAGTGTTAAGGCTAAGCTAATTATGATTAAACAGTTGACGTTAGCCAGATACAGAGAAACCTTTATTAGGGTGAGAAGTATGAAAAAGAACACTGAACACAAACACCAGAAACCCTGTACTGGTGCTGAAATGTGCATTGCTTTCATATAAGGAACAGTCTGACATGTTTGCTTCTTGTTGTGAATTATTTAGGTGCGTTTTATTTTCTCACTGTGCTAGTGCGTATGTGTCGGAACAACCGATGGCTAAACATGTTGAGACCCTAGGCTCCTACAACTACTGGATAGATGGTGACCTTGCAAAACAGAGTTTACGCGATATGATCGATGACTATATGAGTAAATAAACACATACTTTGGTTGCATTCATACATTCAATTCTGCAGTGAATCAAATTGTGAGTCAATACAACAATACTGAGTAAATGCAATAAATTTGTACTATGTAATTGGAGCCCTTATCATTAAGACTCTTTACGGTATTGTGTTTCAGTGATGCTATAGGCAGCTGAAACCTGATGCCGTATTGAACATCAGCAACTACACCTGCAGCAGGTCATCGTACAGTAAAACCAATTTTACACCAAGTGTTATGGTACAAATTGCATACAGTGCTGTCTGTATGTGGCACACATTGCAGAGGTACACTGATAAACTGTAATAGGCCATGTGGTTACAGCAATGCTCTGCGTTGTCACAGTGCCCTGTCCTCCCACGTCTTCATTTGATCTAATCAACATCCTGAGAAATGTAACAAAATATTTGGGTAAATGTCTTTTCTCCAGAGCCAAGAAGACTCTGAATTCAACAGTTCAAAGACGGAGCTGGTCAGACAGAACAAACTAATTAGCGACCTCTCACAGGTAAGTCAAATTTAAACCGATTTGAAGTGTTCGTTCTGTGAGTTGCGTAGAATTGTTGATCTACCCTCAGGACAATGAGCAGCTGCGAGTCTCTCTGCTGCAAGCCCAGACAAACATTGCCATCCTGCACTCGGAGCTGGACAAGCTGAAGAACATGTATTCAGATCAAAAAGCTCAATATGAAAGGTGAAGCATCAGTTTAAAGTCGGCAGACACAAAACAGGACCCATCAGCTGATGAAATGATTTATTTTAACAGAGAAACAGATGATTTGAAGAGGATGGTTGCAGAATACCAGTCATACTCCAGTCAGATTCAGATCCTTCAGTAAGTCTGGGTTTGACTTGATGTAGCTGTCTACTGTTAGTAATTAATTTATTCTACATCTCATTCTAAGCAATGATAATGAATGTGTTTTCTTTTTTCATGGTCCTCGTTGAATCCTACATCAAAAGATTTCTTGTAGGTTATTTATGACAGCCCACAGACTTAAACGTTCAGTTCCTACATTAACAGCTATATATTGATATATTGAACATTTCATTGGTTATTTCTACTACATGCTCACTCTACCATGTACAGAGAGACAACCAGAGTCTGACGAGACATTGTCTTCTGCTAACAAACCAAAGAAAGGTCCTGACTGGACACTACATACAGAAAACTAAATGCAGTCAGTATTTACCATCCATATAGACCCAGTGTTGCTGGGAATATACAGTAATATATTAATAAACAAATGGTTAAATATAAAAGTATAAAAGTGAATTTTTAGGCTGTGACCATTGTCAATCTTGTTTTCAAAAACCTAGAATTTAGTAGCAGTAGAATGGTTGTAATGAATTAGTAGGCGGTGCAGGCTATATGTTGAGTACACTGTGAAGCAATGCAGTGTTTTCCAAAACTTAGTTTGGTTACGTTTTATAATCTGAATGGCTACTTTCAGATTAGTTCAAATATTCTTCTTCTCTACACAGCTCGTATAGGAGCATGTGCATGTATGTGACTCTGTCTTGTATTTCCTCAAACGCACCATTAGGGAGATGAACAAAAAGCTGTATGACAGTAATGATGGCCTGCGCTCTGCGTTAGCCAGCGAAGTAGTAGCAGCTAAAAGGCGGGTAAGTTTGTTTTTTGTACGATACTAGTGACAAGGACCTGATGTACACGATACCTGTTAATGGTAAATAGCTTTTAAAAAGGTTCCCTCCCTGACAGTCCTAATCTGCTCAATAGCTGTCTCCCCAAAATGAAATCCCAGCCCGAAGGATGAAGCCCCTCCGACAGAGCACACTCAACCACAGCAGGTATGGCGCTGATTGATTTCCGTGAATTAAATTGTCACAGCTAAAGCCAGTGTGTGTCTGTGCTTTGGTGCAGCTCAGAGCAGGATCCCAGCAAATCGGCCTACTCTCATGTGGCCTCCTGGGCTGATAAGTACCTGGACAGTGGAGTGTCTCTGCCGATGGACACAGCTCAGAGCTCAGGCAGCGATTATGACAGTGATGACAGCAAAAGCTCAGTGGAAACCGTGCATCACAGTTATTCCTATGCTCCTTCTGAGGTGGAGGTCGGTTCATAAATCGGGGTCAAATTCTAAGTCGCACATCAATGTCAATATGCTACTAAGCTATGTGGACTATAAATGAATGTCTGCTACAGGTATCAGAAATAAAATCTGAAGCTGCTGTGTCGGTGGCTCCTAGCAGGGCGAGCTCCATCGCATCATCTCTACGAAGACGCTTGTCTGCCTTTTCCACAAAGGTGAAATACTTTACTTTTAATCCTTCATACCTCGCCAGTCAACTCACACTTTTAAAATGCTTTTCCACCTCCGTGGTCTCTCTCATACAGTAGAAACTGATAGCGGCTTGAAATGTATTAATGGACACACTACATAGTGGAGTTGTCCCCACACAGTTAAATATGCCAGTTACCCAAAATGTAAACCTGACACATTGGCTAATAAACATTGGTTTTGACCTTGACTGAGTTCAGGTTGTCTTTTGTTCCATTCACACAGCAATTAGAACCAGACATAGAGGAAACGGAGGAACAAACTTCGATGTACCGTCTGGTTTTAGCAGGAGACGCCGGAGCTGGAAAGTCCAGCTTTCTCCTGAGACTGACTCTCAACGACTTCAGAGGAGACATTCAGACTACACTGGGTGGGTGCACAGAACACTTAACGCTCATGCATTCTTGATTTTAGACTCATGAACCTACTTTCTCTTCCCAGGGGTTGATTTCCAAATAAAGAGGATGCTGGTGGATGGAGAGAAGACAAGTTTGCAGATATGGGATACAGCTGGGCAGGAGAGGTAGTTCAGTGATTCAGCAACAGGAACATGATGTGAAAGATGTCAACGTTTTTGAAGTGGAAAATTCTCAAAGCTAAAAATAGAGTTGGTTTTTCTTTTCTTCAGGTTTCGCAGTATAGCTAGGTCCTACTTCCGTAAAGCTCACGGAGTCCTGCTGCTCTATGATGTTACCTCAGAAAGCAGTTTCCTTAATGTCAGGGCGTGGGTGGATCAGATTCAGGTAACTGGAAATGCTCACGAACATGCTGCAATAATATGTTTAACGAATGCCAAAGAATTACCCAGTTGAAAAGCAGGAACATATTTTCTGTCATTTGTTTTTACAGGATTCAACAGAGGAGAAAATCCCCATGTGTGTTATTGGAAACAAGGTGGATCTCAGAGAGCAGCTTGCTGAAGGAAGCTGTGTGAGCAGTTTGCACGGAGAGAAGCTGGCCAAGGTGAGTTCACTTTACATTCCACCTGATAGACAACGTGTTTATAGACGCCCAACCTCCCAGGCGTCTAAATAAACCAGCTGCACTCTGGTGTAACGCTGCTGTGTTCCTGCAGGCGTACGGTGCCTTGTTCTGTGAAACGAGTGCCAAAGACGGAACCAACGTGGTAGAAGCTGTGCTTCATCTAGCAAGGTAGGAGGCCAAGGAGAGTCAGAGTTGGTGTTGTTGTTCTATCCATGGCAACATTAAACCTTCTTTTTACTTTTCCACAGGGAAGTAAAGAAAAATGTGAAACTGAGGCGGCAGTCAGATTCTCAGGTCAGACTCAGCCAAGGCAACCCGAAGAAGACTCTTAACAGCTGCTGCGGACTGTAGAGGGTCACAGTAGAAACAATGGAGCAATGAAGGAGACAACGCGCTTTTACTTTGAACATTTTATGTGTCTTTAACCTTTTGATATATTTAATTCATCTTAGATGTATTTTCATGTTATTCACTGATCAAAATGAAGAAAACAAACTGCACATGTACATACACACAGAATATAATGTTTTAGTTTTATATTTATTTAGCAGTGAAATCATTTTAAATAAATAAACCTTGATCTGTTTAGATTCAAGTAAATCTGTGTCTGTGACACTTCGTTTTTTTTAAATGAAAAAAATATTTTTGGTGACATTTTTATTTTGACTGAAGTTTCAAATATACCGACTCTTCTGAGTGAATTTAGTCACACACTCAACTCATTTTTATGAATATGTATTAAATTTAATACTGTTTCCAAATAAAACTGACAGAACTGGAAAAACCATCTGCAGAAAGTTCTGTCTATTGCATTAGCAGAAATTCCTGCTGGTATTATGAGTCCACCTGATGCTGCACTATCCTCATTTTCATAAATATTGTTGACCTTTCAGTGAATCATTTTTCTACCATATGAAACTCACTTAGTGTAACTTCAGGCTCACGCCTTTTTTCCACACTGAAGGCTAAGCTCCTCACCTTCAAATACCAGAGGGGGAGTTCAGTTTCTTGCAGTCAGAACCAGTGATGCCACTAAGCTGCCCAGCGCCACCAACAGAGCTCCAAGAATAAACACCCAGGAAATTCCCTGAAACGGCACAACACATGCGGATCTAAAACCCTGAGTGCTACCAGACCAAAGCGAGGTGATGTTTTGCTTTTGACTTACAGTTGACTTCTTGGGAGGAATCAGAAATGGGGTGATGCTGTCTCCAAGCACTTCTGCGGGTTTGGCATTCCATTCCTGGGTGTCTTCGCCTTCTGACTGCCTTTTGACAAGTTTAGATAACTCGATGTGAATCGCCTAATGGGACGGAACACACAGCCTTCAATGTCGGGAAGAGGGGAAGGAGTTGCAGTTCGTAAACATGTCCAGCAGGTGAGAGCAGAGGCCTGAAACACATGCCTACGAACTAATGTCAATTATGTGTTTTTTTATATTTTGCGCTTAGTTCAGAAGTCAATGTAAAGAACAATAAATAATCATTGCAATAATAACTTTTCAAAATTATTACAGCAAGTAAAAGTATGCACAACTGCAAAATACACCATGTTTTTGTGACTACAGAACAGGACAAAGTACAAAACCATTCTCAGGTTTTGGCACAAGGGTATAATTACCAACGCAGCAGATCTTTTCATTTTGTCTAGACAAGACCAGACATATTTCTGTAGGTCAGGTCACTGTAATATTGGCAGCAGTGTGTTGGAAACTCCAAACAGCCTGCAGTGTCAAACCAGTCAACAGAAATGATGATAATATTATGACGTTCACTTTGTGGTAGTTTGCTCTTTGTACAGCGTGGAGTTGCAGAGGATGACTCGGCCTCCAGCTTCAGACTTAGACAAGCTTGAGCTGCTGTCTGTGCTACCTTTACCTCCTTTTCTAGACAGCTGTGAGCAGTGTTGTCAGATCTGTTGACCGGCAGATGTGCAGTTCACCAGATCTTCTGAAGGATTTGGCAGATTAGACGAACAGATTAAATACTCTTATTCTACACTCAAGAAGATGACATGGACGATGGAGTCACGATTAGTCTTTTTATTTATCGTCATGTTTATTGAGATTTTTAGCTTTACTATCCACTATCATTGATTAAAATATCTTCTTTTGGTCAAATGTGATCCCTGGTATTCCCATGAGCAGAGCCTCAGCCACAGGGCCATTAGCAGGGCTTTAGCTTCATGGCATTTATTTTGGTTATACTTATATTCATGGCTTGGCAACCTTTATAGTTGTATATTTCATGATGTAGGCTCAGCACATGCATTGACATGCATTTACTGAAATCGCACATATACTGTATGCTTTGCTGTTAAAGTGTCTGAATCAGGACAGAAAAGTGCTGGGTGTGAAGCAAGAATTTTTAATTATCTTTAAGTCTTTAGAATCACCATGTTTTAATCAGTTTGGTAAAAGGCTAAATTAAAACGTATTTATATCTACTGGTAAATGAGGTGCTGCTAAAAAAAAACAGTGGCCTAAATTAGAGCTTGGATGAGTTATGGATGAAATTCACAGGGACATTGAGAAGAAATGCCATTTGGACCAGTCCACACATGACCTCACCTTGGTGGCCGGTTCTATTTTTAAGGCCTTTTTCAGCACCTCCATGGCCTCTTTGTATTCACCCTTGTCTGACAGGAGCTGAAAGGATTAGAAAACCAACCATGTGAATAGGACCCAGAAAATAAAACATTGTTACCAGCAATGTACACACTTCCCTAATAATAATTAGCTCTAATACTTCCAGTAAGTATTACTGCAATAACCATTTTATGGGTCAATAAAGTTCAAATGAGATTCTCTGTGTTGTCTCAAAGGATGAGTCCTGACCTTCCCCGTCCTGAAGAGGGCCTTGACGTTGTTTGGCTCGAGGGCCAGAACGTCCCGGCTGCTCTGCAGTGCCTCCTCATTCTGCTCCAGTTTGAGCTGCGCGGTGGCCAGGTTGTTCAAACACTTCACCCGATAGTCCTGAACCTCCTCCTCCTCTGCCTCCACGGCCCCATCGCTGCCATCTGTACAAACACAGCACCATTTAACGTGAGCTTTGGTGTTTCTGCTGTCGAGTGGATGGAAAAAAAGAAGAAGCTAAGAAGAAAATGTCTGATGGCGATTAGTTCTCTAATCTTGCAAAAGAAACTAGAAAACCATAACTTTATAGAACCTCAGAGAAAGTCCCACAGGGTGTCATTAGAAGCAAAGTTTGTCTTATTTTTTGTTTCTCAGCTGGAAATTGTATCAGTGTCCCTGCTGTTACGGCTCAGTGGTTTTATCGTTAGACCCAAACATGTGCAGCACGATACAGTAGTGACCCAAATAAGGAGCCCTTAGAACCACGGGCTGTGTTTTACCGCTGGTGCTATGTAAACTGTGCATTAACACAAGTTAACAGTACCACTGAGTGGACGTCTGTCTTCACACGAGACTTGGTGTAGTAACGTTTAATGGCACGTTGTGTGGGATAAATAACACTGTCAGCACACATGGGACAATAGCAGCGTTGCATTGAGTGACTCTTGCATTTGCTCGGCTGCTCGCTGCAGTCGCCCACTTTCATATTACATAATTTGTGACGCCGCGCGTTCAGTTCCACATGACATCGAGTAGATTGATTTAGATTCTCCGTGTGTCATGAGCTGTGTTTGTAAAACGAGGTTCAAAATGAGCCTAAAAGAGTTTGTGGAGGCGCCGCTGCCTCTTTTTGCTTCTCCTCATCCCCTAATTGCCCTGATGAACTCCTCTCCTGAGCGCCACCGGGACTTGGCTCGCTGCTCCATTGTCATTGATCCATTAGGAAGCAGTTCATGTTTTTCTCTTCACTGACTTCTGTTTCCCTCTCGGGCCCGACCTGCCTCATCAATGATTAAAATGATTAAGAAGGTGGAAAAAAAATTATGAAAGTTGATTAGCTTTGATTATTCACAAGAATTAAGCAGGAACCGGTTTCGTGGCCCTGGGCCCAGATGTGTGTGGCTCCGCATCGTGATGGTGTCATTAGCGCGATGGCAGACAGGAGGAGGCCGCTGAGCTGTGACGTGAGGTTTCTCTCAAATGCTGTGTTTTGTGTTTCACGTGCGTGTGTGTTGCGTATCCATGTCCACATGCTTATCTGTGTGGTGTCTCGCAGCTGACAGTATGGAAACGCTTTCTGTGAATAAACTGAGCTCACCTCTCCTGCGCGTGGTGAGCACATCCAGAGCCATGCAATATGCTCTGGCAGCCTGGCTGTATTCCTCCCTTTGGAAATGAAAATTTCCTCGCTCTCGCTTTTGGTTTCCGATGCGGATGCGGTCTGCGATGGGCAGAGTTAACGGGTCTGGTTTCTCTCTGGTGTCTAGAAGCTGCAGTTGATAGAGTAAAGGCGCCCAGGCTGGAATATCAGGCTCTCTGCACAAAAACAAACAACAACACACAGACAATAATCCATATATAAGCATGAGAAGAGAGGCAAAGGAGACGGGGGGTCTCTGAGAGTTGGTCCTTAGCCAGACGTGCTCGAAAAGCCTCCAAATGATCACTTTGGCTGATTAACAATCAATGAACACACACCAGACCTAAAGCTCTGTAGCTCAGACCGAACACTGAACTGGTAACGTCAGCTTCTGCACAAACATTTTATCATATCATCTCATCCAGCAAACTGAACACAAAGTATCAAGTTTGAGTCCAAGTCTCATGTTCTTACTGTGTGTGAGCTACAACCACTGTTGCCTAATCTTGGCCTGCATTAGATAACAAATACTTGCTTAATGAACACCGCAGTGACTATCGGCCACTAATGACGCACTGTGACGTACGCTGCTGAACGTGCTCCAGTGTGCGTCGTCTCGCTCCTGCTCCTCATGTGAACAAGTTTACACCATGTCAATAGAACCACAGACAAATCCTATTTATATAGCACGATATCATAAATCGCAAGGCTCGAGGCGCTTTGCAGTTAAAGCCTCTTTAATGTGGAAAAAAAAAACATTTGTGTTACCATCACACTGTTCAAGCTGGTCCAGTGCAGTGTGATAGAGTGTCAAAGCGACTGCATTGGGTTTCTCATGGTACATGTGTGCTTGTTTTGTCTTTTTCACGAGCTGCGGCAGCTGTTCTCTGCACAGATCAGATTTCACTGCGTCCAGCAGCTCCCACACCTTAAAACCAACACCTTTAAAGACGTCGTGGAGGCTCTGCCTTTATTTAAACAGACGTGAATTTGAAACGGGCGTGAACCCGTGAGCTGCTGACGAACTCAACTTACTCAAGGGCCACTCAGAAGGAAAGTTAATTTGGTTTTCAATCATCTGGCCCCTGCAGCCACAGGACGCACAATGGTCCATTGTCAATTAGTGTGGAGGCTGTGACTCCTGGTGTGTGGCAACGTTTGGAGAAGCTTATTTTGAAATGGCCTTAAATATGGACACTATGAAGACTGACGTATAGATATACATAATATACTGAGTTGTTTACCAAACGGGACATCCTGAACTCACAGTAGCACTTCCTGATCGTCGGTGCGGTAGTGGGAGTTGAGTCAGGTCATGAATTATTCACACCAGTTGTGGTGATGACACAGTTTATGTCCAGCAGAATTAGCTGTGTGCTCCGTGACTGCAGATGGGATCAGGTTACCCTTTCACCTCTCCTCTCTGGGAAGCTTGTGTTGAACGTGCAAGAAGCTGAGCCGAGGACAATCCCTGCGCTCCAGACTGGATGAAGCGTTCAGGGACATTATATAATTCAGGGCTGTGAAGCAAGTCGAAGCAGGTCTGAACCACTTCTGAAGGCAGCTTATAGCTCCGCTGACCTGTTCTTGCATAGGTCTGCATGTTTACGAGGATCAGAGACTTGCAGCGGAGAAGAATACAGTCGACTCATTCATAAAGAACATACAGCACATGGCTGGGGCTGAAGTCAGGGCCTCACACGACTTGACCCAGAGATCTGTCTCCAACAACGTGACACCGTCAACAAACAATTCGCTGCACATTTTGTACTGAGCATGAACAAACAGTACTGGAGCTGTTATCTCACAATGTTACACATTATTCAGAAAGCTGCGTCTTCAGTAACACTGTTACCGTTTACTGATAATGATTTGGAAACACCAGCTACACGTATAGGTTCTATTTTCTTCTTTTAATATTAGAATTTCAATTTTTTCTACTTGATTATAAATGTGCAGTAGTTAACTACAGTAGTAGCTTTAAGGTGACATGTCACTATAATATTAATAATATAGATATTGTCAGCAAAACACACTTGGGACAGAAGTTAAACGTAAAAGTTGAGTAAAAGTGTAACATTCACTGAACACTTTTTTAATCCCTTCCTAGCTTTTGTTTCAAAAAACCCTTTCATCTACAGCGAGTACTTTCATTTTCATGTTCATGAAATGTTATTGCACATGTAATGGAAACAAATTAGTGTCAATATTGAAACATTTAAATGAACATATACAGTATATGTAAACATGTCGTCTATGACTGAAACGGCTGAACTGAAGCGGGTTTGGTTTGTAAATAAGGCCCCTCACTCATTGTGTCGTTCAATATTGATTCTTGCTTTATACATGCAGACAGGACACACTGTGAGAGATGATGATGAGTCACTTGGTTATTAAGAGAAGTAAGAGCTGCTTCCTGCACCACATCAGAACATAATGAACCTTAAACGATGGCCAACCCTTCCTCTCTCGCTCAGGTCAGCGCGTGAATCCAACAGGCGGTTTTCAGGTACCAGAAGATTTCTGTCAAAAACACTGAGGGCTGTGTGAGCAGCTGAGAGCTGAGCGTCCGCTGTTGTCATCGTGAGCATTAAACACAGTCAGCATGACTGGAGAGCTGTCTGGTGTAATCTGAGAACACGGCACGCTGACAGATATATAAGGTCAGCGGTGTCCTGTGGGTCACTGCCGATTAGCACCACATCAGTGAGCTCAGCCAATGAGCCCCTGGGGTCTTATTTGAGCAAACACGAAGCAGAGGCACAGCAGCAGGGTGACATCCTTCCAAAGGGTCCCAGTGAAACTTTAGCTCATCCAGAAAATACTGATATTTTAGGCTGAACCATCAATCAGCGTGAACCAAAGTGGTGAAGTGGCGGCTCGCCAGGTCAGAAACTGTTTGGAAAAATCAATGTGCGTTGTTACGTTATGAGTTGTTGGAGTATGTTTACTGGACAGAGAGAAAACAGTTATCAGTTATCGTTCCTAACTTCCACACCACTTACGGAAAGCAGTGACACCTGAACCGGAGTAAACTGGAGTAAAGGTCAGGAGGGAGACAAGGAGGGTTGTTTGACTGCAGCAGGGCAGTCAGCAGCCGGAGGGTTAAAGATACGAGAAGTTGCTGATGCAGCACTTCTGACAACACTGAGACGAATGCCTGGAACCGTACATATCGGCTGTGTCCACATTTATGCAACACTTACTGCCGGTCACCTAGGAAACCATGACAAACAACACAGTCAAATAGCTGGTTAGTAGTTTTCCCTGCTTTATTGGTCTCACACCCGTCTGTGCTGGCGTCATTCTGCTCTTTAACTGGACGGGTTCTGGTTTATTTGCTGAGCCGTACTCACTCATTTACACACAAACAAATGTTTAACACGAGAGTTAGCTTAGACGAAAGATACAGATGTTGGATACATGACGTCCATCAGTAAATAAAACCCCTCCTTTTGTTTATCAAGCGCTTACTTGTCCACAGAGGCAGGTGAACGTCTGTGAAGGTTCTCCTTCATTCAGGTCATGTTTACAATAGAAAGCAACAGCGAGCAATGAGACTTATTATATAATTAAATAAAAGGGTTTGTTGCTCATACAAATTTCACTGTGACCTTCTACAACCACAGCATTCAAATAACAAAGAAAATGGCAGCACCGGAATTAGAGAAACATTGGCTGTAAATACTGTGTTAAACGTGGAAAGTCATTGTTTCTGAAGCAGCTGTGTTGTTGGAGTTTGACATTTGTGCGACATTATTCCTGCTGCTGTGACTGTAAACAGATCAGATTAAAGGAAGAATGTTTCCACTCCTGTGAGCGATGTGATAAGGTCGACCAGCTTTTCCCTCGTGTCATGGGACGTTGCGCATTCGTTAAAGATGAATTTGATTTGTGTGACGGCTTTGCAAACTTCCCCATTAAGGCGTCTGATAGTGCAGGTGACTCACCCTCTTATCTGTCATCCAGACCCCTCGCCGTTATGAATGAAAGCAAGAACTCCCTCAGAGGGAAAACAGTGGTCACTTTGACGTCATGCACTCGATTTTAAATGATGGAAAGGCCAGCCATGTGCCTCACGCTGGTTTCTATGGTTACAACCTCAGATACTGCACTAATACACCGTAATAAATGTGGTGTGCAGCTTGCATGATAATACAAAATCCGAGAGGATTTATGAGGTTGTTTATCTTTGACAGTGGTGAAAACAGGTCTACTCTGCCTCATGCACTGTTGTGTCTGTTTTGACTCTTGGATGGACACATGGCACCAATACAGCCGTGCAAAGGAGCTTAACTTTAAGCCTGGCATTGGTGAGACGTCACAGCTGTTTTTCCTCGCCTGCTGCCACACTAGTTAATTTGCAGCAAACCAGCCTCCTGTTACAGTCAGAGATCTAGAAACGAACAGTGTGAGGCCTTTCAGCTGCGCCTTCCTCTCACTTTTTGTTTTATTTCCTCCTGCAGCAATGAGCCCATGAAAACTGTGATCGCTAGGATCAAGGGCAGCTACTGCCTACATCCTGACTGCTGAGCTCCTCAAAAGTCCCCAAATAATCTACAACAGATTTCCTGAGCTTGTTAAAATGAATCCATCTCAGCCCCAGGCTACATGCAGGGCATATAGTGGGGTTTTATTAGCAGGGATGTGTAGCCCGGCCATTTCAGAGCATCTTGCGAGGATCCTTCGGTTGCACAACTTTATTAAATGTTCTCCAAGTAGAGATGGTACAGTATGTAAACAGGTTACGTGCAGGAGGTGGAGTGGGCTCCAGTACCAGCGTGTGTACAATGTCCCAACACCACTAAAGCAGCTGCTACATGTTCTTACAGTGAGTAATGAGCAAATTCACTTTGAGTTCATTTTCATATTCAAGTCTTAGCTTTGATGAGGCCACTTTTACACATGTACTGTTTGTTTTTCCATTAAACTGACCCACAAATGACACTCTGGCCAACACACGTGATAAAGCGCCACAACGCAGCTCACCAGCAAGTGGAAAGACTCACAACCTGATTTAGAAACACACATGTAATATATCAAGGTCTTATCAAGCCGTTGTGACAGAAGTGTGAGCAATCCACTACACACCGAGCACTGAAAGCCTCCTATCATCACCCTAAGAGTATAAATCCTGAAACCACTCTGTACACACTTAATCACATTTGGCAATTGTGCACACTGTGCTGATCGATAAACCTATTTATCCATCACATTTAACTTCAGATTTATACATTTTCATGACAGATTAAATTCAACTATAAGTGTAACGTTATCAGTTTAAATGCAATATCAGGTGCGGGCTCCACCTCATCTTTTAAACAAAGCACCACCTTCTCCTGCCGCACGATTTTCACTCCCAGGTGAAGCAGGACCTGTTTCTACCTTACGCAATAATGTGAAATCTCTCGCAGGTTAGCACTATCGAGATGAAAAGTGTTTGGTCTTTGTTAGGCGGATTTGTCAGTCTCACACAGAACCACCTCGACAGAGGTCATTATCTACTACGTCAGCCTCTGTTATCTGCAAAACATATCTTATGCCAGGATTGACCCTAAATATATAATCAATCTCTGGGGTGTGCACAGTGAGGTCAAGCGACAATTTCTCATGCAGCCCCAGGGAGAAAGGTTTAGTTTCAGCGGATTCCCTGTGAGGTAAATGTAAAGCGGTTGTTAACAGCAATGACAGGTCGGTGCTTTCTCTGCACAGACGCTGTGTCTACCGATTATATAAAAGCAATCTCTGCCAGTTTTGGATTTCACTTTTGAACTTCAAAGCTCTCTAAGTTACAACTAATTCTAAGCAAGGAGCCAAAAACCGTGCTCTTTGAAAGATGAAAGTCCTCCTCTTCCATTATACCCCCACGTGAATGCCTACTTCAGTGGACACATGAAGGTCGTGAGAGTATGTTGTGCTTTCTGTTTAGACAGAGTTTCATTTGCATTCACATCGAAGCTTGATTTTTTCCAGAAAGTGTGATTTCAGCCTAAAATACAGGCGAGACATTAATTATGTTTCAGCAGAGTTGCTGTCTCCTCCCTCTGTGGTGGTGACCACAGCCTGCTCATTCCTGCTATGGGGGATAAATGTCACAAAGAGATTCTGATCAGAAATTAATTTGCCTTAAAAGTCCGAGCTGACACATGTGCATGTGCTGAAACCAGATAACTCCCCTCGAGAAAATGTCACACTTTGTAAAATATCATTTGGCAAATTGAGCCCACAACTAAAAGTCAGCAGGTCTCATGCTCCCTCGCTGATTATTAAACTCTAAAAGCAGCTGCTGTGGCTCATGTGCATCTAAACAGTTGCACCTGGTCTTCACATATTTACTGCTGGAGAAAGGTGTGTAAAGTGTGTGACTTCTCTAACGTTGTGCACATCACAATTATCAGTCACCACTGCCTTCCTGTAAAATCACAGTGTAGGAATATAGCCGCCTCAGTGAGTCTGTAATCTAACCAGCACAGATCCAGCTTTTCTGTCTGCAGCACTTAAACAACTTATCAGTCAGGTTGTCAGGAAGAGTCAGTGCATCTGCTTCTCAGAGCATTTATTACTCGCCTTCACTTGACCGCAGCCAGCAAACACCAAGAGACTTGAGGCGATTTGGTTTTTGTGATATGTTTTTTGTTTTTGGACAAAGCAAATCTTTGTCAAACATGAGCTTGCTTGTTTTGGCTTTCACCATCTGGAACAACAGTATGACACATTACAGCAGTACAACTAATCCCATCAGTGCTATCAGAGAACTGAGACTGTTTCATTTATAACAAGATCTGCTTGGTTAATCCCTTAAAGCTTCAACACTGCACATCTGATTTTGATTTTGCAGAGTGGATGTCAGAGGGAGTCTGACAGTCATTAACTTTGAGACAAATATTTTGAAAACCTATGGATGGGTGTGTGTGTGTGTGTGTGTGTGTGTGTGTGTGTGTGTGTGTGTGCGCTGGTGATTTGTCTGCTACATACGACCAGTGACGAAGCAGTGACGTCTCTGAGATGAGTCACACTTCATGTTCCTACAGACGGTACCTCTTCACTGTCCACACACACACACACACACACACACACACACACACACACACGCACTAGTGCCACACATCTCCCACCACCTTTCTAGCATCCAGCTAAATGGCTTAATATCTCACACACGCTGTTCTCTCTATTTAAATCATATGATACATACAGACGTGCTACACGCTGCGTCTGTGTCGGTAGGTAGCAGCTTGTTCCAGTATACCATCTGCGTGTGTTCTACTGAAGCTACAAATGAACACAGTGTACAGTCTGTTTGTGTAATTGCCAATGTTTGACGGCGCTTTAGTTTGAAATGTGCCTGTTAAAGGGAGAAATCACAATGAACCCACGCTGAGAGGGACTTGGGTGGTCCTGAAAGTCAAAGAACACCAGAAGCAGTCTCTGTGTTGGAGCTGTGATGAGGGAGATTGAAAGCGTACACAGAATCCAGGAGCGTAAAGGTCGGTGCCAGCTCGAAACAAACCAGCTTGTGTCAAGCGTTGCATGGGCAAAACTGTTTATACCAGTTATTTTGGGTATTTCTCCTTCACATTTTGATTTAAAAGTCGAGACAGACGCGTCGCGGGCTGCTTTCTGTAAACACGAGCACATCAGGCTACATTTCAAACCTGTTCTGTGCAGTCAACTATTCTTGTGTTCTTGCTCCACTAACCTCTCTGCCTCTCTTGCTGTGTATCACACTGTAACTCTCCCAGCCAGGCACGGGTCAGGGACAGGTGGCACCGGTAGGGAAGATGCTGGTAAGGCTAAAAGTGCCTTGTCACATGAGTGTGGCCCATGTGCTCTTGCATGACTGTTATGCAACGCTGCACAGCCAGTGGAACGGCCGAGCAGAGGTGACACCAGTGGCGCGTGGCGGAGACCACAAGTGACAGGACGGCGTGTCGGGATGTCACCTTTTATAACATAACAGATATTTACCATAAATCTTATCTAACAAACAAATATTTAAACACCAAGTGTTCACAAATTAACTTGCTCAGATTGACTTGCCAAGTGTTCGATGAGGAAACTACTCGTGTGTGCACTGTAAATATGAAACTGGGGCAATGCAAGCAGTGGATTAGCCTGGATTAGTGAAATGACTTCACAGTCAATGTGTGTTGACTATGAAATCCAGATAAGTTCTGTTTTTTTAATCCATTTATATTGGGTCAAATCACAATGAGAATGCGGCAATATGTCAAATGATCACCTTCAGCGTCAACATCAGTGTTAAGGCAGTGGTTGGCTTTGTCATCTTCCACTGACTGTGGCCGCTCGCATCTGTGGCTTCATCTTTTACTGTGACATTTGAGCTGATTTTATAATTTGCTGAGGTCTTTGTTAGTTCTGTTTGTTCACGGCGGAGATTACACTGGACATTAGGAAGTGGTTTGCATTGTGCCGACCGACATCCTGTTTGCTCTCATCTGCCGGGATCCAGTGTGGTTACATGAAACTGTAAACTAATAATAAAGGTGAATAACATTGTTCTTCTTTAGTCTACATCACCAACAGTGGAGTTAAAAGAGAAACATTACAACTAAATGCAATACTTCAACACAAACAAAAGGGCGGGGTGGGTTAAAAAGTCAACTTCACTCCAGAAGTAAAAATCCCTGTAAAAAATTAAACAAAACCGCGTTGAAGTTTAGATTTACAGAGCCATCATCCTGACAAGCTGACAACAGAAAGCAGAAGTAGGCGGCAGTGAGGGCAGTGCTGAGTTACAACCTCAGCTGTGTCGATGAGGCAGATAAGCGCAGCAGCAGTAGGGGGACAAGGTAAACATCCAGGGAGATTAGATGAGGGACATGTACTCTTCAAATAATAGTCTGAGTGGCACAGTGCTGCTGCGCCACCATAACAAACCAACATCCAGTTGTTTTCCACGTACAACAAAGCCTTTCAGATTTACATCCAGGTCACATGTTCCCCTTTACCAGATTTCAAACAAACTGGACTCACGCTAATGCGCCAGCGGATCTGACAACCAAAGAGCACGTGTTGACTGGTAGCTAACCCCGATCTTATCTGGTGCGTGCTGCAGCTGCTTCACGAGCTCAGGGTGTGGTGTCGTATCAAGTAAGACATGCTGAGACCAAACGTTACAGTCAAACTAGTTTAAAGTCATGTGACCGCCCAGACAAAAGCTCGTGTGTTGCTGGAATCCTCCATGATGACACACCGCAAAGCAAAGAAACATTTTCTTCCTGCCGGTGTCAGTTGCAGATCGGAGACCGTTTGCCTAAGCAAATTTGTTCTAAAAAATGGTTTAGGGTGATGGTTGTGTTTTCCACAGAGGAGCGTCTCAAAGGTCACATTATTCATTTGGCCCAGGTGGTTCTGCAGAGTGAGTCACCCTACCTTCAGCGTGGTCAACATGCTGACGTATCTGCAGACACGGGAGGAGCGAGTCGCAGTGACAGACACCAGTGCAGCTCCGTGGTGAGTGAGTCACTGCACCCTTCTACTGGTGAGGACCAGACATAAAGAAAGCAGAGCTGCCATGTTACACTGGGTGACAGAAAAGACTGAACACCCTCTAAGCGCTACAGCGAACACACGCTGGGCTGTTTATCACCAAGAAAAAGACCACATTACAGATATGTTTCATTAGTCAGACCTATTTTTCTCTTTTCCAAACGATTCTCCCTCATTTTCAGCCTCAATTCTGCTGATCAGATTTCTGGTTTGGCACTTTCCCACGCTGCCACATCCATTCCCTGCTGGATATGGGTGGTGCCTCTGAGGCTACAGGAAAAGGCTTCTGCACTTGTCAACTTCTCAGAAAGAAACACTCACAAGTAGACTGGCTTGGATTTAATATATCAGCTTACAGACTGCAATTACATATTTCCTCTACCAGTCATCAGGCTCTGCAGCTCAAAAACAAAGCACTGCTAGTTGGTTCCGGTGCTGGCGACGGCAGTGTGACACATCTCAGAAGCTACAGTACAACCACAGCCAAAAAAAACTTGGTCACACATTGATGTTTCCCTCAGGATGAGCCGTTAGCGCTGACCTTTCGTCAAGCACCATGACGCCGGTGCGCTGTCATAACAATGCAGCATGATGAAGACAAAAGGCTGGATGCGGTTCAGATCGTTCCGCAGCGCGTGACGCCATCCAGCAAAGTGCTGAGTTACACAACCACATACATGCACGCAAAATGTCCTGGAGGAGTTTTGTGACAAACTTATTTTGTACCTTGCGATTGTCATGTAATTGATTTTCCGTTTCCTTGCAATAGAACTTATTCATCTTTTGATATGCATCTGGTTTGTTACTTCTGTGGAGTCTCTGCTGTTGCATTAGCAGCTGTTTGTTTAGAACATGATTAACTACTACTGTGTTTACTTTCCTAACCAAAGCACCTTTCGTGTGAAGTGCCTTTACAGTGTTGTCATTTGTCAGATGCGTTCGTCCAAAGGTCTGGTGTCCCGCTAAAGGACGCTCTGCCGTGTGAACCAGAGGAGCTGGGGACTGAAATGCGAACTTGGTGATCTTTGGACAACCTGTTCTAACGCGTGCGCCTCAGCTGTAATGTGCATTGTGCCACTTGTAAAATGTGAATCTGTCTCGTTCCAAACCACATAAGAGCTGAGCTTCCCCATTGCTTTTGTGAAATGAGTTCCTGGACGGCATAGCTCCGCTCACACATCAGCCTGCGCGTTGGCATCCACCTATTAGACTAGATCGCCACGGTTCACAAGAACAGTACGTCACAATTAGGCGCATTCTTTTCATATGTGACCTGGTACATGCTGTTCGAGCATCGTTGAGAAAAGCATTATGACAACATTTTGAATTTCCCACACAGGTGTTTATTTTTATTATGTAATTAGTGTGAGAAGCTGCAGCTTCCTATGATTATGAACCAGATATTAATTAATTTCTATTACTGGAGTGTGGCTTAAACAAAATAACACACATGCAGTTTAAAAGCCTCATTTCTTTGCGTTATATAGTTTGTGTATACATGTGACAGCTAAGACTGGTTTCAGCACAACCCTAAACAGGAGAAGCGGTTAGAACAATGGATGTGAACAGTGTATTGTGTACTAATGTGTAAAAGAACTACATGCAAAACGTGGACTGCTATCAATCCTAAACAGCACAAACTTCCCATTTGCGAACTGATGCAACATGATTCCATGATTAACTTGCTGACAGCGTCCATCTGGACTGGATTACACTATTAATTTAACTGTGACACATCCCAGTGGTCTAATTAACTCCACTTCAGCATGTGCAACTGAGGTAGTTCTCAGCTGTGCCAAGAGTAAAAGTATGCCAACACCTTCACTGCCAGCTCGGGGGTTTAAGCTTCTGTTTATATTTGACCACCAGCCAACGTAACCTTACACTGCACCACTTCACACTGAAGAAGTCCATAAACAGTTGCGTGGCGTTTTGCATATGCTCTGTGAAGAGCGGACGCACGGCAAGTCGATTCTACTGTGGTTGTGTTTGGTATAATAAAGCAGCTGCCAGTTGCCTTGAACGTCGTTGAGCTTGGTGTAGCGCAGGACTGGCTATGCTGGAACCAGGAGGGCGCGTGGCTGTTGAAGTCGCGCCTGTCCAGAGACCATTAGATGTTAGTGTCCCCTGCTCACTGAGGGGATGCGGCCTGTGTCTCTGCAGGGATTAATTTAGACGCATGCTGCTCTACGGCACGATGAGGTCCTTTCAAGGGCTCAGGGGCTTTAAAGTCGCACAGGAAAAATGTCCTTGTTTCTTCCATCCAATTTGGTCCCAAGCAGCCGGTCTGTCGTAATCAGTTCGGTAAACGCTCCAGACTTGTTCATTGATTTCATTTTCCTCACGTTCACCTTCTTCTGGATTTACAGCTCTGATCAGGTCAGACTCTCCAGCCGGCACACCCTGAGCGACAGACCACTCTGACCAGCGTTAAACACTGTTCTGACAAATAACTGAAGTGCTCTTAGCGCCACTGTCTGCAGCAGACGACTGACAGAGTTCAATCAATGCGTCTGCCAGAAAACAGAGCGAGGCTAATGACATTTTCCCTCGTTGGCATTGTCATTTTATGGCTCGGACACGCTGAGTCTGTCAAGTCTATTATGAAACACGATGTCTGTCACCGCTTGCGACTTGTTTTTGGCTGCGTATAATATAATTATATTTTTTTATGTATGCTTCAAGGGTTTAGCATAAAGACTAGGAAAATGGGAAACATCTTTAACGGTGTATTTTTGGTTGCATACCAGTAACAGTAAGTGTAAAATAATATAGTAAACATAACCTACAGTACGTATTAACCTCACTGGTTTAGAAGGAGCAACAACCAATCTGAGTGACTCTCATTTATAACACAGACTAAATTTACTCCACAGCAACACAACCCTAATCAGCTGCACCACAACAATGATTAACTGACTCGCCACCCGTCCTACCGACCGAGGGCGAGACTCTAGACCTCAGACTCCTCTCAGACGTCTCTCACACCCGCGTTTCCTCATCCCCCCTCACAGAGTTAATACAAACAGGACCTCACACGCGGTGCACTGAGGAGACGGAAGCAGAAAAGTACACAAAGGAAAACATGGATTTTCAAGCTCACTATTTCTCACATTTCAACTTTATCTCACTAACAATATTCAGATAAAGCACATTTTCTTTAATGGCTGTGAAAACAAGCTGTGCCGTCCACTCACAGCATCTGCTGCTGTGTACTAATAGTTTGAAACACATAAACATTAGCGCATAAACACTGACATATGATTATAATATTATATTATTATTATCTCTTTCAGAGTTGAATGAATTGTCACAGGCTTATTAAACAGATTTATTACACTTCATTTCAATAAATCACCACGATGCATTAATGTTTCATTCTCACGTGTTCTGGTTAAGTAAATATGTTAACAATAGGTTTTCACCAGCGACACACCAATCTCCTCTGGGTTTATACTGGTCCTTTAATGGTGTAAAGGTTATAAACCTAAGCCACTGGTCGTAATATGAGCGGCGTCCTCCCATAGGTTGGGGGGGTTACAAGCGCACCACTGATAGGCCAACTGTGAATGGTGTCAGGACGGAGCCATCTGCTCCTGTTTATGGTTCATTAACCCTGCTACCCCTGGATAACCAGGCTGCCCTCACAGCAACAGGTACAATAGGCCACACTCTGGCACTGGGATTAGACGAACAAATATAACCGGCCAGGTTTCGTTTCAGCAACAACAGCACCTACTGACGTTTCCTACCTTCCCAGAAGTCCGTATGCATACTGAGAATCAGCCAGCAGTAACGCGATCTCGCCCCTCTGCATTGATATGACACACTCCTCCAGGGCCTACAGGTGTCAAAGTGCACAACATCATTACTCAAAATGCACTCAGGCATGACTTCGCCTATGGATTTCAACTGACTCTCTTTAAATGAATGCATCTTTGTAGAATAGCTTTTCAGCTACACTAGCTATACAGTTGTTATATTGATTGGCACACAGCACACAATTACTGGATGTATTGCCACAAAACCTGCTACATATGTTTATGGCTCCCTGCAGACTGGAGATGAATGTCATGCTTACACTGGCTATAATGAATTTAAATTTACAGATTTATGTTTCAACAGTGTGTTTTACAACCTACCTTGATGTTGAATTAATATGCCCACCAGCATCACCCACGCTCTGTGTTGTGTAGTCTGTGTTGTTCTGCTCATGTTGTATATTTGAGAAGACTACTAGCATTAAACGTCCTCACCTGGGTTACATCCCCTTCTCCAATAACAAACACAAGCTTGCAGTCTTTCTCCACCACGGTGCGGTCCTCCAGGACACACTGCATCCTCACAGTGACTTCCTGGCCCCAGGTGGGTCGCGTGGCCTGCGGGGCCCCGGGCTCCAGCACGATCTTCCTCAGCAGCCTGTCTTCTGCATGAGGGAAGAGAAGGTCACACTGGAGGAAGGGAGGTTAATCTGCATCTTGCTGATCAACATGTGCTCGAGCTCAGTCACGTTTTGGTCACTTTTCTTCAAATGTCAAGGCCAAAATTAACAGAATACAGAGCAGCAGTCACTGACAGGTTAGTGACAGTTTTGCAACATTGCGTCATCATACCAATTTTAAGATGCTCATCTAAATGTGATGTTTACTGGTGGGTCCTCACCCGTAATGTCCTGCCAGTTTTCTGCCATGAACAGCTCCCCCAACGTCGATGAAGTCCACTCCTCCATGGGGTATTCTGGAAACAGGCTCTCTGCCGACATGTCCCTTTCCAGCACATCATCGTCTGCTGATGGGTCTTGAAATCGTACCATCTTCCAGCTGTTTGTTTTTCTCAGTTTCCTTCGTTCTTTGCATTCTGCCTCTCCAGCGTCTTGCTTGTGGCTTTTTACCTCAGTGCTCTTGCTCTCTCTGGCACAGCTCTCGGTTTCACCCTGCTCTTTGCCTTGCAGCCTGTCACCTTTCTCAGCAGGTCCACAGGGCAGCTCTGTGTGATTGCACCTGTCAGAAAGCTCAGAAATGGCCTCGCTCACCTCAGGCTCAGTAGGCTCCACTGCAGGGTCTTCATGCTCCTCACAACATGGCTCTGTTTCCATTTCACTACAGGCAGCGACGGAGACCATCTGCATTAGTCTCTAAAACAGGATGATCCTCCTTGCTGAGCAAATGTTCCACTTAGGTGCAAGTTAGAGGTCTGTTGTGAACCACCGTCTGCAACCTACACCCTGGAAAAGAAAAATAAAACGTCCGTGACGTAATGTTTACAAAAAGCATCCATCCAATCCAAGTGGTGTTTCACAAAATCCAACTCAGGATGCATCGCTAAATCCTGCCTTCATACGAGTTCAGTTTAAAGCGTTGTCCCATCAGCACCTGTGAAGCTTCTGCACTTGTGACGCACCCGAAGCTCCTCTCTCTCCTACTTATATCCGTAATAGTTTACATAGTGAGGAAGACGTGACAGCAACGAAAAATGACCAATGTAAAGAAAGCGTGCAGCGCAATAAAGCACTCAGCCAGCAGGCTTGTGCATCGGTAATCTGCAGGATTAGAAGAGAAAAATCTAATCTACTAGAACGTCTGTAAGCTTCTTAATGACTTCACCGTTGTGCCACATAATGCAGCTTCCATGAATGCAACCTACGAGAAAGACACCAGCTCTAACTTAATTTGCTTGAAGTTACATTGGAAGCTTTTTATTTGCACTTTTTAAGATGTGACAAAACTCTCATGAGGAAGTGGAGGATGGTTTACATATTATAAAAACTATGTTGTTGTGTACATCTGCTGAAGGACACGCGTTTGATGCATAATTTATAATAATTCTTAAAAGCTGGTAAAACACAATGATTTAGGTAGTAAATAATTTAAATGTTGTTTTAAGCTTTCTAAAGGGGATTTACCTCATGATAAAACACTGCATATAACAAACTAATCTAAAGGCTCAGCTTGTTTGGCCTAAAGCCACATCTGCTCACAGAGGGTGATATAACAATAAAGGAGTGAGATAAAGATGCTTAAAGTGTCACAAGACTGCTATTAAACAATATATATATATCTCGTCCATTTCTTTCTTGTTCCAGTAGCCCATTTCTCATCAAGGTGTTCTGGTTCCCCAACACCTGACGCAGACCTTGTTTGACCGGGCGACGTCTGAGCCGGCATGTCTCTCGATTTGGTTTCTCTCATTGTGTGTGAGGTCGGCGATATGTGTGAAGTGGGTCTTGCCTAAGGACCCACACTGGATGATGGGATGGTATTGCCCTCACCCGGATTTGAACCGGGGTCTCCCGCATACAAGTCAGTTGACTTAACCGCTGAGCTATCCAGCAGCGAAAAGGGGAGGCAGAGGTGCTGGAGGTGCCATCATGGGAGGACAGGCCCCTACATGGGATGTACCACCGCCAGATAACTGAAGTGGCTGATATCAAGAAATCCTACCAATGGCTAGAAAGGGCTGGACTGAAAGACAGCACAGAGGCACTAATCATGGCTGCACAGGAACAGGCCTTGAGCACCAGAGCAATAGAGGCCCAGATATACCACACCCGACAAGACCCCAGGTGCAGGCTGTGCAAAGAGGCCTCTGAGACAATCCAGCACATAACTGCAGGGTGTAAGATGCTGGCAGGAAAGGCATACATGGAGCGTCATAACCAAGTGGCTGGTATAGTGTACAGGAACATCTGTGCAGAATACAGACTGGAAGTACCAAGGTCTAGGTGGGAAACACCCCCTAAGGTGGTAGAGAACGACCGAGCTAAGATCCTGTGGGACTTCCGGATACAGACAGATAAAATGGTAATGGCGAACCAACCGGACATTGTGGTGGTGGACAAACAGCAGAGACAAGCCGTTGTGGTTGACATAGCAATACCTTGCGATGCTAACATCAGAAAGAAGGAACTTGAGAAATTAGAGAAATACCAGGGGCTCAAAGAAGAACTTGAGAAGGCCTGGAAAGTCAAGGCGAAAGTGGTGTCCGTGGTCATCGGAGCACTCGGGGCAGTAACCCCCAAACTGGAGGAGTGGCTAGAACAGATCCCAGGAAAGACCTCAGACATCTCAGTCCAGAAAAGTGCAGTCCTAGGAACAGCTAAGATACTGCGCAGAACCCTCAAGCTCCCAGGCCTCTGGTAGAGGACCCGAGCTTGAATGGATGAGACCGCCCACGGGGGGCGAGGAGGGACATTTTTTTTTATATATATATATATAGAAACGTGTAGAGTTGTGATGGAACCATCAACACCACAAGAAAGACCTTAATGATTAACACCAATCTGAGCATATTGTCTTTATTTACTGAAAAGCTGCACTTTACTTAAATCCACCGCCTCAGCATGTTGTCCGTCAGGGATTAACTTAATCCAAATTTGTTTTAATTTCCCTCACACAGAGAAATATCACAGAGAGGACCTGTGTGGAGGCTGTTCCAAACTTTTCAGTTCACTTAAATTTTATTCAGCTACGTCTCAGTGGGAAACCTGGTCATCTGCTACTTTTAAATGACAGCTGGAATTACATTTACTACTGATATTCTAACCAGACTGAATTGCATCTAATGGAATCTAATTATTACAAATTTAAATATAAACAACAGCATTGAAACGTTCATTGAGGCTCAATATCAGTAATAAAAGTCCGCAATAATATTTTAATACTAAAAAATATTATTTTAATAACAGTATTTCATAACATTATGGTTAAATATCACGTAATAATGAATGTAAATGAGTAGACCGCAGAAAAAAACACATGGCCAGTAATTGCTCGCGTCTTTTCACACGTTCATTGCATCTGTCCTGTGTGGATGCTGTTATGAAATTGCCATCTGAGAGCGCTCCTGTGTTCCTGTGCGGGTTTGTTTATACTTCCTGGTGCGCGTGCATTTTTGGAAATCCAGCTGAAGGCGCGCAACTTGGAGGCAGCGCAGCAGATCAAAGACAGGATCGTGACTGACACGAAACCCTGGAAACCCTGCGGCGCGAGCACCGGAGAGCGAAAGTAAAATAGTTTCTTTACGTCGGGCTGTATGGTGCGCGCGCGCGCGTGTAAAGTGTCTGTGCGCGTGTCGGCTCCGCCCACACGCTCTCTCCTTCGTGACGTTTCGGGCTGAATGACACCGAGAGGCTTCAGTAGTGGAAATGGCAGCGCTGAGACAGGAGCATCGGTATGGACTCTCCTGTGGCAAAATCAACAAAAACACCCCGAACCAAACCCTGTACCACGTCAAACTCACTGACACCGCCATCCGGGCCCTGGAAGCCTACCAGAACCTGAAGGTAAGCCGATAATCGGGTTGAACTTTTAGACATGTGTGTTTTTCCTCTATATTTTGCTTTTCCTAAAACCGGGAACTGTGGCTCACAATCCGCGTCGGACACTCGGCTGCTTCTTCCTCCTACTGGAAGGGGAAAAAGTAAAGTTAAATACTTTTATAGGCTGCGAATTTCTCTGATCTCGCGACAAAAGCGCTGGTGGCCGAGAAACCCAGACTGTCCTGGTTTATTCTGGTTGTAGTTGATTTACTGCGATCTTAACAGGCAGCGAAACAGACTCTGGTGGATGAAGGGACGTCATGAAATGTCCTCATTGAAACTCTGAGAAAATGTAGTTTTGAACAGAAAAGGGAGAAGCTCGGACTGTTTCATATCGTGCACGTCTGCGTGTTTAGTCAGGCGCAGTCTCCCGACAGACCAAAACGTTTTCACGCTCCCGTATGACAGAGGTTTTGTGAATATCTCCTGCTGCCCCCTGTTATTTTAATACGTGTGAAATTCACTATTTAGATTATGGTCCAATCAAAGATGATTGTAAGTCGTTAAATGTTAAATAAAAGCTGCTTTTTCTCGCTCTCGGGACTAAATTAATGGACAAGCTACGAAGCGAATTATAGTCGTTTGAAGCAGGAGACGGTTTTATTGCTTTTATGGTCAATTAGATTACACTGAGATAATATAGTCTATACCCAAATAGTCTTTCCCAGAGCAGTGCTTGATGAGACAGTTAGTCCCAGTTATAGCAGCAGCAGGAGCGTCATGGACATTTTTCCCTGAGCCGTCAAAACAAATCAGACTATTTGCATGTGCGCCACAGCCTAGAAACACAATAAAACTAGATCTGGGTCTGGACGTCGGTGGCTCGGCTCTGGGCTCGGCAAGCTGTTGCTCGGCTCTTGTGTGTATTATTGTTTTCTGCCTTCTACACGTCTGGAAGCCCGCCCAGGTCCGGAGCCCATTGGTCTGTGAAACAGGGCAAACTCCAGATCTCACACAGCCTGACAGCTTCCTCCAGGCCAGAGCAGGCAAACTGGAGAGGTCACTGCAAAAGTTCTCCCAGTCAAAGGCCACCTGAGGAAACAGGGTTTTACCACTGATCTCCCACCGCGGTGCGGGGGAGTTTGTCCCTGGGAGCCTCAACTTGAGAGTTTTGTTGTTGGACATAATTTATTAATACATTTCGTGGTAAGACAAGGGCTGTCGAAGCATTCACTGAAGGCTTTAAATGTCAGAAAATACTGAAAGACGCCACAGTCACAAGTGCACAAAGCTCTGAAAAATTTAATGTACCACAACAAAAGGCTTAGAAAACCTGCAAATAGTAATCTGTAATCTGCCACCATCCACTTCTTCAGATTGTGTTTTTTTTAATCATTTGCATTTCAGACGTTTTGCCATAGAATTCAGTTCGATGACCTAATAACAACTTACAGATCCGTTTCTGTTCGGCCTATTCAGTTATTCTTTACCACTTTCAAATAAGGCAATATTAATAAGACGTTTATGAATTGTAACAAAGGGATTCATGAATGTAATTTATTGCCAGCTGTGACTGAAATCGTATATGTCATTATTAACAACATTTTAGTCACCAGTTTGTGGAAAAACAAATGTCTTCAGCAGTCATTTATTCTGTACATTGCAATGTTTGTTGTCAACCCAATAAAATCACTTGTGGGTTTCTCGCTTTCTAATTAGTGCTTACGTTTGAAGCTATAAACAAGTTGTCAACAAATTACAATTATGGTGGGAGGGATATTAATTAGTCAGCTAACCCTAGTGAATATGCAAAAATATAATTAATGTCACATTTTAAATTACCACATAAAAATGTTTTTGATTAACCCTGTTGAAACGAGTCCAGTCAAACCTTTTGCCCTGTGGCTGTGTTTGTAATATGTAACAAACATTGTATGCTTTAATATTAAATGGAATAATAAATATTACACATGGATTATGAAAATCACAACTGTCCTTGATAGGGAATACCTATCCACAATCACAGCTGTGCTTCATAGATAATAGTTTCATGTTGGCTCAAAGAAGGACAATTTATATGATTTTGACATTTCTTTACCTGGAGGATGGAACGGAAGAAGGAAGAACTAGATTTAGTCTAATTTCTTCAGGTTCAGTTGAATTGCTTTCACTGAAACACATGCACAAACACATGCTCAGTAAACTGACTAGAGCCACGTTTCTGATTAATCACCACATTCCTCTCCAGATTAGGACCAGAACCCCTTGAACTGCAGACTTCAGTGACACAGAACTATGACAGTAATTCTCCACACCAAAGTCTAATGGGAAATCACAACTAAGGCAAAGTTTCAGCCTTTAATTATGAAAGTTAATCAAATCAAACCAAATCCAACCAACCTGACATATCGGAGAACTCTCCAGATTAGAGTTGTCAGAATGTGAACACATTTTCTCTGAGCTGTCATTTGATTTGGCATGGGCACGACTCCTAACCAGAACCTTATTTCTTTCTCTCTCTCAGGCATCACTATCAAATCAGCCAGCGATCTGCTTCAAGGGCAGCCAGGGGGTAAGATGTTGTGCATGATCTCCTCTTTAGCTCAGAAACTGAAGGCCCTAATTAGCTCTGATTCACTGTGGAGCACACGTGTGACCTGTGTTTGTCTCTATGTTATATTTTATTCTTAGGATTTGATGCATTCACAAAGAGGCCTAGGGACTTTACTAATGCCCTGTTAATTTAGTGTCACTTGTTATTTAGAGTCAAAACTGTAATACACAGTGATCCTCGTGGATCAGAAGGGTGTTGTTAATGCACCGGGGCCCATATCCCAAGAGAAAAGTGTCATTAATTTGCTCTGTTTTACTTTGTTGTGTGAGTAATACTGGACTGGATATATGAGGACACAGATGAAGTACATAATCTGTTAAAACACTTGGCACTGGAGGGAGGAGGGCATTCCTGTGAACCAGCTGTAAAGAAAGATGCCTGTGTCTGGTCAGATTAGCTGGGCCACTATTACGCCCTCCCCAGGCTTGCTTGCTCGGCTACTACACACGTACCATACAATCGGGCCCGTCTAAAAGGAGCTGCTCTAATCCCCGCAAGAGCCGATTGCAGTGACGAAAGTGATTTTGCTCTGTACACAAATGCTGGTCCTGTGCGCTCACATGGACCCTGCAGGCCCTAAGATAGGGTACGCTGTACCCACAGGCTGCTAGTCAGGTTACTGGGTCAGGCTCACAACTGGGGAAGCTTTGTTCGTGGAGGGGGAGGAGGTGAGGGAGCTGGGAAACCCTAGGGAACCCCCACGTCTCCAGGCCTGTTGTCTTTGTGCAGACATGAAAGATTTGAAATACAGGAAAGATACATTAGCTGGAATTCTTTTTCTAGGTGCAAAATAATTTGCGGAAACATATAAACAAAACAAGAAACTACAGATCACGCTGCTTATACAAGAGTCTCCTTATGAAGCAATGTTAAGTGAGTGCAATTTAAGTGTGCTTTAATCACTGAACAGGATTTGGTGATTATATCTCAGCTAACACATTACATATTCAAATTGCTTTGCAGAATTCAAGCATGAGCTCCCTCCCCCTTTGACAACAGTCCCTGAGCTGGACGATTGGGCATTAATGAGGGAGCTGCAACTATTGGCGGTGGGGGAGGCCAGATTAAGCCGTTAGTTGGGGGAGGATGTTAGAGAACATGGCAGTCTGGCATCCAGCAGACCGAGAGGACAGCCAGTTTCTGTGTCCCCAGGTTAAGGCTTTACAGATGTAGGCTTTCCACCTACGTTTTCTTTGCTGCATAAGGGCGAGCTGCGTGGAGCTCATCCCTCAGCACGAGGTTCAAGAGGTCACGTGTAGCTCATGTGAGGTTTGTGTCTATGGACAGTTACCAGCCGAGAAGTTCGATCGCAGACGCTGTGGCTGCCTCTTTCTGGTCCTTGTCCTTGCTGGCTCACATCACATTTCTTATAACAGGGGCACTTCCAGTGCCACAAAAACCAGAGGAATTCTCCAAATCACTGTCCTGGCGCCACTCCAGGGCTCAGCGGTATCAGGGGCCACGGCTCCTAGCAAGAAATAGCATGCTGAGGTTTTCAGCTGCCTTTCTGTCTGACCCTGCAGCATTTAGCTCTACTGTTGTAAATTGTCTGCCAATCCTGTAATCATACAATGACAGAGACAAGCTCTCAGAGTCCAATAAAACCGATGTTCAAGGTTGATGCAAAACTTACGAATAAGTATAAAAATATTTAGCATTTGAATCCAGCGATCCTGTAGCTTCTAAATAGGATATAATCAACTTAGAACTGGATGCTGCTGGAGGATAGTGAGCTGGACTGGTTTGACGAATTTCTAGCGACTGCAGCAGAGAAGTAAAATTGGTAAAAAAAACAAAACAAAAAAAAGTGGATACTGATGCAACTATAAAGTAATAAGAGAAGTAGAGACACATGCTTTTTCACATTCAAGCTCACAGCTAAAAAGAAATTAAATTCTGGATTACTTTGAAGTCATCAGCAGGGATTAAGGAATACATTCAGAGCTGGTCTCGGTTCCCATGGCCTGGAATTTCACATTCTAGTGCTATTTTCCTGCAGGGCTGGTGAGGCCGGCTGCCTGTTGGCATGACATGTGTCCATTTAATGCGAAATGAAACTTAGGTTAGTTCGCATTTAATGGATCCGTGCTGGAGCACAGTGCCTCGAACAGGAAGGTTTTATTCAGGTAACTGCGCTACTGTTTGTTGTGTAAACCCACATACTTCACATACTGCTACTTGTTGATTTTTCCTTCTGCACTCTCTTTTTCTCAGCCATTAGCCTGCACAGTTGTTGCATACCATTAGGTTTCAATATTGTTTCGTACCACTGAACATACACGTTATGACTGGACAACTGTCGCAGTACAGGTGGACATTACATTTGAAAACTTGATGCTGCGCTAAGTGTCAGCCTTGACATCAGTTTCATTTCCTCCATAAATGTTGAACTGCCGTTGCCGTAGTAATTGTTTTTGTTTATGGCCGTCTGTTTTTATGTGCACAGCTGTCGCATAAATGCGGCGGTGTTGAGATGAGGGGAATGTAGAGGTGCTCTCCAACATATTCTCGTGACGACTGTGTGTGAAGGCTGAGCTTCCCTTGGGCTCCCTCCCGCCTGCTCTCTTGATTATTGTGCCATTTCACCCCATGCCTTGGCTGAATCCTTGAGAGACATCAGGGCCTCTATCTCACACATGGCTGCTCTGACTCTAACCCCCCACCACTACGCTGCTTTGCTTCGCCTCCTGCTCACACTGCAAATAAGGTTTTGTACTGTGCAAATGTGTATGTGTGAAAGCACGCATCTTTTTTTTTTTTCTGGAAGCTAATTAGAATAACAATAACAGGAATGCGGTTTGAGAGCCGTCCCCTCCCAGTGGCACAGCAGTGAGAGGAAGAGTTGTCCCACGTGTTTCTGAAAGGGCACACGCCGCTCTATTCATCCAGATGTGTTAAGCGAGGCAAAGTCTGTGTTTACACAGAGGCAGTTGGCCCTAGGATTTTTAGATCATACAGTATATTTTAGGAACATGAAATCTACAGTTGATGAAGACTAGACTTTAGTGAGCTCTCTATCATTACTGCGTCTTCTAGCTCCAAACAAGGCATTTCCATGAATGCCATGGCGACTGTGGCAGAGTATTTTATAAAGGTTACAAAAGAGCTGTGGCACAAACTGGGCAGGCAGTGTGACCAAAGCTGGCAGCAAAGAAGTGCAGAAAGAAAAAACCTTGAGACACATACGGAGTCGCGCGTTGTTATGGTTTTCGTATTGTTTACGTTCCAGGCCAATCCGAAACGGCTCCGACTACAGGTGTAACCGACTGGAAAGCTGCAGTGCAAAAGCTAACAAAAACAACACAAGCTGGGAAAAAAAGACTAACATGTTTGCCAGTTAACATAATGACATAATGAAAGGGGAAGGAAATGGACCAGAAAAGAGAAAGAAATGCTGTTACACAAGAAAACGCAATAAATGCATGATATTGTTGAGTGATGGCAAAAGGCTGTGCAGCGGGGCCTGCTACGTTGCGTCACTACCAAAATTATTGAACTGGTCAAAGTCTGATGCACGACCCAGTTGACTGCTAATTACAGGGTGTACAGCATGTCAGTGTGCAGCTCTTACATGGCTAAACACGTCTAGTTTACGTTGAGAGGCCTGACAACCCCTTGGAGGTTTGCGTCCAAACAGGATGACAGTATGTATTAACTAGACTTGTTTAATGTGCTCCAACAGTCTGCGGATGCATTGTGGACAGAATTTACCACATTATCTCACATATACTCAGCAAAACAGATGGAAAAATCGTATTAATTATTAAACCTTTTTTAACCATTAATCTTACAGTACATTTGTGACTCTACAGATATCACAACGTTGACAGTAAGGAACTATTTGATAAACATTTTTTCTTACAAATGCAGCACAACAGGATATGAGCAACACAAACACAGGGAAATGTTTTTTTTGTGTACGGTAGGGAAATGTCGTACGAGCTTAAATCCAAGCGCTGTAAACCGAAAGCACAGAACCTTTGTTTCACCGAGAGAAACAGAGAGAGATCTAACAGACATATGTCATCCTTCTTACTTTAATAGTAGAAAACTGCAGAAAGAAAACCAAATTTCCAAATAGTCGTCTCACCGAATTCTCAATAATACAATTTACCAGGTCCAAGGCTTCAAGCGTAGGATCCCTAGGCGTCAGCAGAGAGAGAGCATTTTCATCATAGGTACAATGGAAAGATTTATATTTTATGTGCACTAGTAACCCTAACAACTAATGGTCCCTGTCCTACCTTACAGTGACATCACAACATATTTTACTTGGCTTACCGCCATCACTATATACACACAGTCCTCGCTCCAAGTTTGAGACGAACATGTGTTGAGTTTTTTTCTCAGAATGCTATGTTGTTTGAAGTCAAGCACTAGTTTAGATGTTGGTGCGGAGGCCATTTTTAGCCCGTAAAAGAAAATTTACTAAAATACACATTGAAACGAACAGAACAATATATAAAGCTACAGACTAGCAAACAGCAATGTTTAACCAAGATTTCCAGTGTAGAGCGGATTTTCCATCAGGGCATATTTCCCCTCACAGGAAGACATCCACAAGTTGGCCAATAAGAACAGAATGGGACTGGGGGAAGGTGGAGCCCTAAAGACACTGCAGCTGAAATGTGAAGAGCTGTTAAATAGGGAGACTTTACAACACATATCTCCACCTTATCACTTCAATAAAGAGCTTATAATTTTAGATCATCTGAGCCACAGAAGAAAGTAAAGTATAAAATAGCCACTTACAGACAGAGGTTTGTGCTGTGACCCAGGTGGTTCTGTCAGGCTGCTTCAGTGAGCCCGCTAGGAGTCAAGACAAACACACTGCTACTAAAGTGAATTTCCCAACTTTCAAACAACTGTCACTATGTAATTCAAGTTAGTCAAGGCACGGGGGAGAATACATTTACAGAGTGTATAGTCGTTTTTTGTGTATGCAATTTTGGTTTTGATTCCATCAACAGACACGTACATATAATATAACTGGCTTTATGCGCCGTCTCTATCCTTCTGTGTATGAAGAGAAAGACACCTACAGGAAGGAGGAGTCGGGGTGTTGGGCATGGGGAGACAGTGTTTGTTGAGGTTGACAGATTAGCCCCAGCTTCTTGGAAAAAGCCTGATTCTGCTTGGCATAACAGGCAGTAGCTTGGGGGATGCTCGACACTTGCCCATCCCCATGTCCCCACTCTACCGTCAGTCCCACCCCCCTTCCCTCCTCTTGCCTTTCCTGTCTCTACCAACCCCCCTCAATGAATAGAGCCTCTTGCACAGGAACAACCATATCCATGCAGACTCGCTGAAAGCCGGAGACAGTAAGCGAGAATGTTGCACAGTCTGCTTTGGAAAAGTGAGTCACCGTGTAGAGCAAACTGTACAGCTTGAAGACAGTGAAGCAAACAGAAATTAAACCGTCAGCATCAGTGCACCCTGCGTGACACTGAAAGCTGGCTGTCAGTTGCATATTTCAGTCAAGGCTTATGACTCAAAAGTCTATTATGTGATATATGAGCTCAAATTTACACTAACATGTCAAAGAGTGAACAAATACACTCCATCCCCCTGTTCTCTACTGAGTTGCGCATTCCTAAAGGAAGACTATTTAGGACCATCCCTCATGCACTGGCTCTACTGGGAGCCACCACCAACCCCCTCCCCTCCACACGCACACACACACACACACACACACACACACACACACACAGATCCAGAATCCCTCCCTTTACCCCCCAACAACACACAGCCACACGTCCCCGCTGTTCATGAATAATCCAGGCGACCCGACAGGCCATTGCACTCAGCTTTGTGGGGGAAGAAGCTAGAACAAAAGACAGGCAGCTCACAGAGCAGCTATGGCTGAGTAGGCTCCGATGAAAAGACAATGGTAACTAGTGTCAGTACAGACAGGGGCAGGAGGCAAAGACTTCAGAGTAAATCACATATCCAGGAGCCTGCTCCCGTCTCAGGGCTGCCAAATACCAGATCTGGGAAGCTTGCCTTCCTGCTTTGGTGTGCAGCGTGAAAGAAAGACACAAAAAGAAGCTGTTCCTCTCATCTTTCCCTGCAGATGTTTGGCTTGCAAAAAGGACTGGAGGAAAAGTAGATGTCAAATTTGTTCCCTCCTCACCAAATAGCAGAGTTAAGGACTGTACGATCAAAGGTGAGCAGATTAACTGTGCTCATGGAGTGAAAGATGACGTTTTACAAGGACACTGCCATCGGTGCCCTTTGTCATTGTTCGACTGCTGAGCCCCCTGCCAAGACTTTCTGTTCCAGTCCAGTTCACACCTTACAGCAGCTTGAAAGTATGTGACATCCCCAAACACGCAGGGCCTGGAGTAGCAGATGTGGCTGGACCGAGGCCACAGCGGCGGTTATTACATCGGCCCTGTGCTCCGTGGGGTGCTGCGCTGACACGGTGCGGATCACCGTCCTTGTGCCATTTGGCCGGTAAATGTCCAACGGCTAAACTTTGCTCGCGTCACGATAATGAGAAACTTTACTGTATTTTCTTTCATGACGCTGCTGGATTTCATTAAGATGACACATGCTAATACTATGCTGATGATGATAATGCCTTGTTAATCTTTCCTCAGATTAATTACCCATCAGATTAAAAGGACTCACACAATCATAATTAGAATACTATGGAGCATAAGCAGTTGACTGAGTTCTATATAATATACTAGGTCTGTCCATCATTAAGAATACAGCACACAGACAGAAAAGCGCGACAGACATTAAAAGAACTGTTTTGGGCGTTTATCACAAACACCCAAAACTCACACATCATAAAATGAGTCTAATTTTTTGCACTGGAGACACATGACAAAACACCATCTGTCTGTCTGTGATTTTGAGTATTACTTGAATATGAGCATTAACTCTGTCACAAACCCAAATGTTCAAAAGTGCACAGAAAACAAAGTAGCCGTAACCGTGTTCACAGAAATGCCTGCAGTTAATGTGTCCAAACCTCGCCAGTGCCTGGCCTGGGAGCACTGGAGCCGTAAGTCTCTAAAAACCGTTTCTAAACAAACGTTGAGAACTGCTCTGTGTGTGCTCTGTGAGACTCATTATCATTTCGCTCATAAGTGCAGTCATCAGTCATTTTAATGGTGAAAATACATATTACAACAATTACTGGTTGCATAAGGTCTAAACCACCAGCTTGGTATTTAACTGCACTCCCTGCATGTGACCTGTAAGAATGTGAGGCTTCTTCACTTAAAAAAAAAGTGCACAGACCCTTAAGGCGTCAGACCAAAGCCCCGAAGGGAGATATCTGTGACGGTGCCTCTATGTAAATCTATACTGTGGGTGCTACTTGAGTGACAGCAGCTCCGGGATCGCAAACCTGTTGGCACAAGTAGTGACACTGATTAAACACAAAAGTCTGAGTTGATTTCATCAATCTGGGTGGGATGATGATGATGATGATGATGAAAACAGCCGCTTTGCATAAACTGGCTGTGATGATTAGTGTGTGGTGCAGTGACTGTGTTTGACTTTCTGGTTATTCTGACTGCAGCAGTTAGTTGAATTGTCTTTTGTCACTGACGTGCGGAGAAAAGTGGAAAGTTGTTTTTTTTTTTTCACCCCGCTAACAGCATCTGTGTTTTTTCAATCCTAAAGAGAAAACAACTGTATACAGTCATAAATGTCCTGCAAGGTAGCAAATAATCATCCTGTGCTTTAAGAGCCAACTTTGGCTTTAACATTCAAGTTCAGCAGCTCATGTTTCTACGCTGCTGCACGTCCATGGTTGAGTCTGTGGTTACAAAGCCAGGTTGTCTTTTAGGAGTCAGGAACTGGGAACTAATGGGTTAAATGACATATGGTTATGAAGCTTGAGAAGGAAGCTGTGAATAAAACGGCGCTGACCTCTGAACAGTCTGACCTGAGTGACATTGATTAGAATCTGAATGTGAAGTGTGCACAGTGGCATGGATGGGCTTGACAGGCACATCTAATGCATGGCTGGAGGGGGCTCATACTGTTGCCATCCACTGAAAGAAGGTACATGGTGGCACTATTGCAATGCTAAATATAAAACACGCACTCATCTGAACAGCGCTGTTGTTTTCTCCTATTTAAAAATGTTATCTAAATGCCGTTCCTCCGCCCGCCTCTACATCACTGACCCCATTTAAAGACTTGTTGCTTTTTGGTCAAGGCAGCTACCTTAGAATAATAGAGCCTGAGACTTGTCTCTACTGACTTTGACGCTTCTTTTGGTTAACTGTTCCTAATTAACTCAAAACCCAAAACAGACATACGCAGGACTATGCTTCACCACGTCGTGTGAATGGTCAGACGTAAATAGGTCAGAATTAATGATCAGCTGTGTGTCTCGAGCATCCGTGGGCTCCTCTGCGTTTTGTTTTGACATGGGTGGGCTTATGCACATGCAGGGAAGCTGGAGGCTGATGGGGGTGGGGTGAATGGCATGCGATGGGTTTTAGAAGAGGAGGAGGGGTGTTGAGGAGAGGAGCCGCTCATTGGCTCTGGGCTGGAAAAAAAACTGCTTATGGCTTTGCTGCATGACTGGGCATTTGTGACAGCTATAGTCCTGCCTGCCACATCTGCCAGGGGCACTGTGTTCTCAGGCAGTCAGCTTATAATCAATCACTTAGGACTAATAACTAAAGAGGCAGCTTCAAGTCCAACTGACTTGACATTAGTTTGCCTTCTGACCAGCACTTAAAAAAAGCGCCTGTGTACTTCAGCCTGATGTGGTACCAATAGGTCTGTTGGAAAAAAGAATTTGAGCTGTTGCAACAACCTCACTTTAAGTACTGCTCATCAGCGAGCACATATTTAAATGTATTAAGAATGGAAGATAATCATCAAGGTTCCCTTGAATCTAGGACATCAACAAAAGGAAACTGCTTTTCAGGCTGGACCTCGGCTGCAGACAGAGAGAGAGCTGTAACCAATTGTGGTTTAAAGGACATACTACCTGTTGATTAATGACTGTGTGTTGAACTGTCCTACAGGAAGTAGGTTTGTAGGCCATTTTATATAAGAGGTTCCTGACAGAGGTAGACGTCATCCTGCTGGTGCATTTATAGCAGAGGGGAGTTTGTGCTAGATGACGATGTCACCTAAACAAAAAAGCTACTCTACAGCTTGAAAAAAAATGTTTTTACAGTTTATATATCAGACAGTTGCTTCCTGTGACAGGTCACCTTCTCTGACCTGGGAGGGATCACGATTGGCTCAAAGCAAATATTATTCAGGCCACATTTATGGCATGAAAAAATAAAACCCAAGCAAGTGAAGAATGCTTTAATCAGTTTCAGTGAAGGAAATTGCTCATGTTGATTTACTTTAAAATGTTGCTTCACTTTGAGATGACACTGAATGAGCTACATCTGGGAAAGATAAAACCTGCTTTATGCATAACAGCCCACCTAATCAAACAATGCTAGTACTCTGCATGTCCGTGTACTAGCTGTTAAAGGTTCAAATTAAGCAGGACTTCTTTAATAAATGAAAGCGTCATCTGTATATTTTCATGTTGTTTGTTTGTTTGTTTTTAATAGTACATAAAGATCCCAGCACCGTCGCCTGAATCTCCTGATGGGTTTAGAGTCTTCTCCTTCTACCTGTCCAGTGACAGCAAAGACAAGCCTCAGTCCAGCTTTGACTGCATTCACCAATATGTCTCGGGGTAAGCGGCACAAATAACTCTTTCCACAGTCTGCCACAAATACATTTTGAAGTAAATTTAGTGTCAGACTGCAAGGCCGTCACGCCACAACCGGCCTCAAGCGTGTGACCAGTAATAATTGAGCACAGAGAGGTACTGTTTGTAGCCACGCAGGGTCAAATGGGTGGTTAAAGGGTTATATTACAGCTGCTGTATTTCCACCGAAGTCTTTAAGCATTCACAACTGCACACTTGTTAAGAACAGTGCTTTGAAATATAAAAACTGAATTACAAACGGCAGACACGAGTCACACTGCCAGTAATGCTTATATCAGACCAGACTACAAGAATGAATTGAACCTGAAATGTTGTAAAATGTTAAACCTTCTCATTTTTCCTTCCCCACACAGGGAGGGCAGGGATCACCTGGAGGGACAGGGCAGCATTCAGGACAAGATCACAGTCTGCGCCACAGACGACTCGTATCAGACAACCCGCGAGCGCATGTCTCAGGTGGAGAAGGACATCTGGAGCCGCTCAGCAATTGAGATCAAGCCTGGCCCAAGTAAGCGTTTGCCTAATAGCCGTATCTGTGTTCTGTTGTATCTTCCAGCCTCAGTTTAAGTGGCAGCCTTGAAGCACGTAGGGATCAAGGACAGATAACTGGAGAGTTTTTATGTTGCCAGAAAGCTTCTAAACCACTCCTTCTCACCATGTCATCCTGAAGATAATTGCCATATGGCGTGGAAGTTATCACTTAATTGATCAAAGTGCTGCATTGCAATTATTCATGCAAGAGGGCTGCCTCTCTTTCTAGTAATTTCCTTTTATTTTGACCAGATTGCTTAGGCACTGTGCCAGCTTGCCTGCCAGCAACATTTGCGTGATTGATTTAGCCAAAGCACTAACAAGTCCCATGCGGAAGTTATGCCGAAACTGTAATTGCACTGGCTAGAATTTAATTTGATAAAATATTTCTAAACATGATCTAAGGAAGAGAGGACACAGTTTACCTGGAATGAGCCTTTATGCCAGATGTCATCTTGAAACGGGTCTTTATACACGAGCTGAGCCAAGGTTTTAGAGTTCTTGATCAAACTGCTGCATCCTTAGCAATGATCTATCCATGAGGCTTCATGCCATTTAGATGTCCCATGCGAGTCTAAATGCCTGTGTAAATTCTACTTTATGAATAGAAGCACGCTGTGTCGACCAACAAACAGCAGCATAACGTGCAGGATAATAGCTGCTATAGTCAGCTGTTAGAAAGCTGCTCCCGCCTAATAAACACCACACTTTGCAGCAGAAATAGTTTCCACGAGGCCTTTACTAAATAGACGCAACACATGGGACAGATGAGTGTAAATATGACTTCTAGAAATGCTGGAAAAAAAGACATGAGAGATCCGGGTTGGATCGTGCAGTGTTGGTCTCCTTAAGCACGTAACTGTCCACCTCACACCAGAGAGTGAAATAATGGGTTTATGAATCACAGTATGTGCTATATCCAGTGGAGAGCGCACAGCTATTCTGTGGTGACAGGGTGTCTTTTTATGGTCCAGTAATGATATACTCATGTCCATATACATCACAATTGTAGGCTGCAAAGTTGAAAAATGTGCACAATTCATTTAAAGTTCAGAGTCATTCAGTGGAAAAGAAAAGCTGACGAGTAAGCAAACAGAGTGTGTCCACACTTGTTATCTGTTACAATAAATGTAAACAGACTTATTAAAACGCCCACAATTATTTCGCCATATCATGAAGCAAATGTCACAGGATGTTTCACTCCACAAGAGCTACACAGGCAAACTTAAAATGTCTTAAGCTGCTTCACTTATTAGTTTTTATTTATTTTATTAATTTAATCAGCTGTTTGAAGGCAGCTATTGAAAAAAGCTTGAATGTTGCACAGCACATTAAAAAATAACATGGTGGAAATAACATGGTGGAAACTGAAATGTAGAAGTACGTTTAAAAGACAGAAACATTTACAGTTGAATGGTTCTGTAAAACGTCCTGTGCGTGAGTAACATGTCTGCTACTGTACAGTATGTTGTCCCTGTGAAAGTGCTATTAGTGACCAAGAGCTACTTCCCAAGTATGTCTTAAAGTTCAATGAGATAAGTCTACAGGTATGTATGACCACTACCTGCCAGGTCCAAATTAATTACTGCTGCAGCAGGAAGACGTCTTCCTGTGCTGGGCTTAACCCTGTTGTCACCCAGTTTCACTGTTTTCCAGTCATATTCCAGCCTCTGGGAGCAGCTAGTGCTGCATGTCAGTACTGCATTTGTTGCATAAAGCAGACTGCCTGACAACGGAGAGATCGAATGAAGATAAAATGCATTATTAGGCCGTCTCTCGCGTTTAGGCCTGTCTTTCAAAGTCAGGGTGTGATTTGTATAACAAGCCCGAGGACTGGATTAGCAATGATATATGCAGGATGCAGTGAGCACATGTAAATCAGATATCACTTAGATAGATCAGATAAATTATTATCACATTGGTCTTTAGTTTTGTGTAGAGTAGGGGCTTTACGTTGATTCAAAGACAGCTTCTGTGATAACGTCGTGACTCACTCACACGACTGAAGACGTTTACCCATATTTCCCACAAGTCATGTAGACACTGCTTTGTTTGATCTTAGGTAAGTGTGTGAAGGTCCAAAGGAAACAGGCTCCGGTATCAGGCTCCGACAGCAACAACAAGCACTCCCCCAGCAACAAGAGGAGCCTGGTTCCCAGCGCCGTGGCACACCGGCCCTTGAGAGATCGCATCATTCATCTTTTGGCCTTGAAGCCCTACAGGAAACCCGAGCTGCTACTGTGGTTGGAGAGGGAGCGAGCCGGTCCAAAGGACAAGGCTGACCTGACCTCAGTACTTGATGAGGTGAGACATCTGGCACTTTGCCTGTCAAACATCAGCTAATGATGAAATAGTCACAGACACATAAAAGAAATACCAAAGTATCTCACTTAAATGAGAAATACAAACGCTTTTAATGTCACTCGATACCATGCAAAGGCCTGAAACAGGAATTAGTCCCCAGCTTGTCAGTACGCTTATTTTAAGAATATACCTGTGTTCACAACATCTGAGTGTCCCACTGAAAGCAGCAAGAGGAGCCTGTGCTGCTGCTGCTGGCCGAGGGCTGTGCTTTAATTATCTTTGGAGGAGAAGATGCCACAGGGATCTGGCTGATTTCAGAACTGAACATGATTGTTTCCATCTGTATCAGACACAAATCAAATCCCGTTTTATATACTGTAGTGGTGGTGGACGTGGACTTGGGCGTGTGCTCTTATGATCTCAGCTGTAGGTTGACTGGTGTGATTCTGATTTATTAACACTGTGTGTTGTGTGCTTTCAGGTTGGTAAACTAAACCCTAAAGACCAGAGCTACTCTCTGAAGGATGAGCTCTACAGACACGTCCAGAGAGACTGGCCTGGATATCTGGAGGAGGAAAAGCAACTCATCCACAGGCTCCTTATCAGGTGAATATTAGTGTAATACTAAAATCGCGCTTTGCTCCAGTCAGACACTTGTATAGCAAATGTATAACTAAAGGGTTTGCGGGTTTTGTCGTATGCTACTGTCTGTTAATTTGTCTGCATTTACCACACAGAAGAAAGACTAGAATCAATCTATTTCATCTCACTCTTGGCTCAAAAGAAATTTCCCAAATTGTCCTTTTCCCAAAAAGTCCTTTTAAACTTTTGTAGACCCTTTTGGGCAGACAAGACTAAGGCATGGATGTGTTTTGACAGTGCTGGCATTAATAGAAAGAGGACTGTGAATTAATGTGGAAGTGTGCTGTGATCATGCTGAAAGGGAGCTTCTAAATGACTACTTCTCTGCACTGACGAATCTACTAATGGACACATCAAAGCTGAGGAAAATATTCCCTGCTCTGTGTTGCCAAATGGCATTAGCATGGAGGGGTTCAGAACAGTGAGACTGGGCTTTTCAGGGCGAAGCGTCCTCCCCTTGTATGCTTCGTCAGCCTGCCAGTAAACATGCAGGCCATGTGCTTCATGAGTGATTTGGAAAAGTCCTGTTGTGCTGATTGCCAACCCCCTCTGTCCACCACCCCTGCGAAGTGTAAAAAGCTTACAGTTGTAGTCATCAAATCATATGCCAGGCGTGATAAAACTGATAGCCTGTAAATACTGCAGGCTTCCTTCTTCCTTATGAATTTGTGAAGAGTTCTGAAGTTGACTCAGACTAACCGTATGATGAAAAGGGGTTGCATGAATCCACTTTTTTTTTTTTTTTTTTTTTGGGGGGGGGGGGGGGGGTGTACTGGCATCTGTTTGAGGAAGGAGCTGTAGGAAGCAGATTAACAGAGAAGGGGGGTTGGTCCTACTGAAGTCAAATCTGCAGCTATTGTTTTGCTCACTGGACTGTGTTCAGCCTTCATGGCTGCCTCCTGTAGATTGTATCACCGGTGACACAAAACTAAAACATACCACAGACACATGCAGAAAGCTTTGATTAAATGACAAAGATTCACAGTTCTGTCAGTAATTACTGCTTCCTTGGAAAAGCGGCTCCTTGTGTCTTCTCTAGAATCTGTTTGATAATAAATGATAATCATTCTTCCACTTACTCACAGGCTTTATGACCTACATACTGCCTCTTCCTGTTTAGCTTTACAGGCCATTTACCTCAGAGTTACTGTCCAACTGAAGATACCGTGTTCTTAATCTTCCTTCAGGAAACTTCAGCCACTCCACAGTAGCCAGCTGAAGAGCCCCCAGTCCAGCCATGCATTCCACAGAACTCCTGGAGACTCTCCTTCACGACTCAGTCCTGCCAAGAATCTCTCTGCGGTAATTATTCACTTTGAACAATTATATTTCCCTTATTTCTTGTATGTGTTGGAATAGATGTTATCTGTGCAAATCTTTGAGAAGTTAAATTGGCTTGATACCAAACAGAGCTCTAACTGAAAGCAAAGGAATAGTTTAGCGCTCTGGGAAATTCACTTGTTGCTTTTTTGACCTGAATGAGGTGAGAAGTTTGAACCTCTTTTGGGCTAAATAAGGTGCTGACATGACATGAGAATAATGTTAGTCTATGACGTGACGTAGGCATGTTAAGATGTCTAGCACACAAACCATGACCCCTGTCAATCAGTGTATTCTCTTTATTCTTCTAGAAACGCCCATTGCCCTCAGACTCATCCAACTGTCGGACACCCAAAAAACTAAGACTATTAGACCAGTGCTCGTCTCTGCAGTCGCCCTCTCATGGAGACTACACCACAAATGGTGCTTTTAACTCCTCTAGTCATGGAAACCCCACTGCACAGATCAAAATAGAGTTTGACAAACCCAACAATCATCTCCAAGGGAGCCTAAACGGCGTGTACTCGCCACACAAACTCAGCGGGTCATCTGCTATCCCTAAACTGGAGAGAACAGCGCCGGCTCCTACTGCACCCAGCCCCAAGCCCCCACACATCGAAACCTCGATTTGCACCGACCAACAGTTTGCCAATGGTCAACATAAAAAGAAGAGGCCAAAAAAGCACAAAGACAAGGAGCGAGAGCGTCTAAAGCCAGACTGGATAGAAACCAGCCCAGACCTCAAGCAGAACCAGCAAAATCTCAAAGGTAATGGCAATAAAGATATAAAATGTCCTCTGTTAAATGGTATGTCATGTATGCTATCATGCCGTCATAAATCAGTTTTATATTACTGGCTGGGGCCATGAAGAATATTAGCTTTTATATAGCAAATAAGAGTATATAACCTCAGAGTTGAGTTAAAGCTGCTGATGGAAGCCAACAAACACCAACTCATATATTCTCACTTGAGTAGACGACAGACTGGTTAGGACGGTAACTTCCACTCTGTGCTCTAGTTTGTTGATGATTGACTGTGGAACAGCTGGATGACCTACGGTCGAGCAAATCAGCAGGCAGCACTGCCTCCTGCTCAGGGGTGGCTGACGTCACAACTCGCCTTGGATCAGATCTTTTATCAGAGGCAGTGATAAATGATTCCATCAGCCTTTATGTGACGAGCACATTATCACATTTCTATTGCTTTGACCTTTTTGTTTTATGTGTGTGAATGTGCTTGTTTGTCTTATCTACAGACCATGAAGGAGGGAAAACACCTGTCAACAGAACCTCTGCAGAGGAACTGCCGGATTATTTAATGTAAGAATGTGCATTGTCAAACTGAAATAACATCATAGGGTTCACGTAATGTGAAATATTGAGCCCATTTGTCAGTGAGGAGTTTGCCAATTGGTCTAAATGACATATTGTGGCAAGAAACCTGCTAAGGCTTCAGCTTTAAGGTCTTCATATGAATAGAGTGGGGAAAAACATTGGTCTCAAAGATCTACTCTTTGTTTTAAAGTAAATGACTTTCTAGATTTAGACAGTGACGTGTCAAGCTTTGCACGCCACCGATCTGCAGTGCCACCTACTGGAATGATTAGGGACTCAACTTGGCTTCGCAAAGATCAGTGCTCTCTTTAATAAGCTTATTCCTCTTCTTCTCAGAAAATACAGCACCATAACAGCACTGGAGCAGCGTCAAAAGTATAAGGACGACTTCTGTGCAGAGTACGACGAATACAGAACTCTCCATGATCGGATTGGGGCAATCACAGAGATGTTTGTTCAGTTAGGCTCAAAGATCAACACACTCTCGCCAGGAACACAAGAATACAAGGTACAGTCTGGACTAGGAGCCTCCTACGACTGCTCTATTTCTAGCCCAGCACCAAACAGATACCTAACACCTTTTCTTTTGGTTTTTTTTAGCTTATGGAGGACCAAATACTACAGAAGTACAGAAAATATAAGAAAGTAAGGATTACTTTGTGTATTATTTAGTATTGTTTTTCAAAACAAAGCTCTATGATTTAGTCTTAATGGCATTAATATATAGCTGCTCAGAGAAAGTAAAAACCTAATAAAACAATTAACATTAAACATATACATCACTTCTCATGTTAGTCAAGGACATCACACAGTTGCACACACCCTCTTTATTTGTTGTGCAGCCCTGGTACCTGTAACTCTGCATAATCCTTTTATCAGTAGAACAGTTACACAACTTGTCGTGTTTTTGGCACATTTGCTTCATATAACAGTGTGCAGACATGGATTATACTGAGTGAAATGTGGAAATGTGCAGCTACTCATGAACAAGGTGGCATTGATCAGATCAAAACATATTTAAAGAAGGTGCCACTTACGCTCCAATACAAATCCAATATGAACCAGAGGACAGAAAAAGATGAGGATCAGAATGCAAAGTATGGTTCCTGCATGAGATAATGTGTAGCCCTGAAAGCTGACTGACACCCCTCTTTCTTTCAGAAGTTCCCTGGGTATCGGGAAGAGAAGAAGCGATGCGAGTACCTCCATCAGAAACTGTCGCATATCAAAGGCCTGATCTCAGATTATGACCTAGCACAGGAGCTGTCCTAGTAACGGGGCCGCTACCCTCAACAGGGCGGAATATGACTGGACCAAAAAGCTACTAATGGACCCATAGACTGCTCAGCTGGGTCCTGGAGTCGCTGAGACACTATTCACTTTACTACTCCTCCGAGTGTTAATGGAATCAAGGAGCAAGGTCCTTTTAAACGTGCGTTGAGACCACCGACTCGTGATCCAACGTGGCCCTTTAACACCATGGTTTCCAGCTATTATTATCATTGCTGTAATGGTTGGACTTGGTTCTGCTGTAAAATAGTCAAATGACAGAGCCAAAGCCAAATCCACTTTCCTGAGATGCAGATGTGATCATTCCAGCCTAACGCTTTTATTCTGTACCGTAACTTGTCAGAACTAAAAAGCTTGGATTTATAAAAAGTATTAAATTGATGGTACAATCACTCGAAGGGGAAACAAATACTAAGTCTATATATTTAACATAAAGATGGTTTTGTTATCTGCTAACAAAAAGTCATATATTGACAGTGCATTATTTAGTAGCTACAATGATAAGATCTCATGACAGTAATAAGGTGTTTTCTCTTCACATATCACAAGCCAACCGACACGTTTAATGCAAATTACACAAAATGCCCCATGCAGCCTATATTTCTAGAGGACTAGTATCTCAGTATATCACTGAAATGAAGTAAAGCTGTTGCTAAATGAGCTACTCTGTGTTCTCACCTAGAACCTCTGGTTGGGATCACGTCCCTTTAGGCTTTAATCCTAAACATTTATCTGCCAGTGTCCTGTTTCATTTCTAAGAAATGTTGAATTGCCACAGATCCACTCCTTGCAGTATACTAATGCAGGTTTTCAAGTAGTGCTTGTGCACGTTTAGCATCCGATTCACCCACACGTAGCCTACAGTACCACAACCTGCCTTTTCAACACGTCATGAAAATACAAGCAGTACGTTAAGTCTTCTGGTCACAGGTTTACTGATCTACAGTATTTACACTATAAATGAGCAAGTACAAGTTGCTTTGGACTTTACACACATGTTTAAAAAAATTACTCTTTATTCTCGTAATAACGCTTGTCCACACATTTTGATTTCAGCAACAATTACACACCTCAGTGTCACATTTTGACATTGTGTCTCTGCTGAATGTGAGAGAGATGCCTTTGACAAACTGGACTGTAATCTTTTTTTCTGTTCATATGCACACCAAGGGAACAAGGCAATGTGTGTCCGGTCAATTGGTTAAAACCACTTGGGTTTATTTGGCTGTAAGTAAGAGGTCGACCTGTAGGAGCTGCTGTGGAGCTTGTTTGTAGACGTCTTGCAGTTATTTGTGCCACAAAATGCAGAAGAAAAAAAAAACACTTCAATTAACGGTGGCCTAGGAAATAATAGGAGATAGAGATCAGATGCCAGTGTTCACATGTTCATCAATGTAGCTGTACTCACTGTTGTCTTAATGATGGGAAAAGGAAGTTTGCCTTAACATGTATGTCAGACCATTTCCAAGATCTTCATACTCCTGTTCTGAGATATTTACCCTGCACAGTTCTGTTATAGTCTTTTAGTTTGAAGGGAAAGTTCAGTTACTCTGTATTTGCGGTGCAACAGTTGTTCAATACGTTGTTTTTTCTTCGTGCATGTCTTTAAGTATTTTTTTTTTTTTATTTTAGCTTCATTTGTTGTATCATAATCTGTCAGATAATCATGAACTGTACAGTTCACTGCCCAATTTTATCAAGCAACACTATCAGAAGGAGACTTATTGTGGAAATATTAAAAAAAAAAAATCTGTTTTCATAGTTACAAATTTCACTGCTTCTTTCAGATAAATTTACTCTCGGTGTTCTGGGACGTTTGAAAGGTTGTAAAACTTGCAACACATACTTTGTCTTGGCACATATGAACATTTTCAAGGCAGTAATATTTATTAGCACTGACCATTGGAAAGAAAACTGTAAGCCCAGATGGCATTGACCACTTTTGACATTAAAAAATATCAAAGCTATAATGCTGGATTTCATAATGCTTTGCCGCATCTACAAACAGATTCTCATTACGTATCATTAGTGACTGCTTAGATCAGTTTTCAGAACCACCCCTCTTACGGTTCTTCTTTTGTCTATATGCATTTTGACAAGCTTAGCAAATGTGCTACACTAATTAAATCCTCTTGAGTTAATGACCTGTCAATATACTGAAAGCACTTGTGTTTAGTTCTGGTACCAGGTACTTCATCAAAACAGATACTACAGTACAGGTAATAAAGTGTTTCTTTCATTAATGGAAAGATAAAAAAGGCCATGAGACCTTAGAAGTAATTTACAGAACTAGTTCAACTTTTCTATAAAATAATACTGATCACCTGTAATCAAGCAAACTGCATTATGGGTAGCAGTACCTGGGCAAAATATTATCAGGCTACCACAGACTGATCATAGTATTATCAAGGTAACCAGCTCTGACTTGGTCTTCTCAAGCGCTAGCTGTGATGTTTTTACTGTTGCAACCACTCAATGTGCCTTTTCATTGAGAAAGCGGACACGCTCTGAATCCTTGTGTTTCACAAGAAAACTTGGACCACGAGTATTTCCACACAGTTCAAAGTGCTTTGTTCAGTGTTTTTCAGTTACATTGGGATGAAATGCCTTGTAAAATATTAAGTGTATGGGAACTAACATGGTAATGTAACTCAACAGATCATTTTCCTGTTGTGAGAACTTGGCATTATAAAAATACCAGGCTTTCCATCGATTTGTATGTTCAAAAAACCAGCTGGAGACTTTATTTCTGCTTTCAGGGAATCGTTTCCAAATATTTCAGGAGCTCTTAAAATCAGTAACTTGGTACTGGAAAAACAAGTTAATTTAAATGTGAACTCAAACATGTCATCAGTTATTAAACACTGAAATCAATTAATCTAGGAGAACAAATGTGTTTATTTATTGCTTTAGTTCTTTTGTGGAATTCATCTCAACAGTCTGTTTCTTCTTTCATTAAAAACTCTCAGTACAGTGAAAGGGAATTTAATATATTTTTGCAGTTTCTGATGGTGGATATTTTATCACTATGTCATCCTCCTGAGAGAAGCTTACAGATGAAAAAAACTTGTAATGTTGACAGCGTATAATTGAGAAATAAACCTTTTTTCAATTCAGTCATATGGTGTAATGTTTCCACACGAGGGCAGTGTTTCTATTTCTAACCTGAACCACGTTTGCAGCTCACCAGTCCAAGCGTTGGTAACTACCGACATTAAAGTACAAACATTGTTTTTAAAAACACCAACTGCACATCATATTTTAGTTTATTACTGTGTTTTATTAAACTTCTAATCCAATGTGACAGTAAAAGCATTTTAACCATCTGATACCTGTGACAATTCATTAACTAGAAGAAGGTTGATGCTTTCTACTTTAACCTTGTACATTTTAATTGTCACCAAGGTAACACATATTTATGAATAGGTTAATACATTACTTAATATATTAATAATTTTAAACAATTATCTCTGTATTTAAATGCTAAATAAATTGCATAGCAGTTTTCATTTTCATACCTGATCATTTCTGTGCTACTGACTGTCGCACAGCCAAAGTTCAGTACCTAGAGTATGAAAATTCATAAGAGGTCACATAATTCCCTGTAAGTCCTTAACAATGTTTTTCCTCTTTTTAGATCAGAAGTTTATTTCTGACTTGGATCTAAGAGGTATATTTAAAGCAGCATGAATCTAGAAATAAAGCCAACAGCAGGCAATGACACTACCCTGAATAATATCCTACAAACTACAAGACAGGTGCAAAAGTAGATGCTAAAATTGTACCAGTTAGGACAATAATTTCTAAACTACTGGTGTATGTGATGAAAAACAGGAATGCATAGTTTTTTCCTTTGGATTTCTTAATAAACAAAAATGTTCCCTTATCAAAAATCTGTTACAAAGTATCGAAAGACAGCGTAGTAGATATGTGCAAGGTCTTCCATGTTGTTGTCTGGAGCTTGGTGGAAACCACACACACTAACATCAGTGTTGCAAAACGTGCCTTTGATGCACTGCCTAATCTCTTTTGGCACCAGATTATCCCGAGTCTGCCATTACAGCTCCAGCTAGATGAAACAAAATCATTTTATAAACCCGTCATGATTCATTTTACCTGTAGTTAATCATTAAGGTTTACCTCAACCCTCATTATTATGGTTTGATTTTCAACTTGGGCTGAGCAAGGGTGAGAATACCAATCACTGAAGATACCAGACCACAGAATCCCACTACTCCAGCATTTGACTGGTATATTCCCAACGTGTCTAAAGGAATAAAAAGATCGCAAATGTTTTTTAGTGTATCCAAGGCAACAGCCGGATGTGATTTTAGGCTCTCCAATAGTAGGAAGAGAAAAGCATCCAGCTGAGGAATGACAGGTTCAGCTATTTCTGGACTCTCGCTGAGATGCTGATCCATTTTCTGTCTAAAGCGTTTATCTCTTGCTTTCTGCACCATTAACTGGGAGACTACGTAAACATCCCTGGTCAAGCTCATAACTATCGAGAGGAAGTAGCATCGAGAGGCATTCAGGCTCCAACGTTCCTTGTTGATATCACGGATAAGGCCAACACTTCTGGCCCAAAGCACATTGTCAAAGACAAAGTAGAGCGCCCGGTTGATGTTGGCCACAGTGAGGCACAGGCACAGCACTCGGTCAGAGAGTCGCATGGTTCGCTTAGCAGCCTCAATGGAATTTATTGTGTTTCCCAATCTGAACACTGACAAAGGAGGAAGAAAAGGGCATTAATGTAATAATCAATTTAATATGAAACGCCAGGTCAACATTTCATAGAAGCAGTCTCCTATGGTTAAGCAACATTTTAATCAACCCACAGTATTTTCCATTAAACTACACTTGTCCCTCTGAGGAAAAGACATTGTGCTCTCCCTTGTTTACATCCTCAGCTGTAATGCACCAATTCCAGCTGGTTCTCTTAATTGCATACTTTGTGGTCTGAAAACTTCACAAAGAAAGACATTAGTAATATCCACAATCTGAATCAGCTTTTAAGAGCTCTATTTTTAAACTGTCAACGTGTAGGTCTATTCCTCCCAAACAGAGACCAAGCTTAAAGGCAGGGGAGCCTGGATGCTAAGAGGAGATGCTGTCATCAAGTGTTGCACCAACCTCAGCCCAGAAGCCGCTCTACCGTACATGGAGAAGAAGCATTGCTCTCCAATGCTAAACCCTGCCCAAGTCTTGTGAAGTCAGTGTTTGAAAGTACAAAGTAACTTCCCCCAAGGTTGAAGTAAACCTCTGTGAGAACCATCTAGACCGTTATGATCACGGGGGTTACAATGGGTGCAGTGTCATCTGACACGCAAACACATGCACACATGCAGTGTGAGTTTCAGCACGCAGACGGCAAAAAGAAGTTGCTACAGAGCTACACATTCATCCAAAAATCTGGTCTAAACCCAGGGCCCGAAGTCAAATCAAAAGTAGCTCAGCAAAAATAGCAAAGTTAAGGCAAAGTTTTACATGTGCTATTACAAAGCACAGAATATAATCTGACATGGTTCCTTTATTTGAACACACATTAATGTGTGTTTAGATATATAAATATAGTGTAGAGAATACATATAAAGCTTTTTCTCCCCAAGGAGGCACATTAGTTGTTGAAAGGCCTTACATGCTTGTTTTGGGTCAAGACCATAAATGTTAAAATTGATCAATACATTTTTCAAGGTATTTTCAGAAACTCACTGGTTTCATCTTATAATGTGACAGACTTGCTCTTCTCTGGTTCTCTGATTATATGTGACAGATTTGCAAATGTTCTTTGGACAAAGCTCTGGAGAATGTTTGAGAGCTGACAATTCCAATTTTTAAACTGATGCAACAAAGTTAATGAATCTGAATTTGACTGATTAATAAATTCAAGGCATATACACAAGAGGACAGAATGTGTAATGCTTCGCCTGCTCTACGGGAACCAAGTTACATGAAAACACAATGGTGAGTGGTTTTAATTCGTGAACTGCACACTGTTACAACACACCTGGCAGCACTTCGTTCAGGCGGGGAAGACCTTCGGTAACGTGTCTGCCTCTTGTTTTATTTGGGAGCAACCAGCTCAATAGGCTTCGACAAGCCCTGAGTTTAGTACCGGGTCGTGTTATTGTTACACTCACATTTTCGTCCAGAACTCATGCTGACTTGCAGGCTTTTGAGTTTTTCCACGAGCTCCTTCCTCTCCTTGTTTCGGAGTAAATATATGGACAGGGCACACGCATACTGAGTAGCTCTGAAACAAATCAAACGCAGAAGACGAGGCTTGACGTTAGTAGCTTAACTTAACACAAATGTTAGTTTAATAAGCCGACGCCATTAAATAAGCTAACTTACCTGAATAGACGGTCTCTTCCTTGACTTTGACTTGTGAAGTTTATAACCGTGTCCATCGTTTATTAATCAAGAACACGTTGTTCTAGACGCCGTAGCTAGTTGTCGGACCGGAGCAGAGGCGAGCGCCACGGCAGCATTAGGCTAATTAGCTAACTTCTCGCCAACCTTGTTAGTTACTTGTCTCGGGCTGAATGTCAGCAACGACGGTTCATTCAACTCGAATAAAACACACACACAAATAACCTGAACGTGTCCAAACTCCCTCCACGTTGACACGACCACGCTCCCGCAGTTTCCCCCTCACTGCAGCCGCCGCATGACAGCTGACAGAGCGAATGTTTCCCTACGGACAGATTAACTAACGGACCAATGGCCGAGCGGGTTTTATGGACGTACCCGCGTTAGTATTATTACAACAATTAGACTGAAACCTTTGATTTTATTACATATTTCATGTATTTCATTTTAACGTACTCAAACAAAAAATGTATGTAGTTTCTACTCTAATTTGTAATCTGCTGGGTTGATTTCTGTCAATAAAAGTAATAAAAATAAAGAGTAAAATAATAATAATCTTGCAGTTAAAATGATCAACAACTGCCACAAAGTCCTTGTTTTAATGTCTCCAAAGGCAGAGGTTAATCACTGCATAGGCCATTATTCAAAAGCAGGAGAATAGCTGAGGTATTTTATGCATGATCTAATATCTCAGTGGAGATTTGTGACAATTCCCATCAAATGAATGAATGAGTCAGTCTGGCACTGGGAACCAGAGGCTAACTTTAATTGAAATGTGTGATATCCAGGGAGCTTTCCAGTGTTCTTTGCTTTTGCTGTAATAAGGGTGGGGTATAACATGTCAATCACACACAAAAGCAAAGTGATAGTACCTACAGCAAAATGCCATCCATCAAACCCTGTGCATTTCGAATCTTTTATCAGTCAGTTGACAGTTTGGGAAGAATTTTAATGGCCACAAAAGGCGAATGTCTCTTAGAGTGTGTGCATATATTTTATATGATATATTTGGAAATATTTTTGTGGTGGCAGCACCAGAGGATGGATGGATGGATGGATGGATCCTCCTCATGCAGCTGTGTAATGTGGACGCCTGCACATCCTCTTAAAGTCCAGAAGGCCTACAGTACATATTAAATTTATTGTGTTTTCAGACCAGGGAATACGTTTGTTTTTCTCCACTGATGTCACTATGGGCTTAAAGGTAAGTCTATTTATTAGTCAAGAATAGCTGGAGCTTTGTCTTGCTTGTTTTTAACTCCAAGACACATTTGTTTGTATTTTGAATTTCACTTTCTTTTTTACCTCTTTTCCATCAGAATTGGTGTATTAATGTTAGCCAACATTGCTTCTACGGGATAAGACATCTACAGACATTATGTTATGCAGCCTGAAAGCATAATCTGACTCTTGGTTCGCTTGCCTCTGACACAACAACATTGCTGGGTTGAGTTTGTAGTCTTAGCTTTCTTTTCAGTCTGTTGTAATATATATCTCATATAAAAATTGTGATTAGCCAGCATCAAGGGCAAAGCCACTGCTATGACAAGCTGGACATACAGGTGCAAGATTGCCATGTCATGCCTTATAATGAATTTGTAATATTGTATTGCTTTGAGTTGTACACAACAGACCACATAAAATCCTGTCATCCCTGTGACAGTGATTTAAATGTGATTGTGTCTAAATCCGCAGGCCCTTGTAAGGTCACTCTCATTTCCATTCAAGTGGTGGATTCACGGTCTGGGATAAAGCAGGTGGTCGTGTAAACCTTTCTGAAGCTTCTTTCTACATTCCCATAATGTTACTAGTTTGTCAGGACTGTCAGATTACTATTATCCATGAATCTTCAGCAAATGTCCCCAAACTGCCAGCATGTCCCACATCTCTGTACACTTACATAATGGTTCTGTCAACAACATTTGATTGTTCGCTTCAGAAAACTTTGCTGCATGTGTTTTGAATCAGTTTGTTTGTACCAGCTACAGTGTCAGCGGCAGAATGCAGGGGCACTGACTTATAGTTATTAACATGTGTTCATATGTAAATCCAAGTTTGAAACAACAGATCATTCCTTTGCAGAACCAAAAGCAAGAATAGGCATGTACATATATAAATTAATCAATAGAGCAGAGCAACAACAATGTCCTGAATACAGCAAACACATTTACAAGTATGTCAAGAGGTGGACAAAAAGCCTGAGAGACCATTTTTAAAAGTGTCAGTAATGGGAGCAGATCTGATGCAGTGTGGGAGGCGGATCCATAATAGGGGCTACGGCCTCAGGCAGCAGACCTCCTTTCAGCCTCAGCCTCCACGGTAAAACAGCAAAGAGGACCTGAGGGGCCTTGGGGTTGAGAATGAGCGTAGGAGTTCAGAAATGTAAGTGGGAGCCAGCCCATGAAACCTTTACACACAAGCAGGAGAAACTTTGATTGGTCGATCTGAAGCAAAAAAAAGTTAAGATATAAATATGTGTAAAAGACTATATGAAGAACAGATATGGTTTTTACAGTAGGTTTGATAGAGGGAAGAAGGTTTGTCAGAGCTCCAGTAGAAATAATTGCTGTCAGATCTCCTGCTTAAAATTAATATTTATCTGTTTTTTGGTCAAAAACTCACTCACTGACTATTTTAGCCGCTCATTCCTTGCAAGAGTCGCTCAGCTGACAGTGAAAGGCAGAGAGCACACCCTGGACAGGCCGACAGTTCGTCACAGCTTTTACACAGCCTGATAAATCAAACCTGATCTGATGGAAACACAACAAACACAGCAACGCTTGGGAACAAATATAATATGGGGCAAGATAAAGCCACAAAAAACGTGTCTTCTTTATGTTTAGTGGCATTTTATAATTTAAGCCAATAAATTGATTTGTATTTAAAATAAACAATGGTTAATGAGATATGTGTGACCATGGCAGATATCAGTGTTGTCCATGTCTGTGTGTCTCTTCCTGGTTCTCTGGGGAAGCATTGCCTTCTTCTTTTGTCTTCACTTGCTGAATGTCTGTGTAATGCAAACCAACATCCTGTAGTTTTCAGAGACCTCCCGGGAATATTTTATTCCCCACTTCTCCACAAAATGTTAATTCTGTCCATATTGCAATGCAGAGACTTTTTTAGATGTTAAAAGAATTGTCACATGTTCCCTGCCTTTTTTGGTCTGTTGTAGTAAGTAGCATCACAAAATCAGCAGGCGTGCTTTAAGTCCTGATGTCATTACATCCATCTTCTGCTCACAGTGTGCCTTAAAGGCAAAGAGGCAATATGTTTTCCTTCTTACCCCAGATTATTATTACATAACCCAAATAAAAGACATGCAGAGCACAGCAACAATGTGATGACAATCAATCAAATAAACAGTTTGCATTTTTTGTTGATTCTTTATTAAGAACAGTTCAAACAGAGCTGCGCTGTAATGGAAAACGTATTCATAACTGGTGGTTACAGTTATTTTCCAGTGATTGGTGATAAACAGTATTTCAGTAGATCCTGCGCTTGACTCAGATCAACTGCCTGAAAAAGCAGCATTGACACTGGGGCAGGAAATGACAAGACAGTCTTTTCTCGGTTCATCTTCCTGTTGACAAGGCAATTAACACATACAGAAACATAAAAGAGGTTGTCCTGTGCCTTAACTGGCTTCATGAAACACCACGTCAGAATTCCCCCTGTACATTTAAACCCACAGTCCTTGTAAACATCTGGTTTGTACTTTCAGCAAAGAAGCATCTTTTTCTGTTTTTTTAAATAAATTCAGTGTTATTTTAACATTTATATCAAAGGGTGATAAAATATCCAAATATATAAGAAGAACCTGGAGGAACAACGTTGGAGATGTGTGGAGCACGGACAGAGCAGAGGGCCAGGGGCAGCTGGTGAAGATCAGGTCCTGGCAAACAAGTTTTCAACAGTTTTGACTCCAGTCCCCCTGCCACCACTTCACACATCTCCAGTCCAGCAGCTACATCCACCCCCACACATTCACACCATCCTCTGCCACACCTAGCCCATCGTTACCAACACCCCCTCTCCCTAACTTCAGACCAGGTGAGGAGAGAACGGAGGCAGCTAAAGGTCAGGAAAGTCGCAGGTCCGAACGGCACGGTGAGAGCCACCACCTGGGCTTTAACAGCAGTAGAATGAAGGAGATGGTGACTGACTTCTGGAGGAAACCAGCACATCACACACCGGTGAGCATCCAGGGCTCAGAATCCGAGACAGTGGACAGTTGGGTGTTCACCTGAACTGTAGACTGGACTCACAACAGTGACACAACAGGACCTTCTTGCTGTGTGGCGACAGTGCTCGCCACCACACCACCGTGCCGCCCATGTACAGTAGCTTGTATTTGTAAAAATTAGCATAACGTATAACTTTCTTTGCACATGCTCCACTTTAATTCTTTTCCACCTTACTAATTGTTTGTAGCTGTTGTAACAATCTCATTTTTAAGATGCAATTTAATTTAATTTCAATGTAATTTGAAATTAAATTGTCATCACCTTTTGTCCTCCCACACACTGAACAAAGTTTTTAAAAGTCACAAGGTGCAAAGAAGTCACATATAGACGTTTTAATGCAGAGCTCATGGCCTTGTCTTCATCTGTTTTTGGAACTTTGTCTAATTCATCTGCAGCTGCACTGCAGTTTTTCATGAAAGGACATATTTGCTGGAAAGTCACGTATACCTCATAATCATAAAGCAAGAAGTGATTCAAACGGCACAGAGCACAATGGATATGTGGACAATTCACCCACAGAGAAAATGACTGAAGATTAGAAAGCCATTACGCTTGTGTGGCCGCGTCGACACTTAGCGCCAGCATTTGCATGGATGTATGTAAATGTATGCATTGAGATTTGATTGCACCTGTAAAACGCACAGGCTTTATTCAGGTGAGAATTTATTTGCTCTTTTACTATTAGGACACAACCACCATCATCATTTTACTGTGACCTTTCTATTGTTATTGCAAGATCTGATCAGATTCAGTATGATCTGGATGGAAGGTCTGTGTTGACATGAGACAGTGTAAAGAAAGAGCTATAAATAGAAAAGATGGCTGAATACTTGGGATGGCAAAGACGAGCAACTCTGCCCATGTCATTATAGTTTAATTACTATGAAATTTTTATTATTAAACAAAGCTGTTTGCCACTGAACAATTTAAATGCAGACGAATAACATAAAATGGGCTTTTAAAGGTTTTTCTTTACTCGGCTTTTTGTTATGCTTTGTAAACATTAAAGCTACAGGCCACAACGTTTCCTGTATGCTCTAAAATCTTAACGTGAAGAGGTTCTGTGCAGCGCATTAGAGCATCTTTACACACAGCAGAGCGTCATATTCAGATATATGTGTAATGTGAGTGGCTCCCACTCAGGCACACTACAGTCTGCACTTCACACTGACTCCATGGAGACCGTCTGGAGTCACTGCAGTCTTTCTGGCTCTATGATCTCTATGAGGTGTGTGTGAGTCACAGTAAAGCGACAGGTGACAACTGAAACTTAGAAGAAGAAACAAATACATCAGCTGAATATGAAGCAAAGAGCTGGTGGCGGTCAGTCCTCTCCAGAGCCTCTTTGAGGATTCACCAATCTTCAACAGGTCTTTGACCACATTCCTGATTTCTATTCACATTATCATCATCCTAAGTGGGCTTCACGTCTTCAAGTACTTCACAGAGAACTTGTTTGTCGTTCTGAGTGTGGTACAGGTGAATAAAGTGTTCCTTGTGTGGTTACCTAAATGTAGCTGTATGAATAGGCTCTTCCTTCATTTACTGGAATCTCATTCTGACTGTTTTGTGATAGATAAGGTGCAGAAACCTATGAGTTTACCATCAAAAACAAGTCAACTCTACAAAGGCTTTGACTTTCACGCATGAAAATCATAAGAAAAACACATTTCTAGTTTATCTAATTGATGCAAAAAGGTTATCTTCTAGATCACAGAAGCTGACACACAAAACAGAATCAACAAGGACATGTTGAATATATATAATATGTACATTCACATGTTAAATAGAACAGCTGATGTTTGGCATTGGTTTCATTTGTTTTGAAGATAAAGCAACATAAAGACAAAGTGATTTAAACAAATTTACAGAGGTGTTTTATTTCTAACCAGTGTTACAATGAATGATTTTCTGTTTTCTAATTAGAACTGGTTGCAGTTCTCATATGTAAAGGTTCTAAGATTCTCACCTACGCACATCCTACAGGTGTAATCGGGTAAGTTGTGTAGGTTAATGTCATTCTGAAGGCAGCACTTCTCTCTCTGATATAAGACACATTCTTAAATCAATTGTATGGTGTCTGACATATTACTGCTAACAGATAAGAAACACTCACTAGCACAGCGCTCTTATTTGATTAATGAGTGTGTGGTCATAAGAAGATTAATTGTAATCAGTGGAGTTCACGGTATCACACTTAATAATACACAAATGAAAAGACGATGCACGATGACCTTCTGTGTCAATCAGTGCAAATTTAAAATGACTGGTTGAGATGCATCAGTCTTATCTCTGATGGGGATGTGCTGTGTTTTATTTATAGTGAATGAATTAGCTAATCAATTAAACAACCCAGTGTTCAATAGACGTGTCAATCAATAAGCATGCATGTCCAGTGATTAATGTGATTTTGAGTTTTTCGAGTACGTTTGTGACTATTATAATATATAGTGAATAATTCACACTCCAAAGAAAATATATTGTGTCTATCTGGCTGTGTAGGATATGAGTAATTGTGACTAACATTGTCTAGTTGATTTTCAAATTGTCAGCTTATCACGTGACCTGATCTGATCTTATGTGCTGAATGCATGAAATAATAATAATAATAATAATAATAATGTTTGGATTGTTGTATACATAAAAGTGTAAAAAATACAGGAAGTTTTGTTACTGTTTCTGGCGGCCACACAGTCAAAGGACGGCATAAGTACTGAGTATGCTGTAGCTTTATTGCCTGTGGCTACGAACTCCAGGGAGAGAGCACAGGTGCAAACTCACAGACTGGCAGACAGGTGAAGTGAATACTAACGGAGACTTCAGTCAGTCCACGGGAACAAAATAAGAACGAGAAAGAGTCAAGTCTAAAGACAGACTGAGGTCAAAACATTGCTGAGAGGAACAACTGGGGCGATTAAAGTCCAGTGGGTAAAAAAAAAGCAAAAGACTAATAATTCTGGGCTGAAGATCCAATGACTGGCAGGTAACAGGAAATAAGACGAGATGAGTCCAAGAAAGAACTGTGGCCTGGACTAACAGGGACAAACAGGGACGAACAGGGACGAACAGGGACTGACAGGGACAAACAGGGACGAATAGGGACAAACAGGGACAAACAGGGACTAACAGGGACAAACATAAACAGCCAAATATAAACAAAAACAAAGCAAAGCATGATGTTGTCTGTGCTGCAACAATACTCCTACAGTTATTACATTCGCTACTGTCTGCAGATCTTTGTCCTGATTTCCAGGTAAAACAAAGTCCACCAGCACTCAAATTAAAGAAATGGAACTTGGGCACAACTCTGGACAAGGAAACAAGTGGCACAACATCAACAGGGAAGTAAAATAGAGGCATGGATGGATGGAGGAGTGAGTCACGCTCAGCCGTCCTCATCCTCCTCCAGCATTAAAACATCAAAGCCCACCTCTCTGCAAGCATCTGTGATCAGGAGGTCACTCTGAGGTTCATGATTTTGAGATGATGTTGAATCGTGAGTGGTTCAACGTCACACACATCGATGATAAGCATGACTCACTTTCAGCCACACTGTACATTTTCTTATTTTACACTGCAAAATAAGTAAAGCACATATTCATCAGCTAATCCAACCGAGGAACAAATTGTACTTTTAATTCTGGATGTGATATGTTTTTGTCATGAAATGCTATGACTCTCTAACTTCTGTTTAGAGGTTATAAATGGGTTATTAAGCATTTAGGACCACGGTGCAGGGAGGAGGACCTGCACTCAAGTTAATTGGCCACTTCCTAAAAATATTTTTTTAATTGAAAAGGCAAAGTTAGAAACAACAGACACACACAAAACCTAAAAATAAGCGGTAGCTTTTTTTCTGTCAGAGGTGAAACACCAGTAAAACATAATTAAAGTAAACACAAAAACAATAAACTCTCATTTAAAATGAATTACTACAGTGAAGAGCCAGACGGAACAGCTGTGGCTAATTGTCCTGAGACACGAGGCAAAGGTTAGTGAAAGCCGCATGCGGTCCTGCTGGGTAAGGATCACCACCAGGATCATTCAGTGCAGCCCTGCCTGCTGGAGTTCACCTGAGACAGGAAACAGATCACACATCTGAACACATTACACCTCATTGAAAGGAACAACCATCCACACCTCGCTTAAAGCGACTGACATGCTGGTCTCAAGTCTGAGGCAGGCGCAGAGTCAATAACCTGCAAGTGAAAGTGAAGCAGAGCACAGCGAGTCTCAGAGCGGCCCAGGGCTTTGGCTGTTTTACATATCACAAACAACATTCTGTGACTTTTGCAGTGTATTGATGCAGAATTTCATGATGAAGTTTGTTTGCGGAAACTACTTTCTGTAAAATCAAGTCTCAAGATGTGATGATTGTTATTATTGTCCGTTGATCCTCGAGCATTAAAGTCCAAATCCAGTGAAAAATCACACACTCTGAAGAACTTGAAACTGTGGCCTCGAATGCAACAGCACCTTTAAACAATTGGAGTCAATTACAGTTAATTAATCATTGCTGTCATTAATTAGATGGCTCTGTTTGTGGATGTGAGGAATCCTTTGATGCTTTGTACTGTTGCATGGCATGTTGTGAAAACCTGAATCTCAAGTGTTCCTCTTGAGCTTCAGCCATTTGAACTGTGTATTTTCTATTGCTTTGTATTCTGTTGAATTCATATTAGTGACTTGGTTCTTCTCAGGTCAGATCAGATTGAACCAACCAGACGAACTCTGTGCGCAGTGGGTTAAAACATACCAAATATTTTGCATATAAAAACGAAACCCAGTAGTTAGAAAACAAAAAGCGCAGACCTGCATGATTTAACGTTCAGTATTTACTGTGTCTGTGCAATTGTTCAGTGAGCCCTTCAGGTTCAAACTGAATGACCTTAGGCTGGTTCATAGCCAGGAGCAGGAAGGAACGAATAAAGGCCTAGTGAGAATTCAGGAACAAAAGAAGTCAAAAAGTCTTGATGGTTATATAGATTTCTCTATATGATTGTTGACAATCCCTGTGTGAGCTTCTTGAGGTCTACCAGAGGCAGAGGGGGCTTTTTTCTGAAATCACTATAATCTGACTCTGCTTGCTCTCTGTGATGAGAGAAAAATCACTGGTGCTGCTCCTGCTGCTGTGCAGAGCAATTTTACTTGGGCCTTTTTATTGTGTTGTAACATCGGTAAAAGTTCCTTCAGACGATGACATTTTAATATCGTCAGTTTCAGCATCGGTTGCTGCTGCTGTTGCTGCTTGTGGGACCCATGTGACTGGTCCACTCCCATTATTCCATCGTACAGCGAGCCAGGGAACGCTAGGATGCACATCTGAAGACACGGCAGGTGAGTTGCCTTCGTCCAGGGTTTGGTTTATAGTGTCACTCAGCAATAACGCACCCTTAAGGTCAATCCGTAAAGGTGAGTGAACTGTACCTGCTTTTGTAAATACCTGCATCCTGTCAGTGTCACAATGTGGATATGGCAGAAGTATATTCAGTCCTATTCAGGTCAGACTATAATAATACTATTGTGACACAGTGTGTGTGTGAGACATACGTTGTGTTCCACCAGAAAGAGTTAGTGAGTGTGAGGGAGAATGAAAATAGTGGTGTATTCAATAGTTCATTTTCACATGAAGTCACACTCCAGTCTCAGACAATGGGTTTGATGGCACCAAATGCCGAATGTCTTTTCTAGGTTTTGCAGCTCTGCCTAATTGGTAGAACAACACTTGCACACAATGGGAGAAGAAACACACAACATCTTGACACAATCTTTTCTTTTATTCCAATGTAGACTGGACTCGCTGCCTTGACAGTTAGCGTCCATGCTAAGATTAGGACGGCTGTGAAATGTCCTTTGACCACCATATAAATTCAGTTTCCTTCCTTTAATGCAGCATAAGCATAAGAACAGACAAACACAATGCCAACGACATAATAAAACCCACGATTAATGCAACCCACACTACAGTTCTATGTTACAAAACCCTAATAATGACTCACAGAAATCACTTTATTGGCAGTCACCACGGAGGAAGAGACGAGTTCTTACTGTAGCTACAAGCAATGTTTAATCTGACTAAATCCCCAATTAGACAAAGAGAAGCAGTGATTAAATATCGTTCCATTCCATAAGGCCTTTTAAAAACTCTGAACTTATTGGCTCAGAAGTCTAATAGTTCACAGGAACTGTGGCTTTTACTTTGCATGGGCCTGAGATTGGGCTTCTCAAACACTATCTGACTGCAGTAAACCTGTGCAACATGGTTTTAAGGTAGTGGTTACGCTTTTGTGAAAACTGCTTTTGTTTTGGAGCCAGTGATCTCTACCCAGATATCGGGTAATAACGTAATACTGCTGCATCCATGTTCACATTTTGATGTGTGCTAAGGATGATGATGTATCACACACACACACACCGGCGTTACTCCAGAAGCAGACAGTCTTCAGCTAATAACTACTGTACATAAGATTACTGAGCTCACTGCTTGTGCATCACTGTGCAAAGAGAAAACGCCAGCATCATTTATTTGTCTAATGAAGTCATCCAGCACACATTACAACATCTTACAGAAAAAGAGAACTGCTATATAACTGCTGTTGTTATTTTTTGAAGACAGCTGTTAAATTAAAAAGACTTCAAATCTGCATTAGGGTTAGCTTGTTAATTCTTCAGTCACAAAAAGCTCACAGTTCTCAACGTAATTAATTAACATTAATTAATTAATAGCATTAATAAAATAGACCAAGGGGCAACTTCAACACATCAGCAGCATGCCGTGCAAAACGCATTCAAACAAATACTGTATGTCATAACCTTCATTTAAAAGGTTATCATCACCAAGGATGGTCGTCACATAATCGCTTCTAAAATGATCAAATGGCTTTTATGTTGTGCACAAAGCACCATGAGTGGTGTTTTACAGCAGTTTGTAAACACGGACAAAAGATAACACGTTAAAATGTTCAAACATCCAAATGGCGAAACATCTCATTGATCATCAGCCGCACATGGTTTGGTCTGTGTGTTGTGAGCTCCAGACTAGAACTACCTCTCAGCTTGTCAGTGCATCACTCACACCTTGAGTCACAGACTGGGAACTTTAAGCCCACTTGTCACGGGCACAGCCTGATTTCACTGCACCCGCATGTGTCTACAGTGAGCTTTGTCTCTGTGGGACGCACGGCATCACAATGAGTTTGCAAATGCTGCAGGAGAGCAACGGCATGCGTCACTCATCGCGCTGCGTCCTGTCACAGTCGGATCTGTGGCTTCCAAGAGCCGAGTGTGACAAACATAGTGTGGGATGAACAAACAGGGGCCGAGCTTTAGCGTTCATTACACAAATGGAACAGAAACGAACAGATTCTTCTGACAAAAGACCACAGAATTGTTGTTGTGCCTCAGAAAACTGAACCAGCTGTCATCTTCTGCGAAAGACTCGGCTCAGCTATGGCTGGGAGCGTAGATTCTCTACCTGTTATATCTTGCTTACTGGGATGATTGGCCTCGAACCACTGTTTGTGCTGCCGCTGTTTCTCTCCTGCTGGTCTGTATTGTGACCCATTCTGTGAGATGACAAACGAGTCATGTGTATGAGACAAGTGTTGTTTTCCGCATCAGACTGTGTGTTCGAACCTCGACAGAATCTCATCAGGCCTTGGTTGAGATGAATGGTAAACAGACCGTAAGTGATGGGGTCGAGGCAGGCGTTGAAGAGGCCAAAGATAAACAGCATGTGTGTCAGCGAATGTGAGACAGTCTCCTCCATCTTTTCAGGAAACAGCCAGTACCAAAGGCCAAGCAGATAGTACGGGGTCCAGCAGATGATGAACGACGTCACAATGACTATACTCATCTTCAGAGTTCTCATCCGAGCTTTAGGTATGTTGTTGTGGGAGCGGCGGAGATGAACATCTCTGGACAGCACTGGAAAAGAAGAGGAGACACTCCATCTGTCACGCACTGCACACTGAGCGTCACACAACACAGCATGACCGCAGGCTTTACAACAGCTCCACTTACGGCTGCTCCGGGCCATGCGGCTCGAAATCTCAATCAGAATTCGAGTGTAGCAGAAGATCATGATGATCAAAGGCAGGAGGAAGAGGCACACAAAGGTGAACATGTTGTAGACGGTCTCCTGCCAGTGCTGGTCAAAGCTGCCATGGGTGGTGCATTGAGTGAAGTTCTCCGGGACTGTGATGGTCACATTGTGAAATATAAACATCTGTACGAAAAGACAGGAACAGAGCAGCTTCAAGTTTAGTTTTCTATTAATTAACAGTACATATAAATTCCCTCATACATTCGATTTAAACTGGGCCGTTAGCAGAAGTAGTAAAGTAGCAAATAGACTACAAAACAGAAAACTGCTGTCACAGCTGAATACCTCATGTGCTGAGGTAAACTGAGATGTGAACGGCCAAAAGGGGGCCAGCGCTTAACAAACGAGGCAGCAAACATGAAAAAAATAAATAAAAAGAAGCAGAAGCAATTGGAAGGTTACACGCTGCAGACATTATTCCACGTTTCAGCACAAACAAATCCTTACGCGAGCTCAGAGAACACACCGTATGTACGATCGTGTCTGTGTCAAAAGGGCAAATACAAAATATGCAGCCATGCTGAATTTAGTATAACACAGCTTACATCACAGCTCGTGCGTCTTAAGCCCTGCACGCAGCAAACAGCTTGGGGGAGTAGACGCATGTAAAGAATATAAATGGAGCCTCTTATAGTTCTTTCCCATTGCGTCGCTGTGACAAGCTTCTTATTCTACACTTACCGACAGTGGCACTTGATCTGTTTACATAATCTGCATCAGTGTGTTCAAACATGTAATTGGATCACAAATTAAAGCTCTATGTGATTGTCTCCTCTTTATTTTGCATATTTTAAGCCTTCAGTAGTTTTATACACATCCCCCAGGTTTGTTACAGCAGCATCTTTCCTGGCTTCAGCCCTTGAATCACCACATTTTTCCTGGTGACACATATTGATTTTAAACATCAAACATCCACAGAGGCGATACTGATAAATCCACTCCTCTGTATAAAGGTGACTTATCTGCGTCCACCTGGGCAGATGCACGGTTCCTCGCGTGGCTCAGCTGTTGTATAGCTCACCCTCATCTATCGCTGACTGTGGACTAAATGTCAACACAGCCGGCAGCAAAACCCTCTTACAGAACATTTCCACTGTCTTGAGATCCATTCCACGCCCTGTGAGGTCCACGCCATCACCATCAAAGATTTAAAGCATACAAGTTTATGTAACACTCATATTGCATGTTTTCATTTCATCATGTCGCCGATTGTGGCCAGTTTGAGATGCAATTTATTTTTGCCCTGTATCTGTGACGCACAGGAACGTGTGCAACAAAGACATAATTGTTACCTAAACACTGAACTTCACACTGTTCTGATTTATATAAAAACAAGCAATTAGGCATCCAATTGATTGGAGGAAGCCACCGGCTGTGTTTTTTGTCTTTGGGGTTGGTTTAATTTGTTTGCAAGAATTGCAATTACTAGAAGATTACATGACGTGTGGCGAGCCCATATTTCTCGTGGGGTGTAGTTTTAGTCGCTCACACAGCCTGAGGCTTTTTCTGTCCAGTGGAAAGTATTAAGTGCTGGTTTCTGAGTAGGTGGGAGAGGAACAGTGTGTAATGGAAAGGTGTTGGCAAAAAATAGGAAGTGGAACGACAAATGTGATCACTGACCTCTTTGCATGTAACATTACTTGAGCTATGGAAGATTGAGGGAAATGTGACAGGAATGAAAGACAATACAACTGGTAACGTTTATGACTAAAGATAAAAAAAATACAGACAGACAGGAAAACTGTTCTGCAAGACGGCGAGTGACAAACCAGGAAGAGGAGCCACTGAGATACAACGGGACCAGATCAGCTGTGGCAGGAACACACAGTAAAAAACATGATTTCCTTTATCTCCTAAATCCGACATTTCTGTTCTTGCTCATCCCTTTAGATGTAAATTGCTCAGCCTGTAAATGTAAATGGCATCTTTTCAGGCCATTTCACTCTTTCCTAACACCAATTAGGTCTGCATGAATTACTCAAAACGGAAAGATGAGACAAGGTTTTTGTCATTTATGAATCTAAATCCTCTTATTGTTACTTGCAGCAGACTGAAAACCACCATTAAGCATAAGCAAAGAGCAGAAATACATCCCAGCGCCGAACAGAAATGTGCCTCAAGCCTCTGCGTTTCAGTTTCCACTGCACAACTTCACCATGACGTCATCATTAAAATAATAGCAGACATAATACCCCATGAGCAAGCGTTCCAGTATAGTAGTTGTCAGTTGTGTGTATTTGAAAATCAGCACAAAGCACTTTCATCACAGATGTGTAGTTTTTAAGTGTTTTTAATGATAAAGGACCTGCTGAGCACAGATAATTGTTTTTCTGCTGATCTTATACAGAATATTCCACCACTGGGTTCGGGACAGGTCACAAACTTTCTCCTCATTTCTCCTCAGTATTTATGAGGCTTCTTTTCATGTTCTTCTCAGCGTGTTCTCGAACACCAGGCATAGTGGCAGGTTTTATGCAACGTCCTTCACGTTGCATTGTGTCCTTGTTCCTAGTGGGTCTCGTAACCACTGCAGCTTCTCTTCCTATTTTCTGTAGTATACAGATGCTCAAAATTTGGTTTGGTTTGGTTTGGTACAACTTCTCTCCACTGATAAAGTAAGGAGTTGTTCATTTAATTACTGATTTCCAAGTGCGGCAAAAAGCTGCTAACATGATGTATGTTTACTAATGACCTGGCATTATATTATATATATAAAACAACAGGCGGAGAATCCAATTACACATCATTAAAAAGACAGATTTACACATATTGTCATGGCTTGTTCATATGTGTGCAGAGTTTTTCCATAACTACAGTAATGATTGTACCCGGTGCCTCAAGACGTCACATTCACGCATTGATGCTACATGAAATCTCCCAAAGCTTTGTGCCGGGGACTGTGAGGATCTGTAAGCAGTACAGGGAGACACTGCAGGGCTCTGGACTACCTGTGCCTGTACAGCCTGACTGGGCTGCAGGTGCTGCCTCAGGCTAGTGTCAGGGACGCCAGCAAAACACAGAGAGACAGAACATTTGTCTGCGGCCACCACAGCCACGTGCGTTTTGTCGTTTCTGCCTCTTCATTGCATCTGTTGTCACTTTGCTGTCATTTGCAACAAATGAGGTGAAACTGCTTCACGATCTCTTGAATAGCTGGATTGAAATCCGCGAAAAGTGCCTGACTTTGTGTTCTGCTGTGATGATTCAGTGTTTCTGGCAGTTTTGAACACATACTGATGTAACCGCACAAAAAAGCTGAATAACAAATATGCTACTCACCGTGCTTTGTGGAAATATAGATGAACAAACTCATTCAAATATGGATGAACAAACTCATTCAAATATGGATGAACAAACTCAACTTAACTTTTGATCAACCTTGGCTTCAAGCTGCGAGGACGGACAGGGCAGCCAGTGAACGTGGCGACAGGGTGAGGGAGGGGGTGAGTGATAGCTGCTGAAAGTCGAGGCTCAAAAAGCAGCACGACTCTTGTAAATAATGAAGAGCTTTCCTCTTCATCTCTGGGGACTTCAGCGATGCATGACTTCCACTGTGGCAGCTCCAGTGTGTTATAGACGAGACAACGGAAGTTTGGACTTGTTTGACAGTGTCTGCTGTGCACTGGTGCAGTGCAGTATGTGACAGAGGGCAAGGCTGCAGGAGACGCCACAGTTTGCGTCCCAGCCCCCACGAATAACCCAAATATTGACCTCACTGCACAGCTCCTGTTACACCAGTGTCCCAGTCCTCGCTTTCTTTCTGCACATGCATTTCACTAACTTCTTACAATTCATTTTCAAATTAAAGTCTTATTATTCTAAATGTTTTCTTTAGTGACACTTTTGTGTAGCTGCTGTAACGTGTAACTGAATTTTCTTGAGTGGGATCAATAAAATGTCGTCTAATCTTATCTGCTAATAACGCAGACGCTGAGGCAAACTCTGACTCAACCCTCCGACCTCTGGAGTCTTCTTCTGTGTTTGTTGTTGTTCTCGTCGTTTGAATATTCTCCTGGTTCTCGTTTGTTTGAATTTTGCTCCTTGTTCAGGTTTGTGTCTGTTTAGGTTTATGTTTGATTCTCGTTTAGATCACTGTTGGGTTTGCTTGTCGTTTGTAGTCACCTGTGTTAGTGTTTAGTTCATGTTTCCGCCTCAGCTTGTGTTTGTCTTTGTGTGTCCATGTGTGTGGATATTAAAATATTAGTTAACTGTCCTTTCATGAGTGTCTGTGGGTCGTGCACTTGGGTTCTCCCCTCCTTAGTTTGTGGGCGTTAGGCCCTAGGTTGAGCAGCGCTGTCAGCTTTGGCGTCAGTAGGTGGTGACAGTGTTTACTCCCTGTAAGTTCTGGAACACTTTAGCATATTTTAGAGTAGATTTAGGTATTTCGGGTTCGGGGTTTGTAACATCATAAGCATTATTTGAAAAGCCTGGAGACCATTCAATTCTTATTGGATGGCGCAATCTCTGCTCTTAGAGAAAAAAGCTCCACTAACGAAAGATTTGTGCCGTTGACTTTCCTGTCACCACTTCGATGCAGCTCGGTTTACACTCTCAGTAGCTGAATCCAGGCCGTGTCAGATGAAATTTAAAATGCGCTATTTCAGGCCCCATCACATGCTGGGTGGCATGAAATGTGCAGCGTGACTTGTTACTGTAGACAGTGAGTGGCCATGAAAATAATGAAGGTGCACAGCAAAGAAGGACAGAGATCACAATTACAATTTTTTCAGTTACAGTAGATGATTAGATGCAAAGCTGTGAAAGAAGAACAGTGAGTGCCTTCAATACAACAGACCTATAGAAATGGTTTAATTGGACAATTACAGTCATGTCTAAAGGTTTTTGAATGAATGTTGGCATTCATGTGACCTGATGCATTGTTGCAAAGAAACTGAGTGATGTCAAACCACACGAAGTGTCTTCAATGGCCAGGATGTATGCTCGCATTTCACTAGAAGCCTGCATGCAGAGAAAATAGTCACAAATAAAATGAACGTATACTAGACTACATTTGAAGGTTACAGTGTTACATTGTGTCAATGGTTTATGATTCATGTCTCTCATTTTCCTATGACTGAAACAGTGAGTCATTAAAGTGGGCACTTGCTCAGTGAGCATCATCCTGTGTATGAGTGATACTCCCAGAAATAAAGCCTCAGGTATGCTCTCTGGTGCTACTTCTCCATTAGTACATACACGCGAGACAGTAACGCATCACCCCTTTATGTATGTTTCACTTGTTTACCCCAGTGCGAGCCATAAAAACGTATGACTAAACAAGAAGAACAACATGGATCTCTGACATGATTCATTGACTCACTTGTTCAGAGCCTTTCTGATTCAGCATCTCTATAGCTATAAATAAAATCGTTTTTGGAAATATGACCATTATATCAATGTTACATATGAGCCAGGAAGCAGGTTTCTCTTATAATACCAATTTTAGTTTTCAAGGTTTTATCAGAAATTCTTATCACTCCGTCTATATGGAAGGTTTTGATCATGACCTTTGCCGAGGTTCCGCTGAATTAGGTTTAGGAAATTAAAAGGTGATTTTACAGCTGATTAGGTACTTGCTGATCATTTTTGATATTTGCAGACCTCCTGAAACCCCGTCAGGTCAGTGATCCCTGGACATCAGAAATCTAATTTCATTAATGCAGCTGCCTCATCTGAGCTCTGCACCTCTAATTAAAGTTATCAGTTGCTCATGTGTTGTTTAGCAACCAGGGGGGAGCAGCGGTGCGACGATTAGTACCGTGAACTCACAGAAGGACCTGGGCTGGAATCCAAAGACTTGCAGATGCTGCAGGTCAACAGCTGACTGTAAACCTGAATCTGAGTGGAGGTGTGTCTGTGCACGTCAGCCTGTGATAATCTGTCCAGAGTGGCTCCCGTAACGCTTCGACCCTTGAGGAGCAGGAGGAGGGATGGACGGACACAACAAATGATTTAGGCCTTGTTTTGGGGTTTTCTGTATTAAGAAAAAAAAAACTCTGTATCCAGTCTTTAATGATTAGCTATGAATGACTTCATTTAACCCCGACATTGGGATAATAAAACAGAGGAAGGCTGCGTCTGTGCTCTTTCAGGTATGTAGCAGCATATTTTAAGCAGATGTACCTGAATGCTCCTTCATTGTGTTTCCCTGTGCACTGCACAGAAAAATGTAATTAACCTGCATCAAGCAAAACAACCTGCATGCCACACTTTTATAAAGCAGGAAAATTGGTTATTTTTATCAGCTGCATTGTCTGTAGTTCTTCACACTGTGATATTACTCACTCACTATTATAATATTTCTCAATGATGGCAGATTGGGAGAAAAAAAATAAATGAACACTGTGGGAGGTGTAAGACAAACAACTTCCATGCAACACGCAGCGTGGTGTGAGTGTGTGAGTGGGTGTGGGTGGCACTTCGGGTTATTCGACGTGTCGCCCTACCTGTGGGAGCGAGAGGATCACACTCATGGTCCAGGCCACAGTCAACATGATTTTACTTTTCCTTTTGGCCTCACTGATGCCCAGAGGGTTGAGGATGGCGGACTGTCTGTCCAGGCTGATCACAACGGTCACAAAAGCGCAGGAGTACATCGCCACCAGCTTCATGAACATCAGCAGCCTGCAGGCGGCGTCTCCCGCCTGCCACTGCACCGTGATGTTCCACGCCGCGTCCACGGGCATCACGATGAAAGTCACCAGCAGGTCCGCCACAGTCAGGTTCATTATCAGGATCTTGACGTGGGACTTGCGCTTGCCGCCGTTGCTCGCAGCCCACAGCACAATCAAGTTGCACACGGCTGACACCGCGCACAGAATGAAGGTGATGATCACCCTGACTTTGGCTGCGGTGGAGAAAGTGGGCAGCTGGAGCGTGTCTCCATCAGCGCTCTTATTGCACGTCGGGGTGGGTCCTTGGCAGCTGCCATTCACAGTCTGGTCCGTCAGCTGATGGAACATAATGAACCTGGCGGAGAGCGCAAGTGTAGTCCAGCAATTACCCCGCGTCCACCTGCATCTCCAGCTGTAACGTCAGTTGTGCCAACAGGGGGAAGAAAGACCCTTGATTTACTTTTCCATTTCTGCATTTGTATTTTTACGCAAAGAACAAGAGTGTTGTGCCATGATTACGCGTCTTCAAAATAGCTTCCCTGCAAACGCAGTGTCAATTAAAGAGCAGGCACCACATAAAGCTCTGAGCCAAAGATGCTCGTGGCCCCTGCATGATCAAACTGGAAAGGAAATAATTGGAGGCGTCAGAAATACACTACAGCACCGGTGAGAAAGCGACAGAGACGCGCACTGGCTGAACTTCTATCCTCCCTCTCTTTTCATTTTCTCACGGCTTCACTGTCGCTGCTTTCTTTCAGTAAAGACAACTGATTCAATATTGTTGCAAATAATAAAGAGTGAAGAAAAAAAACACAAGAAAACCTTTTTCAAGGGCAGACATAAAAGCTTACCTGCAATTAGGAGACGTCAGGACGCGCAAATGGGCTCTTCACTGAGCGGCTTCTGCTGCGGACACTGCGGCTGTTCGCTCAGTGTCCGCTTCTTTCCTCCGCACTGACGCAGAGCGACACGGGACGGTATCAGTCGACAGATGAAACACCCCCATAAACGACACAGAGCCGGGGCTGGACAGGCTGCTGCAGACCTGTGGCAAAAACAACATGGAGTGTGTTGAGCGCGGGTTATTTAGGAGCAGCCTCCATTATGAAACACGTTATTTTCTCTTCTGCTTTCCGCCGACTTTATGGTTTGAATTAAGGGTTTTCACAAACGAGAACTAGAACATTTTCATCAGACCAATATTTAGCGTTTTGCAGGTTATTGTAAGACTTGAGTTGCTACGGCCAGAGACTGGGAGCAGAGAGCAACTAAGGGAGCAACAGATGTCATGAGCTTGTTGATGACAGACACTGGTACCAAGGAGGAAACAAGGTGCACACACACACACACACACACACACACACACACACACACACACACACGGTAACAGCTGCTTATGCAAATTAATTCCACTAATGAACTAAAAGAAGGTTATTTGTTGAGTGTAGATGCAATAACAAATATTACAAATAAGTAACAGTAGAGTCATAAATGGTTACAGTTTTCAGGTTTGATGGTGGTGATAATTCATCCAGACGTGTTTTCCCACAGAATGGATGGAATGGAAGGAAGGACTGTTGCTCTCCTGCTGCGCAACCTGACACACTTTCATGAATAAGATGAGAGAAAGCTCATCTTAATCTTTAGAAATTTCCCAAATGTTGTTCTGATTAATTTTTATATATTATATATTTCCCAGTACCAGTCATCAAAGCATCTCATTCAGACAATAACCTTCCAGTCTTAGTACTTTGTGTGCAGCTGCCCATAGCAAATTATATCCTGGCGTATCGACTGTAATGATCAGACCCTCAAAGTTCATCCTGCATTTCTTTTGTGTCTGTGTGTGTTTGGTTATATTCCAGTGTCTTTGTTCATCTTGTGTGACTTGGGTTTTGCCTCAGCATTTGCATGTTTTGTGCTCTATATAAACAACAAAGTGCTGAAAATCAGTGGAGGCCATCAGCTAAATTTTGATATGATGCCCAGTTTATTTAGGGGCGGCAGTGGCTCAGAGGTAGAGCTGTCGCCCACCAATCGTAGGATCGGTGGTTCGATTCCTGGCTTCCCCCAGTCATGTGCCGAAGTGTCCCTGGGCAAGACACTGAACCCCAAGTTGCCCCTGGTGTGTGAATGTGTGTGTGAATGGGTGAATGTGACGCAGTGTCAAAGCGCTTTGAGTACCGATAGGTAGAAAAGCGCTATACAAATGCAGACCATTTACCATTTAACAGATAACAAGGCTCTGGCCACATCAGGGGACGTCTTTTAAAAGCCTTTCCACACTGTCGCACTTCAATGTGCGGCGTAAACAGGCAGTCACAGGGGAGAACCCGATTTCCATGTGGGGATGGCGGTTTAACGTTTAACCTCTGCTTAGCTTCATACCTTCACACGTCTGGCCTGCTACCGCATGAAGACGTGACTGTCGAACAACAGCTTTTTATTAAGCTACAGTAAAGAACGACGGCTGTAGTCAGAATGGGCTCAAACAGGAAGGAGATCAGACGCAGTGTTGGCATCTGCTTTCAGTACATGAAGCAGAAAACGTTGCAAGCGCTCAAAATCGCAAAGTTCTAGCTAACAGTTGATTAATGACAACAAAAATTATAACCCAAGCCTTCGATGTGGGAGACGTTTCGGAGACAAGGTTGCAGCCCCCATTCGCTCTTAATAACCAGGCTACTGCGAGAGGGAAGTGCATAAAAACGGCACACACACGTTTTAAGAGGTTCGCGTCGCTTAAAGCTTTTAGTGTAAAAGCAGCACCTTCAGTTTGTCCTAGTGGACACGTTTCCTGACGTCGCACCAACAAACGCTGTCGTCTCACCAATGCACGGAATGAAGGTCAAAGGCTGCTCATCTCCTGACGAGCAATTGGAGGGACATGCTTTGTATCAAAGCGACAAGGACTTTTTTGAGTATTGATTCGAAAGCTTCAAGCTGCAGCGAAACCTGAATATCACACGTGGAACACGTCTGAAAATGCTTTTATCTAATCTTTTACGTTTCAGGGTTATCAGGAGGAGACGCTATAGAAGTGGACATGGACTCAATGGTGGAAAATGAGTTTTATTGATCTCACGGCTTTAAATGGGCTCCAAGGAATGTCACGCCATCTGAATGTCACTTTCCTTTCTGAATTAAGTGGACTTTGTGTAAGACTGGTGCTTTCGCAAACGGAAGGAGATGACGATTTCATGCGTTTTCCAGAGCCTCTTCGTCCCTCAGCAGTACGGTAAGCCGGAGTTTAAATGAAAAAGAATGATCCCGTCCACCTTAACGTCTCTGTTTCATAGAAGTGAACATAGGTTGCATTTTTACTTCAGGGCTCATGTTCATGATCCAGCTAAAAGAAATGACACATCTAGCTGGATTTAACTTGTCACTGTAAATACATGAGAAGCACTAAACAATATTTTACCTTAGATCAATGTTCAAGCTCAAATGTTGCTCTCTTGTCTTAGACACAAACCCCAATGTTTTCACTGTCGTTATCTTCAGAAGATGAATCTACAGGCAGTTCAGAGCAACTGGATGTCTTTGGAGTGTGGGTGGCAGCCGGAGGAGCTGGAGAGAACCCACGCCGGGTCCGTCGAGCCCGTGTGATGCTTCTCATGTACTGTTCCGGTACATTTGCAGGGGACTGACGCAGCCTTGTGTGGTGCAGTGTCTGAGCTGTGCAGAACGGTCAATTAAAAGATGGAGTTATCAAGGAAGTGTCAGAGTCGAGAGTCTGAGCCTTGGTGCAATGACTGCAGACAATACAACGTCTCAATCTCGAGAGGATTTAAAATTAGAAGCTTTTTTTAAATAAACCGCACACGAGAATCCATCCAAACACCCACCCACCTCAAAACGCACTGAAATTACATGACCTCAGTCACCTGTCTGACTGCTGCCTCCCAGTAATAATAGAGGCCATGTGTTACTGTAATAATAATAGAGCCATTTGCAGAGGCAGCGTGTGCACAGTGATAAATTACAGTTCATGGCATGTATCAACGCCACATATGCATGAAAAGAAAATTTAATTTACAGAAGTGTAGCACCATTACAGTAATTGTTGTTATTCGAAGGGTGGGATTAAAGTCGTTTGTGGGTTTGTTACCCACCGGAAAAAGTCCATTGCAGAAGAATCACCTCTGCGTTAAACATGAGAAAAAGGGAAAGCACATGCAAGGAGGACGTGCTTTGTTTGAGTCTGTGTTTCTGTGACACGCGGAGCAGCTTCCTCAGTCTTCATCACTGCTCTGTGCAGCCAAGATGAATTTAACCGGATGTATTCGAATTCATGAACAGCCCTGGAGCCAAATGCAAAGAATTATTATTAAGAGTGAAGGCTCTTTGCTACAGCACCGTAAGTCTACGAGGATTCTTGACTCGATAATAAACATCAAAGAGCAGGAAATGTCTAAACAGGCCCATAGTAAAGTTTCCTTTAGTATAGTGGAAAACTGGAACAATCACCTATAAGTTTTATTTACATTCATAAAACAGGGGTGTGTGTGTATACAATACATCTCTCACTGGCCTGGGACCAATGACAGCTGTACTGTATACATACACCTCTCTCACACCTGGAAGGAAAACGGATGGATGGATATTTAACGGAATCTGTTTTGTCCAATAAATGTTCATCTGAACCTAAGATGAGGCTTTAACAGCCCAGGTTAATCAACTCAATCAGACATCTTCCAGGGTTAAGTTCCATTTTCCAGCTGAGCCACAGCAGCTATAAGGAAGGAGAATTTATAGGCTACTAAAAAAGATGTTTTAATTTGTTCAAGACTGCTGAAGCGTCTAAAAACTTCACAAAGTGATTCTGCACAAAAGAAGGGCAGCGAACTGAGTTGAAAGTGAGGGGCTCATTAGAGTCCATTAGGAAGTGGCCAGTAGGAATAAGAGGAATAATTACAGCACACACAATCTCTTTTGCTTCTAATATAGGCTTCTGACAATTGATTTAAGTCTACTGTGAAAAAGTGCCTGCTTAACAGCAGCCCCTGCAAAGAACAGCTTGTTGGAAATTACTACAAGTCAATGCAAAAACACAGGAAGATAACAGTTATGCAAGACACTTGACAGGCCAAAAGCTGTGGTCCTGCTTGTCTCAGCACCAGGCTCATACGTTTGGTGAAGATCCAAGCTGCAGTGCCGTTAGTTTCCTCGCTTCAGTAATGTCGTCATCAGTGACACACTGCACTGGGTCATTTTTATTGGAGATAGAAAGTAGAGCCACAGCCATCAGAATACTTTCAGCAGCTCAGTGTCAGGTTGTCTTCACCGAATGACGCCTTCCTCCCAAAACACGGTGGTGGTGGTGAACTGCAGCAGTTTTAAATGGGACGACGGCCGCTTACCTGCCGCGCCAGCAGGAAAGTGTGTCAGTCATTCACCCGGCGAGAAGCAGAGACAGAACGAAAAACGCATTTCTGTTTTCATTTTCCTTGCCTATTAAGCGCTGTGTACAGACAGTCCTAGGGCAACCCTGTCAGAAAATAGTTAGGTGGAGTCTGCAGATTATTGTGATTTAAATATGGTTCATAACAAAAAACTAAAACAAGCAACACATGCTGACTTTGAGAAGCTGGAAACTGGAAATATTTGCACAGTTTAGCATTTTTGTATGTGAAGCTAATTGGGCTCGCTGCCAGGGCTAATTTTTATTTACCAGGTTGAGTCATATTGTTCTTCTAATTTAACCTTTCAGTCTCGACTGAGTGGGACAACGCGTTTGGAGTCACTGCAGAAAACGTCCTCATTAAACAAAGGTTACCAGGGCAGCAAAATGAGCAGACTGTGAATGCAGAGTAAGTGACTTACAGTGGGGACAAACAAGCCGTGCTCAATGCGAAGGCGAAGATGTTCACACCAACTTATTTCACTTCACTCATTAGGGTGAACTGTTTTCAAATGCTGGATACCGAATGACTAAAAAGGTCACGGCCTCAGACACACACTGTCAGAGTGCTTGACGATCAGCTATGAGCCCAATGGGCATCAGGTGGTCGTAATTATCTCACACTGTTATTGCCAAACCCGTCACATAGATTTTACATGACACACGTGTTGAGGCGTTGTGATGATATTTGTGTTTCAGTGTAACATCATAGGATTTGTCCCGGTGTGTCTGTAGAGAGGTAGCGTCATCATCAGGGGAGTGGGAGTCACTGGTCCTGCTGATCTGGATCCTTAATGTGGGTAATTAAGTAGAGTTGATGAGTTGAGTAATAAAAACACCAGACAGGGAGACACAGAAGCAACCTTTCATAAAGCCATAGACATCACTGGCAGACAAGGTTACTTTATATAATAAACAGAGGGAAACACAGAGTCTGAGCTGAATATAGGGAAAATAAACCTGTGTGGAGAAACACAGGCGAACACGTGTCTTAAAACAAGACTTGGAAAGCTTAGTAACAACTGGAACAAGGTGCATCAGTACAGGTTCAAGAGTGACGAGGAGACGGGCGGGAATGAGAGCGACGGCATCTGGGAGCCAGACTGGGAAGCTGGCAGAGGGCAGAGCGACAGACTGAGGAAACAAGACACCAAACAAGCAAACAACAGAGCCAGGACAGGCGTCACTTAGACAATCAAACACGGCTGCTACATGTGTGCTAACTGTGAACCACAGATGACGCGCTGTTGGATCACTGCATTCCTTTTATTGCTCAAGGATTTTTCACATTTTTTTATTTAGCTTATCTAACCCAACTGGCTGCATGTGTTAGAGATGTGGTCTTTCTATCTGGGTGACTGGACATTTACCGCAGACGTTAGAGCTGTTTTTAAGCAGCATTTAAGTATTTTGCATCAGTTTTTGAGTGGAAGTATCCTCCATCTATTCTGTGCCGCTGCAGTGCACAGCGTTCAGCCGGTTGTCTCCACCTGTGGCAAGCTGTTCAGATTGTCCAGAAAACAACAGTGTCTCAAAACTAATAATAATGTTGGAATTATAAACAAAAGACATTTAACGTAAAATGTTGACTGACAGAAATGCAAACATAGTCAGAGAGACGTGCAAAAAAAGGGAAGAAACAAACAGCAGGGATCAGGAGCCTCAGCTGCGTTTGCTTGGGACACAGGTGCCCTCCTGTGGTTAAACTGGAATTTGTTCTACAGTAGCAGTCACATGTATTAAAGGAGAAACAGTATTTAATTAGTGGAAGAAATAATTAATGTCCAGTAAAAAACAGCCTTCACACCTAACTCCCAGAAAGAAAGCAAACAGTCATTCTTTTCAAAATGTCAAATTCATTAATTGACATTAATAATTGTGTTCTGTTACCTCACCCCCAGTTCCACCTGCTCACTCATCTCCTCCTTCACATGTTCCCACCGGTTATTTGTCATGTTGGGTTATATGGTAAAATATGTATAAAAATAATTTAGGAAGTGCATAAATCGTTACAGGAGGCTTTAAACCATGTCTGCTAAAGTTTAAGGTTCCAACTGCAACAGAAATGTGTCATGAAAAGCATCATCTGACGTATTGTTTTTGTCATATATCAACTTCAGCGTCACTGTTGTTACATACATGTATTGTTCATATTGTTATTTATTAGTGTCATTGCAATCACACTAACAAATGCGCTGCTCTCCCAGTGGTTGCTTGTTTTTGCTTCTTCACCAAACGTTAAACTTTAATGATGAACATGAACTTTGATCACCTGGTAGCTGGCTGAACACCTGCACCTGTAGAATACTGATAACGAAAAATGGCCCAGACGTCGTCTCAGTCGAAAGGTCCCTGACAGCACTGATCTGAGCTGCTCTCTGGGATTTGTTATCCTATAACATTAAGAATTAAGAATTTTCTTTGATCTCATTTCTCCTGCTGTGCCCAGATGTGTTTGACGTCTCTGTGTTTGACGCTGATGATTGCATTCTGCTCATTATCTTAGCAAAGTGGCTTCACAGTGGTGGCGAAGTGTATTAAATCATAGCAGTGACTCCCATTGATCCCAGCCTCATTTTAAAGTGGTCTTCTTCAAGCATCAGCGTGTGGTCGCAGACACTTACTCTGCTGGTTCCAACGTATTCTGCGAGTCCTGTCATTAAGTGGGCTTTGCCCCAGATGCTGACTTCTTCCTCCCGCAGCACAAAGACACGGATCTTATCAAATGAAGCATCCGCAAATTGTCCTTGGGTGTGAAGGTGACTGTGTCCATGTGACAGCGCTATAGCAGCCAGTAAGCGGCCGATGTCGTTTCCCCCTCGGTGGCACGAGAACAAATTGTTATGCAAATGACTTTATTTTAGCTGAAGGGTTGTCGTCAGATAATGTGACGTCCTTGAAGGTAACACAAAAACCTTATCGCACTGTCCTTCCTATTTACCTTAGTTCTGAATCCAAGTGGATGCGTAATATTTGACTCGCTAATGGACACCCTGCAGTGTGACCTTAAATTCTTCGGAAAAGCCATCAGTGGCATTCTTCACATTCACTCCCCTGTTCTCAGCATAACACGGAATGAACAGGGGCTGTTACCGCACAGGCCACCTGCAGTCAGGACTATTAACGCATGGAGACATACCAAGAGGACACGTTATGCACATACACGCGTGTGTGGTGTAACATGACAAAGGGTCCAGAGGCAAAGGATCAGAGAGATGTTTGTAATGTACATGTCTGTAATAGTGTTTCAGTCAGAGTAAGTGATGGATTCATTCACGATCACAAAAATGAGAACATCCAACAGCGACATGAGATTATATAAATGAAATAGCGTGTTCATTAGTAAGGAGGCGCAGGGTGTTGGACTTTGGAGCCTTTTAGTTCAGTTGAGCTTTAACCAGCTGCTTCCTCTAGTTTTAGAATTTATCGTGTTATCATGCTCTCAGGTTTCTGCAAATGTTAAACTAAGTCACTGGCAAACTTTGAATCCCAAACAAAAACACATTTGTGGGCACACTCAACAAATATGTGAAAGAAAATATCAGCTGGTTCGTTCTGCTGAACAACCTTTAAAAAGAGTCTGAAGCGTTCAGCGTTTTCCTTTCAGATTATTACTCTGTTATTGTCTGACTTGTGTCCATATGCGTCTGTGAAAGTCCGTCTTTACCCAGTTGTGTGAGAGTCAGACGCAGGGGGGCACCCAGTGAACCTCCCATCACCCATTACACTGTGATGAGTCACCCACCGCCTCTGTCTGATTTCATTTAGCGGCTCACGTGTGAGAAACATTCTCGGTTTCGCTCCACGTGAAGGCCCAGATGACCCCAACTCAATCACCGGCTTTTTATTAGATCACTGCGTTATCGGCTTTGCCCTTCAGACGTGACTACGCTGCCCTCAGTGCAGTTTTAAGTAATTAAAGAGAAACAAGCAAATCTCTTGATCTGCATTTCATCATAATTACATTAGATGGTGGAAGTATCACCAATTATAACATAATATATAATATAATATTTTTCAATTAGTAATTACTATCTGCTAGCAGATACAGTATGGTGCCTGTTAGCATACAGACATGATGGTAAACAGGAGAGTGAAGGTTTGACGCTGTAATGAAATATACCACAAGCTTCCAAAAGGTTTTCATCTTGGATTTAGACCATATTATGAATCGAGATGAGCCATTAATGGAAAAGTACACAGTGCTTTGAACTTTGAACCTTGTCCACATTCTCCGCAGGGGGCTGGTCACCGGACGCCTGTTTGGCAAACTGCTTGGCGCTGCAGGGGGTCCTTGAGTCTTTGTGGGAGAGCTGAGCAAAGACAAAAGGGCAGAGCAAAGGGATACTTGGCATTTTTGAACAGTTAACACATTTTTTATTGAATATGAAAAGGCTCATTGGACACAGAGGTTTGTTTTCCAGTCTGCACATTCCAGACCCCCTGTGTAAACGTTTTATTAGGAAATCACAGCGTTTGTAGCTCCACAAGAGAAAGACTCTTCTTCTACGTTCTGTAAATAAATGTGAAAACACAATAAACCAAAGTTGGCGAAAAACTTTTATTTTATTTTCATTTTAAGACTGTGGTATAAATAATCCGACAAAATAAAAATGATGGTACTACAACAACAAACTGTTTGAGTGTGAAGAACTTCCGGTGCGTTTCACCTTCGCTTGTGGTCTCAACTTTGTTTACCAGTGCTCTGAACCCGCTGACCTCATAGTCCATATATCCTGCTTTCCTTGTTTGCCCAGTAATGAAATCAGACCTACCTGTATTTAATAAGGTAACAGAAAATTGCATTGTGTTGCTGCACTGCTCAGTTAGGTCTCATGAAAACGTGCTGCGCTCCCTGGAGTCCTGAAATGACCCGAAGCTCGGACGTTGACGTAATGGTCTATTTCTGCTGCGCAGTTCTTCCGACCATAAAATGTGCTTTGGTGTATTTTGATTTAGTTACAGATGTCAGTTTTCTCTGAAGTCTTGTGTACTTTATGTTTCTTGGTAAACGCATGTATGTGCGATGTGCAAACTGACGTCTCAGAGCAAACCCCACCAACCTTGAGCGACTCCAACTGGGATCATTAAAACTCTATGATGAAGGACTGAACACAGCTGCATGTTGTGACAGACCACAGATTCTGAGACAACACCGTGACGCCGGCTGCTTGAAGCTGTGGCTTGAACATTAACCCAAGGTCAGCGGATAGTGAGAGCACAATAATGAGGGCTGGTTTCTGGGCCTGGGGCTGCTTCGAATGCCCGTTTCAAACAGCGTTGCTGACCACAGCATCTATCGACTGAAATCCAGTCTCTGAACAAACAAATACCCAACTTTACATCACTCTAGCGTCACATTTGACTCCACTCTGCATGTTAGTAATAATCTAATCTAAACAGCAGCGGCTTTCTGTATTGATCTGTGCCCATCAAATGTCCGCTCGCTCGGCTTTTGTGAGTGTTTCGTATGTCAAATGTATCTTCCGGGAAAATCTTGGCCCCAAAATGCATTTTCTTAACATTTATCCAGCACTAAGGCCTAACATCACAATCTGCTTCATGCGTGTCCTTTTACAAATACAACCTTTGCAGAAAGCCTGATGTCTTTTCTCATTTCCACGTGCTCCATGTGCCATGAAAGCGCACACGCACCCAGGAGCTTTTCCTGTACGTGGTGTCAAGGGGCAGCACATCATTTTCAGCTCCAGCGACACAGACACAGACAGCTCTTGCGGGTGAAATGTTCTCTGTCTACCGTTTCATCTGGACCCTGTTGTGAGGGCCAGACACGGTGACTTGGACCTGCAGGGGGACGTGGCCCCAGGCTCACTCTGTTGACCCCTGCCTTGTTCCTGTCAGATTCCTGACACGCACAAAGAGGGGGAACAGACACCAGCTTACCTGCCATTTGCCCTCACATGTTGCTGCCTCGACAGCCACCGAGGAGGACACGTTCCTGACACCAAGCAGCCGAGCAGAGCGGGCATAGATGTGTCTGCCTTCTTATGCCGGAGGTCAAACCAAGTTTACTGGCGCAGGTCAGCAACAGATTCACTGTGAAAGCACGATGACTGAAAAAGGCTGAAATGTAATCATGCTGAAATCTCTAGGGACGGTGTGAAACTTGAGTCACTTATTTCTGTAAAGGCTTCTTAGCTACATCTCCAGCAGTGCAGAACAGAGGCCAACTCTTTTCTTGTTTCTTATTTTAGCTCCATGATTGGTCTCTACCAACTTATCTGTAGCTTTATCCTGTCGTTCCCACAAGCTGTTTCCTAAATGGGTTTGTCTGTTGTTTGGCTCTGAGCAGGAAACTTTTACGTGTTTTACAAGGACAATGATTGTGTGTGATTGTCAAAATGTCAGAGAACAAACTATCAGACATGAACACTGGGACAACTAGCTATGTAAATACAGCATGTTTAGCTGCTCACCAGTACGGACTGTGGTTACATTATTTCAGAGAACATTCTGTGGCAGCTTTGAGTCACCAGGTCTCATCCATAAATGTTAAACATGGTTCTAAGAGTGAACTCAAATGAGGAAAATCCATTTTCCTGCTGAGAAAAGCATGCATTTGATTTTTGAATATTCAACCATTCAGTAACTTTCTTCCAAGTACTGTCTTCTTCTTGACCTACTCCTCCAAACATTTCAATATTTAAGAGGTGTAATTATGCAGGACACAAGGCTGTTAGTTTGACATCTGACCCCTGCAAGGTACAATTTAAACTTTACATATTAAAATGAGCTGCTATTTAAAAGAAAAGCTACAATTACAGCATTGCAGAAAATGTTTTGAGGCTGAACAGTGAGCTGCTGTCTTTATAGAAGCTTCGGGGGCTGTAGGATGATTTGCTGGGTTTTCCATAGTGTAGGTCTTACTTTGTACATTGCATTATATGAAGACTTCTGACGTGTATTGCTACATAAATACCCTGAATTGAACGGGGCAGGATGATAAGATCAGTGGGGAAGCGCTTCCTCATCCAGACCTTCATCCAGTTAGTATCAACCCTGTTTAAGCCCCTGATTCAACCTTGCTCGTCTGAACCTGAACCTTTATCGTCTGTGCTCGTGATGTTATGAACATTCACGACATCAGCATCCAAGCAAGAACACGCATTCGAACAGCATTGACACATTGCACTTTATTTACACAAACAAGCAGTTTGACAAGCAGCTCATTTCAGAACATGACACAGAATCATTGAAGCTCATAAATATAGAAAACGCTGGCTTTGTTCTACGGAGTTTAGACTTTTAAATCTAAACACGCACAAAAGAATAGTAACAACTATGAACAGGTCACTTTCAGTCAATTTCACTTGTGGTGTATAGATGAGTTTTTTTAACATCTTGTCTTGTCTGCCGTGATCTTTGGTTTGTAGCTCACACCTGAAGGCACATTCGTTTGTGCATAGAACGGCTCAGCTGCTAAAACACTAAGCTTGGATATACTGCGTTCCGAGTTAGTACGTTAGGTGCCAAGCGTGTAACAAGGCTCACTTCAGCCCCGCTGCCTTGTCTCCGTGTGTCTTCCTTGGGGTGATTCTCTGTTGTGTCTCTGCCTGCAGAGGCTTCTTTGTTATCTCTGGCCCAGGAACATGAGCCACATCCGTAACACTGGCAACTAACATCCATCTGCTTGAATAAACCTAACGCATCACCTTCCACATCAGTCACAGTCTTAAAAGGAGTCTGTCCGTCTCCTGGCGAACACTGCAGACATGCTTTTCACGATGCCCTTGAACCCCAGAGGCCTTTTTGCGGTCAGCTTGATGTCCTTCATCCTGTCCACCAGCCCGTGAAACACCATGAGCACACTGTGATAGTTCTCCGCTGCTGACACCTCGTAAAAGTGGCAGTTTGTGTTGAGGGCCAGCAGCCGACCCTCCTCGCTCAGCACTGTCCGCCTGTGGTGCAGGTCCCTCTTGTTACCCACGATCGCTATGGGCACTTTGTCTGTGTTCAGGGAGTCTTTGGTGGACCTGATGGTCTGAACGAGTCTGCTGACGGTGTTGAAACTGGCCCGGTCACAGATGCTGTACACCAGGACGTAGCTGTCGGCCCACTGGACCTTCTTCTCAAAGAGCGATGCCTGCACGGTGGAATGCTGAGAAATCAGACGTTCACTGTGAGTTCATCTGCTCAGCATTTACATGGCTGCTTAAAACAACATATGTTTGGTCAAGTTTTTACTTGTAGCAGAGTAAAAGTCAGTTTATCCTCACCTCAGAATAAGGCGAATCCCAGATGTTCAGAGTGATCTCTCTCCCATTTGCCATGAAACTGTGGCTGTAGATGGACTCTGCAAGAGGACAACGTTACGCTCGTGGTTAGATGGAGTTTGATGAAGTTCAAGTTCAGAGGTTCTTCGGCGCAGACGACACTTACCGATGTCTCCATACTCTCCGATGAACCTCCGCGTCAGGAGGCGCACAGTAAGCGCTGGAAAACAACAGCAAGTCAGCTTTTTCAACACACACACACAGCATCACTTCGCCTCCTCTGACGGGTCCTACCTGACTTCCCGACGCTCTCCGTGCCCATAACAACAATGTTCACATCCATGTTCAACAACCGGCCGCTGAGGCGCGTAGCTCCATGTGAGGCTGCGGCTGCTGCTGGCTGACAGCGGGTATTATAGCGCAGACAGGAGGGCGGAGAAAGCGAGTCACAGCAGCAGCTCCCTCACATGGCGTCCGACACGCGTCTGGGTGGCAGGAGGTCAAAGCCGCATCACTTCGTTTTCACATGTGTGCACATCAGAGGAAGAAGTAGTTCTGCCACCTATCAGGACGGTCTGCATTGGGGTTTTTTTTTTTCAACACTGCAATATTAACAGATGCCACAAGGGGGAGGTAGATTTCAACAAATGTCTTGATGTGACGAGCAGTAGCAGGGCTCATCAAGCCTAACTGTGTCTTTTCTTCAGCTCAGTTTGATCACAAAAGCATTTCTGTCCAGCCTTCATCAAACATCTCACGTGTGCATGTGTGTGTTCATGTGTGGACAGAGTGAATTTATGATGAGGGCCCAAGGATGCTTCATTACAATGGGTGTACAGTGAGGCCAACGTGGGCGCGAGTGTTTGTGTTTGTGCAGTGTATGTGATTTGTCTTCATAATGCGCTAACTCTGCTCTAATCAGATTTCTCCTCTAACCTTGTTTCTTATTGGAACTGCAAACATGACGTACAAAGTGATATGTTACAATAAATAAGGCGCAGTAATGAAAGAAAAATGTTATTATGCTCAATTATATGAGGACAACTATTGAAAGGCTGAGCGAATAAATGTGTGTACGAATGCTAATCAGTCCTCACATTTCCCTGGCTGTCAGAATCAATGACCTTCATCGTCACGACTTGTTAGTGTGAAATTTATCAGCACTAAGTTTCCTGGCCAACAAAGGTGCCACATTCATGAAAATTCATATGCAAAGATTTTACAGTGGTGAGAAATGTATTCAAATGATCCCATAAAAGTGAGTCAAAAAGAAATAAATATGCAAACAAGTACAAGGGACTATATTAAATAATAGTTTTATTTAGCATGATGAATACATAATCTCTTAAGCTCTACTGTGTTGATGCTGCCTCTGCCTCGTCTCCTTCACCTCAGTCACAATTATGGATGTTAAAGAGCAAAACAATATTAGCGTGTATTGATACGTAATCGCTGTTAATTTATGGTCCTGTAAGAGCCCGGTGTGTGATGTAGTAATGTCTGTGGCGCGAATGATCCAGCTCCACAGCAGAGGATTTAAAGAAGCAAGGCCTCTTTATCTGGCTCGCTCCGAAACACGGCTCCATCCCTCAGTGTTTGAAGCCCAACAGGAAAAGGGATTTAATAGGGAAGAATTCTGAAGGGTTCAGTCCTTTAAAGAGAAGCAGGTGTTACGGGAGGTATTTAGGTTAGCAAACGTTTTATTTATAAATTAAAATTCATATTTTTGATCGGAAAACAGAGGATTGAAAGGCTCTGCTGCATTCATCCGTACAGTAGCTTTATACAGCACCTCTTCTCATCAAAAGCTGTTTTCAGAAGCTGCTGCTACACTTGTGTGTGCTTATGCAAATAAATCTTCTTATAGACTTAAGTTACACTCACTTTGTGTGTGTGTGTGTGTGTGTGTGTGTGTGTGTGTGTGTGTGTGTGTGTGTGTCATTATTCCACTTTTGCCTGTTTCCGGCTTGCGATAAGAGAATAAACTGAAAACTACGCTCCTGATAAAAGGCGTCTGACGGCAGGCATTATTTAAACTCGCGCTCCATTTGCAGTTCCATTTGAAATGTGCCACATTAAACTGAGCTGGATGAGACAGAACCAAGCGGAGCAGTCACACAGTGTTCAGGACATCAGAGCTGTGAGAAGGAAGGACGGTTACTTCTGCTGCTGAGGTTATTTTGAACTATCGGTGCAAAAAACATTGGCTATAATGTAAAAATGAAGAAGTTGCGTCAGTATGTTAAAAGTCTGGAGATAATTAATTTGGTCGTTTGAGTGATTGTTCACACAACATTTAGGTTGTGAGATAATGGGATCTACAGCTGTGAGCGGTGGAAAGCTCATTACATCTGCTGTAAACAGTCCCACACATCAGAGTTTCCTACTGTAGCTGCATTCGTTTCACTGCTTTTGATTCTGTGGCTGATTTCTTTCCATAGACTCTGGGGACAGTTTACAGACAGTGTCAGTGAGTTTATACTCGTCTGTGCTTAATAATTAGAACAAACACACGAACACAAACACTGTGAAATGTTGTGTTGTGTCAGCAAACAATGGCCGCGTTCACGTCCAGCAGATAAAGGCCAGTATTAGCATTCATGACGAGTTGTGATCCTGACCTTTTAGCTGATTCACCACAGTCTCTAACTTTCTGTGTCTGCTGCTTGTTGCTGAGCAATTTCATAATAATCAGAACCGAGGTGCTTCAAAGAGTTTTCAAAAGGCCGTGAGATTTGAAGGAAGAGTATTTATATCACCAAAAGGCGCCGAACAAAGATCTATATTTGGACATCTGTCTGCAGCGACAGATGAAGCTTCAGTCCGTATTTATTCAGAGCCACTTGTATCAGTTGCTTGCAGCTGATAAAACCAAAGCCATCCATCAGTGGCGGCCACTTACGCACTGATGCTCTCATTAGACAGCTGTGATGCAGGACTCGAAGAGGGAAGAGTCGGCCATTAGCAAGTCATTTCCCAGACAGGAAGGAAGCTTTCAGAGGAAAGAAGAACAGTGCACCTTTCATACGCTGAGGCTGAAATCGTTGCTCTTCTGTCTTTGCCAGCGCTGGCAGGGAAAATGAGGAAAGAGGCCTGTCCAAGCTAAATCTGAGAAGGCTGCCTGTTAAACAACTGCAGTCCTTTACAAAGCTGGCTGTGTGAATATCTACACTCATATCATATTTATTTTACCATGGTTTGACTTGTTGACTGGTTTGTGGTCACTGGGAAAAGTGTTGCCTGAATATTTCATGGTATAAATCAGGTTAGTGGTTAGAAACGGTTTCAGGATGTTCTTCTTTTCGTGTGCCGGGTGGGGAAGTCACTCAAACTGTGGAGCTCACATGGAATTAGTCTATAACAGTAAGTAAACACTTCTAAACCCGTCAAACACTGGTCGCAGTGAGTCAGATAGTGAATATTTGTACATATAATATATAATAACAATAATAGCGATTATAATAAATATCTTGTAGTTTTCCCTTTAGAGCATTTCTCACAGAGCTGTTGTGAAAGTAAAGTGACAAAAGATTTTACAGCAAAAAAAAGCTACTGTTTTGGAAAGTCTCCACCAAGGTGGGGAGGATGAAGCCTTCAGATGAGAGGAAGGGAGGGAGGAATGTGGATGTTTGGCCTGTGGGAGAGATCTCTGCAAGGCTTGTATGGACAGGAGGACTGATGGCAGCCAGTAAAACGCGTTTCATTACAGCATCCTAACTATTCAGAGACACGCCGTGAACCTCAGAGCTGTGTTCTGAGTCAGGAGGAGGAGGACGAAGTGACTGCTGTGATGCTGCAGACGCGCACGGGCAGGTTCACACACTGAGCAGCTTTGCATACAGTAGATTTACAGTATATGTAAATGGACTTAAACAGACGGGCCTAATGCTGCCCACGCTGCACCACGCTGCTTGAGAGACAGAGTGATTATATAAACCACACATGGCTTCCATTCTGTCTTTCTGTTTGTCCACACCGGAGCCAGGATGGCAATAAATACATTTTAGTCCAGTCATCTTAACTATTTTAAGCAGCTGTGTTAAATATATCGCAGACTATGCATAAAAGGCAAAAAGGCTGCATTTCAGTCTTATCTTAACTCTGGCCAGCCTCCAGTGACGGGGAGCCTTTTGGATGTGGTGCCCCGTTAGTCAGCTTTTCAACGTGAATCGTCAGCTCGCCACGTGCCAAACGTTTACAATCAAAATGTCAGCGACTAAAATATCTCCCTTGCGAGAGTAGCTCTGAAATCTGCCGAGTGAATAGACCGATTCTACCAAACTGCTCCGCTGCTCCCGTGGAGGCTTCAAGGCTTTCTGACCAGACTGCAGCGGTGGTGCTGCTTTCTGTTTGTCATGAGGGTGGCTGTCGAGTCCCATGTGCATCACCCCACCCATCTTAACCAGGGCTTTGCTTTAAAGTGTGCAACGGCGGCATTTGATTTACGAGTCTGTTCCTCCATCGTCGCCAGTTGAAGTAAGAAGGTTTTAATTAAAGGGATTATTGGCTTGTGGCAGTTCCCATTTACAGACATATACTTCATACATGCTTGTCCTCAAGCATCTACTGTGCCTCTTATGCTGCTGGAGGAAACTGTGCTTTTTTTTTTTACCTCTGGTTTTTCTCTTCTAGGATTTTTGGACCGTTTCAGTCATGTAACTTCAAAGAGGAGGAGAAACGAGTTGGCGTCTTCTACCCAGTTATCATCATGTCACGTAAGAAGAAAAAAGAAGAAGAAAAGAGACTTGACCTCTCATCTATGCATGGTGAAGCTCTGTTGAGCTGACAAATAAGTAGAGAATGAATTCATCATAAATTATTAATAAATGCAAATATGAACTTTTTTATTGAAACTACACACAATTCTGAGAAAGCAGAAAAGTAGTCACACACAAATAATATAATACAAAATATACCCACTGGACTATTATCATGAATACTAGTGTTTTTATTTATAAATTAATTTTTTTTTTAAATGTGCCGTAAGGGGCTGTATTTAGAGACACGTTGTGTGTGGCTCGGCACACGGGCAAAATGAGATTGGATCAACTTTAGCACACAGTATTAAGAAAGTGATCCAGAACCATGTGACTGCTGCTTAAGGTTACATAAGGTTTTTTCCTTAACTTCTTAACATACTGTAAAACACACAGTTTACAACAAATCCTATGATAAGCTGTTGAACCGACTCTGAGTTTGAGTCTCCGGGTCGGTGACACACAGTCCTACTCCAGTTGTACATCCTGACTCTGTCTGATTTCCATTTTGGGAGTGAGCTCTTCATATTTATGCAAATAAGGTTTGGATAAACAAATGGAGGTCATTCATGTTCTATTGCCTGCAACTCTCCCACGTTTAACCCTTTCAGATGTCTTGTTTTCCTGTTTGCTGACTCCTTCTGTGTCATTTGACCTGCCTGTCAGGTTCGTGTGTTATTCTTTTCAGGAATGCAGCTATGTGTCATTCCCAGGAAACAGGCTGGGCTGACATTTAAAGAGTCCTCCCAGTGAGTTCTCAGCAACGACGTGATTGTACGCTGGAGAACGCCACCTCATCTGGGTGGAGCAACAGCTATCCATCATCACGTTACAGGCTCATTCAGATTAAAGGGATGTGCAGCAGGTCCTTTAGAAATGCACACGTGAACCCCTTTGTTTTATTTTGGTGGCAGGAAAACTGCTGCTTAATTGAAACATCAGCACCACAGACAATACCACTCTATTATAAAACCACAACCTGTCCTCTCTGCTGATACCAGGGTAAAAATAGGCTCCAGTGACAGCATGAAACAGTTCAAAATGTAGAGCAGGCGGCAGCGCGCTATATTTAAAGAGGACATGTTCACAAAGTGGGCCTCGTGACATTTTATCAACTCCCTGTGGAAGCCGCAAATGCCATTTGACCACCCTTCCACTCGTGCAGTATTGATGTGCCCTGAAGATATCTGGTGATGTCTAAGGGGAAAATTGAGTTTGAAGTTTAATTTACTTCTGGACACTGTGTATGACTGCAAGCAAAGAACTAAAGCTCCAAATATCAGTAGGCAAATGTGCTCAGTCCCAGTGTGCGTCTGTGAAGTGGCACAGAGCGAATCCAGGTAAAACGACGAACTCCAGCTCACCTAGAGACGCGACAACAAGGCTACAGAGCAAAGCCGGACGTAACACACATATAAAAACCAAAAACCTCACATCACATGTTTTATTTCTCATTAAACCTGGTGATAAGGTCACGAGATGAGCACAAACTCCCTGCACAGTGGCTGCTGCCCAGTACTACCGGACCCGTTTCCATGGTGACCACTTTGGTATGAGAGAAACGTTGACCGTTTTTTGGAAGGACGCTGAAATCTAATGACAGAAGAGGTGGACTGTGCAAACACACGTCTCCCTAAAAGCAGCTCCGAGCTGAATAAAAATGCCAGGTGTTCCAGATGTTTCCCACGGCAGCGCAGACAGAAAGTAGGTTTGACAGCTGCAGGTGCGACACAACCGAGAGGAGACGGGCCTGAGCCTTTTACTGGAGGTGAAACCCTGTGTGGGACTAACAGGGCACTCAGCCACAAAGAGTCACAAACAGAAGCCACAGCGGTTTGAAAATGGAACAGAACGCTGCTTTTGCTCTGTGGCTCTTTTGGTTCCCACTGTCAGCGGACGGACGGCTTTCTTTTCCACGGCCCACCCTGCTCCACAGTCTATGTTTAGCAGGAGTTTTAGCAGATAGAACAATACTCTGCAGACTTTTCCATTCATACATTCCTGGCAGCAGTCCAACGCATCTCCACCCGCTGCCTGTTACTACCTGACTCATGTCCCTGCACGTCCTCTGTATGTAAACAGTGGAGTGAACACACACACACACACACACACACACACACACACACACACACAGAGAGCAGCAAAGATTAGATATCGAACTACATACCATTTAAGGTCAGAAAAAACCAACCCTCAAATCTCTGATGTTTCCTTGTTTAGTTATACTCGCTTTCATTTTCTTCTCAATAACACTATTCACTATCCCTCCTCAATTTTAAAACTCAGTAAACACTCAAACTCTGACTAAACCTGCAGAAGAGACACAGAGACTTAATAGCAGTACTGTTATAGTTGCTGCATCAGACTTTAAAGAATAAAGGAAATATTTGTGTCGGTGTGCAAACCATCAAACCTTCTCTGGCTGAAATGCTTCATGTTGTATTGTCAGTGTACTTTTGTAGCCTTAGCGCCACCAGTTGTGTGCTATCTGTTAAACACACTGGCCAACCCCAGGCAGTCTGGTTAGTTATTGGTAGTTTTTGCTTTGACTTGCTTAAAACATCCTTGTTGCACTTGCTTGTGATGTTTTGTTCCGGTGCTGACACTGTGCTTTGCTGCAGGATGATAATCACAGATGTCATCAAGATTAACACAGGTTTTTTAACAGTTTCACTGTTTATTCAGACTAAATCAGCGGAAATGTACAAAACAAAGCTTTAATCTAGAACTAAGCTTAAATTGAAGTTTTTCAGCTTTTTTCAATGAGAGTAAATCCTTGAAAATATTAATGGTAAACTTTCCTTGCACCTGGTTTACTTGTCTCAGGTTGTTGCATGTTGTGGCTACAGCATCAGTGTCAGTCATCATTCACTGAACATCTTTCACCTGTTGCAGCTGTGCAGGTTTCAGGCCTTTGGAAACTAAAGTGGACCAAACTGTGCTGCTGCAGATTTACATTTCTCATAGCGCTGTTCATTTAATATTTACATACTGGTCTCAGTTTTATCTAGCACACATTTGTCTTATCCCAGCAGCAAAACTGTCATGTTGACAGTCTATGTTTTGCATTTGCCGAAAGGCTGGACGTAGGAGGCAACATGGAGACGTGTAGGAAGGATGTGCGCGTGGGAGTGAGGGAGCGTCTCCGATTGATGAGCGTTTTGCATTGGACACCTGCCAAAAGCAGCCTGGGAATGAGGGGGCCGCACCGAATCACAGACCACTGTTACAGTCCCGCAGTGATCATTTATAGTTGAACGGGGGAACAGTTCACGTTTAGTTGTAAGGAAGTGAGACTGCCAAGTTTGAAGTTCACAGCATAAACCAGGAGTTTTTCACTGAAAACCCGAAAAGTTTGTCTCGCATGATATTTCTAAAAGGAAAGTAAAAATACAAGTTACTGAGGACTGAATCAAGAGTGCGCAGATAACAATGAGCGGTAATGAGTAACTCTAATGACTCACAGCAGGCAGTTGTCTTGTCTTGCTCTTCCGATAAATTCAGCTTCTCTCCAGCAACATATAATAAAAGTGAAGCGTTCGCCGCTGCAGCCTCACAGCCAGAAGCTCCTGGGTTTGACTGACTGTCTACGTTTGTGGCCCTGTGATGGGCTGGGTCCAGTCCAGGGTGAGCCCCCCTCTCGCCCGACTGACAGCTCCCCCATGACCCTTCAATGAATAAGAACACGAGGTGGGAATGTGGGTGTTAATAGACCCCATGTCACCGTGTGTGGACCTGTTTCGGTGCAGAAACACATTTCACACTTTGATAATTACCAGCTCATCTCTGACCTTTTCGAGCCCTCGTGTTGCTGCTGTCTCCAGCCTGTGCAAACCCGCAAAGACGTCACGCAGCGTTTCTTCATCACCGGGTTGAGCACCTACCCGTCATCATCGCATTATGTGGTCACTGTACGTCACGGCCACCGCTGTACTGGGTCACAGGTCCAGTCTGACAGCTGAGCTTAGGATACAAGGTGAACAAACTACGCTGCCTCTGTCCCGCAGCAGCAGCATGTAAAGCTCATTAAATCAATATTATTTGTTAATTCACACAAAACTGATGTGTGGAAACAACAGTGGGAGGTTATGTAACAGACGGTTTCTTGGTTTAGATGCAAAGTCAGGCTTCCTCCTGTTTCCGCTGATGAGCTGACTGAAAACTAAAGCTGCTTAAACTGACAAGTTTTTGTCACCTGCTTGTCAAAGTGTATTTCGGATATGGTTGGGAAACCAATGATTAGATCAACTAATACTTAGCAGACCCTTGACCTAAAACCTTCCTTAGTTGCAGACACAAAACCAAATTCCCTCTTAGAGCCACCGATCCCTGGACGCGTCATGTGGGCAAATTACACATCAGACAAGAGCAGATCACTTTGGCGCCGCGAAGCGCGACTAGCACGCGCGCAGAGCCTCGAGGGACCACGGTAGTGAGACTCTGCGTCCGCGCGTGCGCTACGGAGGAGGGAACAGCGCAGACAGACAGGGTGGAAGCGCGGGGACAGAGAGCAGTCAAAGGACGGCGGCAGCGGGAGTTAGAAGAGCAGAAGTGTGCAACGGAAAGCCCGCAGCTGCAGCCACACGGCGACGGAAGCATGCGAGCTGACAGAGACTTGCTCGCCCGTGGCTCACTTGTGCCTTTGCCGACACCTTCTGGGAGTTCGCTCGTCCCTGCGCGTCGATGAGGAGCCAGCGTTCCGGGCGCAGACGACCGGCGGAGTTTGGATGTGCGTTGCGTAGCATGTCGGGTGGACGAGGACCATTTGTTTCCGAGCAAGACGCGAAGCGACCGGCAGCGACCCGCGAATGTAGCGTGTAGGACGGCGACGCGCGACACGGAACCCGGCAGAGTTCGTCCTACTGTGCGGTTCGGCCTCTTCCGCGGGTTGTGTAGAGGGAGGATGCAGGTGAAGAAGCAGCGGGACTCGGGCCGGAGCGGCGGGGACATGCTGGGAGCAGACGGGCTCCGCAAAAACTCGTCATGCTTCTCAAATATCAAGATATTCTTGATATCGGAATGCGCCCTGATGTTGGCCCAGGGCACCGTGGGAGCCTACCTGGTGAGTACACAACCCCGAGCCCACGTTCAGCCTCGTGTTTTCCGGCTGTGGGCTCTGCTGGCTGTCAGCACCTAAAGTACGGCAGGACAGGTTTCATGTGTCCCCACGTCTGTCTGACATGTTTCACTACTCGACCAGACCCTGACCTCAAAGCTCGGTCCGCGTCTTGTTAGAGTAATTGGCAGATTTGACTGAAAATGTCATTCAAGGTCGAGCCGGGCCTCCCTCCATCACTCTGACCTCACAAGTTTTGGTTTAACTCGTTCTTTCACCTTTACAGTGATGGCAAACCAAACTGGAAGGACAAGTCCGGTTTAAACGCCCCTTTTCTGTGCAAATAAACATGTGTTTGTGATCCCTTGCAATGAAAGCAGGAGATCACACGGGAATCTGAAAGCGGGAGACTCGACTGTAGGTTTTTGGGACGAAGCTCCCTGAGCTGCCACCCAAATGTTCCTCACTGCGTCCCAGGAGCTTCAGAGCCTCTGGCAACCTCTGAGCGTTTAGTTTTGAAATGAGCCGTGTTTATTCTCCAAGACTTACACAGCTTTTCCCAGCTCAGCGGCAATTATTAGCCTGAACCCAAAATGCCTTGGCCATATTTGGAGTGGAACATCTTATCTCGTCTGTTTGTGGACCTGCGGAGCGTCAGGCGTCCTGCAACCCGGAGCAGTGACAGCACCGCAGTGCCACTCACAGTCGGCCAGGACGGTTTCCTCTCAGTTCGTTTTTATTTCCCATGGCAGCACAGTTCTGCTTTTTATGACATTTTAGCTTTGGACACCTGTTCAAACAGTCTGAACAATAAAAGCTACAGCTTCAGTTCAGGTCTGGAGTCATTTACTTACACAAACACAGGTCGTCTGACCTGCTTGTAATTGTCAGCACAACAAAGCTCATTTACATGGAGCTTTATTTACATGGGCAGGACAGTCGCTGCCTGCTTCAATGACTTGCTGAACTTGTGTCCACCTGGTGTCTGTGATCGGATGATGGGGCTTAAGAGCTGGCAACGAAAGGGCAAAACTTAACTATCCGTTTTTTCTGTGAGCTGCTTATAGTGCAAGACGCTGTGTCCTGACTTAGCCTTTCTGTAACGGAACCAGCACGTACCACAGAAGTACACATTTGACTGTCACCATTGTTTCCGTGTACCTTGTGGGTTTTTTTTTTTCTAAACCTTCTCCAGAATTCAGTCTTTGTTCTGCTCTACAAAGGATGTAGTTAATTCACACACCTCTTGCGTTTGGTGCACATCTCAATATTAGTGGAGAAGGAAGAAGAGCCACTGGAAATGGATGGAGTAGAATTTCAGGTGGCCATTGTTCTGTTTGTTGTTATTTGACGTAGTTATAGACAAATGAATTAAGAATGAAAATAATTAGTTTGCAAATTGCCAAGAGTCTTATTAATTATTATTCAGCATTATTCTATCATTGTAAGCCCTGGACTACAGACAGTATGTACTGCAGATTGCAGAACTCAGGTTGTAAGCTCTGTTGGATATGGCGACGTCACCCTGATAAGAACCAACTCTGACACGTCAGACCTCCAGCTACAAAATGCAATGAACACCTGAACCTGAACTGTGCTCGTCTCAGCTGAGCAGACCCGTCAAACTGTGGTCACACTAAATCAGATGAATGTCGGAGGCGAGGAGAAACCGAGAGTCTTCCCCTGGAACACAGCTGAAACTTCAATATCAGCGTGAACAGCAGCGTTGCAAAAAGCAGCCTTTTAGTCGTTTCGTGTATGTATTGGTTGGTCTGTCAGCCAGAAGGGTTTGTCGCTAGTATAGAAATTAACATGGTGTCTGATTGTGGCACCTGTTCCTTGATGTTCATCAGAAAAGCTAAAAATAATGGTCCAATATAACAGTAAGTAGCTCATTCAGAACCGTTCACACTTCTAACCTTCTTTCAGTAGCTCACACCTCATAAAACACGTGGAAATGAATCTAAGTAGCCGATGCTGCTGCGGCTTCACAGACAGGTAGCGCTTCAGCACTTTCACGTCAGCGCTAAAGCCTAATGCGCTGAAGTGACTGTCAGCGTGGAGCAGCTATTTCCCCCGATAATACAGACTCTGTCAGAACATGCTGAAAGAAAAAAAACTCCCAGGAAGTCGGGATGCCTACAGTAGCAAGCGCTCCAGCAGGTTTCTTCCCATGTAGATTTTATTCTGGGTTTTAATCCCGCTGGAAGGCTGCCTGTTTAAGTCACGGTGGAAGTGCACAAACATGTTGGACCTGGAGACGAGAGCTTAGCTCATCCCGAGATTTTCCACCGCCGCAGCCGTCAGTTAGAGGATCTGGTGTGACTGGATGGGACGATGCCTTCACTGCTGCGTGTTACTGTTTGTGTAGAGCTGCAGCTACAGTGTCAAGAGGCTGCTGGGCTTGGCATTGTTTTTAAGAACAGGATTAGACAACAGCGTGATCAGATCCCAGCCGGGGTGGAGCCAGCAGGGCGGAAATGAAGCCCGTCCAGTGTGTTGGCATTTTTAAGAAAGAGACGCCCAAGCAGCACAAATGTCGTGACTCACGCTGAAGTTTTCCATCCACAAACTGCGACGCATACCGCTCGCGACGATCAACCTCCGTGCGCTTTGATGTGTGCAGAGGGGTGTGTGTGTTGTGTTGAGAGCAGCTGCAGGAATGACCCGCTGTCGGTCCTGATGCCTAGAAGACACAGAGGAATTTTTAAACCTCGCTGACAAACCAAACAGGCTTCACGGCATTTAGCTTGGCATCTCTCTCTGCTCACATGTTGTGCACTAAATCCTGTCTCAAAGGGGACAATGAAAATACAAGTAAAGGCCAAGTGGCAACTGTCTTGTACAATCTACTGATTGTAACCTAAAACATCATTAATTTGATGATGGTTAAACGCTCCTACTGCAGAACTGCCTGCAGTGAAGTCACCCTTTCAAAACCGGGATGTTTGAGTTTGCGGGATTCTTTTTTTAGAGCGCAATCAAAACTCTTTTAACCAGCTGCGAAATGGAAAACTGTGATGCCATTTCAAGGGCAGTTTGGAACAGTTCTGAAAATAGCATAATAGCTCTTTAACACATTCCACGGAGAGATGGTTCCCACAGAGGTAAACACACCCGAACTCTGCTGCCCAGCAGATTAATTAAGCTGCACTTCCTGTACACTGACATCATCATCAAATGTTCACGTCTAATGAAATGAGCCTATTGTCTGAAAAAAGCGTGGCCTTATGGTATTTGATCACCGACCGAGTCACATCAAACTGTTCGGCTGTGTTTGCCTACGCTGGAAGTTACTGGCAGGCTTAAACTCTGGATGAGCTGCTGAAAGAGGGAGAAGCCTTTTGATGAGCAGCTCTAACTAAAGCCACGGTGGCAAGAGTTGCTGCGCCCAGCTAATCAGAAACCGAGGCCTGTTGGCAGGGAAGACCAACCTGTGAACCGTTTGTCATTCAGTTTCCCTGGAGAAGGTTCGCTTTACAGTAGCAGGACTGATTTTGTCAGTCCAGTGATGATCACTAAATTAAATCTGGGGTGTAAATAGTAAATTAATTGTACTATTATCTTCTCTCCATGTGCCGACAGACCTTTGTCTTTATGTATATTACATAATTAAACTTAACTCAAGTCATTTTAAACGTATGTGCATGGAGACGGTTTGGAACCAAACAGACTATTTGTCACCTGTGCCACGTGTGTAATTATGGACGTTGTGTGGATATATTTCTCCAGATATGATAAAATCAGTGCACTTTCATAATCTATCATAATCCGTCCTGTACTGATTCCCACAGCCTGGATCTTCTCTTTGTACCAGCTGAACTTTGTGTTTGTTGTTTTTTAGGTGAGTATGCTGACCACCCTGGAGAGGCGGTTCAACCTGCAGAGTGCTGACGTCGGAGTGATCGCCAGCAGCTTCGAGATAGGCAACCTGGCGCTGATCCTGTTTGTCAGCTACTTTGGAGCCAAAGCACATCGACCCCGTCTGATAGGCTGCGGGGGCATCGTCATGGCACTCGGCGCCCTCCTCTCGGCTCTTCCAGAGTTTCTAACAAATCAGTACGAGATAGGTGAAATGTGGAGGACTGACGTTGGTCGCGATATTTGCTCCAACACCAGCAGCCAGGAAGCCCAGCTGGCTGAGGACAATGTGTGTGCCAATAAGGCCGACACCAACATGATGTACTTGCTGCTGATCGGAGCTCAGGTCCTTCTGGGCATCGGAGCCACGCCGGTGCAGCCTCTGGGAGTGTCCTATATCGACGACCACGTGAAGAAGAAAGACTCCTCACTCTACATAGGTGAGATAATCACTGCTCCAGATAACAAATGATTGTCCCGCTGGAAATGAGGCAATTAAAAAATAGGCACCAAAAATCCAATTATCAGCTGCGATGTTTGAATGGGTGAGTCACCACAATACACAGTATTGCGCTCATGTGCTACGCGCCATCAGCCTTTGTTCCAAGTCCCAGCCTGTTCACATTCGGTGCCAGGTGAGCAAACCTTGTAGCTTTTTCATCTCCATTATAGCAGTTTCCGAGGCCAGAGACTGGTTATATGCCTCTGCTTCTTTCAGTCCCCTCTCAAATGTGCGATGCTGCTGATGTGGCTGTTTTAAGGTTTATAAGGTGACTTCAAAGTGCTTTCTGTGCAGAATGCAGAATACACAATGGCTGTTTAGAACCGTATTTGCTGTCATATGTGCTACCCTGATACACCGAGAGGAGCTCGACTGCTTTTCTCATTAAGCCACGCAGGATTAAACCTTTCCCTAGCTTTTTCTAAATGCACGCTACTGATGGTTACCACACAGGGAGACGTGTTACTGTTCATTGTACATATTCTGCATATTGTTACACATGTGCTGTTTTTGTGGTAATTGCTAAGACAGGAGATGAGTTTTCTGATCCTCAGAGAAGACCCTACAATCCCTATAATACCACGTGTCTTTGTTTTGACTGTGACTTGTCTGCAGTTTTTTGTTCACACTGCTGCATCAGCCTTTGATGGAGTGGATGAGATGTTTCTTCATAGCGAGTGTTGTTTGTTAGCAGCGTGAAGCAGACAAGGACTGTCTGAATGGGGGATGATCTCAGGCAAGCACACACCCGTTCTGACATAAACACACACACACACACCTAGGCAGTAAAGATCCTAAAAAAGTAGTCGTGACTCGTTAGCAGTTTACAGTGGAAAGTGGACTGCAAGTACTTAAGGCTCGGCACCGGACGGAGGGAGACATTTAGTTTTGAACTGCAGAGGAAAACAAGAGGTGAGCAGCAAGGAACAATGTGCAATTGAGTCACACTCAGCTGATTGTCCTAATCCTTCTGCTGCTGGCATGTCATGTGCTCCCAGCTGCATGAATGAAGTAGATTGTCTGAGACTCTCAGAGATTTCTTTTCACATACTGAGGGTGAATTGGGATTATTCATCAGTTTGCGTCAACAAGTTCACGGTAATGTTTTGGTGAGAAAACCCTGTGAACAAATATTTGCTTATTTCCTGTAGACTTTGGACCAAGTCTTAGGCTTGTTTCTTTTTTCACTCTCTGTAAACACACGACTGAATAGGTCCCATGATAGTAACATAAGATTATCTCATTTTAAATAAGAGGGATGTTCCTGTATTTGTAAATCCATCTGTGATTTCCCTCAGGTTAGTTTGTCTTCTGAAGGGTTGAGGGGAAATCCAGAAGTTTACAGATGCTGTGAGACAAACACACCTTTTGAAACTGAAACTGGAACCTGACACGTATCTTACAACGTATCTAACAGCTGCAATCAGATGTGGTTACATGGACACGTTGAATAAAACTCCTGCTGCTTCCACTGTAATCTCATCTTCACACTGTATACGTGTGTCTATGTGCAGACTGCCTGCTGCCCGTCACTGTCGCCGGCACGTGTTTTCACCTAGCGATGTGCTATTGTTGAAGTGAGACTGTGAGCTACACGGGCAGGTGAAGCGTTTGTGCCTCTGGCGGAGGCGGAGCTCGTACAGCAGTGCAGGGGAAATCGGAGCGGAGGGGCCTGGAGCAGAGCCATAATTACAGAGCACGGCAGGAATGCCAGCCAGTCAGCCGCGAGGTGGGTCCGAGTGGGCCGGGGCGCACATGCATACCACACAGGCCTGTGAAAAACAACTCCTCCAGACTGACTGCCTGCTTTGACGGTGCTGAGCAGAGCTGGCCTTTCTCAACACCTGTAAAACTCTGTGTCTTCGCTGTCATTGTTAGGATTCTTTAGGACCTTGGGCTGCAATTTAGTTTTGTGTTTTTTTTATAAGGAAACACTTCAGTCTTTCTCAGGAAACTGGTTTGAAAGCTACCAAAGCCGCTGTTAAACTTTAGACGTCCAGCGCAAACATGTGTCATTTATGGGGTCCCGTGGTTTTGGTGTGTTTACTGCATCTAGTAGTAGATTGCGTCAACAGGATCTCCATTCCCACTGCTCTATGACCTTTCACTATCCACGGCTAATTCTGGCTCTTCCCACAGGGTCCCCCTTCCCCCGACTGCATAAATACTGTACAGAACACAAAGAGAACAGTTTAGAGCTGAAGTGCTGCAGAGTCTCCTCCAGAGTCTGTCTGTCTGGGCTTCAGAACCTTTTAGACAGATCAGGGTTTCATTACTAAACTTTTCGTACATGCCCGCACAACAGTTCACATGAGCGAAGAAGTAGAACATTAAATAATAAACATACGATCACAGTTTCCAATCTCTGTAACCAGCTGTAAAGCTGCAGTCACGTGATCTCTGACTGCAGCACTGGGTGATCGAGGGTTAGTCAGTCTGACGACGCAGCCTCTGAGAGTTGTGACTTTTATTGGTAAGTCGAAGTCTCCCAGAGGGACTGTACACGACTCCAAACACGGAATGAAAGACTGAAAGACAAGCTGTGGGGAAACACAATCATCATTTCATTACATTGCGGTCTGAGACACCAACGCTGTCTCTAACGGAGGAGGCAAAGTATAAAACCATTTCCTATATCTAAGCTATATAAAGATCCAGTTTATCACATGATGCTAAATTGCATCACTTAACGTTTTATCTGCGTGGATACACCTGGATTCAGGTCTTGAGAGGGATCCTAAAGAGCCTTGTCAACATTGCCGCTAAAATGCTCTGACTCCAAATAGTTGCTGCAGTAAGGCGTTTATATAAGCTACTTAAACTCGGCGCATGTTAATGTCATCTTGAAGGATTACATTCTAAATGGGTTTTTCCGTCCCTGCCATAAGCTGCGTGCTGAGTTTGCCTAGCAACACCAGTTTGTTTTATCTCAAGATGATAAACGGTGTTGCAACAAACATTCGTCAAGCAGCTGCTCCTCCTGTAATGAGCAGTGTGGGCCCGTCTTTCCGCTGCGTGCGACAGGATGCGCTGCATTCTGCTGCTGTCGCTGCTCTGCTACGACCCGGGAGACCCAAACGCATTTACGTGGCGCCACGGGCCCAAACGCAGCAGCCGCCCTCTTCTCACTTACTTTCAGTCTGGTGCTAGGGGGGTGGAGAGGGCAGTCAACAAGAGATTATCCTGGATCCAGCCGGTCAACAACACGCTGCTGCCGTCTCAACGCTCATCAGTAATTACTGCGAGTATCGCATCATGTAAAGGAGTCAGAAAGGAGGTGAGCTGGCATAATGCTGAGCAGAGGGCCCTCTTCACAGTGCTGCTCCTTGATTGGTTAGCGAGCGCCTCAAGTAAAAGTTTCATTAAACTCGAGCACCTAGTCGATTGGAGTCGAGTCTGCTTCTCGTTCCTTCGGGTCTAATAACGCAATGTGTCAGTCCGACAAAACATACAGGGCAAATTGTCCAACGTTTGAAGAGCCGTTTGTTTACGCGTAGTAGCGGCTGTGCTAATCTGATCGTGTTAAATGAACCTCAGATGGGCGTGGGCGAGCCTCGTTGTGCATCAGGCCACGTAGTAACCTCAGACGGACGCGTCATCTGAAGTGAATCACGTCCCTCAGTTAATCTGCGGGTTTTGTGGAGTACTATTACAGCAGCACCATAATCATTGCAGTGTGTGTTTTGCGGCAGGCCGTCCAGTCCTGTCTGTTGGATGCATGGCTGGTTGACTCGCACGTAAACATTCAAAGGTTTCACTAAATCCCCGGTTAAGCTTTGTTTTTGACAGTGTAGAGGAAATCAGCTCAGACACGAGTCAGGTTTCATCTTTAATATCCAACGTTGTTTGTTTGCGTTTTATTTATCATGTGAAAGATTTCAAACCCTTAACTCACAAAACCTCAGTGTAGTGTGGACCTGTAGCAGAGCTAAGCTTCTTAATGTGGCGAGGTCAGCAGGTGTGACTGATTGTTACCATGACAACGTGGGAGTTAGATGGAGTGGTGGCGGTTCGGGCCCTCGCTTGCTTTAAGCTAATTGAAAATCAGGACTGTCCTGTCCTGAGTCTTCCTGTGGAGGGACCCACTGATGAGGAGACTCATCAGAACCTTTCTGGACTGAACCGTTCATCCCTCGCTTTGACCACCAGGGAACTGGGAAAGCGTGACTTTGGACGCCAGTAAATAGGTCAGACCCCAGTGTGAAATGGATCAGCGCCTGATAACAGAAGCAGTATGAGACCCTCAGGCTGTCTCACCAGCGCCTGCAGAGCTGTAGGCTACAGCTTCTTCTTGTCCCTCGATCACAATCTGCAGCACTCAGGTGTGCAGGTGGTCGTCACGCTGTGTTGTTGCTATTCACCACGAATCCTTTTGGCCTCAGTAAACCTCCCCTTGCCACCATGCGGCCTTCTTGTGGCAATCTGGGTCAAGCCCTGTCTCCGCTGATTAAAAAGGGGATTTTTGGTCATCCGTTGTGGGAGGAGCGTGACGACAAGAGGGAGGTGACAAATCATAAACGCAGCCGTGGCCACAGAATCCATCAGCTGTTTTGCTGCCTGGTGAGATGCTCAGTCCTCCCTCTGCCCCTGCTGTGGAGGGGACAGCTGTGGAGACACAGACTCTTGTCCGGTCTGAAAAGTGAAGAGTTAAGCGTACGGCGAGACCCGACAAGGAAGTTCAGATTCAAGCAGTGCTAGTGGCTTTACCACAAATCCTAAGCTTCATTGATTGAGTGGTGTGTAAGTGGTCGCTCAGTGGGCTCCTAGGATTACTCAGAAGCATGTTCAGCACTTAATCCCCATATCACTGAAGGTGGTGAGCGAGGGATAACAGTGCCTAATTAAATGGACTCTGATCAATAGATGGGCAGTAATTATAATTAACTTGCTGAGCCAAACTCTGGTCGTCGTGTTCCTCTCTGCTTTACCTTAGTCCATCTGTGGGATTTGATAGCAGATAAGACAAAGACAGTGTATTTCCTGCCACGGGACTGTTGGAAACCTTAAATGAATTAGATTTATCTATGTTGGATGTGAGTCCAGAAAAAATGTTATTGTTGTCATTTTAGCTGTGGTTGCCTTGTTAAACTGAAATGCATAAGCTCTAACTAAAAAATAAAGTATAATTCAGACCTAACAAAACATAAAAGAGATGAGTGATGATGGCTGATCTCTATTAAAAAGTTATTTATACACTGTCATCGATTTTTGGTTGCACATACGTAAGTGTTGCCTCTTCCCAGCACTGCGGACTGGGCACCGGCGGAGGGAGACTGAGATGCGTGGTTGCTAATCTAAATCTCCACATTATTGTGACTTATGTGCAAGTCATAGAGTTTAGCCCTGTTGCTTTTTCCTCCTTGTACAACTAGAGAGAGAACCGTTGCTAGTGGAGAAACAGGAAACAAGCTGTTGGCACCTCTGTCCTGATAATTAGGCCGAGCCACCTGCCGATGAAGCTGTTTCCAGCTGCTGGCGAGCAGACCCAAACCTTTCCCTGCTCTTCGCCTTCAATAGAGCAGCTGCAGCTCTCCAGCAAAGACAGGCACGCACCCTGGACGCGTGCCCTTTCTCCTCCGTGCCTCCGTCCTACCACCCAACTGCCCAACAATGAAGACTGTGTGCAGCTCTACTCAGCTCTGAGAAAACATCTGAAAGCTCTCTGTGCGTCTGGGGTTTTTCTCCACTTTGCTGACCTGGTGCTCTCATTGCAGCCTGGTCGACTCTGGCATCACAGCAGAAAAAAACATTATTAGTACAGTAACAGACGAGGGTTTCATTACATTCATATTTAAAAGGGACTTGTATATGTTATTATTGTGACACATACTCTTCATTGGTATGTTTGACGTGTTTTTAAATCTGTAGGGTACTGAGAATTCCAGTTAATGCAAACTAATGCTGACGTCCTTCAGGTTAATGGAGGCTGTTACTGCTTCCTGGAAACGCTGGACTGTGACACGAGGTTAATTGGACTCAAAGATTAAATTACTGCATGTCAGGTTAAAGTAGCCTAAGTCCACTGAACTCCAAGGTAAAAGAAGAAACTGATTAGAGGCAAAGATTCAGCGATTAGTGTCCAGCCAGTGTTTGCACCTTCCACTAATGGATCAAACAAAAAATAGTTTGTATCACCTGCACTTAGCTTTTGTAAACTTGTAAAAGTGAAGTACTGTGGGAAGGCTCGCTGGTGCGTATAAGGTCCTGCAGTCTGCATATTACTGGACACGTAGTATAAAGAGTTCACTGTGAAGCACATCGCATGGAAAAATCTTTCTCCACGCTGCCAGTTACACGACTTTGTCCTGTGTTATTTTAAAGGCCTTGACTAAATAAAATGTAGGCTTTTCAAACAGTCATTTCCACTTAATTTCCTTCGCAACCATCTGTTGACTTTGCCTTTATCAGCATCTAGTATTTATCTGTAAGGAGGCGAACAGGATGTGAGCACACTCGGTGATTCTGTCTAATATGACGGCTTCACCCCGTCTTACATAATGTTAGGATGGATGAGAATCTTTTTTTTTTTTGTTTTAAAAGCATTTATTTTTCATGACAGGCCTTCAGTGTTACAGCTCTGCCTTGTGTCTCACTTGATAAGACCTTTTTCTTGAATTTCCTGTCTATTGTCTTCCTGAGACGCATTATAAAACGGAACAGAGGCCCTTTAGACACAGTAGATCTCCTCTATTTCTAATTTTGTACATTTGTATTATTGAACTAATCATAATAGTATAGATAAAAGACAAAAATGTCTAAGTGTCTTCTTTATTCTGCTAAACTGCATTTGGGATATTTATAATAGGATGCTTCCTGTGCTTATATTATGATGTAAGACAGTTGTGATCCTATGTAAAACAATGATGTGGAGGCCGAGTGCACAAAGACGACTTTTATCAGGGATTTGTTGAAAGCTGCTGTAGGACGTGGTGAGGCCTCCGCTGAGGCCTGACGTTCACCTCTCATTTTAGGCCATGACCTCTCAACGGCTAAATTTGAAGCAGAGCCCGACTTAATGTGCCAAAGTGCTGAAGGATGGAGCGTTGTTAAAAAGCTGCGGCCTGGATGTTGCTCTGCATTAACGCCAGGGCACGTTCTCAGGGTCACAGAATTTCTCATCAGCTCTTTAGCAACCGTACGAGCGCAACCGTTTCAACACTCATGTGGTCTAGTGCAGACTGGAACTAGACGATTTCTGGCCCAGTGTGCCTACGTGTGTGTGCCTGCGTGTGTGTTGAGGGTTGGTTGTAAAATGTAGCGGTTTTGACGTAGGTGGAAGTTAAAGCAGGATGATCCTGATCTAATGGCATTTGAATGTCAGCCTCCTTTAAGCTTTGCCTTGGTATTTAGGTCATGGCTGTGGAGTCAACAGTGTTAATATAGGGGGCAGCCGACCAGTAAAGCAACACTCTCACATTTCCCCCACACGTTCATTTAGGGCTATAACAATACATCATTAGATGGTCGATCACCAGCTAATGGAAACCCTTTAGTTTTAGTCATTTCAAGCCCAAACCACAAAAGGTATCGACTAAACTTCATTGTATGCACAGTGGTGCATGTTCCTGGTGTGACTTCCCACCTTCAGTGTGAATGTTTTCTCTGCCAAATGAAGCTGACATTGATACTAAAAGCCACTCAGGTGTGGTGAGTGTTTACTTGCAGTGAAAGCTGCTGTCTAATGCTGTTAGGACTTACTTATGGCTCACTGGAGATTTGGTGGCCATTAATCTCCTCTATACCGCAACAAAATACACTTCACCTTGTGCTTGCGTCTGTCTGCACAAGGTGCTGATTTTACGTCTTATGTTTGGATTCTGCATCGTACTAGAGGTTCATAGAATCAAGTCTGTCTTAAGACCGGATTGATTATGTCGAAATGCTTTTTGTTTCTGCAGTAAATAGGTTTTGTTGCTGTTGAACAGGTTGGATCTGAGTGACGGGTGTATTGTATGAAGACACAAGAGGAAGTGGTGATTCAGAAGAAAACTTTGAGAAATGTGAGATAAAAATTTTGTCAGTTCCCTTCACTCTGCCGGGAGACAAATGACTTTGAGATTCAGATCAGATGTGACAGCGGGGAAAAAAAAAAGTACAGAAAAGGAATAGGAAGACAAAAAAAACTGGACGAGCAGATAAAATTCTCAGCCTTGTACAGAGTCATGTACTATTTAATCCTTTCACTGTGGTTATGATCAGTTGATCACTAGTAAAGTTAATGTTACATGATGTAAACTTAACACAAGGCTCCTCAGAAAAGCTCTCGTTCTGTTCCTATGCTATCGGTTGACCTTCTGATGACTCTTTAGGAGAAACCGTTGTCTTTAGTGATTATTCAGCTCACTTTCGTTTTCCCTTGTGAAAAGTGGCACAAGCCGCCGCTTGGCCTCCCACGTCGCAGTGTCTCTCCACTGTGATTTAGCTCAAGGGATTACTGATCCAAGTTGAGCAGGATTAATGGACGAGCAGAAGGAATTCCCTCTGTAGCGCCACAGCAGGAAATGAGCTGAGAGCAGCGTATGTGTAATGTATCTGACGTTTCGATTACTGTGTACATTTCTGTTTAACCCCGCGTCTGTGTTGGCTCCTCGTCTCAGCCTCTTGGCTTGGATGGACTCCAGATGCCGGTTGCCTTTTTAAATGTTCACCTAATCTGATAAATAATTTCATGGAGAGCACAGGACACGATGCTCTTCACTTCGTAGTATTTTGGGACGGTTTCACACAGATAAGAGGAAGTGGCCACGCAGCTTTGTGGAAATGTCTGGATGACGTCAGGGACCTTCCATTTTTGCTGAACCACAAATGTTACATATGCAGATTCTGATCTATGGCTTGCAAAATACAAAGGAGGAAATGACTGTCGTATATTCAACACATGTCTTAAATCAACTCTGCAAATGTAGCATGTGGCTAATAGGAGTGTGTGAGCTGAACTTCTCCCAGGAAGGACAAGCCTCATGGACAGTAGCTTTCCCAGCTTTTTCTGTGGGTCTCTAAACAAATTAGTGGGAGACAAAACCACTAAAGCAGAGCTTTGTTATTGAATTACATCTGACATGCTCCCCTGAGAGTTGAATTCACAGGATACTAAAAGGCTCAGGCGAACTACAACATGAACGAATTAGTTTGTTTTGTACTTATCTGGTAACGAGACGCTGCAAGGGAAAAAGGATTTAGAGGCCGTTTGAAAACAGCGTATTGCAGAGATGACCCCCGGCTGCGGTTCGGTATTGTCCTTCATGGAGATTTAATATGCTTAACTTAGGTTTTCCTCCTTTCTGTTTAGTCTCGTTGTGGACAACATGAAACACGTCAAGTGGCAGCGTGTACAGGCACAGTCCCTTCTTCCTTCTGACCCGACAGGCGTCACATGAAGCAGGCCACAGCAGGGTTAGCATTAGCTCCTCTGCTCTGTTCTAGTTTATTTTGACTTAAATGACAGAGCTGACCACAAATCAACACTTATATCCTTTATCTTGTTAAACAGTTATCAAGGGAAGCTGTACAGAAGCTGTGTTTGCCTCCAGGTTTCCTGTTGGTGTTCATGCCAGCTTAATCCCATTGTGGCACTCTACTCGCTGCATGCTTTCCCTCAAGACTCAAAAGGAAAAAAAGGCTGAATTAATCTTTCACGAGGACATTTTCACCAACTTGGAACTCTCATGCCTCCCGTCTCTGGCTCAGAAGCGGCAGATTGATAAGTCAGCGTGGTCTCTGTTAGATTAGCGATTTCTTCCAGATGCGAGGCTTGTGCTGTGGCACAATGTTATCATCAAGGAGACAGCGTTTTGCAGAGCAACGAGGGGGAGGCTCGCATCTCTCTGGAAACATTTATCCCCTCGGCGGCCGTGGAGTTGCGGCTTAGCTGAGCCGTCACCGCCTGGAAGGTGATTTCACTAACTGAATTTCCTTTTTGAGGTTTCCTGTGGTGAAGGCAATTGTGATGTTGTTGCTGTGAGAAAGCAACACACGGTTACTAAGGAAACACTTGAAACAGAGAGTGCACAGGCCTCATTTGCAGCACCACAGGCAAATGTCCTAATCATATAGCGAATGCAGGCCCCTTCATGTGAGTGCCGTTAAACTGCCGGCTTTCACTGGGTTCTAGTAAACGCCACAGCAGCCTTTTCCTGTGTTGGCAAGATGTCTGTCACTCCGGCTGTACACGTGTGAGATGGTTACACGCTGTTGTTTGAGCTCAGTTCTTACTCGGGCTGTCTGAGGAGGAACTTAACCTCAGCCAGCCGTTTTTACAAACCATCAGCTGGAGGAGGTGTCTCTTGACTATTCCCGTGCTGTGTGATCGTCAACCGCAAAGATGTTTTAACAAAAGAAAAATGTTCATAACCGAGCTAGAAAACTCTTTTGTTTCGCTCCTAGCAGCCATAACGTACCACATTGCCGGCGCCGAGCCAGACCTAAAGAATCTGTGAGCAATTTCCTTTATGTGAAGAACAAACTACGGAGTGAATGAAGCCACAAATGTGACTGTGTTGACTCCCTTCCGATGTGGGTGGTCAAGGCAGGAAGCAGGCTGCACATTCTCTCTGAGCACAAGCAGATACAAACAAAACCCAGTCACAATTTCCACATTTCTTCATTAAGCGGCTGCTTCTGGCATTCGAACGCCGTCTTACCCAAGATGCCAGGCTTCGAGCAGCCAGGCGCAGACCGGCCGTAAAGGGAATGGTAGTAATGTTGCAAACCAGGAGGTGGAGATAGAAGAGTTGGCACAGATGGCTTCATTCTTGTGAGCGCTCACACTTGGAAGAATATGTGGTTCGTCGCTGTGTGCAGTCTAAAAATACCCAAGATCACAGGACGTACATGCAGGGAGAGATTTGTCTCCCAAATTGAGCTTTGCATCCCTCTAATGAGAACTTCAGATCAAGCTCCACATGTTTATCTCCAGCCCACTACTAGAATCCTGAACGTACCCTGGAACTTAACGGCTGGTTCGGTGGTCAGGTGTCTTCTTGTGTCTCGTATGTGGGAAAGCTGAGTCGTGCTCCGCTCACCTTGCATTTTGTGTCTGGCTGACTTGATTTTTCACGACGGTTCAGTGTTTAGCTCTTTGCTGTTGTGCTTCCACTATGAAGATGTGCAGCCGTCTGGGATTGTAGATCATTTTTATTCAGGATATTTATTGAAATGCTGGATGTTGGACAAAATAAGACATTTAAAACTCTGCGATGGGACTGTGTGGGACTGATTTCACTGCCAACATCCTCAGACACTTTTTTTTTTTTTTTGATTTTCAGGTTCAGTAAACATAAACAAATTTCCCGCGTTTATCTGTGTTATGCAGATCATGAGGAATGATGCCTGTTTGTGATGTATAATCTCTCCATGTTTTCTGAAACTGCCAGATAACATGAAACCAAAGCCATGGAATTGCTGAAAATTAGTTTTTTTTCTTGCAGGAATCCTGTTTTCTACCCTGGTGTTCGGTCCTGCCTGCGGCTTCATCCTTGGCTCCATCTGCACTAAATTCTATGTGGACGCGATCTTTATTGACACTAGTGAGCGTCATATTTATTCAGTGTTGCATTATCCCATGTGTTTCTTTGTGTGTGTGTGTGTGTCTGGGCTTCACTGACTCCTATCTGCCTCTCCACAGGTAAGCTGGGCATCACTCCAGATGACCCGCGGTGGATCGGGGCCTGGTGGGCAGGTTTCCTCCTGTGTGGTGCCTTGCTCTTCTGCTCAGCGCTCTTGATGTTCGGCTTCCCTCAGTCACTGCCAACCAAGGAGAAGGAGGAGGGGGTAGACAGTGAGCAGGCTATGCTTCCTCCCTCTCTGAATGCAGACTGCGAGACTCCAAAGCTTAGCAATGGAGCCGCGTGCAACAGTGAGCCTGCCAACAGCGCCACCTGCTGCCAGCAGCTCAAGGGTGAGTGTGCGAGACTCCGTGAAGTCTTTATGCCAGTATAGGGATTCTTAACGTAGAGTACACGCTCACGGGCCACTTTGTTAGGTGAACCTGTGTAATTCTAAATGTTTAATCTGTTTAATCCTAAACAGCGTGTGTTCTTTTTAGCTTAATTTCTTAACTTGTGACTGCTGAAAATGCTCTAAATGCTCAGTAAAGAGTCATAAAGTACTGAAGAGTAGCAAAGAGAAGTTCAGTGAATTCCTTGTACTCAACACATTGGCTGTTGTTGACCTTGTTAATGCAGAGTTTTTAGCTTCAGTGTGTCTGTTGTTGCGTCGATGACTCTCTGGTGCTTATCGGCCTGCGAGCCTGACAGTGGTTCCTCCTTTTTGTTTCTACCACTAGTGATCCCCAAGGTGACCAAGCACCTCCTGTCCAACCCTGTGTTCACCTGCATCATCCTGGCCGCCTGCATGGAGATCGCCGTCGTGGCAGGTTTTGCAGCGTTTTTGGGGAAATATCTCGAGCAGCAGTTCAACCTCACCACCACCTCGGCGAACCAGCTGTTAGGTCTGTCTTCAAAGCAGAAGCACACACAAACACGCGTGCGTTTTCTGAGTGGCCAGATAATGAAGCAGCGTTTTTGGTTTTAGGTATGACAGCCATCCCCTGTGCGTGTTTGGGGATCTTCATGGGGGGTCTGCTGGTGAAGAAGCTGAAACTGTCGGCGCTGGGAGCGATCCGCATGGCCATGCTGGTCAATCTGATCTCCACCGCCTGCTATGTCTCCTTTCTTTTCCTGGGCTGTGACACGGGTCCTGTCGCTGGAGTGACGGTCCCATACAGCAACGAGTAAGAAACTTTTTGTGTGATCTTATAGTTCTCTGTATCACTTCTTTTTGCAGAGTCCATAACAAGGCTGCTATTATCAAAACTAACCAATCACATGATATGATCAGATTAAATAAGTGAGTGTGAAAAACCAACATGATTTAGCAGAGAAACTAAACTCCAGATGACCAGAATCACACTTTACCCAGAGGCTAAAAGTGTGAATAAGACTTCTCATGGCTGTCAGCGGACGGGGAACTCTGAGCTTACTTTTTCATCAGATAACTTTGTTTTATCTCATTGAGTATATAAAAAGATTTTCAATCCAGACAGTGGCCTCGTGATCCCAAGGCTGCAGACACTGAATAGAAATGCTACACACTTGACTGAAGCAGGCAATGGAGCGATTAGAGAGCTTCAGAGCTAAATTGTTGATAAAAAGCAGCTGGACCGTTCAGGCTCTTATGTATCGATCAGCTGGTCAACCGCAACCACCGGTGAGGTTTCGCGTCTAGATGCGTTTTTGCATTTCTGCTTTTGTATTTTAAGATGGATCACAATTGGTTGGCAACAATTTTTCTTTTTACCGCCTACATTTGTCCAACAACTAAGATTTGCACGACTCCAGGCGTCGTCCTTAGACCCAGTAATGTCATGTTAAATAGATTTCGGATTATCTGTAGTGACTTAGGCTTTTACTACTTTTTTATTTGGTAGTGCAGTGCAGTTTCCATGGAAATGTTGGAAGTGAACAAGAGACCCAAAGCTCTGATAAGTGATAAAGGGCTGCAAGTTCGTCCTCCGTGTTGTTTGCGCCTCGTGCAGATATAGTTTGTACTCGCGCTGGGGCGGGATGCTGACGCTCTGCTGTGTCTCTGTTCAGGACGCTTCGGGTGAGCGAGAAGCCGGACGCTCAGTGCATCAGTCACTGCAGCTGCTTCACCTCCTCCATCAGCCCTGTCTGCGGCTCCGACGGCGTCACCTACCTGTCAGCGTGCTTTGCCGGCTGCACCCGAACAGGAAGCACTACGACCGTGTCAAGCGTCTCTCAGGCAATTATCTCACGATAGATATCTTATGAATCTTATTTTCCTAAAAGTACCACAGAGGTTTGTTAAATGTATTAAAAAGCAGCTGCTTCGGGAGCTGCTTTATATGCTGCTACCTGTTTATTTGTATTGTTCTTTTATGTTATTTGTCTGTTTCCTTGCACAGAACCTCACAGGATGCACTTGTATATCCAGGGAGAATTCACCTTCCACAGCTGTTTCTGGAAAATGTCCAATGGCCGGCTGCCAGGAGATTTTCCTCATCTTCCTGTGTATGATCTGTGCCTGCAGCCTGGTGGGAGCCATGGCCCAGACTCCTTCTGTCATCATTCTCATCAGGTATGCTTGTGGATTTATGGCAGAGGTTATCACCGTTGCCATATTTGTGCTGGTCCTTTACTGTCTCGTCGTCTTGTTTTTCTGAAGGACCGTAAGCCCTGAACTGAAATCGTACGCGCTTGGAGTCTTGTTTCTTCTGCTGCGACTTCTCGGTGAGAACATTTGAAACACACAAGATGCTATGTGTGTATGAAGGTTATTATTTACCTGACGAGTAATGTTGGATGTGCAAGTCTCACAGGACTGTCTACAATAAGGGTGTTATATTTTTAATGGAAGCAGAGTTCTTCCTCTTTTGCAGGATTCATCCCGCCTCCTCTCATCTTCGGCGCTGGGATCGACTCTACTTGCCTTTTCTGGAGTTCAGACTGCGGCAAGAAAGGTGCTTGTCTGCTGTATGACAACATAACTTACAGGCATCTTTACGTGAGCCTTGCCATCATCCTCAAGGGTGTCGCCTTCCTGCTGTACACCACCACGTGGTATTGCTTACGCAGGAACTACAAGAAGTACATCAAAGGTCGTGAAGACAGTCTGCAGAGTCAGTTTTACCCCTCTCTCACAGATGGGCCCAAACTAGACCGGACAAAGTTTATATATAACCTAGAGGACCACGAGTTCTGTGAGAATATGGAGTCGGTTTTATAGTTCATAACACATGAAGTGGAGGACGTGGACGTTTGCATTCAAGAAACTATATTGTATTTTATAATTTAGTTTTGTTTTTGAAAGGATGAAACACATGCTTTTGATAATGGCGATCTATTTATCGACCTGTTGGGGTCACGTATACGTTGCTTTCACTTCCTTACACATCCTCTGTAAACTCTCGAAAGGGTCCATTTTAGTCATTTGCATATGAGCGAGGTGTTGTTCAGTGTTGCCGGTGAATTCCTGTGTTGACTCCACGGTACTGTCTGGATCCTAGTTGATTATTAGTGAGTGGACCTGATGCTACTACAACTATAGTTGATTCCAGATCTGTGTTTCTGTCAGTCAGTGCACTGTGTGTTTCTGTCTGTCACTCTCAGAAATGAGATTTTTAGGATGATAAAAAAACATTTGGTTGGTTCTTTGGTTATTTGTATTTAAAAGTTGCCAAGTGTTTACAGACATATAGGATACATACAGACATAGGATATTTTATTTTTAGAAGGGAACAGAAAGGACCTGGCTGTTGTGATGCTGGCCTATTAGAGTCCCAGCGACTTCATGTCATCTTGCAGCGTTTCTTGTTCTCCGGCTGGATCATAAACACTGTTTTTGACTCATGTCTCATATGTGCAATCCGTGTCCGCTACAGCTGTGTTTCTTACTAGTCTTGTGTCCAGGCTGCTTTTCATTGTAGCGGTTTGTTTTTCAATCTGCAGAGGTTATTCGGCCTAATATGTCTTAATAAGGGATTATTCAAATAACAATGTTAATTATATTTTCTTCTGATTTTTACATGTAGCGGGGAAAGCGAAAGTAGTATTTTTGCGTGTTTTGACATTCAAGTAAAATATATCAGAAGCAATATTTATGTCATTAGGCCCAGGATGTTTTATGAGACTGTGTTGGCAAAGACGGTTTAAATTTAGAGTATGTTCCATATTGTGTGAAACCAAATCACAATCTGTATCTTCAGGCTACACTTGTCATGTTTGGGATAATGGTTGCAGAAATGCTACAGGAAGCTGCTTGTGCAAGGTCAAACAACGTAAAGAACACGGAATTTATACGACCTGTGACTGTGCAGTCACTGTTTTCACCTTGTCCCTTTTCTTACACTTTTTGTATGGCAACATATCATTTATTTTATTCTGGAAATACATTTTTTTCATAAATAAACTAAGATGAGTGTTTTCTTTTTGTTTACTCCAGAGAGCTGCTGGGCATAGTGGCTTTTCATCGTTGTTCATGTTTCTTTAGAACAGATGGAAAGAAAAGACGACATGCTTGTCGGTTGGCTGTTCCAGTCTGTGGCCTTCACATACTTAAAGGATTTAGATCAACAAGAACAGAAAACAAGGTAGAGCTTTTATTATGGCTGCGTGAGTCACAGAAGGATTATTTAAACACTCATCAAAGTATCGAAATCCCATAAAGAATAAAACACGAACTCTTTTGCTGTCAGTTTAATTTCATGCCTCATCATACGTTCTCAATATTCTAGTGAGTGTTCGCTCAATAAGACGTGTTGAGAAGTATCGACCCGAGAAATTAATGGACCGCATAAGTAGAAAGACTTAAGACTTCAGATATTTTGACTCGTGCAGCAGATTCAGGGCTTTTAGTCTGGCCTTTAGATTTTAGCAGTTTCTTCTAATTCAGAAGTGTGTGATTTTGAGAAGCTGTGAAAATCAATGGTACATATTTGCATTTACATCTTGAAGGCGTCATCTAGACGACCACAACAAATGGATGGATGGAGATGCTTGTCATCCACTGCTTATGAAGGATTTATTCATTTCAAATCCAAAGTCTGGAAAAGAGGTCAATTGCGTTTTTATAATCCATTTGATTAGTGAATATTCCCATTATATATATATTTATTGTTCTTAATTTGCGTCAGTCTCACAGTTTCCCTAAATACACTGACATCTTTTACTATGACATGAAGGAAATAGTTCAACTACTACATCATACAAAGACAACTGAACCTGTGCGACCCCTTAAAGTTCAACTTTGACTGTAACATTTTGGCCATATAAGTGATATTTCAAATTTAACAAGAAGGAAGAGATGACATTTCTGCCGACGCTCGGATCGCTTAATATTTCAAAAGGTCTCTCTTCAGGTCACAATAAAGAAACGGTCACACCTTCACAGAGCCAATTAGCGGCTGACCTGTCTCTGTTACTGCAGAGTCTCATGCGGGGATGGCTTCTGAACAGTGACGGTGTGTTGTGGGTTTCTGCCTGTTTGTGCGTCTGTGTGTGTCTCTGTGGTTGGAAATTCTAATAATAACACGATGACATTCTTCAGCAAGACAAAAAAGCTCCTGTTTGACAACCGCTACACTACTGACAGCATGTGTGTCAGCTAACAAACTCTTTGATACGCACCTCAGTCCTGACACGCTGCGAGAGTCTAGGAAAGCATCACACACACACACACAGTGACAAAAGCTTTCGATCTTGGAACAGAAGCTGCTGCCGGCAACAGTTTTTCTCTTTTAGTTAAGCGGCATCAATTAGCCTAATGGGAGTTTTACCGAGATGAACAGTCGCACAACAACTTCAGGAATACGAAATAAAGCCGTAAATCCTCAGTGGAAAGCTTTGACTTGTGCCATTCTTCAACAGGTGAGGGATATATGGATTAGGTTTCATTTAGTGGAGTGGTTGTGTTCAGTGCTTCACAGTCCCTTTTATAAAACAACCTAAAAACCGAGGAGATGATTATAAATGTTTGCTGTTTGTAAACTGCCTTTCTTATCATAACGTGTCACTAACATTCTGCAAAATATTTCATATTTTTAAACTGTGTGATGGTGATGTGGCTCTTTATTCATCCCATCTAACAACGCATAGACCCCAGAACAACAAGCAGGCCCTGCCAAACCAAAGATATGAAACAATACTTCATAACGCCAGGGTCAAAGGTTACAGGGCTACTGGTGTAGGAGAAAAAAACCAAACAGTGTGAACGTGCTTGTAAGTAACAGATAAGTAAAACGCTTCGTGTGTATTCAGTCCCACCTGTCTCACCTGGGTGAAGGCGCAGAGCTGACTCCTGCGCCTTTAAGGCTGCATGTGGTCCACGTCCCGCTGCTCCCGTGGCAGCCTCGGTGGGTGCGAGCTTTCAAAGTTTGACTGGGGAATAGAGGGAACAGTGGAGACGGAGGCAGCGGCGGCGGAGGCAGCAGCGTCGCCCCGGTGGGAAGCAGGCGCTCGGCGATCAGCATCTGAAAAGGGGGGGAGGACCGCGGCTCGCCTGGGAGTGTCCGGCTCCGGAGATAAGAACAAAGGAAGAGGTGACCGAGAGGATTTTCGGTCTGTAAATGGAAAACGCAAGAAGGTCCATGTAGCAGCGGCTCCATCCTTCCCCGCCTCAGCCATGACGCTCGTCTTCCGCACGCTGCTGTTCGGCTTTGTAACGCTGCTGGTTGTGGTTTTGATCGTTGATGATATTGCAGAAGTGGAGGAAGAAACTGCGTAAGTAGCTCCTCATAATTCATCCACGCATTGTGTGTGTGTGTGTGTGTGTGAGTCATATAGTCCATTGTTTTCTTGTCCAGCAGGTTTTTTTCCTCCGGGTCCTGAAGACGCGATGCGTGCAAATAAACGAGTCAAATGAATGAGTTTGACTGAAGTGAACAGAAGTTGCGCGTTGAATGAGCAGTGCGGCTTGTGGCTTGTGTCTGGGGTTGTAGCTGCCCGGGTCTCCTGGGATCAGGCTGTTTGTCCTGCAGCAGTCTGCATGCGGGACAGGATCCATTTACACTATAAGGGCCACGGAGCAAACAAAAGAGCTTTGCCTCTCTCTTTGTCATGATGAGGCTCTGAAACGCATGCTCCACTTGCGTTTGACCTCCAAGGACACACATTCTCAATTTAGCATCAAAATGCATGTTGTGTGTGAGCAGCCTGCCCTCTGCCTCCACTTCCAACACTCCTAAAGCTTCTGTACCTGAACAGCAGCGAGAAGACTTTTGCTCTGTCCCCCTCAAGCTTTTGGATCCTCACATTTCCCTTTCAGCAAGAACATTCTGTTTTGAATGCAATTACCCGGCTGTGGCTCACGTTGTAATGAGGTCATATTGGTTAGTGATTCGCAGCGGGAGAGGAACCAGAACAAATTGCACTTGCACATAAAATGCTACTTAATATAATTATAGCAATTCAGAGACCACCGTGTATAAAAAACCAGTGGGAAGACCCCACGTGTCAGTCACTCCTGTAATCTTGTCACAGTCTTATCAGATGTGAGCACGGTCGTCGTTGCAAAATAGGCAGATGCTTAAATATTAAAATGTATGTTTAGCGTGAATGCGTCCAGGCTGGCGTAGTTAACACCCCTGGGGAACGACTGCTCACCTCGCTGCGTGAAGAAAAAGCTCCTTTTAGCATAATGGGGCTCCATTAAGACCACGTTTCTCCTCATTACATCAGCGAATGGGCCCATGGTGGATTGCTCTAAAAATACCTCGACGCGCGGCGTTCACCTTCGTTGCATTGCAAGAAGAAGGACGTGCAGCACACCTGATACTGCAAACAGTGGGTGCATTACTGTTACAGGATACGATAACAGGAGGGATCTGAAGCATCCGTCCATTACGAACCAAGAATCCAGGCTGCAGTGATTCATAATTCAATCTGAATCCTTTTCTTTTTCCTAGAAATGCTGGACATTCAAAGAGGACGAACCTGCAGCAGCTCATCCCTAAACCACACAGGTCTGAAATCCAATTATTATGACACACACATATAGCTGTAGACCAACCACTGTAGATGTTTTCTCTGTACGTTTTAGTTGGCACTGGTCATTTGACTCGATAACACAGTGAGTCACTGCCTCTACTTTTTACAGCAAGGAGGCAGCTGCTATAAATACCCACTGTGGTTGTATCCATGTGACGTGTGCCATAATGATAAAAGGGCAATAAAGGTAGAAGTGTAACAAATAACTTGCTTGGAGCCAAGTTACTTGTAGCATGAGGATCAAAACCAAACCAAAAAGCTTCGAAATTTAGCAGTAAGGCAGAAGCAGTGGCTCCTGTGGTTGGTTAGAAGAGTGAGCCTCACGCATTACTGTGCCAGGCTGTTCAGTGAGATCATCACAGAAAGCTTCGAATTCTTTACGGACAATATGTGTATATGTATGTACAGATGTGTTTTGGGTTCACCTGAAACCCAAACATGTGGACAATAACCCGAGTCCTGCTTGCGTTTAGAACGCGGGTCGTGGCGCGTGTGGACCCGACGTCCTCGGAACAACTGAGCCCGGACAGAAATCCTCACGGTCCAAGCTTCAACACCAGCGCTAAGCTCTCGTCAAACAGCTGGACGTTCAACAAAACCCTCTCCAACCTCATTAGGTCTGATCATCACGCACCGGCGCTCTCTCTGCCAGCTTTGTCAGCGGAGACTTCATGACTATTGTGTGTTTTGTCCTATTACAGGAAAAACATTCTGAGGTTCCTCGATCCAGAGAGAGACATTTCAATCCTGAAGGGCACGCTGAAGCCGGGAGATATCGTCCACTATGTTTTCGATCGCCAGAGCACCACAAACATCTCACAAAATCTCTACCGTCTTTTGCCAAGTGTATCCCCCATGAAGAACCAGCATCACAGGCGCTGTGCCATTGTGGGGAACTCTGGGATCTTGCTGAACAGCAGCTGTGGGCCTGAGATTGACTCTCATGACTTTGTTATCAGGTATTTCTTCCTCCCACAGAAACAGCATAAGTGAATTCAAGGCTGGAAGTCTCCCACTTGAAAGAAGTCATAAAACCTGCAACTTAAAGTGGACCCTGTTTGGAATGGATTAGCAAATTGGTTTCGGCTTTAGGTTTATTTCCACCTCACATTAGAATGGTAATCACTTCCTCAAGCACTCGCTTTAATTCAGGTTTAGCGCTGGTGCTCACACAGCTGGATATATATTAATTGCACTTTTGAAATGCTGTCAACGCTTTTTAATGATTTAAAGTTGGAAACAAAGTGGCATAGCGAGGGCAATTTAATGCGTGATTATATGTGAAATTGACATTTGGAAAGGCTGCATCCTGTAGAAGCGCATTGTGCTTTTCAGAGAAACGCAGCCGCTCTCGGGGGTCCTGCTCTCATTTACCACACAAGTCCGTATGTGAAGCCATCAGTCGAAGCAGTTTTTTGTTTAGGTGTGAGTAATGGAGTCGCCGAGTGGGTTATTTATCATTATCCACACTAGGAATTGGAGGAAAATAAATCTGTCCACACTTATATTATAATGGAAGATGCCAAAAATGTATTGTGACGGGGGGTTTTGTTCTCAACCAGGAACAGCATAGCAGAACATGCCCTGAGTGTCAAACACCGTCTCATATTCATTTACCATATAGTCCCCTTCTGCTGTAGCACCACACGGGACAGGCTTGAATACTCCTCTATGTCCTCCTTTCATTCTGAGATGATTTCAGTAGTGTTTGCATGTCGTCCTGTCTAAGCCATGTCATGCTGATGCAGAGAGGTCATGATTCACGGACTCCGGCAGCATGATAATAATGCCAGGGCATGATGGTGATGCTTGGCTGCTGTCAGACGATGTGGCATTTTCAGGAGCCGAGGAATTCGCTCTCGGATAGAGATAATGTCTCCGCTAAATCTGGTTCTTTGTCGTTGCTCGGTTCCCACATAGGAGCTTGACAGGGTACATGATTTCAGCTCGGTGTTAATAATGCATAATTTGATGTACCCAAGCAATTTATTGGAACTTTCCAAACATAAATTAGACTCTGCTGATGGTGCAAATTTATCATATTTCAATTTGCCTGTAATCGTTGAACCGGTTGTTTCCTGAAGCAGGTACATTAACTGTCCCAGTATATTAACAGCTGCCATCACGCTCTAACGGGACACAATGATTCATGCAGTGGTGAAACAGATACTCAGATGTTCCCTTGAGTAAAAGCATCAGCGCCCAGGTCCAGGAATACTCTTACAGCAATATACTAAAAGCATTTGAAGCAAAAATCAATGCAGATTTATTTCAGTATATTGTATGTGGCTGTAATATAATTATCTACCGTATAAGCTTTATTGTCATTTACAGTGAGTTAAGTTTTGCTTGGTTACACGTGAGCCAAAACCAGATTTTGTGATATTTTATTCCTCAAATGAACTGAACTGAGCTAAACATCCTTTTAGTCCTTTTTACACAAAACGACGACGCAGCGAGTAAATCACAGAACATGTTTAACGAAAAGCATCCTGCCACACTCACGAAGGCTAGAGATGCGTCACCATGACGATAGCACTTTGTTTTCTGGGATTTAGCATCAGTAAACCAAATGGCGTCCTGACTTTCAGTGGACCTTCATCTGCTTCACGTCTGGGTACTGTGCAAACACGTCAACCACGTGGTCTCATACTTTAACCAGATGTGTACACAGCACTAATTAGCAATTAATTCTTCTGTTTTCAGTTCATTTCTATTGACTAGTGTTTGCTTGTCTTAAGGTGTAACTTGGCACCGGTGGAGGAATACTCTCGTGATGTGGGCTGGCGGACCAACTTGGTGACCATGAATCCCTCGGTGGTGCAGCGGGCCTTCCAGGACCTGGTCAGTGAAGAGTGGAGGGATCGATTCCTGCAGCGGCTTCAAAGCCTCAGCGGGAGCGTGCTGTGGATCCCAGCCTTCATGGCCAAAGGAGGAGAGGAGCGCGTGGAGTGGGCTCTGCGTCTCATCCTGCTGCACACCGTGGACGTACGCACCGCTTTCCCGTCGCTGCGTCTTCTCCACGCTGTCAGGGGGTAAGATGCAGCTGGTGTCCTGAATATCGAGCGAACGCAGGAAGAGGTTGCCAAACTCTGATCGGCAGTCCGTGCGTCCAGCAAAGCATTAGCTGAGCGCCAGGGGCAGCCACTGTGGAAAAGCTGCTCTGTCTGCTCGCTCGGGTCATCTCACAATATCTGTCTTGATTAAGTGTGAAACGTCTGCCTGTGTCTGGATTCGCACCGTTGTGGGTTTAATTTGCGGACGAGGGTCGATGGTCGATGTCTGTGTTCCTGTCACGTTTGACATTCTGGCAGAAACGTGTATTTGCTTCCTTGCCGAGAGTTAAATGAGAAGATCGATACAACTCCCATCATTTAACTTAGAGTGGGACTAGACACGAGGTGAAACGACACCTACCAGGTCTCGATCTTTGCTTATTTGATCCAAGCAGCAGTATCAGCCTGAACATCAGCTATTGACCAGATACAGCTACAGACAAAAGGGACATATAACAAAGAATATTTATTCATTTGCTTTTTATTTTACAGCTGGTGAAGGGTCTTCTTTAAAAAGTCCTTTTTGCTCTAAAACTCTGTCTGCGGGTTTTTTTCTGTCCTTCCCTCCTTCTCTTCACAGCCACGCTCTGCTCCAGATCGTTCCTTGTTAAAAGTCTAACAACCACCGCTGGTCAGCGACCAAATTATGCTATTTTGTATGCCCCAGCTAGCGCTTGGTATTACACAGCAGTAGAACTAGGTCATGATTTCTGTAGTTAACAGGCTGCAAGACCTTTGTTTTACAGAAGAAAATTATTCTCCAGAGAGTTTCTTACATTTTCTCACATGAAATGCATTTTGTAGTGGCGTCTGATAAAAATATTCCCTCTGACCTTGTTATCGATTTAGAACGGCTGATCTCAAAATCTACATCATTTGCAGTAGAGGACGGAGCCTCTGCTCATACTCGTATTCCAGGCAAATGCCACAACAGATCAGTCCACTGATAACTAGGCCGGGGTCTCTGATTATTAGAACGCTCATCGCCTGCCGTGATGTTTGTCTGGACTGTAAACCTGCCCGCGTTCAGTTTGCCCTTCACATAAAGCGCTTTAAGTAGTACAACCTGTGCATCTCAACCTTCCACGCCAACCACAGAGAGCAGAGGAAAACCAGGGGAGAGAAATGGGGAAGGTGACCGAAAAAGAAGATGAAGCTGGGACGCGCTGACCTGCACCCGAGGTCACTGAGCTGTCGCTCTGCTGCGGGAGAGCGACTGGGAGCAGATGCAGGAAACCACGTCCTGTGCTGTGTGTGCTCAGCAAGAAACAAGTTGTCCCAGTGTATTTCAGACTGAGCTGCTGAAGTCAGATGTGAACGTGTGTTTGCTTCTGTTTTTAGGTATTGGCTGACTAACAACGTGCACATCAAGCGTCCGACCACTGGCCTCCTCATGTACACCATGGCGACTCGTTTCTGCGAGGAGATCCACCTCTACGGCTTCTGGCCCTTTTCTCTCGACCCGCGGGGCAAACCGGTCAAATACCACTACTACGACGCTCTCAAATACGAGTACACCTCCAGCTCCAGTCCGCACACCATGCCTCTGGAGTTCAGGACCCTGAGCACGTTGCACAGACAGGGGGCACTTCGGCTCCACACTGGGACATGCGACGCCGGGAGGAGACCACAAAAGCAGCTCCACAGCAAGTAGCCACACGGATGGACGATCTCTGGAGAAACCACTATCTTGACTGAGACGACTTTGTACAGATATTTTTCTTGATTCTGTACTTTTATGAAACTTGAATGAATTATTTTCAGTAATTGGACTGAACTTTTTGTAGGCGAAGCTCTTTTAGTGAACTGGTACATTAGCACTGGTACATTTTACCTTTAATGAGATTTCTATGGCAACCTTTAAAACATCCCCCTTTTTTTGCCCAGCTGGTCTGACCTGTTAGCGGAGCTCCTGTCGTGTTCACGTGTTCCCATAAAAATTCCTAGAAACATACATCTTTGAACCAAATTCCAAGAACCAACGCTGGTTTTAATGTCTCTTGTGAGTCATTGATTCGACCACAAGATGGAAGCAGTTAATCTTAAAGGAGAACGATCATGAAAGAAACATGTTGGCCAACATTTATTTTTACTATGATAAAACCTTTTAATTAGGATCTTTTTAGATACTTGATACATTTGACTTGTGATAACTTTTTTTCTGAGAGCATTTTACATGTATGCTTTTGTAGCTTCTGATCAAGTCCCTTCGTTGGTGCTGACATCAAAACACGTCCTCAACGAGCAAAGATTCAAAAGGTTCAGTGTGATTATCTTTTCGTTAGGTTACCTCGAGAGCCCAGAGGAGACGTGGAGGCAGGAGCGAAGCGGCTGTTCACACATGGACGTTTACACAGACCAGCGAGCCACGTAGGCGCCTGTAAGCACACTTTGTAAAGGTTTCTCTAAGAACACGGCCCTGTTTCCACACTGGAAGTGTAGCAGTGAGGTCAAAGTGCAGTTTGCACAGTGCTACGAGTTGGAGCGCTGCCTTTCTTTTTAATGAATGTATTGGTGACGTTCTCACGAATGCTGTGAGAAAATGAATGAGCCCCACAATGTGCTTTAAATTAATTCCTCGTCACAGAAACGGTTTCAGTGCAGTGACAAAGAAGAGCTAGTATCATATTTGCCTTTACTCATTTGAAATTATATAAGAATTACACTGGTGCGGCTGAGTTACTATTCAGCCATTTGATAAAAAAGTGATGTTACGTTCCTGTTTTTAGCACAATTTGGTTTTCACAAAGGCATTTTTGGATTGTATAAAACTGCCAGTATTGTGTGCCTGTAATCACTAGATTAAATTAAACTAGATTTAGAAAAATGGGTCCAGAAAAATAAAAGGTATCCAGGGTTTCCTCATTTTTTTTTCTTGACAGGACCAGAAACATCATTACCAGACTGTTATTGTGCTAGTACCTCTGAAACAGAAGTAAACAAACGGATAAACGCAAAAAAAGGTGACTGTAGCTCTGTTTATATTATTGTCAGCTGTTTTCAAACATTTTAATGGAAGTTTAAATGATATCTGTTTTCCTTTTAAGCTCCACCTGTGGAAAAATCACCATGTTCAGTTACATTATTAGGTTTTTGAAGCATTTTTAGGAAGAAAAATGCTTCTTAATAAAACTCAACAGAAGTATTTGAAATATCCTGCATCTAGACGAGTCGCCTTTCATGTGCTGTGGCCATGTGACGTGTCCCTAAATGTGTTGTTTAGACAGGACGCCTCTGTTGACTTGCATGTTGCCCATTAAGTTGAGAACAGGCATGAGAGTCGTGCGGGGGACGTCAGCGGGCTGGAGCAGTGAAAGGCTTTATTGGTGACAGCTTGTCTGAGTTTGGCGAAAAATAGAAACATGTTGTGATCAACACGATTCAATTCATTAACCTAGAATCTGCAATTTGTCACAGTTCAGAAAACTTCTTACCAAGAGTTTCTGCTGTGAAGCTGTGGGGATTGTGTTGTACAGGGTTATCTCACATATTGTCATATTTACTGTCTGTTAACATGTTTAATGTCCACATATTGTATCAGCAAACTAATGTTAGCTTTTGCATGTTTTGAGTAGTGGCAAACTGAATGTACTTTACTGTGGCAGAAAATACACAAATGATCAGGATGGAAAATAAGACTTAATCTCTCTCATAAAACAATGCAACACTTCAAAGGAAGCCGTTTTAATTCAGGAGCGTCTGAGGAAATAGTTGTGGGTACATACAACTCGACTGTAGCAGAAACCAGGGTTCTTGTTTTCAATAAACTTCCAAAACAGTCAGAACATTGAACTTTTTTTTTCTTTTAATGTGGGATTCGGGAAATTAGCTACTGTCTACAAATAGCTACCACAAACACACAGATCCTTCTTCACAAGAGCTTTACAGTAGCCGTTTGTGTAGCAAAGTCCATAATTAGCATCTTTGTGAGCAGGTTTTTTCCACAACTCCACACACACAAAAACACTGAGATAAAAATATGCTGTACTAATTGCCTGAGACACAACAATGGTTTCGCAGAATTCTGCATTTACAGTGACAGACTTATCTTAAACATGACACTTTACTGAAATGAACAGTAGCCATATAGTGTGATACAAACATAAATTACTCATGATTATTGATTATGATAACGATTGTGTATTTTAATTTTGTTAATTCCTTTTAAATCCATTAAGCATCAAAGTAACTACATCATAGTCCAAATATGTGATTGTTAAAGGCAGAAACATTCATTAAAACTCAAAGCCACTGTCAGTAAACGGCATTAAAGCTGTTGCTCTTCCTGGACTTCTCTCACTTTGGTTTCCGATGACTATGGAGGACGTAGCATAAGTTTGGACTACATCAAACTACAGAAATTCAATCCAATTCAATATCTAGATATCATTTGTTAATATTATCGTTTACTGTCTTGTACGTACTTGTACTTGGTGTGGATCTACGTAACTATGGCCTTTAAACTGTTGATTTTTTTTAGTGGTTACTTAATTAAATGAAACTGTCACAGTTTACAGTGTTCACATTCACACAAGCTGGATCTTACAAACCTGACAAATATCCTACATGTTTTATTTTTACTTCAAATCTAATCTTAAAATGTACATGTTCAGAAAACTGTTGAGATAGCAGTGAAATAGGAATATCTCAGACTACTACAGCAAAAAAGACCAGCTTCATCCATACAGGACAGAATGACTTTATATGCTTGGCTTCTTCATGGTGTGCAAAGTCTTATTAAGTTCTAAGTAAATTCTAAGTATTGTCTTGAAAATATCTGATTTAGAAAAGATTTGATTAACCTGCATTATAGAAATCACAAATCATCACAGCGTCAGAAAGACACAGTCCACATGAAAACAAACGTTAAATCTAAGTGATAACTGTGATTGCCAACAATGATAACTGAAACATTTAACATGAAAAATTAAACGAGAGGACAGAACCACCAAGCAGTGAGCAGCCTGACATGAAGCCTCCTCCCCTTTAATATTAGAAAGAACTGGGCATCAATGAAGCACCAAATGATCTTGTCTATGCAGTTCCGATGCCTTGAACGCGAATGAAAGCCATGTACAAGCAGAACATGAAGGTGCCGACTTCGTGAGACGTAGTAAACTCCTTCAGGTGTCTCTGACAAAACGGGAGTTTTTAAAGGTCACTGCCGAAACTTGGATTCACCTGTAATAAAAACAAAAAAAGACCAGAATCAGATGTGAGTGCGGGCAGAGTGAGGAGGAGATCCATGCACTGTAGTTAGGAATGCCAGGTAAACAGGACGTCACAGCTTCCTTCGAGGAAATGGTTGTGGGCTGAACAACAATTGAAAGGACGGAAGGGTGAAACCTAATGTCAACATTAAACCAAACTGAATTTCTTCAACACTGTGTTTCCTCAAGAAGAACCAGCAGCTCAGCACAAATGTTTTAAATGCAGTTACGCTGCGGCTGACTCCATCTCTGTCCTTCGTAGTTGGACAGTTTGCAGAACCTCAGTAAATATTGGTTTAAAGTAGTAGGAGCCGCTTCACTGTGACAAGAGAATTAATTTTGCCGAAAAGGTGGCGCCAGGCTGACTTTAACTTTACAGTCAAAAGAGTTACGACGCGCTTTGTATAGGCAAATCAAGGTTAAAGCGTTTCACGGTTACAGTGGTGAAAAGTACAGTGAGATAAGTGGAGGCACTCGACAGAAGCAGAGTAAGTTTGGTTGAGTTGAAGCATAAAGCAGAAACACTTTCTCTGGTCTTAGTACCGTGGATATTCCCCCTTTTTGAAGCAGTGTAAAGGTAACACACCTGTATTTGACATCGAAGAGGGTTGAGTCATCGTCATCTTCGTTGTCTTCGTTGAGAGGCGCCATTTCAACGCGCTCTGCAGGTGTCGTTATAATGTCATACTTTCGTGTTTTTCTGATTCGTCTTCCAGATCTGCGGCAAACATGAAGGAAAGTGAATACACACAGGACACACTAGACCTAGAAGGCAGAGATGACAACTTTCTAAAAGCCACATTAATACTTGACCTAACAGGATCAAGTCTACCAATTATTCAACTGCCAGGAAATCTATCGTGAGACCTGATCCAACCAAACGTTTCTTGCAACCTACTGTGAAGAGTCGTTGTTTTATATTATGAAAAGTCGTTACTGGCGTTGTGCCAGACATGAATGACCCAACAGCACTGATCTCTAACGACACCAGTAGAAACAACAGGACACCTACGCTCACTGAACCTCCATAATAAGGTTTGTGTGACACACATACAGGTTAGTGGAGCCTGCTGCTGACTAAACATTACAGTTCCCTGTAGGGGCATTATTATCAGGCCCAGGCGCTTCCTCCTGGCCTCCGGCGTCACATGGAGCCTGGCACAGTCACATGCTCCTAATCGATTAATCTGCCAGGAACATTACTGCGACTTCCACATTTCTACCGTGGTCATGATGAGGCTCATCGATGTGACAGCTAGGCTGCGCGCGCGTCCTGCCGCCTACCTGATCACTTTGATGAGCAGGCACGTGATGAGAGCAGCTGTCAACACGCAGATGAAAATAACTATGGTTTTCAGAGTTGGAAGATGCGTCATTAGGGATGAAATGTGCGATCCCACGGCGGCGTCTGTCGCGTTGCCAGTCAGTTCATCTCCGCTGACGGACGATGATGATGATGTTGTTGAATTTAAGTGCGTCGCGGGTGAAGACAGAGTTTGTGGTTCGCCACCGACCCGCCAAAGAGCCGCAATGATACACATCAGCGCCAGACTGTGCGAAGCCATGGTGCCAAAATAACGAACGAACAAGCCGGACGGTGGTCAGTGAGTTGATTTCTCCAAACTACACGAAATGCGCCAGCAGCTGTCACATTATAGAGGATCTCCCATCAGCGAGTTTGCTTTTCACACAGTAGAGAAACTGTGACGCGCAAATATCCATCTCCCGTGTTCCCAACAGCGGACTTCTAAGTCGTTAGCTGCATTTTCCTCCCCAAGCGTGTTTCCCTGGAGGTGAGTTACAGCGATCCCTTCCTGATTGCATTAGACTCCGTGGACAGATGAGGATTATCCACCTCCGGAAGCTGGACCTACTCTCCCCGGTGAGGAGACCAGCTTTATGTGGGCTTGTGCTGCCTTCACGGCAGCCTCGTATTTCCTAGCTTCTGGAGACCTCTCGTCATTATGTCGTTAAACAAACTATGTTGGTAGTTTAAAGCCACGTTTTGTTAAGTGTGTTTACGCGTGTGTTTCTATTCAGAAGTTCTAGGAATAATCGGCTAGTTCTCTTTTACATCTTGTAGGGTATCTTATATGTGCATAAGAATCAACTTTCAAACTCACCGTCGAGAACTACATATGTAATCATATTAGATTTGACTGTGTGATGACCTCTCAGGGTGACAGCCACCCCCCAGGACCCTTTACAGCATTAACAGTACACAGACAATAATAGATATATGTTTTCAAAGGAATAATCAAATCCACCTTTTACATTCACATACAGGTTGTGTGCCGTTTGCTGCAAAGACACAGTTCTATAAAGTAGAGTACAGCTGGCGATGTACACTTTATCACTACTAAGACAACAAATTTACAATAGTTCGTTATCACAGACCACTGCTATCTCTCTTACCACTTCCCCTTCCACCAGCATCTGAAGGCAGCGGTTGTCTGCTTCCCCCTATGAGTCTGTATACAGACAGTTTTCCGGGAGCAGCACACTCTGGGGTCACAGACACATATTCCAGGAAAAATCTTCACCAGGCAGGATGGTAATAAACACTTAATAGATACGTCACAGCTATTCAGCAACTCTGTAGTTGTGACGCGAACACAGTTGAACCATTGTCTTTGTCTCTCTGCTAGACAGACATGAACGTTTCCAATTTCTCTTGACTCTGAATCTGCATAGTCCTACAGAGCAGGACTGAAATAACGTTTATAGCCACGCGCAAACCTGTGGAGCTTGCTTTTACCTGAACCTAAACACAGAGGGCAACCTGTTGGCTTCTGTGATGCCTGGTCGTTTTTCTGCACATCTACCACTGGGAGGCTAACACGCTGTGCTCCAGCCTGTGAAGGCCATAATGATTTCATCAAAGCCCAGCAGATGGCAGCAAGAAATAATAACAGGGCTTCAATGCACAGGCCAATGTTCACACCGGTTTCAGTACAGTCACCCTTTCTGGAACTGGAACCTTACTCAGTTCATAAAATAGATAACACGGCTGATGTGCTTTTTTTGTAGCAGGCGAGTGAGGAGCATCCTGTCCTCCACCAGAAAGCATAGTCTAAGTCATCGTCATAGTCATCAAGGTCTATAGGTTTTGGCATGAACATTTATTACTTAGTGAGCCGTTTGCATCTCTGTGGCAAATAAAGAAGGGCTTAAGGGGCTGGCCACGCTCTGATAGCACCGCCTGAACCTGGGGCTCTGTTTTTGTGAACTGTTTTCATTGTGCAGTTTCAACTAACTTCCTGGGGAAAAAAAGTTCAGATCAGACTAGAGCAGACGCATAGTTTAATCATGACAAAGACTTGAAAACGTGTTCCTCCTGCTTTACCGTCCAATCCCAGCAGAACCACACCTGTGTACAGAGTAAATGGCCACGCCAAGACAAAGGTAAACATAGGAACAAGGCGGACAGTGTTATTACGAATGCTTTCGTTTGCAGTGCTACACTAACTGTGGCTTGTAGGCAACGTCTGAAATTCAACACCCGTGAATGCGACCAGGCTGCTGCTCAGGTTGCACTTCCTGATAGAGAATGTACTGACGCTTATGACACTGGTCCTTCAACGGACAACACTGTAGTGGCATAAAAGACATAACTATCAAACTTGAAGAGACATTTATTTTCAATTAAAAGGCCACAGAATGGACTGTGGCTACAGGCATCTTTGTTCGCTAGACGCCACCCTTCTGAAATCTGTCCAACTAGTCTGTCGACACGAGGCCGTGTTCGCGTCAGTGCGAACGGCTGAATGCGCAGAGCTCTTGCTGGGGACTCCTGTTGCTAGGCTGAGGATCTTTTTAAAGAAATCTTCCCCTGCATAGAGCATGCGCTGTGCAGCCGGACGCCTCATTGGTCTGAGGTGGGGGTGGAGAGCATGCCACAGGCTCCACAGACGCTCCAACAAAGGCTGCACGGGCCCAACGGCCAAGCCTGAGCTGTCCACACTGAACAAAAAAATGCCTCCTATTATTATTAGTTTAAACTCTTTCAGATTAGCTGAATGGTGTGAGTCTTTTATTTGACGGCGTAGACGTTCTTCTATTACATTTACACATATGAAAAGCCCATCTGACCCCAGATTGGAGCTGCACCATGACCTCGACCTCTGTCCAGGACTCTACACATCTATCACAAACCAAGTCCAAGGCCCCAACTATGGTGTGAATGAGACACTTGGCTAACAAGTTATTAATGATTTAGTAACAGGTACGAACTCATAACACACTGCTTCTCAGGGCCCTGATGGAGGAAAGGGTTCCTGGAAGCTGGTTATCAAAAGTCAAAACACCAAGTTAAAGCCTGGTGTTGTGTTCTGATAAGAGCAAAGCTGGACACAAAACAACACTCACTGATTTCTTGTGAGGCACTATAACGTAACTATACCCTGTTCAGTCAATCTATTAATGTGACTGAATCGTCAGGTTGTTTACATATAAGTATCAACTTATATTGACCACATGCCGCAGGTCCTGCAGCGTTTAAAGGTTCGTGAGGTGTTGCCGGGGCTTTAATCTGACGCTGCCTCTTGGCTGCTGCCGCTGTCGCTGCTAGATGGAGCTGGAGAGGAAGTGGCGCTTACGTTGCGAGCGAAGTGGGCAGAGCCGCAGAAGGATATGAGCCCAGGCGGAGGCAGGGAGGAGGACACACGCAGAGGAGGACGGCGGAGAGCACGGAGCGGCACGATGCGGCCCGGAGACCCAGCAAAACCACGAAAATGGGCCGAAAACGCGGCGTTGGCCGGGGCGGGTGACGGCGGATAGACACGGCCCGGACTGTGGGTAAGAGTCTCCGAGTTATCCTACGTTAACGGCAGAGGGGCGCGAGTCGGGCTGTTTGGCAAAATGGAGGCGCAACGACAGTCAGACGCAGTGTTGTAAAAATGGCTCTGGTCCGTGTCGACGACGAAAGAAAACGGCCTGTGCTCCATAAAATGCATTTATTTGTGCTTTAGCTGGTGGGATTTGCATGTTTGCTCTCTCTGTGTCGAGGTAAACTGGTTCATGTTTGGACCAGAACGTTTGTTCGCGACCCGTTCGGCGTTATTTCAACCTACGCATTTAAAATTTGCTTTGTCCTTGAAAGGGCAAATGCCCTTGTTTGAGTTTACTCGACGAAAACGGCGAAAATAAGCAAATGTGTGGTTTTAAATTGCTTTAATGAGACCAATGGACATCGACACAACAGGTTTGAGCAGGTTTAAAACATTTTTTGAGTTTATTCCTTTTTTGAGGGTTTTCATCAAATTGCAAAACCAAGAAAATATTTCAAAAAACGTATTTGTTCAGCATTGCCCTACTACAAAGTGCACAAGTGTAGTTTGTTACACAATTAATGTCTTAGATGCTTAAAACGTATTTAAGAACAATTCAAATTAATTGCTGCAAGTTTTAAAATGTTTAAAATACCACAGCTGATATTAACATCTACACTATAGGCATAATTTATCAACTCTAATCACATTCTTTATCACAATGAGGTTCTGTACGTTATAAAACCTAAGATATACTTCGAAATACAAAATAGGGTGTTGGCTTTTAACCCTTTGAGATACTGAATAGACAAGTAATTTAAATGCCTACATGCATTTTGTTTTTCCATCTTATATTACATCTGCACACCATGTAAAGACATATATTTATGTTAGAAACGTCACTACAAGTAGGAATTTGAGAAAAGAATAAAACTGGATTAAAATTAAATAATAAAAATAAAATCTTATTGTCTCACGAACAATGTTGCGGATTTACACACAGAAAAAGGCAAATACTATACACATTAATACTGATGATGTACACTGATGTTAAAACTGATATTTACACCTTAAACTATATAGAGAAATCCCAAGAATTATAATGACCCATCATACATTCAATGTCCTCTAGGCTATTTTCACCAGGTTACTACTCAAGGCACATTCGGCTGCATTTTAAGACACAAAGACGTGAACAACTTAAACATTTTCACAATTACTTATTCAAATGCATTGCCTTTAGACATATTTATGACTATAATGTGTTAATGCGCAATGAAATGTTCTCGAAATTAATCTTGAAAAGGTCTCAAAAAGGAATGGTCTATTTAAATCGGCTTTTGCAGTTTACACCAGTAAATGGTTGCGTTAATTGTGACTGTAAACACTGATTAAAATGTTTTGTAATTTATTTTTTTTTAGGTTTTCCACTTCGCGTATTGCAAAGTGCTTCAGAGAAGTTCTCGCCTGATCTACGTCAATCGGTATGTTTAGTCCATCCCTGCACGTGTTTTGGCGGTTACAGCAACCACTGTCTTCCTGCCGTATTTGTGCAGTCAGTAGGGTGTGCTGTTTTCACCTTCTCAAAATGTTTGTTTTTCTATTTTAAAGGGTCGATACTTAGCCACCATGGAGTCGTAAGATGAAGAATTTTGGGCAGTTTGTGCTGCAACAGGGCTTTGTAAGTATAATTTTTAAGACGTATGTCTTTAACCTTTTCAAATATTTCAAATTAATGTTTTAACCAACCACCTAAACATAAAAGTTGTAGGAAATAATGCTAAACTTCAAACCAATTGCAGCATATCTAAGTTGTTCGACAAAATCAAGGAGTCGTATCTGAAGGTAGGCTAGTTCTGCCCCCTAGTGTTTAATGTGGTATGGACATAAATTGTCCCCGCGTATCTTGATTTACAAAAGACACTGATTCGTTTGAGAAAATGTTCACTTAACGTCATGGCATATCCAGCTTACGAGTGAAATGTGAATCAGACCACAGTGCGCACCCAGACACTGTTTCTCTGCTGAAATTTTTTTGTGAGAAATCAACTGCTATAATATAGTTTTGGAGGTAAGAAAGCTAGCAGTAGCCCGAAACTGGTTTTGTAGTACTAGAATAAGTACAAGTCAAGCACACCAACATTTGTGTCTAAATTCTCTCCCTTCTGTTAATAGATAATAGATCCAAACCAGGCTTTTGTCAGTTTTCTTATTTTTTGTGTATGGCGTCTTTGCTAAAATTGGGCTATTGATAGATTGCGAGTCAGCCTAACTGACATCTGAATTCGCATATTGATTGGCTACTGTGAGCTCCTGTTGCTAATTGGTTAGTAAGAGGAGTATTGCTTAAACTATTGGTGAGTCAATCAATCCATCATATTATGTCAAACAACTTGATTGTGGCTCTTAAAAAAACAGGATAAATAATTTTTGTTTTCAAAAGATCTGATTATGCTCAGATTCTTTTAAATGTAGGTATAATCAACTCTTGTACAGCATTTTTCCAGTTTATCGTCTTAGATACTAAACAATTTTTTTAAATGGGTTTAGTCAACAAAAACTCCAAACTAAAGTCTCTTTCACATGTACCTCCTGACTCTCTTGATGGTATGATGGTATTCGGAAGTTGTGCTGAGTTGTTAATAACACACACTCCGCTCATTCGGACTGTACCTATTTGTGTGTGTTGTTTAGGCACATTGTCTATCTGTGAAAAAGTATCAGTATACATGTTTGTATTCCCCACTTGCCCAAAGATGATCTTATAAACGTCATCAACGCACCCACTCGCTACAACAAGTTCTTAGTGGAAAACCCCCACACATCAATTCCCAGCCTGCTGGAGCACATTGTGTCATGTCTCTGCAGGAATTCTCAGGGGTTACCATTTACTGAAAACTTCAGAATTCGGTGCATTTGTGAGGGGGGCTTTAGCTTGTATGTATAGTATAAAACATTAAGACGTGGGCTTGCGTTGAACACATTGTTTGCTCATGACTCATGTCTGTAGTTGGGTAAAATGCACATATTCCAGGTTTGATAGTATTTATTCATCCTAATTGGCAACATTTGGGCAAATGTTTTTTTTGCTAATCCGTTAAAGACTCTTGCCTAAATTTGGCTAACTTAGATTTAAGAATGCAGTTTAAGTTAAGGCCTGAAGGTGGCAATATTTGACGACAGTATTTTGTCCTTACGCTCGACTTATAAATGAGACTTTAAAGCATTTGAGCATTTGAGTGTTTGTCCATCTCACTGCTTATGTCGCTGCTTTTTCCCTAGGTGTAAGCTTCTGGGAAAAGCTCTCCCAAATTTTTAGTCTGAGTCTGACAAGTCAACTGTATGTAGTTGTATAGCCAACTATGCAATATAAGTTTATCTCTTTGCAAAATACAAAACATTTTTACATTAGGCATGCACACTGTGTATTAATTGATAAAATGACAGTAAACATGAACTATCTACTTGCTATGATTAGTATATCCACAATCACACAATTTAAAGGGGATTTAAGATGAGATCCAATTGTCTAAATGTAAATCGTTGGATATTGTCTATTGACCTTACACCATACAAAATAAGTTGATATATCAAGACACGTGAGCCAGTCAGGTTTATCCTTTCATTATACTTTTCTCCTCATTTGAAAAGAACCCGTCATTGCAGAAAACGATCATAAGGCTAGAGATTATGTGGCACAAAGTACTCTATACTGATAGAATTTGTTTTTTTAACAAAGTTTAAAGTAGTTTTAGTTAGATACTAATACTTTTTGTTTTTTAAAGGGGGCAGTAAAATGTTTTTTGTTTATTGGCAACTCTTTAGATACATGGGTTTTCTCAAGACAACATAGACTTTGGCACATTTTAAACACAAGTAGTTTCATTAAGGCAAAAAAGCATTAAACAGTAATATTGACAAATAGTTACAACAAAGTTAATAAAGGTGAAGGCAAAATGAAAGCAAATAATTAAATTTGAAGGATAAAATCATAAATGCACAGTGTATGATGTATAGTACAAATTATACATTAATTGATTTAAATTTGTACAATGAGTAATTTATTCCTTTTGCATGTAGCCTTCAATACACTATGAAGGACATTGTAACATTTTATTGAATGAGTTAATGAAGTCAAAACTCTGCAAAACTTTGAGAAACTTAAGCAAAAGAAAACAATGACCAACTTATTATTAAACTATAATGACTTAAATTAAGACAAGACTATGGCTTAATCAGTTATGCATGTTCACTGAAAGCCTCAATACTCATTTAAAGAATTTCATTTTCAGAATAGATTTTGACAATGGTTTCTTTTTTTCCCTTTTCTGTTGTCAATTGAAATTGACATACAAAGACCCAAATACATCAAACCGCTTAAATCCAACAACTTTGAGTGAACCGTTAATTGCGTTTTGTGTGGCTTTAATTAATGTATTGTAATGTAATGTATCTATATGGCTGTCATTCATAGTTACGTTTCTCTTTCACAGTGCAGGCTGGATTGGTGTTATTTGAATATAGAAGAAAAAGAAGACAGCTCTGTAAGTTTATTATGTTTGATCTACATATATAACAATAGTCAAAACGTGCTGTTTGTATTTCTAAAGAGGTCATGGATACCTCCTAATTTCAGGTGGCTTCTGGATTTCCTAGATGTTACCAGTTGCTATGCATAAATATAATTTTTGGTACTACATGTCCAATCGTTTGCCAATCTTGATTTATTGATGAGTAGAAAACTTTTTTTAATGAGACCTAATGTGAACAACTAGTTTATTGCCTCCTATGGGCACTTTATGGAAGAAGGCACATTTCTCTTTATGTTGCTATATTCTTCTTTTACCTATAATAGAAAAATTTGTACATTCTTTTCATTTTTTTTTTAAACCGAGTTTTTGTTTTGAGTGCAACAAAATTTCTATTTTTTATAATTGAACATAACCTGCAATTTGTTTCAGTTTTGCGCTTGTTTTTGGTACTTGGTAACACTTAGTGTATGTGTTTGGGCTATGTTTTTTTTGTTTTTTTAAATTCTATATATATACGGTGTTGTTTGCTCACATGTATTTTTTTTGTTATCAGTTCTGTTGGGGGATAACACTTTTGCATGGCAAGTTTTATGCATAGCGCATGATGAGAATTAAGCTAGAACTATAGGCTCATCATGCCCCTAGTGGTCAGCTGATAGTTGTTGAATAAATGCATTTGACAAAGTTTTCATTTTTGCAGATTATTTTAAATTCACCAATTAATTAGATGTTTGAAGCCCTACAAAATTTCTACTATACTTGCAGTGGTTATGTTGCAGTTGCACATAAATAATGCACACGTTTTGTGGTAGCTTGAAATCTCTTTCATGCAGACCTAAAATTTGCATTACATATATTATTGGCTATAAATTAAAACATTGGTGAATGTCTGGTTTGCAATCCCACCCAAATCAGTTTACGTCATATGTTTATATGACTCTTTATAACACGAGAATAGCAGCAATATTGTATTTTTGTTTTTTCTCGTACAAACATCGATTTCATTCAGAATAGCGTGCACTAGCGCAACGTTGGCTAACACAACTTAAAGCTAGCTACAATTGACAAAGCTATCTGACATGTAGTCTTGTTTAGCATGTCTTCATTAACTGTTGGACAGTAAATTATCTCAGCTGCACTGTGGGCTTACAATTTTTCCTTTTTTTTATCCTATCAAGACTCCATTCAACTGGATATTGCTGACGTGGAGACTGCGTTGTTTAACGTGAAGATGGCAAGTGATTTGGCAGTTAGCCGAATTTTGACAAGATGATTCTAACTGGACTTTTAACGTTGGGAGTTTTACTTTTTTTTTTTTTTAATACCGGCGTGGACACTGGAACACCTTCTCTGGCTGTATAGTGGACTCGTTAAATTAATCTTTCCTGTTTTTGGGTAACATAATGCGCTGTTGTACATTTTGATATTCAAATGCTGTTTTTAATAAAGTGTATGTCCTCGCATTTTCCCCTGACTTTGTTTTATTAGTTAACTAAACAGACACATTATTTGGCGCCGTGTTTGGGCAACGCTAACATCCTTTGTTGGAAGTTGGTTAGTTCATAAAGCAGATGCATTTGGTTGCTTCGGCATTGCCATTAAAGGTCTCCACGTAATCTATACGTTAGCACAAGTGCCTAATGTCCATAGTGGATTGATGAGTCCCATGAAGAAGGTGTCCTTTCCTGGTTTCTTTTTAAGTGAAAGTTTCACATCTATTGATAAGATGAACCAGTATCACTGGAAAATCTTGGCTATGAAGGGGTTAAGAACACACACACACTTTGAGTTTTGATCTGAACAGAAATGGTTTCCAAAGGCTCTAAAATGGCTCCTGGTTGTCCTCTTTCCTGTCTGAGCAGGAAGTGATGCAATTGGTGCAAAATAAAATATATTCGCTTTAGCAGCCTCGCTCTACAGTAACCTTACATCAAGTGTGAAGCAAGCTTTCTCTGTCAGGCGTGTGTCCTGGGTGTTAGGATATACGTAAGTTTATCGCAAAGCAAGATTTAAACATAATAAAGGGGGAGGGACTTAAACATCACCTGAGTGTGGGGTAAATGGAAATAACGTCAATCAAAGGCACAGCTTTCAGAGCTAGGAAGGAGCTCTAGATGGCGGCTGAGCCTTGGGAAGGGTGCCATGGGCTTCGTTAGACCGTTTCTGTCGCTAGTTTTTCAACCGACGCCGCGTGATTTCGGGGTAAACCGAGTAGTCGTGCTCGTGCGCTCGGCGTTTTGCGGGGAATAGCGTCGTTTCTGGCGTGTTTTGAGGCCGGTTTGTCGAGCTGCAGGCGCCGTCTGTGCTGGGAGAGCGCTCGTCGTTGTTTTCCATACTGTGCCTCGGCAGCCATGGCGCGCCTCCATTTTTAGCGAGCTGCTCGCCTCCGTCGCTCAGCGTCTGACAGTAGATGAAGACCGCAAAGGCCTACGCGCCTTTCCAAACTATTGCTTTTGTAATTTATTGCTAAATTATTATTTTTGCCAGTGTTTCATTTTTATTCCAGTCGGATTAATATTTAAACATACAGCGAACGTGAATCTAATCGTCCATTTATAGGCTGCCAGCTTTCTTCACGTTGAATCGGTATGTTTACATTGTCAATTCCCTAATTTAATCATTTTCTTATTCTTAAATCTTATTTTCCTTTGCCTTCAACTGATGACGCAGTTACAATTAATTGCATGCGGCTGGATCCGAGCTCTGTGTTGAAAGACATGTGTGTTATTCACGTTATTGTCACAGCATCTGTCATTTGTTTTTATTACATGTAGGTTTTTTGTGTAAACGATGAATCCAAGTTTTCGGATTTAATGCGTTTTCCCCTGCTCGTGTCGCACTATCTGGGTTTTAACTGCCACCTGAGCAAAGGCAATCTATTGGGACTTGTGATAGCTCATGCCTCCTCTAACTTTTTGACAGTAAATACCTGGACAAAACATCGTCCTCAGAGATTTATAGGATACTGCGATGATGAAGAATAAAAGTAAAAAACAAGAGGATGAAGGATCGACACAAAGCAATGCCTCAAGGTATGAGCCTTATACTTTTTTACCTTTTTCATTTCTCCTTTGATTGTTTACATTGTCAGGCTTGGTTGATCACCTGTGTGTACATTTCCGACGTGGTTTTAAAGAACTGCACCGATGTCATGAATGACCTTGCTATTGTTTAATAGCCACACCCTGATTTTTCCAAGCATTTCTTGCACTCAATAATGAGGTTTCAGGCCTATGTTAAGACATCATAGCCAACAAGATGTGTGTTAGACCACAGGAAAGCTCAGTTGTCCTGTATTCTGCTTCAAATGGTTTTGTCACATATGTTTAATGTCCTTTCTCTATACTGTAACACGACCTTGTCTTACTAGTTGGTACTGCATTGCACCATTTTATCAACGTTGTTTTATTTTTTATTTACTAAAGAGAAAAATGTACAGTTTTGGTCTAACTTATAATCATTAGCTTCTAGATGTGTTCAACTTCACTCGAGCCTTATTTGACATGAAACCAACTTGCACGAAGGCTTCAGTTTTCCTTTTTATTTCTCTACTTTTAACTTGAAACTGTACTTAAAAGACTTTGACCTGGTTATATCAAATATAACTTGGTTTGTACTGAATTGTTTTTATCCTCAAAACAACCATTAACCTCCAGGTTTTGAATGCCATGTCAATATTTTTGTCTTGTTTTTAGATGGCCAGTAAAACTACTTGCCTTGTGTATTAAGTTATGTCAGTGTTCACATGCTTATGTAACATTTTAAGCATCACTTTCACATTTGTTTGCTTGGTAGTTTAACTGATTTGGAATTGGCTCTTTTCACTTTTTAGTTTAAACACACTTTTTATCCATATGATGGTAATAATTATAAGCAGTACTCAATGGTTTCACTCTAATACAGTAATAAATCTATAATCTAGATTTTATATAATAGTGTGAATCAGTATATGGTTCAGTCACTTTTGTAATTATTAATATTCAAAGTACAGGGACTGGTCTTACTTAAAGCATCTGTTTTGAACATGTCTGATGCTTTTGAATGTTGCGTCTAACTAAGTTTGTTTTCTGTTTAAATTTGGCTGAATTTGTGTTACAGGCAGGTTATACAGACCAGTAGACAAGAGTCTGGACACTTTACTGTGATAAAGTTTTTATAAAGTTCTACACTATTGTCTGTTTTTCTTATTATAGAGTTTTTGACATTCACAAGTGTGTATTTGTCATTCTGAGTCATCTAAATCAACAAATTCGTGGAAACCCACTTTGCTCAATAAAGATGATTTACAAAACTAATATCAGATCATTTTTATGGTGTCAGGACAAAGCAGGAACGTGGAAGCACCTTGAGTGTCGAGCCATTTTTAAAAGGACCTTTGTGTGTATTGAGCCATTGCTGTGTTCCAGCTTAGGTTGCTAATATTAGAGTTGCTGCCATGTTTCACAACAAACAATGCAGCATTCTCTCTGCATATCATGTTGTAAATGACAATGCACAGGGTGTTTGCATGTTAAACATGGGCCATCAACCACAGCATTTTACTGACTCCACTGCAGCGGGTTACATCACACTTGTAGTTTTTGTGTGTGTGTGATCTTGTGGCAGCCATTTTAGTCTTTTAAGTTCAGTGAAATATGTCATCTGTTGCTGTTAGGAGTCAAACTTTTTCATGTCAGTGGGATCACTGTGGACATGCAGAGCAGCAGAATGAGCAGCATCTAATCGGGTGACATTATGTAACGTTATGCCCCAGTAAAGTGCTTTACACCTGCTCTCCCGAGTCACAAAATGGCCCTGGCTCTGTGGGCCCAGCTTGCTTACTTATCTGTATTAAAACTTAGCTCAGAACTACACGGAGGAGGAACAGGAAGAGCTGAGACCTTAGGAAGCCTGCACACAGCGCCACGATAGGCCAGTTTCTCACCTAGCAACATGGCAGCCAATAGGAATTCGAGGTTTGTGTTTGTCCCACCCCATGGTGACCTCTCTTAAAGCGGAAGGAGACCTGCACTTCCGAGTCTGGTCACTGAAGCAGTGAAATGAAACTAACATTTGACATCACTTCTTTAGTCATTTTTCAGGTCTCCCCAAAAACAATACATTTACTAATATTATTGTTGCTGCCTTTGTATAGGACTGGTTCTACTTTAATGCTTAGCGTGGTGTCAATTCTTTTAGCTTTCATAATAAGTGAGTTGCCCCCAAATCAGATAATCAAATAGATGAGCCATGATTAAGCCCATGTGTCCTCATCTTTGACTTTTCAATAACAATCCCCTCTGCGTATGCACAGTGATTGCTCCAGATTTAATGTGAAGGCTTTTAGCGCCCCCATGTGTCCGCATAAGGTACAACGTGGGAGGTTGCTACGCAGGTTGGCGTCATTTATTCATACAGGACCGACACTTGTAACTAACCCGTCTCGTAGTGGCTGCATAAAAAAACAGATGTAACAATTGAATTTTCAATTCAACTGTGCCCTCTAATTTTCACAGACATACAAAATACATTTTTGTACAATGCCTCAGAATTAACGACATGTACTGAGAGCAGTATACATATATCACCTCCCCTAAAGCACAGAACATTTCAGAGTTGACACAAACTCATCGTTCCGTATTAATTTTGCAACTTTTTATTTTAATCTTTCTGAGGCTATGACTTAAGATGTGAATTTTGAACGCTTGAATTTTGGACACGTGTTCAGTTAACCTGTCATCTTCTGTGGTCCCTTTTCATACAATTAAAAATAATTGTCTATCACATTTTATTTCTGACTTGTTCCAGTTTTAACTCATTATTGTATTGCTGAAAGCAGATCTGTGAACTCTGGTTTTTCAACCAGTAACGGATTGATGTGCTTTCTAGGTGTTTTAGCTGAGTAAGGAACGTGGTGCTATAAAATTCAAGGTTTCTGTGTCTCAATCTCAATTTAGACGTGTAATTAAAACTCTGTGAAAGGCTCTGGGCACTTTCAAATGAAAATTTTATTAAGACAACTGTCTACTTTCTTTTTTCCACCTTTGTTGATAGCGGTCTGTAAATGTAAGGAATGATCATCTTCTTTTCCTTGTAGTAATTCAGCTTCCGAAGAATCCAACCACTCAGCATCGGAGTCGGGAAGTCAGTCAGAGAGCGAACGTGGCAGCGAGAGGAGGCGATCCCACAACTCGGAGTCAAACAGCTCGTCAGAGTCAGAGAGTCGCTCAGAGTCTGAGAGCGAGTCTGCAGAGTCCAAATCACAACAAACCACATCAGAAGTCAAAGACAAGCCAGTTAGAAAGAAGGAGCGTCTGGCAGATGTGAAGAAGGTAAAGGCCACTGAGCTCTACAGAGTTTTTCTGAAGCATGTGAAGGTTCCAGGCCTCTAATAACAGGACTCAAAATGAGAGAAGTTAATAACTTTACAGTTTGACGTAGCCATAATAGCAGAAGTCTAAGCTATTACATTGCATACTGAACATGTACAAGAGGCACAACTGAACTGCGTAAAATAATTGTAAACTACAGTTGACTTTGGAAAATTCAAGGATAATTGGGGCTCAATATAATTTGAGATTAATTAATGTCACGTTTACAGATGTGGGAAGAACATCCAGATGTTTATGGGGTGAGGAGGTCGAATCGCAGTAGGCAGGAGCCGGCTCGTTTAAACATTGGCGCTGGGGTAAGCAGTCGAGATGAAAGGTTAAACATTAAAGACAAATCAATATTCAGCACGGCAGGGTTGGGGTATCCGCTGCCAGCTAGTGGACGCTTTCCGTCAGTGCTGCTGGACTTATCGCTGGACTGACTGTCTTACAGGGGAGCAGTGACTCTGAGAGTGAAAGTCCCAAGAGGAAAACCTCTCGGGCAAAGAAAAAGGAGTAAGTATGAAGTGGGGGCAGCCCTGGAGGATTTGTGTTGCTGGTTAATTTATTTCGTAATTCAGCATTGCATTAAATTATATTATTTTGAATTTTCCCATGTTGAGACACTTTTTGTAACACCGTTCATGTCCGTGTCATTTTGTTCCCAGTGTGTGTTCATGTTAAAACCTTTTGTTTTTTAAATGGGTATCTGTTTGGCCCAGATAGTTTTGAGCCAGCCAGGTGATATTTCTCTATCGCATATGATTGGTCAGATCCGTGGCTTATCCCAGATCAGATTGGGTTGTGGGAAACACCCTATGGCCGAAATCAATTTGAAATTTGAATTGGTTACAGCTCTGACAGGCCTTGAGGGTGAACTTGTGGCATTTTTTTGTTGTAAGAAATTTCTGGAAAGATGATGACTCAAATGATGACGAGGAAGAGGAGGAGGAGGAGTCTTCCGACAGTACAGACAGTGAGCAGGAAGACAAAAAAATTAGATCCAGACGACTTCCTGCTAGAAGGTAAGAGTGTAGTAAGACCTGGCCATCAGACAGCTACCCACTAATCATCTCCAAATCATTCCACGTTGTATGAGCAGTTCGTTGAGGACATGTTTTGTCCTAATTTGGTGTAAAAAAACAAAACATAAACGAAACAAATTTAGTTGTGCATCGAGATACAGATATTTGTTTGCTTCCACTGGGTGTTGACTGCTGTTTGTCATGTGGCCAGAGACCAAAACAAATTACTGCACCAACTCTCCAGGTTTTTAGTTCCTAATCACTTCAGTGGTTTGCATGTCTGTGTGCTTAACTGTGTGTCTTACAGACCTCAGACCAAATCCACAACTATCAAAAAGCAGCTTTCTCAAAAAGGAAGGAAGTCCAGGAAACAGGAGTCGTCACCTGAGGAAGATGATGATGATGAAGACGATGACGACGACGATGATGATGAGGACGAGGAAGATACTCCAAAGAGACAGACTCGCAGAAGAGGAGCAACAAAAGTCAAAAGGTGCAATTTTATTCACAAAGTGTGATTTTATCCATTCAGGGATTTAAATCACCGATCTGTGTAGTGACTGTGATTTTCTGTATGTCTGCCGTGTTAAGCTATAAAGAGGATCAACATGACTTTGAAACTGACTCTGATGACCTCATTGAAATGACGGGGGAGGCAGGCGAGGAGCAGCAGGACGATGACAGCGAAACAATCGAGAAGGTGATGGACACCAGAACAGGCAAAAAAGGAGGTGAGCCATTTGAACTAGTCTCACTACTCTGGGTTAAATATATAGATGTACTTTGGTACATTTGTAGACTAAAATGTATTTGTTTTTCCCAGTCACTGGGGCTTCAACCACTGTATATGCTGTAGAGGAAAACGGTGATCCATGCGAAGGCTTTGACCCTGAAAACGATGAGGGGGAGACCCAGTATCTGATCAAGTGGAAGGGCTGGTCCTACATCCACAACACATGGGAGAGCATAGACTCTCTGACACAGCAGAAAGTCAAGGGACTAAAAAAACTCGACAACTATAAAAGGAAAACGGACGAACTTAATTCATGGTGAAGATCTTTGTAATTTTGTTGACGTGTTATCGGCAGATGCAGCCTTGATTTTTGTTTGTCAGCTGACTCCGTCCTTGTTCGCAGGTTGAGGAGGGCGTCTCCCGAGGATGTTGAATTTCATAACTGCCAACAGGAACTCATTTGTGACTTGAACAAACAGTTTCAAATTGTTGAGCGCATCATTGGTAAGAAGCTGTACACGTTTGTGTTAATGGTGCACACGAAGCACGTGAAGCTTTAGTTTGACTCCGATGTCTTTTATTAACAGCAACAAAATCAGGGAAGGCTCCAGGATCCTCTGAGTTTCCCTGTAAGTCTTTATTTTTATGTCATTTCGTTGACTGCATCTTTTATTTATTCTGTCCTGTGCAGACTTTTTAGTTTTTTAGAGTTGATATCCAATATTTTTTTTTGCTCTGGCCAGCTCACAGTCACAAGACACCTCCCTCCAATGAGCCGGAGTATCTATGCAAGTGGATGGGATTGCCCTATTCTGAGTGCAGCTGGGAAGACGGCGCCTTGGTTAGAAAAAAGTTCCAGCACTGCATAGACAGCTTCGTGAACCGAAACTCCAGCAAAACGGTGCCGTCTAAAGACTGCAAGGTAACGGGGATGACACCGTACACAGGAAGAACCCAGCTGCTGTGAGGCGGCCGCGCTAACCGCTGCTCGTCTATTATTTCAGGTGTTAAAGCAAAGGCCGAGGTTTGTTGCTCTGAAGAAACAGCCGCCTTACATTGGAGATGAGATTCTACAGCTACGAGATTACCAGCTGGATGGGTTAAACTGGTTGGCTCACTCCTGGTGCAGGTACTTTAAAAACATACCTGTTAATGTATTTGTGTGTGTGTGTTGACCTGCATCTCTTTTAAAGCTGGGCTCATAAAGAAAGTGTCCTTTAATCTTCTGTCGCCCCTCCTCAGGTGTAATAGTGTTATCCTTGCTGATGAGATGGGACTGGGAAAAACCATCCAGACCATCTCCTTTCTGTCCTACCTGTTCCACCAGCATCAGTTGTACGGCCCCTTTTTACTGGTGGTGCCTCTGTCCACGCTCACCTCCTGGCAAAGGGAGTTTGACACCTGGGCCCCTGACATGAATGTGGTGGTCTACCTTGGTGATGTCATGAGCAGGAAAACAGTAAGTCGATTTAGTCTGGAGATTTTTATTAAATCCAACTTTCTGCTTGCTCACATCAACCTTGCTTTTGTGTAGATTCGTGACTATGAGTGGGTGAACCATCAAACCAAAAGAATTCGTTTCAATGCGCTATTAACCACTTACGAGATTCTGCTTAAAGATAAGGTAGGTGGGGAAAAAAACGCGTGTTTTTTAATTATTGTGTTTCCAGAATACTGTCACGAAGCTGTTGTCTGTCTCCAGGGTGTACTTGGGAACATCAACTGGGCGTTCCTGGGAGTGGATGAAGCTCACAGGCTGAAGAATGATGACTCCCTGCTGTATAAAACATTAATGGAGTTCAGGTCCAACCACAGGCTCCTCATTACTGGCACTCCTCTGCAGAACTCCCTTAAAGAGCTCTGGTCACTGTTGCACTTCCTTATGCCTGACAAGTACGTCCTGGTTAATGGCTTTTTACTGGTCTGAACAAAAACAGGTGAATGTCCTCGTACTCCAACATGAGACGAACCGGCTTTTCTGCTGTTGTTCGACAGGTTTGATTCCTGGGAGGATTTTGAGGATGAACACGGGAAGGGAAGGGAAAACGGTTATCAGAGTCTGCACAAAGTCCTTGAGCCTTTTCTTCTCCGACGTGTCAAGAAAGATGTGGAAAAATCTCTGCCTGCCAAGGTGGAGCAGATCCTCCGCGTAGATATGTCGGCACAACAGAAACAATTTTACAAGTAAGCCTTTATTACAGTCTTTCATGGTCTTTCTCGTTGCATCTTTGTAACACAAATGACTTGTACAAAAGCAGAATTTCTTCTCCCTGTTAACTTGAGTCGTTCCTGAATATTTCCAGGTGGATTTTAACAAGGAATTACAAAGCTCTTGCTAAAGGCACCCGAAGCAGCTCCGCCGGCTTCCTGAACATTGTTATGGAGCTGAAAAAGTGCTGCAACCACAGTTTACTCATTAGGCAGCCTGAGGAGGGAGAAGGTGAAACACAACAGGAGCGCCTGCAGGTGAGTCTGGTCCTGATGCTGCCGTTTAGCTCGAAGCAGTACCTCCGGAAAACGTCTGCGTCTGTTAAACTGTAACACTGCAGTACTCCCAACAGACGCCTCAGTGTCACGTTGTGTATGTCCTTCCCGTAACTCCTTGCTTTTGCATGTCACAGGGTCTGGTGAGGGGCAGCGGGAAGCTGGTGCTGCTGGACAAGCTGCTGACCAGACTCAGAGAGAGGGGTAACAGGGTGTTGATCTTCTCCCAGATGGTCAGGATGTTGGATATTCTGGCTGAATACCTCGCTATGAAGCACTACCCGTTCCAGGTAAGATTTACTAAGACTTGGGTTAACTCAGACTTCACCTGAACCTATTGATAATGAGATTTGTGGTAGAAGCACAATTTGGTTCTGCTCGTACCTGACGTAAAACTGCTGATGCTTTAGTTTCCTTCTGAAACAGCAGGTTATAACCTCTGGTGTTTTTATTGTGAAGGGCCTTTCAGACTGGTTGTGTTGGGCAGTTTGATTCAGATAAGGATCAGATGTCAGTGTTGTTGCACTCGTACTCTGCCAAGCTAAGAGTTCGTGTGGTTATTTATATCAAGTTATTTTCTGCTGAAGACCAACTGGGCTGCTGCAGGTCACTCAACACAGGATTGTTTTTGCTGACTTAATCGTTGCAGTAGACCGTTGTGATCGTTCTGAGCATATAGACAGGATACAATAGCCCAGTCACGGTCAGGTTATAGCTGGTGCCTGCCCAGGAAACCGCCAAGTTAAATCTTTGTTTGCTTCTCTCCTCTTCAGCGATTGGATGGTTCCATAAAGGGAGAAATCCGAAAGCAAGCGCTTGACCATTTTAATGCAGACGGCTCTGAGGTTTGTGTATTTAGATTTATGTTTTATATATATTTCTATAACATTTTTGGGTAAGACTATGTTTAGCAAGTATCCCAAAAAGTGAGATACTTGGCTTGTATTGTGTCATGTCGTTTGTGAAGACTGTTCACCTATTCAGTTTGTTTTTGCTTCTACCTGGAATGCAACGAATATTTACTTGGTGTTTGCTTTGTACTGTATGTGTTTTCCAGGACTTTTGTTTCCTGTTGTCCACCAGAGCTGGAGGTTTAGGAATTAACTTGGCCTCGGCAGACACTGTGGTCATCTTTGACTCAGACTGGAATCCTCAGAACGACCTGCAGGCACAAGCCAGAGCTCACAGGATCGGCCAGAAGAAGCAGGTAAATATGGCTTGAATTCATAGGTTCTGTTTAATATGTGCTGAAGTAAGGTTATTGCACAAAAAATATGTTTATGCTTTTGCTTAAAAGGTGAATATATACCGACTGGTCACTAAAGGAACCGTGGAAGAGGACATCATTGAGAGGGCAAAGAAGAAGATGGTTTTGGACCATCTTGTCATTCAGAGAATGGACACCACTGGCCGGACTGTGTTAGACAGCAACTCAGGAAACACAAAGTGAGAACAAGTCAGAGTTGATTGGATACAATTGCTTAGTGAATCTGTTTAAAGATGATGCATTGAAACCATCTGTGTGGCCACTGCTGCCACTCTTTTCACAGTTCAAACCCATTTAATAAGGAAGAGCTGACAGCTATTCTCAAGTTTGGTGCAGAGGAACTTTTTAAAGAGGCAGAAGGAGAGGAGTCTGAACCTCAGGTACCACAGTCAGTAATCCTGCGTTAATGATGATGATGGTGAAATGCGTACTTTTACTTTTCAAGTTAAGCTGGTATTTCTTTTTGTAGGAGATGGATATTGACGAAATCCTGAGGTTGGCTGAAACAAGAGAAAGTGACCAGGGCTCAAGTGCTACAGATGAACTTCTGTCTCAGTTCAAGGTCTGTACAAGATTGAGTTGTTAAATTGCAGCTCAGTTTCTAAAGACCATTATCTAGAAGCTAATGCCAGGCCTCTGGTTCAACATGTGCTTTTCTCTTTGTCTCCTGTTGGCATGTTGACCCCAGGTGGCCAATTTCTCCAGCATGGAAGAGAGCACTCCAGAGTTTGAGGAGAAACCCATGCGCGAATGGGACGATATCATCCCTGAAGAGCAGAGACGTAAAATTGAGGAGGAGGAGAAACAGCGGGAGATGGAAGACATCTTCATGTTGCCCAGAAGCAGGAGCTCTAACAAGAGGGTAAGAGGAGAGTTTACAGATGGATAAGTAAATATTTTACCCATTTTCCCAGCCAGCTTTATTTAGTAATATTTTTAATTTGTGCTTTGCGTTTGCGTCTTTCAGGCTCAGGCGAACGACAGTGACAGCGATGTGGGCTCAAAGCTGAAGCACCGCTCCTCAGGCTCTGAGAGCGATACAGACGATAGTGACGATGACAAGAAGCCAAAGAAAAGAGGCCGACCTAGAGCACGCAAAAATAATGTGGAGGGTTTCACCGACGCAGAGATCCGCAGGTATCGTTTTCAGTGAGAACGTGGCTTTTGCCTTTACATTATAGCACAGTCATGTTTTTACAGCTGCACAGTATTTATTCTCAGTATCATCAACAGGTTCATTAAGGCATACAAGAAATTTGGATCTCCACTTGAAAGGTATGGATAAGTTACAGTAACAGTCATTTCATGCCCTGATCTCTGGACCGTACAGGACAAAATAAGTCCAGAGCTCCTTTCTGTATCCAGGTTAGAGGCGATTGCCAGAGACTCTGAGCTGGTGGACAAATCCATAGCAGACCTGAAGAGACTTGGTGAACTCATCCACACTAGCTGTGTGGCTGCAGTGCAGGAACATGAGGAACAACTTAAAGAGAACCCAGTTGAAGGTATGTGCCTGTTTTTCTTTTAGGTTCTTTAAGATTGGGGCCAAAACAAATGTGCAAAATGTATTTTTCTAGCCAAAGGTCCTGGGAAACGGAGAGGCATTAATATCAAGATCTCGGGAGTGCAGGTCAATGCCAAGTCCATCATCCAGCATGAAGAGGAGTTTGAGCCACTGCACAAAGCGGTACCCTCCAACCCGGCTGAGAGAAACAAGTAAGCTACCGTCGCAAATAGAAGGGAGAGTGTGATCTCTTGTTCAAGACACCATTGAATGATTTGACACGGTTTCCTACAGGTTCAAGCTCACATGCAGAGTGAAGGTAGCTCATTTTGATGTGGACTGGGACATTCAGGATGACGTTCAGATCCTGCTCGGCATCTATGAACACGGCTTCGGCAACTGGGATCTGATCAAGACGGATCCTGAGCTTAAACTGGCTGACAAGGTAGGAAAACACAGATTTAGATTATCAAATAATGCAGTAATTTGAAAGCAAAGACCCAAAGTCAGAAAACTGATTTGCCACTATCGGCACCTTTTTTAAATGTGGCCTTTGTGTTAAAACATTATTTAAATATCACCCTTTCTACTCAGATTCTCCCAGACGACCCAAGCAAGAAGCCTCAGGGCAAGCAGCTGCAGGCCAGAGCCGAGTATCTTCTCAAGCTTCTGAAGAAAGAGCAGGACAATTCTGACTTGTCAAAAACAGGGGAGGAGGTAATTAACTAATTAATCACTGACTAACTGTGTCCATTCTGTTTTCACGAATTGATTGCCTGTGGTGCACACAAAGATTCCTTCCTCCTTCCTTCCCCCATCGCTCATGCTGTGTTTTCCTCCAGGTCAAACTGAAGAAGAGAAAGCCTCGGGTGAAAAAGGAGAACAAAATTCTCAAGGATGAGCACGGCAACGAAATCTCATCCCCCCGCCTGTCTGACAACCCCTCGGAGGAGGGCGAAGTCAAGGTGAGTCTACTAGTACGCGTTGGATCTGTAGGATCCCCATGGTTTATGACTATGTGGAGCAGTTTTTGTTTTCATGGCAGCTTCCACTTTAGTGCAGTGTGTTTTTTAAGACTAGGTCATCTTGTAAATCTTTGTACACAGATCAAATTGATTTTATAAAGTACCAAAGCAATTCCAGTGTCAGCACTTGTGCTAAACACAGTGCCTTAAAGGGAGAAGAAGTATTAAATACATAATGTTGTTGCCACTTTCCAGTGAATAAATTAAACTCAAGACTATTAATTAGAGCCCCAAAAACAGGAAATTACAGTGTACCCTCTGCAACACTTAACAGAAGTGTAATTCAGTCTGATTTATAGCTTATTGTGATAATAATAATAGTGCATTTATTATGTAGCTTATTTTGCATGTTTTCTTCTCATATTTGTGCAGGATGATGGAACAGAGAAGTCCCCCACCAAGAAGAGACAAAAGAAAAAGGATAACAAAGAGAACAAAGAAAAACAGGGAACTCCTAAAAAGGAGAAGGGCGGGGACAAAGACAAGAAGGGTACAAAGCCCCGAAAAGAAAAGGTATTTATGACCTCAACAACTGAGGTTTACTTAAAAAAAAACAAATGTGTTACTTAAAACAGCTTTTCAATATGGTCCTGTTTTTTGTCTGCACACACACTGATTAATTTGTGTATGTAAGTATGTGACTGGGGGACGTGGGTTTATTGTGTTGTCTGGAATTTGTTTCTTTCAGGCTAAAGCAGCCAAAGGGAAGAAGACTCAAGGTCCAGTGCACATTACAGCAGGGTCTGAGCCCGTTCCCATCGAAGGAAAGGAGGATGATGAGCTGGACCAGGAGACTTTCAGTGTTGTGAGTTTTTCTTCCTCCCTTTAATTCTTGTGCAAAGGTTAGTCCAGTTTGTTCGCTAATGTTGAAAGGAGCATGGCCTGTGCTCACTTTGTTCCCTATTTATTAGTTTTATTAGTTATTTATTAGTATTTCACTAATCAGTGTCACTGTGGATGTGTGCAGTGTAAGGAGCGCATGAGGCCAGTGAAAAAGGCCCTGAAGCAGCTGGATAAACCAGACGAGGGTCTGTCTGACCAGGAGCAGCTCCAGCACACTCGCACATGCCTACTGAAGATTGGAGACCGTATCACAGAGTGCCTTAAATCCTACAGTGACCCCGAACATGTCAAAATTTGGCGGAGGTAAGGCAACTAGATATGTTGTGTGTGCCTGGCATTAAATGAGATCTTCACCTGTTTGATTAACTTTATTTTCCTTTTTTTCTGGGCAGAAACCTCTGGATTTTTGTGTCCAAGTTTACAGAGTTTGATGCCAGGAAGCTCCACAAGCTTTACAAAATGGCGCAGAAGAAGAGGTCACATGAAGAAGAGGCAAGTTGCTCCGGATGGTCAGATTTGTTTAAGTGAACGTGGTCTGTTGTCAGAAAACCTTCAGTGTTGGTTCTGTGACTTTTTCAGAAGGAGCAGAAGAAGAAGGATGATCTTGGAAAAGCTAAGTCTTTTAGACCGGAACCCTCGGGTTCGAGTAGAGACTCCACAGGCACACAACAGTCCTCTAAACTTGGGTCTCACCCGGCTCAACAAGGCTCCCATGGACACCACAGAGAACCATACAATGCCGTCAACAAACGACACTTTGGAAATGATGGTAGCATGGATTTTTATGCTTCTGAAAATGGGATTAACCGCGGCATTAGACACGTTACTGTACTGTGAGCTTTAATCAAATTCATCAATCAAACATTGGCTGTTTACGATATTTTATTACAGACAGAGGAGACTGGCAGAGGGACCGAAAGTACGGTTATCCTGGCAACAGTAACCAGTCGTGGCAGGGAGACCGACATCATCCGTATGACCCGCATCGCTACAAGGATCACTACGGTGATAGACGCCCGCATGGGGATACGTACCGCAGCTCTGGTGGCTATCGCAACAACACCTCCCCTCGGAAAAGGCCTTATGAGCAGTACAGCAATGACCGGGACCACAGGGGCCACAGGCCCTATTACGACAGGTAAGTTATTCCTTCTTGCCACATATTTGGGTTGTTCTTTACTGGTTACTGATTACTTTGGTTCAAAACAACTCACTGATGCTGTCAGGAACCTGGACCCTAAAAGAAGACGCCCTGATGATTTTCGTTCCAACTACCACTCTGGACGTGAAGGCCCTCTTCAGGACTTCAGGAGGATGCCCGACCACAGGCCAGCAGGTCCACCTGGGCCGGACCACTACAGCAGGCCCTTCCATCCTGACAAACCTCCCCCACTGTTGGACCCTCGTTCCCCGCAGGCTCAGAAATCTCCCCAGGACTCCCGGTCTCCGCTTGAGCGACCCGTAGATCCAAATGCCGTGATCGACCCAAACTGGAACAGGAAAACATAAAATCTGCCAGTGATCTGGGTGTTTTACCCAGAACTGAAGCCACATGCTGCTGATGGACAAGTCTGGCCTCGCCAATCATAAGCTCACAGTTGGAAAGGGAATCAACACGGACCCTCTTTACCAGCAAAACCAAACAATTTTGCTTTTCTCTCCAGTGACTGTTTTCTCCTGTCATCTCCATGATGGAAATGAACTACAGCAAGCATCTTTATTTAAGTGAATTGACTTAAATAGTCAGTCTTGGTAAGACTTTTTGGAACTTTATGGATGCTTAGTCCCATGGACTATTATCTAAGGAGGATTCATGAAGACACATGAACTGATGACTGATCTCAATCCTAAAAGTGCCTGAAGGTTTTGGCCTTTTGAAAGGTAAATGTATGGGATGATTCCCAAAAGAACCATGACATGGACATTAATATTATGTTGTTGTTGTTTTTTTTTGCTTTAAGTCATGCAAATGATGTCATAGGAAGATTTCAGTACAAGAGAATGTGTAATGTGTTATCGTATGCACCTTTAAAATGTTGATCATGAACATGTAGCTGAACCGAGTAATGTTATCGCCATGTGTGGTTGAATAGTGGTGTAATGGGACAGTGTACATCTTCTGAAATGAAATTTGAATGATCAGTCAAGCCAGTGTGTTTCTACAACAACCGGTTAAAAGGTGGTTTTAACAAACTGAAATTCTGCTGTACAAATACTCATTTTTCTGTAATCATGTAGGCGTATAAATCACTGCAATCCTCTTGCTTTGGTCACTTTAACCACTTTCCTCTGAGCAGGCCCAGTGAAAAGATGCTTTGAAAGCAGTATTTATTGCAACTCCTTGTGCAAAGGTTCATAACACTATGAGTTGGAACAATCCTCTATTTTTGCTTTTAAGTATTATTATAGTTGAGAAGGACACTGCAGCGTACTTTCATTAATGTCTTTTCTATCTCTGGATAGAAAGTGTTGTTCCTGGTTGAAGGTTCAGGAAGTCTGTGGTTCTATTTCATGCGTTTTCAACTTTCTTCATTCTTTTCCTGTGCCAAAACTAGTCCTGCTCTGATCCCATTTTTGTTTGCTTCTCCATTCGTGCCTTATTTATGTACACATTATTATCATGGACAGTACCGTGGGATAGGACAGGTGGGACATAGTATTAACAGTTGCATTTTAAGGAAGTTGCTCTGACTGGTTATATGGAGAGACACTTTGTGACGGGACCACGTATGCTGGTAATTTGTCGTGTGCTTCTGTGATTTGAGGGGAAAATACAGGATAAGGAAGTTGAGCGTGTGTTTTGCTCAGCCAGCACATCTTTTCTTCCACCTTAAGCAAGTCACAGTATCACGTGTTCAAGTCTAAATATGTTCTTTAAGTTGAAATAATTTATATTTGTGACAAAACCACATGAGAACTGTGCTGTACATATGTTTGGACATATGTAATAAACTTTGTTACATAATGTTTACGGGTGCTTTTGTTGTATTTGAAACCCTTTTTAACTTGTATATTATAATAATACATTGAAACTGTTTAGCAGGATCAATTCTAGATTTGAATGTGTGGGTATGAAAATGCTTGTAAGAAGCTGTGATAACACCGTTGGCTGATTTAATGTTTGAAGGAAGATATTGCTGGTAGACATGGATGAAGCCTTCCTACATTAGTTACTCTTGCTATTTTTTACAAAACATCCAAGTTTACGACAAATGTTTCAATGACACTAGTCTGCTCATAATCACATCTTTACACTAGGGGGCAGTCAAACACTGCAAATGATGTCAAGGCCACAAGGTGATTTTTCCAAAAATGCTCTCACAGTGATCAAATGAGACAAGAGGGAACATCGTTAACAAGACATTTTGTTTTATTCAATAAATAATTTACATTATAAACAGCTGGCATGTGACACCATATTTGCTTTACATACAAACACAGTTTGATCTTTCTGGAATTTCCTATTTAGCTATTTTTTATGCTTTTATCCTTTACAAGCCTGACACAAACTTTCAAACAAAATAAAAGCTAAATGAAATAAACATAAAGTGCTTTAAACTCAAAAACATGAACACCCCAGAAAACTTTCCTACATTCCCTTTTGTTTAGGAGGTGGGTTGTATTCTGAATGGTTCAACCAAGTAAGCAACAAGTGATGAAAACCAACATCTCCACAAAGACTGTTTATGCTGTGTTGGAATATTTTGCTCTGTGCTGTTCATGTTTTTGCAAAAATCCCTTGTCAAATAAAACACAAAAAAAGTTTCACATTCACCAAAACGTCTGATGTACAAAAACTGGAGTGATAAATTTAAAACACAACTGGTAATATACAACTCAGCAACTCACAAAACATGTGTACAATCTCACATTACACATGTAGAACCATTATACTGTAAAAGTCACAATACAAATTACAACTATTAACACAAGATTCAACATTACAATCATTTGTATGATTTTTTTTGTTGTCAAACTGCACCAATACAAATTCGAATAGCAGTAGTAAGGCCTGCCAAATACTTCAGTGTAAAGGATAAATGACCTGTGTAGTAACAGTATCTAGGGAAAGACTTACACGGTACCAGATACTACAGCTGGGAGCCAAAGTTCAAATGAAAACCTCCTGTAGCGAGGAGCGTTATCAAGAAGCACAAGAAAAGCAAAGGTGAGTCTGCGAAAACAGAGAAAGGCTGCCGTTACAGTACGTAACTGTAGTTTACCTCCACACCACAAACACGAGTTACAATTACGAATCCCCCTAATGTGACGTGTTTAGGGCTGAACGATGAATATTCAGCCGCTGGCGACTTGTTGGCACAAGGGCTCGTTCTTTGGCAATGAGTTGAGCCATGAAATCACGTCCACAGACATATGCTTATTATTTAGTCAGGTCAGCGCAGTGGTAGTTTATAAAATGCTAAACCGACGAGATGCGATAGCTTGTACTAACAGTATCTACACCGCCGATACTTGAAAGGATTTAAATTTGATATTGAAATTCACAGAGTGCTCTGAAGAGGAGCCACAGTTTGACTGGCTCGCTACATTCTGTAAATGCTCGAGTGCCCTCAACCAAGTCTGTTCGTTTGCTTTCTTGTTACATTCACGTTACAGACCTAAAATACAAACACTACGTGATCAACAAGTCAGCTCAAACCATAGAAGAACAGAGAGACTGAAAATGATGTACAGATGATTTTTTTTTTTTTTATCACTTCCCTTTTGGGATTTGCTATTTGGCTGGTCCATCTGACGAGACTTGTCTTTGCCATTTCTGAAGTTTTGGGTACAACATGAAAACATGGGAAACATTTCTCCTAGTCCAGATTTCTTATCTCACTTTCTGGGAAGTCCTGCATCCACAAACACACAAAATTAACCACAGACTGAATTCTGCACACATATTGTACTCCCTTACACACACACACACACACACACACACACACACACACACACACACACACAACCTAACAATATGACCCATTAATCTCCACTGCAGACAACTGGAGACGCTGCTCTGACGTCCTTTTGGCTGAGTGCTTCCTCCAGAAGGCTCAAGCTTTTCCAAAGCTGGAAACTAATCAAACATAAAGCTGCTTCTGGCCTTAGGTTAACAAAAGCCCCTGTCAGGTCCTCTTGCTTTGCCACATGAGCCACAGAGAGCTTCACTGGCTTGGCACCAATGAGGGGATCAGGGGAGGGAGGATCAGCAAACTCCTCTTTCTGCAAAAGATCATCTTGTCCGGCTTCCCATAGGCATGCGGCCACGGTGAGAATGTGGGATTTAATCCCAGGTGGATACCCTGAGCTCTGGGGTAGCTGGGCTCTCTCACCGCTGCTCTCTTCAAAGACCGGTTGCATAAACCAGCTAAATACGCGCGATGATAGGTGGGTGAACTCACTCAGTCTTGGATGATCCTGGAAAAGCAAAGTCTCAGTTTGACTAAAGACGTGACAACACAACTAAAATGAGACTTAGGGTTGTGGTGACCCTGCTCGCAAGCCACCAGTCAAATCACAAATCGAGAGCAGAAGAGAGGAGCCGACGTGAATGGTGCCAGTACTCACTGAGGGGATGCCGTTATAGACTATAAATGAACTGTGCAGCACTCAATCCACAGTACGAGAGCGAAGACGTTGAAGAGGAAGAGAGTCAGTAAGTCTTTGCCTCCCTGTGCTGCACTAAAAGCATCCTTTTCGTAGATGTGGTACCTGTTGCTGTTTGAGTGGAGCATCTTTACATCCTCAAAGGCATAGTAGGCTGCCATAGTGAAGTTAATGTCTCCAGATGAGATGAGGTCAAACACACAGGACTCAAAATACAGATCCTTCACTGGGAGCCTCTCTCTGCATATGGCCTCTGCAGACTGGTAGGTGAAGCCATGCGCCCCACTGCTGCTCCTGGTCTTGCTGGCACTGTGAGCCTCCGTTGTTCCAGCCTTAAAGTTCCTAAAATCGATCCGCTGGTTGGCAGGACAGCCGTGAAGACACAGGTACAGCTCCTGATTTACACCTTCCTCCACAGCGTGGACAACTTCCGCCGGCATGCGCACCGCAAAGGTCAGGTAGCGACCTACCTGCCGAACCACTATGGTTGTTCCAATGTACCTGGCCTGAATCTCCACATGCTGCCCGGGAACCTTCTCCACCACACGCAAGGTGTTCGCTCCATGTCGCTCGCCTCCATTCTTGGAGCCATCAGTAAACGCAGCTGGCAGTTCATCGGTCGCAGCGTTGTACATCTTCTGCTCCACACATTCCTGGAAATTGTTGAAGATGACTGTGAGCTGTATGGATGAAAGACACAAGAGAAGCACGATGAAGATTTTGCAAACACGACCTCTTTCTGACATTAGGATTTTCTGAAAGCCACAGAAGATGCCGCTTCATTTTTCTGAACAAAGCCACTGAAAAAAAGAAAATCGAAGCACTTACACTTTTGCATCAAGAACAAGTTTGTGCAATATGCCATCTACCCCACTGCCTCACTTTAGTGTCACATTTCAGCACTAGCCCAACATGGGGGAGGCCAAGGTAAACGCCCTCAAAAAACATGAGTCTGGGCCATGTAAAATCAGGCCTCAGTTTGCAGACACAAAGACGAGCCATTCATAGTGCTGAAAACCTGCCTGTGAACCCCAGAACTATGCTCCAGGGAGTGGCGTCAGGCCAGGACAGAGCGATATACTCTGCAGCTAATTAAGTGAGACTGGTCAGGACTCTGCAAGCTTGGTTTCATCAGGACACCAATGAGCCATTGTTAAAGCAGCGATACCAATACAGCAGAGCCACTGAGGTCTTCTTGCTTTGGGCAGAGGGAGTCCACAGTATTGCCCCCCGCCCCCACACAGGGCTAACGTTTCCTACCTACATTAACGTCTGCTTTTCGACTGGTTCGTTTCTTCAGCTGAACAACAACAACAACAAATGCCTCGACTATGCCTCCATCAGAATAGAGATGGAAAGAGCCGCGCAGATTTATTTGCTGTAGCAAGAGCAATGTACCAACACAGGGTCGCTGCTAATGCATTTCTTTTAAGCACAAGGGCCTTGTTTGCACAGGTGGCATTGGCTGCTGCCTTGTTTTGCCTTTGTACTGAGTCAAGATCTTTTAAAAAAATAAGCCGTTTCATTTGCTTCCAAGAACAGCCATGAAAAAAATGGCATTAATTTAAAAGCCAGCAAAAAACTCACAATGCTTAATAGAGCCATTAAGAAGCCTTGATTACAGCAAATTATACTTTCTATAAATATAATTAAGGACAAAGTCTGCTTATACCTCAATCTAAATCCTAGAACAGTTGGAACATGCTGGAGTGAGGCAGTGTTGTCACATCTGTACCAATATTAAGTGATGCTACAAATGTTCTAGAGGTATACAAAACACTTCAGGGATAACCATCCACAGCAATATTAAACCACACAACCCGTGAGGAATGCACTGGCGATAAATCTCTGTATGGACTACGCTTTAAATAGGCCAAACATTCGCCTGAGCGGGTCACAGTGAAAGGTAAAAACAGAGCCCAGTGCGATGCCACGCTGCAGTTAGAACGCTGATTTATCGTTTTTAAAGCTTATCGAGATCTTAGCAGTTATTTTGGGTTGGGCTTCATCTGTTGTGATGGAACTTATCCAAACACAAACCAGAGTCTGAGAGAAAAGCAGCCCCACAGCAGCTCTCACAGCCTGACCACATGAAAGACGACGCTCAAACAAAGTGCAGCTGGATGATGTGACACTCAAGAACCTGAAACTACAGCCCAGACACCAACTAAAGATTATTTGAAAAATGTATATTAGAAAACATCAAAGGTTTTGTCCGGAAAAGCACACGTCCCCTTGATTTAAAATGATCTAACGACAGAACAGAAAAGATCCTCACCTTGGTTGTAGCAGTGGCCGGAGACCCCAGCACAACAGGAGAGTTGGTCACCTGGACAAACAGGTACTTGTTGTTGATGAGCGGCCAGGCTCCTTCCACCTTACATGTCTGGAATTCGTCACTAAAGGTTCGGAGGTGCGGGTCTCCAAAGAAGCCGCAGTGGGTGTAGTTAGGTGGGGAAGTGTTGCGTGGAAGACTGCGCTCATAGTGACATACTTCCGGGCCATCGGAGCGTTCCTGGCTGTCAGGTGGGAGCGGTGGGGGTGGCGGAGGAAGTGGAACCCGAGCACGCGGTGGGGATGTTGGCCCTTCCTTGGAGCAGTTGTGTTGGCTCATTAGATCCTCTATGCCATGCTGGGCCGAATGGTACGCCAGGTCACCTCTGCAGGTGCGTGCGGTACGGCGTACACAGCTGTTGTACGTACGCAGTGCTGTGCAAAAGTCCTCCTCAGGCCCGGAGTTCGAAGTGGAAGCCCAGAAGTCTGAGTTACACTTGAGGATCTTGCACTGCAGACTCACTGTAGGAGAGGAGCAAGATGTTATTTAGATGCCACCCTGTCATATAGAAACAGGACAGCCCACGAAGAGAGCTATAAATAGACGTGCCATTGGATGGTCTGAGATAAAATCACAAACTGACAGAAAGGTTAAAAATGTTTCCTAATAATCAACGTCAGCCTCCTCCAGTCGACATAAACTGTTTCAACTACTGTGTTTATTGCAGTGACACCCACAGGCATTTGGTTTCTATATGCGTAAATGCACCATTTGGCATCCCTACCCCTTTCGCGTTAATAAAAGCTACCCAGGGTAGACGGTGCTGGTGGCTGGTGTTAACAGCACATCCGGCCAACTCTCCACAAACGTTCCTCAAACATCTCTCAGGATGCTTTGTTGCAACACCATGTTTGACCAGCGTTACCTTCAACTAATAAAGCATTTATTTGAATGGGCTGTGGAAAGTTTCAGCCAGTATGTCCCACGGTGGGAAGTCAAGCCAACACTTTGAAGTGGCGCTTTAAACAATGTCCGTCCTGATAGTTTCACCTCAGCTCTCTCCAACCCCTGCGCCGCCTGTTTACCACCCACTTGATAGATGGCAGTAAACTAATCTTGATCTTACCTATCAGTCCATTATCACTGTGTTGTTTGATGGTAAGTGACTTAAGAGGGAACTGATAAGGGTTTGGCAAACATGCTAAGTGAGACATTGATGACAAAATGTACCAAATAAAACATAATATTAGGACTATATAAGACAAAAAGGATTATAGCACAATATAACTTTACAGTAGACTTACATTTTAATTCTTACACTTTTTGTTTGAGCGTTTGATAAATTGCTGATCTGCTGGAATTTAAAACAAAGGCTGTAGCTTTCAAGGTTTCATTAAATTCTTAAATTAAAAAAATATATATATAAATAAACGAATACTAAAGAAAATGTAAACTACAAAGGCGAAGCTGGAGGCTGCAGTAGAACATATTTGAGTATTTATCTGATCACTAAACTAAAACTGCTGAAACCAGGTCAGTCGTGCGCTCTAAGGGGAAGCTTGGTCACTTTTTAATCCGGGTGCAATATTTTCCAATACTTCAACCTTTTCCACACGTCTGCACGTAACTTGGCCGCTTCGCCCTCCATTCAGTGACTCAGTAACCAACATTTGAACGGGGTTTGCGTTGAATGTGGCGAAATATATAATATAATATAGAAATATTTAGCTAGTTTCAAAAAGGTTTTCAGACTTTCAGTAAATAGGCTCGTTGATGCACTTCAGTTTGAAGGATAACATCACTAAAATATGTCGGCTAATAAACTGGGACCGAACTTGGCAACTGTTCGGACCCAAACGATAAAAAAAACCCCGACTCATTTAGAGATTGATCTAATGCAGAGACCGGCGTTACGGTTCAACCTGTTGCCCATACGTACTAGTGTCATCAAACATGTCGGCGGGGGCTCGCGGACACGGTAAAGGCGCGTGGACTTTTCTGCGGGGTCCGCGGCTCGAGCTCGGCTGCGTGTCAGAAGTCAACCACCGCGTTCTTTGCCGTTGCTTTGGTTAGAGTGTAGCAACAATCTAAATCTGCTTTAAAAACACCACTTGTTTGAAAAGCAAAAGTTCTTACCGCAGGGGAAGAGTGACAGAAACACTGCAAGGACTCTGCACACTTCAAGCGCCGAGGGTCTTCCTCTCTTCCCCATAACCATCCATCCAGCTCGGGGTCGCACTTCGCTCCTCTCCCTGGTCAAGTCGGATAAAGGAAGGACAGACGAGTTAGAGCCGCCAAGTCCGCGGTGAGACAACACAGAGTAGTCCACAAAATGGGGTCTGACGCGGGTCCCGTGCTCTCATCACTCCCAGGTAAGAAGCTGGTTCTCTGCCCTCCGCTAGCTAGCTAACGCCGACTGCGGGACTAACGGCTGAAGGCAGCCAGGCAATCTGTCTTCCTTTTTGGGGAGTGTCGAGAAAGGTGCAGCCTCTGTGGGCCAGCGGACACACTGGGCCAATCACGGCCGCCTGCTCTGCTCTTAAACCCCCTCTCCAAGTTTCAGATTACATCTCAATGTGCAGACTTGTTCACTCGGCGGCGACCTACTAAGCGAGCGCCGTAAGGTTTGATGTGCTGCTGCAAATCACACAGTGGAGGCGAGACCTGCAGAGAAAGCAGCGTCCTTCCTCCAGCAGAGCATGTGTGACAGGATGGACACGGAGGAGGGATAAACAAACCTTTACTCCCAGGGAGCTGCCAGTTTTCTGCTTAGATCACAACATACCAATTTCCCCAAACCTATGAGGCTTAGTTGTGTGTAAGTCAAGCTAAAACTTAAAACGGCGGCTGGAAGTTAACCTCTAATATCCAAGTTAACCTCTTCACTAATAAATTCAGTGGAGACCAGAGCTTCAGCAGAACGATCAACAACTCAAACTGAACATTGCATGAGACTGTAAATCTTTTAGGTCTATGTGGCTTCAGTGATGCGCTGAAAGGAGCCATTTAAAATAAAGTGATTAGAACCACTAAAACTGCAATTTCACTTGTAACCTAATTAAACTATATAATCTGATGATAACAGGAAACATCACATCTTAAAATGTTTGTCCCTTTTCCCTTCTAATTCATTAATTATCATAATTTTGCCAGTTGTATTTTCTACTGTCTGAAGGCAAATCGATTAGACACCGATCATCAAAGCCTTTCAGCCTGTTCAGATTTTAAAAGATTACACATATCAAAATGTTAATTATCAAATTAAAATAGTGGAAATAAAGAAAACATGTTTATTCATACACTGGAGGCATTGTAGCCAAGTGTTTTGTTCTTAACTGTTCTATTTTATGTCGATGTTATCTTTCTTTATAATAGCTTACATTATATTTATACAAAATGTCATTTGTATGTAATGTATTATTTCTGAAGAATCCCTGAATCAGCATTTTGTATAGACAAATGTGTCTGTATTTATATCACATAAACGTATCCTTATCCTTGTTTAAACCCCAGATTCCCCAATGAATTAGCATCACCCGGATGGAAACATAGCGTGTTTTACCCCACCTGATCCCTGCAGCTTCTGCGTGCGAAGCACATAAACATTTCACTTGCAAAACAAACTATTAGCTTATAAAATATGATGACTTCCTGTAGTTTAAACCACAGAGCGAAGCATAAAGGCATCATCCCTATGGTTCGTGCTTAGATGTGCAATGTAGTACATTCCAAAAGCATGTACCACAATTAGTGTGCTTTGAGTTTTCTTAATTAAGTATAGTACATTTGGACCTAATACTTGATTAATAGTGTAAAATAAGACCGTTCACAGTATTTATTGCATGTTGCTTTAAAGGATTTGAATACATTTCACTACTGACCAGAAAAGAAGGTGAAGATTCCCTCTTGTAATAAGCACAATACAACCTTTTTTGATTGTCTTTCAACTGTACAAATGACACATTACTGCTGCCATTTAGACCGTAATACTACCAGACAGATGGCTGCATACTCAGGTTGTGGCTGGCTTTACAGTATTTTTCCATAGAGCGGTGAATGTCTTTGTGATTGCTGTCCCTCTCATAGATGATGGATACGTTTGTGTACAATGAGGCCTGAGCCTGCACACGTTTTCAACAGGGGTGGCCCTATGCAGACTGATTTCCAGCTCTAATATACTACGCATTCACTTCTGAAATGAATGGCTCCAGGTGAACACGTTTGGCTTTTAGCAGCTACACTGTAGATATGAAAGCAAAGCCGAGGCTTAAACTCCTGGTCAGGCCCTAAAAACATTGTAGAAGCTTTGATGTATTGTTGGGTATATGATTCAAGTATTGTTTGAAAAGCGTCACAATCACTAATATACTACATACAATCTGAAGCGTAGTTCACATAGCTTCTAGTCCCACTGCAGTGACATGCACACAGGTACAGTATGTTGGTACATATGCCTTTTTAGAAGGTTTGTGTTCATATTACGATAGGATTTGGGCTGATGATCACTCATTTTATGGCCTATTAATGTACAATAGCCACATCTTAGAATGGTCTATAATTAGAAACATCTTTAGAAATATGTATGCATAACTGCATTGATCTGCAAGGACAAACTGTAACATCTGACACATCACAAAGAAATGAAAGACTGTCTGCTGTTTTGAAGTCTAGAGCACATTTGGCAGGGTGCTGCTTTTTATGTAGTCTACACCAGTAATCTCAATTGCATATGAGTTAATGAATTTGCTGATTGACCTCTAATTACTGTACAGTTTTTAGATAATCAGTTATTCTTTTACAGTTTTAACACCAGTAGTGGAAATAATCAGTTCTATCTGAGAAGAATGCTGCAGTGTTATGCAGCATTCAGTCCCAATCAGGTTTGTGTCTAGCCTCTGTCTCCCCTCGTCCACCACTGCTTTATGTCTGTTGGGGTGCTGAAATTACATAACATTTATAATTGAGAAAATATGTATAAAGAAACACTAAAACGAGACACCAGACAGACCACGATCCCCCCATGCTGCAACAGGAAAAGGTGACATGCTACAACCATAAAACATCTCCATAAATCCAGTAGGTTTATTCCAGGCACGTTTTATAGTGTGCTTCTTTAAACCTTTGCTATCACCTCTACAACCCTGAATTACAACAGACACAGTTAGGAGTGTTGATATATGACATCATATAACACATCTTTTGTGCTGTATTATACTGTGGTCACTAGCCTACATTTGGCCGTGCATCTGTCTTGACAGTCACACCAGACTGAGCCTCTTTTCCAACAGATGGCGCTTGTTATGAGCTCTGATATGAAACCTCAAATCATGACACAAACGCACATGGCATTATGAGGACACCCAAACCTGTCATTACGTTTGAGCTTTATGGACAGCTCGGTTATTGGTCTAATTACAGCTGTCAAGCAATTAGGATTTAAAAGGTGAAAATCTGCAGCCAGCAGGCATTGGTCCTGCTGCACCGCGCCGAATAAGATCGCGCTTTTATGTTATGGAAATTAGCTGCAGTGGTATTTGTAGGTGGAAATAAATGTAATACATCTTGACAGTACACAAAATAAAGCGTCGTAGCGGTTCACCAATCAACATACAGGATGTCAGTGGAGCCTTTATAATCAGTTGCATTTGCGAATTCAGTTTTGTTCCAGTTTCTTGTGACACCATGAGACGGATCAAGTTGTTAATACTGCAGATACCAGCTCCGACGCACTGCCTTGGCAAACAGGAGCATTTAGGGCACAGACATAGACTTCCCACCATTCTGTGCTAAAGCTGACACAACTCTCGTGTGTAAAATAAACTATAATACTGGCTGAAATTCAAATGATCTTAAGTCGCGAACAAGCGAGACGGACCAACCTTGGCGGCTGCATGGGCTCTTTCAACGACTCTGGAGTTGTGCAGGAACCCGGAGGACAGCGAGCAGGAGCGAGAAACGGACTCCCAGAAAACCCCAGACCCTTCCAAACACGCCTTGTGTGTCACACTAATCCGAAATCAAACGCACTCAGCGGCTTTCTGAGTGTACGTTCCGCCAGTGTGTACATGATGTCCGCCGATCTCTGGGATCCCAGGTCTGCGCCGCAGTGAAATGAAAGTGCTTGTAGCTGCTAGTTCATTGAAGCGGCCACTTCTCGCACCCGGTGGACTAAGATCTCCTGAGCCATCGCTTAACTCGTCTGCCTATCAATCGATCGGAACGTAGACATTATGATAGATGAAGTCCAGTAAGTGCTGTCATCCGGACGTTAAATCCAAATTGTTAGTTATAGTCGGCGTACGGGAGAACAACCCTGAGGGCAGAGCTGCTGCTGCTGCTTATGGCCCGATCCGCTGTCTGGATGTTGTGAACTGGCTCGTTAGAAAGTGTGAGAGAGACAATGATCGGCGCAGCGTGACGCCGCTGGGAGCCCCGAACCTCATAGTGAACCCCCTTTTCCCCTACGAGTTGTGGAGAGAGTAGCAGCAGGTCGCAGCTGCATTGAGAAACAAGCCAGAATGAAGCTGTACAATTAGTGTGTTTTTTTGCTGAAACTCACTGCTGTTCTAAGTTGAGTCAAATCTTATTTGCTTGATAGGAAGGAAGAATATAAGCGCTGTTTATCTTATTCCAGATCACTGACTCCTGTTATTTGGATACAACCTGAACCTAAAGAGTTCTTCTTGTCAGAGAACCCAGATGAAATTGCTGGACTGCTCCCTGTAGACATTGCAATATTTCCACCATTGATTGCCAAGTAACAACCCCATTGTCAGATCCAGACAACCATTAGTAGTTCCTCATCTTTGCAAATCACAGGTTGGAGGAAGACAAATCCATAATAATCAGGATTTAATGGAGGATCAGATGGACAAACACTTTGCAGTTGGGAGGAGGGGGGTGGGGTGTGCTCAAAGGCAGAGAGGACTCCATGGAGGCTGCACCTGTGTTTTAGGATCAGACTGCATGCAGGAAAATACCACCACAGCCCCCCACTCCAACCCACCCACCCCCTTCCTCTCCAGCTTTCCAAGCCTCACTTCTTACAACATAACTGGTTCTCTCTGCTCTAGTTTCCCCCTGTAAAGGAAAATTCATCCCACCAGGGAGAGAAGACACCAACAATATTTGAGTGAGCCCACACAATAGCCAGTACAGCGTTTAACTTGATAATTAACATGCACAATCCAACAGAAATTAGGTCTAATAGTTTCTTGTAAGCCTGTAATTTCACTTTCAGTAACACGCTAGATGTTTTTACGTGCTGCTAGGACAAAGATGTCACATTACATCATCTTTCTGTGCTTCCAGCAAGGAACTGACCCCTGTAATCCACTCGTTTCACTATCACAGCCCAGACCTGACCGCTCCAGATGGCAACTCAGAGGCAGCATATTTTACATTGATGTAACAGAAGAACATAAAAGAGTGACACCCTAGTGTGAAAGAATGGCTGTAGAGGGTCCGGATGCTGGCCCCAGCTCAAACACAGCTGGTGCACACCCTGACTTGCTGAGGTATTATGGTGAGTTAACACAACAGATCTTCTTTACATATCATTGGATTATTAAACCACCTTTAAACCACCTTGATGTTTCGCAGCCCCCCTTTAGCTTCATGCTGCTTGTGCTTCCTAAAGGCGATCACAGTCCGCCATGTAAAAAATCTAAGGAAAAAACACAACCTTCAGTAATGCCTGCCCTCAGGGCTTTCTGTGATTTTCTTAAGTAGACCGTGAGTTAGTTCACTATAAAAATCTGCCTCAGCAAATAAACCAGAAGCTATATAGACGTAGGGTTGAGACTGGTGTAAAAAATGCTTACAAATGCACGTTCCTGGCTATAAAATTTATTTTTCAGTATAGCAATAATATATATCCAGTGGGATTTGCTCACAGCTTCCTGAAATTGCTGCAAGAGTTTTGCAATAGGATTTATCATAAGCCACAGAGGAATGCAGAGGAGGCAGTCAAACCTTGCTGTACTATCTTCTTCTGATCATCACATGCTGTATTTCCCCACTATAGGATCAGGATCAAAAGTTCACTGTTTTCATTATTTCAGAGGGTAATATTTTCATCTGCATTGACCCGGTTTCACTCCGCACCTCTTTGTTGTCAATCAAAGCTTTCTGTCTCAGCACAGATTAATTCAGGTTTGAGGAAAAAATTGATGATTGGACCTTTGAAGAACTTGATATTTTTCTACACGTCATTGAAAGGAAACGACTCAACATCTGTTGGGAATCAATGCTATTATCAACATTTGTGTGAAACTGGTCAGCCACAGCTGTATTTCTGAGTCAGACATGGATTAGTAAACATCATATGCTTCTACTGACCTTCCAGTAGCCTTCTGTGCTTCTGCAGCATAACAATTAGCTTGTGACAGCGTGTCATGCTTCCTTTTTCTGTGGTGTCACACTGCATTGAAAGATTTGACAGGGCAATTTGAGATAAAACACAAACCTCTGAAATCACACATCACCTGAAAAACCCCCACAACTGGATAAATTGTTTCTACCAAAAAATATAAAACCTTCTTCAGTTCAGTCCTCTGTGTTGTGATGATTTGTCTTATATCATTAAGTTTGGACTTTTGGTCAGAATAATTTGTGATGTAATCAAAGTGGTTTTTAGAGGTTTTATTATCAAATAGTGAATTTATTAACAAAATTAAATATTAGTTAATTAGTTAACTTTAATCTACATGTGGTGATTACTTTAGAGAAGAGCTCTGGTATAATTTGGTTCCTTCAAAGATACGTTCTAATAGAACAAAAGCTGTTTTATTGTTTTTTAATTCATTAATTATCAAGTTATATAAGGCAACATATTCTCAGCGTTTATATGATCTTCCATCATGTAAAAATATAGCGTGTGCTACATTAAGTGTGATTTTTGGACTTGAAGTGGAACTGCAGCTGACATTTGTTTGTAATTTTCATACACCATGTAACCTGCCTGTGGGAGTAATATCCGTTTTAAATGGGAACATACTGTGTACATATATATTTCTTACTCTGTACTATTTTTTGGGGTTATATGTCACATCTCGTTGACACATTACATTATATATGGCTGAAGAGCATTAAATGGTGTTACAACTCATATTCTGTTACTGCCAAAGTTTTCTGTTCTTTAAAATGCTTTACATAAGAAAATATCTCTTAGTCTATTTGTATTTATACTGGGTACTTAACCACTCTAAGGTTTTTTTCATGTACACGACTGGCATGTTAAAAAAAAAAGCAGACGGTGCATCCAACAACATTGTCTTTAATAATAAGGTGTGAGCACGAATACAAAAAAGTCTATTAGAACATGATATGTTGGGCTCAGACACTGTGTGAAATTTCTGCCACAGTCAGTAACAATATGAATGCAGAGAGCTTGCAAATTGGCCTGCTTGTGCACACAGAGGAATGAGCTTGAATGTGTAAACCCTCATTACAGAATCTCCTTTCTAATTTTAAGTAAAGAAGGTGAGTTTCTTCTTGTTTCTTTCAGACCCAGACTGCAGTCCAGTGAGAATTATGCACACTGTTTAATTCCAGACATAGACTGAACTAGGCAGAGTGTGCAGAGACCGTGAGACAAACAATTAGCTACGCTGCTAAAGCGAAGTGATCTCTGTAAAAGACACAACGCATCAAGCCAAATTTTAAGGAGGAACATTAGTGAATGAGTAACTATTTTAGACCATGAATGATCATCACAGTTTTCCCCCTAACACGGTTTTAAAATGATGTTGGTGAGCAGCCATTAGCATACAAGATATCATAAATGCATGCAAAAATCAAGCTTATCTCCATAAAACAGCTGTCTTTCTATTTTTTCTGTTTCTGAAATTCAGGGAAAAAACTGGAGGAATATCTGAATAATCAGTCAATAGCAATAAAAGACAGATGAGATTTAAGTCCATGTGAAATGCTTTTTGGGTATTTTATAGTAATTCACAGCTAATTAATATCAGAAATAATAAAAAATATTTGTATTGTGCCTGTCTTTTATTGTTAAAACAATTAATGTCTTTCTGTTTAGCATTTTACCATTTTACAGAAACAATAGTACAGTCAGTTTTAATTATATGATTATGAAATAATGTGAATCACATGTATTCAGTGATACGATACAATTAGTATCGTATCACTGTGTTGCACAAGACACCCGTCTCTCTTTGAACAGCTCCTATCACAACCAGTATTTCCCTTAACGTTATGTACGCTTGACCTGTGTAAATGCAGACTGATGATGAGAATACCAAGTGGCTTCACAGTGTCAGTCCAGCCGTTTGTGTAATGTACATTTAAATGTGAATACTACGGACACAGTGTGAGGATTTGCTGTTGAAAAGTAGGCAGTCAGACTGAATTCTTCACAGCTCTTTTATGTCCTGGCTTCTTCTGCTTGGTTGTTGAACTTTACTAGTGTCCTGCAGTGTTGTCCTGTGTGCACAGCTGCAGGGGCTTCATCCTGCCCTCCTTTTGTCCTGTCTTGTCACAATAGCTGTGGTGAAAAGCTCGGGTTTTTGCAGGTGCAAGCAAATTATTGGAAGCCCAAAATCACTTTGCGGCCTTTATACACCAGTGATAGCAGGGAAACTAGTTGACTCTTCAAACATCATGGGGAAACTGAAGCTTGTAGTGTTTGGTGTTCACTTCAATTTTTATACTGCATAAATCAGTCTGTATGTTGGTTGTAAAAACATCACAAGTCGAACAGCCCTACCAAAAATAATTTGTTCTCTGTCCAATAAATCTTCAGCATAATAGCACTGTTGGGTCACCTTTAGCCTCGGCTGTTTTAAGCTCTCTTTATTTCTTGGACCACACACACACATTAAAGTTGTCCAGCCAAGATAGGTGCTCCTACAAACCCCACAAATTGCTCCATTCCACATTTTATGAGAGTTTTTATTACCATTATTAAACAAATGACAAAGTTAGAGTCATTTATGTGTTTGTAGATGGATCTGTGGATGTCATTTTCAGTATAATTTGATAGGCCATTTATCACAATTTTCTGGTAAGTTGCTCGATAAAATTTTAGCACAGTCTATTCAACAGCATAATTTTATCCTTGGCTGATGAAAGGAAATTTGCAATTCTGAGGCCTAGAAAAAGATCATTTCCATTCTGAAATATTAATAGTCTCCTTAAAACTGTTGAAGAGTGGAATTCAATGGTAGTCCCAGAAATGGATTTGTTTGAAGCTCATTAAGAGGTGTCTCATCAGCAGTGGAGAGAGGAGACCTGGAAATGAATTGAATTTCCTATTCAATGCTAAATATAAGGAATGCTTCTTGTATTGTTAATAAAGACAGCAGTGCCACAATGGTGTTTGTCACCCACGCTCATAACAGTGCAGCCTTGTAGTCCACTCCGTCTTTGTAAAGTGTGCTGTGGTTCATTAATGAGCTGTGGAAATGTCAGCGCTTTGGGTTCAGATTAATTGAAGAGCCCATGGATGTCTAATTACAGGAAAAAGACTTACTCCCCCACCCTCTGAGACAGTAGACCTTTCCCCTGGGCTAAATGATTCTTTTATTGATCGTTAAATGTAAAATGATACTGTAATTTCTCTGTCTGGGCTGTTGCAGTAAAAGCAGGTTAATTGGATGAGACCCTAAAAGAAAAAAGGAAACACTGGTGCTGAACAAGCTATAAAGGGTTGATTTGATATGTATGTGGCTTAGCTTGAGGATTGTGCTTAATATAAAACGAGGTTAATTACCAGCAAGTAGAACAGGTGCGGAGCCCACAAGCTATGAGCTGTGAGGGCATGGCCAGGGTCCTGTGACGGAGAGGAGGTGGCGTGTGGTGTTTGGTCAGGTGTTTGTTGAACAGTGGAATGCTGACGGGGACTGTCATGTTGATGTTTTACTGACGGCTCCTCGTAGCTAACACCTCACACCTCATGAATCCCCTCAAAAGACCCGGGCCCCCTCAGTAAAAAATCCCAATGACAGAGCCAAAATAACATCAGTGAGTCATAGTTGCCTTCAGGCCACGTTGACTTGATCTCTTCTGCCTCAACTTGCAGGCTGGTCCTCGTACCGCTAAGTTTAATTAAAACAAGAGCAGGAGTCACCACATATTTAACCTCATCGTAATGTGTCTGTACAAGTGTACAGTAAAAAAATAATAAAATGGACATTCTGTCTTCGGTTTCCTTTGTGGTTTATGAAAAGTCTGCTCAGTGTGTGTAGAGTTATAGGCTGAGATTTATATTATGTGCCACCTAAGATGCCATTATTCTGAGAAAGTAATATTATTAAATGATTTATTACCTCTCTACTGGCAATAAAATTTAATTTTGTATGGAAAGTGGTTGCATTGAATGGTAAGTTGATAACGTTTTTTTCATGACTGATGTAGGAAACGTCTGGCTCTGTCTATATGCCTCTACTTGCCCACATATTGCCTACATTTCCTCTTGTGTGTGCCAATCAAAGCAAAGTGAGAAAGAACCATACCTTGGGTGTTGGAAATTCAGTCATTTGACAAATGACATAATAGGTATAAAATGAAAGTCTAGCACATGTCCTGACAGACTTTTACCGTAACTATCAGGACATGTAAATCACCTAAACAATGCAAAAAGAAAAAAAAGAAAGCATAGTAAACGCAACAAAAAGTGCTTCAATACCAAATTATTCCAGTTGTTTAGAAGCTGTACTGAATGTGCAATAACAGACACACTGCAGAAAAAAAATAAAGCTCAGAGCGTCTTTTAAAGAGCATGCACTGTTCCTGACCTGTGCAACCAGTGTAACACTGAGATGCCAAAGTGGTTTTGAGGGAAGGAAAGGAGTCCAAAAAGGCATGTAGGTACAGTAACAGAGACTATCTGTCACAGAATATGTGTGATAGCGTACGTCTTGCACCATCGGTTAAAGGGAATGAAACAACACAGCTGCATTAAATGGCATTTCTGGAGCTAGCAGGCAAAAGATCTTTCCAGTTTCCTGTTCCTAATGACCAAGTGCGCAGATTCCACATTTCTAATTAAGGAAGTCCAATTTTCCCTGAATCACAGTTGGCAGGTGGGAGCACGGTATTTTGAGCGGTAATGCTTAGTTGTGCTACTTCCTTTCAACAATCCATTTAGCACATGGCTATTATGTCCAAAATCCTGATAGGAGCTGGAGCTGCCACTTCAACCCTCACGCAAGGTGTGAGGCGGCAGAAATATCTGAAAATTAGCTCATCACACTCTGAGCTGCACTTCAGAAGGCAAGGGACTGGTTCTTGTGCACTAACTGAAGAAAAACAAATGTCCTGGAGATCTGTGCCTGATTAAATTGTAGTCCTCTGAGCCACTAGCAAAACTGTGGATATTCTTAATACTTATCTTGTGCAGGGACACGTATTGAGACTAATGAGCGTTTCCATTTGGTACAAACTGAACAAACCAGTAACAGTTCAGGTGAAGAAACCTAATGGTTGTCAGTTTTTGATAGATTAGACAATATTCTTGTAAAGACGGAATAAACATGTCCTGCCTGAGTCTGCTGAATAGAAAAGCATACCTGAATGAGGTCAGGGACCAGTTCGCTTCCACAGCCTCAGGGCCTTTTTACTTAGACAGTAACAATGTTGTGAAAAACATTGGCTTCTTTATTTGTTTAATTGTGGCCATTGCGCTGCTTTATGTTGAACATTTCAGACTTCATAGGCATGCAATGCTTAGAGCATCAGGCAATGCAGAATGATTTAATACATAAAACCAGAATATCACATTTCTCCATTCTCCCCAGATTTTTGAAGAATGGCCCACAGGTTTGAACTGTGTAGTGACTGTACAGTGATAAAGATGCTGCTCCCTGGTGTTTCTTTGACTTCAAAAGCTCTACTTCACGTAGCCAGGTAGTATATGGTTATGCAATGGTGTAGTGATGCCCTGAGAAGCAGATGCTCTCTACACGGTTCCTCCAGTTTTAACCCTAACTGAAACGAATGGCTGTCTGCAGACCTTGCACCCTGTCTGAGCGTTGACTCTGGGTTGAGCCTTGTTACTATTTGTGTTGATGCTGTTTTGAGCTGTAGCATAATCAGTCATCTGTGGTATTTCTAGCTGTAACCTGCCTGGCCTGGACAAACACGCTAGCTTGTTTTGTAGAATGTTCAGCTGTTGGCTGAATGTTACAACCTCCCAATTGTTGGCAATAAATAGTTCTTGAAACAATTATTTTCTTGATTTTTAAAAACCAGATCTAACAGGCCTTTTGTACATTATGATACATACATGGTGAAGCTAATTTTCCAATTGGGTGCCAATAAATTGTTGCAGATGAAGATGTTGCAACAAAATGATGCAATTCACAATAAGGAAGCTCTGAAGCGTTTGTTTGAAAATGTTACTGTTTCCTTATTGCTCCTGCACAGATCTGATCGGCCTCAGTCTTTCATGTCTTCCACAGAGAGAACACTATTAGGGCTTCTTTTGCAATATAAATTATGACTTTCTTACCCAGACTTCTTTATGATGACACCTTTAGGAATTTTGTCATGTAGAATAATTATAAAGACATTCTCCTTCAGCTATGTTTATATTTCTAACTTACCAATTAGATAGTTTTATGTCCTGCCTGAAATGACTGATCAACCTTAGTTTTCTCCTGAGTGAAATAATTCATCCCTACACATCCCTGAAGACTGATTTTGAATTGAAGCACATTTGCTGCTCCCTTTGTTGCCTGGAGCTGAATAGTTGACCTAGGAGAGAATATAAAGATATTTCCATCTTGGTCTCGACAACCACATGTTAGCTTTACCAGCTAGCAGCAGCTGGAGTGTTAATCGAAATAAAATCTGTAGCCAAGTTAGAGTCCGTAAGCTTGCGTGGGAATAGATATGTTGTTAGTCTGCTAAAGGTGAGATGTGATTTGAAGCAGATTTTAGGCAGATATATGCCCCATATTTGTTTCATTACTTACAGTTTTGTTCTAACAGAGTAAAAAACAGACTTCACGTTCAACTGCAGTGAAAATGGAGAAAAGCGTCTCGGTAAGGCAAACATGACTGCTTTGTCTCAGTACAGAGGATGCATAGTGTTTTTGGTTACTTTTCCAGATGGCTGACACATGTTCATTTGCTTTCCAGCTGCTATCAGTCTCTCTTTCACAGTAAGGTGATCTGCACTTGTGATCCCAGCTGTATCTTTGCAGCAAATTCCAGGGTATCAGCATTCGAACACTCAGCGTCTTTCGTCTAGGACCCAACTTTACCCCAGTGGAAAACACTACCACACCCCACATGCAGTGCAGAGAAGACATTTGCAAAAGACGTCGCATTTCTTATTATTGAAGTATGTTTATGCCTACTTGTGGTTGTGTTTTTGACACATTTGCATTACCACGAGGAAGTGGAGAACTGGAAATGAATTGAGGATTCTCAGCCAGTCAGTGAAGCCTACGCAGTGGAAATTTAAAATCACCCTGGCATTTTAGATAAGAAACTCAATTTCTGTCAGATGCAAGAGCCAAGAATTCCTCTGTGCAAAACCTTGAGGACATGCCCATCTTTGTCTTCTCGTGCATTTTAACAGTATTGATTGACAGTATTGACAACGTTTCTGAGAAGGTTTAAATCTGCCATACTGACAGCAGCTGTGCCTTATTTTGTATTACTCATAACAATAATTTACATTATTCTGAGTTTCACATTCTTCTGCTTTCTTTCTGACTCTCAAAATCTGCCCTAGTATTCACCCTTTTTTTTACACCTATGAATCTTCTGTCACAATGAAGCAGACTGACAAAGAACTGAAGCCCTGGTTTCACAGAGGCAACTGTCAGCCAGCATATAGTTCTTACACAATGGAAGGTAGAAAAAACGGTCTAAAGCATCCAGTTGGAACCATGCAGAAAAGGCTCAAATGAAACCTGGCAAGGAAGACTTAGACAGATACAGAAAGCATGAAGGGTGCATGAAAAGGGAGCTGGACGATCCAAAGCTGAGCACAGACAGGTCTCACAGCGATCCACAGTGCCAATGACATCCATGCAACTAGATTCCTGCTTTTAGCAATGCAGCTGAAAGCAAAGCAAATACACAGGAGAGAAAGGTTTTCTTGGCGTCGACGTTAGAAATCGTCCATTATAATGACAGCCATGCATGCAGTGACAACATCAGACCATTCTTGCTTAATCAGGGCTTTCATGCCATGTTTGAACTTTTTTTTTTTTAAGTTTGTCCTATTCTCATGCTCCTCTTGGAAACACACATCAGAGGCTGATATACGATCAAGCAGAGAATAACGCATCATCCATAAAACTGTGAGAACAATTGCAGAGACTTCATTTAGTGAACAGTTAAAAGCTTTAGAAAGCAAAAACAAAACTTTAAACACAATAAATAAAACTAGATCCTGGGATAAAGAGGTTTCGTTTCAGAGTTTAACTCGTTTCTGCTGTATTTGTATAACTGCCTCAACATGGTTCAGAGGGCATTAATCCTTTCCAGCTCTCACACAGGTTCTATTAACCTCTGGGCTGTAACATAAGTGTGCAAAGCTGATTGAACCTGATGGCTCATGCTGTTCTTTGGTTAAAAAACACTTAGAAACAACTGGACGCCCCTTGTGCACAGACGTGAGCTCAGTGATAAAGCCTGTAACTTGTCAGGCTAGTTACATTTTGTTCTGTCTACATTGGTTTGATAAAGACACTTTGCATTATTAGTTGAACCACATACTATCATAGCAGCTTTCACCAACATTACTTTCACTTCCTTTCTCAGGCATTTGCCAGTCGTTTCAGATATGAGGATATATGACAAAAAAGAACGGAAGCACTGGTTTTGAATGTCTCGCTCTGTGGCTGCAGCATATCTGCTCTAGTAATCCTTGACACAAAGCCTGGATGAGCTGCACCTTTGTATGTGTCAAAACGGCCGGTTTAAGAAACAGGCCTCAGCATGCATGGCTCCTCTCGTAGCAGCAACGCTGTGGAAACTTAGCTGACACTGAGAACGTCTACAGTGATAAAGAGCAACAATGCCGGAAGGGGTGAGAACACATCCATACACATAAACAAGAATAATGCTACACATGCAGTAAACATCTGGGAATGTTATCATGTACAGTACATGCTTAGCAGTTTTCTCCTGCAGTGTCTTGGAGGTGTATGTAACGTATATTGGATTTTACTGGTAGACTAAGAATTGAGTTAATTTGGGGTTTCTATATCCATGTGTGCTACTTCATAGATATTATAAATATAAACATAAATAGTATCCTCTATATTTAGCTGGTTGTTTAGCACTATTTTGCCTGTTTGTAGTTACCTAAGGACAGAGTATACAACTTGATTATTTTGCTAGAAATGTACTTAATTAAACATGTCTTAATTTAGAAAATTGCATTGTATTATGTTTAGAAAAACCCATAAATGATTCAGACTAGGCAGCTGTAGCTGAGTTGGCAGACTAGTCATCCATGAACCCCAGGATTGGTGGTTAGATTCCCAACCTCAGCCACATGTCTTAGTGTCCTTGGTCAAGACACCAAAAGCCTGTAATGGTGCCAGCATATGTGCAGCTGTCCAACTACAATTTCCCAACCGAGATCAATAAAGTGCTTTAAAAAGCACTGCCAGCAGTGCAGAAGCTTTTCAGCATACCTTGTCCTTTGAACCACATCAATTATAGCTGCTTGATTAGCAAGTTTGGAATTGCTGCATTTAATGTCATTTCAAAACGTCATCTACTATGCTGGGTGTGGGGGAGAGCAGCAAAGCAGAGCAGCGCAGCAAAAGGGAAGCCTAAAGAGTCTGGATAGAATTGTGTAGTTGTTGGTCTTACTTTAAAGAACATTTTATTATTACGGTGTATGTCTGATATGACTAGTTAATAACAGTGTGTGTGTATAAATCTTGAATAAGCTATCTAACCTAAGATTGAGCATAATAGTTTTAATATACAGCTAACAACACTCGACGTCACATCATATTCAGAAAACTGTAGCCAACTGGAAACAATCAGAAAACTGTAGTGTTTCTAATGAAGTCACGTTGCTCCACAGGCAAACTAGAGTAACATCCTTTAACTCTTGGCATGCGTGAACTTTATTTACTAACCTTTGGATATGCTATTGTGGAGCGCAAACGCTGGCATTTTCATTAACACTGTCATGTTGTGGAAGCTCCCAGAGGCAAACTCATGTTGGCAGCCTGGAGCTGGATCAGGCTAACCACCTGTCATCTTATTTCTGCACATGGCTTCTTTGTCAAGCACTGCTCCACATTCCTCCCTGTGCCCCACACGGCACCTGTGAATGGCTCACCCATTGCCATCACAGCTGTCATGTTCACCCTTACTGTTAATTAAAGCGATAGCCCTCCGTAAAGGCTTTTTACAGTTTAATAGCCAAATTCATAACCGTACAGAATATTAGAGAATATTTTCTGATGCATGTCATGCAGAGTGATGTCAGTGTACTGAATTCATATCAGCTGTGGATGCAGTATGCGTGTAGTGTAGGACTTAGGCCTGAAGCAAGTTGATCAATTGGCAGAATGTCTATAATGACTTCCTTTGGTTGCTGTTTCAGTTCCTTTAAGTGACATCCACAGAACACAAAATCTCCTTGAGCTGACATTTGGAGTTTTCTAATCACAAACAGAGGTTTTATTCATTTTTTGTGTGCTTTTAGGTATTTACTTTCTGTTAAACTCACAAAACATACTGTAAATATTTAAAGACATACTTAAAGATTTGCATTCATTTTTTGGGGGATTGTTATAATAGGCAATGAGATGTTTGGTGTTAATTTGGAAAGTGACGTTTATTCGTTATCTTGTGCATATTACTGGATGGAGAAAGAACTTCACACACTTGGACTTTACGTGAACTTATTCCAACATGTTGACTCTCTAGATGATGCAGACACAAACCAGCTATAGCGCAACGAATGAAACACAAATGTGCAACGTCTTCTTAACAATTGGAGCTGTGTCAGCTTCATTTCTGGGGACGGTTGTTCCCAGAAAGTTGTAACAGTCAGCACAACATCTGTTACAAAACATTGAACTAGTTTATTCAAGCACTAAAGGTTCATTTAGAGGTGAACACAAGCACAAGCTGTTTCGTGAGTCACTTTTCCACATAATTTTATACTCTAGATAATCTCAGTAAAGCATAATAAAGTAATAAAATTCACTTTAATAATAAAATGAATTTGATTTTAAAATGTCTTAAATTGATAAGAATGTCAGCCACTGTGAAAAGATATCTGCCTAAATACTAAAATATGAAGTCTGGGTTGATCAAGCAACAGGTTGACTGAAACCCCCCCTGACATCACTGAATAAGCCTGAATGGGGTCATTAGAAATCTAAGAACAACACTGAGCAACAGTCACAATCAGGGAAGAAGCCTAACGAGTTTAGGTTATAATTTGTATTCATAGCTATTCTTTCACCATAATCCACATCTGTGGATTAAATAGCTTTTCACAATGGTGTTTCTAGATTCACCTCATTATGCTGCTCTGGCAATGCCTTCGCGGATCAACCTTTCATCCATTGCTTAGTGCTGATTGCTTGCTCAAAACACAATCAGGATGTCAGCAGAAAAACACTCCTTTATTACGTGTTGATTTTTAGAGAGAGCAATATGGACTCCACTCACAGAAGCAATGCACATAAATAAGACTAGATTGGATTTTCATATAATTAAATATGTTCTGTACCATCCAAATAGAAAAAAAATCCCATAAAAGATTAAGTCTTAAAATTGGACAAATTAACCCAATAACCCCTGAGTGCAATGCATTATTCATGTCTGTGACAGTCCCCATGAAAGACACATTTATGTTTAGTAGAAATGGACTTTAGATTTTCTACTCTGTGCTTTTCCCTGCGCAAGAGAGACTCAGAGAGTGACCGACTTTGATGTTTTGTAGAAAGTGTAAATGGCAGCAGAGTTGAATGAAGCAGCTGGGTATCACTGTGTGACTGACTTTTCTTTTCATTTTTGAGCACCAGTAGCTAAGCAGAGCGTCGGCTATGGATACAGCGTGTGATCCGTGCTCTCAAACACTGTCAGGCCTCTGACATATTTAATAGATGTTGCGTTGTTGTTACAGTTATTATCCTAATATGACAGAACATGAACAACAGAGCAGGAAAGACTTTAAATTAGACTAATGTTTTATAATAGTAACCCTCAACCAAATTAGCCAATAATGACGCTTGATTTTCCTGAATAGAAGCAGTGTTTTGTTCAGCTGACACAGAACGAGGCCTGTTGCTGAAGGAGCTGCTGAAAAAACGTCCGGTTTTTGAAATGCCCCTATTCAGACCAAAGGAAAAGGATTTTTCCCAAGCCCAATGTTCTCACACTTGTGCTTGCATCTCAAATAAACCTCCTATGGATTCGTAACTTCACAGAATGGCAGTGGGGGAGGGGGAGGGGTTAGAAGGAGGGTGTGAGGATTGTGTGCCAAAAAGAGCGTTTTATAGAGATGCTGATTTCTTATTCACTGGCCCTCCGTAAGAACAGAAACCCAGTGGAATGCACATTGAAAGCTACGATTCTCATTCAGTGGCCATAATGCATCTATCGCATATGAGCTGAAAAAGCGTTTCCCTGGTGGGAAAATAGTGACCCTCAAACCCCCGCTGAAAAGATGGCTGCTGTGCTGGGGGTTCTCTGTAGGGAACTACATTGTAGAGCGAGCTCTGCTGATGCTTCTCATCTGCAGACAGAGAGTGAAAGCCCTCTCCAGGTGTTTACATCAAGCCCTCCTCCGGCTTCCCAGTGGAGTGGAAGGAATAACAACGTAAGTCCTGGCCAAAAGTGCGGAAATGCGCTGTTGCTAGATCCTAATCAAGTCATTCACGAAAGGCAGGGATGAAACATCTTTCTGTGTTCCCTCTTATTCCACACACATTTCAAGGCATTTATCCTCATTTGGGTCTGCAGTAGATTACACTGAAGATGTTGTGAGGCATAAAGATCTTCACATCAAAGAGCTGTCACACCTGATAAGCATCACAAAAACACAAGCTAAGTCCAGGTAGCGGTAGAGAGGCTGAACGAGCACGACGGGCAGATAAGATTTAACTGCGCTGCTTGTTTCTAACGCCATTTCTTCATCATCTGAAGTAACTGACAGTGCAGTGACTTCACAAAACTAAACATGATCCAACCTAAAAATAACGTTTTGGACATTAAATTAAATATGAGGTTCACTGTTTATATTTTGAACTAAGGGAGGCACACAGATACTGTAAAATTCAGCTTGCAACAAGCACATGCATAAATAAAAGCCGGTTGCTGTTAATCTATACCCTGGCAAGGCTGCCTGGATGTGCATTTATTTTCTTATATTGCCTGACTTGAAGCCAGCATTATGCACGACTTGTGCCACATTTGGAAGAATTAGAGATTATCCACTGTTCCAGCTGACAGGGCTGTTAAACAGATGTTGCAGTGGAGACAGATATCCTCAGCGGAGTGAAGCCAAGAATACCAACTGGATTTACTAGCTGCACTGATGGGCACATGGCATTTGATTTCATGTGTGTGACAAAGAGAGAAAATACAGTGCACATGTTTTACAGTTGAACAGAGCAGCTAAACAACAAAGCGGTAAATGCCGTTGAAGTCTAGTCGGTGAGTAATGACAGCTCACTGGCACTTGTACAGAGAATTAGTTTCCTGGGTGACATTAGTATTTGCGGTTTGTTGTGCACAGTGGACAAATAGTCCATAGTTTAGGATATGCTTTGTAGAGAGCCAAAGGTCAGGGCCTTTCTTCTTTCTCCCTCCCCCCAGTTTGTGTTTTTTGTTGCTGAACACATATGGTAGATCTCAGTTTTATTAAAGTGGTCAATACACATGGTGCATGTATTTTCAACATCCAGGCTGTGAACTGTTACAGATGTGTGTATAATAATCAGTATTATTTGAAAGTAAAATGTAACAATGCAACCTTAAGTTGAATTTCACTTCATTAGTGTTGCAGGTTGTAAGTTTAGATCAATGTTAATTATAACTTTATTTCCTTTGTTACCCGTAAATGAAAGATGGTGTTTAAACACATGATGAATAACAAAATAATAAAATGTAAACAACATGTAAACATGTCTTCATAGATAAGGTTAATTTCTGACAAATGCTGTAAAGTAATAAACACTAATAGTGTTCTTGGCTTTTATGACATCATAGCCTGGTATAAGACTTTGATTAATGTTTACATAAGGGTTATAAATGTTAAATAGAGGAGGAAAGCCTGGCTAATAAATGAAGTCTAGTGACCACAGATGTGGGTGTTAAATACAAGCTGTAATCATTCTAAGCATTTCAGTGATTGACAGTCAATGTTAATACCTAATTATCCCACCGATGGTGGAATATTGATTACTCACCTATTTATTCTTGCTAGTTTATATTGCCTTTTAAATTAAGACATGTACATGTTCAACTCCACAGTGAAATCCAGGAGGCTGAGTCAAACGTATCCCACTAACGGACCAGGTAGACTTAGCTGCGCATCACCCACAGGTGAGTTTTTAAATCTTTCACAGGCCACAATGGTCTATTTCCATTTAGTATGAGTATAATATTGTCTATATGCATCATACTAAAAAGGCTGACCCCTAAAACTAAACTCTTTAAATTAGTAAGCTATCCAGCTCTGGAGTTAGGTCAGTGTGCTGCAAACATCCACTGTGCTGTAACCGTTAGCATCTTTAGCAGCACAATCTTTAGTCTGGAGGACAAAGAAAGTGATTTTGTCAGTGTTGACTATGTGGGTGGTCTTGCACCATGCACACGTGTTACAGACGCTTTTTGCCTGTTTGAACCTTCCAGCTGCAGCTTACAAGTCACTGATATATTAATGTAGATGGTGAAATATCTAGTGACATTTTATTATCGTTATTAATTTAGTTTATTTCTACATTTTACACTATACAACCCAGTTTAATAGACGTTGACCAGATGATGTTAAAATTGTTTCTGTATTGACTTCAAGCTAATTAAGGTTAACCACATGAAGCTGTCCAAAGGCAGATTGGGGGCAACTTACAGTTTCTGCCAGTTACACCTGAGCAGCTGAGGTCTTCACGTGGCAGCAACATGTTTGTTCTGATAGAAAAGCCATGTTGTTTGTGGATGACCAACTAATCAATTCAGAGACAACCAAAGAGAATTAAAGTACTTAAAGCCCCAGAGTGACACGCCAGACGGTTGCTAATGATTACAACAGTGCATGTGGCAGTGCTTGGCAACTGGCCCCCAAAACACGGAGCAGAAAATAAGCCCTCAGGGCAGTCTCAAACCTCTAATTGGGCTCTCACCAGTGACAGCCTTGGCTAAAGCTTAGCACTGGTCAGATACAAACAGAAAGGAGAGAGAATGTTTGTTATTGTTAGAGACTGAGGAGAATGAAAGGTGGCCTCCTTTTGGAAGTACCTCTATGGGATTCATGCCAAACTGGAAGGATCCATCCGTTCCCAACAGAGACGCATGGCTGACATTCAAACTGACAATGGTGCTCTTTGTTGAGACATTCCAGTACTGTTGATGTTATTGTTTTGAGTTTTACTGTCTGCTTTTTTGTGTAATAAACTTAGAAGGAGATAATGAAACCAAGATGCCTTTTGCAGAAAATTTAAGAATAACTAAAAACAGATATTGGCAAGTTACCTTCAGTTCTTGGATGCATTTTGTTCGGAGATGATTCCTTTTGACTTTTTCTTTGTGATGAACAACATACAAAGACGATGAAGTCATGTCACAGTGTTTTGTAAGCAGACACAATAGAGTTTAAAAGAAGATTGGTAGCATTGGTAGGAAGACTGAACACTTAGGGGCCAGGGAGCAGCAGTCATATTAAAAATATTTTAACATTGATGGCCCAGTGTACGGCATCAATGTTAAAATATAACAAACTACCCATATTAAATTTTCCTAAAATTAGTAATTGTTTATAAAGTTGCAGGGTGTCAAACATACAGTACGGTGCATGTAACTTAGAAACATGAGCATATAAGTGTATAGTTTCCAAAAGCAGTGCTTTATTGCTGAAATGTAAGTTTTACATTAACATTGAAGAGTTGATACTGGGCTGTAGCCTCACAATGTATAAAGCATGGCTGTATTTCATTATATTTTATTTGAGACATTTTGTAGATAATTTAACGACGCTCTGTCCCTGTCAGTCCCTACAGTTCAAAGTTAAAGCTAGAAACTGGAGCACAATGAGGTATAAATGATTTCCATAGGCAGGAATCATATCATAATCATCATAATTAATTAAAAACACGTGAATAAATATTGTGAATAAAGCTGTTGAATATCACAGGTGGAGGCGTATGCTCAGTTGTGTTTTTCCTCCATTCCTCTGTTTCTCTGCGATCCGTGCCTGCTGGTGGTCGTCCTTCACACATGCAGATCGCTGCCCCCTTAAATCCGTCCAGTTTGTTAAAGTAAAACACTGGTGAGAGAGCACAACAGATGGTCTGACACCATACCTGTCAGGAGGCATGAGGGAGAGCAGGGAGCCCCACTGTGGAGCAACAGAGCACACTCAGACCTCCCAGATTTGTTTGGAGTGGTGAAGTCATTAGTACAGAGTGTTTGTGATGTTTTTGCAACGTGACGCAGACACTGACAGGTGTTCGAAAGGATTTATCACAAATAGAAGTCAAAAACCACACTAATTCAAATGAACATTTCATAAGTTTTATATACGCATTTCACAACAACCATCAGTTTTGGGCAACAGTGAGGCAATGAAATTTCCTCACAGGTGATAGATCTGTTCTTCTGTTTCCGCCTCTTACTGCTTAGTAGAGGGTGCATCTGTGTTGTTTTATGCAATCGGTTTTAACTGTAAGAATCCAGTTGGCTAGGAGACATCACTGTCACTCACACTGAAACACACCCACAAACTAATTGTGATGAGGAAGATTAGCAAGTTTGTAACTGTTAAACTAATATTTATTTATGACCTAGCATTTCAGCCTCTTTTGTAACACACATTTAAGATTTTAAAGCTGATTTTCAAGTTGGTTCTTTTGACTATGTGGGAAAAAAAGGAAGCAACGTTACCACTGAAACGTTTAGACTGAACCCAGCATGTGGAAAGTACAGTTTCCTGCTACCAAAGACCTATGACACTATGGATACAACACTAGAGTTGACTACAGTGCTAAAAACAGTGTTTTAGAGCCAAGAGTCAAACAGGAGTGACATTATTGATATGATTCCAGGAGCAGCAACGAGGGCTTGGAAAATTAGAGCAAATCAAATGGTAGAAACTGGAAATTTTCAAATTTGGTTTAATATTTTTCTCCTTCAAAGGCCACTCAGCACAGATGGCTTTGACTCCCACTCCTCCTGAGTGATTCTGACTTTGTGTATTTCCTGCAAAGCTCTTTATTGGAAATATATGTTTGACCATCAGCACACTGGTATAATTACAGTACTGAGTATGGAGAGAAGGATTATTTATTTCTGAAATCCCCTCCATGTCATTTGCCTAAATTCATCCTGTTCACCTGTTGCGTTTGGTACTGACGTGACTGTATATAAGCAGACACTGATAGCTTCATGCAATGTTCAGCTTCCTGCTCTCTGACTGTTACATACCTGACATTATTTTGAGACACGGTTAGTCCTGACACCTTTTAAATTTTTTTAAACCACCTGCTTTCTCAGCTTGTGTCAGTCTTGTGTCAGAGTTGATGGATGAAACAAAAGCAGCCAAGAGGGTGGCAGTCCAGAGGCGCGGGCCTCAGGTGTGAACAGGTGTGTGGGTTCACTGCCATGCTGGAATGGGAGCAGTTCCAGGTGCACAGCTGCGGGGTGTGGCTCTCACTCACATATACACCCAGCCTCCCGGCCTGTGTTGAAATACTGAGTCCCCGGGAAGGAGGGAGGAGAGGGCTGGGTGGGGTTTCTGTGTGAATTTAATCTCTCCTTGCCATAACTTTGAACAAGAAACTCTGAGGAAAGAAAAGAGTTGTATGTTTTGAGCTGAGGGTTAGGGGGTGACAGGTAGAGGGCCAACTCAAAGGCTTTTGAATTCTTCCATCAAGTTCGGGCACTCTGTGTGTGTTTCTATGTGTGTTTCTATGTGTGTAGGCGTGAGTGATCTTTGTATATTTAAGAAACAGCAGGGCCATAAGCAAACACAATGACAAAGAATGATGTTGGGAGGTTGCATGTCTGGGAGCTAAATGTGCAGTAGTCTGGTCTCCTGGGAGACTATTGTTCTTATCAATCCGTGATTAAACAACTTTGGTAATCTGCGGTCCTGCCGTGACACATCCTGTTGGATTTCTGCTGAGCGAACATGTTGGTATTGAGAACATGTCTTCTCTAAGGCCTGGACGGCATCAATCTCAAAGTCTTTCTCCGACAAAGGAGAGTAGCTCAGTGAAGAGACGCACTAGGGTGTAACATGGTTGGTCATTTTGAAATGAGAAATGGGTCAGTGGCCACTGTGTCGGGATCTGCTAGTGCTACATGTGTACAAGCCCACTCATGCTTTCCACAGACATATATAGATATATATAGATACATAGATCGATAGCTATACAAACACACACATGTGGAGTGTGAAGCATGGAAGGCATCACAGATTATGTATATGGATTTAGAGCTTTCCATTCTGTAGCTTTAATCCCTGATTTTTTTTCTACAATGGTCCCACTAGTCCCACTGCCTGCTAGACATTGTGCCAGACAAGCAGACTGACCTTTCCTGTCCTTGGAACAGTTGATGCTGTGTAATGTATTCTGCAGTTGATTCCTTTTTTCATCCTATGAATTTTAACAACCCCCCCCCCTGCAGAAACACAAGTCTTTCACTCTGTGTCTCTGCACGGCTGGATATCATTCTTCCATTACCTTTCAGTACGCCAATCACCACATGTCCTGTGGAGAAACAAAGCTGCGTGACACAGTCAAAGATGGAAACAGTGGAGAGAATGTCAATTTCCTCCAGTCAGCACTTGAGCATTTGGGTTTCCTGCAGTGGAAGATTAGGTTTATGTCAAATCTGACCTCCAATGAGCAAAGTACATGCTGAAGACAACCAGTGCTGAGTGACAATGACTGATGTTGAAGATAATCTGAATCTGTGCTAAATTCACTATGAGACAGTTTTTTTTTTAAATCAATCCCAACCTTTTTTCAGTTTACCTACAATCTTGTGAAATACATGTCACTGCTGCCACTGATATTCCCTCTACGATTAAACCAACTGATGATAAGTCAGAGGATGCCAAGAGTGTCCATCAGAATCCATTAGTCGTCTGTTACTAATTACCAGTGACTCCGGGGTTGATTAAAAGAAATCACCAAGCAGCAGCACACACCATTATGCTAATGAAAACTCATTTGGAAAGGCAGAGCGGGGGCGCCAGCAAGTATTTGGTTGACTTCACTGTGCAGCCGGGCTGGCTGGAGTAAATGGCTTTCTTGGACAGAATATCATTACAGGACTGGAGGGCAATAAAGGCTTGTGATGATGATGATGATGGCAAAGTTTTAATCATATTTATGTGGGCCAATGCTTTGCTCATGGATTTATTCCCACGCTGACTTTTTATTCTCATTAGCATACATATATTTTTCGCCTACACTTGCCCCATGACACAAACTACTAAACATCTCTCTGGCAAGTGAAGATAAGACATGTTTAATTTTCTCATCTAATTGGAAACCTTTTCAGGGAAAAAGAACAAGGCACCAAAAACAAGCTCCAAATGACCAAATAATGATTGCTTTGATGCCAAAGTTCCCAAACAAAAGATTTCAAAAAAAGCCATGAAGCACTGACAGCATGTTACAAGCACATGTTCACTAACACGCATTGATCCTTCGTACACAACTAATACAAAAACTCTTTGAATGTTTGGGGCCATACACGAGGCCTAAAGACCCTGAAACCTTCTTACTGTACTTTTATGGTGGCTCTTGAACAACAACATCCGTTGTGTTTGTTCACATGACAGATGTGTGTATTTGTGGTTTTTCTAGGAATGAGGAAGTTAGAACAAGGTGATATCACATATTTCTATTCATCAATGACAGATTGAATCAAAATCTGTTGATAGTTCTGAGGTTTGCTTGTTTACTGTATGTTGCCAGTCCTCAAATTGGATGCTTTTTATTCCATTTTATTTTTCCATGACTCCCATTTTATTTAGTCATGTGACTACATGGAGAAAACTGAATTAATGTTTTATTTCTTCATCCAAAAGTATAATAATTAAAAAAACTAACTTGAATCATTTTTGACATTCAGACATAAATCCAGTGGGCTTTATTAGCTGCCCCTAATCCCCTACTTCCTTTTGTTTGATGAAAAATAGCTTGGGGCTTTGCAGAGGTTCACCCTCATGTGGACCAGCTCAACATCCACCCTCCAACCCCCTGAGCACCTGTTAGAAGTCAACATCTAATAAACAGCTCCAGGTCCTGATCCTCTTGCATGGAGTTGAGGCCACTTTTCATCCCTCACATCTGTGATTCTCCCAGCATTTCCAAATATCGCCTTGGCAATATTGGTTTAGTGATCTTTCTCAGCTGTTAGCATGCCCTCGGGCTAGGGCAGCTTTGCTATGTGCTCCAGCTGCAAGCTTTGCTATGGTCATGAGGCCCCACTGAAGGGCACTATTGTCCATTCATGGGGTTCACTGTGTGAGAGGTCAGTTGAGGGAGAGCCTGCACAGAGGCCTGGCAGGAAATGAAGGTGGAATGGCAGTCAGGGTGACAGTGTGTGGCTTGGGCCTGAATAAATAAGACAGTCCAAATATGCACAGAATATGTTGAGTCATTATTTTATACTGCTAGTCTGGATGAAACCAAACAGCTGTCAAGCAGTGGATGAAATGTTTGAACAGAAACTTGAACTGTGTATTTTTTCATTGGTGTACTCTTGACTGCTTACAGTGAGTAGTAAAAATCCTGTGTGTGACTGAGAACCCAGAGCACATCACAGATGTGCAGATAAATCTTTATTTCTCACCCGGTTAAGCAATTCAGTCAGGTTCAGAGGCAGCACCGACGGCTTCATGCCAAAGGCACCTTCCAGGATTCAAAGAAACTGCAGAACAAATTGGGGAACAAACAGTCACACTGAGTCATTCACATTGTCCTTTATCTGAAAAGCCAAAGACCTCAGGAGGTGGGCTGGCTGCACCAAGCAATGAACAAAAACACACGTGTTGTGATACTGTGCTGAGAAGTGGCATTTCTCTCATAAATCTTTGTTAAGCCCTGCTCAGAGTCCTTCATCCAGAGGCAGCTAACATGGTTTTACTGGGGACAAAGTAGTCATCAAAGAAGAGTCAAAAGGATTTGTTATGAAACAGTAGATATTTGAACCAGACCATGCTGCAAAAAATGTTATGAGCAAAATCCAGTGTGCAACATACCTATTATAAGCCCCCTCAGCTGGACTCAAGTACCATTTAATAATGACTCAATGTCATTTCAGTGCTCAGTGGCTCTCCACTCCCCTCCAAAAGTATTGGCTGTAGACTGAAAACATTTGGGTTTAACATCAGAAGATGAGAGTTTGAGCTTTTATTTAACGATATTTGGATACAAGGATCTTATACACTACTTAGCATATAGCATCTATTGTTTGAACATGCCAGTTTCACGTTAATACACAAATTACGGATAGTTGAGATCAGTCTTTCAGCAGTAGGTGATGAATTCACTTGTTTAATCAATGTAACATTGATTTCCTTAACCTCTGCTCCAGTTTTAGTTCAGTTGACTATGAAAGATGTAATGAGTTAATCGTCTGCTTAGTAAAACATGTTGCTCTGACAAGCTTAAGTCTGCTAGACACATTGGACTTTCATGAAGTGAGATGAATAGAAGGATTCTCACCTCACATGGTAGAAACTCATTTCTCTATATATAATACAGCTAATTATTTTCGGACCAGCAGCTGTTTTATGGCAGCAAACAAAAACTGTAGTTAGAGAAAAGGGGAAGAATAACCTCCATTAGGGAAAAAAATGCAGAGGAGGCTTAAGGGAATATTTCAAAGCCCTTATCGAGCTTAACGAGAGGCGAAAATGAATTGCTTTCAGACAATGGTGGACTGCTACGTCTATTTTCTTGTGGTATCAAACAAGGTCACGTATTTTCAGCCAAATATAATGAGGGACCCAGGCTCTGTTCTCTGAAAGGAAAAACATAGAACATGGAGGCAATTCTTCGACATCAGCTGCAGTTTATGTTTTCACTCAACAGTGAAGGGAAAGAGGAACATTTAGGGATTCAGACAATAAGAGACAACATTAATGGCCCAGATTGCTCTTCACACTCAGAGGTGCAAAGGGGGGAAGGGATAACACAGACACAGGGTGTTGCGGGATTACGGGCCAAAAGGGTGTCTGAACAGCAGACCAGCTGACCTTTCTCTACACCACACTGGCAATTGGTAATCAGGGGCAATTATAAAGGCCTCTTGGCCACAAATAATCTAATCCTGTTGTGGGAGTGGGAGCCAAATGTAATTATGGCACTGTGGTATGCTGACCCTGTGCCTTGCGGAACTAAGCCCAGACACCAAGCACAGAGGCCAAACTTTAGCTCAGTCCACGGCAAATGACCAAAACATTGTCATCTGCTCCAAAAGAGAGAACCACCTGTTCTGTGCAGCAACTGGTTCTATATTTCCCAACGATGAGCTAATTAGCTTTCTTGCTTTCTTGCTTTCATGCTCATAACACTATTTCCAAATCAAGAACAAAACTAAATACAGTATATGTTCTTATATGCTTATTTGTTTTTGTTCTGTGTGTAAGACCAAGTTTACTGAAGTGTACTTTTCTGCTGTTTCTGTGTCACACCCCATAAAAGCTACTCATACTAATGTTTACTGTGAAAGCCTTGAAGAATGGAGAGAAGCTGTGTGATCTGTACTGTTAACCAGTCAACTGCAAAGTGTCCTGACAGCAATGACCTTTGAGAGAATGAAGAATTGGAGAGTCAACCATTAAAGTAGCTGCTGTGGCTTCGTTTTTTTCTACTTCGCGAGTCAGAAACAAGAGCAGTGAAATGGTTTAAAAAGGTAAAGCAAGCACTGCCTTTGCAGCCACAGCCTGATGTAGCTACAGTATCTCTCTGTAATATTAAAACATAGTGAGCCCTACTGCTGCACTGGTTGACATGACATATTAATAAAACCAAATAATCCCACAGGAAACATCAATGTAGAGATGGATACTGTAACAGATATGCAGCTACATCAACCAGAATAAAGTAATAAGTCCTTCTGAGCGGAAGTGAGGTAACGCCACGGTCTGTGCAGCACTGGCACATCAATATGTGAGTCAGTCTGCAGAGAGTCAGCCCATAAGTCAGCTGGCCAACTCCATTACCAGCCTTCCTCCAATCCAGCTTCAATAACAGATTGATCTCTCAGCAGCACAAACACTGACGATTAATAATGTCTGCAGCTTTCACTTGCTTTTTTTTAATGGACTCCCCAAACTGCAAGTGTGAAGTTTCTCCACACGAGAGAATCAAGCACTTTACAGATTGTTGTTGCTTTGATGGATGTTCACCAGAGTTATGTTTTAGCATGCTCAGCCACTCAACTCCACGTGTCCAACCGTGTGTTTTATACACATTTGACTTAACATTGTTGTTTTGTACACTATTGATTTTACCTCACGTCCTAAATGTTTAATGGATGTCGAAAACTGGAGGTCTGGAAAGACTGGAATTGTGCAAAACCCCAGATGAAGTGATAAAGGGGTCTTATCTATTTGAATATTATGCAATCACCTGCAACAGTGCAATTCTGAAATGTTTCTGGTGTATATAATATACATTTTCCTTCTGTGGGAGAGAGATGCATAGATTTCTGTTTTCTTATTTAGGTGCATTTGCTTGTCGCCTGACAGATTCGAAGGGAACTGAGACGTTTGGGAGTGACACTAATAATTCAGCTCTGTCAGTTAAAATAATCTCAGTGTATTAAATGCCAGTCAAACTGTGATAATTTATGAGCTGCACCTCTCAGAGAATAGATACACCCACCCACTATTCATTTACCTGTTGTATAGTTTGACTCCTGAAAGAAACAGAACTGACAATCAGTCATGTAGCATATAGTGAAAGCCTGTGGGGACAAGCAGGCTGAGGCTTTGAACAGTGGACCAGATCAAGCATCAAGTATAGAGAGACACAATCAGCCATATAATTGAGTTTGGGTTGTTAGTGGTGCAGTGAGGCACATGTGTTTAATCAGATGTGTGTAAGTCATTCTACTGTGCGTGTGAAACTGTGATTGATTTTTTTTTGTCTTGAAGAGGATTGAGTTTTTTAAAAACATAAAACAATAACACATAATACAATAAATTTATTCGTTGGCCACATTGTTTGGAAAAAGCACGTTCACGTTCATTTATGAAGCGTTCATGTATCTGACTAGGTGATGACTGAATTCAGCTTTGTCAGGCACACATGTGGCACACGTTGCAACCTCTGTACAGAGAATTTAAACAACGTTGAGGGAATAGTGGAGTCGGATAAGAATTCTCTGTGTTCATCATGACGAGTGACACCTATCACATATGAATCATCATTAGATTTGTGTGAAATACGGAGAATGGCTGATTTAATATTTAGTAATGACTACGCTGAACATCTTAGTGGATGTGATATTTGTGTGTTAAGCAAATATATCAAAGCATGTCTAGACTGAAAATCAAGTAACAGCTCAGAGTGACACAACAAAGAGTTAAACCTTTCTCTCAGATTGCAGCATCTCCTGTTTCCAGCAAAGGTCTTTGAGGGGTGAAATAATGAGGGATGAAGATGCAACGGATGCATCTAGCGTTACAGAGAAGTGCTCCCCTGAGCGAGGAGGGAGGAGCGGTACGAGGACACGTAAAAGTACAGGCAGAGGGCAAACTGACCCTCAACTCAGACTGATGACTACAGGAAAAACCTGATGAGGCATCCAGACGCAGCTTCACATTAATCATTAAAGTCAGAAATTCCCAAATCCTAGTAGGTGAAACTGTAATATACAGTTTGCACCTTTGCAACGCATAGAGTAGCTGCAACTTCCTACAATATAATCAGGTGTGCTAATATCGGTTCACCTCAGGGAAATCAGAAGCTCTTTGTTTTCTCTGTCTCTGTAAGAGGATTTGGAATAAACTCCTCTGAAAAGGAATGTGAGGGTTATCAGATGACTGCAGTGACTCTCCTGCGAGAATTTCCAGTCAACTGACTCCTAATGAGTTTTCTGCAGAAACAATTAGATCAGCCATGCAGGGCACAAGAAACCGGGCACCATGCCACACTGATCCAGTGCAACACTTCATAGTCATTGCATTTCTGATAAATGTCGTTCTTCGGTTTCACGCTGATGAATAATGCGACTGTTGATCGGACACTGTGTTACATTTCTGTATCCACGACATGAAACATGTTGAGGTGTTCATGCTCATCATTTATGTAATCATAGTTCAATGTCTATCAGTGAGGCAAGAAATGACACAAATGTTGATGAAGTGAAAGTTAGAATTGCGTCTGCTTAGAATTGCTTCCACCCACTTGTTGCTCTTCCCTTGTCTGTATTCCTCCCGTTTTATTAGTCCCCTGATGCTCTGAAGCTAATATCACTCAACCATCACCGTGAGTTCGTGAGGATACGCAAGTGCGTGTATCAGTGGTTGGCAGTGGGCTGTGTTTTCTAGAATCATTCATAAAAGGCTAACAGAACTCCTGCTGGAAATATTCACTGTTAGGTGAAAAATTGAACAGTGTCTAGCAGCAGCATATATGAATGGACTGGCTTTGCAGAGGGCCGACGGGCTCCGGTTTGACCATTAGCTTTGTGAGACATCCTGCAGTGCTTGAAGAGTGGGAGGTTGGCGAGGTGCTGCAGGCTTTTTATTTAGGGAGACACGACAGGAGAGTCAGATGAATAGCACAGCCAGGGAGCAGAGGACAACCGTGGCTTTCAGTGTGCAATGCAGATTTCAATGGGCATAAACAAAACGAGACTTAGTGGCGTATTGAAATTGAGGGCAAATAACTATGTTGTCCACACCACGTCGTCCTGGCTCTCTACCGAAGAACTAGTGAACACATGGTCTTTATGGACTCAGCACAGTAAATTCAGGTTCAGTTGAAAGTCACCCACCAGTAAAATATCTTGCACACAAAGCACTGGCGGAGAAAAACACATCAGGCTGCTCTTCAGTGTTTGTTTTAACTTGTGTTTGAATTGATAGATATTTTTGTTATTTATGTTTTGCTTTGTTTGTGGCTCAGTGGGGACACAGCCTTTATACTTATCAGTTTCTCCCAGAGGATTCACATTCAGAATTAATTATGAACAACCACTCTGTGCTGTGGGTAGCAACAATAGACAAAACTGCTATTTGCTATCTCCATAATTAGATGGGTTGTAATAATAATAACTATCTTTAGGAGGGAAGCAATTATGCAGTTGAAAATGGTCAACTGTGTTGTTTTCAAATTAGCATTTAGGTGAAAGGTCAGTTTATTTAAATGCGCTGACACGATGCCACAGCGCTCTGTCTGGATGTTTGTTCCCAGCAGAAATCCCCCTTCATGCCACACAGCCACGTCTGCTTCTACAGAGGGAATAGCTAAAGTGACTCCTGGATCGGAATATTGATTTTACCTAAAAGGAGGTTTCATCATTGTTATCATGCACGACACATCTCTGTGAACGCAGAGCTACTGTGAAGCCATCTGTCCTCGGGGACTGCCCTCTAACAGGTACTATGAAATAATGAGGGATTTGAGCCAGCAGATCAATAATTGAGCAGTTTTTTCTTTTCTGCTGTCAACGCCTCACTGCAAAACGTTGCTGTATTAACATGTTGAAGTGATGCTGCTGTCTGTTTGTTCCTCCCACTATAAATCTGACCACAGGGCAGCCTCAGGGCAGCAACATGGGAGGACTACATCTCCATTTAATACAGCCGTTTTCCCAACTCATCTTAAAACTGCTACCACCTCCTGTTTCTTCCAATTATGTTTGCTATTTATTTACCAGCACAGAACAAATAAAAGATTAAATCTAAACAGATGTTTTGTGTCACTTTGCGCAGGTTATTTGTTTTCAAATGGATCCAATTCTTTGTGTGCACGACTGTTGAGGCTACAATATTTCACTCTCGCCAGTGAAACCCAGGAGATAATCAATATGACATGCCAAACAATAGAACACAATGATTTGAGTTTAATACCCTTGGCTCAAGAATCACTAATGTTCCTGTTGCAGGAAATCGATCTCCACACCGCTCTAACTAAAAAGCACAGAGAGACGAGGACTACATTCAGTAGTACATCAAACACATAAAGTGTTAACGGTGCTACAGATATGACTGCATGCTATGAGCAGCTGGGACAAACGTTTCAGACGTTTGATATGAACAGTTCAGTGTTGACTTGTAATTTGGATTGGATTGCACAGGAAGTTAAATTGATTGTGAGTCTATAAACTATTGTACTGAGCTGATAAACAGGTTTATACTCTATGATTATTTGATAATATACTTTCACTATGCTCACGTTAGCAGTGAAGTCCGGTACATCCTGGCACGGGTACGATATGTCTCTTTACTTTACTTTCTTGTTTGAACTTGATTGTACATGTAGGGGAGAAACAGGGTAAGCAAAGTAGCTCAAGCCAGACACTCGGCTGTCTAACTGATTATTACTGCCTGCTCTGAGTGACTGCTGCAAACGTCAACATTCGCTCGTACGTTTTAGTGTTTGCATTGTGAATTCTCCATCATCTCACTGACTTGTTTACATTAATAATGCTACAGAGAGCTACCGTGGATTAGCTGACAGTCGATGCTCTGGCTGCTCTGGAGCGTCTCTGGGTTCGAGCTGCATTTCACATTCTCTCAGATGAATACACGCATTTCATACTGTACCACTGTGGCAGTGCACGATTTGTGAAATAACGCGGACAAGTTTGCTCAGAGAGTTAAATGCAGAGGCCAACATGTAATTAATTAACCATGTCCTGAAGGCAGAAAATGACAGCCACATTTTAGGGCTTCTATTACAGGGTGTTGAGTTGCAGGCCTCAAGGGTGTGGGGGGGGGGGCACATCTCAGGAATCTCTCTCCCTCAAATCAGATACATGATAAATATTCAATGACACAGGGGCTTATGGGTAACAACGGGGTCTGTTTCCCTGAACTTGATGGAAGAGTAGCTTGACTGAGCAACGTAATACAGATCCTCAAACCAAAGAGCAAGTCTGCATCAACACCCCCTCGGGATGCACCCTCTGATCTCCAAAACCATAGACGCCAGTGTCAGTAAATGATCCCCGCAACACACTCCTCTCCTTACAGGTAAAAGCTTGCTGCAGGACCGACTCACCTTCATACAGCATCAGAGCGTGTGATGTTATGAAAGCAAATTATACCACACTTACTTATTTTTGTTGTCATCCCAAAAGCTTTTCCCTTCGTTGAGTAAAGGGTTAATGATTGCAGTGTTTGTCTTCACTGTTCTGAAGTCAGTCTCTGACAGCTTGATCAATAGAGCAGATTACTTCACACTGTCAGCTATCACCTTTCCTCTCAATGCTGCGTAAATGAGCTCAACACAGCAGCAATGGAAAGAGCTAACAGTTTGTAATTCTTCCTGCTTAACATGTCATAGATGATGTGTTGGGCCAGTAAACCACATTGCAAACCTTTCAGACTTTGCATAACAAAACATGTAGTTCAGTTATATCCCAGAAGAGCGTTTCCAGTACTTCAATTACATGTAAATCATTGCTTCCCTTCAACAAATTGAACAAGGAGGTATGTTAATGAGGCAGAGGATGGGCAAACTGTGCTCGCAGCCTGTGACCCTAATTAAATCATCAGACAGAGCTACTTGACCGAAGGTCACTACACTCAGTCACAATGTCCTGCAGCTCAAACAGGACACAAAAGTAGCTTTTACTGGACAGGATCACAAATTCCCAGTGTCTGTATGATCCGAAAAACTGTAAATGATTGTATACAATTGCATAAAAGCATAAAAATCTAATTTACAGTTTAATGAGTCTACCTGTCAAATGGATTTGAGGTCTATTTGTTTTTGGAGCAATTTCCGATAATTGCTCACAAAATCCAGTTCCCTCATCTCTGCGTCTTCCAGCTCACTGATTTGAACTTTATTGTTGCAGTTCAGTGTCACTGCCACAGATTTTCAAAAGTAGCCCACCGTTAACTACCTGCTTAGCACACCACACTCAAAACTCTGAGAAACCAGAGAGTTGGTTGTGTAAAATGTTCACCAAATAAACTGATGTTGCCAATGTTGTGTTGATCTATATCTTTGTTATCAGTGTTGGTGCACTGCATGTTACTGAAAGGATTCTTCATACTTCATGCACAGGTGATGTTTTTTCAGCCTGCGTTGATTCACTCAGAGACAGTAAAATTAACATTCATCGACTGCTGCATTACACGCAAACTCAATTTGGTTTTCAATCTTCCAGAGACTGATTGCTGAAACGATATGATGAAGGGAAACAGCATTTGTAATGAAATGACTCTGCATAGTCTTGAAAGTTAATTAGTGCCGTATGATTCAATTGGCTTTTCCAGGCTCAGGTCCTGGTGAATAGACAGCAGTAGCTGTTCAGCCAAAGGTTCAAGTAGCTCACACTTTTAGAGTCCTGGTGCACACACAACATGCCTTAATCCTATTAAAATAGATCACTTACATACTGTATAACACCTAGTCAATAGAGATACATGTAATCTCATTGCCTCTGAAACAGAAAGATTGCCCTAAAGATACTTAAAGTGGTATTCATTTCACTCTATTGATGGGGCCCAGAGAAGGCAGCGAGGCTGATACCGTGTCTCCAGTGAGACATTTGACAGAGGGAAATGGGTTACATGAATACTTCATGGGCTTTGGGTGCATATTCCCACACGTCCACAACCTGTTTGTCCTGCTGGAAATAGCGGGTTTTGTGTCAGAGGAGCTCAGAAATTCTGAGAAATTCAATATACAAAACATTTACACGTTTTTTCAAATAAAAATACACGTGCTACTTTAAAAGCATCAGTGGTAGCGACAACTGTTAGGCCATTTAACCAGTGGTGTTGGAAATGGTGACAGCTGATCAGTCTGAGTCTGAATGAATACTGATAACTGAACTGTAGAAATGAACCAGTGAGAAGACTGGATTTAAATTCATTACACGCTGATCACCCTCGTGCAGCCAATCAAAGAGCAGGGGATTATACGCACAGTCTGGGGCGTCACTCATCACCTCTCACATCATTATAGTGAAAAAATAAACCAAACTCACTTCAGCTGAGCTTGTCGGCTTAGCTGTGACCTAATTATTAGCACAGATCGGTGCCTTGGAGAGCAGTATTGTACTGCTTAACCATGTTAATGAGTTAAGCCTCTCCATCTGAACTGCTAGTAGCTTTACAGTTTGATTTAATTAATGAATGGCTTCAAGTGCATCAATATCTGTATCGATGCTCTGGGCTGGAGGAAGAAACAGCTCAGTAATGGCACCATGTAACAATAAGTCTGATCACATTCATATGTGCTGGGTGCTGAGTTGGAGTCCTGTCTTAGAGGACTGAGCTAATTATCACATGAAAACAAAAACTTTCCCTCAACTCGTTAATTTCAAATAATAGTTAAAAAACATTCCTTGAAGTATGAAATATTAGGTTGTAAGTATTGCACTGTACGTTAACACAGTGGATATGCTGGTAATCAACCATTCACATCAATGGATGTATTATCAGTATTAATATAAAATATGTATGTGAAGACAGCATTAATATTTATAGTATTATTGTGGTGTTTGGAAGAAAAAACTTTCCACAGACTTCAGAGACAACCTTTTATATACTTTACTGTATGTACAAAACCACAGTCTTTGACTAACATCAAAGTGCTTTTTGCCTCCACCTACTACAATCAGGACACTCTTCATCCAACGCAACCACTTTTGTGGTGCTGTGCTGAAAAGTTCTGACCGAATAAGTAAACCTTGAGCTGTTTTGTCAGTTCAGCTGTGCGTGAGCTGATTTACTACTAACAAAAAGAATTTATAGGTGACACACATCAGTGAGTAAAGCAAGCTGTGAGAGACAAATGTGTAAAAAGTGAGTCAAGAAACATAGTAATGATTACATGTAAACACTTGGTTATTAATGAGTCGTTACTAATTTTATAAATCTCAGTGCTTTCTGTACAGGGTGGAGGGGTTATCAGGTCCTAAATATACAGTATAAGATAATATACCTACAGATTTGGTGCACTTTGAAAAGATATAGCATGGTAGCATATACACAATGTAGAATTGGAAGCTGTTTATGATGGAATTTATAGCCAATAATTTACAGTTGGAAAATTTGTAGATGAAAGTGATCTAAGGCAAGTTTTCTGCAATAGTCGCTTTACAGAAACAGAAATTCTGGAGTTATCATTTCCCTGGAATCAGCAACACTGTGTAATATGAAATGTGCATGTGCTCGGTGTTGCACAGGTGTCCTCAGAGATTGCATGACCTGCCTTTCTCATTACACCCAGTGAAGCATCAAATGGATCTCGGTGTGTGAGAAAATGCTCCCTGCGTGGGTGTGAGCGTAGATCAACTTAAACAAAAACAGTGTTTGTCATCAGCACTATTTTCTGTGCCGGCATAAACAAAAAGGCAGCTCTTTTAATCTATTTGAAGTGCCATTCAGTGCGTGCTTGACTCTAAGAGCGTGGCCAACAGTCAGGAACACAGAGCTGAGTATTATGCAGGGAGACGGATGCAGCCAGAGAGGCGCTCCACACAAAAACCCTGGATACGAGTCATCTATAGGGCTCCCATCCCCTGATATTTGAAGCAGAAATGAGACAAAGTGCTAAATAAAATGGCAGAAATGTTTTCTCTGCCATTTCAAAGCACATCAGACAAGGAAGACTGAAGCTTTCATCTGCAGGGCAACGTATGCTAATTGAAAAGGATTATTAACCAGCCTTCCAGCTCTGTAGTTTTATATACTATGACAGACAGACAGGGAGAAGTGGAGATAAAGCTGCTGACATTAATGATGGAAAATTAAGTGTTTACTAAAGATAGTTGGAACGTTCCTTATGGTATGTTGAATATATAATTATTGATACAGAAAATAGATTCTTTTGTACTGCAACCATCTGAGGGTGGCACTGGATGAATGAATGGATAAAAAAGACGTACAACAACATGCCATTGTGGTTTTAGGGCTAAATACCACTTATATTCAGTCATAACAATAATAAAAATAAATATTACCTACAGTTATCGTAAGCCAAATTTAACTTGTCATCTCCATCATCACTAGAGATTACAAATAATAGCAGCTACAGTTATTATGCGACTTCTGCTCTGCAGAGTGCACATGCAGGTAATCGCAGCAATTTGTACAAAATTGCTTAGGTAATTGTTGCCTCAAGGGTTATTTGGTAAATTTGTGAAGTGTTTAGTTTAAATAGACAAAAAAGAGTCAACTTAGTTTCAACTCAAACAGATCTGGAAAAGTAGGCTGCAGTCATTATACTAGATAAAAATACATCCCCAAGACTAATAATCAAAAAGCCAGTAATGATATGAGAAATGGTCCTATGAATGACACATAACCCTAGACCCAAGACTTCCTCTTCTCTGCTTGTACCATTAACAAGAAACCTTAAAGACACAGGCAGTTTATTCTTAATTAGACACTTTAGTCTAGTGTAAATGACTATTTAACACAGTTCTTTCTACGGGGACAGTTGCCATAAAACAATGCCTGGTTTCCATACAGCAGCAGAGCAGATCCTTGTACAGACCTTGTACAACATGTTATGTACGGTAGTATTTTCATAACATACTTCATGTCGTTACCCTAGGGTGGGGTCTACTAGTGGTGCGTGGCAGTGTCTGTTCCCATCCCAGTACTGTAGTTGAAGTGTCATTGGCGTGTTTGGGCCTAAGTTCCCTTGTCTATTATGCTCTATCGTGCTGGTAGCTGTGTTACATTTGCTGTGTCTTTGCACCCCCAGCTTGTTGATTCTAATTCTAAACTGTGTTCTTTGAGGGAAACTGCAAATGAGTTTAACTAGACTTTAAAGGAGCAGGAGACGTACAGTAGACTCTGGTCTGTATGACCACAGGGAGCATGCAGATATAAAGCATGCCATCTGAAATGCAAGGCAGGATCATTAGCTTCAGACCTTATCTCCCAGAGAGAAGAAAATAGATAGGGGCATTTATCTCAGAGAGGATGCTGGCTTTGATACTCCTCTGCAATAAACCTGCCACCAGACTTCAAACAATACCGTCTCTGTGGAGCTTCAAAACCTTCATACAGGCTTTGTTTGACTCACTGACTTAGTGCCTTTAATTGTTTCTCCAACCTTTGTGTGATAAAGTAATTGATTCTTATGGCTGAGTATCTTCCAACTTTTTTACGAAAGCTTGTTTCTGTGCGCAGACATTATAGTGAATGGGTATTTTCACAACGTTGGGAACAAAGAGGAAGCAGCAGCACAAATCAATCATTTCTATTCTCTTTAACAGGTGCACTTCCCAGAGAACAAAGAAAACGAGAACCGATAGACTGATACAGGCTGGATGTTCAAGGAAGGCATACTGAATATAATTAGCTTAGGTGATGTAATTACTCTTCAAATTGGCCAATTTATCTTAATCTGTAAAGCTTGGAGATAACACGACGGTGTTACTTAGTAGTGCTGAAGATCCTTTGTCACGGGAGGACAATGAATGGATGCACTCGCACCTCAAAACACACAATAACTGTATTGGATTCAAGAGAACGACCTGCACGCATAGACACATTAATAACTGCTGTCATCATGGGCACATAGCAGGGAATGAAATAATAATCGTTACACTCGCTTTAATGTTGTTGTGCTGAGCTAGGACAAACTTTTTGAAAGGTTCTGTGGGTCAGTTATATTTAAGGGTAGACTGATATGATGTCACTTAAAGCATTCTTTCTATGTGAATTAGCACCTTAACCTCCGTTATTCCATGTAAGATAAATGAATAATCACATTCAATAACCAACACTAATGAGAAAACTTTAATTCCATGCTCTTTGATACAGCACAGATCTGGAGGGTTTTTTTAAGGGCTTGATGTGGACCGTGCCAATCGTGGAGACAGGCTCATTAAAGGCTGCCTCCCCCTGCATGACAGCGGCCATTTGTTTAACAGCCTATCTTCTCTCCAGCCAACCCAGATCCGATAAGTCAAAGCACGAGAGCTCTCACAGAGACACCTGACAAATGACAGTGTATATCTGCCTCAGATCGAAGCAGCATCTCTCTGGAAAAATAATTTCAAAGAGGAATCAATTTCCTGCAGGGAATCTCAGCCAAAACAAAAAACGTGCAACATATTTCTGACAGGACTACAAACACTGATGGGAGTCACAATATTTAAACATGATATTGGAGTTTTTTTTATTAGACTTGTAAAGGTCAACATGTAGTTTCACTGCACCCTCTTTTTTTAGAGCACATTCACACCTAAAAGCAAAGCAGCTGAGCAGCTCCACTGGAGCAGCTGTGTTAAAGGTCTTGCTCCACAAGGGCACCACACGGGTGTTGATGAGTGAAGGCCAAGAGCTGCTTTTTCACCCAGATCACAATCCCACTTCCTGAACCTTTAGAGCATCACAGCCAAACACGAGTCCTGAAGCAGTTGGACAGCGCTGATTTTCTTCATACGACGCTTATGCCAGATGACATAAAACTCACTGGGACAGCAGAAAGAAAAGCATAAGCAAAAAGCACATTAACCTTTATAGCGTCTAGTGTCACAGATCCTTGAGCCTTAAAGCGACATATTTGACAAAAAGAATTTAAAACACAGTTTGAAGCTCGGAGACTGGAAAACATCACATGAATGGAACTAAATCTACTATTTATATTCAAAACACCAAAGAAAAAAAGCAGTGATTGTAACCAATGAATGCTGCCGCCGCCATTCAGTGAGACGTGAATGTATGGTGGAAGCTGCGTAGGGTTAAGCTGCTATAGCGGTGTGCTGTCTCTATCCCACTTCCATTATAGCAGTCTCCCTTTGGCTGTATCGAGTGTCTGCTGCTCAGGATGTGGTGCAACAATTAATCCTCCGATTGATTCACTTCCTATTGAATTGCCCCCAAACTCAAGCTGTAATTCAACCTGTCCTTGTTAATCCTAGACCCTGTTCACTCAAACGGCATTAAAAAAGTGGCGAGACATGTAGCAACTGTTTATCCATTAATTTTGACCGTAGTTAGCTTGTAAGTGTAGTGAGTTAAGCACAAGCAGTTTAAAACAGTTACACGTGCTGGCAGTGAATTATCATTGGACATGTTGGACCCACATAAAGTGAAATACATTAGTGGGTTGACAGCTTTTAATTACTTTATATTTGATAGTAAATATTTGCGACTTGTCTCCTTGTAGCACAATGTAATCCCCTGTCACGACTAAAGTGTTGTTTGAGCATCACGTTTAAGCAAACACATGAGCTGTTTAGTCCTGTTAACCTACTATAGCTGTACCTTTTCAGCTAGAATGAAGGAAAGCTGCCGTCTAGCGCCTCCAAAGCTTAAGGACTAATTGTGTAAGAACAAGATTTTGTTTTATTGACTATGCAATGGAATGGTTTCTGACAGTTGCTTCTCCTGCCAGGAAGCATCATTTCTGTCACTCCATATTATATGGATTTGGAGAACACAATGCATTCATGCGCTGACCTTACTCACTGGTTATGAGCATCTCCAGAGCATCCCAGTAGCAGCTCTAGATGATGGCAGAAGAGCACAGCTGAGCAGGAAGAGGGATGGCTCAGCAAAGCAGAGCGGATTAATCCAAGGCTTGTTAGACTAAGGTGCATTTTGTAGCTGTGTTGGTTGTTTCTTCTTTAAAGAACTCAAACCTGAGTTTCCATCTGCTGAAGAAGATGGTGTGATATGATCAAAACCACCACCATAGCTGCTGAATGCAACGTGTAGCGTGATTGGATGTCCTGACATTGAGCCTCAGTAGCTGTGAGAAGGGAATGCAGCCGTTATTTTCTGTCATTAGGTGTCCAATAGTACATAAAAGACCATTTCCATCAGTACTTCCCTTGGTTTTTACTGAAAGCAAAGATAATGTAGTGACTATATTCAAGGGGAAAGTAACAATCTCCTCCTTTACATCTCTCTCAACCTCTCAAGACAGTAAGTAGTGAGCCATCCATTCATGTGGTGTAGCTGCAGAATTTAAAATGTGCAGCAGTGCTGGAGATGCCTGCGATCACATTTCTGTTGGTAATGTGTTGGAGCAGCAGTTTTTAGAGCGGGATTTCATATCGCTTTTGGGAGATAATATATTTATATTAAACGATTCTCAGTGCAATCAATCTATCCTCAGGGACATGTAAGAGAAGCTTAATAACGTTTTATCAACAGCAGCTTTTTGAGGCCTATAAAGAGCCTGTTCATTACGATAATAGTGCAGCGCTATAGGGCTCAGGGGGTTGCTTTGAAATTGTGAGAACAAATATAACTGGGAAATTTGTGTGGGGCTCAGTTGGCCAGATAGTTTAAACCTCAGAGTTCTGGGGACAGTTTGCGATGAACATCATTGTGCAACATGAGATGGTAACAATGCTAACCTGCTTCAAAGGCAGCCTGCTTGTCACAAGTTCTTTAAAAGCTCACTTTCCCAGTCAGAAAGTGCCAGAGGGGAAACCACTAGGCTGCACTTTGATCTTGCCAGGTCTATCACTTTTGATAAGAGCCTCTGAAGCAAATGAGGAAAACATTGTCATTCAAGACGAGCTTGGCTGTGCAGCATGTTAATTAATGTGAACTGCTAGAAGCTCACACTGAACACGGTTTAGAAGCTGCATATGTTGTTTGTTGTTAGTAGTTAGTGCTTTAAGATAAAGTAAATGTGAACTGTCTGAACTCTGTAGCACTCGGTAAAGAATCTGCCAGAAGAAATGTGGTCTCACAATGATCTGAAGTGGAAAGAAGCTGATTATAGATAAAGGAAACTTTTAAGCTTTAAACTGATAGATGGACATTATCCCAATGTTCCCGTTACTGTTAAGTCTGTTAAAACTGCTCAATGCCCAATTATAAAAGTGTAATTTGTGCAGACTAATTACACAGCTGTTCTCTGTGGCTTGTGTTCAGTCCATAAAGAACAGATTCCATATATGTGAAAGTAGGGGCTGAACTTCTTAAAAAACCACCTGCACTCAGTTTTACCTGGGCTCATATCGATTCCTGCTGGAGCCAAAATAACAAAGCATTTCTGTGAGCTCTTTGATGCGTGAAACTATTTATGGCTTTTCTTCAGCTCGTCTGCCGTTCATTGCATCTGACATTATGGAGAGTTAGGGTATCTCACTTCAAGTGTTGCGTTCATGAAATAATGGAGAGGACAGTACATTCTGTGGAGGCAGAGCTTGTACCAACCCGGAGTTATTCTGTCGAGAACACTAATTTAAGCATGTTGTGCCATTAAGAATGGGGTAACTGCTCTTCTCAGATTGAGAGAATAACAAAACAGACACTAAAGTGACATTGCACAACCACAATGTAATCTAAAAATAAACAGAGAAGAGAGGGAGAACGTTTACAGCTCATTCTCTTGTGATAATAAAAGCCTGCTGAGTCAGTCAGCAAGGAACTAAGATGCCGGGGGCGTCTCCTGTGAAAATACCTGGTGTCTGCTCAGCACAAAATCTAAAAGCTCTGAAGATGTTGACTTATTTAAATAAGTGTGATGTTCGTTTAATACTGCAACGCAGTCCTCAGACCTTTTGAGAGACTCATGAGAGGCGCTGGTACAATTTCCTACTGCATCTTGTGCAGGAAAGCACTTCAAGTTTTGTAAGGTCACATCTTGTTGTGATGCGCATTGGATGTGTTTCTTTGTGGCTCAAATACTGTAAGTTTAGATCTTCTTGTCATTTGGGTTTTGGACAATAATGTTATGAGCCGTTGCTCCTACAGGGGGGTGTTGCTATTGGAGAAGAGCTCCAGCTGATCTGACTTCTAATACACGCACAGTAATTGCATACGGGCACAGAACAGCACATGAAAGCAGCCCACAAACCACGATAAATGAAAAATACCTAGCATGTCCTGATCAATCATGTTACAGGCATCAGAGAGGGCAGATAAACTTACAAACACTGACCATGCCTGTGCTGTGTGCACATTTAAAGTACTGTAACTGGTGACAGGGAGTTAGATCTTACAGCATCAGCCCTGAATATATATTTATGTTGTCATTCATTGCAGCTTTGGAAATGTTAGGGGTTATTTATCAGTTTCTGAGACCTCTGTCAGACTTGGATTTAGTTGCTTCCGGGTGTTTTGTGCTTCTTTGATGATTTGTGTTCATTTGCATTTGTCAGTGGTACTTTCTGTTTGTTGTTTCCATCACTGTAGTCATTTTGCATCTTTTTGTAGTTTTTGCCATCATTTGTTGTCAGTTTTCATCGCTTACGTTTGAGTTACACTTCTCATTAAACCTGGTTCACATCTCATTTTATACCTTTTAATGGCTTGTTCACATTTGTCTTTTGTATGTATTTCTTTGTTTTGTATGTCTTTGTATTATTTCCCAGTTCAGTATTCCCTCTATCATACAATTTCTTGACTCAGGAAAGGGGACACTGAGACTGTATTGTAATACAATCACAGCTAAATGGAAATTGTGTTGTGTGTTTACTAGAAATCCTAGTTAAAAGTCATGTTTTGTTTTACAGTTACAATAATGCTCATATAAGAGTGATGAGGATACGGTAAAAGACAACTGTGAACATGAGACGCATCAGTCTCTGATCAATAATGAGCTTATGACAGTGATGGACTGCTGGAATTGCAGAGAAATTGGAGAGACAAATTGTCCGGAGCTCAGAATACACAGCTGCCTTGTTTCAAGGTCATATAGCTGAATGTGAACTGACTGTCAAGTTGAGGCATAATGAGAACGAAGAATATACACAATACAACATTCATGTTTTCACACATATGAGTTATTACTTTGTAGATTTTGACTTTGATTTGTCTGAGCTGTCACCTTTGAACCTTGTAAATAAACAGCGTAGGTTAATTGATACTAGCGAATGTAAATGTTTTCACGTATGAAATTGCAGGACCCTTGAATCAGCGTTCTCTCATACGTGTGCTCCTGTCTCTACCCTCTTCACAATCAAAAAATCAAATGAATCACAGACCTTAGATGAGATGATGCTGTGCTTCGCTGTGTAATTGTTGGCTCCGGCGTTGGTCAGCATTAACACCTCGTAAATCCAGCTCATTGGAATGATACTGTTGTGCGTCATTTAAGAGGATAAAGACGATTATTCCACTGGTGTTATTCCTCCATCTGCCGTTGTGGGAGTCTGAATGCTTCATTAAAGCTGGAGGAACCACATCCTCCTTCTGTTTTATGTGGTGAAGCATCAAGCTGATTTCCTGCAGCGTTCAGCCAGGTGGCACCTGAAGTAGAACACTAAGTACACGCTGCCAGCCTTGTCTGTGTCTGTTTTATTGATGTTAAAATGCTAAAATAACTCATTTAAACACAGACAAAAGCTTTGCTTGACATTTTAATACACATAATCAGAATGTCAGCAGGTAAAAGCTTTTTATTATTTGACCTCTTGAAGTTTAGCTCCAAGTTTTTGCATCGCCTCTTAAACTGTGTGTCGCAGACTCATTACTGAATATCCCCATTCCCTCAACTATGTGCTACACTACATTATATACTCAGAAGCACAGAAAACAATGCTCTGGCTTCAGAGGAGGTTTGAAAATACCACAGCCAGCAACACAAAGCAGAAAATCAATACCTGAGCATGGTAGGGTCACACTGTCAAGCGCTGTCTGGTTCTTATACAGAGTTTGTTCCTTAAGTGGACTAAACCTGGAAATGAAAACAGGATTGATTCTCACTCAGCGCTAAGGGATAAAGGCAACAATGTTGACTGCTTAAAAAATGACCAAAGTGACTTCCTGAATGGAGCCCAGATTTATGTGTGCCTGTAATTTCCCAAATCTGAAACCAATAGAACCATAATTGTGTACAGGAGGCAAAGAAGTCCTTCAGATTAAACACACACACACACAGACACACACACACACACACACTCACTCACACAGAGCGTATCATCCTGTGCCTTTCTTCCCCAGGTACGGTGACAGGCTTCACATAAAAGACACCATTTTTCTCTGGAAGAAAAAGCTAGTAAGGTACAGTATGTGACAAAGAAAGATGGTGAGCTCCCAAAATAGCATATTTTACTGGAAGAGAGGGAGAGTGATGATGAGTGTCTGATGCTTTGGTTTTTTTTTTTTTAAACTTGGGTTAATCATGAAAGATGAGATTATTTCCAGCCCAATCAAAGAGAGTTGAAGTTGTAAGTAATATCCTCTCCTGGAGGAGACTGCAGCACAGGCAGACAGGCGGAAAGAGATTTAGGTGACAAGATCATTTCATTTGGTTGTGCATGTGCTGTCTCTGCACAGCTTGGTGGGTGATCTACTGCAGAGATCTCATCTAGAGCTGCGCCGTAGTTTGTGGGTGATACTAAAGGGCGTTAACCACACTCTAGTGAGCCATTAATTCACATCATACAAATTAATCCAAGTGAAGGTCTGTGCCACACAGAAAGAGACCCTCTGCTCTCCCACCATGTGTGATATGTTCCAGCGCGGCTGCACACAGCCGCATTTTGGCACCCAGTCGAGCACGAGTGGGAAAGCGAACGGGAGAAAAGAGAGAGAAAAAAAGTTGGACGCACTTGAAAACAGCCTCTGTCAGACTTTTTAAATAATGCATAGTGCAAGTCACCGTAGACTGTCTAGCCTGAAAGGAGTCATAAATACCACACACATGTCAAATCTTCATGGTGTCTCCCACGTCTGAACTGCAGACAGCAGTGCTGGATCTGTTGACAGCAGTACAACCCACATAATGCAACACTTTTTTTTTTCAAGCATTTTCCAACCATCATGTTCATTTTTGTCCAAACACTTTGTCTGTGTAAGTTAAAAAAGGCAATAACTCGTTGCTTCGTTAGATAAGTCTTAGTTATCTTAGCATAAATGCTGTCAACAGAAGGAAACGCTAATAAACACTGTCCGAAGGTAACACACCTGTAAAGCTCACCAATTAGTCAATTATAACACATCTGCACAAAATGGCACAAGGTTCTGTGGCTTCATGGTAGACAGAAGATTGTGATGGGCGTCGGTCAAATTCTTGTTTTGGGTTTTGGTTGTTCTACTATACTAAAACCGGAGATGTGGATCCTTTTTAATGTAGCTGAATAATCAAGTGGACATTTGTTGGCACTAGACTCTTCTGAGTACTGACACTGCCAACATCATAAAGTCCTTGTCCTCAGCACAGCTCGTTTCCTTGGAAACGTGCCCTGCTTTAATCTGCTCCAGTCCTGCTCCTGTGTGGAGCTGCTGATGCTGCACACACTAGTCTGAAATGCCTTCTTTAGTTTTTCTCATTATTGCCTCAATTTCTACTTATTCCAGGTCCCCAGGTCTTTAAAACAAGCAGAATCACACTACGCACAACACTGCTGTGCTCAAAGCTCACACTGACAGCTTTACCTGCAGTTGTCTTGCAGACTGAGGAAACTAAGGATTGCAGCACTATGTCAAAATGGCACTGCATGAAAACATGCGTCCAAAGGTGTTGAGTATTGGAGGAGGCTGTTTTGCCACCTCTGGGCCTGGATCATCACCGCGGGAAAACAAATTCACAATTATTACGAGTTCATCCTATACTGTCAGGCTGGTGCCCAGCCGTCAGACCTTAACCCAGCAGAGTGAACTCATGAAAGCTGTGCATTCCTACTGACCGTCGGTTTCACCTCCACCTGTCTGGTAACTTTTTGAGATTATAGCTGCTGAAGGAGTAGAAGTAGTTGTTAAATAAATGTTTAATGCAGGGTGTTGTGTTTGTCTGTTTCATTAAGCTCAGATCAAAGTAAATGACTAAATACTAATTACAGAAAATAATAATAATAATAAGAGTTTTGTCTGAATAAAATTCCAAGCTGTCCTCAAAGGAGAGTTAAAAGCTAATTAATCACACATATAACACTCTACTAATATAACCTGAAAAGGAACAGGCAGACATGGCAGGTTAGGTGCATGCAAGTGCAGTTGATGGAGATTGTGTGTTTTAACCTCAATTGTGTTGTGACATGCTTCTCACGTAGCTTGTATTTCTTGCAAAGTAATGCAGCTGCACGAGGATTCAGTATCAAGGTTGTGCCAGGATGGGCTGAGGTTGCGTTATGGCGAGGAGGAGAAGTTCAGAAGGGCTCAGGTGGCTAATAAGGCACACCTGGTCCAAACAGCTGTGTGGCATCAGTGAAATCCAGCTTGGATGAAAGGAAGGACTCTCATTTGATACTCAGCCATCAGCTCAGTGAGTTTGGCATTTTCTGTACGCTGTACCATTTTTCTTTGGCTTGATTTCTTGTCGTCCTGTGTTGTGGCTTTCCCAGTGTAGTCAGTGTGGACAGCTTTACTAGTGTATCTGTCATTAGTTTGCCCAGTATAACGGTTATAATGGTGACGTGCAGTTTGTTGCTGTGTGGTGCTTGTTGTAAATCCTCCCTCAATGTCCTTCAGTACGTCTGTTAATCTCAGAGGATAAGCAAAGTTCTATAAATTCTAAAGCAGACTCTTCAAATTCAATATTAAAGTGCGTGAGCCCTGAATGAAACGTTTTTCTTGTAGAAACTAGGTGAACTTTCATCTGACACGGTGCAAATTTGCTTTAGTAACAAGGTCATACGGTATTTTTGAGCTGAACAGAGAGACTGGCAGCTCTAGATTAGTGTTCCCACCCATCAGCCTGCCGACTCGGACAAAAATAAGCAGGCTAAGTCTGCTCTGACCTTAAGAGTGCACGCGGATACACAAACTAACGTAGGAGGCACACTGTGACAAGCAGGCGCACAGTTTTATCTGGATATAGTCAAGGTTGGGACAAATATACTGTAAATATTCTGAGCAATCAAGTATCAAAAATATGTACTTCTTACCAGTTTCATTAATTATTGTATTTTCAGTGTAAGGATATCTGTGTATAACATCCTGTTATTTTTTCCATAGACCAGCCCATTCATTCAGTACAACATCCAGACTTCCGTCTAATACCTTATTAAGAGTTTTTAATAGTTGCATTCATGCTCTTCCAGCACTGGGTTACGGTCAGGGAACGACTGTGGGCTCGCCTAAAGAAATAAAAACAGTTGCTTCAAACACAGCATCTCCATTATGATTTATATCAAAGCATGATCTAAGACAAACAACCCAACCACACACTGAACTCAGGGTCCATCCTCTTCAGCCATGTCCTCTGTTTTCTCCAAATAAATGTAGAGCTTGAAATACCATTCACTTATTATTAGAGTAATACATTCACTACAGAAATGTAACTGCAATTGTAGTTTGGTTACACATAGTAATAATTCTCAAGAATGACTTCAGTAACAGTGACTCTGTCTTTTTAACAGACGCAGGCAAGTAGATCCCAGTTTCATCAGGGGATGATTTGTCACTTCATGCACAAGTCCTTCATCCCAAAGGACATAGCAAAGCCTCTTATTATGCTGTGTGAGCCTCTTTTTGAGACTTTCACTATGCTCACACACCATTTGTTTAGAAACACAAGCACAATTTACACTGAAATACACAACAATAAAGTTGAACCATTAGGTATTTAATTTATTTGATTTCAGTTCCATAATTTAAAGTCAGTATTATTGTATTGTTTCTATTTGTTTTTCCATTTCGTTCTCTATTTGTGCAAGTCAGTATAATCTATACACATATACAAATATTTAGTACAGTGTTCTGAATAAATCGTAACACACCTGGCTTCATTGAAGTCTAAATTAATTTCACACTGAGCACAGAAAAAATATGTGATAGTATAAAAAGTGCAGTGATAAATGAAAGGGTTACATAGACTGCTGAGAGTGGTCATGTGTCTTTAGTGTCGTCCCCTCATCCCTCCTTGCATCTTTAACGGGGCGTCTGAGACTCAAAGACATAGAAAAGGACACAAATAGCTGCAGTTAAAGTTACTGGAGTAGTGAAGTGGAGATATGAGGCGTTGCACAAACGGAAACTTCTATTACCCGTTATTTTCAAAAGCTGCAGCCTCGATTTCCGTTCATTACTTGTGTCCTGTGGGAAACAGTTGCTTGAACCCAAGGACACAAACTAAAGGCAACACATACGTGGATCAATGTCCAGCGGCCAGTGATAAACATCTCCAAAGCTACTGCGGGTAGAGAGTCTGCACCGCTCTAGCAGCACCATTCTTCTCCTGCTCTTCAGACAGGTTGTTTAAGGCTGTTGTCAGCGCTGCTCACACATTTACAAAGACTTGTAGTTCACATGGCTTTGACAGCCAGCAAGTACTGTAGCTCTTGTACGTCAGGCATTATTTATATCTACGGCTTAGTTACTTTCTACTGTTTCTCTTGAAGCCTTCATACACATTCAACTCACAATACTGAGTTGGGAAATGGAACAAATAAAAAATTGAAATATTAAAAAGTGGGTTAATTCAATATTTTAAATGCATATTAGAAAACTTTACTTTTTTACATCTTCCTGTAATTGTTGTCAGGTCCTCTGTAGAGGTTTTGTTTATTTACACTCAAGTCTAAGTGTACTACTGCAGGTAAATCCTTTATTTAAGGTAGTCATAAGGCTAATTAATTCATATGCTTCACTTAGTTTTGCTCAGCTACCTTTTATCGATTTCCCTTTTATGTCTGTTTTATAAAACTTTTTGCATGTTCTCCTCTAATTGTCATATGATTGCCCAGATTTATCCTGTTGACCTTTTCTGGGAATCTCAAAAAACGCATTCATAAACTACTCATTTAGTATATTAAACAGAAAAGCAAGAACTGTGTCCTTAGGACATACATTATGCCAACAATAAAGTGAGTATTGTTTGAAATGTATGCAGTACACACAAAGACTGAGGCAGAGGGAAACAGAGACTGCTATTGATTTTACAGCAAGTTAATTCAAGTCGTTGTTACCTAATACAGTCTGATCTATCACCAATCACATCCTACAGCAGAGCACTAAATGTGATTTGCCTCAAGCATGTTGATCCTCTTTCAATAAGACACCTGGGAAAAGAAGATGGCAATAATAAAGAGAGGATTTCTGCAAACAGTGACTCACGCTGGTGCACTGAGCCAACCACCAGGAATGTTTAACAAAACACGGGACATACTCAGCTCTGATGGGACTTTAAGCACCTGATGACCTTCCTTTTTGAATAGGTTTTCACATGAACCGTCACCGTAATGGAAAACAACATATTTTTTAAAAATCCATTTGATTGTACTGTAAGAGCAGCAGAGGACTCTGAGTCAGGCTCAGTATTTGCGTAACAGCCCAAACACATAAATTCAATGCTGGACTATTGCTATGACTGTTTCAGGCTGCTCTTCAGTATTCAGTAAAGGTAGTCATCAAGAGACACACAATACAAATACAAAGACTACTTTCACCTCAGTCACTTTTACTTTTACATTTTAAAGGACCTTTTTCCTTAATATGTTTTACACTGACAACAGGTGGCTGATAAGATATGAGCCAGTAACTTTTAAATAACTGTAAAAGCATTGGTTTGTGATTTTGAGATGTGAAACACTTTAATCCTAGTAACAGCTTATTTGATTAGTTTCAAGATAGGAACCCAGTCAAAACCAAAGCAAAGCTGCAGGGCTGCAGATCTGATGTTATCCCTGTGCAACCAGTGGAGTGTGAACTTGGTTCTGGTGCCTTTCTCTAAACAGATGGCAGATTAAGCCAAGAACCTGTTGCTCTAAAATATTTTCACGGGCTGATACAAATACAGAGGAAAACAAGAAGGTTATAAATAGGTTTGCAACAATGTGGTTGTGCGCACTTTGCACAAACTGAAAATGAAAACATTGTTGTGACATCTTTACAGAAATTAAATGCAAACAAGTGAATCAATCAGTCACGGATGAACTTTAGTATTAATGATAACAGCAGGCTAAGCTGCAGCAGCGTACGCGTTCCTGTGTTACGCTGCGTTGTTTTTGCAGACACTCACTAAATCAACTGGAGTTATTGTGAAACACTGTAGGTATGTCTTGAATAAGTGGAATATACTGAAGCACTGTATTAGTGTGGATTCATAGCTAATGAGAAACATGCGCACAGTGAATGCGTCCAACTCTTGAAAGCTGCTAACCGGTTCAGCTGTATACAAACTGCGTCTTAGAGCAGTGTTGTCATAACATAAACCAGATGTCTGTTTGGGGCTGCGCTTTCCGAAGAGAAACACCTCTTTGGCGTTCAGCAGTTAGAAGCAGCGTAGACACGGGTATATTAAAATAACCCCATAACCACTGTTTGAGGAGGCAGGAGAGAAAAACACGGGTGAGTATATCACTCAAATAAATCATTATACAATGAATAATGAACTATCACTGTTTCTAATGATACAAGTGGCTTGGCTGTGTGTGTAACCTACAGTATGCAGAGTGTGTCTGGATTGCCAGAGAATTACTTAAACCCTGTTGTGGTGCTTCCCCTGGCTGTTTGGGTTTGGATGTGTCCCAGACAAAAGCCTGTCCAAATAAGATCAATGTGTTCGTGCTTCTCCCCTCCGAGCGGGTAGTGTCTCACACAGCTCCAGCGCCGTGGAGCAGACTGAACACAGGCATAAGTGAGCACATATGCAGCTGATGTTAGAGAGCAAAAATGCTGTTAAAGACAAATCACACATTCACATGTGCATCATAAGCATCCATGGATAATTTGTGCATTTCCCCCTTTAACTTCAGACTGAGTAGTTGTTATGAATAAATGGCAACAAGCTGAACTCAGTCAACTGATTCTGAGGAAATTATTTTGGTCCAAGTGGCATATCCAGGTCATGGGGATTACATCAGAAGTGTTGCCTGATACCTTCATAGATCAGTTAAGATAGTGCGCCTAATCGCATCACAGCGGATTGCAGCATGGCCAAAGCTGCGTAATAAGAAACCAGGATAATGATGCATTACAGTAAAGAGGGATCATCAGCACATCTAGCACCTAGTGGGCCTCCTCTGTGCTGTGGTTGTAAACATATAATAGTTTAATAGCAGGACAATTTGGAAGCAGCTGGAGGCAAAGCAGCCGAGGCAGCTGGTTCACTTCAGACCAGCAGAGAAGGAGGCGGGGGGATAACCACAACACTGCATTAGCGTAAAGCTCATCACGCACATGAACATCCACGTATTTATGCAGAACAGACAAACAATGTTTATTACACGGGAAAAGCAAATAAACGCCGTCAGGATTTGCAGAAGGATCATCATATTGCTTGGAATTTGAGTCTTTGTCTATGAAAACCATATTCGCAGATAATAAAAATATAGACGAGCTATTACTGCAAATATTAAATTCAAATGTAAAAGCATGTTTTAGCAGAGCACAGACGCTGCTGCAGCTGTAATGTAAAAGCTGGTGAAGCACAAGACTGTGACACCTTCAGAGCCACAGCACCCTCTACTGGCAGCAGAGGTCACGTTGGTCTGTGGTTCCTAAAAACATACCCAAGGTCCACAAGAAAAACCGTCACTCACATTCCCTCAGCCACAAGCTTAGAAACTATAATTTCGTGGCTTGGGCAAAGTGATTTACTTGGACAAGAAGACTGAGGTTTTCTGCTTGAGCTGATGTCAGATCCTTAGCACGAATCTCTTGTGTTTGTTGTCAGCCTTTGAAACAAAGGGCATGTAGTCCTCCGTGTGTTAAACAAAGCAAATACGTATTTGTGTTTTTGATTCATTACGAAGAAGATGCCTTTGCCTGATGAGAAAACAACCACTTTAAGACCTGGGCTGGATTCGTGCTGCGTGTAGGACGCGCGCTTTGTTACAGGCTGTGATTAGAAAGCGTGAAGCTGGCTGTGGTGGTTCTGCGGCTCCCCTGTCAAGTGGACAACCACTTGCTTTCACTCGCTGCACAAGCGTAGCAAACATCCACACATGCCTTGCAGACATATACACAATGTCAGTTCCTATTTTTAATATAGAGGACCTGGAGAAGCTGGACTGGACACGGCATTTGCAATTTTAAAAATTATTTTGCAATTAAAAACAGTTCTGACATCTTGCAGACGTCTGTAAAACGGAGGCTGGGTGAGGACTCATTGGAGAGGCGAGTAGAGTTTATTGCAACCTTTGATGCTCCTATTCCTGAAAGCTGAAGAGAAAAATAGAGACACCTTTCACATAATGACAACCGCATGCTGTGACATGGCAGGAAAATTGTAGAAACACTTGACAAGGTTTTATTTACAGTTCTCTGCTCAAATAGATAAATGGCAGGCACATCCTCACAATAACAAAGAGCCGAAGATGAACAAGTAGCTGAGGTAGAGGGAGGCTAACAGCTGCACGGCTTCACCTTCTGCAGTAAGTGCACATAAACACTCTTCCGTCTAGAGCTTTACTTCTATTTTGCAAGTGATTATGAAGAATATGGTAACATTTGACCCGTGAATGTGACAAATAGGAAGCAGACTCTCCTTGCAGCTGTGAACAATTACAAACAGTGGATGGAATGTTTCTCCACTGCTGCTGTCAGGAATGTGCATCATTACCCTTTGTCCTCTCAACAAATTGGGGGGAAAGACTATTCAAACTGGTTTAATCTGTGCATCAGGACAGAACTTGAACTTTTTAGAAACCGTTTTAGATTTGAGAGAAAGTCTCTCCTTGATACACATGGAATTGTAAAATAACTAAGAGATAATTGACGTTAATGTGGGAATAAAAATACTGAAAGAAGGTAAAAATGCCATTCAAGTACTGACAAGCGTCAGCTACGAATTAATATAAGGTATCAGTTAAGTGCATATTGAAAAGTAAATAGAATTAATTAAATGCTGAAAGGAAGTGAACTGTCTGTCAAGGTGTAAATGATTCATTGACCTGGTAGAGTCAGGTACAGCGTGCGCTCAATAGTTGGAGTAAATTGAATCAGGAGATCTGCTGTTCACAGATAAAAAACCCTAGATCTGAAAGGATGTCAGTCAAAGTTAAAGCAGTGAAAGGAGCTGAAATGACAGCTAAAGAGAAACTGAAGAATGCAGCTGAAACGTCATGTGAAGTGGAAGCGCTGCAGGGCAGCAGCACAGTGAAATGTGAAAACACAGCCAGCATTAACAAATGCTGAGGTACAATATATGAAAACAGGCGAGGTCAGACATTTTGGTGGGAGTGGATCTTTAAATATCTTCAGACATTATCGTGATTCACTCCAGTGTTTAACATCATTTAAACAAAAGCAAAGTGAATGTTTTGATTATCGACAGCTCTGCTGAAACAACCCTGTCACCAACACATCAGTTCAGATTCTGAAATGATCTCCTTTTAGTAAAAGTAACAACAGGTGGAGGTGCAATTCTCTGCAGGTTTGCGCAGCAACTTTACAGAGTAAATGACGGCAGACCCTTCTCAGAAATCTCCATTCCAATCCGACAAGTTTAAACAAAGTCATTTCAGGGCCAGCTGCACCTGCAGCATTGACAAGCCTCGTCAGGGCTGTCTAGCAGGAAGACCATCATTTGTCCAGTAACGACTGAAATGAGCTGCGAGCCGACAGACAGTAACGGGCTCATTTTAAAGGACGTCTCACATTAGGCACAGTCATTCAGAGTTAACACACAAACACGAGCCAGCTACACCAAACCGCACCGCACATTGTGTTTCCATGGGGATGACTTGTGTTTTTCATTTTGAACACACAGGTTTTAAACACAGTGTAGGTAGAGGCAACTAGTACAGGTTCTCTGAAGGTCTTGACAGCAGTGGATCTACTGGATGTAACTAAATAATGACTGGCCAGAGTTTTTAATAGTTTTTCCACAGTGGTCCGTAGCAGAGCAGAATAAGTCCTTAGAGGGGTTCAGAGAAAAGCCAAATCATTTGCTTTCTTTTCGCTTAGAAATCTCCATTATTAGCACATTTTAAAAAGAGGATCAGTTTCCACTTTGCACTTCCTTCTCTGGGCCCGAGGGCTGAGGTTGCTAGGCGATGGTGGCTATCGCAGTGGTGACGTGATCCCCCTTGGGCATGATTCTCACTCATCACCTTCAAAGACAGATACAGGGACACACACACACTGGCGGCCGGTTTCCAGAAGTCTTTCTCTCGCCGTGCTCTTATCTCTGGGAGGCTGTTGTCGCTCACTCATTGCTGTGCTGAGACGGGCCTCAGCGCTCTGACCCGATGAGGATTATGGAGAACACCTCGGAAACCTCTCGGGTGTCAGGAAGAAGCAGATGGTGACAACGAGGAGGCCCCGTGAGCAGCAGCAGCTCGGCACCTCCTCTGTCCGCTGCTCAAACAAGATGAGCTCTGTTTGTCCTCTCAGCTTGGTTGAGTGGAGACACATTCACCTCATCATTCCGTCATCACGTGTCTTTACAATAAGCTACTAGTAAAGTAGGACAACATCGTGTTTATATGTTTGTCAATCACATCAAAACACATTGTCCAGATGTGACGTAATTACATTTTATTTGTGTGATACTAAGAATCTACAGCGTGTGAGGTGTGGTGTAAAGTACTAGCATGCTAACCTGATGTTTGTTAGGTTCCTGCCACGTTCGTCCTCTTTGTCTCATATTCGTTTTTTAATTATGTTTTCTCTTAGCAGAGAGCAAAGCATTTCAGATCAACTATGTCATAAAAGTCTCAGCTAAAAGTCATAACCAGTCCCGTGTAGTCCAATTCTTTTTAAGTTTCAAGCCAGGAACAAGTCTGTCCACAGAGGCCAAACCCTTGTCAAGTCACTGAGAAGGAAAATGTTAAGCCAGGATTCCCCAAAGGATTTATAAATATAGAAAAATGCCATATGAAACTCTGACCTCTGATCAGTGACATTACTGAACAGTCAACAGCCACGACAGCTACCCTGTCTTATTATTGGGAACCTTACAGCTATTCACTGTATTTATTCATCCCTCAACGTGAAGTTTTTTGCTCAGAGAATTGTGCAGTTTTTATATTTGCCAGACTGTCTCAGACTTACAGAGTAGTAGCTTGCTGACAGACAGATTCAGTGACACAGATACAAACTGAAATACTGCTCAGTGGTGTTACAGCACACAGAGCTGAAAGCTAGAACCCCCCCCCCCCCACTGATCTGAGTGGATTACGCTATTTTTCAAGCGTAGAACAAAGTCTGACCTTTGGCATCAGGTTTCGGTGCGTTGCGAGGCTTCATTGTCAAGTCTGACACACACATGCGTGTGTACACCATACCTCCGAGCACAGAGGAGAATAATGTTTTCCATTCCCCCGCTCTTTCTCCATTGCAGCTGTATCCATGGGAGCACAAATCAGGTCAGAAAAACATATCAACACGAGGAAAACCATATCAATTCCAGAGTTGGGGGGAAAAGAAAATGAGTAAGTGTGATTTTATAGCGCGTTCATAAAGCTGCTGATCATATATCAATCAAATGAAGGAGTTGTGAAATGAGTCAAGTGTTTCCTCATGTATCAAATGTGAAGTCATCACAGTCATGGCTATAAATAGACGTCAGTACAAGCCTGTAGTGTAACCATAGTCCCCACTGATCCATCCCAGAGTTAATCATATCATTTTATATTTATCAGATTTGGACTGTTGTGTTTCCTGCTATTTTACCACCGATATCCAACCTTAAAGTGGCAGATGGTTTTCTCTTACGGTGCGGGACTCGCTTTGATTATTGTTCCTTGTGACAATTTTTCTTTTTTTTTACCTGACTAAGAGGCTGCTTAGGTTTCCAAAGTGCAAGATCTTTTACTGTTGTCAACCTCAACCTATGTAGCGAGTTAAAAAAAATACTTCTTTGCAAGATATTTGATAACTTTGCATTAAAACGCATGAATCTGAGTAAAAGATCGCAGAAAGTCCAGCGATTAACAGTCTATGATCTTTCGCTGTGCACACGTCGGGGGCTGCTTATATATTTATAAGAGAGCTGAGAGGCGCAGCGAGAAGAGTGTGCTTACATTTCTGAAGGGGCATATTCCTCTTATGCTGATTGCTATCCTGGTGTTATTAAAGTGGGAGCATTGGGTGCATAGTTGGAAAGTGTTGATTGGCTCGGCCTGTGAGTGAGTTTCCTGCTGCTGGATTAATGGGACCGGCTTCATCAGCGCTGATAAAGCTCTCCAAGCATTCTGTCACCGTACCACTGATTACAAGAGGAGAGGCCATTGTCATCCTTAATAACATGCTCCAAGAATGTGTAACTAGCCACACAGTGACCTACATAAATATATTTGTAGCTCTACTCATGTCCTCCTGGCTCACTGATTATCTCTTTCCAAGTTCTAATGATTTGGCCGTTTTTCTCTCACCACGTGACGTTGACAACACCAGGCTCAAGGTTTGACTGAAATATCTCAGTAATGTTTGGATGGATGGCCATGAATGTTTCTGCATACAGTTGATCATGCTCTGACTGGTCCCCCAGCCCCATCAGCAGCTTGACCGGTTTTATTTTGAGCTGCGTGAAGGAGCTCAAAAGATTTAGATATTCCAAATCCAAATACCTAAAAACATTTCCATTTGCCTCATCTGCATAATTTAATGCGCATTTGCAAATGTTACAATTTATTGGTAAATGTCATCACTGTTTTGTGCTAACTGCTAATTACAGAATGGCAGCAAAGTAACTAGATAAATGAAGGTGACAAATTAACCTTTACACTATATCATTTTGATAATTTTGATCCCATCAGTCCCTCCGCTGCCAGCTTTGACACCTTACCAGTGCCAAATGATTTTCAAGGTTACAATTCAGTCTTGACTTAGAAAGGTCTGCCACCGTGTCTTTATCTGGCCTTGAATTAGGAGACACTCGCCAAAGGGAATGGGGCTGACAAGTAGTCCTCCGTGTACGGCTGATGAAAGATGCTCGCTCCCTGTGTCCAGTCTCATTGTTGACCGAGTCCTCTGTCATGTCTTGATCAACTTTGTTTCACCCCAACATTCAGTGATTCTTCATTAACAGTCACTCTCTGACACATGTTTGAACATATACATGGTATGTGTTTTATACAGAAGCACCTATTTTGCTACTTCGGTGTGCACGACAAACACGAGCAAGCTTTCGCAAGCAAAGAACTTCTCCTTTAAAAGACTCCTCTGAGAACATCTGCATGGGAACATCTGGGAATGGCAGGAAATTCAGCATCTCTCAGCGTGACGTGCAATGAATGTTTGTCAAGTACTTCAGAGGGATGAGCAGAGTATTGAGCCCTGCAACCTCCAAACCCTGACAGAATTTATGGAGTCCAGCAGCAAGTGGTTCTCATTACCCATGTCATCTTCCAAACAAATTGCTGTGTTGCGCTCCCAGCTGGGGTGCTGGGGCCATTTCTGTCTCCTGGCATAATTACTGTTATATTGTGTTTTCACAGTAGGTCCACAACATTGTTTCAGTTGTTGTCAACAACACACTGGGAGTGATGTGGCCTGGATGACGGCGACAGGAGGATTTTCATGTCATTAACGCTTACTATAGTGTACATACTTGAATAATCCTCCCTTTTATTTAGCAACAATCCCCAAAGACCTTGAGTGGAAGAAAAGCACAGACGTCTATTAATAACAGGAATCCCCCACTGGAGTGAGGGGCATTCCAGTTCCAGTTTGAAAGCCATTCAGTTTAATAGTGTTCATCTGGCAGTGGGGACCTACGAATTATGCGCCAGGAACGATGGTATAAATTGTTCCTGAGACCAGAGAACAGCGCAGACTGCACCTGGTCTGACACGGCCGTTGCACACACAGCCCTGGTGCTCACATTAAGAGGCCTGATTCTGTGTTGAGGCCTTCAAAACGTCTCTGATGCAGAGATTAGGAAGGGAAGACGGTCAGCCAGCAAAAACCTGCAGGCGGGTAATATTCTGTACTAACTAAGCTTATAGTGAGCGTTCTGTTTGCGTCTTGCGCTTTCAGCAGATGCTCAGTTGAGTTGCATCCAGCAGTTTGGAGAAGCAGTTATCTTCTCTTCATCCATGCCTGTTGCAACACATTCTTCCTTCCTGCCAACATTTTACATTAGCCTTTGCAACTAACAAGGACACAACAGAATGATGAGTGTAAGACTAAACACAAATAATATTGATCCTCTGACATGTTATTTCATAAATTAACAGCTGCCTTGTATAAAGACCTATTGCAGTAGGGTTCAGTATTATCAGTAGTATCAGGATTGAGAAAATACAAACAGACACCACAGAGACTCTTCTATAGGTCTGATGGGTAGATCATCTCAAAGGGTCCAGTGTATTCAGAGGTAAGAGTGAGGTACAGAGATACAGCTTTGCCTCTTTGCAACTAATTACTGATGCTGTGACAAAGGACTGAAAAAACAACCGGGTGAGACTATGCGACTGTGGCCCTTGTACGTATGCGTGGCCCGACTACGACTGCCCCTCGAGTGAAGACCCCTCAAACCTTGGGCGGAATGTAAAACAGGTGCGGTACATTTGGCTTCTTCACAGTGGGGGCGAAAGGAAAACAGCCGCCCCTGCAGGACTGTGACTGACAGCGCACTGCATTCTCCAGCCATCTGTGTCTCCAGATGACCCCTTTACTTACACAGTCAGACTTCATGGGTAACACAAAGCATGCGTACTCTTTTTAAGGCACGCTCATCCAACTGCAAGATGCTTTGAAAACGTCACCGTGGTGATTAAACATTACTTGATAATGTCTTTTCTGTTTACTCTGGTTCTTCCAGATAAACGCAGCGTTTCTCCTGTGACTATATATATGCTGATAAAAAGAAATTTAACAGTCTTGGCTCTTTCCTTGACACCTTGTGTGTTCTTCAAGTGTTGCTGTAACATCTGGCATGGATTTAAACATTGAAATTCTGGCTGGGGATTCAAAGAGGAGAGTTTTTAATTGAATCCACTCTGAAGCCTGTGAGACTGAAATGTCTCTTGGCAAGAGCCTTCAAATACATACTCATGTTGCTTTGTCATGTGACCTCGTCCACAGATTGAAATAGTTTCTCCTATTTTTTGACTCCTGTGTCAGACGGACATATTCTTTTCATGTCCATACAGAGCAAGTACCTAATATCTAACTTAGTGGACACTTTACATGCTTTTAATTGAAAACCTCTTCAACACATTCACTAGCTGCTGCCTCCCCTCCACCAGTCCAGCTCTGACCGTCGCACACACTGACTCCACACTGAACCTACCGCTGTGCAACAATACACACATTCACAGCACACAGACAGCAAATTGCTTCTCTCATTCCCCACCACGCCCTGCCTTCGTTCTCAGCCACCTGCAAAACAAACTGTGCTGGAAATTTCACTACAAATTACCCTGTGTCTGCCAAATCCCCCCGGGAGCAAAGGAAATCAAAACCCTGCATCTCCCTGCCCCCACAGGCTCAGACCTCAGCCCCACTCACACAGATGATCTTCACTGTATTTTGGTTCATAATACTAACATTCATGTTTTTTTTTATGTATAAAATTTGTACAAAAAACATTTCTTAGACGTTTAACAGAATTTTAAAGTTTCAGGGTTCATTTTAAAGTAGAGGCCAGTCTGAAAGGAAGTGTTGCTAATGTTTCACAATAAAGGTAACTTGAATAGAAACGATGAAGGTGAAGAAGATGAAAAGATTAAAAAACTCATAAAACCTTCCTTTGAGTCTTCTCAGCACCGGTTTCATGACCAACTTTACTTCTGTGGACGTCAGGTCGCCATGACATCGTGAAACTAAGCTTCCATTCCTACTAAGAAAGAGTGAAAACTGAGACCTGTTTCGCTTCAGGGGGAAAATCAAAGGAAGGCACATACCTTAGCCGTGAATAATGATCAACAGCATAAACCCAGCAGCGTTCACATTGCACGGCCCGCAGCGCCTCCTGGAGGCAGCTCTGCACAACCTCCAGCAGACAGGAATGTCAGAAAGAGAGCGAGTCAGTGGCCGATGTGCCAGAGAGATGAGTGGTGAAAGCTCCTTGGAAAAAGGATTAGGGCTGTTTATGTTGGCCAAGTGGCCCGCTGCCAGCTGTTCAAGTGTGCAAACTTCTTAAAGCTGCAGAGCTTCGGGTTGGTCATGAATCTTTTCACTCTATTTACCCTCCACCCAGACAGTATGGATGGTTGTGCTTTGTTCAGGGGGAAAGCCCCCACCTCTTCAGCCCACAGCACCAAGAAAAACATGCAGCACTCGAAAAATGTGTTGGATTCACAACCAGCTTTACAGTGACTCCACAAAAATACACATCTGCACAGAATACGCTTGGGATAATTTAGATTTAAATCATAAAACATATATATTAAGTAAAATCAGCGTTTTGCATCTATCTAACATGAGATGTCTGCCACAGTCTGCAGGAGCTGATTTGATATGGAGCTCATCAAATAAAGAAAGGCGGGAGAAGAAGCGTCCAGGTTGGAGGTGAAAGAAAAGGGGGGAGGCCCACGTAACAACAGTAGGATAAGACTCAGCCTGGGAGTTGGCAGCGTGCCAAGGCTCTGTGGCCTACAGCTAGATCACAGCAGAGGGTTGGTGAGCTGCGGTTATGAGATGAGGGTCTCGGGTCATGGAATAATAAAAAGAGAGTTGAACTACAACTGCTGTTCAGTCTTTGAGAATGTTAATAAAGCCCCTCATATGTATCAGATGTGCAAGTTCATTTGTTGTGAAGCTCAGAATAAATTGAGCCCAACCCTGAATGTGTGAGGCTGATATCAAATGTTGTCCAGGTAACTCTAGTCCAGGTGACTCTGCAAACTGTTGTCCGTATACGTTTACAAATGAGTCAAACAAGAGCTCTCAGCATCTGTGAACCTGCTCACTAACCAGAGGCTCTGCTTCTTTGTGTAGCACCTGCTACCTGCTCACTAATCCCCAGACCTTAGCTGCTGCTTAGATAATAACGTTTTAAATAGGGATAAGAAATACAGAACTAACACTATGGTGAGACTGTTTGTGCACGCTGCCATCTTTTGGTCTTTACTGGCAGTGCAGCAAATAATAAATAACATTTCTATTCAGCTTCTTTCCTGAATGCTTACACTTACAGCTTCACACTGTTTGATGTTAAAACTTTTGCTGAAAGTCTTTAAACTCTAGTCTCCACATTCCTACACCACTATCCACTGCAGCACAGGTAAACATTTGGAGGCCACTACCATTTTACGTTTTTATACCGATAGTATTTTACTCTACATATTTGGACATCTCTGTGTATGTTTTAAATGTACGGCCACTGTAAACACTGCGTACACTGTATTAAGGAAAGAACGTTTTCTCCAACAGTTGCTTTTCAGTGAATATTTCACTGATATTGTTGTGTAGTTTCAAGACGTAGCCATGAAAAAAACAAACACATCCTGCCCAGTTTTATTAAAGCTGCTTGGTGTTTGTATGTCGGGTACAGAGTAGATTTCCTCCCATTAAACTGTGTAAAACCAGAAAAATGCGACACTTTCACACCACAAAGTTTGTGTTAAATAGAAACATGCAGAATAAAAAGATTAAGACAGTTTTCACAGTCATGACATTATGACAACTCTTACATCTGAAACAGTGAACATTTTGAGAAATCAGTTGACATAATATTAAATTTTTCCTAAATAAAAATGCTTTATAGCTTAAAAAGTGCACTTGATCATTTCCCCACCTCATGGAGTACGACAAACGGTGTGTATCACAGGACAAAATACACAATAACCACTGAAGGCACTTTTCTAAATCTCACACTTAATTTAAAAAAACCAAACACATAGTTAAGAAAATGTTACTGCATTTTCATGACAGTTTAAAGCCTGACAACTGGATCAAGCATATTGCACCCTATTATTAATCACAACTCACACTTTTGGCATATTCCGATTTCAAGAGAAAACGAGGTGCAGAGCAACAACTACAAAATACAAACGAGATCAAAAAGGCACAGTGTTCACACATTCAGTTTAGCTTCACACAGCTCAGGCAGCAGAAGAACGCAACATATTTCTCATGGTACCGTTTTGGGCTAAATGTGTTATGACATAAAAAAATACCTGCTATCTGACAGCGTTGTGACGATTTGTTATGTGCTCATGCCAACAACAGGTAGCTGACCAAGGGCATGTTGTGTTAAGCCGACAAGTCTCCAGACAAATACTTCAGCCATTTGCAAAGGTTGAACTTGTGTTGGAGACACAAGTGTTTAATACCTTAGCTAGTATCCAACAGCTCCAGTAAAGCGCCTGAGGAACTGTAATAACGACAAACACCAAAGCACCAGAGAAATAAAATATGACTAACAAACTCCATGAGGCAGTATCAAATGCTGGTATCTGGCAGTGTAGCATATGTAAGAGTACTGTGTAGTAGCTGCATTTCAAAGCCATCACTGGAGACTCTAGTTATTATTGTGTTATTAAAGACTAACATTCATCACTGAAACCACACAGTATTATTGCCCAGAGTTAACTCAGCTTGATCTTGATTGTCAGATAGATTGAGAGATGTTGGCAGAGGGCAGGTTTGACGCTAAAGCACCACTACCATCTGTGGATGAAGCTGCTCCGTTAACCTTTGTCTTAAAATAAATTAAATAAAATATTGGCAGCACGATGCCTATCATGAGCACAGCAACCAAGGCATTCCACCACTGGATGCCCCAGTCTGCACCATAACTGGTCAGGCGGCGTCTTCCCAAACCAAAACCCTGTTGTTTTCCTGAGCTATCTGAAAAATTCTCATGTTGATCGTTTGTAGTCTGGATCAGTTTCTCTATATCATTATCCACCTCCATTAGGAAATCTGTGACCTCCTGCAGATGAGGCTGGGCTCTGTTTCTGTCCTGGAGCTTCTCTGGTCTGGTGGGTAATGGGGGCATTTCATCTTGAGGTTTGTTTAGGTCTGTGAAAGTCTCCATTAGAAAGCTGTGTTTCTGAACTGGTATTTTAACCGATTTCAGTGCAAACAAATCTTGCTCCTGCATCAGGTTGTTCAGCCGCTTTATATCTGCCACCTGTTGATAGAAAGGAGTAGAAGTGTACGTTAATGTCACTAAAAGACCCAATTCCACAAAAACTACAGTAACCTTCACAACTCTTTACCTTACAGCCATACTGCAAAGCAAGCTTGTTCAGACTGTCACCTTCTAACACCTCCCGCTCCAACAGCTCGACGTTTCTCAGTCTTCCTCGCTCCTGCTCACGGAAAACTTGCGGCCTCATCTCAACGACGCTGATCTCGTCGTCGTCAGAGGATACGCTTGTCTCATCCGGCCTCCTCTTGAACATGTAGACCTGGCCATCTGCGCTGGCGTGGACATCTACCGGAGCCTGAAACGCATGCGACACATGCTCCCCTCGCCGCATAATGAATCACCGGCCTGTGAGGATGATCCTGTTTCTTATATTAAAAAGCAAAAAGTATGCTGAAATATATGTCGAATACTTACACTTACTTACTTAATACATACAAAACAACAATGGATTTTTTGCATCTGTGACTCGTAGACAGCAAGAAAATGTTTCTTCAACTGACAGGAAGTATTAAAGAATGAAAAACCATTATTGTAGAATATAAATCTAAGACTTATTTCATATTATAAATAATTTAATTCCTCCTCTTAGGAAAAAAACACTAGTGTTAATGGCTGTAAATGTCGTGGAGGACACTTTAAGTGCAGCACTCGGTGAATGTGCTTCCAAGCGCACAAGACGTTTAAACCCCACCCAACTAACCTTTGTTTACTAAGTACACACTATTGTTTACTAATTACTAGCATTATGCCTCGTCACCATAACTCTGCGTGTGCATCCTGGACATTAAACTCAAATAACTGATCTCGCAGTTATCACTTAACAGCTCACTTTCATTAGAGTCACGCAACACAATTCAGCAAACTGCCTTGTAGAAGTTGTCGGAGGACGGAGCTTTTAGAGGAGCGCTTGAAGGCAGCACTGACGCTCGCCACAGCGCTAACCTCAGGTTAACAGGTTAGCTAAGTAACGTTTGACATTTGACATGTGTTCAGCCAATTTCAGACCAAGTCTTTACTATGCTAACCCCACTTAGTGCCTTTGCGAACATTTGGCTAAGAGTTGCCCATAACAAGTAAAGATCGCGTACTTTTTAAAACTCGTTTTCGATCCATCGAGTTACCTTCTCCAAATGCTTTGGCAGCACGAGCCACCGCTTGCCCGAGACCAGCCCCTCAGCTCGGCTACTGACATTACGACAGCGAGCGGAGTCGTCGCTGCTGCTTAGCCGCCGCCCTCTTCTTCGTTGACTCTCTCAAGTAGACGGTGCATGGAAGAGAGACGCACTAGCGCCACCCAGTGGCTCAACTGTGACACATTTAATCAACAACATTTTTAAATTGTGTTTTTTATCTTGAGATTAACACTTGGTATAAACACAGTCACTGTATGGTTTCCTCATTTCATCGTTCACTATAGTGTTAGTAAAATAGTTTAGGTATAGCATAATTTATAAGAATTCCACTTCCAGTCTTTGAACTTTCATGTAGTGATTAATAACTATTAGACTGACAAGCTTTTCACCTCATGACATCAGCTGTTGGAGTGTTGAGCCATGTGGACTGTGGATGTTCCTCCTCTGTATGTTTCCTGGCTGCACTGTGTGGACAGCACCGGCAGCAGAACTAGTCTGAGAGGATGATAAAAATTCAATTATCTGCAGGGATCCTCGCTCTTCAGGGAGCCGTGGTGTCTGAGAGGTCAAGGTAGCTCCTCCGTGGACCACTAGATGGTACTATTCATCTTTTACTTCTGTTGTTTCTTAGCTGCTTCTTAGCAGATGAAACTGATGCTGAGGGGGCTTTCATGGCATAAGGGAAATTATTATTTTTTAATTGATTGCTGCTTTTTAGTTTGTGATATTCACTTTGGTAGCCATGGCGACTTACCTGGTTAACCCTACCCCAAAAACCAAGTAGCACCTTGTCAAAAATGAACCAAAATATAAAAAAATGGACTTCTTGGGCATCCAGTACTGTGACATGGTGATGGGGTTTAAGATAGAGGTGCATTCAGTCCTTCTATTCCACTATTCATTTTTGTGAGACGCAGCCTAAAACAGGTCAAACTGAGAAACGTCTCGGTCCAGTGCCAGTCAAGCCTGCTCCCTCTCCCAGCTCCACCAAAGCTACTCACACTCACTCAGTCATTTTGTCTCAGTTTTGCTGTTGTCAACAGTTTTTCACTCGCTTCAGTAGACGTTGACTCTAAGCTTAGCTTAGGAAATGCAATACTGTTGGCTTTACCGATCAACACAGAACTTTACTGCCACAGTCACATGACAACATGGTTTAGTGTCTCCCCAAGAATCTCAATGTTTGTGGACCTCACTTCAGACTGCTCTGCACTTTCCTCACATTTGAGGCTGAAACGTGGACCAATTTGTCCGTCAGATATTGTCTGTTACAAGTTTTGATTTCGTTTTCTTTCTCGTGTTTGTGGACTAAACAGTGTGACGTGTGTGTCTCTACCTGACTGAATGAAGCCAGATATATCACTCCTCAGAAATGTTTCCTTCTGGTGTCAGTAAAGGGCGCATAGCCTCTCAGGCGAAGCATCCAGTGTGAGAACTGCCTCCCTAACATTAAGTTGATATCAGTCTTGCACATTCCAGTGTTTTCACATATTCATTCAGCTGGAACCACAACTGACCTCCAGCTGACTCCTCAACAGCACAGTCAGCCTAAACAAACAGTATTTCCATATAAGAATATAAAGTTTAGTAATTAAAAAAACAATTCAATAATTATCTATCCCGTTCTTAGACCGCTGCCCTTTTCAACCATGGCTGCACGTTGTTGTCGGCCTGTGTTCGCCTACCAGCTCAACCGCTGCATTAAGTGTAGGTGAACCTTAGTGTCAGCTTCATGCTCTTAAAAATTCAACCTTTGCACTTGACAAAGCGGCGTGATAGTAATTTTAAAATTGCCTTGGAGGGAGTCATCGTATCATTTACCTTGGATTCAGATTCAGGGTGTAAAGCTGAACACTGATCAGCAGAGCGGCATAATGTGCTATATTTCAGGGCCACTGAGCAGCTTGTCCGACTGACAGAGAGATAGTGAGAGAGAAAGGGGAGAGAGACAGCAACGTGGACGAGGGATAAAACTGTTTACACTGCATGCACATGTTGCCTGCAGAACAACAGAAAGGCCTTTGCTTTAAATCATTCAGAACAAAGATTAAATATTTATCGAGGTGAAAGATTAATGTATGCCACAGCTACTTTACGAAGTCCTCGCTGTACAGTCACCAGCCTCATATCACGATCCAGGATCGTGTCTTCAGTAGGAAAGTGCGTCTTTTAATCAATGTGTGAAACATTTGTGTCCAAGCACTTACTAGGCTTAAGGTTTGTCTCACATCCTGTAAACTGACTTGACAAAGCGCCTGGTCCACATGAAATGAGTGGCTCAACTGTACACATGGAACTTGTGCTGCGTAGTGGGACAGCCTGGGCTTTTGTTGGCTTGTAGCTGTGTCAATTGATGTTTTATGATTAAAGCAAAGTTCTTTCCCTTAACATTTGAAGACACACTTTCTGCAAGATGTAAATCTAGTTCACTGAAAGCTGTAAGCTAAGCGCTAGCGGTTCACCTGCTCGGGCTGCTGGGTCGATACGCTTTGTACTGTAGGAGCCCAATGGCCAGTCATGGGCCAAATCCAGTTCTTATGTCAGAGGTTATAGACTTTTGAATAAGCTTCCAAACTAAAACTTTGGGCCTCTGACTATGTGTAACATTCTCTGGCCCCTTGCAGCTACACCTGTACAGTCTACCTCAAACCAACACAGCAACTCTGGCATCGATTTTACTTTTACACTGTTCTAATTTCTCAGTTTACACCCTGTTGCTATTCAGCCACATTAAATCCTTTATGGTTCAGGGTCATGGCAGCAGTTCAGATGTTTATTGATTAAACGTCAGCTGCTCAGGTGAATATGATTCAGAACTCAGTGACCTAATTCACAAACCCATCGCTAGAACGAGTGAATCTTTCTATGTCATGTAATATTCTCTACAGCTCTACAGCAACATGTTGCTCAGTCTTATAAATAAAGCCACTTAATATAAAGGTGTGTTCAAACATTTGTCATAATAATAAAGCGTTGTAATAATATTAATGTTCAGTGGGTAATTCAGCATTGGGCAACATATGGTAAAGTTGTCTGAGCTTCTGCAAGGAAACAAGCATCCTCACACATCATTTTAGTGTGTGTTGTGCTTCTGTCAGTGCAATTAAAGCAGTAAGGCCTTTAGCCAGTGGAGCAGGGGAGCAATTTGCTGATAGATGCAATACATCGTTAGAGGGTTTTATTAATTTGGATCCCGAACCCTAAGGGTGAGGCCTCACATGAGACAAAGCTCTGGCAGGCCTGGTCTTCACAGAGACCATGAGCATACAGTGACACATAACCTTGCCCTGTCACCACCCTCACCACTATGTCAGCTAACATTACTGTGATTGACGTTGAGCCAGTGCTCCAGCCCTTCGAGATCTGAGGCTCTATATAACCTCGCCCTAGCTGTGTACCAGGGCTAGGACATACGCGGTACTGGATCAGGATGGCATCTGTGCATTGCAAAGTATTCACAAAATATTTCGATTTCAGAGACAGATGAGACGCTTTACAAAAAGAACAATAGTGTCATAACTAGTGAGGGAAGTTTCTAAATTTCTACATTTATATCAGCAATAGGAAAACCTGTATTTTCAAGAGAAAACGCAAAGCTGCTGCACGTGCATTAGTCCTGTGACATCCTTACTAAACCATGTAACGTGACATCAGCAAGTCACTTTGCTACTTACCACCACACAGGTGAAAAACAAGCGCAGTGCCGAGTCAATGTGCTAATCATGAGTGAGTAGACCGCGAATTATTTATATAACGCCTGTTTTTTATTAGAGTTGTGCTCTTGGCAAATGCTACGTTGAAAGCCTCGTGTACTGGGCCCATCCTCATTCTGAGAATGGGCTGCCTAGCAATGCCGGGATCCGCAGAGCGAGTTCAAACTGCAGTCACGAGTCTCGCTATCTTTGCTGCGCTGTCTGATAGAATGTGAGCTTTGCTTTGACCGTGGGATTTTAATAATATATACCACTTGTGTTCAAGCACTGTGGGTTTATACCTTTCGCTGAACCCCTACATACCCTCAACTTTGCTGCCATCATCATCGCTGACCACGGGGAGGGTAAAATATATTGAAATATTGATTATTGTGTAAAAGACTGTACTCTGCTTGGGTGAACACTGTCACAGCAGCAGGGATAAAAGCACATACTAAACTTTTTGCCTCGAAGGACCTGGTGGTAGCAGAACAAAAACCCAGAAACTACTGTAGATGAGTAACACTCGTCATATCAGTCATTTAGTTTGATTTGACAGTTGTATCCAGAGCACGTAGCCACACATATGTTTTATATGACAGTGAAGAGCAGCGCTGTATTAACCTGCTGTAGAGAATGCCGTGACCTACTGATGAAGTACGTTTGCTCTCCATTTGGTGGTCATCCACAGGGAAAGAGAACAATTAGGCCATGAAAGGGGATGGTCAACACCAGGAAACAATGCTTCTGTTTCCAACTGTGCCATCCCTTCGCCACTTTTTAAAAAGACAATAAAAAAGACGAGGGAAGCTGTGGAGTGGAATCGAAGGTTAATTGGAGCCAGGAAAATGTCATCCAATTTTACCGATCACCCACGAGGAATATGCAGCACTGGAAAAAGCTGCTGGTGTATCTTTGGAGTATATTAGCTTTCTATCCCTAACGACCTCCTGATGGCATCCTGTCAGCACTGTTTTCCCACTTAAAGCTTGTGTGTGTGCTCACGTGTTTCTGCACGCGCGCATGTGCAGTATGGGTGTGTTGTATGTTTTCTGTCAAAGCCTGTGTTGTTGTTAGAAACGTGAGCCTCCTGGGAACCGACAGGTGTTGGCACCAGATCTCTGACACCTCTATGGTCATGACGTCCGTCTCTTCCAGTTAGTTTTCCTGTAGATAGAGCTGATGACACCAACGTTTTGGTCGGGTAATAGCCTCTTACAGTAAATTTGACAAACATTAAAAACTACACGTACATGTTTGCATATGTCAAGACTTACAGGTGTTTTCAGAAGCTTTTATTCACGGCAGGTTTTAAAACATGTCTGTGAATTGTGCGCTGTGTGTGAATTGAGCTGCTTGTGTGTTTTTGAATGATTGCTACAGCATTCTTCATCGAAATTGAAATATCCAAGAATGAGAGAGGGAAGAAAATAAAGGATTTTATCCTTCATCTGAGCAGTTTATGGAGGAAATTGGCCTGGCCTCAGCTGAAAAATGAAAGCAATTACTACATATGGGTTTTGCACAAACCCGTTTGTTTTTGTAATGGGTTTACATTTTCTTTGACCTGGACCAGTCCGATCTACAGTGAAACACAGGACACTGGAGCAGCTGTGGTTACTAGCACTCTGTACTCTCTGCATGATTTAGATCTGGGGATGAAATTCATTTACAGCTGATTTGAGCCATTTCCATTATAGTCCATTATGAAACTGATTAGCTCATACACGTGTGTGTTTGTTGCCGTGTTTCTTAGCGACACCCTACAGTACTTAGAGCAGCCCATGCGATCGCTGGCATTAAATCACACTGCCACACCCTATCGCTTTTCTTGTGCCTTTGGCAAAGAGGAACTTGGCCTTGATCTTCCTCACAGGCTTATGGAGACAAATGATAATAAAAGGTTTGCTCTTGGTCTAAGAAAAGGTGCTGTAGTCCAGTCTTAATTGGTGGGTTCCCATGCTAAGTTGATCTAGTCTTCAGGCTGCCAGTCAGTGAGTGGTCAATTAATCTTCCCTCTCTCATAATGAGGTGGGGGATTTCAGAAGGCTGCTTCTTCACACAGAGGCAGACAATGTGCCCAAAGGATCTTCTGTCCCTGCACCAAGTGACCTGACAATTAAAAAATGTACCTCGACTTCCCACTCCTCACCGGGTGGCAAATTGGTCTGACCCAACCTCATATCAAAAGGACTAACCATGACTTCAAATCAACTTTCAAGACACAAGAGGGGGAAAGGCCAGTATCCTCCATGAAATAAGATTGTTGTATTAAGACTTTTGGCCCCGTATCATTGTGCTTCCTCTCAGTTTAATGAAAATAGACTTGTTGAGTCCTCCCTGCTGTGTGTCACAAAGGAAAAAATGTGTTATAGCTTGAAATTAGATGGATGATGCAGATGTGACAAGGGAATAAGCTGACTGCTTAGGGTTATGTGAACATAACCTAGTGGCAGGCTTTAAATCTATTTAGAGAGGAAGAGGATTACAGCGGAGCCAGTCGCAATGCAAGGTGAAAAACACTGATCCAAAATCAAAACCTTCAACCTTTACACCCTTTTGCTATATGTATGTTCATACAAGCCTGAACAATGTTCAACTCAATAAGATGCTGAAGTTTGTTTTGGTTTGTCTATGATAATACAATGTTGTTTTAATAACATGTGTTTAATTAATTCCTTTAAATGTGACACTGCTATAGACTTTTATATTGACAGAAAGAAGAGAAGAAGTTACTCAACCAAGCAGCAGTTGTCACTTACAGTGTAACTGTACCGTTCAAGGCCGTGGTAACGCTGGAGGAGCTGCAGAGATCCACAGCTACAGCAGGAGAATGCATCCATCAGTTGTGCACTCCACATATCTGCCTTTATAGAGCAGTGGCAACAATAAAGACCTTTCTGAAAGAAAGCCAAGACAAATGCAAGCATGTGGGAGAAAGTGTTCTGGTCAGAAAAATGGAATGAAAAACTTTTTGGCCTACGTGCGAGTGGTGTGTTGTGTAATTTCAGGCAGTGGATCGGGAGGTAGACCACATTGAACCACATGTATGAGATTGGTGGTTCGACTGCCAACTGCTCTAGCCATTTGTTGCAGTGCCCTTGGGCTAGACACCGAGCTCCAAGTTGCTTTAGGTGTGTAAAGTCCACTCTGCTACTGTATCTGTGTTAGAATGAGTGTGTGTGTGCTTTGAATGTGTGGATGAGAAGCAAAGCATTTACAGTAATTCATCACTGAATAGCAGGTAACGTCAAAGACGCCAAGGTATTAAGGAAATGATGGCTCTGTATATTTTTCTGATTATATTTTAATTATGTTCAAAAACCCATAATTTCCTAGAATCGTTTACGCCCTTGAATTCAGCAGAGTAGGTTTCATGCCTCAATGAGTAACAGTTGGTTACAGCTAAGAGACAAAGCTTTGAGGTTGCTGATGTTGATGTTGTTCAATATTGAGTGACGGTTGGAAATCCTCAGTGATCCATGACTTTACCAGATGCTGCCATGCAGAACAGTGGTGCAAACCAGGAATTAGTCTCCTCACTGGCTCAGTCTGCTGGTTTGACCCCTGACATTCTGACATTGCCTGGTGAGCCTCACTACTGAATTTGGCAAATACTATCTATGTTTATGTCACGTTTGTGAATTCAGATTAGTTTGGAGTCTTTTATTTACACACCACAATTAGTGCAAAGGTGTATGACATACAACCTTACAGTGCAGTGCTTCCTAACCAGTAGGTGGTAGTATGTATTGTGTATTCATTTTACATGTATTCTACAGTAAAGCCTTGTCATGGTAATGGCAGCGTCACTATGAACAATGTTTTGGTCCATGTGCAGCTTAGAAAATATGAGCATGCAGTAGTGTGTTACTTTTTGCTTTCTAAAACGTCTAATACTTTGGTGTATTCTTTCTAACGAACAGGAAGAAAACTATTAAATGAAAGTATGAAAGTATTAGTAATTTACTGTGTTCCATGTCAAAATCAGGACATATTAAAGCAAACTACAGGTTGTGCTCACAGAAGATTGGCTAAGAGTCAAAGTATGACAGTCAGCAGGATCCTGGCACAACAAACCTTTCAGAAAATAACAATTAATAAACAAGGCCATAAAGAAGTGGAATGATATTTTCAGTGAATGCGCTATTACTGGTTACATATATTTCGAACAGAGTATGTCTAAACATGAACTTGACCTTACTCATTTTCAATTTATGGTGACTGAATTGTTCAAATAGTAAAAACCCTGTGAGGGATGATTTAATAGTGAGAGTACCCTAAGTATGGGTCAAGATCAGAGTCAAGTTTTTTTGGCTCTGTCTTGTGGAGTACAGACTCCACCGAGAGTAATTATTTGTGGAGGGTTTAGGGCCCTGGGGGTGACGGAGTGGGCGGGAGGGGCAGAGGGTGCGCTGAAACGGAAAGCACGCCAGTCCCACTCATGGTTGATGCTCAGTGAATCTGAAAGGTCATGTCATGTTTTCTGGCAATTGACTCGATTGGTTTGGATTCTACAACATAAGGCTGGGACAGTGTGTGTGTGTGTGTGTGTGTGCGTGCGTGCGTGCGTGCGTGTGTGTGTTTCAAACATTTGCTGGGAATGTGCCTCTGGGCTATTTTTTACATTGACCTTATTACCCTGCACAGTGACGAGCTTACCACATAACTCATCACTGTGCTCCCTCTGACATCTTTAATAAGACTTTGCTCATTAATTGTTAACATACATTAAACCCTTTAGGTGTGTAAGTTGTATTGACTACACATCCATAATAATTCCAGGATTCTGACCTCCAGCAACAGAGCTGTAAAGTAATCCAGAAAATCTGAGTGTAATGTTAAGCATGACAGGACATTTTGATAAATGCTGAGAAAACTTAATATATGTATGGATTTAATCCTGCCAACAGCATATTGAAAATAACCTCAGATGACATTTGTGTATATTTGTCTCATTCTCTATCTCCATAAACAAACAAACAAACAAACAGTCTTAGTAAATTTAATTAAGGCTGATTACAATCAAACACTGACAGCTTATGACCTTTATTATGTTACTATCCAACACAGAGTTGTTAACATTTCTATATATAGTGTGAAAGGGACAAAGTTGAACACATTTGTTTGGCTGTTATTTGTTGTAATAGTTTTTTGTCTGATTTGAATATGTCCTAGTTGTGGAAAAACGTCTAATGAAATCACTAAAATAGGAATGAGTCCTCTAGGCAACAGAGTAGTACGTACATGCACTTTCACCAGCAACTTCTTTGCCAGCCTTCACTCTGCCATGCCTACGCGGTTGACTCCTGCACTCCAGCAGATCGGTGGCAGAGGTCCAGAATCACTTAGATCATTTTACCCGGGGCGCAAAGGGGGCAGAGAGGAGCCAGTGACCCTGCACTCGTCAGGCAGGGCTTTACGCCTCACTGACTTCCCTGGTGTGACATTTCTCCTGTATTTGCCCCCTCGCAGTGCCTCCCTGCGTAACCACCACTGCAGTGCAGAAAAGATCATTGTCTGTAGAGATATCAATCAAATGAACAACATCTGGGGTCAACCTGCTGTCAGTGCTCCCTCTCAGCTCTCATGTAAAGTGACAATAATGACAGAATGTCAGAAACGTTGGAGTCAGTTAACACGATACGACGCTCTGAAACCCAGTTTTCTTAAAACTGAGACATTGTACCTGTTTGCCCCCACTGCTCTTCACAAGAGCCTAACACATTTAGCTTCTCTCAACATGAGGTGTGTGTGTGTCTGTGTGTGTGTTTAAGCCACCTCCAAACCCTCGCCTGTAACAAACACACCCCCTGCCATGGGTCATGCAGTGGTCATGACATTATTAAGAGATCAATTGTGCCTTAAAACACTGTCTCAACTCCATGAGGAGCAGACAGTGTTTTAATATCTGTTTAAAGTGCTTGAAAGAAAATTATGTAATAATACATTACAGCTTACTGATACACATGTATAGTATAGTATAGTATAGTACATTATAGTATAGTTTAGTATAGTACATGTATGATATAGTATAGTAAAGTATAGTATATATAGTATAGCAAAGTATAGTATAGTATATAATAGTAAAGTATAGTATAGTATAGTATAGTAAAGTATAGCATAGTATAGTACATTATAGTAAAGCATAGTGTAGTATAGTATAGTAAAGTATAGTGTATACAAAGTATATATAGTATTGTATATTATAGTAAAGTAAAGTATAGTAAAGTATAGTGTATATATAGTATAGTATATATAGTATCGTAAAGGATAGTATAGTGAAGTATAGTATATTATAGTAAAGTATAGGGTATATATATTATATTATAGTATATTATAGTAAAGTATAGTATTGTATAATATATATAGTATAGCGAAGTATAGAATATATGTATATATTATAGTATAGTGTAGTAAAGTATAGTATAGTATAGTATTGTATAGTATATATAGTATAGTATAGTATTGTATAGTATATAATAGTAAAGTATAGGGTATATATATTATATTATAGTATATTATAGTAAAGTATAGTATTGTATAATATATATAGTATAGTGAAGTATAGAATATATGTATATATTATAGTATAGTATAGTGTAGTAAAGTATAGTATAGTATTGTACAGTATATATAGTATAGTATAGTATTGTACAGCATATATAGTATAGTAAAGTATAGTATTGTATAGTATAGTATATATAGTATAGTATAGTATTGTACAGCATATATAGTATAGTATAGTATAGTATTGTATAGTATATATAGTATAGTATAGTATTGTACAGCATATATAGTATAGTATAGTATAGTATAGTATAGTATTGTACACTATATATAGTATAGTATAGTATAGTATAGTATAGTACACTATATATAGTATAGTATAGTATAGTATATATAGTATAGTATAGTATAGTATTGTACAGCATATATAGTATAGTATAGTATTGTATAGTATATATAGTATAGTATAGTATAGTATAGTATTGTACACTATATATAGTATAGTATAGTATAGTATAGTATAGTATTGTATTGTATAGTATATATAGTATAGTATAGTATAGTATTGTATTGTTTAGTATATATAGTATGGTATAGTATTGTACACTATATATAGTATAGTATAGTATAGTATTGTATAGTATATATAGTATAGTATAGTATAGTATTGTATTGTATTGTTTAGTATATATAGTATGGTATAGTATTGTACACTATATATAGTATAGTATAGTATAGTATTGTATAGTATATATAGTATAGTATAGTATAGTATTGTATTGTTTAGTATATATAGTATGGTATAGTTTTTTTGTCCGTTTTTTCTTGGTCAAGTGTTTTGAATATTCAGAAGAAAATCTGTGCTTCTATTTATGTCTTGCATCTCACTGGTAGACACAGATTTTCAGGCTGCCTGTCATTTTTACATGAATGTTAACATCCATGTTCAGTGCAGGTAATGACATTCTGTAGTAAAGCAGAAATAGCAGGACGTCCTTCTAGCCATAAACTACTGTCAGGGGAGTTGGGTACAGGGTTAGGAAGGTAAAGCGAGGACACGCTGTGCTGGGATCAACACGTGTCTCCAAAAGCCTGGAGGTTCCACAACAATCTGTTCCAGTTGGTTCACTCTTGTGCTGTGACCTCAATTTTTGACTGCTGTTGGAGCTTCCTTGCACTCTGGTTTAACACAAGAACCGTACAGACACCCGCCCAGGCGAGGGAGGGGGCAGAGTGGAGGAGCTGCTTGTATATCACACAGTGAAACTGAGGAGGAACATTTAAATTAACATCCGCTCATCCTGGGTTGCAAGAGCATCTCCTACTTGGCAATCTTGTGAAATGACACTTTCAACTGGGGTCAATTGGACCCCTGCCTCTGGATTTCAGGCGGCTTCGGTGCCGAGGGGGTAATCAAGGGCCGCAGATACAATTAGAGTAACAGGCTTTCACACAATAGTTCAAGCAGTGCAGCTCAGCATTTGAGCAACACTAGGGGTCAGTGGCAGTCTATGCAATCATGTAATGAAGAGACACTTTTCCAACATGTACACACACCATCACGTTAAGCTCTGATCACACCGAGCAATTTGTAGCAGCTAGCTAAAGGAGGCAGAGGATGCATTTACACAGCTCTTCAGCGACGAGAGTGAATCTGTAGCCCTTATATGCAGAGGACTGTGATTGTATTTGCTACAGAGCAATTGCTGCAAAAGGTTGATTATTAGACTATAGAGCACAGGCAGCACTCGCATTTTAAACCTGCAACTCGTCCGGGGTTGTGGGTTCTTAGTGCACTTCATTACTTTCTCCACTCTACAACAAAACATCTCAGCAGCAGTGACACGGTGGTCGAGTAATTATCTAATTGTTCAAGCCATGTCTTTCTTTGATTTATGGTCTTGGATCAGTGGCTGACCTGATTTATAACAAGGTTCCCCCACTTGTGAAAATATGAACCTGAATTATGTGGCACCAGTCCAATTATTTCTTTGTTCGGCTGAGGCTCCTGTCAGCATTGACTGTTTGCATCACAAATAGCTGGCGTTGATGCTTTCACCTAATAACAATAATAAGATCCATCATTTTAGATTGGCTCAATCACACCTCCCACCACGTTGCCTTCTTCATCTATCACTGAAGAGATGCACCCTTATCCCTAAAGATTGTAATCAGACACTTTGCTTTAATGGATTACAGGCAGTTCATCAAATTGGAGTTTTCACCACGGCGTTTATCAATTTCACACTTGCCAAGGGCAGTGTATGATACGATGGTCACTCTGATAATAATGTGTCTGCAAAACCACAAGAGCAGCAGCTGGATGCAGCAACGTGACTGCTTCTCCCATTAATCCAGTAGGCCTCCCATTATCAAGTTCAGGCCACAAAGTCAAGAAACGGGCCACTAAATGGAGCAGGTTGCTTGGCACAAGGACAAAGTTGACAGAAAACATAAGGCCCCCACGCACTGTCTGGACAGCGGGAGGCCTTGAAGAATAGACCCAGCCACCAAACATCCACTATCCAGATGAGCTGCCCCCTTCAAATTAGCACCGAGCATGGAGACTGCTTCTGGTGTCTGATGAAAAGATGCACGGCTGCCACTATTTGTGCCGCTAAGGCATTCATCAAATTAATTACTGGTGGATCCAAGCACCTCTCTGATACCTCTTTATTTTGAGTCCAGTAAATGGGGACTCAGACTAGCGCTGACAGAGAGGCCTAATACACCCAGTGTTTCGCTGCACATAATTAATTGAAATCTTTGCTAGCTTGACAAATTGGAATGATGAATCTATCTTCTATGAATAGCTTAAGAAAAAAATGCATAATCAGTCAAAAGCATACAGTAGAAGCAACATCTAGCGCTCTCTGTCTCATTCACTCGCTCTCTGTCTCTCTCTTGCTCTCTGCAGCGTGGTACGATCCATTAGGCTGATAAAGCATTGCTTGTTGAGAAGACTTTCCTTCCTTTCACAACCTCGATTGATAACTTTGACTTCTTACTTTAATAGAATGGTCAAGGTGGAGAGTTCCTTTGTATAGTTCAATAGAATAGGGAGGACATAAATCTAACTCAGTGTTCTTCCGCACGAGAAGCAGATGTACAAATCTATCACATTCCAAAAGAACAAATGTCTAAATCAATATAAATAAAACAAACACCACCAACAGAGTGGTTGTAATGAATATAATTAATATTTATTGCAGATAAATAACAGTTTTGAGATCAAATCACTGCAGCACACGCAGTAGAATCCTCATCTGCCTGTAGATGCTGAGCAGAGCTTGATCGTTTCCTGCTGATTGTCTTTTCCAAATGTGACTTTACTGTTTTAAGTTCATGCTCAGTGATTTTATTGTGTTGTTCTGACATACATCAGCCACCTGCACCGAACAGTACAGGTGACAAAATTAAATAAATTACTTTATAAGCTAAAGAAATAAAATATATGTTCAGGAACTGGTGGAGGCCAAAACATTAACATTTATGATTAATATTTACTTTTTACAGTTCGCTTTGGTCCAGGTGCAATATGTTCAAACATTTCAAGGGTATCGTAAGAGTGGTAGTAGGCACTGGAGGAAACAGAGAACATGCTAACAATTCTGTGTGTGTGTTTGTTGTGCACACTTGTGGGAGTGTGTATGGACTGAGAATACACTGAATGTGAAGGTTGCCGCTGTGAAGGACATATCTTGTCTATGGTAAGTAGTCATCCCTAATAGGTTTGGTTTGGATGTGAAATATTGGTGTGCCAAGTCAGGATGTGACATTAGTGCTGTCTCTAGGGAAAACTGCAGACTGATCTCAATTCAGCAGGAACCAAGACAGGATAGGGGGCTAAATAAAGGCCTGGATAAATGAACGTGTACCTAAACCTTACAACTCCTACCTGATCATTTCCCTCCACCTTTTACAGTGTTCGCCTTTGTTGTAAAATTGTGTTATTGGAAAATGGTAATTTTTTTGGAGCATTGATATTTAATTCAATTAAGTCTGGAATAATTTTCATGCTAATGTTTTGAGCAGTTTTCATAATCGGTTTGCTTCATGCATTCTGCTAATTACTCATGAGGACTTCAGTATGATACATTAATTGACTAATACGCTAACATTATTCCATTGGCCATTATGTAATTATTACAATCTCTGAAGTTCTGTGGTCCATTGAGAAGGATGGTCCTCAGTCTACGCTCAATATGCATTAGTCCAAGTCATGTAGCCAAAAACTTTCCATTGTGCCGGTTACTTTCCTTAAAATATTCCAGGGCTCTTGCTTGTTTAGAAATGTCTTGGCCCTGTGATGAAGTGGTTCTTTGATTGAAATCCGTGCCATGGAGTGTGACATGAGCATTTCCTCTCAGTTCTTCTGTTATCAGCTGAGCCTGTGGTGCACAACCTAATCCCTCTTCATCAAAGTGGTGTGGGCAGCAGTCAGCGAGATGTGACCATCAATTAATCACCCACTACCCCCCTGACCACGCTCAGTCCCTGCACAGATGTGAGGCCTCATTGGTTTAAAACACTCACACTGGGAGAGCTGCTGCAGATGTAAGACGGACACAAACTGGCTTTTTCGAAGGGCTTATGTGGACAGTGAAGCTGGCTGATCTCAGGGGGAGGTCAGTGTCACGCCTTCACGCTGACCTACCAGCTCAACCTTAACTGCTTCCGTCTTATGGTCTGCTTTAATAACTTTATCTTTAATTGAAAGGCATGCACAACATTTTTGGTTTTATTGTCAGTGGGCTTCTCTGAGATTAAGACCGGCTAGTGAGCTCATTTACTCAGTTTCACTCGGGGTGTCATGGCTTTCCGGTTAAGCTGCTTTCTGAGAAGCCTCTTGTCTTAGTGGAAATCTTCTGAATATTGGATAAACCAATTTCCCCAAAGCCTCCCCCTCCCCAGCCGTCCGTGCACACACAAGGCAGATAAATCAGTAGCTCGCTCACCTCACTATTCATTAAAACAAAGGTAAATGTCATTCCAAAGTGCATTTTCATTCAGTCCCATGTACTTTAAACTCCAAGTGCACTATATTTTCTGCCACCTAGCAATATAAGATTCCATGTAAATTTAAGCATCTCGAGACCAGTAGCTTAGAGCAGTGCAGAACAGAAGGGTGGCAGAGTTCATAAATGAGTAAGAATCTCCAAATGAGTTTGGTGACCTCTTAAACTCCATGAAATTAATATAAGCAGACATCCTGCACGCTGCAGGCTACTGCAGAGCTGGGGAAGATCACTTAAGCTCTCTGAGTCCCATAAAACTTTTATAAGTTGACTTTCAAGACACATTGTAGCTACTTATTGGTGACGACAGGGAGCAATATGGCAGCAAACAAACCTTTGCTACCTTCACTTAACCCCCAATACAAGAGGAAACGCTGTCATCAAAACATGTAGGATCGCCGCAGGGCTCTGCACAGGAAGCTCGTCACAAAAGATTGAATTTAGCCAGGAAGAAGGCACCAGGCCTGTGACTATGTGACCCTCTCACGTGTGAGAGCCTCTGTTGCTTCTGGGATTGTTATTTTTTACCAGACACATCCCACTTGGCTGCAGGAACATTCCTGTTGTATTATGTTATAGTGTAGAAATGCTGGGCTTTGCAGTTGATTGCTTGTGTCTCTATAGTGCTGTAGTGTCTGCCCTGTGGCGTTTTGTCTGCATCTCGGAGGCAACTATGATTCTAATTTAAACCCTATTAGTTCATGCATCCACCTACTTCATACTGTAGTTTCTAATATGTTTCTATAATATGCAGTCGCAAGAGCAGAAGAGTTGACAGACAAAACTGTGTAAGTGGACAAATGCTGCTAAAATATGCTCCCAGTATTGGCCATTGATCTTCTCAAGGAAAAAAAACACAACTTGCACTTTGGACACAGTATAAACTCTGAGACTCTAATAAGGTTAAGGCGAGTCTACAGCAGATGTACATTGAGGTTTCAGCACCTTCCCACGACAGAGCAGACTACTTCAGAGCATCGAGTGCTGGCGTGGCTCCAAAAAGATGCTACTGTGTGTTTGCTGCAATATGTGTGAAGTTCAGAGTTCATTTGCACAGACTCATGATGTGTCCGCTTTGAGTTTACACATACAGCAGTTGGCCAAAAGTCAGCGCTGCAGCTCAAAGTGCCCACACAAATATTTCCTAGTGTAAATATCCAGAGTAGAAATCTGCATACATTCAAATGTACGGAAGAACTCCTGCAACTTGAACTCAAATTCAAACCAAGGGATCGTCTGTAAGAGTAGAACAAGCTGCAGAGAACAGTCACCGGTGGTATGAGCGGCACACGATACCTTTTCACCAGAAGACGCATAGGAGGCTTTTCTAATTACTTTCTTTAGCCTGGGAGAATAAATGTTAAGCGAGTATGTGTTAAACTACTGTAACTTGCTCCACCCTCATGAATCTCAGTGCCGTTCGTATAAAAACTGCTGTATTAAATCTCCACTGTGCCAGAGTGTCAGTCTCTTAGCAGCAGGTGGGATACTCATCTAAATATGCCTCTGGAAATTAGGAGGAAAGAAATGTCAGTTTAAATATGATCAAGCACAGTGATGCTGTGGGTATTTGCTGGGGGTTATATCATGTTCAGAAGCAGGTTCAGGTTAAGCAGCAGGTTTCTGAGGAAAATGGGCCAGCAAGATAAATGGGGACACCGCAGTGGATTTAATGAGGATGGAATTCACCCATAAGGACTCATACTTAATGAATCTTACCACACCACCAGAGCAGATTCACAATAATAGTTTATTCAAGTTGTGTGTTTGTGACAATTCAACGGTTAGTCCCAAGTTTCTGTATGAATATAGAAACAAATCATTTCTAGGCGCAATACGCAATAGGCACGGACTACGATGAGTCACTGGAGGAAACGAGGTTTGTTGATTTCTTAGCTGTTATTTGGACGTAATGCCCGGCTTCCATAATCGTGCAGGAGGTGATTTCAGCTTTCAGAAGGAGCTTTGTGTCTGTGTGTCTCTATCACAGCTCACCACAAACATACATGCAAAATAAAACAATATAACACATCAGAAAGCAATTTCTTCCATTTATAAGGTGTCACATGGACTGTTCCAAAAAATTGTAGAATTGCCTGGGCCCAGAAATTTTTTTTAGTTTGTTAAGTTAAAATCCTATTCGTGGTAGCTTGGGAAGCAGAGAAGGTGAAAGAAGGAGGAGCTGCTTTCTGGTCCATCCTGACTTAGCTTTAATTTTGTGGCCTGGCAGAGCTCTGTGGTGTGTGTGATACAGTGAGTGTACGATGAGATGAAGCGGGGCCAGAATGCATTCACCTCAGTTACATGCACCATCGGTACTGAAAACGTGTGGGTTCGAAGCTCACCTCCCCTACAGTACGAGTGACTCTGTGTGTGCGCAAGTCTGAGTGAACAAGTGAGTGGAGGAGAGAGAGGGAGCAGGAGAGGGGCAAGCAGACTGCTGGATGCTGCAATCTCCCCTGTGGGCTAATAGATTGGAGATGACATGCTCTCCGTTTTCGTGCTGAATGTTCACTGAACTTTCTGGCAAAAGAGGCTGCCACTAAAGAGGGTTCAACCAGAGGTTAATGTAAACAAACAGCAGAAAATGGAGAGCGAGGGATTATTAAATACAAGGATGACTGACAAATCCCTCATTGCTATTAACCCCCGTGGCCTCCACCTATGCCCCTTGCCACAAATACTGTCTTCCAGTTGTTGTCTTGAGGACCCGGTGTCTGAAGCGCCTGCTTTGCTTGTCTAATATCACTTATTCTGGATTGTGAAGTGACACAAACATGATCTGTGTTTATTTTCCACTGTCCACATTTTTTGTAGTTATGTCTGTCAGATTTCCTTCAGAGTCGTTTGACATCTCACCAGAGGGTCTGTGTAATTAATTATTCACATATGTAAGTGTATATATAAGTAGCTTAAAGGAGTTTGTGAAGCTCTGTTTCCGGAAAAAGCCCAAATGTTGTCCTGAACTGTCCCTCTTTCACATGTATTCAGCCTTCACAGGTGGATGAAGGCTGATGCTGATGTTGTTTAAATTGTATGCTGCCCTCCAGTGGTTTTTTATACACATTGCTCATATCTTTAGATTGTTATGGGAGGAATATAATAAGATAAACAGACATGGTTATGGGAACCTCACTTGGCTTTCAGATGATTATTCTGTTTACATCTGCGTGTGCAGCATTATTTGTAAATGACGTCTGGTTTTAAAACTATAGCATCTTGTTGACAAAATGTAAAAACAACGTATTGAAATTGCGAAACCACACTATCTTGTAAGTAATGAGTTAACTGAAGACTGTGAGTTATTCCTACTGGGATACAGAAATTTATCACTGCCAGCGCTAATGTGCAAGTTTTGTGATGTTAGTCGTGCATTGTTAACAGTGATTGTCATCTAATTAAATCATGGTTCGTCACAAGAGATGCTTTTAATGGCGAGATAAGCGCAGAGAGTCCACTGAAGCATTCCCAGAATCAATAAAGATGTTACAGTCTGGAGTACGAATTGTCTTAAGGTTACACAGGGCAGCTGAATTAATTAACGTTGCAATCTAATATCCCCCGCTGAAACTTTCTGGCCAAACAGCCTTGTGCTGGCTGGTAGATATGTCTAGCTCCAGAGTCTTATTTATTCCTAGCAGGGAAGCTTCGTTAAAGAGCTGCATTTTTAGCAGATTAGACTTTTCTTGCTCCACTACTGTATTCTGGATTCGCCCATTTTGCCCCAGTTCTTGTCTTGCAGCACTTTTATAAATCGTGTCCATTAACCAACTTTGGTGAAAGCTTTTCCGTCACTGCAGGTGGCCTCACCAACCGACTGATGTCTGCTCTATTTGCAATACTGTCATTTCAATCTGCAGGCCCTGGGCAGGTAAAGCAGAATGTCCTTTTTTCTTTTTTGATTAGAAAAACACTTCTGGGGCCACAATTTTGATCCATAAAATGAAGTTCTGCTCTTAGTCCCTAATAGCATATGTCGCGGTCTAAGAAATGACCAGTCAAACACGTTTTGCAACCATGACACACAGGAACACAGCTGGCGTTACACTAGATTAAACCTATTAATACATATTACATATGGACCAGAATGACTGCTGCCAATACGCAGTTACTTTTTAAAGACGTTTTAATGACCTCACCTTTTTAACACAAGTGTAGAAGGGTTGTTATGTGGTGTCGGTCCAACTATGCCGTAGCCGTCCTGCTGACATGTGACTTTGTGAAGCCCTGGGTGCCTTCCACACTGCGCCTTGTGTCAGCAGAGTAACCCAGGGGCTCAACTCAGGGGCTCGGCTCTGGCCACCTAACTGGAAGTCAAATCAGAGGCGCTCAGTTGGCACCTCATGCCTGACTGGCCCACGACCCTGAGGGGCAGGACCCATGTCTGGGTCATGTACAGTCCTGTGACCCACTTACCAACTGATGGAAATATGACAGTCATGTTCGCGAAGCGGCTTCTACTTTACCTTTAGTTTCTCTTCATGGCATGAACTTACTTGCAGTGTCCTCGGATCAAAAGAATTTAATGATGTTTGACACAAGGTCATTTAAGTTGCCCACTAACTTTCGGTTGCACTAAAAATGGAAGTGAATAATATGGGTTCAGATTCACATTGGCTTCTCCCATCCTGAGGTAAATTGTTGTTGTTTACCAAATCCTTTTTTTCTCTTTTATGTATTATAAAAGTGAAATGTCCAAATAGACAGCTTGCCCCAGATTGTCAAAAGTGTTCCTGTCCCCATGTTGACCGAAATGTCCGTGGTTCATTCCACTCTATCTTAAAGATGAAGTGGAATATAAGTTCTAAAATACGAGCAGAGAGAAACGCAGTAAGAAAGTTACATTCGTTTGTCAACAGACAGTGTGCGGCCAGTTTCTGGAGCTAGATTCAGTTCTTCATTTCTGCAGTTGATAGGGGATTTTGTCAGGAATTACATATGCACTGTGATCCCAGCCATGTTCATTAGACCTGACATCTGATCCCCTGCGGGTATGAGGAAGCACACTGCAGGCTGCAAAGTGGTGGAGGGCCACTTGGAGCACATCACCTGCTTCTCTTGTTGTCACCCCTTTACTTGCAGCTGTGAGGCACCACAGGCCTGGTCACTACTCAATGAGCCAGCCCTAATGCACCCCCCCTCCCTTGTGCTCTTAATGGCCTTTACCAACTAAGTGGAAATGTTGGAGCGACTCTGTATATACGTTTTATACTCATGATCAATCTAATCTACATTTTGTGGAATAGAAATGCTTAATAGAATAAACATTTCTTTATTATTATTTTAGGGTTTAGTTTTAATGTACACATCCTTGCTAAAGGGCCACAGTAGTCTAGAATGATCAGGTTGTACAAGGTGATAATGCTGGTAATGGGTGAAAAGCGCACTGCCCCTCCAGCTAAATTTCCTAAGACAGAACGAACTCTGGTCTCTCCATGTGCGATGGGGTCTATTAGCTCACCGACATGCTACACACTATGGCATTTGAGTCTGTTACAGTGGCAAACTGCCTCGTTACCCTTGTGCCTTGTTGTGCAGCCTAACCAATTACTTTTGATCTTAAGAGGACATGACATTTGTAGGTTTTGCACTCTGAAATGACTGCACATGTTAAAAGATGCATCATGCCTTTTCCCTTGCAAATAATTTATAGCTCTCACCCCCCAGGGTTTACTCTTTGAATTTAAAGGTACAAGCTATAAAGATAGTTGTTATAGCAGCTTTTAAAAATGTCAAATTTGGAATTTGTTACACTGCATTGAAAAATATGTAGATTCTTAGAAGGGAAAAAAATATGGTAAAAAAATCAGAATTTGCTTTAAGGGAACTGACGTTTTCACTATCAACTGTGATATTAAAATATTGAGTAATAAAGCATTTTCCCCACGTTTCTCTGACTATAACATTAAAACATGGATTGTTACAACTACTTCTGTGTTTGGAAACAAACAAAATAAAAACAAATGCAAATACCTTTTCAGGTCTGTCAACAAGCTGCATGTGTTCATCTTGTTTCATGTGGCTAACTGGTAATGGCTGATATGATGTATGACATGTCATGTTTTGTGTTATTAGCTATACTGAACGCCTGAGGTTCAGATATAGTTTATGCTTATTCAGCTATTTGAATTGTTGCCTTTCACGTTCACGTTTGCTATGATAGAATGGCAGAAACGCAAGGACTCTGCGCAGAGGATTGTTTAAAACACAAGGTAAAAAACAATGATATAACTGAACATGAAAGAATGGAGGAACTGTGGTTGTGTATTTCCAGAGAAGCCTGTTATTTTAATTCTCCAAGACAAATCACACCATTGTAAAGTGTGATTTATATGCAGAAAAGCAATGTTGAATCGTTTCTAACTAATCATTTGTTTAGGGGTGTTTGGTCTTTCCTGCCTCCCTCCTCACCAACTTGTCATGGACCAGGGATGATCGTGTTAAAGCGTCTTCTCCGCTGCAGCTGGGGGCTGTCATGATATAGCAGATTACACACATCGAAAATTAGAGGTGGGTGAGGGGAAGGCGGGCTGGTTGGAAACGCATTCCTGTTCTCTAATTCTCTTGCTGAATACATGTGTTACCTCTGTGGCAATTTGTCAAACACAACACTGCATGCTTGAGGAATCAAGTGCCCCCTGGTGGTAATGTAATGGACCAGAAAAATAGATTTTGATTGTTCAAATTGGATGTACAATCAGCCAAGGGCACTCTACATCCATTTGAGCAATAATTTGCACTGAAAGAAACAAGTTGTACAGTCATTTATGCAAACCTCAAACAATGTTGTGTTTTCTGTATCAGCAAAGATCAAAACTGTTTTATTATGGGTTGGTTTTAGAGAAATACTGGGAGAAAGAAAAGACAGTTGTTAGGTTGTCATAGTTTTCTGGTTTATTTTTAAAGCCTCGCCACAAATACTCCGATTTATATTCACATTGTTGTGATGTCTTGGCCCGGGTGAGTAACCCACGGGCCCAGTGTGCACACAGTCACGTGGGAGATATAAACAAGGGGCATGAGGGAGTGTCCAGCCAGATGGTTTTTAGCATTTATGTTTCTGCAGGGAGGTCACCAAATGAAAGAGAGCCAGGGCAGGACGTTTAATCCCATCAGCACAACTGCATTCCTATAATGAGAAATTAATAACATGAGCATGCTTTTAGATTAAACAGAGCAGTTAGGACCATTAGATCGTTTTCATTGCTGGCATTAGGGCAGCGGATCAGTTTTTTTCCCCTGTATAATCCAACAAAGTAGGTCAGTGTCTATTGAGTATTAGTGCTGTGGCTGTGATCCTGTTGTTTCAGCTCCAGGACATGGTATTAACCCCAGAGACAGCTAAACTGAATAGGGCAGAGGTTGTTGGAAGGGTAGGTGGGGGGTAGGACTTCAGTGCCCATGGACACGGATGTTAAGTGTGGATAGTGCTTGTAAACCTCTAACAGGTCCTGACACTCGGCTCTTGCTTATTCTCAGAGTGTGTCTGCTTCACTTCAGCATCAACAACCTGTTACTGTACTTGCCACACTGACCCTTCACTTTCTCGCTTTAGCTTAATCAGCGTCGCACTGTGCCCACGGACGTTCACCTGGTCATTTATGTTGTCGTTTATAAATACTGTAGGTGACGTCTGCTAGACAGCGAGAGGTGGACACATAACGAACATGGGTTTCAGTGTTGCTCATGCGGTTCTGAAAAACTTGTACCACTTACACAAGGTCTCGCAACTTGGTGATCCCATCCACAGCTGGCCAGCAAGGAGTAATCTGTGGGCAAGCAGAAGGCCCATTTAAGATCAGTGTCCTTAATAACCACACCCAGGACCTCACACCCTATGAGATGATGAGGGGGGAGTCACAGATCCTGCCAGATTAGTGCAGCTTGTTTTGCTCTGGTGGTTGAAGTCACACACAGTGGAAGCCAGTATCTTTTGACAGATGAAGAGTGAGTGGCAGGGGAACACAGCGCATCTCCTGTCATGTGCTGTAGTGATCAGTGTACGATATGACAGATGAACCATGGAGATAAATATCTTTTAAGAACCACTCTTGACTCAAAGCACTGTGTTTTCCCCAGCGAAATATCTACACCCTATATAGATACGTCATTCTGTTGCACACTACTAATTGTCTGTGGCTGTTGTAGCAAGTGAATTTCTCCACTGTGGGATCAATAAAGAATTATCTTATCTCGCCTATAAGACAGTTTTGAAATCGCCTGTGCCGATAGATGCCACCCATTTCAGCAGAGAAAGCAGAGGGGTGAGGACTACTTTGCTCAGCTCTTGTCGTCACAGAAGAACCTAAAGCCAGTGATAGCGCATCTGAAGCAAAATATGATGTCATTAAAAGTGACAGCAGCTGCTAAGTCTGTCCTTGTGCACAGTATCAGTAGTTCCGCTGGCACTTCTTAAAGAGCCATCCACCCTTGTACACCTACACAGTGCCTTTTGTGAATGTGCTCTGGCGCTGCAGGATCGCCTGACCCTACCAATGTTTCTTGGAATCATGAAGATGGATAGCAGCACCGCAAATGTTCGCAGATCATTTTTTTGTAGTTAGCACATATAGCTTCGTCTTGCAGTTAGCCCATTATATCTGGTGACGAATTCACACAGAGGATGTCATGACCCGATTAGCCCCATTGCCACGAATGCAGTCAAAGCTGGCCGTGGCTGAATCCCAAGTGAACTGTGATGTGCTGTTAGTGTGACCTAAATAGGATAGTTTGGCACATTTACCTCAGTTGACCCACACGGAGACCTGAGACAGAAGAGGATGTGAGAGAGCGCAGAGGAGACAAGGTTGAGATGAAAGGAGGGAGAGTGTGTGAAACCAAGATACAGTAGAGAGGACTCCATACATCCACACAGCAAGTGATGCTGTCAAGAAGACAATGTTTGTTAAAAGCTGCTTTTCAAAATCTCAATATTTCATTATTTCAATATTCATTCAGGTGTATGTCATTATTATAAACTTGACCCTGTACTATTAAGGAAGTACTATTGTGTAAATGCAAAGCATGGATTCATTCATTTACAACTTACACCAGGAGTGTTAAGAGTATGATTCATAAGCATTGACGCACCTTAATAGAATAAGATTTAACTGGAAAGCTGCACGTCCTAATGTTTTTCTGATGCATTGTTCTGCTAAAATGTGCCTGTTTTCATACATTCTTTTCGCTTGATTTGGAAAGTTTCACCAAAACCAAACTGAGGGAAATAAGACGTTCATCACTTAATCCTAAGTGTGAAAGCTTTCAGGCTTTTGTATTAGCAGAGTTTGTGTGAGGCTCTGTGTTTTTGTTGGCTGTAACTTTAGTGGTAAAGAAACTCAGTCTCATCCAGTCCTTCCCTAATCCCATCCTACTCTGATGTTTCACTTTAGAGCCACAGTTTTCTGCTCATGAAAAGGATGCAGACAAAGTAGGATAAGCAGGTCTGTATAGATTTTCCCAGACAACTGACTATTTCTGATTTGTGTGTGAGTTAATTGCTCGGCCGGCTAAGCTCTCTGCCATTCAGGTCAGTGACCTCAGCTCTGGATAATCTTACTCTCTTCTTTTTGAGAAGTGCAGCAGGTGACACATTAAAACTGCCCGATTCTCTAAGACACAGAAAAACAGCCACTTTCAGAGTCACAGCATAAACTTAGTTTTACACTGATAACGTTACTTTGTGTTACCTAAATCTGTTAAATCAGACCATACTGTACTCATACCGTGTACTGTAATCCATGATGACAGACAGTGGGTGCTGCAAACAATGTTAGTAAAACCGGTGCTGGGGGCACAAGGGCAGTGAACCATGGATCACAAGTAGCCTTGATCCTGTAGAGGGCAGTGAAGACACATGGCACAGTGCTAACCTTGGTTCTGTCCTGTCCTCTCCCAGCTGTTTATGTAACGTTCTCAGCGCGTCTAACAGGAACACGCCACATACATGCAGCGGTGACATGTAATAAATGAAATATTTATGGAGCCATTGATCTGCAGCGTGAAACTGCCAGTGATTATCCCGGTAGTTGGCGAACTCTTTAAGACAGAAGCACACGCTTTGTGTTTTCGCTGTGTTGACCTTATGTGTGTTATACGAATGTAAACTGGCTATTTACGCTGTGATTGTAGTAAAGCTGACTCTACCACTGACCATCAAGATTGAAAGTAATGTATTGGGTTTGAGTATTGTTCAAAGGGCTGCTCTGATTATACAGCAGTTACTTCTACAAAGTTGGAGAATTCACTTATTTTCATTTTTAATTCAGTTTGGAGTAAAAAACATTGTGGCAAGTACTTGATCTTTATTTAAAGTTGCTGTTAATGTTACTGTTCTTTACAACTGATGTATCAGAAACGTCCACATTATCAACATCTTCTGTGGTAAATTACCACTGGTGCAATCAGCATACTACATATTTCTAACTCTTCACCAGTCACAAGTTTAGCTCAGCTCTTTGTCTGGTCCTGCTGTCAACCTGTGTCAGGCTTTACATGGAGGGGTTGGGGATTTTAACACTCACTGATACAGCTGCAGTCAAGGCTGCTGAAACTTTCAGTAGTACCACACACGTAGTAATAATTTGTTTTTAACAAAACGTGCCCTGCTTCGTTTCTTTTTATCATAATGAGTCCATTGCAACCAAAGATTTAAAATGTAGGAACTGCATCTCAGCTTTAATCCAAAATGATCTTTCTGTAGTCTTCTCCAGTTTCCTAACCACAGTCCACCAGCTCACGCTGCAAAGCACTTCATGGCTGCAGTGAAAATATGAGGTCTTAGTAGGCACTGCACAGGAAGACAAACAATTCCACCAGCTTACTAGGCTGTGCACGATGCTTGGTCACTTATGTCAGATGATTATTACATGGTACTCTGAGACAGAAGGCCCCAGGATCAAATCCTCCTTGGCGCTTTGGGCTATCGGAGTGCAGATTCTCATCCAGCATAATGTAGAGGATTTAGGCGAGTAATGCCTGTGGTGGCACATCATGGCACATACAGCGAATTGTTCCCAACCTGGCTGTGTTTTTGAAAAGGTAAGCAAAGCAGCTGAACCGAATAACATCATGTATGTTCACATCTACAGGCTTACAATACTTTATTGTAAATGGTAGATCAATACACAACCAGGTTATTTCATTAACCCTTGACATGTATAAAATATGACTTTAGCTTTAACTTGACTTTGCTCTTTCCAATTATCTTGTTACTTTATTTATTTACCCAGCTTTGTCAGTTTTACAATGCATTTAAATTGTTGATTTTCTTACGCAGTGGGATCTCCTTCATCATATCCTCCCATTAACCTGGGTATCACTGCTCCAAAAGGGATGTCTAGTGTCACATTATAAACAGTTGAAGGTAAAAGATAGGAGACAAGCCTGGGTCATCGTGGCAATCTTCCAAACAGCTTTTAAAGAGTGTTTCACAATTGATAAACAACCATGCCTGTAATTAATATTGTGCATTCATGGTAAAAGGCATTCTGCATAATTACTCCACTGTCTCCTCCAGAAATATGCACATTCAGTGTTATTATAAAGCACACCAGTATATCATATTAAGTCATAAATAATGTGCCAGTAGAATTAATTAATTTTATACACACCCCTCCTCCTTGTGTGGTACTTTACATTTAACTATGTCAGCAGTTATTGATGCACTCTTTAAACAATGACATTTCATATGGAGCTGTGGTGTGAGGCGCTCGTGTTGTTGGGTAAAATGTGACGGACAACACGAGGAGTCCAATGAATTGGTTCAGCATTTCTGATGCTTTCTGATGTGAAGTCTTTATGCAGAAAACATGTAGAAACTGTCTTCAATCACATTGATGCATCGTTACTATCAGCTTTAAATGATGAAATTTTGCTTGGCGGCTTCAGCGTTGGTTGGGGTAGCTGGTCTCAGCAGGGTAGTGCTAAATTGATGTATTAAGTGGCTGTTTGCTGACTCTAAACCTCAATCAACTAATTAGCCAATTAGTCAATGTACGACAAGTGATACTGTATATATTGTTCTAAATGCTAAGTTATTACTTTTGACAGAATATAAACGGCTTGATACGATAGGTCTTACGAAGATATGCTTGCATGTCTGTAATAAGTGCATGTTGAATAAGAATTATGGAATATTTTCTTTTTTCCTTATTTTAAAGAGAGATGCCTCTTTAGTGCATCTGCACCACAAAGATGGAGGGGACAAAAAAAACAGACCTCATTTTAGCAAAGATCTGTTTATTTACTGTAGATGATTCCCTGCCAGTATAAGACTTCATCTGAATAACAACCGTTTGTTTCACTCAAGAAGCAAAAAGGAACGACACACTACAATGTAAAGAAAAGAACATGCATAAAAATGTCCATGTAACCTCTGACATGATTTTCTATCTATATTCTGTCTAATTCCTGTTCTGCATTCTACCGTCTCAGCCAGAACAGCTGACCTGAGGCAGGACCACTTACTGTATGAGTGAACCCAAAATACTGAGCTTATTTTTTCATCTTTTGAACTGAGGGTACATATGTAGCGTATCTCTAACCAGATTTTATTGTTTATCTGCGGTTATGTTTGGTTATGTTCTAATAACAGTTCCATGAATCCATTAGATGCATTCTAGTAGATTAACATGTGAATATGAGGGCTTTCAAGATCGCATGGCAGCAGTTTTGTAGTTACTATTCTCTTGTCAGGTTTCCTTTTTTGATAAATACGAGATGTTGTCTTTGATGGCTGCTCAACAAAGAGAGAGCTGTCTTCAGCTGTAACCTCTCTGCACCAGAATCTGGAACATGACACATGTCAGGCTGTGATAAATGGTGCAGAGTCTCAGTAATTTCACCAGGAATGCCCTTGAGATGCCCAAAACCCCAATCGCAAATGCTATTGTTGAATTAAACCATAAAAAGAAATCCTTCCCCCTTGACATGATAGGAACTATGTTGAAAATTGAAGGTTTTTTCAGTCTCTAGGATTTTGCTGTGGTTTTTTTTGTGGCTTTTTTGTAATATAGTGTTTGTATTCTTGTCCGCATGTATAATTTATTTTACAGAGGATCTTGCAGAGGATATATATATTCACTATTATACCATAGATCTACAGACACATGCACTGCAAATATCTATTACAGTATATTTAAACAACATTTCCAAGCTAATTACAAAACACATTCCCACAAAGCGTAAACCTGAATGTGCTTATATCCTATAATAAATACATGCGTTAATAATGTCCCACCCTAGATGCAGCTGTTGTCTGCTAGCGCACCTACAGTACTAGTTACAGTAAGAGACTTTTCAGCAACTGGACTGAGATGAATTCATTTTGTATTTTTTATTTCATATAGTTATTAGGAGATTGCGACGTGGTTGTTGTGAGAGATATTCATTACATACAATGGGTTTGTCATTTTACAATGCTCATCCCCAGAAGCAGATTTGACTAAGACACCTGGTGGTGACACCTGCCTGTTATAGAATACATGGAAGTAACACAAAAGACTTTAGGTATTGTCACACAGGCTACTCAAACACGTAGTTTTACAGTTGCTGGTTAAATGGACAAGATATTATTTGTATATGTTTTATGTTCTCAAGTTTTCTGTCCATCTGTTCTTGTGAATGTAAAATTGGAATGGAACCATGGTGAAATGTTTTCAGATTTGGCACCAGCGTCGATTTGGACTCAAGGATGTTAACTGCAAGGTCCAAGGTCAGGGCTGTGAGACCTGTCCCATTCTCCTCAATGCAATATCAAACACCTTGAGGGACTTTCATTACATCTGGCACAAGGACTCGTGGAAAGATTAGAATAACAGTGTGGACGAAAATAGAAATAATCCTGCAAGTTGTTGTTGAAGTTAGTTCTAGTTGTGACGTCAATTATCACCAATGCAACAAATCCATGCATGTATTTGTGTGCATGTGTATTCATAAAAATCCACGACCACGACCTAACAGCATACTGTATGTGTGCTCAGCAAATGCATGCTCATGGAGCATTGAAACAATCGAACTTTATTAAGCATTGATAGCGTAGATGAGGAACAGGCCGTAACAAATAGTTTCCACATCCCATTCCCTGTGGAGGCTGATCTGTAAAAATAACGAAAGGGAAAAAAGCAGACTTATTGCCACTGGTATCTTGCTCAGGCTCATTGAACATTCTTGCGTGCGGTGATTTGCCCAGCAATTAATCCAAAAACTGTGGCTAACTACCCTCTGTGATATCCTCACCATCGTTTGACAAATAGAACAGGGGAATCTTAATTAGAGGGGAATGTGCTGCAGATGTATTAGAGTAGCGATGGGAAAACAGATGAGGCCATCACGCCACTCAGCAGGGAGCTGAGGAGCCCGGTCCCCCATTGCTGTGTCCTATCCATAATGCCGTGAGTATGCCACATGCTTCTGCTGTCATCTGCAAAGTGCCAGTGGGGCCCCCAGGGGTCAACAAGGTCTTTGCTATCCAGCACTTGAGTTCAGCCAGACAGAGCTGCACTCATTGACTTACTTAGAAAACCATGGCACTGAGCCTAAAAACCTGTCTCCTATTAGAATTTAGAGTGAGCAATCTAAATCCACGTTACTAGTTCTTTTGTTGGGTGCACAACGTAAGAGTTACTAGAGCCAACATTTCACAGCAAAGTTAACTGGATCTTTAAAGTAAATAGATGTGAACCGATATAATAAATCATGCAACCATGTCCTCATAGCTGTGCCTTGAGTCCCGACCCTGGGACTGCTCCTTTTTATTTATTTTTTAACTTTCAGTGTTGGTCATTGAGGTTCCGTTTTGAAAAATAGCTGCAGTTTGACTATGCCTGTTCAGCTGGCTGCCTTCAATTTTATACCTGCAAAGTTTCAATCTAGGCCTCCCTGCGTCCTTTAACATTCGGTGCCCGCGCAAACACCCTCCCCCACCCTCTTCTCCCTTTTCTAGGATTACTGGTAGAGACTGCACTTGTACTGTTATTTTCAACCTTAGTGGACAGGGCTTCTGTATGTATTCTGGAAATACTTCAAAGAAAAGCAAAAAGGCAGCAATTTTCTGCTTGAATATCCCTCTGACTAAATCCATTGATCATCCTTGGGGTTCCTGAGAGAGAGGGAGTGAGATGGAGAGCCATGTTTTATCCTCTAATAACTCCTACCTTCACCCCTTCCTGCCTCTGTGTTGTTGTGTTGTTGTTGGTCACACTTCTGCTCTATTCCTTGGAGAGCCGCTCAGATTGAAGTTATTTTATGCTTCGTCTCCCCGAGCCCCAATTTGAAAACTTGTGTGTGTCAGTTTTCACACGCACCTATCATACAGCAGGAACCACCGCAGAGTTTTGCCTCTATTTTGTGAATGCATCTTGTGGGGTGTTTTGCATTTGGTGACAAATAGGTCAAGGAAACACGACTAGTTTATTTGTTTTAAAATCCTTTCATTGCTTCGGTACTGCTTTAGTTTAGCTTTTCATACATTTTTGGCAGGTGTTCTAGTCAAGACTGGGCCATGGCCGATGTTTTGCCTTATTTCCAGGGCCTGGTATTTATTTTTCTCGTGGTTAGAAGATGATTTTGTAAATACTTTAGAAAATAGGAGTGAGTGTTGTCGAACTGGATGTTTTACGTGGCTGTATCGATTGGTAGTTTATCTCTGCGACTCGCTTGAGTTACAGACCTGCACTACCCAGGCGTCTTTTGTCAAGGCCACTCAATCATAATCAGTAACAACAAGCAGTGTACTGTATGTTATTATTATCATTACTGTACTGTAGCCCTGTGGCCCAGACAAACAAGCTATGCCACGTTCTGCAGTTCTTACCGTTGCTAAACACAGATGTTGACATTCAGAGACAGTCGCCTCACTGTAAAAGCGCCTGCACAGCTTCACAACTGGAAGCAGCTTAGTGTAAACACAGCATTGTCTAACCCTAACCCACTGAGAAGCTCCACTGTGGTTGTTGGGGGTTAAGGTTTCTGCTCAAGGGCATCTCAGTGGTGGTAATAAGGGAGGGGCAGGCGCTGCTCTTTCACTTTCTTCACGTAGGGTTATCGTGTTGGTCATTGGATCGAACAGGAGAACTTCCTTTCACAAGCCTGCTTCTTTAACCTTTAGCTGAAATGATACGTTCAGCCTTAGCATAGCTGCAAGTGTGTGGGAGCCCTGCTGTCTTTGGACTGTAGCAAGCTCACTCATCCATTGGTCCAGTAACAGTGTGCATCCTGCAGACTTCAGTCTCTCCGGTTACTGTATTTTGCATCTGCTTTTGAAAATATTGCAACCATTCTCACTTGACCTTACTTGAAAATGTTCATGCATAATTTGCCATATTGTGGTAAAGCTGTTATCTAGGATACAGTTTGCTTCAATAAGCCACTAATGATGTGTATTCCTGCTTGTGTTTCTAGGAAGTACCCGCATGTATAAGGTCTACTGGTCAAGGTGGTTGGTGTTTGCGTCACATATGAACTCTGTGCCATGTGGGTCAAACCGGTGTGGGACGCTTTCAGATACCTCTCTTCACCTGCCAGCATCTTCCATCGCTGGCAGACTCAATAAACTCCTGCTAATTGGAAGGTGATGACAGACCAGCCAGGCTCAATTTAGTGCAGTTTGAAGACAACCCATTCACTTTTCCTCTGTGACCTGGGTCAGTCCTAATGTTAGAAAACAGTTCTTTCAGCCACCCCTAAGCACACATCTGGCATCTGATGTCTCCACTGTGTGAACATTGAATCACCTCAAAAACAGAAATGACTGAACTAAATGTTATGCATTCTCTATAACAGTGCAGGAATAATAACCTCACTGCTTACTGCACGGTGCCTTTGCCTTCTTTCTGTGTTATCAACAGCATTTCGCCTTGTCTACGATGTGTAAAGCAAAAGTATTTCTATTCTATACTATTAATACAATCCAGCCTCATTAATCTGGGCTTTTAATCTTTTGTTCTTTCTAAAATTAAATCCAATAACAATTAAACACAGCCAGATTGTCACTGGATGGAGGAATTGAAGTGTTATAGCTCAGGCCAATAAATTGATGCTACTGTACACTTAACATGACATCATGTAGTAGGCCCGTTAATACAATGGACCCATATCATTTATGCCATGATATAAACTTTGTGTTCTACTGCTTGATTGCTGGAGCCCAAGTCTTGACACTTGTGATGTACTCTGCCAAGAACATTAAGTATCTGAAAGTGATAAAGCTTCAATTTACTAGACCATTAGACTAATTACTCCAATAATTAAGTAACTACTTGATTAGAACTAATGGGTACCTAATTATCCAGGAAGAAAGGATCAGGTGGTAATTAATAGAGTCAAGCTGATGTCTTCTGACTTACCAATGCAGATTACCAAACATAAGGGACTGACACTGGTGGGACAAAAAGGGAGGGGAAGTAAATGCCATCTGAGTGTTTACCTAGCCCCCTGTAGCTAAGGCAAACAGTTTACTATCATTTCACATGAGTGGAGTATTAATGATGGTTCATGTAACAAGAACCTGTCAGTACATTATACATGGTGAAGGTTGGTCTGATTTACCTTTGAACAGAGGTTGATCTGATATTGATACTGATTAGAGAGAAAGGAGTTTACGAAGAACTTGACATAAATACTTCTAACGGATGGATGGACATTTGTTTTCAGCTCTGCAGCGCCTCTTTATTTGTGCGTTACTGTGTGTGTGGATGGGACGGATACTATACACGCGGAGCTGCACACACTGAAGCGAGAAATGGTTCACATTTGATTTTAATCACATTTCACAGACACATAGAAAGATGAATAGAGATAAATCTAAAATTTATAGAATTCTACAATTTGCATAAAGTGTATTATCTAAGCTTAAGTGAAAAGTAAGGTGTTAAAAAGGTCGTTAAAATGTAAGTGCATTGAATGCATAGTGTGGATATTATCTATCAACCTATCAGTCTGCTAGTTACGTCATACGTAATTGTTGTAAAGGTGGACAGCACTCAAGTCTGGTCTACGTATAATATGCAAGACTATGAATGAACGTACAACTGGAAACTGACACTTTCTGATGTATGATTCTTTTTTATATTAATGTTTGACTAATACGTACCTGGAGGGTGGGCTATACATTACAATGGAGAAACATACATTTGTATGAGTCACTCTCCATCTATTTCCGTGTGTTTAAGTATGAAAGAATCACGGCTACAGATAATTGTATCCTGCATTCTTTCAAGCAGACAGATTGAAGGTTAAAGGTGCATTCAGGGACCACTTGGTGTTAGAAAGAATCCAATTCATGACAACGGCTGTATAGTATACAAAATGTGTTTTCAGAGTTAAATACCATTAGAAAATGTTTGTATCAGTTCATAAAACATTAGGCAATGTTCACATTGTGGCCATTTTCTAAGCAAACTTATTACGTATGGAACACACCAGATATTTGTAGACTGAACCTTGGACTTGAAATCACAAATACCCATCACAGCTTTTAAAGCTATTATGAATAGTGTGGATACCAAATATTGAATCAAAAGACTATTAGAAGAATTAGTAGTAGTAGGAAGCTGTATATTTATTAATAGTTGTAAATGCTTTGTGACTATTTCACTGAGGTTGTTTTGGCACATTTACCTGTAGTGATGTAGAAAGGCTCTGTGGGTCTATTTAGAGGTGCCTTGTTCTGCTGTTATCTATCACACCATTGAGCAAACGTCTGGTTTTATAATGCTGTCATCGCAACAGTGGGAATCGCTCAGAGATCATGCGATTACAAATTAAAGAACAGTGAAGGACAAGACGTGGGGTCTCCAGTTGATGGCTCCTGTGAGAGCCCCAGTGAGGGTTTTTAACAAGATGAGCAGAGAGGCCAGAGTTACTGTACCTAAGCTCTCTCCCTTAGCATATTCCTGTGAGAAGGTGTTTTTTGTGTTTCTGTCACAGCGTCGCATTTTGAAAGCAGCGTCTCATATAACTAGAAACAGTGGTGTCAATTAATCACATGTTTATAGGCCACACTCTACAAGACATCAAATCTTTACTACTCTCAGTAGAGATGGCTATTGGAATTATGGGCCCTGCATAGTATGTGCACTACTCTGAGACGCTATGTTCTTTATTTACACACTAAAAAGACATCATATGTTGACAAACAGATAAGCCATATTGTCTTTAAATGTGAGATTTTATCATATGGAACCACACATATTAAAAACACTTTCTAACTCAGCCACCACTCTGTTGGTTCTGCACTGAACTGATACGCAGTCTAATCATCTGCTAGGAGCTGATGTGATGTAAATGAAAGTAATTAGAGGAATGTCAAACATAATTAATAAAACAGCTTTAAGTCGTGAAAACACTTGTCAGTAGAATGAATGAAGGCTTGGCCTCTTGTCTCTCTGATGCTGCCCCCCCTTTTTGTTGCTGTTCAATTAGGTCACAGATTGTTCCTAAGTTACCGTTCCCCTCTCACTTTCCCTTTTACCCTCTATCTCTTGTTCTCACACCCTTTCAAATTCTATGCATGGAGACCTGTGAAAAAGGAGGGGGTGCCACCATCCTGTGGAAGGGAAATAAATTTGCCTGTCCATCCACCGCCTGGATGAAATTAATTGCAGACTCCTCATGCTGTCTGGGTACAACTGGGGCATTAACATAAGCAATTTGCGTCCAACTTCTTCTGCTGGCTGTTTAATAGCGCATCGGACCTGGCCGATAAGGCTTAAGGTCCCTGATGCATTAGCATTTTCATAATATCAAAATATTATAGCAGCGTGATTTGCTAAAGCCCATTCATTATTGATAAGAACAAAAGGTTTTATAAATTACAAAAGGAGAGCATGACCTATAATTACGGCAAGCAAATTAGGGTGTGCAGTAAAGTCAGTTACATTTTGAAGGAAAATAATGATGCTGGAGACCTTTCTGCTTCCCTCAGGATTGAAAAAATAATAGATTCCGTCACAGTCTCACATTGGGTTGAGGAGCGGGCTCGCAGGTTCATGAGGGACAGTGTCTGCACAAAAAAGGGAGCAAGTGTCCCTGGCCCATACGCCACTGCTGCATACATAAACGGGCCATTAGGCAAGTTAGTGATCATTAATGAACATACTCAAGCAAAGATAAATATTTATGCACGCTACATGAAATGTCATTTATAGAAACATTTCCTAAGAATGCTGTCAAATAAACGCCCACACATACAGTAGCTGTGTTGTTCAGTACCTGAATTGGTCTGATAACATTTGTAAAGGATACAAGAGTGAACACTGCTCTGCTGGTTGTGGTTGGACAAGTAACGTAAGTGGCATCTCTGTAAAGAATGACGCTGACCTTTTACATATCCTGTTAACTCATGCAGGGATAAATAGAGCTGGATGATTTGGTGAAATATATAACATATATACGCACACCATTATCCATTGGGTATTATGGATAATATTACAATTTGCCTTTTGATAAAATACTAACAAGTATAATTACTTTTACTTACAGGCTATGATTGAGTAGAAACAAAATGAAAGAATAAGAGTATAACATTTAAACAAAACATTAAAAAGTTTTCCTATTTATTTACCTGTAGTGTCTGTTGCCGCCGGGCAGATTAAAGCACTGCACGCGCTGTTCAGCAGCGCGTTTGATTGGTGGACCTCTGTGTCACACAAGCAGAGTGGGCGTGATTGGTTGGCGGAGCGCTAATTTCATGGAAGCAGGTGTGTGTCGTACGTGGGCGTGGAGCGGCTCAGCCCCGTGACGCTTGTGGGCCTTTCTCCTGAGGACTGAGACCTGGTGATTCAGAGGTAAGACGGAAACGGAAGTGTTCATATCAGCTGTTTACAGACGGAGCATTCTGTAAATGTTTTTGCATCCCTTACCTAACTAGCGTTAGCTAGCATGCTATAAGCATAGTTAAAGCTACAGCTAGCCAAGTTGGGATGTTGTATGACCAATTACCTGCGCCAGTACCTTTAGCTCACTGGCTAATGGCTAATTCTTAACTGAGCCGCTGCAACCTCAGAGCTCAGTGGTGCTGCGCCGTGACAGCCCACTGCCACCAGCAGCCCCGTGAAGCCCAGTCAGCTTTTATTTAGCACGTCATTGTGTGCAGAATTTTCAGATTTCTGTTTGTTTGTGTGTACGTTTTGCTCAGATAATGACGTGGACGGTGACAGTTGATTGTGGCCTGGAGGCGTGTGGCTAGAGACGTGTTCATCCTTCTAGACCCTGGTGAACTGGAGCCTGCTTCCAGAAAACTGGCCTCTACTCCTTCATCAGGGTAAATGCACGTATGCGGACGTTTTATAGCATGACTGACAAAGCCGAAATGTCAGGTACCACTTTGTTTTAATAGTTTGTTAACATAGTCATTATGTTAACATTGCTGCTATGGGGGCTGATAGTTGATCTTGCGTAAATAAATGTTCTGAAGCATTAAACAGGTTTATTTATTTGTAGGTTGCTATAAAACAAACAAGTAATTTTCCAACTTATAAATCTTTGCAGTAGAATTACCTGGAGGCAGCCTGCTAGTTTTGACACCCTAACGTCCCCCCGACTTTAGAGAACAAAGACAAACCTAGATGGGAAAAGGATAGATGTGCATTAATCAGTTCTCTACGACGCTATGACACAGTATACAATGTGACTTTGTTGTAGGTTATTTCATGGTAAAGCAAAAACCTGGTGTAATAGAGGTCTGGCATATATTGTCCACTAGAAAACTAGTATCATTTGTTTTTTTACACAATAGAAATCTCTCCGTATCTCTTGTCTCATGGTCTTCATTGAAGGATTAGTTACAACTCTGGGTGTAGACCATGTAAATTAATGTAATGCAGTTTCTAGACTTTATTATGATTAGACTGTTATATAGCATCAGTTTCTGTTTTTCTTGCTGCATCCCAACTTTTATTTATTTAGATAACTCCAACATTCTTCATTGTTATAATAGTTTTTTAGTACATACATTGTAGTCTCCGTTCAAATGACTAAGGGAAAAGACTTTGTCGGAGCAATTACATGCTTCTGCAGCTTTTCATCTAGCTGTCTCGGAAAGCATATTTTTCTTTCCTCACCAACTGAAAGGTTGCAATTTTAAGACTATAGTCAAACATATGCTTCATACCAGACAGCAGCAAATTAAGTCTTTACTGATTTTTGAAATCCTTACTATCGTACTCTATATGCAGCTGTGCTTGAGATTTCAGCCAGCTACAGTAGGTGCTTTGACCAGAGAAAGGAAGGGCAAAGCATCTGTCTTGCCAATGGAGCCATGACTCATTTGTCACTAATGTGTCAAAGAGAAGATGACATTTACTGCCTGGTGAAGTGACTGCCTTCCAGCCTATCCGGCACCCCTGAAGTAATAAATGTTTACCTTTAAGAAAAGGTCTGTGGGTCCAGGATTTTCTTTAAGTGAGAAGGTTTTTTTTTTGCCCAAAGACTTTTTATTTCCTCCACTTTTAACTTCATTCATACAACAAAAGAATTTTTGAAACAGTTTAGTGTGCAGTAATATTTAAAACTGTGCTTTGCTTTTATTCAGTAATTTTACGATAAAACAATTCAATCATTGACACACATGTTGGACATTTAGTTGCAAAATTGGTCAATTGACTTTCCAGATGATGACGACTTGTTGTGTGCACATGCAGTATGGCAATAATTACAGCAATCTGTTGTTTGTCAGTAAATAATACCATTTGAAAATGGACATTTTTGTTGCCTGTATTATATACCACATTTTAGTCCATCTTCTAGTTCATAGACAAGACAATCGCACATTACTCTTTAAAGTCGTTTTAATAGGTAACAAGCGTTTAACTAAAACACAAAGGCAGTTGACTGATACCAATGGATCCAAACGGTAAATAATACCATACGAGAATATTGCTATATTTTTGTGTTTCTAGTATTTATTGTGACAATTATTGTATGTCTACATAGAACTATTAAGGCATCTTGAATATTGATGTTCTCGGCACATACAATAGAGCACCGGCTAACAACCTTTGCTTGAGTAGCCTATGAATTGAGGCCATGCCAAATCAATGGAAGGCTGTAAAAATGTGAAAACAAGATGAAGAGAAAACCAGTGTCTAGGCCTTGAGGGCTGAGATGTGCAACATCATACCAGACTCTTATCTCTGGACTCATCTTTCCCCAGAGAGGGTTCTACACTCCAGTAAAACCCCAGGTTTCAAAGGTATATCAGGTGCATGACCTTAGGGTTGGTAAAATCTACAGTCAAGCAGTACAAACCGAAAAAGTCGGACACAGAACTAGGCATCGTGTAGCCAACATACACTTCCACAAGTACTCATCCGTGGGCAGAAAAGCATCCCCCAACCCGATGTTCGTTTGGTTAGATGCTTGCTCATGTGAAATGTGTGAAAACTTGTGCTTGTTTGGCTTAGTACGGTGTCTGAAGGATGGGTGGATAAATGGATGAATAGATAAAATTTGTGTATTGTATACTGGTGGAAGATTTTCCTATGCAGTAATTTTCAATGATGAATTAATTTTATATTGAATTTGATTTAATACTGATTGACTTTGCATTATGCCAAAGCATAATGCATGATATGCTGTATCTCTGAAAAACTAGATCTATTATCATTCAATTTTCCCCTCATTAACCTTTGGTTCAATGCTTAATGTGTAACAGGCCAAAGGCCATTGTAATCTCTCTCAGTGGACACACTGCTCTTGATCAATATGCTTCTTGCTCAGCAACTCGCATTGTTTTATTTTCCTGCTTATGTTCCAGGGTAAGGTGTGAAAGGATCATTCCAAGTCTCAAAGGAGAGGCTTCTTTCTATATCCTCAAAGTAGCGGATCCCACCCACTCAATTGTTCTCAACATAATCATATAAAAAGATTCAGGAAGAGTTGTTTTTTATTGTTGTTGTGTTTTTCCTCTGCTGAACAATGCCCTTCCGCCACAGGGTCCCATAACAGCCTACCAGTCTGTGCTTAGCACACCTCCACCCTATCATCCCACCCTTGCTATCTCGCTTTCCTCATCTGTCCCAGACCCACTTCCACATCTACATCCCATTGTCTGAGTGAAGGCAGCACGCGCAGGGCTGGGGCCAGTCCAAACATACTCCTCTATTTTTCTGGTAGAATGCCAGCATTCTTTGAAAAACATAAACTTTTTTTTAACTTTCCAAATCAGTTTAACTGTTTTATCTTGGTAATGGAACAAATATTATAGTCTCTCTGCCATTTAGAAACGTGTCTACATATATAGTTGTATATGTGCATGTGTCATGTCAAGTGTTGGGATTCATGCATCCGCTTATGTCGGAGAAACCAAATCCCAATCCATCATGCATTCCCCAAGGTGGGCCAGCCAGTGTGTTTGTCACTGTCCCTTGTCAGGAAAGAAGGCTGGAGCGTGTTCTCCGGACGAACCCCCTTTGGCTGAGGAAGTGCTCCTCTATATTGGCCTCTTTGTGGCTCGCTAATCGAGCTTTCCTGTCAGCAGGCTGCACGGTCCCAGTGCAGGGTGCACTACGTGATACAGATCCACTCCGGTGCTCCAAGGGAAGTTCTGGGATCAGCAGATAACAGCTCGCCTCCCTCATCTAACACGCAGTATAGTGTTGCCTCTCTCTGTCTCTCTGTCCTTGCACGAGGAAAACACTAATTTTAACAATTTAAAACATTCCATTATTCAGAAATCTAACCTGCCAAATGGTCTCCTTTGGAAACCCCCATAATTTCCCTTAACTCATGAAGCATATGTATATTATATCTGCAACTTCTGATTTGGATTTTTAATACTAAAACAAAGGATTATTCCTCACACCTGTATTCTCTGCTCCACAGTGGGCTATCAAACACGTTCACCCTTTATATCAAATGTAAGCAAAATTTAGTACTGATGAGTAGTAGTGTTTTAGTACGTCTGGTATTCAGCACCAATTTTTATATAATCATCTATCGTTTCTAATTCAATCAAGCATCAGGCAGGTTTCTTTCAGGAACACTAGGGGATTTCGTAGATGCCTTACTAGTGACAGCTATTTTCAGATTTTCTTTGTTCTTGGCAGCTTTTTCTACTTTGAAATTGAGTTCTTCTTTTTGCAGTAATTTCAGTAAAAGTAGCTGCCTTTTTCAAATCTGTGGTTTTAGTTCAGATTGTTTCTTTAGTTATTTGTGGTAATACAGGACAGTGACCTAACTTTGTCTCAGATGTTGTATGTTGATCTGTGTTTACAGAATAAACTAACAAAAAGAAAGAAAGCAATATTGTTGCTACTTGATGTGAAGGCCAATAATTACTGTACCTTTGTCTTACTGCTGGGCAATTGTAAGGTGTGGGATGTTACTGCCAATATTTGAAAAACAGGAATATCTGATGTGCTTCTGAAACCAGTGACTTATTATGGCTTGTACTAGTGACATTTTCAAGCAGTATATGGCAGCAAGCTCATGGGAGAGAACAGCTTTTTGATGAATACTTTGAGTCAGAGGCACCAAAGGACAGCGCTGGTCATATGCTGCCTTCTGTCTTTGCCTTGTGAAATGATAATGTGCCTTCACTTAAAAAAAGATTTTGAAGGTACTGAAATGCCATTTTTAGCAGAAGGAAATATCATACGACAAACACGGAGGAGCTGACTGTATGAAGGCTGTTATGTCTGTGTTTGATGTCAGTCATTTATCTTTTGTAGTACTTGCATAGGAATGCATCTACTGTAGTTTACTGAACCTGTAAAATGCCTCTTAATTTTCTGAACCCGTGTAAAATTGCCATATACACAGCTGAGTAACTAATTGACATTGTGGCATGGTCGGAAGCGATACAATGTGGGTGTGATAAGGCCTGCACACACAAATGTTTACATTCTGCAGTTTCCATGAACAAAAGCAGATTCAAAAGGCTAAAGCCAGAAATTAATTATCCATCTAAAGCAAATGTACTGGAAAATATAATTTATGGAACAATTATGAAAATGGTGCGCTTAAGTGAAAACCCCACAATAATTTAATTAATATTTCATTAGATTACTCTCTAAATTCTTAACCATGGTGAGAGTGATGGAATGTACAAGGCTGTTGAGTGGAGTGGTGTTTTAGGTTTTAGGTGGAGCAAAAAGAGGCTTTCAGTGAGATTGGAGTGTGAATGTGTGTTATCATAATAATAGATCTGAGCAAAGGGTAAATGTTCTGCAGGTGATTAAAACATTTAGAAGATGAGACCTTGACTTTTGGTGCTGAGATATGTTGTATGATAAAGCATATTATTTTGTGCTGGGTATTTAGTAGCAGAAAGAACGCTTGTATTTATGTATTGAGCTTCAGCTGCCCTGTATTAGCAGACAGTGTGAGTGACTGTGTACAAATGGCTCCTGTGTTTTACTTCTATGAGGCTTCTTTATGCCAAAGGAAGGACTTGCCCTTCCTTATGTCACCCATCCACTGGGAACACTGCTGTCTGTGCAGGCTCATTGGCATGCTAAAAAGCCCTGATATTTTTGTCTTACATTTAAAGAGGGAATTACGCTAAGCTATTGAGGGCTTATGTCCAGGCATTTCAACTTTTTTCATGATTCTTGGAAGTCTTCCAAGTACATTGAAAAGATGGGGAGTTTAGAGGCTGGATAGAGAGGTTATTGACAGCGCTGAGGCCAGTACTTTAAGGGACAGGCGGAAACAATGTGCTGACTGTTAGCCAAGGGCTGGCTTTGCTATATTGCATGGCGACATGAGTGTCCTTAGTGGTCTCCCTTTTTTTCAAATGCTTCTTCCCTTGTCCCTAGAAAGCTGTTACAATGAAACAGAGTCTAAAGCAGCAATTTGTAAGTCAAGAGTGTAGCAAAAAGGGGTAGTGTGGTGGAGGGAGGGAGCTGAAAGAGTGTGGTGTGTAAAGTGAGAGCTTGGGGTCTGCTTAGGGCAAGTGGAGCTCTGGTCAGGTTTGCAGGCGACTTGAGTGGCCTCCTGCAGCTTACGACAGCCACCAGTTTTACCCATAGACATAAATATATTGCAGGTATATATGATTCTTAGTTAAATGGCGCTGAATAGAAATTAAGTGCTTTTGGCTCAGTCACATACTGTTTAGAGTTGTTCACAGATTGGTGTTTGTTGCCTCTTACACAAGTAAAACTACTATGTACAAACAAGATCCACATCGATGTTTAAGATGGTTAAAACTAACGTGAAAAGCTAACGAATCAAAAAATTAAGATCCACCCTCCGATGCATCGTTTGTGTCTTTTCTCACTCTTTTCATGTTTTATTTTGGTTAAATGTTATTAAAATTAGCATAGGTTGCTCATAAAGTGTGTAGTGTATATAACGCAAATTGTGTTATTAAGTCCAATCCCAACATAATTTCTTTAGTAAGAAATTCTGCTTTCTACTTGGCTTTTTGTGGAGTCTCAGTGACATGTTAACTACAGCTTCTAACTGAATAGAGTCCCTGAAGTATCAAAATGATTATGAGAGCCATGGGCTGCCACTGGAAACAAACTCAGTGACACGTTAATAAAATCCCTGCCCCGTGTTTATATGCCATTTTGCAAAGAAATCAGAAAAGGTAATCATGTATGGAAGCTGAGGTTAAGAAGCAATGTAACAGTCTATTAAGTTTAATGTAGATATGTAGAATAAGCATATGCAGGGGGACATTAGCATAAATCTTGGTTACACACGAATGGTGCAGTGCACTCTATTCTCTCGCTGCAGTCGGGTCTAATGACAAATAGTGTGAATGAACCATGCCTGCTTGGCGACTGCTCACTTGAGCTCTCAATTAGCCCCTTTACCAGTAACTCTCCTACCAGTTCATTCAGTACACAAGTATTATTCAGAGACGCTAAAAGCTGTACTGTAGCACAAAATTCACGCAGCATTGGTTAGTCACTCAGGTGTGGTACAATTTGCTTTTGCAGCAGTGTTCATTATAAAAAGACAAAGGTTTCCTACTGTTAGCAACCTAAAAAGCAACATTCAGAGTCTTTGCTTCCAGTTCCAGGCTTTTCGAGAATATTAATGGACACGTTCGGCTGCTTGTAGAAACTGTTATTCAGAGACGCTACTAATGAATCATGTACAACCTCCCTGCCTTGATACCTCAGTGGAACATGCAAAGGTTTAGTGTCGTAAGTAGAAAAAAAAATAGGAGGACGGTGTTCAGTGGAACATTGTTAGTTGTCAAAACATATTCCTCGCTTTTTGACGTGTAAATTTAGGATGTAGTTTAAAATAATCAACATTAAAAACAATATATTTTTGTGTCCTTCACTCACACATGTACTAGTACCTTCATAGTGCTGGGCTATAGAAAATACTGCTAAACAAATGAGGAATGATTAATGTAAAAGAAATGAATAAATTGGTCATCATGGCTATTAATTTAGCCCCAACATACAGCATGGCCGTGCTTTTGTGGATGAGTGTAAAAAAGGTTTCCTTGAGTCAGGTGTCACTCTTGAGTGTTAACACTGACAGTCAACAGCAAGCAAATACAAACATTACTACAAAAATGATGATCACATGACAGAAAGCCCATAATCAATTGAGTTGGTGCTTAGTTCAGTGCCTTCAGGGGCTAATTGGATTGATGCTTAGCAAGACCTGGAGATGAGGCAAAGATTACCTTCATGCATTAAATTGTCTTTGTTGTCTTGTTTCTCCCTTCCCTCCTTGGTTGCTTTTCCCAGTGCCTCCCCCATCTGCACGGGCCATCGAAGGAGTCATGTAAGCATACCTTTGTCCCTGCATGGGAGGAAGAAGAAATGATCTGGTATTAAATTTCAATAACACGTTTTCCCAGGTCCTCCAGAGTACAAGCAATCAAGGGTTAAATTGGATCTGTAACGTATGCTCGGTGACCCACAAATCGCTTACCCATCAAACAGACTCATTACGAGCCGGCAAGCAGATGAGTGTTTGTGAGCCTTGCCTCTGAGCGGTGGGGATTGTGTGTATTACCGCTAACACGGCTGAGGTATTTAAATTTTGATTTTTTCGTAATGGGTTTTGACATGTTTCATTTCCTCTGGGGGAAGCGCTCGAGACCTCCGAAAGTAAATGTTGCTAAAAAGTCATCAAGGCAGAATATTAAAATGCCATCAAATAAGAATTTCACTAATGCGATGGGGCTTGGGCTTCAGGTACGCAGGGCTGGGGTCAGAGGGGCTTGGTTCTGGGAGAAACACTATTTGTTCCCCTTGGCTACCTTCTTTCCTTCTTAAATAAATTATTAAACTACTTCAACCCCCCCTCCTCCCCCTCCTTCCCTGCCTGTCCACCTCCTGTGCCTCTCATAGCTTAGCCCTTGCTTTTGAAATGAAAGGCCAACAAGAGGAAGAACTGGCAGAGTACTAAAATAGCACCGCTTTGCTTAATGTGAGATTTGCTGAATTTATACAGTATTTGTACATGGCTCAGAAAAGGCACTTGTAATACGGAATCCTTGTTTGTCTAATAAGGCATTTCTTGTCTCATTCAGAGACAATCATCACCTACAGGAGATTAGCTGTTTTTAATAACCCTAATGTATATAATAACTATAATAAACTTTTCTTCTTTCTTTCTCATTTCTGTTAGGACTTTTGTCGCCAAGACTTTATACGTTGCGTTGCCGGTTGTGTTTGTATTCCATGGGTGCTCCTTTTGAGGCCATTACCAAGCTGACAACCCACCAGCTGTCACTAATTGCCCACTAATGGGGTTTGGTGGTCTGATGGTTTGTCTGTGAGGGGCGTTCCAATTCTAATCCGGAGGTCCTTCTGGCTTGCCAAATCAAAGGGGACACATTTAAAAAAGCATTGCATGTTATTCTGTTATTAGCTCTATGTGCGCCTCTACAATAACGACTTACTTATGGGGTAATGTACATGGAGACAAAGATTTCTTGTGGTGTGTAATTAATCAGAGATTATTTAATATTCACCTGCCATTACCTTGTATTGTTTTAAAAAAGGGCAAAGATTGCTTTGTTGGTGGCAACAGCCATTATCATGCATGATATTTTCAATTTCTTGTCACTGAAATCTTTGCAGGAGACAAGAGGGGCTCGTGTCTGCCCTCCGCGTCAGCCAGCCCGCTAATAGATGTGAGAAGGTCAGCTGGCATTAGTGGCAGAAGTACGTTAGCATTTGTGCCGAGCGTCTCTTGCCAGACTGTGTGCATGTTTGAAGGCGCTTGGACAAGCAGGCCCTTTCATGGTGATGAATGGCTTTTTTCAAGCGTTCTGCTCCCTAGTTATGAGAAGGGTGACCTGGTCATTGGACGACTTTATGAAGCTATAAAAAATGTATGTCAGTCTGCAGTCTCTAATGCCATCCCTAAATGGGGGAAGGGGGGCAAGAGTAGGTGGAATGGTAAAAAGGCCATTTACCGTCACTCTCTGACTGCCCTTCTCCACTAAACTGACAATGTCCTTGTCGCCAAGACAATTTTTTATTCCCTTTTTCCTTATTTTTATAGGTTACATTTGAATCAGGGGTAGACAAGCAAGTCCGTACAACCTACTAACTTGTAATTAGTGTGTTGATACTTCATGACACCACATTATCTGAAATGACTGTCGCTCAAAGAGCAGGGTCTGTGCTTGATCAAACTATGTCTTGTTTACTCATTAGTGAACCTTTACAGTAGTGAGTAATGCTGCATAATTGATCCAAATGTGTCTACTACAGTTATAGGTAGGGAACAGTTGGAGCACTGACCAGGGCTTTACATCAAGGGTCCATGCTATGTCTCATCCACATGTGACATGACTGGATGCTATTAATCACAGTGTCTTCTTTTTAATAAAAATGCTAATTTATACTATCCAAATGGTGCTACAGCCTTTGGTCATTAATAAATAATGAATCTCTTTTTGGGTATGTAATGTATTTATAAAAAACCCCATCTACAAACATCTACATGTGTATTCCTACTATATAATGAAACAACCACAAATAAACTGAAAAACAACAAAATACTGTAGTTCTTTCTTAATAAACTGCCTAATGCAGCGCAGATTTATAGGTTCTGTGTCAGATAACAACTCAGTGTAAGAAACGAGCAGATACTAAAGGCTATTATGACAATACCGCTTTCATGTGCATTTGCCGTTTAATGAAACTATATAGATTTCAGCTGAAACTGCTCGTAGTCACTTTTATAGATAAACAGTGTAAGCACATTTCATTATAATCTGGCCATGCATACATCCTTTGTAAATGTAAATAGGATCACAAGTTGTAATTTTGACCTTTTTGTTGCTAGTTAAAAATCACAATATTAATTGTTTAATCAAACAAAGATTGAATTGCCCAATAAAGAAATATATAAAATGTAATGAATTGGTTAATTATTGATAAAACACTGTCATTGTAAGATTACATCTATCCCGATTATAGTTAAATGTGTCTTTTGTTGTATCTGAAATAAAACTGAATTGCATGAAGATTAGAAATAAAGGAATTCTTCCATTATCAGAGTAGTGAGGCAAAAGTGAGATGTGGGGGGCTGAACTGCTTGACTCTGTCTCTTGGTGAGCAATCAATCATGGACCTCTCTGCAGTCTCCTTCATCTGAAAACAGCTGTAATCTGTGGTCATGTGTTGCTAGAGTAGATTGTTTGGCAAACTATTACCATAACTGTCAGGCCAAATCAGAGAAATAATCTCATGTCTCTGGACAGATGTGGTTCTTCTGCATTATTGATATGGTCATCCGAGAGAGCGAGGGAATTATAAAACAGTTCTATTTACAAAGGGAGATTGGCTTGGTTCTTGAAAGTGAGTGAGTGGGACAGGCACCTCTAGAAAGTGAGATATAGCCAAGTTCAGGAGACAAAAAAAAAAGAAAAACAAATTTCCTGGTTCTTTAGGGGTCAACTCACCTCATGGGTCCACTTCCTCCCTGAAAATGAGTCACCAGAATACACAATGGACTGATTTCTCAAAGTGCCTCCACAAACCTCTACACAAGGACATTTAAATATGTCTGTATATATACATTTTCTTATAAGTTGTTGTTTTTTTTACAGGGTTGCGTGGCCTTGTGCTAAGGTGGGCTTGTGTTTAATGTACATAAGTAAGTGCACTGTTTACCTACATTTGCTTTTAGCATGCTGCCACTTTTGTTTAAATTAAATTCAGGCGCATGACCAAAGCGGGGGGAAAAAAAATCTGCCTTTAGTGCAACATTGAATGTTTCCATTAGAGCATATTGTTGTGCCTTGAGGAAAGGTTGTGAACCCGAGCAACCAATGTATGTTTATTTAGCAGCCCTGCCAGCTCAGAGAGGCTAGCTAAGTTTCACCCCGTTAGTGTGACCAATGAAAACATTCAACAACTTGAAATTACAGTAAGTGCATGGACGTGTGAGGTTGCTGGTGTCATTCAGACAAAACCTATGGGTAGGGACTATTTATCTACTACATGCAGGTAAAAGCTAAGGAATGAAAGTAAATGTTCTGCTTTAGATACATTTACATACTTTAATACTGTGAACGTTAAGTAGCTGCCATCACTATACACTGATCGTCATCTTTATTACGTTTAAGACGGACAAGAAGAACAGATGAAACATTAATAAGGTTGTACCAACTTGGCTGGTATCAGATTTTCTTCTGCCTCAACCCAAATTACAAAATCATCAGTGCACCATTGCCCAGACTTTCCTTTGTGGAAACATGTGGCCCTTGTTGGCAAAGGGCAGAGTTTGGCAGCATCCTGAGAAACCTATTACAAGTACTGGCATATGGAAGGCCAAGTAGTTCCTCATTCGATGCATCAGGTCTGTGCCATCTTCACAGGCTAAAAAAAGAGAGGTGATGGATGTGTAGAAGTGCTCACTGGGCTCAAGATGATAAAAAAAAATGCATGACCCTTCTGTCTAACGAGAACAGAATGAGTTTAGTGTTTGCTTACTTCTGTAATCTTCAGAACTGGTGAATATTAGCAATTTGGCTCTGACATCTACAGTTAGAATCACATCAGTCTGTACATACATCAACTGCAGTTAAGTCTTATTAATGAGCGACGGGTGTCAATCTGTCCCGACTACCTAGAAGAAACTCAACACTACTGCATGGCAGGTTTAGTCTTGATCCTTACCGATGTTTAAAATTCTCCATGGTTGTAACTGTATAGACACCAGTCAGTGACAGAGGTAAGGCGACCCGCTTCGATCCATAATTTAAACCTGTTAGTTGACTCCCCCGTCATTTGTGAGTATACTCGGCCTTAAAGGTTAACAAAAGAGAAACAGGGCAAGCTCTGCTACCGCTACAACAGATCAATGTCAAGTAAATAACCTTTTCTACCTTATTTCCTGACTTGTATTGATCTGTTTCTCCTTTCCCTGTCTGACTTCTGCGCTCTGTTCCTTCACACACCACCTCATTTTTGCCAATGTACACATGTCCATATATTTAAGGCTGTTGCAATACTACTAGAGGCATTTTACTTTTTATCTTTGTGTAATAGGTTTTCTGTGTTACGTTTTGGTAAAGAGCACTTTTAACAATTGATTTTCTTATTCTGGAACTTTATTAAACTATTTTTATGGCCTGTACAGAAATCTAAACTGTACGTATGGTTTGTAATATGCACAGTGATACGTGATGTTTTCGGATAGCTGATGTGTGACACACTCGACTGTCTACAAACGTAGTAGTAAGTGTTACAATACAATAGCTACTCTATGCACATAAAGGCAGTGAGAGAATAGAATCTGTGAATTAAATAAAGTGTGAATTCAGTCCATACTCCTCACAGGTTACACTGCATCAGATATAATACAACATGTTTGATGCAATACCTGTATGAGCCACTTCGTTACAGTCTTCCAGGGAGCAGTGAACCAGAGTCGTATGAGACTATATAGTGTCTACATTGGCAAACAGCGTGAAAATAGGACAGACTGGGAGTAAATATATGCATTTAGTTGCAACTCCACTCAATAATGAACGCAAGTGATATTATCCAGAAAAAAGAAACTCAGTGGTTATTGTTGAGGTTGACTATGAAGTGTCCTGTAATAAAGAGCACCTGCTGGTGTCACACAAAGCGCCAGGCTTTACTGGTACTTGTGCTGAGTTGTATGCGTTGCTTCAGTTATGCTATATGATCCTGGTGACATAATATATCACAGAGACCACCAATGTAGCCATTCTTTACAGTAAAGCACAAGTTGTCACTGACTATTAATAGTGAAGTATTTTTAAAGCTTGTGAAAGCTTTGACTTTGTGAAAACTCACAATCCATTTTCAAGCAAAGGAATTTTTTCATAAAAAGACTTATTAGTAAGGAGAGCTAGTGTAACTATTTTTTTTTCATTTTGCAAATTAACATTCTTGCAAAAAGATATTTAAGAGCAACTTATTATTTCCACTCTTTGTGAAAATAGGGTTATTTTCCTGTAATAATGGCAGCTAATGGCCATAATAATTAAAGCATACTAGGCTATACTGCACCTGATGTTTTGTGTATTTATTCCCATTATCTTACAAATCATTCTGACTATAATCACACGATCGACGCCAAAGTAAAAGCGCTAAGCAGTTAGTGGGGTTAAGCAAGCACTACATTTGAATGCAAGCCACGCAATTTGGGTGATTTGATGAAGTCAGTTTGTCCTGCAGGGCTAAATCTTAGCTTATATAAATGTTTAGATTTGGGTTAGACACAATGTGATTTATATACTTTGTGTAAAGATTTTGTAAGAGTTTCTAATATCTTTTCTAACTTTATTTACTTATACCAACAATATTTTGGTAGAACCTCCACTTTTAAACCTCACTGTTGATGGTGTAATGTAACAAAAGAACATGACAATGATTCTGTGTTATTGTGTTTTGAAAATCTGGTGTCAATTTTGGATTGTTTTGTGCACTTCGGAAAGTGTTGCTCTTGTTCATCAATTTCAGCTGAAGAACCTTCCTGCTAAGTGAAACCAGGCCCTCGGGTTTAAAAAAGAAAAAGAAGTTCTCTGTGGTCCAAGGTCAGTGACCTGCTCTGTAGCTGACTCTATTCCACCTCAGGGCACCTGCTAATGTCAGCCCTCTTTTAGATTCCCCAAATCGTGGCTTGCCACTGGTTATTTTCAGCCGTGATAAGTGATCCCAGTGACCCCAGAGGTCTGACACACTGCTTTTTTTTTAGCTAGAAGTCAAATGCCATAGCATTGCCTCCGGATCAAAGCCTTCAAAGTCCAACTCTACTTAGGCATCCATTGAAATCAGAGCTCCAAGCCCAGTTAAGTGTGCAGTGGCAGACCAAGATCATGGCTTGACTTTCATTCCCTCTACAGCCAAGTGATGGGCCAACATACGCATAGAAATGCACATACATATTTTTCTTTTCTTTAACTGTTCATCAGCAGTAGAGAAGGACTGTCTACATGAGTCAGACGATGGAGTCAGGATAATGTGTGATGGACATTTTTAACCATGCTGATGGAGCATTAAACCTGTTTCTTCACCAGTTTTGAAAATATGACACGGTTGTTTAGAAATTATTGAAGGGGGACGCGGGATAGATATTGTCCTCTGTTCCTTCCATTCTCTCACCTAATCCTGGTCATGTCTACTTCCTTTTCCTGTTCCCGACATTGCTGTACAACCCCTCCCCCATCTGACAGGATGCAGAGTCTGGCCTCACAGCAGATAATGTGACGCACACGTGTGCTAACGGAAGACGAGGCCATGAGCCACAAAGGTCCACCCTGGGTCCCGGATTATGATAACATCAGGAAGCACCGAAAGGAAGAGGTGTCTGCAGGAAGTTGGCAGGCCTGTGATGTCCTCAGAGAGAATCACACTTGTCTTTCTGAGAAGCTGGTCACCCGATTCTAACATGATGATCATGAATAATGGGTAACACGGCCTTTTTACTGCGTGTCGTCATAGGACAGAACACATGTAGTTTTGCTGCTGCATATTCCTCTCTGTTTTTTTCGCCTCCTTGCTATCAGACATCAGCTGCTGTCTAGCCCTTGGTGGTTGAACTTAAAGTTGTCCATTGAAAGTGGACAAAGTGGAGACAACATAAAGTGAGCCTCAAGTGTGGTGATACTGGAGTGTTCTTAACAGCATATTCCCAATGGAGGCAGCTCAGAATAAATGGGAAGGCTAGAAAGTCCAGATGGTCTTTAAGACTGTATTCTCCTGCCATAAGCACTCTGATTTATGAGATTCTCTAATGGTATCTCTGTTCTGATCTGGCTTTCTTTCACCCTGCTCTCCTCTGAAGCTTTAAACTCATCGGGTTCTCTCAGCCCTATCGTTAATCCTGAAGTACAAAGGAAGGTATGGCTGTAGAAAATTAGGGTTTTAGGGTCTTCCTTTTTTTTTTGTTTTGAAACTCCTGCTGTCTGCTAAATGATAAACTGATGAGTAGACTTAAACCAGGAGGACTGCCCCCTGCAGCTTCACTTTACATTCCCCAAACAGATCCACTCCTTAGTGGAAATTTGCCATGAAACAACACTGAAATTGATCCCCAAGCCTCAGCGTGGCATTAGCAGGTGGTGTTGGAGTGTGACTGGGTGGGCTAGGACATCTTGTTTGCTTCCCTACACTGTAGAGCATGACTGACTCAAAGGTCAACTCTCAGCAGAGTCTGAATATTGGTAACCCCTCAGCAGCGTAGTGTAGATAAATGACACAGCCTTGCTGCCTAAATACTGTATGTAAATTAAATCTGTGTACGACTTATCTAAACCCATGAACTTGACTACATTAAGGTATTTCTGTGACTCACTTGGCTGCTTAAGGATGTTTAGTTTTTTGTTTTGAGAAACTCTTGGGTTTTAGCCGTGCTAATACTTTTATTAGCAGTCAGGTCAGCAATAAATGCCAATGACAAGATTCCATTGTGAGTCAGTCCATTTATCTGCCAAGCACCGTCTTGTTTGTGTACTTTGGATTATGAGCTGTTTCTTTGTATTTCTTTATGCCTTTGGACTTCATGTTAATGGTTCCAATGAACAATTACCAAATGCTTATGTACGACTCCAGGCCTCCTATGTACAGTACTTGATAAATCTTGAGTTAATGAAGGAACAGACTTTTCCTGCTTGTCAGGCATTTGTTCTATTTTAAGAGTCCCACAACAGGGTGTGTTTGCCTTTGCTAAACCCACTTTTTCTTAGCTTAGCCAAAATGCTTTAGCTTATTGTAAAAACAAAGCTCAGACTGGGACCTCTCAGTGACCATCAGCCTGGACCACCTCCTTGGAGTTTGTATGCCAGTCGCAGTTTTTATAACCTGGTGTTTCTTTCTAATCTCTCTCATTAATTTATTTGCGATTGCTTTTGGAATGTCTGTCTGTTATTTAATATTTAGGACGTAAAGTTCGCACATGCGGTTTGTGAGCTCACTTTGCAGAAACCCTCAAAAGCCTGGCATCAGTTGGTGTTTCACTGTGGTCTTAGCACTACAGTGGAACTTGTGCTGAGCCCCTGGCTGTACAGATGACTGTTTATTATGATCTCTGTGACAGGGTGTACACCCGGGGGAAAAGAAGCTCATACCCATGAACACACACAGCGTATGCCACCCCTTCACTGGCTGCCGTTCATGCGTGATTTTCTCTTTCACATTTCCTTCTTTGCTCTTCGTCTGACTCTGAAAAAGCTGCACCCTTCTGCTCCTCTGTCTCTCCCTCGATGCAGTCTTATGGACAAAAACCAAGCATGCACACAGTGTAGTGTAATGGAATTTGTAGCTTGGTGAGCCTGTGCTTGAGTGTTCCTGTGGTAGATAGAGGTGTATATAGCATCAACTAAACTTTCATCTTATCATACTAAACCTAAATGTCTTTGTTTAGCAAAAACAAGCCATCCAATTTTAATACTTTCAAAGCAGAGTGTTTATTTGTATACTGTGCACCAGAAAAACAAAACAAGGCACATGAAGCATCATACAATACCCTATTAAAGCCTGGATGAAATCCAGTTGGATCAGGATTCAGGATGTCTTAGTTAGACCAATATGTAACCATGTGGCCTTATGAATATACCATATAATGTTATGGCATGTGTGGCACTTGTTATACCCATGTTACTCATAATCCTTGAAAGCATAGTTTGTTCTATTAGCTGGGACGTTACTGGTCTATTTCTCTAGTTCATAGAGTCCATGTTCTGCATGACTAAAATTCACATCAACCTTTACTGACTATGCTGTCACATTGTGTTTCTTACCCAACAATTTTAGCCTATAGTACACGTCAACACGAGACATTGCTTTGAAGACCTGGATGTTTTTCTTATTGACAATAACAAAACTATTAAAAGTGGCACACAGATGCTTCAAAGAGCGCATGTGGAACATCTCCATCACTACCAAAATGATTTAAGTTCTAGAGAACATAACCATAACCTCATCTAAATCTGAAAGTCTTATGTGACACAGCTTCTAAGCCTCAACATAACAGCTGAAGTGTGGACACAACACGCCCGTGTGCAAGTGCAGAATTATTTGGATTCTGTTCCAGTGCAGGCCCCGGTAAAGGGAGTGCACCCAGATGATGTTTTGGATTCCAGCTATTAGTTCTCCTGCATGTGTGTCATGTAAGACAAAGAGTGTTGAAAGTGAGAACAGAAAGTGCTAAACTGCACTTACATTTAGTGGGTAGACTCCTGTGCCGTGTCACCTTTTGGCCCCCTCTCTCTTTAACATCCTTTGGGGTTTTGTTCACCTCTCATACTTTGCTGTCATTGTCTTGATGCTTTTGTCAGCTTGAGCCTGGAGGGCATCAGAACAGCAGGTTTGTCCTGAGCATCTCACTTCTGTGCCTTTCATTACCACAGTATCTGACTGACTGTTTCAGGCAGGGAGACTCGTGCGGAGGCAGAAACGGTTGTAAAAGTCAGGACTGGTAACCTTGTCCGTCCATGGTCATGGGTCACTTGGCAAGTGTATGCTGGAATTTGCCTCACTAGGAAACCCCTTTCCAAGGCTCCGAGTGAATGAGAGGAGATGGACAGGGAAAGAAACACAGAGGTGAAAGAGAGAGACGCGGCACACAGTGAACACAGTGTTACAAAGAAACAGTCTGAAGGCAGATTCTTTTCTTTTTTTTGTAGGTTTTCATGGTGCAGTGCTCTATCTCCATGTTGATCACTGGTGGTATTGTCTGTACTGTATGTGACCTTAAATGGGTATTAATTATGCTATTAGTGAAGGTTTTATTTCTAGTGCGCTTTACACGGTAATACAAATTGTTGTTGAACCTGAGGTTGTCTTGTATTGGAGTAGAAATGAATAGTTTGCTTATAATCTTATTACTCTGAAACTGCAATTTATAAAAAAACAAAAAAAATCCAAGATGCCTAGAGAAGTTGCATCTGTTTGCTATATCATCTCATTCAACACTAGACTTTACAGTACAACGGTATATTATATTAACAGTGTTTAGTTACTTCTGATATCACAAATATTGCATTGTTGCTTTAACCTACTCGTCTTACAACCAAAATGTCATGTTAGAAAAGATACTGTAAACTTCTGTAACATCTTCAGCTCAGCCTGTGGCTTGAAGAAAGACAATAGCTTTTTGTATTTACTCTCATTTCCTTCCCTAATTGAGTCACTGACTAAAGTGAAGCAATACAAAGGCTTTTCTGTTAGCTACAAGAAACACCTATCCAAACACATTGTGCAAGGGGCATGCTGGAGCAATTAATAATCCTCTGAGGCCAGCCAGTCATAGACTTGTTCAAGTGTAGTCAATTTTAACTGGTAGGTCAACCCCAGTCTGGAATGTCTAATAAATACTGAAATAATCAGGGCTCTAATTATCTAGATATTTTTGTTATTATAGATCTAAGAATGTATGCAGAAAATTCATCATGTACATGTTTTGGAAATGGCTCCAGTGTGGACGCACGTGTGCGTTTGTTATTTAGTCTGAGAATTCTCAATCTCCACATTTACGGTACCCATAAATTATCATGTCAGAAATTATCAAAATTTTTTTGTGGCTAAGAAAAAGCACCAGATATTAAAAGCTTAGATTATGTTACATTAACCTTATCACCGCAAAATATGCTCGCAATTCCCCAGTGTCAACAATTAATGTAAGTGAAAGAAGAATCCCACTCAGTTATTCAGTCCCATACGAGCGTACAGTGCTTAAAGACTTCTCCTCTGACATGCTCTTGAGATATGGCCGTCTTTTGGCAGGTAGCGTGATTAACCGCTGTAGTCCTGAATGTGTTATGAAATGATACAGCTTTCCTCTCTACAGCCGTGATCTGTTGGTTCTGTAGGTGTTAGTTATTTCTCCATGTTTTCTACAGCGTCCACCTATTAACATGTAACACTTAGGAGATCGCAGGGTAAATGATCGACTCACATGACAGTTATGGGTCTCTGGCTGCAGATGACGGTGTGCTTTAAAGGCGCAGTAAATTATTTTGAAAGTAAAAGCAAAGTGGGCCGGGTGCAGGGAGTAAGGATGCCATTAACATTCTGTGTGTTAGGATATACACTACACATTTCATCTAGTTGACATTTGTGTGGGCTTCTACAATTAGGGGAAATAAGAGGCGTTTCACCGCACATTGCAAACCCAGCCTTAAAAACAAGGTTTAAAACGGTTAATTGGAGCAGTGGGGGTTTTATTGAGGAGCCACCTTTTGTTGCATGCTTTCTCAACCCTCTGACCCACAGGCATACACCTGGTCTCGGGTCAGGTTACAGCCAGGCTCCAAGGCTTGCAGGTCAAGACCTAGTGCTTTACAGACTTCTAATCCTTTGCATGGCAGCATATTTGAATGAAGGGCTGGATGTACACACTCTCAAACTTAATACTTGAAGAAGTAAAGCGCTGCCTCTTTTTTTTTTTTTTGCCTGCTCTTCTCCTGTGCTTCCTTTTACTCCCTTCACCATGTGATGATTTAACACTTAAAGGATGTTGAAGGGGTTTTGTGGAGCATTAACCTGCTGTGATTTATGGGCTTACTCAATGATGAGGAATACGTTTTGCCTTTATGTGAGTTTGTGTATCGTGAGCTTTAACTCCATGAGTGTGTGTAAGAAGGCAAGCGAAATAGAGGAAGAAACTGAGCCCGTGTGGCTTTTTTCCATTCAGGAGACCCTGACTCCGATACAAATCCAAATTCTTAACATCAAGGTTTGACCACTTGCCTTACACAATTCAACAATGTCATTTTTTTTTTCAAAGCAGTGCTGGGATATGATGTAGGAACCTCCAGCCGCCTGGAGAGCTTCTGGAGGGCTACAGCGCTGAAGCCTCAGTGCTTTGACCTGAGGGTGCATACTAATTACGCTCCAGATTATTCTCCCAGGCAATACGGTGCTAAGCACACCAGGGGGAGCAGTTATACTGTTATTGTGGTACTGAAGCTGAAAAACGAGGCGCTTGGAGTAAATGCTTTCATAACCAATAGAATAGATATTTCTTGCATGATTACATAAATAAGCACATTTCTACTGGAGGCCTGCTTCATAGTCTGCTCAATTGCACTGCCTCAAGTGGCCCCCGCTGCTCCTGGTTCAGAGGATTTCAGAGCGTAATCCTGCTTCCTGACCAGCAGTCGTTCACACACTCTCCCAGCCTGTACTACGATGAAACTGTGCTCTGTGGCCATGGCTACAATCAAACATAATGGAGACAAAATAGTGTTGGCGAGAGGAAGTTTATTTTGCCTCTCCTTCTGCTAATCTTTTTTAATTCTGCTCCCTTGTTCTCAATAATTATTAAGCTGTCATTTACGATACTGCCATTAATGACAGATTTTGTGTTGGCTGGTAGCAGCAGTGGCGTTTTATTTGTACTCCAGTGTTCAGCAGGCTTCCAGGGCTTTTGTACTGTATATCCTTGCGCTGTTTGTTGCAGTCAGATTACTCAGCAATTCCACACTGCCTGTCAAAGAACACAAAAAGCACCACCAGCTAAGCTACTGTGCGCTCACCTCTTAGCATCAGCAAACTGTAGCAACTGCTCGAACACAAGTCGGTGTTGAGGGCCGATAAGTATTTGTGTGTGACAAATGCTGCCAACAGCCACTGACAACAATAACAACAACATCAACAACACAACATTTATTCCCACACAGGTAATGTATCGTGACAAGCGGCTTTGTCAGTGTTTGCAGATGCACCGTCTTGGTAGTGCACACTGTACATGTACAGTTCTCTCCAGGGCACTAATATGAGATATACTGTATGCGAGTTTGTACAGTGAAACAAACAGCACAATGTTGTATTTAAGAAATATAAAAGCAATTTATTCTACTTGGCATGACTTCGTTAGTTTTATATCCTATAAAAATAAGAGCCAAGTAATCTGAAGTAAATTTAATGTGGTCCTTATTTAATGTAATGTCAGTTACAGTATAACATTTTGTTTTAATTCACTGTCACTTTCTTTAGAAAAATACACACATTTTAACTTTATGTAGTTGTGTTTCTCTATAAAACATTGACTTCAGATTGAAGCTTGACGCTACTGTAACCAATTTAATTACAAATATGGACACAATTACCTGTGAATTATTGATTACTTTTCTTTATCACATGGTCTCTTTATGGGTCGCTGTTTTCTTTACTCTGTAAATTTTTAAAACCCTCTTTAAGAATGTTTTATCTTTTGTAGTTTGCTGGAAAAATAAAATCTAAAATAAGTTTTGAAATCATTTTTGGCGCTTGTTCAACTGTTTGTATGCGTTTGTGTGGGTTGGATTCCTTCCTCCTCATCTTTCAAGATCAGGTGAATGGCTCTATTACCGCACTTCTTTAAGTTGGTTATTGCTCCATATAACTGACATACGGCATAGCCTCCATTTTTGTCCCGGACAGTTATGGGGCTATGGTGATCATGTGAGGAATTTCTCTGGTGCCCTTGGTTTAATAGGATGTGTGTCTTACTTCTCTGATAAATACACCCATTTGAGCAAAGTAGGTGAGAATGCTAGCTGCCTATTTTATCCTGCTCCTTTTAACGTGCTATATAACGGCCACTTAGATATCTCGGTGCAAGTGTTTTAGGACATGACAACAAAACTACCAATCCTACCTCTGACAGATGTTCTATCTGGCTCAGTTATCGGAGGAAAGATAGCAGTTTGTAACATCCCTTGAAAGGCTGAAATGCTGAAAGGCTATTTCAAGTCAGAGACACTCTGGCCCTTTTTAATAGTGATTGCTGAACTCTGACTCTCAGATTCCCTCACCTCACCCCTTGACTTCCTGTCTTCACACAGCAGAGTCCTCTGCAGCCGCTTTCATTGCCATTCCTCTGCTCTTGGCCTTTTTCTTCCTGCGGGAATTACCTTAAGCTGTGCTGCCGTGAAACAACTGTTTATTAAGTTTCCACTCTGTTAATTCTCCACTTTGTTGTGCTTCTCTAAACCTCAGACGCTCAGTTTCCTTCCCTCACTGGACTCAATGACATGAAATACGTTATGGGCATTAGGAAGGTTTGCACTTGAAAGCTGTCTTTAGTCCTGCATATCTTAATGTGATTATGAATACATATTTTTAGAATAACCTTGTAACTGACCTGATGGTTTCTGAAATGTAAATGAAGTGCATGCCTTAAGCTTTGCCTCTTCTCAGCCGTCTTGTTTTTCTTCATTTTCTCTTGCTGGACATGGCTTTATCTGCTAGAAATGTTGACTGTATGTGTCTGCATTTAGTAAATGAGAACAAGATGCTGATGTTGAGCTTTTTTCTAACCAGAAAATGAATGTTTTATAGAAAATAAATTGCCCTACCTTTACATTCTGCAGTTTTTCTAAGCTCTCGGTACACTAAGCATCATTTTCTTTAGTGTTGATTACTCCAGCGAACACTCACTGCTTGCTACTTTTGTGTCTGGTCCCAACATACATGTATGTGTTACTGTACATTGTATGAAATGCATAACTTCACAAACCACATCAACACGTTTCTGTACTTTTTCAGATATGTTAGCTTATTTTATTCAGAACTAAATTTAAACTGCCACATTTAAAGGATCTTAGCATGAATTTATATGTGCTGAATTAAATGTATTTAAAATAACAGAAACATAATAAGTGCAGAGAGTAGAGTGAATCATTTTTACATAATTCTTCTCTAAAATCCTTTGTGTTTAGGTTGATTTCTTTCGCTATTTAAGTTTATTATTGCCACACATGCAGGATCCACAAAACCAACATGACACAAAAGAGAAGAAATCCCTCTGATTAAAAAAAAAAAAAAAAAAAAAAAGCCTGTGAACATTTCTAAAGATGGAGGGTGGGGCATAGAGCCATGTACACTTCTAATTTAAGGCTTCTTTATTCCCAAATGTTAAATACTAATGATTGGCCCCCATTTTGAGCTCAACCCCCAGTGGAGGCCTGTTCAGGATCTCCACTGAGGCATTTTGTGTGTGTCTACCCTGCTCCTTTCTTCTACTTTTAGGCACACAGCCTCAACTTCACAGGACAGTCGACAGCCCGTGGACAGCAGATGAAAAACTAAGGCAGCATATCCTGCGCCTGTTAAATCCTCAACTAATTAGCAAAAATGGTGTCCTTTCTTTTCTTTTTAAGCATTTACTCTCAGGGGGTGGCAGAGAGAGAATAAGACAGAGAGGAGGGAGAAAGGAGAGATGGGGTAATACTGAGAGCAAGACTGGAGTGAGGGAGTGACTGAGAGGGAGGAGAAGCATCTGAGCTCTCAGCTGGGCTGTTTTGAAAACACACCGTTGAAAGCCTCTCGGTTAATTCATGGCTTTTGTTTTTAGACCTTTTGTGTTTGTCAGTTTGACCATGTAACATCATACATCTGGTCTATAGATTTTTGGGAGCTTTCTCTCTCAGGGACACATAGTGTCCCCCTGGGCTCAAATTCGAGTGGTCGTGTAACATAAAAGCACCTCAAGTGTGGGCTGAGGGAGAGTCGCAGGGAGCCAGACATGGGAATAAATGCCTGGAATGCATTTTTAACATGAATTGATAAGGCTGCAAAATTATTTTCCTCCTCTCATACAAAAAATGTACATTATATCTAAAAGTAGAATTTTAAAATGCAGTCTAGCATTTAGTCACTCAATTATACTATTAAATCCCATCTATTATACTAGTTTAATCAATATGTTTTAGCACGTTCTACAGTATGTTACAATGTATGAAAGCCGTTGTATTGGAATTACACCAGTAGAATAGATTAAACTCTAAACACTTGCACAATTGCAAGAAACAAGGTTCTTCTGTATTTAGTAGGTTGCTGTGCTTAGGGAGGGATGAATGATGTTAGTGAATTCTCGTGAACTCTACTCCTTTACTTTGGCTGTGTTTGTTCTAACCTTCTTTAAACTCTTGCTCTTAAAATACCATTTTGGAAGTCATCTATCAGTTGCTCTTTCCACTTTAAAGATATTGCACAAATTCTGCAACATCTGGCCACTTGGCGCAAAGTCTTCAAGTTTGTCCACAGACCGCTGCTTTTAACTGTCAAGAGTTTAAACATAATTGATGCAATCCTTTGGCTGCTTTGAGGGATCTTTTCAAACATTGGCTAAATCCAAACTAATCGTATGCTTTTCCGTTATACTAATCATACATACATCATACTAAAACCACAATGAACGTCTTCAGGTTTTTGATGCTGAAGCAAGATTTTACAAAGGCACTTTGTAAACTTCATGAGTCTTAACGGTTTCTCAGCAGTAAGTGCAACTCAAATACACAGCAAAGTCTTCAAAGCTATTATAAATTGCGGCTGTATTTAAAATAAATACTTAAAATTTCGGCAGTGCAATACAGTGGAAAGAGAGCTCTGGCTTCCGTGATCATTAATTATAATCTGATCTCCACCAAAGTCACAAATATGAACATAGCTGTATGATATTTAATGTCTGGCTACACCCATTGAAGATTAACATTTGAGGCTTAAGCCTGGGTGAGCCACGTCTGGCAGAAGTAACCCTAAGCAAACACCCAGCAACGTAGGTGACCTGGACCTTCCTCGTAGAAGTTCTTTAAGCGAAATCTTGTCCGAGGTCATCGGTTTATGAGGTTGAGATCTGGGTGAAGAACGGTCCAAAAGGTAGATTTTATGTCACTGAAGTTATTTTGTTAAAAATGTACTTGATGCTTGTTTGATTACTTTGAAATACCATTAGTTGACCATATGAACTATATTTACAGATAATCATAATTTATAACGGCTGAAATATGACATGGTTGTACAGTGTGCTACAGAACCAAAGAACCAAACTCCATTACTGTTCTGAACAGTAGCAGATAAATATGTATTTATCGCTTATTTGATCATTTCAGTTACTTCATAGCAGAATGTTCCAGTATTATGCTATTTTGATGAATATGATTATTATTACCATATTAATACAATAATCATACTAATCTTTCATAGTCATTTACAGTATAGTAATTTTGTTTTCTTGCTGACTGTTATCCCTCTTTTTTGGCTAATTAATTGAAATCTGTCTCATCACAAACAGACAATAAGGCCCCTATATCTCACAGTGAGCTGGAACATCAGATGTTAGGGTTCCGTCTTCATATTGCGAGTACATACTGGTCAAGGATCTACACCCAATAAATCAATGTGAATATATAATAAGAGCAAAAAAGGCAGTTGAAAAATGGTGTCTGCATTTGCATGGTACATGTACATGTGCACACATGAGCCATACAAGCTCAGATACATACTATATGTGCACATGTAGAAATATAAAAAGATCACAATGACAAGAACGGAAAGAAGAAACCTCAAACATGTTCGTGGGTTATAAATTAGGACCTGTCAGTATTACAATGTATATTAATAGTCACACCTCTTTTTAATGAGTTTGGCATTGGCAGCTGAGAGGAAATACAAGTCATCATAGCACAGCTCGTGCACACCCCGATGAAAGAACCTATAATAAATCTTGTGAGAGCAGGTCTCACCATAAATATGTATCGCATAAGGCATCTGTTTTACATTCTGCATATAAATCAGCCAGAGTGCTGAATAGCAATGAATCAGGCGCTCGACGCTTGATTTGATAACAAATCGACTCTGAACTTGGGAGGGGAGAATTTAAAGCCTTCAACAAAAGTAGGGAGTGGTGGGTCAGTTAAGACCTGTGAGACTCTGACACGCTTCTCCGTTAGCAGATAAAGCTACATGTATGTTTTTTCCTCCCTCTGAGTCAGGTGTGTGCATGTTTTCGTCGACTGCCTACTGTTTCAGATATAACAGGTGATGATGTTATCTGTACCCGAACTGGTCATCGTGTAAGGCCACAGCATGACGAACAGAGCGTTGCACTTGTAGTAATCCTGTAGTAAAGCTGTAATGCTGATATACTGTAGGGCTTGATTAAACATCTGTTGTTGATAGCATCAGTCTGCTTCAGTTTTTGTCATCAGTGTGATGACTGAATAACAAGAAAAATGCTGGTAGTCAATGAATTGATCGTTTTTAATTGTATACAGTTTACACAGTTTTAACTTGAACTGATTCTAGATGTTTGGCCCCAATACAATATGCACTCACTGGCCATGTTATTGGGCCTGGACCCCCTTAGCCCCCTCATTCATTCTGAATATGCTGGACAAAACTGAATTTGCCAGAAGTATCACTTCCTGACAGTTTTATCTTAAACATTTCAACTTCGGTTTCACCCTTATACAAGTAGAATTTATGGCCTGGTGTACTGGATTGCTACAGTCCATTGGTGTGCAGGGCCATGGAGGTCGTTGAGTGGGGAGACTGTAAAACATACTTAACAATGAATCTGGCTAATTCACAAAAGGAAGACATAACCATCAACAGAACAGCCAAATGGGAGCTCCCACCACAAACATACAAATTATCTTGTGATAGCAGCTGGGGTCTAACATCTGCCTGGGAAATCAAATACCCAGGGAGCAGATGTTCGTGCAACCAACGGTGTTATTCTCTGTACTTCAAATTGCCCTTGGCTGTAGGGGCAGTGCTTAAATAAAGGTGTGTCATTTGTCTAACCTGGCCTGGATTAAACTCTCCTGGACAATAGGTCAGTTTTAGTATAAGATAAATATGTATCTTTTTATCACATAGAAACAGTTTGCAGTGACTGTTTTACAGTCGAACTGTTTTTGTGCAAAAGTTAAATGTTATGATTCCGATCAGACATGATGGTTACATGTTAAGTGTAGACATCGGGTTTATCAACTCATCAACGAGGCAAACATCACCGAGGCTTGTGGATGTGCTATCTCCAAAGACAGGAAGCCAAAAGGAACGTTAAAGGCAAAATAATCAGAAGCCAAGCTATGCTATCTGGAGAGCGTACTCCTCAGCATGTTATCCCCTGTTGTTAGGAACAAGCAGATGGTTTCCAGTGAAATTCCACTATCTTCCTTTGCTCCAGGGGTTTGGAAACGATTGAGTCGGGTTGTCTCGATATAAAATAAGACAACCCACTATCTGATTTGCTGGTATGGACACTTGCAACCTTCAGCAGCCCCTCACTTTGCTTTAAGTTCCGTATTTTCAGCTTTGCAGCCGATGTCTCAAATAGATGTAATGACAGAACCGATATTCAATGCAGTAATTGCAGGTGTGTTGCCCTCTAAAATTTCCAAAGTTAAAGCAGCCGTTACATGTTAGAACCATTTTTTTTCACCATATAAATGTTTTGTGTAGTGCTTTCCTGTAGCTGCAGTACAGTGTCCTAATTGTGGACGCATTTAGCTTTGTAACTCTGCGTAGAACCTTGGTTTTTTAAATGGTTGTGTAAAGGTAATCTTATGTGGAGGTGAGTCCATGGCTGAGTTTTCAGCAGCTCTGTTAAACCCACTGTATTCTATCAATGCCAAAGTAGCAGACAAATGAGCAGACTCGCAAGTTTTTTTTTTTTCTTTTTTGGTACACACATAGAAGATGTAGCAGTCCCTCACTGTGCTTCCAGTTCCCCAGCGAAGTGTAACCTATAAATTTAAATATACATTTCAGAAGAAGTTGCTTTCTTACTAATATGTTTGGATCAAGTGACATGAAGACATTTTCTGCTCTATCAAATAATTATGTTTAGAAACTCTCACTTCCAGTCGGGATCGGAGTAAACTTAAGATGTATGATTTCTGTGGAATATAGACCTGGTCGTGGCAAACGGAGAATACTGACTTAGTGGATGGCTCTGAAAATTTTTCTTGCAGCTTGATTCACACCTGCACACTCTCTGTGGCAGCATGTTCTGCAAGGGTCGTCTGTTGCTCGGCGGGAGTATTTGGGGATGATTAATTGCTCTGTCTTGTCAATGGTGTGCTCAAAACAGCAGGATCCTCTGCATATGTAAATACGAGCAGTCTCAGCACAGCGTTCGAGAGCAGGATTAACACATGCATGCTTTAGGATTCAGACCCATTCACCAATCTTTTGTATTATTTCTGACATCGGATCAGTGTTGGTGAGATACAACGCATATATTTTTGGAAAAAATATACAAGCTTTGATATCATGCTTCTCAAAAGAACAAGAAAATTGTTGTGCTGGATTTATTTTACATTTTTCACTTACAAGTATAGGTAGAGCAAATCCTTTAATCTTTTCATTCATGATGATGAGTTTTGAGACATTTTGACATTTACTGTGTGGATATGATTAATGTAAATAAAACAGGAGTGACATAAAGTGGTTCCAAACCTTGTTGTGTGTTTTACCCAACACTACCACCAGGAACCACTTTGCTTACTAATGTTTGCTTCTCCATGCCGTAATTCACAACTGTTTCATGCTTGGTCAGACACTCAGTTATTTCATTTCTATTGTGCCAAAACAAGTGACTGTTGGGACTGGGGTTGGAAATTGGTAACTAAAACCATGCAGCTCCAGAATGACAAGATGCAAAGGTAATGACGAGCTAAACATGCAAAAGTGGCGCATACGCTAAATGAATAGGCAGAGGAGCTGAATGTGTCAAGGGAAAACCCCAGTAGTTTAAATTTATAGCAGCATAACTAAGGTTCACAGTCACCTGAGCCAGCTCTTTATTGAAGTAGAAAGTTTTAAGCCGTTCCTTAAAGTAGGGAGGGTGTCAGCCTGAACTGGGAGCTGGTTCCACAGCTTGATGTCAAACCAATCTGCCTCCGATTCTACATTTGAAAGCTGTAGGTAGAAATCTGTGTGGATGATTTAAGTCAACCTAGTGTTACCTAAGGACATGTGGCTGAAGGTACAGGATCGTGGGTCAGTTTTGACTGGAAATCTTCATTGGACAGGTGGTAACTTACTGTAATTGTTTAGCAACTGCTTTTTCAGGCATTTTAGAAATAAATTGGTTTACAGTTGGCCTTAGCCGAGAGCCTTCATCAGTTCAAGAGGATGGCACTTGGCCCTGATGCCGGATCTGTTACACCATGATACAATACATGTTCAGTACCTCTGGAAACTGTCCACTGCAGTAACCTGCTCACTCTATCACCACAAGGAATTCACAAGAGGAATCCCATCAAAACAAGCCAGTGATGAAAGGTTTCAGGCCGCTTTTATAATTAAGACTGCAACAAGGTCCTAGACACCAAGCAACACAACAGTTTCAGTACATTAAATCCCTTATTGTCACTGACTATTGGATATGAACTTGCGAGTCATGGCAGGTAAAGAATTCATTTCTATTTTGTTCATTAACACATGGCAGAGAATTACGTGTAAATTGAGACTCTTATGACATCCTCATAGCTTATTTCTTCTTCTTCATCATTGGCATCGTTGAAGAAATCATATATTTTTTGCATCAGCCAATAACAAGAGATCACTGCATAAATGCTTTTTCTATATTTAAAGAGAAAATGTGTTTTTGTACAATTCAACATTTAGTATTACTCAAAGAATGTTAACTGATTAGCTTAGGTGACAGCATCTAACCCTTTAAGTCAGGCAGCAGCCATACCAGGGGTCCTGGGATGTGCAGAGCATGCCTGGCTGGATTTTTTTTGCTTTGAATTGGAGCAGGAAACTCCAGTTCTACAGTAGAGGAAACACTTCCTATAAAGAAAGCCCACACGTCCCCACACGTTGTGTATACAGCCTCGTGAAGCTCAGCTGCAAAACCCTGGACTGTAAGTGCTTCAAAGTAGTCACAGGTGTTTTGTAGCTTCCCTCACTAGTCACGTTCATGTTTGGCCACTCAGTTCTAATGAAGATCTGCTGGCAGATTGAGACTTAGACTTTCTTAATGCACTTACAATAAAACCACCATCTAATTATTAGTCATCTATATAAACCAAAACAAAACCAAACAAAACTCTTACGTTTTCAAGGAAATGAATAGAATGTAAATGTTAATCTTTTCATTGCTTTCAAAATAAAGTGATAGATCTCGACAGCATTATGCTCCCACTACCTTGTTAACTGTGGGACAGGAGTGAATCCATATCAACATCCACGTACACAGCTCAAGTTTGCTCTCGTCAGACCAAAAGTCCGAAGCCCAAACCCATAATGATGGAGATACCTCACAAAGGCCCCCCTATAAATATCAACTCCACAACACAACTTTTATAGTACAGTATATTATAGAAGCTCGTTTGATTGGCCATGATTAAAGCTTACCAACAATCATGTGCTTCAGACAATCAGCAAAATATTCATCCTGCTCCAGCCTCTTTTCCAGATGCCACTGCATACCCCAGACTGATCTGACAAGTTGTGTTTCTACTTAAAGTTTGTTTTTCAGCTTAGCATGTGCTAAGAGCTGGATCTCTGACTGCCCTTTGTCATAGAATTGCGTCTATACATACAATACTTCATATACAATGCCTTTATGCAAATGCTATTGGACACATAATGCTGCTGACTGTAGAGGGTTCAATAGATATGCTCATCAGTTTATTTTTATATATTTTTCAGTGTTGGTCTTAGAGATGCACCTGGAACAGACGTATACTCAGAAACAAAGTTTACAACTGTTGAAAGATTATGTCTGAAACCAGCAGCGTTGCTTATCTAGCCTCTCATCTCTACAAGCGATGAAAGGCAGGATTTCGCTGCACCTGGGAGAAAAGCCTGCTGAAATCTGGTTAGGGGAATTATACCAATTGAGGAACTTCCTATTTTTGTGGGACCAACGAGAGTTATAGAGCAAAGAAAGGTTGTATATTTTGGTTAGGATGGAGAGGGGAGTTGAAACAAGTGATTATTGCTGAAAGAGCGCCGCTCGCATTGAGACAAGGACAAAAGGTGGAAATGAAATAACTTCCTTTTGCTGGGAAAACACTGAAGCTCTTGACAGAATAATAGCAGCTGAGTAGATGGAGAAGGTTTGGTACCACTAGCTATGAAACGCAGGAAACTGTTGTAGCGCCTGCTCGCTTTATTAAAAGTGAACTGACACACTCCTCAAACAAATACAAGTCGCATGTGTTAAAACTTTTATCATCATTAGAAATGTACGCACTACAGAAAGGTTATTCTCAGTAAGTGTTACAGTATTTCGTTAGGTTTCAAAACCCACATTATAATTGCTTACAGTTAGTTGTTGTTCTTACATTCATTGAATGAATAAAGTCCTATATTTAGTAATAGCCTTTTACAGGCAGGTGGATGAGGAGGGTTTAATTGTAGACCAGGCTTTACTCAATGGTCCAGTCTGAGATTAGGTTTAGACAAGAACAGCACTTTAGTTAAAGCAGGAAAATGTGACTGTTTTGTCCCCTAAGTGAGGCCATGACCTTTCTCTGGCCTTGACTAAGTGCATTGAGTATCTAAAATCATTTAATATTGTTGTAGTCAGATTTACTGCATGTTGTCACAGCAGCAGATACATTTTCTTGACATATCTAGTATCAATGTATTTGTAATATGTCAAAAAGGTCCTTGTCAACACATCTTAATTATATTACAAGAGGATTTGAATTGTGTTTACTCAAAAAGCCCTGTTAATTGCAGTTTAGCTGTATGGACATGCAATTGTTGTTTTTTTTACTAGAACTACTTCATAACTTTTATATGTGGAGAGGAGCAGTCAAATGTGATTTAGACTCACTGAAAGTCAGTGAGAGAAGAGACAGACGTTTTTAAGCACCTTGTACTTTTTATTAGTCAGAGTTGTGTTTCTGCTTGAAGAGTGAGATTTGGAACATCAAATTTATTGTAAATTCATAGTTACCACCTTGTAGTTACTGTATATGTTTATTCAAGAGGAGTCAATGCATTTTGTCATGTAATTAAACCTACTGTAATTCTTTGAGTGCCTTAAGCTTATGCATGTGATGCTTATAAGATGGACTATTAAAATGTCCATTCCTGTCTGTACATATGGCGTAAATGCAAAGAACACACCACAACGCACTCCTGAAACAACTGTATAGACACAGAAAAGAATGAGCAGTTTATATTAAATATTTGTTTTGAATGCATAGTTAACCCAGAGGTAATATGATTTTCACTAGATGCAGCACAATTTAGACTTCTGCCTTATTAGGATTGTTTTTTCAGCTGACAATAGAATAACAATAGCTTGGTGTGTCCTGGTCAAACATACGTCAGTGCTTTTGCTCAGAAGGTTGAGAACCACTGATGTAGACAATGTTATCGCTCTGTATGAAAGCTGTTTAGATAAAGAGTCAAAGAGCACATACAATTTATGTTGTTTTGTAATTGTTTTAGTATAAACTTTTCAAAGTAAACACTCCTTACCCATTCTTTGCTGCTGGCTGCCTGTTGTAATTGCAGATAATCGTAATCATCACTGCTGCTGATACTTGACCTGTACAGGTTATCGTGTCTGTATACCTGGTTTCCCTCTTCCCCTGAATCAATTGTCTGTTAATCTCTTGCACTAGCTTTCAATTGTGAGAAAATGTAGCAACTGCATGGGTAGTCTTTAATGGCTTGACCCCATGTGGCTTTTTTTCATGCTGACAAAAGGGTGGTAGGAAAATCAAAGGGAAGTATATGAAATGTTGGGAAATGCTTGAGCTTGGAGCTTACAGTACACATACTGTAGCAATATTACAGCAATGCTTTTAATGGGATGTAGTGTTTTAAAGTGTGTGTTCATCCACAGTAGAAGCTAGATATGTGATTTCAGCATTCCTGTTGTTCTAAGCTACACAGTGTAAGAAGATAGAATTGCCACTCTTGCAGCTGGATGTGTAGTAAAACTGTTTTTCAATCTGGGCAAATGATTATGTGATTGGTGATGGTAGCACTCATGATGCAATAATGCATTTAGGGTTCTGGCCTAATGTACTAGCAACGTCTTCATAATTAAGTAGCTACATGTAGGATGAGTCCTGTGTAATAGCTCCTTTTAAATGTTGCGACTCACAATTTATTTGTAGTGAAGTGTTTACGTATTGTTTTATTAAGGGGTTTGCGTTATCTGTTCTGACGTGAGGTGAGGAAACCTGCTCTGTTAAATGCACGTAAACACAGACTGGACTGAAATACGTCTTGCGTGATATTTTGTTTGACGACTGTACGTTTTCTTTGTTCTTAGATACGTTTTTGGACCCCTGCATTAAATTGTCAAGAAGACCACTATTCCAAATTATTCATTAAAGATTCATATTTAGACCTCTAATCCAGCGTTGCCCTGTCCGACCCAGTTGACATCATGGCTGCATGGGTGACGTTTCACCTCCATATAACATATCTGACTGTTTTTACCTGAGGGTAAACAGAAATATGTTTTCAATTTGTGAGGGACAGATTATGTATGGGTTGACTTGTTTCACCTTGAGGGGGACCATCACTTAGTTACTATTTACAGCCTTGTCATTAGTTGCTTATTGTTAATAGCATATTGTCTATTGTTCAGGCCTCCAGGAGACGACACATCGTCCCATTTGTGGCTGGATGTATTTGTTGTAATTAGGCCATAGCCCTTAAACGTATCTTTTTTTAGAGTCATTAAAAACAATTTAAAAAAACATCTTTTTAGATATCTAACAGAAATGTCTAAACAGTGTGAGGAGAACATAGAGTAGTAAAATAGATGGTTTGTCAGACTTAAATGAATGTTTAGCATCTGGATTTACCCTTCGCCACTCATCCCTATTTTTGTCTGCTCTCACTGAGACAAATCCCCATGCCTGGCCCACTACTTTTATTAAATTCGCCTCAATGAAAAAGCTCAGACAGGATTTATTAGGTACTCAGCACGGACGTTTAGTATTTCCCTCCGTTATTAACTGAAAATCAATAGAAAGCAAAGAAAATGGAAGTCATACAAGTGTTGTCGCCTTTATATTATGTCGGCTGTCGGTTTAGATTCATGACGGGGCTCCGGCGTCTGCAAGGTGGATTTTCTGCTTACATTGCAGGACCTAAAGTGGAAGTTATTCATTAGAGTAAGCCAGCGGTCAGATACATTTCCAGGCCCTTTTACACATCTGTCTTGGTAAGACGCGAAGAGAGTGAGAAAGGATGCTGATATACCCTGATAGAGATGTCAGACGCGGCACACAGCTTGCTGGATTTATGATTATTTTGTTCTGAAGACCTTTTTTAACACCATCATGAAGCCTGTACCCTTGGAATGTAAACTGGAATAGCATTACGCTTAACCTTGTTCGCGCAGTAATACGTATCATTCATTGTTTCATCGTACAATTTATTTTCTTAACTTCCGCCGTTGTCAGGTGCAACTTGCTACCTAGCATGCTGACAGCAGTTTTGTCTTCCACCTCCAATTTAGGGGTTAACAGATGGGAATTGTGTGTTAACTTGACATCTCAGACAAAATCAAACTGACATAAACAGAAACGTTGCATACAACAGTAGCGCAGCTGTGGAAAACCTTGATGAGCTCACTGAAGATTATTCTGCGCTGTCAAAGGGCTGGAGTAGTGCACACGCTGAAGTTCAATAGGGTAAAGGTGGTGTACACTTAATATGCTATAAAATAACAGTCATCCACTAAGCCTGCAACTGTAAAGCAATTCCATCATGACTAAAAGTGGCTTTGTCCACATATTAGTCTTTTCTTTCACAAAAGGGTAGAAAAATGTGGGAATAAAGAGCTTACCCACCTCACTAATTTAATTACTCTTAGGACCTCCATGACAGTAATGTAAATATTCCATCATGAGGACCCAAGATACACAGAGTAATTACTTAAGGCTTTCCTTCACATCTCACAAGACTTTTTTTATTACCCAAAAGCTTTTTAACATTAGCACTCTCTTCCTGACAAATTAAATGTAATTTCATTACTCTAGCCATCCTAATGGCATGAAACTATCAGCTGTTGTACGCCTGGTCTCTCCTCCCTGGCTGCCCCGGCAGATTAATCAAATAGTCAGCCTCAGAGTCAAACTGAGGGGAGCATTGATCGCTAAGTCTGTGTTTGCCTACGGTTCATTCGTGTTGCTGATCTGAACCTTGAGTGAAAGTCTTGAATATTGATCTCCATATGCTAAACGTGTACAGTGCAACACACAACAATTATTCCAGAGCAGAGGAAAATGTCCACCTGCTGCTACCGGTGTCAGTGCAGGCTTTAAACCTACATGTTTAAGATATTTCACAACACTTCAGTGATTCTAATGTATTTAAATGTGACACTTAATTTACACTTGATGCATGGAGACATATAATGAAATTCCCAATATGCTTTAATTAGCACATAGTTATATGAAGGTGGCACCATAGATCTGTTGTAACCAGCCATTATGGATGATATTTAACACCCTCAGTTTTGTGAGGGTTAAGCTGCTTGGCCTGTGATCCCTCAGGGGTAAGGTCTTGGCAAAGTGCCCCTCCACCACCCGAGGTCCTTAAGGGACTTTCAATCCAATTGCTGCCTAGGAGTGGATGCAGATCTCAAGGTTACACCTGAGTGTTCAAGGGCAGGTCCAAGTGTAATCGGCACTTAGATCATAGATTAATCTTATTTGCTATCTATTAGGCTTGATTCTTGCTTCCTTCTCTCCCCTCCCAAAGCCAGGATTACTGTGATAGTTTAAGATAATGGATTCTTATGGAAGACGAGGTCAGGAACCATTCTTGTTTCAGAACCTGGAGATAATATGATTAATCTAAAAGCCTCTTTTCAAAAGAGCTCCCACCTTCAATGGCCTAATTGGCAAAAAGGTATAGAATAAATCTGATATGTTGGCTTTTGGGTGTTTTATTAATTACAATTTTATTATCTCACCAAGTGAAGGTGATAGAAAATAGAATTTCTATCTACTTCATTCACTGGAAACAGATCCTTTGTGTGTATTCCATCAAAAAAGTCAGCAAGAATATGCCAATGGGTTTTATTAAATATGATGTTGAGTAATCTCATATTCTTTAGCTTTCAGCCGTTTGGCCTTTGTATATGTATTTTATCGCAATATAATGCAACTTATTGATGTTGATGACACCATTTGGTATGGCATAATTGACATTTCTTTAATACAAATAAGCCAGACATTTTACTGAGATGAACACTGATTACTATTTTAAACCATTTACAAAATGCTCTATTAACATTTAAAAGCAGACGAAAATGTAACATCATTGTCCATATATTAGACAAAAGGTTATGTAGAACAATTATATTGATTTCACTAAATGCAATCTCATTTTGATTCAAAATCTCTTTTGATTTCTGCAGTAGCCACTAGCTAAACAGATAACGGCTAAACTCTGATAAAATATATCCAAATGTGACAGCCTCTCTGATAACCCCTGAAGACACATTGGTTATCTTGTCCAGTCATCGGCAACTGAATATTTATCGCAAAGAACAGACTCGTGTTCCCCTCTGTATGTTCACCAGTTCTTACACAAGCAAAGGGTCTTTTTTTTGAAGGAATATCAGTAAAGCTGCTAAAACTGCTTCACCTATGATTATATAATAAAAAGGATGAGTGGTAACTGTGTGACCAGGGGAGGTTTGTTTTATTTTTTAAAGGTACCTTTTGGATTATATAAGCACACCTTTCTATCAGTGACTTTTATTTATGTATTCATTCATTAAGTGACAAATGATTAGTGTTAAAATTGTGGTACCAATAATGGAAATTCCTGACTTTGACTTCTTTAGTTACACTACAAAACCAACAGTGCATGTTGTTCATGACCGGGTGGCTGTGGAACAGGAACGTGGTTGGTGGTTCAGTTCCTGGCTCCTTCACTCTTGTCACAGTGTCCCTGGGTAAGACACTGCACCCCAGGTTGCCCCATGTAGATTAGGTCAAGCTGCATAGCAGGTCTGCTATTGACGTGTGAATGTGCTTGTGTTCAAATGGGTCAATGGGAAGCAGTGTTACTCATTTGCTCCTCATTTAATATCATAAGGACACGCAGCAAATCCACACAGTAAACCTAAAAATGTATCAATCTATAGGTATTCTCTGTGTGACTTTATGTATGCAGGAGAGATTTGTAATACTTTTTGTACATTAATAAATGTAGTGCCTCATTAAAAAATATGCTGCATTACATTCCAAATGTAATCCGGTTTGGGTGGCTTTCCCATAGTTTCTCCAGCCTCATTCACAGAGCCAGGGGTCTACGTTCTGGTAGACAGAAGGTATTGTTTTAAATAAGGAAAACAACACAACAAAGTATGGATGGATGTAATAAAAATTATCTTCATTAAAGAAATACTTTTATACTAAACAAATCAATGTAACTACAGTATGTTGAGAATGAAATGTCCATATTTTTCCATTTAAGGCTAAAATGCATCCACACATAAGACACAACCGATAGACGATGTCAAGCTGCATCATAGTGTCTGAATCTATTACAGTGCAAAAGACTGCTGGCTGTATGTTCTTATGAAATAAGGACATAACCTTTGCAAAGATAGATTGGGGGCTCATTTGAATTCTCACCTGATACTGTCACTCCGCTGTGCTCATTAAAACCTGTCTGTCACCACTCTCTGTCACAAACAGCCCTGCTTTGTTTTCACCATTTATCACTGTCAGAGTTGTCATGGGATTCAGAATTACTCCGATCTGTATGCTACTCGTCTCTTGTTGCCACTGCAATTAACAGTCAGATTAAATCTCTAGTGTTGTCTATGATTTGTTAGGAGGAATCAATATGTTATGGATTGACTCAATGCGAGTAACATTGACAAAGGCCATGGAGCAACACAAGTCTTTGAGTGATGTAATATCTGAGAAGGCTGCTGATTCAAAGTGAAAATAGAGATTTCAATGCAGCTGTCTCCACCTTTACAGTTAATGCCTTACAAAGTAGATGCTACACATAAGAAATAACAATTGTTATTGATGATAAAAATGCTTAAACTGTATCTCATGAATTATAATTTTGGAGCAGTGACAGTTGTTTGATATAAATAAGTCTTTCACCAGTTCTCAAATGCCCACAACGTAACCATTGAGTCTTCACTTAGGGGAAACTCAAAGCCCTTATTAAACACTGTGGTCGTCGTGTCTGAGGTACTTCAAGGTGTCTTTCATTTCCTCAACAGACCTTCTTTCTTTTACACATTCTTCTTGACTGTAATTTTCCTCTATATAAGGTTTATATTTTGTGCAACATAATCATTGCATCAAAATGAAGCAGAATATGCTAATGACTCTAATTGGACTACTAATAGAGACTGTTTCCCCAGCTTTAAGCTTTTGGGGGGTCTGTGTAATCAGTGTAGACAGTCGTTAAGGGAATGGAGAGGCAACTAGCAATGTCAGGAGAGGGCCCAGGCGGTTCCGGCTGACACTACCCCAATCTTCCAGGACCCATTAAATGGCAGTTTCAACACATTACGAACCATAACATCCTTGAATATCACTGATTTTATTTGCAGTATCAAACATTTCATTTCACGCACCATTAATGGAAAAGTGCTGAGGTTCTAATGCTGCCAAACATTTAGTAACTACCTGGACTCAGAGAACCAATTAACTCCAGCGACAACATGGCCAATTAAACACACAAATAGGTGAGTCCAGCATTGGTTACTGCCCTAGTAATTTACTTTTGAATAAACCCAAGCAAAAATAGAAAGTCAGTCAGGGATTGACCAGCTGAAGTGGAAGAAATAGTAGCCACTTTGAAGCAGAAGGGGAAGATAATGTACTGCACAAGCTCTTTGGTCGATATTCTTAATATATTTATTTAAATATAGACCCTAATATATGCAACATATTGCTTGCAAACATAATAGCTTATAAATGCTAAATGAATGTTAATGGGAAGAGAATGAGTATTAATTTATACCTAATTCAATTTGACATGCGTAAATAAACTCTTGTTCAAGTAAAACTGAAACAGTGATCAAACAAAAGGGGATTAACACATCTTTTTAATTTAAACATGTTTTGCTTGGCACCAGTGCTCATTCATTAACCTCTGTGTTGCCAGAAATATACGTTAAGTATGCTGTACTGCAGTTCTCTGTTTCTCTGTTCCCACCTTATACATGATAGGAACCTAAGTGTCGGTGTGTCATTGTGTGATCTTTACACAGGAATCTCACAGCCTCATCTAATCTCTGTAATAGTTTTTGTATTGATTTTCCACCATTCTTGCAATGATGCCTTCATTGTAAGCTAAAACATGTCAACACAGCTGATGAATGCAAAGGCAGACAAATAGAAGCCAGGGTTGTGGTTGTTATTCATGTGACTTACAGAACGTCATCATAGTTTAATTAAAGGCGTTTTTCTGTATCTGTATGTTGCAACTGTACAGTTACACCTTTGGAATTTTGTCTAAAAGAAATGTACAACATCCATGTCCGTCCAATCAAGTTCAATATTTTTTATAGTGTAGTCTTTGGACCAATATGTACTTATACACAGTATTGTCCCGTGTTAATACAAATTAGGGCCTTAGCCTTCATCGGTTTGTTTTATTTACCTGTTGAGTGTGGATCACATGGTCACGCAGCTTGTCGTGCCACAGCCATTCTCATTCGATGCTGCACATAAGCTCTAAATTAGTTATCAGTTCAAGTATTGTTATTCTGTGAAACGCAAAGTGTGGACAAGTGAAATGGTCAGAAATGCTCAGATTACCAATCACCAATCACTTCACTGATTACAATGCTGATGAGAAAAGTGCCCATTACCCTCTTCACAGGCCACATTAGCATGACCTTAAGGAAGTTTCTAACTACATGCACTTATTTAGTCATGTATTGAAATGTGTTTATTTATATAACTAAATTCCATCCATTTTTAGCAATGCAAAATGGTTTCAGTGTGAGAGAAATGGGTTAACCTCCAGCAATTCAAATCATTTGAAGAGGAAATTAGCATGAGAAGTTTCAGTCAATGAGATGACAATCAGGTGTGAGTCTGGGAAGTCATGATGGCTCCCAAACAAAGTAGGTTTCTGAAGACTTGTTGATCATCAAGAGTTGTTGATTATTCCCAAGATGGAAAGACAATAGAATTACTGAAGAGTTTAGACTTTCCCAGTAAACTCTCTGGCAAGATGAGCTGCATGTAAACTCTTGCTAATTGCATGTGTATTCCAGGAGGTCGCAAGGAACCCAAACTCAGAAGCTAAAGCCCTTTCATGAACGTTCACCAACAATGGTGTGCATGGCAGAGTTGCAAGTAGCAAGCCAGAAACAACACTGTTACCCATCTAAATTTTGCTCGCGGCCACGTGGATAATCCAGAAGGCTTTGGAAAGTGTGTTATATGCACGAATAAAACCGAAGTAGAACTTTTGGCTTGAATGAGAAGCGGCGTATTTGTAGATCACAAAAAAACTACATTCCAGCGTTGGACCCTTATCCCATCTGTGAAACTACAGTAAGTCAAAGTCTTGACCTTAATCCTGTAAATGTGCTGTGGAAAGATCTAAAGCAGGCAGTTCAACCCCCCTGAGCTGAAGCTGCTCTGTAGAAAATCTCCCACCAACCTGATGTGCAGGAATAATAAACACTTACTGGAAACAGTTAGTTCAGGTTATTGTTCCCAAAGCAGGGAACAGCAGTGACATACTGGATGATTTTTCACAGTAAACAAACAATATATAACATGTTTTATTTTTTGGTTTGATTGTTTATTCAGGTTCCTTGTAGGACTTGCTGAAAAACATTTATAAAGAATGTGGACAGAAAATTTTAAAGGGCCCTCAAACATTAAAGCACTGTTATATGAGCTATTTGTTCTTAATGCGTTTTTTAAAAGTTTAGTTAATGAAGTTTCCTTTTCAGGGAAAGTCTGTGTTTACTGCAATGACTATGATCCTATCAACTTTTTATTTATGCTTTTGAATGGTCTTTTCTTTGCTGTTATTTGTAATCATAGTTCTTAGGACTCAGTCTTGTGTCTCTTACACTCACTATATAACTTTCTTCCTTTTTTTGTGGGGTTGACATCTAGTGCTATCCCACCTTATTGTTTAGGAGCAAAGGCGTAGCCAAAGCCCAGGCCACTTGGATTTGACTGGTGAATTCTCTTGTCCCACAGGACATAAGATACAAATCAAGTTGCTTTGACCCCATTGTCCTCTCCACACTCCTAGTTGTACGGCTGCAGCTAAAAGGCATTAGGGACATATTTCCTTAGGTAAACCATCAGACATTCAGCCACACATTCGGCTAACATTTTGATATTAAATAATGTTTACCTATCGTAATGGCTTATTAAGCAGTGGGGCACGTTCTTGGTTGTTTTTCCATTTGTTTTATTATGAGAATCGCCTCCAAAAATCTGAAAGCTGTGTAAAATGTAAATAATAATAACAGATTACAATGATTTTCTAATACGTTAAGCCTATTTGCTTAAAAGTAATGTAAACGCAGTATGCCCACTGTTGAAACGAAATTCAATTGTTCCTTGAAAAACATTTGCTCGTCTTGAATTTGATCCCAGCAACAAAACTTGAGACAAGAGAATGTTTGCCACCGTGTTTCATCACCTCTTCATTTAACAACATGCTGTTTAAAAGCAGAGAAGACCAGCGTCTTTACTTTTTTCCACGTTCTTGCTTTACGTGGCTTTTGCGTGTTGCAAGGCCTGTGAAGTGTGCATATAAGCTTTACGGTTTCTTCATGCAAAATCGCAACTGTGCAAACATAGACCAACAAACCAAAAGTGACAAATGTTTTGTTACAGGTTCCAAAATACATTTTGTGACTTGTTTCATTAGGTTAGTTCTTTTATTAGTTTATTGCACAGATTCGGTGGATCAACTCCACTCTTAGCTCCCGTATTCTGTTTGTAAGACATCATTCTGTGAAAACCCGACAGTTGTAGCAGGACTGTCTCACTGTGCAGCCTGTTTGCCTGTTGAGTGAGCGAGACAAAACACGAGTGAGCGGTGCGATCAGTCGTGATCACTCAGCCGTAACAGAACAGTTGTAGATTACACAAAAAGCGAACCATGTGGTTACCGTAGACCAGGTGGGGACAATCCCAGTCCCCATGGGCCACTGTCCTGCTGGTTTTCCCACTCTCCCTGCTGATAACTTGTTTAGCTGTGTCAGTTGACTTTTGCAGCTGCTGATTGACTGATTAAGGTAACCAAGGTGACCGAGCTATCCCTCCACATTCACTAAAGTGAAAGGTGAATAACCCTGAAGTGAACTGCAAAGTCTCCTCTGTGTACGTTTTACTTGACCCCAGAACAGAAGATATGAACATTTGTATTATTCTTATACTGTAGCATCCTGTGGTCAGCTCAAAGTCTGAGCCAGAACATGTACAGAGAGGTTGTGAGCCTGACGCTAGTCGTTCCACCTCGCCCAGGGTAACTGCAGAGTAAAGGGGACTGTCAACTGTTATTGTGCACTTGTACTAGTGTGTTTGGAGTAATCCTTCCCTACGCGGGGAATTTCAATTTTCTTATTCAGAGAAGTGATTTGAGTTCTTTGTATTTTCGGTTACTAAGAACTGTTTTGTTTTTGTCACAAAAAATTAATCTTTTTAGTTTTGTCATTGCAATTGTAACAATTTCAAATTTGTGATCAGTCCAGCTTAATTAACAGGTGCCAGCTGAGTCTGGGATGTTTTCAGTTCTATTTGCATGTTTTTTATTTCCGTGCTATAATTTACCTTTTACCACTCACTGTTCACCTTGTCTGTAATGGACTGGGCCTGCTTCTTGCTGAGTGACAGCTGGTATTGGCTCGGGACCCCTGTGAGCCTTACGTGTCCAAGCGGTTATGGAAATGGGTGGATTGATGGATGTTTGCCTTGTTCTTTACATAGACAGATTTCTGTGAATTCTCTTAAACTTGTAATAATGTCATGTCTGGCAGATCGGTTTTTAAACTATTTACGGTCTTATAGTTCCAACAAACTTAGTCTCTTTGGGGTTTTCATGCCCAATCATGGTACTAAGTAATCCAGGCCATTATTAGATCTGTTCGATGTGTAGTTTTTCTTTGTCTTGGTACTTTTCCATGTCATACTTAAAATCAAACAGAGGTTTTAAATCCATTGAAGGATCCATCCATCAATCCATTTGTATTTGGAAAAGATCTATAAGAAGGTTGTGTGCACTGTATCTGGAAGGAACTTATTACTCGACAACCCTCAGGCACACAGGCAGTTCACTCATTGGTGTGTAGTTTGATCTCACCACAGGTGCTGAACCACTTTTTTGTGTCATGTTGACCTTTCCCAGCCCTAATAAAATCAGCCTCAACTAAAAAACATACAAGCACGTTGCACCCCCTGTTAGCCTGCAGAATATGCCACTGACCCATGAACTTCATTTTCTGTCCAAACATATATTCGTAGGTGGCACCTCCTTCTCCACAGTGGCAAGTGTCACAGGTGTTAAAGTCTGATTAAAAATATGATAATGTGAATATCCCTGTTCAAAAGTCCTTTTACAATGCAATTACATGAAACGTAGAATCCAAACAGAATTTAACATGTTATATTGGCAATTTAAGAACAAATTTCAGTCCAGTACATGTACATGTATTGATTCCTTATCTTTTTGATTTCGTTACCTAGATACACTCTGCTATAAATTTGTTTTGGCAACACAGAGCCTACACACACACACACACACACACACACACACATACACATATACTGCAAATTTCCCCCATTGTTCTTAAACTATGTCAGGCTGTAATGGGTTTGTAAGTGAACAGCACAACCACAAAGTCTCAGTTGGATTTAGTTCCGCTCCAGAACATTTTTATTGCTTTTGCTGTTGAGCAACTATTTGCATGTAGCTGTATGTTCGAGGCTTCGTCTTGCTGGGAAACAAATCTTCTCTAAGTGGCAGTTTTCTAACAGTTTTTGTTTTACCTACCTATCTACAATTACTGAGAAGCAGTCCAACAGCACCACACTTATTTAGAAATGATTCTTTCAAATTCTTTCACACTTACAAATCTGGACTAGACCTTTCTAGGCATTACTTTAACTGTCTGTACTAATTAATGTATGTGTATAAATTCACATTGGTCACAATTATTTAAAATCCCTTGTAAATATAATTACTGAATTGTGTTTGAGGAAGCAAGATTCAGATGTGGCACCTGTTTTTTGTCAGACAACACAGAGAGTACAGCCCTTTAACCCAACTTCCACCACCGTTTTTATCAGCACATTTCCTCCAAAGGGTTAATTCAATCATGTCAAGGTTCTCTGCTCTGTTGCTTGCCTCTACCATCATACTTTAGGCGCAGTGGAGCGTCTCCTCATTGATGGCACCTTTGGCTTCACAATAGAAGCTAATTTGTTAGAATCTTTCACAGGTCAGGGGCTGCTTAAAGGCGAGGAGGGCGCCCTGGCCACTGGAAAAATAAAGCCATCCACTGAGTTGGAGGGGGCAAATTAAATGTCCAGTCGTTTTATGACCGTAGACATACAAAACATAAATATCAATTTTCTTTACTTCAATACAGTGTATGAGCTCTTGCCAGCCATCCCAGTTAACGCAGGTTAATAGATTGATTCCAGTGACATGACTCATAATGAACAGTAAATTGTTTTATCTCTTAAGTCTTATTTGGTCAGCCAGGAAAACATATGAGGTAATATGGCTAAGGCTAAATGGAGCGTATAATAGATCTCTCACTAAGGCGTAAGGATAGGTTGATGGCAGGGCTATGATTAATGAAAATAATAATACTCTTGAAATTGAAATTTTTCTCTTTTTGTTTTTGGCCCTTTCACCCCTTTGCTGCTATGGTCATTCTGACTGCTCATGCACAGTGTGATTGATGCATGATTGCTAGCATCTTAATTTATGTCTACTGGGTCATTTTCACAAAAAGGTCTACTCAATCTATGATAAAGACTCCTACTTACAGTGAACTCTTACTTCAAAGCCACACGTGTTTCTTTAAAGGAAGAAACAAAAAAACATCATCTTTCTTAATTGTTTGAATAACATAATCAGGCTGACGTGCTCGTTATTGTAATTTTCTTATTGTATTGCAAATTGTGGCAGAAAGTTAATGTAAAAGCAAAGTCTACAAATTAAACGTAAAAAAACGTCCTTTTTCCATTTTAAGACAACAGTTCAGTTACAAACCCAACTGGCTTCTTTTCACCAGAGAAAAAAAACTTGCAAAAAAAAAATCAATGACTTTTAATTCTGCACTATTGATATGCTTAGATAATGCAGCAATTGAATGTTCCTCTGCCAGTGGTGATGAGGAGTAGTAGATGAAGAGTAATTGGGCCCTGACCCTTGTGTGCCTCGGCCACCACATCACCCGAGCTTCCCCCAACCCATTCTAGCTTACAGGCAGGAGGGCTCATTTTGCAAACCCTCAGTTGTGGCAAGGTGATAAATTACAGTTCTTAACTATCATTGATTAGTCAGTGTTTCTCCACTTTCTGTGACAACTGTTCAGTCACTCTGAATGGCTCTTAATGGCACATTAGAGAGAAGAAAGCATACAGTTCCCCAGCATTGATTAAACTTGCTTGTTGCTTAATAAAGACAAACTGACACGCACGACTCTTTGGTAGACTTTGACCAAGTACAGTCACAAGACCCATATTATGTAAAATAAAGACGTCTCAGATGGTTTGGATTAAACTGAATCCAATGCAGCTTGCAATGCAATATTTCACTCCCTCTGGCCTTTCTTGTAAAATAAATAAATGACGTTTTCATTACAAATTTTATTGCGGTTTTGTTTTTTATTTGGTGACAACTTTAAAAGTTAGAAGTAGTTCAACATTAGTAAAAACAAGAGCGGTGCAGCTGTCATAGCCATGTCACTGAGCTGCTAGGGATAGAATCTTACATTGTTGTTTACAGAGTAATCTTGTTTTAGCAGGCCACCGGTGTCTTTCAAGGGAAGGCAATGCTGATGTCTTTCCATCCACTACACGACCAACTTTTCAGATAGTTTGCCAAGGAGGTTTTACGGTCATGCATGGCCACTAGCTCAAATTCCTGGATAGATGCTTTCATTCCTGTCTTCTCCTGGTCACATGTCAAGGTGTCCTTGGACAAGACTCATCTTTGTGCAGCTGTCTAAGACCAGTTTCCCCAATGGGAGCTATGAGGTACATGAAAATCAACTAGGAATAACATCATTTTAGCAACCAAATAACAAGTGTTATACATAGACATCTACATGCTGCCGTGGGGTTTCGCCTACATTAAGACCTCTTTGCACACTGACTGTAGGATTAATGGCTAATGCACTGGCACTGGCTGCTTGGCTTCATTGTGTTTCAAGGTGAGATCAACCTTCAGTTTTCCAAGTAAGAACCTTGGCCTTGACTGACACAAGAGTCTAATGATCTACAAGGATCTATAGTGCAGTACTGTATGGGTATTTCAAACTCTTTCTGCAAGCTCAAGCTGTTTCAGCTCGTTCAGCTCGCCACTCGTTTCTGGCAACAGCGCTATAGTAAAGAGGGTATATTGCTTTGTGATGAAAATCAGATGTTGTCAAACAAAGAGTAGCTGTTAAAAAAAAAAACCAAAGTACAAAAGATTTAATTATGTTTCTCATCTATGCATAGTTGAAACCTAATGCTTAGGAAAGCACTTCCTAGTTAGTTCTGTAGAAGAGCTGCTACATTATCATAACACCTACTGTAATTGGTCAGACACATTTCTGTTATTATTTCTAACATAATGAGCTAACCCCCCCCCCCCCCCCCCCCGCCCTTTTGGTTGTAATAAAACATTAAATAAGATAGAGAGCACAACAGGTTTGCCATTTCCACATTATATAAATACTTCTCCAGCTATGAGTGGGCCTCTCTCTGATGCACAAATGCTTATTGACCTAACGGGCGTGATGCTTGTAACTTCCTGTTGGGCAAGTGAAGCTTCAAGGTCCCCTGAGATGAACACGTTCTGGTCTGACTGTAAGAAAACAAGACTCCTAAAAAGAGGATTAAAATAGCATTTAACACTGCACGTACAGAAGACAATAACATTCTTAGATTTAACTACATATATATATATATATATATACTGTAGGTTTGTATATGTGTAATTGAGCTAAAAGGCAAGTTAAAGTTAGTCTGTTTTGGCTGCATATCTGTATCAATCACTCATTTGTCACTGCTGCGTCATTTCAGGAGATAGAGCAAACAGGCATGGTGTGTGTGTGTCTGTGTTTGAAAAGCAACGACACAGGTTTTGACATTTTTGTCAGCTTGTGACCCACTACTCACAGGACTGACCCAGTCCATCAACAAAATGTCACAGAAGACAAATCAAAAAACAAAAGACACGAACCCTCATTTGAATAAGGATAATATCATAATAGCAGCAGGTTGAAGAGTCTATAAGATGCTGCTGGAAAGATTTCTATTGTATCTGAACCTGATGTCAGAGTGCCATGAGAGGTGTGCCCCTGCCAGGTCAGTATGCCTCTGAGGTCGGGGCTTTTGCCCTGGCCTGGGCTCCAGGCCACACTGACTCTAGAGTGGGCCTGGCACTGCTGTCAGCCACACGTCATGTGAATCCTCAGAGTTGTAACAGGGTTAAACTGATTAGCAATGCACTTGTGTTCAGTGGGTCACAGTTTGAAGAACAAAAGTGATATTAAAGGATCTATATTTCTCCCTCGGATCCTTAATGCCATCAGTTCTTTTAACATACTAAGTCAGCTGGAGATCCCTGACAGATAGGTGCCACTTTTCTATTCAATTCAACTCTTTCTTTCCTTTCTCTGTGGATACCACAAATCCCCCACACTTCAAGCCCAGTCCTCGAATTCTTAACCCCATGTCTCCCCCTGTCAATACATGAACTCTTCTTTTCACTTCTAATTCTTGCTTTTTGGCTTATACTCAAACTTCTGCTCGGTCTTGCAGTTTCCTTCTCACTTTCACCCACACTCATCCCTGGGAAATGTAGATCTTTTCCTGACAAGTTCCTCAAGAAGCAAAGCCTCTGGAGATCATCAACAGAGCTCTGCCAAAAAATGCGTGGGAATAGTCTGGATGGGAAAGGGAAGGGACTTTTAATTGTTTTTCTTTTTTTTTCTTGTTCTGGAATTAGTCAGTGGAAAAAAAAATCTGTGATTGTTCCTTTATTTACCTTACAGGGAGCAAGGATTTAAAGCGTGGGTGGCAGTGATTGCTTATATAGGAGGCTCAATAGCTATTATACTATTCTAATGTAACTCTAGCACTAATGTTTGGAAATGTTCTCCATATGATACAAATTATGCATATTAATTCTGTTTTGGATTATATAAATCACGCAGCTTTGAAGAGAAATTGCAGTATGTACTCATTGTGTTTATACACTCTGTAACCTGCCCGTATCAACAGCTGGAATAACAAGTGCTGTATTTTTGGTGTTCATTAAGAGCTCGCTCTGATGGTTTCCTGAGTGGAGACATTTAAAAGTTCAGCTCACAGGCTGAGGGTCAAAAAGGGCGGAAGAAGGAACTAAAATGTCTATTAACCAGCCAGTGGGTTTTTATTCCAATACAATAAAAAGCTCACTTGTCAACCTTTTATATTATATCAGTTTTTGTGATGTGACTTTTAAATGTAAGTAACTGAAATTTTGTCTGTGTAACAAAATTTCTATGTAAAAAAAAAAAAATCTAGATTTGTTTAGTGCCAGATGTGAGTGCAGAACAATGCAACATGGTGAAATTAATAGCTTATTGCTTGTAGTTTATTATTATTTACTTTTATTACTATATATAATATCTATTTATTACAACAGTTGATGTAGTTGAACGCTAACGATTCATTTGTGGAGTGGCAGCAACATTGTTAGTGAGCAAATGCATGTTTTTGTTGTTTAACTGTTTAAGGAGCATCAGTTAAAAGCATACGTCTGGGTGATGAACTAGAAAGTGTAACTGTAGAAGCTTGAGGAAGTAAACGCAGAAATCACAAATGCAGTTTAACTCTCAAGACTGCAAACAGTTGAATAGTTAGTTCAGTGTGTTGCTGCACAATGCCAGTTGCCATCTTTGTTCAGTGATGGACATAAAAAGGCTTCTATTGTTCACACACAATGAGCCCCCATTCGTAAAGCAGATAAGCATAACAAAGTAAAAGTAGGGGGCCGTCAAACATCCAAAACTGAAAGTCTCCAAGCAACACTATTTACATATCAACCATGTGGGCTACGGCTGAGTAAGTTGTATTAACAGTCCTCTCGTAATCACTCACTTTTATCCTTTTGTGATTTTATATTATGCCCAGTTAAATCAATAACTAAATGAATAATAATGGCAGTGCTCATTAATGAAAAGCACAATTGAATGAGTGAACAAACGTGTTCATTTTCCTATTTCCATTAGTATTACTAATTTATCATTACGGACTTTGATTGAGCACAACGTTGTTCCACGAGGGCTATTTATGTTTCAATAAATCGCAAGCAAATTAGGGAGAACACATTTGCCTCATTTAGTAACTCACTTTATTGTCTTTACATTGCAACGGGACTTGATTGGTATTTCCATTTCCTGAAACGCTACAGGGGGCTGATTACCCAACAGTACTCTAAAGCTAATAACTGGCTAGTATAAGGCAAAGTTGGTGAAGTAAATCAAGTTAGGACATGAAAATCAAATTGTATGCTCGCATAATTAAACTAAACAATCCTACGGTACAATCTTTTGTATACGGGTGGTGGAGGATGAGGTGAGTGGGCCACATGTGGATGGTGGCCGGCTACAGAGGTCTAAACTAGCGCCTGGGATTTAAATCGTTGCTCCACAGGAAGCGGGTAGGCTGGTTTGTTTAGCTGGATGTGATTTCAAGTGGCAGGAGGGGGGTGTTGCCTGCTCGTATGAAACACAATGGCTTGTACTTTCTGAACACAACTATTAGGCAATAATGACGTGGCTCATGTCCAGGCCATCGGCTGTCCAAGTCTGCAGATTAAGATATGCCCCTCCTTGTATTAATCAAATAGTGGCATCCATGTCAGGGCGGTATCCCTTTGTGAAGTGACTCTGCTCCTTTACAGGGACACAAATTTATTAGAATTATTTAGTCTTCCTCAGTGAGGAAAAGAAGCAAATGTTAGTTTTGAATAGTACAGTAAATGCACACTTTGGTTTCTAATGTAAATGCCTGTAAAAAGAGGTTTAATAACAAAGTATTGATTTGTTTCACTAGCGCCTTCAACCAAACTTGCACCATAATAATGTCCCTCGTGCACAGTCCTATAAACATTTGACCAAAAGCACTATTAACATATTGAGAAAACAGAAAAAAAAACCCAGGAGTATCCTATTGCAGGAAATAACTAGTCTCATTTTCTCTGTAACTGATTCCAGGAGAGCAGCTACATGAGAGAAAGAAGTCAAGCAGTGGGATTTAGAACACTGAACAAGATAGATTCTTCCAAATTCTAATTGGAGAACAGTTGATTTAATTGGTATCCATTTGGCTGACAAAAGAAAGCAAGAGTAGTGGGCAGGCAGGAATGCCTCTGGGGCCGATGTGAACATGAAGTGGCTCTGCTCAACGCTCGGGGACGGATCACTTCCAAAGACAAACCGTGGGAGCTGGCACGACAGATTGCAGTGGGAGGGAGGGAGAGCGAGCGAGAGGTGGGGGTGGGGGGTAAAATTCATGGCGAAGTGAGGAGCTTTCAATAGAGAGGCATCTTTATTTGGAGAGGGAGGACATTTTAGACGCAAAACTCAACTCCCACTCTGGCTAGTAATGTGTAATGTGACTCTGACCCTGAGATGAGAGAAGTGGACATGGTTCAGCGGGCCTTGTCGGCGCAGGGTCTGGTGACAGACAATTTAATCTAAATTATCACGACCAAAACAAACTCTTTGATTCGCAAGCTGCAGGGAGCACGTAATTATATTGATAACACTGATTAATTTTAGATAGATGGAAACACCCAGATCATTTTTGAACGTTCACATGAAGCTGCATTTTTCACACTTTTTAGATGGTTCAGTAATAATCTGTTTACAGATGTTGTCATCGCAGTCATTATAACTTGGCCTTCCAAAGAACGCATCGCAGCACTCTTCTTTTTTTTTTGTCCTGCGTGTGAGCCTGTGTTGTCTACAGATGAAAAATGTAGTTGGAGGTGTGTACTGTAGCAGAGGGGGAACCCAGGTGTTGGAGTGTTTTTACTGCCTCTGTAGAGAGGAAGGGTGGGAGAGCGAGGGCAGATGACCTGGAGGGGGTTCAGAGGCTGGGGCCGTGCTTGGGAGACCTTCACAGCCTGCCTCAGGGGGATACAGCCACTGCTTATCTCTTCCTACACTTTTACTTCTTTTTTATCCTCTTCCACAGTACTGCTTTCATTTCCCTTTCCTCTCAGTTGAGGAGGATGAGTACTCGAGCATTATTTCCTACTAACTCCAGCCATTGTATTATTTGCTGACACACATTTTCAGTGGAACAGTGGAAATGCTCCTCTTTTCTTTTTTCAGCAGATATTTGAACCTGGCTGGGTTAGTGTTGACGCACTCTGGAACGACTGCTTCTTGAGCTAATTTGAAGCACAACACAAGATGTTTTCTCTCGTATTCAGATTGAAAGCCTGGCTACAGTGGCTTCTATCCTGTGGTGACTACTGTTGGTACTGAGGTTCTAATCCTCCTACGGTATATGACAGGCTTGCCCTCACCTTGCCCAGCACTTAAAGAAGCAATCTTTCAAAAAGTCCCCTTAAAGCCCATGTGAATGTGCGTCCGTTCAGAGCAGAGTGCAGTATGCTGATGGAGAATGGGCCCATTCCTGATGTAAATGAAGAGATGCATATCAGTGTTAATCCATTGCTTTGTAGTCACGGCCATACCCAAAGTCTGTCTAATTTCCCTCACACTCCCTTTTGCAGCCAGAAGTGTATCGATCGGCAGTAATTGAAGTGTACTTGATAATCCGTAAGGCAACAGGGGAGAGGGAGACCCTCAACTCTCACATCGATGCACAGAGAATGGGGCTGTGGGCTTGTGTGTATTTGAGTGTGAGTGTGTGGTTCAGGGGGGGGGTCTCTAATGTATGGGTGGGTAAGGCAACACCCCCCTCACGGCTTCTTCTCAGCTGATTAAACTCATTGAGAGCCAGACAAGTGGAACAAATAGATATAAAGGTTTGCCTGGCAGCTTACAGCCATTCAGATTTCTTCATTGAAACGGCAGGCACCACATCTACATGGCCTGCTTTATGCCAACATTAGGCAACTGGAGTGGCTGTTTTTGAAATGAACCATACATTATGCACCACGCTTGCTCAGATATTGTAGGTGGAAACTTTGAGGACGTGAATAGATACATTTTTATTTGGGCCAATTAAATGTGCAGTTCACAATCAGGGTTGCGGCTGCTGGTTTGTGTTTAAGGGCAGCAACAAGCTTGAAGCAGAAGCTTTTGTCGGCAACCTTGGTCCATCTTTGTGTGTTTTGCTACTGTTTTATTTTGGATAAAAGCAACGTTGTGAAATTTTAAATGATTTTACTTTTGGAATCAGCTAAACATGTCAGTCGTTCTGACATGAAGTTTTTCCTAAGCCTGTGTGTGTGTGTGTGTGTGTGTGTGTGTGTGTGTGTGTGTGTGTCCTGCAGCCTGTTTTCTGATTTCTGTTGTGGAATGTCTATATTCTATTAACATTCTTTCTATGTTAAAGTGCTGGTTTGAACGTTTGCGGAGTGTACGGACACAGAATAAAATAAGTAACATTGCAAACAAATGTCAGGTTTTGTTTTCCAAAGTACCCTCTTTAATAGAACATATGAAGAACATATGATGCCAAAGTGCAGTTAAAATAACAGTGAAGGATTCCGTGAAGGATTGTAAGTCTAATAGAAACTATTATCAGTGCTTCATGACAAGAAAAACAGCCCGAGTATCTTCAGTGATTATGATCTCTATGCGGATGTGGGAACAGTTACTTGATGGCTGGTGGCATAATAAAGGGCATGCAGATTAAAGATGATTAGGAAAATGTCCCAACTGTAAATGTTATGAGGTGATGTTGAGATATTGAAAGTCATTATATGGGAACAATGATGATTATGACTGTGCTGTCTAGTTACATAATGATGGTTTTCCTCTGCTAATGATGTTGATCACTATATCAACACAAGTGATGGTATCTCTATCTCTCTGTCTGCGCTTGTGTTTACTGCTATTATACTACTATGATGACTCGTGATATGAAACATGGCAAAATGGACCAAAAAAAATCATTATATTACCAAAAATAAATGTTGTAACAAAGAAAACAATATGCAACTAAATAAAATTCCTGAAAACGGACATTTTTAGTATCACAGAAATGTTTTTTATGTATGAATATGATTGTTTCTGCTCTTGAGTGCATTTGAATTCACATCTTTAGTCTCAGACCTCAGACATTTCAAACTCTCTGTCCAGTTTATTTTCACACAGGCATTTCCCAACACATCCACTCACCTGCTCACACACACGCCTACAGTACGCTGCAGAGAGCGAGTCTCACCCCACAGAGAAAATAAGAAATAACCATAACTCCTTCCACTGCCAGCCTGCCCTGCATGACCCCTGTTTTAAGTGGGTAGCAGGTAATTGCTGAGGCGGTGTTACCCATCAGCCTACAAGTCCATGTGTGCCTTATGTGTCATCTCTATTTATTATATTCTGCACGCTCCCTGGGCCTTGGTAATCAATTTCACAAGGATACAGGGCTGATATCAGCTGCCGTGCACATTATGAGGCGAGCCCTCCTCTTATCAAGTGCAGAATTGCCGGCTAGAGGTCATGAACAGATAAACAGGGATGTAACACAACTCCCCCACTCACCTGCCCCCCAGTGAACACAAAGGTGGGAAGGTGATGTTGTGAGGGGGGTACAAAGAGCAAAACACCCAGCGAGGGAAAGGTTGTGACCCTTGGAAGGTGCCTCTTGTTACGCCCAACCTTCAGAATTTCATCATCGGTGCCTCTGTTTGCTTAATATTTCGGAAGCTCCCATCTCATCTCTCTCTCTCCAGTCGCCGCATGTGGGTGTGTGCGTGGTTGTATGCCGTGGGGGTGCGATGAGGCAGACACCCCTTGCTGATTATCTCCAAGCATTCTTTGCAGACCTTTATGGACCAACCACAACTCCATCAATCATTTCTCCTGCCTTCGTACTCTTCAGGCTGCCCCATTTCCCACCTCACCACTGCTGGGTTAATATTATCTAAGGCTGAGTCTGTGGTGGTATGTGGTGACTACAAAGTGTCATTTAATTCTCCAAAACTTAGATTTAAGTAAATACAAAATATTCATAATGTTCAAAGGGCAGATTGACTACTACAAATGATTACTTACTGTAACCACTAGATTGATGTCGCTGCTGAGATGAGGTTTTATGCAGCTACATTACAGTTGTTGAGAGATTTCAAAAGCTATATTTAAATATGTTCTGTTGCTCTAAAGGAGCGACACCGGACTAAGAGATCATTTGTGGTCAGTGGCCAAGTTGTGCAGCACTAGAAATGTCATGCTATTGCATCAGCCTTAGTAAACATTAATTATGAGTCCATCTTTGTTTACTCATCCCTGCACCCCACACTGGCAGCTGTGCATATTTGCCAAGAGGATTGGATCTCCATGTCACTAAATTTTGATGATTTGCCGTGCTCTCGACCTTGTGTATTTGAGGAAACATGTTGTTATTAATCGCTAAACAGGTCAGCGATGTGATTTCCATTTGAATACACAAATCCGATTTTGAAAAATGTGTTTCTAACAGTAATTGATCGTAAAATATTTTCCCGTGCACTATGGTGTATTTTTTTCCATGCGTAAAGTTTTACTCTGGTCACCTGCCTTTTGTTGTAGACATGCGTCTGGCTCCCTCACCCCGCCCCCGCCACACAGCTGACCTTGTGCAGCCTTTCCAGGCCAAAGACTTGATGAGTGTTTTTTTTAGCCCATCCCCCAACATCCCTCGGCATGTGCACTGCACATCCGCTCTGTCATTAAACCCTCCACCCGTGGCTTTAGGACCCAACCATATGGTGCAGCTAGTGGAGTGTTGCAAGAAAGGCTTGACTGTGGTCATAATCTGATGAATCTTTCTCAGAAAAAAGGGTTTTCTATGATGACATCACATCCAATCATCTGGACAGCAATCTGCAACACTGTGTGCCTGTGTATATGCACATCTGAGCGTCTTGCATATGTTGTGTGTCATGCATGTGTTGTAGTTCTCAGTGCATATTACAAGCGGCGTGGCAGAAATACTCAAGAGACATGCAAGTGACATACTGCAGGACTAAATGTTTGCTAAATGCTTCCATGAATCACTGGCATGAATATCTTTTTTATTTTAAAGCAAAAACAACTTTTCTTTTTATGTTTTTCTTGAGGCGGTCCAACCACAATACCGCTAAATGCCTTAAAAACATGCTAAACGCTTAGAGAACCCTACTACCTTGGGCTGGATGAAAGGTTGCCCCTGGAGTCCTTAGAGGCATGTTCAATAGCTGCATGAACAATAGTTGCCAGTTTCACAGTTAAGACATGACCAGTTGTCTGGCAACATGCTTAGTATGCAGCAAGCAGAGCGTATCACACACAAAGATGGAAGAGATTTTCTGTGGCTCATATAATCTAAAAGAAGCTATCAATTCCCTGACGTATGTGTGAATGGATTTGGCTGATATGCAGGTGATGTTATCGGCATCCACGTCCTAAATACATGGAGGAAGACACGGGGTTCGTGCTTGTATGGTCGTACGAAAAAAGGTGTAAATGAAAAACATTGTGTTTGTTGAGTTATCATGGACGTGGGTGTGTGATCGAGAGAGAGAGAGAGAGAGTGACGTGCATTTAGATTGTTATATAATGATGCTGAACCAGTTTCTGTAGTATTCATTAGGTCACATTGACATACATGGACTGACAGATGTGCTTATTGAAAAAAAGCCTGTTGAAATTTAGTTAATCTGGTATTTTATAGGCCATAGAGCTGCATTATCCAGCTGACGTCAGGTCATGTCAGTTATTATCAGAGCAATGTTTTTTCAGTGTTATTACTCTGTTTATAATGACCTACTGACCCAAAAAGGCACAAAACCAAATGTGGTCACAGACCATAAACCCATTTCTCCTTGGAAATCTGCGCAAGTATAATATCAGAGGCAGCTTAAGGACAGAGGAACATTCCCTCATAATTTGAAATGTGCACAATTAATCCCGATGTCATCATGCTGCATTGGCAACTGAAACATTCAGCTATAAAAATATATTTGGTCTGCCTGTTGTAAATCACTAATGATTTCGTGAGTTGTAAGTTTCAAAGCTTCCCCTCGCAAAGTTCACAGAGTCCATCCACACATAAAAAAACATACTAGCAGTTAGTCTAATAGGCCTAGAGGCCTCTTGACTTTCTCATTTAGCTCTTTTGTGTATGTCAGAGTAAGGGGCAAAGGGGGAACACGGGGCCTTAAGCAGCCATTTCACCAAAGTGAAGTGTATTGCAGATGGGAATTATTAATTTGTATCTGCTTTGCCTCAGTTCCACCACTTACTGAAGAGGGGAAAAGTGTCATTCTATTCAATTTTTGTGTTTCTGAAGTCTCTGGTCTCGAGCACAGCCTGGTCCAGGGTCGTGAGTGTTAAATGTCAAGCCTTGTAGTGAGCTGTCAAAGAACAGAATAGGCCCGGGATGATTGATGACCGGAGAGCCTGAAACCAAAACCTCCCAATTGCAAATGCTACCTTGCGTCAGTCTTCTTACCCCCCCGCTTTCTCACTCGTGATAGTTGCGCACTATAGGGCCAAGCAGCTCCCACATGCTCACTAACGGTGGCGAGAAAAAGCACGTGAACCCTTTGAATTACCTGTGTTTGTGCAATGTGTTCTAAAATGATGCAGAGTCTGTTTTATACAGCGTTAGACACATTGTGCTAAACCTAATAACACACAAGCGAAAAACGCACAACGTCTTTATTGAATATCTCTGTTAAACATTTAGAATGCCAGTGGAAATCATTTCATATTGATCAGTAGTAAGAGTTAATGACTGGCTCAGCTCTGAGGACCTCACACATACAGAGAAATTTTGGACAATTCTTAATCTGTAACAAGGGCTTCAGCTCAGGCTGTTTTTGATCTGGTGTGAACGTTGTTCTTGAGGTCATCCTCCTTTGGGTTATTGTCTGGCCTCTTACTGTTTCTTTGAAGTCACTGTAGTAGATTTACTCCAGAGTTTGGACCATTCTTTTGCACATTTTCCAAAGGCAACAGATCATCCACAAATCACAGTGCTCCTTCCACAGTATTTCACCAGTCGCGTCACGTTTTCACGTTAATCTATCTAAAATATTTTTTTCCAGTAGTCTTGCGAATTATCGGGTTCTCCTTAAGGGAAATGTCTTGCTTGCAGTGCTGTTTGTGTTGGAGGACAGCAGCTTCCTCCATGGTGTCCTGCCATGGACACCAACACTTGCATACGGTGGACTCATGAAGAAATGTTAAAATTGTTTTTTTTTTGTGAATGGATCTGTCATTCCAGTAATGTGGATTTAGACAGTAAAGCACTGAGCTATGATGACAACATTATTAATGGTCGGGATAGACTGTACTTATCCCCACGTGGTTCATACAAACAGTACAGATTCGTTTTTACTGGTTAGCCTAAAGAAATTTCTGTAATAAAGTACAGACAAGCCAAACCGATATCTAACATTTAAAATAATATGTATGTAATGTTTTATTAAAATTAATATAATCAAATAGTTACTTTGTGTGCTATATAAATTCTACTTCTATTCATAAATACTATACTTTCATTAAATCTTAAATAGCTTAATGAAACATACATATGATTAGGTTAAAAAAAAGTCTTTAATGTTGAAAACGCCTGTGGCAACTCACGTGTTCAATGTAATTACTGTATATTGATGGTGTGGACTCAGACAGAATACACATATTTATGCCAGCTATTATGTGACAGCTTTAACAAGGAGCACTTCTGATGAACATATCTGCCTGAATGCTGAAACCATCAAAGACTGTCATAGCATTACAATAGTACCATTTGTCTGCCTTGGCAGCGACATACGTCCTGCTTACCGGATGGTTAATCAGAGACTCCGTCTATCATCTTCATCAGAATGGCCTGTGGTTTTAGAGAATGTGTAAAAACATGCTCGCATTTCTTTATCTGCCTTTCCTCCACCGCCACTCACTTGAACCCCCCCAGATGCTATCTCCTCTCACAGCAGCGCCTGTTCAGCAGATCAACGAATGATCTTATTCAACCCTCAGCACGCTAATTACAACTTACTCATCTTTATTTATTCTTTGTGGAAGAAAAGTGCAAAGTATAAAGCGGTGATTCCGGCGGTGACAGTTGTTGTTGTCGAGTCATACGATACTCCTACACGTGTCACTCTGACGTCCCCTATTAAAGCAAGCATCATTTCACTCACCTGAAGCAGAGAGAAAAGAGGCTGTGAAATCACAGCATCAGAACAGCTCAACACCTGCCAATCTGACCTGCAGTGACAGGCCACGCTCCTCTTGCTCACATTAATAACACAGATAAACATAAAGCTAAATACCAGGCCGCGCTCTGTTAACTTTTATGTGGTTAAGAATGATTGGCTTTTTGCTTCACTACTCCAGTGGGATCAAAGTACCCGGGAAAGATATCACAGAGTGAGTCTCCTGCTAGAGATCCTGCTCTGTTCTCTTCACCGTCCGTGCATATATAATTGTCGGAGTTCCCTCCCAGCGCTACCTGCAACCCCTATGGACGTGTCACAGACAATATTGTGTGATATGTACTTAACTTGGCTTGTCAAGGTGCTGCAGTGGGACTGTCTGACTAAGCGTGCGGCCCGTATATAAATGAGTTTTAGGTGGCGACGCGATACAGCTTTCTTACTGAAATGCAACATCACTTAATTTCAGATTTTACAGTAATGTCTCATATTATTTTCAGTCTTCTTCGCTGTACGGTATGGACACAAAAAAAAATCAGATATTTGCAGCATAATGTGTTTAACAAATGTCCCCACCAAAGAATCGTCTTTCACAACTTGACATTTAAAAGGCTGGAATTGAAAGTCGTTAAGAGGCAGGGGATGCGGGCAGACGTCTGCAACTGTTTGTTTACCACACCGCTCATTGGTGTCAGACTTCCTGACATTCTTGTACCTTATCTTCACTATTCCGAAGTCTGGAAGCTGGTGCCAGCGACTGAGGAGGATGTGTGTGGGGTCTGCTTCCACGGCACTGCACTGCACTGCACTCACACTGGGACTCAGTCCAAAAGAGCCAGGCTTGTGCTTTTGAGGAGTCAGGGTCAGGAGAGATTAACCCATGTGATCTGACAGCACTGGGAGAAATTTGACTGAGTGTGGAGCAGAGGTGCTGCAGAGGGCAGTGCAGGCCGGAACAGGTTCAGCCCGCGCTCGCTTATCTCTGGGCCCCACTGACGACAAAACTCCCTCGGTCAAAAAGTGCTGAGAGTGGTGTAAAAAATGTGTTTACAATTTGAGGAGGTCAAGGACTTGAGGACAGATAGCTATTAACAGAATAACGCCAGAGATTCAAAAGAGAAGACAGCTTTGATGCTGATTTAGCATAAAGACACAAATGCTCTCAAAGGATTATCTTCTGTTATAGGTTTAATTTGGGTAACTTTGAAATGAAAATGTGAAGAAAAAAGATTTATGCCGCAAAATATTATTAAATAAAATAGGTTAGTACAGTAGTAAAAGTACTGTGACTACTGTACTTCCTTGCCGACCTATTATTAATTATTTTACTGCATTTAAATATAGCATCAGAGGCACATGTGAGCCAGCTGGCAAGGGTGACAACCTCCACACGTAGTTTTTTTTTTTTCCAAACACATGAAGGATCAATTACACATGCCTGAGTAAATAGGTGACAAAAAACACTGCGTGTTTCATCCTATAGAGCAACGTAGCAGCTGTGAGTTTGTCGGTCACGAGGATAAATAGCGTCACACTACTCTGAGGTCCCACTGTATCCATGCAGAATAATATTGGTGACAGGTGGTTCGCTGCTTTAATGTCAATTGTGTCTCTGTAACAAACTCACTGAGGAAATAAACAGGAGCCAGTGGAGGAAAATCTCATCTTTTCTTCCAGTTTCTTTATATTACGCTGCAGGATTAGAGCAAAAGCTGCAGTAGATGCCAGTGAGGACTAATGTAATTTCACTGTGTGTTTCCAGTGGCTGACAGCTAGGACTGACATCTCCCCTAAAGGTTTGCTGACCTCCATTCTTTCCCAAACCTGTCTAAACATACTATCTTCACATTGTTCCAGGGGTTAGTAATGTGAAGCAGCTGTTTCCCTGTATACGAGTTCAGTCTGAGCTTCATCCCACACCAGTACCCCTTCCCCTCCCCCGTTTCACTCTCTCTTTTCCCAGAATCAAACACGTGAAAAACACTTTTCCATCTGAATGTTTTGTCTCCTAATATACTGTAGCTCTGTCCCCTGACGCACATTAACGGCTGAAGTCAGACACCATCATGATTTTATCGATGAAAATAAAATTTAGACATAAACAGGACAGGACTAATTTAATTAAAATTAGAGGAAATTATAGGAGCTGAATGTATTTTTCTTTGCTGTATTTTCCAATAAGATATTTTTAATCTTACAGGTTATGAACATTTTATTTCAGGATGTAATTTTATATTATGTTGTATTTTCCCTTGTTTTGACTGTAGCCTGACTAATGCTGCTGCTGCTTATGAAGTGCTGCAGTGTTTCTCCTACAGCTTAAAACATTTGCTTGCTGCATTTTATGTTTCATGCAGTATGGTCCTTAACTTTTGTTGCAGTCCAGCTTGAATCTGTATTAAATGTGACTGCATCCATCAGCACCTCCCTGGCAGCGTAGTCGTCTGGCTCTCGGTGTTTAATCTATTAAAGTGCACCCTCGCCTTTTTTCCATGACATTGAGAATTTGAAACTGGCTTTGAGCTTACATCATGTTTGAAGATCAGACTTCCACAGACATGAGCATACTTGTATCTGCTCATCTTATTGATGCCCTGACTTTAAGATTATTAATCTTTCTTTTTCTCTTGCAAAATCAAGAGAAATGTGGTAACAGATATGTCCACTAAACTGGATCATAGATTAGTACCGTATGTAAATAGAAGGTACAACAGGAAATTTGAGTTTGCAATAAACCCAAAATCGACAAAATAAATAGGTTCTGTCTGTTATTAACTCAGTTACGTTAAAGATCCCTTGAATGTGCACATTGGTTATAAAAGGCCAGTAAAACATTTCCGTCATATCCTGGTGCTTTTAATACATAGGAATGCTACAGAATAGGAGGCAGAAAAAATTCTTATAACCTGCCTTGCTCAAACCTCTATGTTGCTGCCAGGCAGTTTAATGAGTGTGGTTTACACAAATGTTTGGCAGCACCTAAGATACGTTTTAAAGTATATGCCTAATAAAACATATTAAAAAAAGTTTACATACACTAACTACAGTATAGGCTAAGCTTTCAGGTGTAGCAGCCTTTTGCCAATATGGGCAAATAGTTTTTTTAAATGATACGGTTTTACACTGGACTTTATTGTTTTACTGTATATTGTGCTAGTGTTGCTGAAACAATGACTGCTTATCACCACAGGTATCACCCAAATCAACAAGCTGGAATTGTGCAGATCGCAGGAGTAGTCCCGCATGTCTTACATTTAAACCTTTTTCTCTTGGCATCTCCAGAAAACAGGAACAATGCCAGTGACGTGATTAGCCTGAGCAAAGCAGTAATGAGGACAGAAAAGAAAGCGGCAGTAGCTGGTACTTTAAAGTGTCAGAGTCTTTGTAGCAATGACTAGTTTATGATGCTGATGTCAAGCATCACACTCAATGAGGCCTTTGTCCCAGACTGAGACCAGGGCAGTGGGAAAACTGCCCACTCTTAGTCGGCAGGCCCATCCATCTTTCCATGAGGCCTTGCTGTCCCCTTTGCACCAAAACTCTTGTGTATTAAAGATCTCGTGGGTTAATGCGCTGGAAAATTGGCTTGCATTTTTATTGGTGGAGGCCCGCTAAATGAAAGAAAAACAACTCATGGAGGGTAGAAAAGGACGAGAAAAATATCTGGAGGAGTGATTGTGTAGGGGCAGACCCTCAAGACTTGTTTCCTGTGACTTCGATAAAAGAGAACGCTGTGTCTGACATGCCGGAGATGATACTGTGCTCCATCTGAGCGTAGGTCCATCCATTTATCATTACTGTCGTAACCAGCCGTTGTTACTGCTGAAGTATTGACCTGGTCATGATGTCTGTAATAGGACAATACAGATAAATCTAAAGACAACACCAGTGACGACAGAAGCTGTGCTAAGAATTATGCTACTTTTATCCTGCTTCACCTCTACAATCGAAGATTACATCTCACATTAAGGTACAAGACATTTTTCTTTGTTTTGTGTTGGATGTTTTAAATCTATAAAATTACAGACTTCATGTATCCATTCACTGCAGTAGGAAGTTCCAGGGTCTTAGTCGCTTACTACTTACTCGCGTCACCTACTGCCTCTCCCTCCTTTTGATGACAGAGCTGAAGTCAACCCTCAGCACACAGCACATCAGTGCGATCAATGAGCATGGAGTGACTGACCTACTGGACACATTTATGGATGTGGGAGGCTAATTAGGAACCACTTCCCAGGCTTCGAAAGACAAGCCCACAGAACAGCTGCTGGTCAGCACTAGACTCCTATACCTGGGTCAAGTAGGTGGCAGCCCGTCATGGACAGTGACACAGCTATAGGTCTAGTGAGGCCAATTTACTTAATGGCTAGCCCTGGGGCTGGGGACTCCCAGTATTTCTTTGCTTGGACACTTGTAGATGACAGTGCAAGAGCCAAAACGATCCACTTTATCACAGTCGGTCTCATAGGAGAGGGACAGCCAGAGCTGTTTTACAGCAGGATCTTCTCTTTGAAAGTGAATTTAATGAAGTGCAGTCTTGAAAATTGTTGCAGTAGGTAATTCATTAATTGTTTACAGTGATTTAAAGCTTCTTTACCAAACTAACTTTTATTGTTTAAATGCACTGTAATTGATGTTGTGTTGTCACAAGCAGCGTGAGGGCTTTCTGTCGAATGCCGTCATTGACATCAGCAAACTTTCTTTTTTGCTTCAATCGTGCCCCCGAGGGTCAAAAAGCATTGGCTTTAGACGTCTCCTAACACACAGATGTTACAGTATCACGGGCAGGAAATCGTGCCCAAACATCACCTTTGACCCTGCATGTCAGCTGATCCACCATCACCTCTTTTGAAATAGACTCTTAACTTCTATAAATTACCAGATTTTCCCACCATGTCCCTCCATTCATTTGGTCTGGCTCCAGTCATTTTCCACTACAGACCCTGCGGTCAACTAATAGTGATTGCACAGTTGCTGAAAATCTGTCCCCTTGGGTCCACGTGGGTCAAAGGTCTCACACCAGGGTCAGAGCCTGTCTTTATGTCTCTTCCCACCAAAGGCTTTGTGATGAATAGAGAGCCCCAGGAAACAAAAGCTTTCAGCAAAGACAAGCAACTTTGTTCAATACATCAGCACCTCCACTCGCTGCCGCCCTCCCTGGTAAAAACACACTTTCTAACTTAGATAATACGAGGCTGGGGGGGAACTAAACACAAGAAGAGCAGCAAAGACGAGAAATGAAACCAGAAGGAATGAATTTAGGTCACAAGTACAGTAGCACAGGATCAGCCTTGAAAAAGCGTTACACACTGCTTTATCATAAAAATATTGTGACTTTCGCTCATGTAAATTAACAATATTTAATAAGTCACCATTTTATTGTACTTCAGCATAGCTTTGTAGCTGCAAATGTAATTTTACTACAAACGGCTCTATTAGGAGGCTTTAAAGTCGAGCAGCTGAGACACCTTTTCTTCTTCAACTTGTTTTCCCTATCATTGCATTTGACCCTTGTAAAACTGTATCAGCACACTAATAACCAGACTGGCCTCTAATCCTTTGCCTTTGTTCTCCTCTCCTCTTGTAATGTGTTGCAGATTCCAGAGGTTGAAGCTGGCAGGGAGATTTTAAGCAAATGGCATCTGGTTAAAGGTCAGATTCAGGGGCCCCAGTGGGTGAAAGGTTGAATAACTCCAAGGAAGGTAGTGACCAAGTATTTAGGAAGATGTTTAAACGTTGCACTGGGAAACTGTGTATGAATAAGAAAACATCTTTAATAAAGTATTTTGTGTCACATAATTTTAATGTTTAGAGACCACTAGAAACACTAATTGGTAAGAGGAGTTGAGTTTTATTCATTGTTCTTTATGTGTCGCTTTACTTACCAGCTTCTCTGAAACTATTACAGTATACAGAGTTCAAACTGCAGGTGTGTAAAGTACACGGCATACTTTTTTTTCTAAATTAGGCATGGAGGGCAGAGGGAGCAGTGGGGGGAATTAGTGGAATAACTGGTTGATTCTAACCAGATGATTGCTTCAGTTGGACACCAGAGACTATTCATTAGGTCTCTAATTTACAAGCCTTCCTCTGCATTCCAGCCCATGGACCAAGTGCCCCTAGGTCTTAAAGACCATCTTTAGCCTTTGCCCCTCACAAAAGTTGTTGCCAAAGCCACGCACTTTGAAAAATACAAATTACTCTGAGGCAGAGTTCTGGCCTCAGCGTTTGTAAGTGTGTGTCTTAGTCATTGTTACTGTGTATGAGTACGTTGTGCGAAACCTTGATAATTGAAATAATGGTAATAAACCAAAACAGTATCTGTTTATCTCTTTGCATAAACAGTGTAAAGTATAGCACACAGTCGGCTGCACTAGCAAGGAATTATTCAGCTTTATAATACATGATCATTCCCATCTGATAAAATTCTGGCGCAGAAGCACATTATGTGTTACATACCGTATGTTGCATTCGTACTCCTTCACTAAAACGTTGTTGTCTGTCAGCTTTTTCCAAGGACACAGGATTCCCTCTAACTTGAGCACCAGCCTGGGTCACGCTGATGGAATACAAACCTTCAACTGCTGTTCAGGATGTTTGTCGCCTTAGAAGTTCACTGTGATAAATGAACTTGTCTGTGTGTGTCACAAGAAAACCGCAGTGAGGGAGAGACATAGACAATACAGACTTCACAGAGAAACACAAAGCTGGACTCGTAAACGCCTCATTAAAGCTTATATGTTAGCACATCTTGTTTCCTGCTGAAAAACAGCATTTGCGTTTTGTCTCAGGACTCAGACTGGCATGGTTCTGTGCTGTAGCAGTCACATTTGGCACAACACGTTACAAATGTTTACTCCACAGCCTTGGCTTAGAATTGGATTTTCTTAATTCAGATAGTTTTGTATAGATTCGAAGGCTTTCCAGTTCACCATAAACAAATTTCTAAAATAAGCCGGCGTTTTACTGGCATGATGCTGTTTGTAAACACTGGGATGGATGCAGGCAGGCCGTGTGGCTCTGCTAATGATGTTGTAGTCAGGGAGGGAACACTATGGGAGGCCCCATGCTGCTGCTTAACTCTTTCTTAGCTGCCAGGTCATGTGTGATTAAGAGGTTTGTGTTACCTGGAGCCCTGCTGAGGAACTTTCCCCTGGAGGGAAGTTTGTCCCATCCACCTAAACTGAAGAGGCCATGAATGGATACAGAACCATTTACCAGTGGTTTTATCACACTTTTTCCCAGGGGGAACTCTCTCAGTTATCATATTCAATTTAGCAACCAGGCAGGAGCTTATTCACCACTGAAGATAAAATGCTTTTAATATTCTGGACTGGATTTTTTTATATTAATTATAGATAAATTATCTTTATGAGATAAGGTTCTGTAGGTTATATTTAAAGGTTTGCTACAACATCTTTTACTGTGTGACACGTTCGCACACAGTGTAATTAAAATTCAAATCTGCTGGAGTGACAAATCAGAACAATATTGGGAATTGTTAATGTGTTGATTTAAATGAGCAGATTTAATTAAAAAACACTGAGATATGTACAACAATTACTGTTGCTGTGATCTATTTATAAACCTGTCAATAGGTTTTAAAATGAACATCCACAAAATGCATGGCCCGTCTTTTTTTATTGACCAAGCATAATAAATAGTCTTCAAATTGTCCCTGAAATTGTGTCCAACAGTGATTACAACTGGCATCACGCTGTGTTTGTGTTCAGTGGAGCAGGGGTGGAGATGCACGGGGGTGGTGGAGGGGGATGAGGCTGAGACAGTAGTGGGTGAGGAGGTGACACGCAGGACAGGAAAAAGTATCACAGAGAGAGACGTGTAAGCATGACCATGCTCCTGTCCTTGTTTGTGGAGTGATGAATGAGAGGACTGTGTGGTGCTGGAGGCACTGGCTATGTGAGAGATGCCTTCAAAAGAATAAATTGTGATCTAAATGTAGCGCCACAGTCACAGCAGCACTGGAAGGTACGGCCGCTTTCAAAATAATAGTAACGTGTCATTGTTTCCTGACTCTGCAAAAGGTTGGCTCACAGAACATTCTGCGTGATCGTATGAGCGTATGAACTTCTGTCAAGCATCCAAGATCTTCAAAAAGAAATGGAAATAAACATGTATTCACGTTAATAGTACACTTGTAATAGTGGATAATCTGTGTCCACATCCTCTTACACTCACTGAACTTAATCAGTAAAGTGAGTGAGAGAATTCCTGTAATGTGGGTGTTTACATTACTGTAAATAGTTTCTTGTACACACAGTAAAATGTGCATATTTTGCTAAGCTCAGCTTTATTAATGTTTTTATTTCTACTGAAAACCCAGTGTCCTCATTTATATATGAAGGGAAACCTGTCATTTACGCAGCCACAACACAGCAGCTTTAAATTCCACTGTAATGTTTAAATTACAGTATAAATAATTTTTATAGTTACTTTCTTAACAGACACTGCAGCAATTTTGTATTTCTCTTTGGTTTAACCTGCACATTCTCCCACTTTTCATGTTGAACAGTGAACTGGTTTAGCAACAATGTTGAAGGAATAAAATTTAATGATTTCTCTGACCCCTCAGCTGGACCACCTCTGCTGGTGGCAAAGTGGTTTTGGTTCAAACAGAGAGCACTGAGGAGACAACTGATATTGTCAGCATGTTGAGTTGTTGCAGTCTTGTGAGTGGGAGAGCGAGAACCAGGGGAGATCCAAACAGGACAGGGCCGCGAGTTCCGCCAGCTGCACCCTGTCTTTGAGGATGGAGGATGGAGAGCTTCTCATTGAGGTTGGCAAACGCTGGCTCATAAACTTTCCCCTGTCTCTCTCTTTGATTTTCCTTGGACATCTGCCTGGCCCTCCCATCAGGAATGTGCAGCAGCTGTTTGCTGCAAGTGTCTTCGCCGTGTGAACTCGGGCTTGTGCACGGGTCCTGGCTTAATGAATTGAGCCAATTCAAACTGGGTCGTCTGGGACACTGGGTCTTGGTGCATAACTCTGCTCTTGGATGACAAGCGAGCTCGGAGAAGGAGGCTGGGAAATGTATATTACAGAGGTTAACCATTTGCCCTCATACTGTAATTGGCTTAGATTGTCTAGCAACCGGATTTGCAGGGGCAGAACCTGCACCATGCTACAGTGCAAAAGTTCAGCTTTAGCCGACACGATTGTGTGATCTTATAAATGTGTGAGGGAGAAGGTATAAACATAAGTGACAGACAAAACACAAACGAGGCGCGTGAAGCAAACTGAGCGTGTTTGACACTGTCACACTGTTGCTTGTAGAACTGGCTGCACGGGTTGTGTGTGACAATAAAACTCTCACGATATCATTTTCGAACATCTAACACCAGAACATCTAATAATGAAGCAATAATAATCTATTGATCAGTGGGATTAGTGTTTGCCATTCTAGATTTTATTCAACATATCTCATCGTTGACGTGGGTGCATCTTGTGCAAAATACTAATGAAAATTAATTTAAAAGAGAAAAACAAACCACATGTTCTGCAACAGGAGTGCAAAGGAATTCCTTCATTTTGTCCGAAGCAAACAGGTCCAGACTTTACCGACATTGCTTATCCAGACTTCAAACTGGGACAGACAAGAGGATTACTGATAATGTGGACAGTCTTCTTTCAGGAAAAGCTGGCAAACATGAGTGAGCTGACTGACGTAGAGAAGAAGATTCTGATGCTGCTTGTTTGTTTGAACAGGGAGATTAAGGAGAGCGAGAACACAGATTTCAATGAAGTAAATAGATTGCCATCTCTGTCGATCCAGTGAGGCTCTGTCTTTAGCGGAGTTGCACGATTTGCTTTACTGTAACCAGAGAAATCTCTTTAAAACTGGCTGAAAACCCTTTACCGCCAGCATTGTTTATTATATTTCCTAAAAACTATGTCTGAATAGTGATGAGCTCTCTGTTCATTTGTTTTTAGTCGTGCCATTATGTTTATCAGTTCTTGTGTATTCCTGTATGACTGGCCATGCAACGCAGTGAGGGGAACTCCATGAGCCATGATGAGTTGTTTAAAATCTAATCAGAAACTAACAAGTCCCTGGTTATTTGTTTCTGCCTCAATACTTGAAAGTTCCCAGATGTTGTGGAAGGTAGGGAGTCGATTGTTTATACAGCAGCGAATCTCTCCCAAACACACACATTCTATCAGCCTTCATGGCTATCTATCAAGGGAGGCACAAGTTACAGTTTTTCTGAAGTCAGGCAGGCACAAAAGCCCTTCAGCAGCAAATTACAACTCCCACCCCACCTGCTGAAGCCAGCGTGCTGGCGGCGCGGTGTTCAGACGGTAACCTGCCTCCGATCGATCGGTTGTTGTTGCAGCTGTGCTCTGGTTGATGGTTTATTTAAGCGGCTCCACATGCTTGTTGAGGGGAAGGCAGCTGAATACATAAAACAGGCTCTCAGAACCACTTTGTGGTCCGGCTAAGAGTAAATGGAATAATAAAAACCAAATGGTTTCATCCCATGTTGTGGGCTCATAAATCCAGGAAGTTACTTCTTACCTTTATGATACACGTATGTGGATTGTGAGTATTTACTTACTTGACACTGTGTTTGGAGAAAGATGTAGACGGAGTTTATCTCTCATGTACTGCATTACATTAATGAGATAAGTATCTGAATTCAAATGTCTTTCTTAGAAGAATTAATAATTAAACAGCCCTAGCGATATCAGATCATAACAGTACTCAGCTGCTTGTATCCATGTTCAGCCCTGCATGATTTGAGTCCTGTGTTTAGTCAGCTAGGACTCAAGGTCAAGCCTTGACTCTCTTCTGAGAGGTCAGTGACATTCCCTCTCCATTCACACTGTTTCCTTCCCTTCAGCCAGAGGGGAGGATGTATCTCTAACTTCCTGCTGCCGTACACGCAGACAGGAAATTAGTAATTTGCTGTGCTATGCCTGACATTTCAAGCGTTCAAAGTTACATGCTGCAGGACTTTTATCTGCTTTCCTACACACAACAATGCCTACGAGTATTTACAGAAACACAGGCACATCACTAAGAGATTAAAGGAGAATCAACTCAGAATCAGAAATCAAATGATGCCTTTTAAATACTGTAAAGGTTTGTACATAATGAATGACATCATGGTCTTATAAAGATTTAAAGATTAACTCACTGCACTGAAGTAACATCGTTCAGAACTGCTTTTAGAATATTTTAATATTATAAGAATATATTTCTTAGAATTTAAAGTATTTTAACTGGACTGTCTGTATTTGCTGTTATCTACGGTCAGTAGTTGCAGAGTGATGAGTATAGAGATTAAAGTATTCACGTATATCTAATTAGCTCCCTGGATTACGGTATAGTTTAGTGAGGAAAGCTCCCGTTTCCAACACACCAATTGTAGCCAGTTGCAAATAACTGCAATTAAGAGCAGTTTCATGGCCCTTTGTTGTCAGATGTCGAGCAGCTCCAGTTGACTTTTCTGGCCCTTGGAAACAACAAAGGTGAGCCTCAGAAAAAGCCAGCCTCTGATATGGTGGATATTTCTGTATACTCCCAGGGGTTCGAGCTTGCCCTAGAAATGGCTGAGGACTGAAAAATGTTATTGGAGCAACACTGTTTATGCAGAGCACAGGTTTATTGTTGGGGGACAGGGAATATTCAGAAAACAGTTTGGCCCCTTTTTACTCCAAGATATTTTGGCCCATGTCTCCCTGAAAATGACCTGAAAAACAGTAACCTAGATTCTAACGTCCAATTAAAACAATTCAGAAAACCAAACCAAGGCGTAATAATAGCTGCTGACATATTTAAATGATGAATCATACAGTGCCACTTACATACAGACATTTATTTACCTTTTGCCATGTTAAAACAGTTATTCTATTAATGCATATTTGTTAAGTTTAAAGTGCATTACCCCAAGATAAATCACGGATGTGTCTGTTTTAAAACGTCCGCGAACGTGAGTTATAAGGTCATTAGCTGTGATACAACATGTGGAATATATCTCGGCAAAGCTTCAAAGCCATGTCGCTGTCTATTCAAGCTCACACAGGAAGTACTCCATAGACACTCCCATTATATAAACAAAGCGTGATTTCTCTGCCATTTCAGAGGATTACAAAGCATTATTATTGTGTTGTCTTTATAGTTTGCTTGTGTTGCTCTACACACGTACTGTACACATTTACGTTGAGATGAAAGCTCTCTGCACTTTTCCTCTAAAGGGATAAAGCTAAACATGCCGTCTTCTCAATAATCTTTCTAAGCTGCAGCGAACATGTAGGTTTTAGTAAATGTGCTTGATTGTCTAACTGTCAAACTTCACAGAACATCCACATCTGGCCGGCTCCAGTACCACATCTGGCTTTGGGAAGCGGGCTTAAAACGATAACTATCCAGTAATTATGCTCCTAAAGACAATCAAATCATCTGTCCTGCTCAACACCCTTGAGAAAACTTGGGCCATCAGTTATGAAATTGGTGGCTTTTGTTTTTTTCTTACCTGAACCAACAGCACATTTCTATTTTGACAGGCTCTCTAATTACCTTTGCTATTTATGGTGCACTAACCATCTGCTATTGATTCCTTCATTATCTTGAACACGATGAAATGATTAGGGCATCGTTGGGCGTCGAGGAGTGGAGTCATACCTTCGCCAAGGTTGGGCACTTGTCATAACAAATTGTCATCAAATGTCACCAAATAGTAAAAATAAATTAAACTGCTAATGCCTTTGTTGCTAAACTTTTCAGTGAGCGATGCCCCATTTGAGCAGCCGCGAGGGTCCTGCTGAGCTGACCTGGGTGCAAGTAAAGTATTTTTAACTCTCAGTCATTGACTAAATATTTTTTATTTCACAGAAGTCTCCCTTTGAAAGTTATATGTCAGGATGTGTGCTTGCTGTATTTGATTTAATTAATGTTTGTTATGTTAAGAAGCAGTTTGGACATTTGTCTGTCTTGCACCTCATTGATTTCTGCATTTTGCTTATATGAGTCACTGGATCAGTGACAGTGTGAGAGTTTAGTACATCTTCAGACTGAGCTGTTTTACAGTTTAGAGTCGTATATGAGCTCATCCATCTCTTAAATATAATGTCACTCTCTCGGAGCCGTCAGTGGACACAATATCACTTTTTAACACATTAGACAAACAACAGGTTGGTTGTTAGTTAAAGGAATCGAACCACTTACATTTATGTTCCTTGATTACACACATTTGTGTAAGATGAGAGTGTCACAGCTTTTCAGTTGTTGTGCTCGGGCATCGTTTTGGCACCAGACAACACAGTTTGCCTTCTGCCATCAGTCAGTGCTGAACTGATCGCTTCTCCTGTTAGCATGTAGCTACTGTTTTATTAGACCACCGGCATCCTACAAATACAAGCGTTTGTCTTGCTCCACACAGTTTTCCTCTGTAGCTTATTTGTCCTTGAGTGTGTGCACTTTTCTGACCCCGGCCGCTTCTAAACTGCATATAGCACCAGATTTGGCCTGTGCAATAAGTCATTTACATGTCGTATTAGGAAACAAATAACACAAGCCTCTGACTACTTCTTAAAATGATCCCCTCAATTATCTCGACATGTTTAAGACCAAATATAAACCGGCTGCAAATATCAGAAGAGGTCACAGTGACACTACAGTAAGTACATTGTTACTCATATGGAAATTAAAAAGGACACTCATGAAAACGCTGGAAAGCATGACAACCCATCAAGCACTGATATGAACGTGCCTGTCAGCTCCTGTTAATGTTTGCGTGTTGTATGCCTTTCAATAGCACTTCAACATTTTTCATTTAATCTAAAGTGAACAATGGTGGACTGTTGTTTTTAAGTCTTACTGGACATAAACAGTATGTTTGGACCTTTTCCCACCGAGGCTATTAGGCATAATTTCACTGTGGTCTCTGGGTGTTATTGTCACTATTCACATTTGATTAATTCCCTGTGGCATAAGTGACCAGTGACATTGATTTGCTATCCTCCTTGTTGCATCGACTCACCAAGCCACAAGAGGCTTTTTGAAGGCTGCTGATCCCCAATATATATTTGTAACACATTTGTTTTAATTAAGTGTTCACACAGCTTGGAAATTGGATACTTGACTAAATGACTGGAACCAAGAGTAATACGACTAATTGCGGTTACTGTTGCAGCCAATGTGCCTTGCAGATCAATATTTAGAGAAGCTGGCTATGGATTTCTAAAAAGTAAAGGGAGAGATCAAGTAACTTGGTGAGATTTGATTGCAGATTGTTTTGCACAGTAATTTGTTAGGTCATCTATAATTAAATAATAGTTTTTTCTTCAATGGCAGAACATAAACTAAAATAAAACTTGTTTTCTTTTATTATTAAATGCATTTATCATTGAAAGAAACAATAAATTTACCCTAAGCATTGATTCTGGTGTGGCAAAATTTTCCCTTTTGGGTGTAGTTTAGTTGCACGTTTTTAAACTACCAAACCGAATGAAATAAAACACTCAAAGGATTACAACAATTTAGAAAGCAGACCCCCTCCTTTTCCATTGTGCCTCTACCATGCTGCGGCTATTTCTCTATGCCCAGCATGGGCTCCACTTTGTGGCTTTTAATAACCTGCCCCTTCAAGCTTCTACCCCCTGAGACACATTTTTCCCTACTTTATTTGTGCCGCTCTGTTTCTACCTACCAGCAGCTGCAGCGAGGAGCAGGCAGTGGAGGCAGCAGCAGCAAATTTCTTCCAGTTGCTCAACACGCTAATACTCCCCTTTTCTTTGCAGCTCAAGCATTATATTGCAGTTTCATTGACTGGGAGGTGTTGTGTTGCAGTGGAATCAATAGCTGAGGGGATCCCAGCCCAACGATTAGCTTGTCAGTCAGGCCTCTGTGGTTGAAAGGAGGGGAGGCAGCGTAAATCCCAGAATACCAGGGGCCACCAGCATGGAAAAGCTGGAATGCCGGGAGCCGCCGATTGTGCTGCACCACCTGTTGTAAGAGGCAACATGTGCTGAGTGTATTAACCTTTCTGCTACTGTGCTTTAACCGCTGACTGCTGCCACTGGTCCTGTGTACAGTGCCAGAGCTGTATCATTCCAGTGCTGCTGTCGAATGAACGTTTTCATATTAACCGTGCGATATTGGTTGAGTTACAGAAAGTAGAACATTTTTTTGTAGTCAGATTTTACTTGTTTAACGCACTGGAACAACCTCCTGGTTGGTGGGATTTGGCTCGGGTGATTAATGTGAAAGTGAGATTTCCTTACAGTGTATCTGACGTCTTAGGGCCACACAAGTACAGTAGGTGGCTTTACAAGACAGCAGCATGCAGTACATTTTTATAATCGCTTTCCTTTAGATCCATGTTTTGGCTCTTAATTAGTTTTTACATGCTGCTGTAGAAAGTCCTTTGGCCTAAATACAGTTTCCTTCCTGGCTGAAGGTTAACTTCCCACTGACAGCGGTTTCTTTTCCTCAAACACTGAGACAAGGCAGTTGCAAAATGTTTGTATGAGTCACTTTTGTAGAAAATTTAGACAATGTAAAGCTTTGACCTTTTAAGAATTATTTGGATATCGTCCTGAGGTCGCCTTACAGTTCACCATTGGTACGACGCTATGTGATATTAACAGAAGGCAACACACTGCTCTTTGATGTTCTTTTAGCTTTTATTCACAATATGTTTCCTTTTGACCTTTTCCTCTATTTGTTAGAGATTGCAAACCATCTTTACCCATTATTTCATCTGGTAATAATGACGAGCACAGCTGTAATCCTCTTAATATTAGAGCTGTGTTAGCAAAACGATATTCCTACAGTATGTGCAACGCTGCTGCCATCTGTAATCCATAAAAAAGTTAATTATATGATGTTTTAATGACTACAATTATTTTGATTCTTGTGTATTTAACTAAAAACACAGATGATATTGAACACAGCGACCTGTGATCTTAAAACAAATCTTATATTTTACGATAAATGCCTCACTTTCTTTCTGAGCGTATTTTACAGCCAGTACTTGTTTCAACATTAGTGTTTGCTTGCAGAGAAGCAGCTGTGTAAGTGCGGTAGTGCACCATTGCATGTTTTCTGTAGGATTCCGGCAGCATTCTCTCTTTTGTAGCGCCTCACTTTTAACAACAAATAAACTCTTTTGTAAGCAGACCACACAAAAAACTTTGTCGGTGGAGAAAATCTACTGGCATAATGTTGTTTAAATAGACTGAGGGGTAGGGAAACCAAACATTAGACTTCAAGGCTTGTATGCACAAACATTCTGTAGAGAAAATGTACAATGTAAATCTTCTAGTACAGAAAACTGCAACTCAGAGAAACCATCTCCCATCACTTTACTCTCAGTCTGTCAGACTCAGGCTACGGTTTCCTGACAGCGGAAATAGGAGGCCATTTCTTCCTGTAAGCAATGGAGGATCACTAACAAGACTCCCGCTGGGGGGCAGGCTCTCATACCGAGACCCGTGATCACTTGATGCCCCTGTCGTCAGACCAGACTTAGCAAAGAGGCAGCTTAGTTTGGGGCTTGGAGAGAACTGTCAACCAAGGGTCACACTGAGAGAGACCTGGGGCTTCAAGCTGCACAACCAGAGGAGGAGTCAAGGGCAGTCATGGGCTGTTTGTCTTGAAAGAGGGTAGGAAGGAGTAAGGGTCACTGCAGAAGGATTCAGACCCCATTAGCAGTGTTACACCTACTTCCACCAGCTTAGCTTCTAACTTAAACAGCAGTTTTCTAGGCGAAAGAGATACAGATTTTACCGTATCGAGGTCTGTGTAATTAAAAAGGAAACATGTTTGCTGGTGGTGAGACTGGTTGTTTTTGCCGCTTTCTCTTCACAGTCAGCTGTGGTGTTTAGTGTGCAGACCTGCCAAGTGTACAGGATATTCAGTGTAACAACAGTTCGCAATAGTGACAGATCAGAACAGGAAACAGAGACAGATAAAGTTGTTGGGACACAGCAGACACTTTCAGCTCCTTAAAGAAACAGAAATCACAGCTATCTGAGAGTCAAGCTGACTTTAAGGCAGGTCTGCTTTGTTTCTCTCTGCAAGGAAAAAAAAACTTTTCTGTAACTATCAAAATGTAATGTAGTGACTAACATTCTTCTTTCACCAGTAGTACCCAAAGAAGTGACGGCTGTGACATGAAGCGTTTAGTTTGCCAAGAAAAACATATATAACTAAAAGAAGACTAATGTTTGCGGCCTTAATTTGAGAACAAATTTAGTTCAGATGATGACATACTGTATGTAACAAACTTTCTCCAGCCTCATTTGATTTAATGGTTTATAATTGCGTCTTATTTTCTGTTGTGCGTGTCTGCGTGTGTGTGAGCGAGGCAGAGATAAAGAGAGGGAAAGTCTTTGTAAAGAATTTGGCAAGCTCAACAAAGTCCCTCAAGAGTCCTTACCAAAGGATCTGGGAGAATGTTCTAGGTTCCAAGGAGAAAGACCCCTCAAGAGTGAAAACACACTAGCGTTAAGTTATTAGCTCCACTTTGAGCTGTGTATGTGAAACAAGCTCTCACAAGGGCTGGTGAGAATCCCTTAACTCACATTACTCCACCCCCTGGCTTTGTCTCTTTTTCAGAATCAGACTAGGAGGGTTATTCTCTCCATGTGGATAGGTCCTCGGGCCCAATTATCTGGCTACAATGCTCAATTAGCCATAATCCCTCTTTTGAGGTGATAATAAAGGGGTTTTAAGTTTTTACTTATAGAATAAGTCCCACCTTAGGTAAGATGAAATAAGAAATACATATTCGTACCCCTTCTCCAAAGGGAAGGGTGAATTATATGTGAAAGACAAGTGAGAAGAAGCTTAATGTTAAAACCGTGCTTGAGAAACGTGTTTAAGGATGTAATTGCTGACAAGTGGACACAGGCAGCAGTGAAAACACACACAACAGCATAGTTAACGCAAAAGGATGAAAGCTGTCATTTTTACTACTTGTGATTTTTAATATTTAGCCTGAGCTAAACTTACCGACACAGCGTTTGAGTGGAGCCGTTCAGGTAAGTGTCACCACGAGCAAGGTCGTATTCTGTCACCAGGTGCTCAATTAAACGTAGTGTTAACCTTGTTTACAAAATACAAGCGCAATACGGAGTGGGGCAGTAAATTTATTGTCATTAAACAGTAGGAGGCTGCTTTCTCTTGGCCGCTTGCCTGTGAGCCACATGAGCTGGGCTGGTTAGCGCACTCACACATTGTGCATTTAAGCCAGCACAAGGGCTACATCTGGGGCACCCCTCCGCCACAGCCAACTAATGACAAATGTTTTTGCTTTACTTTGGCTCACGTCTTAACAAACGAGCTCAAGCATTCTTGAAAAGTAGATTTAGGAGCAGGAGGTGCCAAGAGTTAGGGGAGAAAATGTCTGCCTCAGCTTTATGATGTGGTAACTAAAGGCGCTGAATAAGGTGACTGCAAAATAAGCCTCTACATAAAAAAGTGACACTCTGGCACCTAAAATGTCTTTGTGCTGCTTCTTTAAGACTACCTGTCAGCCTGCCCTGTTTATTTATGTGCCAAAAAGTACAGATGATAAAACCTCCTCACCGTGTGATTGAAAACAGCCTCCACGCTTAGTCTTTACAGGTCACGTTAATGGGCGTTTGGCAGGAGGTAGCCTCTAACCTGTTCAGGACTTTAGGGTTCAAAAAGTACTATTTGGATTGCAAATACATATGGAACCAGGCCAGTCTATCAGTAAGTTTAGGTGTTCAGCTAAAAGGCTTAAACCTTCTGTCTCTTGGCCAAAAGCTAAAAAAGAACCTCACCTCACACCGGAATGAGGGTTACGACTGATCTGGCTTGACCTGTGGTGCAATAACAGGCTCAGTATCCAACTGGATGAGTGTCGCACGTCCCCGTCCACGCTTTTCTGGAGCATTACGCGATTCTGTGTCACGTTTGAAACCAAGTGTTACTCATAAGCTCTGTGGCAGGTTTCTGCCAATCTAGGTATTACAACTGTCTCTGTTATTCTTGGAGGAGTGGCTCTCAGTTAACCTCAAATCAAGGGCTGTAATTTGTGGTTGATGGCGCACTTTGAGATCTGTCTGATCTCTGTGCCTGAGGCGTCGAGGCACAGGGCTTGATTAAAGACAGTTACATGTGGGAACTACTGAGCTAACCACAACTCGGTGCGAATGTCAGCCGCATGCATGTCATGTGTCTTTTGCTAAGATATATTGGGATGAGCTCTGTAGTAGCAGACCGGAGCATCTTTGTAGTTATAACTACAAAGGCAAGAGGGGCAGTCACTTCATCAAGCGATCAGGAGGTTGTTTGACTTTTAGATCTCGAACTTTTTTGATACAAAGTGTTGATCATCATGAACCATGTGTTTAGCTTTTTAGTTTTTATGTCCTGTTTAGCAAAATGTTTGATAAATGAATGCATGAAAATCATGACTTGATCTTTTTGTTAAAGAACAGATCACGTTGTCCAACAGTTTATCCATCTGAAACGTTACCAAACGTATAATCAACGTTCAGAGCTTACACAACTTTTTAAGATATTGTATCATTTCAAATTTGACTGCGAAGTAAAAGTAGTGATCAAACAACACGCAGACACTAATTAACCAAATTCTGCAGCTCAATAAATTAGCATATTTTCAACCTGGCACAAGATTTGATGTATGGTTACATTTTATTCTCATCTCTACCTCGCACACAAACTTGAACAGCTTTATTTCAGGGTTACGGCCACCGCCGCTTACTGCCCTCCTCACTCGACACTGCACAGGACTAGATGATGAAAAGGATGAAAAGAAAGAGAGGCACAAGGAGAATAAAACACAGCCACACCTTTCAGCGCTTGTGCTCTTGAGGAATTTGACGAGTGACAAAAGCGGAACATTTTCAAACCCCTTTCTGGCTAAGTAGCAGCGCATACATTGAACAACTATTTACGCAGTAGCAGATCTGTGGAGCTGCCTATAGATTCATTAGCCTCTTTGGGGCCTCCCCCCTCTTCAATCCCCACCAACTCTAAGTCTCTCTTCCTCTCTTGCTTTCTAACGCCCTCAAATGCCTGGCTCTCGCTCTTTCTTTCTTTCTTTCTTTGCTGTGTATAAGAGGTTTTTAAGCCCAGCCAGTGTTTGTAATTAGCTCCCAATGCTGGAATGGAACATGTTGAGGTGGGTGTTAATGGGCTGGCCAGGCCCTTACTCGCACAGCAGGCTGAGAGCAGAAACAGAAACCAGTCTTTGTTCCTTGGATAGGGGAAAAGACAAAAAGTGGGCATTAAACGTGTGTAAAAAGACCTCTGGAAAATATTAACTCGCATTCATATTTTAAAAGAACACTTGGAGCGACGCGTGAGGCTGTTATGACTGTCACCTCTCTGGATGTGCTCAGCTGGAAACTCTTTCGCAGCTTGGGGTATACAATTTCAGGAGTTCGGTTTACCTCTGAAAAATTATTATCCTTCTTAAATTTTATTTATGAGTTAATAAAGCATTATCTAAAAGTGTTTTACTCTCTAACTGGTTCTGTAAATGTACATATGAAGCTAAGATCATAAATATAATTGTAACAAGTGGACATCCTCGTTGAGTTACCACGGACAGGACGTTAACGGACGGCCGTGCAGTCCCTGTCAAAGGACAATAACTTAGCTCAGAGTTCAAACGCACTGGGAAAGCGGTGGGCGTTATTCTGAAGCCTTTCAAGATCCTCCCTTCTCTCTTTTTCTGGCATCTTCACATTGGACTGTGCGGCTGTGGGAGCAATCCATTACTGTGTCAAAGTTCTTGTTCAGCTTTGGCCTGGAAGCATAGTGAAACAGCTTGTTTTCATTTCAGTAGGGCAAAGGCAGGACTGTGTTTCAAGTCCCCTGCTCCTCCAGATGTGCCTTGATCAAGGGAAGTTGACTATGCGCTTTGTGTTCTTTAAGACGCTAATGTGATTATGTCACATATTTTCAGCTGATTCCCATTGCTATTAGTCTTGGTGTGGGGTCTGTGTTTCAATGGACTCTATGAGGATGGGAGTTGCAGAGATTTTTCTCTCAGCAATGTCTGATTCCTAGCCAACCGCACAACGCTTGTGTGTGTGTGTGTGTGTGTGTGTGTGTGTGTGTGTGCGCGCATGAATGTTTGGTGCTTTTGCTTAATGTTTCGCTTTGATATAACTTAGAGACAGTAAATAGCTTCGTCAATTTTCTTCCTTGCTTGTAGATCATTAAATGTGTGTTTGTTGTGTCACGTGCACAGTGTGACCACCTGGCATGGAGCTAACTATCCTACACAGTTCTCTATAACTACGATACGAGAGAGACCAAATACTTACACTGAAAAATGTCGAGATGAATACAGTAAGCTTAACTTTCATGGTAATTAATGATAGCAACTATTAGTTTTTCATTAAATTAATTTCAGCTGTGATTTTGCTTCCACAGACAAAGTTACTTTACTAAGAACTGATTAGTCTGACAGAGGAAGATACGCGAGTTTCGTTTCCATTAACTAATTGGTCAGACTGCTGTAGTGTCCGGATGGTTGCAGCACATGTCGCGCACAGTAACTGCAACATCTATGGTTTTAGCAATATATGAAAAAGTTCAGCTTCTGTGCAGTGAAAGGCCAGATGCTATTCCACGCGGAAATAGCGTCAAGCAACCGGCAGAACAATGCATTTAGCAGCCTGTGCTCAAACATGTCACGTTCATTGTATGGCAGGCTCCATATTATGTCGAATGGCAGCGTAGCTACATGGCATACTTTCACCCACCACTAGATTAGAGGCCAGCTGGGAAGATAGCTCCATCATCTGCGAATCCAAATGGTGGACCCCACTTTCCTTTAAGCTGCCAGTCTGGGTAAAAACAGGATTATGCCTCCTGCTCACTGACTGGGCCTAGATTTGGTCTTTAATAGCTGCCAAACTATATTGTGACAGGCCGCTGTCATCATCAAGTCCACATTCCAAACCCAAATTTGGGAAGTGGATCTTTATCAGGCTTACTATGGTTACGAGGAGGTGACAGAGTAGGAATTCCCAATAACAGCTTAGTCACTCTTCCAACTCTGGCTTCTGGACAAAGAGAAAAGGAGATTGTTCATCAGTATTTCTGTAGCCTTCCAGACGAGCAGCTTCTGCTCTAATGCAGAATGCAGCGCATGGACGGCTGGGGTTTGGTACAGCGACAGCTACGTTTGGCCATGCTTCCATTGCAGTAAAGCTCCATGGACAGCATCGTGCCCAACGCGGGCGCTGCCATCACAGAGAGTCAACTGTCGCAACAAGATAGAAAAGCACAGTGTTGATCAGTCCACCAACCGAGGCACTGGCTACATTATCGTTGTTGGCAGGGTTTGTAGAGGTTGAACCTAACAAACTCGTACATGGCTCCTTCCTTTGTGATATAATTAGTTAATGCAGTGCTGATAGCCATAAACCAGCGTGAAAGAGAGATTTATTTTAACTTTTCTAATCTCTTACACAGCTGCATTTAAATCATTTGATAGATGGAAGTGAATAAATTGTAAAACTCACAAAAGTCGATGTTATGTAAATAAAAAATGTTTTGTGCTCTATTTCTTTTCAGTTTGTAAACCCAAGGCCAAGGCAGCAACAAGATTTTATAAGCTTTATTTTAAGCGGTGGGCTTTATTTGTTTGATAGACACTGTGGCTTTTCAAAAACAGGATCGTCATTTGACCTGACACGGCGTACTGCATTCATCTAAATCAGCAGAGTGTGAACGTGGCTGAGTGTGTCAATCAAATAGTCAAGGATTTTATCACATAAGTGGTGTATTACAGACAATAGGAGTTTTTCATGCTAATTCATTTAACCTAATGCAACTTGACGTGTCTGTGTGGTTGTGTGGTTTTGTGTGTGTGTGTGTGTGTGTGTGTGTGTGTGATGATCCTCTGGTGGGAGAGTGAAGCTAGGTTTTTAATAAGAAGTAGGGCTGTAACGTTTTTTTAATTTCATTTGGCCAGAATTTCCCTTTAATTATTTGGACTTTGGTTTATTGGAAAAACTAATGACAGTGTTTATACATATACACAAAATAGTGTATGAAAGATTGGGCCAGTGTCTTGGAGAAGAAGCAGAAGATGGAATTAGCAATAAAAGGATTGTAACTAATTTGTAAGTTTGAAGACCCATGTTAAATAAAACCGTCTTTAAACTGATGTAAAAAAAACTGAGACATCAACAGATCTGATACCAATTATGAGATTCTTTGTCTGCTCTAATGTGGGGGAGTTTAATTATCTAAATTATTTATATAATCTTTTGATTAATCTCTATTTAATGGTGCTGCTGTGGGCACACAGTAGAACGTCGGCCTGCTGAGTGTATAGTATTACATATACAATAAGTACATTTGGTCAAGGACTTAAATCAGCAAAGCAATAACTAGAAAAAGATGAATGACTTTGCTGCTGGCTTACAGGAAATTCTAGCTCTATTACTACATCTCTAAAGTTTAGCACAGTTTTAATGAAGCCTGATACTGTTGACAGTGGTGATTGTTGTTGTTGTACTTCTTACTGCACATGTGTTATTATCCCACAGAGGTTAAACAATCACCCCGAGGATCTCTGGGCTGCTGTTGGAACCATCATCAGTTTCATCAGGATAAATGTAATCACTGAGTATATGTTATGTCGAAAAAAAAACAACCACTGAACGGGTTTATATCAGCAGACATGCACTTATGATGGCAGTTCTGACGTTTGCTTTGCCACATACGGGATAATCCTGCTGTCAACAGTTTGTTAAATACAACAGGCAGTTTCTGGGTTCATCACTGTTTGGAGCAGATTAGTAGAGGGTAGTGGATCTCATATGGCCTGGTCAGAGGCCATCATTGAAGGGCTTAAGGGATTAATGTTGTCTGGCGTGCTCACTCTGTCTCTCCAATATTCAGTCAAACTGTGCTGCGAGAACACGTACAGCACAATTTGTACAAATGTACAAACATGTCTCATCCCTGTAGTTTAACAATAAACATCTATTTGCTGAACTCTGCAGAAGAACATATTACGCGCTTCTGCCAGATGGTTTGTTTAAGGATTTCCCTGACTCCTGTTTAGCACTCAGACAAACCAGTATTACAGCACAGTGTGCTGCAGTGCAGTGTAAAGCTATCTGTCGCAACTGAGTCGTGATGTAGTAGTGTCCGTGGGCTTGAGGAGGACGGGTCAAAGGCTAAATCCCTGCTTAAAGACACCGTAGTGAGCCTTTTCTATCAACAGACAGGCCATTTCAGTATGTGTTGGATAAGATGTAATTTCCCATCTGCTTTATGGCTATTTCTGATCCCTGGGCTCTTGTCAGCAAACTCCTCAGGGCAGATATCATCAGTAATATAAGGAGGACTCTGGCAATACTTAGGGCCTTAAAAGGCCCTTCACTTCGCTCAGTCATGTGGATGGCTTAAGGAGTTTGAGAGCGCAGGTCAGAAGTAAACGTTTCAAACACTATCAAATAGCACAGATGTAAGTGGCTTAGGACAGCTTCCTCACACATTGTTGTCCCGTGTTTGTGTGTGTGTGTTTGGTGAAAGCAGGTAATAGTTTGAATAAAACTTTTGCAATGTGAAATTGAATTCCCATGTTTTTCAACGTACATTCTTATACTATACTCACATCTTCTGCCAGTTAGTAAGTTAAGTAAGTACCGAATGCTTTGTGAGGTAAGACGTCACACTGGACTAGATGCACAAAGTGCAGTAAAGTTTGTTGGGGTTTTTTGTTATTTTTTTACAGGAAACCCATCTTTACATCCAAGGCCAGTATTCTGTTGAAGTTCTGCAAAATGTGCTCAAAGGTTATGGAGAGTTTGTGGTGTTGGTTAAATATTGATACACTAAACATGGTCACTGAGCTGTTAACATTTTTAAATTTTAACCTTTCCCTAACCCTGAGTTTGAGTTGCCCAACCTTTTCCATCTGCAAACAGTGGTGCTTTGTGCTAACTTGGCGCGCTATTATGCAGCTCTGATGTTTGGCAGGTACGGGTCTGCTGTGTTCATGTTCGCGGGTTAACGCTCGTGAACGAAACGCAAAGAAACGCCGAGGCTGATAAGAGGCCAGAATTGAAGGTGTTTTATTACAACAAGAGAACAAACTAAACGTTTTCCTAATGGTCATGTGATGGCGGGAATGTGTTTACTGTACCAAAATGACCATAGAGCCTCATTGTTGTGCCAGTGGAAAAGTCCTGAACGCTGGAAAGATCCGTCCACTGGAAACCACGACCACTATGAACACAGCACACTATGGCTACAGTGGCCTTACACCTCTCACTAACATTTACTGTGGAATTAATACTATGTGAACATAGGAGACGTGATTAAAGCAGGATTAACGTTATATGAATCGTTTTTGCTGAGTAAGCGTGTAGTGCTTGGAGTAAGCAATAAAGTCACAGAGAGGCCATAAGCAGGGACAGTGTTTTCTAATCACTTTGTGAGAAGTCAAGTACGCTCCAGTCATAAATGACTGTGAGCAAAAAAGCTCATTAGAAAGAAATTTTAGGGAAACGCTAGTTCAACGTTGTAAAGTGGAATTCCTTTTTTCTGCCTCATTATAGCCAAACAGAATCTTGGCGTGTGAAATGAGTTATGAACACACTCTTGAGAGGAATACAAAACAGCATGAGCCTTAGTCTGGCCAGGAGGGCTGTAGTTATAATATAAAACATTAGCTTGGCTTCACGGCGTCATCCCAACACATGTTAGCGTAGCTTCCAAATGCCAAATTTGAGTTAAAAATAATTGTCAGACAAGTTGATGACATATGTTTAGATCCTGTGTAATTTTGAGGTATTTTCTGGTAGAAGGAGGGGATTTTATTGTCTTCATGGTAATGAATGTTCTTCAGATGGTTGTCGAGGAAGTTCTCACCTATAGGTTTGTCAGCTGGAAGTTAAAGGCGACGTCCGTCTCGAGCACCGTGAGCTCCTTTGAGTTGCTGCTGACTTGTGCAAGCCGTGCAAATGTTTGTTTCTTTCACCTTCTGCGTACCAGCATCTTTTAGAGAAGTTGCATTCCTTCTCTGCACTCACCTCCTAATCCTTCTATCCCTCATTTACGAGTCTTGGACTACCGTTTTATCCTCCACTCCCACCACAGTACCACAGAGATATGCCTTTTTGACCCAACCACCAACCACACTGCTTTAAAAATCCAGCTGTTTCCCTTCGCCACTTTAACTCCCTCTGTACTTCATTCATGAGTACGTATCCTCCTCGCTTTGAGAGAACTGTTTGTGGGTGGATAGCGTTTAGGACAATGAATTGTTTTCTCTGAGTCACTCAATACTCAGGACCCATATCCAGCTGTGTTTCCTCAAGCATGATACACTTCACTTGTTAAACACGATCATTAGTTAGTCAACACTTCTTGGGCTGCCTGGCAAGGAATTAGTGATGACAGTCTCTCCTTCATGCTCCCTCCCACACACCCAGAGCCTCCCACCATGAGTCTTCTCAGTTCTCTGCCTGTTCTATTCATGGGAAAGTCCCCGTGCTGGTAAAGTTATGACCAGGGTGAACGAGTATGTAGGAACGGCAACGTTTTGTTTCAGTGTTTTATATTCACATATCTCTGAAAGGCTAGAACTTCTTTCCAAAATAAAACCAGTAAACGTTCTTGCATTCTTTAGCGTGCAATCAAACTTGCGACCGCCACAATATTATGCTCTTTAACATTATAATACTCTTTCCTGGAAAGCACAGAGCTTATTCCATTGCAATTCTCACCGACTGGTGATCCCTCAGAGTTGGTAATGGCAGGGAAGATGTGATCAGGATTTGGAAATATGTTCAAAAGCACGTTTCCCTGTCAAAAATACTTGGACATGAAACTCAGATGTGAAGCACTGTGATCCCAGAAGGGGCGTGTTCTTCCTCGTGACATTGAGACAACCCAGGACCTCCATAGATCAAACATGGCCTGCCTAAAATAAGCCATGTGTAGGTGACCTCTTGCACCATTTATTTTTACAAGCAGAGCTGTGAAATATTTGTTATCAAAATTACCTCTAATTTGCTCAACTTCATTATTTCAAGTAAGTCCAACGCGTGATAAAACCTGAAACCCACCAGACCTTTACGTCAGCTCACAGTCTCAGACTTTTTAACGGCCGCACAAAGGGATTTCAAGTAATGTGATACTTTGTAAGAAAATATCTTCTCTTTGTCTCTTCTCCCCAACACAAACACACATCACATGTAGATACACTTACATATTGTATAGATTTTATTTAAAGTCACTGAACCTCGGTCCTCATCAGTGTTTCTCCTTGGAGTTTCATTTCAGGAATGCAAATGCCTTGGGCCCAGACACTCGGTGATTTATCTCCTCATTTATCTTTGCACACATCTGCCTGTGCCCTTGTGTCTGCCTGTTGCTCATTCCTCTCTTCTTTCAGCCAGCGTGTCTCCCATGGGACCCAGGACCCCCCGCCACCCCCGTACGCACACCCCCATCCCACTTGCCCCTCCGTGCCCCCTGCACATGCACGCTCATGTACATGCATATACACAAAGTACATGTATGTGCAGGCAGAGGGTGTGAACACGCAGCTGCGCTCACTGTAGCAGCGCTCGACGCTACCTTCACCTTGCTACTGTCATCCTTGCTGCGGCCCAAATAATCCAGTCTGTTCACGACCATGCACAGAGGTCTGTGAACTTGGGAGCGTCAACAATCTGCACGCTGTCTCTGCTGGATTCAGAACACTGAGCTGGTGCATTACTGCAAGCCGTAGAAAGTGACCTGATACTCACACTTGCTTTCTGTCAACACAGATTACACTCAGACAAGCGCAATGGGAGTTCCAGGCAGACCAACCTGCTGCTTTGTGTCTCATGCGGACAAATAGAGTATGTGCAGGACGAGTTGGAGCTTTGTTTTTCTTGTCAGAAACGGGTATGAATAACAGCAGGGCCTGCCACAACACCCCCCGAGTGAAGTTTCATATCTTCACAGCGTTGCCATAAAGTAACCACCAGTAGTGCAATTGCACTATGTTTCTTGACGTGTGTCGCTGCTCATTCAGACGTCCTCTGTCGTCTTGTGCTATGCCCTACACCTTTCTCCTATTTTGCCCCACATTCTGCCTTGATTTCACATTTCCTCGTGCAGGCTTGTCTTGGGTCCTGCAGAGAACCCACCGCCTGGTGTGAGGTCAGGTGTTATTTATCACAGCCGTCTGCACGGGGAGTTGACATTCGTACAGGCGTTCTTCTCTGCCATTGTAATTGACTCTCCTTGTCTTTTCGAGGACACCAACAGATATAACTATGTCAGGACACCTCTCAGCTATATATTACCCATCTCACTGAGGAAGACAACCGGTGAGTTTTCCTTCTGCATCAACTAAGCGCAAGATGGGCGACGTGTCTGGTCACTGAAAAATAGCAGGACTTCACAAAAGTAATACAAATCTCAGCCAGATTTCTTTCTTTCTTTCATTCTTTTTTTGTACCGTTTTTTTTTATTTAAAGAAATTGGAAATAATAAAGTCAATATTTTACATCTGTTTTTATCAGCTTACCTCAGTTGAATTTATTCCAAGAGAGAGAAAAAAATCAGGCCAACTCATTTGATAGTGTGGACATTTGTGGGGCAAAGGCGCCATGCACATTTTCAGAGGTCATCGGGAAGTAAACACTTATTAATGGTTACCTGCATGACAATCAGATAAACGGGTCATGGTAATGATTAAACCAAGGTTGGCCAAGTTATAGGGCATGTGTGCACCAACAGCATGTTAGATGAAAGCGGGTTCAAGCTGGTGCAAAGCAGTGAATGCAATTGTTCTAGTACAGTGATCTTTGACCTGTGATGTGTGAATGTGGACGAACGTGTGCTCTGGATTACACCAACAGACGCACACAGACACTTGATTGCAGCTGCACAGCGTTTTTGGGATCTAAATGTTTGAAAGCCATTCAGATTTGACTGCAGGTATTGAATGGTGAGTCACAGTAGCGGCTGACTGAGTCAAATGAAAAGAGAAAAGAAGAAACAGACAGAAAAACGTTCAACCCATCTTAGGTTCACAAGGTCATTTCCAGCTCGGGGATTAAGTAAACTAAACAAAACTACACAAGCTGCAACTTATCAGGCTGCTTGCATGCCAGGACGTTTTTATCTCCCTCTCATGATTGTGAGTGTGACAGAGAGGTCTCACAGTCCTGAGCAGCTCACAGGCATCAAGCATTGGAAAACACTTAAGTATGCTAAGAATTCATATTCTTTAGTTAATAAAGAACATGAATCGTTGGGTTGTGTGGGGGGACAAGAACGAGATCAAGTTGTTCTGTATGTGTGATTTGTCAGAGCAGTGGTTGCTAATTATTTTGCATATGCTGCTGCATTTGCATTATACCACGTTAGAATTGCTTGTTAATATGTTCAGCAGAACCTTTTTTTAAGCTTAATCAGTAATTTATCTCCCAGCTGCCTTTTCACTTTTTTACCTAGAGAGGCGTGTTGAGGGCGAGTTATCTGGTTATTCAGTGTCAGAATGGGTAACAGTCAAAAAGGGTCTAATCACAGCTTTGCCCATGCAGGAAATAGCACTTTAATTCTCTCAACAAAACATCACTGGGGCTTTTGTAGGGATCATGTTGTTTATTTTGATGAAATGCAGAGAACTGTTTTATTGCTTTCTCACAATCCTCTGGTAACTAAGCGCAGCACTTGAGGAGAACGCAGCTCTCTGTGAATCGTGTCAACATGTGATCACTCAAAACCACCAGGGTGCTCTGAACATGAATCCTGAATATTTTGTGGCTTTTTAAAATACAGGAAGGCAGTGCTTGTTTGACCTTCCTGCTGCTTGACATGTTTATTTATAAAACTCCTTTGACTATGTTGAAATTTCTCAGTAGGCACTGTTAACTTAGTTTCCAAAGTTCATAATGCTGGTCGCTGCATAAAATGTTTAGAACGGTCGTCGAAATCATTTATCCTGAATAAATAATCCATCTTTTTAAAGATAATGTGCTGCAGTATAGTAGATGAAAGGCTGCTGTCGATGTCCGTGCTAAAGTTATATTTGGTAGGAAATTATCATTTTCTATCAGGCTTGTCTGCACATGGAAACTGAACTCTGACCACCATCAAATGTTTATTCTTTTATACATTTCTTTTTGTTCCTGTTATATATGAGATTGTATGTTTCTGTTTTGTGTGTGTTTGCCGTTTGAACATAATTTTAGGTCGAATGAAGGAAATTGCTTTTTTGTTCGTCTTTTTTCCTCTAACAAAAACTTTAAACATAAAAGGATTTGCAGTCATTTATCATGATTAACAAATCACTAAATGAGGACTCTTCCAAAATGTTCCTAGCCTAAATGTTAGACCTGATTAGAAAACACAAATGGCTGTGGTCTGCAGAACCACCTTTTGATGTAGAAGAAAAATTAGGCAAATAAACTTGCTGAAACAATGTACCAACGCTCCTCAAGTGTACGTCAGTCCATGAACCACAAGCTGTTTTGGCAGGTTTTTTATTTTGATTAAAGTCATTTGCTTTCGTGACTTGGAATTTTGCAAATGCTAATAGAGTAGATTTTATTTTAAAATGACTAAAATTTGCTCCTCATCACTACCAAAATCAGAACGTTGAAATACATAACTGGGTGGGTGTTGCGTTAGGTGTTGTAATCTATTGTACGTCTTACCAGGCTGATGTATGCTGTGTACAGAGGCTAACGGGGTGTCAGAAAACGCTGCCCAGAGCCAAAACAGCAAAGGTAAAATGAAGCTGCCAAACAGCCTGGCATAAATTACATAAGTGAGAGAATAGTCAGAGTCTGTATCACCACAAGAAAAACTTCAACATTAAAAATGAAGGGAAAAAAAGGAAAGAAAGGTCATCTGGTTTCCATTAAGAAGATAAAATGGTTCACTCCGAGCCTTTTACTCGCCGCTTTGTTACTGGGAGGCGTCCATGCTGCTCTCTCCATCATCATCCAGTTGACACAACATTAAAGGCTTCAAACAGCCGCGCAGGGTTCCTTAATCAAAAACTAATTGTAATAGATATTGAGGAGTGCTAACACTCTGACCGCTCAGCTGGTATCAGTGGTCCAAGGCTGGAGATACCATTAAACACAACAAAGGCATGATAGCTGAGACACAGCAATGCAAGTGTGAAATACAACATGTGGCTGAAAAGGCACAGATACCCTGATAATATAAAACACTAGTCCCAGGCGAGCCTGTCAGGCTCAGTTATTTAGAAACAAAACAATGGATCTGGAAAATTCCTGGAAGTGGACACAGCACAGAGATTTAAAATCACTAAAACGTAAGGCAGCGACACTGAGCCGCAGCGCCAGACTCAGAGAATTAGGAACTTGTCTGACCTGATAGCACTTTGTTGAACACATTTGCATGTGTGTGTATGTGTGTGTCTGCAACACAATATCTAATTCAGAAAATTAATTCTCATCAATTTGATTAGTTATTGTCGTTAACAATAACTCATGTCAAATCAAAGGGCTTTTCTTCTATATATTAACGTTTTGGACACACTCCCACTTAGCATATTAGAGTTTGAGTCCAAATTCATGGAGAAGGTGAGAGGAGCTTCTTTATCAGAATGATACATGGTGTGACTCTTGTCCTCTGGGATGACTGAGTAAGGAATTAAAGCTACACATAGACTTGTCTTCTTCACCGTGTCACTCCCATTGACAAGGCTCATTCTTTTCCTGTTAGTAAAGAAGCGCTGTGATAAACCTGTCCTCAAATGAATCTTAGCAGACTCATGGAGGTCAGCACTGTAACAGAGGACAGACCGCTAATACCGTCGGACGCGCGATTTAAAAGGAGTCTAATCAACTCTTGGAGTTTGGGAAAGCGGTGATAAGTCTGCCCAGTATCCCGAGGTTTTACATCTGTATTGGATAATTTTGCAGCTTGTGATTTACATCCAGTCAGCGACCAGTGTGAGAGCAGGAGGGAGTGAGGGGGATACCTAGTGGCGCTGCCCGCTATCACAAATCTACAATTAGTGTTCCCCATTTATTAACTGTCACCATGATGTTTCCGTAACCTCAGCTGACTAACCTTGCTCATGCATGGATCTAAATTTATATCTTTTTTTAACAATACACTGTCCATCCTGTGTTAACCGTACTCGTCCTGTGCAAATTAGGAAAGCGTGGCCTAAAAAATAGACAAGGTTGTTAAGCTTATTCTGAGGTTTTGCAGATTCACACTGACGTTCTCCAGGAACAGTGTAGAATCATTTCGCTATGCAGACAGTCAGACACAGGTGTGTGTGTCAGTTTTACTCGCACTCTGTTAGTAGCAGGGGAGGATATTCAAAGTCGATATTATATGTCACTTTGGCTTTAGCGTAGTCACTTTTCTCTGACCATAAATGTATGCCTATGCATGGTAATTGTGTGGAAAATGCATGAAGCCTCCACCTAGCATAACCACCCCTGCTGCACTCCCCTGTGGATAACAAATGGGCCTTTTCTCTGGGAATTGAGGCTAAACGATGGTTTCACTTAGTGAGCAAAGTGACTGTCCATCTTCATAACAGTGCTCTCCATCAAAGAGCAATGAATCCCATCCCGTCCCACTGGCTCTGATTAAACGCGGGCAATGGATATCCCCCTCGTGAAGGCCTGCAAAGCTGGCCCTCATGTCAGCCTTGCACCTGCAACTATCAGCTTCTCCTTCTCTTGTAATAAAAACAACCCCTCACATCTGGTCAGGGGAGCAGCTCGCTGATCTGGCGTGGTTATTTGGCCGCGTTTGTTTGAAAGTGACACACCTTCACTCGATTCAAATTACCCAAGGAAATTCTTTTTGGCAGGGTCACGTGGAAAACCCACAGGTTACAAAGGTCACTGGCTCAGGGACTTTCACCCTTGACTGTGCTTTGAACCTCCCTCTTCTTATTCTAAGTGTGACATTATCATAAAGGCAGTGACCTCTGCTATTCACATAAGGTTATCATTTATTGCACTATGAAAGAAAAAATCTTTTTTGTTCATAACCATTCAACAAAATAGTTGGTGGGAATTTGCTGTATTTAAATTTGTAGCCACTTCTCAAAGACAACCAGGGCCGCTACACGCTGCTAGCTGAACAATCGAACTGATACGAATTAAGTCTTCATGCTGCCTAAGACGACACAAGATATTAAAATCAACTTTAATTTCAAAATCAATCAGATGTTTCAAAAGGAAGTTATTTACTTGACTTGGTCACAATGCTCCACCTGTAAATCTGCTCAGTCATTATCATCAGCTTCTGTAGCACATGCTATCACTGACCACTTACTATAACATCAGCTGTTCAAATTTCCTCAGTGGGTCACATTAGATCAGAATCGTATGCTTATCCTTAAGTAGAGAACACGTACACAGTATTCATTCAGGAATGAGATCAGACTGAAGGTGAAGGAGCTACAAGCATCCGATTAGCCCTGACATTGTAAGGTTAACATCTATTTACAGGGTACAGTGTTGAAGCACTTGTGCATTAAATGTAACCCACTAATAGCACTGGACGTGACGGGAATCACTTGCTGATGAGACTTTTCAAGAATCTCACACTAGCAAATAAACTGCTCTGTCGCTAATATGGCCGCGAGAACAAACACGCCTTTGTTTTCCATTTGTTCCGAAAAGCAGGTGGCGCATTAGATGGTAATGGCCACGAGAGCCTTGAGCTGATCAGGTGTAGACAGAGAATTCAAACCAAACTGGATGATTCCTGAACAGCGTTCCTGTGACACGGCACACAGAGGTCCTCCATTGTTCATACATTAGCTAATGTCATTATCTAGTCTGTGAAGTCAAAAGGGCTAATCTCATGTTATAGGATTTGCGGCCACCTAGACTGATCTCATCGGGTAAACGCTTGGCACAGTGACAAAGGAAAAGGATGAACGTCCAAGTTCTGTAAGTAGCATCGATATACAAACAGCATCATGACCCCAAGAACAGAATAAATGCGAATGTGGCCTTTTTTACGTTTACACATGAGTCTGACTTGGATTCAGGTTAACAATGGACTCTGAGAGCAACAGTAACACCTGTTGTGTTGAGCGTAGTTTTGTGACATGTCAGCCAGGTGTAGGCTGTAAAGCCGGACAAAATGCGAGAAGAAGCCTCATGCGTGGTTCTAACAACAGACATTAAATTAACTCCATTTTAATGATGTCTTCAAATAGATCCTAGATAAAACCGCTGTGTAAGTGTACTCTCACGCAAGCAAAAAAGAAAACACCCACGTGTCGGACCACGTACAACAGCGTGAAATAAAATGTCACCTTTCATTAAGTGGGTTGCTCACAATATTTTCATAGTCATAAGTAAACACAAAGGAACAAAGCAGAGAAATAGCACGAAGCATGTGTAGCTCTCCATTCGTAATATTTCAGATTCTTACGGTTCTCATCTTCCAGCACTGTGGGAAAGCAAGGTCACAATGGAATACTTCCTTAGAGCAGCCTTAAGATGCGTATCTTTCTTGGCAGGCCTTAGATGGGCCCAGCTATTATGTTGATGTTTCCCCAGAGCTTCTTTTGAATTCATTAGTCCCATAATGCCCATTTGCCATATTTGTTAACATGCTGGGTCACCTGTCTCACAGCTGTCCATGTTGACTAGATCTGCCTTTTCATCGTTGAGAGCTACCTGCCATAATGACCCTGTAATAAAGTGTCATTATCTATCCACCCAGTCTAGTGTACCATGCACAAAGCCACTGGAGGAATCCAGGCCCTGTCTAATTCATTTCTGCTGGGTATAAATGTCAGCCTCCTTTTGTGAGGATTACAGACATTCCCACATTAGGGCTGGACTGATTGTTCTATATGGAACGGTGGGAGTGGAATAGAGCGTTTGATTTCAGATAATGCAAAATGAGACAAACGCTAACGGATGGGGCTTGTTGCCCAAACCTGGCTGCAGACTCGAATGTGACACTGTGACTGTTTGAGGAAGAGCTTGACTGGACGGGAACGACAGTGGTGTGGGTTACACAGCCTGTTATTACAATTTGTCAGGTTTTATGATGTCAGTGACAGCTGGAATTAATCTCCTCAACTTTTTATATTCCCCCTCGTCTTGTCACCTCAAAGCCATCTATGATCTTAATTTGTCACTCTGGATGATATTAATGGTGACAAACCAAACCAAACTCACTTTATACACAAAATCATTATGTGTTTTAGTGGTACTACACAATTCTCTTAACCAACTAACATAACTTAGGTATTTTGTTAAAACCTGGTGTTTTGTGCCTAATTAGTTTTAACATCTGTTTAAAACACTAACAACCAACCTTTGCCAGTGACTGTACGATCCGCCAATCATTCAAATGTACACCATATAACATGTTTAATATCTTGTTCAGTAATAGGTATATTGATTGCTTATGTCATCATGATTTAGTAAAGAAGCAGTCATGTGGCTGCTTCAACAATTCAAGGGCTCCTTTGTCCATTCATCAGCACCCCTGATTGGGCCCATGTCATGGTTAGCTGCGGGTCCAGCAGATAAAGATCAGCGGATGATTGGGCACACACATTCTTAACATGGCTGACCCGTGACTTCTCAGGGGCAGGCAGGGAGCCTGTCATTATGGGCACAATGCATCGCTTTCTTCCCGCTTATCTTTGCTGATGACATTGAGAGTTTTTGCATTAACTCATTAACGAAAAGACTCATCATTAAAGGCTTCACGGAGGCACGGCACAGCAGTGGTGACACCGCACCGCGAGCAGGAATGCGTCCGAGGCTCTACGGCAGCACGCTGACAGCAAGACGGCTTCTTCCTGCTTTGTTTCACATGTGAGGCCCAGATGATATTTCCTCCTACTGTCTCACGCATTGTACAGCGGATTTACCTGAAATCGTACATATTCGATTTCAGTACTACAAATATTTTCTGCAGCGGTTTGTAAAGAATGTGATGAAAAATTAATTTGGACATGAGCACAGCCGTAGCCTGGAATGGTAAAAACTCTTGACCCTTCTAATCATTAAGTATAATTTTTGTGGCCTGCAGCAACTAGTAGTGTAAGACCAACTTACTTAAACAACGTGTACCGCGAGCCAGCCTGGCAACCCAAAACTGCGTTTGTAGTACCGGTTTATAAATGATCTATAAGGCATCAGTAAATGATTTATTACCTGCTGATAATAAGTTTCAATGCAACCCGTTAAAGTGATGTGTCTTGTTTGAATGTGTGATGTTTAGTACACACATTTTCCCCAAGTGTCGTGTTTTATTTACACCACAGAAATCCATTAAGCTTTAGCGTAAATGACTCGATAACATCTGTTCTACTTGGACTTCAGACTTGCGTCCCGGTGCTGTGCACTGTACGCCCAGACTGCTCCCTGCACCTCGGTGTGTCTGTGCTCACCATCACATGCATGTTGAATGGGAGTGCTCATGTGTTAATGCTGTCATTTCCACAGATCAGTCACAGCAGCCGTTTCTCTGTTGTTTATGGCTATGTCACCACAATTACAAGAAAGGGGGGGGCAGAAATAAAGTGTCTGTGAAAGATTGATAGCGCTGGTCTTTAGTTCAATTGTAAATTAGAACACCAAGTCCCTCTGGGATACAAGAGCTCTATTTATGATTAAGAAAGAGGCTCCGTAATAGAGTGGTGGTAGAAAAGTTTGCTCCCTCTTACAAACAGGCAATTAGCTTGATGAAATAGGCCTTAGTTTTTTCGCTGGCTGCTTATGGGAACCCGTATAATTACGAGCAGTCTAGCAGTTTATGATATTATTTTCACCTTGAGTTGCAAACAATGAGGTATTTGAATAAACCACATGTTTTGTTCTATAATATTCTAACATGCACATAATCAGGTCTCCTAAGTGGCACAAACCTGCAATCTGAGCTGTCCTACAATTCTTCTGTCTTCTGTCCCCACGAAATGCTCCTCCAGAACCTAGTGCTTATATCGTGGGCTCGCTGTTATACAAGTCGCAGGTGCAGATTTGCCTCCTAATGTATGTTTCCTGGAAGAGCGCAGTCACGCCCTTTTTTTTAGCCTTTGGGCTAAGCTTTACTAAGGTTTCATTCATAGAGACTGGTGAAAAAATGAGCCAGGAGTTAGTATAAGTTAACACTGTGGAGCAGGCGAATGATGCTGAAAGCTCAGGTTCAACCTCTGAAATAAGCTCTTGCCTTAACTATGTTAGTTAGTGGCCATTTGACTGAAAAATGACCCGAATTTCTGTAGTAGAACATACTTTATTGTATTGTAGTGAGTATATAAACAGGCACTATATACAGTACAGTACATAGATTAATATACATATTAAGATGAATAATTATGTTGATTAAAAAGTATTACAAATTGTAAATACAAAAACCTGTGTTTGTTTTAGCAGCAACTAACTGGACTAACAGCTGAAGATGCCTGGTCTTTGTTCATTCCCCTATTTAGTCACTCAATAACAGTTTCAGCTAAGGTATGGCATGAAGGCAGCAACTGTGAAGCTATGTGGTTTGTTTGTAATAGAAAAAAAAAGGTGGCTGCAGTTGTCTGTTGTAAAAACATCCTGCTCCGTGTGCAGCAGCAGTTCTGTGCTGCACAGAAGTCTTTCTTTACTCAATTAGTGACTTAATGGGCACCAGCTGAAGGTTCGTCTTGTTGTCTGCAAGACGCATTTGTGTTGTTATTTTTTCCTTGATTTTTTCCTTTTCACGCCAGTTGATGCTTCTCAACTTCAGATACCAGGAGGCATGTGTGGCCACCCTCTCTCTGACGGTTTCGCCTGAGGGCAGGTGCTCCTGTGCCAGCTGTTGCCATGGAAAATACACCAGCTCATTTGCTTTCAGTACAATGACAGCGATCATCATCCAGCAACTCTTGTCTTGCTAGTGTTTATACTAATGCTAATAAGTTCATCTTTGTTCTTTGTTTGCTTTAATGCCTTCCAGTTTATTCGTGCCACACGCTAAGGCCTGTTACGCCCGTCGAATGTTCCACAAACAGACATAACTCCTCATCTCTTTTTCCTTGTATAGCTCGTTACTGTGCCTGTCAGTGTTATGTTATGAAGTATATTCATGTAGAGAAATAACTATACAAATACGTCCTTGTCTGATCAGAGGATGTGAATTTCGAGTATACGCTGCTGAAACCTCACCGTTGTTTTGTTTCGTACTTCAGGGACAGAGCAGGGAGCATCTTGGTGGAGAATTTCATTGTCGTTTCTGTCTTACTGTGCTGAGGTCCTACTGATACACCTACAAAACATCCATCACCTGGCGTGACAGGTAGAGGTTACATGTATCATCATCAAATGTATTTTGTTGCTATAACATGTCAGTAAGTGCTGATGGTTATGGTGCACTGTGCCTCCTCATCGAGCCCTCGCAGTTGTTTTCACCAACGTGTTTATTTCTATACATTTATAAAACAGCTGTGTATATTTAGTTTGAAGTAACAGCTCTGTCTAATGTGTTTTTACGTAAGTATAAAAGTGCTGAATAATAAAAATATCACGATTACTTTAAAGGCCATTCCAGTTAATTATCAAGCTGCGGTTTACTTCTCAGACCATATTTAAGAGCTTGGTCTGTCATGTCTGTTTCTAACCCATGGGTGCTATCACATGTCCACAAATCCCCTCTCAGTTTATTGTCAGGACTTGACTCTGGTGACATCATCCAGGGAGTATTGACTCTCACGCCGTTCGCTCTAAAAGCAGCTTGCGTGTGTCCTTATGTGGCGATAAAGTAACCAAGATCCTGTGAATAAGTGATTTCTGTTTTTTAATGGCTTTTGCCCTTGAGGTCGTCTTCACACCAAGAAAATCTTCTCTGTCATTCAGAGTCGTCTCTGTAGTGAAGGTCTACCCAAATCCCATTCACATTCCATTTACTTTTTATTCCCTCCATCAGTTCACAAGGACCATTAATCACATTGTGAGACTGGAAATCTCAAATGGCAGTATTTGCTATAATGTAATATGTTCCATTCACAAATGTTAAAGCACCACTTAGGGAAACACAGATGTAGTAGAGTTTGTCTATTTATGGACTGATGCTTTTCTTCATAGTTATAAATTTTATGTCTACGTGCGTTATTATGATAAAACATTTATGCTTGATTTAGTTTTCAGACTGAAGTCTTAAGGTTCAGTTCAGGCTGTGAAGCTGGTGGTTAATTTTATTCCAGTATAATATTAGTAAAGACCTTCATTTAAGGGAGAATAACTGCACTAAAGATCTGCGTTACGTTCACAACTGACACATTTTTCTCAGCCCTGAGGCAAATGGTGAATCTGCAGACGTGCTTCTGGAATAGTTCACATTTTCTAAAAATTAAACTTACACCACGCTCATTGATTTTCCAGGTGGCACAGTAGTCCCGAGATTTCTTTGAATGAGTGGAACGGGATGTTAGAGACTGTCGTACTCTGAGACCTGCAGCACACGCGGGTTTGCTAAACCAGCTGAAAGCAGAAACAAACAGGAATCTGCTCTGTGACTGTGTCCAACCCATCATAGTAGATTTAATGCAGCTAAAACAACAGCTCCAGTGAAAACCTACTACTTACTCGTTTACAGTAAAAGTCTTTCTCTCTAAATATAAGGTGCCATGTAAGGAAAAGCAGTCAAAACACAGCTCGTATGATATCTTCAGTTTTTATTAGTGTGTGATGTGGCAGGTTAAACACTGCAAATGAAAGCATGCACAGTCCTCCTTAAATAGACGCTTCAGTAACATTTTATACAGTAAAACATCACGACTTTATCTACAGTGTCTCACTGTCACATGAAAAACCTGTATTTCCAAAATGCCCAAGGTCCTGAAGACAAAAGAGGATCAGACGAGCATTTCTTAATGGATCCAGTCAAGTTTGAAGCGTTTCTACTCGTTCTGTACAACAACACACAACGCTTTAATGTAAAGCAACATGAAAACTAGAGATGCAGGGTTTTCACATGACGAGGACAGCTTGCTACTGTATACATGAAAAGTCTGATGATAATAAGACACGTGATTCCAGTGCAAGGTCACGACTATGCATTAAACTAAGAAGTCATTATATCTGAAATTTAAGGACACAAACCACACGATTTAACATTAAATAGCTGAAACAGTAACCTGAAGCTGATGTAATCTTCTTCTACATCCGTTTGTGTAGTTTGTACATGTCTCACACTGCTACCACATTACACCTTAAGTTACAGTAATTCAATACACTGTCTGCTGCCTCTGGGGCCACATGTGAACCATGTCTGGCTCAGGGTTGAATGCTGCCACAGCTTTCTCTCTTGTGTCTTCTCCCAAACTTTTTCACTGTCTGAGTACATGAGAAAAAAAGTGTGAGAGGCGAGTGGACAGCCCACTCTCCCTCTTTAAAAAGAAAAGGGAGGGCAGGTCGCACTCAAAGAGAAACATCTCACAAGTGCCCGGTACAACTGCAGTCTTGTACCGGTCGCTGTACAGATCCACTGGGACAGATGGGTGTAAGCTGCTTTGCCGAAGGGCACTTCAGCAGTAGTTCCTGAAGGTTAGAGAGCACTTATCACACAATCCCCCTTACCCAGACTTTCCCAGCGAGTCCTTAAAGTTAAACTATTGACCCTCCGGCCATGTCTGCCTGACGTAATCTTCACGCATGCTCCATCTACGCAGAAGACAACACAACACGTCTTTTGTCATTCACTTGCTCGTTTCTCTCTGTACACCAGTTCTGAACAACCAGTATTTACAAATACATTAGGAGCACGCTGGCAGTCAGCCTAAAGAGTGATCATTGAGACAAATTGATCTCTATCTGGTTAAATTGGCACCATAATCTATCATTGGCAAATTGAACACGCTAAGCTATCTGGGATCTATTGCCTGTTTAGATAGCGGCCCTCAGGGCGCGCAGACAGAGAGAAAGTCATCCACACGCTGAGTGAACTCTTTATAAAATAGTCTCCACCAAAACACGTATGATAAACAGACGCACTTTCATGTTACACATCTGTCTCACGCTGTCTCCACATGCCTCCCTCCAGACTACATGCGCATGCATATAATCAAGCCGCTTACACACACCACATTTACTTAAGAGGGTGTTAATTGCCACCGTGGAATGCAGCTTTTTGTAATTATATACTACGGAACCAAACAGACGGAACAGAATTTAAAGGACAAGTTATATTTTGGTAATTAAAGTTTATAAAGGCCGAGTTTAAAAATAAATAATTCAAGCAATACGAAATAAAGTCCAATCAGAATAAACTATACTCTGAGAATATGCTCCCGCCATGAGAATGAAACACAAGATGTCCCTGAGTAACACTAGTGTACGATCATTTGTATATCATGGAAAAGTAAGATAAAATACCCTTAGATGGTGAATACTGCGCTTACGCTATGTTTTCGCAGTTCTTCCGAGGGTTATTCTCATAAATGAGCCTAAAGTGAGTTCTCCAAACTTTTAACTGTCAGCAGATATTCTTTCAAAATGTAACAAGAAAAAATTACACATTTGACTAATTGGTGTGGCTTTTTTGTCTTCCAAGCACAATGGAGCACTGCTGTAAAGACAAGAGACACAACCTTTACTGGAGAGTTAAAGGGTACTGATTGCCATTATGCAATGCATCAGATAAAAATGCCATGACATATGGAGCACAACCACCATCAATCAAGAGATCTTTATCAAGCAAAAAAAACAACAACAACAAATTGTTGGCGCCAGAGAGTTTTCTCTTCTGAAAGTAAACTAGAAATGTTGAACTTTATACTACAAACGTAACCTGTTGGCTAATTAAAATGGATCCGTCATTTTGTTTTGTTTTTTAGAATTAATTCCTTTATTAGTAATATTTCATGTAAATTTTAATTTGTCTTTATGGCATTTTTGAGTGGGATAATTTACTTTCTGATTCCACAGTCATCTAATTCAATCAGACTCTAGAAGATGATTAGCCTGGTTAACCTTTGTTCCTGCTCGGGTCTGGAAGGGTTAATCAGGACGGGAACTTGGAGACCTGCGGGTCAGTATCCCTCTATCTGCACGAAGGTGTTGGTGAAGGCGGAGATAAGACTGAAGTCAGCTTTTATTACAGGTTTTTGCGTTTTACACAGGTGTGAGAGGGCTCTCATTAGGTCATCAATCAACGCAAAAAAGTCAGATTCATGCGTGAAAGGTTTAACGCGGATTCACGCTGGTGGTTGTGCAGTTTTAGAGAAGGGTCTGCGGATTTTACGCTGCGTAGCTGTGCCGTGCAGGAAATACAAAGAAAAGTGTGGACGTGTGTGACTTTAACCCGACGCATGAATTACAGCTTTTTCTTTGCAAGCCCGTAAATCTCAACTATGCTCTCCATCGATTCATTTAACTGCACGTATCCCAATCAGCACATCACCGCTCCTGTGTTCCAGATCGTGTGCTTTGTTTTACTAACAATAATAAAGTGATTTAGTCCCTTCTCCCAGCCGGAGCATGGGAAATCGTTAAAGATCCAGCTATTTGTGTGAGATCAGTAAATATTTAGTGCAGGCGACATCCTCTGTCTCGTCTTAATCGATACTGGTCCCCGTTGGGCAGCGCTATTGTTGTGTGCATGAGGGCTTGCTGAGCATATAGTGCTTTTATCTTCTGCTTGAAGGGAGAACAAACTACTAATCACACAGAGGAAACTTTTAAACCCGGGAAATAAAGACTGCAGCACAAGAGTTTTGGAGGGTTTAACAGCAAATCAATTGTGTTGATGTGGAGACGTTTACGCGTGAAAAAGGTGCTCGATTTTCTAACTCCGTGTAGATTTACGCGAGGTTAATTGCGGCTGTTATCATATGGGCTTTATTATTAGCTGCATGTTTTATAATAGCTGAAGGTGCAGCTGTAAAAAAAAAAAGATGGCTTAATTAGTCTTGTTAATAATAATAATAATAATAATAATATAAACACAGAAGCTTAAACCTAATGTTTTTTTTAATTCCAAATTGTTTTAATTTTAGCCTCACACCTCTTATTGCGACTTCATGTCCCACCCTGATAATTTCTAATATTCAGAATCTCATAATGCATGATCGCCATACTTAAAGACAGGTGCCTGGTCTGACTTCACCCCCTCCCTCTCTCCTCAGTATCCCACACAAAGCAGCGGCGTGCAAGCGCATGTTGGCCATATTACTGTAGAAGAGAAAGGCGCACAGGATCTTAGCTGCTTGCTGTGAAGCCCACTTATCACCACATCCAGACGCAGTCAAATGATATTCTGCTCGGACGACACGTCAACTGATATTTCCCGTTTCTCGCAGCAACAGCACATGACGTGAATCAGTTGTTTGTTTCGGCTCTCCAAAGTTTTTGCATGATCAGACACTGCAATAAACAGCGTGCTTTTTTGTGTTTGATCTCGCCTGTTGGAGAGGAAGCTTTGCCAGCTTCAGTCTGAGCACTGTGTCGATAAAGAGAAGACTAAATATATTCTGAATAAGGGAGAAGATGCATCCCGCTACGGACGAATCAGCAACATATGCATTTGGTAGGTTTGTTACAACGTGAATTCAGCCTCCTGCCTCTCTGCCGCTATTAAATAACTTCATAAATGCTTATTTGCAAAGTAGCTGAGTGTGTTGGGATCTTTATAGAAATTCACAATTAGATATTAAGCGGAAACGACGGACAGAGTCGCCCGTATTCAATGCGCACAGGCGCGTATGCACGTTAAACGCTCTGTCTGCAGCCGTCCGTGTGTTTTATTTCAGCAAATAAACCTCCTCGCTCATTCATACAATATTTAATTTATAGCATGGAAATACTTCGGATATTTTGCTCGTTTCTCTCTGTGGAGTATGAGAAATGTATACTTACCATTTAAAGCGAAACTGGCTCCGCGATAAGTCGATACTTTGCGCAGTATTTTTATTTACAGACTCTCCGTGTTGACAGGATCTGTAAATAAAACCGACATAATAGTCATGTAGACAGACTAGAAGCGGCTAATTTGTTTTAGAATGAAGACATAATTGCTCTACCACCGCTGGGACTGGCTGAAGTGGCGAAAAAGTAAATCCAACTTTGGCATCTCTCAAAGCTTTGCCGTCCAAGTCATGTAAAACAGAATTTAAACAAACAGCCATCACTTTAAAATGGTGCTCGTTAGTTTGGTCGATGCGAGAGACGAGACTGAAGCAGTTTCCGTGTCGGATGGCTCCTCTAAATTGAATCTCGTTTGAAGCAAAAACAAATCATACGCTAGGGGGCACCCATATACTGTAATACATCCTGGGACAATGCTGCTGCTGCTGCTGCTGCTCCCTGGACGGACGCACGGCTCAGGGTGCAGGACCATGTGTATGGCTGCGGGAAGTTTGACTTTAAAGTTGGGTAGCCTGCTATGTGCTGCCCGTATACACCCGTGTATGTTTAAATGGGAGTCTAAAGGAAATGATTAACCACGTCTGTAACAACTCTGAACAAGCATCGACTCTGCCTTACATTACATTACACACCACCCTTTACTTTGTTTGCCATCATCACACGCTGTAAATCACATTTATTATAGGGAAACACCTACAGGCATGATGCCGTATGATTATTACCACAAACAGCTATTACTGTGTTGTTTCTCAGAAAGTGACTCCACTTTTATTTGTACCTTCGTGTGCAGGACGCGACGTTTGACAACGTTTAAACGTCGCCCTTATTTAAGGCTGTAGTCACTTGACGTTTTGACCACATGCAGACAAAAATCTGACTTCTTGTGATCCAGATTTGGCTGTGAGGATATTTATGACCAGGGGATTAGCAGGATACAGCGGGTGCCCAGATGATGTCAGTAGCCTATCATAACATTTTTATAAGAGGTGTGGATTGCGTTGAACGGTGGCTGGTGTACATTAGCTCGGACGTACAGCAATCTGCAATGAATATGCAAATTATTGACGTTTTGTTCAAATGGTGACAGACTGTTCTCATCTGCTGCTTTTATTTTGCATGAATCCTCACGTGCTTCACCTTTCATTTACCGTCACCCTAAACTATGTTGACAGCCTTAACTTGGAGGGTTTTTTTTCTGTAATGTATAGTCTGTTTATACACACGCACACACTTAAATGATCCAATAAAAATTGGCAGTTTTATTGTAGCGAGCACAGATCGCGTGTATAAGGTGCAACCGTGTAAGGGACAAAATCTCCTTGGGTATTTGAAATGCGCAGAGAAACAGCGGATGTGCTGTAACTCAATACGAGGCAGAGAATCGAAACGGGATTATGCTATTCCGCTATGGATATGAGTACAGCCTATAGACGGAGTGAGTAGAAACGATTCGTCTCTTTCCGAAAAAATTGTCTCTTTTTAGGACCAAGCGGCCCTCTCGACCTCCATGCTGGCTCTGGCAAGGTACCAAGTAGCACAAGTGCCGACTAGCCAATGGGGTTCAGGGGGAGGTCCCTGAGCTCTGACCAGTCAAACACACTCTCCTTCCTTATATGGCAGCCGATCTCCATGGTAACGTGTGCTAAGTTGCAGCAGTCGTGTCAAAGTTCACTATATAGAGAGCTCAGTGAGCTGATCAGAGAGAAAGCATTCTGCCAGCCCGGCTCCTACCAATCGCAAATCACTTCCTAACCTCCGCCTTTTTAACATATTTGATCACTTTGATTCCATGCTCCTTTTTCCTATTATTTTTCGGTGCACGGAGGAGGTTTGTAGGTTGCGATCCTTGTTTTTTTCTGTTTTTTTGTTTTAGTGCTTTCGCTTTTTTGGGGGGAGAGTTGTCTTCATATTCCAGGCTCTCAAAACATTGGCTTCAGCTGCGCGCTCGCTGGCGCTACCTCACAAGAAGAAAAGGAAGAAGACGCACATTTTTCTACCCAGTTGGTGATTTTCTTCAAGACTTGCGCTGGAACTTGACAGTAGCTGCTACAGAGTGTGCTCACCAGTTGTTGTATGCTGCTCGCAGGCACGGTCGCGCCAACCTGCTCCATCACTCTCTGATCAGTCCATGCTACCTCGGTTTGCTGTTTTTGAAGATTTAGCCGACCTTTCCCATTGATGGGTGTGCTGGATGGCTGACTGTAAGCGCCCCTGGACTTGGCCTTTAAGCGCAAGGCAGCGACTCAGCTCGCCATCGCATCAGTTTTGAAAACGTGCTTCGCAACGTCTCCAACAGCAATAAATCGACAGTTTTCGGGAGCTTCACTGGCATCAGCGTAGGCTAGACTTGGCGTTTTGTGTGTCCGGCTGTTAATCACAGTTTGCTGCGTTTCCTTGAGACATTATCCACCGCGACACCAAAACGGCAGACAAAAAGTTTCTTTACGTTGACTGATAGATATGGCAATGGTAGTGTGGAGAGGCTCCCAGGACGATGTGGCTGACACCCAAGGCACCCTTTCCTCGCAGACCCAAGGAGGACTATCTCTACCCACTCCTCAACCAGGCCAGTTGAATCTGACAGCCTCTCAGGTCGCCCCTCCGACCCCTCAGACTCCGGTCCAAGGACCTCCGAACAACACACAGTCCACGCCAACGAACCAGACGACGCAGCAGTCGGAGAAACAGCCACAGCACATTGAATGCGTGGTGTGTGGGGATAAATCTAGCGGTAAACACTACGGCCAGTTTACCTGCGAGGGGTGCAAAAGCTTCTTCAAACGGAGCGTACGACGGAACCTCACTTACACATGCCGTGCCAACAGGAATTGTCCAATCGACCAACACCACCGCAATCAGTGTCAGTACTGCCGCCTCAAAAAATGCCTTAAAGTCGGCATGAGACGGGAAGGTATTGGGACTTTTTGTTTTCTTATCCATGTATGTGTTTGTGCGTTCGTAGGCTTCACACACACACGAGACCATGTTACGTCGCCCCCATAGTCTGTTCTCTCCCCAGACCGTTCCCTCCCAGGCTGAGCGGCTGGAGCACGCAATGGAGCCGCTCTGTGCTGTGGTCGACGCGGGGCTTGTCGGATCTTCCCTCCGAGCGCTACGCTATCCGGCTCTAGCGCACGACATGTCTGCGTACGACAGAAAACGATCCGAGCCCAGGCCGGGTTGTGCCCGTTCTGTTCATATTTACACGAGTCCACGGGTGTAAAGAAATGCCTTTATTGAATAGATGGTGCAAAACAGCCTTCTGCGCTATTATGGCGAGTGTCGAATTAAGAGGTAGCCTGTTCAGGCTGCATCTCCACATCCCCGCTGCCTGTCTTGTTCACTGTGCCTAAAACTGGACACCCGCGTGAATTATGCATTTAAAAAAAAAGCCCCCGCGTAACCTCAAGAATTTATTTGAATATTAGTCGAAAATAGGCCTGCGTGTGTGTTAAAGGCAGATGAATTGCTAAGTAGGTTAAGGGTTAAACATGCAAGGTCTCCCTTGCCCTCTTTGTGTTCCTGCACAGCCAGCTCATGTTGCTGTTGCTGAACAACATCGTTTTAAAGCAGGACATATGCGTGGCTTGCGTTGAACGCGTTTGAAGCGCGTCTGTGGCGTTTCAGTCCACGGTTTGTCTCGCTACTGTGTCATTATTGTGGGTCCAAGCTGTCATTTCGAAACTGTGCAGTAACATAACGTGCGTGTGTGTGTGTTTAGATGTCATATAGCCAACATGCTGTGTGTCCGTTTTTCTGATTATATGTATATATATATATATATTAATACTTGACTGTAGCCCTCGCAGTTGTGTAATGATTTGTAGAATTCAGGCTTCAATATCTGTAGTTTCTCTTTTTACTGCAGCCGTGCAAAGGGGACGGGTGCCACCCACACAGCCACACCACGGTCAGTTCGCCTTGACAAATGGAGACCCACTCCACTGCCATTCCTACTTATCCGGATATATCTCTCTTCTGCTGAGAGCGGAGCCCTACCCAACGTCCCGGTATGGCAGTCAGTGCATGCAACCCAACAACATAATGGGCATCGAGAACATTTGTGAACTAGCAGCCAGGATGCTCTTCAGTGCCGTGGAGTGGGCCAGGAATATTCCCTTCTTTCCAGACCTTCAGATAACCGACCAGGTGGCTCTGCTGAGGTTGACGTGGAGTGAGTTATTTGTGCTCAACGCCGCGCAGTGCTCCATGCCCCTGCATGTGGCTCCCCTCCTGGCGGCGGCTGGCCTTCACGCCTCCCCCATGTCTGCGGACAGAGTGGTGGCCTTTATGGACCACATTAGGATCTTCCAAGAACAAGTGGAAAAGCTCAAAGCTTTGCACGTTGACTCTGCTGAATATAGCTGCTTAAAGGCAATTGTGCTCTTCACCACAGGTAAGACAATAGGCTGGCACACTCCAAGTTCATGCCACTCACATGCACTGACATCAGCTAGATCATCCCTGACCTACATATACTTGTGCTACAGGCTATAGGCTGTTGCTTGTCTTAGACTAACATCTTGCTTAAATGTTCACCTCTAGGCCTCAGGCTACTAAATTATAAAAATCACTTGATTAATCAGTCGGTTTATCTGGCACAAAGATGGGGCTGAACTGGATATTGTGGCATGTCCAAGCAAGATATGTTAAAATTAAAATGACACAAAACAGAAAGAAAATGCAGCCTGGCTGAAACATTAGGGAATTAGCTCGAGTTAAATAATACATACACACAATAATTGCCATAAGCATCATAAAATCTAGTTGTTAGAGCACTTTTATAGGATCTAATAGCTTGCCAATAAATTGCTACACTTTGATTTTTTTTCTCCACCATTTATCAGTGTGTGTGTACCCCACGTCTTGTTTGTAGGCAATGACAGATATAAATGATGTCAGGCTCCGAGGGGGAGGGGAACAGAAAAAGAAAGACAAGCCTAATGTCCCATTTGCACACAGTAAAAAGGAAAGCGCAGGTTTCAGCGCTCTCTTGTCATTTTGGGGAGAGGGGGGGCAGAAATGTCCGGGGGGGGGTGAAGCCACGCACACCCCGCATTTGCAAATATTCCAGGGTCCAGCAGTATAGTGTGATATTGAGCAGTGACAAGAGGGGCGGCTTTCATTTTTATTTGCAGAAATATTCCCTCCGCTTTGTAGGATCCAAGGCGTCTCTGGACTTGCTCCAGAACTAGGTCATGACCCAAACTTCCCAGCCATTTTGTTACATTAGCTCCACCATTAAAAGGGGGAAAATACGTGTTGAGGAGATTTACAGGGTTTCAGCGCAGAGAATGCGTGTCTTTGAAATGATATCATACCTGCAAGCCTTCATTCTCTGTATTTCATTTAGCTCGAGCAGCCCACTATTGTTCTCGTGGTGGCTTCTTAGTCTATTCTAAAAAAAAAAATCAAATTTCAGGTCAGCGAATTTTTATTATTAAGCCTTTATATGGCACGATGGCTTAATTTGTCTCCTCCATACCTGAGGCTCGAACACGAGCTGTGTGTTGTAGTTTGGATGACACGCCTTTGCTACTTTTGTGGTTTGGTTGTTGTCATGCGTAAACTTTACAAACTTAACCAATGCGTGCACGAGCAATTTTTTGGCACATAATCAGCTGCCGCCCACATGCAGTAGCATACTGTAGATAATGATTATGCGTTTCTGACGGTATAGTATGACGGCAGCTCCGTAGGCTATGGGCCCTTTTTTCCAAGCTAAATCTCTGCTCACTAAAGGTCAGTAGGTCTCCCTGTCTTTCCCTCTCTCCCTCCCCCTCCTCGCGTCCTCTCGCTGCCTCTGACTGTGAAAGACAGGCCACCTAAAACACAGCCTTCACCTAGGAATAAGCATGATTTACTGGTATTTGAAGTGGGTTCCTTGAGAGAACGATAGTCGTAACAGCGATGAAAACAGTAAATACAAAAGTTTCCATGTTCGCCGGATTCTTGACCGTGGCAAAGATTTTTTATGTATATATATATATATTTATTATAATATAGTACATTTATCAATATAGGTTGTCATCATGCCGGGGAGCTATTTTATATATGTAGTGTGGTTATTAATCGTCTAGCGCACTTACTCATTATTATGACTCGAAGTTATCATACATGCACTGAGCGCATGTGCACTGGTTATTTAGGAAAACATGCCTGGAGGCAAATAAAGCCCCATGTTCCATAAAATAAGATAAGAACAATTTCCTAAAATAATTGCTTTATTAAACTATGACAGGCTATCAATTTTCGCCAGGAAATCACCACAGTGGGGACAAACTCCTGGTGAGAGAAACACTTTAGGTTACACTTTATTAATGTTTATTTGCTTTCCCCCCCTCTCAGATGCTTGTGGCCTCTCAGATGTGGCCCATGTGGAAAGTTTGCAGGAGAAGTCCCAGTGCGCCCTGGAGGAATATGTCCGGAGCCAGTATCCCAACCAGCCAACACGGTTTGGGAAGTTGTTACTCCGCTTGCCTTCCCTCCGCACAGTCTCTTCCTCGGTCATAGAACAATTATTTTTCGTCCGATTGGTAGGTAAAACCCCAATTGAAACTCTCATCAGGGATATGTTGCTTTCGGGGAGCAGTTTTAACTGGCCTTACATGCCAATTCAGTAAACCAAGAAGGAGACGAACAAACAAAAGGTGGGGTTGGGGGGGCTGCGAGACTACAATGATAATAGCTGCTTATGTGGAAGGAATAAAAAAGCAACCGGCTGTTACACGGGGCTGGCTTTCATGAAGAAAGACATTGACGTAAATGACTGTGAATTCCCCCCCTACTCAAAAAAAAAAAAAAAGAGAGACATCCATTGAACTTTCAAAATGGCAGATACATGCTCCCAGTGTTCACGCAGAACTACCTGCTTCGATCCATTTTTTAATGAAAGAAGAAAATGAGAAAAAAAATGAAAAGGGATTTTGTTGATCCTCATAAGGAAAATTTAAGTATTAAGTGCATTTAAAATGATAATTTGGGTAAAGAGAAAAAAAACTGGAGAAAGGGAAAATACAAAACGTGAATTTTCTTTTCTCAAATGACTTGTCCTGTGTCCATGTATAGCTGTGTTTTGTACTTTCTTTGTTCCTCCTTTCTGGTTCCAAACCGGCCTATGTGATTTCTGTAGTACAGGTGGTGTTATTTTCTAAGACAATGATTTATTTTGAAAAAGGTGAAATAATGAAAAAAAAAGTTCTAAAAAGAATTAAAACCACAGCAATAGGACTATAGGCTTATAATAGGCTTAATGCTGCAAGCGCACTTATATTCTTAGGATGACCAATACCATCTGGGGCAAAGAGAGGTTTTTGGAGTTTACGTTCAACTTTATGACCCAGCAGAAATATTTTGCTCTTTATTAATATGAAGTTACAGGATCTGCTTTTATTTTCACTGCTGCTTTTAAATAAAGCCACATGAACTCTTATAACTGAAGATTTCATATTCTGACATGAGGAATTCACAGAATTAAATTTAGGTGGCGAATAATCTAAGATGAATATTTAGCATCAGATCCCCAATTGGATTAGGTTTTTTTTAAATCCTACAACTTCGTAGATCTCCTGTATCAAACAGGTCGCTCTGGATGCATTAGTGTGCATTTAGTGGCTCAAACTACGCAGTAAGCAAAACTCACTTGTTGTAAAAATCTAGAAAGGTCAAGGGTCATAAAAGTTTGAAGCCTAGACAGAGTAGTGTTTAATAGCAGTATTATTAAGGCGTCCCTGAAATGTCACCCTTTATTCACTTCAAGCATTAAGTGCCTGACAAGCATGATGTGATTTCTTATCAAAACGTTGTTAAAGTAGGCCTGCAACATTTTGGGGGAACACAATTAAGATTTGAAACTTCAGTCGTGTGTTTCACTGAAAACACTGATTAGAGGCAGTATTCTTGTAAATATAGGTCAATTCATTTCAACGAGTTTTTCCTTTATACAAAGTATATGTGATTAAGAAAAATCTGTGGTTGCCATTTTTTTCTCGGTAATACAACGTCTTCAAAATTGAGTGGCAGACTTAGCTAGTAGCACTGAAAGTTATGTTTTTAATGTATATACATATTACTACAAATGTTTTCTTTTTCATGTATATTTAGACTGTGAATGCATGGCCACAGGTCGCTAACCTATTTTACCTTTGATATATAAATGTAAATGTTTTCTCTCTCTTCTTTTTTGACTGTATAGATATAATCTGTGCATTCAGTACACTAGCCCTTGTATTTAAAGAAACAAAAAAGAAAAGACACGATGTTCATTATTAGGCTGCAGACTTAAACAGGGTGAGGAGGTTTGGGAAAAAGGAGCTGATATTTTAACTTTAGTGTCATTGCTCCTTTGGTCTTTGACAGGTGCCGTAGTGTGCTTGAGCGTGCGCGCGCACGCGAGAGAGTGCGCGCGCGCGTGCGTGCGTGTGTGTATGTTTGTATTTGGAGGCTACCAATTTTGTCCTTGTTTTGAGGTTTTTCTTCCACACACACAAGAACACCATGTTGTGGTTGAATTAAAAGGGATCACTGATTGAACACTGATCTTTGGCTGTGCGTAGCCACATATGGACCAGAGAATGATACATGATTGTAATTATGAACAGTTTAAACTGACCCACGTTTTTATATAAATATATAAAAATATATGACTGCAGGGTATTGATAACGTATAGATACTTTTTTTATGATTATTATTATTATTATTAATTGCAAGTGATATATGTGAGTGTGTGTGAAAGTTTATAGTTGAACACAATTCTTGTTTGTTTGTGTTAGCTTATTGTAAACAAGCATTCTGCTGTAAATTTGTTCTTGGTATTAAATTATAATTTATGAATTTGAAAACACCAGCTTTTCATGTTGTTTTACTTTCCCTTACGTACGCGTGAACTTGCCTTTGTGCGTGTGCGCGTGCGTGTGGTGTGTGTGGTCGACTGGAAGGGAGGGAAGTGGGGTGTGGGGGGGAAGAGACTGGAGTCAATTTGCTGTGGCAGGATGTTGCCCTTTTGGCCTATGAAAGTGATTAATGAATTACAAAATAATTAATCAATCAGCCAACAGGCTCCGTCAACACCTCCACGTCATGGCCACAGGGTTATGGCTATTTCTTATATCAAAGACATGCCCGTCTGCATGGGCCTGAAAATAATGTGTTGAAGGTTGTTGTGTGTTAAACTTGAGCGATAGGATACAACAGTGGTAATAAGGCGCCTTGCCTCATAGATAATAACATTTCATAACTGCAGACCCCCCTCGCACGGGACAGCGACTGTGCAGGAAATACCCAAGTCAGCTTCCCCGCAGCTTTATTTGCGGAATGTAGTTTCACCTTTGGGCGCCCGCATAAATATTAATGGGCTGAAGTCATATATATACATTATAAATATTAGCATCCAAATAATGTAAGTTAGACTCAAGCAGTGGGGGAAATAAATTTCTGAAATTCTAATTGCTTTCTGTTTATATTTCTGCCCGTTATTTGCGTCGTCGTCGTCCACGTCCTGCATCACTGAGTCTTTAACACCATACTAGAAGTTGCTGGACACTATTTAACGTCTTTAAACTTTTCGTTCGTGCATATACGTATTTATAAGGTGAACATTCACGCAGTAGATGTGGTGGCTTTTACGCGCGTGCTGTTGTGATGCTGTAAACCTTTGGCCTATCAGTAATTATTAGTAGTATTGGCTTAGTTGAGAGTTAGGCCGGAAATAGAATTAGCCTTGTTGTATAGAGGCTTAATCAGGAGGGGTATGGGAGCCAACTTTACCACGGTTGCTGCTGCTGCTGCTGCTGTTGATGTTGTGTGTGCGTGTGTGTTTGGTGTGTGCGTATTAGTGTGTGTGTGTGTGTGTGTGAGAGAGAGAGAGTGGTTTTGTTGATGTTGATAATGATGAAAATGATGATTATGATGTGATGCTGATGGTCTTTTATCCTCGGCTCCTTGCTGAAAGCGCTATTTATCCATACAGCGAGGCTTTCACTGCTTGTCTAACCAAACTGTCTCTGAGGTATATCAGACACTGGGGCCACATTGGTAATTAAAGGTGGACATCAGCCTACACACTATGGTCAGTATAATTTAATACTGTACACCCATGAGTAAATAAACAAATAAATATCAACTCAGGCCACACCACCTCCAGCGCACGGGGGCATCGAATCCTCCAAGAAGCGCTGAATCATAAGAGCAGTTTCAGGATGGGTTTGCAAGGGTCGGATCTCGACATTGACCGAGCTGATGTCAGCTGACAGAGCGTGATGTATATGCTGCACTCTATAATTTGTACTTCTGCTCGTCTATTAGCATTGCACAAAAAACTAATGAGGTGTAGCTCGCGGGGACGTCACTTTTATTTACGTCTGGTGTGACGTGGGAACTTTTTGACACACGAGCTGGTAGGGCCCGCATCACACAGCAAACAAGTCCTACGGGCTGCGGGGCCGAGGCGCGTCGCCTCAGCGGAGCCCCGCGCGCGCGGTGGACGCTTGTTGGTGCAGCTGAGAACTTATTCAGGGCTCGCAGGCTATTAGTGGGGCGAAATGTTTGTTAAGATAAGATGGTTTGCAGTCCCTGACGTTTTCACACATATGCATGCACGCCCGCACAGCTAAGCGACAAATATGCACGTTGTCTGCGTCTTGCCACTATCACTTTGACAAATTAGCCCATGCAACATGCGTTTTATTGTATATCAGGCTGACGCAGCGCGGCACTTAAGGCGATCGCTTAGCAAGGAGGGGCTCCTGTTCCTCTTGTTAGCACAGCGGCTTTAAGCATAACATTATTATTATTATTATTATTACAAATGGTGAACCAAGGTTAAAAGTCGTTTATCTTTTTTTATTCTTCTTGATTTATATATAAATATTTTTTTCATTCTTACACTTGTATCTGTCCCTATGAAAATAAATTGTCTTTCACATCCACTTAGTGCAGGCTTCCCTGCATTCTGCCCATAAATGTAATAAAATTGTGCCATCTACCCGCTGTCCCTGGAACTGTAGCTTTTCCCCCAGACCTCTCGGAGACCTCAGCTCACTTTAACACAAAGGGAGAAGCGAGCAGCGCCGCACACGCAGGTGCTTCCTCGCACATCCACGACAGCAGCTGCCGACTGTTATTAGGCTGTAACTTTACAAGTAATGTGTGTTTTAAGCACCTGTCATCCACTCTGTATCCCACTGCGTCTGTCTGTGTGAGTGGAGCAGGCAGCACACGGCCGCTGGACAGCTCTTCCTGCAGGAGAGTGCAAATGTAATGTTGTAGTTTTTAACGCGATCAGAATGAGCGAGGAATGGGTTTAAACAGCGGGAGCTGATGTGAGAGGCTCGTGTTGAAATAAAACAAGTTTAGTGGGTAACTTTATCTGATACGCTTGTCGCAAATTGTTGAGTATCATGCGTCACCGTGTGTCACCATTGTAATTTATAACGCTGCTCCCAGAAAATGTTACAATGTTGTTGGCGGCGTCGTCGCGTTTCTGTCCGTGGATATTCAGCGCTTATAGTCGGGTTTGGACGTTGTAGTAGACGGAATTTCTGTTTTCGACCTCTGGAGATCATGCAGTGGATAAAGACGCGTCTGCGCCACACCGCCCATGAAACCCTGCGGTGTTCTCACCCCTAATAAACGGGAACATCACAGGACTGGATTTGTTCTATTTACCAAACTACTCCTCTTCGTGGAGTTTTCATTTGTGGTTAGCGAGAAAAGAGAAACTCGGAAGAAGAAGAAATAATGTAGAATGAAGGGCCAATCAACACTTGCATGGCAAAGTTCATTTGAAAAAAAAACACACACACACACACTGCCAGACTTTCAAAAGGGGCGCAGCGCTTTGTGGCGATATAAATAGAGGAGATAAAGACAACTGCAGCTGATGTAGACCAAGAGTGTGAATTTACCCCATGTTGAATTTCTCCCCGTTTTGAGGAGGCTATTTCAGTTTTCTTTCAAGCCCAGAGTGAGTCTCTCCCAGTGCCAGAGGAGCAGCCGTTATTCCCTGTGATAGTTTAGGTTTTGCATCTCAGATGATTAAGTTAGTATCAATTACGCACATATATATAAAATATAAAGACATAAACTCTCAGTGAAAAGTGACCAGTGGGCTGGGAATAAAACAACAGCATGACGGGCGCTAAAAGCAGAGACACTGCACCTTTTAGAGCATTCAGTTTGATTTGTCTTAATACACACGATCACACACAGAGAGCAGGAGCGAGATGAGCGGTGAGCCAGAGGGATGATTTGAAGAGACCGCAAACACTCTCCTGGATATTAGCAGCACCTCAGTCTTCCCAAACCCTAACGCATTATTTCATCAGAACTACTTCATAGGTATTGATCGATATAGGCCTACATCTTGTATTGATTTGTTACTCGGGGTACATAGATACTTTATTAAGATCCCCATTAGACGCACCGCAGTGGTTGCCAGTCTTCCAGGGGTCGCAGCATTAACGGTACAGCCTCGTCGCTCTAGTAGTTTGGAGATGGAGCTTGAATCAAACCGCATCCCAGCGCGTACACACAGCCGGTTAGAGACCGCGCGCGCGTGTAGGCCCCACGGTTTGCGTGTGCTCGTTCGCGTGTTTGGCTAAGTTAGTTAAGTCGATTTAATTGACGCTGGCAATAGTCTTTCTGTTTACTCAAGTCTTCCGACGTGTGCGTCCATAGGTGCGTGTCTGCGCGCGTGTGTTTAACTCCAGCCACATGATGAGGATGACGCCTGCCCCTGTAGTACTGGAGATATTGGACATTAGTTAATGCGGACGAAAAAAATGTTGCATGAATTGCTCAAATAAGAGGTAAATGTTTAATCAATGTTGCATTAATTAAGCAGGCAGGCCTGTCATGTTTCACTCCACACGCGGCTCCGCGCGCACCACCGGTGATGAGTATGTTTCCTAGTTTTCTTCCTGTAAAATGCTCTTTCTGGAGATTGGTGCGTGTGTGTGTGGGTGTGTGTGTGTGTGTGTGTGTGTGTGTGTGTGTGTGTGTGTGTGTGTGTGTATTTGCCGAAACTTCAAACCCGCAGTTGGCAAAGCTCCCTCAAACTGTGAAATTAATTTGGCGTAATTCTGGTCGATGCTGGTGGTAGACTGAAGGTGCTTTAACAATAAAACTCACACCCTGAGCGTCATTGCCTCGTCCAGTCTTCATAAACGTCTTCATTATTATCACTTACCATCACAATTCCCACCACCAACACAGTAAGGAGGCCTGCAAGGTTCTCATGTTCCTCGTGTAAATTAAAAATGAACTTGAATGTTCTCAGTGAATTCATAGACGCGTCTATAGTTTAAAAAATCATGCATGTTTTTTATTATACAAAAAGTCCCGAGTTATCATCAAACGCAGAGGCTGAAGTTCGCTTTGCGTGTACATGCTGCAGACAGCTCCACAACACGGTTCATTTAAATGGCACCGAGGGTGCGCCTGACATTTCTGCAGAACAAATCTTATTGGGCATCTCACCGGGATCTCCGAGGCTCCGAGCGACCAGACGTGTGTGAAAACACTGAAAAATACAGCGACCGCTGCACTGTCGCACCTTTGCTCTTAGGCTACATTACACTGGCTTCATTCTGCGCATTATCAAACAACGCGTATTTGACCCAGTCGTTGCAAAAGTTGGATAGTTGCTGTATTGGAAAACAAACAAACATTATAAATAAAACAAAACTGTATTGCTATACGTTCAAGCCTTATCCGAGAATGTTAGGTCCACTGATTCACTTTATCCAAGTCTGAAAGATTTATCACACATAATTCAATAAATATATATTTTCATTTATTCATGTTCAATACAGGACAGGGACACTACGTGTCACGAGCCTTCTCTTCATGTCAGGAACACGCAGACACGCATTACGGCCCCTGGATCCATCACTTGATATGATTTTGTCACAGGGACGCACATCTGATATTTTCTGTGGCTTGGTGAGATTTTGTACACGTTGTCCAGCCTGCTACAGAGGAGCTGACGGCAACCTGCAATCCAGAATCACAATCATCACCAAACTCATGCATCCTGTTTTTATATATACACATACTCCTCAGTGTCCGGGGGCCTCAGTTTGGGAACCAGTTTGAAGGTTCAGATGATAATCCTGGTGTGAAATCAGTGCTTCTCAAGTTGGACGCCCTGCAGCCCCCGCCCCTCCTCTGTGACCCCCGCGGGTCCCGGGACTCGCCGCTGTACTAATGAACAGTGATAACACGCATAACCGGTGGCCGTCAACAGGCAGCAGCGTGCAGGCTGTTGTCAAACTGGCTCCTGCGCGCAGGAACCGGTCAAGCTTCTGAGACTACACATGTTCACGGAGCGCCTCGGCAAGAGGTGACACATGTGGCTGAGCGTCCGCCTGCAGCAGCGAGATGGCGCTGTTCTGCACGTTTAACCTCTGCGGCGCTCCCGTGCTCCGGCTGCCTGTCATGCGCTCCACGTCTACCTGGGCTCCTTCATTTTGCGGAACGACTCAAACAGAAGGGAAAAATATACTACAGCAATTTTACATCACTCATAAGCATCTATTCAAAACACTGAAATACATTGCTGGATGAAAAATAAAAATGCGTTTTTATAAAGAGAAACGTACACAGATAAAAAAAAAAATCATGTATGGCAAAGAACAATGAAGATAATTTATGCTGTATGTGTTGTGAGACCTCGTGACTCCAGTCTCCACATCTGTCATTATCGGTGATATTTCGAGGTTTTTTTTAAAAGAATCCTGATGCCCTTGGCAAATATGTGGTGGAAGCAGCCTGGTCTGTTACACAAGGCCGCTTCTCATCTACTAATGATTCGCATTACACTTCAAATAGACGTGTGTGGTTTTGTAAAGACAATCGAGCACTTCAAAAGAGTACCATCGAAAACACCGGACCTCTCTCCTCACTGAGGAGGTGCCGTCAGATTTTTAAAATAGCCTTATATATTCGAAACCATGTTCTGCTGTCGTCTGATTTCATTTATTCATCTGCGTTATTTCACTTTGTGCTGTGTTTCCTACGAAAGGAAAGCAGTTCTCATTCCCGTCTGCTGGAGGTGATGAAGGCAGTGCAGCACGGATAATAGTTTCATTACACAAACTACAAAATCAAGTATGTTGTTATTAATTCTGTTCCACTATCATATTTAACTTTTGGTTTGAAAAAAAAAAAAAAGAGGCGATTCTGCTGTATTTCTCGTGCTTAACTCGTTTTTATTGCACATGTCTCACCTCAGACGCTAAATATATTGTTTAGTTTTATTTTAGTTGATTATTATTTTTTATTGTTACCCCAAAATATTTTAAGTCTAAATCAGCGGTTCTGGTACGTACGGTACGATAATATCTATGTGAAGTGAAACCGCTCCTCTCCCTTAAATCATTATTGTGTCATAAAAGAAAAAAAAAGTCCTGTAACACACTTAATACACACTCGGCGTTGTAATATCCTTCGTTGCTACTGTGAGTATTTTCCTGTAGATCGATTCAACAAAGCCGCGTGATGAACTTGGATATATTCACATTGCATTTTAATAAAAGTTTGCCCATTTCTCTTCATAAATCCCGCCCAGAAGATGAGTAATATCAAGGACTTAACTGGAGCCATTTCGTGATGCTCACATGTTGTGGTAAAGCTCCCTGAAGTCTTGGCCAGTCCTCTGAACTTTTACAACTATATGTAAACAAGTTGTCAGTTTGGGAATAATCTTCTTTACGTTTTATTGGAATGAAAATTCAATCTCCCAAGCTGAGATTAGGCAGACGAGCTTTCTCTCTCTTCCTCTTCTTCTTTTTTTCGTTTCTTGTCATTGGTGGGGCTGGACTTTGGTGGACAATAATGCGGCAATTGTTGATGCTTTGTGACCCATAAAATTTGAGGGTGGCTATTCTGGCTTTGGTATGTAATTATGCAAAACACTTTGCATAAAGACTTGCCATCCGATCTAATGATAGAGCCTGCAGTCTCATTTCCAGAGAGGGAGTCACCAGCAAAACCCTGCTCCCCGATACACGGTGGAAAAACTGCCACAATAAAACCAAGATAAACTGCACATTAGAGTACAAGCTATTGTTCAGGTAATTTTGTTGTGGTGTGGACACTGATGATCTAACAACATGGGAATGTATTCTGAAATTAAACTGCCAGTCTTTCTTTCTTTTGTGCAATAAATATGACAAAATAGGGAAAATCAAGATAAAATTACTGCAACATTTATGTTATATTTCGTTTTTCCCAGAATTTCCAGGTTATTTATTAAGACTGCAGCCCGCATGCCGTTGAGATGTACAGTATATGGGATATTCTGTGTATGCACATAATAAACACTTGTGCTGTCTGACAGAGGTGTGAATCTGAGAGCTTTTCTACCAAATGAAGTGCCAGCAGAGAGAGAAATAAAGAGATCTGCAGCTGTCAAGGGTCAGTCAGGCAGAGATTGCTTCTAGAGATCTTTGGAAAAAATCACACGTTTGAAGGCTTAGTGCTTTGCTGTCTTCGCATTTCAAGCTCAGATCAGTGGAATCAGAAAAAAAAGGAGAACATGGGTTGGAGAATTGTGATGTTGGAATGGACGAGTGCTTTTTGGAAGGCAGGAGACGAGCCTTTTACCTGATCCTTTAGAGGAAGGGGGAGAGCCCAAGGTTTTTGTTCTTACATTAAAACATGTATCACACAATTAAAGCAACAGTGCCTCTAATGTCTGCATGTGTGAGGAAATTTAATGTACAAAACCTGCTCTGCGCTCTCCTCTAATTTGATGTGTGTGTCGCCAGAAAGCAGGAGTGAAGGAAAAACAACTCTGAAGTGTTTCATCACTCTCTCATGGATTCAGTTTGTTGCTGCCGGAAAAACGTTTATAGTGAAAATGCGGAAGCTCCCTTTTTTTTTTCTTCTTGTGAATAATTTTGGCAAAGTTTAGACACAAGAAAACTTAAATAAGAAATTAATTGAAAGTGTTTTCCACTTCATTAATTTGCATTTTGTTTTCACGATGGATCCACTTTTGATCCTTTTCTGATTCCTGAGTAAAACAGAACCTCTCGCTGTGGAGCTTGATGTTGTGTTGTGATCACTGGCTAATTCTTTGTGTTAAGACAGATTATCAAACAATATTATTCTCTGACATCTGCATATGATTCAACACACTCTGAAACTACACTTACACGTAGACAAACCATTGTGAAACTGAGCAACGAAGAAGTAATTGAAAAGTAACCAAGTCATCAACAAGCACAAAATGACTTGTTGTTTTATGATATCTGCAGGAAACCGTGACGGCACCGCGACGTCTGACTGTGGATCCTTAACGGAAGCCAGTAAAATCTAATATCCTCAATTTAATTTAAAAACTAAATTAGTTCAAGCTTGGGAGCTGTCTCCTGCTAATTAAGAGACAATATAAAACATATAAACACAACATCATAAATGTTACTTTTCCCATAAGACATGTACTTCCTCTCTCTCTGACACACTTACAGACACACAATCCCACACAATACATGTACAATAACACAGAGGATTCTGCAGCAAAGCAAAGCCCAGTAGGCAGTTGTAGTAAATTTTGCCAAGTGTTGAGGTCGAGCTGCTTCAACCAATCACAGCTCAGGACAAACACCAACACTGTGAATCCTCCTTCATGTCTGAGGTTCTGCATCTAAAGGCTTTTTTTCGTCTTTTTCTTAAAACTTTTGCGACCATAGTTTTACACTTTTTAAGTAAACGTTCAGTTTTGGAAGAATCCGGATTTGACACGATTCTAGTAAGTCGTAACTCGTGAGCCAATCAAAGTTTGATTTTAATTCCTGGAGTTCGCTGATGATCTCCCTCCGGCTAACTATGCTTGACAGCATCACTTTCAGCGTGTTTTTAATGATGGAAAAAAATAAATCTGTTCAAAGATGAAACAAGAGAGAAGTCAACTAAAGTGAAACTGTTAAAAAAAAAAAGAAACGTGACAAAGGTCAAACCAGCACATTATGACTGATTATTTGATTAATAATCTTGACGTTGAGTCTTTCAAAAAAAAGTCTTCTTAAAGTCTCCAGCTTTAAATCCTGGTGTTTTCATCCAGGCACCGCTTCTGAGTGTGACTTGTAACCACTTTTTTTTTATATTCCATGTAATTCCTTCTGCCTGCTTCCTGCTAGGGAGACAAAATATGCAAATCCCATCAGATTTATAACACTCTGTGCCTTTCGGTTGTTCATGTGCTTCTGCTGTGGTGTATTATTATTTTCAAGGGTTCTCAGCAGGACATAAAAGGATCATAAGTTAGTCTCCCACCTGACAGAAATATTTCATTCTCCCTTCGTTCCAAAGATGGACCCAAGTGATGGTGACGTGATTTATTATCATCTCACCGAATGACGGCGCGCTGATTGCTTTGGACTGAGCATCATGCAAAGTTGCATATGAAACAAAATATAAATTGACAGAGAATGCTTTGGATGAAGTAAAAATTCTTTCATGTGACAGCATCATGTGCTCATTAAACCATCTGCAAAACAGGTAAAACAAACATTTTGATTCAAAAGACCACAAAGGGAAACCACTGGACTTCACTCAACAGAAAATTAGAAATGAGAGCTGAGTCCTGTCTGAGAGAAAAGCCCCCAGTGAACTCAGAAGTTTTTGTTTGGGTTCTTAATGGCATTCAAGTTCCTTTAGACAACTATTTCAAACTTTGTCTTTCTTGTCAATTATGAATCTTTTAAAGCTCATTACGCTCAGTGTCCGCTGCTGTATAATCAGCGTTGCTGTTTGAGTCTAAGTCTCCAGCACTGCTTCCACATTTTCCTTTCACCGTCAGCATTGTATCTTTCTTAAAAGCCATCCTTCCCTTGGATCCAGTGGCTCCAGCAGAAAGACCTCTGATAGGCCTGGTGTTAAAGAGCTCTGATCTGGGCCATGACAGCTTAGTCCAATCAGGCTGTTCAACATGCTGGTTTGACTGTCACTTTCAATTTTCACATGACCCCTTGGTCCTAGAATGGGGGATAAGTGGCAGAAAGTAGGACTGAAAGCTCGTGTTATTGGCCTGACAGCTTCACTCATCTGAAAGTAATCCAAAACGCAGTTCAGTTCATATTTATATCCTGACCTAATGCTCAGACAGGGAATCTACTGTATGTGCATGCTAGCTGCTGCGACAAAGGCCAGAGTGGTAGGTTCCTGCTGCGCCATTTGTCAAAATACGCATTATTAAATATTATTCAGCAGGTTTACCTGAAGAAACAGGAAAGCGGCTCCAAAAGAGGATTCTTAAACAGCCGCTTTGCAACAAAGAGTTTCACTAAATGTTATTTAGACACAACAACATATGGACCATTTTAGATGCAGGAAAACCACATTGTTTCACTTCATGGATCACCAGCCGGTACATGTGCAACATATGGCTTTTTTATACCGTGTTACAGAAACAGAAGAAAAAAAACACGGAAAATCAAAAATTCTGCTGCTGCACATGCACAGCCGACCAAATTTCCAATATCCTCCCTGAATGTTTTATCTGAGTCCTATTTATGCACATGTAGGTCATAAAAGAGGAGCGCTATCAGTGGTGGAGGATGTGGTCATTATCAGACATGGTGCTAGACGGGAGGGAGGGGTTCATTGTTCGCTGTGCGCTGCCTGCCCAATGACTGAATAAGGTGTGTTCATTGTTCATTCTCTCCGTGTGAAAGCCACAGGCTCCAGCTTTTTTTTTTTTTTTTCTTTTTCCACCAGTGTTGTTACTGTGCTTAACTACAACATCGCTTATAATGCGGTGGCCACACTGTAAAAGGGAAGTAAATTAGAGAAGCTGGAATTGTTGGATCACCTCCTACCATGAAAACACCCACAATATTTTGTCATTTACCAAAAAGGCTGCAAATGAATGACGGTGTTTGGCTTGAAAAACGTGTCCTCCCGTCAACCCGAGGCCATTAGACATGTTAAATATCTGAAGTTGGACATGAATAAATAAAACCGTTAAAGCTAACACAAGGCTCCTTCTCTGATTTAAATGTATTGCTGCGTCAACCATGTCATAACATGTCGGGTGATGGAACATCACAGGTTGTTGTTTTTTTTCCTCATATAATCCACACTTCTTGTCCCCTGCCTGCCCTCCTAATCCCTTGGCATGTGTTGGTGACATCACATGGCTACTGGCTCCAAGTTCTCGTCCCCCTGCAACTGTCATTAACTCTGTGAACAAATGAATAATGACTGGGAGACTTGCTGGCTCCCACCACTGACCTTGGGTATTATTAGAGTGACCTCTCTTTGGCTTGACCAAAAAACCTTTTTGATATCATTGCTGGAAGTACACTAGGAGTGATGGCCTGTCTGCCTGTGGGGGAAAGCCGAGCATTCCACGCGAAGGGGGAGGAAGATGCTGTCGGAACCACCGCCGTCGTGTAAACCTATACTTTCCTCCCACTGCTGCTTCATGAATACTTAATTAGAGAACACAGCCTGAAATACCAGACTCGCAAGTTGCCTGACCTCCCCTTACCAACAATGCACAATATTTGGGTTTAGCTGGGCGACACGGTCAGATGACATGTTTCACCGTACAGAAACAGCCTTTTGGGAATCTTGTCGCAGTTAGCCGTGTGATATCATCTGCGCCGAGCGAGCAGAGGATCAGTCAGGTGTGGCGGCGGGAGGAAGCATCTCCATATGTCACAAAGAACAGGCTGGAAAGCGCAGAGTGATACTGATCACTGTCAGAAGCGGTAACGCAGTAAGATTACTCAAGTACTTTACTTTGTTTCTTCCACTGCGTTGTCATGTAACAGCTCCCCGCTGCCTGCAGTCATTCTCCCTGACTGTTGATGCCTGGTGCACGTTTTCTGTGTAGAACCTTTACTTGTGACACATACAGTATTACTTTGACTTTAAGAAACATCTGAATACTTCTCCCACGTCTGGAGAGCTGGTCAGGAAGCTTGTGTGTGAGTCTGTGCTTTTATCTAGAAAAGAAACAAACAAACAAACAAGCGGAAGAAACACATCAGTTCACACAAACAATTTACCTACATACCATGACTGTCACCATAATTAAGATGCAAAGGTAAACTGAAAAGACGCTTGGGCTGAAAAGTCGATTTGCAAACTAATATTTACTTATGCATCAATCAGTTCCCATGTATCACCACCAAGAGTAAGATTTTAAGCACAAAATATATCATCAGCTCATGTAATGTGCTGATTCAAATAATACCATTTACAAGCCTCAAATAGTTGTGAAAATTAAATTAATTACCAAAAACAGTCCAGTAAACATGGAGGTTTTTTCTACAACTCTCACTTTTCATGCTCTGAGAACATTAACATAATTATTTTTTGTAATTTTACTATGAAATCAGTTCTGAAAGCTCATTGGTTTACAGGAAGTTTGCATGGAAACGTTTAGTAAATGGCTGCGGAGGAGCCCTGCCCTCAAGTTAAACTGTTCTACATCCAATTACAAAGCTGCTGCTAAGGAGCCAAAAGGAAATTGGAAATGCATTTTACCATAATGCAAACAGCGCATCCAGGTTTCATAGACCCAATTAGCCAAGTTCTAATTAAACACCAAAAAGTTGAATAATTATTAAACTGACGCTGAAACGGAATGAAACTGTCAGATTGTCAGTCTCGCCTGCAGTAATTGAGAATCCGTGTCCATATAAAAGATGACAAAGACGTATAGAAGCTGTACCTCACAGAACGAATAAATACCTGACATGAAAGGTAGACGCGGCGACTGGCTGGTGTAATCAGCGCTGCCACATCGAGGGCTCTCCATCATTACAATCTGTAGATTGCAATAAAAGTTCCCAGAATTGCACTGAGCAGCCCAATCTAGTCCAATAGACAATCACAGCCTCTGATCTCAGTCCCAATTGAGACACATCCCAGCTGAATGTCTCAGAAATTAGACCTACTTGGTGTGACCATGATCCGGAGATGGACAGATAGAGCAGGTGGTTTCCCCTCTGTCTGTCAAACGCGCACAGGCGCATCAATCGATACGCTTCACAAAAAGGTTTGTTATTTACAACCATTTCTGTTGGTGCAATTTTACACAGCTTTGCGTGAGCCCGAGGGGGCGAATTAAGGCGCCATTAAAGTCTGACAATTAGTCGTTTGGTTACGATGAAGTCACTGAAGCCGCGCGACAGAAGTGGGCGACCTCTGGCAGCGGAGCGGCAGCGTGGGAAGCGCAGAGCAGAGAGCCCCGCTTCGCTCCAGACGCGGACGCGCAGGCTTTGTTGCACAAGGAGTCCAGAAAGTTATTTTTCTTCTAACGCAATCGAAATTAAAAATAAAAAAAAAATTACATATATACTAATACATGATAAATATGACATGAGATAATGTTTAAAGGATAAATCCGTCAATGTTGCGCTAAGGCGCATTTACATGGATAAAAAGACAGTAGTTCACGAAGGCAAAAATAAATTATTTTAGTTTAGTTAAATTTAGTGTTAATTAAAATCGAGAGGTGATAAGAAATTTGTCCAGGTGTGACAGCTTCAGAACGAACTTTTTAATTAAAAAAGGAACCGCAGTTGGACTTGACAGGTGTCAGCCTGGCGCAAAAAAATTCCTTCCAAAATGTTTCGATTGTATTGTTATTATTATCGTTATTATTATCATTATAATTAGTATTATTGGATCCGTGCTTCAGAGACAATAGTGAGTTTACAAGAGCGCGTGTTCCGGGCGCAACAGCACAGGGAGCTGAAATATTTCCCAGCGCACCGAAACGTTCCTCAGAGCAAGATTCTGCCTGGAAACAGAAAACAGCAGGTTTAATGTCCGCCCAGGACCTGTCACGACTTCAGTGCTGCTGACGAGCACTATATACGCAGAACAAGAAGAGGAGGACACGAGGGAGTGGGCGACAAAACGTGTACGCATGTGACCTGTCACAGAAAGTTTAAATGCGCTGGGCAAAGACCTCATATGACCAAGGTGAAAGGGATGATAGAAATCATCATCAGAGCAGTAATTACAGTATAGTTTATGGCTGGCTGCCTTTGCCAAAAACAGTAATTGGCGCACATCTCTTCTTTTAACCAGAGAAAAGCGTTCAGCTTGGAGGATGGAGGCAGTTGTGAAAGCAATGATGGATACTATTGTTCAAAATTTGACCCTCTATTAACATCTCTTGGCAGCATCTGGATTCTGTCACCATGGAGGAGTACAGAAGTCATTTTCTCAACATACCAAATCCCCTCTTTTTAAATGCCTCCCCCACCAATAAATGGGTGAAGGCCAGCTCAGAAGCCCAGTCTCTTCCTTTATCGCTCTCCATCCTACCACCTCTCCAGCTTCCCCTTTGTTTTGCAGGTGTCTCCAATTACCTGCTAATTTGCCTCTAATCTTGGCACAATTCTTAATAAACATGTTTATCACTCCTAAAACCAAAGTCGCTGGAAATTTGAGTGAGAACAAACACACAGCAGTGACATTCCTGTCGGCCGTACCATTAAACAATATGCTGATTTATCAATTTCAGAATAAAAGTATTGCCACCCAAGGGAGAAGAGAGGGGTGTCTCTTGGTGATAGATGCAGGTTGTCGGGTGGCATTTCATTATGAATTTTCTTGGTGAAAGATGAGTGCTAAGGACCAGTCAATTCAACAGACACGGCAAGAGAAAGAGTGTTGCTAAGAGACAGAGATGCTGCACAACTTCCATCAAGAGCTTGACTCTGACCTTATGCAAATCAGTTTCTGCTAAATCTTTTGTGGGAAAGTGGCCGTGATGTCACTAATACCTGGCCTGAAAAAAAAGCTTTAATATCTAGATGTCTCTAGATAAAAAAAGCAGTTTGGAGAGTGTAACGCTGCAACAAATCCAGACCCTGGCACACTTGTTATGGGTTTAATTGAAGTAAAGGAAAAACCGAACAGCTAAATGAAGAGTAGCGCTGAAGACTGATGGCTACTGCTGAATTTCTCTGTCTGCAATTAGGTTATGCGAAAAGTTAGTATACACCTACTGCATATTTATTATGGAGGACGTCCTGCATCTTAAATTGCCTTTAATACACTGGCCATTAACCTTTATGCTAACATCTACCTAATGTACCAGATGCATGACATTTTGCAGCAACGTGGACTATTCACATGTGAGACATCAACACATGCAGTTTTTTTTAACCTGCATGTCATTTAACACAAGAACGATAATGATTGCTGTGGGTGGGGGGCTGGATGGCTGGAGAGGCCAGGGAGGTTGCGACCTGTGAGACGGTCTGTATCAGGTTGTAGCAGGTTATCTGAAGTGGACGCTGATAATGGCCTTTTAGACATGCCAGGTTTGATCCTTTCAGCGCTGAGCAGCTGACTTAATCAATAGCCCGAGTAGATCAGAGATATGAGGTTACTGTATCAGCAGTAATATGCAGTCCAACAGCAACAGTCAACACGAGAAGGTCCAGTTGTCAGTGGGGATGTTACGACCATGTGCCAAACGCTAGAAATCAAGTCAATTGTGTATTGATTCTTCATTATGTTACTGACTTTATGCAAACACTAATAAAATAAATAAAACATCTGGGAATTTAGGAATTATGATCACAGCACGCCCTTCGCAGATTAACTTGAGGGTGCAATAAACACAACTTGAAGGCAGAGGCATAAAACAGCCGTTTTAATCAAAGCTAAGTGAAATATAGATCCCTTTGCTCCTCTGGTTCCTCACATTATACAGCGACAGAGAGCGAGAGAGGCAGCAAAAGAGCGGAAACGCAGAGAGTGAGAGAGAGAGAGAGCGATACACTACCGTGTTCAAAGCCAACCTTGTCAATAGTACTCACAGTGGGCTAGGGGAGTGTAATAGCACTTTCCTGATTCTACATTGATATCATATAATCCAGTGTGCCCTGTTTCAGTATCATATTTATCTAACCTGCTGGGGGACAGGCTAAGGGGGACAGTGTCCCTGCTGCTAGGAGCAGACACATTACACACTGCCTCGTGTATTCTTATTGATTACTCCCACCCCACAGCCCAGGGACCATAATTTAACTCAGCAGGCACTACAGTTAATACTGGAATTCAAACATTCCATCTACACTTCAAGAGACAAAAACAATTGACACTTTAAAAATGTGCAGGGCCTCTCTAAATGCGATCTGAAGGGAATGGATCTCCATTTTCTGGTCCGTGTTTTTTTTTACCCTCCTCTTCTACTTCAGTCTCCAGCCTGTGCAGCCACCACATTGTTTCTGACAAGAACTGTGGACAAATGTGCTTTATAGGGATTATCATACGTTAGGAAAAGTGTTTATATTATTACAAAAAGGACATGAAACATTATTCTTTTACACGATCATCATGTGGTTAATAATTGAATTGGTCTAAATTAACAATAACAAAAAACGTGACTAAAAATGATGTAAAACATCAATAAAGAAAAGATAAAACAAACAAATATTAAGATACTATTTAGAAATAATCACCAAACATGGACAAAATCTGAAATTTAGTCATAGCAATTAAAAATCATTGTTGATCCTTAATCCTTTTTTTTGTTGTTAGCTGGTCTGTGCCAGAAAATTCATACACTACCAGCTCTCAAGGTTTAAGATCAAGTCAAGATCATGTTATATCTTCAACAATTCTGAGAACCGTGTGATTATAATGTTCGAGTCGGTTAAAGTGGCATCCACCGACGTTCATAAAGCCATGTGGAGAGAGCTCACAGCGGGAAGCTGGTTAGTATCAGTGGAACAAGAGCTAGAGGGGGTGAAATGGACAAAACGAAGATGAGGATTATCACCTGGGCACCACCAGCGTTGGTGTAGGTTTACATGTAAAAGAGCACATTTTAAACTTAAACTAATGTTTTGTTTTTTAATTTAATTAAATTTCAATAAATGTGACTTGAAACCTGAGAATCATGACATCATGACATGTGATTTCACTGGGAGATGATATTATTAGCTATTATATTATTATCTAAAAAACACAACTCTGCAGAATTAGCAACCATATCTACAGGTATGGCCAGACTGAATTTAATTAAAGAAGCACAACAATAAGAAAAATTCCAAAAGAACGATCAAGGCACATTTATTTCAAACCTGACTTTTTCTTAACCGGATCAATGTGTCTACGCTACTCAGTTTTTTTAAGCTAAAATGAGCATCAGTGGGGATTAATATGCATTAAATTGACTCTGTTTCCTTTAATGAGAGAGAAAGGATTTGATGTTAATGCTGTTGATCTCACCAAGGTTTCAATCCGGCTAATTAAGCAGAATTTCTGCAACACACTAAAACAATCAATGAAAACGATATTTCATTACTGCCATGGACCCAACGCTCAGATATTCAGATAATTAAAACACTACAGGCGCAAGCTCACCTGAGCCACGACAGAAAGAGCTTTTTGGTTCCATGTCTCGTTTTTTGGTGGGATCATTAAAAGGCCTGGTTTATCTCAGCTTTTAGTCATAGCGTGGCAGCATTCAATGTTGCATCTGCGTGCTGTGCAGCGATAGAGTGTCTGTGGAGGGCCAGGGAGCAGACTCCAGAGATCCATCCATCTCAATCTGAGGCTACAGCTGACACCTTACAAAGAGGTACAATTAATAAGGGTATTATCCAGCAGTAGGCAACAATAGAGTCCTAACGCAGAGACACCAACCTCGGGAGGCCCGGAGAGGAGAGAAAGGAAGCGTGTGTATTTATGGGTGGGGGAAGGGTGAGCCAAAGTGCTTCAAAATGGGATGCATTACTACCAGCGTCTTCAGTACATGAATTACAATCTATTATAAGTGAGTCTCATGATAGATGGTACCAGCTGCTTTGTGTGCTAAATGGGTCACTTCCAGCAGCTCATTCGACTCTCTTTAGGTGAAATGTTTTAAATATGTAGCCACAATCTCCCCGCTTCACTTCCAAAGCCAGACATTAATTATACAGTAAGTAGTTCTAGGGAAGTCGCTTAAGCTTGGTTTAAATTAAGTTTAAAAAACAGATATTAATTGCAGTTGTTGCTGTTTGTTTGGCAACAGTTTTCAGTTTAAAGACATTATCGGAAAGCTGAGATATCAAATACAGCATGACTGATAATGGAGCTCTCATGAAAGTGTCCTATTAGTGCAGGCTGAGTGCAGCCCTATGGTTCACAGGGGAGAGGGCGGAGACACCGCTGCACTGACATTTACAGCAATCCAGGAGTTGTTTGTGGTCACTGGACTGTAGACAAATGCTGAACCCAAAGGTCAGAGGTCAGGGCTAAATTTCATCCACAGAGGAGGTCCCTCTGTTGGAAAAGACAAACAGAGAAAGTAGCTGAGGTGTGAAGTGTTCCTGCTGTCGGGGAAATCAATCAGTGGTCATGTATAAACACAACCCAGACCAAAGGAAGAGAGAGCAGAATAAATGTTGGCAGAAGATTGTAAAAAAAGAAGAAGAATACACACATACAGATCAATACTTAATGAACTGATGAATGACACAACAGCCTGGGAGCGCAGTCTTAAATAATGAACCCTAATCACTTCTAAGTCCGCTGCCGTTTCTTATACAGAGTCAAGAGTCCTCCACTGTGATCGTTTTATATTTCCCTGCTCGTTCCATAGGGAAAGGATGAGCTTGGTTATGGATTAACGCTGCGATCAATAACAAGATAGGAGACTGGCTCTCTAAGCTGAGGAAAATTAATTCGAAATGCAGTCAAACTCTTATCGACGGCCAGCCAGGGTTTGCTTTCATTGCAGGTAGTTGATAATCCGGCAATATTGTGATGAGCAGCTAATCTCTCATTTTAAATATGACCTCCACTGCTCATAATAAAAGTTAAGACTGGGCGTCCATTCGCTGTCCAGCAGGGTCCTGGTGCACTTTTGTGTTCTAGTCTTCTGTATTAGGTGGAATCTAGTACGTTGCTGCTATGATTTTCTGGTTTACCATAGAGGAAATCTGTAAAAGCGGCAGAAGAAAGAAGAAACTGACTGTAATGAACGGCAGGTGGTCATAAAGATAAAGTTATTCTCTAAATAACTACCTGTACATGCTCAGACCAGTGATTTCTGCTGGGTCGATCAACCAATCAGAAGTTACCCCTCCACGACACAAACCAACACTTAAAAAGTGCCTTGGTCACCTCCAGCCAAACATTATCCACCAACCTTAATCACTGAAGAGCAGAGGGAAAGTGGTGTCATGCAAGTTTCAAACCAGAAACCAAACAAAGCAGGTTAATTGATGATCAACACAGTCTGACTTTAATGAGGCCCCGTTGCCCACGGCCAGGCCCGGTTCACTGTATACGGGACTTTCTCCTGACTGCTCCACTTTCTTTGATCTTGTTTGCATTTTTCTTTCACTCACTGCTGGGACTGTCATTGTTGGTTTTAATTACTCCACCACCAAATGGTACAGATGAAAGATAGGTGTCTGTAATTAATAACATTTCCATAAATTTGAATCACTAACCAGTCTCATTAGCTGGAGTCTTTTGTCTTGACTGAAGTTCTCATGTCATCTGTCTCCAACTCTAACTATACGGAATAATATTACTTAAGGCAGGAAATCACTTGATATGCACCATATTTTCTGATAATCAAATTTCACTGTAGGTAATTAAATGCAGCACATACTGTAGTTCCACTGCGATGATTGAGGTCAACCTGAAGAAAATGCCAATTGTTATTATGTATTAAACAATTATAAAACTCTAAAGTCTTTTCAATTAGTCGTTTCAGAGAAAGACCGAGCATGTCGACTTTATTCAAGCTCAAAAACATAATCAAATTGTTGAAGAACTCATCTTTGATGATGTGTAATCAGGATCAGGGCTGTGTGGTGCAGCTCTGGGCCACCAACTAAATGAGTTGCTTTGCTTCTGGCACTTATTGCTTTGGATGGTAGTCAGCTTGGCAGTAGGAGAGCTATGGTGCAGTCACATAACAAAAAAAGGACAGTTTCACAGAGGGGGCACTTCACGGAGAAAACACCTGTTGTTTTGATGACTTCAAATAAATGATGGCCTTAAAGCTGATCAGAGGTCAGCTTCTGTTTAAATGTCTAAATTTTTTAAACATTACTGTGATACTCCAGTTTCCTAAAATGCAAAATATGCATATAGAACGTTTTCTTAATCTCAAGGCAATAAAACTGCAAATGTCTATTCCTTCATTCAATCGCAATAATACTTCATCACACGGCACCATAGAAACATGATTCTGAATATTAAAAAAACATCTTCCTATCATCATCGTCATTTTTATTCTGTTTACCTACAGCGTAAAAATGAAACTATTCTCAATTATAGTAGAGCAGGTCAGACACAGGGAAGCAAGTCTTTGTTGCTGGTGACGGAGCTCTGTAATCTTGTGGAGAGCAGCCTATCATTACCAGGCAGTGTGGTAATAGACTGACATGGATGCTATGGGGAGCAATTGATTCCACACATCAATCAGTGGGGAAACTCATCTTAACGATTGCAGAGAAGTGACTTGTTTGTCCTCAGCATCATGATAAATGCTAACACGGAAGCCGCGCACAATGCGAGCAGCTGAATGAAAGGGTAATTACCCACCCTAAGAAATTCATAAATCCGCTCCTACTTTGCTCGTCTTCTGATATTCTCAAACAGGTTTAATACCTGCAGGTGTGTGCTGATGTTCTCCAGCTCTGATGAAATAGTAAAAAGTAATTGCTTCTCAACAACTGTTCACAATTCATACCATTAATCTTGCACGTGAGCAGTAAGTTTTAAGTTTTAAGTTATCTGTGTTCATGGATTGTGTGTTTTTCATTAATGGACAAAAGTAGCAAAGAGTAGCAGGTGTTCATTTTTTTTCTTGGTATGAATTTCTATAATCCACAGTTTTCTTGATCGACTTGTGATGATTTTCTTTTACCTTCCTATAAAAAGCACACACCAGCATCACTTTCTCTCATCACAATCTCTCTGCGGCGTCTTTATCTGTGGACATCTGTGCCAGTTAGTATAAAAGAAGCAGCTGGATGCGGAAAATACACTCTTCCACTCTAAAAGGGAAGGGTCCCACCTGATTAAGAAGGGCAGGGGAAAGACTTTGGCAGGCCAATGGGAGAGGTCAAGGATAGACCAGGCAGTTTCACTCCCCCACCACATCATTTTTGTATGACAGCACCACCCTAAGGTTGAAGTTCACCAAGACTTTTCATGAACAGAGCGCTTAACGTCAAACACAAGATTAAAGCGGGGGTGTCGCATCTTGGCAGGACCAAATGAAAATATCAACTGCTAAGCCCCACTCTGAAAAGCCAGGGGACAGGTATCTAATATTAGAGAGTAAGCCTAGTTAGCAAAGGCGGCCTGCTGCTTTCCACGCTCTCAGCGCTGGTCAAAAGGCCAGGCTGGCTTTGGAATTGCTTTATTGGTGAAATATATTACAGTAGAGGCCTGCAGAAGCGCCTTATTAAGAAGGCAGGGAAGAGATGCCCTCGTGACATATAGCAGGAACTGAGGACATTTCCATATTACGGAATAAAATACAAGCTCGGATCCCATCTTATTTGTATCGCGCCAAAAGTCAAGCCAATAAATTTTTGCATGAAGAAATATTTACTCTGTGCTTCAAAATTTAGAATTAAAAGAAGGAGGAAAATGATTTTATTGCAGTGAAGGCAGCTTAAATCACAGTGAATAAAATAAATGAAACCAAGCACATTTTGAGTGTGAAACTGTGGTGAAAGCTGTTTTTAACAGGACAAAGCGACGAGCCAGAGCTTACATTTAAGGTTCTGTCACATTTTAGAGAGAAGCCATTTTGCAGTACACAAATGACTTGTTTTCTTCCATCGTAGTGTAGCAACAGAAGCTGGTGCTTCAGCTCTTAAAGTGGCTTGGAAGCATAAAAGAGGCTTATCTGGCCTGCTTATTTCTTCAGCCACACAATCAGATGACCTGAGGAGAGCTAAAGAGAAACAAAGACAGTCAGTCTATCTATCTATCTATCTATCCGTCTGTCTATCTATATATCTATCTATCTATCTATCTATCTATCTGTCTGTCTGTCTGTCTGTCTGTCTATCTATCTATCCATCCAGGTTCATTGAGAAGAAATACAACTGGAAGTAACAGAATTCCCACCTCACATTCAAAATAATGAGAGGCAAAGTTCGTGGCCTGAGTTCACCCAACTTGGAGCACAGACATAAATTAATACTCAGGAGTCTGACTTGTGACTATAATGGCAGCAGGACATTGAATTAATTGTTTTGGTTTTTTTTATTATGCGACTTTACAGTTTTGCACTTGTTCATTTATAAAATAAAAAGGTTTTGGTGGCATTTTATATTAATATATTAATATTTATATTAAAAATATAAATGCATCTAAAAGAACTAAGTGGTTTTAATGTTAAAAAATGATATTCCAAAACTCCTTGTATAACACAGGTTTTTCCATATGATCCTTGGTGATGTGTATTTTTTTCTGTAACATAGCAGTATTTATAATCAGAAACTCTAGTAGGACATGAAGCTGATCTCAAAGGCTTTTCTATAATCCCTCCCCTGGAAGTGGTCTTTACTGGAAGGCTAGTTTGTGATGGGCTCACCCAGTAGCACAATGTTGCATTGGGATACAGCATTCAGCTTAAGCCAACTTATCAACTACATTCAAAGCACATCCATTGAGCTATGTGGGGAGACTTTTTGCAGATCTATTAAAAATACTCTTATCTGTATTTAGCATATGCTGTGTATGTCAGTGCTGGCAGCTTTAGACGGATTTACACTCAAAACACCTCAAGCCATTCTTGAGCTGAAACTACTGATAACATTCTGAAACTTCTGCAGACAAGCAGGTTTTACAAATAGATAAATTCATTCAGCACACTTATATCATTTTATTAACTTATTTTTTCGGTGCACAGTGACTGTTTTTAAAACAATTTTTAACCTTTTTGTGCAGTGTTTTTTTTCTTTTACAAATGATTGTGCTTGCCACCTGTGTATAAATAAAAGATGAATTACATATTTAGCAGAGGGAGTTTATTGCTTGGCTCCAGAGGACAAAACGTCACACAGAAACATTAGCTCTCATCACACATACATAAAAATAACATCTCACAATGTTGCCACAACATAGAAGGTAATGTTGGTAATGTCACATTTTTTTAACAGTTGAAGAGTGGAAATGATAATTTGACATTGTATTTGCTTTTCTTTTCGTTGTGTGTCGCAAAGTAAGAAATTGAAAACGAAATCACAAGTTTCCTGCCTATAAAATAAAACAAAAAAAGAAAGAAAGAAACATTGTTGGTGGTTAAATTTCCCTTTCAAATCCAGATACATGATGCACGGGGCTGGTGTGTTTCAGTGGGAGTCCTTCAGAGGAAACGCTGGGGCTGCAAAAAGCCTCACTCTCTCCTTTCCATTCAATTTCTTTCTGCACGACAGTCAAGCCTGTTTATAGTGTGGAGTAATTACTTTCACACCGAGGATTGATTTACTTCAAATGTAATTAAAATACGTTATATGTTTCTTGAAATTTGCAGATGACATACATTATTGGTTTATTGATTTATAAAATGGTCAAAATTTTTTTTATGTTGGAAAACTGTAGAGAATGGGGAGTTTTTCATTTAATTGCAAATTAATTATTTTTCAAACTCATCTACTTTTACTCCTAAATGTTTTATATGTAAAGTATGTTCCATGCTTCATTTCAGGTTCTGTTACGAGCAAACCTTTATTTAACTCCGCACTCTGGGCTGTAGAGGTTTGGCCTTTGAAGCGATTGAGAACGAGCACTGTTATTCATGCTGCATTCAATGCTGAGAACCCAGACTCCAAAAACAGCAGTATCCTCTCATACCTGTTGAGAACACTTTCATCCTTAATGGGCTCATTAGCCACATTGTTAATTGAGTGCTATTCAGACCAACATCAAAGCTAATAATAATTGTTTACTTACTTACTTACTTACTTCACCAATATAGACCCAACTATGGCATAACACTGCTCTCTTAGAAGATATAGGTTGATAAAGAAACACATATTTCTGAATGAACTGACAAAACAAACCAAAAAAAGCATTAAGAGTCTCACATCACAATTAACACACTTAGAGTTGTGCTTCAATTGTGCTTTTAATCATTTCACTGCTTCACCTGAGTAGTTAAAATAAATGTGCTCTTTAAAAAGGAAACGATATGATTAAATAATGATATTACAAATGTTTAGCTTCTAGGAGATTTGTATTATCTTATGATATAAAATAATTAATTTATAAAGAATTTATAACTAATTAATTTGATAACAAACAACCATAAATAATAATAATAATAATAATATTAACAATAACAATAATATTAATAATAATATATTTTATATTCTGAGAGTCGTATCCTGTACGTTTTCTCCTCCCACACGCTGCTGCCATATTAGTGGATAATGGGATCCGAAAATGGAAGCTAACTCATTGGAATTAAATTTATCAGCATGTGCTCAGAGGTAATAAGCTGTCAGTTATAAAATGAAGATTTGTATTTAGATATATGATAGGAAGAAAAATGAACAGGCAAAATAAATGAAGCTGCTTTACAACTAAATTACTTATTTGGAGCCAACAGACCACGAAGAGAATCACGATGATGACAATGATTATTGAAGATAATATTTTCCCTATGGAAGTGAAGATAGCAAATATGAAATAATTATGTAACACAGACTCACAAAGAGTTAACTGGAGGGAATATTCGCTAAAATGTTATGATAGAGAGACCAAACCTTGAGGCATTATCAAACACCATAATGTAGAAAATCTAATTAGTAGTGAGGGGGATGTTAGTCCAAGAAACGCTGATCAAAACAAGACTGACATGAAGCAGTAATGTTTAAATATTAGAAACCACTAACACGTCCTCTAATTCTACGAATCAAAACAAATGCATTGGTGTAGATACAACCATGTGCATATTGTGTATCCGAATCAGTCTCGGTTACAGAAGCTGAGTGTTCATTTCAAAATGAAAATTTCCTCAACTGCAGGGCTTCTATTTTTAAAAAGACTGAGCTGATGAAAGCTGGTCTGAGTTACAACCAAGCCTGAACGAAGGCAGATGAGTTTCAGCTGATTAAGTACCGATGCACGATGAAAGTTTTTATAAATGACAACACAGTCAAAACATTTCAAAGGAAACAATCCCTGCTGTACGGTGGGACAGAAACCACATGGGAGAAATAGATGAGAGGAACGTGAATGCAACTGGGTAAAACGAAGGCAAATGAAATCTAATCATTTACGACAGTAACTGTCTTATTGTTGTTTATTTTCTTCTGCTTCCCCAATAAGTAATTTGTAGTTTTATGTAATATGTCATTTTGTGATTTACAAGCAATTTGACGGCTGTGAATTTTTGCAGTTTGCCTGTTTGTGGACTAATAAAAGATTCTAATGAAACATGGAAACAACATGAGATGTAAATGCATATTGAAATTAAACGGGAATGATGACAGAAACTTTGAAAAATTCTTTGTAAACCACATTTAAAAAAACATTTGCTAAGCTGACAACGAAAAGCTGTGGCGTGTGTGAAGCTGCTGTAGGGTTTAATATATATATCACTATGAGACGGAGGGAGATGGTAGATATGTTCTTTCATCTGGGAAGCTTGGTGCAAACAAGCAAAGAAAAGTGTATTAAAAATGGCGTGTCCATAGGGCTCATGTCTGACGCCTGTCAAATCATTAGAAAGGAGAGCTACTGTTATCAAATGCCTGGGATCAGCAATAGTGGTGGCACATCACTGAGACGAGGTATGTCTTCCATGGGGGCAACTCGAGGGCCTTTTGTGAATTTATAGAGGACGATAAAATCAGCTTCATATTTCTCCACAAAATCGGCTGATGAAAGCAGCCGGAGAGAGAATTACATGGCAAGAGTTTTGTCACCAGATCCATAGGCTTTATAGTCTGGGAATTGAAAAGGTAATGAGAAAAGCCATGCTGCAGGTTGGCTGTGTTTAATAAGTCATCATGCCTCTATCTATTGTCGCACAGACCCAAGCAAGATTGTGTTTTCACCATACTTAATACTCTGCAGCTAGCAGGCATTTCAATGGATATAATATATCCAGCACAGTGGAGCAGGCTAGCAGTTTATAGCACAGACACCATTACACAGAGCTGTGTGATAACACTGAACAAAGAACAAAGTCTAAAAAATGAGACTGTTCTCCAATTGCCTCTCTTCTTGAAGAATATGTGATTGCAATTAAGATAGAAGGCTTTATGGAAAAAAAAAAAAAAGCCAAGCCAAATCTGGGACGTGGTAATTATGTGCAAGTGAAATTCTCCCTCCCTGCACAATGCACGTAACACGTATGTCTGTGCATGTATGCAAACACGCTGCGCTCAGACAGCCGCTGACAGCACGATAAAGACTGACGCAGGCGCCGTGAACCTCAGGATACTAAGGATCAGAGTTGGCAGATGTATTTTTCTCCTTTTTTTTTTTAAATTCATCTCATAACTCATCAAACAAATTCCCACCGTCCCAGTGATCTCTTTATTCTTCTCACAGATTTCATGTCTCCGAGTAAACTCGGCATTGAAAGGCATTAAAAAAAAAAAACAGCCTGAAGGAAAATGAATTCAAATGTGAGCTGATGATGAATGGCTGAACTGATTTTCTGGCAAGAATTAAAGCTTTGTAACGACACTTGACACGCATTTGATGAAAGGAAGAATAAAACTAAAAAAAAAAAGAAGAAAAGGACGACTTTTTACAGTTTGTGTAATTACTGTATGACACATATAATGGCCCATATTTTCCATTCTGACAGCACGCTCCAGAGCCATCTTTTGTCTTTATGTCATTGCCTCTGGGTATGCATGAAAACAACACCATTACTACACTCAAAGCTGGCCGGGCCGTTTGTTGTACAGTTGTACACTTCCATCTACTTACACGAGTAGACCTGTTTGAAAAGACAGACTTGTCACATGCACTGATCACCGGGAGTCAGTCAGAGGGATTTCTAGAGCGTGTGGCGTTTTTAACATGGAAATTGGCTTTGAACCCCATCTGCGCAGGTCGGCACATCTTTGGGCAAAGCTCTGCTATTGCTGACAGGGAAAATGAACCATCAATTCCTTATAATGTGGCCTGATTATTATCCTACTTACCCCCCACGAATTCATACTTAGTGAATTCCTGCACCCTATGAAATCTACAAACTCAGAGACAGAAAAGACCTAATGTCTCTCTTTCCCCCAAATAGCAGCCAGAAGCACCATCAACAGAGCAATTTGAAAGGAAAATAAACCTATCAACAAACCACTTTGAGAGCAGCACAGGGTGGTTTTACCAACTCTTCAACACACCACACTACATCTAAAGTATGGAAAACTATCATATCCAGCTGACGGTAATGCTGAGACAAAATCTGTTCTGGCTCTAGGAGTCTTTTAGAAAGTGACTAACAAATCATAAAATCAGATTAAAGAACCCATTTTGAGTTTCCTATCAAGAGAGTGAGGATTGGAGTGAATTAAAAATGATTAAAAAATATATATCCTACCTGTGTAGATATGCTGATTTCAGACCCAAAAACCAAAATAAAATAAAGCCAAAAACCAAAACAAAGGTTTATATGTTGAGATTCTAAACAAGTGCAATGGGACTCTGACTGTGACACATGATACAAACCAGAGTTTAAATGTGTGGAGTGTGTTCAGCAACTTCGGGAAGGGATCTGTCACCGTCCAATCTGGGATGTCTTTATTTGACACGATTGGTTTTGTTAGGTTTCTTGAGCCAGTCCAACCCGCTGGTGTCCCTTTCACCCCTAAAAGCAGCTGGGCCCTGACCCTTGCAGCACTGGCCCTCAAAGCTGAGCTCTTTTCAGCTCGGGCGTACGGGGAACCTCCCTGTTCCCTCCCACCAGCAACATCCCATTCAGCTGCAGAGATAACTTTATTCATCTTGTGCATCATTGTATCCAACTGAATGCAGAAACTATGCAGACACTCCAGTGAATTGAACTAGCGTGCGTGCATGTGTTAGGAGCAGGAAGAAGGGGAGGCGTTATGTCTTAATTTCTTCATTTTGACAGATAATACATGCGACAAACACCCACTGCCTTTTCAGCTCAGCGCGAGTTTACCTGTAGTATCAAATTTGAGGAAGATGGTGTTATGATTACATGTTAGTGTTTACAATATGTAATCACGCCGCAGAAATTCAATACATTTCGACAATTACACCAGCGACTGTGGATGATTCCTGTGTGTCACCGGAGTTAATTTGCATGAAAGTACTAAACAGCTACTTTTTCCCTCCCTTTTTTAATTTGGTAAACTCTGCTCTTCTATTTCTGATTTAACGATGGGCAGCTGGCGGAGACAGTTGAGCTTATTTTCACCTGCCTAACACCAGAGCAGCGCTAGGACCACCCTGCTCTTCTCTCATCATTCATATTCAAGCCAGGGCCTCTTGACAAGTCTGCTGATCTCACTCAGTGTTTTGTGATTTGGACAATACGTTTTCACTGTGTGGGCAAAAATGCTGAGGCCATCACACTTCTTGAGGCCGGTCTTGTGAGACTCAACTGAGGCAGAAGCTCTGAATTATTCCTCTTCTGTGCTCTGAGCTACGGTTGTCAGTGGATCCGCTTGATCCCAGAGAAGTCTTATGCAGCAGTCACACGGGGCTGGACATCCTGCTTTCCTACACGAACATGACCAAAATGCCTTTTTAAAATAAAAGTTACACGGAAGCAAAAAAGTAGTGTGAATGTATACAAGAGTTAAAACTCATTAAAACAAGTATAAGATATAAAATACTGCAAAACTATGGACAAAATACTATGAATTATTAAAATAAATACATAGATAGTAATACGATCACCGGGTGATATTTGCTTTGACAGTAAAAAGACCTGCGTTGACGAGATTTAATGTCAACAAACACATTTCAACAAAAAATAACCCTCCATCACAACTCACATTGCACTGCTGCTCTACGCATCAACGTATTGTCGGAACTGCTTAACTTTTCTGCCACAAGACGTTTGATGATACTCAAAATTATGAGTCTTCACAAAAAGCGTGAACATTTCTGATGTAGCCACTGGTAAAAAATCCTTCTAAAAGAGAGAGGTTTATACATTAGCGCTGTAGTTGCAAAACACTGTTGATATTCAAATGATTATTGTGCAAAATCTGGGATAAGCTTCTGTGTGAGAGCTCTTCTAAGTGCCTACAACTATTGCTAATTCCCCTCACCATTGTGGGCCGAACAAAGGCCTTAATCCCATTTCACTTTTGCAGAAGGCTAGGGCTATTTTCCCTCTCATAAACCAACAACACTCCCCCTAGCCAGAGCTGAGAGGTTCTGAGAAAGGGGCCAGTGTGTGTATACTTCAAGGCTTTTTTGTCCAACTTGGCTAGTACTCTGCATAAACTTTTAAGTGGTCCCAGTAGGCCTCAAACACCTTTTGGCAGAAAAAAATAAGCTACCACAAACTGTAAAAAGGAAACCAAACACTCTCTTAACCTGGACAATACAAAAGAAAATATATGAAGTCCTTTATATCTCTGATTGGGTCTGGGCTGCAAAGCGTTAACATGTTTTTTCATGCACTAGTAGGAGAATTTTCATTCTTGTGAAAGCAGCTCTCTTTCAGTGCATTTGAAATCCTTTAATACATTATTTATAACATGGTGGTCCACTATCAAAGCACGTGAAGTAGGACAGGATTCAGTTGTTGTACTTTGTAGTTTAGTTCTAGCTTGCAGCTGGAAAATAAAACCACTTCTCTCACTTTGACATATTTTCCTTTGTTATTCAACCCACTTCACTTACCTTCATATTTATGGTTTAATTAAAACAATTTCTGGGATTTTGCTCATTCAATTATAACCACATCACAGAGTCCTCGCTGCAAACGTTAATATTGTAAGGAAATGGGATGACTTTTTTTAACAAGCAGAAACGACATTTAATTTTAATGCACCACTTAAAATTATTTCCCCTCCAGTTACCGCAGAATATATATTTAAAATACATAAATTAAGCTGTTGTTGTTTTAAATTCAGCTGTATAACAAAAAAACAGTATGAGCGGAATAGGCTCAATAGCAGCATGTGAGAGTATGTGGTGATGACAAAACTCCCTGGAACACACAGCGGTGCCACAAGCCCAGTTGTTTAGTAAGTAAGTGATGGCTTTATTCAGCTGCTGTGTCATGTGGTGCGTGTGAACCAGCATGCAGAGCAGCATGTGGCCTGTGTTGGCTCATGTTAGGTGTGTAGTTAGAGGGTCTAGCTGCACTTAAAAAGGAGAGGGGGCCGCGGCCAGTACAAATCAACTAGGAATTTTCTCCGACAGCCAGGCAAAGCGTCCGGCTTTAATCTTAATCAATTAGACACCCATGAAGTGCAAACAAATCACAAACCCGCCAGTGTACACAATACAGTGTAAAGACTCTGCAAATTACATGCAGTGTAGACAAGCTGCACCCCCTTCCCACCAAGAGTCAGCTAAGAGGCCTCACCTCCCCCAGATCATATTTGTGCCATTGACTTCCATTGTAATAAAGAGGATCTCTGCTAAGATGCCCACTGGAATCCAGAACTGCTAGCGTAATATCCACTGGGATCCACTGAGGTGAGTGTAGCCTTTCGTATCATGGAAAGTGATACGTCTTTCCATGATGTTAATGGTTTGTAACATCCCAGGATAGCACAATGTATCTCTGGCAAACCTCGCTTAATGACATTTCTTTTGCACAAGTTGACAGATAGAAAAGTCATTGTTAAAGTATTATTGAATCTTTGCACACGCACACGGAGTCGTGTTTCAAATCCAACTCTTATCTCCACAGATGACCACCTGAGGCATTTAAGAGTGTCTGGATAATGTTCTTTACTGGGTTTCAAATGAAGATTAATAAAGAAACACCCAATTAAGTCCTAATGTCACATGCCAATAAACATCCCTTTTCATTGTTTGGGAAACAATGGAGAAACTGATGCTGATTATCTCAGTATTGAAGCATGATTTGTCATTGCATCTTGATGGTTTTAAGCATTTTGGTGATTGGTCTAATTTGTAGTTGCAAGTATTGCACAGTTTGGCAAATCTGAACAGATGCTCCTTTAAATGTACTGCTGGAAACTTTTATCCACCTCACTGAAGCTCAAGCTAAGATGACGGCTGGATTTGATCTGCTCACCAGAGCCTTGATGAAGCCAATCACCTTGCAGGTATTGTGCATCTGTTATACTGTGAAGCTGACTGTGCTTCAAGTTTCCTCTGGCTGAAGGTTCCTTTACCTGGTCACCTTGGTCATCAGTGCCATCTCATATCTTTACGTAGTTATAATACTGTACAACTAACACACTGACTACAGTACACTCACATTTTCTTAGTTGAGTTTAGTCCTTCTTGTTTGGTTAGGGTTAGGGAAACGTTGTGGTCTAACTTAGCAGAGCAAACATCAGATACTTCAGAAATAACTTAAGCTCCGGTCTCCAGAGTGACAGCGTCTTTTTGTGCCCACCATCCATCGCAACCACCTGCTTACGCCTCAGTTTTCATTATTAAATGCAAAACTTTACTTATTTCAAACAACGCTGCATTCAACACAGACTGGCCAGTACAATGTTGTCATGTTGTAGTTACCTTAAGGTTAGTGTGTAATAATGCTGTAGTAACTGAAAGCAGATAATATTGCACGATTACATATTCAAGTTGAAACCAAATAAAATATGCTTTCAGTCTGTAAATCTTGCTCAGGTACGTTCATTATTGCATTTTTTTTACACTGATGTTAACAGAAGTTAATCAACAATATTTTCTCCATGTTGATAGAAAATTAACTGTTAATTTCCTCTTAAAATGTAATCACTGCTGCTAATTAGCTTTACAGAATGTTAATTTCTGGGAGCTGATGTGAGCGACACATTCAGTTCTGTATTAGCGTTAGCATTTAGGCACATGTTAGTTGTCTGTCTAGGCAAACGTGTGTTAAACTCAAGTCATTATAGGCTGTGGCTCTGTAAGAACGTGCGGTAGTGTCCATCAGTTGTTTTGCTTTCTACTCCTAAACACCATCGCTTTTAAACCTAGAGAGCAAATTCCACCTGCAACACATTAACAACACTGAATGTTAGTTCTTGTCAGTCAACCTTCTACCTCATGCTCTGACCAACGCGCACCAACAAATGTACCATTCGAGCACCTGTACTCTGCAGACAGCAGTGTTGGATAAGATGAAAGAGTTTCTGCTTTGATAGACAGACGATTAGAACCGTGAGTGTGTTTGTGACCAGTGTTTTAGTTGAACATGAAAATGAAACGGGCCTAATAAACCCTTCCAGCGAAGAAACACAAACAGAATGTGAACCATACTTAATCCTTAATCTTGCAGCTGTATTTATTCATTATTAACAAAGTTAAACTGCCACCATCTTTAGAGGCTGACAGATGTTATGCAAAGTATACTGTGCAACAGCTGCACCAGCAAATAAGAAACTGCGCAACCACGTTGCCTTTTAAAATAACATACGAGAGTTTTGCATAGCTGAACTATTTATACAAACACATGTACATGAATAAGTATAAACCTTTGTGCAGACATTAGCTGTCCACAACTCAAAGCATTACAAGGCAGGGAAGCTAATGTTTAGAATTATTTCCTCTTTAAAGATTGGGGCAAAAAAATTATCTGTCTAAAAATGCAAAAAAAGAACCACTTAGCCCTTGTGTCCTATAGGTCTTATTAAGGTCTTAGCTGGTGTGATACGCTGTAACATCCAGGTGGTCATTAAATAAAATCTCTTATCAGGTGCTCACTTGTGAAGGAATTAAGCCGAGTTTGGTAAAGAACATTTTCACCTCCGAGTTTAATTAATATTACAGCGGTGGCAAAACAATAGCCCCATTGCATTTGAAATCGTGACCCCGGGTGCCCTCATTTGGAGTGCCTAGCATATCTCCATGCTGCACCAGTCTAATCTATGGCATGTCAGCGTGACCAGGTGAAAAGCAGCGTTAATTCTATATTGGAGCTGGGCATGTGTTGAGAGCAGCAGAGACAGGTAGAGCATGCCATGGGAGACAGCGTGTGACCTGACAGGGATTGGCAGGCGGGGTGTTAATTGGGTAGGTGCGCCAGCCCATTTGTGTTGGCTATCCCATCGCAGAAGACATTGTACCTAGTTCTTGACTCCCAAGACAAGCTGCGGCGCTCTTCTTAGACATGCTCTGAATGTAGCCAATGAAATTATTGGTGTCCCAACAGCCATGTGACATTCCCCAGACACAAAGACAGGGGGATGGGGGAGGACAATGCAGCACAAGGTAGCGCCTGCCTCAGCTAAAAACAACGCTGTGTCTGAGGAACAGTGCTCCAAACAACTTGAAGTGAAGTGACATCAAATTCATCAAATCAAACATCGCGCTGGTGACAACCAACACAGACCACATCAAACTTATCTGTGCAGAGTCTTTGCATTGTTCTAACTGATTTCGTCAGCCATGTTTGGGAAACCGATGAGCACGCTTTGAAACTTAAAAGTCTTCACGGAAACATGAGTGCGAGTAAATTGCTGGGACAAATGTTTGATTTTCACTTTTTTTTTTTGCACCATGGCTACAGTCATCTTCTTTCCTCTGCTGTCTGATGAGCAAACATGGCTGAAATTACAAAAGCTTATGTTCTGTCACTGTCGATATTTGTTAATCGTGATTAATATTGACTGATATTTTCCATGTTGCTCGGAAAATATGTATTCACATTACTAAAATAAACGTTTGTTAAATTGAATGTAAGAGCTTACGCTGGTAAATTTGAGGATGGTTTTGTAAAGGCAGTTCAAATAGAAGTTTCTGATTGATTCTCCTAAATGAGCAAGAATCTTACTGGACAACATGAAGTATAGTGGATAGAATTCAGCTTTGACTCAACAAATGGCCTAAAATGAGTAAAAAAAAAAGTAGGTCTGTCCTTGAACGGGAGAAAATCACCGCTCACGTTAACAAAATGACAGCTGCAAAATAAAAAGTGGGAAATTAACGTTTTGAATATCAGAAAATTGTACCTCTGCGTTGCATTTTGCTTCCTGGGTACAGATGCACCATTGCACAATGCTGTACAATATGAACTACAGATGTCGGCTGTTATTTGAATATGAATGTTATTTTAATACAGCAAAGAGTACACACAACCCTCAATTTAACCTTAGCCATTGTGTTCCATGCAGACTAGCCTTTCCATTGTTAAAGATGCTGCATCTTATTTTTTTAATAAGCAAAGGGATTAAATTAAACCTTGTGCAATCCAGATGAAATGGGGATTTTTGGATGCAGTCACACAAAACGTGTCTGGAGAAGATAATTCCACTTAATGGAAGTATTTAAAGAAGTTGGCTGTTGTCTCCACTGAAACTTGGAACATATCTTGTCTTTTCTTTTTCTTTGTGCCACCACAATTTATCTTAAAGAATGAAACTCAGCATTACCACGAATGTTTAACATTTTATTTTGATATATGCAGTAAATACTCTACTACACTACACTAAAATAAATAATAAAAATAATAATGATAAGAAAAAGAACCATAATAAAGTAGCTATATACTCGTGTTTATGGCCTCTTCCTTTCCATTTGTTGATGCTACAGATTCCTCTCGGCCTGAGGAAGGGGCTCGGTGTGAGCTGTCAGATTTGCTGGTGATATCTCAATTAAGCAAAATAGGAAAATCTATTGTTTGTGGGGGTGTGAGAGGGTATTTCCAAGCTGCAGGGTTTAAAATGGGAACAAGAATGTGTTCGGTCAGCTTGAACAGCACAGGAGGATTTGGGGAGGACTCCTCCTTTGTGACACATGCGGCATAGACATAATGAATTATATTATAATTACAAAGCGCAGTCTGTAGAAGTGGACAATATAGATATTTGGCCAGGGGGTGGAGTGTGCTGCTCCATAGAGACTGGGCCACTCCAGACTGCATTTCTATTCAGATCACTTTAACTTAGACAAATCTCAATACGAATGAATGGAGCTTTGTTCGAAAAATAAAAACATTTGAACAAGGACGCCTCATCTTCTCATATGCTGGGGCCACATAAGCAGTTTTACACTCGCCTGAAGTGCACTGAGCTGATAAGATTGTACCTTTTTTTTGTTTTCCAAAAATGCCGAAAAACATTTGTATATAAATAATCCAAAATAATATCATCCCCATGATATAAATATTTGTGGGCTACACCAGCACGTAGCACCAGAGAATGCTGGTCTGTGAGGAGGGGCGGGCTGTGTGCGGTGATGGTGGAGCTACTGTATATTGTGGAGAGATTGGCCAGAGCAGAGCGAAGCAGAAGCAGAGGGAAGCTGGCAGTGGCTGAGAAGATGAGGATTTGACGGCAAGGTGACAAAGAGTTCAAACAAAATGAGGCTTGTAGATTAGCAGCACTCCCCTCAGTGACAGGTGTCATCTCTTGGGGCAGTCTGTCACTCTGCCTGCTGCCACTCTTTATATAATACGAGGAGAGAGAGGAGGAGAGGAGGAGAGGAGGAGAGGAGAGCCTTGCACCTCACAAGGCTCGGCCTAGTCCACTCTACCTGCCAGTAACAAGATTAAGACAAGGAGAAACAAAAGTTAAACAAATCTTTATGTATTTAGCTGGTGTTTTCACTTTAATGATTTTGTCATATCCAGGAACTTTGAATATAATTTTAATGTGAAATAAATATTTTTTAAAGGAAAACAGGTATTCAGCGGTACTATTCAAGCAAATTATAATAATATCACTTTGTTTTATGGGATCAGATTTTTAGATTATTGTCTTCATATGTAATTGAAGTTCAATTAGCTATTTAATCTAATATAAAATGATACATATTAAAAAAAATGTTTAACGTACTGTTATATACAATTTTACTTTTACTGTGTACTCCAGACTCTATGACAAACATACTCCAGAAATGAATACGATGCAGAGAAAGACACAGAGTGCTGTTGTCTTATAAAGTTCTGCCCAGACCCTTAACAAGTCTGGGTTATCGGAAGGTATTAACTAAAGCACGGAGGGAGCCAGCTCGCATCATCCTCGTGACATGCAGGCTGAGACCTGCTGCTCTCTGCCCAGGACTCCAGCCATCTGCTCCACAGATTGCACTGAAACCCACACAGCAAGCGCTGCTGCCACCCCTCTGGGTGACAGAGTCACCAGAGGGTCAACTAATTCTTCAGGACTTTCTCCCTTATACGTTTTGACTGCTCTTACTCGTTCATATTAATTAGGTTGCCAAGGCACCCAGCGAATAATCTCATGATATGTGGCGAGTGACACACCTACAGTATGTCTAATAGACTTCACACAAGGAGGGAAGAGGACAAAGAAAAAAAGTGCGAGAGGTACTCTGATGTTTGTTTTTGACAGATGAGCGATGCCCCCTATTGACTTTGTCAGGGAAGCTAGAAACAGGGGTAGAGAGAGTTAAGCCACAGAGCAATGGTTGCTGCAAATTGTAAAGACAAATAATCCAAATGCCAGCATTCTCACTTACAGCCAACAGTGAGGAAATGGGTTTCTAAGATATATGGACGAAAGCAATCTGAATGACCAATGTACATTAAGGTGTTAAAATATTCAGCGCTCAGGCTGGAAGGGATAGAAGGTTATATGAGTATCTGGTGCCCTCCCGAATGGAAAATTCCCTCTGAATACCAATCAGGTTGTATAGAATCAGACGTACAATGAAAATGAAGTTAAGTGGAAGCTGGTTAGAGCCAGGAGCAATTTTCTACAGAATCAAAACAACCAACTATCTCAAATCAGTATTACAAGAAAAAAAACAAGCTAAATCAGTTGTTAAACTCCTAAACGTTTCAGCTTAAGTTCATTCATTCGTGGCGCTGTCTAACACACTTGCAGCCTGATGGCATCTTTGCCCCGTGCATTGAAATAACAAGTCACACGCCTCACATTGCGTTTCTGGTCCCTGGACCAGTGTCCGTTGGGGGAAATCGAGCACCCTGGGCACAGTTGTGCTGGAGTGAGTAATGAGGCAGGCTTTCCACGATGCTTGATAGAAGCTCCCATTAGCAGCCACGCTTCAGGGTATTCTCCGTGTGTGTCTGTGTTTTGGAATGGAAATGAGATCTGATAGAACCGTGTATAATTTGTTGTCACATCAAAGTGACACTTATTAGCTTTATTTCCTTATCATTGTTACATCTGCAGTACCTCTGGGTAAATGTTTCACCGGCAGACGCCTGCTAGCGAGTTCTGTGATGTTCCTCTCACTATAGCTGCAGTCAGTAGAACTTTCATTGCTCTGTATCAACTGGTTACAGATGCGCGTGTTCTCTATTGACGTGCTTTCATACTAAATCCTATGAACATATTTTAAACTGGAAATAGATTTCCTGAAAGCCTCTCTTGGCTCTTAAGAAGTTATTTGGGCATTTGTAAGTCTTCTGGGAGAGCAAACTCTGCGTTTGTCACTTTCCTTATTCCTGTGGGTGTCGTTTCTTTTCGCCGGCTACGTTTATAATCTTATTAGGAATATCGTCCTGCATTATGTAGAAAAGTATTTGCTGCTATGCCGGATTTTGATTTACTGTAATTCACCACTTGTCACTTTCACAGACACACACGTTTTGCTTATGCACACAGACACGCAAGGAAACATGGACCCCCCACCACCACCTCCCCCCACTAATCTTGCAGCTATCCTGAAGTGGATTATTTTGAATTTATCCAACAGCCCTCTTCATATCTTTGTGACTTTGAATTGGGATATGGCTGCACGGACCACGATCACAGCTGAATTATTTCCCCAACTCTAACAGAGAACTGGGCGTAGATGGGCTATATTTTACTATTGCATCTACAGATGTGCAGCATTATAACTCATGAGTGGCACCTCATTTCACACAGCCTAATGGCTTGACACTGAGAGCACACCGGGGATCCAGGCAGGGGAGCTTCCCTTCATTTTTTTGGTCTAAGTTTTGTGAGATAGAAGGATTAGGGTTGATTGAAAGTCAAAGTGAGTTGCTGCAGCACGCACGAGGTTTTAAGTTAAACTTTCCTCATTGATGACTTAATTCTATTATTGATACACAGGCAGCCCTTGTTATATGGCTTTGGTTTATGTTTTTTGCAAATTCTGCAAGCTCCATTTGCTGCGCGGAACAAAAACATGACAAGTCAAAGATGAGTTCATGTGGGTCCTTCTACCTCTCCCTTCAAACGAAAAGAACGAATCGCCCCAGACTGCAGCAGCCTTGTGATATTTAACTGATTTAGATAGAGAGAAACAGACACTGAGGCACAGTCTGCTCTTCACTGAACTTATCTTACTCGCCTGGATGTGACAGACAGTGTAGCCCTCCAGCTTAGTTGTCATACACCGGCGACCAGTCAGAGCTTGTCAGGTTGCACGATTGTATAATTGTGTTGTGACACCTTGAACCCGCCGGTGGTATATAACCATGTTAATTTTCTGATAGCACACCGTGGGCCATTAGAATCAGAGTTATGATGGGTGTAATTTGTGCCACCAACGGCAGAGTGAAAGGAGCGGGTCATCAGCAGGATAAATACAAATTAAAATTGATGCAGGTCTCATTTCTGCTTGACCAGTTTATGTTGGGAGCCTGCACAGAGACAGGAATGGTGCACTTGCCATTTGTGCCATTTGGTCTTTCATTTCAATTCAGGGCCTAAAGGCAAAAAAAAAAATAAAAAATAAAAACTCCAAATAAAATGTACCTGTCCAAAGTGTGCTGCAGTGTCACAGGCTTGATAATAAAGCTCGGAAGGCTAGAAATACAGCTTTTATGCCTCTATGAAGATGTTTCTCATATAAAGTTTCTAACCTCAAATTTAATGTCAATGCTTTGCCCCAAAATAAAAATAAATATTACGAGGAGGAAGACGGAAAATAAGAGTTCAGCAGTGAGGTGTAGATCTGACATTTCTTCTTCAGAAGCAGGATGATTGGACATTAGACACGTTGAATGAAAGGCTGGTGATTTGTGTATTTCTGACAGCTTCATTTTGATTTCTGCATCAACTGTTTGTTGCAGCCTCTGAGTGCATTCGTGCAGGAGTCCGTACGTGCATCACTGTGTGCGTGCGTGTGTGTTTAGGTCCAGCAGAGCCAAAGAGGCATCCTCCTGAACTCCTGTCACAGCTTCTCTAACTGGGAGTTCAAGAGCTCTTCATTACAGCCTCTGCGCATCTGAGGGAAAGCGAAACAATGCTTAGAGCCCAGTGCACATAACCTTTCCATTCAATCAGCAGTTCAAACTGTATCCCACTACTGCAAATCATTCTGTTTCTAGCTAGTCAAGTGCACCACTGAGTCAAAAAGCCTCCTTTCAAAATGGATAAAAATATATTTCACTGTACTGAGCGACGGGCAGAATCCTAAATGATAATTTCAGACAAAAGTAGACTCTTGTGTGATGGGAGGGAATGCCTAAAAATAGTAATCACCAGAGTTTAACCAGTATCTGTGCATTACCCAGTACTTTCTACAAAATATGTATATTTAAGAGAATAAGTGGTAAAACTCGGCTGGCAGCACAATGCCGACGTCAAACAAAGGCTCGTCAGTAATGTTTTATACAAATCCACTGATATAATAATTATACTATCCCCAGTCTTTAGTGGAGGTTGATTGTTCTTGCTGTGAGCTAACACACTTAATTGTAGTATGCAAATGAGAGCAATTACAAAGCTTTTAGGTGAAGAGATGACAGCTGAGGTTGGTTTTATTGGAGGCCTCACCCAAACAGTTGTCATGGAAACCACATAGAATAACGCAACTGTCAAACGGATATAATCTCATGTCCAGAAATTGCCTCCTCTACTACTACTTTGTGTCTGGATGGATCCATATGAAAGGGAGATTCTTTGATTACTGAACAAATTGTCAATTTGCGAAAGGAGGATTTTTGTTTGAGGAAAAGAAATGTTGGAATGGGTTCAATTTCCAAAACCAAAGCATCATAAGAATGTAAATATTCATACTGATACTTTTAGCTTAGTGTAAGAACAATTAGTAAAAACAAAAACTTTGTATGGCCATAGGTTAGAAGCTACTGATATGCAAGTATTTTATTTCCAAACAACAAACAGACTTTTACCATAGAGTCGTCAGAGGTTGAACGGCTTTTATTTACGCGGGTCCTTGTTGTCAGCGTCACCTTTCCAGATGGCTGATCACAGGACAGCCTTAATAATGGGACTGCTGATTGACTGAGTTTGCAACATGATGCAGGATGCTACCTTTCAAATTAAAATCAAAATGGCAATTCTTATTACGCTTTATGCTGTTAATATTTGCAGATCATTGATAAAATTGCAAGATTTTAACTCTGTAGTTGTATTTTTTAATCTTCTCCGCTCCAGCTTTGTTTATCCTAAATTATGGAAAATGACAATCATTGCTGCTGGCATATCAGGCATAAAGTTTACGGCTAAATTTGATTACGTTTTCTATAACGATCTACGGTATATTACAATTATTCTTGTGTGAGCAGCCATGAATTAAATATGAGTTGTGTCTGAGAATGAGATGTTATAGAGGTAAATGACAAGAGGCAGCCTGTAATTGAGGTGGTGGCAACATAGGCCTGCTGAACTAATCCCTGACTCGGTCATGTGATGGGCTGTTCACCAATGGTGCCAGTTCTTTTCACCACAAAGTGAGGGCAGCTGGGAAAATTGATTTCTCATCTGAGCTGTATTTGATAGCTTTTGAAATAAAAAATTGAAATTAACTAACCTATGCCCCGTCATTACAAAAGAGCAAATTAAACAGTGCAACAGCGGTTCCTCCGAGCTCTGGGAGCCTGCGATGGAGGCAAATCTGAAGATGTGAGTTCCCCTCGGCTTGTGATTCTCTCTTTTGCCTTCTCTCCAGCATATACCATCAAAAACTATGAAAAAAAAGTGTTCTCCTTTAATGCAAGCCAGTGAGCACAACCTATATTTTTAGCAGAGATTATTATTTATTAATAAATGTAATAGTGCATATTTGCTTGATGTGAGTTAAAAGATAACCGTTTAATTTTTACAAAAGGTATTTGTGCAGTTTATATTGTTCGCGCTGTCTAAATTTATTTTACTGCAAATGTAATAGCTTGTTATTATTTGTTATTTAAACACAGGAAAAATAACAATTAAATAATATGTATAAATGGTTAACAGGGCAAGGAAAGCAGAGCAAAACATAAACTTAGTTGTTTCAGTATATGAAGCAGCTTCTCCAAAAGTAGCAGTAAACTGCAAAGGCATTTACAATTAAATTTAGTTTAAAAAAAATAAATGTAACCGGTATTTACTCTTTAAATGCAATTCCTACAATTAAAGCTTAATTTCCCACTTGAATCACTATGCCTGCAGTAATGGAGAGACAAATATTAAAACACTGCACAGCCATTTGAGGATTTAGGAGTGAAATCCCTCTGTGGGAGAGTGAAAGTGGAGATGTGAAGCGAAGCACGTTAGCTGGTCGCGTTGACAAACGACATGCTGAAACAGATGTTCCTGCAGGTGGACATGAAGATCAATAGGCGTTGGAGAGCAGCTAGATAGTTACCTGAGCTGCTGCAACTTGTAGCAGATGTTAAACAGACTGATGCCCTGGAAGGCTGATCAATGGACAGGAGGCAGATGGAGGAGAACATGGAGGAGTGCTGGGAGGCGCTGTTAGCAGAGAGAAACATAAAATATAATGGGAGTCACATTTGATATGCAGATGGGTGTCTGTCCACAACGTTAACCCGTCGACACAAAAATAATAGGCTTCAACTTTTGGGGAAACTTCAGCTTCGGGGGAAAAACTCCTCGCCGGCGTCTGCGTGTTGCTAATTACTGGTGAGTTTACCTCGTCAAAGCTGATTATTTTGTCCCATATCATAATTCTGAACAGGTAGGTTGGGGCAAAGCAATGACCATTATCGGCTGGGAGAAACAAGAGATTCAGCAGTTTTTCTGGGCTACAAACTTGCCTAATTAGCAGTGGTAAGAGGTAGTGTCAGGCTGTGATCTAACACACTATCACCTTTACCTCCCATTAGTGAATTAAATACACACTGAAACTCCCAAAGCATCTCCTGGCCATCACTACTGGCTACAACCACTGCATTATGAAGCTAATTTTACAAGCAAACAACTCACAAAAAGCTTGTTTGCCGTGTAGGAGTAGGAAAAATCCCTGCTATTTTACAATCACACCAAAAACCAAGATGAGTAATTAGACTCATCCCTGGACAGCCTGAACGTATCCTCAACTATATTCACTACACTGCGGGTAAATTAAAACGTGATTTTGTCCTTATTAGACGATGTGAAAGTCAGAGCAGACTGACAGTTAGTAGCGAGCGCTATGACTTTCCCACTTCCTTCCCCGCCTGCACGAGAACACACACAGACCCACAGAAACACACGCTTACTGTACACACACGCGCTCTTGCGCACACACTCAAAGATCCTCTGACATCAAGTGTCCCAGTGGCCTTGCTGTCCGAGAAGCAACTTGAACCAGGCGATAACCTGATAGACTTTATCTTGTCTTCCCTGAGTCTCAGTGAAGCCTGAAGAAGACGCACAGCATCCCCCCAGAGTCCTAACCTTCCCCTCATCTCTCCTCGCCGCCATCAGTGCCTGAGAGCTGTCAGCGTCCTGTTGCTTATTGATGTTTCTGCATGTTTTATGTCTTTCTGAGATATGACGGCCCTGACACGGTGCTGATTTCAATCAGCTTGCCACGTACCAAAGAGAGTGACAGCTGGGGAAAGTAAGACGGACAAAAAAAAAAAAAAGAATTGGTGGGGATGTCATTGGCTCAGATCAGCTTCGGCCTTGTCTCTGACCGGTGATTCTCCTCCCTTCTAATGAAAATGTTTCATTCACATCTCACATCTCATGCCTCCCTTGCTGATGAATTCAACAGAAGAAAAAAGAGAAACGAATAGTGAGGGGAAAGAAATTCAGCTTTTGTCAGATTCGGGAGGCAAGAAGAGAGGATGACCCCTGAGCCAAAGGTTTTGACACTGCATCAATCCCTTTAGGGGTGAGGCCTGCTGGACCAGCTCTGCCTGAAGATTACTTCAGCACATCTGAGGGATGGCTGCTCTATCTATTTCACACATTCTAAGCAGAGAAGAGCCTTGTATGCTTTGGATCCTGAGCTGCCCAGTAAATTAGGTCTGAGATCATTCCATGGAATGAGGGGACCTATCCAAGGCAATTCAGCTCCAAACCATTGACACAGAGCTTACCAAATCCCTGAAAAAAGGAGAGATACATCTAGTCCCTCTTTCTCTTTATGATACCAGCGAGAATGTACCGTGGGTAATCCAAATAAGGCTCTTTACTTGCAAATTCAAGTGTACGCACGCATGTACCGATAAGTCGCTCCCACGCAGCTTTCTCGCATACTTCTTATTGACAAATATATCTTAGCTCTCGGCATCTTTCCAACTTAACATAAGTAAAACATTTGACATAGTCGGCGCAACGCTAAAAACGAGGGGGGGGGGTCTTCTTGTACACTTACACGTATAAAAATGGCTTTGTGAAAAAAACAAAATCGTTAGGTGCCTTAAAGTTTTATCTAAAAGTACGTCTTACTATATGTGGTTAATATTGATATTTTATCATTGCTTTTCTTTTCTCTATTTCATACACATATGATAACAATAATTTAATCTAAACCGGACTTTATAGTAGACATAAAAAAATCTCCAGCATCTTATACTCTTTTCATACTTTGTCTGAATCTGATAAAGAGCAATTTATTCACTTCTGTTTTCACTGCGAGATACTAAATTAATAGCTGTAGTTGGGGTACTTACTTTGAGCATGCAGTCATATTTCACTTTCAGCTTTTTTTTTTTATAGAACACAATTACTGCAGCCATAATGAGATTCAAAACAAAGACTAAATTAGCTGTCATCAAATTATTTCAATTTCCTTACCCTAATAGAAGATTGTGACAGGTGTCATAGTTGGCGTTATGTTTGGCTTCGCAACATGTTATAATGGATAATTGATCCATCAAAAAACATCAAGCCATGGCAATAACTGGCTTGCGACTAGCGCACTGAACATGCAGAAAATCGAATTTAACCCCATGTTGACTAGACACTCCCTTGCTCTGTCGATCAAGCATGTCTCTCCTTGACAGCTCTGTTCGCATGTTGTTAAATAATCTAAAGGGAAAAAAAGAAACATGAAAGAAAAAGCAGTCTCAGAGGAACTGTCACAGAGAAAGGAAAATGCCATGGGGGGCGAGGAATGCCTTCAGTCGCACAGCTTTTCACATTTTAATTTCAGTCTGCGGGACTGACTCATGGTAGCGCCTGAGTGAGTGGGTCCTGGGAGTCAGGGCTCGCGCTGACCCCTGAGCATAGACAAGCCCAGAGAGATGTCAGCTGAGAGCTCCTGAGGATCACCAGGCTGCCAAGCGCTTTGAAAGCTGCTGCCAATTCAGCCTAAGTTTCAGCTGAATGGTCGCCACAGAGAAGGGGAGCGACAGCAATAAAAACAGGTTGCAAAAGGAAGAGAATTTGCTTTCAAAATGTATTTGGCCTTTGACCTTGCATCCAACCCTGTGGCCTCTGTCTTTGAAGCTGAGCATATTTTTTGAGAGACTCTGAAAGAGGGGAGGGTTTTAGGGGTGGACTTGGGGCCTGTCAGTATAAATATATTAATAATCTGACAGCTTCATCTGCTTTTGAGGGGTAGACTTGACAGCTTCACAATGGCCTGCGCTGTAGTCCTCCTCGTACACGTCTAGCTTTCCTGTCTGAACAACACAGAGAGTTTATTAAGACATCACACTCCTGTGAAGTATTGATTTTACACCAGTCTCTGTCACTTACTGTATTAGCCCAAGCACGAGCTCCAAAATAAACTCTGACAGCTGCGTGTAACCTGCTGAATACGTCTGCAAAGACTGTTCAAGTTCAGGTAAATTAGCTTCTTATTTCGTAGTAAATCTTTAATCTAATCACCTGACCGAGTTCTCCGATCAAACATATACACGCAACTGACAAACGCTTTGATTTTGATTTGTGTGCAGGGAAAATTCAAATTTGTTGACAGTGACAAGCAAAGGAGAAACGAATTACAGCCTTTACTGTTGCAATTAAGTTTTTGCAGTTGAGGAAAACGAGGAAATGCTATCTTGAACAAAAGAGGGGGATGTGCATCTGCCTGTGGAAATGCGCCCCGCCTCTCAGACAGCGGGTCTGTCCATGGAGAGACAGAGGGAGAGAGGGGTCAGGGAGAGCACAGGTAATTGAGGTGTCCCCTCCCCTCCCTTTTTTTTTTTAACAGGGTTTCTCACCCCATCCTTTCACCCCCCACCCTATCCACACAGCGGGCACAATTACGCTCCCCATCACCCCGCCAGCTGGCCCCCGTGATCCCACACTTCTTACTAAATGCGACTCCATCGGCCCTTTCCCTCTTAACCTCTCAGCACCCGCTCCGGGGGAATGGCAGGGCTGCGCACAAAACTGTGGAAAAAGAACTCAGACAGGTCCACTAGTTTTAACACGGCAAAAATAAAAAAAAATAAAAAAGCAGGTTGTACATTAAGAATTAAGCCGAGCAGGGGCAACATCGCAGAATACGAATCCACAGACTGGAACTGCAAGAGTGACATTAACCGATTTAATTGCAAGCAGAATCCTGTCGATTAGTAAAATATCCTTAAACTGACTAGACACCGTTTGTATTAGGAGACTCTGCAAAAAACCCGACACATTTATTTAAAGCACTGAAAGCATATGCTGGACAAAACCAGTCTAACATTCACTCTACGAACCATAGAAATCAAACTGTAATAGCCATCAACGGCGACTTGAAATAGATTTCAACACCTGAGTGTCATTCCGATCACATTTCTCCAACACGCTCCGAGTGTCTCTTGATAGACAGTGTTTTCACTCCATCCCTTCACATTAATGAGTGGGAAGGCTCTCCCGTGCGTTATTACCTGAAATAATACCATATGGTGAAATGTAAACAACATCTGCATATTCATGTCATAACTTCATCTGTTTAATTAGTTCCAGCAAAGCAGTTTACCCTCTGAGGCCCTCGCTGTCAGAGCAGTGATGGTAGAGCCGTGCCCTGCTGTCGGTCCTGACAGTCCTCCATTGTTCAGCTGATGCTCGGGCCCTGTCTGTTTAATGCCAGGTGCATCTTTACAGGCCACGGATCAGGTGAAGTGAGTCAGGGCGCTTCTTCACACAATAATACCAAACCTGACACATCCCTCTTTAGCAAATAGACCTACCAATTATTTGAGGACGTTCTATAATATGTAAACACAGCTTGGTTAAAAGCAAAACTTTCACCAGATGACACCGTGCGTCAGCCACTTAATCGTAAAGCCCTCGATACAGATAGGTGGTGGAGTGCCTCTGCGTTCATTCTCGATCACTGTCAGAATGCGAAAGGCACACACACCTCAGGTCACCGCCAATCCTGCTTATTTTTTTAAATTTGTTTCTCTGGCTTTAAAAGCAGAAGATTATACCTATTCAACTGAGGTTTGCTTGGAAATATAGACATACACAAAAGCAGGTCCTTAATGTGCAGTGGATGCGTCACCTGGCGACTTATCATATAAATGAAACCAAATAAATTCTAACAAAATACGGAAAATTCACAATATTTGTATATGTTTTGATTTGTGTATTTATTTTGGACGACTGCAATGCAACAGCCAAAGAAAACATACAGAAAAAAACCCCACAATGCAATGTGGTATGAGAAGCTTCAGTGGGCATTCTCTAATTAAATTCTCCTTCATCAGACGCTCGTTTGTGCACAAGCATTAATACTTCTGACCCCAAGTACCCTGAACGCTAACATGCCTGAGGAACGAAAAAGAGGAGGGAAATGAAAGAGAAAAACATGAAGGAATATCTTATTAGGGGAGTCAGGCATGTTTTGGCCCTCGTTTCTTGATGGCTGCTCTTGGTGTCGCGACCTACTGGCGTCTAGCTAATACGACAGTGTACGCCTCGCCATTGTTCTCAATCAATAACTAATTATCAAAGTACTGGCTCCGACTCGTATTGTCCTCTTTGCTCGGAGCCCCTTGTTGTGGACTGAAAGACGGAACGGGGGAAGAAAGGGGAAAGGAGGGTGGCTTTTGGCTGCACAGTGATGCTGCCGCCACAACATCCTCGCAAGCCTTTCAAGATACACTGTGCCGTCAGTTTGAATTACCATCCCCTACTAATTGATATGAATTAGAACAGAAGAATTATTGTTGCTGTTGAATGTCATAACGATATCCTCAAAGTAATCATGGGAGACAAAAAGAGAACAGCACAAAACACACAAGCAGACCAAGTAAGAAAAGACAAATTAAGCCGACTCCTGCTAGGGACTTTGCAAACGAGGCTTCAGACAATGGGCACAGAAAATTAGACTGCTACCAATCTGTATGTTTCATTATTTCAATCTTGTAGCATGAACCATGATTTTAACTAAACGGAAAGCATTCCTTTTACCAGACAGCTTTAGGTTGTGCTTCACTCGTGAGCCGTATCTTAGCCATCAACAGGTTCAAATGAAGCAGTCTAATCACTGATACAATGTCCTTTTATCACCTTGTCATTGCTAGTTGTTTTTTACAAATGAGCTGACAGAAATAGAGGAACCCAGTAATTCACAGTTGGCAACACAGAGTGGATTGTGTGCTGGTGCCTGCCTGTCTCTGTGCTTCCTAATGGAGTGGCGAGTCCTGTCATTCCACGTGGCAGCACAGTTCACTTCTCCGCACTGCTGTCAGTGCCACTGGCACCGGGACTGGGGGCCGAAGCCCCCAGGAGCCCAGGGGGTGGAGGGTGCCCCAGTGGCAGGCAGAGGTCAGCCTAGTAGGAGTGCTGCCCTCAGGACAGCGAGTCTAATCCCACAGCAAGAGCATGGCAGCTGGAGTGGCCGATCCGTTCAGCCTGTGTAATGATATCACTTGCACTGGATCTGATGTCTGACCTCATTACCAGAGTTTAATTGCGTTGCTAACAGAGTTTCAGTTCTTTTCTCTGGCCTCTTTTTGTTTTTGACAGCTCTCCAAAAGAATTTCTCTGCTGCTTACGAACCAAATTAACATCCTATACTTTTTCCTGAGTGGATTTATATACATTTATACATAAATATAATAAATCCCGACAGTCTTTCTATAGATTTCTATTAAAAACAAACTCAGAACTATTTAATTATTATTCTGAAAATTTGTGAACTTTAAAATATTTATAATAAAGTATTGACGTTAATTAAATAATCTTTTAGATTAACACAGAAAGGACACTAGTGAAAAGATTAAACGCACAGTTTTCTAGAAGAATGACGTCTGACAGGAGGGTTATTTGAAATAGAAAGGAGCATATTAAATCAGCAGTTCATTAACACCTTTTAAATATACCTGGTTGTTCTCACATTGTGTTTATTACAGATGAGTGTGAAAAACCTTCATATGTAAATGATGATGGTGTTGGTCACACTTTTAATTAGGTAATGATTTTTTTTTTTTATTCACTGCGCAATTATAAGCATTGAGTTAAAAGGCATAATTTTATCTTTAGATTTCTATATGGATGTTTTCGCTCAGCCGATTCATGTAACGCTACATGTTTGAAAAGGTCAAGGCTTTATTTCTCTGAGGAGTCTTTTTTTCTATTTGTATAGGTTGTTTTGATGCTTTGAATTTAGAAAACCTGCCCCCCCCACCCCACCCCAACTTGTTGTGTGACCCGAAGGCCAGCTGTAACCTGCCCTCCACCATCAAAGAAATAAGAGTCTTTCATGCCATGATACCACATGAAATATGAATAATGAAAATAGACGGAGTTGTGGCGTAAATAGGAGACGTGGTTGGGGCTTTGTGCTGCAGAGAGCAGCACTGTTGCCTTGCTATTACCAGCCTTCTACCTCCCACGCAGCTCAAGAGGTAGTGTCATCTTGGTTTCCTACTTGTGCCCGAGCTCCAGCTCTCCGTAACCTGCACACCCTTAGGAAGCTACCACTGGGTCGCGGGGTACAGGCCGCCACTGTTAATGGGGTAGCTCTTTGAAAACATCACAACACAAGCAAACAGGGCACTCCATTGTGTATTAAGTGAAGTGAAACCTTGAGTGAAAGTAACATGTGGGTAAAGGTTACAGGCAGAAGGTGTCTTAGTGTGTGTGCAAACAGCAGCCTGTGCAGGTGCTGTGAAAGAGATGCTGCGCCGTATTGAAAATGCCTCATTACTACCCTTCCCGTTTTCGTGGGCTCATATAGTGTAGCAATGTGCCCTTGAAAACAGACCCCAATTAATTCTTTGCATTGTGCGTGTGGATAGATTTTCCAATATTCTCATCATGAAAGAGCAATTATAATTCCATGATTCATATGCACACTCCATTTGAAGCAGCTATCCTTGCCTATTGTCAGTTGTCAGAGTAGAGGATAAACCATGAAAAGGCCTAATCCTGCTATGGGCAGCAGGCTTTAATGAGCAGCCTGTCTCAGGCACAGCCATGTGATAGCCTAGCTGGGGCCAGACTAGTGCAACGCGGAGGTCAGCTCCTAATGGAGGGCTCCATAGCTTCCCCTCTGGTGAAGGGCGGAGCCCACTTACGTTGACCTGTTAAGTCAAGTTGCTCTCGCCTGACCCCCCAAAAGATGCCTGGATGTGGGAGATTGTCAAGAAAGCTACAGCACGAACAGACACGCTGCCTGCAGGCAAGGAGGCCGGCAAAAATGAAAGGAGGAAAAAAAGACGCTGCTCAGAACAAGAGAGTGGAGCCTGTGAAAGATGTAAATTCAAAGTAAAAGCAGCAGAACTTTAACCTATGGGCTATTATGCAGCAAGTGAAACAGAGCTGCCGCTTGGAATTAGGGGACAATGGGGAGTTCAGGCCAGGGGCATTTAACCAATGGACATCTAGTGTATCAGATCCCAATCTTAATGACATCAGTGACCGAACCTTTGCAGAAACGCTGATCTCTGGTGGCATAAAGAAAGGGTTGCGGCCACAGGGTATTAGTAAAACATATGGAAAAAAATTATATCTATATATATATATATATAGATATGTGAAAAAAAGAAAGGATAATGAAAAGATGTTATGAGAAACCAGTGGGAAATTATTTCTGGACTTCACTTAGATGCAGGGGGAGGAAAACACTGTGCAAATAGTCATGGGATTGCAAAGTCAATAACACGTGCAATCTTCACCAGCTATAATCAACAAAAATCCATATTGAGGGTGAATGCCAGAGTTTTTGAAAATGTCAGTGGCGTGTGTTTGCAGAAGGGCAGGAATGACAGATGAAGAGCAGGGAGGTGAGTGGCAGAGACACAGGGACAGGCGGACTCTGTGCTGATGAGGTCCTGGACACAGAGACCAGGCAAAGTGCAGAGCCGGGCCAGGAGATCAGTGTGCTTCAGCCTGCTCCCTATACACAGAAGCCAAGAGGAGTCAGAACTGCTACTGCTATCTAATAGGAACCTTCCACTTAAAATTCATAGGTTAACAAGCCAGTAGACAGCCTGGATGGCAAAAAAAAAAAAAAAAAGCAGGAGCGATTCTGAAGATACTTTAAATAGACAATTCTAGCAATGATAAAATTACTTTTTGCTTCCTAGTGCAGTCCTATAAAACACAATGCTTTGTGTTTCCAGGCAAAACACAGCAACTGAAAACCGGGTGATTGTGGAGAAAGTGCAGTTTTTGTGAATGTAAGCACTTACAGTAAGTTGAGTCATTTTAGGGATATAGATATTTTCCATTTTCAACTCCAACAAAAATGCAGCAAAATGGAGGGGCCATCTTTTCTCCTTTTCGATTTCTGTCTCATAAATCCCTTTCAAACGCAATTCCTATTCTTCTTTTGGGGTCTTTTAAGTCATTATAAATGTTTTCTCTATCCCTCTTCTCTATCCGTCTCTCTCCCTATCTTTAGTCTTCTTGAATAAAATAAGTGCAGATTTGCTGGAAATCAGTGGCTTTTGTGTGTGGCTGCAGGAGCATGGTGAAATGTTTGGACACTAATACCCATTCATTTTGGTAGCGCCGTAAATAAAAGCTGCCAGCTATGCGGCTACCGTGAAGTGGTATTCTTTGGTGCCCAGCGGGATGTCCTGTTCACATTAGCGCAGCAGGGAAAACTGGCCGGAACAGCCAGACAACTAAATCAAGACATTGTCAACTTCTGACAAAATTGCTATAGGGGGGAGAACCGGTTTTAAGAGGGGTTGTGCACGTCTGGTTGTGTGCATATTGCAGCGTGGGTGCTTTTGTAAAGCGGAGAGGGAGGGAAGACAATAAGAGAACAGGAGAGGCACTGGGGAGCTGTATCCCAGTAAGATGCAGTGTGAATGTATGTGCGTGTGTGTATATACATATATATACAGAAATATATACATTGAATCCAGAAAAATATGGGGTTGGCATGAATGAGGTGTAGCTACTATACTGAGAGGGAAACAAACTTAAAGGTTGAAACTTGAGAATTACACCCCTTCACAAAGACTTACCTCATATTGTGTTTTTACTCAATTCTTCTAAATGCCACGAACCAGCGAGTACGAGTTTTAATAATGTGAAATAAAAAAACGCAATGGTAAAGTAATGTCTATCTAGTATATTGCTGAGCCTAAACCTGGGTTCTGGCGTTTACCTCGATTTCCAGATGATGGGGCTTTGGCCTCCAGTCCTTTTTACCCTTTTAATTAACAACTGAACATAAGTCCCATGTCTGCACATATAAACTTTACTAATCCCCTCCAACCAAAAGCAGAAAAAAAGAAGAAAAAAGATCAGAGGTAAATCATAGGGCATGTGTGCTAAACTTACACCAGGTCAGGGCAAATAGCACACATGTGACAGAATGTCATAAAGAATAGCCCTTTAAACACAGTCCCAGCCCTGGGCTAGATTTGCAGGTGGTCGATTGCCTGGTCTTCACAGAGGTTAACTCTTAGGGAGTGCTAAAAGCTGCAGGTCTGAAAGGGAGTCCTATCATCAGAGGAGGCCCTAGTGCCAACAAGACCCAGATAATGACAACTCTGACCTCAGTTAAGTACATAACACAGCAAGAGCTCTTGGATGTGCTGCCCAGAACAATGTACGGGGAGAAGGGAAGTGGCGCGCCAGGGCCACAGCTGGGACATACCATGCCAGTGGGCCTGCCATTTTGATGAGGGGCAAGTAAGCCTTTCAACGTACTTAAAAAAAACACAGGGTGGAGTTTCTGTTCATGTTTTAGGACTTTGTATTTTTTTTATTCTTAAACTTTAAGGTGTAATCTTTACTAGCGGTTCAACGCTTGCTCATCTGGGAAAGTACATGTCACAGGCCCAATGTGCACTTTAGATTACACGTGGAGGAACAGAATGAAACGAGGTTTGGCAGTGCCACCGTGAGGTTGCGCCTAGACTTTGTGTATCTTGGGGCATGCTGGCGCCTTTCCAAGCTGCCCCCGTTTTTAGGAGTTCTGTGAACTGGAGATGAGAGGAGTGCTCCCTCATTCTGCAGGCTCGAAGCTGGGATCCTTGCTACAGGGTTCAGTGGACCTTGAGAAAACACAAGTGAATCCGTCACCATCATCCCTCCTGGGACAAAGCTGGCTGACCGCTTCTGAAGCTCCAGTGACCCAAGGCTTGAACCCTGCTGCTCTCCATTCCCTACCCTACGCAGCCGCTGGGAATCTACGACCTCAAGTTCATCGGGAATCACACACTTGCATGGCAGCTTCAGAAGCGATGGCTGACTCTGTCGTGTTTTTAAACTGTCTCGTGCCCTCGATCAGCTCTGTGTAAAGTTACAAAACTAAATATTCATAAGCCTGCTATTTCTGTAGCAATGACTTATTTTAACTTAAGCAAAGACATATCATGGAAACAAAGCTGTCCTTTTTTTTAAAAACATTTGATTCTCCACATGAAAAACACATCATGAAAATTTGAAAACAGTTATGATTTTGTAATAGCTTTCTTACTGCATCCAAGCCCAGATGGCTCTTAATTGGCTGGCAAAGGGAGCAAGGGGTCTTTTTTGGAGGCATGAGTGTGTGATTGTTGCTGCTGAATTGCTGCTGTGAAAGGCTGGCTGCGTGATGTGGAGATGGAACAGTGTGAGAACAGGTCACACAAAGGAGCCACCAGCCTCGCACGCGGGGGGATGCTGGGGGTGCACGGTGTGTGTCTGTTCTAGAGGAGGGGGCGGGGGGCATGAAAGATAGCTTAAGATGGAAAAGTGGAGACATGTAATAAGGGGGCGACACAAAAATCTACCCAGAGAGAAGGAAAGTCAATTCAATTCCAACGACGGCTAAACTCAGAGTTATGTGCAACTTACTGTTCTCGTTAACTGATCAAAAATACCTTTATGATTTTATATGCATCTGAAAAATGGGTCTTAATATTTATGCGTTCATTTGATGTCCAGGCCATTTTTCTTCTCACGTTTATACTGTAGTAGTGTCTGTGCACTGCTTGGTCTATCGTCATGTAGCCGCCAGCATTCGAACCCGTCCTGTCACATCGCATGTGGGATTAATCAGATTTTTGAAAACGGCCACTTCCTCATCAGCCAACTGGAAAACATTAAGGAAAATTTGTATCAGTGCAGTTTACTGTACTGCACAAAAGATGTTTTCGCCGTACACTTCACAGTTCAATGGGCGCACGCGCGTGACGGTTCGGTACCACAGCAGCGTTCACACTGGAGCCGGTGGAGTTGGTTCGAATCATTTCATTAGTTTTGATTCATTCGCCGTTTTGTTCGCTGACTAACTGACCACAAACTTTAGCTAAGCTGCAAAGACACCGGCCACTACAGAGGACAATGTAAAGTATATTTGTTCTTTGTCAAGGACACTGAAGTAAAAGCACCAGCCCACACAACTAACACTGCTGGAAACAAATAGCTGTGTTGTGGATAAAAAGGAAATGATGTGAAAGGAGGTTTTGTTGTTCTCTTTCCTACTGTGTCAAAAACCCACAGATCTGTTAAATACTCACCAGACTTACACTGCAAATTGCTTTGCATGTTGTTTAAATTCGCCGTCACTGTACACATTAGAAGGACCTCACATTTTTAACACACTGCTGACTCCCACACTTGCGTCATTACACTTGGTTCTTGTGGGTAAAATACATTAAAGTGAGCTGTCGTCGCTTAATAGAGCATTGCTGGACCTTCGGGCTCCGACGGGGGAAACTTGAGACCTAACACTTGGCCAACACCTAGTAACAGGATGTCTTCATGAGCAAGGGGCAGAATTAAGCTATGTCAAAATGGCAGGCCATGGGAGAGGTTGCAGTAGATATCAAATCAACAGTAGTCCAATACAGGATCCCATTATCAATGACACTATGTGGGTGCCCCCGGCCAAAAGTCCCCTGCACTGCAGAAGTTAAGGTGTTGCTTGATTCATTAGTGCCCGTGTCTGAGCCGAGGTGATGGCTCCCCCATTGTCCTCAGAGAGGTGAAAACCAGAATGTCTTTCCCTTCTGTCAACACTGTGTCACTTTAATTTCTTTTCCCGACGACCAGTCTTGACACCTGGAAAGGTTTGACCGCGTATGGTAGCAAGGGATCATAGGAGAGTCCTATTTAAAGGGAGTGGTTGACACTGTTGACATTTCATTCTCCTCCTTCCTCATAGTCTCACCTTTTCTTGTAGGAATAGAAAAACAGATCACATTAAAAGGCAGATAAGTTACTCAGTGTTTGAAAGAGCAGATAATAATCAGCGATAACTCAGATGTTTTCTCAAAATTTAGTCCGACGCCACCATGTGCATGTTGGAAAAAGACCACAGACGACCAAGGGAGGGACTCTCGATATTAAAACAGCTTTAATTTAAATTAAAGATGCAATCTTTCCCAGATTATTATTAACACAACTCAGACGCTGATTTATTCAGGTAATTTCACTGATGGGAATATTTGCTTAAGTCACAGTTAAACAAAACATAAGAATGACTGTAGTGCACATTATTGTCCATGATTTGTGTTGAAGTATTTTACTGTATGAAGTCACCCATAATACCCGGTTAGAATATAATAGCTGTCAATGAATGTACAATGCTAATAATGTAATGTGCCCCTCCCTAAGGGAGCTGATCTGCTCATCTGGGTCATGGGGAGTATTAAAAGGGTTAAGGGTGCACAGTAAATTTATTGTGGGTCTTCCAGCACCAATGGGCCAGAGCACTAATGGATGACCTTGGGGTTTGGCTGTTCCAGACTTGAGGAGATCATGTCTCACCACGTCCCTACCACCAGGATGACCCTGGCCCTCTCTGCCCCCGGCCTCAACCTTTAACTCGCTGATCTTTGACCAAATTATTAAGCAGACACCTGCTTTCCGGTGTTTGGTCAGAGTGGGGGGAGGACTCACTCTGGGTACACTAATTTGATGTAGATGCGTGGTGTGACAGTATCCATCTCGCTAAAGACAAACCCATCTGTTAGACTCCCCGGCAGCATGACTTTCACTGATGCATGAACGCACTGTAATTTCTACATTTAATTAGCCTTAATAATTTACTTTAAATCTAGAATTATTACTCAAAATCATACACATTCTGTTGATTTATGACCACATTATAGAACAAAAGAAAAATAATAATAACAAATTATAAGGACAGGCCCCTAGGTATGACGACAAGTATTTGTCCAAGATAAACTCGGGCCCTGTGGCAGTTAGATTTCGGTGACATTGTGTCTGGTTTCATGTGATATATGCACAATAACTTCCAGGTACAGTTCCCTGGGGTTGGTAGTAACCTACAGCTGCTATAACAGCATTTTGATAACAAATGACCAAATCAGACCAGCTATTTTTCAGCTTCTAATACAAGCTTTTAAAGGTAAGCCAGACACTTCAATGTCCTTCACACATTACTATATGAAAAAAGGCATAAACATGTGAAAATGAATTGATTTAGTCAACATATGTATTAGTCATTTTATTTTCATAAAAAGTTTCTGTTTCACAGTGTTTTTTTCCTGTGATCACCAAATAAATTCTGAAATATTCACGTTTTACTCAAACCCTAAAAGTAGAGGTGGGATAGAAAACTGTGCAATTATATCAACTAAAAATATATTCTCGTACTTCGTCAAGGGCACTGAGGTAAAAAGGACCAGCCCCAAAGACTGCTATGGACCTCAGGGACGAGTATGTGTCAAACTTGTGGGGAGGGGAGGCAGGAAAAAAATGAAACCATTAAGGTATAGCTTGGAAATGACACTGACCTACGTCTGCCATCTTGCATTGTCCCACCATCTGCACAAATGTGAACTTTGCCTTTAAATCCTGGCTTCTCAATTAACATGTCCAGCTGGGCGGAGAATTCCGTCAGCTCCCTAATATCATTACTGCCACACCAGACTGTGATATAAATATTAAAAAAAGTGCCCACAGCTCTTTTTCTGTGCGAGAGCTACTGACGTGTTCCTAAACGGCAGGGTAACTGCAGGACGTGGTCTTATTAGAGCTTCTGCAGAGCATCAGGCTGAGGGCATGTTTTAAGTCTATTCTGTTCAGGGGTAGATCTTAGACCCAAGACAGTACCTACAAAACAACACGCCCTCCAACGCTTAGCACAGCACAGGCTCACTTGGAGATATCCAGTCGCAGACAAAGCGGGTTCACAAAGCATCAAGTCTTCGGCCAACATGCAAGCTGTGTGGTCTTTGCGATAGCTCCATTACAGCATGAAGGACTCTTACTTTAGGCTGTATGACTGTGTCGCTGTCTGTGTTTGCTTGTATGGATAACTGTACTTTCCAGGAAAAAAGATCTTAAGAGGAAGTCTTTGAATGTAGGACATTGGCGCTGTAGCAGTTAATCTCCCCCCACGGCTTTACAGACAGCTGTGGATTTAGGAGTTGGCATCATAACTGACCAGTGCTGTTTGATTAGATAACAGGGGATCTACTGCAGGCATCAATGGTCCACCATGCTGAAATGAAACAGTTTGCTTTCCGCCCGTTCCGCTAAGAACACGATGGGGGTGATTCTTCAACACTCTGATGCCACGAGCTGCCAAGCCGCGTCCACCACAGCGGAACCACAATCATGACGATACTACGGACAGCAGCAGCTTGTACCAGATGTTAGGAATTAGCCGTCCCTTCGGCCGTCATGGGTTGTGTCCTGCGGCTCTCCTTGAGACTCGATGTGTAGAACGGCAGGTGCTGATGAGTTGCCAAATAAGGCTCGGAAGCACACTCAAAGAAATGCTAAGTGTGCAGATACGCTTGCATTGTGCAGTGAAGACGCTTGTGACTTAAGTTATTTTGCTGATCACCATTTGTCTACATTCCATAAAGAGGAAATCAATGAAAAACAGGCCAAAACAAACTAAACATTATGTACAGGAACACATGCTGATTTGTGTTTCCTTGGTATAGGAGATTATTTTCAATTTCACTTGCCCCGTTGAGTCCATGCCTCAATTTTATAAATTTTGTACAAATATGAGGAACATAAAACTTCTACACAACTTCTGTTCTGTATTTTCTGCATGTTATCTGTTGTTTAATGCTGGTCGAGCTTGGCCCTCTCTGCACTGTGGTGGAGAGCCTTTGTCCCCTAAACTGAAATATAGTCCGGGCGCATGGGGGTGGATGTCACTTTAGATACAGATGCATTTGGGGTATGTATGGTGGTGGTGAGGCGGCGTAATGCGCAACAATGATATCTTTGATCACTGCTAGAACTCCCCAACACAGGAACTATGTCGAGTGTGGTTATCATCAACCCATTTCTATTCCCCCTGCACAAATCATTTCATGGCTCCTTCGTCCCATGTGCCAGAACTAGGTTTCAAAAGCAATTTCAGCTGAAAAATAAGGTGCTTTTCTTCAATTTTCAAACCATTTGTATCAGGGTTAGTGTTGTTTACCTAGCTAGTACACTGGTATTTACATACCTCTTTAAGAAAAAAATGGCCTGATATGATTTATGGACTGCAGCAAGAGCGCAATTTTCTGTCGTACACCTAATCTGAGAGGGTGTAGAGAAAGGTCACATTGACCATACAAATACCACGGTCCTTCCACAGAGAGTGGGTGGATATTCATTCTCTTAAAAAAAATGTCAGTTAGGTCTGATTTATGATATGCAGAGCACACCAGGCTCGACAACACCTTTGCTTTCAGCTTCACATCTGGGCCAGCGTGTTGGAGGAAAAACAAAGAGGAGTAAAAAAAAAGAACAATTTTCACTAAACCACTGTGTTTGATAACACTGTGGATACACTAGATATACACGTCTCGTTTTTTATATATTGCAATATAACAAACAATAACCAATGTAGAACGTGATGTGTTATACAAAGAACAAAGAGAGGCAATAAGAAACAGAGAGAAATGCTGTCAGGTGTTAGGATCAATGCGATGTTTCAGAGTTCTAACCTTTAGCCTCCCCCTTGACTCCAGTGTGATATGATACCATGAGACTGATAGAGATGGAAAATACATTTTCACATACTTAGCGAACACGATACGACTGTGAGTCCTGCCTTCCAAGCCTTAATTTCCCAAACACATCCTTCCTTTATGGTGTCTGGCATGAATTTGATCTGTACATCAGGAAAAGGAATAAAACTAGAGTCAGTCCCTTTTATGATTCATTTTAATATCATTGCAAAGAGGATGTTTATTGCCCACACCGCCATGAGAATCTTTTTGTTTATTAGCCATTAAAACCTGACATTGCATATGTTAATTAATATTAATATCAACTCTGTGTTGTTTTGTTTGTTGTGTCCTTATGTGTCAATTTATATGATCGGTTCATACAATTACTTGTAATAAACTGTGAAGATGCATGATGTGTGAGAAAGATGCCAAAAAAAAAAGTCTCTGGCTTGTGTCAGGCTCAGCTTTTCAAAGGCAGGATTCCTTGTTTCACAAACCTTTTGGCCCAAACATTACCTTTATTAGAAGCTACATATCTGCTCCACACGTGTTTGTGGTTGAGTAGTTTTTATCTGGTACGATGTCACATCTGACTGAGAAAAAGCTGATCTATATCATATAAAAAGAGAAAGTATTGAGTGTCAGTTTTGATATTCTGCCTCGTGTTCAGCATTACATGCTCATTATTTACAGTGTACACGCTCCTCGCATGGATGGACCAGTTTATGGGGAAGTGGAGGATCAAGTTCAGTCCTAATGACAACCTCTCACTGACCTCTCCAGAGAAAACAAATGGAGCCCCAAGGTGATGTTTCAATATCACTAACTACTTGGGTGTCCTAAGGAAAGGAACAGATGTAGCCCTGAGGATGAGGAAGGGGTGAGGTGCAGGTCAAGGTCACCATACGCCAAGGTTAGGGTCAGATAAGCACGGCTGGCTCGGGGTCTTCACATGCCCATGGGCCATAAAAGGGAGGCGTGGACGAGAGCTCTACAGCTATGGATCAAGTGTTATTCCACCGAGGACCTGAGGGGCGGGTGAGGGCAGGGGCACCGAGGTTCAGCACTGTCATATGCCTGGATTATATAGTTGCTCCAAGTCTCACTGTGGGCTTTAGGCTGTTGCTGGAAGAATACTTGCTAAATGATGGGTTTACTAGGAAGGTAGATTCATATAAAATTTGTTGCTACATAATAGACGTTATAGGCATCAATCTTTTATACATGTTCTGTGAATTAATATAACTGGAAGATCAAAACTATAGGGCTCACAACCAAAGATACTTCACATTATTTGCCTACATGTAAAAGCTTTGTTTCAACTGAAACTGAGCCTGTTGTACTGTCTATAGTAGTATACACATAATGTAAAATTACTTTTAAACGCATTCAATGGTTTTAGGTTTGAGACGTATTATCTGCAATTTCACTAATAAAAATTTAAATTTTGTTACCAATCTTTTTTTGTATTAATAGACTCATATGATTTTTTGTTTATTTACTGTTGCTGCAGTAAAATTGTTTATTTTCCAAACACACAATTAGATGAAATAAAGGCAACAAAATAAGAGAGAGAAAGAGGGAAATATTTATTATTATTATTCTGTGGGAAAAAAAGCTTAATTTTGCTTGGAAAATAAATACATAAAGTGAACGCCTTGCATTATTAACTAATTTGAAGAGTAAATAAGTTACTGCCAGATGAGATAATAACCAGGTGAGAGTCTCTGAGGGTCACCAAGATGGAAAGGCTTACACAAGAGACTTTAGTACAGTTTAGACTCCAGTCGACAGTCAGTTCATCTGGGGTAGTGGTGGCATAATTATCTGCTTTGCTGCCTCTTAACATTTATCCTAAAGACATGCATTTCATTATTATGAATACATCAAAAGGTGCACTTTGGCATAAACGACTCTCTTGGAAAATATGATCCAGTCTCAGAGACAAAGTAAGAGAACTTTGAGAGAAAACTACAAAAATGCTCAAAGGGCCAAATGTCTCCTACTGAGCTAGTTGAGACTGGCAGCCATTTTCATTAAGTATACAAACTTACATTGATGGTGTTTGATAAATGCAAATGCCCTGACATAGACTCACTTCATCATGTTCCCACCTCCATGTTTCACAGGCGGTGCCGTCTGTGTGGTAGTCCTGGCCAGGTTCACAGCAGATATTTTGGACCTCTACAATCCAATCAAAGTTATTTTAGTTCTTTGTGCGCTTTGGCAGCATCTTATGTCGTATTTTCCATGTTTATATCCATACATGTACCGTAAACACACACATACAAACACACACAAAGTGTAACAGACACAAAATTGTCTTTAATTGGACAAACCAAAATACATTTCTTCAGGTTATTTGTTAAGACTATGAAATGTCAAACTATGTCATTAGTTGCAGTGGGAGATCCCAATGGTATTTGGAAGGAATAAATTAGCTCTAGCACATTTATTTTGACTTAATTAATAAGATAACCCAAGTGATTTATTTGATTCCCCAGATTGTATGGCACAATAATAAGCTACAGTATGAGGTAAATTTTCTAAATGTGTTCAACCAGGGAAGGACAACAGGAACTGCAATTACTGTCATATTCGTGGGGAGGAGGATGCTAATAGGGAGATTTTCAGCTCCAGATCAAATCAAATGTAAATGCATCCTGGTGGGTTGTGCTTCCTTTAATTAGAAGGTGCAAGTAGTTTGATAAACTCTTAAAGACTGTGGTTCCTCTGGTTGTCAGCTCATTACACGTCCGCTCACTCTGCTGCAGCACTTTGCACTGCTTTGACTGCTTAGCATGTCGCTTTCTGTGCAAAACCCTCTCACTCAGAAGACATAATGCTGTTCAGTGTCTCCATTTATCAATAATGACTCCAATAAAATTCATCAGTAATGAAGAGTGTCAGTCCTTTCCTGATTCCTTATTTTTTTATTCAGGTGAAAAACAAAGATTGACCTTAAATATAATGAGGAGATTAAACAACTTTCAGGACAGAAGGGAGCAGAACAAAATCGATTAAAATCTTCTACAGTTTCTCATAACAAATATATATTTTGGAATTTTATAGGGAAAGTTTGGAAAGTATTTCACAAGCAAAGTAACACCTCTAAAACCAATACGGGATTTTATGTTGATGTGTCTACTGTGCAAAGAGATTAATGTCACTAAACTGTACATGTCTCCATATGGAGACAAAAAAGTTCACAGTATCTCATTACGTTGAAAAAGTGTCGCCTTTAACAAGTATGTTTCCTGGTATAATAAGATGCATTTAGACTGTGAGCAAGAATCGATTTCAGTTTTTACAACTGCATTAATGGAACAACGTTAAGCAGAGAACAGAACTTGCTGTTCACTGAGCAACAATGCGCCGTCCCGGATAACACATCCAAAAAGGCTTTAACGACTAAATGTAGCCATCATCGAAGTACTTTTCCCCAAGATACCAAAAACAACTTTAAGACGACTTCTCCACCTTTTCCCCATCTTTCAAAATTGTGCATTTAAATTAACCTCCATTAATCCATCATTACAGCACTACCATAGCACATGTGTATATATTATTACGATTACTGGTCAATGGTGATATGTTGATATTATCATATCAGTGGTATGAAATCTCAAGACAAATTGCTATCAGGGAGCATTTGCATGCATTTCAACTGACTGTTGTCATAAATGTGACAGGCTATTCAGCTGATTGGCTTAACATAGGTACATATAAGAGAGAGAGAGAGAGAGAGAGAGAGGACAGAGCAAGGAGGAGACAGAGATGACGCCACAAAGGTCAGAGCTTTTTTTTGTCGCCAATAATTGACATTTAAACACACGTTTCAAACGTCACTGATAAAATTACGCCAGATAATGGAGAGCGAGCCGCTTACACTGGCATGCAATTATAACCATAATGAGATGCAAAAATGCAAATGTCTTTGTGCATGCTCCAGCCTCCTTTTGTGGGGTGCCGCAGCGTCTGTGGTGGATGATAGATGCCACACTGGTGGCGGTAGACAGAATGGTGACATGTGGGAGTGGGAGCAAGCAGTGAACAGAACTGGGGCAAATATGCCACACACCCTCATAAAAGTAAATCCCAAGACGGCCCCAGCTAATGCTTTGCTAAATGCTCTTCACATTTATACAGTTAATTAATCGTTACAGATATTTTCCAGTCAATGGAGAAATACATGGTTTCCAAGCTGCTGACGCCTAGTTACAAAGAAAAAATTAGTTTTTTTATACAATAGTAGTAAATTTATCTACATCTACTAAAAATGTTTTTTAAAAGGAAGACGCTTTGAACATTTAACCTATAAGCAAGAATATATATACATTTATTTAGCAGTATAGATTTATGTATGAATGTACAGATATATGAGAATATGATTGACTGTACACATAACTACGTGCTACCTGAATGTTACATATGTATATCACATGCAGCCACTGCTGACATCCATCTTTGAATAAAATTAAATAAAGTTAAAAGAGTGTAAGTACAAATTCCTGCGGCCCCGTCCCTCGTTTGATGGTTTAGCCTTTCCAGAACTGTTGCCCACCCCTCTACCTCTGGAGGCTGATAAGAATAGGACACAAAACATGCTAGCAGTCATGCTGTTTGTTAGAAGCAATTAATTTCTCAGAGGCCTTCATTCCATTCAGGGTAAGCTTTTGTGCTCTAAATCCCACTATTCTGAGCTTCTCTTGTGCCACGTAGGAGGGTATGAGGATCGGAAAAGAGAGGGAGAGCCTGAGACAGAAGCTTTGGATGACAGATTATCTTGGGCCAGTTAAGCATGTAATTGCTCAAATGAGTTAAAATCCCTTCAAATATCTGTCTCTGCACCTCATCGCACCACTCCATACACTCAAATATTTGACAATCGACAAAGATAAATCTAAAAGAAGTCTTCAATAGCCAACTGCCGGGACATTTTTTCTCCTAAAGGAAATTATTCACTTCAATTTCTAAACTTGCTGAGAAAAGTTAAAGAAAAGAGTTATATATATATATATATACACAAAAAACCTGCCATGCCACTGATTCCTGTGACACACTATAGCAGTGAGTAGTAATAAACAGAGTGGATGTCTCACAATAAAGAATAAAGAGAAAGAGGGATTGTTATACAGAGCAGCAGACACAGCAGCCCACAGATTCTGATCTGGAGAATGCGTACCTTCCTCCTGCCAAGCCTTTTTCACATAGCCACCATTGCTCCAGACCAAGGCTGATGGATCCATGCCTTGGAGGGAGAAGCTGCTGCATGCCAGACTTCTAAGGGTCGCTTGTACTTTTTTTTTTTTCTTCTAATTAATCATTAGTCTAATCACAGCTTTAGAGACATTTTCCCACTGTATCACATCAAATACTTGATATAAATTGCTTTGTCTGCGGTGATAAGACGCAATTTGACAGTATTAAAATGTAACTGTCGGTTACAGAATAAAATTAATGCGTAATTTCTATGTCAAGTAATCAGCTTCTATAAAGCATGTTTTGGATAAAACAGAGACTGTGAACATGATGTGATGAACACGATGGGCTGGAGAAGGATGGAGACTTATTGCCAGGTGTGTTTGGCCCTTGCCAAATGCCACCCTCAGAGTAGAGAGGGTGTCCTGCATTGCTTCCCTGAATGAATGCTAATGACGGCGTGTGTGGATGTCTGAATGTTATTCACACCACATCAAACTGGGACTGCAAAGAGGTGCAAAACTGGGGCTGGCTGCCTCCCAAACCGAAACAACCTGGAAGAATGACAGACGTTGCATGTGCCTAGGACACGCTACATGCATGGATTATTTTAGAGTAAAAGGGTACAGAGCCTACTTCAACAGTGCTTCAGCTGTTAAGGGAAGGTGGAGCCGTCTCGTGAAAATGAAAACCTGTTAATGTTTATGATCACAGTAAATGCTGAAACATTAAAGTTAGCATCCCAAGAAATATCATTAATAACACGAATGCAACCAATTTCTATCCAAATCAGATAGAAGATAGAGGACTTCAGCTACGTTTCAACCAAACTTAATACACGGAACGTTTTTAGACTATTTGATTGGGGTAAATTAAAAGCCGCTGCTGCCTCAAAACACTTGTGTGTGTGGTGGAACTTGAGGAGTATGGGATTACTGGGATAAATGCCTGCTTTGACACAAACACGCAGAGTTTAAAGAAAACTTTATCTAAGCACAACGCAATGAAACAGGAGATAGATCCACAAACCAATTACAAGCGTTTAGGAGGGTCTACTTTGCTAAGGTGAGACATTCTGTGGATTGGCTTCACGTGTGTTGACAGCTGATGGGCAGACAAGGTCACTGGATGTACAAGCTCTCATTTAAATCATAGACACGAGTGCAGAACTGGGGTTAGTTGGGTCTATCAGAGCTGTCAGTCAATTAATGACAATTATTGAGCAAGGACGCCCGTGGGAGGTGAGAGTGGGAATGAGAATAAGCATGGGGGAACAACATGGGGAACGGGACGAATTATGGAGATTGGAAAATAATGACCAAAACTGAATGATATTACCAGCCCACACATGCAGATCACTTACTTCCCAGCATATGTAAAGTGTGTCAATTGAGCACTGTGACAGGGATTTGGACCCTGTTTTACTAATCAGACCACCAAAGAAAATGATATTCAATAACTTGGGAGTCATATTTGATACCAGTGAGTTTTAGGATTTAAATAAATAAGCCATACAGTAAATTCTTTCATTTGGACAAATGCATATGGAACGGTTTGGTCACTGCATAGGGAAAGTTTGCAAAACGCTACACATGCTGAAAGGAAAATCCACTGTCCCACGCTGAGAAGGTGCTGGTGCTACAACTGTGCTCATTCAAACGAGTACAGGACAGAGTCATGCTCAGACTAAACTAGTGGAGAAGAGGGAGACAGGAAAGGAGGGAGGGGAAGCGTTTTGAAATTCTCCAGCTGGCAGGCTTTAATTTTCCACCATTCTAATTAAAATGCAAATTAAATTTATAATTAGCAACCACAGTATCCGAGAAACCACCTTGTGTGCAGCCCAAACATATGGGGCAACCAGCGGTGGGCAGCACTGTCTCTAGGAGACAACAGAGGTGGGGGGCAGGACTGGGGAGTGTTCGTTGAGGATGGAGCTACTGATGACGGGCTGGGCTGCCGACATGGGAGCAGCACTGTGCTTTAACCTGCTAAGATCTCCAGGCAAAGTGAGGCAGGGGAGCACAGCCCAGTTTACTCTGCTGTCGCTGGCCATGTCACAGGTCATTGCATGTGTCAGCTCCGCTAGGCACAAGTGAAGCGACCAGCACTGCTGGGGTCAGCTCCTCCAGATCGAAAGGTTTCTGACCAAAATTAACCTTTGCTGACTCTCAGATAATTAATTTTTCATTGATGGCAATTCTTTGTAAACACAACACTGCAATTTCTTTACCCAGCAACGTTGTGTCACGGCACCTTTGCACGATGAAACTGTTCTTGTACCATTTCGTCTGAGCAGCAAAGCGTTTTAAAACGGTAAGTTAACTGCAGAGCAAACTGAAGATGGACACATAAACATAACAAGTGTATCCTGTGACATTTCTGATGGGGAAAGTCAAGCAAACACGTTTTGGACAATTATCAGCTATGACAACACACACAACTGGTTAAATATGTTATGTTGATTAAAACGTCAGAACCAGGTCACTTCGGATCAGAGAAACTCTGTTCAAGGTGCTTGGCTTTTCCACCGACGCTGCGGAAACTGCACCATCAATCATCCATCAGTTGTCAGAGCTTCAAACTAAGGTCAGAACAAATCCATGTCAAGGGAAAAGGCCACATCTTACCATGCACTTTCGCACAGCTGGACAGTCTGCTGGTGACACTGTGTCAAGAGACGCCTACCCCACCTCTATAGTCCTCCTGAGTGACTTAGCTGATGAGACGGCGTCATGCGACCTCCTCAAGAACCCCGTCCCCTTGTCACCCGAGTTGGACCACCAACTTCTGTTACGCAGATAAGTGGCTACACTACGGGACAGATTTATCTGGGAAGCTGTCAGGTGAGTAACGTGCCAAAGCACTGGGCAGACAACTGGACGTGGCCCTGTGTCACAGCCGACACCGTTTCCTCTTACACGCTGCTTTCTAAATGACTCCCACTATGCAGAGTCAAACATTAGCACACGGTCAGCGCTACTTAAAGAGATTACATAGACCTCAACTTAATATTTTTTTCTTGCACCTAAAAAGTGAAAACCTGCATCTTCTTGCTGGGTGTTTAACACTAAATCTAGATTCAACATGTGACACTGATCATCACAACACTGAATAGTAGGTTTTACTCAACAACGAGGGGAGACACGAGTTTTACTGCAGTCGTAGGCAAAAAAGTCAAAATGATATATGGCTGAACCACAGTGACGGCCACCGTTGGACAAAACGTGGTTTCCAAATATAATCCTCCATTGTTTTCCCTTCTCTTAGAAATGTTCTTGCTAGCTGTTTGGTTGTGCCACCTGTTGCCTTGTTAATCGCGCTGAGAAAATACTCATAAATCATAACATTCTTCAATTAATCAAGCTGTCAGCTTCTAGGTGAGGGGTCATGCATGGAAGAGACAGAGGTCATCGGTGTGGTGTGAAAGGGTCGTGGTTGTGTGGCATCTCTTATTCTTTGGAAGTGTCAGTAGAGGAGCCAATTGAACAAAGGAGAAATCAAAGTCCAAGGGACATGAGAAAAGGGGCGGGGGAGGCGGCGGGGGCAGCCACACCAGAGCTGGAGAAAAGAGCCAGGGTGCAAAGCATAAAGCCAGTCAAATTGACCTGTCATTACATCAAGAGCGCCATGCCAAGCCGCTACATTATCACACTCACCATACCCTTTTAGATGACAGAGTTCCCGCAACTTACCAGGTTCCTGCAGCACTCCATTTGCATAATTAACAAGTCATTCATGTGTCATTCATTTGACTTCTATTCATTTGAAAGAGACTTCAGATTAAATAGTGCGCACTGTATCTGGCAACTTCCACAGAATCACATGATTATTACTCAATAAACACAAATTTAAGCCTATTACGGCTTCATCCACTCAGAATGTCGCCTCTAAGCATAATCCAGCCAGTTATTACATTATGAATCACTGTTGCATTCCTGTATAATGCAATAGCAATTAAACAATTAGACAATGACCAAATTAAAAAATGCCCAACGTTTCCTTTTTTCCAGTGAAAGTGTTGGTCGGTACAGTTGTCAGTATTTAAATAACATTCCTATGTAGCAACAGTATAAAAAAAAGCCTCTTCTACAGAAGCAGTACTGCTCCTACATCAGTATTTAAATAATTGCATAATTGATCATGATGCATTTACACTGAAGCACAATTTTACTGCTCATGAACCACAAGTTCTACTTTTGATCAAATCTTAATCTTGCAACAAACCAAGACTTGAGATAAGATATAAATGCAGTGGAGTAAAGAGAACAGCAGTGCCGAGTAGTGAGAAACCCTGAAGCAACTAATAAATAATAAATAACATTTTATGTGTGTGCAGAAGTTCAGTAAAGTACTTGTTAGTCTATTTAGATGACTCTTTTTAACAGACACAGTATGAATGTGATGGGTACGTCTTTCTTTTTCCTGTTGCTACTTAGCCTCCAGGGTTTCCACTCACTCACTCCTGTCATATACTACTGTTATTAAGTTTTACTTCTCCCACACACTCACTAGATATGATTGAAAAAGCACAACCAAGCATCAAACAGAAGCCAACGAACCGTACACACAGTATTGTACTTGTACAGGTTTAGGTCTAAGGATATGTAAAAAGTATGATAGTTATGTTAATTTGTTTATGATTAGATTTCGATTTCTATGCAACTATAATGCTTCTAGGCTGCCGCAGACCATTCTTGTGAATTTATGCGGTAAATGTTAATATAAAATGAAAATAAGAGCTAAAAAAACGCAGGCTCTTCGCAACTGCGCAGCTCATAAAGGTGAATGAACGTCATACATCTCTTCCCACCGGAGAAATTATTCTTAACATTACTTTCTGCCAATTTGGCCCCATTCATTTTAATAAAAGCATGCCATTTGCGGATACGTGCCAATCTTTTTCTTGTGCTACACATCTTAAAAGCAAGTACAAGTACTTTAACCCAACACACTTTCGCACATGAGGTCAGTCATTGCTGATAATTACAACATCTGTAATTTCCTATCTTAATGTGCTATACATCAAGGCTGAACTTTACCGAGCTCGGCGTGTCAATCTGCTCTATGTATTTCTCTTTGCATTAGTAAATTTGAATGACATTTAAGTCTCACAAACGTTCTTACCAGCCTGTCACTGCCCACTCATCCAGCACCTTAGAATTTGTGAGTGATTTTAGTCATTGATTACTAAGTGTTTGGAAGCCTAATGCAAATGTATCCCAGCGTCTTTATTGAGTCCATGTTACCACTCAAGTCAATCACCGCTCTTTTGTTTAAAAAGGAAGAAATGGTGCTCAGATTTAAGAGAACCAAGACGTCGACACTCACAATTAATTATACATAAAGGAGAGGGCACTGTGAAAAATGACACATGTTAAATACTTCAGATCGGCACCGGTTCGTAAGTTAAGAGAAAACATAATGGTTACGTAGTTTTTTATTTTTTATATATAAGCTGTGCAGGACATTCATGCACCACCGCCAGTAGTTCCTTATTTAACAATTTGATTAAATGCTTTAATCAATCACAATCCCAGCCTGTTTATTAATCACTTTATCAAGCAGTTGATGCATTGCTGCTTTTAATGGACTCCATTTATTTTGATTTCTCCTCTCTTCATCTTATCGAAAGGGCTCTCCCAATCTGGACAGATAAAAAGGGGAATGCGAGACCGGCTGGCTGTAGTGGTGAGAGCCCATCCCTTAACTTCATTACAATCACTCTGCTTAGACTTAACCAATTTATTAGTGGCAATATGTGCCCTGAGCGATGGCTAGGTAAACCACATAGCTTAGCTCAGATAAACAGTCGCCCATTCATTTGTCTCCTCACCCGACACCATGGTGATGTATGATCCTGGTAAGATTAATATCCCCTGGATTTATTCCCTCTTAGTCCCCACAGGCAGCTTTTAATGTTACTCCTCAATGATCTAAGGCTGCATCTCAATCTCTGCGTATGTTTTAGGAAACACAAATAGAAATATACCGGTCTGGATAAATACATTAGCCCGTGGATGCAACACTTCAGGTGTAAATGTTGGCGCTAACAACCATTTACTACGGGGCAGCCAATTCTTACACTTGAACTATGAATGAACATTCTTCCCTCGCATCAAGGGGCTGAAAACAAATGTCTAAAACAGAAGCTTCTCTCACAATTGCATTTCAAGTTTCTGTTGTATTCAATAACACATTAAAGTAGTCATTGAACCTGTCATGTTCTGGTCAGAAATGACCACAATTAGCAAACAATCCATCTCTTTTTAAGCCCCCTCACAGCCAACCCCCGCCATAACCCAGCCTCTGGTTCAGATTCATGCACAGACTCTCTGTCTCATCCATATTTCCCCCTGTCTGCCCTTCAGCTTCTCCTCTTTTCTCCATTGTGCACTAAAAAAGCCATTGTCTGCATCATCCGAAACTCTGCTCGCTGTTACGAGGCAGCAGTGAAAAACACGAGAGTGCACAGGTTTGGAACGCTGAATAGAAAATTGTACTTAAGTGGTCTTCTCTTGCCCATCACCTCTACCCTCTACCCTCCTCCACATGAGAAGGGCTGCTGGGGTGGGCTGCAAGGGGAAGCCAGCAGGGCAATAGCAAACTTGAAAGCAGCCAACATTTGCAGCACTCTTGAAAAACAAGCATTTCACACCTGAAGCCTTTTATGCAGGGCCTCGAGGCATCCCCTTCAAGGCATTTAATTGGCTATTGCTTCAGAGCTCGTTCAACATGCCCATTATGGTGAGGCAACAAACAGCCAAGTATGTCGAATGAAAAGGGTCCTTCTCCCAGATGGGCCTAGTGGCATTAAAAACTGCCTGATCACTTCTTGCTGTTGACTGGCAGGTGTAATTCAGATGTACGCACACGTACAAATGCTTACTGTGAAAAGAGAGACAAAAGGCTGGTCTGCGCCATTTCCTTTACATACAAACCTCAGCAACAAAGTTTACAAGCTGTACATATGTCAAACACTATATCATATAGAGTGAAGCGCACGCAGCACAGCAGCAGCATAACGTCTGAGAGTGAGGTAGCTCTCGGCTCGACTTCGGCATTTCTGATAATCAATGATGACATTTGAACAAGCTGTGAAACATTTTCTTGGTTTTGGTCGACTGGTGAAAACATACGTGAACACACCCTGCAGCATGCCTCCACACAGACACTTTGATCACATACAGTTTTTGAAATGAAGACATTTGTGGCTCTCTCAACATGTATTTCATGCTTTAATCTCAGCCCTGGGACGCAAGGCTCTAGGATATGATGTTCCACTTTCGTTTGGCAGTTCTACCTTAAAGATATGGTCCTTTTCCTTGCTTGTGCCATCTGCCATCTGAAGTTTCACCCATATCAGCCTGAGGCATTGGACTCCTCATTGGCTATGTTTTTGAGGGCACCCTGACTCCCCATGGATGGACAGCCTTGGGGGAACCAGATAAAGTAGGTGTTTAGTCTCTGGGCTGCTGATGAGGAAGGGATTGGCTTTGAGCTGGGTTGGGACTCATGGGAAATCTGGTGTGCAAACTAATTATGTTGTGCTGCCAAACTGCCTGTGATTACAAAATGGAGAGGCGGCGATGGCGGAGCTTAGACTTCATCAATTGCCCTACTATTTCTTTAAAAAAAAAAGGAAACAGCCAAACTAATGAGATTATTTAACGATGTTCTTTTGGTAGAATGATTTGTTGTCTTATTTTTACGTATGCCAATTAAAATAGAAAGATGGGTGGATAATAAATAATCTCATAAAGAAAAATAACACAGAGCAACAACCAAATCCTACAAAAAGTTGGGCCGCTTAAAAAAAGTGAATTCTCAGGATGGTTCAATAACAGCAAATACCTAATTACTTCTTCCATGTTTCCCCACCTGCCTGTCACACATTTAGAGAAAGCCTCTTAAAAACAGGTTAGTTCACAAATTACCTGCTATATTTGTATTAACGCCTCAGCTGGTGGCACAGACAGCCCCTGAAGATACGCAGCAGGCAAATCATTAAAAGGTACAATGGCCTACTAGTTCATTCATCATGGACCAAATCAAATTTCAGGATAAATATCTAAATATCTGTACTTTAGTGTGGGTTAGATGTTTTCCACTTTGCACACTCCTTGATTCCTTCTTGACTAATTGTCCGGTTAGAGGCTTCAAGACATTTGTAGAAAAACTCATCAAAACGATTCAGTGTTGTTGTGAAGCCAAGGACAGACACTGCAGTCATATTGGCATCTAATGCAGCACAACCAATGCTTGTGCTTTTACAGCTCAGTGGGGCTTTATTTAAATAAAAAAGCCACGTGTTGTCAGGTTGTAGGTGGAAGGTTGCAATAAAGCAGCACAAGGCTGCTAACAGGGCAAGATCAATCTTCTATGATGCCGCCGTTATTTTTATTAGATTATGTTTCATTGCATATGAATGTGCTTAGCAGACGTCTCATTGCATTGGGCCTTACATAACTTACAGTCTAGCCTATAACCCGTTTATACAGTGGAGCATGTCACCAAGTCAGATGAGGAACATTTGTCAAGGATTGAAATGACAGCACACAATGAAGCAATATCATCCTTTAGAGTAACTTCACTTATTCTTCCTCCCTCACTCATTCATTCGCTCGCTCTTCCTTTCTGTGTCCGGCGTCTTGTGGGTTAAAAGAAAGGAACTGATTTTATAAAGAAACCGTAGGCATGGTCATGGATCTAATCATCGCGGGGAGATGCAGGTAACATCAGTCAGTGACATGGAGCAACGTGATATCACACATGGAATAGATCACTGTCTGTGTGGTATACATAGCACCACTCTTCCTGAGACCTCATCCTTCAAAGGGGCAAACTGGTTGTGGTTAGGGAACTGAACCTGGGACAAGAGGGCTGCAGGTTCAATATCTCCAGTCAGACACTGAGCAACATACTTAACCTGAGCTGCCTCAATGAACATCCCAACTAATAAATAGATGGCATATAAAATGTCAGCGCAGCGCCGGCACACAGTGGCACTGTAATAAGAACACGGAGCGTTTGCTCAGATGCAGCCCATCACCACATTCACAACCTACCTTTATACACTGGGGGACAGATTTCTTTAAACACCAAACCATACAGGAAGTTTGGCATCTTTGTGTTACTTATTTTGTCATGTTTCATCGACAATCGCTTTTATCCTTTTTATAGTAATTCCGCCTAAATTGTGTTACGTTTGTATTATAATAATCTGTCATATTTTTGGACGCCTGTCTTGTCTTATTCCGTTAAGAATTTTTAATTGCATTCATGTGTTAAAAGTAGCTTTAAAAATAACTTATTTTCTGTTTTTGTTATTATGATGTAAACTACCTGTCTGATAGTTAAACCCCTGAGAAAGGTATAGTGTCTTTTCTGTACCTTGGCTTTCAAGTTTCTGTCCAATGTTCACAGAGCAGGGGAGGAAAATCAATAAACCAACAGGACAGCTAGTCTCAGAGGATTTCACTTTGGATTAAGAATTGAGGGGGAAAAAGGACAAGGCAATACTGAGATTGCATTATGACATTATTACCAAATCCTCATTGATGATGACGTGTAAAAAAATAAAAAGGTAATCCTACAAGTAGTAATTGAAAGCAAATCCAGCAACAGCTTACTGTTCGACGGGGAGTGATAGCCAATGACACGACATTAAGCAACGTGAGACAAGGGGCAGTGGTTTAAGTGATCTGGCAGGCGGTACGATGCCCTCCTGTCAGGATCGATCAGTCCTGCTGAAATTTAGAGCAACACTCTAAATTGGTCTTAATGGTGTGTTTCATCCTCCAGCCTCCTCCACACATTGACTGGAAGCCAGTGTCCTTCATCACACCAGGTTCCTGCCCTCCCTTTCAATCCAGGCATACCACTGATCTCTGCTCTCCGAGGAGAGGGAGCAAACCAGGCCAGGGACACCCATAACACCGAGTGGCTTCCCTTCGATATTCAGGGAGGTTCCTGCTTTAAAGGTTCAAAACACGCCCCAAGCCCTACTGTGTGCCAAGCAATTTTCTGATCTGGTGATAATTCACTTTTTATGTATGTGAATTAGAAAATGGTGTGAGAGAGCATACACATAGTCACTAATATGGTCTAACTGTGTGGTATGGCAGTGGCTTCTGTCTCAATTTTTAAATGGGGCAGACGTATAAAGGGCACAAAAAGAAGGAGGAAAAAAAAAACCTCTGTCCCTCTGCTGGAAAGTAATCTGCTTATATCATTAGACTAAGCTTGCTGAAACAAATTACCAGATGTTGTGTTTCTTTTTCCTGTTGTCTTTTTGTCAGCATTTTAAAAGAGACTCTGCCATTTTTCCCCCTCACTAGCGCCCTCCTCTCAAACACTTCTACACAATAAGGCCATTTGCAAATAACAACAATTGGAAAAAGGACCCCCCCCCCCACACACACACAGACAGACACACTCGCCCACTATCCACAACCCCTATCTGTTCATTCTGCTCATGTTTTCCCCATTTTCGGGCAATCCAGTCATGTAGCGGTTAATAACCTGAACAGAGAAGAAGAAAATACCAGGAAAAAAGAAAAATGAACTGAAGCAATTGAGGTCCCCCACCCGCGGTTGCACTTGCTAGAGATTTTTGAGGGTCCAGTTTAGCTTATCACATTATAACCCATTTAGAGATAAAGACATGTCCCAGTGCTTATTATAACTCTGTAGCCTGCTGAGCATGCAAACACATATTTCAATCCTCTGCTCCTTTTAGATTTTTCTTAGAGCAGATGTAACATTAACTCCAAAGTCAATAGAGAAGAATTAGGCAGTGTGTGCAATGTCCTTGAAACACTTTTAAACTATAATTTTCATGTTTGTGCGTGCAATGATTTATTTTGTCTTGAAATAATAACAAAAGAATAGCATTTTTTTAATAATTACTAAAATATAAATAATAAACATCTTCAAATACTTAAAATGTTTGAAATACTAATTGAAAGACCAGAGAGAAATATTTGACAGAATTTTCTAGAAATTCAGGACTTAAGAAACATTATTATTATTATTATAACGTTATTATTATGATTATAATTATTATCACTAGGCTGACATTTAACTTACAATATTCCTTATGTATTTGTACAGCTTGAAGTCTTGTCAGCATGACATAATTGAACTGCAGTACATTGTGTGTATGTTTACAATTTAGAAACTGAATGCAGGCCTGTCATTTACACCAAACCAGTCCCTTTTCAGTGTGGTGCCAACGCTGCTAAATTGGAGAATTCAGTCTTGACAATAAAACCAGGCCTTAGATTGTGTGGGACTTGTAAAGAAAACGATGCGCAACAAAGCAAAAATACCGTCTGGCTCTGGCCCTGACCTTATTTTCTTGACACAAAAAAAAAAGAATACATAAACAGATATACACTTTAATATCGCTGCTTGTGTATTTACCACTTATCAACAGCCTGGCAGCAATTGTGATTCATAGCAGTCATTTAAGTGATAATGCACTCATTCACTACACTAACAAACGCATACCTCCTGGTTATCTGAGTGTCAGCGTCGTTGCAATGCTAGTCGCCAAACAGGAGGCAGAAAACTCAAGATGGTGCTGAATGATAAATTGACAGGTTAATTTTCGGATGGATAATGAGAGTAAGACCCTGAGAGATGGTTGAGAGAAGTCTCTGGCCCTTTGCTCTACCTTGGATGCAGTGCCATCTATCTATTACTGGTAGAACCGCAACTAGGAGCAGGTTCACTCAGGCCCTGCTAAATATCTCAACCATCTAGATTAAATGAGGGTCCAAGTTTTATATCAGCATTTCCTTGTTATTCTTCCTCTGCACACATTAGCTTTAGCTTCACAGGAAATTAGACCACACACAGTTTGCACAACGGCTTATTCTTGACTACTACCATGCTATGATGTATAAGACTAAACGGAACATTTTTACATCTGGCTCACAATGAAAATAAGCAGTCATGTGAAAATTAAACTGTATATTTTCTCCTGCTAATTTAATTCTTAATAATAATTTTGAAGATGACAATCACATGATTTTAACAGGCGGTGCAGTCGTCCATATATTCCCAGTTGATCATTGGGTTTTCCTTGGCACATACAGTATGTGACAACAACATTAGATTGGGATTTTGCGGGATATTGTCATTTCGTGTGATTGCAATTAGCAAAACTGCAAGTGAATGGTTTCAAAAATCCGACTGTGGAGCTTAATTAGAGGGCAAATTATTAGAATGGAAGAGAAGGTTTAACTAGAGGTTAGAAAGGTTTCTATATCTTACACACATTGCTACTGCTTGTCACTGCAATGTGCCAAGTCTGCAAGCACTCTAATTAAGTCTCCACCACAGTTACTCTATAGATATCCCCCATAAATCAGCATACAATGTAATGCTAATCAAATGCCACTATTTTACGTTCAGACCTACCGCCATTATTTCTGCCCAGCCTGTCTACTTTTCCTATTAGTGAATTTGTATGCATCGTATTTTTTATACCGTAAAGTTGTGTGAAAGAATAATTTGCCAACGCACCAGAAAAACGACAACAAAACAACCAGCATGTCATTTTCTGAATATGACCACATTTAAATAAAAACTGCAGAAAAAAAAAATAAAAATCACAAAAGCAGTTTAGTTACCTTCTGATAAATTGTCACTATGGTGACTGAAAGCAATTATTTTCTATATTGTGGTACAACAGGACAGAAAGATGACCCAATTTAATTTTTTTTCATTGGCTCTTGTTTGTACTGGGGCTTCAAGAGACCCTGGTCTCTTTTGGATATGCCTCGATTGAATTTTTTGGCAAGCTATTCTCTTTGCCGTCTCCCAGTAGTGAAGCAGTTGGATGGGAAAACATTTTAAAACGTATTATTTATCTAACAATTAATCTGAAAACATAATAACTCTTTTATACCAAATTTGACAAAGGGCAGAATTTATTTATTTATTAACTCATTTTATGAGAGAACACACACAATACACAATAAAACTTTTTGTCAAAATGTGAGGTTTTACAGAAATAGGATTTATATTCGCTCAAATATGAGAGGATGAGCAATTTACATGTAGAGCGATAAAGTCTGACGCTCTGCGCAAGTGCTGCAGTGAAGCAGCCGCTGTGTTTAGTACAAAGTTTAATGATACTGTATGATCACGACAAGAAAGTGTTGGTATGGCAAACGACAAAACTCCCTAAAATAGAATATAATAGAATAAAATATTGACAGAAATGAAAACATTACATTTCCTCCCTATAAAAAACATTGACTTAATAGTACATGCTTATAATCAATTACCCTGTAGAATTTTCTACAAAACAGAAGATCATATTTTTGATCTAGAAGAACAGTGAAAACTGTTAATAAATAATGATTCTACTCAATTAACTGCAGAACAATTTTAATACATCTAAAAGACTGTTCCAGGATCGTTTTGATCGTTGTGTACAGCTTGTGTTCAGAAGAATCGTCGCCACTATTGCTGTATATGCTGTTGATTACAAATAACCACACGGTCACAACCAGGGGTGCCTCACTCCTCCCATTCATTTGAACAGTGTTCTGGGCTCTGACAGACATCACGAGAACGAAAGGAAGGGTGCAGAGGACAAATCTTGGGGGATTCACCCCATCTGAGGCTCCAAAGCACCCAACAGCTTGATCCCGTGTCACTCTGAGGGCATGGCTTGGCTCTCCCTTGATTTGCCTTTGAAATCTAAACGTTTAATTGTGGTCAATGAAAAAGGGTTCAGGCAAATGAATGGTTGAAGAATATGAGCGGAGGGAGGGGCTATTTCGGAGTGTCAGGCTGTAAAATTAGTATACATAAAAAGCACAAGGTTGAAAAAGAAAAAAAAAAAAATCAAGAGGGAATAATGAAATTAGGGATGGGGCAAGAGAGAAAGAGAAAGCCAGGGCTGCAGAACTTGAAGCACTGACCCCTATCGTCCATGGTGAAAAGCAAGAGATTAGAAAGTGTTTCATGCTAATTTCCATGGAGATTTCTGTAATTTCTCAAAAATTACTTCTTCCCGCTTTGATTTGTCCATACTCTCCGGCCCCCTGCTAGTGTTGTCGGGGTGGTCTGCTCTATCATGCCTCGGCTCTTGTGGGCCCCACGATGGCCCCTCGCTGCGGCCAGCCGTCGTGAGATTACTGAAGCGGCGCTGACGTCTCTATCAGCTCGCGCCACCACCGTGCCCTCTCCCAACCCCCCACCATCACCCGATCCTTTTCCCTAGGCCTAGTTTCCTCTCTGCCCACCCACCACCAATCCACCCTCAGTGCAAACTCTCACAGATCTGTCAGATGATGGCTTCATTGGTACGCGCCGCTCCCTGCAAACTCATACCAGTCTTTTTAGACTCCCTCATCCCATCCTCTCATCCCTCGTAGAAACCTGCACCACAAGAAAAATCTCTGCACCCCCCCACCCCCCATTGTACACAGTTTCACCTTTTGCTATCCCTCAGCCTTCTCTCTCGCTGCCTCATCCTGGTTTGTGCTTCTGCCTGCCACATCAAAGGAGAACCAGGGGTCACGGAGCCACAGGCATGGAATATAAATGCAGCCAACTGCGTGGCAGTATGGGAAATCAATCCTCTAAAGATAGCTCCATACACTTCATGAACCCATCATCAGCCTCTGATACGTATAGTAGCATATAGGATTCTTTTGCTGCCTTTTATGCATTTTGTAGTGCATAGGACTGTGCGTCTAGTCTGAAAACGTATGCTGTGCCGCTCTTTTTTTTTAACCCACATACACTGATGACGAGTTCATGTGAAAACAAATTCTTGTTATCAAGTTAAAAACATTTATCCAAACAAAGACTGAATCCAACTTTTAAGGACTTGTTCTGTGTACGCAAAAAAAAAAAAAAAAAAAAGAAGTCTGAGAAGGAGAACGACACTGCAGCGGAAATATGTAAACAACTTTTGTGGGAGGCCCCGAGCTTGTGATTTATACCAGCATACACAGGTGATGCTTCCTGCAATAAATTTGCTCGACTCCGTCTTAAGCACCTGTGAAGCAACCACCTACTAGACGACCCTGGTAGGTGGTTGCGAGAAATATCTGGCCGAATGATAAGAAACAGACATGACACAGAGCAGCGGTAAAGTCATTGTTATGAAGTCTGCAAGTCTTGAGGGATGAATGGGAAACTAGCGTGATTGCCAGACACTGAGGTCTGCGGCGGGAGTCGAAGGCTCCGCGTGTGGGGGGCGACTGTCTCTGGTTGCTTAGCATTAGTATTAGATAAACACTCTGTCGGAAGATGTCAACGTCTCCATTAATGCCAGAGCTGCCACACAGGCTGCGCTTGAGTGACACAGTGTTTTGTGGTGTGTGACAGGGGTTGTAAATGCTAACTCTCGCCTGGTGGAGCTCAGCCCTTGTGGCACTACACTCTGACACCATGGCGATAATACATAGTGTACTCGTCTAGTCATAGTGTAAACGACGAGATATTTACTGCACTACCGTCATAAGTTATTTTATTCACACTCATAAATTCTGAAAAAAAAAAAAAACTCAATCGTGTCTTCGTGCTTTGTTTTAAGCGACAGAGTGTGAGTAGAGGAGACACAGCTTTTAAAGATCATTGCTCACTTATCACTCTGTACCAACCCCGAGCAGATTAGTCTCATATGAAAGTGTGGCTACCCCACAAGGCTTTTCCATAGTTATTGCAAACCACGATATGAAAGCTGTGTGTTCAGCAGCAGCCTAATGCACTTAAGGCCTGCCACAAGTACACATATCCAGCCACACATCGAGCAGGATATGGGTTTTTCCATGCTTTCTCGAAGTGGACCAAGGGGGTTTCCTGTCAGTAATTATACAGAGGGTTCCAGTCAAAAATATTCATTGGCTGAAAATCGAGGAAATTCAAGAGCAGTATCGATATTTTTATCACTGGATAGAGGGTAATTTCTAAAAAATCACAGAAAAATTAAGACTTTAATTATCTTAAGGGGCCATTAATGTTAAAGTTTAAAGTTCATCATTTGTTTTCCTAGACCAGTTTTTTTCAACATCATAACTACACTAGACTGTGTTAAATAAAAAAAATGGTAGCAGAAGAATATGAGCCAAACTCGAGCTGGATATAAAGTTCATAGAATATTTCATCTTTTCCTCCACCACATTTTGCAGTCGGAAAGGTTGAAAATGTACAGTCTGAGAAAAGAGCGTGGAGAATTAAACTGCCCTGAGCTCAATACTACTGCTATCTTGGAGCTGCTGAGTTGTTCTGTAGGCTGGAGGGCTGGACAGTGTAGTGTACTCTTCCCCCTAATGCCCTGTCCATTGATCTTTCCCGTAACTACAGCTCCCCACAGAAACCCACACAATCTGTGCAGAGGAGTGCTCCTAGGCACCCCCCACTTCAAAGGTGCATATTTACTCTTAGAAATTTAGAGAAAGTGCAGCTGTGGATGCATCCTCCAACCTCAATCAATGATAGGGCTGGTCCTCCTGACCCCCCCTGCTGGCTAATAAAGTGCTTCTTAGGCTTGGTGGTTTCCCTGGAAGCCTTGTGGGGTTGGTTCAAACTAGCACTTAGGTTTGTTTCCATTGTCTCTTCTCGAAAATTGATTTTTAGAGAAATACTTATCTTGTTGCTCAACAAAGTTCCAGAGAGAATTTCTGCAGACTGTTTTATTTTGTCCCCAACTTTTCAATATGTGCCACTTACTGTGTCGCACAGCTGCATGATGCTCTGGAGGCAAAGTTTTATCTTAGTTAAAAAATTTACACTAACTATATTCTCAATCTGGGGGATTAAATACCTCAATGCGAGTGCTTTTAACTGTCCTGGCAGACTGAAGGAGAAACAAATACATTTTGATACTGTTCTTTCAATCTTCAGTGTGCATCTGTAACACTCTCTGAATAAAATATCTTCATTTTCAAGTTACAAAAAAACATGCGACAATGTCTTTAATTACCATCTTACAAATAGTCTATATGGATTAAGTCTACTTAACATGTCCTGTTTTCCTGTCATTGACAAAAATATGTCATGCTGGGATGCACATTATCATAATTGTCATTCCCAATCTTCAAAAACAAATGTGTATTATGACAGTAGCTAAAATAGGCCTTCTGCTGAAAATCAGACAATCAAAATCTTTTGTAATTAAGCACAGCGATATTCTAATTACCGATGATTCAAGCTACTCAAGGCAGCTTTCTGTCCCCCCTCTGCAACAATTAGAAAAATATATGTCAGCTGTGATTTTTCCTTTATTTCACTTAAATGTGAGCCTCCAAAGTGGCACAGTGGGGGATTTATTCAAAAACAATGACATTTATAACTCTTCTCTCGAAGAACCGCAGTCATTCTCCGCTCAGCGGGAAAGCCTTCGTTTTAGGTGACTGGAGTAAAGGTCCAAAGTGATTTGCATATCTGCACAACACCAAGAAACTTTAAAGTAGAAAGTAGCATTCATTGTGCACAAATGGTAATTGTTACAGTAAATCTGTCAAACCTCTGGCCTGAGTGCTTTTTCTTACGGTTTCTTGCCTCAGTGGTTGAACATGGATGTACTCAAGTCTGTTCGATAAGACACGAGTATCCAGAAAACCAGTGAGTTTGCGACACGGTCTGACATTCTTCATTTGATCATCACTCTGTGGGCGAGTGCCTGCCCAGCACCAACATTTCCCTTATCGTGTTGATTGCATTCTTCAAGTCTGCCACAATAGTGTGAGCTCTGACAAGAGAGGAAAAACAATGTTTCGATGTCATTAATCCTAACTTGTTTGGACTCCTCACGCTGCCTCCACCACACACCTCTTTTCTCCCTTTTCCCTCGCTCAGCACATACTATTGCTGTCGCTCTCTCTGCCTCGCTAACATGTTGACAGCAGTTTGTTAGTAGGTATCAGTTTTCAGTGAGCAGCCTGCGAGGGAGAGAGGGATGTGGTAATCATCTCTATCTCCGGCTGCTTGGCAGCATTCCCTTCGGCATGCTGGCAGACACTTGCCATTGAGCGGCTGTCAGGCAGAAAGGGTGTGGGATGTGGGCTCGAGCTACACAGGTCACGGTCATTTCTTTCCAAAAGCCACTGAAGCTAAAACCTTAAGTGGCATTTGAGCTACCTGCACTGTCAGCTCTGACACTCACAACACTAACAAGGAGACCACCGGTAGAGAGTCAAACTCGATTATGCCTCCCTAGTGGATTTGCTTAATATAGCTTAGCTCCTGCCAGGCTTGTTTTTCTAACAGAAAGCACCTGCTTTTAACATATTGAGGCATGTTCTGCAGACATGGGAAGTAAAATGTAGTTTTAAATTTAGGATGAATTTAAAAATATAGCAAACACACACACACACACACATACATATATATATATACACACACACACACACACACACACACACAGAGCATATTAGGTAAAAGTGTGATGCAAAATACCAGAATCCCTGAGTGTATTTACTGACAGTCAAGGCCGTAATTGTTAGTGAGGGCATGGTTCATATTTTATTGTAAATTTTAGGAGTAATTTGGTTTGTACATTTTTGTTTGTTATTAATAAAGTTCTATTAATATGAAGAAAACGCACTATATAATGAGACATGCTGATTCCATCAACACCAGTAAATCTATTTCAATTGCACTTCACAAATTATTGTTGTTTCTAAAACACGTACTTTGGGTACCACCGTTTTTCTTACGCTGCGGAGCCCCAGTCATGCTCTTCATCATCACGGTTACTCTTCATTAATTTATTGCCGTCTTCAGTTCCCAGACCAGAGGTCTGTGGTTTATGTTGTGTTGTGCTGAATTATTTGGAAACTAATCAACAAAAAGAACCAAGTTGCATAGAAAGGTTAAAACTTTAAACAAAACTGCACAGAGAAGTAGTCTGACTTCCATGGCTGCAAACCGAATTGTGCTTGATAAGTTGCAGGCTCTCACAACCTGGACCTGTGATCTTTAGAGTGATACCCTCAAGTTCACAGCAACAAATACACTCAATCACTCAGGGAGATCCTAAGTCTCTCTGTTGGCCAATTACTGCTTTTTATAAGCCTGGGGCACCCAGGAAACTTTGACTCCTGGAAATAAAGACCAATCTGAGAGAGAAACATTACAGCTATTAAAATCTTTATAATTCTGTAAATCACAAGTGATTTGTTTTGCCCCATGGCTTGTTACAATACATCCTTGCTGCTATTGCAGAGGGCACGGGGTGACCGCAATTGAGGAGAGCAAGCTTATTTTTACAGCTAGGCTTGGAAAACGGGATGCCTTTTTTGTTCTTCTTTTTGAATGTGCAAGGCAAAGATCTCCTCTGTGTCATAATTGCCTCAAGTTAGAGAGTAAAGGCTCAGGACTCCTGATGTTAGTGTGGGCCTTTCATCGGAGGGGGGGCGAAGTCAGAGCTGCTTTAAAAGATCAGGCACTCTGGAGGATCAGACTCTGTTTTTATTTATGTAATAATGTTGTTTTTTTTTAAGATAGAAAAAATAATGATCGCTCATGCATGAGGTTTGTCTGACTGCTGCTGTCACAGCTTTTGGCTTCGCTGTTTTTGTTGATGGGTTACGGACCCATTATTCAAAGCAGATTTACATTTTTCCCAATTATTTAATTTTTGAACTTCAATATTAAGTATGCTATACTGATTAATTTTGAGGATGGATTCTGAAATTAGCCTGCTTATTCAAACAAAGTGGAAGCCAAAAGTGGTAGAGAGGATCATGCAATTATGAGTAAAATCACTCCAATTAAACATTGCCATGTTAACTTTTAGAGAGCACACACTCCACATAATATAATTACAAATTGGAATGAAAAATGGAAAAGAAAACACCAACATTATGGAATGAAGCATTTACAGTTGATGGATTCTCAAAAAGCTCTTCTCTCCTCTGGTGCTCAGGGTTAAGAATGGCACTCTTCTGCTGCTGCAGCTCTCCCTCCCAAACGCTCCGCTCCCCATTCAGCAGGATAAGGCCCTCTGGTATCAGACAAGGGCCCTGACTGAGGATTCTTTGATACTCCAGCCTCTAATCACCAGAGTATCCTTACAGCGCCGAGCTGATGGACGAACGGGTCATAAGAAGGATGTCCCGACCATAAATCAGACTCCAGGGGTGACAGCGCACAAAATAGGTGAATTGTCCTTGGGTTCACGATGCTGACGGCGTCCCTTGTGTCCCAGAATCACACCACCCTTTTTATTATTTGGGAGCGAGTCAAACGGATGCCCCACCAGGCATTCTGCCCTCCCCCTTGTGTTTCTGCCCTAGTATTCGAGCCTGGACCTTGCTATGAACTGTTTCCAGAGTCAGTTACTGGTGTAATTGAAAGTGCTTTGTCATCGCTTTCAGCCAAACACTGATGGATGTGAAGTTGAATGAGGTTTGGGTTTTAGTTATACGAGTGAGTCTGTGTGAGATTTATCACCAGAGGCTTAAGAGGCAACAAGGGACCATTAAAGCACCACCACCGTCTACATCACAGTGAAGCGTTCATTATTACTCATTAAAAAAAAAAAAGAATGTCAAGTTTCCCTTGTGAAGAAAATGTATAAACACGTTTTTGAAAATGAAAAATGGTAGTTATCCCCTATTACACAATGAACTGTACCTATTAAACATGGATTTTAATAAATCACAGAAAAAATAAAAAGTAAACTGGTCTAAAATCATGAAGCAAGTTTGACAGACTACATAGTTATGTAGATTTGAAAGTTTCACCAATATTCAAAAACCCCAACTTTCATGTGTGCTAATCTTCATCCTTTTCAGTTTTACACTTTCAAAGCCCACTGTTAAACTGAATAATACATGTTCTGTTAATTGGGGGTGTTTTGTGTTAAGCATATACGCTTAATGTATATCAAGTCAAAGCACCACCGGTGGTTCTCATTATCTTTTCATAAACACTGCGGTCTATGGAAAACCACATGAAACCATTTAATTTCAGTTCTGAATCGACATCCACATGCAAAGCGTGGGAGGTGTGCTAGTTCTCATTGTCTCCCACTTATTATAGGCTGCCCCCAGCTGCCTGGGCTGTGAGGGCCTGGATCCTGGCGCCCGTCCAGCTCGGCTCTGATCTGGGCCTCTATGTGATTTGTGGAGTATGGAGCTTTGCTGGGCTGCTGTCCTAGAGCCATGTTGGAATGCAAGTGCAGTGGTGGAGGTGCAGAGGGAAGTGACCTCACTGTGTGATGCGAGCAAGAGTACGGGGCAAGAGTTACACACTGAGGTTGGCTGGATTATAAATAAAGTAGCATGTGGTTTCTATGCTGCTGCCGTGAAATAAGAAAAGGTGAACGCCAGCGCTCACAGCACAGTTGTAAATGGTGCCCTATGCAAGCACTGGCTCAAGGCTGCCAAGATATCACGGCCAAATAAAGTAGATCTAATAGAACTGAAAAAAGCTTATACTGTGTGTGTTTTAAAGACTCTGTTTTTGCACTGTGTATTCACGGGTTTTATGAAGTTGCTATATTATTGATTGTGCTTAATGATGCCTATTATTAACAAACAATGGTCCCTTTTTCTGGGGTTAGTCTGGGGGGTCTGGGGCACAGGGACTACGAGTTCTAACGAGTCAGTCATGGTGCCTGCATACTGAGGCACAGCTGTGACTGACCTGTCTGATGCCGTGCTGCGGTTCAGAGGAGCAGCAAGGACCAAGACCCTGCCAGAGGCACAAATACCTGCGAGGTGAGACTGAGGCAACTTTACCAGGAAGCACAGTGTCCAGGTTTTACCTACAGTAAATAAAGCATCAAGGTGTGAAGGCACTTCCCAGATGGAATAATACGTGCATCGTTCCGCAGGGCTGCTGTTCTTATGCTTTTGTTTTTGTGTTGGCATCATTTGTATACGTTTATCAGCAGCAGACGACTCATGTTTCAGTTAATGTACTTTGTTCCTCACAGGTTACTTTAAACTTTCCCAACATTTCACTGTGCCAAGTTAAAATTTGTAACTTTCTACGTTAAGCGTTTTATTGCGCCAAGTGTGGTTAAATCTCTCGTTTTTGCTTATGTGACAAAGTGGTAAGCGACCATTAACGCAGATGGCTGGGTAAGGGTCTGCTAACAAAGAATTGGTTAACTACAATTCCCATTGCCCAGCTGTTATTTGGGCTGTTTACCAGAAATAAAAGAAGGGGCGTAGAGAAAGGATCCAGATGCTTTGAGCGCGGCAGAAAGGCAATCTGTCATTGTTCTCAACTAACACTGATGGATGCTGTTGTGAATGGAGATTGGTTTTAGTTAAACATGTCAAAGTGAGGGATGACACGCCATTGGTCACAAAGGTCTGAAGGTCCAGCAACGCCTCAGCAGTTGCTTTTTCTTCCAGCCAACACAACCTCTTGTCTATGTATCAGCTGCCAATAAAGGGAAGAAGTTGTTCAAGCAGGCTTTCAGGTTTGTTTGTTTTGCTGTGTCCTAGTAGACGTTGGGAAATGGTAAAACGAACAAACCTTCCACACAGGCTTTGCCAAAATGGCAGCCAGTATGATAAAAGCATGATCTACTTTATTTCCACTCTCCGTTTTTTAAAATCTTTAGAGAGGAGATGTAATACTACTGGAGCCAACAAGACTTATATCAGATGGATAAGAAACTCAGTCCAAGTAGTTGAGTTTAAGAAAGTCTACAAAGCTCCAATGATCACTGCGACTACATTCAGACATTCTAACCTCTGAATGTCTCACAAAGTAACTACAGCCAAACGAGTCTACAAATGTATGCGCGGTTCTCCCAGGACACGTACAGACTTCTCTGCTTACAGTATGTAATGAGCCATATACTGCACAGTTCCCTGGCAGAAGACCAAGCCAAAATGTTGAACAGCAGGTAAAAACAGTGTCATGAAGAAGTCATGTATTGGGATATAAACATTTTAAAGACATGACACACATGAGGTTATGGCTCGGTTTTGGATAGACGCATGGGAACAAAAATCCAGTCCTAACCAGACTTCAGTGTGATGTCAGATTGTGAATGGTCCAGTAAACTATGCTTTTCACTGACCCAAAAATAACCAAGGTTGATGTATAAGGCATACGGGCTCCTCTTCCAGCTGCAGAAAATCACACATGTTGCCAGTAAAGGATGACATCACCGATCTGGAAAGAACAAGACGGGCCTGTCTTTTGACTGAAGTAAAGGCTCTTGGCCCCAAAAGTGATCTAGTTTCCCAGATGTGAGGGGCTCTCCGTAGAACACCGCTGAGGAGCAGTTTAAGTAAAGACTACTGCAAAACTCATCATTCATTGTCAAATATGGCTGAGATAAAAACCCACCCTGAGACGTACTGTACAGCGCTTTCATCTTCTATCCTTGACCATTTACTTTTCCCTGCATAACACAGCCATTCACAGGCTCACACAAGACAGGACAGATGTTAAGATTTCAGGGTTTTCATTTACGAACCCGTCAGCAGACGTCCCTCACTCACACTCACTCCCACCAACACAGAGAGACAACACACAGGTGCTCTGTGGTAAGAGCTCTTAGAACGTAACATCAAAAACTAAAGAACAGCCAAGGAAGCGAACATCTGTAAACAGTACGCGTCCTTTAGATTTATGCTGAAATATAGTTAGTCAGTACAGGGCGGTGAAGTGTTTAAAGCTCATAGTTCAGACTTTTCCACACATACTATTTACTCTTTAAATGTTTAATTATTGTAAGTTTAAAAGCTCAAAACATTCTGAAAATTGTATTGCAACTGAATTTTTATGGGAAAAAAACAGTAAATTATTCATAAGAGTTTTAAAAAATAACAAATTTTTAGAAATATTAAAAATTCAAAAATATACATATTTGTAGCAATATTGACAAACCACAGCTCATATCTAACAATAACCAATTACATTGAATCAGAGCTCCAGCAGTTCACTGAGCCCTGGAACTAACTGTGAAGCTGATTCGAAGCTATTAAGAGAACAACATTAACAACACAGACACACAATGTTTAACAGTGATAGTCACATGTTCACTGTCAGCTAAGTGTTGATACTTAACAATTAACAGCTAACTGACCTGGAGTCCACTCACAAACTAGAGTTCACAAGTAATGACGTACACTGGATCTGAATAAATGTCAGCCAAAATGGGGAAAACATTTTATTTACATTCCCATGTCTCAAAACATTCACTTTGCAAGTCAACAGAGCCTAAACGTGAAACGCGGTCCAGTCAGATCACAGAGCAACAACACTAGATGAAGGTGAACTGTGTGGTTTAGTGCTGCCCTGCTGGAGGGAGCATCTAGGGTTGAGCTGTAATAACTTCAGTCAACAGTATTAAGCAATGTTTGAGATAAGCGTGCACCCTACTGAGCTCTACCTCCGCCTATTTGGGAAAGGTTTGAGGTTAAATAAGTCATAATTAGCAGAGGAGTCATTAGGAATAATTCACTATATTTCAAGAAGAGCAGAGTTAGTTTGATGGTTATGTTTTACAAAAGGGTGAAAATCAGTAGTACTGGTGCCTTTACAGGAAGCCCACATCCTGGGTCTGACATTCCCACTGGATTACTTCCAACAGGGAGAAAACAGCATAAGCAGAGCAAGCAGCTAAAAACAGGTCCTCTGTATTTACTAGCAATCGACTCTGTGGGACTGGGACAGGAATTTTGATGGGTAATGAGATTTTATTATATTGAATTTGCAGAACACACATACACTCCTGACAAGTCTTGAAGATAACCTTGCAGCACAGACAGATTTGGATACCCTACACAGAAACAATAATTACTACTGCAGATGGACAACGAGCAGAGCCAGATGCCAAAACACGTGACTAAGCCAGAGTTACCACACCAAGACAAAACCCTCAGTCACCAGCTTGGTGTCCAAGCCTTTAACTGGCTATGTACCAATAACATCTATCTGCACACTGTTGAGTCCAGCCCAATGGCTTCACTACTAATAATCAGTTCCCACAACATACATGAACTAGTCTGCTTCAGTGCGTCTCATGAAAGCACGAATTACGTCCTCAGTAGAGAAATGGCCTATTCAACAATACCACACTACCTCTTTCAATTAATATATTAAAGGACAATGTTCCATTTTGCTTGCGACACAAGCCTCAGTTATGGTTTACCAACAATTGTAGGACTAGAATTTCACATCCTAATTTCTATTTACCCAACAATTTATAATTAGCTATTTATATCCCGGGATCCAAATATACTTCATGTTGCTTTTTTTTGGTCACAGTCTGGGTTCTAACTGAACAGTGAGGCAGAATGTCAGATCTGCATGTTTTTTATTTTGATGCTGCTTTTAGTTCTCTAATGTGAATCCATGTGGCCAGACTGCTCACAGACTTGGCCGCTGGCTGCAGCCAATTGTATGAGTTAGGCAGCAGAACACAAGGGGGGGGGGGGGCAGTGGATGAGTTCTAGCAGTTAGCCCTGAGACAGGAAGACTCTAGAGGAAACACCAGAAAGCCATTAACTAACCACAGTGTTGTGGTGATCTATTTGCTGGAATGGGCTACAGACAGCTAATGAACAAGTCTCAACCCCCGCATTCAATCCACCACCCATCACACACACACACACACACACACACACACACACACACACACCACATATATACACACTAAGAAGACACACACAGCGAGAAGCAATGCTGAAAGAGCTCTTGCTTGTACAAAACAGCATGACAGATCAATGCCTGATGCCTAAATCAAGGCAAAAGGTTATTCTCCGTCTCACCGGGATTCCACTCACTATCCCTCTATATCTAAGACACTCCCATTCCCATTTTAAACCAAACAAGTCCGCCCCCCCAAACAACACGCACACACATCTCCTAATTAAGAGCGAGGCGGAGGGGCTTTTTTGTGTCTGTGGTTATGCTTGCAATGTTAGTGTCTGGACTGTGAAAACAGATCTGATGGACTGGTGCCCTCAGCTCTCCCTGATCAGGCTCCAGCAGGTATCCCCCATGATTGACAGCCCACAGGTCAGCGGCCCATCTCTCAGTCTGTTAGAGGGTGGGCGGCAAAGAGATTTGGAATGCCTGGGACCCTGATTGCTTTATTGCTCGCCTGTCAGAACCATTGTACAGCTCTGTATTATTAGGGCTCGCCATCTCTCACCGTCTGGAAGGTGTCGCGTCTCAGCTCTGCATAAAGAATCACCACCCCATTCAAAACCCTCTCTTTCTTTTTGGCTAAAAGAAAGAAAGCACAGATTTTTCCACAGAATTTTCTGTATTAGTTTGTCAGATAATGCAACACAAGCGTCTCCAGGGAATGGTTTGGATGGCGTTGCTTTACACTCCAATGAAGAAAATTCGAGATCCCACTTGGCAATAATTTATCACAGTGCTACCAACAATAGTCTATAACATTATGCAGGAATTACTCTGATGTTCATGATTATGTATCTAATCACATTGATTTTCTACTACGAGGTGTGAACACCTGGACCACAAGCGGATTTATTTTATCACGTCGTTTTTCTGACGTTTGCGTTCATGTAACAAGCTTAAATATAATTTTGTACTTGTAATTTTTCTGATTAATTTAAACCTGCATAAAAAAGCACATAATTCTAAATGATGTATTCTAAAAACTTGCTATTTAAAGTAACACATCCCTAATTTCTAATACATTTCTCAAATTGTGAATTATTACTCAAATACTTCATTCCACCATTAAGATCTTGGATACTGGGTTTTGGATTGAACAAAGATAAACACACAAAAATAATGTGTAAAATCGGTGTTAGTTTCCGCTTCATTATTAATCAGAAAGCATCAGTTTAGCTCGTCTATTCTCTATAAACACAAAAGGTAAACACGTTTGAACAATTGAACACGTTTTTTTTAACTAAAAACGTTTCAGGCTAAGGAACAGTTGGGACAAGTAGAGACTTACTCTATTGTTATGGAATTTTAATTCTAAGTCAGAAGTACAAGAACCAACCCTATAACACTGACGTCTAATTATGCTAATTTCCTTTTACCCTTTGTTTCCTCAGCCAGATGTTTCAATTTGACCTGGATTTGAAGCACAAAAGTCCAGTATAGTCTAAAATCCTCCACATTATGTTGACATCAAAGGCAAAGAAAATTTCTGAATATCAAATGAGCTATTGTTGCAAAAAATATGTCCTTCACTACTGTTCATTCCCACTGGAACAAAAAAGCTCCTTCAAAAGATTCAATAGCCCAATAAAATGTGTCTACACAAATCCCTAAGCTGATTTTTTTGTGTTACTCTGTAGGCCGAGATGACAGACTGGCAGGTTGTTGAAGGTCATCGGAGCAGTGCCTCCTGGTCCCCTGGAGTCCAGGTGATGGCCAGGCCACATCCCCAAGTGCTCTTGCTGCTCCAGGCCACAGCAGAGACAAGCCCACTGGGGTGCCATGTCGCTGTCTCCATGGAGATGAGGCGACAGGCTGACCGAGGCACAGGCTCACACCTTTATGGTCAGTGACTCAATGTCTCTGAGGAGACTTCTCTGCCTATCAGCAGTTGCACACAACTTGTGCGGGTCTGCACTGCTGCCCCCGACCACCCCACCCCCAGCCCCACCTCCTTGTTGTCTCAAAGCCAGTGCAAGCACAACGCAGGGTCCCCCCGCCCCTCACGCCGCCACCCCCCTTCATCCACAACAGTCCAACCCTCCTTGCCCTGGCAGTGCTACCCTTCTGAGCCTGCTGGGAAAAATGGTGCGATGTTAGATTAGACCTGCAAGTCTGGGCAGGGCCTATGAGGAGATGCAACGCAAAGGGACTGCCCACCCTGTCTGTGGCTTGTGCTCCATTATGGTTTTATCCGAGGGTGTGAAACAATCATTCCCAAATGCTGTCTCCTTTAAAATCCTCTCACAATTGGCTGCACAAGAAAACTGGCTTGACAAGTGTGTTTCAGTATCCCCGCTGATCCATGTTATCACATCTCATTAGAGCGATCATTTTGACGGATAGCTGAATGCATGCTTTCACATGTATATATCACCCACAGGAAGCCTTCTTGATAGTGATCATACTGACTCTTTTAAGCATTAATGTTCATCACTGAGCATGTGTGTCCAAATCTTAGAAATGAATGATAACCTCTTCATCACTCTACCCCTTGAGTGTTCTTCCTGGAAGCCATATTGATTTTGTTAGTCTGAGAGTCCTTGCATTGCTTGGCCTTTACCTCAGGGACAAATCTAATTGTTTATCTCTGGACAGACTTCTGCCTTTACTCCCTTCTGTCTCATTATGTGCCAAGATTTGTCAAGTCAAGTCTCTCCACACTCTGAAATCTCGCTTTACAACATGTCGTTCGGCAGAACACTACAGATGGCTTACTTATCAACAGACCCTCCCACATGGAATGCTACAAACATGACAGCACAACACACTTGCAAAAATATACACAAAGCGACATACAATGTAATCACACTCCGGAGACACGATTACACATACTGACACATAAAACATGAGTCACTTTTTTTCAGAAACAGTGATTTCTGACAGCTTTGCATAAGCTTTATGGAGAAACTTGAATATCTCAGATACAGTAAACAGTACAATGCACAACACTATTGCTATAGTACTACTGTCCTCCATTGAGACAATGTTGAAAACACTGAATTTGTCCACTGGATGAATGATCAGAATGAGTAGTGATTTTCAATTTACACTACTTAGAGTAGATATTAGAAATATGTGTAGTTATTTGGAATAGAATCGAGGAATCAAATCACCTAAACACACAAACATGTATAAAACTATGAAGTAACTGAACAACATGGGATTGTTTGCATATGTATATATCAGAAACTTTTCTAAACACAGTGTATGCAGGGATTAACCAACATGTGTCCAAAGTTTCAAAATCATTCGATGCCGAGTAGCATGAATCAAATCACATTATTATTTGTTCTAAAAATGTTTGGTCCCATTTCACTTTCTTGTCAACTTGCCTGCAGTAACGTGTTCATGATAAATGGTCACACAAGCAAACAATACAAATATTAACTTAGTAGTCGTCCAAGTTAATCTTGTAAAACCTTTCCTTCACACCAGCCCTCCAAACACTTTCAGGCCATTGGAAGCCCTTGGTAAGGTTTCATCAGTGAGTTAACTCCAACGAAGTAGGCCAGATCAATAAGCACATTCTCCGAAAGGAGCCTGAGCAGAGAGTTAGAGGCGCGGGGGAGAAAGGCGCGAGAGGCAGGGAGCAATCAGAGAGCTATAGATGTGTGTGCCTTCAGGAGTGGATCGATGCACTGACAGGAGCCCTGCTTTGTTCTCGCACAGTGCTCAGATGTTAGGTGTGCTTAACATGATTGCTTAAAGGTTTTTGTTTGCCTACTTGTGTTTTTGTTTGTCATTTTGCTCTACTTGTAGTACATCCTGCTGTCCCTTTTGTTTGCGGGGTAGATAGGTAACCATCTTAAGTGTCATCGTGTCTAGTGGAGGAAATCAGCAACAGTTTTAGTTTGACCACATAACTTGACACGTTTCTGGGCATGAATATTGGCCAACTAAACTAACTAAATCTGTTCAGAATCAAACCATCTAAAACAAAGATAACAAGGACCTACACCATTTATCTAAAACCTTAAAAAAAAAATCAAGTGGGGAAGATGAGCTGAGCTTTTGCCTTGTATGCCCTGTTCTTTTAATACGAGAACTGTTTGCTTTTAACAAACTGGCTTTCAACATCCCTTGTCTCTCCAGTTCGAGGAATTTTTCATCATAACACTGCTTTCTTTATCCTCGCACCACAAGGCCACCCATACAGAGTTAAGCACTTTGCCTCACTAAGTACTCTGCTGAGAATTACTTCTAACAAGAACTAGGGTGCACCAGTGTCTTCATAGAAAGGTGTTGACCGCAAAGAACAAGTAGGTGTCAATAGATCTGCTCTCTGTGCCTATGGGACGCTGAGATGCATGAGCTCTTTTCCAAGGCTTAATAAGATAGCACAGATGCGCCCTTGTCTGAGCACAACCCAACGTCTCATTGTACTTTGGCCTCCCAACCCTGCCATTGCAAGACCTCTAATGCATTGGCTGCATGAGAGGGTCTCATTAGGACAGACAAATGAAAACCGGGGTCAAGGTACATAAAGGTAGCCACAGCTAAGGAGCATGCCTCCAAGATGAGTTGGGAGCGCCACCACGTCCTAGGGCCACCCCTGCAGACCTCTGGCCCTCCCCATCATGACCTCCAATATCCACCATTATTTGATGAAGCAGAGCTTGATAATTATATTGCGTGGATGAAGAAGGGGGCACAGTGTGAAAGGAGTGTCTCACTCTAAGGGAAAGGATAGTAGGGGATGACAGAAAAAAAGGAAAAAAAAAAACTAACAAAAAAGATCAAAAGCAGGCCTTTCGCTTTTCATGCCTCAGAGGCTCCAAAGAGGATAAGGAACAATTGGGCGCTGGGTATCCTGTCCTCTCTGGCAATTAGACTCAGCTGATGAAGTGAAAGGGATGAATGGCAGAGTTCAAGGCCTTCTCTAGGATTCACACAACAGGGTGTGTTTTTACCTTCGTTTCCTTTATCTTCATCTCCCTTTGGAGTGGCAGAAATCCAGCTGAAATATTTCCAGATGAAGACAATGTAACTTAAGGTGCCAAATATTAATCATGGAGGCTGATGAGATTTCAGAGGTGTGAGAGGAGCCAAGGGGCACAAACAGACTTCCGTGCAATCATACGTGCACACACGCACATTTTCAGGAGAGTAGAGATGCCCCGATGTGTTCACAACAACATTTTATTAAATTTAATGTTTAAATTGTGTTCATCACAATCAGCCACTGTTAAATGCTACACTGTAGGTAACTGTGCATCTCTTTCACATTAAAAGACAAATCTACTGCATCCACTGAGGCAAACATTTAGAAAATGTTTTTTAGTTATGTGAAAAGGGAAAAAGTATCTGCATAATATATACAAATGAGCTCAACTGTTTTTGAACATTGTCTAATGCATATAATATGCGTGTGTTGTATCACCCTTTCAAAAGGCGGCAGTCCATGAAATTTCTTCACAGTCGTACATAAATTATTTATTAAACTGAAGCATTAAGAAGTGATGTTAAACAAAGTTTCCTGACATGCAAAAGGAGTTTTACCCACAACATAAGCCACAAGTTAACAGTCAATGTATCATTACAAAATATATTTAAGTAAACTCAGTTTTGCTGGAGTTGTATTGTGCCATTTTTGGAAACGGCAAACATAAGCTGTAAATTAAGCTGTAAGTTAAAACTAAATTATTGAAATAATGTTCCAAAAGGCAAAAACCTGCAAATCCCTGGCTCCCATTCCATTATTGTACATTTCACAGAAAATTTCTTACAACATCCAGACCAGTAAATGGGTCCCAAGGCTTTTACAATACAGCCACACCGCACTAAAACCTTAAGGTGATTAGTGATATTCTTAAAACCTAGCACAGTGATAATGTGTTTAAAGAAGCGATACAGCTTTTCCAAGCTTTGAGTTCAAAGTCTGAGAAGCATGGGGTCAGAATGCCAATGGGCTAAACAAAGAGGAACCAAAATGGGCTTTGGAGGATTTAAAACTTAGGCCCCTGAAGCTTTTGATCAAAACTGAACTATGGTCAAAGAAATACCAAGTATCAAGTGGCTGGGACTGTGCTGCTCCCAAAGAATAGTGACTTTCACATGTAGGATAAGATCATCATGTTCAACAACAGATGTATAATATAGTAAATACAAAACATAAACCAAGTCATTATGTCATGAACTATTACTACTAACTAAAATCCTCAGTTGTTGTGTTACAGGGCCTCTCACCAACAAGAACATAACTTTCAATACTAAGCTACTAACGAACATTAATTATTTTGATGCTCTATTCTACAGTAGATTAAATTAGGTGGCAAAAGCATTTTAACAAACGTGGTTAAGGAATGTTGTTTGCTAACGCTGGATAATATCAACTGGATAATTGACTTTCAGCGAGCATTCTGTTTTAGTCGCTGTGCTCCATGAAACTACAAGAACAAAAATGGCTCAGAGTCAAACTTGAACAGATTTCACCATGTTGAGCAATCAAGCAGGTATGTTTTCATCTTATCCTAATTATTAATCCATTAAGTCCAAAGACACCAACTGCGTTTAAAGCTATCAGAACCAAATTGACAATCAGGCTAACAATAATAGACCAGAAGTGACAGTGTGATTAATAAATGTAAAATGCCTTTTAAAGTTAAAACACCTCACTTTGTTTAATCAAAGGGAGCAAATAATCTAAAATCACAATCAATCAAAAACTCAATTAAACATTTCATCATCCTGTCAGTTATGGTGTGTATCACCTCCAGGCACCTTCATCAACGGATTAGTGCTAGAAACAACCACAATGACACAAACCTAATAAAGAAGAAAATTAAGTTCAGAAAAATTAATTTAGCCCATGTAAATTATTTTTTATTTCCTTATAGCCTTACTAGTCCAATCAAAAACTATTTAAAACGGTGAGACTTACATTGTGAGGGTTGCACAGTTGCTAAAGAAGGTAAAAGTCCATACAACATGTGGTCAATACACTACTTCGGCCCACAACGCACTGTTGGACATGTACCTGGATTGACCCCACTATTCTATAAACTGTGTTTTTGACGTGATAAAACATTTACCCTTAATCTCTAACTTGAATGCTCCTTAACCACGTAGCCACCAAGCTACAGGGTTAAGCATCAGACTTAAAACCCCAACGAGTCCTTTGAATCTGACTAAACTACTAATGTTTTCATTACCCATTAGTGAAGTTAGTGTCTTAATATTTCTGATCACTGAAACATTCACAAAACAAACTGGGCTAAGAAAGTAAACAACTAAACAACAATATATAATAACGTCAGGAAGTCATTGGTTAATGTGTTAAGTTTAGAAAGCAACATATGCTGCTGTAAAGAAACAGCTCTGTGACTGATCTAACCCTAACCCAACATCTGAGAACTGATAAATGTAAAGTTGAATTGTTTATCTAACAGGATAATATCAATGTGGCTTCCCCCAAACTACCAGGAGAACTAGCTACACAACTAAATAAAGCTACTATAGAATTACTTTTGCACTGGCCCAGTGCTGACATCCAACAGAGGTTTGGTTGAAGGCACTGCTGAAATTCAAGAATTACTTTACATTTTCTTCTAAAGCAGTGAATTGAAAAAGGGAATGAGCGTCTGTGTGTGACCACATTTAGTAACAACCAAAACAAATGGTAATTTCAAGTAGCTCACTTTTTCTTTCTACTGTTTGGTCCAAGAAATAAATCAATACCCACATGAGTTCAATTTATTGTAACAGGAGACAAGACAGTGAGTCCTCATAATAAGAAATCAATCACAAGATAATTAATTCATCATCAAATAAGTGATGTGTTTAGGTTTAAGATGACATTTTACATCTTTATATACAAATCTTTATTGGCTCCATTTACTCCTACAAGCCAAGAAGTCGAATAAAAACCGACACACTTTCAGTGCTACTGTGTATTTTGTCCCCTGGCAAAGTTTGTCCTCTTACTGCCTGTGTTTAAACTGGTCATTTTAGTATGGAGGACCTCTTTGAACATTTACATAATGAACAGAAACTCCATTATTTAGTCCGTTACAACTGACAGATGCCTCCTGATGACACAAAGAGATGAGGATGCGCAAAATTTAATGGGCATCTTGTTTTAATTGTTCAAATTCTCCTCTCTTTTACGAAGGTGACAGGGCCATTACTCCAAAGTCACCATTTATCAGCAGTATCGCCGAGGATTAATGGTTTCACTTGTGCTAGTAAGAAATGTTTAAGTTGTCTCGATTATCAGTGCAAGAAAAAGAATAATGGTTATTTGTCATTGTGTTAAGCACTGAGGGAGACTAATCGAACAAAACACTCAGTCAGGAATGTGATTAACCCTTTCTGCTGAGGCTGAGTGGGATGCGTGTTGGACTCTGCACAGCAGTCAAACCGTCTCATACAAAGGTTGCCCACAGGAGAGCAGTGCCAACTAGATCGCAGTGCAGGGGTGTTGTGGGTGACGTGAAAATATGCTCAAAAGCCGGGCCAGCGCGCCAGAGTCTCTATACAGCCCTGCCTTAGCGTGATCGTTTGCGAGTCGCACCGATCGGACGCATAAGTCAGACGCACGCTGGAAAACGTGAGGTTAAAAGAAGAACAATAGCAAATTGTATCAATACTGAAAAAGCAAGTCCATCAACAACACAAAGGGACCAAACAAAAAGGGCTCCAGTAAATACGACACAAGAGAAATATTAACTAAACATGCCAGATAAGCATTTAAGGCAATATGCATATACATTTTTTTTTTTTTTTTGCAATGACAGCCATTACGGCCACGGTAGCGGCCATACTACCCATTTAACACATTTGTCTCACGCAGGACGTGTCCCAGTCCCCGAAGCTCTTAGTGTTTGTACAGGTTCGCTCCTACTCCAGTAATCTCCTTCATTATTTTCCTTGTCTGTCACCTTTATAGTATCTATTAGCCACTCTCTACTATCTGTTTGTAGGGCATTTTCTCTTCCTTTTTCCCATGAATGTTTTATATATTGGAGGGAGAATGATTGTTCTTTGCAATGAGGCCAGCGCATGGCCTCAGTAAGACAAATTGCTCCAGAACGTCTAAATGGCAGTCAATGATAACTCATTGTAAGGAGAGTAAGTGACTTCCAATGGAGTGGATAGGGGACAGAGAATAATGGCAGAGCACAGGTGAAAAATAGATGTTTGGCTCAGTGTAATTACTCCATTAGGGGGCTCTCTGTTAATCTACCAAACCACAGCAAGTGTTTTTACAGCGATGAGGAGGTGACGGGCGAAAATGACTGCTACTGGACAGAGAGGAGCCCTGCTGCCTCCCCAATCACAACACACACTATGAAGTGTTTACTAATGGACAAATGTACTCTCAGTCCGCGCTCTCCACAGCATCCCACGTGAGCCGCGTCGCTCACAAGTGTGGTGATAGACGTATTGACGAAGTTCGTCATCGAGCCGACATATTAATTACCTGCAATATGGTCCCATGCATTCAGAGTCCTTTAACCCGCGCTGCCTCGGCGGAGCACTGGGAGATGCATCAGCTGCGAGTCTGTTGAACATGAAAATCTGGGTTAGAACAAAAAAAAGGGACAAAGGCAAAACCCACCCACTGGAAATCGACACCCCCCATTCTGCTGATTTCCAGACAAACATAATGATAACAATTTTTTGACCATTTGGTGTCTGCTGCTTCCGCCTGTGGCAATATAGACAAAAGAAGCCTGAACAAATGGTCCAATATGGTCTTAAGAGTTTATTCTGACCACACAATCTGTTTTCTTAAGTCAACTTTTAAAACACTGCTACGAGCAGTGCCCGCAGCTTTATCACTGAAGCTCAGATTGACCTTGTCTTCACCTTTATACTATTTCCCATCTGTTTAGGTTCTACCCTAGAATCCATCCCAGTTGGCTGTAGGCCCACTTTGCACCGGGCTTTCTCAGTGGAACCCTGAACAAAACCCTGTAGGAGCAAAATCACTTTGTGTTCGGCCTATTTCAGAGAAATTTCAGTTTCAGTACTTTGGAGTTTTCGGGCTGTTTCCCCATGTGCAACATAAAGAAGCCTGAGCAAGGGTAAAGAGGTTCAGCCCTCTTCCACTGCGGCTTCTCGCTCCACTGGAATCAGCACAGTCCCTCTGCAGAAGACAGGGTCAGTTTCGCAGTTTAGTTTCGAAAATGCAGAGGACACACCGACCAGTACGAGTCTTAACAAAAGCTGATTACATTTACACAAAGTCGGTCCCTGCTCGCAGCTTACACTAGATATAAAAGTGTTGGGGCAACGCGCCTTTGTGCGCGTTTGCTGCGAACCAAAACCCAAACCTTCAGCAGCTCATTAAATGAGTAAACTGACCTTCAAGCAGACACAAAAAAAACGAGTTGAAAGCTATCAGCAGGCAGGTGTACAGGGCGCAAAGCACGCACAAAGGCACCGAAAGGGGGGATACAAGGCGTCCAGCTGGACAATTTCCACTGGCCCAAAAGCTACAGGTCGCGGTGAGGGGACTTCAAATGCTACGGACAGGGAGAGGTGCCATTATCACTCAGCGCTGAAAACGAGCACGGTGACCCGATTAAAGCAGAGAATTTCTGGGTCACGGTCTTGTTTTTCAATGCTTAATTTGTGTATCGATAGTGACACGGCCCGTGGCTCGCACCTACCTGTAATATTATCTTCGTAAAAGTCGCGGTTCAGACAAGGCCCTTGTCCCTGTAACCCAACACGCAGCGGCTGAGTGGATTGGCCCGCGGCGCGCAGCAGAGAGGAAGCGGCGACTGGCTGCGGAACACGCGGGCTGCGGCGCCGCTCAGTGGACGCTCCGCTCCATGGAGCTGCTGCCTGCGCTCTCAGCCACGGCGCACACACACGGAGTTCACTGAGGGAAAGTTTGATTTATGTGGACCTGTTCATTTGCCTTAGAGTACGATACGATAAAAAAATATATATATAGATTTGTGCCTGTTGTCTTATTTTGAAATACAGCATACAGACAGTCAGTGTTGATGAATATGCATAGGATGTGACGTAAACTTCACCTGGGCTGAAAGTGCTTGGCTTGTTTCGGTGCCCTTTGGTGTTGATCAACAAACCAGTTCACAGTGTCTGTGGTCCAGCCTTCTCGGGGCTTCCTTTGCACGAGGCACCCTGCCCTTCATCTCATGCTAATGTAGTACAAAAAAAAAAAAGATATCCAGCTTTAAAGACATGGCAGTCGGTTAAAAAAGGCTGTGCTTTGTGTTTGAAGCCATAAATGTGACAGAAGACTTCAAGAGGAAGACCCAAGACTGGCAGTCTAAAGATGAGTGAGAGGCGGACAGGCAACATGTTTTTTTCCCATCCAGAGGGGTATTCTGTGGCCAAGCTTGATTATTAGAGATGAAGGACAGGCTGAGAGGATGTGGGTTTGTTAAATCCTTGAATCCTTTCACCAAAGCCCCCTCCTATAACATTCTTCTGCACTCCATCTCTGCGCATTTATGGTGCACCCTTGATTTTTCTCTCTTTTCTCTTTGAGGCTGAGTGAAATTCAGATTTGCTGATGACATGCAAAAAGCGGGAGAGGAATATGGAAATATAACTTGGCACTTTAAACGATCTAAACTTAGGTGCAGTATTTAGAAACAATATTTTGACGTGAATTTTTAGGGCATATATTCCAAAACTAAACAAACCACATACAGTATAAATATATTTCAGGAATTCATAGGCTTATCCAGTGAATAATCACTACACTGTACATGCCGGCAGCACTTTAACTGTCTGTGGTGTATTGTGAAACCCTGGCTGTGGATTCAAAACCTCTGCTCCCCTTGCTATGAGAGGCTGTGCTTCATTTGATGCCCTGTCCATTATTGCCAGCGTATTTGAAAAGTGCTAAGCCTTGAAACGAGTCCCATATTATTTCAGGCCGGACTGAATATTTCACGGCAGGAGGCAGAAAATGAGACCTTCCCTCAAGAGACTGCCTGCAGTGCATTCTACTTGGTGCAGCAATCGGAAGGTCTCATACTGTGCAAAACACACTTGAACAAACAATTATATATTTATCCTCCACACTTGTGAGATTTTCCTTTATTTTTTTATGTTTGTGGTTGAACAGGAAAATGCGAAAGAACGGTAAAATTGAGAAATGCTGTAAATGCAGAGGGTCCTTTGGTTTTGTGTGCGCTAAGATTGGTATTAACACACACACACATCAGGGTACAGTGAGTAATCAGTGACCCATAAAATAAGGTGTTTTATCATCACCTTAGGAGCAGAAACACATTCCAGGGAAACTGGAGAACCCTGTGAGTTACATCCAGAGTAAAAACAGGAAGCAAACCAGAATGATTCTCGGATCCTTCAATCCCCCGCGTCTGCTTGTAATCGGACCCCTTTCTTGTGATTTTAGCCAACAACGCTGTCGGTATTCTGGTGTGTGATTCCTTACACGCTCAAGAGAGCAGACGTGGAGTCAGTAGCCTGCTACTAGCGCTGTCTTTTGACTGATGCGTGCTGCTGAAGTTGCAGTGGCAGCAGAGCGTTCTTTGCTTGTGGGCACAGGTTCAACAGTGGCAGGACGAGAAAAGTTCCCAAGAAAGTATCAGCCATACTAGAAAAACTGAACTAAAGGAACATATGTAGGTGTGTTATAGTCACCCACTCACGTGGCCTTTGCATATTTCTACATCATTAGAGTGTTTGAATCACTGCTGCAATATTATTATTGTTTGTGACAAGCAACAATACAACTTTACAATGAGACATACAATGTTGGAAAAAAAATATGTACTGTATATAATTTATCTAATAATGGATTTTTGATGACATTTAATTTTTTTATTATCACTGTCATTGTCACTGAATTATAAAATTGCTGTCAAACTAAAATGCCCACCCATTAAAATTTAAAGTTGACATATAAAATGTGATGCGTTTTATTTCCTAATATTGAACAGACTCAATTTGCACCTGAAAGTAGGCTTCTGCCACAGGAAAAAAGTCAAACAACAAAGCTTTGCTTAATCATTAAAACTTCAGCTGGCAGTGACCTTTGGGAAGGATCCATATCTCTGTTCCTGGAAGAAATGATGTGGATGGCAAGCAGTTGTGTCCTTTGTGTTTTGTGAAGATATTGAGTGTTTGAAGTGTTAACACTGACACTAAGCCTTTGGGGCGAGCAAGCGAAGGAAACATGTCACACAATAGGATGGGCCTTGGATCTTTGCTTCCCCTTTTCTGACCTTTGACCATTATTGGTTTTCAGGGTTGCTGCAGCCCTGGGTCCTAAGGGGCAGTGTCTGCCTTGATCATATCATTACAACGCGCACAACTAGGACTCTATGTAGATAATAACCGGATCCTTGAATGATATATTCTGAGGCAAGTTCTATTTTATTTAATGTGCTTCTATATTGTTTGTGTTGTTTGGATAGATAACCACCTTCATTAATCCTAAATAGTGTCCTTATGTTAGAATACGGATAAAGCATTTTAATGAGTCGCTGGTAGCTGTAGATGTGGTGGCTTTTATTTTACTAACCTGTTATGAGCTTCCTTATTCAGCCTTTAGGAATCTTGGCCATCCATTAGCCATTTGCTGTCACGGAAATGACCTTTGTTAATGAATCTTTGAATGTTGGTTGACAATGTATTTGTGTGATCTCTCCATATTATATGCCCGCAGTAGCTTGGCTGACATAATCCATTGAGGCCACACATAAAACAAAGTGCCATCTGCACCTGGAGCATGACTATGAGCTCTGCTTTCCCCCTCGCGCTGCCTTTGCTTGAGCCTTCTCCTGCCTGTGTGTAGCCTGACCCTGCTCTTCCCATTCCAGGCTACAGAAGCCAAACCAAAGGCAGCTTTTATGGGGGACTGTCTGCTCAAATCAAGTCAGAGGCCTTTTTAGAATCGGTTCAGAGATCATAGCAAGTAGAAGTCAGGGAAGAGGATGACCCTCTCCTCGAGGCTTGATCGGATCTTGGCCCAGTCAAACCCAGCAGGGCTCGGTCTCTGGACAGCTTCGTCTCTGCAGGCTTTGACTCTGTGATTGCGCGAATGAAAGAGGGCACAGAGAGAGCAGCAGTTCTGATGTGTCAGGCTCAATGTCCTGGCAGTCTCGCAGAGCAAAGTGGGCAAAGCAAAGGACACAGCCAGCAGGCATGGGGCCAGAGCAAAGCCCCTATATTGTGTGACATGTCATCTAATGACTGTCCTTTTGTTTTAAATTTAAGCATCTGAGATAAGCTGGGCCAATGACACAGGTCACAATGCATAAGACAAACAAGCAAGTGCAGCCAGCTCTTTAAGCACAAGTAAACCTAAAGGCTGTAAATTTAAAAGTGAAATACTCCATTCTTAGCCGATCCCAACTTAACTAAGCTCCTTTCATGTCTCCACTAGTAACTAGAATTCCTGCTCTACACCAGACAGTCGTTTTGATTACTGCAGCTTGTTTTAATATCAGAGCCATGTCGGATTTCAGAAAGCTTTTGAATCGTGGTCACAGTAAACATGGCTCCATATTAGGACAGAGAGCTAGATGTGTATTGTTGACACACAGGATTATTCACCCTGTGTTTTTGCCCGTTCTCTACTTGACTCGGACTGTCCTCACTTCCACCTCTACAGATCTCAGCATTCATTAAGACCACGTATTTGCTTTGAGCCCACCGCCTCTTTGCATTATGGCGAGCAGGTTCCCTGGCTGGCACAGTGTGCTTCAAGTGCTCGGTGAGGATAGGACTGAATTTTAAACACGATGTGTCTTGCCTCGAAGTTGACCTTGCACAAAAAGCCCAGTGATCTCATTCTTCACTTCAGTAGAAAGCTGCTGATTCTCTCTGTTGCAGTGTTGCTCCTGTAAGAATGGAGCCCTGTACGCCCCGTATATCACTGCAGGCCACGTCTGCACACTCCCTTCTCTCTTTTCACCAGAACGAGAGGGCAGGGAAAATGGCTCAATTCATAATGCTTTGATATGGAAATCTAGGTTAATTTCTCTCTCCAAAGGGAGTAATTTACCAACAGAGAATATAATCCATCTGAATACAGGGAAGGAGGGCAGCCATTTTAAACTTCAGCATGGCCAGACGTAGCCCTGTTTAGGCTTTGTACAAAGATCGCAAACATGATAAAGGTATCATTTACATTTGAAGCCGGCTGATCATGTGTCTTTCTTAATGCTATATTGTGTTAAAAGTTGCTTGTGTCACCCACAGTAATTTCCCATGTGGCAAAAGCAGTAAGTGGATATGACCCATATCCCACTAGATGTAACTTAATCTCAGACTTACTTAAGGCCAGTGAACTTTCAGATCAGCAGAGGTCAAACAACCCTTCATACACTGAGGCCACATTGTCCTGCCCACTGATGTTATGTTTTAAAACATTCTCATCAAATAAACTGCATGTAATGTTTTTGGTTCTAGTAAAGTACACGCGTACAGCACATTCGCCTGGGTCTGAGTGGAAAGCAGTTAGGAGGAGACGTTTATGACGAGCTCTTGTCCTTATCATCCTGCTGGTACCACTTCATCCATGGCTTTATGTGACTGGAAGCATTTATTAAGTGACACACAACAGTTACTTTGATACTGTGCCTGTCAGTCTTGAGCATTGCCAAGTCGTCCTAGGCGACTTGAGGTTATGAAGGTTAATACAGCCTAGTGCTCAAAATTCAAATGATGACAGGATGGGTTCATTGATGAATGACTGATAGTTGACCCCATATTTCACTTGTCAGTGTGTCCACTAAAGCCTTCTCAGAGGTTTGTCAGAAGAGGTTTGCAGCTTAACCTTCAGTTGTCGCCGTCTTTCCTCACTGTGTGCGCCACAGCTGATGAGTCAGTCCCTTATCGCAACCCATCGTCAAATATGATTTAAACTGGATTTGCTCTACGATCAGTTCTGGTAAATACACGGACCTAATTGTCGACATACTGTTTGTAATTGTATTTCTGTGCATTCATATCACTATTTATAAATGTGCCAGCCTGCATTACATGTACATGCATTTCATTGTGTCGCTTGTGGCTACTCCAAATGACAATAAGTCTCATACAGTATGCTAAAAGTTTACGGTTTGCTTTAAACTGTATTGTATATCAGTGGTTGATGTTTCTTTGGGTTCCATGGTCTCATACTTCCAAAGAATGAGCCTCACTGCTACAATACATTGAATTAATGTTCTCTTCACCGTTGCATTGGACTTTCTTGTATTTTTCATTGGCTAAAATCTTAATTTAGTATTTCAATTGTTCTCATAACAAAACAAAAATAAAAGTATTCATCCATCAGAGGCAAGGTGACCTGCAAGGCCTGGTGTGTAATGTCTCTCAACGATGACCTTTAAGAGCATGACACCTTTAGGCTCCAAGCCACGTATCACCTCTGTACTGTCACATGCCGTATTGCCAGATGGCTTTCAAGCGCTAACCTCGTGATGCGGCGCTCGGCCCATGATGAACCGTTGCTTGGTCGAGGTCTTGATACCCACATCTTGCTCCTGGGTTTTGCTCTTTGTGGATTCCAGCTGCGGGATGCGTAGGTAAAACCTTGCGGTGATGAGGCCAATATGTCAGTCATAGCATACATGGGCAAAATGAGTTACATCAACTAGAGTTCAGCAGTCAAGGAGTCAAAGGGTAAAGACGTGGTCTAATCTGAAAAGGTCAGCTCTGTCACATGTAGTCTAACATAAACGTACACACCAGTTTTAGGTCAGTGCTACTATATAATAATAATAATAATATTATTAATAAAAAATGTGCTTTGAATAAGTAAAGTACTTGTTGTTCTTAGCTGCCCAACAGATATCCTGCTATTTTTGGTAATGTCCTAAATTTACCCCTGACTAAAGCACGCTAGAATTTATCATTTCAAGGAACGTATCGCTACTTTTCCAGTGGGGCTTGCTGGAGCAGGCAGAACGCCCCTGTTAGGTTTCCCTTCCTGCCTGGCCTCAGCGCCACTGCACCACACAGCCATTAACCACCATTACCGAGCAGGGCCATTTCATGGTCAAAGAGCATTTTAGTGTTAGCTCTCCCTGGGGCAACAAAATCAGCCAAGTGAGTTTCAGTCCTGCTCAAATACATATGCTCTGTTTTACATTTTCCCACTTTCCTGCTTATTTTCTTTCGCTTAGCGTCTCCCTGTTGTGCACTTTGACTTAACAAGTGTGACTCAGCTCAGCTCAGCGAAACATGAACGACGGCATGTTTGTCCGCTCTGAACTGTGATCTTTACAATCAATAAAACACTGTGACACAGAAGCTACGTGATGCAAATGTTGCAAAAAATATATATCTCGGTCTAATGCGGCCTGTTGTTGTAACACAACAGTTGATTTTACGACTAACACTACTGTTAGATTGCCTGGTGCCCTGTGTTGATCTTTCAGACCACAGTGGTTAAGCCTCATGTACTGTACAGCGTTTCAGCTGAGTTGGTAAAGAATCCAGACACCTGGCCTGAGTGAGGTTACACCTTTGTTGGACTCTAGAGTTGTAGAGGAGCCAGAGACACTGATGCTGTTCTTTGAAGACATGCTGGAAGCCTCATGAAAGAGACAGACAAGCATCCGATGTCTGTCCTGATAACGGTGAACATCCACTGAACCTGGTCCAGGAGCAGAGGATCTGACAACGTGTGGTTCACATCACTACTGACCCAGGATTTTAAATTATTGTGATGGCAGCAGGGGAAAACTCACACAAAAGGGACATAAACCCTCAGTGTACACTGAGTCCAGGCTGCTGTATTCGGGAGTTTGAATTCAGTTGATTTTATAAAATAGCAAACAATTAATTAAAATCACGCCTTTTAAATGTTATACTACGTATATATTTACTGTACTGTGCGACAGCACATGGCTCCAAATGCTGTCAGTTCAGATACCAACAATCCCCCTGAGTGACGATTCAAACATCTGGAATTCTTCAGAAATGAAGTAATGAAAGTTGACATCAAGCTGGTCTATAAAGTTTGTTCCCAAGAGGCAACAATCTGCTTTTGAGAGTAAAGAAGGTTTTTATTAACAAATAGCTGTGACTAGGGGTATATAGAGCAGAAGAACAGGCAGCTGTTGCCAGCAGACCCCACTTATAAGTGTTGTGCATGGACTGTCTCTGCCATCTGGCGATTACTTATGAAGGTGAGGCGATGTAAAACGCAAACATTAAGGTTTAACCTCAATGTTTGAACAAGTTGGGGTCTAAAATGATTCTGTCTGCCTGCTAAACTATACTTGTCACCTAAAGGCACGTGCCCGTTTTCCAGGACACTGAAACGTTGAATGGGGCTTTTAGATTAATGTTCTGCAGTGAAGTGGCACATAAAGCTTTATCACGTTCTGCTTTAAGAGCAACCTGCTGATTGACGTTGGCAGAAGACGACTGTGCCACTGGGTGATTGTTGGGAAGAGAGCAGGAGGCACCACCCACTGTCAAGTTGTACACCAGCTCAATAGTCCGCCGAGCATTGACAGTCACCACAGCTGTACATTTTACGCTACCTGAAGTCCAATAATAAGCAATTCCTTTTGAGTAATGAAGAAAAAAACAACACACAGAACACGCATCCCCAGATTTGTGTAAGCAACTGCGCAGACACACATTCATTCACACGCACAGACACAACACGCACGCATAGATTAGCACATCCAGCAAATGTAGAGAATGTTTTACTTGGTATAAGCTGGAAGTCAGAATCAAATCAACTGTGCAGGTTTTGTATTAATTTGTGTCAGTGTTACACTTGTCAGCTTGAAGTTGACAAGAGAAGCCATATTCTCGCGGTACAGTAGGAATCCAAACATGCTGGTTCTGCCTCATGCTGCTGGCGGATGACACGCAGGAAGAGATCATTCTTGCTCAGTAGGCAGTTCCTCTCATTTGAACTAGCCAGCTGTTAGTTTCTCAAAACTTGACTGTTTGACATATGCTGTGTGCACGCTGTAGAAAATCACTCCAATAACAAATAGCTTTTTCCTCAAATGTTATCTGCCCTCTCGATGCACATTTTTAGGCTGGGAACTTCAACATTATATAAAATAATGTATTTGGATTTGGACAAATGTTAAAAATTGAACCGTGTTATTGTACATTATAAGTCCAGGAATATGTTACACAACGGTGCCGGTGGGTTCAAAGGGTGCCTGTGTCGTGTCTTTTGTCCTGAGGCAGACATAGCAGGACGACTCAGCAGCCCTCAGGACAAAGCTCTCTGTCACCAGAGATGGAGAGCCCGGCCAACTGTGTTGACTGATTGTTAGCATTAGCGGCTGTGAGTGTGATTAATATGCTTGCCCCTCACACAGCACTCTGGAAAAAGAGAGGTGTAGCTTTAAACTGAGCAGGGGTGGCCGCATTTCACGCTTTTAAAGAAGATAATGCACAACCCGAGCGTGGCCGGCTGCATGTGGCAGGATGGATGGCTCTCAGAAACCAGGTGCTGTTGCATTAATTCCTCCACCCTAAATCAGAAGGAGGATGTGCTGGCCTAATGAGCTTGTTGTGTGGGATGCTGTGAGTGCTGCTGAGACGCGGCGAGAACACACTGTGCTCCAGCTTAGTGAATTGGAGACTGCCTTAATTGCGGCACAGTGATGGTGATTTTCTTCTTCTGCATCTAAAGCAGCCCCTTAGCATCTGCTTGTCTGCCTGGGCCTCCTGTCTGCGGCGGTCATAGCGCTCCCTCTGCTTCCTCACACTGGGCCTGTAGCACTCACCAAACATTTGGGCTCTAATTTGAGAAGATTAGGTCCCCATGCTGATAAGTCAAACATTGCATCACAGCCTCTCTGCTGCGACATGAAAGGGTGTCACAATGCTCTGGCACTGCTGGCAAAAGGAGTGTCTGTGTGCGAATGTGCACAAAGTTTATTGAAAGGAATTATATATAAAATATCAGCTAAAAATACAAGTGCGAACATGCTGGACCGAAGCCTTACAACGAGCTTTAACAGTCGCCCACATTCATATCGTTCTATAATTCATTTCTTATTTTGCATTAATACGACAACTAAAAATACACCACATTCATCCAGTGCTGCATTGTGAGAGTGATGTGTCTTGATAAAAGGCCACCTTCATTTTTCCACGTGTGTAAATGTGTGAAAGCCATAAGATTGCTAAGCGATTAACCGTGCTGCTCACTCAACATCTGTAAGAGGTTCATCTGTGCAGCAGACATCCATGGCTCGGGCACCTCCTCTGTGCCCCTACGGAAAGGGAGGCCTGCCAGAATGAGGAATGACGGCTAAGGCCCTGATTATTAGGATTAATTGTCTTTTAGTCTTCCAGTGGAGCAGGAGTGCCAGGGTAAAGCAAGGTGGAAATAATGAGCGCCAGCCAGCAGTCATCATGTTTTCTTTAGAAGCACAGTTACCTTTAGGAACCCGACTGTATCACAGCTATTTAGATTATAGATAAGAATGAAGTCATAATGGAGTGAGACTGCGATGCTTCTGAGTGGAAGACGACCTGTACAACTGTTCACTTCAGGTGCTGTCAAACACACCTGTCCACTGCTCTAGAGCTCATTCTGGGGTTCAGAAAAAACTGATGATGATAATAATAATAATAATAATAATAATAATAATAATATTTTATTAATTAAACTATACTGTAATGCTTTTACTAAGCTGGTTCATGTCCTTAAACGGAACAAGAACTGTTTCCAGGACGTTTGCGAGTAGGTGCCGTTTCACCAACAAACTGTCTAAACAGCTGTCACTTCCCAGCATATTCATTCATCATTATTAGATGCTAAGTGGGGGATAGCCCCTGAATACCTCTGTTACCTTCATGTACTCTGCAGAAGTGTGCCTTAGATAACAGATGAGGCTGGACCTGATGTAAAATTAAATTACTTTTTTCATATTTGGGTACAATTAACGGGTTTTAGGTGCAGTTAGGGATGAGTCCTATCAGCCCGTTGTGGGGACTGACCCATCTACTTTACACCGGCCCATGACTGCATGCAAGCCATGCCAATCTGCGTACAGCCAGACAGGCCCCCCTTCAATAACTTTCAGAAACTTCTGCATTGATGATGGAATATCTGTCAGCTGGATGTCATTAATTTTGTGCGTGATTAAACATGCTTTAATGACACTTGTCAAGTGGAAGTTTTGAGATGTCACTGCTACACAACTCTGTGGAGCCCATATAAATGTTCTGTGTGAACGTTAAAGCTCTGTTTGCTGAAATTTAAAGTAAATGCACGACTGACTTCTCTTCTTTAACAATCCTCTCATTAAGCAATATTTTTATCACTTCACTTTACTCATTGCTACAACAGCCGTCTCTGTATGGCTTATGCTTCACCCCCTGGAAAGGCTTGGATCGTGTGTTTCCCATTGAGACGGTACATTTTTTTGCTTTTGTATAGTCAGATTTGCTCTGTTTTGTATTTGAAAGCACCGCTGGGTCACTGCTCTCTTCCCTGTGGCCTTGACGGTGACAAAACAACAGCTGAGTAAAAGTCATGGGAGGAATGTCTTTGATTGTGGAATACCCTTCCAAATCTTACATAGCCCTGGGTAAAAACACGGAACAACAACGCAGAGGTACTGTACAACACAATGGAGGCGCTCAACATGAACTAATCAGCGTTTTGGGAATATATAAGTCTCTTTGACTTTCAAGACAGTCGAGGGAGAGACAGAGTTTCCAAGTTGTTTGTCATCTAAACAAATCTTCCCTGCAGCATTTCTTCATACTTCCAATAATAGTGACTGGTTCAAATGCCAAATTATGCTTTGCTCTGACATATTGCCCACACCATGTGGTGTATGCGCGTATTTGTATATGTGCTTGTGTATACGTCTCAGCCCGTGTGCGTCACTGTGTGTGTGTGTGCACCTGCTGTTTGTATGCATTACTGTATATATTGGTGGAGGTGGCTGGTGGCGGTGTACCAAACTAGTCATGGACCTGGAGGATTAGATTTACCATTTCAAACATGCCTGTGTTTCTAAAGTTTACACACATACATGCGCACGCACACACACATACTCACACAATCACCCACCCACACACTGCTTCCCCAGCTTGTCAACGTGCAACGTGGGCTGTGGAGGCTTGTGCGAACAGATGGGAGGAACCAGCATAAAATAAAGTTAAACTAGAACAGAATGACTATGCAAGTGGCGTGGCCGCCCTTTGTTTGCTAGGAAGGTGATCCTCAGCAGCTGGGGATGATGGAACGCATGATTAAAATTACCAGAGGGAATGATTAATATCTCCTTAAAGCACACACTTCCAGCATATCAATCATCTCATTACACTGGAAAAGTTAATTGTGTGAGGGGAGGGTTGGGGCCCCTGAACCATGAAAAAGTAGCCCACCCCTCGACATGTTTACTTACAAAACTGAGCAGACCCAATAACTCTGTGTGTTCTGTGCAGTGTTTGGAGAGTTTCAACTGTTTCCGCTGCAGGCACTCGGTACGTAACGGTGAGTGGCGTTTGCAACGAGTGACAAAACTTTGCCTGTTCGGTACCAGTCGATGGGCGTAGGCTGACACACGAGTGGCTGCAGAGCTACAAAAGGTTAAACAATGCAAAATGCACTGTGGCAACACTCTCCAGTGCATCGGCCACATGCGGCTCTCGTGCCTATGCACACCTAACAATGATGACAGTGGCAGGATGTTAACTGTGTACTATTGGAAATGCCTGAACTGACCAGTTGGCTAATTACTTTGAGATGATTTTCCTCGTAGGCTTGACTTCCTGTCATTCTTTTAAAGGACGTGGGTTTAAATGTCTCAAACAAAAAGCCTGCACGCCTCCATGTATACAAGCAGCATACACAGTGAAATGAGTAGCTAAAGATTATTTAAGTGCTAAACCTCGCAGAAAAAGGAAAAGAAGCGGCTCACGCGGGGAGATGAGGGGAGATGAGGGGAGATGAGGGGAGATGAGGGGAGGTAGGGGTCCCGGTGCCTATGGTGGCCTAGATCGCCCTTGCCTCGCCTTCCTCTCCCCTAGCTGCCAGTGTGTCCTACTCTTTGCCCTCTCTGCTCTGCTGCGCTCGCTCCCGTCCCCCCTCCCACCTCTCCCTGCGTGCCTACGCTGCCTGAGCCAGCTGCTCCCACTTCATCTTCAGCAGCGTCACCAGGCGGGGTATTAATCATGTTTTTCGAGGGGGACACTCCGCTATTTATCTCTCTGACACTTCCAGCATTCAGAGGCCCGTTGCTGGGCACAGCCCATTGAGTAGTAAGATTACACATTACTTCGCTCCATTGCTTCTCCCTGCCCTCTCCATTGACTAGCTGTTCAACGGTGGCATCAAGCTTGCACGACCGGACATAATTTATGCCCTACATGTATAAAACACTATCCTGCTTCTGTGTTTTCACCCGCTATACTTCATTGTGGCTAATGTGCAGCGTGTATACACGTAATAGCAATTATGTATTCAGGTCCACAAAAAGCGAACGCAGTAAGTAATTTGACGTGAAACACAGTATGACAGAACTTTCAAAAATAGTTTCCCTAATGTTCCATGTGCCTTTGATTAGGACTTTTTCCCGATAATAAGATTGGCTCACATGTTTGATAAGTGTGATATTTTACACACAATCACAGGAAAGACTCCAAGACGAGAATTTCTACTAATTCCGAGTATCATACAGAAGGTGTCTGCTTTCAGTCAGTGATTGCACTCGCTTGGTGTTCAGCTCTGAAAGAGACAGTCACTGGAAATGGTTGCAACTGAAATCCAATTACATGTGTTGACCCTTTACTTTTTCACTTGCTCCGCACATAGAGGCACTCATAGTGTAACTCACGCCATAGATTCAAATCTCAATCCAATTCTTGTGCTGTTGAGTAGGCAATGAATAGCAGAATGAATGCACCACCATTCTCCTGATATTTCTCTCAGTTTCAGACTCTTAAATGTAGAAGAATCCTCAGGCTAAAGTAATCTACCACCTCTTCCCATTGGAAGTTTCTCAAACAACTGAATTATAGAGGGGATGAAAAAGGTGTCTCAGAAACAGGAAGCAGTTATGTTGGCTGATGGCCAGTCTAATGGGCTGATGGGAACGCTGAATGAACGAGTGATTCTCCTGGGATCCCCTCAGCTTTTGGTGAAGTTCTGAATTGAGAGTGTCAACTAACTCCTCCTCTGCTCAAAATGGAGGCTAAAAGTGCATTGAAATTCTGCCAAATAGTAAATCAAATATGTGTTCAAAAAGGAAATGAACATTTTTAGAACAATAGAGTTAAGTAGACCCTCAGCCCTCTGCCCCATCCGCTCTCTCTCCCTCTACACGTGTGTCTCTGTTCTGTCTGCACCATTTAGTTCTTTCCGTTGCACACACAATGAAAGGCTGTGTTCAAATGTAAGGTGGAAGTAACGTTGAGGCCTTGATGCAACATTTACCAACTAAGTTGTCTCATTCTGTTGGTTGATGCCTACAGTAAATGGATGCTGGATATGTAGTCCTGCAGGGACTGAAGCACTGCTGCTTTTAACCTGACTCCTATGTTTAAACAGATCCCAACCCTACTGTCTGTCAGATTATGTAAATGAGTCAAAACAGGAACAATTTCGTCTTTATTTGCTTCTGTTTATCAGGTATAAAAGAAATTCACACAGACAACAAACGGTTCCATTATCACGTGATCTTGCACAAGGCTGAAGGAAAAGAATCTATTGTAAGAAAGATGGTTTGACTCGTAAACACCTGTTTAAACTGGTTATAAACAAGGGCATAATCTTAAAGATCTTAATGTTGAATATTGAGTTATGTGTATTTAGTTATTTCATCTGTAGGTTTTTACTTTCACTGACTCACCCAGACTGTTTCTGGCTCATTAAGTATAGTTTGTCACTTTGTGGTTCTTTTATGGACAACTTCCAACTGGCCCCTCACTAAAGTGAAGTAAATCTAGAACATGGCTAAATGTGAAGCCCACTCCCACACCCCAGATGTTTTATAGAAGCTGGATCGTCACTCCCTTCAAGTCCCTGCTGCTCTGAGCCAATGAATCTGCTAATAAGAGACAGGAAATGGCAACTAAGCTTAATGGCTATAATGTCTACCTACTCGCTCTGTAAGTGGTTCTGCTCAGGGCTACAATGAGTGGGCGTTAGCGTGATGAGGAGAGGGGTGTCGCTGGCCGAGGTGCGCCGTAAGGACCACAAAGATTTAATAAAGTGATGGTGTGTGACATTTACAAGCTAAATATAGCAGGAGAGGGGCCAGTCCGATTTGCATTGGTCTCCCCAGAGTGAGTGCCTTTTATCTGTCTGTGTGCTTTCCCCTCACCTGGTATTTAGGTTGTACCTGTCATGTATTAATATAAAATATAAGGCAAGGGATTGGAAATATTAACCATCAGTCAGTGTGTCACGGTTCTAAGACTGTTGGCTTCTGTATAGATGATGGCTCGGAGATAAAAGCCCTGGACTCTCGTCAAAAAAGCTTGGAAATGGAGCACGGTCTATAACAGTGATAACAAGAATTTGGCTTCAAACAGGTAGAACATCAAATACCCCTGCATGTGTGTGTGTGTGTGTGTGTGTGTGTGTGAGCGCATCAGTGTCCACTAAGGGTGTGTTTTTGTAGATGTAGGTGTGTTTGAACTTTGCTTCTATATGTGCTGTACATCTCTGTTTTTATCCACCATTATGTTACCTTTGGGTTTGTGTGTGTTTTTTGTGTGTTTAGGCAGTAAATCCCTTCCATTTTAGGTCTAATGACACAGTATGTTGTTGCTGAGGCCACAGAATTTGGACATATGTCCACCTTTCTTTTGATGAACAGAAATTGAGACTAGAAGAAAGGGGACATCATTTGGACCTGGGAATCACCAAAGGAAATAAGATGAAAAGGGAAAGACTAGATGGCTAGTGAAACCCTGTCATGACCAGCAGAGTGGCCCATTCATCTGCTCTAATTCAGGGCATTAGTGCCTCATAGGATCAACATTGTCAAGGCTACAAACAAGAATTGTTATAGACTCCATGGCTTGAGATTCTTTCATGTGTCTCGCAGCATTCTTTTATGCACTAAATTTCATAACAGTGTGAGAGAGTCATTGTAGTGACATCAAAGTGGAGAGCGACACTTCTAAGAAACAAGATACGGAAATAGTTTAATAGTTTAATATACACAGCATTTGTTTTGGATGGAGTGCTGAGAAAGTGCCTGGTGCACATATGCTGTGGCCTTAAGAATAATATGAGTAATAATAAAGTGTTAGCATGATTAATCACCCTATCTGCCGCTGGTTCCTGGAGGACTGCTGATATTCTATCCCCAAATTTTGTATTGATTCTGATCAGACTGTGTAAAGTTGTGGCGTGACCTTTCTTTACAATTCGCTTGCCTGGGTCTCTCTCAGCATCTGTGTGTCTCAGCAGCAGAAAGACTCATTAATGGTTTTGCAGGTGCCTTTATTGCTATGTCCCATCTTTGGACCTATGATTGATTGTTGGCATCAAGTGAAATTGGAAATGCTCTTTGCTGTGATTGTTTTGTTAAACACCTGCACAGTATTTATTACAAAGGTCAGATTGCCTCGGTTCCCTCGTCTAAGAATATATGATCCCAATCTGCCTCAGAAACAGTTTCATTTAGACATACCTTTACACTTCACTGCAACTATACACTGTGCTCTACTGCAGCGTTCAGCTTTAGAAATGGTAATGCATTTTTTGATTGTGTGGAAATCCCCACAAAAGCAATATTCACACGTTTTCCTCTGTCATACTTCAGTATTCTTTCACTTTGTAATCACTGCATCTACTTTAATTAAGCTGTCATATCTGATATTTTGCATATCTTGCCACATAACTGCACTATTTGATTATTTCTCTTCCACAGTAGCTGTATGGTCGGGATCAATAGATGATTATCAGCAGCACGAAATGTGTGTCAAAGCTTGTAAGCATCCAGCTGGTGTTTAAAACACACGCAGCCTTGTTAACAAATCATGTTTTAATTCCCACAGTCAAACAACTGAAAGAACAGATTCTTTTTAAACTGAACACAAAACAGTAAACGGATAAACAACGTTATATAAAAAAAATCTTTCATCAAATTTGATCTGCCTCACATGCACATACTTTTAAATAATGTGAAATTTTATTTAATATGTATTAAGCATAGAAAAAGCGGCCTTAGGTGTAAAGGAAATGATTAAATTACCATCAATCTATTATCAATGTAGACATTATTTAAGTATTAAATGTAAGTGCTTCTCTTTAATTGTGTGCCAAATGAGTTGCTCATTAACGCTGGGAAGTAAAGTAACCCTTGGCACAAATTTAGAAAATTATATATAACGAAATATATTTCTTTATATTATACTTTAATGAGATGCAACAAATGCATCTTTATCCTCCGGCTTGTGCAAATGTAGCTAATTTATGATGCAATGATCAAATAAAGAAGAAGATTTTCATAGAACGATCGATGACCCTCCTGTCTTTCATTTTGATGCAGAGGTTTTATATTTACAAACACAATTCGCAAGATTTTTAAGCGTCATCAGTGTCTCAACAAGTGCTGGGAACTAACACAGATGTACACATTGCAGGACATTGTTTGAACTTGACAGGTGAAGCAGGGTTGCATGCACAAAAATCATTGATTCGTCCATGCTGGGGGTGAAATAAAGAAGCTTTTAAACTCTGCAATCGCCAATAATAGGCCATCATTACTGAAATTACAGCAAGCACTGATTGGGTTTAAGGTAATGAAGAAAACAACATGATCAATCATCATCAAGGTCTGGTGTCGTCATGTCAGAGCCGGGCCTTGCACTGTGCGTGGTGGGGCAGAGCTGCATCTGTGGGGGGGCCAGGAGAGGGCCATGCCCTTGGGGCAACCATCCATCCTCCAACAAGCAGCAGTACGTTCATTTTGATTTCAAGATGCAACTACAGCCAGGACTTAATGAAAAGATTCCAACAGCATCACCCAGGCGATGGAAGAGATGTTTTTAGCACAAGCTAATTGTTGCTACTTTGCGTAATTATAGATGTATATCCTCTGTAGTGTTTTAACCATGGGCACTGCTGTCCAGACGTTGACTTTTGTTCATCTTTTGGATGGCAGATAGTCAGACTATACTGCCTGTCAAACACTCACACGCTCTGATTTCATTTTTCGTATTCCACCAAGGTGCTGACAGAATGGTTTCTTAAAGTAAGTTGTTGCTTAATCACACGTAGCTCAAACCCAGAATTTAAAATACAAACTCTCACTGTTTTGTGCAGTAAGCTTATTGAGAAAATTTAAAAGTGATGAGATCTACTACATATAGCAAGTCTATAGCATTCAGTTATGTATGCGCTCTGTCATCTCATCTTCCCATTTCCATTCAACAGTTCAACCAGCCTGCCTGCCCTCAATCTCTAGCAGGAGATGCAGGAGGCGCAACGCAAAGTTTTATTGCTGATCCAATCCCTGTTTAGATTCCGTGTGCATGAAAGCTCCTAAAGTTGCCCACCATCAATAATGAGGTCTCATTTACACAAATTACTCCGAACGCTGATTAGGTATTATCTAACAGCAAGGGCCACCTCGATCAATCATCATCAGCCTGTGGAGCATCAATGGACATCGAAAGGTTAACCCAGATCTTGGAGGCCCTGCCAGTGTCAGCAGAATCAGTGTGGGAGGCCTCTATGCTGTCGATAGAGCAGCCAGACAATTAGGTAATGATTAAAATAGCGGCACCTGGGACTCAATAAGAAAATGAGCCATCCAGGCATAATTTGAGAAGGATTTGTTTACCAATCCATATACCTGTAGATGAAAGTCACTGAAGTACAATGTATTAAAGGTACGGAGCCATTTCTGTTGCAGTACTAAATTATTCAGATGTGCGTGAAGCACCATGCATTTGGCTTTTTAACGAAGTTAAAACTTCCTGGAATAAAGAGTGTAAATGTTGACCTTTTAGCCTAAGTCACTTTAAATGCATCTAAAATTAGAACATTTTTAGAAAATGATAAGCTAAGATGTTTAGAAGAACATAAACTCGAGAGAAAGGTCAAACAAGGATCCAACAACAATTATTGTGCCAACAACAAAGTGGGGCAGCACATATGACTCCTGTGTTACATCAAATGACTTCAACATAAAAATATCTGATTTGTTTTGTAAGATTCATTCTTTTTAACTCGCCTGGTTGGGTGGAGCAGATAGAGAAAGGACAACAAGCAGCAAACAGACAGGAAACTAAACACAGGCAGGTTGATTGTGCACAATGGAAACATACTGATACCTGCATACTGGACAACCAAGTCACGTCCGATTCTATGAACATAGTACGTACGTTGCTCTATCCAATAACTTTATTCTCTCTGCCTTGTAATGATCCGACGTTTGAAGGGTTTTGCAGGACAAGCGGCGCGGTCTCAACCATTCTGCAGCTTTCTGATTTGAATAATAAAATTAAAGTCTTTGTTTCCCACTATTTGATTAGTCTGGGATGGAAGATGGTGATAATAATGACAATAACTTGACCTCTAATTTTAGACAATATTTGTACTGCATTTCAAAAGGACACATGGCAAATAGGAAGTTATGAAGGGAGCAGTGCCTCTGGCAGCCTTTTTATGATTCACATATCATACATTAGTATTTTAAAAAGAACAAAGAGCATTGGTTTACAGATACATTCAGTCACATGATCTTCAGCCATAAATATTCTGGGTATGATTAGTTATTTTACAATATTTGACATTATCTGGAAGAATAGGATTTGCCTCAGGAGCATCTGAGCACAAAGCCAAAATTCAATACTATGATCCTCACTACATTCATCTTATTCAGCAGCACTTGGAAGCTACCTCAAGCCAAATATTTGCTCTTTGGAAAACCTTGTTACCCAAATCAGCTGGTGGCCCTCAGCATACATCCATCCCATAAGGAGAGAGTGTCAGAGCATGCTGTGTGCATCCACTAATACAAATGAACTTCTTCAGAATGGCCTGACACTTGCAGCAGTGAACAAACAGCGCAGCCTCTTTATGTAATGGGTAGCAGTGGGGCACAGCAAAGAAATGATGAGACATGAAGGGTCATTGCCTCTGGATATAGGCGAGTGCTACCAGGCCGCTAGGATTAACGCGTCCCCCACAGCCAAGTCACATGCGTTCCCTGCTCTCTGTCAAACAAGTAGGGTTACAAGTGTTATTACTCTCACCTTTCAGAGGGCATTTTGGATAGAGAGATCATTAAATTAACCGCAGGGCACTGCACTTGTGACCAGAAGTACATAAGCCACTCAAGGCCGGTGGCCGACAGTCTGTGTTCCTTGAGATCCACATATACGTAGGTGTCCTCAGAGAACCAGTACGACGCGAGGTGAGGCTGGGTCTGTAATGGTGTTAGCCTTTTGATCATCATGTGCTTAACACGGTAGATCTTCATTACTGAGGCTATTTTTACCGAATTCACGTAGAGGAACATTATTTTTCCGTGACCTGGTTCAATATCTGGTACTTCACACTGACTTGACAGGGAGCTCTTTCCTCTGTGAGGCTGGTGAAAGGTAATGAACGAGTGCCTCAAAGAATGTTTCAGCCATCAGTCTGTAGCCTTTCAAAGAGGAGGTGATTGACAACATCCTATCAGTGTAAGCGTGCGGTGTATTATCATAGTTGTCCATCCTGTCTAACAGGAGAGGATGTCCCTGTCTTCGGATGATGCTTTTCATGAAGCGGTTCTGCCCGATCATTGTCAATAAATAAATCTGATAATTGTCAGAGCAGACAGCTGTTTGTGACAGCTTTGTTGTCTTGACTCACTGCATCCTGTCATTCTCACAGAGGAAAAAGTGAGTTTTATACACTCTGACTGCCATCCGGGGAGTGGAGACATTTGCACATGAATCAGTTGTCAGCATCACTGTACTCTGATAACTCAGTGACAGCTCAAATACACTGAGAATGTTGTTGTGCACATTTTCCTTGGTGGCATCCAAAGTTTGTGCAGATATTTTTCCCAGTCATGTGATTCAAGGAATCTGGAATATCAAGGTTATATCTATCATTATAAAAACAGAAGTGCAGAAATCTTCAGAATTATGGACTCGAGCTGAACACGGATGAAACATCTTTTTTTTTTTTTTAAATATCTCCTCTTTCAACAGCTACTTGAAAGTGAGCCTCTCCGATTATGATTGTGGCTCTTGTTGCTCAAGATAACTGCTTGACATTTGCTAAATCAGTCAGTGTCAGTCTTGCATACTCAATTTCCCTCCACTTGAAAGCTCTCTCCAACTTTGGCATTTGCAATGTTCTGTCACTCAAGCAGCATTTGCTATGGGTATCGATAAACAAAAAGTCTGACAGCACAGAAAACAAAAAGCTGTTTTTTTTATTATTATTATTACAGAAATAACTCACGGCGCGACCATCAGAGCATCTGTACTTAGAATGAAAGATGCAGTAAAACCACAGAGTTACATGCATCGACATAAAGCATTGTAGCTTCACCTTGCAAGAGGATGCCTTTGACTGCAGTGGTATCCTATACTGGAAAAATGATCTTACTTTGAGGCCAGTCAACTGTAGAAATCCTCATTTAATTTTTGCCTGTAGGTAATATTTTTATCTCCTGCTTCGCTATGACTGAGTGGAGTAGATATCATTTAATAAAGGGTATTACATATCAGGAACGCTGATGACAAATTGGACATGTTACTGTATGTGCTGCCGGGATTTGAACCTTCTCCTAGAAATAATTGGAGCTTCACTGGTACCAGGAACTGGAGCGTACAATCATTGTTTTTCTAGTTAGGCGCGTGAATTGTAAAACTACTGGCCCACAGTGGGCATCACAAGCCATGGGTTAATAAGTTTAGGAAAATGAAGATGACCTCCTGTCAACAGGAAGCCACTTAGCCTGCTGGGCCATGGCACATTGATTCCCCGTGGTAAGAGGAACCCTCTCTGGTTGCACTTCATCCTGGACAACTCTTAAATGTTTTGCCAGAGTCAGTGCACTTTGAGTGAAAGTGGCTGAAAAGATAATCACTGCGATCGGTGTTCTTTAAGGCTTGACCAGCCACAATAATCTGTTCACATCAACGGCCGTGCGCTCACTTGTGCATAATAGCTCTTAAGCTCCCCTGCCCTACAGTGCCCCGGCACCCTGCACCCGCCTCGCTGCCTGCGTGCTTCAGGGCTGATCAATTAAAACGACTTGAACGTTTAAAGGCCTGTCAATAAATAGTCCCCTATGACTCAACACTACCTGTTGAAGTGGATTTGGCACATGCAAAATCACTTGCTGCCGGTCAATGCACCTCGCCGTCATAAATGTACCTAATTATTAGCTAAATCACATTTGTGCAGTAGCCAGAGGTTGGTTAAAATATCACATGTGACCAAGTTGTGTTTGTTTTTCATTGCATGAAGAATTAGCTTAAATCTGGAAACTAAAAATGAAAAATGTGTCACATTTTAGTCATTGCTGGAATTTGTTGTCCAACGATCCAAATAACCACAGTTTAAATAAGTTGCTCGTTTTATTCACAGTCTTGCTTTTAAACCTTGTCTATTGTATGTCAGTATGTAACGCGAGCTGATGTTCACTTTGTGCGTGCAGCGCGTTCGGCATCTCATATCCATCTGTGCTGATGTCCTTGAGACTCGATCTGACACTAAATCAATAGTGTAAAATACCAAGTGTCTAGAATATAGCTGCATTAACGTGAACAACAACAAAAAGACATTACATTTGCATGAGGAGCGCAAGCTGCAGTCACCTCTCTGTTGTTGCAGATGAGATTGAAGTTGATGCTATAAATGGGCTGGGTAACTCCCTTCAGGGAGCCTCGGTTGACATGTGTTACTAAATCTTATGGAGATGCCATCTGCCACTGTGTTAACTGGTGGGAACGTTGACCTCTGCAGACACCGAAGTCATCCAGAAAAAGTCTGGATAAGAAGAGACAACCTTTTGCATTTATGCATCTTTGTTTCCTTGAGTACACAAGTTACAAAGGTGCCAGGTGTGGCTCATACTGCTGTTACCATGTACGTGTACAGTGTGTACGGTGGCTCCTTCTATTCAGAGGAAAAGTTACTGAAGATGAGAAGACGCCTGAATAACTTTTCTGCATGCACACTGCGTTGTCTGTTGGCCTGAGATGTTGCAGTGATCAGCTTCAGAGCCATGCAGCTGCGTATGGAGCCGGTTGTGGGTGGATGCTCTCGCCTGGGGTCATGACATTGACGTACTGTATCGGTCTCTCTGTCCATAGCAGTGAGTGACAGGACGAGGCAGCTCGTTGATGCCTTTCACGTGGGAATCACAGCTTGCAGCAATGTTGAAACAAAAACGTCTGCAATCCTTGGTGGGAAAATTGAACTGCGAGTCTTTTGGTCCCTTAATGTTTCTCTTAAAGTAAACTTCTGTCCAAAGTTTATTAGTTCAGATAACATTTACGTCCCAAGAAATGAGCAGCTGTGTTTTCAGTCCTGCCCACAAGGTCATCCAATAGACACCAACTAAAAATAGGTCCTTCTAAAATTTCTTCTTGCAACAATTATTGTATTTTCAGATGCACAGACGATGATTCACATACCGAACAGTTATTTGTTTCCATTCTTTGTTTTCCCAATGGAGATTACTTTACTAATGTAGCTAATGTAATGAGCGGATTCTTAATTTTTTCTGACAACTGGATCGGAGAGAAGCCGCATATTAGTGGTGACACTTGGCTAAAAGCAAAGCTTCAAAGAACGCAGCGTTTGACAGTGAAGGCATCAGCTGTGTCAAAGTACCTGCTTTGCTGCGTTGAACCGTTGTGCAGCACTAATCAGTCTGCGAGCACTTGGAACTTCTCCTGACGACTGAGCCATACAATCTGCACACCTCAAAGACACCTTTCCTATGGAACAGTGGGGGGGCTGCTCACTTTACAGTTTGTAAGTTCTTCACTGACTCTTGTGTAGAAGTTTGCAGGCTTATTACTCAAGGGGGGGTCTTCACTGTTTTCCCTGCATGTCCCATGGGTGTCTTTTTCAGCTGTAATGAGGCCTCCTGGACCACAAAGCTCTCTTTAAAACAGGGAGTAATGAGTCCTTGTTGGCAGGGAGAATGGGGATTTGCACTACTCAGTCGAAAGGGAAGGTCACCGAGAGGAGTTTTATTTTGGGAAACTGTCTTGTTGCTGAACCAAACAAAGCTTAAAGGGAAACACTACAAAGTCCTAGTCCAGGAATTGACTATCACGGTCTAAAGGCAATTCGAAGTTCCAAGGCAGACTTGACAGCTTGTATCCTATATCCTCGCCCGGATGGCAAGAATTATTGTGGCTGGCAACATACAGTACTTTGCAAGTGCAACTTCTTATATAGCAGCCATTACAGTGGATGTATGAAGGCTCTATCAGCAAACTAACTAAGTTTGTCGCATGTTAAAAATGGTTTTACCCGTGTTATTGTGAAGCTTTTATTATGCTCATTGTTGCTGTTAGAAGAACCCCTGGATCAAATACTGCTGCTTTAAAACGTCACGAACTCAACTAGCCACAGTTAGACCAGGTTAACAAGCGGCGCTAGCTTCAACCTGAAAATGGGTTCCTGCCCTACAGCGACCTACAACGAAGAAGACCCAGCGCAGCACCTGCCAACCCCGAGGCGGGTGGAGAGGCTCGGCAGTCTGTGACCGCCTCACGTCATCCCTCTGCACCAGTAATGGCAGTCACACAGCCGGCCACCATGACATATCCAAGCATAATTGGCCCTGACAAGAGGGCAAATCATCAACAGAGGCCTGATAAGCATTACAGCCAGATGACAGCGAACAGAAGTGTATTAGCAACAGTGTGACATATCACATTACCACTGTGAATACAATAAAGGAGATACTAAACACTATGGCAGCTTCAGTGACCACCCATTTCTTCTTTCTTCTGCTGGGCCATTATGTCCCATTAGCTACAACTAATTTGCTGCACACAACTGTTACCTTAGACCCAACAGAGGTATTATGCATACGGTGATGCTCCAGATTTAAGATAAGCACAACATTTGAGGCAGGGTCCCAGCCATTCGTGTTGCCACACAGATGCTACTATGGCTTGGTTACATGTTGAATTCATGGACATTTGATGCGTTTCACCACGTAAGTGAGATCTGTACTGTGATCTAACGTTTGGAAAACGCTCCTGCTCTACACGCTTCGTGTTTTTCACGCCATGTGCTACATCTAGACGTACTTGTACTCTGATTGTGCCTTTTGTGACACGCGAGGTTGATTTCTCGACATGCAAACGGTGGAAAATCCATTTCCCTTAATTGTTTTACCACTTGTATTAAAGGCAGTGCCATGTGTAACAGGAGCCTCCAGATACTGGGACAGGTCTTGAACCTGATAACTTGTACATGTTTTATAGCTGTTACATTATAAATTATTTCCACAGACTGGGGCCTTGAGGGATCATATTCTCTCAGCTTCAGTTACTGGTAACATCTTTTAATGATATTAACAAATTTGCAGCTCTAGTGTTTCAGCTTTATCTGGGAAATCTTAAACGGCTCCATGGTAAATACTTGGTTATGATATTATCAGGCGCAGCCCATTGTGTGCTGGGCGGATCATATGGCTATTAAAAGTGAGCCAGCAGTGGTAATAACTAAGCTCATAAAGGCCTGTTGCTGCCTAACAGCCTGTCTGCATTTCCTGTTGTAACAGTGAGATATTGGCTAGAAAAGCACGAAAGAACAATCATTTTAATGGTTGCAAAAGCAGCTTTTACGGTTTATTTTTCATGGCTCTATGGTGCTTTGTTAAACCTCTCATTAACCTCATTTTTAACTTCCTCTACCATATTTGATACTGTATTGCATTTCTGCTCCGCTTCAGTGGTGCCACAGCTAATGAGGCGCTCTCTATGTCCAACGAGAAGTGTTTTAGGGTTTGCACCCTTCCAGCCTCGTGTTATGTTCAATTAGCCTCATGCTGTTTGTAAGCTGCGGATTCCTTTGGCAAATTGACTCCATTCCTTATTGGCCATACATTTACTTTACCATGTCCTCTCATTAGTTCCACGTTGGCTATGTTTCCAGAACAGTTGCCAATAAATTGAGGTGTTACTATTAGAGGATAAACAATATGATATAACATGGCATTTATTCAGGCATAGGATAACAAATCACGCCGTTAAACGTATGTGCTCTGTGTTCTTTCATAGACTAATAAAATCCCAGTGTTGGCATTATCAAAATTTTATTGTTTCTTTTTATAGGGACGCATTAACTGGGTTGGTAAGGTAGTGGAAAATTTTATTTATTTATTTTTTTCAATATTGGTTTCATATTTAAGTTCAAGATAATGTGCTCATTTCGTTTTTATTTTGCGTTTGATACAAATGCGCATTGCATAATGAGCTGCCGGATGTCATCCTAAAGTCTACCTGACAACTTTTAATCTCAGCGTGGAACCATGCCAAAGCCCATTTTATCCCAAAGACAGGGAGAGGGATTTGGTTCCACTAATGGAGTTCAAAGATTGCAGCATGTCAGATGAGGAGTCATGGGAAGGGAGTGACAGCAGTGGCTACGAAGCAAAGACGACTATGTGCACAGCTCATGTGCTGTTTAAAAGGGCTTTTTGCTCCATCACTCCTCAGCCACTGTCACCAATTTCTTTGCTACAGTTCTGACTTTTAATAGACTAACAGACGAGGATGAGGAAGTGCTGCACCAAAGCAGCACAGGATTGGAGTTAGAGAGGCATCGGCATCAGACCAGACAGCTATTTATGGGAGATGACAGTTTGCAAATATCTCAATCTGGGGAAAGGCACTTGGGGTGAGAATGAGGAGTGCCGTGAAATTGGAGGAGTCAGCAGCCAGCATTTATTTCATCAGGCTTTTTCCAATGAGGTGCAATTGCCTGACAGCATTAGGTTATTGGCGGATTTGTCATAACACCTTCAAACCCGTTCTGCATGGATATGTGTTTCCAACGAAAATGCACAAAAGGAGTGGCAAAAAAATGAGCAAATAAAACATAAGATGAGTAAAAACGTAAAATCAGAATTACTGCGCGTTGTGGTTCAAATGACGCAGTATGAACTGAGCTGTATGTTCCAGTACATTCTAAGAAGCTTATGTAATGACAACATAAATACTAATAATGTGCTACAGCAATTAAACTGCCTTTTTGTTGAATGTGTGTTAGTGTGAGTCACCCCAGTGACAAATAAAAATACTGACATACTGTGCCTGTAACTCCCTCATCAAACAGCCATCACGCTCACGAGTGGCTGCTGTGGTTTGAATGCTCAGCACACCTCCACCCATGAACCACACCAACCTGTTTCCTACATCTGAACGTTGTTTGTATTCATCTTCCTTCTCAGATCAAAGCAGTGTCAAAGCCATGACGCATGAATTAGAGCAGACAGGATAGCAATTTGCCAGTATTGCAGCTGTACAAACAATATTACAAAAGTGACATATTTACAAAAGGAAGCCAGTAATTCGCCAAAAAATCAAGAGCTAGGTGGGACCCAGAAGACTGATACGGTTCGACTGAACCTCCACCCTGTGACCTATTCCTTCCTCTCATGGTCCCAAACACAGACATTTGGTGCTTTGCACTGCAGTCAAGTAACACTTTCAAAAGTGCATATGAACTAAAAGCCACCTTCACAATGTAATCATGTTAAGTAAAGGCATATGTGGAATCACAAGCTTATATATGCAATTATCATTTTGGTCAACTCGGGCCTTTAAATGAGGCCTGGAACCAACTGATTTCATCAGCAACAGCTGCATTTTGTCGTGACTTCTAAAACGCTTACATTCCTAAGAAGCTCATGTTTCAGTCCACTTGAACAAGTCACGACCTTTCTAACTACTTTTAGTTTCAACTGGTATTATATTGACCTGGATTTTATTGAGCATGGCAGTGTGTCCAAAGCACACTGCATACAAGCGTTCAGACGTCTGATGTCATGGCTGGACATGGCGCTCAGGTTAAACATCCAGCTGCGCAGGGAGAGTCCCACGACAGACAACTTCTAGATCTGCACCTATTCAGTGTCTGTGAATGTACCCTATGAAATGTGGCACATCCACGTTCATGCTGTTCTCACGGATCTGTGTTTCCCAACCAGTCAACATCCAGGTCTTATTGTTCGCGTGCAGTCAAAATGTGGACCCCCCCCAACTGGACCCATCTGGTTTTTACCACACTTAAAATTATAGATAAACAAAGTCAGGATGCAGTAGTCACGAAGGAATACAGCCCCGTTATACACCACATTAAAGTGCACTACAGTAATAGAAACCATTTTGCTGAACACTAGTAGTAAAATTTCTCTTACCTTTGCTGTTTTGCCGTGAAAAGGTTGTTTGTGAATCTGCACTATTTCCTGTTATTTCTACTTCCTGTCCGTCGCTCAAATTGGTCCCTGATGAATCGCTGCAGTCTGCACTTCGACAATTGTATTTGATTCGTTGTCAACCTCTGTTGTAACCATTCAAATGAGTGCACTGTGCTGAAACCTAATTAAACAAATTTTGTTCTGTGTCACATTTTCAGAATCAACTTTTGCTGAGATAATGTTCACAAATTGTACAGTGATTGATAGAGTTTTAGAGCTTCTTCTGCATCATTTCGAAGAGATATTCATCTGGAAAGTACTTTTCTTTTAGACAAACCTGATTTTTTTTATTTATGCTGTGTGTACGTAGTTAATCTACATATACACTTTTATATACTTATTTTTAAATCTTACCAAATCTAACAAGTGTTCCATTTATTATGACACCAAACAGATTCAAGTAGACCTTGTGCTTGTTGAGATGTGTGAATTTCGAGCACAGGAGCAAAAATCTGGCTCAAACTGTTTAATACAGGAAATGAACATAGAAAAGATAAGCAAACATATTGACTAGATATAAAATACACTGCTCAAATATTAAGGAACACATAATCAGATTAGCTTTTGTCAGAGTTGTGATCTCAATCTTTTCACTCAGGAGATACAGCTGGTTCCTCCTGGTCCCTGCTTTATTTAACCAAACACATGTGATTGGCATGTAACTAAAGACGCTGTGTTGCTGCCCATAACAACATCAGGCTGGCAGGTTTAGTGGAGGGTTAGTGATGCTCTGAGGATGCATGTCCTTGGAGGGCCACACCAAACATAATGGCTCTGATGCCACTGGTTGACCCTCTAAGTCTTTTTGATCACCTAGTGGGTGGGACATCATGTATTGGTGCACATTTTGGTGGCAACACACTTTGATTAGCCTTTGTTTCGCTTTCAAATTTGAGAGTGATTTGGAATATTGAGTTGTGGTAGTATCTCTATTTATTATTACTGTATGTCCCAAGAATGAGCCAAGCCTTTCATTGTAAACCACTGTAGGCTTGGTTCATAGTGTGACACAACTAGTGAAAATGAACATACATCACATAGTAATCAAAGCATGGTTATGAGCTTTGTATGAAATCAAAAGTGAGACTTTACTTTTAATCATGTCATGTCAAAGAGAGGTCACGCCACACAGTGGGGGAAAAGATTATGTAAAACATTTAGGAGGGGCTGTTTGCGAGGTGGTACGTTTTAATTGCTACAGACACATTTGTTTTGAGACAAGCGTCAAATTCAGAACATTAAAGTGGATTTCAGTGGATGAGCACGTAAAAGACACGTCCTCAGGGAGCACTATGATGTACTGGTAATGAGTGAAGGTAATGAAAGACTTCACATAGACAGATGTATCCATTTAAAATAGTAATAACTACAGTTAAGATGGCAAAGAGCAAATTGCAGACAACTTTCACTAAGCCACGTTTATTCAGACTCTGCAGGGACCTGTCATCTTTACTGAGTCCCTGGGAAGTTGAGGGAACTCCTGATGACTCTCATTGCCCCTGAAACAAGGTCAAACCAGCGATAGAGCCAGCATGACAAGTGCTACTGGGTACTGTACCTCTGAGACCACGCTGGGCTGGGTGTGTTATGCACAACACATCCACAATGTGATGGTAGATTATCGTATACAGGCTTACTCTGCACACAATGTAATACAATGCTGACACCCACACATCAGTGCTTTGAGTTGTCATATGTTGTTGATAATTTCTTAATTTAATCCATTTATCTCCAACATCAACCACATATGGTATAATGTCATTACAGAAGATGAGAGGCAAAATACTGTATATGTAGCAGAGAAAGTGAACCTGCGTCTCGTACGGTCATTTGCTATGCAGTCTGCATGCAGAGCATGTGTGACCTACAGAGGGTGCGTGTCCATCCATATAGATGGTGTATCTGCTGACTGACAAGGTAAATGACACTTTATAGAGCTGCTCTGTTCATCAGCCTGAAGGTGTGAGCTGGTGTGTAGGTTAGGCACAAACCCTTCACCCCTCGTCTGTTGTTTCAGGTACATCCTGCCAGTGAAACTCTAAAGGTCAATAGACTCCAATGACAGAGCTGATCACGTCTTCATTCTGTGCTGATAGAGAGCGGAGATCAGGCCGAAGCCGGGAGAGTTGTTCACGATCATTTCTGCCATGTAATTCCTCTGGTACTGTGTCGTGGAGATGCTTCCTAGACAGCTGTTTGCTTTTAAGGCCTTTGTTGTGGAGTCACGGCAAGTGATGGATGGCGCTCAGCTGAATGAAGATGAACATCTTCCTGTCTGAAGAAGGTGTCGGCGCTATGTGTGTTTGTGTGCTCGGCAGCACTGCCTCCTCTTTGTCTTCTTTTGGAGGGTCCAGCCATTTATCCTGATTTAGTCTGGAGTGGCAACATCAGTACTTCCCCTTTGTGCTGGACAGAGACGGATATTCCACCTCCTGAAGCCTTGGTGGGTTTGTTACAAAGCTGGGGTGTAAAAGTCTGAAGAATAGTGTTTGTTTAAAACACAGAAGAATGAAGTGTTTGTGTATTCCTCTGCGTGAGAGAGAGAAAAAGAGAGAGGAAGAAACTGTGAGCACATGAGTGTCTTTGTTTGTGAAAACCGTTGCCTCTCACAGTCAGCATGCACGGAGCTCGTCTGTGCCAAAGCAGCGCTTCCCACGCAGCTAATGGCAGGGATGTGGAAATGAGTGGCTGGCCCGGGCGGTGGAGGCAGGGGATGTGTTAATTGAAAGTTAGGATCACTTTGTGGCCATTACAAGGAAACCTGAGATGTGTTAACGCAGCGGAGTTAGGCAGCACCTGCTGTCGCTAGCTAATTGTGTTGGGTTTGGTCATGTCTGTCAGGAGAGGGTTCCCATCACGCCTTGCCTCCAGTTACAGCTGTATTACTGCCAGAGCTGACATTACAGCAGCAGCCTCAGGGGAGCTGGAGCCAACCTGCGACCTCGCTGCCACGGCTCCAGCTGATGGGTCCTCAAAAGCCAATACCAATCCAAGTCGTGCCGTTATAATTGTATTTATTAATCTTCTTTGGAAACTTTTTATATTTGGTGCGCAGTATTTGAGAAGATCCGCCTTTTTTTAGGAGGTAACGCTCTAAATGGGTTTGGACTGCTGGTATTGACTGGCGGCAACACCCTCAGGTAGGAAAAGAGAAAACAAGCACTGTGTTTCCAACTCATCCTCACTTACATATGCATCAGTCACAGACTAGGGTGCTGTGCAGATGACTCACTGTGGAGGCATACTGTGCTTTTGAGGACCTGCTAGGGGCAGCAATGTATAATCTGATTTAGACTAGAGCAACCTCCTATTTATTTTTAATTGTCCCACTTTAGCATTTAAGAGCTATTGATCCCCGGAAAAGCATTAAGTGACAGAATCACTATTACTGTTAGTGCTCCCTGCTTGGAGAAGGCACATCAAAGGACATTTTAATGTCACTGACTTTCTGAGGGAATTTGAAACCTGGTTTGCAACAGGCCAGCCTATGAACGGAAAGGACACACAATAGACAAACGCAGAAACAAATGTGAGGGCAATTTGCAGCTAATCAAAGAATGGCTGGGAATTGATTTTTCCAGGTGAATGTTTATGGTGCAGGGATTTCATAGAACAGCATTAAAAAAATCACTTATGCTCCTACTTTATTATTCATAGAGAAATAAAAGAGAGACACACGTAACATAATCGATCATTTAAAAAGAAATATTATACCCGTGATGCTTTTCGCCTGTAAATATCACACCTGTAATCTCCCAGAGACTCTTTATAGAACAGTCGCTTTGCATTGACTCCACTCGCAAAATATGTCCCTTTCAAGTTAGACCTCCCCTTTCTTCTGCCACCATCCCCAGATGTTTTGATTAGCAGCAACTTGTATGCTGGTCAGATCCCGGGATTAATGATGGATAATTTGCCTAAGGTTGGCACAGCACACCACCACGCTGCCAGCCTTTGGATGCCATATGGGCAGAAGCAGCTGTTTTCATTACTCTCCCTTGCCCAGATGTGTCAAACAGGATGCCGACTTCAATCCGCAGTCTTGCTGGCACTTGGTGGGGGGTGCTTTCTACTAGCACGGCAGCTAATTACTTTTATGTAGCCGAATACGGAGGCCCTGCGTGTTTTTTTAAAGGCCTTTTACAAACAGCTGAATGCCAGCTGTCACCTCTGTGCACAATGAGGAGAGATGGATAGGTTGTAGCTGAGCGTCTGATGAGGGTGACCGCAGGCACAGACCCAGCCCAGACCAGGGGCAGGGCAGCCTCTGCTCACGAACAATGGGAAGGTCATCCCAAATACATGCCGGTGAGCCACGTGGCCACAGCGCCGCAGTGACCCCTCTCACTTGACTAAAATCTGCACCTTTAATTCCGACCTTTCCCGCATCATCCCTGTCGCTGCATTTGCCCTCTCTCCACCCAAAAAGCTACTGCGGAGCGTTGTTCAGTGAATCGAATGCGAATGTGGTAATCTGAGCTGAGGAGGTACAGTGCCAAGTCACAGCAAAGACCACACACAGGATAAGCTGGCACAGTAGCAGAGAACGGCAAGCGAAAACAGAAAGGAGCACGCTGCCAGAATGTCAGCTGGGTCTTTACATGAGATTGCACACACCATGGAACATGTGTTCAGTGTGTCCCATTTCCTGCTGAGCAGCTCTGTTTTATTGTTCAGTGATAAATCCTGAGATTTGTCACAACTGCCACATTTTGCATTGTTCAGGCTCGTACGCCGCCGCCGTCTTCAAACTGCGTATAATGTGCTTTGAAGTGATTGACACCAGTCAGATAAAACCATCCCTTTTATTCTGGGACATTGGCACATGTCAAACGCCCTGAATAAAACAAATAATAGCTTGGTGCATTCAGTCAATTCCATCATTACAGCAGCGCAGGACATCAATACGTTTTCATTATGCTGAGATGCCATGTCTATATTATCACTTAAACAGTGCCCAGCAGCAGGAGCTGAGCTCTGACATCATGAAAGGGTCAACAGCACCTGTCTCTCGCTTTGATATTTCCATCAATATGACTTCATGTTTCCACACCTGTACGTCCTCACTCCTGTAATGATCAACAAGGGGTCGCCGCCAGTCAATACAGGACGATAGTTTCTTCCCGGGGCAGGAGATGATGAAAGCATCCTCTTCATCCTGCGCCTCCAGTCATCAAGGTGCTCTAACTCGTTCAATGATCTCCATTTTTTTGAATGCACTTCTGTTTCGCCTTGTACTGTAGTTAACCGCAGAAAGGTTGAATTCAAACAGTTGGAATTTGAGGCATTGCTCATCTTATTGACAGGCCTACGAACACGAGGGACGTGGGAATAGCAACAGCAGCAGCGCTCCCTTGCAGCATGATCCAACAAAGTCACAAGGGTGTTGTTTTGTTGCTGTTGTTTTTGTTAAGTATTGATCTTAATGTTGCGCTTCATGTTTGGCTTTCATTGGGGAAAAGATGAGTAAAGAGAGCATTTAGTAAAACAGAACATCTTCTTTAAAGCAAGGGTACCGCAAGCTTTCTTCTCTTTTTCCCTTTCTTTGTATTTTGAGTGACATTTACTTCAAATTATCGACAGCGCCTTAGGGAAGGTGATGCCAAACCTTTAAACTGTCATTATTGTATATTCAAGTGCTACTTTATTTCCTCAGTGAAGTTCATGATTCAAAGTGGTGTTTGTTTCTACACTTTTCCGTGTACTGTGCATCCCCTTCACAGCACTTTTGTAGTCACGCTCACTTTTGGGCCTTAGCCTCTTCTCCCATAGGAGCCTATTATCCTGCTTAACATATGCAAAAGCTTGCTGGATTGTGCATCATACTCACTTAGGGACTTGACACACTCGTATTACGAGGCTTGTACTTCTGTGCGGGCTGCTCAGCATTATTGCACGGATGCTCCTCATTTAGAAAGCCCTTGTCACTCTGAGGGTTTTCACAAAGAAAGTCATTATAAGTTTCCAACAAACGTGGAGGGTCATACATCAGAGAGGAGACATTATTATGCCTTGGTATGAGTTAAAGCATCTTGAAAATGCTACAGTTTAATGACAAGATCTGGGACTGGACATGTCTAATCATTTAATTCATATTCTGTGTTTATTTTTTCTTTAGTATACAGTATAACCTTGCATTCCCACTGTTTAGGACTGTGAACACGTGTTTGGAATTTTATTCACCTACAGACTATTGCATTCTTTTCTAGAGAAGCAAAATATTATCAATTTAATTAGATTTAAGGACACAGGGAAACTAGCATTTTTTTCTTCACCATGTCTGTCCTGAAAACATACCCCCAATAGAGACGGGGGCACCTCAGCAACGCTTTGATTTCAGCTATGAAATTTTAATTTGAAAAAAGAAAGGAGGGAACATATTGCACTCATTCAAATCTAACTTTGTTCCCTCAAACTGGAAGATTGGATTTTCTTAATTAAATTATCCCCCTTGTTCACATACTCAAGGGGGCCATTGGCTCAAGGCAGTGAGAAAAATGTGTCTGGGTTTTTGGATGCATGGCTGGCATAATGCTGGTTTGTGAAGAGAATGAAATGTTTTGTTCTGGTTGGACTCCTTTTTTCCATTCCATTTGGACTCCTTTTTTCTAACTGGCCGTCCCTGCTTTCTTCTGTGCTCCTCTGTGTTGTGCCAGCATCAGCCCTGAGCCTCTCACCGAGAGAACGCTTTGATGTGTCCCCACTGTGCCGCCGCCCCCCTGTGCCCTGATTGGTGGATAGCAGGCGGGGCTGGCGGGGCAATGTGGGAGTGGATGGGGGATGAAAGCAGCCGGGGCAGCGAGGGGGCACCTGCACACAGAGCCTTGCCTGTGTGTCTGCTTCATCTTCAACTGCTTCTCTTGACCGCAGGCTGAACTCCTGTGTCAGCGACCATCACACGGTCGCTATGACCTCCTCTCCCTCTCTCTCACACTCTCTCTATTTATTTCCTTCTCTCTCCCGCCATATCCTCCTCTTTTCTTTCGCTCCCTTTTGTCTGTCTCTCTATAAATGTGTTATGAGAAAGCAGCAGATGACAGGTGAAGCTTTCTGTGTGTGGAGTGTTAAGCAGAATATGAATCAAATGATTTTTTTTTCCTCTATTCACACTGATTCACCAAAGGCTGGGAATACATTTTCTTGTTTTGATCTGAAAAATATAATCGTGTTAATAAAGAGTCAATAACTGAGCAGTTTGATGCATGTAATCCAATGCAAAAATGTAAATTTTGCCACTAATCGTGTTGAGGCAGATGAACAATATACAACTACATCTGTCAACTGTACAACTGCTCTCCTGATTGTCTGTTCTGTGGGAATTTGATTAAGCATAAAACTGTGCATTATGTCATTCGTCTTTGTGCCATTTAGAGCTGCCAGAAGGTCAGAGCTGAAGGACCCCTTTTTTACTTTTATTGAGACGCCTCGCCAATAAGGGTACTGTTTCAGCACAGCTGTATGCCAAGACAGGCAGCTCGTCAACAATGAGCGTCTCTGTGCCAGCTGAATTCACAATAAAAGGCTGCAGCAGGGTGAGAGTTTTACCCGGTCAAAGACAGATGTAGGTATTCTTCTGCAAGTTGCGTTCATGGTGTGCAGGTCATTGTTGAAATGTGAGTTGCAGTCGCGCAAATTATTATTAAGTTCTGATTAAAACAAGATTTCGCCACAAACATTAAAGCTCAACCTGTGCTTCGCGAGTCTAAATGTTGTAACGTACACTTGTCCACGTCTCCCCAAGTTTTTCATCATGAGGTTAAAAAGTTGTAAAAATATAGCAAACAAATGTTTCTGTATGCGTCACCTTTGACACAGAACACAAGGCTTAGAAAAACCCTTACTTCAACATCTGTGATGACAATTGACCTGCCTACGTGTGAGCATGTGATGTGAATGCTTGCGCGTTGATGTAGCTCCTCTCCTAGTCTTGTATTTCTTTTGACACCAAGCCCAGCTGTGACCCCTCTCTCTAATGCTGCTGATGTGCAGGCGCGTCTCTGCTCTCAGGGAAACACTATATGATTAAGACCCGTCCGCTTTTTAGAGCTGTTCGGCGCACAGAGGTCTTAGCTGACCCTGTGTAAATGCAGTTGTTGCAGAGGTGACCTGCTTGTAAATGAGGGTCATGGTTCAGGTGCTATAGGTCAGAGCAGTTGGTCCTCTCTGTGCATGAGAGCACCTTAGTGGCTGCCGCTGCTTCGACCCCCAAATGCTGAACGTGCATTTGATTGTGTTAGGGCCAATAACGTATGGAGCTCCCAGGCAACAGAGAGGTCACCTCTGGGCCCACTGAGATGTGAAAGGTGACACGCAGCACGATCTAAGCCAATAGAACTCAAAGAGCATCTATCAGATGTCTTAGACAGGAGTGTTTGCTCAGCAACCAGACAGCATTCTTTGGAAGAGACACAAATACTTTGTGGATAGAAAGATAATCTTTGATAACCATTTGGTACGAAGAAGATCTAAAGGCTAATTATTTACACTGCTGAAAATACTACAGCACATCCTCTAATCAATCTGCCATAGACTTCAGCTTTGTTTTCACTCACTAGTCATGTGCGACAAACTTGGAAGGATTGTTAAAGAAGTGTAAAAGACTTTCATGGCTGCCTGTGCCTGAGAATTTCAGAGCAAAGCATCACAACACACAGCACTTAGACCAAATCCCAAAGGCCGTGACTGGCGCAGCGTGTCCCACATTAGCTCAACCACAGCTCACTGAAATGGACTCGCCTGAGTGGAATGAAACCCATAAGGCACCATGCACACCACGCCAGCGGCTTTATCAGACAAAGATCAATGGACGGCAGCATTCACTCGGAGCACCCAAGCTGCAAGGACAAATACAGTATCTTGGGGGGTTGTGAGAGTCATTGATAGGCTTAGGCTGTGTATGTGTACGTCTCGCCTTTCTTTAATCAGGTTTCCCAACAGCAAACAGTGGGCGTCAAGTGATGCGTTTCAGGCAGTGGGGCCTTTCAGGCAGGACAAAAGGTGGGAGAAGCTGTGGGACTCAGGGCCCAGCCCTCTCAGTCGGTGAATGTCTCTCAGTTTTCCAGTGGAGCTCAAAAGGCCTTTGCCCTTCCAGCTGTAAAATTGGCAGCTGGGGAGTCTCCAAAATCCCAGGCTACCTCGGCTGTAGCACAGCCCATGTCAGGCTGTGGTAGGGACTGAAAGCAACAAACACGCATTCATCAGACGGACAGAGCACTGCTTACACATGTAGCCACTGTGTGCTCTGCTGTGTTTCCATCATGAATGATTAAAGGTGTTGTTAACCACGAAAAGATGGTCAGAAAATGACAAATAAAAGATGATAAAACTACTTTTGTTTCTGCTACACAGAATAACCAGTTTTACACTGATTTTCTCGTGTTTCATTTGGTGTTTATTTCCTATGTCCTAAATAAAGTGCAGTAACCTTCCAACATTTCATAATAAGTTCTTGAAAAAAAACCTCTGCATTTTATGCTACACAACAAAAATGTAAAAGACGACAGTGTAAAATATTTTCAAATATACAGTCTGTAAATTGTGTCTATGCATCATTTGCGGCTTAAATGCTGCTTTCGTTTAGTGACCCTCATGTGTAAATCTCTATACATTACAGCACTAAGTGATGGTTCTGGAGGGCTGCACTCATCATTATTGCATCACAAGCTACTGAACTGAACTAAACTGGAGCCACAAGCTCCACAGAGGAGAATATAATTTATTAATGAAGTGGCCCATGATTTGAAAGGATCATGGATCTTATGAGGGACTTACAGGACACACAATTTAAAATGTCTGATCTGGGCTTTTAAACAAAGTAACACGTCATCGTTACCAGGCTGTTTATAGCAGCTTCAGAAATCCTTCAGAGTCTGAATCGCATGTGACCAGTAAGCACAGGAGTCAGTCTTTACGCTGCTACAGTTCAGGTTCTGTTGCGAAGACATTTAAAACAAGCATAACATTACAACGGAATTGTTTTTAATACTATTAAGTGATTGTTTCCCTTCCACTCACAGCTGACTACTGTACAATAGCACAGGCTTCACTTTGTCTGCAATGACCCGCTGTGATAATGTCAAGGGCTCATATAAGCACTCAGAAAACTTGCTGTTTGTAATTAATAATATGTCATATTTTACTATCGCTATTCACTGTAAACACATGGCAAAGCTGGCAGCCTCTAAAGTTGACAGCATGAGGAAAAGAAATCAAGCAGAATAACTACTAATTAGACGAGTAGGTGGTCTTTCCTAACCTTTTGCAAATGTATAAAATTGACTAATGACAAGGTCAGGACATAGGCACCAGGACACTTTGAAGGTAGACAGTAGAGGAGACGCGCAGCTGACACAGAGCACATCAGTCAGGCCATGTTGTTTACATGATTCACAGAGCTCGCTGCTCATCACGGCCTGTGGCACTCTGAAAGGAGAGAAAGGATTGTAACTTTGGCCCTATTGTTTAACAGCTCCCAAAGACTGAGGACAAAGAAATTATTCTGAAGAGCAGGAGGCACACGGTGGAAAATGACCTTTAACTGCACTTCCTTAGCTGAATCTCATCCAATTAGAGCACTGTATATTTTCCCTAATAGCAGCTGATGAGGCAGGGCGTATGAGTGAGCACGCCCGGCCGGCGTTGCTATGCAGCGAGATGGCTGCTTAGCACCAGAGGAGCGCTAGGGAATAAGTGAGCAGAGAGCTTTAATTTGATAGGGTTAGAATCCTGCAGGCTCCAGGGTCGCGGGTCACCAGGAGCTCGTCTCACACTGAATATGAAGAAATCAGAAGTAAATTGCTTACATCTGCTGCCAGTGGCTGTGAAGGCTGTGATTGGCTCCCAGAGGTGTGCACTATCTAACGCAGGCAGCGGAAGGGGGCCTTGGTGCAAAGAAGGCTTGTAATTGGAGTAATTCTGCATTAATAGATGTTAAAAATCCTCCAAGCAGCTGGTATGAAAAGCAGGGCCTTCACAAAACGCTGCAGGATGATGGGGGCATTTTTTCCTTTTTTTTTTTTTTTTAGCTTTCTTCATTTTCTTTCCCCCTTCAAATGTCTGCACTGAATCACAATCACAACAAGCAGCTGTAAATGCTCCGGCTCCCTGATGAAAGCAGGTCTGGTTATGTCAGACAGCAGAGCGGACAAATGAGGTAAACAAAAAGTACCACGTGAAAATTACTCTCCATCAACACTGTCCACTGTCTGGAATGAGAGGAAATAGCTTGTAATATTACTGCCAATGAATAATGCTACATGAGGTCAAAGGTCGGGATGCTCCATATTGCATCTCCGTGTTTCCATCTATAGATTCCATACCAACAGTCTGGTTTGTTTGTCTTGCGTTCATTGTGATTCTTGCTGAGCTATTTCAGCATGTTACAAACATCGTGGGCTTTTTCTCGTCAGCGTGACACTGTCTAGTGGTTCGTGTGTGTCAACACAGCCCCTTCTTTGGGACTGTGTCCAACAGAAAATGGGACAGGCTGTGAATTATCACAAACGCTGTGGCAAATGACACTTCATTGGAAGGTCTTTGTCACCAATTATGTGTCTATTAAGAAACAGTCAATCAGTCAATGTGCAAATAGCTAACCCTCCAAGGGCCCAGCTATTGACAGGATGCTGTCAATAGTCCATCTGATATGATTTAGCTGTGGAAGAACTATGTGCTCACCACATAAGCTCGACAATCACGTCCACCGCTTGGAGGCTAACTTCTCCTCGAGCCGGTTTATTGACCAACAATTATTTTAATGAGGCTTTTTAATGGGAATGTATTATTCACATTGGATTTGCCGAGCAGCTTGCCGTGCGTGGACCTTTTGATTACAAGGTCTTCAGTACATCAAGCGCAGGACATTTCTTTGCTTAGCAAAATAAAAGTTTCCATTTCACATCAAGAGCCGCACAATTTTCTTTTCGTTATGTAACACAAATGAGCCACTTTCCTCTCGTCTTGTGGCTCACAGCATATTATGCAGTAGCTACATTTGACTAAACCAAAACGCAAATTGGATGTCTGGCAGACTAATTTGATTTCCCAAAAACCCTGAAACTGAAACCCTGTTAGTTACCTCAAATGATGGACACTAATATTGTGTTTTCAGCATGTAACTGCAGCTTGGCAGACTATCCCATCCCAATCAAAACAGTTGCTTCCCAAATGTTATTACATTATGTTGCCATTTTCAGATAAATGACTGTAAAACGGCTCTGCCTCACCATTGATGTCCATGAACAAACACATTACATTTACTGCCTTACTCTGGTTTCATAGAGTCCCACTGTCTCATGTAAGTAACTTATACACTTGAGATAATGTACTTCAATGTGATCACAGTGGATTAAAACATAGAGCACAGCACTACTGTAGGTGGGAAGCAGATAGTTTTAGAATTTTAAATAAGGACAAAATCCCTGAATCCCTCTCCCACTACAGAGAAAAGGGACTTAATTGCCATTGTTTTGTGTTTAGAGGGCATTGAAGAGGCCTGAAATCTGTCACCAGATGTGTAGAGACGAGATGTAAACACGAACGTCTGCTTCATATGGGCACCGTGAGACGCCGCCTGCTCTTCCCATCAAAGACTCTCTGGATTGTCAGTAAGCAAATTACAGAATGAATGACAACTGTGTGACACGGCAGTGGTCGTAACAAGTCAGCTGTTTCCAGTAGCCCCGGCTCACATCCCGACACATCGATGGATAAGCAGACGGAGCAGCGGTTACGTGCTGATACTGTACCGCAAATGCAATTCTTCCTACAGTATGAAATGCATGTGATGTGCCTCTTGCAATTAGATATGTGAGTGCGTCTTCTCAACCCCCCCTCGGCACCGCGAGACTCCGTACGTTTCACATAGATCAGAGTAGAAATGCACGAGCTGAGGACCTGATACTTCTCAACTATCCACCATAATTACCATGACAGACTCACTTAAGCTTCTCCTCCATCTAGCAGCATTACTGACACGGATAGATCTCAGGATTCTTGTTGTGCATAATGGTTGTGCGCCGCCGGAAAAAGCAGAGAGGTTACAGCGTCCGCAGCTTAAGAATTTGTTCTTATTATAAAAGGTGTCACAGGAATATAGGTGGGCAGAATTTATTCCACTGGGATGCTGTTTAAAGACTTAGAGGGATTAGATAATTAGTCACTGACTGTATAGGGAGTCAAGCATATTGACATCTGTTCTTAACCGACTCTAGCGCATAAACAGGTTTTAAAAGACAAATATAAAACAATAATTTAACCAAATGAGGAATTAACTTCAAAAGAAACTAACTAAACACCCTCCTCCCCAGGAGAATTTCAGATTTTTCCCTGACGTTTATTTTTACACTCTTTTTTCTTAACAAGCGGGAGACGCAAATGATGCACTTCCTTTGATTCCTTTTTTTTTTCCTGGCACATCTGAATAATTCTTCCTGTTTCCTTGTTTCTGATATGATTTGTGGGGAGAAGAAATAAACAGATAATCATTAAAAGCAGAGTGGTCTCCTGTTCATAAATCAGCAGTGGGTGTTCCAGCTGAGGTGGCTCAATAAGCTTTCCCTTAAACATTGGCCCATGGTAATGGGAATATCTGAGGGTCAATCGGGGTTAGGCAGTCTTCCTCAACAGGAAATGAGCTTTTGGTGGGCTGTGTTCCCAAGGTAATGAGCAATGTGTGTGTGTTGAATCTTAGCTAATATTGTTATAATAACTGGATAAATTATTAAAAACAAGCAAATGGTAACATTCTAAAGACCACCAGTGGACTGTGTGACTGCGTGGCTGTACTTTACAACTTTTAGCAGAGCAGTGGCTTCACTGTAAAGCGCTGTAAATGTGTTCGTCGTGTTCGTTTATCGCTCAAATGCGAGTCTTATGATGACATGGGTAACAACAGCAGACACTCCACATGCAGGGGTCAAAGGTCGCTGCTATATTACTTTTACAAACTCCGGCTCGTCTATAAACTTCCTCATCACGTTCCTGTGTGTGTTTTCTCTCCTTTAATTTCTCGCTCACCCAGAACTCTTTGTTCTTTTCATCTGTTGTAAGGTCACCGTTACTGCAAATCTACTATAAAGCAGCAGCGGTGGGGGATATGAAATTCATGTGCTAATATGCAAATGAATTCATGAATGCTCCATATTGTATAACCACATGCATCTGGCATGATTGGGCAGTGTGGGACAAATTGTCCTCTGCCAAGACATTTTGCTACTCAGCAAAAGCTAATGTTCAGAAGTGGGGCTGTGTTCACAATTACCATGATAAAGGTGAGCAGGGGAAGAATAAATTGTGAAATTAGAACTTCTGTGTGCACGGCAAAAAAAAACCCTCTCCTACAGTATATAAATACATTACAGACTCAGTGTTGAAATCACAGAACAAATGCATCAAATAAATACTTTATTCGCGTGGAGCTAATTTCACCCCGCCATTTTGATCACGTCATTCCCTCTGGAAAATTGCAATTAAGTTTGGAGAGATAAAACATGCCAACTACTCTGCATTTCAAGGCTTGATTGGCCTATCAGCTAGTCAGTGTGCCGCCATGGTTTTCATCACTGTTAATTGATCCTTTCTTTAATTAATCTGGAAAGGAAAGCCCATATCTCTATCCTGTCTGATCGTCCCCTCTGTCTGTCATAACACAATAAAGGCCCAGTCCTACTGCTAGTAACTCTGCCTTAGCCTCTCGTCTGGCTCGCAGCCAAATGGACTATTTATGGCGCACCTATCTAACGACAAGCCTGCTGCATGGAGTTCAGTGGCGGGTTCATTAACAGTGCTTTACCAGGCTACTTCTAATTTGCATGCAGTGACACCTTGCTTTTAATATGGATGTGAAGGTTAGTGGTAGGCCAAGCCACTTTCTGAAATACCATTGGTCTAAATATTGTTCTTTCAGCTCTTTGTCCCCCCGCTGCCACTAACACCACCCTCAGATTCAATTATACCCCAGGTTTTCAAGCTCCGTTCCTCTGCTGGCATCCGTCATGTCCAGTGCAGAACGTTGGTATATACGACACATACGATGTGACGGCACATAGACATCTATTGATTCACACAAAACAGGACTGTACCAATAAGATGAACAATCAGGAGTTAAACTAGAGTTTGGAAAAGTGCGTGGAGAAAATAGAACGATTTGTTAAGAAGTAAAAATTGTGCATATTTTTACCACTGCAAACACAAAGGTTTTTGTTGTAGTTGCATGGGGTGTGGTCGTCAGCCAGGAGGATACCTCAAGACTTTTTAAACAATACTTTCTTTGTCCGAGTAAAAAAAAAGTCTGTGCCCTCTCTTTTGTGTATTTTAACAGTTGGCTTATGATTCTGACAGCTCTACCTGCTGTAATGGTTGCCTCTAGGAGGTGTGAAACAGGGTCTTAACACTTGGCTTTTCACTATGAATGTGTGGTTCTCTCTGTGCTCACAGTTAAAGTTACAATTGGACCATAAAGCGTTTTTCCCCAACAGACTGTAAAGAAATGGATGGGAGGCAGCTGAGAAATGAACATGTGAGTATCTGTTTCTGTCTAATTAAATCCACAGAACAGCCTCAAGCCTTCCTCTGCCAAGGCTGGATTCAGACGAGTCGCACGCGCTGCATCTGCCTTCTGTGGTAGCACACTGCCACCTATTGTTCAAAGCGCTCGTCCCTGCCTGTGAAACCTTTGTCTGCCTTGTCCCTTGATTGCTGAAAAGACAAGTTAGCTGGTAACCGACAACTGATGATAGTGACATCAGTCATCTGCCGGGATAAAACACTCTTTTAAGATCACATATCTCTTTTGAAGGCTTCTTTATTACTATTTGTACAACACATAGGCTACCTCTAATGGCACAAATCATCTGAGCAGGAGAGTAATGCAACCCCAGCTCTTATGTGTTATCATTGTGAAATGTGTTTTCTTAGTGTGGGATTCTGCAAAGGCCCATTTGTTGTTGTTGCTCTTGAGAACAAAGCAAAAGAAGAAGTGGCAGCTGGAGGAGCAATTTTTGTCCATCAAGGGCTATTGAGAGTTCAATTATTTATCTTGTGAAGTGTTCCAAGGATGTGGTCAGCTCATCAGGGTTATAATGCATGGAGTGAGAGGACATGTGCATGGAGCATAGGGAGGAGGATGTTGTTGTAGTCTGAAAAAAGTCCGCTAAAGCTTGTTTCCAGATACCAGCACTCCCACGCTCTGCAGCTGATGAGGAAGTCTTCAGAAACAGACATTGTTCATATCTCTGCTGCTGAGGAGGACAAAACTAGACCTGAACTGACAATAACAAGGAGACACACGAGGGGGAAAAATGCTCATTTCTCTCTTAATAATATTAACTTATTGTGAGTGTACAAGTGAAAACTCAGGTCAAGTCTGCAGGCTGCTTGTAGCTGCACCACACAGTTTGTCCTTCACAGTAATTCTAGGGGAGTTTTTGTGGCGTTATTTGTGTATTTGGTTGATGAGTCTTTCTTTTTAAGGACTTTTTGAATATTTACACAGTTACAAATGACAGAGCTTCAATTCCATATGCTCTTACTGAAGATGAAACATCTCACAATGAAAAAGTTTTGGGATCTATGCTTTGATGATGATGTTTTATTCATTACATTCTGTATGATGTTCTCATTGGACCAGACACGTCATGAAGCGTGTTTATATTGATACGTATATTTTTTCTATCCAGATCAGTCGTTTCTGTTCAGCCCTTTGAAGCTGCTGAGCAACTTGTGATTTTCCATACATGTAATTCTTTTAGCAAAGATGCTTCAACAGCAAATGCAGAAAATGCATTAGGCTCAAAATACATAACCATAGTAACCATCACTGACATTGTCCTCCTGTAGGTCTGCTGATGGTTTATTAAACCATCTAACAAACTGTCAGTTACTTTTTACCAGCATTTCACACCAACGTAAAAACAGTTCAGATATTCACTGGACAGATCCACCAGTGTATCGGACCTTTTGGCCCTTAGCGCTGAGGAAAGACAAAAGCAGCTTCAAGCGCCTGCAGCCAACCCCCCAGACTCATCTTTTTCAACACTTCTTTAAGTCAAGCATCAGAACTTGTATAGTAGCTTAAAGTATGTCCAAACCTGACATCACCCAAATGCATTTGAGAAAAGACAACGTAGCAGTGAGATCAGGGGGAAATTGAAGTGGCTGCTAAAACAGGGCCTGAAGCAAAATCCATCACTAGTTTACTCCAAAAATGGATCACTTTTCAGAATTCCTGCTAATTTCCATCCATTTCTTCCAGTCAAATGGACTCTGGAGAAGTGACTGATTTTACACTGAACTCAATAATCCACAGCCTGCGCCGCTTAAGCCATGGAGCTCCACTGTGCGTATGTTAACACCATTAAATCAGCTCAAATGTGTGCATGATTCAATCTTTTTCACAGTGGACGACAACTGAATTGAATTTCCCCAAAGTGGCAGTCCATTTCCTGTCTGTGTGTGACGAGTGGCTATGGTTGCAAGGGAATTCAAACTCACTCTCCCATTCACTTAACTCCCATATCACATTCAGCACCGACCACGAGTCCGCTCGTTTTTCAGAACTAAAAAACCGAAAATGTTACATTAAAATCAAACCAAATCTGTGAGTGGAAAGAGAAAACACCTTTAAATGATGTTTTAATTTGTGCAAGGTTAGCTTTTCTGCGTCTCAACAGCGGACCACATTCAGCGGCTGGGTTTTGGCGCTGGAGCCAGATGAGGCCCTTTGCTTTGTGCGTCTGTCAGTCGCACTCTATAGCACAGTGGCTGTTAGTGGCCGTGACTCCATGACCTGCTTTCCCACTCCGCTGTGAATAGCTGCTGGCACCTCTCCCCAGCCTGTCTACTAGATGAGGAGCAAGTTTAAAGAGATACAATGGGTTTTTTCTGTATCATTACATTTTTGCCTTGATTATGTTATTATACGTTGTTGTATTGTACGCGTGGCTCGGCACAGCTCGACAATGTCCCGCGGGTCAGATATCAGAACAACCGAAAGAAGTCTCCTTCTGTGTTCCTCAAAATGTGACCGTCCAACTCTCCACGCAAACGCTGGAAAAAACACGGATACGGTTGGTTGGCGTTAGATAAATGCAACCAAAGACTTTACGTCCCAGCGCAAAGACTTTGTTGTAACCGTAAGTGCAGCTATGGGCTGAGGCAGACGATGGACGCGCAGTCTAGGGAGCCTGACTCCCTCCTGCAGACTGGGCTTGTTTGCTTGCTACCTGCTTAATCCCCAGTATTTTAAAACTGTGATTGGAATAAACGGACTAAAGGGAATAGAGCACATAAGAGCTCAGGCGATGTAGAGCTCTACTGGCTTGATTGACAGGCCTTGTCAGCGAGTCTATTCCAGTAAGAGGCACCTGCCTCGGCCCTGGTGGGATGCTCGCTCTAAAGTGAAGCGCAAAGGCATTGTCTTAATTATCCCCCCTCCCAGCCCCCCACCTCTACATCTCAACACGAAGAAGGAAAAAAAACACAATTAACAGTAAGTGTTTAGGCTAGAGAGATTATTTACTGGGGCCCATCCAGGGGAGACAGACGCTCAGTGGTCCTGCGAGACAAGCACGTCCATCAGCTTGGGGAAGCTGAGCAATCTAATTAAAGGGGAGATCTTTCAGGCGGTCAGCGCTAACCACTGTTCATTATCCAACACCACTACAATATGCAGGGAACCTGACAGTATGGACTCAGTCTGCAGGTATCACCACTTGTTAACATTCAAGGTTGACCATGCTGCTCTAAACAAGGGCGGCAACAAAAGGCACACATGCCGTACATGCGTCTGTTCCGTGCTGTCTGCCGGTACAGCTCCCAGACTTCACTGCAGAACCTGTGGTCTGAGGCAAAAAAAACCTGAAAGAACACAACTTCACTTTGAGAAAGGCAAACCAAATGAGAGTCTGGGCCTCGGGTCTCGGGGTCAGCTAGCAGGTGGGAATGAGATGAAGCATAGCGGGGGGAAGAAAAACAGGATGGCAGTGTGAGGACGTCACATCTGGGCTGAATTAGCAAAGTAGTGCGGCGGGTCCAGAGAAAAAAGTGTTTGAGGATCTGGGAGGCAGAGCTCCATTCCTTAGGAACAGCAGGTTAGTGTGTCAGCAGGGAGTCCAGATGAGAATGATTAGAGCTGGCCTTTAAGGAGCAGGTGCCTCCTCTACCTCTGCTGCTTAGCACTGAATGGACTGTCATTAATCTTACATTGTCACAGGGCATTTAAGCAGATGATACTATACGAGCTGGTCAAATTCCACTGTGTACGTGGTTTGTGTCAAACGCTGGATTTTCTGCGTATGCTCCATTATGGGCGTCATTAACGTCAGCAAGCCTTCAAGCTGGGGCTGGAATCTGCCGGTGAATACGACGGAGCAAAAGGGAAACCAGGGCGTCTAAATCATTATAAGTGGATTACATCACCTTAGATGACATCATGGTTCAACTTGTGAACACATTACTTGATATCACAATATAAAATAATGTGACCAGTTGCTGCCAACTATTAAAGTACGGAGATACCGGCACTGACAAACTCCTGCGAGAAGCCAAGAGTAACAACAGTGTCTCCGTAACAGTCTCATAATTTCCCCCATGGCTGCATCATACTCACTGTCTCGCCGGCTCCCACAGCTCGCCTGCTCTGTATAGCAGTGACAGACACAATTGAGAATTGATTCAGCGCCACATTAAGTAATCTAGTAATCATTTACACCAACTGTTTGGGGAGAAACAGAAGCATATTAAACAGGCATTAATGTCACTATGAAGTGAAAGCAGAGGCAGCGCTGCCTGGCGCGGACGGCCCGCGTTTGGGGTTTGCTGCTCTCGGTTACCCCCTCGAGCTGTACAGCCAAGTGGAAGAGCTTCTTCTTCACGCCACCACTTCCACCCCATTTCTCTGCGTTTCATTGTTGTCCCTATCTCCACAACAGTCCCGCCGGTTGTGCGGCTCTGTTTAGAGGAGCAACGCGTGCAGCTGCTTGCAGGCGAGTGTGGACACAGCCTGCTGCATTAGGACTAGAGTAGGTGTTTGTCAACATAAAAGGCTCGGAGACACTCTTTCCCTGTTTCATACTCGCTGTGGAGCACGAAGTGCATTCGGCTCCACTTAAGCACTTCGACACAAAAAGAGATACGAGGAGCTCGACTATGGAGATTTTATTTTTTTAAGCTCTCTACGAGATGTTTAACTGGCTTTTGACAAAACTTATTTTAATACATTTTAAAAACATCTGTGTTGTGGAAGAAACCTATTTTAAAAAGGGTCTGTTCAAAATATTAAGTCCTGGACAAACCGAGCGATGGAAAAGAAATTTGAGCCAAAGGTAGTTTGATAACAGCTTAATAAACTTACCTGAAGCACTTTGTGCAGCTTATAGGGAGGAAGAATTAATATTAATATTGATAACAGAAAATAAAAAAGTAGTTGTTTTATACCTGCCTACATACCAATACATGTACCTGTACCTGAAAACAGACATGTACTGTAAATAAGACACGGTTATATACAGTATAGGTCTAATACTATTATCATTTGTGTTTTTGCTCCGTTTTGATTTAAATTAAATCTAACAGCAAATGCTAGAAACTGGCCTGCATTCTCCTCCTCGTGCTTGGGTTTAGGATGGAGGTGTGGGTGGCTGCGGATCAGTAATGATTTACAAATAATAAGTAGAAGAATGAAGAAATCAATAAATCAGTAGATCTCTGGATATTTGTGAGGCAACTTTATTTCTTTATTTATCCGGGTGTTTTATTTGTTTTCAGCTCTCCAAGGCAGAAGCAGGAATCCCAAATTATCCAGGGGGTTAGGGGGCGCAGTGCCCCTGAGCCCCGAGCCCCATAGCGGAGGTAACGTATTCAGTGGCCTGGGGCGAGAGAAGGAGAGGAGCGGCCCTGCTGCATACTGATGGCAGGGAGAGGAGCCAGTAATTGGAGCTGCAGAGGCGAGGGGAGAGGAGGGCAAGCACTGGGAGATGATGGCTTTGTTTTCTCCCTTCCTGTCGGTGCTACTCAAACTCCTCCCCCCTGCACCTCTCTCTCCCTCGCACTCACTAAATACAGATATGGAGAAATTGAATAGAGATACTTGCTAATTGGTCTCTTGCTGCTTGCTTAAAGGACCATAGACATTCTTTTTCATTTGCCTATTGAAACTAATAAACTATGTCTGTCCGTGTGAGTGTGTGTAGTAATTCAAGGATTACATGGAGCAGTGTCTAGTTCTAACGGAGAACAGAGGAAGGTGTGAAGGACTGCTATTACGGCACTTTTAGGAACGGTTGTTATTGTTATTAAGACTGAAAGGAGAAGCCGCTCGCTGAAATGAGCATGTCCTTTAAAAATGCCAGTATTTCTAATTCCACATCAAAGCTTGACTAGCTCGTTTACTGCTTTATTTCCTTCTCTTGTCGCGAAACATATGCATTACGTCCATGAAAGCCAATTTAAGCCCGGCGCTGCCTGATATGATGTAAATTGGTAAATACTATTTTAATCAGAGCACATCACAGTTAATTAGGAAAATTACTTTGACAAACGTTTTGAAGCCGGTGTAAGAGCTCAAGCCAACATTGCAATCAGGCTCATTCCTTATGGCGTTGCTCCCTCGTGTGGGTAAGGGATGACGTACTGTACATAACGGACCATCGCAATCAAATCAGTGAGGAGAAAGTGGCATGGAGGTGGATCCGCAGCCTCAGAATGTGCTGTGAAATGAAGTGACACAGCTAAACGATGCGAAATGTTCTTGCAAACGGCCTGAACCACCTAGAGGAGTTAGGTTGCGGTGGCGTGTCTAAATCACTGCTGCTGGCCAGTCTGGCCATAACAGGTTGAAGCCCACAGGTCAGTAGAAGGACGTAAGCGAGTGTAGCTTTCATTTCCTGTCAAAGAGGAGCCAAGAGACGCTTTCCAAGGCATCAGTCGCAGGCTAATTGGGCCCCGGTGGGTGACACTGCAGCATCATAAATAAAACAAACACAGTTGTGGTTTTTCTGCCACTGGACTCTTTAAACCTTCATCACAGAGCAAGCAGCTCCGATGAAACAGCCAGCCTAATTACTCTGGTACGGGGCTGTTATCTTTTCTGGCTCTCTGTAATTGATCCTTTTTTCTGCATGCATTTATGTTTTTAATCAGAAATGAGAGCATGTATTGCCTGAGAGCTCCAAGACCTTGCAGGAGCCGATAATTAGCCGCTCTGGTTAATGGGCCTAACTGTGCTTGTGCACTACACGGCTCTCCGGTGTCATAATGTGGGAGAGCTTGGAGGAGACACTGCTCAGGGGCAACTCGCATGTGATTAGTCTCCTCACTTCACACCTTAGCATTGCAGTCAGCGCCACCAACCTTCGGTGAAGGAAAATTACATATACTGAACTGCACCCACTAATCAAATGCACTCTGTGTGAACCGCCGACTGATCCATGACCGGTGCTACGGTGTAATCGTTCTTTTAATTCTCTAGAAAGGAGCAGAAAAACACACAAGCGGCGTGTTTTCAGAGTATGAGGAGCGATACCTGGATACTGTACAAGCGTGTCACGTGAATCATAACGTGGCCTGTTTAATACGTGTGCTGCATGTATGTTTGTATAGCAGTATATATGCTAATTTGGATAAATAAACAAGTTGCCCTTGGCTGTGAATTATAAACTGGGCTAATAATAATAATAATAATACAGGAGACTCCTGCTCCTTTTGAATTGTCTCGATTATCATGTTGTTCATTCTTCTCTCAGCCAAGTTGCAGAATATTTCATTTTTTTAAAGGCAGCCAGTGACTCATTCCTGGGGACCATATATCCATATTCATTTTGAACCTATAGAATGTGTCAAATAGAGGTGTCCTAATTGTGTCCTTGATGAAAGCCTATTAATATTGAACACTTTCATATTCACCCAAGCGGCAGCGCGGAGGAAATGTGTTTTCCTCCTCTTTCACCGAGACAAAAAAAAAAAGGCAGATCTGCTCATATCTCTAATGATACCTGATTCCCCAGGGGTTAGTGGCGAGACTAGCGGTGGCTTTAGCAGATTCATCAAACAAAATACGGTGCTCTGTCCTCAGGAGGCTGGGAGTCAGATTGTGTTATATCACTGTTAATTAGAATGAAATATGCAGTTCAATTATTCCCTGTATTGTTTTCGGACGCGTGTGCTGCAGCACTAAATGTTAGAAAGCTTAACACTTTATTTCCGCTCGTTTTCCACAGAGCAGATTATCTATTTTTCTAACACAACCCAGCTTTTCCACACGGCGGCTGTAAAACAAAGCATTTCATAGTCTGGAGGTGTCTGTACTTCTCATGAGCAGTACTGTCATGATCCTGCCAATAGATGCTCTGATTGGCTGTGTGGTCTGGCGTCTGTTCCTTTGTGACATGGTCTTTTAAGGCAGACAGTAACTGTCCTGTGGCCAGTGTCAGTACCGAACAACCTCTGATCCGGGAACAGCAACTGTCAGGCCTGCACCTGTAACACTGAGACCCTGTGCCCCCCCCCCAGTTCACCTCGCACCTCATCCCATCCGCAACACAGGGTTGAGCTCAGACATGCTTTGCATCTCGCCGACTCTCACTGGCCCGAGCAATACTCCTGAGAGCGGGCATGATCCCAGCTGTTGTCTTCATTTTAATGCACTCTGAATAATATTAAAGCAGAATCAGTTGAATTTATTAATGCAGCTTGGCCCTCAGAGAGATGCTTTTAAAGGCCAATGATTTAATTTCAGCTCTTAAAGGCCATTGTCTGTTCTTGATGCTATAAAGAATTATGGCTTTTGCCATGTCTTAACACCAGTGTATAGTGTGGACCACGAAATGAATTATTAGTAAACTGGAGCTGCTGAAAACGGCTGCTATTAGCAACCATTTTTCTCACTGTCGTTATCTCGGGCACATTCCCGCTCATATTCCCAAAGACAATATCAGTCCTGGTTATCGTGATTTATGTCTTTATCAGTGGGAGACACTGGAACAAAGTGTTCACTGGCTGAGTTACAATCCAGAACAAACAGCAAAAGCAGGTGCATCATTTTAACAGCTCCCATGCCCGTACTACGAGCACGTAATCGGTAGCTGTAGCAAATTGAGCCAGGAGCCATCAGGACTGTGTTTCCAGGAAGCTGATGAACAAATCCTGCTCTTCATTGGTGTCAGAGTTCTGTCTGGAGGCTAACCATAACCTCTGCACCTTTAATTTCGGCTTGTTGGGACCACTGCGGGAACCACTAGGCGTCTCCTGTGGTACAACCGGACCGAAAACAACACTTGCAAAAAGGATTTAACACGTGTAAGTCACCTACGAGTCGGGCTTTTGCTACTTTGTCCTACTGTGCGCATTATGTCTCTTGGATAGTAGGTCAGAGAACCTTAACAGCATTGCACATGTAACAATTACTAAGGAGATGCTGCGAATAGTGGCTTATTCAAATGAGGAGGGGTTTTTAACGCGACGCATCTCCTTGTGAAGCAGCACAGAACTGTGACAGAGAAAGAGTGCAGTGTTCTCTCTCTCTCTGCACTTGGTAGTTTGACGCCCGCTCTGGGGCTGAACATCAGAGGAGCGGCTGCTGAAAAAACAGGTTGTATGGGTCCTTGCACACAGCCTGCCTGTGGTGCTGCCTGAAGGACTGCCATGGAAACAAGGAGTGTGACAGGCTCAGGGGGGATCCGCCACAGCTGCAGGCACTTCCTTTTTGACAGGCTGATGAAGACATCACTGCCACACCATGCACAACAACAACAACAACAACTACCGGAAGAAAAAAAAAAATGTGATCAGACAATGTTAACTGCTGTGCGGCTCAAATGTTCATTAGCCAGCTTGTAAAACATTCAGGGACTTTCCCCGCTGCATTTGGGACCATATTGAGCAGCGTCTTTGTCTGCTGAGACTCACAGTCTTCCCAAGGGAGAATAAATTGATAAATAATTCCTTAAATACGATTAAACCTCTTTGAAGAGGGGATTCGTGTGTTTGTGTGTATGGGTATGTACCAGGGGGTGCGGTGGTGCATGGAGAGCCAAATCAACAATGGTAACCCTGTCAGACTCCTTCATATGATCCATTGACTATGAATGATACAAGGAACATCCAAGTCCACAACCTCTGTGCCACAGACTCGAAGATGTGACAGCTCGGAAGCAGGCAACCATGGTCCCATATGTCATTTGCCTCAATAATATATTTCCCAATGACACACAGTATTTTCCCTTTAAATATTTCTATTCACATTTAGTTTCCGCTATGTACCACTAACGGCCACGTTCCCATTCAGTTGGGGGTTTTTCTGAGATTTACATGTCCCGGTGTAGCAGATTTAGTTGCTTGTTGAAATGCCTATTAAAGGTATCCAGGGAGTATTTCTTAATTGGCTTCAAGTCTTGGGGACACTTCATTGGGTCTTGCAAGTGATCTGCTTGTACCCTCCACCCCCCCCCCCCCCCCCTTCCCAAGCTTTGCCCTCTTCTCAGCTCAGCCAAAACCAGCCCCCCAGCTCTGATGGAGCCAAGAATGCAGGAGAGTTTCAGCCAGTGTGTGGGATTTAGCTCATCAGAAGCTCAGGGTCACCTCCACACCCTCTCACTTTGAAACAGACCCCTGGTGGCAGCTCCTGGGAGAGCCCAGTGATGTCTCTATCAGCCTGTCAAAAGAGATAGCCCGGGGCTCCACCAGGTCCCCCTGAGCCAATCAAACTCTCCACAAAGCACAGATGGATGCTCTTTCACCAGCACACCACTGCTGGGGAGGGGGGCACCCGGCCACGATGCTCGGTCCCCCAATCAGATGGAACAAACTCCCACTGCTGGGGTCCAAGCCACAGTTCAGCACAACTTCGGTTCTAACCATGTATATTTAAAGAGGGAGTACTTGCCATCTGTCTACTATCAGAGACACAGAAAGCAGGTAAAGGATGGAAATCATTTGTATCAGTGCAAAGTATGTGAATATTTTAGAGGGAACTAGGGTATTTCTGCAAAATGTCTAATATTAATAACAGTATTCTTTTAAATTACGAGACGATTTAATACGTCCTTCTCCCTGAAAACCCACTGTAGAGAAAGAGATGGGAAAAAAACTAAAGTATGTGTTTGTAGCCATTAGAGAGACAGCTGATTTGGAAATGTAAAGCACTAAGTGCTGAGGATGGAGAAAGTCCTCTGTATGGGATGAGCTCTTTCTCTCTCATCTGGACCCTGTTATTGTGAGAAGGCAACAAAGCAATGCATTAGGAAGCACAGTGGAGCCACACTGCTTTGATGTGAGCTCGGTAACCAAGGCGCAGTGGTGGCCGGTGTGTGAGCTCTGTTCCAGCCGCTGTGTTGTGTAATCAAATGCGTTTACGGTGTTTTCAAGGAAAGAAGTGGTGTAATCCATCCTCACTGCAGCACAGTTACTGCAGAAATACAAGCAAAAGCTCAAACTGGTCTAGATTTTATTAGATTTAAAAAAACAATTCTATGGGTGATTCAGACAAAGTAGAATCAGTTGAAAATAAATAATCAATTGATTGAATCCAACACGACAACCTACCTAAAAATATAAATTTAGCCTGACATAATAAGCAGTAGTGACTATATACAGTAAATATTTGCCCATAAGATAAAATAAAATCAAATAGATTAAAGTATTGTACGCTGATTTAAATTCAATCCTTTAACCCGTAAGAACCCAGCGTGACACAGGTCTCACAAAATACAACTAATTTGTTTCGAGATGTGTTGCATCTGTCCCCCAAAATGTTCCTTTAAGTAGAAATGGGTCTGGGCTCTTATGGGTTAAAGAAGAATCAGAATTGGCTTCATAAAACATAATAATTCAGTTTGCAATATATTAAACTTTTTTCACCTTCATCTTTATTTTGATGCAGATCAATAAAAAATGTGGGCTTGTTTTCTATAAACTGTGTATTAAATTTACTTTTAATGGTAAATTTCTACGCCCCCCTCCCCCCCCAAAAAAAACCAAGAACGCGCATGTCTGCGGTTAAACCAAACCCCACGCTTTCATTCCTTTTTTAAATTACATCCAAAGATGAAGGCTGAGTCTTGCAGGGCTCTCTTTTCTTCACCTCCAGGCTTGTGATTGACAGCGCCATGTGCTGGCCTCCTAGTTGCTGCAGTTCACAGCCCCTGTCAGGGGGGTGCCAAATGCACAAACCAGAGAGCGACTAGCTGCCCCTCCACAGCAGGGGGCAGACTTAGGGTGGTATGGAGGGGTGCACAGGGTCATTGTTGTCAGGTGGACTGCATCGTACCGTATTCAAAAGAAGCCCAGCCTTTCATCCAGCGTGTCCACGGAGCTTACTTTTTCTTTTTCTGGCCGGTGGGCGCTCTCACCACGCTGTACTGCACCTGTAAAAACAAACAGGAGTTTGGTCAGAGGCAGGTAATCCGAGCTCAGCGGAGCGCACGGTAATGGCTCCCCTGAGGAGAGCTGGTGCAGGAGAAAGCGAAGCGGGCTCCCATGTAATGAATCATTTTTTAAACACAGGAGCAGAGGGGATTAATCACAGGGAGGAAGGATTTGAAGAGTCAAGGGTTTCGTACCAGTGTACGCCCCCCTCATTCTGCACCGCCATCACAATATTAGAAACAGACATCAACTGTTGAGATGACCCGTCAGGCCAGTGAGGGAGTTGTGAACTGCATAATCACTCACTGTAAGTTATGTCCCTTAAAGAAAACTTTGTAGACGCCTGAGAATAGCACAACAGTGTTGTTTGAGTTGAGAAGTTACTAACATCAGTTAACGTGTAACTTTCTTCATGTGAGACTCGGTGTGACTTTTATTTCTTCAGGCAAAAACAAGACATGAAATATGACACTTGAACTTACACTGTTGTTTTTTCCCTGCTTGTTACATCCGTAGGATTAAGCTCAAGTTAAATTCATTTTTCTTTCAAAGATCTCATGATGTTCAAATAACATTTATGTTACAAAGCCATGTTGTCTTTAACATTCAAAAATGATATATTCAATTGTCCATTTCCTACTGAAAATTGCCACCGTAGCCCAAAAAAGACTGATCATAGTGTAAAACCCAAAAAGAAGAGCTGGAATTTGAAAACTTGCTTTTGAAGCACGCTTGCTGAGCTCAAACAATACAGTGATTCTGTTGAATAAAGGTAAGAACTCTATGCTAATTAGCTGGTCTCCATTATTAGAATGGAGATAGAATGTAGGAACAAAGTAACTGCCTCCTGCATCAGAACATGAAACTGTCCTCAGAACTGACAGATGCTTCTTATTTCAGGACAGACACAGTGTTGTCAGAAGTCCCCGTTTGAGGCAGACTTTGTAGATGTGCTCAGGCACTAATTGCCAAGTCACATTTGCAAGAAAGACAGGAGTCAATTTTCAGCCTTTGTGGTGTTTTTGTTTCCGCACCTATCTGAGGATTGAAGTTCTAAGTCAACAAAAACAAAATATGTGGTCTACTGTTTTGGGTCTCCTGTGTATATGATGTTAAGGTTATTTTTCACAGTACACAATGAATCGTACTTATGATGAATCTTAAGGGTGTTTTGTTTTTTATGATTGGAACTATTTTCAAGATGTAGTTTTTCTTTTAAGCCAGGCTAAAAAGTATTGTTTTCATGGGATTTGAAAGTGAGTCATTTTCAAAGCTTAAACATTGTCTCCCAATGGGGGAGAAGACACACAAAGGATTGTGAATCAAAATGTATTCAACCACCTTGTTTTGCCAACTCAGTCAGCCAAATCTCAAACAACACAGGCTCCCTCCAACATCACAGAGAAGTCAGCAATGGCTTGCTGCAGGAGGACATCAAGGGCGCAGCAGAGAAACAGACTGGGGTGAGAGTGTCTTTCCAGATCCAGACTGTCAGGATTTCTCGCTAAATTCCGTCTGGCGACTTACCTGCTAGATGAAGGCAATGTGTGGCACTTCATTTCCTGGCCGAGCAAAATTCTCCGTCGTGGAACGGCGAGCGCCCAGCACCACTTACAACACCCTGACAGCTCTCCTCAGCTACGCGATGTAAATGCAAATGACATATCAGGCGCGGCTAATATGTAATCACATATGGCACCCAGCAAGACGACTGGGGCTCACGACTACATTAATTGACTCTACCGCCCTGAAGTGACTAAGGCCACATCAGAGTTTCTGTGCTGACACAACAGTCAGGAGCCTTCCACAGACTCTTGGCCATCCACCAAATTTAATATTGCAGCGCTTCAATCAGACAGACAAAATTGCTAATAACAGACAAGGCTCCAGTAATACGGCTGTGGACAAATCGGAGCGTCTTCTCACTCAGGCACTACGGCGACTACACGGAGCTGCGCTGAGGAATAATTGGGCCAGCGCTGCTTTAAAGGCGAGAGTCCATTAATAATCAAACAAAGCCAGAGGATATATTTCTGCAACACTTGGGAATTCCGGTACAGCAAATAATGCAGGCATCTTCAGGGAATTCCCTCCCCATCTCTATGTAAAATTGGACCCTTACCTTTTGAACATCGGAAGGCACCCTCTTGAGGAAATCCAGTATTTCATTATTGTCAATAGAATATGGGTTGCGCAGCTTCTTGGTAAATTTGTTAACGCCTGTGAAAACAAAAACACATTAATAAATAAAGGTGTCACACCGTCCAGCACACTTTACACAGTTTTCCAGCCTAAAAAGTAGTAATAAAGAGTTGTACAGCGTGAACTAGAGTTTCTACGACGGGATCTGGGACTGCTTCATTTATGCCTCCACCTGATTCCTTCCAGCCAACGGTGACAGATATGGATAATGAAACATTACAACTTTGTTACCTTAACGTAGAACCACGCATGCAAGACGTCTTTAATTTTGTAAAGTTCATTTCTGGTCCTTCTATATTTACTTTACACACAGCGGCATTGTGGAAAGAAAAAAATAAAAATATCTCTGGGGTCTCGTAATGGGACCATTATATTCACAGCTTGGTACTGCCTGTACCTCAACATGCAGACAAAGAACCTAAGGACTTAAATTCGTGCAAGCAACTTGAAAGGCTTGCCTTGCAACCACAAAGATGGGGGTTAACTGGGGAGGCAGAGGAGTGTCTCAGACTGTGTGTTTTTGTTTGATATAATGGTTTTTTGGTATTGATTGTGTTGAAGGCAGTGTGGAAGTACAGTGGTTGTGGGCTTACAGCTGGAGGAGGAGAGCCTGTTAAGGGCAGCGCATCTCCCTGACCACTGAGATGACTGTCTATTCTGTATGACTACAGCAGATAATAGCAGGCTAGACCAGGAGCCTACAGACTGCCCAAGGACATCATGTATTATATACGGCTTGCTAGTCTACCTCTGCTTTGTTTTCACACAAACCCTAGGCCTCGCCTCTGCTGGGCTCTGCTGTATCAGCCCACACTGAGCAAAGCAAACCTCTGTAGCCGTCTGATCTTGGTGCATCTGCAGAGGTGTAGGGACGGCAGAGTTCTTAAATGACTGTACTTCATTAAACCACGGACAGCTGTGTTGTGCAGGAGTGGTCGGGGTGCTGGTTAGAATACTACTGTAGGTGTTAGGATGTTTTGGTTGTTGTAATATAGGATCTAACCAGAAATGGGCAGTGAGAGTTAGCTCTGGGAATTCATTCATTCCACTTCAAGTTCATGCACAAGAATTGCTTTTAACAACATTTACAGTTTTAAGTTCGTTAAAAATTGCTTTTAGACGTAGAACTTACCCCAAATCAGCACAATGTATCTGAGTGGGACAAAATACAATAATGCTGTTGACACAAACAGCACCAAGCAGGCCAAGGCCGACAAGTACGGGACAGACCAGTTGAATATGCTGTAAAGAAAGATACTGTGTCAGATTCACGTGACGTTCTATATAAAAACTTTTACTGTTAAAATGACAGAAATATAGAATGGTTGAAATACTTTTTGACTCGCTCGCCGATGTTGGCGACTTCATCCATAATGTTCTGGACGGTAAGTACTATTTCTTGCACCATGTGTATCTTATCCATCAAACCCTTTTTCCCAGCTTCCTAAAAAGAAACAAAAATGCACGGACACTGATGAGGTACAGTGTGTGTCAATTGTTGGGCAGGATAGACAAAGAGCAGTTTATCTCGACTGTGCTATTATGTGCGATTTATCTATTGAATGGCCCATAATGAGCAAACACTGTACATCTTCTGACTATGCTTTTGAAGATGAGACAGACTCTGCGCTCAGAAGCTGTTATGTGGACGGCTGAGAGATTTCAGCTTTTGTCCGCCACACACAATAGAGCTGTTGCACAAGTGCAGCACAATCAAGACTCTCTGGTAGATGAAAAGTAGACAAAATGGCCATGTGCAATCAAGCAGACTAGACGACCCAGACAAAAAGCACAGGGGCCTCGCAACTTAGGAGAGATTCCATTCCAGCAGCCTCCACAGGACAGGTTTGAGCATGTTTTTACAAATCTGCCAGAGCAGGTTTTCTAACCTATCCCAACACTTTATCTGCATGAGAAAAACACTTCACTCTGTTTAAAACACCACATGGACGTGTAAGCGTTCACTCTTTGTCTCATCTGCTCCTCGCACATGTGGTATTATCTGCTTTTAATGCATGAAGATAATAAAGCCTGAGGTGGGCAAAGCCGTAAGTCAACATGCGAGGTGGCTGGAGGACTTGTCTCGAAATGAAATAAATGTGATCACATCAAGGTCGGAAATAACGAGTGTGTGTGAAACCTTCCACAGGCAGAGGAGTAAGTAGAGATAACACGGCTAACCAAGCTAAAGGCGACTGAGAAGCCTCACATCAAAAGGAGGAAATAATGACAGGAATGATGACAGAGATGGGAGGCAGAGGAACAGTGAGAGGGAGAAGGGGAATCAGAGTGTTGGGGGGAGGGCACTCTAATGGACCCTAACAGGAGGCTTGAGGATGTCTATATGTTTATGTTACAAGTCAGCCGAAGCCACAGCCTGTCTGCATTGACAGGGTCCAGACAGAATGCCTTTATCAGAGCTTCGTGCAGCAGCCCCTGGGAACACAGTCTGCCAGCACAGAGAGGCTCCCCACCGTCAGGGCCGCTCTGCTCCTCGCAAGGCGCACGAAGAGAGCAATTCCCACACTCGCAGAGCCTCCCCGTCTGGGCTCGGCTCCGGACAGACACCGACGGCTCAGCTCTGTCCAAAAAGGGAAAAACTATCACAAGTATGCTTTCTTTGAGATTACGATCTCATGGTCTCATCGTGGGGAAAGAATTATCTGTGTTTGTGAATTAGCCTGATCCTCCCCAGCCGTCTGGGAAAACCTGCATGGTGTGTCATCTGATCCACATCAGGTGTTAAACTCAGGATAAAGAACACGATTATTAGAAAAGCTGGAAAGACTGTTACTCAGCTAAAAGTCATTGTAATCTATGCCTGTGAGCTTCTGACGGACCCATCGAGTTGCACAAATGGCAGCTCACTTGACAGGTTCACATTGCTATTCATATGACTTAAAGTGACATAATAAATAACAAGAGCTTTAAGTGCTGTGGATAAACACAAGAGGCAAATGTAGCTAGAAATACAGCAGATAAAAACTAAACAATACTGCCTTTCATTTCCAAGAGGAAAAACAGACAAATAGATGTGCTCTGAAGTAGACATCACGAAGCAGAGCGATTATCATTATTCATCTGCTTTAAAATTCTTGAAATCCTTCATCTGCTTAGCGACCAACACTGAAGTCCTTCCTACATTAATCAGTTGATGATATTCTTTAGCTTTGTTCATTTCTCCCTTTAGCATGTAAACGAGTGCAGAGAAAACAAAAATAAATAAAAGATCTCTTTGTGAAATGGAAAAGGCTGGGTAAACCGGGGACGGGCTAAATGAATCCTAAATGTCTACTGATTAGAAAACCTGTGTGAAATCATACTCTCATTTCAGATAAAATTGTAAAAGCTTCCTTTTAAGGTGTGGTAATGAAGAACCAATTTGATCTCCTGAACATAGGTAAACATGCTCTCACAGACATGTGGGGCGTTATCAAAGGCTGGAAAAAGCTCATTTAGCATCGTTTTAATTAGAATAAACGCTGCCAAATGTGAATTCACCGGCTGAATATTTTTCTGGTGACTTTTCTAAAAGACAAGTCCTGCATTGAAATGAAAAACACCTGTGTTCCTAACAAATTATTTCTTATGAAGCTAAAATAACAAAGTGCTGGAATAAAACACAGGAAGCCCCCCTCGCGCTGCTGGTGGCTCCATGTTCCGTGGTCCTTAAAGTGCCCGCCACAGATCATGACATGGGCAGTCTGTCTGACTGGTGTGTTCAAGGAGACCCGGCACTGACTACACTCTATGAGGTGAGAGACGGCGCAACCCCCCATCCCCTCCCTCCCAAACTCCCCTGGGCTAAGCTGTGGGAGTTAGAGACCAGACCAGCAACGCCAGACAGGGGGGCAATGAACGCGGTTCATCTCCCCCGTTCATTTCTATTGAAGATCTATGGACCTGCTTTGCCCCTCTGTTTCTTTATGTTATCATTAAATATCTATCTGCACAACAGATACCTAAGGCCAAAGGGAAGTCACTTTGCCCAAACATAATTTGTAAGCTGCTTCTTTCCCCCGAGGACAGATTTGTTCACAGGCAGGGAATCTGTTCTGTATTATCCTGCTGCAACACTGCTTTGCCTTTCGTCTTCCTTTAACGTCATGCCTTCACATTCTTGCTGCTCCGTCTGAGATCTACATACTGTATTTCCTTCCTCCAGGGGGAAAAACGGGGATAAAAACATATTTGAGTGGTAATCATACCCTTCTCAGAGGGAAAAGCCTTTATTCACACGTTACCAAAGAGACTAGGGAAAAAAGCAAAGGCTTTGAAGTTATCACATTTAACACTGATCACTCTTTAACCCCAAATATTTTTAAAGAAGACTTTGATAGGAGGTGTAAAGCAACACTGCTTGATCTTACTGCATGATATCACATTCATATGACAGCACGACCATAACAAGACTTTCAAATAAGCCACTTTAAATTAAAGCTGACAGCTTAAAACAAACATGGGTGACTGCTTAATTAGTAAATGAAAGGAGATATTTCATTTCCTCTGAGTGTGAAAGGACTTAGGAGGCTCACGGAAAACCTTTCACAAAGCTTTAAGAGGGAAAGGCTCGGCTCAGAAACACATACTGTACAGCGTATTGAGAGAATCTTTGACGCTGCCATTTCAGAAAGTATAAAACTAGACCTGCCCTATTACACACTGCATTAAGGTTCCTTGGTAAACTCAAATAAAATGCTGAGGTTAAATTCAAGGCGTAAAGGTAGCCTTGAATGATTCTCTATAAATAAAGACACTGAATCTTCTGCATCACTGTCAATGGTCCAAGCACCAGTTTGTCTCTTTGCTGCTTCCCACTTTGTGTGTGCTGACATATCACGCGAGTCTCATCTGTGAACTAGCCCATCCCTTCAGACAGGATTTGGTGGATGTGCCTGTGTTTTTAAAAGAAGCTGGCTTTTTTCTTAGCCTCAGGTCATCACAACAGAATATATTGAGCGCATTATGGATATGAATCCTGGGCCTAGACATGCAGCGCAAGGGTCATCGCTTGAAGGCTCTGCGTTAGTTCCACACTTCATTGCCATAAAGCAATAATACACTTCCCTGTTAACTCTTCTTTCTTTATAGAAAACAGTGGGATGAGTGTAATTGAATATTATGTGCTGTGGGGAAGTGTAATTTTCAGGCTACTTAAAGATTTCCTTTTGTTTTTAGATACGCTGGAGAGTTTTATTAAAGATATTACCAACTACGATGTCTTACAAACAAACAAGTAAAAATGATTGATGACCTTTGGGACAGAGTATGGGTACGCCGCTTTCTTATTATACTTAGCTCATTTGTTCTCGTAAAATACCTCGTAATACTCCACATGAATATTTTATTTACACAAAAAGAACTGATTTTCCTCAATAACAACGAATTGATGAGGCTGTTTAAACCTGATTTGACTTGATAGATTTTCAGCGCATTTGTAAGTGACAAAAACCTTAGTTTGTGTCGGCATCACGGCTTATTACCAAACAGAAATTTGTACTAAGCAGTTACAGTATTTGTTTGAGCCTTGGTTAGTAACAAAGAAACATACATGTAAGCAAGGTTTACACGGCTGATACCGTCCATTCTGTCCGTTCTGCACAAACCACTGAGTAATGTCATTTTCAAATGTTACCACAGAGAGCATTTATGGATTAAGATTAAAATACATATTTTTATTTATTCTGGAAAAAAGAGAAACAAAACATAATATCACCAAAATGTTAGAAAGAGACAAGATAAAATACCTTCTCGTCTTCCTCTTCGTCGTCACCCATGCTTTCGTTCACCTAAGAAAAAAAAAAACAAAAAAAAACATAGGGTACAGGGTGATTTCAAACGAATGGGACATGTGGGCACTGGAGCATTTTTAACAAACACCTAGTAATGAAATTTTCTTTGAGTACATTCACCCCTATTGGGAGAGGCTTGTTTCCATAGAGACTGCATCACAGGGATGACCTCACACAAAAGGAGAGGTGAAAGAGGGCCTTCCTCACAAGAGCACTGTCACACCAAAGCAATCTCATTTCTCCACAACATAAGCACAACGAATAACAGAAAAAGGAAAGAAAAAACACATTTAATTTGGATGCTGTTGCCTAGATCACTTTATATCATGTCATCCCTGACCCCACTGTGGTGCACGCTGTGACATTGCCTGGGAACAGAGTTGTGTCATTGCCGGCCAGAGGGTCACAGAGGGGTGACAGAGTCTCCACACTGGATATGAGGGTGAGCCTGGGCTTTAACATTGCCCAGGGAGGGAATCTTTGCCAGCAGCCATAAACACAATCACTGGGCCGGAGATGTTGCTTTGGGGATGGCGAGTGTGCAGGCCAGCCCCTAGCTGGCCAGTGAGACGGCTTACAACGCAGGGAAATTGGGGGGCAGTTGAAAAGTGTGAACAGCATTAACCTTCACAGACATGTGTAGGGCAAACACAATTTCCATAACAGTAGACAGAAATGAGACAGTGAAGAGAACTATAGTCCTGCCTTCACAGATGTGGTGGGATCAGATCATCAGGCTACAGCCTGCACACACATGTATGTATGATGCAGTAGGTAGTGGACTACAATACTACTGCGGTAGGAGTCAGCACAGCAAGGTTGTTGTCTGAGAGAGGTCTTGATTGAACTTTGCAATTTGGGCAACGCATTTGTAGTACTGCTGAATGTCATGGCATTATACAAGCAGACTTTAACATTTTCTCTCATTTTTATCAGTAAGAACAATATTTATTATTTTATTTAAATTTACTTGATGAAAATTAAACTGCAATACTAGTCATGTATGTCCAATAAAATGCCAAGTGAGATTACATAAAGCTAGTTTGAGTGCTGCATATAAATATGTCTTTAAAACTGCAATGTGTTCAGAAGTATTTTTATCAGCAGGAGATTCAGCCATGTTGATGGGTGAATAATAAAGAGTCCCTCGCCACTCACCAGGTCCTGGTTGGAGTTGGCCTTCCCCGCAGAGAGCTGGAAGTAGTTCCAGCCCATGAGCAGAAGCAGGAAGAGGGGCAGCATAAAGAGATCCCAGTGCCAAACCGTCACAAGGAAGATCTGTGGAGACAGGACATGACAGTAGAACGCAAATCGTATCACACTGTAACATGCTCACCTACCTTTCAAATCTCAACAATCCTGTTAAAAAATAGCACATAATGGATTTAACCACAGCCTAAATCTCGTGAACAGCATCACAGACTGCAAAGCCTCTGAGTTTTGCAGTCAATGGATTTGAATGACTTAGTGGTTTGAAAGTAACAGACATTCAGGGACAACTTTTAATATCTTGAAATCCTATTTATATGCACCAATACCACTGCGCTGGCAGAGTGCCTTACTGCTGAGCAGAAAGTATGACATGGATAGGCATGCTATGCTGTTTTTTAACTAGCACATCAAATCCTCTTAGATTCGGAGGCAGCGAATCTCTCTGACGAGGCACATATGGCAACTGGAGAAGCATTTGCAACATTTACCCCCTCCATGGCAATGATACTGAGAAAAGCCAAGACCCCTGGTAGAAATAAGAAGGATCACACTGAATGAGTAATCCTTTATAATTCTGTAAAGGAGTGGCGCTAAGCACGTTGCACAACACCCACCGCATTTCACAGCAGAGCACTAATTGGACGACTGCATTTAAACCCATTTAGTGACAGCTTAATGAGTTTGTCTCCAACTGAAACGATGAGGAATGTGTGAGGAGGATCACACTAGCAGGTTGACAGGGATGAAATAAAAATGTCCCCCACAGCAAGTTGCATCTTAAAATCTATTATAGTGCGATTATGTGCTAATACACCCAAGCATATGGCCAACTTATATTTACCACAGACGTTTCCCACAATGTCAATTTGCCCTCATAGTTTTAAGACTTTTTCAATTAATGCATCCTTTACAACTGTCACGCTTGTGTTTTTTTAGAACTTTTTTTTTTTTTTAAAGTTCATTTCAAAGTGAAGCTAACTGTTATGCTGAACCCACACGATGTGGCACAATTGCAGTTGAGGCTCAAAGTGCTCAAGGCTGGTTAGAGTACGAACAATATGTTCGAGTTAAGGCCGAGACAGGATGTGAAGCACCGGGGCCTTGAGGCCTCAACAGCAGGACTGTAAATAGCAGACTGCTCCTGTCATAGCAGCCATGCAGAGGCTGTGCGTGTTGCTGTGGGGCCAGTCTACCTACTGCCACACCAGGCCTAGGTTCAAATGGCCACCAGGGAAACGTGAACCATGAGTAATGCAGACAACACTGTGGCTCAAGCGCCTTAGGCTTCGCCACTGTACCGCTTATGATCCCTCCACAAACTAGGAGACAGTGGGTGAGCTGAAGCATCACGCAGAAACACAGGACGACCAAAATGTAAAGACATTAAGAGAATGGTATTTTTATATAAAGGTTCAGCTGAATTATGTATACAGCCACAAACTAGAGCTGGTGGGGGATATAAAAGGTAAACAATGAATATGCATGATGTGAAGCAGTAGCTGTAGAACATCTCCTCTCCGTTATGAATAACCTACGTCATGTGTTGTCACCCCAGTTCCCATGAGGCAATTCCAAAGCGACGCTCCCCTCACCTCAGAGGAATTCAGCTGGCTGGCGGACAGGTAGCTTGTCATATTCCCAGCATTCTCATAAAAAACGGAAAAGAAGTGGGGGTGTGTGTGCCTGGAAACTGACATGAGCCCAGCAGGAACGTTGAACCTCCTTGCCCTCCCTGCAAAAGCTGCTACATTAACCACTAAAGTCTAATTGCTTGGTCTCTGTCTTCCTGTGCAAGTCAACAGAGGGAGCCAATTCATTTCCGCCCAGGGAGCCAGCACAGAGAATCTGTCATAGGTATTCATAATCGCCCACTAATGCAAATTTCTGCTCACCGTGTTCTGGCTCAGTGGACAAGATAAAAGCCTACAGAAAAAAAATGCCTTGTGTCTAAACTGAGTGCTTAAATGAGGGTATAAACCAAAACTGTCAGAAATACCTTTTCAATTCCTCTCATGGTATGGCAGCCCATGTGTTGGATTTACATGCTTTTTTAACACTAATAAAAACGACAGAGAGGAACATCTGGGAAAACCTCAGAGATTCCTTCAGTCGGGCAGGCAGACTAAGACTCTGCCGTCAGATATCTCGCCGTAATGAGCAGAGGCATGGACTATAGCTTTCCCTTGTCTCTTTATATACTTCAATGTTCTTGTGAAATGGACAGTACTAATCATTTTCTAAGCGGTTTATATTTCATTATTAGTTGAGTGATTAAAGAACGTGTTAAATAAAGTGCAACATTTCAGGGGGAATTTTAACTGTCATTAAAGATCAATTATAGTCCTAAGGACCTAGCTGCCTATTCTGTCCTCCATCAACAAGCCATGTACGACAAATATTATGCTAATTATGCTGAACAATGCAACAGACAAAGGTTAGAGAGGCAAAAACAACAATATGTTTCGGTTTCTGTGCAGCAAAGTTGGTTAAAGGAAAACGTATGATTCAACAAGGCTAACAAGTACAGTACAGTAAGTCTGGGAGGAGTTTGTCTAATGTAGGAAACCTCCCTTGACAAACACCATTTAGCTGAAAAATGTCTGTATGATTATGCACAGTGAGCCTGGGGAGAAAAAAAAATGAATTAATAAAACTATTAGTACACGGTGGAGTAGATGATGGAGATGCACTCTCCTTAGCCACCTGTAAGCGCTTGGAGAAGGGGGCAACCCTGTGCAGAGCAATTCTGCCAGCAGGGTTAAGAACAGCCTGACAGATTTGTTTTATAGTGCCATTAATATCATTCCACTAAATGCATTCTGTGCCTTCTCATGTAGATCCCCTGGCCAGCAGAATCCAGCACCTAATAATAAAGCACTCAGCGATTAAAAGTGTGAATAAAATAACTTAAAGCTGAGCAAGCATGGCAGCTCCCACCACCCACACTCTCCCAGGAGAGGGAGACGGGATCGTAGCAGGAACAAAGGGACAAAGACACCCTCTATAAGAGTTTCTACTACCCTGTAAATTGATTAACAGAGGAGGGGATGGCCCAGCCTGCCCACCCCAGCTACTGACTGGCAGATGTACTATCAGAACTACAGCAAGAAGAGGGTTATAAATACAAGCGTCGCGTCAGAATAAGGCGCATGATGCTGGTGATGAGCCAAATTAGTTTATGTCACAACACATGGGGCCATTGATGTTGCTGCTGTAAAAAAAACAAAACACCACAGCAAACTAAAAACACCTATTTTTTAGTCCATTTCAAAAATACCCTCATTTTTAAGACAATGTAGCATCCGAAAACATGGAAGATTTAATCTTGGCTGTATCTTCACTACGTGTCTTCAGTTGCACTCCACTTGGAAAGCTAAACAAAGCGAGAGGAGCGCCAGCCAGCATTATGAGGGTCAGTCATGGGGGCTGTGGACTGGTGCCAGATTACGTGAACATATAGTGAAAGAGTTTAACAAGGCTGACTACAAGCTGCAGGGTTTGTGCATGTAGCTGTGTTGCTGTCTGTGCATGCACGACAGACAGAAAACAACGAGCACACGCCAAAACCAGATCTAGAGATATTAAGAAAATAAATTAGAAGGTTTGTTTAAAAAAAAAAAAAAAAAAAAAAAAAAAAACAGATAAGAGGTTCTGGAAAACCTTGGAAGGTCTTTACTCTAATGGAGATGTTCTTTTTCCTGCATAAAAGGGCAGTAAAATTAATCAGCATTACTTCTTCAATTACAGTATAAAAAAGGAGGTTAATAATGAATCAAAGGCACAAATAGCAGCTCAGTTCACTAAGGTCTTTTTTTTCTTCAGTCGACCTGAAACACGGTCTGGCTGAGGGCTTATGTTGGGGACGGGAGCGGCAGGCTTTAAAATAGCTGTAAACGCAGAGCAATGAGACATGTAATTTGTGTTGAGCTTCGGCCAGTGTGGGGACAGGCTTTCAGGGGGTGTCAGCGGCAGAGGAAGCACAGATAAGATTTCTCTTCAGGGCAGGTAGAGTGTGTGGGCAGCCATAGCGCCCTGAGCTAACGCTGAATAAATATTTCACATACGCTCAACTCAAGTCTTATCGACTGGGGAGCGAGAGAGGGAGAAACAAGAAGAGGGGGAGAACGAGAGAGAGAGAGAGAGGCTACAGCAAAGGAGCGCAATAGGAACAGGGAAGCTCATGTCCCTCCTCACTGGGTTGCAGTAGTACTGATGGATGATACTGTACCATTCGCAATACGCGCGCTCAAACCAAATATACTGCAGATATCCTAACACGGACATTCACTGTACTCACAGTAAGTCACACCAGTATAATAGATATTTGCTTTTTGTAGTAACGTAAAAACGAAATTAAAGACATTAATAATAAAGAAGCACAAGGTAAATCAATCCTCTGAGATAATCAAACATAATGGAGACGAAATGTTCGAATATGTATTTCTAGCTATTTTCATGTTCACACATTTTTCCAATTCTAAAAATAAGAGGTGCCAAACATTAAGCGAATGACACCTTGTAAGGACACCTGCACAGTACAGTGCAGTAGCGCTTCCAGCTTTTCTGTGTGCTGAGAAAAGACAGCCGTGTTAGGAAAAGCATTAGCATTTGCTCACAGGGCCAGCTCTGGCCGTTGTCTCCCCACCTGTCTGACACATGCCGGGGCCAGAGCAGCGTCAGTACAAGGCTGGAGCAGGGCAGTCAGCAAGGGCCCTGTGGTGCCTGTCAGTGGTGGCTACACTGACCCCACACTCCAGCACCGGCCACTAGTGTTTAATCCATGGCGGGAGCGTTAACACTGAGCGACCTCCTGGGTGACAGATCTGCCATGCGAGCCTTTTCCCCCGAGGAGGTGGGGAGGGAGTGGCGTGGACTCGCTCTCCCTGTCAGCTCAGCTCACACGCACGTTAACGCACCAGGGCCATGAACAGCCGCATACAGGGGCAGACAGGTCGCCGCCTCAGCTGCCTAGGGAGAGGTGTCCTCTGTGACTAGGAAGGTGGCGAGTATGTTAAAGACAGTCATTACGATACAGCACACACAACAGGGTTAAACACGGCCCATGCTTTATCTCGGCTGAGAAGAATAAAATACTAGTATAATAATAAAAAATGAAAAATAACTACCAATAAAATGCCAACAGATGCATGGATACGATCCCTCAACTGTCAATGTGTATATTTAGTGCAGTGAGCTACAATAATATTGTTCTGAAGACACTAACACAGTCATTGTTAAAAGGCTGCATATTATACTCAAACTCAAGAGCTGATGCATATATATTCATTCCAGCATGGAAAGTAAATAAGCAGCTTACATGTAGTTTTACCTTATCATTTTATAATTAATAGAGCTGATAAAATCATATACACACACATGACAGCAAGCTTTTTTTTTTGCGTGACACATTCCCACTGCAGCGTCTGTGAGAACTCCCACAGTCACGGAGATGGAGAGTGTAGCCCCCGTGGGACTCAAGTAACCCACTCCTCTAAGGCCTCCAACTTTTTCTAACAGAGAGGAAACAGATGCAAAGAAGAAAAAGGCGAAGATTCGCAGGCGTGTACAGTCCTCTCTCACAAAAGCTCGGCCACACTGCAATGCAGTAAAACACAAACGGGCAGGTCCAAAACTCACAAAGCATCTCATTTTCAGGGACAGTGTTAACAAGAACAATTATGACAACTCTGATTATGGCTTTGATCTGGGCTGGGCTGGTGCTCTGGCTAATGGCCCCGGCTGCTGTGGCTCTATACAGGTGGTCTCCCGAGACCTCTGGAGCCAGATTTGACCCTGTCCTGCCCTCATCTGGGGAGACGATAATTCTATCAGCCCCCCCAAAAAAGTGCCCGTTGCAGCTGCCAAGTGTGTTTACAGCTGCACCGCATCAAACATTCATCAAATGGCATCTTTACAGTGTGTGATGTGAGGCAATCAGCATTTCACAGGCTGTCAAATGATGTCTAAAGTGGTCGCTACCTGGCAGTGTCAAAAAGGAAACAGTTCAAATAATCGCATAAGGTATACTGGTTTCTTTTGAGTCCAACTCCTGACAGATGAGGTACCTCATATGTTAAAATATTAATTCTGCTTAAATACTTAAAGCGCTCTAATGACGGCAAAGCTCAAAATCAGCTTTCAAATGTAAATGATCCTTTTTCTTTTTGAACTTTCATCCATTTCAATATCAAAATTGTTCTCAACTTTAAACTTCTGAAACTGATTAATTTGGCTGGATAATACATGCTCATTTAGCACTTTTTTCTTCTTCTTTGTGGGAGAAACTTGTGTCTCTTGCTTTAATGCACAGAATAGAGGATTCAACTCCAAGTTGTTCCCACGAATGGCTCCTGTTGGGCAAAGTAACTGATCTCCTTAGCGCCTCCATTCACATTTCCAGAAGTGCTGTAGCTCCATCTACAGGTTCTGTGTTTGTGTGCAGCAAAGAACTCTGGGTGACCCCTCTGCAGTCACTGCTGATGTATAGCACATTCATCTCGCTCAGTCTTAGTGAAAAGCACATCTAAAGGCTGTTATTTTATGAAGATTTTAGCTGTCACATTTTCTCTCTCTCAGAGAACGGAACACGCTGTTGTCAAACTCTTGAAACGCGCAGATCCTAGGCTCATTACTGTAGCATAAACAAGCAGAGGGAAAAAAAAAATCAAAATTTCTTGTTTGTATTTCCATTCACTGATGAAAAATGTTTATGAGGATTTGCCAGAACTTTGTTTAAATGTGTGAGAAAGAGTTTTTTTCCCCCTTTTCAGTTTTTTTTTTTGTTACATTACCTAATTAGAGAAACTATTTTAAAACTGCAATCCTTCGGTGGAAAATCGAAGGCAGCTTCAAACAGTATGGACTCTGCCGGTGAGACTGCACAATCAAAACAAGTAACCTCCTGCACTTGAAAACAGTGACAATACTGCAAGTCTTCCCCATCCTTACGTTCCCTTACGTACTATAACACTTATTGGCAGCATAAACCAAACATCAACCTGTAAATATTGATGTGCAGCTTTCCGATTGGCACTGAAGAGGTAAAAGTTATCTTCATATAAACAAACAAGACTCCTCCAAATAAAAAAATAAAAAAACCCACATTCCTATTCACTAACGTGGAAAAGAGCAGTGATCTCTCATACAAAATTTGAATACCTTACACACAACACAGCAACAACCACTTCATAATGCATACATGAATCTACATAAACAGGAGAGAAATGCAGACTACATGCTGTGTGGAGGTCAGAAAATTGGCCTGTGGGACTGAGTGATATAATGGCTAAGTATTCCTGGTAAAGCACTACACGAGCATCCCGCAGTCCCAGTAGAAACCACAGCAGCGGTAATGCATTACAGGATGTATAGTGTAAAAGGGTAGGACTGGTCTGCCTGCTTGATAAATAATGTATTGTAATGTATAATAAAGCTAGACCCACCACTGCAGCGTTTCCTACTGGCATACCCTGAGAAGCCCTGCACTGACTGCCACTGTGGAAAAGAGCAGACACTAGTGGTATAATTATGCACATCTCAGAGGCAAGCAGAGGCCATCTGTCAATGTCTGAATCAGTTACCTTATTACCACTGCCTAAAGATATAAAGATAGGAGTGGGAGCTGCTTTCATTAAGGCACATGGTGGAATTCTGCTTTGGACGGCTCCAAACACAGACCTAATTGCAAATGATGACTTGGAGGAGGAGCAGCGGCTCTACGGTGGCTGGCCTCGGAGTGGGCAGTGGCGTGGCACTAGGCTTGTAATGACAGCCAGTCATGACCTTGTCGCCGGCCTCACTGACTTTCTAACAGCGAAGTTCGGAGGTTTTCCTGATTTGCTGGTGAAACTATAATGAATCACTAAAAACAACTAACTAACTTTTTACTTTACAGATTTTTTACTTGCTGAACTCGCAGTGTGATGATGGGAACACAGCGGAAGCGTCATTCTGGTTTCCACACTATCTGAAGCACAACTTGTTGCAGGCTCTGACTACTCAGCTAGTTTTTAGCAGCTGATATTTTACAGCTTTTAGAAATATCAACCACTATAATGGTCTCTGATAACAGAGCCGTTGTTTCATATAAAGGGCAAAGAAGCTACGATGTCAATATTATCATTTCGCTGTCGGAGAGCAGATAACATACGCCTGCCAAAAAAAAAAAAAAAAAAAGACTGGGTAGCACTTCACTGCAATGATGATCATGATCAAAGTGGTGAGCATGTAAGTCTTTTTCCTTCTTTCCACCATCTCTATTTCTGTGATGCACTCCTAAACAGCAGGTGAAGTAGAAGTGGAAATGAAAGATTAGAGTGTGCCACCACACACTCCCATCGCCCGTGGAGGATCTAATTATAGGTGGAAGAAGATGGCCCCATCCCGCTGACCTGTCACCTGTCAGCCCGCCTTTCCCCCTGCTCTCCTGCACATATACCTGCCTCCAAGTCCCTATCTGCCTTCGCGGACCACATGAACTGTCTTTCTCTCTCCGCGCTCGAACTTTCTTTCCCAGATAGTAGCCTGCCTCCCACTCTATCCTTTTACAATCGCTGGCATTGTTCTCCGTCTTCCTGTCTGCGTGTCCGCCTGCCTGTCTGTGTGCCGTGCTGTTCTAAAGGCTGTGATACACTGAGCCTGGCCATCGCCTGGGGGATTTGCACCTCAGGATCAGTGAGAAGGGCTTATAGAATACACCAGGTATGAATTGCATGTCATCCTGAGACAGAGGAGACAGAAGAAAGGCAGTGAAAGGAGAGTTCTTCACACACCCTGTCTGTGACCGCTTCCTCACCCTGACACCGCGCAGGCTGAGCTTTCATGGCAAGTTGTACACTCTTAATCATGACATTACATGTGCTGAACTGAGGGGGATTCACGGGGTGATTTAAGATTATTTAAGCTTAGGACCTTAGATCACACACCCTCATTAAAAACAGCTAAACAGAGACATTTAAACAAGGTTCAAATCTCGGAGGCAGACTGTCACTCCTCCACCCAAGGAATTTGAGCTTGTGATCCTCCTTACACCATCCCCCGGGTTAGGAGGCTTTACTAAGATGTCAGATGTAAAAACACCTAAACTCCACCCCTTCAAATACACCGTCATTAGAAGTGAAGGAAAGCCAAGTGGGGTTTGATTTAAAGGATAAAGCGCATCCCTCACATACGTCTAAGATAAAAACAAAAAGGCAGCCATTGTTTTTCATGGGAAAAAGAGCAGAGAGGGAAAATTGCTAAACCTGAGGATTCTTTGTAACATCTAATTCACATAAAATGAAAGCTTTAAAACTGGGCTGGAGTGAAATGGGACAAAACCTGTTTGCCCCCAGGCTTAAAGAGAGTTCATTAACGTGAGGCAATGACTTACCAGAAAGGCTAATAGACTCCGTTGTGTGCTTTCCCATTGGAAACAGCTTTTAATGTACTGTAACGTGTACAGAACTGCTGTGCTGATTTTTCGAACCCGGTATATATGTCGGGCAAGAGCCTAATGGGAAATAATTGAAATAAAACTCTGGTTAGAATCATTTGATACTGGACGTAATGTTTATGGCTTTGCAATGAGGCTGGACCAGCTTTACAATCTCTCATTTCCTACTTGTGTTGTTCGATTTTAAAAGCTATTGAAACTAACTAGTCTGACCATGACCACACTCTATTAGCTGCCCGTAAGGGGAACCGTTTAGCAAACATCTTTGTTTCATCTGTAAAAATATCTACTGGCAGACAGATTTCTACAGACAACCTTTTTGGAGAATTTCAGGTTTTCCTCCGTTAATTTTGTTTCCTTTGGTTGGAAGGTTTTGATGCCAGCCCTGACCTGGGACAAAGAAAAACACAAAACGCATACAGAAATTTAACTGTGCTGAGTTTATAACATGCTTAAATTTTAATCCTGTTACATTTTTCATACTCACTTGGTTATAGATAACCTCCATCACCAAGGTGATGGTTCCTTTAGACACGCTTTCCAAATTTTCTTTCTTCAAAAACAGAGTTAACTCCTGACCATTTTGAACCTTTTAAAAAAGAAATATAGCATATCAATAATAATAATAATTCACATTATACAGTAGCTATTAATACATACGACATTTGCATACTTACAGTCAGTAGAGGAATGGCCACTTTCCCCAAAAAAGCTGATCTGTCTCCATTTTCATCAAAGACAGTCAACTCTACTACATCACTAATGTCCTTGATTGGGCTGTAACATAAAAAATACATCTTGACCTATGCAAGACTTTGCTATAAAATCATACCTTTCATTTTTAATGGACAGAATCAGTCATAGCATTCATCACATAAAATGTGCAAAATGTGCAAGAACTGTAGTTTGAGTATTTTCCCAGATGCCCCACTTACAACGTAAAGGCTTTGTTCCAGTCTGGATTGACAGTCTTGTAAACTGTGTGAGTCTGAAGTTTGCCATTACCAAGTTCAATAACACAGAAGGAGTTGCCTTTTCCTGTAAAGGACAACGAACAGGAATTACACAATGCAAAGAAAAAGCCAATGTCATGAGAATAAAGAAAAAATAACACATTACCATTGAGATCTGTAGGAAGATCATTTGCCTTTATAACCTTAACCTGAAGGAAGCCAACCTCCCCCACACACTTGTGTGACCTCCTTAAGCTCTGAAAAAACAAATATGATTGAAAGACACAGCTTTTTAAGAACGGTTAATACACATACCCCCTGCTGTGTTAAACTACCACATTAAAAGCCCTGTAACTGGCTGCATTTGTGATGACTCATTCAGGTGACATAACTATTGCAACTTAACCGTAAATGTAGGATTTTATACAGTTGGTCATATTCTTTACATCAAAATAAACTACAACAAAAGCAGACTCACAAATCTTTCCTGTATCGAGTTCCTCTCTTCAGGCTTCTCCAAAAGAGCTGTTTCAACGTCAGAGATGGAGACTCCCCAGCAGGATCTTAAGGTGACCAGAAGCACCAGACTGCCCTTTCCAGGGTTCAGCACATGAGTGTAGAGCTGCCTCTCATTAAGTGGAAGTCTCTCTAGGTCAATCTCAAACCTGAAACACCAGAGGAAAATCACCCCACTCAAACAGAAGGCCAACTTGGAGCCAGTGTGAGCAAAATTGACACTACCCACCAGGAAATACTCACATTCCCCACGATTCCTCACCCTTCCTTCCTCTCTTAGAGTACACCTCTACCTGCAGAGGTTCCTGGTTATCTTCAAATTGATTGAAGTCAAACTGTTCTCTCCACTGGGGATTGGGCTGAACGCAAAGGTTCTGAGGGCAGCAAAGACACAGACTCAGCAAAAACACTAAAGTGGAAACACACACACTCAACACACTACGCGACACAATATCAGGTTCTTGCTTTATCAGCCTCAACAGCTCTTGAATGACAGCTGGATAAAGTCTTCAACCAGTCCAACCACAAAGAGGTAGGAGAGGAGAAAGAGAGGTGTGCTATGTGTATGTGTCTCTATTTGTGTGTGCTTGTATGTGTACACCTCAGTAGCCACTCTGGGATTGTAAACACTGACAGCTTCCAATTAGAATCAGCTTTGTTCAACAAACAAACAAGCAGAGAGGAAAGCAGAGAGGTTTACAAAGAAATGACACGACTACACAAGACACGTGCACCATAGAATCATCAGGGGGGAGGCCAACAAGTACAGGTAGACGAACAGGGCATGCTGGGTATGCAAATTAAGACAATGAAGCCCAGCAGCCGAAGCTATGGGAGAAGTGAGTGGCAGCCTTGCCCAGTCTAATGAGCTGCCTCTGCCATGGCCCAGTGAGCCAAGGTGGAGGTGAGTCACCTGCTGCTGACAGGCACCTGCTGAGAGAAAGAAGCAGGGAAGTAAAAGGTATCGGCTGAGAAGAAAGACTTGAAGTATAAAGAGCGGACATTAATAGACAGAGGGGCACGTGAAAAAGGAGTGAAGGAAGTTAGAGAAAAGAACGGTTTTGAAAAAACGAGTCCAACCTTGCTCTTGTACTTCTGTTCACCGAGGCGAAAGCGAACATAGACGTCCCCATGGCCACACGGTGGGAGATCCTGTCCTTCTATCAAGGTGACAGTGAGGACCCCTGACCACATCTGGTTATTTTGCTGATTCTTCTGCGTTTCAGCTGGTCGCTGTAGAACCTGGTTCTGCTGCGGGGGACACACATAGCACTGGTTGTTTGCATGGACGTTCTGCGCACGCCTGTCAGTTTACCTGCTCCCGCCTCAGCCTGGCACCTCATCGTATTCATAGAGTGCATGAAAGTGGGACAAAGGTTTACACTATACAGCACATCTCTGCTGAAGCACATTATCACATCTCTACTGACAGGCAAGCCACACTACAGAGGCTCCTGGAATGAGAGGAAGAGAGGGATGTCACCAAGCAGCCAGATGTCCCTGGATGTGACAGTCCCACTCATCACTGGCTCCCAGACTGAGTGTGGGGAGGCAGGACACTTGGCATACTGCACCGGAGACAGCAGGCAGCAGTGAGTAATGATGCAAACCGCACAGCTCTCTCATCAACAAATTATGCATGCATACAGTCCAGTATGTATGGCCAGGAACAGAGTTTACTGCATGCTGGCAAATGTGCGATACTCGTTTAACTAGCGAACAACATATCTTTCTTTGACACTAAAAATATATCGGACATTTGAGAACTCTGGAAATCAAGGACAAGCACAGCAAACAAACCACTTCTCCTGCTGTGTGTCACAGAGGGAGTGAGAGAGAGGGGCCTTGATATGTTTCCATGTTAGAGTTCCCGCGAGGCCGTGCGGTGATAGGCCAGCGCTGTAAAAACAAACAGCGAGAGAGGTTATGTGGGGCTGACTGTAATTAAAGAGCAGGACCGTAATCTGCTCGAGCCTCTTTGATTGCCCAACTCCTTCGGCTGCCCCGGCGACGCTGCTTCAAACAGCCCCACGACAACTCCCCTGCCACTCCGGCCCCTCCTCTTCACTATAGGGTCACAACCCACATTGCCACCCAATCCGGAGGGGATCAAAGCACATCTCAGGGACCTGAATTAACATGGAATACCACAGGCACAGCCCTATAAATATCAGCCCCTTCAAAAGAAGAGGAACAGAGGGAGTGGAGGAGCGATATAAAACAGGCCTCAGCCAAGTCATCCCAAGTGTTTATCTTGGACACATTTCTATCTCAGCGGCCAATAAAACAATTCCACTTAACTGTAAGTGGCCCCTAAAGAGAATCTATTCCTGGTCCTAAAAGGGCTGTGCGATTGCTTCCATATGGTAGGACAGCATGGGGACAAGCACAATGAGCTCAGACCCAGGTCCATTTGGCTGGTACCTCAGCACTGTCCATCCACAGCTGTGATATTACATCCTAACATCTGGGTTATTGCCCGCTATGCCTGAGAATTATCAGCACTGCCGATCTTAGGCATCCCACACTGGCAACATGCCTTGAACAGCAGAGCCCCCCTCCCGCTTCTCCCATACGCCTCCCTCCTGTTTGAAACACTATCACACAGCAGAGTTTTACTTAGGCACTTGCCATTCCCTGTCTCTATGGTGGTAACACAGAGGGAGAAAACGATGTTCTGAACGAGGGGGAGTAGCACTGTAAGAGCTGGGTATTCAGCACTTCCAGGATAGGTGTTAAACGCAATAAGATATTGTATGTTTGTCAAAAAAGAAATGGGAAAAATGGCATTGTTACGTTGTTAAATTAGCACTAAAATTTAGGCGGTAGAACACCGTGTAGAGTCCCATCACACATTTCTATCTCCCTTTGAGTATCTTTAACCATCTGCAGTGGATAACCTACAATGTGTATGAAAATGGCTTCATTCCTTTGTCATCTAATTTCAAATTGAGATTGTCTACTGGACTGTCAAGAGACTGAACAGTGGCAGATGTAGTGACTACATAGGTGTGAATATGAACCCACTCACTGCAGTGTGAGTCCCAAACAGCAACCCTCTTATTTCACTCTGAATCTAATTACAGCTGCAATATATTGGAAACCACTTGAGAGGAGATGGAACTTTGTTTACTACAAAACCAAACACTGCTCTACCTAAAGGCTCTTTCATGACACTCAATATTATTATTTTGGGTTTGATCAGACAGTAATATTGTACCATACTTTTTTTTCCCGCAGCAAATGATACCACTAAAATACCATACACTGCAAAAAAAGGTTCACAAATAAAACCACAAAAGAACTAGGCTGTGCCGAAACCAAGGTTACACACAAAAGCCAGAGTCCTGAGCATAAACCTCATTCTTTGTTGCACCATAGTACAGTAAGCTACTGCCCCCTAGTGCTTAACATCAGTATAACCACAGTTAATCACAGTTGAAAGTGAAAAGGGGAAATTAAAATCCATACCTTCTTCTTCTTTGCGATCCATATCTATAACAATAAACACATGACCCAAATCAGTAAAGACAACGCAAAAAAGAAATGAACCAAAATCTCTTAAACAAATAAATACTGAGTAATATTCGTACAGGGCTTCTTTTGACCGTAGCATCTCTATACATTAAGCGAACATCAATAAAAACAACTCCCATGTCGTCTTCTTTACTCTTCGGATCATCAAGAGGCAACTCCATTTCATAGGTTCTGTACAGAGGAAGGGCACACAGATTTTAAATTGACTATTGTTTATGGATAGAATTACGATGACCTAAAATATATATAATCCTTACTTGTACAGTTCAAGATCTTTCAGGGATATAGTGCTGGAACCCATGAAGTCATCAGTGGTGCGATTTTTATCATAGACCTGTAAGAATATTGGCATAAACATTGTTAAGATTGTGGGATCCTGTACAAGATTACGCTGAAAATAGTCAAAACACCGTTTACCCGGAGTTCCACCATGTGGTCTCGATCACGCAGTGGATGCGAGAAGGACTCGTTCCACCGTGGGTTCAGATTTTTATAAACCACTTTGCTTTTGTACAACTGTTTTCCTTCAATTTTAAACTTCACATAAGGATCACTGGAGCCTAAAAACAAACATGAAGAACAGCAAATCAGCAATTTATTATAAGTGATTGACAAAAATGATGGAAAGCGATAACATATTGTACATATTGATTCCCCACTATCTACATCAACTTGATGATGGATAATAGTGTAATATCACTTTAAACTGTACAATGTGTCTGAAATCACACGCATGAACACACACACACACCCTTCCCCCACGCTGATTGTGTGAGGAAGAGGTGTACCCCACACATGGCAAATACAGAGGGATGTAGCTATTTAATTGTGAAAGAGTAGAAACAGTCGCCAGCGTGAGGCGATCAGAAAACAAAATCTAGAAGCAACCAGTGTTAATCTCCCAAGCCTGTTAAGAAAGTCTGTCGGCGAGAGGGACAGGGGTATGGGTCTTCTTTGTTTCTGCAATTGCATGCAGATTGACCAAAAATGAAAGCCAGTCCCATGCCTTCATTTGTATAGGGAAATAAAGGGGTGCTTGAGAGAGCCTGCAGGGAGGCTTGAATCACACGACAAAGGCCCTGTGGGGATGGGCTGTCAGGCCTGTCAGCTCCCCACTCCAAATGAACATCTCGCAAAGGCAGGCAGGACCCACAGCAGCTCCACCCTGCCAGCCTGTGACAGGGAAACCTCCAGGCAACTTGACAGGAGGAGAATGTGGCAGCTAGCAAGGAGAAAAGCTCTGGCATGACTGAGAACGGTGACGATGGAAATTAATGGGAAAAAAGGGAGGAACAAAAACCAGGCGGTGGGGGCTGGTGGCGTAGGTCCTTTCAGAATATGTAATGACAATATATGCCACTGGTGAGCCTTTGGCACGGTGTTGATTGTTGGGCAAACAGGAGAGAGACGGGGGCGTGTGGGGATTGCATCATCGTGGTGCCATCTTGTCAGGGAAAGTAAGGTCTCAACTAGCAGGGAGTACGGCCTGGACCTGGAGCCTCGCCTCACCTCACCCACACACACACCCACACACACCCACAAAGCTACTATAGAGCTAAAGGATAACTTGCAGATAAGAACGTAGCTTTGAAATATGATTATAAAATGCTTTCAGCCATGATAAAGTATTATTATTTTTATTTTTATATGCACAATCCTTAATTATATTTCATGGGCCCGTAGTTCTAATTATAGCCACTTGAGGTCACTGCTCTAACAAAGTAAAGTCTACTGAGCCTCAGGGTCACAGCAACTGGCAATTTTTATTTCACACTGCTCGTTTCTCACAGATCAATATATTTATCGCTGGAGCGGTCAGACAACAGTTATAAGTCACGTCAAATCAAGTCAGGTGTGTTAAAATCAAACATCCTTCTAATTTCTGCTTAATTTTACAGGATGATGGGGTGTGACAGACAATGTTGGTCACAAAGCATGAACTCAAATCCAGCATGTTAGATGATTATAATAATAACATATTGCAACTTTAAAAGAACCTTAAGAAACTAAAAAATTAGGAAAAATAGTTACGTCCTTTAATATCTGCCTGGATAGAAATTCTTAGTGAAAGTGAAAGTGATAGTAACTCTACAGATTTGTTTCACGGAAGCACTGATAATATAAGAAATAAATCTGTGCAGTTAAATTATCATCACACCTGAGCAACATATCAAAACCAGATATTGTAATACGTACAGATCGTGGCTGTCCAAAATAAATACGGAGCGCTTCCGCTGGTCACACTAGTCTGGCTGCATTCTTGTCTTGTGTTTTGGACTAAAGACGTCATTCTCACAGGGAAACGCATTAAGTGAACACAGCCCATCTTGACTTTGTAGACAACAGAGCAACATTCCATCGCCATTACGCTGCAACTCATCAAGCTCGACGGGCTCTGTGCATCGATACAGGCTTAACCACAGCTGATAATCAACTTATAGCCCATTCTTTCACTTACAGTATGAATCAACTGCAGCTTATTGACCTACCAGCGCGTTTGTCTCTTATCACAAGGTTCTTCCCCCGTTTCAGAATGATGTTCAGGAGGTATCTCTGGAATGGGGTTGGTAGTTGGCCTTCAGTTCCTCCTGTCATAACCTGCTGTGGAGAGTCATTTAATGGTATATGACTCATCGTGACAGATAGTTGATGTAAATCAAAATGGTATTTTCAAATGGTATAGTGGGTACAGTTACACTTACAGAGTTTTCTAAAGGATCTTGGCCATTTTCATCAAAATCCATTGGTTCAGTGCAACTCTACAGACAAAGGATTACAAAACATCAGAAGGTAAACACTCAAGGGCGGTTGCTGCCCCTCCCACCATGTGTCATTGTCCTCGGGTGCTTGGGCCAGGCCAAATTACATGGAATAATAAAAATAATAAAGTGAATGTCCACACGCTAAGACAAATCCATTGCTCCAGACCTAGCACTGTTGTTATGACGTTAAAATATGGTCAGGTCAATTCTGTTTGCTTTAGTTATCACAACCTCAGTGCAGCCCTTCTGTAGAGATTCTATAGGTTTAATTGTTTGACAGCTTCAACAATAGTGAAATGGGGGAAGTATGGTGGCAAAAAGATCTTATCTGCCTCTTTCTTTGGTTCCTGTTGAGAACTAATGATTTTATTTCTAGTAAAACTGGACTTTAACCGGTTTTCAATGTGTAAATGTAAAGTGCAAGTAAAAAAAGCAGCAAAAGTACAGTTTAGTATGTGAAGTATGCAAGTTCCTGAAAGTAGCTTTGTGACGTCACACATCTTCTGGAGCAATGAATTATTACACTAGAAAATGCTGAAATGGTTTGTATTGCTCCATTAATCAATTAACATCGGATTATTAAGTGCAAATGTCATAAAGATGCATAGGTTTCCAATAATAATAATAATAATAATAACAATAATAATAATAATACACACATATTACAAATTACCTCTGTAAATTCTTCCTGGGCTTCCTCCAGCTGAGTGTCTTCTTTCAAAGCCTCCTCCATGAAGGTGTCTTGCGTTACGAATTGGAAGCATGAGTCTCGGTCGGGTTCTTCTGAGTCTGTCCAGAACATGCTGACTTGATCCTCACTGGGAGTGTCACAGGCTGAGTCCAGAGAATTTAGGTCTGCATTATCAGAAGGACTCAGCAAATCTAATACAAGAGGCTGCCTATCCGCAAAAGCTATTTTTTTCATTCTTGGTGGAGTCGCTCTGTCAGGTGCCATGTCCCTCTTTTCTCTGTAAGGGTTCCTTTGCTCCCCCAGTGACTGTGCTCTGACCAGTGCTGAGGCCAGAGTACTTGACAGCACTCCTGAGTTCGCTGGTGTGTTTTCACTGGTGTTCCCTTTTCCACCAGAGAGATTCTCCCTATCTGCAGAGTCTGGCCTTGGTGCAAGAACAGGGTCAACAGCTGATGCTGGAGCATTGACCTTTGCACTTTTAGTCACTTGTGCATACACAGGGTCTTGAGTCAGGTCCATCGTGTTCTCTGAATCTGATGTCATCTCATCAAGTACTTCTTCGTAGAGGGTCACAGTCTCTACTGGTGAACTTAGTCTGTTCAAAGCTGCAGATGTCTTATCTGTTTGGACTCTGAGTGTAGGTTTTGGGACTGAATCACCCGGTTTGTCTGTGCAAATTGGCCCCTCAGCACCGAACTTACTTACAGCAGAATCAGTTTCAGTCATACCAGGTGAGCTACGAAAGAAGAGGGCGTCAGAAGCACCACACTCTGGGCTGTTTTCTGCAGAAAGTACAGATAGGTCTGGTACGGAAACGCTGCGCCGATTGGCCAGATTCCTTTTCTGCTTGGCAAGGGGCTTCTTAGCAGGCTTCTTCTTGTATGCAATTTTCAGGCGGAAATTCTCCAAGAAGTTCTTTTTCTTAACCTCCATTCTGAATGATGCTATACAAACAAAATAAACCAAGAGTCTGTGTTTTACATGTGGCATTAAACTGGGTTAATATAACGTTTGCTAAAAACACAGTTTCATCTTTTGCTGTTGAATTAATTTACTGCAAGTGGTGTCCTTGTTACAGAGACACAGATGCATTCAGAGACAGCAGAAAGCATTATTAAGGTCACACCGAACAAGCTTGGGTTCTCTAAAAGTCTGTTTTTACCAAATAAAAACATGAACACGGTGTTGAGTCTAAAATCAAATAAAATCTGTAATCACAGTTACATAAATATTTGAGTAAATTACCTACTTATTAGGTTTACTATGTGTTTCAGTTTGAATGAGTCAAACAAACCATATCATACCTGTTCAGAAAGGTTTGCTGAACGTGAGGATTCCAAAAAATAAATCAGTTCCTACTGAGATCAGCAGTAAAGTGTTTAACAGGCAGCTCGACCATCCCAACTCTGAGGAGCCAACACAACATGCAAGGGACTAACCTTCCTGCGTGAGGACAGCTGATTGGTGGAAAGGCCAAACTGGGTGAACCAGTCGTACAGGGCGAGTTTCAATACACGCCACAGTGAAAGTCTAGATGTCGAGTCCTTCTGGAGTCTTACCATAGCGAATGGAGATGCGTTCTGTACGACAGGCTGCAGACAACAAATATTGGGTAAATAAAGACTGTAACAACAAACATAAGAACTGAAAATATGATGGAACACTTGCCCACGGTAGGTTGAACTGTCTATTTTGTCAGGCTGTTCATTGTTGATCAGAATATTTAAGTGGTTATTTGCATTTGTTCGGCTATTTGTCTGTTTTAGAGCTTGCATGTGTTACACTTCATCTAATATGGATTCTCTTATAGGTCCAAGTATTTGAAAATATACTTAATGCCATAATCTAGTCTAATTCTACAATACAACAGTCCTTCGTATCAGCCCAAAACGTTCCAAAAATACTGCTGATGGATTCTGCAACATGACTGAGGCATATGAAATGTTGGCTATCTGTTCTTCTTATCTCATCCCTGTTCATCACCATACCTCAGCGGCTGCCTTGTCATACCAAACTCTCTTTCTTTCACACAGCCCCATATTTGTTTACAGAGGAACATGGTTTAGCCTAAGCTCGTCAAAAGTGAGCATGTTTGTTTGCAAAGTATAAACTATAGCTTTCTGTCCACACGTATAAGCTAACGCAACAGACCCACGGGTGTTCAATCTCTCGCTCCTTGTCTATGCCTAACAGTGGAGACTATATGACAACAGATGTGTTTGAGTCTGGACCAAGTCTTGTTCAATATTTGCTGACGTCTTAAGGAGATCAGGCCCACATGAAAGAGCCCCAACTTGGCTCCCAGTTGAAAGGCAGGGCTGGGGAGCTGAACAGGGCAAGCCCCTGTGGCAGGTGGCTTGTCACCCTCCTTCTGACACAACTCAAACAGCCCAAAACCCTGCTTGGTTACTCTACACATAGACACTGGGCCGGTTCCAGCCTGTAGCACAGCTGGTCTAATGGACAAGACGCCAAGAACATGCACTTGGGGACAAATGTACCGACTGATGCACATGCGAGCCTTCAAAGTCAATACAGCCATGAAAGATTGAGGTTGTCGACGACTACATGTGCGCAGCTGACCTACAACCCCGTCAGTCTCACGGCGTCTTCTCTTACTATTGAGTAATGTTAGATGTGTATTTTCACAGTCTAGAGCACTTACCTCCAGTATTAAGTTGTCAACGCTCAATCTGAACAGGAAATGCATAAACACACGTCCTGTTTTAGTCAAATATTACAAATGTTATATTAGGAGCTAACGTAACACTTTGTGGGTGGGCCTAGCTTAGCATTAGCTAGTTATTGCTAATGACAGCGTTAGCTTATCTGATAAGATAAGATAATTCTTGATTGGGCCTTTATAAGTTTACTTAGACTAAAGTTTACTACAATTCTCACAGTTCAAACGAGCCAAATCAAAATAGGATAATCACGTAGCTGCATCACAACTATTGCCACTGTTATACACACTGCACACCTTACAGCTGACACTTAATTGGGTTCGTGACCTTTCTTCTTCGCTCGATCGCCCATTTGCGTTTGTGTGGTGGTGACCACAGCGCCTCCTTCAGCTCAGGTGAGCGATGGCGCAAATTCCATACAAAGAATCTCGTTGTACCAGCTCACCTTCATTTTAGCTGTTGATTGAAGTTGCGTTCACGGGCCACAGAGCCTGTGGTATTTGTTGTGTGGCAGTGCCTCCTGCTGGCCACACACCTGAACTACACCAACCCCATCCTCTCATCTGGTCATTAAATGTTGTGTTGACTGTTGTGTTTACTTGTATAAATATTTTATTAGCGCTACAAGAGGCTCACTGACTTAACAGACCGGCAAAAAATGTTTTTCAGATTTATTGCCCATTGCAGATAATACTACTGATGCCTCCGCCTTGCTCTGCTGGAACATCAAAAGCTGCTTAATGTACGTTATCAGCTGAGTTTGTATCAATGTGATGGTGACAATGGGGTCAGATCCAGTGTGGTACAACATTTATGAGGTCAACAAAATACACTCAAAGGGAAATTCAGACACTGAGTTCAGACTGAGCATACACTGATGTGTTTAATAAAGTTGACAGTTTCTACTGTTTGGAACTTCACAGGAGAACAAATTCTATGTAAGAGTTGTTTGCTTCATTTTATACAGCATGAGAGAGATAACCTAAATTACACATTAAAAGCCAATATTTGTACTTTTGTGAAGAATACAAATTTTGTACAACAATATCTAGCATAGTATCTTAAAATTGTTTAATAAAAAGTTCACTTGAATATTTATCATATGATGAAAATAAAATAACACATTCAAGGGAAATAAGATGTAGATTAACTTAAAATATCTTTCAAATTTGAAACAAATAATTCCATTATTGGCAACAAAGTCCAGCTTGTGCCGCCAAACGGTTTGAGGATTCAAACCGAAAACAGCTTCTTTAGTTAAGTGAACTATCAACTACAAACACTTACCAAACACGTAGTTCTGTTTATAAAAGCCATAAAGCAAAGCAGTGTAGTCTCACACAGCAAAGTGAAGAAAGTCTTCTACAAAGGATCTTTGATTAGCCTTTCCTTTCACATTCATCAGTTGTGCACAATTTGGACATGGACCAAAAGAGCTAAGAGTATCACAGAGCATTCATCACGCATTTTCTTGTGCAAGTCTTTTGGGGAAGAGGGAGGTCTGGGCGGGTTTTGACTGGCGTCTGCATCGTCATTTCTTAAACTGAGAGAACATGAACGTGGTGTAATTCTTCTTTGGGATAAGGCATTTCCTAACTGTGCATATAGAGAGAAACTACAAAATTCCCTGATATGTTATCAAGTGCTAAAGTAGGTGCTGAACTATGAGGTGATGCTGCCACGACAAGCAGACAATGTTTGCTGTAGTTATTCGTTATTGCTATCTTTACCTGCTGTGTCTTCCTGGATTATGCTATGAATTACTATACATTATGTAAATTATGTTTACTATTGTATATGAACATGAAGAGATTTCCTCAGGGTATCCAAATCGATCAGTTAATAAAATGCAACACATGCACCATGTAGTCAAGCAGCCTCCAGCTGTGGCACTTCAGGATAAGAGTCTAACAGTCTACCCTCTGATGCTTCAATTCCCTTATGATTTATGGCCTATGACATCATATTCTGTGTAGATTATGTCACGTGAATTGGGGTTTCAACTGCATAGATCATCGCGGGCTTTTACTGAGAACGACTACAGCGTTAAAAGATGAAAACACACACAAGATATGTCACGGTGAATGCAGAGTGATACCTCTCTCATACAGCAAACTTCTCGTGGAAGTGTGTGCAATCCAGCAGTGAGATTGAAGTCAGTGACGTAGCCTGTTATTGGAATTATGCAGTAGCTGCTGTTATCTGTGTGACGGTGGGTAATAAAACAAGTCACAGCCACTTTTTCCTTTTCCTTGTCTGCATGGTGAGTTAACTGAGGCATCATCTTCGCGCTGCAACACCTTTCACGTAAACTACATGAAATCAGGCTCCTTCTGGCTCCTACTTGCTAGGCCTACAGGACTCTAATTATAGGTTACTGATATAGATTGATACAATTTCTGGAGCCAATTAAGAAAACACAAAGCATTTTTGCACATATTTCTGACTGACATTCAAGTAGACAGCAGTATATACAACTACATATGGGCGCAGGCAAAATCAGCTTGTTTGAAGGCCGGCTGGCACTTCTCCTGCATTTATGTCTTCTGCTTAAAATTCCACGAACCAATAACCGGATAATGCAAATGACTTTGTCTTTGTTGAATGACATGCAATAACAATGGACCATTCTGGAGCGGTGGGGCTGGGACCTTGGGTTTGAATATTGGCAGTGTATTCAGCAGCTGCTGGTATACAACTAACACGAGCTAACACAATAGGATGGAACGACCCTGCTTCCCTTAGCCTTGTGATCACCCTTCACAAATATGAAAACAGTGGAACTTCAACCTCACAGCATTGTTATTACAATGTCTTCAGCACAAACAGCCACTAATAAAAGAGAGAGAGAGAAAAAGAACAAGTCGACCATCTGGAACTAAAACACACGGGAGGTCGTGTTGATAGTTCAGTTAAAAGTAATTACGGTAAAATTAACAAAACAGCAAACGTTGACCAGTGAGGGTTATACTTGTTGAGGGTCTAGTCTCGTAAACTTGGCTGTAATCCACAAAAATATACTTTTCTTGAAAACGGTGATCATACGATACATTCAGTACTGTACGTACTCACACCCTGGTGATATATATTAAAGTTGCTTATTTACAAACAAAGAAAGTGTTTGGCTCAAAATTTCAATTATACGAACAGAACAGCAAAATGTTCATGGCTTTAGATATCAATTCAAGATCTGGTTTACATGACTTTACACTGTTTGCAATAAAGCACAAGAAAAAATAAAACTATGATGAAAACAATGGTGCTTTCGAGTGAATTGTTAGGAAACCATAGCAACTGTACAAAACACAAAATAACAGCTTTGGCTTATATCACTGATGAACTGTTACGAGTGTGAACATGTTGATTTTTCTCACCAGTTCAACTGGACAGGTTCGCATTATCTTAATTGCACATTTATATATCCTACTTTTTTAACTCATAAAATGGATATTATGTCATTATTGCAATAAATTGTGTTGCTATTTTGTTTTTTGTTTCTTTTAGTCACTAAAGTATTCTCGAATGATGCAACCGTTTCCTGCATGAACTAAAGGCCTATATAGTAATATTATCTCCATTCTTTCTTTATTTCTTGATCAACTGAATTAATAAATTAGACGAGGCCACTTGAGATAAAGGTCTTGTAGGGTTACAGCATGATTTTAAAAGATAGTTCTTGCAGTGAACATCATATGCAAGGGTCCTTAGCCTGAAAGCAATGCAGTTTTCTCTGAACGTTTGCAAATTGTGAACACAACAGCAAAAACGCAACTATATGCAAATGTCTGACTAGACCAGTGACTACAGAAATCTACCACATATTGTTTAACAAATTTCTTTTAACATTTGCAAATATCCTCACAATTTGACCAAGTACCTGATACCACCTGTTTGTGCATATAATTCAGTCCAGCTAGCTTTGAGGTTGTTTTTTTTTAAATCCTTCTGGTTTGACAATTAGTTTTAGATTTTAGGAAACACCTAATTTCTCAGTCTTACAAATTGAAATGGAGTTGAATAATAGCATCATTATGATAGCTCTAAGGACCCTTGCTTTTTCTTTCATCTCTATGTCTAACCCCTCCCTTTCTCTGACTGGCTGGTGACTGGAGGTTTGAGCGGTGGTCTTTATGTCACCCACGCGTCCATGCGCAAACGCTTCACTGAGGGACTCTCCCTGTCCTCAGATCCAGCAGGTGGTCTGGCCAGCCCCAGCGGGGAGTGGAAGTCTGGTCGGTGATCTTCTCGATCGCTGCCGTCATACGAGCTGCAGGAGGAGCTGAGGCTGTCAGTGGGAGAGCGTCCCATAACTTCCTGTCGGCTGGACCCTTGCTGAGGCTGCTGAGGGGCAAAGCCAGATGGGGTGACACGCTCCCGTGGCGGCGAAATGGGCTCGGACTTGATGTTTATGCTCTGGCTGGTGCTAATGGACAGGTTGGAGCCCTGAGGTAGGTGGCCTCCACCACTGCAGAACAGTGAAGCAGGACACTTGGTGAACTTCAACAATGTAAAAAGCCAGAAATATGTAGATGTGCGATTCAACATGATATCACAGATCACAGAGCATAGTGAGTATTGCTTATAAGAGACGGTGTCTGGAGAGTGTGCTTTTGTTTAGGAGTGCTTAACTCACACCAAAGAATTAAGAGCTGCCTGGCCTAGTTGATGTTGTTGCCATGCCGACATGGAGCCCAGTGAGAGCCCAGGAGAGCTGAAGCCCTGTAGGGATGAGATCTCTGCACTGCTCAGGGAGTACTCTGCGAAAACAAACGCAGCCACACACTCACATTTTGACTAAAACACTTTGCACCACTGACAAAAGATCAGAAACCAACAACTTGTTGTACAACAGTCAGAGCTGAGGTGGGTGTTTTGTGAGGCGGGAGCACGGGCAGACTCACCAGCAGGGTTGTAGGAGGTGGGCATGCCTGAGTAGACCAGGCCCTGTGGGGGTAAGCTTGGGGTGGTGACAGACACTACTGGAGTGGCCAAAGGCTGGGTGGACTGGGAGCTGCTTATCCTCTGAGTGTTCTGCAAGACGCAAGTAACAAAACCGGCCATATACAAAATGTAGCAATTTGAAAACAAGACTCACAAATTACAAAACAACGTATATTTGACTGTATATGCTATTAGATATCATTTTAAATGTTTAGATGTTTACTACAGATCATACACTGTAAAGTAGCATTTAATTGACATTTTGCGATTATCAAAGATTGCAATAATAATTACAGCCACAAGATGGCGGAGGAGCTTTATAGCAGTCAAGAGTCTGATTCACCGCTATGAAATGTACAAGTGTGAAACTGTACTAAAGCATATGTCAAAAGAAACTAAATTAGGCAGCACCAAACACTGTAAAGTGGTGAAGCAGTTTAATTGTATTATATTAATAAGTAGCTGACAGATGCGGAAATCACAAGAACTGACTGCGGATACACACGCAGGCACCATGAGTTAGACACGTTAGATTTACGAGAATCGTCTCAAAGAGCTTTGCGTTGTGATGTGAAGAAGAATGCTGTTATCAGGGTAGTGCAGGAGTGAGCCAAATCAAAGTGCATCGAGGGATCACTTGAGTAAACAACTCTTAACTGACAGAGTGCGAGAGGATAATATAAATGACACGTTACAATTCCCAGAGTGACGTAGATTAGAGCACCTGTGGTTTTTAGTGCAGCGACTGGCATGCGGTCCACTCAACAACACCTACACAGCTCTGTGCGGTCATGCAGGAAACAGCGCGAGCTACGAATGCACACACACTCCAACGGCACTAATCAATTGCAGACACCGTTTAGAACAATACTATAACAAATCCCCCGAATATAATGTAACAACCATCTGTGCAGCTGCCAGCAGTTACGTTTGAAGCAGCGCTGCATCATAATCTAGTTGATGGCTTCCTTGTATTGTTCCAACACTTCTCAGCCAGATGACTTCACCAAACCACGTATCTCACAGGATGATATCATTTTCGATGATGTAATCTTCTCTTCCTTAGAAAAAAACATCTATAACTTATATTTAACTCAGTAACGTTTCTTACATGTACTGCAATAGTTCATTCAAACACTGATTGGTGCTTTAACACTCTTTCTTTCTCTCCTTCTCTCACATACCCCAAGTGGTACATGACCAACATTTACGTGTCAGGAATGAAGGAGCCAATTTAACAGGCTGAGGCAATTTTCACAGGCCAAACCCCAAACATGCAGTGACAAAACGTTTTAGTTTTTTTATATTTGCTGGCACTTCTGCGAACCAATGTTCGATTCGAGCACTGCCTTCAGTCTAACGTGTGATAACCGGAAGCGTGTTCACATTTCAGCCATTTGCCCAGGCACTTGTCAAAACTCACCAAATCCATTTCCTCCTCCTCCGACTGTCCTCAACAGAAAGAAGAAGAGAGGCAGAGTTACAGAAAAGTAGCACAGCGACCGTAAGTCGCTCTGGGAAAGCGTGCCAACTATCTGGCTTTCACTATAAAGGGTCAATAAAAAAATCGTAAACGTGTTGATGACTTCTGCAGTCAAATCAATCTGAATCCCACTCATCTCATATGTAGTTTTTTCTGTTTGTGTTGTCCAAACCACACCCAGTAAAATTATTATTAGCATTAAAGTAAGAGGCCACAACAAACAATGTCGGGATGTGAGGTCCTATAGATGTAGATGTAGGCTGCAAAGTCATTATTAGGTATTACGCAGCCAAATGAAGCCACTGAATTTATAGGAAGTAGGTATATATACACAATAGCTCAAAACTGTCCTAGAATCTGACGTAATGATTATAACACTTTAATTGCACACTGCTCCTAACAATGACTGCATAATGCTGTTCATTTCAAATCCTCCCTGAGCTGAAAGAGGAACCAGAAACCCCATCGTCCGTCTTTTCTGTGCTGTAGAACATACTGTGGCCAGGCCGGACCTGTCTTAATACCCACACTCAATCAATAGCGGCAGGAAGACACGACAAGGGCGACAAGATATTATCTGGCTCACACCCTGGGCCAGTGATTAAGTCTTCATCTAGACTCTGTCACAGTGAGATGTGATTAATTTAATACCATTATGGCCTAATGACAGGCTGTCTGCAGACCTGCCACAGCGAGCACCCTCCGAAACCTGTACCAGTCTAAAATGTTTCATTAACTCATGAACAGAATCGACCTCCCACCACTGCCTAACCTGTTTCAGACCTCTTGCAACACAACCTGTCCTGCTCTGCCATTTCCACATGCTGACATGATAACTCACAGTTGTTTAAATACAGCTCCAGGCTAGTTGAGGCACGGCAACAAGGAGGAGCACCCACAGAAACTCTGGGTTTATTTACCAAACACAATCATTTTCCTGGAGTGGCTCCTGTTGTTGACAACAGCAGCATCACGCAAAGCTGGAAATGCCGCTTTCTGAATGTTGATGTTATGTCCAAATGTCCAAATCCGAGTTAGAGTCGCACATGGGCTGCAGACTCTTAAGAAAAACACAGCACAAGGGGAAGGCTGCTTAGACCTGCCCTGCACACTGTGAGTGAGTCCCTCTACTGCAGATAAGCATGAGCGTTTGTGAGGTGACACCCTCTACAGCACCATGCCACAATGGCGTGATAGCATCGAAAACAAGTACAGGCACATAAAAGACATTCTGTTACTAAGCCTACTGTAAGTACTATCACCCACTCGAACCTTCAGCAGAGAAATGGCTCTCTAGCTGGGGACACACCGTCTGGCGGCGTGCTCTGTACTCACCAGCGGGGGCATCATCCCTTTGCTCGAAGGAGGAATAACAACCCTTAGGTCTGGCTTGCGGCTTCCCATTCCCATGTTCCCTCCAGGGGGTGGTGGAGACTTGGTGGGCATGACTTTTCCCAGACCATTGCCACTGGGTGTGCTGAGGAGTCCTGGGGAGCCCCTGGGGTTAACAAAACCATTCCCTGCAGAGGTGCACAGCGACATAAACACATCATCAAACCATGAACTGTGACTGACAACACTCGTAGTCATCAAGCAAACCTCTCACACAGTGTTGTTTTCCAGCTTGCTGCAGCACGCAGCGCTAAGTGTTTCCAACCCTCTGGGAAGTTTTAATAGACTTGGATAATTATCCTGCACATTTACAAAAATAAAATGTCCATTTCAAAATTGATGAGCCTTTTATTTTTATTGTGTATGATTACATCAACGTCAGTTCTTTGTATCGTGGGATGAGGAGCAGTTCACTGGCAAATGTACTGTGACTGCTTAAAAGAAATAGCCGAAGCCATTACAGCTGCATAACAACAATAATAGATCTCAAGTTGCTGTTTTACACTGTGCACACGAAACGTTCAAAGTGCTAGACTCCCCCATTAACATTCACACCTTGATGTGCATGGTCATTAGTCATTTCCTCTTTTAAAAAAATCACTATGCATGTCCACCAGCTTATTTTAGGAACCCTCTTGAATGTGGACAGATTCGATAAGAAAGTATGTTAGACATGTCACAGATATATATTTGTCTGCATCTGGTATGATAAGAAATGTTGTTGTTTTTTTTACAGATGTGTGTAAAGGTTTTGGAAAAATTATTTCTTCTTTCTGTTTTTGTGAACCTGGTAGTACTTTAATTTCCACTGTAAGATACAGTGTGACTCATCTGAACAAGGTCTGCAGTGGGATTCAGCAGATTCCACACAAATCCACTCCAATACAAATGGAGCAGCGAATCGTTACGTGGAAAGCACTGCTCCGAGACGACAGCGCTCAACATTCTACTTGTTTATGTGCATCTTAGTAAAAACTATAGATTTACAATACACGCTCAAAACGAAACGTGAAGAATATGTTAAAACCTGAAAACAGGAGGAAAAGAGAATGAATGGTATCTAGCGCAGCATCAACAGATCAGTAACACTTCAACAAGTTGCTGACTTCTCTATTGTGTTGAGTGTATCCCAGTGTAGCACAAAGTGTGTGCACAGCGAGTAGGCTTTTGCGTAGGAACATAATGGAACAATAGACCCTCTGACTACAGATAAGGACAGCAACAATTCACGGTCAAATAAACAGTTATGAAGCCTACAATAGTATCTCACAGCTGAATCAACAGTATATACAAGCAGCTATCACTGTCAGCTCTGGCTTTGATCATACAAGACTTGGCTTCTGCAAGAAAACCGTGTTTACAGAATTAGCAGAGTGAATGTCCAGGACTCTAAAAACAGCGAACCTGATTAAAGGCAGTGACGATGTAAGTCAGATGGACCGAGATGCAAATACAACTTCATGTAAAAGCACGAGTTGCAGTGGCGACTGGACATGTGAAGTGTTTCCCGATTACAGTCACAAAGATGTGATGTTTTACTTCGGCAGATTGTGCAACAAAAAAGAGGGTTGAGAAAAACAAGACAAAGACGATCACAGGTCTCTTTTCACAACACGCATGTTGACTTGTCATAGCATGGAAACACAAGGCGCTGAGAGTCACACCATCGGCTAGCATGCAAAATACCCGAGTGCTGAAACTACACAGCCTCAGTGTAGTGCAATGATTATGATCAGAAGCCTACAGCAGCTAGTCGTGATTTCAGTCACATTGAGACACTAGCACATACACATACACAAAACAAAACGAAGACTATGAATAATACAATAACACATTTTCTTCTGTCGTAACAACAAAACGAAGGCTCTGCTGTGTAGTGTACCATCATTCAGTATGCTTGGCTAGGGACGCTGTGGCACCCTGGACACACTGCCAGATCAATAAACCAGACACTCTGCTGGATTAACCCATCTGACCGATCTGTTGGAAAAGGCCTCTGATTATGACTCTGGATGACTAAATCCCACACTGCTTTCAAATAATTGCCAAGAAGGGAATGCATGTCTGAACAAGTACATGGACCACAAAGTTTTTTTTTCCTGAGTCAATGCAACAGTTACAAGGAAAGAGCCAGAGAGGGTCTGCTCTCATTCTACTGTATATTCTCCATCTCCAAAAGGTTGGTTGTACCAATAAATCCTGTCTGAATGAAACCTGAAAGCTGTCCATTGTCCTGAATTATTAACACCGTCTGGCATTACATAAGGCCTTGTGTCTACAGCTGATACATGGAGATTTTATTTCACATTCAGGGAAAGAAAACACAGTGACTTATTGCACCTAACATCCCACATGCCTCAGTTTCAGGCAAAAACGAACACGTGTTGACTAATGATGAGAAACAATATGCACCAATGTGGGGTTTGAACAAGAGAACAGTGCTACTGCTGTGTTTCTACCACATCAAGGCAGAATGTGACTAGACTAAGGAATGGCAAGGAGACAAACTCAGGATCTTGCCCACTACTATTTTACTGTGAGAAAAGGCAGGTCACATTATTGATTTGTTTTTTAATGTAGGATGAGTCATCGCCATCTTTTTTAAATGCACACATACCAATTTACAGTAGACAACCTATGCATGGAGACATCAAAACAAATAGACTGTCTAAAAGCAAGGGGGCGTCACCAGCCAAATGTGAGCAGCTGAATACAGCGCATCACAAGGCTTTGTAACGGTCCGTACAGCTCTTCAGTATTGATGGAGGAATGTGTAGAGCTTGCAGACAAATGGCATAATACAGAGCTTGTAATTAGGTGTCACAGTTGTTGAGAGAGGACCTACTACAGAACTGCGTGCAGCGGCAACCATACAAAGATTTTCAGGAGTTGTAGCCTAGACCAATACAACTAAGGACAAAAACTGCATCACGAGGACAGATCTGTGGAAATACTCATTTCACCACATTTGCCTAAACATATTCACTTTATTGTTTATTTAAGGTCCTTTGTGGCTATTAGGGGACACAGGTAACCGACCTGTACGGTCATTACGGTTGGAGGGTTTATTGTATTTCACAACCTTTTTGTGTTGTACATGCATGAAATCAGTGACACACATCTCCCGTCTGGCCACCTCTGCTTTGGTCGTAGCTGGTATTTCAGAGCTGCCGTATGTCAGGAATGGTCATCTGACAGCAGAGCTGGAGAGGTTTCTTCCCCCTGTAGTCTCTGCTGTTCTACACACTTGGTACAAACAACAGCTGCAGCATGCTCACACTGTGCCAAATGCTGACACCCCCTGGCAGGGGCTCCAGACCCCTGACCTGGATCCACACCTCCAACTTAAACTTATCCTGCCCCGCTTTTAAAATGCTCACTGTAAACCGATTTGAGGTTGACTTCATACTTAATAGTATTTAATCGATTATCCTGCAAACCTTTTGTGGCTGTGGTCTTTAATTAATTTGTATGACCACATGCAGCATTTCATCAGTACAAGTTGAGAGACAAGGAAAGAGTTAAACTCCACCTGCCTCCAGCTCTCACACAGCACTCTGCAGCCATGACAGGCTGTCCGGTCATTGTGTACCGAGGACTTAGTGAGATGTCACGGCCCAAATACCTACAGGGTTATGCTGGTCTAGGCATCTTACAGACTCTTTCCAGCCTTATAAGGGCTGCCAGGGTGGGTGAAAACAGATGCACCTGTCAATAGAGGGAAGGAGGCAGGAGGCAAGAAGGCGACACACGCTGAAAGGAAACACTGCTCTCATTTACCTGCCAAAGTCAGTTGGACAGCTAATTGCTTTGCCTTGTTATCCTTTTCTAGGACAAACACCACGCGCCGTGAACGGCACCGAGTTGTTTTCCGTTCCTCAAACATGCATTTAGCAAAGCAAACATTTCCTCTGATCAGGGGAGCAGCACATGAATTCCCTTTGCATGCAGTGAAAATGCAGACAGGCAAAGACACTATCAGTCAGTGACATTGACAACTGTCGCGAACCAATCACAGATGGATATGCAACTACCCAGCTTACGTGCTAAGCAGGAGTCCTATTGGGCAGAGCTACAGAGAGCTAATGAATCTCTCTGGGAGAACTTACCCACTGGGCTGGAGCCCGCACCACTTGGCACTGAAAGGTCTGTAGTATCCAGCATGCCACCTAATGAGATGCACAGAGTGATATGATTAACCATCTGCATCCTTCTGCAGGCAGCGCATGTGCTGAGATACCAGAGATACCAGACCAGACATAAAAATGTCATGTAGATCTATCATCACTGCACACAAAAGGGAGGCATGTGCTCCCACTGGTGTCCTCATGGTGGGAAATACTCAATATATGATTAAAGAGATAAACATCAAGCCTTGTTTATCATGATGCTCCTTCGTTTTCTAATGTTGGAGATGTCGAATGTAGTATTCCCTGAAGATGACACACCCTCAGCAAAGCCTACATTAATTCTCCGGCAGCTCTGGTTTATAGTGTAGCGTCACTTTACTGCTGCGTGAACATACGCTGCGAGGGCCATGCTTAGGAGATGCTCTTTAATCAACGCACGTAATGAACCTGGACAACGTTTTTGAATTATGCTGATACAAAATTAACCGCAGAAAAAACAACATTGTGACAAATAATCAACAAAGAGGAGTTATTGTGAAAAACAACAACTAAGTAAAGACCATGTAAATGAGTAGGTGTGAGCCAAACGAGATATGTGGTTAAATTTGAATGAGGTATTTCACACCTTGCTGCATGTACTTCTGTCATATGCAGTGTAGCTGAATCTTGCAAAAGCCATCTGGACTCACTGAGTCAGACCAGTCGTAGAAGTTAGGTGACATCATTTTTCCACAATGCGATACAGTAGAAGATGTGATAATGAGCATTTAATTTGGTGTGAAAAAAATATATATCACACAAACACTAGTTGAAGGGTGTTAGAATGACATGACAGTTTAATTTTATGAACCAAAGAAGTACACTACACTGTAAATGTATTTGACACCCCCAACTAATTACGCAACAAAATGATTTGGCTTTTCCAGAAATCAACTTATAGTCATCTACTTTTAGATCTTGATGATTCGCATCAAATGCATGTCTACACCATGAGCATGAAGCTCACCCAAGATCTTAAAGTGGAAGCAAGGAAACATAGGCTGCTGTGCTGTAGTTGAGTTCCCATAAGTTGCTTTGCACTTTGTGGTTTAACTGGGTTATACGCTGTAACCACGTCTTAGTTGGATGAAGTAACTTCCTGTAGCTTTCTGTCACTGTATAGTTCCCAGAGACACTAAAATAACACCTGTGTTTTTTATAAAGATTCAATATACATATATAAATAACATATATAACATATAAAACATAACACAGGATTTAAAAAAAAGTTTTTTTCAACCAGCAGGTTAGCTGTTAACCTGATACTCCCGTCTGTGCTAATCTAGACTAATGATACAGCCTTTAACAAGGTGGAGAAGATGGTGTCACTGAAATAAAAACCCAAACAGTTGAATGGTAAACTTAATCGAGCCCGTTTGATTTTCCACTAACCTGAACTTCCCGCACTGGTGGGCCTCTGGGAGCCTCCACTGGAGCCCACGTTCCTGTGCAGAGAGGCCTGTGGAGGGGACAGCATCCCACTGTCACTCAGAGAGGCTGTGGCTGCTGCCAGGGCCTGGCTGCCCAGAGTCCCTCCTGGCTGATACATGGCATTAGGGTTGGATACAGGCACTGCCACATGCATGGAGAAGTTCTGCTGAGGCAATGCTGTGGGCTAGAAGAGGGAGACACACACAAACAGATGTTTAAACACAAAGACATTGAATGTGGATGAATCAGATGGGTCAGTGGTTGTCATGGCATCATTAACAGAGAGCTCAGCTCCCCTCAAGGGCTTTAATAAACAAACGAGTCAGGCAGAACATACTAAAGAACTTCAAGAAGGAAAATACAGTTAATTCCTGGGTGCTGCTTTATTACTAAACATTTTGAAAACACAACCACCTGAAAGCTACCGACTGACACCGTACAACCATCAAAAGAGTTTTATTCTCATTCACATTATACATACAAAACACACACAGATCATCAGTGCTACCACAGTGCACACGCAACACAGAAAACAGAAATCCAAAAACATGCACTCGGGTGATCACTTCAGCAATGCAGCAGTCAGCACCACAGACAAACTTTTCCTGTCTGTAACAGCAGTGTGTAACATGTTCCTCAGCACAGCACGGACGGGTCGTGGGGATTAGCTACTACGAGAATTGTGACTCACTTCCATTTACCTGCAGAGTGCTGACTGTGCAAAGCGTAAGTGAGAATGACAGGTGGCGGTGAGAACGTTTCATTACAGCATTATCCAGTGAGCCAGTCGGGTGTTATCATTAGTTTGTTAATGGCAAAGTGATGCTCTTCATGTCAGGAACATAGAGAAGATGACTGCTTAGTAAGCACTATGTTCTTGCACAATTCCAATATTGTCACGCATGATAAGATCACAAAAGATTTGTGGTACTTTAGAGAGTGAACCACTGTGGTACTTAAAAGAGAGCGAGGATGGTAAATGATAGTGTTCTGTGCTCTGGGAACATTCTGCTGCCAGAGCTGTTCAGTAAGATTATACTTTATGCTAGAATACACTCAGAGAAACATAATGCTAATGTTGGGAATAGACAAATTTGAATATTACAGCACTTTATAGAGAAACCTTGAAGATGATCAAATAAACAGAACCAGATTGGTTATATTGTAGTTTGTTGTTGCACTATGAGGTGGAAAACAGAACTGACATAGAAAAAACAAGTCTAAATCACAGAGACTGTATGTTTTTATGACAAACACGATGTGTGAGTAAGCTTTTACTGTATTGCTCGCTCTGTGTTGTATTGAAATAGCAACTGGCGTTTAATTTACAATAACATGACCATGATACAGGAGTGTAATCCCTTCAGCAGCGGCGTGCAACATTTCACCTGTTCATGAAATGTGATCTTATCAGGGTGTGCCAAAATATCAGTGGCAGAACAAATCAACATAAGAAACAAATGCACGCCCAATAAAGGTGGCATTAATCTTCAGCTAGAGTAGCTCTGAAAGAAGTCGACAGAGGTTCTGGGGGAGGTTGGTAACAAAAAGAGGGATAAGTTAAATGAAAAAGGAGTGAAAGTCCGTTGTGCCACAAAGCCAAGCAAAAACGGTGCATTTACAGTACTTACGATTTTATGATTTCTCATCATATTATCAAACTCCTCATTAATTTTTTTATACTTTTCTTCTGTATGAGGAGTGAGGACATATGAGGCATCAGGATCCGGGCTATCACAACCTCTGTGTTCTTTCTTGTTTAGCGCCTGTAGTGAACATCAACATAAAGACAGGAATCAACACAAAACAGCAGGGGACAAAAGAAGTACTTACACCACTGCGCTTGTACATTAAATCACTCTCTTCGCTTAGTTTGCCGAAATGGTCGTCCATGAGGGGGCTGTGCCCAAAACAGTCATCAGGATCAGGACTAGCACAGTCATTATGGCCTTTGTTTCTCAATTTCTGAAATGAAATTGCAAAATTCAAAAGAAACAATATACATCTCGCTTTGTGATTTGCTTTGTGACATCCATCCTGTGCTACAGTAAATGTACTACTACAGTTTATGTTTTGTCCTTTCTTTTACTTCCATTGGTTATACACAAATACTTTCTGCTTCACTTCTTCTGGCTAAACTTGAATCCATTACAAGGCTGTAGGAGAATGGAGAAACTATATATCATTCCTCTACTCTTTAAAGGAGAAACTAAATATTGTCCTTCTCCTGCTCAACCCCCTCCCTGGCTCAAGTGTGTGTTTGCATTTTTTATTATATTTCAGTTATCATAAGCCACCCAGCTGGAAGAAGCTCCTGCATAAGACGATCCCACAGCAGAGCACTTTAGTGTTTTTAGACTATAATTCACTATGGCTGTCACTTGTGAGATCTTCTTAAAGTTAATGCATATGGAAAATAAAACAGATTATCAAATGTGGTCAAATATGCTTATTTGAGCATGAAATCGAGCAATTATTGTATAACCGAAGCGCTCAAGAGTACATAGGGGTACGCTGTGATCTTATAAAGAGCCTATTGTAAATCCAGCGGAAAAGAACACATCATACAACTAAACAAATAAATGCAAAGCTTTGCTCTTTTGCTCACTTTCATACAGGCTGTTCTCTGCTCCTCATTACAGCTCTGAATAGCAGTGTTAACAAGACTCGCTGACAGCATGTGACAGCTTGTGATATCGAGGCAGTACATCCAAACATGATTTATGTGTGGCTCTGAAGGTTTCTCTATCAGCCTGCTGCAGGTACACGGCCGTGCCCGGCTCTGTCTGCGGGTCGCCTCTGAGGCCTCGAGTCTACAGGAAGGTCGCCGACTCTGGTGGACGCAAGGGCCAAAGTGTGCCAGGGGGGAGAAACCTACGCGCACTAATGAGACCTTACTTTCTGTTTCTGGTCTTCATCACCAAACGAAGGGGGAAAATGTGTGAGCGAGTGAAAGAGAGAGCGAGAAACAGAAACTGCGTGAGTGGGAGTGTGTGCGGTGTGTATCTGCTACGCCTGTGTGTTTGGTGTAAGAGTGAGTGACTTTTGTGTGTGTGATGGGGGGGGTGGTATTTCTACAGCTGCTATATCCTCTGACAGCGCTGTGGCAGTGCGTTTAGGTCTGTGCAGACAATGCGGCTAACCCAGCGCAGCTCACCACAACCTCAGTGTAAGTCACATTTCCTAAAACCCGTGCTACGGCTTAATGAGACTTATGTGTAACATCAGTGCTCGTTAATATCAAGCAAGGATAATTCCCCTCACTGCTCACCTGCAAATTCATGCGCACACAACGTCTCAGCGATGTGCTGTGCATGTTTGGGCAGAACAATGTGAATCTACATTGCACAGACTGACACGTGATGTTGTGCACAGCAGAGACAGAAATAAGGAAGTTCAGAAAAACACCCACAATTTTTCAAAATAAGTGTCCACAATGCCCAGAGGAGAGCGTGAAAGAAATGTCTGCGGGATAATGAATGGCTTGCACTGTACCACAGATGCCTTACTGTTTGGTGTGGTACAGAGCAGTGGCATTCTTCTCATTCTAAGAAAACGCCTTGCTGGTTCATTTCCTGTTTACTGAATGAGCCCTCTTTAGTTAGGGTCCTGAAAGGCCTGTGTTTACTGGGGTAAATCTAAGCACTTTCTCCACCAGCGAGCCAAAGACCTGATCTCAACCTGCAAATTTGAGTTCCAACCTGCTCATTATGGGAATATCTTGGTCTGACTGGTCGGGCACGACTGTGCGGGATGGGCAGGGCTGCTCTACTTTCACAACAAGCCTGGCCAGCATTCAGTGCACCGCACCCACTGGCCCAAGCCATTTAGGGGGGCGGGGGTGGGGGGCAGCAGTGGGTGAGAGGGAACCAGATAACAGCAGACAAGAACAGGCAGCACTCGTACAGTATCTGTTCAACAGGAATCACTACGACGTAAAAATAAGCCGTGATGCAAAACATTTGGTGTGCAAGACGTAATGTTCTCTGGGGCCTTCTACTGCACGTAACACCGATGGCCTGGGAAAGCGCAGACATTCGTTGTTAAATGAGCTGGCATGTTTTGGGTGTCCTACAGACGCTACCCACAGCTCCCAGTAAATGGATCACTAAATCAGCACATGGCCAAACAGGTGTCCCTCTTTCTAACACCTGTCAAGAGCTGGCTCCCCATGCTGACCAATCAGAGGCAGCCACGCAAAGACATGGCCGTAGAAGGGACCATAAGTATCCCCGAAGGCCACCCGACACCAGACTTTCTCTCACCGCTGACTGCTCGATTACGCCTAGTTGCTCTCACCTTAAAAGGGAAAAGTTTTTGCTACAGGACACAAACGCGCATAACATCCTTGTGCATTGTGAATAGTTTGATAAAGGGAAGTTTCAAAATGCCTCTCAAATGCTGAATCAAGCTGAGAGGTTTGTACTTTGGAAAGTAAAGTTGGCTGGATGTGAATACGGCTGAGTTTGGGGTTTTCAGTAGCACTTTCTGAGGAACAACGTGGGCTGTTCGTGGCTAGAAGGACGGGTAGCGTATAGACAAGCGAACTTGTGTAATCTATTTACAAGGCCCAGAGAGTCTCACAAAGATGAATGAGAACAAGGCCAGCTGCCATTTTCTCAAAGCAGTCCAAACCTGTATTGAAAGAAATTTGGCTCTTCAGATAAAAATGAGACTCTGAGTGGCTGACGTCAAATCAACTGGGCAGTGTCTTTTGTGAGTGCATGGGTTTCTGTCCGCTCGCTTGTGTGATGCTTCAACTTCATTTCATTGCAGGAGGCCTTGAAGCTTCTATGTCCTGAAGAAAACATTTGTCATCTCCACCTGAACCATGGCTGTTAACCTACAGTAGCTACAACCACAGAGAACGTTCAGCACAGTAATTGCTTCTTAAAGTTTGCATAACAGTCCATATTCACTACAGTGACAGGCAACACTGCACATAATCTGACTTTTGTATGAGTGTGACTTTATGAGTTTTTAAATGTAATTCTGCATAGCAAGGACCTTGGGAAGGTACCAATAAAGCCACTAAAACATTTTTAGTGTTCTGTATATCCGTATGTCGTATACAGTCATGTTATATTCACTTTTATTGCTAAATTGCAGAAAACACTATTCCGCGGATTAAAAATAAAACATCAAACTATTGCATAAGCCACCTACATCACCTGTTTCTTGAGAAGTACTTTCAGCGAAATGGGCCCAAGCAATTTACTCTGCTGCTGTGAGTCTTGGAAAACCATTTCACTCTAATGTTCTGCCTCTCTTGTGTCAAGAGAGCTTTTTGCATTTAACTTATTCATGCACTGTACAGTACTGCACGTGAATAGAAGGCAGGGTGAAAGGAGAAAGATAGTGGTTAGGTATAAAAGCTGAACTTCAAAATTGTGGGGGAGATGCCTGAAAGGAAAGCATGAAGAGGCTGTTGCTATTGTCTCTTCCCCTGTGCCTGAATCACAGCAAAAAGCTATACTTACAGTAGCTTTCATTACTGGTAGAGCACCACCTGACCTGTGACTGGTGCACCACGGCTCTGATTACAGGGCCCTCAACAGCAAGACAGTCTGTGTAATGGCAATGCCCTGGGAATATACACAAAATGTTCCAAAAGTGTGTACGCCATGTTTAATGCATGTTGTTTTCATTCCAGCCTCCCCTAAAGTACCTAGAAGCTATATTTTAACCGGCTGTTGAGCAGTGGCCTTCCCTCACCTCACATCGGTCGGGTCTCGCATCTTCTCGCCCTGCAGAGCTGTGAATTAGCCCTTGTGCCCACTGCTGCACTAAGCAAGGTAGCGTGCTAATCCTCATGACATCACCATTGTGTCCAGGCTGTTCCATCTAATGTGCTTATCAAAGGGCTTCTTTGAGTGTGAACGCAGTAGGAAATCAGCATGGGGAGGCGGCTGATAGGAAGGCTTTTATCTGCTAAGGAATATTTCTGCTCTTATATAACATCTTAAGAGACTTTCACTACCATCATGTTCCCGTTCCCCTGTGGCGCTGTATGCTTCACTCGAGGGGAATAAAAGCCTCTTTTGGTTGATCTTTAGGCAGTGTGTGCCACGGCCCATGCTGTACTGTAACGCAGGAAGCCTTTTCTCTCTCAATTTCCCACCACAGTCAGGGGCTATTAACTAAGGAGACCTATGCAATTCCCAGACATATCTTGTTTAATCTCATGACCATTACACATTACAGAGCACTGATACCAGGCTATGAGGCAGGATTCACATCCTTCCTTTGGCTCGCACTATTGTCTAGTTACTCAGTCGACAGGAAGCACAGCAGGAGGGGGCAAGCTCTGAACTTGACAGTCTGCGTTTGACTTTACTGTGTTGTCTTGCAGCTGTTAAAAAAAAATAAAAATACATGATTAGACTCAGTCCCACTTGATGTTACGAAGGCAGTAGACATAGCACCAAGACGTAAGAGCTCAAAGTCAGTGGGTCACTGGTTTAAAGTAACTCGCGTCCGCTGAACCTGACGCAGTGGTTGACAAACAGGAAACAAAACTCGCTGTTACTGCTGCCTTTTAATGACTAGTTTACCAATTAAATATAGCTCATCTACTTTACTGCATCAGATTGCTGTGCACTGAGCAATCCCTTCTGAGCTCTCTACTCTGAGACTGCTCTGAGCCTGTGGTGAATGACTGATGTGACAAAGCTATTAGCCGCCACAGCCAAAGAGAACACTCTCAATCAGCGGACAGCATATTTTCAGTATAGACAAGAGGGAATTAAACTACAAATTGAGGATAAAGGCAAACCAATGTCATCATTATCTACAGATTAAAAAGAATGAGAACACGCGCCCTGTTCCCGCTACATATGAAGAAACGCGGTACACATTAAAAACGGACCTGAAGAACTTTAATCCACACGAAAGACCTTTGTACTGTTTTACTCTCTGTCTCTGTGTCTCCCTCTCTCTGGTTATTGAGTGGATCATTAGCTGTCAGGGCCCTTGAAACCATACCCCCAACCCTGAACTCCCATTCCTGCTCGCTTCTAAAATATTCATAAGGACAATTAGGAGTTCCGATAAGGCGAGTACGGAGGGCTGGGGGGCGAGCGGCAGAGAGGGCAGGATGTGCCAGCAGGACGTCTGTTCTGCAACACTCTACACCCAGACCACAGACCTGTTCTCATCAATCTGAGACACAGCAGCCTCCCTCTTTGCCCCTAGTCAGGACAGGCAGCCAGGAGAAGGTGGCACAGTGCCAGCCAACCCCCCAGTCCTCTCCCCATCCCAGCAGGCTTTGCTCTGTCCTCGCCCCTGGGCAGGAGGGGTTGGCCGCACAGCACGCACAGTGGGAGGAGGGGGGCATGAGGGCAGGCGAGCCGATTGTTGCGCGAGCTAACTCACAGAAGCCCCTGTGCCCAGAACCGAGTTGTGATCTGAGCCGCTGAGCCTGCAAGGTCACTGACGAACACAGGGCGTGAACTTGTTGTTCTAATGATTTTCAACATAACGTATCAGCCTTCTATAACTAGATCAAACCAAACTGGGTCAGCCTGATGTTTGACCTAGTTTATGTGGTTCACATTTTTGTGTTTGTGACAGGTACAATATTTGCTGTCAGTTCAGTAGCCAGATAAGCCGTCCAACATATTACTACTGCAGAAAAGTATAAAAGCACGTCCACAACTTCCTGGAAATGGTTAAGTTAGCAGCCGAACACATACAGTGTTTAGTTACCTGGGTATTGTATTACTTTTTTGTTGTTCATCTCCATCTGTCACTAACACTTCTACAGCCTACTGCAGTGAACTAAAGTAACTGGTGCAGGTACCACCTCACACGTTTCAAAGCGTGTAGTGTGTAAACTTTCTTTCTTGATTTAATAATGGGACATAAGTGATGTTACAGTACATGTTGCAATGCTAGATATGTCCACATAAATCACCTGAAATGTTCCTTCGTGAAATAATTTTTCAGTAGTTGTTAGTCTGTTGCCATCTAAGCACCATTTCCAAGAAATCAGGCAGACAAAACCTTCAAATATGAAGCACATCACTGAATTTATATAGTGTACCAGAGCAATTTTTGGAAGCAATTTTTTAGAAAAAGGCACCATGACTGTTTTTTCTTGTGTCTCCTTTCATTACATGCTCCCTAAGAGATCCTCAGATTGAAATGAGACATATGCAATGTAGTTGAGAGGGTGGAAAAAAAAGCTCTGACGTCAATGAAGCACGACATGTGCCAAAAGCAAAAATCTCTTAGCAGTAACCTGGTAACAAGCATCACACACCAGAGAGCAGAGACATAATAAAACAGTGAGATGTAATACAGCACATGATGGGCTTAAAATGCACAGAAACCCAGGACTTGATAATGGAATTAAACCATTCAGCAATTCAAAGCTAAACAGAGAGAACACAATCCCATATAAAACAGAAATGCTACTCCTGGTTAAGGCCAATTTAATTCCAGTAATCTAATGACGTTTTTATGGCGTGAACATCAACCCCAGTATCAGGTAACAACACTGCGTACTGCAACTGCTCCATATCGTGCATATACAGAACAGTAATCTAAACATTAGCACAAGTGTTTCATTACACTCAGAAAACTACAAAAGAGAACTGGTGACCCCTTTTCACTAAAAGCCCAAAGGAAAAGGAGTCCTTGTCCTATAAAAAGGGGCACTTTGAAACCCAGCATGTTGCTCGCAACAGAACCATTAATACTGCTTCACTCGCTGTGGCAAGAGCTGATTTTTCAGACAACTTTCAGCACACTGTAAACGTCAAAAAGAAAACAGTAAAACAGTAAAAACATAACAGGATCAACTGTATTGATTCATGTACGTGTATGAATCAGACAAACGACTCTGAGGTTTCGTCGCATCCCTCAACCGTGCAAAAAGGATTAAAAGGTTTATTAAACAATTGAAACCACACGTGATAACTGCGAGCTACATTATCAGAGCTACTGCTTCGGCTTCTGTGAGGTAACCGCCTTCCCTGTTTGTACTATAACATTTTTAGTTCTTATTTTAATCGTGTCCTACTGCACTGGTCTGGAAATAGATGCTTGTGTTGTATAAAGAGACGCTGTGTTTGTTTTGACTAGCAACCCAAGCTAACTTTGGAGCTGACCCAAAGGCCCAAAGGTGAAGTGGCAGCTCTCAGGTATACAAAATACACACAGGAATGAGGAGGTAGCTTATTTCCACAATGCACAACAGTGATTATATGAGCAGCAAAATGAAGAGGCAGTAATAGGCTCTTGAAAACCCAAATTAATAGCCGACTGTGTTGTTACTCAACCCTTCTCTCCAGAGACAAAGGGTTGACTGACAGGCTGTGTATTTATGTGGCACACAAATACAAAACATCTTCCCCGCTATAAAGCAGTTTCATCCACAATGTACATATCTATTCATTTAAAAAATAAAGTTTCAAAGTATCATTTCATATTATGACCTGCACTCAACATAAAAATATAGAAAATAATTTTAATATCAGTCCAATAAATCACAGAAGCCCAAAAGCATGCATACTTTTTCTGTAATATTAAAAATGCCCTGGCAGAAAATTTCACATATATTGGAAAGCCCTGGAAAATCAACATCAACTCAATAAGTCTATGTCAATAGCAATGACATTTGATTTAGCTTAAAAGGGATATCTCATCATCGCTGCCCTGAGCTCTATGGTGAAATACCAAAATGGAGAACAGTAATATGATGAGAAAGAGAGAAAAATAAAGATACTGATGAAGAGCTGCTGGAAAAGTTCTACAGAAAACCAAGAAGAGTCATTAAACCCCACCTGCATTGAATGAATGAATGCTCTATATACACCATGAGTGAAAGGCCAACACAACATGAGATTTTTCATTTAAATTTCGATAAAACAAAACTACAAAACAAAAACTAAAAGCGCAGACTTGTGCAGCAACAAACACATTTATTTAACATAACATAGCCCCAACAGCAGGAAAAGAGTATGATCTTTACAGAGAACAACAATCTGCTGCAAACAAAGAGATGTCGTTCACGTTTCTGCCAACTCCTGTTTCCACGGTATAGACACCAACACCAAGCCTTGAAGCGAAAAACATCAGCTTTCATGGTCTCATATCACCGTAATTATCCAACCTACTGCTCAGCCTCAACAACTAAACTTACTGAACTTGTCCAGTAAATATATTAATATAACGTTAAACACTGCATTGCTGAAGAGGTATATTACACCAGTCTATAAGTGATAATTGTCTTTAGGCTAAATGAAGTTATTCGTAGTCTAATCAAGTAGCATCTGATTTGCTGTGTGAAGCTTTTGAAACCGTGTTCTGTCGTTTCCTTTCTGCTGCTCTTTCTTGTTTGCTCTCTTCTAACCCCCCCACACCCCAGCCTCCATTTCCAGCGAGCCACCAGCGGCAGGATAATTGATCAATCATGCTAATTGAAGAGCCTGGACAGCTATCCCACCATAGCAGATGTGCCAATTTGCATTCATTAAGATTGAAATGAGTCTTAATCACTGCTCAGCCTTTGATTGACAACATAAACATTCCCTGTCTAAAACTCCCGGTGCCTGTTCATCCATTTTTAAAAGGTTCATTCCATAACTGATTATTACATTTATTTTTCTTTGAGTTATAAGTCACTAAAATTGCCATATTGAAGCTTGATGAACTGATTAATTTGATTAGCGCAAAAATAAGATGCGAGATAAAATGCACCTTTAATTGTGGTGCTTGTGTACATAGCTTTTTTGCTGTAACATCTGCAAAGGGCACCGTGAAACAAACAAAATAGGGGATGAGATGAAACCACAAGGCTTGGCATTCAGTAATGGTCAAAATTTACACATCTTACTGAATAATTAATACGGCCCATTTATGACAAGGGCAGATAGTGATCATGATATAAAACCTAATGGAAATTACTTGATAATTTTATGCTCATTTCCTCTTGCTGTAGTGGACTTGTGAAAGATGGACTGTTCCTTCATAGATAAATTGGAAATTGACTGTTTATCCCAACAATGGCCACCCGCCATTATGATGAAGGAGATAAGCATGATTTCCCTATGAATAAGGCTGTTTACACTCACAAATCATCGGGGTAAAAGACATAAAAAGAGCAATGAAAAGTCAGTTGTGTGTGTGTGTGTCTGCTTATTTACAATTATGAGGGATTGGTATTTCACTAAAACGGCATAATTGTGTTAAAGTCTGTAACAGCCCTGGTTGAGCTGATGACAATTAAGTGTTGACTTAAAGTCGATTAAATGTGCCTGCACATCTGATTAATCCTAATCTACGGTTTATGCCATAATTGTATTGACTTGAACGAGAGAGGACACAAACGGCAAATGATGCCTGTGAAGTTTTTCCTGGAGACACAAGGATTTTTCTGTCTGCAAGAGAACGGTGTGAGGTTATAGTTAAACATGAGCGAAATCTCATTAGCTCCACTAACAGAGAGGGGAGGAAGAGTGAATATTATTAGATTTATGTAATGACTAACAGCAGCATTTTCATTTGTGATATAAACAGAACTGAATAGGAAGCACAATGAAAACAAGGACACGTTTACGCTGCTCAGTCCACAATAACACAAACCGCTTAAATAACACATTTATTATTACTTTAGGTTGATGAGCATGAGTACACAGTCTCAAGAGGGTGTTGCAGTCTACATTACAAAGGGCTAAAGATAAGACAGTTAATGACAGCTAATGTGAGGCGGATAGACACGGATCACTTTCCGCTGGAACTGTAAATGCAAACGTTATTTTCACCGTCTAGTATAAAAAAAGAACGTACGACTTTAATCTTGTTTTGAAATCAGAAATCGTCTGTGTGACACTCACAGGTGAACGCACACATAGAGGTATTTCATACAACGGTTCACCCGTCGCCTGGAGTGTTGTTAAGGTTAAGACCATCAACGCATGCAAATGCACATACAGTAACAACACAGACACACAGAAGCAAAATGTGAGCCCACTGCTCTGCTTTGGACTGTGAGCCAAGTTTGAGACAAAGTCCATAGCCCTCTACTGAGTTATCAAACTGTGGCCCAGGCATGCATCCATCTGTGGAAAACATGGAGAGTGTTCTCCCACACTGCACAGCTCAGCCTTTATCTACAGATGGTACTACTGAGCAGGAATGTGACCTTTGATTTAGTTTCTCACACAGAATGAGTTTCACAGTGGAAAGTGGAAGAGGGTTTTTCTGGCCTCCTAAACTGAACAAATGAGCACATGATTGTTTGCATGGGTAAAAATTGGTTTAACACAATTTAAAAATTGGGATAAGTGTCCAGTGTAAGTGTCCTCATGTGAGGCCCATTCCACTAGACAAACAGGGAAGGGGTGGATTCCTCCCATCGGCTCATCTGTGTAGTAGCTAGAGAGAAGCACAGACTATAAAAGTGCTCATCAATAGAAGCAGTTAAAAATCAGGATTTCTATGAAAATCTGATCAAATTCCATTACACAGATTATTTACCGCATCCAAGTCTGGCTCTCTGGCCAAGTGAATAGTGGGGTTGTGTCATGGTGTTGTGAAGAGGATTGGGTTGATTATTTCTGCTCTGCTTCTTCACTTCTGAACCTTGACCACGTAGCCAGCAGGCAGTGAGAGGTTTGTGCAAATCTGCAAAGATGCTGGTCGAGTGAGCGGGGACAACGGTGGCTTGTTCTCCTCTTTTGAGCAGCGGGACGGCTTCCTTGAGAGTAGCCAGAAGGGCTAGGTGAAGAGTTAGCCTGGCATGTACTGTACGCGGCATGTGTGCAGTACATAAACATAAACCAACACACCACAGACATATACGGATATGACCTAAGTGACTGGTGGTACATCAACCCCCCTATGATCTTACGGTTGTTGTCGGCTTGGCAGTAAAGGTCTTTTTAAAAATAAGACGGCTTTCAGGGGCACAAACAAATTTGCGGTCACGGTTACATAAGTAAGGAATGTAACCATGTATATTTTATGCAGGTGAGCCTCTGCTCTGAAGGCCCCTGATGGAGGAGTGACTGCATGACTCCACTGGATGCCAAAGCACTCTTCTGCAGCTCTGCCAAGCAGGTAATTCACAAGCAACAGCAGCATGAATAAAAGATAATGGGCCACAGCTGACTCTTTTATACTGCATGAAATTTCTCTAATTTCTCCAAGTGGAAATCTTACCCAACGCTAGGATTCTGGATTTTTTAAATTATTCAATCTCACCCATCCTAACCACTTAATGCATATTAATTGAGAAGCTGTCATAAAAACGTTGTATATTTTAGTGGCAGTAAATACTCACAATGCAGCTGTGTGCATTGTTAAATAAAAACAGCTTTGTGCATAAAAGTGTGCTTTTAATTAATGTATTGATTTTAATTTAATTAATTAGCTATAAAAAGGGTCATCTTATTCCAGCAGTGTAATGGTTTTACTGTAGCAGACATTTATCTACGCTTTACGTGCTTTCATTTAGCCCGAGAAAAGATACCAGCCTTTTAAAGTAGAGCTTGAATTAGATGAGAAATCACACGTGTGCCAGTGAAAGATGTTTGGAACAGGATGCTTCCCTAATCATTCTCATTTACTTTGGCTTTTATGCTTTTGGCTGACAATTCTGCGTGCCGGCATAACAAGTGGCTTAATCTTCTGCATGCAGGATCTGCACCGGGCATGCAGGATCTGCCAGAAAACATAAGTGCTTGTTGAGTTTTACAGAGCAGTATGGGACGTACTAAACGCTGAATCTTCAATGCTGCAGCATTGGCTGAGCTGATTGTCTGTAATGAGGAATAACCAGAGAACTGAGCACTACAGGTACAATATCTGTGGGAAGCAGTGGTGGTCAGAAACGACTGTGCATGTGTGTGCAGAGATACTGGAGGTCTTTCACGTCGGTTGATGGGCATAAGCTAAGTGGAACTTATCTGGGAGTGCAGACCTCCTGTGGCCTATCACAATGGTGACTAGAGGGAAACTGTCACTTGTTTTTCTCCCTTGTCTGTTTTTTGCCCTTGCAGTTTTTAACGTGGACTAAATTTAAGATATTTCAATATCCTAGTAGTATTTTTGCTAAATTGGAATTTAAGTACCTGCACGTAAGAAGGAAAAATGCATGTGCTTGGTCACATTGGATTAAAAGGGCATGAAGTGAGGTGGGAAGTTTTCTCTGACAAAGTAAGAAAGTGACGCTCACTCACCTCTACAATGTCAGAGTTGGTTCTGCTCTCGTGGGGCTCGTTGTACTCGGTGTATTTCAGCAACACTTTGTCCATGTCTGTGCTGGCGTACTGGAACAGTTTGTTAGAGCTGTTGAAAATGATGAGTGCTATCTCACAGTCACATAGTACGCTCAGCTCGTAGGCCTTTTTCATCAAGCCGAACTTCCTCTTTGTGAAGGTAACCTGAGGAGCACAAAGAAAACATTGCAGAGCTCAAACTCCAAACCAAGAAGACGACCAAAGTCAAGAGAACTGAGTCAAGACTGACAAACGTACATCTACCCTAACTTTGGCTTTACTAATGGGGGTAAATGTTAGTTTTCTATCATTCATCTACTTGTGTACTAGTTTTGACAGACATATAAACTGCAGTATATATATATATATATATATATATACTGCAGTGTGAAACGTGCATGTTAAATTATTATGCCACTAAAATCTAGTGTAAATATATTACAGTAAAACTACAGTAATATACTATTAAGCAGCTGGAGTGAAAATAACTGTATTAACAGAGTGATTGTGTTATAGGCAATGTTACTACAACCAAACTGACAGGTAACACGATTATTCTCCCTTTAGCAGCTCATGCAGTAACAGAGTACAGTACATGCACATGTCTAGTTTTCAGGACAGAGGTCAGGGTTAGAAGTAGGAGTCAGCGAGCTGAGTCAGAGCTTTGGCAATAACAGGAGTCCATACATTACTGTAGCCGCTGACTCCATATACGGAAAGCTATCTCTGTAGTGCAGCATAAGCCTTGTAACAAGAGCCCTCAGATGGGACTTTGGGTCATACATCACTCCAACGGTAACACAACCCTCTGTGCAAAGTGACTTTATGTCCTATATCTCTGCAGCTCTATGTCTGTGGTTGGCTTAGACCCATACACACATGTCATTATGTTACGCCGCCTCTTTACAATATGCTACACTCATTTCTCATGGGGAAACCATTACTCTCGTGTAGATAGGACAGAAATGCGGCTGTTTTACTTTCGTACATTTGGAGCCACTGCTTCAGATTTGTGTTTTTCTTTCTTGCGTGTGACTTGTCAAATGTTCGTTTTACAATGTGGCACATGAATGTGCTGGCAAAAGCTGTGCTTACAACCACAAAGGAGTGCATGTGCCTGTATTCTCCATCAGCGTCACTGACCTACTAAGAGAGGAGTTGAGCAGATGAGCTGGCTTTGTTCAACTTTAATTGGTCACAGCCTGCAGCTATACCCTCATTTTACTTCATACAATGCAGGATAATGCTGTGTGTTCCATAGTATCTGTGACCATCCAGAGAGTTGGGTCACTCCAACTGCGATAAATGTATTTCAAATCTTCCATACCACCGGTAATTACGCTGGACAATTATTCCTGCTCGAGACACAGAGGAGTCCGTCCACATGTCATTTTCTATTCGATGCACCAGTGTTAGCGAAGCTCATATGACAAACCAAAATTGTAAAATGGCATTTCTTGAAATAACAAGGTTTAAGTACAGGAGGAGCTAAATCAAATGACATGTTTTCTTGCAAACCGTAGACACATAAAACCTTTAAGTAGGTTTGGCTGAACAGAAAAAGCTTTGTGTGGTTTTGTGCATGTCAGTCCTGATGACATTCTCATAGGTGGATTGGTGCAGGGAGGAGGAGACGTAGGGCATGTGACCAGTCTCAGGTCTGCTGTCTGTCCAGTCGGAGAACCTGCTGTACTAACCAGCTGTCACTAGTCTCCTCGGACTAAACACCAGGGCTGCCCACGCTGTTCACCTGCTTGCATTTGTTTGTTTGCCTAACCAACTGGAAAGCAGGGACTGTCATGTGGGAAAATCATTAACAAATTGTATGCTCTTTAGCAGATGAATGTGGCTGTTAAGCCACGGAGATGTCACCTTTCAGCAGGAAGCTCAGGATGAGACGCTGAGCGAGGACTTTGTTCCACCTGGATGCATGGCAGAGTGCTGAGTGCAGGGCTGCTGACCCAGGCACCGCTTCATTTCAATCTCAGCAGCAGCAGCACTGAGACTTGGTCCTTGCCCCAGCACACAGTGCCTCAACCAAAGGCCAGCTGTTGTTCACACTGCCATTAAAGGTGACAGGCACATTACTCTTCTGTACTCACACAGTGGCATTTATTAGGAATGGAAGTGGGCTATTTTGGACTCTTTTTTTTTTCAGTTTAATTTGATGACACAAAAAATGACACAAAACAAAATTAACCTACATTCATCTTCAACTTTTCTGGGGTGGTTGTTGAGGCAGTGGAAACCACAGACATCCTTGAGGTCAAGTGGGAGGTTCACTGGCAGAGTTCTTCAATGTTTCGCCAAGTCAAGACACCCACAAAGATATTCGATGTGGTTTCAACAATTTGAGTCACTCTTGCAGTAAGATGGTGATACACATGTAGTCTTGCTCCGCTAACTAGTTTATGTAACTGGAGATGACAGAATCAGCCTGTCAGTGTTTCAGTGCATTGTTAAGCTGTGTTGAAACAACTACTGTTACACTGCTGTTCTGAATCATCAAATGCTGGGCAAATAGAGAACGTGGAGCACGTTAAACTTCCAATACACAGGCAAGATTCTCTCTCTGCTGTTGATAAGGTCATCATAACAGCTCTCACAATGCCTGACAGATCAGTGGCCATACTAGCGTCTCATCTGGACCGTACCAGGCTGGAAACACTGACCTTTTGAGACACACGCACAATGTCAAGATGAGTGGTACGCACACCTGCCCTCAAGTCACATTCCCTGCATTAGCAAGTTTTCCCCAAATGCCCACAACAAAAACTAGTTTTACGGAGCATTCAGCATGTTTATCATTTTCTGTGTTTTCTGGCTAATAAGACTCTTAAAACATGTTTACGAACTATGTATGTTTCAAATGTCACTGACAGCAAAGGTTAATAGCTAAAATTCTCCCTACAGCAAAAAGGAGTCACAATACAATACTATCTCTACATCAGTAATACAAATCATAGTACATACTGTAATACCCATTAACCGTGACTACAATTTATGATTCATAGTTTTTAGTCTCCCCTAAACAGATCCTGCCACTGAAAATTATATACTACATAATATGTTTTAACAAAGCCTGCCACACAGTCGATGTGTCAATCAAAGACTCTATCAATGTCTATCCTCAGGCTGAGGTGTCAAGATGACAAGCAAGACATCTGGGACTGAGAATGCAGCTGTGACTGGGGCATGGCAGGAGATGCCTGAGTCACTAACACCTTCAGAGGAGTGACGAGCTAGCGGCCATATTAGAGCCTCATGTCACCTCTGACGACCCCCTTGGCAGACATGAAGGCAGACTTGAGAGACAGAGAGGTCTGGCACCAGCTGGCAGAGTGACCCAGGCCCTGTAGCTCCTGCCCTGGCTATGCGGTGCCAGAGCACGTGGACCCGGGAGACAGGCCAGGGCCACCGCAACTGTCTGCCTCGATCAGCTCTCGTTGGCAGAGAGGACAGCCCCAGGATGCCCACGTGGACAATCGAGGGTGCAATGGCATTGTCCATTGGGTGGGAATGACCTTGAAACCTACAGTAGCTGAAGCTGATCCTGTTTAGTGAAAGAATGACGTGCTAATTAACACAACATTCCCTGCAAACATGCGTAGACTAGAATGATCTGCTCATGCAACTGACTTCCTCAAGTGAAATCTTGACTGGACAACCTGTCACTGGACAAGCAATAAAAGCTCACAGCATCTACAATACGAACAAAAGCACCCAACTTGACGTTTTGCTCCTCTGCTGTAGTTTCGTGCAGACCACAGTTAGAATACTTTGTATGCAACAGCAGCATCGTTTAACAGTGTCTCTCTGTTCTTTCCATTGCCTATCAACAAGCTCTTGACCTGTCAAAACTATAATAATGACTGCTCACAATCTCAGGAATAGGTGAAGGCTGAAAAACGTGTGGTTTGCTGAGTTGCTCCCTGGAGAGAGGGTAAGAGAAAGAAAGCTGCTCTGTGCCCAGAGGCATCTGACGTGCCACCGCAAAATCCAAAATGAGCCACAGCAAGGTCAGGCAACCCTCCACCCAGCAGCAAAATCATCAAACTTTTAATGACTTGGGCAATTACCCCCAGTGAGCCCACTTAATGGCATCCAGAGGACGTCACTAGGCTATACCATGCTTTTCCCTACAGTAACGCACAAAACTAATGTGTACCCTTCGTTCCTCACCATCAATCCCCCACATGACATCTGCTGTGAGACAGTTGAAAGACACTGTATATGTTCGACAGTGCAGCTGTCTCTCATGTTAATGCCGTCCTCTTAAAAACCCAATAATTACTGTGCTTACCGTGAATGGGGAGAATCAGTCGGGGCAGTGCTGCTGTTGGTTGTTGCTGGTTGTTATCTAGCATTCTTTTGCAATCAGTATATCAGTCTGGCTGAGTGACCATCACTTTGCTGAGGAACTGACTCCTTACAGGACTGATGACAGCTGCCATGCTTGAACAATGCTTTTGCTCTTGATCTGTCCCCTCACTTATGTAAATTTGTTAATGTAATGCACTCGTGCGACTCCATTATTGATTACATAACCTCAATAAACATAAACACCTATTTCAGCATAAAGTGAGAAATGATAACCTAACTGGAGGAAAATGCAAGCGGATACTGTACATTGCGTTGCACTTGACTTTGCAATACAAAAGTTGAAAGGTTCTGTCGGGAGCATCTGTTGTCCTTGCGTAATACACCATATAGCAACACAATCTAATTAGCCCACTTAAGAGCTTCTTTTATTTCAGTGCTAAACGTGTGAACAGCTAGCAGCAGAAAATCAGAAGCAAAGATTCAACCATATGCTAATGGCTATTCCCCCTGGGTTAGGAGCGCGCCCCAGGGAGTTGGCACCTCGTGCTTCATGGCCCACGGAAAAAAAGAGCGAAAGATACACATGCATACATCACTTCGTACCAAAGCTTTATTTTAGTGCTGCAGCCTATTGTCATAGTCGATTCTTTGCTGAGCCAGCTAAAACCAACTAAATGCGACCTGAAATGTCTCTGTTCCACCGATAAACTTTCTTACACATTATACAGTGAGACATTTAAAATCTGACGCAAAAACTAGACTTTGGGAGACACATTAATACTAAGCAACATCTCACTCTGAAACAACTGAGCTAAATATCTTCCCTCATTCCCTCTATATACTATAACAGCCACAAAGAATGGACCATTTAAAAGCTTAAAGCTCACCTAACAACGTGTGTTCATATAATAATCCCTCTACTGCTTTCTGTGATGGCATAGGTCACTGAAAGGAGTGGAGACACCAACGATGAGCCAGAAGTGATTTTTCTCTTGTCGTTCTGTTTGGATCCCACCCAGAGCCAGGTGTTACCCTGATAATTGGCCCATAGTGTGGATTTTTGTTTTGCACTTCACTGAACTTCTAGCCCCTTAGAAACAGACCGACACACAGTTAGCGTACAGATAGTACCATATCATGTTAATACCCAGAGGGGGGAAGCACTACTCTACCTCTATTATATTTCTGTGTGCACAGCAAAATGTTGCTCCACCTGTGCAGGAATGCAAATTATATTTTGAGAAGTGGTTAACAAGATGTGCTCTACCTCGATATGGAAAATCTACACATCTTCATTAATTGGTATAATTTGTCAAAGCCTGCTCATGGTTTCTCTACATAGCTCCTAAATCAAAGGGAGCATAGCTAAAAAAGAATTGACCCAGCCTTCCTGCTATAGATATCCAAGTCTGTTATTCTTGTTTCAAACAGAGCCGGGCTGTTTTGTACGGTGTTTTGCTGTTTAGGGGTTTATATTTAACACGAGCAGGGTGAATTCCAGCTCATTGCGGCTAGCTGGGACCGGCAGAGCCGAGGCAGAGAAGGGCGCTGTGTCCTGCTGACCCACCCTGCAAATGAGAGGGTGTTGTGGTGCAGTGGCGGCTCCTAATTACTACCGAACAGCTGCAAACACATAGAGCTACAGCAAAGGGGCTGAGCCGTACAGCCAGGCCAGGGGACAAGCCCTGCAGTGTGGGGTGGCCACAGGCGGCTCGCTGTGCGCCTCGCTACCATCAGCTCCCTCCCATGCCATGAGGCCCACGCTGCAGCCAAGCTCTCCTGCTGCTTCATCAACTTCTCTGGCAGAAATTGCAGGGTAGCAGGGGAATCATGTCTGTAAATGTGACCGCACTGACAAAGAAATGTCATGGTCCTTCTTCAGCTGGCTAGGACTTTAGGGATGGAGGTATGTCTGTTTAAATCCATGCACACCATGACAGCTGCTGAAATCGGGACCAAGACAGGAAGGACAGAGGAAGCAGGAAAAAACTAAAGGTAAAGTGGCATCTTGACAAAACATCTACGATGTTAATGAAACTTTTCAGAAACAATAAGACAGATTCTGACACTCACCTGCCGGTTCCTCTCATCCATGATCCTGGTTATCTGTATCTTCTTCCGCCCCATGACTGCGTCCGTTCCGGTTTCTCTGACACCTCAACAATATCAGAAAACAACGACCTTTCTTGGCCCACTCTCCTAGCACATTGTGCAACGGCCTCTATTCTTGTATGTGCTCTTTCAATCGTCTCAGTGCTCTTCGGCAGACCACGCCACAATCTGCAAGAGGACCATAAGAGAAAGAGAGAGATGGAGAAAAAACAGAAAGTTAGCCTTGACACTCACAATGTCTTCTTAAGCACTTCAAAGCACCGGAGGGCTCTGTGTTGTGTTCTCAAGCGCATTCAGAAAGTATGAGACCCACATGGCGCGGCCCTTATCTCCTCGGCTGCTGCACTTGAACTAAAACTGAAGGCTGCTCCACACCCAGGGCACCTATTGTATACTGACAAGCTGTAATAAATTATAACCAAGAAAGTTTGTCTACCTGCTCCCGCCTGCACAGACAACAGCAACATTTCCATACTGATTGTGAGCTGGCCCACCCCATTGCCAGCTTTGCTCTTAAGATGATTAAGAGAGCGCCCAGGCTAAGGCGACAGTAGTTGAAATCTCATGAACAGGAGGAGAAGCCAGGAGGAGAGGATGGAGGGGGGTGTATTCCCACATGAGCTTGTAACCTGGCCAGTGGTTCCCCAGAGGCGAACTACCTCTGTCCTGTTTCTGCAGGAAGCGCAAAGCCCTGTAGGAAGAGATGTAGCCCAGTCCCCGGAGACACATCCATCACATCGACCAGCAAATAGAAAACGTCTAAACAACTACATTTCTCCTACGACTACAAATGTAGAAAGGTTAACAACTCAAGCCATTAAACCCAGTCAGCAGTTGTGAGGTGAGGAAAACAAGGGGCTGACCTGGCAGGGAAAACAGAAATGACCAGTTCCAGTGGCACACAGTCATTATGGGTTACAGATGGACTGGCATTATGGTGTCTGGCTGCCTGAATCGGAGCTACACTATAGTCAAACTTGACTGAGATCACCTCACTAACTACCCACGCACAGCTGTCTGAGGCAGGAAAGTAACCGCCTGAACCCCCACAAAGAATTTCCCCAAACCACATCACAACAGACCAGGGAGAATGATGACAATATGTTTCATTCAGTCAGTCACCATTTTGCACACACACATACATACACACAGAATATTTTTATTCAAATTCTGAATTCAGGTCCATGCAGGATTCTCAAAGGTTTTCAAAGATCTAACTCACAGGGATTTTACTCATTATCACTATACCGATTCACTAACGGTTAAAAGTATTCCAACAATCACTTTCACTTTTACTTATTATTATAATTGCTGTAAAATCTTCTATAAATACATAAAATCTCCAAAGGTGAGATATTTTGGCACCACAACGCAGAGACGCATGGCAGGAGATGTTCAGATTAGGAGAACAATGTCTGTACTGTGGCAGAGTACATGTTTGTGCATGACAGTCCGACTTACTCTCTCGAGTGTTAGAAGAGTATCTGTTTATGGCCCAAATCATGTGCTCTTTCTGGGGGGGGGGCAGGAGATGAAGAGATAAACATGAAAAAGAAGAGGAAAGAGGGCAAACTGAGCCTGGAAGCAGGACCAGGACACCTCAAGGCTATCACCACAAGACAGTATAGAGTGCACAGCCACGTGGTTGACACTTGTGCACCAAGGTGCTTAACACTGATACCGTCCTTTTTTCTGTACTTCCTCTACTGTAAAAGCATTTTATAGCCAAAGCACTGACAGGAGAAAAACGTGAAATTATGGCCTTTTCCATGTGGACACACAATAACTGTAGGAACAGATCAGAGTCACAGCAGCTCAGCCCTAATGGGTTGTCTTCACAATGGGAGTAATTTCAGAGTGAAATCCCATCGTGTATGATGTATATTCATTAGACTAAACCCAGGTGTGTCTCTGTTAACAGGAATTTATAGAACGTCTAATATATATACATAGAATTTGTACAAGCCACTTTATCCACTGTGATACAAATCTGTCCAGTTTTTCTGACTGATGCTGGCCATGTTTGAATCAAACAAATCTATGTGACAGAAAATCAACGTGAGATGTCTCATACAGGTGGTTCATTCGGTTGCATCCACATATAGTTATATATATATATACCTGCTGTATATTGATACAAGGACCTTAGCATATCGTCTCTGACCAGAGCCAAACCGGCCCTCTGTTAGGTATGAGACTGGTCAAATGACAGGAGGGCTGCTCCCTCGTCCCTGAAGATGGACCACAGAGACACTGGGAGACTTGGTGACAGGCCTGGTCCTTTCACGATCAATAAAACATGCTCAATTCCCAGTGTAATTACTGGATCCACCTCCCTCTCTGCTGTGTTCACTCCACATAAAGTTGAGGCATTATTCCCTCAACTGCTGTCCTATATAAAAGCTAATACATACTAGATTTATGTTGTAGGATTTACCTAATGAAAAAATGAGGCCAGTCTTACTCTGTACATATACTGTAATATAATATACTACATACGGTAAATCTACACACTACAGTGTTCACCAGCTCAAATGTCCTGATGAAGTGTAATACATTAAAAGCAAGCATAAATTCAAGTGACTGCTGTTAGAAACGTCACCACTAACGTGCCACTTCTTTGAAGGCGATGAACAGCAGCCAAACTCTCTTGAACACAGTTGTGACAGCTGCACTTCCTGTGAAAAGTAGTGTTAGCCTCAGTATCCTACCACAGGCTATGGGTCGACAAGACTCCACTTCCTGCGCCTCCACTTCCTGTTATTTAGGACCCTTCTACGCGGCCCCTGTGGGGGAGTCAGAGGGAGCCGGAGAGGGTAGGAGAGAAGGAAGAAAGGGAGGGAGCACCTTAGGGACACGCTTCGCCTCTGATCCTTCCCCTTATTACCCTCCTGATTGTAAGTTTGAGACTAAACAACAACAGAGGCTCATCTCTTGTGGTTTCGCACTGTGTGCTTATTTTGTTTACTGGACGGATCATTACACAGGCTGGACGACAAGTGCATACAATGCTTTTCAGCCACTCGCTTTACAATTAGCAGACAGAGACCGACCATTATTCACACACCAGAAACGCGCTTAAAATGGTTAAAATACATTGAAACAACATGACACACATGACTGCAATCCTCAAAGGACGCAGACCTCACAGTAATCTGATGTGCGTTGATATGGATTCTGTGAAATAATCTCTGACAACGTACTTAAGCGTGTCCAACTCAAAGCGTTCACGCCGCGGCTTCTGGCAGACTGGAGACATGACGCCAAGCAGCTAAATCCACAGTTTTACCAATTTGTTTCAATGTAGCCTTGACACCAGCACAATAGGAAACGAACATCCACTTCTTTGTTCCTCTTGCTTTAATCAGGAGGTGCTGTACCTGTAAATGGGGCTGCTGGCCTGAGGGAAGTGGAGGCAAGCCAGCCCTCTCATGCTCTCTCTCCCTGCCGCGCTCTCCCCTTTTGTGAGAGTGTGCTTATCTCCCTCTCCAGCAGTGAAAGGCAGGATTGTGGCCCCAGCAGCATCACTAGTGTTAATGTCTCCTGATGCTAATCTGACACACAGCTGATACTTCAACAACCACTTTCTCCATACCCCTCTTCTAAAACCTCCCCCTTTCCTTCTCATTCTCTCGTGTTGTTTCTTGCCTTTTCTCATTGTTCCTTTCTTTCTCTTTCTTTGAACTCATGTTATATGTTCCCTCACCTCAGTTTCCAAGGCAACTAATGAGATATAATTAATAAGAGCTATCGCAAGGGCATGTGAACAAGAAATGAAACAGAAGGCTTTGAGAAATGTAGCGAGGTGGGGCAGTCTGCAACACATGGACCTTCTGCAGCACTTCCCCTTCCTCTGCACAGCGCTGCTTCAGGTGACATTTCCCATCACAGAACAACATTTCAGTATCATTTAAGTGAAGGACTGAAATGATGCTGCTATAACTATCCACTAAAGGTGTTTGAGTAAAACCAAATCCATTAACACTTTGCACAAACAAACCCAACCTAAAATTGTGATGCTATAAAATTGAAACTAAACATGTCATTAATTTAAATTTTTCATCAAACACCAAATCAAATCATGATTTCATCAAATTTTTTGATTATGCAATGTGTTTCCTGCACAGATTTAGTCAGTATGTCCATAACCCAATAAAGTGTGATATAAAAATTCAGTGTTCAGTGACCTGAACAGAGGGGACAGCCACCGAGCCAGCAGTAGGAGCCTGTACTGAAATGGCAGCCAAGCAGACAGCAAGTGGTTAATCTGCCCTGATGACTGGTAGCTCAGTCCAACTCTCCAATGACCCAGCTGTAATCCCACATTGGATCAATGCAAGTTCAAACAATCCTCCATGCTGCTAGCACCTTGCTCGGGCTGGGGGGATGGTGCTGTAAGACGTGGACCAGGAGACAGAAAGCTACTTATCACCTCCGAAATGACATCAAAAGGAAAGAAACCCCACAGGATGAACCTGAAAATGTTTCACTGTGGGCTATGATACACAACAGAAATGTTGTGGCTCTCCAGGTAAATACTATACACATCCAATGTACAAAATCTGAATGATGATGAGCGGATATAACAACCAATAGCCAAAGGATCATATGCTGACAGCATTACCAGATAGACATCCTCCCTCTCACTTTCACACTACTGTCAGGGGATGAGAGGACTGTGCAAGGTGACTTTGACTAAGTGCCTTGGGGTTTCATGAGAAAACGCCATTGACATTACATTAATTTCATGTCTCCTTTTTAACTGACTTAGTGCCACAGAGTCCCGGATACTAGGAAAAGAAACGAAAAAGACATTTCGCCGTGGCTTCGAGGCACAGATGGCAGTGATCTAGAGGCCGGGAAGACAACAGTGACAAATAGGTAACACGATCAGCTACCAACCTTTCCCTTACCTTACGAGTCATTCAACAAAGCAATGAGGCAGTTTTCTCATCGGAGCAGGTTTACTGTTACTCAAAAACTTTCCACTGCACTTCACGTGTGTTATGTCAGTTCGACAGCAAGCGTGCGTATGACAGACAGAACGAAAACAAGAGAAGGAGGTGGGGGGGCAGTCAGACAGAAAGAGTGGGAGAGAGAAGACAGTATGACTGTGTTAACTATGTGGAAAGATGTAAGAGAAACAAGACTAAAAGAAGCACCCCGCGCCCATCCCATCCCACCTCTGTGGTAGTGTGCGGCAGCGGCGTTGTAACATAATTACTGCTGGGACACTTCTATTCCCAATGATCCATTTGCGTCAGTCAGGTTTTCGAGCCCAGCCAATGAATGGATTCTCAGTTTCTCAAGGATAAAGAGATGACCCTCTCCTCACAGTTATATCCATTTCATGTGGAAAAGCTACTCTTCCTCCTCAAGGTAAATCCCTTGATGCATATTTTAGTGAAACTTTTACGAACAAAGAAAACGATGATAACTTCTTTAACGCAAGGGTGATGAATTATGCCTTATTAAAAATGAATGGGGATGACAAGTGAGAAGTTATAGACAGTGTGGTGCAGTCACTAGTCACTAGTGTGGTGCTATACTATAGTGCCTCCAATTATCAATATGCTTGAGTCACACACACCCCTTAATTAAAAGAAGCATGAGATTGATTGAAATTCCATTATAGATTATTTCCTGTATTTATGTTTCCTTACAAAATACTGAGTAAATATGTTTGCATGTGTTATGTGCATGCCAATTACATTTGACATGTATTATAAGGGGCTTTGGGAAGTTAAAAGACCTACTGGATTTGTTGAACATTGTTGTACAGTGTTTGTTGTACTTTTTTCCTGTTGCCAGTAACTCACATGTAATTGTAATACAGTTACAGCTTACGCATTTGTCACAGTAGCATAAAGTAGCACAGCACTGCGGCCTGACAAACTGCACCAGTCTAAGGTCTGTACTATGTCAGGCTGTACGTGTAAAATGCAATTAACAGACTTGTGGCAAAACATTCACAGGTGGAGTAAAAATAAACTGATGATTTTATTCAAAATGTACTTAATTTTGGTGAAAATATGTGATGAGTCCGTGAATTGTGTGTCTTGAACTGTGGCGTTACTTTACTAATTATTATTTAGTTAATATATAAATCACACAGGCATATTATTTCTGTTACTTAGTGTGTTAAGATAAGTCTAAAATTGTCATTTGTTTTGTAGTGGCCTTTGAAATCAGCATTTCTCATGAGTCCTATGTTAAATGTCATGACTTGACAGAGGCGGTCAGCCCTTGAGTGCGTCACAGCAAATACACCTGAAACAACAGGACAGAGAAAACTAAACACCGTAGACGTTTTCACAGTTGAGCTAAAAAGCTTAAAAACCTTTAAAACCTAAACCTGAGTTTAGAAAAATTAAGTCTTATGAATGTGAACAAAACCATGTTATGATTTGTACCAGTTTTACTGCACTTTTATTTCATAAAATCAATAGTTTTTAAGGCGCTAAAAAAAACAAAAGTGTTGATTAACCTCTTGTTCTGGTTGTTCTTGCTGGATAAGTTTTTAAAGATCACAAAGGCTTCAGCTTCTAATAGCGAGTTGTAGTTTCAGTAATATAATCACTGGCCAAGCAGACTACGGCTCTAAGCGAAGGCCGTACCAACTTCACTAAGTCCATTTCTTGGCATGTTGCAGGACCCTGACTTAGTTTTATTGTCACTGATATTTTTATTGATTGTTGGTTGGCGAGTAATTCCTAAAATTACCCAGTTCACTTTTATTATACTTGCACACCAATACACACACACAAAATCCAATGCACGCACATTCGTAGAGGTTTGTAAATGAGCATAGTATTACAGCGGTGATGCAGTTTGATATTACACAATGCCACGTGTCCATTTGCATGGTTGCATATCATCAGATGGACGTCTCACCAGGGAACAATAATAATGCAAACACCATAGGGAACAACAGTCCTCCAACCTCCCAGAAAGTCCCGCAAGCTGTGTTAAGTGCCATGGCAGCCTTTTGATGTTTCACAGACCGCGACTCAGAAATGGTAAACAGCGAAGATGAACCAAGATTTTCCTCCAGGGGGAATCCACAGCGTAAGGATATTAGGAACGTCATGCATAATGTGTCTCAGCAGCAGCACATTTAACTGATCTCAACGCATCTTTGGAAACACTGAGTACCCAGATAAGGCACCGAGATTCCAGATATATAGCTCTCCCCTTAACTAAATAAACAGTGAGCGCTGCAGAAAGCAATTGTTTTTGGGAGACGCACATGCGGTCCATACTGTTTAGGATTACAGCTACTGTCTGCCGTCAGAGACCTTTGCTTTTAGTGGAAAAAAAATGTGAAAAAGCTCAGAATAAATATTTGATTTTCTCTTCCCATTTTTATCTTCCACTCGATGCCTCTTTCCCACAGTGTTCCATTACATAAAAGGTTTATGCAATCTGAGCAGCGAGGACGGCCATGAGTCATAATAACAGTGAAGGGGCTAGCTGAAGTAGCATTGATTTTTTCCCCTACTATTTTACGTTATAGAATTAGTCTTCTAATGAGCTCTTAAAGACGTGTGATTCACACATTTCATGTAAAACACTTCAAATGAAGCTCACCCACTTTTTACAATCTAGCATGACACATAGAGTGTGTGAGGAAAAATGCATCAAATCTGGTTCTGAAAACTGTTTGTCATTGGGTCTGAGAGATGAAACATTTTCTCCTCTCACCTATCGAGGTTTGAATATCTATTGACATCAATGACTAGCATTCAGGAAGCAAATCATCTAAGGGGTATTTCTGCAGCTACAGCCCACAGTTTGTCCCAAATCAGATGATGTGTGCTAGCTGTCACATGAACACTGTGTGCAAACACTGTGATAGAGAGAGGGGAAGACAGACAGAGACAAAGAATGTGAGAGAGACCCCACAGGCCCTGCCGCTGCTTGCTTCTCTAGGAATCTTTTCAGTCAAACAGTTTGCTGATAGCCTCGGGTTCTGAGTCCCAGAGCCAATGCCTACTGATGGATGCCACCCCCTAACCCACGACCTCCATATATGTTCTGAACGCCCCTGGCGGTCGAAGCAGCTTCAAAGGTTGAGCTACAAAATCAAGAACAACGCAGTCTGACATGAATCAGACTGGGAACAGCTCACTGATGGAAACACTACGCTATTTCCACCTAGATTTGCAGCCTACAGCACACAGATGGAAAGTGGACTGGGAGAAGGCGAGAGGACAGACGGGCAGACGCACAAACAGCGGGCAGACTCAACACCTCACTCACAATCACAGTCACACTATAGAGAGCTGGCATTTGGAGACCAGAGATGCAATGACAATACTTTACGGATGGCCTACTTTCAATACGACAACTTTGAACCTTTTTAAAATTGCAATATTGACAGATATTGATAGTTAGTGAATATAAATGTGTTCATAATATTAGGCTCCCCCCTAAACTGGGCACCATCCTCAATTTGCACACAGCACAAAGACATATTGTGTCTCAGGCGAAGATACAACCGTTTGGAAACCCATGCCCCTGCTAAAAAGAACATGCAAAAGGCGTCGCAGTGTCCACGCTGCTAAAGAGCCGTAACAGCAGACAACTGCAAGTCAGGGCCGTGCGGTGGACAGCAGGACCTTCCAGGGAGCAGTGGCCTGGGTCACTTCCCTTCCCCATTCATATGTGTGATGTGTGCTGCAAAATAATGGTAAGAATCACATCCCCCCAGCCGTCCTGGGTCACAGGGCTTCTCAGACAGACCAAAAACAAGGATGTCGCAAGCCAGGTCTCTTTCCTGTAGCTGGGGGGGGGGCACAGGGTCTGTCCAGCTGCAGGAGAGTCAACTCTTCCTTCCAGCAGCTACTGGACTTTTAATCAATGGGCTGACTGTAGGAGTTGTGACACTCGGGTCATAGAGCTGTATTTACAGGCGAGTGATAAACACTACTTACTACTATTCTGTACCCTACTAATCCAGGAGACTCGATAAATAGTAATGAAAGCTGCAGATGGACCTACTTTAGCTTGGTAAAAACTGTTTCTTCTGAAGGAGCATAGCAGACTTTGAAGAAAGTTTACTTTCCACACAATTCAATTGTTTGTCTGTTTATGATTCTTCTGTTTAATCGACTCTATACAAAGCCAGAGAAGTTAAATCTCCAGTGAGAGACGCTTTTTAAGATCTACAGTAGAGCATCAGAAATTCAATACAGTTGGGTATATTAGCAATCACAGGAGATCTTTTGATCTAGTAAATTAGATTATAATATATTCCTTTGATTTATGTTTTTTTTTCAAAGCATCATTAAAATTCAGTTAAAATGCAACTCAGCAAAGAGACGTTTGCTTAACGTCCTTTTCAACTATCAGTTTTTCTTTATTCATGATTCCACTTAATTTCATCTCCACAGTATTTAGTAGCAACACATTCACTCGCTGCCCTTACATCTCTATGCTATGTCTGCATTGTGTAAACAACAATAAGAAAACAAGTTAAAAAATAATGTCTAACCACAGAACACACACATTTGTGTTATACGTCATCTAGACGCCCCCCCACACACATCTTAGATGATGCACAATGCGATTCTGTGGTTTCTCTTGCACCCCAGAAAGCCTGAGAAGGATGGTGCATCTACAAAAAGTGCTAAATGAGTCACCTTTTCAAAATCATCACCTTAGCCTCAGTCTGCTTTCCCAAACCACTGTACGTGCATAAGCCTTCATCTGTCCAGGCAGTATTAAAAGGTGGCTCATCAAAATGGAGCTGCATCCTAAAAGAAGGACGACTGAATCAGTGCATACAAAATAAAAATAAGTTGATAAAATGCTACTACATAAGTAGGAGTTGTAGGACGGCCTTATGCATTTACACTGTGTCGATTCTCTCAACACAGCTAAACGTCTTTGTTGATGTTATTTTGGAAGTTGTTTAAACAAAAACTTTGTCTTAGTTTGGCTGCTTAAAATGTGTTCGTTATTATACTAGTTAAATACTGTAGGTTACTTGAACTTGCTGTACTTAGATATTTAATGTTAATTAAAAAATTTTGTTGATTACACTTAATTCCTGAGTGAGAATTATGGTGAGAGCGTATGGTGCTACTCTAATATACTGTGGCTACAGTGGCTGTACAGTATAGCACAATAGGTTTGTTTGTTTGTATTTAAAGTCACTGAGCACAGCCGGGGTGGATGTGGAGTGAGAGACACACGAGCAACACAGTGACAAAAGCAGATTAGCAGCAGATTTAGACTGCGGCTCTGCTTGAGGATCTGCCCGCTGCTTCTCCTGTGTGGTCCAGGTTGAAGAGGTGAGGAGACCTCCAGTCAGGCCTCGTTTAGAACAGCACAGGAGACAGGAAAAGACAGTGCGGCCTTAAGCTGCTATGCCCTGCTCAGCAGCACATGTGCTGAGTGAGCCAAATAGGGTGGCTTACCACCAGAGGTCTCAGTCAAGGGCAGGACAGTTGAAAGGTCACTGCTGGCTGTCTTGCTGTACAAACAGTGCCTGAGCGAGTAATACACTCTCCCTCTGAGCTTGCACAGCTTCTAAAACCACCTTTATAACCTTTATAATATAAGACCAGTAATGACAGTAGTGTTTTCAATTACAACTTCAAAAGAAAACTGATCTACCTTTACATCAAGCTGTAAGTGTAAAGGCTATTTAGTGTTTGTTCATGTAGTCTGACAATAACTCCTGGATAATACATGGACATGTTGACTAATATGAAAAACAAACGACCAGGCTGAGGACGACAAAATTAATCCAGGGTCTCCTTGCAGTAAATTACAAGTTTTAGGTCTACAGTGACGCCCATGAGTGACCTATTTACTATAAAACAGACTTAGAAAAAAAGAATAGTGTGATAATTACGCTTATGACTTCAGACCAAACCAATATTTTTCTGCTTCGTAATTTCCAAAGAAAACTTGTTTGTTCTGTACAACAGGTATTATCAAACTATACCGTTAACTCTAGATTAGTAGGCCAGCATTCTTCTCTTTACAGGAGACAGTCTACAGTTAACTGCAGTCTAAAACATTATCTGCCAGGCTCAAGATTCTGCATCCAACCTCCAGGTCTCACAGGGGAGCGCTGGAATCTCCATATTGATGATGGAGCTCCAATAAACACTGAATCATGTTACTAAGGTGCTTTTGTTAGACAGAGAGAACGCTGAATAGTTACACCATGACACCATCATGCCACTGATGTTTTCCACATAAAATACTATTTCTAAAACTATGTTTCAAGTACTATATACAAGCAACATACTTGTAGTAGTTGTCAATTTAACAAGAAAAACGACAGCCCTGAAAACCCACCTTCAGTGTTCCACAAAATACTAATACATGAAGCAAAAAGCTTTTAAAAAGCAAATTTTCAACCACAATAAAGATTAAAATTATATAAAAACAATAGTAAATTATATAATAATATTAAAAAAATTGTAAAATCATTGCAATATCCACGAAAGCTGTAATGTTAAAGCTACATTTACATTTTCAAAGAGCATCTTGGCTTACCAAACAAAGAAACACTATCCTCCTTATTGGACCAAGAATGCTCTATCTCTTATTTTTCATTCAATACACCCTTGGCTTTTCAGCTGTTTTTGTCCTCCTCGGAAAAATGTCCTGGGAGGAGGAGAGTGGAGGAGAAGGACATTCACTCAGTGATTCAGAAGCATCGTGTAAACGCCAGCATTCTCCTTCTGACAACCAGCGTTAATTGCAGATCCGACTCGCCCACACACTCCACATTTCTCCTGGAAAGAGAAGCTGAGACACTAAGATTGAAGTGGGATGAGGAGTGCTGTAAAAGATGCTGCAGCTGCCCGTTGCTCACACCGTCACCACCTCTCATTTGTCCTCGTCCACCCAGAACTTGTGCTAAGGCACTAACACGCACTTACTCACATTTACAGAGACATGCAGGGGCACACAAACAAGGCTAAAACATTTAATAAACAGTGGTAAATACCATCCATCTATCTTGCATTAACACACAATCCTTGATGAAATCATACAGGGGAAAATATAATATTCATTTTATCCAGCCTTTCTGCCTGTACGCTTGTGCAGTGGAAAGGTAGAGGCTTCAGTGTCTCTGAGGTTAGAGCAACAGTTCATCACATGCAGAAGAAAGACACTGACTCTGTGTGTGCTTTCACAGACGTCGTATTCATTCCTCTGACTAATACGCAACATTAATTGTTAAAATGATAATCACGTCAGAAGCGTTGAAGAATCGCTCATCCACACATTAGACATAAGAGCTCACGTGATGTGGATTATGAGCAACAAGGCCCATTACTGACACGGCCTGGGGCAGCACAGGAGCTAATGACTGAAGATTGGAGGGCGCTTTACGGTTTGCTTTAGAAATCACTGGCAACCAGCTGGTAGTGTATGACTGCATATGCTGTCACAACATGGAAAGTGAAAAATACAAGTATGCAACAACAGAGCAATTACTTTTAAAGGCAAACGCTGCCACTGGTTAGAACTCAAAGATACAGTGTAAGGCATAAAATATTTACCACTGGGGGGCATGCAACATCATATTTAGATATATGTAACTGTCCCAAATTGCCAGTTCAATAAAAATGTCTTTATCCATACAACAGTTTGTAAGTTGCAGCACCAAAGACCCACATATTCCTCAAAGACTAATTCAATGTTATGAGAAAAGAATCCAGAGATCACATTCACAGTTTAATGACAACTGAATAAAACCAAGTATTTGTGTAAAATATTAATAGAAGTTTTGCATGCAGGCAAATGCTAGAAACATTTCAGATGGTTGGTTTACTGCTGGCCGCTGCTCAGTGTGGGCAGGGGTTAAGGTCATAAGACTGAGAGATTCAGAACCACTTGGCAGCAAAGATCCACTCTAACAGTTACCAGAGTGCCTGTACAATTCATGTGAAAGCTACTGCGCACCGCTCCACCAACTCTCACTTTAAATAATAAATGCAAGGATTTTCAAGCCATGCTCTTATAAAACGCCATATAAAATATCCCATGTGAATTTATCTCTTGTAAATAAGGTATTGACAGTTGCATTCAAGTAGTTCGAGCAGATATAGGGACCTGTGTCACTGCAAAACAACATGTAAGTAGACTAAACCAGATAAGCTTGTGTTTGATGTCATGCAACTCACTCTTTGCTACTGGTCTCCTGTGGAACAGGCTGCACTGTGTGTTGGAGACAGGACCTACAGACAACACTGGAAAAAGCATTTAGGCTAAAACAAGTGCAGTGACCAGAAGCGCCTTGGATTCAACACCACTAATGTCAAGCAACCGTTTTTCGGGTGTAAAAACCGAAACTAAATGTGTTTTAAAGTTATTTTAAGGAACGCAAATAATCAATTATGTATTTTTAGGAGCTGCAAAACAACCTTTTAATTTGAGAGCTCGGCTTCTGTCAGCTCGATTCCGTGACACTGTGTGAACTGCTGTTGTTGTGATGGCTCAACACTGTTATTATATACACACTGGTTACTATTTTGTCCAAACTATCTCTTAACACTTCACGCTTTCGATTTCACAACAGATTCGGAGGCGGTTTAAAGGGCATAACCCCCAACTGAACCGTGTTCGGGCCGAGCGGTGACGCTGCTTCTCTTACTGTCGGTGAATCCCGTAAAAGTTTCTCGCCGCGGACTGAGATAAGCATCAACAGCGCGCGCGCGCGTCTCGCTGCGCCCTGAAAACGCGCAGCTGGACACTTGAAAACTTCACTGGTAATTCAGCTTTATATGACATTTTATGGTCGCGTAGCTCTCGGTCTGCATGAACCCCAGAGAAAATGTCCAGAACAGTTGACGTCCCCGACCCCGAAACCCACTCTACGTCTCCCTCTGGCGCTTTTCTGCGCTCCTGTAGCTACACTACACCGCTCCCACAGTCCGCAACATTGTTTCTATTTCCGTTACTCACCTTTACTCCCAAGTCAGTCGCTGTATATAGACGCTCTATATCAGTGGCTCCCGTGGATAAACGTAATTTCAGTTCGCATTTACACGCTGACTGCTATTTTAGGGGGAGCTGACAAACTCAGAAAATCCAGTCTCCCTCTTGTCAGCGAGAGACTCCTCCCCTCATCTGACGAGCTGCCTCTCTCTCTCTCTCCCTCTCTCTCTCTCTCTCTCTCACGCACGAGCGGGGGCGCACGGGCTAAAACAAATACTCCGTGAAAAACACCAGAGCAAGTTGTAAAAGTCTCCGTTTAAAACTGAAAACACGTAGTTTTCCTTCTCATTATTCTCCTACTTTGAATGTATTGGCGTCATTGGATAAGTTGTTGACGTTTCAACAAGCTGCTCGAAATAAGACCTGGAGGTGACTCGGTTATAAACACAAAACTTAACACATAAATATGCAAAAAAAACAAAAAACCCCAGACATAACTACAATCAAATTGAATCAAAGTAAATTCTCTATTTTACCAGAATGTTCTTCAAATTTGGACAACTACTTTCCCTAATTGCTGAGCCTCATCACATTGATATGACATTTGACGTCATATCTCTAAGACAACAGCAATGGAATTCGGCTTAAAGGACACTTCTCTTAGCCAATGGAAATCTGTAGCGTCTCCTGAGCAGCCAATTAGCGGAGGAAGGCGGGGCCTGGTTGAGTCGTTTGAGCATGTCACGTGTTTTGGCAGCATCAGAGGAGGTGTGGCGCTTGGCCGAGCCGCATTGTTTTTATTGGCATTTTGGAATCAGGTGCGATAAGAGCCTCACACGAGTATCATCCACTTTTGCATTTATCCGTTTCACATGCATTAGATGAAAGTGTGGCCGGAGATTGGCAGAATTTTGAGTATATGAGATCAGGAAGACAGTTTTTCACACATGGTTTTCCTTCATTGTCAGTGTCTTGATGTGTTAAATAGCTTTGTGCAACATAATTGGTAGTAGAAAGCCAAAGATCATAATAGTTTAACATGAGCTGGGTCTCTTTTGTCCCCATTATGAGAACTTTTATTTATGATACTTGCAGCTAAGTACACATTGCTTGTATTCGCATTTCTGTACAGTAAGTACATGTGTAAGATTCAAATTCTGGAAGCGTGACTTTCACTTGTGAAGGAATTTGTTCACTGCAAACAGCTACAAGTTGCCAGGTTTAGACATTACACCTAATTTGCAGTAGGGGTCAAGTCATTCTGAGGGCAAATGTAAAAGTCGCGTAAACTTTCCTTGCTCTGTTTCTAGGAGGGATTGAGGGATAATATATTGCTTTGGAATGACCACTTCGGTAACACACGACTCCATCATTTGGGTCAGAGGATTTTTATAGATGCATTACTGATCGTTTCAAATAGCAAATTTTAAACTGCGAGGAGTCACTATAGGCCTGCTGCTGTATGAAGCTCATTTGTAATAGTCGAGTATAGCATGTCCCTAGTGTATTGTGCTAGCGTTTTCACCAGTTATTCCCAGTCCCAAAGGAAAAGGTTGTGTCTAGCCTGCCTAATCCCTCCTGTTGCCTCAGGGCTCAGAGAAGTCACAATTGTCTATTAATGGCTTTTAATGCCTATACAAAACAGTCCCTGCCTTACTAACCACAGTGCAACATACACAACATATTAACACATTAATTTCCCAGCAGTTGCATTTTTCATCGGTTTATAGCAATAAAGTGTAATAATGGTGAAAGACAATGTGGACTGGCTGCCGTTTCTTTAATCTGTGGTCCAGTCTACGTTTTAATGGTTTTACCGGGACAGCAGAGGACATAATGATTACATCGTCTCTTATAATGAGGTTCACTTGGGGCGAGCTGAGATAATGTTTGCAACATCCCATTCAAAGTAAATAAAATCACTGTAAGACTAAATACTAAACCTAAAAACAATACTAAACCAATTTAGATCGAACAGGCACAACATTAAATCCTGGTGGACAAAGGCCACTCTGGCCAAAAAGAACATCTGGCCATAAATGACAAGTGTCACAACGCACTGTATGAATGATGTTTGGTGCTCTAACAAAAAAAGGTTAGAATGTTTTTCTGATCTGGATCTAAGTTGCTCAAATCTCCTGAAGAGATGGCAGCTCAATAAAACAGCATGGTAACGATCAGCGTTAGCTCTTGATGATGTCACAGACTGTAAATTGATTGTATACCAGAAACATACATTTTAATTTAGGTAACAAAAATGTGGCATTTAGACAACCTTTGTTGACACCTGTCTCACCTGTTCACAGGACCTGCTGCTCCAGCCTTTTCCTCCTTCGTGTACTATCTTCCTTTTCCTTCAGCTACGACTCTTCCGCTTCTTTCTGCTTTCTCTCTTTCACTCTACCCATTGATTTACCTTAAAGCCAGACCAGCTGGCTTTGGATGCTTCCCTACAAGCCCTAAGAGGCCTTTCTTCACACCCTGTTCCTCCTCTTGTCCCTTGGTCGCTCTGCTGACAGAGAGCGAGGGGGGCTGATTTGAAGGGTGGGACCCCAGATGGACATTGACATGTCGGGTGTGCGTTATGTGATGGGGCTTGGCTCAGGGCTCTCTGGACCAGCCACAGCTGTCAGTCATAACTCTTGAAGGTGTTGAGGATTGTTACTCCCTCTTCCAACAAGTTGGGAAGATAATAAAAACAAAATCTTCAGCATAGTCATCAGTTTGGGCGAAAGTGGTTATGAGTTAGTAAAAAGTTAAAGAAATCTTTTTTTAAAACTTAAGAGACAGTTTTTTAACTTAATTTATCAAGTGTCAGTGAGGTACTTTGGCTTTTTCAATTAGGAGTAAAAGACTTGCTTTACAAAGTAAGTCATGTTTTTCAAAAAGTTGCAGGGACATGCCGAATAACGGTTTGCTCCAGCAGGGCTTTGATGCGTGACAGCTGGCATTTCCAACATTGCACTAGACCACAAATAGACCCAGACACTCTTTCTCTCCAATTAAAAGGGGCCTACAACACACGTCTCATGCAGCAAGCTTTATTAGGCTGTATAAGTCAAGTTAGAGCCACAATACAATATAGGGAAAATAAATAGGTGTTTATTTTGTAAATGAGAAAAGCACAAACAGATCCATGAGTCACACCACTTTCTGAGACAGCAATCTGACCACCAAGCTCTGAAATAACATTTCATTATCTGAGGCTCATTAAAACGGGCTTTCTGAAAAGCCCTCAGCACCCCTCACCAATCCCTGGTCTTCCACTTGCTGCACACTACACGTTCAGTCATGGGACAAACGCTGCCAACAGACGCTGCACTGCTGCTTCAGTGACTTTTGGCGATAATGACTGCGAAATAAAAAGTTACCACCAATAAACGCTGCAGTGCGAGTGTCTTAAATAAGCAGCAAATGGATTTATGAATCAAAAAGTAATAGCATGGTTCAAGTCCAGAATATTCACATATGTATCAACAAATCAAAGTGTTGATTAATATAAGTAATTAATGTCCTACTGACTGAGTGATTTTAATCATATTGATAATAAGAAATTCTTCCACCACACAGTGACGCGTTAGATAATCAAGATCAAGATCTAAAAATACCCCGTGTCTCTCAGCGTGGATCTCTTCTCTCATTACCCGCTGTAATTAAAGGTAGCCAAGGACTGCTGGCTCCAAATAGCGTAGAGCAGCACACAACTGTTAATGTGAAGGAATGACACTTGAAATGAAAACCCTCATGACATCAGTTGGCTGTGGAAAGTGGAGCAGATAACGCACGGCTACGAGAACTCTGGTGAATGTAGGTCAGCAGCGAGGTGTCCAGTCGGGTTCTGTTAAACGAAGACAATGCCGCTTCAGAGGTTTTGCTACTCTGGGGTTAACGGCGTGGATGAAGTCAACTGTGCGTTCTGTGATGTTTTCCTCTTTGCATCTCACTTCTGTACAACTTTGACACTTTGCAGTATGTTTTGCTGCGCATCTGTGCTCTTCCTGGGGTAGAGAGCGACGCTATTCAAAGGTCTTTATGATGAGCTGATAAACTCTCAGGAGAATACCAGTCTCTGGGGTTTCTTAATATATTCTTCTCTGTTTATCACTCTGCTGAATGCTTATCAACTGCAAGGTGGAGTAGCTTGAACATCCACCCTGTCTTGTTTGCTTGATGTACCCCCTTTTTCCTGCAGATGTACACAGATCCAGATAATAAGATAAGCTCTTTAATTATCTCCAATATTCACATGAGCCTATAGCTCATAGCCTCTGTCGCACTAAGCTCATTAAAAATGAAACAAGGTCAGGAATGAAGCTGCTCTTACCATTATTCATTTTGTGCCTAATTTCAAGTATTATTTAATTAATCACCTGGAATTACTAATTCACACTGTCACGAGATGGTGAATGGATCTGATAGTGGTAATAGTGAATTTCACACTTACAAACATTCATTTGCACAAACGAAACAGATAGATATTGAAATATATTTTCTGTGATTTTGTTTAATTAAGTGCTACAGTAGCCACTGTATAAATTCCTCTGTTAATATTTACTACAAACCCTACATGGTTTATGAGGCACAACAATCTTGGGCATTTCACTCTTATTTCACAGATTTTCTGACTTGATGATTGCATCATAAGCAAAAATGTTGGTCTGTGTGTGTGTGAGTTTCTGACATCGCCAAAGCCAGTCAGCAGGTGCCATCACTTCTCATTCCCACCATTTATAGTGTAAAGACATGCTGAGGACGAGCAGGATGGAGGAAGTCTGCCAAAGGGAACGTGTGGGAGAGACTACTCTAATTTCTGCCTTTCCGCCAGTTCTCCTTGGCATTTCAGCTATGATACCGCATCAAGCTAATGCAACTGTAATTCAGTTTGTCAGACTGTATAGCAGGAACGCTAAAGATAGCTAAAGCTACTGTCACAGTTTACCTGTAGGCAACATTTAGGAGAGACACCCTGTTCTGCACTCGGCTCCAGATGCAGTGTTTCAGCACCTTTATAAGTGACTGGTGGTATATAAACAAGCTGAAACGCAGACTTTGCCTCACGTTAACTTTTGTTTTTGCTATAGTTTTTATTTTTCCGCATTAAGGCCACGCTGTTGCCTTTGAACACAGAGCACAACATGACATGCATGTTCCCTCACGGTGCTCTATTACTGCACGGTTTGTTTCTACAAAACCTACCCTATCATGCAATTGTAGGTTGTAGGCCCAGTTCTCACTAAGCATTATGATTCATAGCAGGCACAGAGAAGCTATCCAAGTCTAATCCACAAGAGATAATTTGGTATTCATGTTTTACAAATGTGCTTGAGAAAAATCCCTAAATCTTTTTGGCAAGTGCAGTCGAGAAAGTCGTGCAAGCATGTCATCCGCCATGAAAAGGCAGCAGGACGGTTGAGTAAAACGGAGCTTTGTCTCTTTAATTCACCCTGAAAGACATTGCCATCATCAGCTTTCTTTGTTGCCGACTTTGTCTCTCCAGTATTTTATTCGTTTCTCAAAGGTAAACAGAGGCTTGACTCAGTGAGGCACATGCAGTTTTCCCTCCAACAGGTAATAAATTTGCGTGTCAGGCCTGCGCGTCACAGATTAAACATGCTTTGTTTAGGGTGATTTATGAGCGCGATGTCGTGCTGGGTGCACTTGGCTGTGAAGAACCACGGGTTTTGACGGTGGTGAGGGGGTAGCAGGTGGGGCGGCGGGTTGGCGAGTGTCAGATTTGTCTTACAGGAAGACTGATCTGTAGCCGCTCGGAGGGTGCCCACTGCAACACACACCTGTGTCATTAATCACACGCAGCCTCAGAGTACAGTGTGCTTTGTCTTCTCCTCCTCTCACACCAGCGCTGCAAGCTGTCACCAAAGAAAAGCTTACTTCAGAACAACTAGAAAGAAGCAAGGGAAAGTGCAGGAGCCTTTCTGAAACTGCAGGTTGGACTGTACTGTGCATGAACTCTCACGCAAAGGGACATGACGTCGGAATCAGAGGTTGCCTTCCAGCCTTTCGGCCAGTAAAACGTGAAGGGACCATGAATCCTCACATCCTAAACTCGTGTATTCCATGTCTTTGTCTAGACGTTGACTATAATATCTGAACTGTTCTTCTGTCCTTCCTCGTTCAGATAAGGTTACCTGGATATACAGGATTAAGATCATTCACTATCCTTGCACAGGAACAGCTGATTCAGCATGCAGCACCGCTAAAAGCACACTGACTTGTAATCCAAATACAGCTGACCGCTGACGCCCCACTTTCTGCTGATCTCTTACACTGACTGCCTCCAATTTTAAACAACAGGAGTATTATATTAGGGATGTCTGTATTAGATGTATACGTTTGGCCTTCAGCCTGAAAACCAAGACAGACATTGTTGACATTACTTTGCATACACATGCCAGTATATATAGTTTGCATTCAACCTCAAGAGGGAAGGAGGAGAAAGACGTTGTTATGAAGTTTAGGTGCTCTATTCCCAAACATAAGTTTGTTTTAGGGTAGTATAACTGATACCTGTAACTTCTCCACAGTAGTTTTAACCACTCAGTTTGACATCTTACAGCAAAAGTTTATGAAGCTTCTCTGGCACAAAAACTCTCTTATGTAATTTATTGAAGAGTCTTCATGGACATAATAGGAATAACAGGCAATGCTGTGGCAGGGAGAGACGGACGATGAAATCCAGAGGGATAAAAAAAACCAATACACAGAGAGAAGAGAAGAGAACTAGTCTAATATTTAATAGCAAATAGGCCAATGTCTGTGTAGTTAATGTGAGGAAAATGGAAAAGTATATAGTCAGAAAAAGGCGAAAGGAAAGTGGAATCTTTTCCTGAGTGCATGACATAAAGCAGAAAACCTACAGTAGCTGGAGAGACTCAGGTCTAGCAGTTAGCTCCTAGCACCTCCAGTTCAGGTGCCTGAATGCTCATCAAGCCATTGAACCCCAAACTGATTTGTGCGTATGTTGCTCCTCTAATAATGTGTGTATACAGCACTCAAAGTAATGAAGGTGGTACCAGTTTCCTCTGCGTATCTCTGCTTTCTGAAACTGTGAAGTTTCACATTAAAATCCATATTTTCTTTACATAGAAATATGGGCTAAAATTCGCCATCTACCCGAGGCATCTCATAAACAGTTCATTTCACAGTCTAACCCGTGGTGGTCAGGAAAAGGAATAACGATCTGTCAAAATAGGGCTTAGGTCCACAAAGCATGCTTTCAGTGTGGAGGGCCAGATATGTGAAGTGTATAATTGCACACACTGTTTAACATTTATTACATTCAGTACACCATTGCGGTTTGTACCAGGCAAACAGACCGAATGTGCGCCTAAGCAAATATTTGCAGCGCTATATCAAATTCTGCTACCAAATTAAGGATATCAGAGAGGCCAAATAGGGTCGCGTGTGAAATAACAGAGTTGTTAGGACATCCGCCGTTCTATACACAGATTGCCCTATCACACGAGTGCTTCAAGTGTTTGCACACAGAGCTTTGCCGCCTGCAGGCTTATATATCACACTGTGCCTTATTAAGAGCTTTAACAAAATCTGGCTTTCAGTAGCCCCCCTCAGTCACCCCTCTCAGGGCAGCAGACTTCAGCCCTGTTTGTACACAGCGCTGACTAAATGCGCCGTCCCCCTAATCACACCGGGGTAATATACATGAGTTAGATAGATAAAAGGCAAAGAAGGATATTAAGGCTGCGTCGTATGATCTCCGAGCAGAATTGATACAATGTGACGTATTTTTCCCTAAGCTTTGTGCCAGATCAGACACGCTCTGCTTTATGTGACTCGGTTTAATTTTTCATAATATACTGAACTGTCTTTATGCAAAACTAAATGGTGAAGTGGTGGAAGAGCCAACCACTGACCCGTAAAACAATTTCCAGCTGCATACTGACCCAAAGAAATGACTTCACTGTAATCATTGCAAGTTATGATGTATTCTGGGTGTAGCCTAACTATGCCTTCAGTCACCAAAATAGAGGACTCCATTTTATAATAGCATGCTGGGATTTCCCCTCCATTTCCTCATGCTCTTGACCTCCCACCCTCCATTGTGTGTGCACAGAGAGGGTCTGGGGCCAGAGCAGCCCGTGCAGCTCTACCCGGCTGACAGATCGGCTCGTCGTGCCCTCTGCTGCTCCGTCTGCACTGCGGCTCCATTGTTCTGCCCTCTCAGGCCGCGCTGCGGGGCAACTCCTCACCATTGTGTCTGACAGACCTGCAACCTGAAACCATGGCAGCAGGCGCCTGCCTCCATCCCTGCGGAACACTGCAGCCTGTATGTGTGAATGTTTGTGTGTGTGAGTGTACATGACGTTTCAATACAATTTAGACAGGATCAGGATTCTAAAACAGTTTGGTTAGAACTTAAAAAGCAGAGTTAAACTTTTGTTTCCAGAAATGAGTTGATTAATTCTTTCCTGCACAGTTTTCATATTATAGAGGCACCACAGGCACAAGCCCTATACTACACGGTGGTGGGATCTGTACCTGCAAAGGCTTGATGCTCCTAAGTATACACTCAGAGTCACATCTTTACTGCAACAAGAGGAAGACTGACATCTTATCTCACCTCCACAGAGAAATGGAAAAAGTGAGCCTGAGGAAGCCTATAGTGCAGACACAACACAACATCCTATACACATCAAAGCAAGCCCCAACCCAGCTGAGCATGCCGTTGAGTGTCACTGAGGAATAGTCCTCTTTTTATGTAACACACAGATGATTAAAGAGTTCAACACAGCAAGCAGACTAATGACTCCACTGGGTTGCAGGGGAACTCAGGAGAGAAGAAGGCAGGGCCTCTGGAGAATACTTGCTGAAACGGGGATAGGTTCTAAAATATACAAATTTATTCATCAGAAAGCAGTCTTTTTATGTCATCAGTGTGTGTGTGCGTTTGCGAGTGTGTGCAGGTGGCACAGTGAATGTGAGCGAGGAAGGCGGGGGGAGAGAGAGATGAGAGAGAGGAAGATATAGCAAGTCTGATAGCATCAGGCTTCACTGAGCGAAAAAACATCAAGCAAATGGCAGCCACCAAACAACAACCATGATGTTAGCTAGCGTTCCTACTGCTTTAAACGAGCATACGGCGAAAAATGTTAAATATCATTAATAAGTCAACCTTCAACAGATCTAAATGAACATATGTCTTTCTACTGTATGTAAGGTTTATCAGACACACTTATAGAGTAATAGAGTGTCTCTCTCTCTCTCTCTCTCTCTCTCTCTCTCTCTCTATATATATATATATATATATATATATATATATATATATATATATATATATATACACACACATATATACACTGCTCAGAGTCTGGCTAAATGGACACTACTGAGTCACTGAGTCCCTTGTGAGAATCAGCAAAGATGAATACTCGTGGCGTCTGTGAGACAAAGTGCAGGAATTATTCAGAAATGTCAGTTACTTAAGGAGGAGGGATTAATGACCACAATCTAGTGGCAGGGGGCAATCATATGAGATTAAAGTAAAAAGCAATTCTCAGACAAAGAAAGTGCTGCGTTTGACCCGGTAATCAGGTGCGCGTGCTCCTGTCAGCGGCCGTTCGGCTTGGGCTGAGCGCAATAAAACGCATATATGGAGGCTTTTTGGAAAGATTGTCTAAACAGCTGAAAGATGGCTCCAAACGCCAAAAGGCACAAGAAACTTTTTCCATATTAATGCTGTTTTTGACACAGTAGAAATGAATTAATAATAATTATATTTGTATACATTTAAACTCCAACTGCTTTTGACAGTGAATATGTTTAAACAAAGTTGTCTCTGGTCACCAACTGACTCTACCGACACGCTTGCGTCCTTGTATTGGTCCTTAACCTTTGACATCTCTGTTTGTAGTCAGTCCAGTTCATATTTGATGTTTGCGTTCAAATCGTGGCAAGAGTTTGTTTAGAAAGTCAACGAGCGGTGAACCAATCACCTCCTTGTGGAAGATTAATATAACAGCAGCTGGAGCACCACCAAATCTGAGCAATAACTAGAATATCATATAAATATATCACAGACGAAATCATTTCATTATAGGGCAGATATTATCCCAGCCGCTAATGAGAGAGGTACCCGTCTTTCCTTTGAATTGTTGCTTTGTTGTTGCCACGGATGCTTTTAGGTTTAATCACATTGCTGTTCGGATAAAGACTCTTTTTTTTCTGAATAACAACAGTGTAACTCTGGGGGGATTCCACTCTCTCTCATGTTGACATAACTGGGAGGCTGGTGCAAACCATTGTGTTCTTAGAGGAAATACAGAATAGTCCACAGAATGAGGTGCAGTTTTAACAAGTAGTTATGAGGGGAATCAGCCTTAACCACAGCTTATTGTTTCAGACCTATATGAAGCATAGCATCAATGACAAGTTGTCATTACACTTCTGTTGCTTATTGTTCTTACATATTCATTAACAAACTAATGAACTGTAGTTATAACTAGAATTTGCATCTATATGAGAATATTAAGTCATTCTGCTATGTGGCATAACTATGAAATTCACATAGGAAATTCAAGGTTGAGGTAACCGGCTTCCAAAGCAACTCTTTTTATTTAAGTGCATTAGCAATTTAATTCAATCCGAGTCTATTCAAATATGTTTCAATTCAATCTAGGGATTGTTTAATTTGAGTTTTTATATCCACGAGAGCTTTGCTACCTCTTCTCTTCGGTTCAAGGCCTCTTTTAGAAATGGAACATAATACCCAGGACATCATTTTAGAGGAAGCTGTCCTCATCCCTGGATATGGCATTGAATGGTAAATGCAGATCCACTAAAATGGTTACTCCTCATGGGTGCGATCCAGCAGGGATGACAACATAAACAATGGTGCAGATAGTTGTCGAAGCCAGCTGCGCTGTGCTATTGTTAGGATTAGCATGGTAATCTCAGGGCTGGAAAAGCTCGCTGTGAAGACACCTGATCAGCCGGGGTGAATAAGTATTTGTTCCTCTTTCATTTTGCACATAAAACACCATCCTTCAATTTAAGTGTTGTTATAGTTTCTATCAAAGTCTGTTGTTATTGTTCTATTTTTGTTCTATTTATGGCTTTTGTGTTTCATTTGCAATTCAGGGTTAAAATCCCATTTCCAAACATTTCTGTTCTTCGATTTAAATGTTTGGACACACGCATGATTGTGACACTTCATTACCGTAGGTTAAAATTAGAGAACACAGGAGAAATTATGAGAGAGAGACAATGCTGAGGAGTAACCAGGCAAAGAAAGGGAGGAAGGAAAATATAAAAGAAAGGAAAAGAGAGCAAAATGAAGTGTTCGTCTGGATGGGCAGAAGGCCTGCAGAGCTTGGCAGGAGTCCTGCCTCTGACAGCAGCTGCGGCCTCAGTTTTATATCTTAAGGTGGTGCCTTGACTCCAGCTCTCATGTTTTCAATCAGAAGGGACCATAAATTATTGTCAGCAGTAATCACAGCTGTCCATCGTGGGCCTGCTAAGGGCTCCCAGCCTGTCCTGGTGCATCACGTCATGCTGGACGGTGGCACCACTGATACGGCCAGTGGAGCAGACCTGCGAGCAACACAAAAGTTAAGAGGTGCCGTTCATCAGACATCTTGAAGCAAATGAAAATGATCTGCCTGGATGAGTCAGTGAAAGGTAAATATGACTCTGTGTCTGTTCTTTTACCTTTAAGCCAGAGCATATGGGAGTTGGGCCTTTTCAGGTCTTTGTCTTGTCTTTGTCCAACAGTCAAAATGCATAAAACCTACTGCGGTTATTATTACCCACATATGACACAAACTGGACTTCATTCAGAGGAAAACTCATAAATAAACTAATAATACATTTCGGGTAAACAATTCCTTTAGTTCACAGACTGTACGTCTGTGATCGGGGATGTTCATTAATCGCTGTATTCTTTTATGACGTGGTTTCATTTCGCTCTTACGCCGCATGACATGTGAGAATGTTTGTTAGATTCTCACTAAACGCTGGCACAGGTCTCCTCCCGAAAGTCATAAAACAGACAAAGTGGGTTTCCCCTGTTTTTTCTGTCCGCAAATTTCATCTGGCTCCTTTGGCAAGCTGCCCGGATAATCGTGGCACGGTCTGTGTTTTTCACGACAGCGCTGTTATTTTGCTGTGAAAACTCTCAGCATGGGGTGGCACACCCACCTCTGGCAAGACACTGCTGTCAGAGCTGATCAGCAGAGAGCAGCCTTCTCTTTCAATTAGCCTTGTCTGTCTAAGAACAGGGCCAGGAGCACCAGAACACAGCCACACGGGCACCCAGTGAAGGAACAGCAAGGAGAGCAGGTGGGAGGAGAGGGGAGAACTGGAGAAGTAAGCCCCAAAACTCCAGACGGGGACTGAAATACCCTCCACTGCTGTGCGCTAAGTCCCTCTGTACCAGAAAGGGCCCTGCCATGGCACGTCACAGTAAACACAAGCAGGCTCCATGGAAACGTGGCCATTTGGCACAAACGCATGGGATGAGATATGGCACCAATGAGGCAGATAATTCCCTGAATAACTATATCTTCCCCCTCATGTGCTATCACAGTGATAAAGAGTGCATGTGCAGATGTGTGCAAAGAAAAGAGCATGTGGTGAAACTGCCACGCCACATGTTACCCATGGAGCTCCTTAAGAAACAACACACCACAATTTATATGGCACTAATCAGGACACAAATTAGAGGTTGTTTGAGGAGCTTATGAACATTGTGGAAGGGGCTTGAGGCAGAGCACTGGGAGTGAGGAGAGAAAGGGTGCAGCCGTGCCCCTAGGTTGTTTATTACAAATGCCACATTCAGGTGGGATTTGCAGAGTTGCACCCTAGCCAGTGGAAAGAGCCTGAGGTGGAGGATGGTACAGTGCACATGGACAGATGTACCACAAGCACAGATGTCTCCCTGGGCAAATAACTTGCCTTAAGCAAATACTGTATCAATAACCTGAAGTCTGCAGACAATCGAGTCCTTCGAGAGTCAAGTCCACAAAGTTCAGACTCCATTTGCCAAAAGCAATGTAGTATAAAACCAAAGCAAACCAACCAGCAGATTGGATCTCAGAAATCAGCTGTAGCCCTGCCGATGACGCTAAACAGGAGGTTAATTGATTCTGTGCTCCACATACACTGAAAACCCAGACTCAAGGTCAATTTGGTGGAAACGCAAATTGTCGTAAGCGTGAACAGAAAGCATAGTGTTATGGTTATGGACTGACATGGACATACGGTATTTGAAGGGGCCTTTCTCATTATGGAACGGACGCACTTTCATGTAATGCCAAACTCTTAAATTCAGTTCCTCTCACACGCCTCTGGTTCCATGTGCATCCTGTTCAATCCATATGTAACTTAGCGTGCGACTCTTTCTCTTTGTTCGTTTGCCATTCACAAAATATCAGTCAAACATTTGGTGCAAACCTTTATCTTTTTATTGTTTCCGTTCAGCTTTGCAACACAGACATACACTGGATTTATCCGACTACTGAACAACACACAATAAACTATTAAATAGGTTTATTTGTGTCTCAGTAGGTCTGTACATCTAGATTAAGCACCTGTTGTCATGGCATGACTACTAAGAAGTGAAGATAGCATATTTTATTAAAGGTGGAAGAGTAGGACTTGAAGTAAGGAGGGAAGGGCAACATCCTCTCTCGCTGACGTGTGGAACGGGGGCCCCTTTGGTGAGCACTGTTGTCAGCCGAGACAAACTGCAGCTCCTGGGAGTGCCCCAGATCTGACAGAAGCCTCCCCCTCCATCAGTCACGTCATCGGAGTCAGTCAAGGAGTGTGCGCCCTGCTCGCGGTCATTCTAACCAGGAGACACAAGCTGTTCCTCTCCAGGTGCTCATTAATGCACTTGTCCTTGATACCTCCACCATACAACAACACAAAGACAAACACATGCCTGCCGTGTTCTAATTACACTCGCGCGTGCACACACATGGATGTGCATCATGCATTTCACTAAGTGACTTGTAAATGTCAAACAACACTCCTTCACTTCCCTCCCCTGCTGTTGCTGCTGTTGCTGGTCTTGTGTTCTTTATATTTTGGAGGGGTTGGGGTGCGTACGGGGGGAGGTACACGCTCATAAGGACTGCTGCGACTCAAGAAGTGGAGGACCTTGGCTGACAGAAGAAGCACTAGAGTGAAGAGCTGGGCGGGAGAAATTCATCAAGCTCCCCTTTAGCAATTAGCATATGGGCCTAATTATCATATGAAACCCATCCTCCATAACCATCCTCAGCCTCCAATATGACTTCTTATCCTTCTACATTATCACCCATCCCACTGAAAAATGGTGAGCATGAATGACCCCAGTATTGTCTTATACCTCTCCTCTCCCAAGGCCTGCTTGAGTAACTACCATAACTCCAATGTTCCTTTTTCCATTATGCAGTTAAGCCAGACAGTTAATTATCCAGGAGCAGGGAGGCCGGGTCTCTTTGCTGGCTGCGATAACGATATGCTTTGCTGGGCAGAGAATGAACAGGGCCGGTCCATGGGGAGCTGTGCTGATGTCAGGCAATCTTTCAAAAAAAAAAAGACCCAGGCAATTAGATGCACCAGTGCTACCAGGGATGACTAGTGTTATTGAGGATACTGGCTAGCTTCTCTAATGGGGGTATTTAGGGCAATTATGATAAAGATGTCAGGGCGACCTCCCTGCAACTGCAGCGTTTACAAGAGATGCCTCTAAGTCCAAGATCACAGAGCAGAAATAAGGAGTGACTAAAGATGCGTCCAGTCCCGTGTGGAAGTCTTGCCACCAGCAGAACTGCACTTAAGACTTGTCTCATGTGGAAAATACTGTCTAGAGGTGCTAAATGGGATAATCTGCCCTCAGAGCTGAGATTTTTTTTGGTATCTATTATGACAGTCTCAAGAAAATACACACTCTGGTGCTCAATTAAGAAGTAAAGCCTGGATGATTCGTTTCCATTTAGCCTTGTACAAATTCAGCACAACTGGCCCAGGGAGAGCTCAGACTACTGTTACTGTTTAATGGACAGCTGACCATCTGTAAGGTAGCAGGGCCCCACAAAGGCGTCTTTCATGCAGCTACTAGTTGTATCCCAATTGTTTCCATACACACGTTTATTTAAATCCTCACCGTTCCACCACCTCACATCAAAGTTACAGCTCAGGGACAGAACCGCGAGCTACCGGTCGCCGGACACACCTACAGTACAGCCAGCCAGGCCCAGCGCAATGTTAGCATATGCCATCCACATGCCTGGCATGACTCTAAACACACACTGACTAATGTTTGAAGTAGGTTCAAAGGAGCAAAAGCAGAGGAAAAGTGCAACGTGGAAGCAGCGTGTATCCTCTTTCCTCCTTAAAAACAGCTGGCCGTGTTCTTACACAGCACTGAGTACATTTCCATGATTGTCTTTATACCGAGACCACAGATAATGCGCCATGATTTCCCTCTCTCTGTAATAATCTCGCTGGATAGATATTAGACAGTCGGGAGACAGAAATCCCACTAACCAGATGAAGGAAAGCTCTTCACTGTAGCACATTCCCAAAGTGTTTCTCTCTGTTGTAGTTCATGGAACGGAGCCATACACTAGTCAGGAGAGACTGAAGAGATGAAATATGAAGTTTAATGTCATAAAACCCTTGCGCTGAGCCTCTCATTATAGCACTGTAATGAAGCGGTGCTAGAGAAGATAAACGTCGTGTTTTTTAGCCACGCGAGTTGTTGTGTTGCTCTGCTGGCCTCTAACCTCTCATCGAGCAGAGTTCTCAGGTCACAACTTCAATCTGTTCAATGTTTCGGTAATGAAATAAATAAAGATGGTAAAAAGGAAACAAACACTTTCAGTCTGAAAGAATAAACAATTATTCACTTATTACTCATTTTATAAGGCAGCTTAAGTGAAATAATATATTCACTATTTGCTCTCACCCTTTCTATTAAATGTTGCCAAACTGCTCTCACATAAGCAAATATGCATCAGGGTCTCTGTGAAATACTAACAAATCAATCAGGCCAGATTTGCCCTTCTGGAGCAGAGAGCCCCCTTCCTACCCAGCCATCAGTCATACCCCACCTTGTTGTGCTCTTGCCTATTTTCACACCATCTCTTTCAGTTCACATCTAACACAATGACTTATTATGTTTTCCAACTTGATTCCCCTTGATGCTTGTTCTCTTGCTGCCTTTGAGTTACTGTGCCGTCTGCCGGTTTTCCCGTCAGGGTAGCAGAAGAATTAGGTCCAAATGTTTGGCAGGGTGTTAAAGGCAAGTAGGAGGAACCTGGTGAGAAAAGAAACCGTTTTGAATTGAATAGTATTGTGGTCATTTAACTTTTACATAAAATATTTTCATAATAAGAAGAATGTGGATATGAGACATCTGTGATATTGGCATAGTTATCACAATTACAATCACTCTATTGTTTTCTATTGGCAAGGTCAAGTTTTCTACACATCTTTCTGTACAAGGTACAAATGCTTTGTTTCCATGATGAATTGCCACTTGTGCAAATAAATTTATAATGCTCGTTCTGTGTGGAGGTGCGCTGTCTTCATGGGGGTAAGACTTCACCCCAGTGTATTAAAAATAAAGTCAAAGCTTTTCCCAAAAGGTTGCAACACATGCTTGTACAGTATAAGGTCACCTTTAAGGCTGCTGTGCTGCATCATGCACTCGCTAAGAAGCACAGTTAAACATCAGCGAAGCACCGACTAGCAGCTTCACAGCTTGAGTGATTGCACAAGTGTTTGTTTCTATCATTTGCCACAGATTGTTGTTGATTGCTGAGGTGAGTTCGCGAGTAGCTCCTTCGCATTTTGTCACAGGTGTAGCGAGAGAGATGAGTTTAGAGAATTTGTCCTACCATAATAAGACCAAATTGTGAGCAAATCATCCTAAAAATTACTGAAAAGGTTCATCAAAGCCTTGCAGACAGCCATTTTGTCTAAAGCAAAGTATAACGTTACAAATTACAGCCGTCTGAGTCATTTAGTTCCATTAGAGAGCAGTGTTTCTCTTAACGCAAACTGATAATCAAGCGCTCTGCATCAGCCGGCATGACCTGCTGTGTGTACACAAACCTGGGTTGCAGTGATGGATGGCTGGCTTGACGGAGTGTTGTTCTGCGTTGCGGTGGAAGAAAGCTCCCAGTGTGACTCCCATCCACCATCACCTCGAAACAACACATGTATCATTGTCTGCGGACGCTGAGGATGTATGACAAAGGAATGAGTTGAGTGTAGGTGTAATGAAAGGGCAAAAACGTGTTTGTGTGTGTGTAAAATTGCATAATCTGCAGCACACTTGTCTGATTACATCAGAGGCACAACAGGAGTGAAGAACAGTCACCTTTGGGACACACTTCTGCAGTTTTCTACGCCATCTGTAGTCAACAAATAGATAGAAAAAGCAGAGAAAGAGACAGAGAACAAGACCCCAAAAATCTGTCCAGGAAAGACCCTAAAGGGTTGGGGTACTAAAAAAAAAAGAAACAGGATAATGTAAAGGTCGTTTAAAGAGCGCCAGGCGGTGCGGCTCAGGAGGGGGGCTGTGGAACAAGTGCAGGGGGAGCGGCTTAGGTTGCGCCGCTGTGAGATGGGCACATCCACGCTCTCCCTGGCGCTCTTCATCAATCTCTCTCATCCACTGAGATCCTGCTCTGACCCACATAGCAGCCAGAGGGAGGGTGTTGCTTTTCTTTCATTATTGATACCACTGCATCACACAACCTGCACTCACCTGAACCAAGACGGCAGAGAAGCCAAAAGGTCAGGAAGATGTTTAGCCTCTAATTCGGTAAAAGTACAGTAGGAGGTGGAAAGAACGTGCTTTATGGTTTTATTGCATGAACGATTTACATGGGAACAGATGGAGGATAAATTTGAACTTTGCTGAAGATATTGTTTCTTCTTTAGAAAACGAAAGCAAACTGCTTGAAGTGCACCGACTGCGTTTTCATTATGACATTTAAAAAGTTCATGTAAAACTTTCCTAATGCACTTTTATTGTATCTCAGTATTGAATGTTTCGTTCATAGAACTGACGACTTTAGTAGATTTTTTTTTTCTGGGAAGAGACACAAACGGGTCAATTGCGTTTCTGCTGGATCCCCATATACAGATGTCTCCTGGATCACAGTGGGTACAAGGCTGGAACAGCGAGTGAGGAGGACGAGGGGCTGCTCCGTACCTCACACCCTTGGCAGTGCTCTCTTTGAGGGCCTGTGAGAATTTTGATAATGTGGGTGTAAAGACGCAAACAAACCCTGCAGCATTTTGGAGATGTTGGGTGAACAGTGGCTGATCCGAGGTTTAGCAGCTAAAGCTCGACTGCATGGGCCAGCGGAGGAAGATGAAACTCCCCCTCTACACATGCAGAACATCCCTGTCACAATGCTGTTAAAACTGTAATTATAAAGGAACGCACACAGCAAACCCAGGCCTGATGAGCACACAAAACACATTTACTGGTTTAGTGCAACATTGTCTAAACAAAGAATGGAAACATCACCTCCAAAGCTCGCTAATCTTTGATTTTGACACTGAATAGGGAGAAGAGAAGAAGCTTTAGTGGCGAAACAATAGTAGATTTGTTTTCTGTATATGCTTCAAATTAGGCCAAGGTTTGGGGAAGGATAAACAGAAGTTTAAGACAGTCTAAGTCTTTACCATAGCGGAGAATGATTCCCATTTGAATACGTAACTATTGTTCCGCAGAGCACTGGCATGGAGCATCTCTGCGGGATGAGAAGGCTGCTAATCTTATCGTACTAGAACTATCATGTCTTTGCTGAGGGCAGCTTCAGTCGGTTCAGGAGAGGGGGTGCCGGGCTTTGTTCCTGCGTCTTAACACTGGCATCACCGAAACGCGCTCCTCATTCCATGTCCGAATACTTTATCTGAAGTGAAGCAGCCGTGGAAACATTAGCATACTTGCTGTGAGTCACAATCGGATACCTTTGGAAGCGCTAAAACCACTATCGCAACTTAACAGCAGTATAATTGTCCCACGTTAAATAAAAACGACTGCGTCAGTCTGGGCTCTGAGCTGTGTTTGCTACGGCGGGGGGCTGATGCTGGATGCATGCGGGTTGACTAACAGGAAGTGGGGACAGCTGTATAAAAGTTAGGTGCTAGTTTGTGGTTGTGACAAATAACTGTGACATATCTGACTAGCATGAGCATAAAATGGCTGCTGTTTGACTATAAGTGTAATAACAGCAGCATTTGTAGGCATTAAATGTGAAGAAGCAAACCCTCGTGAAATGAGATGCAAGAAGATTTTGATTCGGAGCAAAAACAACCGCAGCGCATCAAGAAAATAACACCTGACTTGCTTGCGCGTTTGCTTAACGCATGGCAGTCAGACCAAAGAACATAAATTGAATTTCTTTTCAGTGTGATTCAGCTCAGTGAGAGGAATCTTGCCACCAGCCATGTGACTCATGCTGCATGTCAATAACAGTTCCTGCGCAGGCTGGGGACACTGTGGTTTGTTACCTTGCCTGTCTGTGACTGCGCCGTTATGTGGCAAAAGTTAAGCGCACAATTTGTGGGAATTCACCCAAAGTCTCTGTGCAACGAGATGCACAATTCGTAACGACTCGGGTAACTTTTGTTTCAGTAATCCACAAAAACAAGCAGCTTTTAATCCTCTGCAGTACCACCTCCAAACAAGCGCTTTGTGTTATGTTGTTATCTAAGCTCTGGGTTTACAAGCGAACTTCACAAGGTTGTCTCGAGTCTATTAGACTGTGAACAGGAAGGGCAAGCGCTAAAGTGTTTGAGGGTCGAGTGTCTTGACAGATGAAAATGAAGTAATTGCAAACCGAGGGCAGGTTCTGAAACAGCCAGTGAATTAAAGGATATTGTTATGACAAACAAACAAAGCATGGTCTGTATCTAAACAGCAGCACGTGTGGAGTTCAACCAGGAAGCTGTGCCCCACTGATACAACATATGCATGAACCCTAAACCCTTGTGTGCTTTCTTAATATCTGGATTTGTATTTTGATTATCTGGAGCTGTTTTAAGTGGGTAAAGTAAAATATATCATATATGATTGTAAAAAAGACAACACCCTAGCAAGCAATACTGATCTATAGAGCATTTACCCTTAAATTATTTATTAAATATGCGTTGTGGCAGCTTTTTTTCTAGATTTATGTGAGTGCAGGTCAGTTGAGACCATTCTTGAAAAAGAACATTTGCAAGCCTTGGTGTAGTTGCTCTCTTTTCTTGGTAGCATCACAGTGGAGACTGATTAGTAGAATGATTCGAAGTGTTTGAATAGACTTTGGCAAGAGCGAGAAATGTTAAGTGCTCCACCTCTCTTCATCCACCGCCACACACTTCCTTGAATGTCTACACACACAGATGTCAGAGAGGTCTGACTGACTCCACTCTTGTCACCGGGTGCCTGCTGTGAAAACAGCACCCTCACCCCCCTCACCCCTCCCTCTTCTCTGGACGCCGGCCTGACATACCAGACCTTGTTCGTTAGTGCATATTTTTACCCACCGTTACTAAATTAGGAAGCCAGAGGGAGCAAATGGAGTGTGGCTGCCAAGGTAGAAGAAGAAGGGTCTGATCAGGCCTGGGTTTGCTGAGGGCCCATGCCAACCCTACCAGCTTCATTAAGATCCACTTGGGTTTCAGAAATAGAAGCTCAACAGGGACCGAGGCCAAACAGAGCCCTGAACGTCCAGCCAAAAACTCACGGGACAAACAAACAAATAAACTGGTTGACTCATAATCTGCCAGAATAAACAGGCAGCAGCCATCCCAAGGAGCCCTGAGAAGATATCTTAGGCTTTACTGCACACAAAATGTAGCCGGCCACAAGATTAAAAGCGGTGACGGTTTACCTAGAGCCAGTCCACAGAATGAATTAACCTGGGAGGCTGTCTTCAGAGAGCAATTTCTCAAAGCAGTCGCAGAGATGTTACTTCTACTTTATTTGGCACTGCTGAGAGAACGGATATTTTCACAAGGAAATGTACATTTCCTCACCTCACTATTGGCTTTCATGTCTATAAACATTAAAAAAAAATCATGTGGAACACAAATATACGTTATGTATATCTGTATTTCCTAAACGTTGCTTTCTCCATTACCATCAGCACTTGGGTCTTACAACTGCTGTTACACACGGTAGAAGGCTGAACATCAGACAGAACTAAAATGTGAACTACTGTACTTGTCCTATAAGAACCAAATATAGTAGAATTGTTTTACAGCAGACAATGTCTATGTACAATTGTTTTTATTTTTTGCAGGAAAACTCTTCAATGTGCACTTTTACACATAAAAACTGGAAATTACAAAACCGCACAGAAACACATTTCACATTCATTATTTACCGTCTCGTGAGGCTGACGTCTCTCAACCTGTGACTTCAGCCCATTTAACTTGCACCCATTAAAACTAATGAGCTAATAGTTACTGACAACAAGTGACTTTTAAACAAGTATGTAGTGGCTGGCACTGCTGCTCTGAGTCTGTGTGGAGGTTTCTCAGTTTGAAGTCGTGCATTCAGGTTGATCGTTGACTCTGACAGTGTTTGTAAGTGTGAGAGGTTGTGCGTCTCCATGTGTCGAGCCTGTGATGTGGCCTGGACTCAGTACTGTCTGTGGTCTGCTGGCGATGAGAAAACGACGTAAATGCACTGTTGCGTGACTTTTAATCTAGTTTAAATGGTTAAACTCAATAAAAGCAGCTTTGTTCTCACACACAGGCATTAGAAGCAGTAGACGAGCACAGCCATGAAACCTGCTGCGTGGCCGGGACAACAGCTCATCTGTTACTATACTGACATCACGTGGAGACATTACAGTTCTACACCCAAGATCTATGTGCGATTAAAGCCTCAATATAAAGACGAGAACAAACCCTTCACTTCATTCTGTCAAAGTAATGGTGATTTGTGACGTTGGCGCCACTACTGGTTTAATCACCTTCATTAACAAACGAGTAAAATCGTTGACAAATGCCAGACACCGAGTGGTCCTTGAACGCACCCCAACTTCCTCAGGTGTGTGCCTGTGTGGCCAACGTCTTCCTGCACGTGCCGTAGCTCGTGCCCTGAACGAGAGCGGACAATAGAGTTCGGCTACGCTCGCTCCCGTCAGTGACGCCACATTTGGCCCTGTAAGGCAGCCGTAGACGGTCGCTACGCTACGTTACCCGTAACCACGGCAACGGGCGTAGCGTCGTAGAGCCACCGCGTGCGGCTCCGAGAACGTTACGCCATGAACGTGGACCAGCCACACACACACCGGATCGTCCTGCGTTTCATCGTGTGTTTGTAAACATGGATGAAGCTCAATCTGCCTCAAAAACACATTTCAGTTCCCTGGATTCGCCAACTGAGTGAGTGATGTGACTTCTTCTAACTTCTCAACGTACGTCACAGTATAATGAAGGACAACAGCAGGGATATCCCTGATGTCAAACAAACCTTTGTAGCACTAGTCACCATATGCACATGCTAGTACCTTAGATTATCATGTTAACTAGGGAGCTGCATTTAAATGAAGGCAGGTGTGTTGCTTATTATTTACAATAATAATAATAATAATAATAATATGCCCAACATACCTGAATGAAGTCATTAACTGGCGCATATTCATTCCTTTACTAGTAAGATCAGTAAGATTTAAGTGGTTAACCAGTGAGGTTTTTGTTACTAGTTAACTAGCCAATAAAAATAAACCACTAGTTAACTAGTACTTTTCCCCCTTTACTGTGCAATTTTTAAAAATTTGAACATGTAGTCTGATGTCAGTGAAAAGGCTTCCATATGCAGCCAGACTAATGGCTACTGCATGTTATTTTGAAAAGCCTTAACTTTGTACTAAATGAGTTCAAAATGTTTTAAAGCAAATGTAACATTAAGGTTATATGACTGTTTGTACTAACATATATTAACACATTATTATTAGCTATATCCACTTTTAAATGGGTTCTGTTCTCCACACAGTAGATTGCATAGTTTAATTAAAGCTAATCTGTCATGCAGATGCCCTGGACGCATGGAAAGCGCAAGCAGAGAAGTGGATGCATGTCTTTCCTATGGTTCCGATGTGTTGAGGGCCTCACAAACACATTATACTAAGAAGGAATTTATAATGATCCCACCAGAAGAGAAGCTCAGACACTTTGAAAAGCGAGCAGAGATGCATGAAGGAAACCAGCAGGTGGGTACAGTAATATTGGAACTACATTTACATGCATGCTAGTACCTTGGTTTTGAGTATTGGCTTTGATTTAGTAATTTAAGTATTGTTAACGCTGGATGTACAGTACAAGAAACTAACAGTCATTTGTGATTTCTGCTCAGCTTGATGCTTGCATCCAGGACCTGGTGCGTTGTGTGGCTCTGACGCAACTGATCTATGGGAAGCAACACCTGAAACTAGCCCAGGCCCACGGCAGACTGGCCAAAGCATATTTACATTTAAAGGGTAAAAATCCAGTAAAGCTTTAAATCTTAACTATCCTGTATGAAACTGGGTTCACACAAATCACAGGACACGGTCTCCGCTAGTGCACCTCCCGACTGCTGTGACAAAAGCCTCATATATTAAAATCATCATGTGTCTATGTTCTGTTAGCTGATGGAAATTTTGTTATCTGGGATATTATTAAGCCGATGATGTTATGACAGTGTTCGGTCTGCGTTGCTCCTTTGTTTCTACAGGCTGGGGACTGCAGGCCCAGGAGCATTCAGCTCTGGCCAGAGGGGTTCTGCCCTTCTACTCCATAGCCTCCTGCACAGCTGAAGAGCTTGAGGTTCTCCTGAACATACACCTGACATCAGGAGGTGCTGCACTGCTTACAGACACATATCCTTGCTACGACACATTTGACAGTAATGATGAACAGAACTATGAAGTGAAATGACAAACTGAAAGAAATCCTTGACTCTTTAACGCTTGAGGAGGCAGAATCCTCTTTTCTGGAGGCAGAGCAGATTCTTGTGGCACTGCATCAACACGGTGGCATCAACGACGAGGGGAAGATAAAAACTGAGCTGAAAATCTCAGCCGGCCTTTGCAGGTTCAGTTGTGAAAAATACACAACTTTTAATCAGCAATGCACACACCAGACAGTATGTAGTCAAAATGAAGTGCAGTATTTACATACTGTATGTAATGTCAGCCACAAAATGAATAAATGAACCACTTACCGTTGAAAGCTAACAGGCCACATCTTTCCAGTGAGGACAGAGTCAAGCTCAGACAAGTTATAAAAGTATGACCTTAAATCTAAGTTTTGACCACAAGATGGCGATATATTCCTCTAAATTTACCCTCATACAACGTTTTGTTTCTAACATTATGTTTTTTGTTGTTATAATATGTGGTTGTGACTTCACATACTGTATTAGGATCCTGCCAGCGTCAAGTCCATTTACTTGCCAGTGGGTGTTCTGTTCTGGTGGCACACACTGCAGGGTGGGGTTTCTTCATGTCCACGGCTGCAGCGCTGCTCAAGCTGAGGAACAGACAACATGGAAAGAACATTCAGATTAAAGAAAAAGTGGATCATGATGGTGACATCAGGGATTTCTAGGGAACTTTTTGGGGGAACTGCATGTCATTACAAACATCCACTAGTTTCTTTGCCCAGTTTCGTTTGCATGCTTTAACTCACTAAGTAGTAAATTCTGTCCCTTGATAAAAGGCTGGTAGAGTTTACACGTGTGTAGGTTTAAGTGTCGTATGAGTTCATTCACCTCCTAACCAGTACGTTTGTGGCGTTGCAATCCCATTAGAAATCAAAATCCATACTTGTCCCCTTCTTTCAAAGAGGTACTTTTGTTTTATAACATTATAAAAATCCATCTGGGGTGAGCTGCACTCCTGCAGGATTTACTGTAAACAGGCCTTATCAAATGCTGTGAGCTACACTCGAAGGAATTTGTAAGTGATGCCATCTTGGTCTGTTTCAGGGGCCGGTTTGTTTATATGATGTGCGTAATTGAAAAAATGTGCAGACTCTAATCTCTTTTTGTTAGGTGATGACTAAGATTCTGGCATGGCTCTAAAGCGCTGTCATTCTGCTCTGTTTTGTTGGAGGGGAATGTTCCCACCAAATCCTGTAACAATAAAAGTAAGCTCAGCTCTTATAGGAGTGGTCCAAACATTCTGCACAGTTCAAGGTGGAGCGTGCACTTCTGATCGGACAAGCTGACTATTTCAAGGAAGGGCATTTATGCCACTATTATTAATTTTATATTCTATAATATACGCTTATATCCTACGCTATTTTTACAAATTTTATTTAGTTAAACATTTTAGGCTTGTATTTTAAAAGGTTTCTCTCGTTAGATAATAGGTCAAACAAATTCATACTCACACATATACATAATGAATTCTCACTGGGTTTGTGCTGTTTATCTATCTATAAATCATGCATTTAGTGGATTCACAGTCTTTCTACATTGTAAATATGCTGCATTTAGAAGCCAACTACTGTTTTTATGGTCAGGAGCCACAGACTCCTAGTTTTTGGACATTGTCTCTGATTGGATGCTTGAGGGAAGCTCGGCAGGGATTATGTGGTAGTAAACAATGATATTTGCGTGTTTGCAGTGTACCTGAGACACACATTAAAACCCTCAGTCAGAAAAGCTTTTTACAGAGCCAACAGATTTCTGCTGGAGCAGGTTGATGCGTTTTCCTCTGTTTTTTTGTCTTGGCCGTACTGGATCACTTTCCAAGTGACAGCCCAGACCGAACTTACGTCAGCCATGTTCTGGAAAGGTTTACAAAAGAGGGCTGTGTGGCTTGCTTGGCAACACACATACATATCCTTCATTATTTTTAATTCCCTGCCCTGTGGACTCTTGGTGGATTTTAGTGGGATGTGGCATTTAAGTGTTCTGCCAAAAGTGTGTAAGGATGCAGTATGAATGAGAGGAAAAAGGGGCTTTGTCTCTGTGTCTTCATGTAGACACACTAGCCGGACCCAAGCCATTCTGGAATGTACAGTAATGCGTGCTGCTGCCCTAAAAGACTGGAAGTGCTTGTCCTTTGTGGGTGGAGCTACTGTCCAGAGATGTTGGATAAACTTGTTGTGGGAAGAGTGGAATAAATGCTTTAAGTGCTGTAACCTGTGTTACCATCATTCCACCACTATGCCATAAATGCCCAAAGTCATGTGGTGCAGGGACTTACTTGTGATACAATGCCTGTACAACTGTACAAGCAATACAACGGATAGTCATTCAGAATGTCTCTATATCTGTACAGGGGGGACACTAAACAACTATCCTTTACCTTATGTGGAAGTTCTTTCTTCAAGTCAAAACGCTCCACTACTCATCCAAGCAGTAGTGGAACACGGAGCAGTCTCAGTCTGAGGAGTTGGCTTGAGACCACAATTTATCCTCCAGCTTGCGTTCTCTTCACACCTGTAATGAATAGACTCATTAGGAGAGTGCGTCACCTACAGGTGTGAAGTCAAACCAGTCTTTAGGATGAATTAATCACAAATGACCTTCCAGCCAACCTCACCTGGATGACTGAGAAGCTTCACACCCTTCACCGACGAGCTGAAATAAAATTAGAGCACATTAACTGTATATCACTTGCCTGGTGGCTCCAGTGTCCTTGTGGTGGTTAATCTCTTCACTCTTCTGTAGTAACCCCAGCAATTTTATACAGAAAGACACAGAGTGTGTGTTTTAAAACTCCAGAAGCTGAAGTAATTACGCTTCCCCTATTAAACTTACGCTGCCCCATACGTGAACTACAGCTACCAGCTTGAAACCGGCACCATTTTGCAGGACCAGGGTTTGGCTAGACACCAAGCACTTCATTTGTTGAGCACAAATTAGTCTTTACATAAGCTGAGATAACAGACTGAAATTCAAAGATCCAAATATTTGTTTCCAAACTATACTACTGCTTATTTGCATGGTCCTTCTGCTCCATAGAGTCTACAGGAGCCAGAACAGGCCAGACAAGGCCTTAAATCAGTGTGAGAGGTCACTGCAGCTTCTGAAGGGCTGTGCAAAGCCAGAGAAGACCTGCTCCGTGTACAGGGACATGGCCGCCATTGAAAAGGACAACGGTCAACTGGACCGAGCGATAGAGCATCTCTCCAAGGCAGGTGGCCTTACACTTAGACGTCTTGTATGTCTTTTAAGCACAACTTATAGAAAGCGGTGGGCCTCCAACAACAGTGCCAACTTGTGTTGTTAGGTAGTTTTGCTGTGCCTCTTATTTGGTGACATGCGATCTGTCTTGTTTCATGTGGGTGTTCCTGCTAGGCTCATGCCATTGCTATGAGTCACATCCCAGAGCAGCTAGAGGGGGCTCAGATCTCCCATAGCCTGGCCCTCATCGTCTCTGCTGCAGCAGAGCATAGTGGTGAGTGTTTTCACATAGCCATAGGCATAACGAGCCTCTAAGATGATGTGATGGAAACCAGACATATAATAGCCTTATTGAAGCCATGGCAAGTTCAGCAGTGCACATGTGATGTCAACATACTGTATGTAAACCTACCAGTGCAGAAATAGTTGATATGTTCATCTTGTAGTTGCTCTGTGTCTGTTTTCAGTACGAGCACTTCTTTCAACTGCTGTAATCACTGTGCATCGTGTGTCTTTTCTTTCCTGAAGGTGCCGTAGACTCTGCAGCTCAGTACTTTGAGCAGAGTTTAAGCGCATACGAGGCGTCTGTAGGACGCCGGGATCCAGCCTTTCTCGTTGCCGAGGATGATTTCTGCCGTTTTCTTCTCCTTAATGGACAACAAGAGGTTACAATCACACGCACACGCATCTCTATGATAAGTCAGACAACTAAGATTTCCATCAGAGTTATCAATAGACATCTCATATTTTTGCTTGTGCAACATTGAGATCCACAGCCGACATTTATTATCCACACAAGTTTTCTCCAGAGCGACCTCCATGGCAACACTCCCTCAGTATTTATAGTTGTCAGGGTTGATTCCGCCTGCTGAACAGGCTGTGGACCTTTTAAGTTATTGTACAAGATGATTTACTTACTTTCATTGTGTAATGCAGAGGTGTGTGGAGATCCAACAGGCCTCTCTTGCTTTGAAGCGATCTACCTTTGGTGACCTGAGCCCTGAAGTATCAGACGCCCTTCAGCTTATAGGAAGTGTGGAGATGACCAAAGGCAGGTTGAGGCAGGCCTACAAGGCTATGACAAAGGTACTCACAGCCTACAGCAGACACGCAGCACGTTTAAGGTCACCTCAGTGAACAGTGAACAGACCGGGAATCTCTAAATGTAACATTAGCATAATCCTTGTTAAACTCGTAGAGGCTGTAATAAAAGGCCAGAGGTTAGCAGGTGTGGCCACCTACACCAGCGAGAGGGATGGAGCGTTGTTCAGGTTACACACAGAGAGTCCCGGTCATTTTAAGAGGAGCTATTTTGGCCGCCTCTCTAAAGCTCAGCGCTATCAGAGGTCGCATGTTAATCTTGGAAGGGTGCCGTGTGCAGAACCACCCTCCCTGGAATAAAATATCACAGAGTGACTTTGTGCACAGCAGTTTGCTGTCACTTAAAGCGACACTGACTGTGTTTATTGTAGAATGACAATAAGTCCTTTAGTCAGCTCACCTGCACTGACAGCAGCCTATTATCTAATATCATATTCGACAGCGCGTATTGTTTTACTTGATTCTTGTGCATATTTACCACCCAGTGAGCTCAGTCCCCCGTGTTTCAAATACACCACATCCCTAGGAGAGGGGGATTTCTTCATGCTAGTAATAACATGTCTGTGAGGAGCTTAAAGCCTGGTTGCTATGTTGCCTTGTTGTGGTACGTAAGTGCAGAGGGGTCCAGGGAACATCAGGGCAACTAGTAACCTTTCTGAAGCTCCCTGACAGAGATCAGATACTGTACTGGACCGGTTTTATTGCTGCTGTCAACATCCCACCACTCAACTGAGCCGCGTTTGTTTTTCCAAAGGAAAGCAGGTCCAAACAGTACAGGCAACACACAAAAATCTGCTAAAAAAGCATGGAGAACAATGCTTGACACACACTTCACATTTCCCCCTTCCCCTCTATTGCTGCAGAAAAAAGAGCTCTTCCATTACATCAACCTTAGCAACAATGAAAACATCCACAAGGCCAGATGGAGTCAGTCCAGATTACCAAGCCTTTTGAAGAGGGGGACTTTTTTCTCCCTCTGTGCCTGCTTTCTCTAACATCTTGTTATTTATAATCATGGAAATGACAGGCAGATTTTATTCAGCGCATATATGCAATTGCTTCAGAGGTGTGGTCTGAGTTTTGTTAATTTTGAGACAATGTTCTAATGTCACGTATCCAAACAGCCATTCCTCATTCTATTAATTTGATTAGATCAAGATTCCTTGTATAAATCCTAACATGTTGACTCGACGCGCCCGAGTGGTCAGCACAGGTGTTATCTAAACCTTGGACTGCAATAGTGGTTATTTTTGGATGTTTAGTGCATTCACATGTTGCTAGGAAGCATTTATTCCTGACTACTTGTTGCATCTATCATCTTGCAGTGGACCCTGACTAGGTTGTCATTTCTATTATTTGTACTTATAGTGTTTGGAGATCCAGAGTTTGTTGTATGGCCATCAGCACAAAAAGACAAAAGCTACACAAAAGGCTGTGGAGATGCTGGCCCGGTAAATACGCACAACATTCAATTGCTGGGGACAAACAGTTGCTGAAAACGTTCACATTGTGAATCAAAGTCCTGTAAACCTTACAGGGCACCAGAGGTGGCTGAGGGTCCACAGAAGCAAGGTAGAAGAACCAAGTGGCAATGACTGGAACTGCATGACTAATTTGTCATTTCATTGTATTTATTGTCTGTCAGATTATACTACTACTAAATTGCAGCATATTACTTTCGATTGCTTTAGTTTAGTGTTAAAGAAAAAGTCATGCTCAGCAGAATTAGTCTCAGTAGATTTTAATTATTTTAGGATACAAATTTCTGGGTAAGGGCAGTAACCAAAGCCAACCAATGTGATAATGTGTTAATAAAAAACAATGTTGCTGGACCATTCCTGTTGATGTTTAATGTCATCTTAATATATGGATAGATTTTACTGATGTTGATGTAGTATCCGATGAAGTATCCGCATTAAACTGTGTGCATACATTGAGAATTTATCAAGCCAAATGTTTGTGCAATACTTGTGTTTAGGTTCCAACATTTTGTGGATGAGAACATGTATTGAAAGCTGCTCTACCTGGGTATTTGATGCAGCAACTCTTGAAACTGTAATAACACGGCGTTCACATGAAACTTTGCATTTCTGCACATTCAAACATGCATAAACTCCAGAAGGAGATACTGCTCAGTAGTCGGTTATACAGCCACCCAGGTTCAAACCACAGCACAGCTACTACACAACAACACAAGCCCTAGTGAACACTCACTGCCACTAAGCTCACGATCCAAAATTAGTCTCAGTCATGAACACACTGCTGGCAGAGCAAAGCAAAACCCTAATGTTGTCAAGCAAAGTCAATCAGACAAGACCTACATCAAAACCTTTTCAAATGTTATTTCGCTGCCTCTTTTCTCTTCCTCTCATCTTACTGTGCACTGTCTGTTTCAGCAAAAGTTATTTTTAACCACTGTCTCACTTGCACTACACCTTAGTCTGCTTATAGCAGGTAAAAGTACCTTCTTCTTCCGCTCCTCTGATACTGTCCTTGTGTACACTGTCCACTACTTTGTTCCAGGGTGTGTTTTATGCCTCACAACTCCAACAGTCAGATGTTGATCTGCATAAAAGTTCCCAAGGTGACAGTGAGAAGGTTGGGTTGATGTTGGGATGTAACCTGCAGAATGGGCTGTTTAAACTCTGTAGCAAAGGTTAATACAAAAATAGAAACATCTCAGGAGAGTAAACAAGATAATCTGCAAGCGGTTAAAAAGGTGAACGCATATGAACCTAACACGTCACCAATATGTAAGTTCTGTAAATTAATCCAGCACTAGCCACAACCAAACACGTGGTTCTTCCCACCTCTGCCCCACACCTTCTTTGTTACGCTCTGTCCTGCTCATCATCTACATCTGCGCTGCGTTTGCTGATAATATTAGAAAAAAGTTATCTACTGGTATTTTAAGCGGCCCATCGAACAGGAGGGCTGCTGCCATGGAAACCAAAAGCTGTGCAGTAGTCTGATCATTTTAACTGAACAACTCGGTTTTGGTGTACAGGGTTTTGGTGTACAGGGTTTTAGGCGGCGAGTCTACGTAGGTACATGCCAAAATCAAGTAGACATATAGTGTTGTAAAGCAAAAGTTACACCTTGTGAACGCTAATACTACGTCTGGTGCAGAGCTGCATCAAAACATCCTCTGTATGTGCACTTTAGCAAGTGATGTATTGGCAAGTACAACAGTTGTTAACATTCACATTTACTGTATAGTACTAATAATTTCTGATTATTCATCTTTGGGGCTTTCAAGATAAACCATTGCAACTCTTTTTTCTTGAGAATTCTTCTCTGGGATCTCCAGGATTTGAGATGGCAGCTCTTGCTCTGCAGGTGTTGCCTCAGCGTGGCTGCCCTGAACGCCCATCTGGAAGGTGAAAGACTTCTCCGCTGGCCCTGCTGTGATATGTTTCTCTGTGACTTCAGAGACTCGCTCCCCTGGCTGCATGAAACCTTCCAGCTCTGCCCCATGCACAGCGCTCTCTTCCGTGGAGACTTTAAAGCTGTAGCTTCCTCCCGCCCCGCCCTGGAAGACTTCCTCGAACCCTAGGTTAGATGATCTGAGAGCTGACATAATCTGCTCTTCAGACAGATCATCCCCTGCCTCCAACAGCCCTGAGTCCTCCAGGGTTTGAGACACATTCAGTTCTGCGACTATGGTCGTGGTACCATTGTCACTTGACTGCTGCATCTTTTTCACATTGATGGCCACATTCTGTGGATTTTCACTGCTCACTTTGGTGAAAAAGGCCAACTCCTCCCTCAGTGGACCTGACACTGAGCCTTGGATCTTCTCTAGAGCTCCCTTCAGCTGCTCTTTGGGCTCCAATGAGTCCTCTCTCAGGAACTCTAGCACTGACTCCTGTACTATAGGGGAAACACGGACCTCTTCTTCAATGATGCACTCTGGGAAACTCTCTTTGACCAACGAGTGATCTCCTGCCAAGAATTTGTACTCATCACCGTCCTCCACAGTCAGTCTTTTTGGTAGAAGGCCTTCGTCTTGATAATACCTCTCATCTGACAGGTCATCCACGATGCCATAGTGGCCATATGATGTAATGCCACTGCCGTCCTCAGGTTCAGAAAGATGATCATCAGGTGTGGAGACAAAATACTCATGAGGTTCATGAGAAAAACACAAAGATTCACTTTCCCTAGAGACGTGTCCAACATGAACAGACCCAGCCTGGGAATGTTCTGTGTCTCTGATGGAAGCTTTCATAGCATTATCATCACTCCGTTGAACGAAAGCATCATGTGGGGCATTTTCTAGCTCTTCGATCTGGAAATATGTCGAGGACGGCTCATAGGAGCTAGATCTGAACTCCTGTTCAACGTCAACATCCTCATCACTGTGAGACTCCACTGGTTCCTCAATGATTTCCACATTAACAGACTTGTGTTGCAGGTCGTCTACTCCCTGCAAGCTGCTTAGCAGATTCTTGATCATACTACCTGCAGCTGTGTCCTTGACATCCTCCAGGGTCACCTTCCTCACACCTTGACTCAGTAGCTGGTCCAGGGTGGACTCCTCAGACACATCCAGCTCTTCTTCCACCTTAGACTCCAGCACAATTTGTGTCTTGGTTGTCCCGTCCTCTAGCTCCGTCTTCTCTATGTTATATCTGATCTTTGAGTCTCCTGATGAACATACGTGAGCGTCCAAACCTGCTGGCTTCATCACTTTCTCAATGATCTCCTCTACAGACACTGAATCTAGAACCTTTTGCTCAGCTGGACCCATCATGGAATCTGTTCTCCTATTATCATGAACTTTCTCTTTTTCATCTGACACTTTCTTTTGGCCTTCCGTCTCTGTTTCCATGCTAGTGCTCATCGTCAGCGGTGACACCACTCTTACTGATTTAGTTTCAGTAGTGGAGGACGTGATGGGGCTGATTTTGTTCTCCACCACAGACACCTGTTTGATTTTCCCATGCTTCTCCTCTGTCGTTGTTGATTTCTGCACAGCACCTATTTGTTTTCCACTCTGACCTGTTTGGTTACCTTTGGCAGCGGTGGTGGCAGGGGCAGAAGCAGCAGCGCGAGATTTGGTGAATGATATCATGTCCCTTCTGGATGCAGGACTCTGATGCTGAGCTCTACCTGCGACTGAAATAGGAATGACCCTGGAGGGGCTTCTTGACCCAGAGGAAGGCACAGGGTACTTTTTCAGGCTTGCACTCGGTGGCGTATACTTAATATCCATATGCTGTCTGGTGGTCAAGGTGGAAGCTCTTGGTGTGTAGGATTGGGAAGGCATCTTGATTTCTGAGGAAAACAATTAGCACAGATCATTAATCAAACTGATTTACAGTATATACAATATGTGTGTGTGTTCTTCAGTCAATACACTACCTATGATTCTTTCTCTCTGATGTTGGTTCACCCTCCTATGAGCATCATGTGCATCCATCCTCTGACCCTCCAGGAGAGCCCTAAACAAACAGTCAGTACAGCAAATATGTCAGTTCACTTTGTCACTAAAAGTATTTTACCATCTATGCAAAAAGAAAACAATCAAAGATAATGAACATCATAAGATGGTGAACATCGTTCAGCTCTGCCATTTCAACCCTCTCAAACTAAACAGGCTCACAAGACGGTGTGAACCCAGAAGCTGGCCATATACGGTAGTAATCACCAAAAACATAACAGACCACTGCCAAGTAATAAAGACCCCTTCGTGATTTGTTCAGCTCACCTTTCCTCAGCCACGCTTACACAAACATACGAAAGCCGGCGAAAACCCTTCAGGAAAAGCAGCAACCTCTCAGGAGAGTGCCCTCCGAGAGAGTGACCTAAAAATAACAGCTACAAAGCAGGGCTGTCCACACGTCCCTACAAATCCTGAAGCAAAAGCTGAGTCCTGACGCATACATAAACACATGCCATCCCTACGTCTCTGAGCAAGGCTTCTGTGTGTTCCCAAAAGAATGGAAAACAAATCAAAGTAGCCACCGCACAATCTGTGCAGGGGATGGTCTTCTTAAGGAGTGATTGTACTCCTTAAAATACTGCATGTTTGTTTAGAGGCGTATAAATAACTCCCCTTTAAAATAGCCTTGTGGCCTCCTGTAGCCATGTGGGACATGAACGTGATGGAAGAAGCTTGGCAGACATTTAAAATAAACCACAGAGAAAGTATAAACATGTCTCATGAAGCTCTTCGTACAGCACGTGTAGTATATACTGTATGATTCCATTTATGTAAGCAAACCTCATCTGGCAGGAGGTGGGATTCTACCGTGACTCCTTGAAAGCATGGACGCATCTCCGCCTTTAACCCTGGTGAACGGCTTGGCTCTACTCGCGCCAACCATTAAAAACAGCAGGAACACAAAGGGATGATGTCATCACCTGTAGGCCGCCACCTCCATGCCCAGGTCCATCTTGACCTGGAGGAGATGCTGGTGCTCTCTCATCTTTTCTTCCATCGTGTCAGCCATCATGTTCCTCTCACGCTCCAGCTGCTCAATGATCATCTGTTGGGGAAAGAACACATATTTTTTCAGCTTGCTCACAAGACTGTGTCCATTTTGTTTGTCCCTTCAGTATAAGTGAAGGTACTCTGATCGTGCAGCTCCCTTATTATTTCTCTGCCGCCTGTGGTGTTTTTAACTTGGTAAATCAGTTTGGGTGACATTCACTACGTAAATATTCTTGTCAACATCAAACAACATTTTTTTGCGGACCACTGAATGTGGCAAATGCTTCTGTGATTCGTGTATGAGCTTAGTGCATATTGCAAACAGTTTGATCTTAAATTATGGGAAATCGTTCTCGGTTACCACACTGCAGATTTGAGCGGCGCAGCCATTTGTCACTGTAAGTGACCTGCTCCGGGCTCCAACTGTGGGAGGCTTATGAGGATTTGTCAGTCTGACAGCTAATTGGTTTAAGTGGCTGGTTTAATCTAGGAGCTATAAGTACTGGGGAGGAAGAGTGGCTTTTAGCAGTGCAAGCTATTCAATCCTTTTAGACTGAGGTCAGATGTTGCACGCGAGATCTTCGCGTCTGACAGCTACGTGGACACAGACTTGTCAGACACCACTTAATGATAATGTCCATGTCACGTACGAGGAGCAGTGCCTTCATTTCAGTCAGCATCTATGACACGTGAATGCTTTTAGGATAAGCTGAAGCCAGCATGAGGATAGTGACAGGATGCCACGTGTCACGGCTATTTCTGTTCAGAATTTAACGATGGAGATTTCAAAACTCTGTGTTCATCAGTGGGATCACTTGACTATAACTAATCGTTGGTAGGAGTTACTGGCATCAACAGCAGAGCCTTTAAGAACAGTGGGTGTGGCACCGACAAGAGATGCAAGTGAGAGGTGACAGCCTCTCCTCTCAGTGTCTGTCCAGCGACATGAATGGGATTCTGTGATACATACACTTTATAATATTTTAGAGGACTGTCAGAAAAACAAATGACTTCACTTGAGTCCCTGTCAGTAGCTCTTCTCTATACTCCCTCGTTTTGGACTCGTCCTCACCTGGTATTCAGCGAAGTCGACGCGAAATTTTTCCTGCATAAGCATCAGTTCCTCCTCGAGGCGCAGCTGGATGTGGCCTTGTTTTTCCGCCTCTGCGCGTAATTTGTCCAACTCCGACGCGTACACCATCTTCTCCCTCTGCAGCTCAATCATTCTCGCCTGGTCCGCTTTGATGGCCTGCTCCATCTCCTCCACCTTCCGCTGGTACATGTCAAAGGTCTCCATCCATCCTTCGGACATGCCGCGGGCATACTCCTGCACCTCCTCCATGGAGGCGACCGGAGGCCCGCGGTAAGTTTGCGTGAGGATGGGCACCGCCCGGGACTCCACCTGCCGCCGCGCGCGCTCCACGTCTTGCCTGTGCGCGTCCTCTAAGCATTTGTACTGGTTCTGCAGCTGAAGCAAGCGCTGCTGGAGCTCGCCGTTCGTCTTGTGAGCTTGCTGAAGCTCCTTCTCGCAGCCTTGGAGCTCGCCACTGATGCCCCTGCACACGTCGCTCTGCTCGCTGCACACAGACTGGACCACCTGCAACTCGCGCCATAGCTTCTCCCTCTCCATCTCCGCCTGGGACTTGTCGAACGACAGCTGCTCCACCATTCTCCTCATGTCGCGCATCTCAGCTTTGTACTTCGCCTCCCATTCCGGCGTCCTCGTCTGCTTCAGCTGATTTATTTCCGTTATCAGATGCGCATTTTCCTGCTCCAGCTGCTTGGTTCTGGACAGATACTGGGCGAGTCTGCTGTTCAGCTCCTGCAGCTGGAGTTTTTCGCTCTCAAAAGTTCTCTTGAAAGGCAACATTTTGGCACCTGGTGGAAAAAAAGGGAACCTAAATATTGTCCAGTGAATGAATTTAGGAGTCGGGTTGTCCCGCTGTCATTTGCTTGTGCGTCTGTGGATATAACTGTGATGCAATTTGCGATCGGTAGCCTTTGACAAGTGCAGGAGGAGGAGGAGGAGGAGGAGGAGGAGGAGGAGGAGGGCGGGTCCTGCCTCACAGGACCGTCCCAGGAGCCTCCATGTCCCTGGCAGATGTTATGATGCATTTACGTACCGTCTGAAATTTAAAAGAAAATCAAAGCTGCCATGCGCGTAAGTACAGCTGCCACAGGGTAAACCAAAGTTTGATGCTGAAGCAAGTGGGACAAAGTGACAACATTCATCTACCAGGTCATCTAAATGCAATAAAGAAGAAAGTCTTCAAGTCACCGAATGTCACGTATAATACCAAAGTACATTAAAACGTATTTTTGCAACACTATGAAATGGTAACAACTGAGTTTAATAAAACTGCGAGTCAGACGTAAACACGACACTTTGCTGAAGGCACCTGAATGCATCACTTTAACGTGCAGTTGCCGGTCGGTAGCGCCTCCAAGCGGACAGAAGCCGACTCGCCTGCGCTAAAGCAGCACGAAGTGCGCACTTACTGCCTGTGCAAACTCGAGTCATGGACAGAGGAGAAGTCGTGGTCGTCACTGGTAAAGCGACACCTGTTTGCCCATTAACAACAAACTCTTCCAACCTGTGTCAGGTACGATTTGTTGTTGCCACCTGTCCTTCAGGGTTTGCAGCGTTCCGACAGTTTTTAGTCAACCCGAGCTGGAAGGCAGCTCAGGTACCGGTTGCAGTATTTATTTGTCAGCGTTGAAGCCACAAACCAGCCGCAACATTCAAAATGGTTTTATGATTATAGGGATTGAAGTCAGTCGGACTGGGGGAGTGGACTGTTTACGTCCAGGAGTTGCCTGTGAGTTATGTTAAGACTCAGCAAATGGTTGCGGACATGTGGACGACTATAAACCCAAAGGTAACAACATCACATACACGTCAACAGCTGGTCTGAAACATTAGTTTACTGGCGGTGTTGAGATAACTTTACTTACGTGAAATGACAACTGTTACTGCGTCCATACAGGAACACGTGACCTGCTTGACCTATAGAAAGTAACCCCACTGATGTTTGTTGACACCTAGTGGCCTTCATAGGGAATAACACCAGAGGAAGTCCTGTGTTTCTGTTTCCAGTTTGCCGTACACCTGGGTCTGGCCACAGGTTCCAGCGTCGTCATCTTGGAGCAGTCGGGGAAGAACTGCCCATACAGAGACAGAGACGTGTGTGGTTTCTGTCCTGAGAGTCACTGCTGTGTGCGAGGAGGACCAGACAGACTGGACTCGCTCGTCGACATGAGGGCCGTCTTCAAGCAGTTCCGACAAGCAGGGGCGGACGTCGTTTACTCCAGAGATGCTGGAAGGTATCAACCATCCGATTCCACAAGTTGTTCAGAGACGCCCACAGCTACAGTAGTAGATTCCGCTTTCTGTCTGCTTTACAGGTATCTGTGTGATTTTGCGTATTACTGCTCCCTGTACCACGGTCAGAGGAAAGCAGCTCTCATCCATGTGCCCTCACGTGGCAGCCTGGCCTCAGCTGACAGACTGGTGCCTCTGCTGCAGACCATCATCCAGACCATGCTCCGCCAGCTGAAGGACTCAGAAACAGCACGAGCAGCCGCCAAAAATACACACCACGCCACACAAAGGGCACCATTTCACTCAGGGCAGGAACGTGGAAGGGTAAGTTAAGGAAGTGATTAAATGTCAGTTATCCATCATATGTACAACAGAAGCTAGACGAGTGTTTTGACCGAGTCTTTGGCCTTTAGACTCCTTCAATTTATGTGAAAGGGAGAAAAGGTTATGAAGAGAACAGAACTATCCCCCAAAGGCATCCAGACACTGCTGCTGAGTCTGTGATACGAGAAAGGAAAATAATACCTCAAGTCAAAGGTCTCAGTCATTTGTTTATTCAAAATTTCAGAATAAAAGAAAATACAAGAAATTCTCAGATACACATTTGGCGATGGCATCTCAAAAATACACCATCTCAGCTATAGGTATGAAAACACATTTGAGGCCTCAGACACAGAGTTTGAAAAAGAAGAAGAGTGAAGATTGTTGATTATTTCTTTCCCCAATCAGGTAATAAGCACAGAGATTTTGTTGAAGTATTATAATCAAATGATAGCAGTAGAGCAAGGCCCCCTCAAAAGCTATAGGAATGCAAATCATAAAAACAGAGGCGTGATAGTGATGAGCCTCAAAATGTATTGCAGTTTGATTGAACCGACACGTTTTGCATTAGGAACAATTGAATAATTTAAAAATAATGTTCACTACAGAGAAAGTTTTTTAGTTAGTGACGACATATTTATGCTGGAACCTAGTGTAGCCGTAAACAGCAGCCTACACGTTTCCCTAACCATGGTTTTACTCTGTCTACCCGTAATCTGTCGTCGGTTTAGTTAAATGCTGTGACTGTGACAGGTTTGTGATCCAATGGTAGCCAGTAATTCACCTCATAACAGGTTCATGTCATGTCTACTGCTGTCCTGAAAAGCTGAAACATATCAAAAATATTTGTTCTTGTAGGTAAGCATGTAAGTGGCCAAACTGGAAAAGCCTCAACGCAGAGATATGTTAAGAAACACAAGCCGTTTGCTTGTCAGCAGTGATTTCTGTACCAATGTGATATTGAGCAGCAATGTTTTTAAGCAAAACATTGTTCATAAACCACGTGCAGGTAAATGCTTAACAGAGCACCCAGGTTTCACATTAAAAGTTACCTCTTCATAACGCAGTTGTCACGAGTTGCTTTGGGCACTAATGTCAACACAGGCTACAGAATGACGTTGCCTCCAATCCAGAAGAGTAAAAAAAGAAGCGAGGCAGCCTGTAAATGCGATGTAAAAGGTGTCAAAGCTCTGCTGCCACCAGTTAAGGCTACTTATTATTGATGACAATAGAGGATCCATTGAGGCGACTGTGTGAACCAGCAGCATTATTGTTAAGTCGAAGTACAACAGGCCAGGAAGGACAAGAAAGCCTGAGAATGGACACGAGCTCTAGAGCTGGAACATCACGGCGTTCAGCAGAGAGACCTTGACACGTGAAATGAAGCGGTTCACGTAATCGGAGAGATATAGAGTAACAAAAATAAAAGTAGCAGGTTCTTCTGCTGCCTCAGGTCTAATGTTGAGGAGGTGGAATCATGCAGGACGTGGAGCTGCTAACGTCTCTGTCCTTGTTACATTCACAGCACGGATGCATCCGTTCACTGTTTGCAATAACCTAAACTGAAATATATACGTTCTCTCGGGCGGGTCAATAAATCCTTTTTCCTTTTTATTTTTTTAAAACATTCCTCATGATAACCGTTAAACGTCTATATAACTGCTTTGCAAGTGAGAAGATTAAAGTTGTGTTTGGAGGATTTGAGGTTGTGACACGTTGGAGAGGAGTGAGTGGAGATGGACTGGCTGATGTTAATGCTGTGCTCCAGCCGCTCGGCTCGTTACACCCTGCGCTGCATCTGCTCTAAGCCGCGCACGACCGTCAGCCACCAAGGAATTTTAAAGTAAGGTTGACACATTTATGTAATATTTCCTTACATAAACACTCAACAACACAGCCTTTTCCTTTCTATACTCAGAGGTATAAAGGTACTTTTTGTAAATCACTGGGCCAGAAACAGACCAGCTGGACTTATAGCACTTAAATTCCATCTTCTGTCCGTGTCCGGTTGTGAGGTGTATCTAGATCCCTGTGGCTTTTATCCAAATAATGAGGTTTTTATACAAACTGACGAGGAAGAGAATGAGATGTATTTGTTTTCCATACTCATACATATTTTAAAAGAAGAGTGAGGTAGATATATACTTGAAGGGAAAAATTATTTTTTTTTAAAAGTTCCCCAGTCATGACACCAAAGAAAATACATATAAAAAAATCCAACTTTATACTGAATCATGGGACATTTATACAGTGATTTAAACTGATAGCACAAAAGAAAGATAAAAAAAATAAATAAATAACACTCCTACAGAAAAAAAAAACTAAGAAGAAGGGGGGGAAATCACCAGGCGACATTTCCAAATGATGAGAAATCCTTCAAAACACTTTCACTATTCAGCCTCCATTTTAAGACCTTTTCCATTCATGCCATTGAAATGTGTTCCCTTCCCTGGACTTTACCCATCCTTTATTTGGTTTTCAGAAGCAGTGACTAAGACAAACAACAAGATCTGCTCTTATATAAGAAGTAACATTAACAAAGTGGTGCTGTATTGCGCTTGAGAGTGTTGTCGTCATTTAAAAAAAATACAGATTAAATGTTTGAGAGATTATTTTAGCAGAATTAAGGCAAACAAGACAAGTGAATTAGCCCTGTTGATTCGAGAAGAAGCAGGAAATGGATGGGTACAGTTTGCTGTAGAGGTCAGAGAGGGAGCAGACGGGAAAGGAAAAAGGGAACTACTGGACTCAACAAAACACGACCTGGGTGGGGGTTCGAGGACGATCCTAAGAATGTGTGGAGAAAGCAAAGCCTTTACTTTGACCTGAGATTGAGTTGCGCCTACAGGGCAGTGCCAGACGCAGTGCTAGACAATAAGTACAAAAAAGGGTGCAGAAAGTACACGCTCACACATCGAGCTAAGGTGTCCATTCCAAATAATTATAATAATAATATTAATAATAATAACAATAAAATATACATCCACAAAACAAACACAGAAAGAAACATTTCATAAAATTAAAAGGCAATGAAGAAAATGTAGTGTTACAGGAAAAACCTTTTGGGGTAACAGAAAAAATATATTTCTAAATAATTTTTTGTAGTTTTATGTTAATTCTTTTTTTAAACAGAGTCTGAAGATATAAGAAATGGACTGTAGTGGAGACCATAAAATACCAAACCTGAAGGATTTGTATGTGTGTGTGTGTGTATATATATATATATATATATATATATATATATATACACACCCAAAAGAGAAAAAGAAAAATAGCAGCTTTGTTCTGTACAGACATAGAGGCAAATATTTAGAACCGTAAAAAGGTTTTTTAAAAAAGTGACAAAAACCAATGATGTGTATAAAACGATCCTGCAGTCTAAAATACAACTGTAAGACCTTTGTATGTGTTTGAAATGTAGAGAAATGAAAAAGTATAGTAAAAGAGAGCTGCTGTGACCCAGAAGCTGTTCGTAGGCCTCTAGCATCGGATCCAGCGCCTTCCGGTTTTTCCATCTCAGCTCTTTACCTGGTGCCATTCATTCGAGTTGAACATTACCCACGTGCAGACTTAAAATGGCAGACAAGGTGGAAACAAATGAAGGTGGAGGCAGAGTCATATCCCTTTAAGTTCAGTGATTTGCAGTGTGGGACATTTGATGCTTTGTTGATCTAAAACAAAGTGAGGCTGTGATTCAGAGTTGGCTGTCTTAGGTCACATGAAGCGTACGTTCCTCAGGTGCTAGAGAGCTGAAAGCGAAGAAGGGCAACGTTATTAGATGTAGATCTGACAGTAAACCCATAACTACTGTAGCAACCACACGCTAAGATGCAGGGAATTATCATTTTTCTCTCATTACCACCAATAAGTCACCAATCCAACCTGAAAACAATTAAATGATTCTGTCACTTATTGGATAACTAAATTATTTACTACAATCAAATATTTATATCTATAAATTATATGATTATGTTTATGTCTTTGTACATTTGCATATTTTGTCTGTCATTGCCATAATGTAATCTTATCATAAGGCAAATGACGTATCAAAGAAATTATACAGATACTGTATCAATTAATTAAAAGTAACTTAATGATGTCTTATTGGAGGCCTTTGGTTACACTTCAAATCCTGAATGAAGAAATGTGTCTTGCTCTTATGCTTTGTTTATCTTTGTTTGTATTTGTGTTCTTAGATGCATCGCAAGTCTCGATCGATCGGTTCTAGCCTTGCCGAGTCTTCTGAGAAGACATATCGCTGCAGGTGTGAATGCAGCGCAGCTCAACATTAACAATTCCCCCGAACTCCCCCTCACAGGCTGACTCTCAACCCTGAATCACAGCCCTCAGCAGTAAGATCCTGTATAAAACATGTTTGATTTGGCACTAGTTTGGCAGACACACAATAGACCCTCCTCTTCCACGGGATCTACGCCCACAGAAATATAAACAGGACAATAACACAACCATCTCAGTCCAGACCTTCTAACGTGAAGCATCCTCACGACACGAGCCATGGAAACAGAGTCATTTTGATGGAAACTCATTTCATAAGAAGAATAGTCGTTTTAGAGAATCGTGTGTTTGTATAAATACACAATAAAATATCCACAACATCCTCTGTTAATCATCAGGAAAAAGTGCTCTTCTATTGGGTTTGCTGGCAGATATGCTAAAAACTGGTTGGTTTGTTCATTAAATCTGTAAGCCAGGATACGTCCTGTATGGGAATACAGGCTGCACAAGAAGGAATTCCCCAGTGTTTAGTCTGAGCCACCAAACTCCAAATGCTATAGCAAGTTTCTGTGCCATTTATAGAGTTTGTGTTTGACCTCGAGACGTAGAGACCATCTACTGTCCCACAGTAGAAGTAGGTCCTTTTCTTAGCTCATCCATCCCTCCTTAAGAGATGGATGAGAGCTTGTGTTACCCTGTGTAGGAGGAGGATGGGTGGGTCTGATATCAGCAGGCCGACGACTGGGGCAGGGGTAAAGCCCGTTCGTTCTTTCTGCCCCCGTTCATGTGTGCATAGGGTTGCATCTCGTCAAAGTTTGGCCGCAGCACCACCGCAGGCCCGTTGGCCGAAATATGTCCTGAGTGCTTTTCCGAGGCTTTGCTTGGAGACGCCAGCGCTGAGGCAGAGGGGCCCGGGGAGGAGGGCGACACAGGTCCTAATAATGGGGTGCTGGGGCCTTGCACGGGGGACACGTGCTGAGTAGAAGGAGGCGGCGTCCCTCCCACGCACCCTGGCGACAGTGCGGCGGCAGCAGAGGGTTGTCTGGTGGACACGGCGTCCAGTGGAATGTTCTCCATGTTTTCCACCTCCATGTCCAGTTCCTCGGTGTCCGGCGGCTTGTTGTCCTCACTGTAGAAGAAGCTCATTTCCCTGAAGGGAGGATCCAATTCATCTTTGATGCTGTTAATGATCTCCAGGAAGGTCGGACGCATCTTGGGATTAAACTGCCAGCACATCCTCATCAGCTCAAACCTGCAAGTACATGAGTAAAAAATAAAATTGTTTAAGTCGGTTGGTTGGTTTTGTTGACAAAGTTTAGGTTGAACTATAAATTTATTGTTCCAAGTTGTACTTCAAGCAACTTCATATTCTCACCAGTAGGTGGCAGGAGACACTGATGTACCAAATCCAAGGTTATTTTTAGTTTCTTATGAAAGTAAAATCACTTAATATGTGTCGGCAACAAACAGCCTTGAAGATGAACATGTGAGCTAATGCTACAATTACTACAGCCCATCAAAGTAGTGGCCAAATAAAAACGACCAAACTGCTGCCAGCTGCACGTCAGGAGCGCAGAGGAAACATCTAACCTTTGATTCAGACTCTCTACCGGTATGTGACGACACATACAGTAAGATCAGCCTTGGAATATGTGCTGAGCAGCAACAGTAAATCACACGTGAAGTTACTGTGCCAGGCCAGCAGCCGCGCTTGGGGAATGTCAAAACAACATCATAAAAGGGAGAATTATTACAGTTTTGTGTGGTGCTACACCGCACACCACAGCTTCAATTATACACAAACAAGCTAAGAATACTCTCCAAGGCCCGTTGACATAAACACCTCGGCCAGCTCTTCCCTACTCTTGCTCTTGTTTTCTTTCTCTCCCAGTGGTCTCTCTGCAGCTGGGTGCCAGCTACTCTCCGCACAGAGGAATTATGGGTAGCGCACGCGCCTCACGTCATGCTCTGAAGCAGCGGGGGGGCGAGGCTCCGACTTGTTTTCTAGCAGCGCAGCATATCCTGGAGTTGATGCTCCGTTGTCCGAACCCAGGCAGGACCAAGCTCCCGCGAAAACGTGTAATAGCTGGAGTTGGGCCGACGCTCTGAAGTAACCTGTCTGCGGCTAAAAACTGTTCCCTCGCCATCTGTTCCTGTGCTGCCTTGATGATGTAAATTTAGAAAACAAACACTGCAGTAAATCCCGCCTTCTTGTCAGCATTCTGCCAATCATGTCACACAGACACATGCTATTGCTATTAAACTAAAGTGACCCGTATGTGACCTGTCATCGGTGACCAAAATGTGACAGCTCTCAGTGATTTAGGTGCCTTATATGCACTAGATAAATCAGCTGGTGTAACTGTGACTCATGCCTTTCCCTTGTTATCGTTCTCCCATCACCAGTTACCGTGTGGTACGTGTGGCTGCCTTGACTTTTACTTCATTCAGTTTAATGTGTGATCTCACCGTAAGCGGTCCGGCACATCCCACAGTAAATTACGACGCTCAATAAGCTCGCGACATTTGAAATCGCCGTTGCCAGTCTCTGTGAGAAATAAAGCACTTTTGTCTAAAGGAAACTTTAGACAGAAACATTGGAAGCACAAGCCAGTGGCCCACAGCTACCTGGCCATGGGAAACACAGCACAAGGAGGACACAGTCAACACTCCAGATATGACTCATCGCTCTCTTCTGTTTTCCTGCCAACTTCTTCTTGTATTTTTCTATTTAGTCCTTGCAGGATCTTTTGGCTCCGCTACACTTTTTTCAGCAATTCTCTACTAAGTGACTACAGCGGAGGCAACCGATGGCAGGAGCCTGGGTACCCCACCACCTCTGTAACACAATCCACACACTCCTGTAATCAGGACAAAACAGTCAGGCTGCCATGGAAACCATTTTGTGTCTGCACAACACTTGGCCCTGTTTTTTTTTTTTTTCTAAGGTGAGGTCAGCCATGGAGAGTGAGAGGGAGACAGCAGGATGCCTTCGTATTGAGGTCAGAGAGGGAGAGGAGAAATGCATATATGCTGACAAGCGGCCTGTCCTGTGCTTTCTCCACCAGCCAGGGTGAGTCATTAATGAATTATTAATTATTTTCGCCTCCCGCTCTCCGTTCACTGATGGACAGACACCACGTCCCTCCTCATCGTGGCGGCAGGAATGAGGGGCATCTTTCGCACATGGCTCGTGGCATCCCTTCTATGGGCCGAGGCGAACGGGTGAGGAGGCTTCTCGCTGCCAGCTGACCACCCAAGCCATGTCGTCAATGGACCGCTTTTAACCTGTGACGCTAATGTCAGGCCTCGTCTTGGCTCTGCCGTGGCGTACTCAACACATGATATCCTACGCGCTCAGAATGCTGCTGGAAATAGACTCCGGGCAGAGTAATAATTGAGCTGAAGGCGTGAAGATGCTGGCGGCACAGGATGAAATAATACAATCTTTGAGGTTGTTCTAACATAAACGTGGAGGCATCAATCCCACGCCCAGAGGACTTACAGCATGTCGGGGCAGTTGTCCGGTTTGTCCAGCAGTCCTCCCTCCATGACGAAGCGCAGCACTTGTTCGTTGGACATGCCTTGGTAAGGCTGTTCAGCTAAAGTGGCGATCTCCCACAGCACAACGCCAAATGACCTGTGGATAGAGATGGCGACGCTCAGTGAATATATTCCCACTTCTCAGCCAGTTGTCTGATGGTGATTCAGAGCCCTGTCGCGTCTTAGTGACAGGTGGACGAGCAGCGAGACCCGGCTGTGACGTAACCACAACTACCGTAAGAATCCCACACACAGGTCATGACCCTTAGATTGTATCCTTGTTGTTTTTTCTGCACATGTGTTTTTGACTATTTGTTTGAATCCTTTTCCTTCTTCCGTCTCTAAAAGTTCGCACACATTCCATCACTGTAATTTAAACGATGCAACTTTATATCCGGGCTAAATCTATAGTCTTTAAGTCTTCGCAACAAATAAGCCGAGAAATAGCAAAACCAACGAGAACCTGGAAAGATGATTTTGTCAATGTTGTATTTTACAGAATGAAAAACAAACCAGAAGAGCTTAAGAAACATGAAATCCTTTTATTTCATTACTGCACGACCGTCCTGAGTATAAAGACCTTACAGTAAATCTCGTTTTGGCTGGACATCAAGCCAGCCTGCATTTAAACTTGACCAACAAAGACCACAGCATTTGTTCACTGTTGCTGCTTATATTTTACCACTGGCATGGCTTCTGAGCGTGCACTCAACGGTCTTTAAAACATTCTTATTACCGCACTGAATATAACTGGCTGAAAAGGTCCTGTGCTGACAGACGAAGCCACATTGAGGCAGCTTTTCTTGATCAACAAAAGTCACCTATTCATGGATCCCTAAAAAGCCCAGAATGGATTCATCTTACGCTAAACTTCATCTGCGCACATCAACATCAAAGAGGAAGATGTAGTACGCATATGTGGAGGTGGGTTTTTGCTGGCACTGCAACCTCTCATTTGAGAACATCTGGAGCAGTTTAGGCCCACTCCTACAGGCTGACCCGTGGGACACTTTGAGTTGGGAAACAAAAACTTGCACAAGAGGTAGTAAACATTTGTATTTCTCCTACGATAGAAACAATGTGGTAGAACTGCGAGCTGAGATTTCTGCCCTTATCTGCTTTGTTCTACACTGTTGTTCACAGAGAGAGGAATTTCCAGCGAGCCAGTTGGAAACCAAATGTTTTTTATGGTCGTGAAAGTACTAGCTGTCATTGCAGGAAGTGCATGTTTAAACTATTAAGTAAGGAATGTGATGAAGAGTATAGGCTGTGAAGCAATCTGTAGGTTTTCACAGTCCGACTCCACACGCACAAAACACAGACATTTTTGAAATGCCTCGCAAGCCCCCTGCATTCAGGCAAGTTTATACACGTACGCTGCAGACCTGTGTGTGTGTGCAAGTGCGATGTGTCCTCATACCAAACATCAGACATTGTAGTGAACACGCCATCTTTCAGCGACTCTGGAGACATCCACCGAACAGGCAGCAGGCCCTTCCCTCCTTTTCGGTAGTAATCCGTCTCATAAATGTCTCTGGTCATGCCAAAATCTGAAGAAAAATATCAAAACAGAGGTTGTAGAAGCCGCTGAATATCATTCATTCTGTGTGGGAGATGAAGCTCCTCATGCCTCTTACCTCCTCCCTGCCTCTGTCCGTCTACATTAAGACTCCACTGCCTAAGGCGCTCGCTGAAATGCACACACTTGTTCTGGAGGCCAGCAGAGGAGGTCCAGCAATGACACGTTAACTTGACCTACCTCCAATCTTCACAGTGAAGTCCTCTGCTACCATGCAGTTCCTGGCAGCCAGATCTCTGTGGACAAATTTGTTGGCATTGAGGTACGCCATGCCGTCAGCGATTTCTCCTGCCATCTGGATCATCTTTTTGAGTGGGGGTAGGACCTGGCTGGTGGCATTCTGTGGCAGAGCGAGAGGAGAACACACTGTTGGGTCGTGATTTTCTTGCGCGGGCTGCGCTGTGCTTACGCTGATTACCTCTTTGCGCAGAGAACGCAGGTAGCTCTTGAGATCACCGCGGGTCATCAGCTCCATAATCACCAACGTCGGTTGTCCCTGCGAGACGACACCCAGCAGCCGCACCTACGTGAATCACAATGCAGCAGACGTTTAGGTGGGATGAGTCAAAGGCTGCATGTCGAATCCATTCTGTAGGGTTTGAGAGTGTGACTTCCCAAAAGAAAAGAGCTTTAGAGAGGTTTTTATATTTGGAGTGTGTGGAACACTTTAAAATTCACTCTGAGAGATGGCGGTGGAACTGTTCCAGGAAACCAGAAAATAGCTACACTTTCGGAAAAACAGCTGACTTTCTCTGTCTTCCCGAAGTCACAGCTGGACTGACATTAGATGGTGCATGTAATGTCTTAACCCACACTGTTACAAATACAGAAAGTCACATGACCGCCAGTAGCCCTGCTACTTCGTTTACCACTACCACCGCTGTAGCACTAGGTTAGAAATGGTGCTCACGCTACTGAATGTTGTAAATTAGTAGGTAGCACAGGGCAACAAACTCTTCATATATTCTGTCTAATATTTTAGGTAGGAAACAACGCGACAGCTGTTGGGTGTTACAGCAGCTTTGCGTAGGGAAAATCTTTAGCACATCCATTTGAGTAGTTAACGTGGCTCATACACTGATGAGAGAATGTACAGAATCTCCAGGAGGCTGAACTGAGCCTCAGGCTGTGCTCAGCACTCGCGACTCACTGACCTGCTTTTCACTACTCAACACGCATTAATTATGGAATAATGATAATGGAGAGCTCTGTCATGCAAATGGATTCAGTAAACAGCTGCTTTATTTTTAGCCATATTCTTTATCTGCCAGGTGTGTGATTGTAATCATTTTAGGATTTGTTCCTCTTACCACGTGGTGACAGTTGAATTCCTTCATGACTGAGGCCTCATTTAAAAACTCAATGCGCTCCCTCATGCTGGCCGACTCATTCACGGTCTTAATGGCCACTCGCGTCTCGGGTTCATCCTTGACCACTCCCTTGGCGATGCCCTCATACACCATGCCGAAGGAGCCCTGGCCCAGCTCCCTGTGCATGGTGATTTTCTCCCTGGCCACCTCCCACTCATCCGGGACGTACACTGGCACAAAACGAGAGCCAGCAGGTCAACACCAAATACACACCAAAGTATAACAGTGGCAAATATATGTGATAGTCTTACTGTCAGCGGCACTGAAATACTCTGGGTTCACAGACGCGTACAAGACTCCGTTTCCCAGCCTGTCACTGTTCCTGTTAAGAGACACAGCTCAGTTAGGCAGCAGCAGGAAGCTCTGGACGCGGGGGCTTCATGTAATTCTCTTTAGTCTACTCCCTACCACAGGGCTGCGTTAATGAAAACAAGCCATTAAGTCTAATTTAACATTCCACCGGTCATTAGGTTTCAGCAGCACAGTACGGCAGAACAACAACCTTTGTGGCAACGTGGAGCTCGGTGTATGTTCATGGAGACACGTACCTCTTCTTGTTGACAAAGAAGAGAATGGTGCTCAGAGTAGCGATGAAAAGTGCTGCTATGATGGGAATAATAATGACCAAGTAGAACGTAACATCATCATCTCCTGTCAGAACGGAAAATGAAAGTGATTAGCTCCCACTGAACATGAGCTTCTAATGTCTTTAAAATGGTGCAGGTCAAACGGTGATATAAAGGTTTGTTTACGCTTGGGTGGAGGTATGTAGAAGGACGCGCTGTCCGTCCAGGAGCCGTTCCCTGCCAGAGAAGTGGCGCGCACACGAGCGGAGTGGTTCCCTGGACCCAGGTTGGTCAGGCGAGCTCCCTTGTACTCACGGTAGTGCTGTCGTGATACACACATGTGTTTCTCGGGCTGAAAGAAAACAGCGCCGCAGTTTGAAAGACGTCAGGTAAGGAGTGTGAAACTGCCTCCGTTAAAGTTATGAGCCGCTTGTGAAAAGTAATTTCCTGCAAACTGACAACCGGGATGTTAAAGTCCTCTTCCATTTACAAATGTGGTTTGCTTGTGGTTTTTTCTTATGACATTCAACCACGTTCCAAGTCTGACAGGAGAATATCGCCTCAGGGAAGGTTTTGCTGTGTTCAACTCAAATCTTACATGAAGTCATGATGGCACATCTCAATATATTCTACAACGTGTGCTCACCTCAGACCCAAGACGAAATTTGATCTCATACATCAGGATGAGTCCATTGGGCATTATTGGCTCTGGCCAGTGCAGCAGCACACAACCCTCAACCTTCTCACTCCTCTCATGGATCACTTTTCCAGGGATGTCGTCGGCTTTGTCTGGGGAACACACACGCAAAACATTATAATCAAGTCAACAAGGCCAATTACAGAAAAGTAAAGTGGAAAATGTCCAGCGTAGACTGCATCCAGGTCACCTGCAGGTTTGGTCCTGGAGTAGACAAATGTCCCAGCGCTGCAGCGTCGCACTTCTTCATTGCAGGCGTGGATGTCGATACGATAAACAGTGAAAGGTCGCAGGTTGAGGATCTCAAAATACTCTGTTGTGCTCTTGTCTTCAGAGAACGGGTACTCTTTGATAGGAGGAATGCCATCGGTGCTGTTGTCCCCTGGGCCGGTGGTGTTCCCTGTGCCAACACCTTCATTAAACAGTGTATCGTTAGCTACGCCGAAGACATCTCTGCGCCGGCGGTCCGGAGGCCTGAAATAGAGAGGGACAAGGAAATGCAAAAACATCAGAGAGTTGATTTACGTACAGCAAGCACTGGCGTAACGATAATAAATGAAACATATACAGCATGTCCTGAAACACTAGTCCAGCGCAGGACTGTGTAGGCGCCATGTGTCCAGATGCTGCATACTGCTCCCTGTGGAGCTGTATAGAAGGATGAGGTCAGACAGGTCACAGCGAGGTTGACAGGCTGAGAAAGAGAACGGCAGACACCAAGAGTTTCCACAGTATGAAAAAATAAACTTCAACTGAAGCTGCTGCCCCAGCAAATCCCAAACAGTGATAAAGAGTATGAACAGCAAATACTAGACCGAGAGGAAACATGGAATCCAAACCCAGAATCAAACGATAAATCATAGTTGTGGAGTCGCCTGCAGCTGGACATAGGAAGTATTGAGGCCAAACAGGTGATGACAGCTGGGGATGTGGCCGTGAGTGACCTTTAACACTTACTGTACGCACGGCACCTAGTGGGCTGAGGCCGATGAACGAAGAACACGGAGCTACGAGCCACAACTAAGAGCTTCGGCATCAGCAGGAGAAACGTAAACTAACTGCAGTACTAATATCGAGCACACTTTGTTTACGAGGAGACGCGCGTCTACGGGAGCTTTAAACAGACGCAGACAGGTCCCTGGGAACCAGTTGCACTGACATGTTAACATTCCTCTGGCAGCTCTAACAGGTGCAGTGAGTCCACCACACTTACTGTGACTTTAAGCGAGACAGCGCTCACAGAGAGGCCAAAGGAAAAAAGCTAAACATGAGGATCTGATTCCTCTCTGTGCGGTAGGATGTTGGGTTAAGCAGGACACAGTGACACAGTGAGAAGGCTGCTCAGCTGACTGAAGCATGACCTTATAACTAGTGAGTTTCTACAGTGTCCTGACCTCACCCACTAAAAAAAGATCTACCTTTACACAATGGCATCCAGAGACTGCGCATCCAGTCTTATTGGGCACACGCTGTCTGGACCCAAGGTAAATTCTCATTAATTCATCTCACTTGTACCGATCACAGGCTTTCAGCAGAACAGAGATCTCCTGAGGACAGAACGGCAGCTTTCCTCGTTGCGACTCCAACCCCCTCCACTCATTCAGTCTGCCTTCCTTCCTTATCCCGCTCGTCCTCTAGCGCTGATGGGTCTTCGTTCATTTGAATTCCAGATGGATTCACTGTATATTACCTGGCAGCTGTCTCGCTCCAGAAAACAAAAGGAAAAAAGTGGGGACAAAGAGAGTGTGCAAGTGGAGGAGGAACAGTGAGGAGTGTTGAGTGGAGCGGGACAGAATGAAAAACATTTCCTCTTCTCCGTGTCCATTCTCCTTCGGTCCGGGTCTAAGCCCCGAACTTGAAAAAACTAATTCCAGGTTTTCAAGACTTTTGCTTTGAGTGTGGTAGAGCTAGTTGTGTCACAGCGGCTAAAACGAAGAGTACGGGCCTGGCATGTGCCAATCACCCACAGCCAGCGAGGCGAGGGGGGGTGTTCTTTCGCAGAAGCAGCGTGTATATCAAAGGTCTCCATATTTCACCGTGATTGATGACATGGTGAAGCAAATTGTCACAATTCAGAAATTCAAAGGTGTGGTGTGACCCCATATGAGAATTGTGACTGTAGGAGAACAACAGAGCTGCAGTCTTTGAAACATCCACAGTCACAAGCAAGTTAAATGATAACATAACACAGATGTCAGTCCCTAGTGCGGGGAACAAAAGCCTGAGCGGCTACGGGTACGGAACCAAACCAGACTCCTTAATCACATCTCTCTCCTGGGTTTGTTTGTGTTGCCTAAATTGGTGCCTGCTAGGACCTAACATCCCTCCGTGCCACTGTTGCCACAGCAACAGAAAGCCACAAGAGTGCTAAAAGGCTTTGGATCCCCCTCAGCGTGTCTCCTCATCTGCACCGCCTGACAAAAGGGCCGAGCCCAGCGGGCCGGCTCAGCCCCGTCCGGTCCATCTACACCCCATGCTTGGATCCTGTCAGTTTCACAGAAGAGCTATTACACCCGGGCCACCACCTCATTCCTCATTTTGACCCATCAAGGGAAACAAGTTGAACCCTTTGATGGACGTTTCCGCAGAATGAAAAGAGGCACCGAGCAGGAGCTGTAGACGGTTTACTGTGATCACTGCGAGGCTGACATTGTCTACTATACCTCGGCAGAAAGATCATATTGTGAAGAAAGTTCTCGAAGACTTTTAAGAAGACACGTTCATCATTCTCCCGGATTTTCTCCTCCGTCGTCTTCTGGCATGTGCAGCAGTTGTCCTTCTTTGCTCCCGCCAGGTCTGACTTGGTCGGCTTTGTGCTCTCTTCCATGTCTGTGAGCCCTGTTGCTGGGACCCGGATCGGGATCTTCAGGTCTGTTTTGAGAGCAACCAAGAACATTTAGTGACAGGCAGTGTTTTACCAGAGCAGTTGACCTAGATTTCCTGCACGGAGATAGTTTAACATTGCTGGACAGCACAGCAAGGACAGTTTTTGTGTATATGGATGGAATAGTATGGAGACCTTTAGAGCAGTAGTTGTGTTGGTACAGCTCCCTGTCCTCAGGCTGCTGCTGCCAGCGGACCAGGTAGTAGGTCAGATTGCCGTTGGGAAAGACGGGAGGGGACCACTTCACAACCAGCTTGGTTGACGAGTTGGCATACGCTCGAGCATCTTTAGGCATAGAGGGAGCTGAAAGAAGACAAAAGGTACGTTATGTTGAGATGCTGGTTCAAGTGTCCACCTGGCAACACAGCGATGCTTAGAAAGTAACCTACCCGATGGGCGTGTGCGAATGTAAATGATGTCACTCTTTGCCCCAGAAACGTGTTTGTCCTCCACCTGCAGGGTAATGGCCTTCACAAAAATAGCATACTGGGTCCAGGGCTTGAGGTGCTGAAGGCTGACTTTCGGGTCACTGGTATTGTCCTGAGGAAGATCCACATCCACCATGTGCCAGCTGTTTAAGCCACAGCCATCTTGCCCATCAAACTCAGTGATGTTCTGGAAACGTCTGGTGAAGACAAAACACAGCTGCGCATTGACTAATGGTTTCATTTTTAAATGAAAAGATCCTCCTTTATTTACACTTATATCAAAACTCATTGCAGGTGTAAAAATGACTATTCTTGGCTTCGTTTGAAAGCATGATTTATGTTAACATATCTCCCCCATGGGTTTGCAGAGTTTAGCCCCCACTGCTGACTATTTTCCAAAGCATACTATACCCTGTCTGATTTATTACACAGACGATGTTTAGATTTAGCTGAAGCGCCAAAGGCAACAAATCAATCTAACATCTTATATGCAGCCTTAAGAAGGGTTAGTACAATCACCGAATTAACTGGAGTAAAATACCGATACAATCATCTACAGTGTTTATCCATGAAATGCTGTGCTTATAGCGCAGGTTTTAGGAGGAAATTATACTGATTTGAGTACTTACGACTCTTTATAGTAAACTATAAAGCTGATAAGGTCTCCGTAGTCAGGCGGCTGATAGCGTTCCCATGTCAGCCTGATCGTATGGCTCGTTGTAACATTAGATTTAAACTTTAAGATGTGGCTTTCACCTGTTGTGACAGAGCAGGACAATGAGACGTACAGTACACACTTGGTGGAAAACCGCAGAATGCAGACAAATGCAGACAAACGTCCTCACAGCTTGTCCTTTCGCCGTTATTCCTGAAATCCCCCTCCACTGGCTTCGCAGCTATGCCCGTCTTCTCCCACATCATGTGGATCTCAGACATGCAGAGTTTGGGGTTCAGGCTGAAGAACAGACGACCGGCCTGAATGGTCAGGTTGTGCTGGCTCCAGTCCCACAGGTGCTGCAGGCGCTGGTTGTTGATGGCGGAGAATGCGTATGTGCTGAAAAGGTTAAAAACTGTGTTTTTATTCTAGTGTATTAAATTCAGGTTGACATTTGTTATCTTGCCACCTGGTGGCAGTATTGAGCACCAACAGTGATGCACATCACATCAGCTCAGGTTTGTGAGTGCGTCTGGCACTAAGCCAGGCTTTGTACAGAGGAAAGCATGAAAACAGAAACAGTGTTGTGCTAACACTGAACTCCTGCAGTCGTGTAGTTCAGCTGAACACCTCCAGAGCGAAGGGAATGCCTGCCATCCTCGACAACATTCCTCTGAGTGAAACCCTACCCTGGGAGAAACGACAACAAGAAGGGCGACAGGCTTTCCCAGGACCCCTCCGGCCAATACCATAAAAAGTTTGTGGCTGAAGCTGATATCACAGTAAAGACGGGGCCCATCGGCCTGAGACGTCTTCAGCTCTGTAGCTACACCCTCTTGTCTGAAAGCGTGTGCAGAACACAAGACCTGCATAGTTATTTCGAAATGTATCACTTTAGGTTATTATGTGCACGTCCACAATCTAGGGCAAGCCTTCAACAAGAAGTCACTCTGACATGTAACTTCAGCGATAAGTTGGCAACCTCCCCGCCAGGCTGCAGTGTATTCATTCCCTCCACACACACACACACACACACACACACACAGCGAAAAAGACATACTTGTCGATGAGTTCCTTCCCTTGGATGAAACGCAGGCTCTTGAGAAAGGACAGCGAGCCAAGTGCGTCAGAATGTCGAATCTTCACATAACCCGTCACTGTCTGGATCAATCCCATGAAGGTCTCCAGCTCAGTCGCTATGTTATCTGGGGACGCAGAGAAATACACAACAAAATATGAAAACAAAATACAAGTTAAAGCAACTATAAACATAAGCTTATGCAGCCCATTAAGCACATGAGCAGGAATATACTAGAACATAAAGCAGGTGGTAATTGATGAGTTCACCAGACTCTTCTTTGCAGTGAAGTGCAGTAGGTAATGTAGGACACGACACTGTAGCCAAGTCAAATGTTGGTGTGTGCATCAGTGTGAGTGTGTGTAATCAGTTTAGTTGTAGCTGATGTGGTTTCGTCCACTTAACTTGGAGCCTATGCAAGTGTACGCTCTGGGAAAGCTGCACAGGTGTAGACGGGTCTATCGGCCCAGTTGCACTGCGCGGCATACGTGATGTCAAATGTGCACTCACTTCCTCGACGGAGGTTGATGTCCAGGTTGCCTTCGATGAACGTGCAGTCCTTCAGGTACTGAGCAGCATCCACGGAGTCGATGACAGGCGACGTGCACACCTTATCACAGAGGCCGTTACAGGTGCTGCACAGCATGCTGTGGATGGACGGAGAGAGCGATGAGGAGGAGAAAGGAATGAATACGACACGAAAAGGAACAAGCTGAATTTTCTACCTCACCCTGGAATTATTAGTCCACTCCCTAGTTCCCAAGAATCCCAAAGAATTCCAGCTAAACTGCACGATACAAGGTCACCTCTCACATTTTAAATCTTTCGTGCGCCCTATCAACTGTGAGCGTTTCGTGAGAGTGTGACTCACTGTGTTGACCTCAGAGACAAAACAGCAGTTGTATGGCCAAAAACTATACAGCAGTAGAGACTCTGCATGGAAAGTTTGAGAACTCGACAGAACAACACAGCAAGAGGAGCGACAAGCAAAAAGGTTTTAAGAGGAAGTCCAGCAAGTGTTTGATTAAGACACTTCAGCTTAGCCTCTTCCCTAAACCTTTGTGAGAACCAGGTACTATTTTAAGCACGTTTCATTCCTCAGCATTTAAGGAAGTCAAAACTTGAATCGTCCAACATGCTCTTAACCTGCAACACTTCCACCTTTACAAACTACTTTAAGAAAGGCTCCTGTCAGAACCAGGTCAGGTAAAGTTCAGTTCAAGGACACTTAATGCTAATGAATTCATTGTGCACAAGCGCACAGTGAGCACAGGCTGCTGTAGTGCTCATGAATACTGCAAAAGAAACCTCATGGCCATTTACAGAAACATCAGCCATGCAATAGAAATTAAAAACATCAAAGATAAGTGATTTATTTAACACGCTCTCTGTGATGTCTTGCCACCTGACACGACATTTTCAAATCACCAAGACTTAAACCAGGAGTGAAGGGTACGTCTTTACCGATTAGTCTCGTTGCGTTTGAAGCCGGAGGGGCAGTCGGGCATACACTCTCCCCCGTGGATGACGAAGTGAGTGTCGCTGAGCAGGTGCACCTGGGAGCACACCTCCATGGTGATGCAGCGCCAGCCCTCAAACTTGTACGTGCCTGGGGGACAGTCCGGCACGCAGCGGTCCTCGTGCAAGTAGTGGAGGCAGGCGGCGCAGGCCATGTCGTTGTTGGGTTCAGTGCAGCTTCCCAGGCACTGACTGTGGCAACATTCCCCCTTGTCTGTACAAGCCAGCTTGCAGTGGTCTGGACATACTGAAGGAGACAGAGAAAGATGGGGAAGAGGTCAGTTTTCAGGAGGCTGTAAACAGTCTGCATTGCTGAACAATATTACAGCAAAGTCAAGGATGATAAAGGTCAGAAAGTTATAAAACTAAGGTTGATAGTGCAGATGGTGACATGTCTGAATAAATTAGCCTCCATGATGGAAAGCAGGCAAAGAATACGAAGATGTTTTGTTGTAACCACTAGTTTGATTTATTCTCTTATCTATTTATTCTTATCTCTAAAACCAATTTCTCAACCAAAGTAAGTAAAAAAGTGAGAACCATTAAATAAGTGAGGACATCTCTGCATTTAAATGTAACCTGTGGGTTGTTGAGCTCATAGAAGACTATGGTTCGTCTTAATACTCAACAAAAGCCTCACTCCCACTATTGTTACATCTTCTAAGAAATAACTACTGTACATCCTTTCAGGCTGTGGGAAATAGACAGAAAAAATTTAATGTGCGGGGTGTTTCAAATTAAGCTTGAGCAACATGAATAATAGAAGTGCCTCACTGTTTACTGAGCAACACTGAAAACCCCAAAGCAAAAACAATATGTTACCAATAAGCCATAGCTTTTTCCAGCTGCTTGGACAGACAGACGGTGCATTTGAAGGACTGTGGGTCCTAACAGTTCGTCTGATTTATCTAACTGAGGTTGCAAAATGAGCATTAATGCATCAGGCTGTGTCTCAAGAGAATTGGTCTGTCCAACTTACAAAACATACCAGAAAGTACTCATTCGGATACAAAACAAGGCACCAGGATTATTTTGTTGTGTCTTGAACTGTGACACACGTGACTGTGGCAGACGAAAGGCATCTGTTTTAAACGTTCAAAAGCAATTTTACTGTAGCCTATTTATAGAAAAGCACTTAAGGAAAAGCAGCGTGTGATTCCCACTGCTAACTAATCTGGAGACACTGCAGGCAGTGTTGTTCTAGTTTCAGATGAGTCAGTCCCATAGAAAAGACACCTGGAGTGTGTGTGGACCTGTATGAATGCTTGTGAGAGGCCTGGTGAAAGATGTTTCTGCTAATGATCGGTCCCTCTTTGAGGAGTCTACATGAAAAGCTGTTCTGGGAAAGACTGAGTCAAAGTCAGATTTTGTTAAGTAAAATATATATAGCTATAAAAATATAGATTCTCATTCTTTAACCAGGAATCTGGCTTCTTGTGTGTTGTCATGTTGAGAAAGCAGCAAAGCCTTGTGCCACCACATTTGTATATTGGGACTTTAAGCATTTACTATTTATTGTTATGCTCTTTGTTATTGCTGCAAGACAAATTTCCCCACAGGAGCAATAAAGCTGAGCTGAACTACACTGAACTGATCTGAAATAAGAGGCACAGCACTACTGGTTCCTTAGCAACCGCCTCCTGGTGCAAAGCCAGAGCTGGAAGGAAATCCACACACGCGCACACACACACACACACACACACACGCACACACCTAGTAAAGCACACATTTCACCACTCTCTTTCATGTGTGTTAATATAATTTGCAAGACTCTGACACTACACATATCACTTCGCTGTTATCAGTGTCATTATTTCTCTCGCACATTGCGAACCGTGTGCAACATGTGAGCACATGCGTGTGGATGTGAATGTGTGTGTGTGTGTGTGTGTGTGTGTGTGTGTGTGTGTGTGTGTGCCTCCAAGTAGCAAAGGAGAAAAAACGTCTTGTTTATCTGCTTTCAAATTAAACAGCGGTGTCGGAACATTGCTGGTTCACTTTGTGAATCAGCCAAGAAAAAAGGACATGACTGCTGAGCTAATCTCTTGATGAATATTTCATGTTGCTTTACAAAACATCTGTGTAGGTGAAGAATGTGACGGTGCACTACGGCAATGCTGCAGAGCAAATACACACTCCCACAGTGCCAACTCTGGGTTTTCTTCACAGGAGAAGGGCAGGGATCATGGACACTCCTGAGAATTCCTCATCTACTCTCCACTGCTTTTCACACTCAGATCTAATGGTGACGCGTCTACCTCTGTCCATGACAAAGGAAAAGCTCAATAGTGTGTGCATGTAGCTCAACAGACCCAACTGGTGTCATTCTGTAGTCCTATCTTGTTTTGCTCTGTGCCGTGCAATGCCTCAGGAATTTCCTGATGAACCAAACCTTGAAATTACACCCCAGTTACCGTCAATACAGTTATATTTTTGGCAGAAAGTAGCAGTAGTCCTGTGCTATGTATAGCTTCACACTTCAGAAGCTGTCTCATGAATACTGCGCGTCTACACGGCATCCGGCCCAAAACAAAAACAACTGCATTAAACGCCGACGCACGGAGTTTTCTTATGCGCGGTATGCTTTGACTGGAGATGTGCCGCTGACATCGGGGTGTTCAGGTCCCTTTGGCCGAACAGCAGCCAGGCTTCGTTTCCTTGGAGTCCTACCAAAAGGGGGCAGCCAAGGCAAACTCTGAGCATAACTGGAGGTCCCTTCCTGCCGCATCTTTTTCACAGACTCCTCAATGAAGATGAATTCCAAACATGCGTAACCTACGCTGGAATAAAGGAAGGCTGCCATAAATCCATATAAGTCGACCCGGTTTCTCTGTTGCCCAAACAGCCCGTGGTATCAACGATACAATCCTCTATTTATAGATACTCCTAATGTGTCCCTATTTCCATACTGCTGCTCTCTACACATAGCTATGCAGGGCATTGTGGGTTTCCACTGCTTCAAAGGAAAGGGACTACCTAACAAGGAGCCCCTCTTACGTTAAGACGTCATCATCCCTCTAGAACCTGAAGTGGGTGTTTGATGTGAGCAGGAGTCAATCTGAAGCATTGCCAAGTTGGAATTTGACCCACGAGCTGCGTTAAGCAACTTTTACGAGATTAAATCGAGGAGAACAAAAAGAAACAGCGGAAAGTGGAATTTATACAATAAATTGATGCTGCATACGTCAAACTTACTACAAGTGGCTGTAGGGAGGTTTATGATGGTGCTCCTCTCATACAGTAGTTACACAACGCCCCCTCCCTCCCGCTCGTTCCCTCAGCAAACACAGTCGGGTCAGACACCACAGCCAACCACCAGTCTGCCCCTGCTGTTCACCAGAGCACTGCGACATGAGAAGTGGCCGGGTCCATTTCATCAATAGTAAAGGAGACAACAGTCAGCACCGCGGAGTCTCCTTCTGAGCAGCTGGTGCATCCCTACAACCGCCATTAAACACAGCAGCAGGGGGGAGGAGGCATCACTAATAGGGTGAGAGACAAGCGCTGTGGCCTGTTTGGCTTTTATTCTAAAGGTATCCTCCAGCCACTGGGCTATGTGAGGAATCTGCAGAATGTTCCAGACCACAGAGGATTCAGGGGGGAGAATGTTAATCCCTCGTTCGGCCGCAACAAAATAACAACTACAGGATTTGCTCAGGAAACCTGATAAGACAATGTTATTTTAGACATGAACATGATCATCAAGGAGAAACGTGAGATAAGAAGAAAGCAATATATATATAACTCATAAGTTGTTTGCAATGATCACGTGATCCACAGTCGTCCACCATGCCTTGCAAAAAACGGCAGCTTCCATCTAACAAGATAACAAGCTCGATTTCAACACTATCGACTTGAAGCTACTCAGACGCATGCGTGTGGTCGTGCGGTGGGAGGATAGGTGAGATGGCTGAAAATTAGATTCCCAAACGTACGCATTACGTTATTTAATCAGACGTCCAGAGAGAGAGATGGATGCAGTGCAGTGATGCCTCTCATCCGAATGCGAGTCATGTCCCATTTACTAGAGACTACGCTGTGTAAGTATACTACTCTGTTTACATTTGGAGGCTGGTGACACGTTTATTGGCAGCAGGCTACTGTCACCTCCAGAGAAGAAGTGGTGCGCGAAACTATGAGACATTTTGGCAAACTGGCATGACTTTCACAACGCAATCACAGTCGGCAGCCATAATGAAACTGAAAGACAATAAGCAAAATAAAACATTCTTCTTAATATATCAAAGCACATTTCCCCGTGTCAGTCATGATAAGTAGGAAGCGTGACAGACAGTTGGGAAATCATTCATTATTCACAGTTGGGCTGGAGGAGGGTGCGGGTGAGGGGTGGAAGTGAGGAGGGTGTCAGGGAAGAGGAGGGTGGGGGTTAGGTCTGCTGGACCAATGGCAGGCGAGCAGGGGAGGATCTAAGCCTGATGACTGGCATGTTATTGAGTCTGGAGCAGAGATGGTAAACAACTCCTCTCTTGAGCAGGCGTTGGGAGGGGGAGAGTCGTAACCATAGAGATTAAGCATGGCTTTTCCACAGATTCGGAGAAACCATAAGTTAAGGAAAAACCTGAACAGACGCAGCTTAACAACAACAAGCCTTAGTAACACTATTCCTGATCCTCCGCCGGAACGTTGGCTAAATAGGACGATATGAGCAAACAGGATGTCATTCAAACTAAGGGTTTGTGCAGGTGTTTTTTATTTTGTGCATTTTCTGAACAAGCATGTCAAAGTTGTTCATTGTATAGGAAAACAACCACGTGTAAACTGTATTTAGTTGTGATGTATGATTTTAAAAGAGGTTACTACAGCAGGTGCACACGTGTCAAACACGCGCCCATCTTTGCTCCACAATACAAAGCAGGGCCACGGCTCCATCAGGACGCGATTCAATTTATCTCAACATCCCCTCCATTTAACAAAGCATTCACTCGACCGCACACCACCGAAATCCACTGCACGGTGGGGATGCAGCGCTTCCCACTCGATGAGGAGCCGGTAAGCTCAGGTTACCAGAGCTGAGAGCAGTAGCAGACAGTAAGGTGGCTGAGCAGAAGTACAGCAGCAGACGGAAGGCTCATCGTAGGCCGAACCCCCCAACTCCCTCAGCACCATCAGGCCACATCCTCATCCGGCAACCTGATCCTCACTGGGAGCCCCCAGTGGATCACTCCAGACACTTGTTTAAACCACATCAGCCTAGAGGGCCAGAGACAGGATGCTTCCTCCACTCACAGCCGAAGGCAAACAATACGCGAGGCTCGCGCTGTACCGCTGCAGCGACACGTCTCAAGTACTGACATGTATCGATCTAATGTGGTGTGATTCTCTTTGTCAGGCAGAGGGGGCCTTACTGTGCGTGTTTAGCAAGATCGGATGTTGTGCTGATCAGAGGTCTTTGTGGAAGGATGGGGAGCAGCGTGCATGACGGCGGCTGACCCTGTCACACGGTGGGCTCAGGAGCGCTGCTCTGCACACAAAGGTGAAAGTGCGTGAGCCCATTTCTCCCTGCCCCAGTGTTTGTGGGTCTCTTCCACCCCTGTGCCCACTAAAGGGCAGCAATGTGTTTTTCACACAACTATGTGCTGGTCTGTGTGTTCAGGCATGCGTGGCATTTCCCCTCACTCACGTTCAGTCACAACAACACACACCCCTTCCTTCTACCCTCAGGCCTCGGCCCGATCTGCAGCAGCTGCTGCTGCTGTTGTTGTTGCTTTGTTGTTCAGTGCGCTCACTAACAGGACACAGGTATGCAGCACCGTCACACATGAAAACACTTTGCCTTTATTACTGACATAGGAACAGGGCAGGGTGGTCTTTTCAGGTGCAGTAAAGCTGTGAGGAAGGGGCTCTTACAAGCCAATGTTCTGGTTTTACTTTACATTTTATTCTAAACACTATGTCCTATATATAGACACAAGCAGGTATTTGATTAGACTAACAATAGTTTGATTTGTTTCTTAAACTTCTAACTTACTACTCCCACTTTCTCAAATGTGATTTAATAAACTTGTCATTTTTGCCATATCATATCCAAGTAGGCAAAGTCAGGCTCTGGAGTGTCTTCTATCTATGTTCCGTCCCCGTGGGCCTGACTTCTCGCAGGCCTGATGTCTCAGAGTCCCAGCGCATCCCCTCGACACGAGCATCCCTGGAGTCGCATTTGTAACATGGAGACAGGCCTCTGCTGCTTCATCCTCATTAAATCCAGCAACCCTTCAACTTATTGTGAAGACTCTATCATGATGACTGACAAGCTTACAATACACAAAGAAAAGAACACTGATAAACAATAATAAACTACATTGTTAGAGAATTTATTACCTAGCGAGTGACAGATAAGTGCATCACCTGGTGAAGAAGAAAAGTATCACGAAAGACATCACCCTCTAATCTAACTAATAATTGTCAAGCTGAGCTGTGCAACAACAAAAACAACAACGAACTAATAACGCTGCCCTTGGCTCAGCGGCTCAGTCTAACACCTGGCTTTGCACTCGCATGTCCCCAGAGAGAACCTCCAGCCAATGCTCATTCGCAACACATCCAACTGACTCCAGAGAAGAAAAAATAAAAGATTCTTCAACATTTTTATTCGGTACCCAAACTTGGTTCAGCCTATCATCATCAGGCATGAGAATAGTAGCGGCTCTGATGCCAAGGCCTATTTCTGTAGACGACCATCTGCAGTTTTTACGGAGCACGATGCCCAGATTTCGTGCTGGCACGCCATGCAGCATACATTTGCCCTGCTGGCACGACGTCTGGGTTCAAAATGACACATCTTCATTTCGCATTGACTTCAAGGACGACCTAATCCTGATTATGCATCGCAGCATTCGCTTTGGGCAAAAAAACAAAAAACCCCGATGGGGATAAGTTTGCGTCGATGGCGAGCGTGCCCAACAGGTTAGCTGGAGTACGCTGCTAACACTGAGAAGGCCATTAGTCAATCACTGAAATGATATTTTAGTCACGAGCGTCATGTATAGACGTAGCTCACATCGTGTGTCTGGCTGCAGTTTCTGGTGTTTGAAATGACGCTGGCTGCTCGCTGGCACTCTCAGACAGGCTGCGGTCAAATGTCATTGCTCAGCCCATTTCCCTAGTGCATCTCCCTCTTTATGCCTCAGCGTCTGCCACCTCAGTACACACTGACATTCTGCACAGGCCTATTAGTCTTCTCAAACATGACATCTGAATTAAGGGTTTCCTTTTTTCCGCCACTTAATTTCATTTTCATAGTGACTTACTTGAGGGAAACACACAGTATCCTTGTTGTGAAGCCGAACAAGCTGTGGGTTTCGAAGACACTTGTGCCAAGAGTCAACATATGTTACAACAGGACACTGAGACTATTCTCTCCAACTGGAGTGCCAGCAATGAGACTATAGACAAGTCCTTTCAGGTTTAATGGTCTGATAAGATGCCACAGTCCCAGATGGTATCACAGCAAAACAGAATTGTATTGACCCAGGATCTGCTGTTTACAAAGCTTCACTTCACACGAGAGAGGTTTGTCAAGGCTTTACTCTTTACAAACACGCAAACCTCATGCTTGTTTTGCCAATTTCCTACCTGCTCGGGGAGCTAAAAGCTTGCAGGTATTTTATGGACAGCTGAACAACACAGAAGAATAAAGGCACTTTCCGCCAAATTTGCAACGCTAAAGAGCGATGATGGGGAATGTTTAGCAGAGCTGAGTTTCACTTGCGTCTGAATACCTAAAGTAGAGGCTACGTTACCTTAAGCAGCCATGTTCGAAGCTGATGTGAGGTTATCATGTAAATGTGGTTCAATTACACTAAAAAGCCGCTATACAATGAAATCACCACGGCTTGTCCTCATTAGTAATTGGGTAACATCCCCAAATATGGCATTTGGACAAAGCCTGTGCAGTGGAGTGTAAAACACGTCACTGTTTACTCTAAGCAAACTGGGCATTACATCACCTCCAGCAGAATTTATCCACAGACGTAGCGCCTCGGTTTGAACTTGGGTTTTGGGTGTTAATAAGATTTTAACATGACTCAAAGTGTCCCATTCTGCAGTGGTCTCAAAAAACGCCAGTCGAAACCAGTCGAGCGGCCGCCTGAACGCCTCCATCTCATCATCGCTGTGTTTCGATTAGGAGCAGGGTGTGACCAGTAAAACAGCAACAGAGATCTGGACTCTAGAACCTGACATAATAAGTAGGCAATAAGTACGGCAGGAGTCGCTCCAGGGGGCAAAGGTCAGAGGCTTCCAGCTAGAGATGAGGCAGGAGCCATGTCTGGCCAGACTGTATCTACAGCAGAACAGGGCAGGCGATCTGGACGGAGCAGGACAGCTGACAAACTCTAGACAGTCCCCATCCCAAACTTCCAATTGGCCTATGGTGACATCATGGTTCTACCCCATTTTTTCACCTCCTCTTTTCAGGGTGGGAGGAAAATGTAGTTCCTCCTCCTCCTCCTTCTCTGTTTCTCTACCCCAAACCAGGCTATTTCTCTTGTTCGCACGTTCTCTCGCTCTTTCTCCATCACACACACACACACAAACACTTTGCTTCATTTGCCCCTTTTAGGGACCTCAGCAGCTCACATGGCCACCTTGGAGGAGGCCGTTGGAGGGAAGAAAGAAAAGAGCGGAAATGAAAGACGATTAAAAGACCTCTCTCTCTCTCTCTCTGTCTCTATCTGTTTTAACATACATGCATGTCTTCTTCCACTTATGTGGAAACTACATGCTGTGTGTGTGTGACTCAGGACATGTCCCCCACGTGGTCTCTAATGGTTCAGTGTGTGATCACTTACCATGAGGCAAAATGAGACACATGCAGTGCAGAGCCATGCACACACACTAGTGCAGTATAAACACACTGCCATGACCTTTTTAAGATGCTTCCTTATCTGACACAAGCTAAGGGAGGAGTTCTGCTTAATTCTTTTCATTTACTTGTTAGAAAAGATGAAGCTTGACACTTTCACTAGGTGACACTTTACTAACTTAAGTGGCATAGACGAGTGTAAGTCACCAGTCGTCAGGCCTCATTATGACCCACACCAGGCTCAGTCCAACATCACATCAATCCATGATTAGCCTTTAGTCGGATTAGGGAGGAGCCTGTGCATGTGGGAGAGGTAAAATGTCATCATAGCACCGCAAGACGAACGAAAGAGGGTGGAGCAAGGGGTATAGCAGAGGGCCGATCTGGACTCCACGAACACTAGATGCTCTGCCACATGGTGCCTTGCTCAGCAGGGTGTAGCACAACAGCTCCTCGTTTGTTTGTCCTGCTGCAAAGATAAGGCGGAACGTTGAACACAGGTGTGGATTAAATTAGAGCATTCAGGCGACACAGAGGGCAGAGAAGACTGATGCCAGTAGCGAGGCACAGACTGGGCACAGAGAACAATCCTGCCTCCAACCAGAGGAAATGCAAAGCCCCCACTGTGTCAAACACAAGACTTCCAGAAATTATTGAAACTAAATACCCACGCTTTCTCCCCCAAACAAACAATGGCCTCCATTGTGAAATGGAGTGGCACACTCACAGTCAGGGGAGACATAAAGATACAGTTTGAAAAGAGTGGGCCATGTTTCCCCTCCTCTCTTTCTCTCCTCTCGAGGACAGGGACAACTCTCTACTTCAGTTGGGACGTAGATGGGGGGCCATGCAATGGTGCCGCCCACTGTAGGGCCTCCTGCTCAGAAAAATATGCCTCTGTCTGTCTGCCTGTCGTTACAGACCTCACACGACTCGACGGTCCGGGCTGCAACAGCATTAGAGCACAAACAGCCTGAGACACAAGAGAAAAGCAGACATTTTATACCCTGAGAATGTAAACGCACGACTAAGAAGCCATTTAGTCCACACATACTGCAGATCGACTTAATAACTTAATGATTTTACCTTCATTGTTTAGTGGCGGCACAAAACAAATCTGTGCAACAAACAGAGCAGCTCCATACAATGATATTTCAGATTTATTTCCTTTCCTGCAGCACAATTTGACCCAGTCTGAGGTCTTCCCCCAAACAGATCATTTTACTTCATCTGTTCCTCTCATTTACATGTGGGAACCTGAGGAAACAAGAGGCTGCATGCGTGTATCACAGCAGCGTCGACTCTGTACTTATATTTATAAGTGCTACAATCATGCTGCACCCCAATGCAGTAATTTGTTGGTGTTATATAGTTGTTAACTATAACATGACTATTATTTTTAAGTGTTGTTGGTTTATGATGTATAAAACATGTACATCATAAACCCTAACAAATGGAGGCCTGGGGCTGCTACTGCTGCACCAGTAGCTTTGGAACTGGTGCAGAAAAATAAAACTAAATCTCTGAGCCTAGAGAAGGAGGATACTTGTGATTCTAATATGTAATTGCTGTGCAAGATACAGCAATGATAATACAGTCAAGTAAAAATATAATACTGTCCTATCTCATAACATAACATTAACTGATGAGGAATACTGCATGTGCCTGACATGAGCTACGCATTATCGAGTCCTAATCTGTGCTTTAGGAGCCGGAGGTCAGGAGGATCCACACCTGCTACATCAGTGATTCCTCCAAAAGTGCAAACATGGATGTGTGCACATGCTTTCAAACAACCAGCGCTGGGCGGAACGGCTGCAGACAGCCAGGGGACAGATAGCTGGCTGAGAGGGGGAATGGGAGCATGCTGCTCAATCAATGTGCCATCAATCACACACACACAGTGAGACGGAGCAAACACAGGAAACAGGAGACCGTATCCTTTAACTACCACTCAAAAGGAAGCCATCAAAGCGCTGGCTCTGACTCCAGGCCTTTTTCCATGGCCAAATTTCCAAGCACAGCCTTAGCCTGATGGAGGTTTGATTAGTGCTAATCTTACTCTGCCCTGATCACTGTCAGGGGTTTGGTTTTAGTTTTTGGTGAGTCTATTATACCACCACATACAGTATGTGTATCCCAACTAGTCCACTGCTGCAGGGCCTCATTGTACTTTGCTGAGCTACCGGACTGCAAAGGCTGGACAGGAGACGGAAGCAATCATAGAGCGAAACACTGGGGAGAGCAAGCAAGTCAATACAATTACTCAGCGGAGAGTTTTTATAGCGTTTTTCACGTTATAGACAAAAAGACGTTTTGTCTAGAACTGGTTACCCGTTACTTTCAATTAATTCTTTTTACAAGCAATACAGCACGTTGTTGTTTAAATAAGTAAAACGCTATATTTTCTAGATCTATAAAATGTTAAGAAATAAAAATGTGCGAAGCTGCAGGACTATCAAAATTGTTGCATGCATACTTGTACACAATCAAAATGAACAAATACTATAAAAATCACTACATCACAGTCAGAGTCAAGGAGCAGACAGCCGCGCACGTCTTCCCACAGAAACACATTCCTGCGACATGTAAACAACTCCAGGCACACCTGAAGCATGTTGTTACTAGATCACCTGTCCTCAGGGGAGAGAAACACACGTTTACCTAGCGCGGGCTCTTCCGGGGTGAGGTGGGGTGGGCAGGAGAAAGGCAGCCGTTGCCACAGGCAGGCTCAGCGGCGTTAATGTACACAGCAGAGTAAACAGCAGCAGAGGACGTCCCCGTGTCCCTGAGCTGCAGAGACAGCATGTCCTCCTGTCTGCTCTGTCACTGTATGTCAGCTCTCATTACGCCCATCGCTACGTGACCGGCACTGACTGACTGGCGAGCTAAAGGCACCTGCTACCAACTGCAGTATGGTTCGCAGAGGTTTCACTAATCCTGACCTTGATCTCGTAGCCTCACTGCTGTAGAACTGATTATTAAACTACAAAATCATTATCTTCCATCCATCTATCACTATGGTTTAAATGTCGTAGCTTGGTGAATAAGCTCCAGCGGTAGTGCAGCGATAGGGGAAGTACAATGATGGTGGGACAGGCCCGAACATTCAGCCCTTCTCTAGTCAACTCCCACCCCCACCCCCTTAGTCCTGTCATCATCGTGCATCAAACAGAGCTGAACAACCCTAACTTCCCACAGCGAGCCAAGGACGGCCCTGCCAGCATTGTGTCTGTGCTTTAAGCGTATGCGCAAGCTGGCTGGTGTTAGGAATGAGGGATCAGAACATCTTGGCGCCTCCAAGCCTCATGTCATCAGTGTGTAAAATACTGCCTCAGAAAAGCAGGAGGAGAACTGGATACACTCTGTTCACGGATGCTGGCGTGGAGGTGTGCCCGTCACTCCTCGCGCTGAAGACTGATCTGCGCTGGCTGCTAAGCGAGCAGCTTCAGGCGGAAGCTCAGCCCAAATTGGGCCTTTGCTCCAGACTGTGCAGTGTCTCAGCAGAGGCATGAACAAAACACAAACAAAAAACCTGCGAAGAGGCAAGAGTGTATGTGTGTGGGCCTTCCCCAGGCTCCTCCTCAGCATGAACAGTCACTCGCCACACACACACACCAACTGCACCACAAGCGCCTCCGAGCCGCATCTCTCACCCACCCACATACATACAACACACAACCTGACCCGCCTCCCCTCTTGCGCTCGTCTTCGTTACTCCTCTCCGTCTCTCACTCTCCCCTTCCCACCCTCATTCATAAAATGGCCGCTTCACAACTCCAGCTGCTGGCACAGAATTTGTGGATAAGGGGTCAGCGGCAGCAATGGGCCAAGAGGGACTTGTTTGTTCTATTTTTCTTCAGTTTTTATGCGTCCTTCTCCATCTGCCGCCTTTCCATCTCGCACCAACACTCACATTCATCCATCCCCTCTTCATATCTGCCAGCCTTTGCTCATATGTGTCCCCCTTCCTCTAGTGTCTCACCCCACCCTCCACTCCAAAACAAACCTGATACCCTCGTGGCCTGGGAGGGGATCTGAAACTATGTGTCTGGCAGAGGAAGGCAGACGCAGAGCAAAGCAGGGGCAGGAGCAAACAGTGGTGGCTCCTCCTTGGAGGCCAGTGAGAGGGGAACGGGGGACATTCTCGAGTTCCATCTCTGGAACACAACCTCCATGTTTCTGTAGCTGTACCACATCACACGCAGACACATGCAGACTCTTGAGGCATGCTTTTAAGGCAACATGAGAATCACTGCTATGGCTGGGTTTTTTTCCACCTCCCAACTCTTTGTAGTCCAGAAATAGAAAATTATTTTTGTCTTTTGTACCCAAATATTTTACAAGGATGGATTCTGATGGATTTTCATGGATTGATGGGCAACAAAATGAGCAAATAGACTGTGTCCCTGAGCTGCTCATTGTAGCCTGCGATAGAGTTTTTATAAACTGATCAATCAGAGCGTGACTGCTCTGTTTCAGGGGACAAAACAAGACAACAGTGCCAGAACGATTCAGACACCACAAGACGCACTAATAAAAGATATTGTGCTTTAATGAGGGCGGAGGAGCGTGCGTGCATACGAAGTCAGAGGTGAGCGAGTGCATGAATGGGAATGCATCTGTGCCCCCCCGCCGCAAATGCACGCACACGCCACGCTGCAGTGTCTTCTGCTGTAAGTGCACAAATTAAAACTCACTCAAGCAAGAGCGATCGTTGAACCCCCCCCTCTGCTCCATCTACCCCTCTGCTGCTCTCCTTTCCCGCTACTGCAGCCCCGAGCAAACAAGTGGACAAGGGTGTAAGGAAGGACGGAAGGGGTCGCGGCTAAGGAACAGACCCACTGTGGAATGAGTTTTAACTTGAGGGGGCGGGGCTTGGGCTTCTGTGGTAGGTCACGCACACGTTTGCCACACAGGAGGAGAATGTGTTTAGTCAACAGCATGCAAACACACAAACACAGCAGACAAGGTGACAAAGATCAGTTGCTTCATATGCCTCCTTAAAAACTCCTATTTCTGAATACATCTAAATGCTTTATACTCTGTACACTTTGTGCAAATGAGACGGTCTGTACGCTGTGGTTATATAACATCTGTAGCAGTAATGGAACTGTTAGCATACTTAGCATCTCATAAAAGCAGCATATTTAGTGGTTCAGATATAACCAGGATATTGCATTTCCCCTCCTCAGCCTACGCAGGCCACCTCCAGATCACCCACCACCCACCCTCCGCCTGCCTGACTTTCTATCTCGGCCCCACTCCACTCAAATTTTCCACAGACGAGCACAGAGCTGTGTGGAGGTCTGCTGAGCGCCCAGGGTGTACGCACACACACACAGAGCACAATCCAGGGACTGAAGAACCACAGGTGGGGCTGAGGGACACGAGGGTACGTGCAGAGAGGAGATGGCAACATCACACGCCATGTCTGAGCTGGCGGTGCAAAGAAGGGAAAGAAGCAAACAAATGAACCGACATGCAGGCTGTACAGCATTGTGTGGTTACGGCTGCCAAGCTATTTATATGTGTCCCTTCTTCAGAGAAGGAAGCCGCTCCTATTGGGTCCAGATGTGAGAGGAGGGACAGACAGCAGCCCAAAAGGTGGCAGCCTGGACCCAGGGGAGCTACTGTGCTGTCATAAAGAACTGCTACTTTAGTCTGTATTGACAAGGACAAAGACAGATATGCCCTTGAAGCGGAACAGGACAAAGTTTTTATTTTGAAGCATACGTAAATAATCAAATTCAAGCATAAATGAAGAATAATGAAATAATGGAATGAAAAATCAATTAAAGCGTAAAGTGCAGGGGCTGAATCTGTTTCTGGTTCTGGTTCTAAGGATGTACACTGCTCAGGCAAGTCGCTGGATGACGTGGTAGGACACAAAGCATTCTTCTGATCATCTAAGGTCACAGGCAAATATACAAGTGCCCTGCTCTCAGCCAGCCAACACAACTTTACACTGCTGTCCTCCTCCTGTTTGACCATACCTTGAATGACAATGAGTGCTTGTGAGACGGGGCTAAATGTGTTGTGACCCCTGATGACGGATTGCCAGTATCCAGCCCCCAGTGGGCTATGAGCCCATTGATCCACTAAAGGATCCAATGACACATCATCAATCGCTGCGCTGAGCTTCTGGGATGTAGAGGTGGGGACTAGATGAGGAAGGAAGGCCCTCGATATTTTCCTCCAGAATAAGTTCAAATGACAGAGGAACTTGTCGGCCTGTTCATCAGTTCAGTCCCCAGCCTGCTCTCACTAGGACTGCTGTCATTCTGTCCAATTCAGGCCCTCGCTGGAGCTGGATGTGGCCGACAATAGAGACTGTGGACAACCTGATGAAAATGTCTCACATCTGGCTCTGTCAAGCCACACGTATGCCTCAGCCGCAGTGAGCGGATACAAATACGGGAAGTGTATTCTCTGAAACGACATACTGATCCCTTGATCCGCAATTACATCACATGTGCCCGGCATAAAATTGTTGATGCAAGCGCAGATACGTGCACAAACACACAAGAGCTATTTGTGGTCGTGGGACGTGAGGTTCTGAACAGGAGCCATTGTGGACTGTGCTACCAGGCAGCCACACTGACTGGGGCCTGTTCGCCCCTTTGATATGGCTCGAGCCCGAACACCGACGTCAGCCCACAGGCAGCCCGTGTGACGTCAGCGCATGTGTGCTTTGACCAAATGCCTGACTGAGTTGGTTTTACAGCAAGAGAGGAGGAGGTTGAGAAGGACGCAAACGATGTAAACCCCCCCCCAGACAGAAAAGCGAGATCAGATTTGATCAGAGCAAGGAAAATAAAACACCCATATTTCACAGCAAGCATCACTGTCACTGTAATGGTATAATTATGTGTCTGCTCTCAAATAACTCTGAAGATTCCTGGTGCCCAAAGTAGAGTCAGTGTTCAGATAAAATAGCACTGTCTGGTTGACCAGTGGCTGCAGGCTTGTATTTAAAGAGAAGTGATACAGACGGCAAAGGAAGGAGCAATAAAAGTAAATCACTTCACCAGCCAGAGGTACATCAGTGCCGTGACAGATTGGATAAACACATTTCTTGGAATAAACTCTGTTCTTTGTGTATGTCCGTGTTCTTTCCTTTGTGATTTTATGTAGCACAGTATCCAGTTTCTTCGTCCGGTGCAGCGTGACAAAGACAAAGCCAAGGCCGGTGCTGGGTTACATTAGCTAATAAACTGCATCTGATGTTCAGATGTTTGGTTGGAAGTAGGAAAAATGCCTCACAGGTAAAAGAGATGTTTAAGGAATTAAATCTTTGTCTTTCCTGATCACAGATATCAAGTTTAGGGCACATTTCATGAATCCCTGAGTTGCCCCTGCGCCCGCACGGTGCTTGAACTGCTGGCTTCACCTGACCAGGTCACACGGGGAGCGGCAGGCCCGACGTTCCACTAACCCCCGTTACAGCGACACACAGACTTGTAAACGTGCTGGCAGTGAAAATGTCGCCGTTTTCTGGAGGGCATCGTCAGAAGCTCCACCTGCCACCACATCCACCATACAATGAAAACTGTTTTGACCATAGGAGGAGTAAAGAGAGCCTAATGGGTTTAAGTCAGAGACCAGACTGCCCACTGCTCTCCTAAGCCTGTTTGACCAGCTGCCGTCTGCCTAAAGACAGACTAGAGAGCTCCTTGTGTGCACACACCCACCCTCTTGAGAGAGCGCGCACCAAACGCGCTCCAGCCTCCGATCACCCCTCCCATCTGCTGCACCAACCGCCAAAACCAAATCAGCAGCGGCAAACGACCCAGGGTTTGCCACCCTCATTAAAAGTATAGGGAGACAAAAGCAAAGCATAGATCTCCTCATCACACCAAGTAAGATATACACAGACTTACACTGAAGTGCTACACGTCAGAGTTCTGAAGCCTGACAGGAGCTATCAACAAGTGCTGATGCGTGTGTGTTTCTGCCTACACACTGTCGTCAGTGGAATAAGTTTGTTAGACTCCCTCGTCAGTATATTATCTGTGACCCTCCCCTCCCTCCTCTCCTGGCCTACATTTCCTCTTGTGCTAACCAGATAGAGCAGTGAGATGAATGACTACATTAATTGTCTTTGATAGCTCAGGGATCTGCATGGCGCGCAGGGGAACAGTGTGTATACATGTGGACAGGGTCATTTAGTGTCGTGTACTAACTGTAAAAAGTGGGTAACTGTGTGTACATGTGTGCGCAAACACTTCAAGAACCAGGGTTTGGGCCACACGCGAAGTCGCTGCGCTCCCACTGTCTGCTGCTTCAACTGAAGGAGGCCGTGGCCTTCCCCCCCCCAAGCAGAGTTTGGCTGTGAAGGTGTCGCGCTACTAGATACGCAGACACCGCAGGACAGTGTAGCAGTGAACACCTGTATCAAAGCAGCCACAGGTGTCCAGCCGTTATATACGGCTTCACCCACACATCTGGAAGATCTAAGGACTCTGTGCCACCCGGAACATCAGTGCACAGCCTGCGCGTGAGAGCCCAGCGGGAAGGGTTTGTTGTGTTGCAGCAGTGCTGTATTATTATGGCACCTTTCTCCAGAGGGTACCGTTAATCCAGTTACAGATTTAAACAAGGGAAATGGTTCCCACTTATCCTTGGATCATAAGGAGAACAGAAAAGCTTGTTGTCAACCCCACTGGGACTTCAAAGGGTTCAACAGTCTAAACATTTGTAGAAATTTGTGGAATTCAACATACTTAATTGCACTTGACCTGCAAGTAGGACTTAATTCCAGCCCATTAATCAAATCTTGTGATGAAACAGACACAGGACCTAAACCATGTCTGAGGCATGTGAGAGAAAGAGAAATCTATTTCTATTCATCTTTTAATTTTCACTGGATATAATAGTGAAGAAGGCAACCTGGCACCAGCTCCAAGAAGCAGCCAGTAGCCTGACAGTAGATGCTGTAGCGGTATACCATCCAAAGAACAAGATCGTATATCTCTGGAGTTAGGGAAGAATGTAGGTGACGAAGCCAAGAGCAACATGAGAAATACAGCTGGGCCATTTCCACTGCACAGCTTCATATAGACCCCATCAGCACTGCAAGGCCTCACACTGTGCCTGATGTGCTGCAATGGAACCAGTTAAATGAATACTGGACAAGGCAACGTCGCCTCACATGACCTTGTTAGTTTACTCTGCCAGCAAGCAGGGAAAATAATAGATGTTTCGTCACTGGCTAAACACTGTTAAGCAGAATAAGACGAAGCGGAATTTCCTAAAAATACCATGATTTGTTGTTGAGTCTTAACGGGCAACTCTTTCTCGAGAAGCTAAGCCGAGTGCCCGTGACGTTTCAGCGGATCCATCATGCATTGTTTATATGGTCTGTGTCCTCTCTCGGTTACCTCACAAACACAAGCAGTGGAAAACAGCGTTAAAGTGTAAACAGGTTCCCCAGTGAGGATAAGTGTGTGACGCTAGACCTGAACAAAAAGCTGTTTTACCTAGAGTTTGTGCTCTGCACTACATCTATCCATATTTTCCACTAGACTGTATACAGGAGCCAACTGATGCAAGGCAGAAATAAAGTGATGAATGTTGGCTGAATGCTGAATGACAACCAACAGAAAGAAAGCTAAGCTGTTGAGTTGCCACAGGCCCGAACAAGCTGAGGTTGTGGATTGAGAAATGAAGTTCAGACAGGACGAGGGGTTAGCGCCTAAGTCCTCTTGCTGTCTGTGACATTACATAAAGGCACCGGTGTTATCCTTTTGTAACACTGAAAATGAACTGTACTGACAGCGAACACAGTCGTCTTTTATGTAATTCCTGTCCAGACCAAGGCTTTTTTTTTATCCTGAGTAAGCAGGCCAACAGTGCCCACAGGCTGAAAGGAGGTCTTCCAGCTCAGCAGCTGTTCGGGTACGGATCAGCAAGGAGGATGAGGAGGAGAACGCAGCCAAGAACGGAGGAATGAGCAGAGAGAGGAAGATGCGACGGGAGGAGGAGAGTTGGTAACGGAGTGTCGACAGCTTTCAGCTACAGAGTTGGTCTAGAGTTTATCAGACAAAGCAAGTGATGAGGAAACAATAGGCATTCTTCCAGTTCTCCCTGTCAGGGTCAGACAGTGAAAAGAACAACCCCCCACATGCTGTGTCCTACAAAAGCATTTAAAGCAACGCACTGTCTGCGTGTTGCATAAGCTTTAACTTAGTTGTATACCCGGCATTATGAACAACAGACAATTTCTCGAGGCAGACGTGACATCACCCAGGGAATAATACCAACGCTGTGACAATATGTAAGACACAATGAGCACGAGTCAATACCAACTCGGGTAACAGAATCTCCCGATTGTCGTCCTTCTGCAGCGTGTCCGTGCTCCTCATTACCACCGCATCTCCTCTCCTTATCTGTCTCATCGACACAGGAATCTTCAGTATGCATGAAGAATGCCAGCAGGAAAACAAGCCACAAGACTGAACTTAAGTAACCCTGGCTGAGGGGGTCAAGTGTTACAGAGCGTCCCAGTATAAACAGACAGCACTGGCACTTTATTCCCTTTTCATATAATGGTTCATCCTGATACTTCAGATTTGCTTGAGGTAAAGGTGCGTAAAGGTGTGAGCAGACGCCACAGCAGGTCCCAGAATGCGGGTCATCATTAGCCACTAGTGACCAGTCAAGGCTTTGAATAGCTCTCGTTTATTTGCAGTCAAGACATTTTCTCCCGTGGATTTAAAGGAGCAGCGAACATTTGAAGACTCACTTATCTGATTTATGGTCCTTCAACCTGTGGTCACAAGCACACTCACGGAAAGAGAAGAGAGAAGAGCAGTTAAGCTCTGGATCCAATAACACCAGAGGCCAAGCATCTATTACCTCTGAAAGATCAATTCAGAGGTGATAGCACCAATGATAACAGACACCGGGATTAAAAAAAGAAAAACACTACTGCACCAATATTCTGACACAGAAATTTAATTGCTTTCTTGACATAGCTCAAATTTCCCTGCTAGTTCAAGAAACAATGGATGATCTAGCTTTAGTTCAGTGAGCCAGAGTCTGACTGTGCAGTATGATAAATGCAATCGCTTTACCTAATACCTCAGCTAGAAACTTATCACTCTGCAACTCTCCAGAATCCTTGTGCAGGAAGATGGGGAGACGAAGAAGCGAGGAACCTGAATGAAGCACGTCCGTGTGCTGTCTAAGATGACAGATGCCCAGCTCCATGTGGAGACATGACAACACCAGCAGACGCAGAGTAATCCCAAGCAGAAAGCCGTTACTCTCTGATGATGCGACAGACCCAGGATGAGGACATACGCCAGGCAATTAACTGCAAAACTAACTGGTTCAACAGTCACGGTCTGGAAGCATTTTAATACGCTGGAAACTATTTCCAAAATGGTTGATGGTTCTGATGCCGACGGGAGACAAAGGCCTGCATTGTAAAGGCAGAGCGTGTATTTTTCCTTCACTGATCAAGTTTACTGCCAAAAGTCAGGGAACAGGCGACAGGCCCGAGAGCGGTCGCCGTTGTTTCTGCAGGCCCCACCCCCCCACACCCCCTACTCCACCTCCCAACACTCACACACCCACACAAACACTGGCTTCTCCACCACAAAAGGCAGACAAGCGAGACCTCCTCTACTGAACTATGTCAGAAGATGCCGGGCTGCAGACCATCCCCTCAGCGGCCCGTCGCCACCATCCTGCATCCGTTTTCAGAGCAGTGACCCTCACATGAGCCCGTGGAGCACTTCTGTCTCCACACGGGAAAGTTCAAGTCAGTAGAAAACTGAGAGCACAGATTCCTGGGATGGGTGTGTCAGTTAGATGACAGAAAAATGAAAATGAAAAGAGAGCGTTATTCATAAATAATGTTACAGAGAAACACTTCCCAGCACAATGCCTAGGCTGCAATTACAGACACACGACAGAGACGAGACGCTTTTCAGTGGCGTCTCTAAGTGTCACCCTCACACAACAGCCCTACTCCACTGACCCGTCGAACACAAATATATACACATACACACAACAATACAGCTAAAGCCAACAAATGTGATCCTTTTCTGAATGTTTCCGTTGTTTCTCTGGTCACCGTCTCAGCACCTTAGGCTGCTGGTGATTAGCTGACGTGAAGTATTACCATGTGGCCTTGTTACAGAACAGAGCTTTGAAGGTTTTCCGTAACCATGTGGGCGACAGACTTGTTTGATCTTGACTTTTTTCCTATATAAACGTCAAAGTGGATGTGACCTCACCTCTGGGTGGGGATATGTAAACCTCCACCTCCCTTTTCGTCTCTGTCTTTCTCTCTTTGTTTCTTTCTCTCCCTCGCTGTCTTTCTCCAGTAGCTGGCCTCTCTGGGAGGACGTGACCCACCCATACTCATGCTCACTACATAAATCAGGAGCCTCCATCTTTGCACTTAAAGAGGCTGCAGTGCTGCGTTTCTTTGCCCCGAAAGGCCGCTTCCTCCCACTACACCAGAGCCAAGAGTTTAAACACATGCTTGAGTGCAGCTTTTTCTGATAGCCACAGGCACAAAGTGACACGCTGAATGCAGAGGTGTCTGTCTCCATGGCAGCACCAAAGAGCATGTTGTGTGGAGCACGTACCCACATGCGCAGGAAAAGCAGCCGCTTTCTGATATTTACGTCCACTTTGATGGAAAATCCCAATATTGGATAGTGAACAGAAGCCAATATTGCACGAAGAAATCAATAACTTGCTGTTCATATCCAGCACTAAGCGCTCGTAAAATTCAGACTTTCACATTTCTTCTCCAAATGCATTTGCAAATTAAAATAAGGAAGGAGCTTAAAAACTGTTATTAAGCCTTAAACTCGGGAAGCAGTGGAGGCAAACTCTGGAAAAGGTCACAGTCTCAAAAGCATCCCTGGTGGTCTGAGACATGTCCTTTACCTAAGCCAACATGTTTGTGTAATTACACAGGCTACTTCGGGCTTTCACTTCATTAAAACACTCTTCAGCATAACACTATGTGTAAAAACTTCAAGAGCATTCCAGGTTTGTGATTCTATATGGTACCTTGGCCCCTCACTAGGCCAAGGGGGCAGCTGGGTTGTTTTTATGACCAGGAGGCCTCCATAGGCAGAGAATGCTAATAATACCATGGCTACAAAGAGTGGACCCGAGTCCAGCATGACTACCCCTCTATGTGCTACTGGTACCAGCGCCGCTTAGATCTGGTTCACGGGCAAACACGCTTACCTTGAATGCACCACTCTCCTCGCCATACTGTGCTCTTCAGTGCTAATGCAACACCTGACGGCCCTTTCCTCGCTGGATTGATCAAATTAAGTCTGTGTCTCGGTGACTTTGCTTTCCACGTGGCCTCTTTCTGTTGCTCTAATGCACATTGGACACAGGCAACGGCCAGTTAAGGGTCAGTGGATAGAGTAAACCTGGCTACAACTGTGCGTGTTACCACAGCTAAAACTGAGGAAGACAGACCGTAAAGAGACATTTGGCTCGTTGCAGAGTACACACGATGTCAGACCTGTCAACATTTTGCTTACTGTATGCTCTGTTTATTCCACTTCATTATTACGTTAGTTGCCGTATGTTATGATTCATTTCATATTTTACGAGGCGTATTTGTTGGGCTCAGAGGTAGAGCTGTCGCCCACCAATCGTAGGATCGGTGGTTCGATTCCTGGCTTCCCCCAGTCATGTGCCGAAGTGTCCCTGGGCAAGACACTGAACCCCAATTTGCCCCCGGTGTGTCAGCTTAAGCTGCATAGCAGCTCTGCCACCGGTGTGTGAATGGGTGAATGTGACGCAGTGTCAAAGCGCTTTGAGTACCGATAGGTAGAAAAGCGCTATACAAATGCAGACCATTACCATTTACGAGTAGCACACACAAAATGGTCAAAATGAAACTATTTATGTTTGTTATACTGCACCATTCATATAGAACAATGTCAGTGTGCTGCTCTTTACATAAAGGTTTGATTATTGGGTGATAACGCTGAGCTAACTCTGGGGTGGTCGTCCCATAACCTCGGGATATGCGGTTTGATTCCTGGTTCAAAGCTAAAGTGTCCTTGAACGCAGCACTGAAATTCTGTAGTAGTGCCATAATCTCTGTTCAACTAATTCCCCATGTGAATCAACAAAAGCAGTTCAAAGAAAGATGGGAAACAGTGGATTTGGAGCGTGCGGTGCTCAAGATGAAACTCATCATACATTCAAAGGATGAGTGTTGTCCCTGGGAAAACCTTCGCTTAAGCACAGGCAGTAATTGAGGAAAGGTGAAAGTGGAGGCTTTGTTTTTATGTTTAACCTAATCTAACGATATCCATTTGTTAAAACTGTCCATTTGTGTGGCACAATGCTGATGAGCTTGGACCAAAGGCTTTGCTGGCAAGCTAATCACATTCCTTAATGGATCTGATGTAAACAAAATTAGTTATGAAGCTTGGGAAAGACTGGGAAAACGAAATCCTGCATGTATGAATGCGAGGCCGGGGAAAGCGTGTTGCACAGAGCTAAAACATTAGTGTGATAAAGCTCCATGGACAAAAACCTCCTTTTTGTCTGAGCATGCTGCAAACACTTAGAAGCATGTGTGTGGCAGGATGACATACATCTGGAGTTGGGTCTGGATGTCTCTAAACACATATGCTCACTTTACTTTGTCTCCGTTGGCTGTTGAAATTGGTCTTGTGTGTTTGAGCACTCGAATCTGATTTGGATAAAGTTTAGGAACAGAACATTTTTAAAAGCATGCCTGAGATGCATATCGAACCCATTCAGCATTCAACATCCGTCGGAGCACATCTTTCTCTGTGTGTATCACCTATAGAAAACAAATAAACAGAAGCGCATGCTGGAGAAAGCTGAGGCAGGGCGTTGTTTCCGGGGGGGGTTTCCTAAACGGGAGCGCCAGTGTCGTTACCCCACACACAGGCAGACAATAGAAAGGAGAATGAAAAGAAAAGGGTTGGAAGATAATACCATGAATTATGCAGGGAGGTAGGTGGAATGCAAAAACAAGCTTTTTACAAGCAAGTACATGTCTGGTCTGGAAAAGCACTAGCAACAGTACACACAGGGTAGAAGAGTGTCTTATTACTGGAAAGGGCTGCGACAGAAACCACAACACAACAAATAGTAGCTCCTGTGTTTTCAGCTGTGTCGCGCTGAAACGGTGGAGGTTTCATCCAAGCCGAGGGCCCCAGCGCGGCTGCTGCGAGGAAAGGCTACGCCGAGTAAATGAGTGTGAGTAATTAAATATGAATGAGAATGGGCTGTGTTCACATGCAAGCTGTGGGCTACTGTCTGTCATGTTTATCAGACAGCCACAGACAGAAAGGCGATTCCTGACGCACACTCAAGTGCAAACAAGCCCCACAAGCCTCGTCTCTGTAATTGATACACTAATGGGAGCGGGTGGGGGGAGAAAGGTGTAGGTCCGGAGGGGGACGCGTCTGGGCCCACAGCCTTCAAAGAGCCCAGTGGACGCTTATCAACAACCGCGCTCTCATCAGACGCAGGAGGACGGAACGGATGAAAGGAGTGCTAATGCTCCTCCACCCCCATCACGCCAGCCACTCTGCTCTATCAGCAGCAGGGCCGAGGCGCCGGGCTCATGTAGGAAGGTGTGGAGCACCCTCATATGCCGACAAACACGTCCGTCAGTTATTGACAAAAAACACGACAATCTCATGATTATAATCAGTATCATGTCACGTCTGACAAATTCCAAAAAGGTTAAGGTTAGCCACCACTAATAAAGCAGGATAAAAGGTCCGAAATCCGTCTGATCGTCTACTTTTAGGTCAGCGCTGCGTTGTTGCGTGGGCACCATGTGGACTTATAGGACAACAGTGGAAACATGGTTCGGTCTCCTCACTTCACCTCCTCTGCCAACACAGAGTCACAATAATCTCTAATATCCTGTGTGTCTCAAGCCAATTTAGCAAAGGATGAATGAGGACAGTGGCAGCTCCCAGGTGATGCGGCCTTTCCCTCCCTCCAAGCAGCAGGCGGAGATAGAGCTGCAGTGGGGAGCTCCAGAGAACTCTATATTTATCTGACACAGTAACAAGCCACTGTCTGCCTGCTGCATAGCGCAGTACAGCTGTACAGCCTCTCTCGCCATTTTCCCCTCCCCGTCCCGTCCCAGAGTCCGCTCCACCGTGGCCCTTGATGAGCGAGTTAGCACCGCGCCGTCGCTTTACGAGTGGTCGTGAATGAACGGAATCGCGTTTGCGTCCCGCTCCTGCAGGAACGAAATGCACAGAATTGTGTCACGGCGTAGCTTTCTGGCAGTGCTTCACACACGGCTGGATTTCTCCACAGCAGGAGCCATATTTCATCCTGGGCCACCCCGATGCTAACAAAGCGCCGACCGGTGATCGCTGAGTTGGAGTGGCCCATTAAGGCGGCCGGCCAAGGAGCTACCCGACTGCCAAGAGAGCCATGCCAAGAGGGCTGGAGAAGGCAGAAGAGCCCCAGCCACCTGTGGCCATTAGGCTGTGTGCTGACAACTGCACTGGGCCCTGGGGATTCCACCCAAACAAGCTGAGGAGCGAGAGGAAGGGGAGGCACCAGAGAGGGTCAAGGTCATTCCTCAGTCATTGACAGGAAGCAGACTAATGACATTAGACAAGCCAGGCTGCTTTATGGTTTGTTGACACTGACCATTACATGAGAAAAGATTTGCAAAGAGCTGACATGATCAAAACGTTGTTTAGGGCTGATACAACATCAATCTTCATGCTGGCATACAGGGAACTTGAAGAAAAGGTTTGCGGGAGCGTGTGTGGCTGTCGCAGGCATTTCATTTAGCTGTGTAATTCATGACATTTCCTTTGTAATTTTATGACGCCCTTTCATCTCCTCATTGTGCGCACTATCCGAAAAAGAACAGATGGTAAAACACCGCTGGCATGCTGGGGCCTGCTTGATATCTCTTTTATAGATAGTGCACACACAAAGCCCACACAGACACACAACACACCCATTAGGACATGACTCATGTGGAGCTAAGCTGCTGCAGGATACAATAAGGCTACTTGTTGAACGATAACTTTTCTTTAGTTAATATAAACTGTAGACCCATTCAACCTAAGTGCGTACGTGTCAGCCTTTTTAATACGAAAGCTTTTAATCAAGACACATCCCACATCTGCACACACTGACATGCCCTTGGGAAGCAGATCCGTTTTCAAAGAACCGCTTTTCAGCTCTGTGTAGTGGGAAGGTAGAAGGAGTGGATCAGATCCACTCCCCAACCCTCTTACCAAACACACACACACACACACACACACACACACACACACACACACACACACACACACACACACACACACACACACACACACAACAGGAGAAGAAAATAGAGGAACAGTGTTTCTGTGACCTCGATGAACCAGACAAACTATTCTGGCAAAGCAGGATCGTCTCCTCTCTCTGCGGTGTGCCAGCGTACATCCTCACCTCTGCAGGACAGATTTGTCAGCAGGAGATTTCTTTTTTTTCCACTGTGGAATTAACCCACGCTCTCAAAGCTTCCTTGCAGACATGGCATGAGCTCCCAGCCAAGCCTCTCTAGCAGCGAGTAAATGGATGCTCAGGACCTGCACGGTACAGAGGGATAGCGCCGGAGCAGGCAGGCAGAGGCATGACTCAAGAGCCAAGGACAAGAACGGGCAGCTGACGCTTGTGTATTTCACCTCGCTGTGAGGCACTGCTAAAAAGCAGAGGTATCCCTCATCCCTTCTGTCCTATGAGGGGAGCCTAACAGAGCTTGGGGCCCTCTGTGGGAGGAAGTTACAGTATTCATGCAGATTTATGAATGAGCGCTACGAGCGAAGGATGAGTCACAGCTTCCGAGCCGCACAGACAGAAGGCAGCAGCTAGCCTGTCAGCAGGGGCACTGGGGGCTCAAACAGGCATCAAGAAGGATGGAAACGTGATACATGCTCACACATAGGCCCCGTTTTGGTTAATCAAGTCTATGAGAGGAAACCAAGGAAAAGAGGCCCGTCTGTCAAAGCTTTGAGAGGAGTCCTTTGTAGGCCAAAGGACAGGAGTCGGATAAACCAGCATCGCCCGTCATCAGTGGACAGTAGTTCTTGCTGTTCAAACGTGGACAATAACACATTGTAGCCATGTCATCGTGACCACGCTTCTGCTAAACAGCTATCTAACTGAAATTATGCGGAGAAAGACGCGGCTGTTGACATTAAAAGATTAACAACAGCAGTTCACACGTCTGCGGCTGCTCATGACTTTCACCAGACCTTTCGAGCAAACATGCAACGATTTTTGGGAACAAATCAAAAAGTGTGTGCCAAAAAGAATTTGACTCGTGTTTTGCAGCTCACGCTTCAGGCCTCTCAAAAATCCAAAGGCAACTAATAAAACCAAATGAGCAGAAAAAAATTGTTGTAACCAAACAGAGCTTTTCCCCTTTCGCTTTAGGGAGAACTCTGCTCTGGGCGCCGTGTAAGGAAGGTCTGTTTTGGGTGAATACACCAAGATTGGGTGCTAACAGTTCCCAAGCGTGACATTTATGAGTGTGACCCAGATGGAAGAAAATGTGGCAAAGGCCAGAAGAGGAGGAAGAGAAGGAGAGAGGGAAGGTGCATGGATGTAGCTACGGAGACATAAAACACACACAGCGCAGAGCTCATGCAAATTATTTAAGAAGCTGAGTTGTAATTTTAAGGAAAACGTTTGCTATGATTCTTGCTTTAGACTTGTAACTAATTTACTGACATAACTGGAAAATAGATAACATTCCCTCACCTCAGTAGTTTTTGTTATTCGTAGTCTCTACTGACGCTAAACTACGTTACACAAAATACAGGTTTACATTTGTATTTTTATACAAAGATCGATACTGTGCATTAAACCTACATTTACGGCGAGCAGCCTGTTAGATTTGGCTGGAATAAACGTGAAGCAAAGGGGGAGATGAAAAGTCTGCCTGAGGTGTATAAACACATTCCAGCTTCACATAGGTTTAAATTCATATTTACCGTCAGCCTGAGAAGTTGATAAACCTGTGCAAGGATGCACAAAACTATATTTCCCCTTTTACAATCAATATTTTAATTGATTTATAAGAAATATTTTAAGTAATTGTCGCAAGTCAGCATTAAAAGATAACAGACACACTCATACTCACATTGCTTTTTTTTTTGCCCTTGAACCTCTGCTTAAGACTGAATGAAGAGCTTCGTCTGCATTCTCTAATGTTTTTATTTCAGCTGCACTGTGGCTGTAACACTGAAAATCAATAGTCTGCAATTCTCCAGGGAAAAAACAAGACCCACTTGATACCTGTGGCACAGGCACACACACACACACACACACACACACACACACACACAGTGACCGTGACAACAGGACGACAGCGTCTCACATGTTCGACACATCCTCCTGAAGTTAACTGCAGGCTCTACACCAGGTCTACTGCAGTAGCGCATTGAAATGCTGGACCAAGCACAAGCCCGCTTTCTACTTCACAAGGGTGACCCAGTAAACAGAGAGTAAATCGGAGCGCTGCGCCGGATCTGATTATTCCATCTTTAGTCTGGTGGCTGTGGGAAAGCAGGAATGAATGAGTCTGATCGACGTGAGTGCCATCTCTTTGGCACTAACGCTGGCACGCTGCCTAAGCTTTGTACAAAATGGAGCAGCGAGCGAGTGAGTAGTTCACGCTGAGTGGAAACAGCGGATGTATGGGCACTGAGTCATCGTTGTGAGTGTGCCCCCAGGAAAGCACCAGACTCTCTAGACTGGAATTTGAGCCCTTTTGTGCTTCCTGTCCCTTTAGCCACAGGACTATGATAAGCTTTAGAAAAGCTGTTAAATATTTAAAAGCTTCCTGGTATCTAGTGAAGGATGTTGGTGACACAAAAGCAAATGAATGCGACCCACCTCCGTGTATTATACAAACCCAATACCCCAAATTTAAATCGATATTATCACGGGCAACAATTTCTTTCTTGTTGGCGTCTCTGTACGGTGCTGCACATGTTGTCTGCACGTATGGCATGTGCTGCATATTTCCCCCTCTCTATGCCCTCGCAAGCCAGTGACTAAGCCAGCAGGAATTTCTACCTTATATGCTTAAAGGGGCAGACTCATTCTATGAAACCTAACGTTTGTGCCTGCGCAACATGTCGATAAATCCAGCCATTAGCCAGCACACAGGGGTCATCAAACCTTCTGCTATTTACAAAGATATACACAAACGCTTGTTTTCTCTCAGATGAAGTCATAGTAAAGTCTGAGCAAACAAACGGAGCCAGGAAAAGCATTCTCCCATTTCATTAACTCTCACGTTATGGCGAACATGAGCACTCAAAGCTTTTCTAACTGCCAGGGCCCACAGACTGTGACATAACATGACAGCAGGTCTCCTTAAGTCAAATTTCACCTTGCATCACTATTTACAGACGGGGAAAAATGCAACAGGACACCGCATCGCTTCCAAATTAGTTACACCGAAGTCTTGCTAACTCAAGACGCAAAGATAGCTTTGATTTGTGGGCATTTTGATCCATTAAACATTCACACGCATACTTGGCTTCTCACATTTGTTTATTGATATCAAAATACACTGGGGACATGATGATAGTTTTTAAAAATTAGACCCGAGTGCCTGAGCTGAGTACGCTGTAAGTTAATATTCTGTCACATAAAGGAGACATGTGAGCTATGTGAGGGCCAGTGAGTGTGTGAGTGTGTGCCTCCCTGTGGATCGCAGCAGTCTAACCTGCCCCGAGACCGGGCCTGGACTCAGCAGCGTGCCTTCATGCTCATCTGCCTAATTGTAAATGCCACTTGTCCTGTCTATCCGGCTTTGGCTTAAGTCCAGAGGGAGGAGACAGGCCAGTCTGCAGCAAACACAGAAACTTGAAGAAATTTGAAGCAAGGCAAACACTTTATAGTCGCTGGGTCCTCTTAAAACAAAGCCACCACTGCGCTGCGTGGGAGCACCCACGGCCTGGCCAAACAAGCCGCTCGGCTGTGACCACCGTAGCGATGAGAGGATGCTTCCGACGAGTAAACAGTAGAGGATGGCTGACAGCTGGAGCTGTTAACAGCCCCTGATAAGCCCTGCAGAAAAGAGAGGTGAAAATAGAGGATGAAGCACCAGCGGAACGACTGACAAGGACAATCAGAGATGAGAGCCAGGTTGAGACAGCAGCGGAGGATGAGCCGACCGACAGCGTGTACGACGCGGGAGCGGGACGAGAGATGAAAACAGGAACACTTCATCCAGTTCAGCGCAGTTCAGATTGTATGCTTGACATTTGTCCGACGTCTCCCCTCTGTGCCCCTCCTCCAGCGTACGGCTCCTCGGTCCGGGCCTCTCCACGCATCACTGCCCGCCAGCCACTAAAAGGCACCCAGAACCTCTGCTCCAATCTGCACGTCCCTACGCGCAGTCACTCCCACCTACTTTTATCCAGCCACAAGTACAGCACTAACATGACTTACTCTGTCTGGAACGGTATTTACCTTCTCCCCTGAGGGAGGGGGGCTCATCTAATACACCTCAAACTGTTGTGGGAAACAGTATCCGGTGAGTGGACAAACATATGGAAAGAGGAGCTGTGCTGTTGCTTCACGAGGCCCTAAGACGCCCAGAGGCTACAGGAGCAGACAGCGCTCCCTACTCATGTAGTGTAATTAAAGAGGAGACCAGGCCGTATTGACGAGAAAACCGCTACATGCCCTTGAAGAAACATCTGTACTGCAGAAAAACAAGGCAATTATGCAGAGGGGTGGAGGGAGCAGAGATGAATCTCAAGCAGGAGAGAGAGGTAGACACATCAAGCCTTTACCAAACAAAGACGGGGGTGAGAAATGTCGAAGCCTGGAATTTAAACATCACAAAAATGCTCTAGCTTTATTGTATTTTTCAGTAACTCCTCCTTTTTCCCACTGAGCAGCTCCCTAAAGCACTTATCTGCAGCCTTGAGACCTCAAGGCCTTATAGATGAATGCATTCACCCTGACCTCGGCCTGGGCCTCAGAGGCGTGAGCTGCTTCAAACAATACCCCGGCTCTGCTCCTCAAGTCCCACGTGTGAGAACAACAGATGGTTTCGTGGCAAAGCGTTACACAGTAACTACGTGACTCCAAGGTCACTGCTGGCGATTATGAGTTTCACAATGTTTCATTTTGTAAACATACACATTTGGCCTCTTTGTTAAGTTTCGTAACAAAGACATTCAAAAGGGTTCCCATAGCCAAGTGTATATGGAGCAGGCCATCATGCAGGTTAGAATAAACAGGCCAGTAACAATAAACGCAGAGATAAACTGGGGATGTGACGCAAGCTTGACTTCCACTATCTGTTCGGTGGGGGTGGGGGTGTGAGACTCCCAGCTGACCACAGGAGGTTTACACACTGGTCCTGAGTCAGAGGAACATTTTCCCACCATTATTTCACACAAATTATAGAGCAGAGCAGAGCTACAACATAATGCAAAGTGTTTTCAATGTACACACACATAATGGGCCTTTAAGATAAACCATTGTGTGTTATTTTAAAAACATCAATGAGCCTTTTTGTATTTGAACAATAATGTATGTGACCCTTGTGGTCTCTGCCCTGTTGGAGACGGCGGAAAAGAAACAAAAAAGCGCCTCAGACGTCGCTGCATGAAAAGTGAGTCGGGCAGGCAAAGGGGTAAAGAAGAACATTTTAAATGGGTTGTGGACGGCAGTAAAGCAGAAACGGGCAGAAAGCGTCAGGGACAGCGTGGTCTGTGCGTGGTAAACAGGATGGATGAGCATACTACAAAGACTTGAACTGCCATGAGAGCTGATCCGCTTGTCCCGATTTCTCCTCAACAAAGCACCATCTCTCTCCCTGACAACTGTGAGCGAGCGATATGTAATACAAGCTGCCACACTTGCGTTAAGTGACGCATGAATGACTGAGACAAGCACAACAAGTGACAAGTACACATAAGTGACTGTTTTTTAAAAAAAATCATGACCCTACTTCCAGGGCTGAAGTTAAACTAGGATGACCCTCCCCCAGATTCTTCAATATACCTCTTTTCATAAATTGCAAAAAGTCCCTAAGGCAAATATTTAACTGACATGGTCCAGACAGGCAGACTAGCTCATTTCTTGGCAGAGCAACTTCAACCACAACTGAGTAGCCTTTCTAATACCTGGTGCTCTATACTGCAGCCATACTTCACTCCACAAATAGCCTGATCTAAAGACAAGGTCTCTCTAATGATCAGAGGGGAAATGTTTGCACTGGCCTGTGGACAATCCTGCAGCCTGACGGAAATGAAGGCAAAACACTGCGTAGATTCATGGGATTTGTTCGCCGGTGGAGAAATGCACAATTTCAAAAATGCTTGAGAGTCAGGAAACCACCTACGTAGATCAAAGTCTCATCTACACTTACGAGAGTTATACCGCAAATGTATTTGCTCTGCTTTATTCTTTCTCAATAGATGCTTCAAGTTCAGACTTCAAATGAGTGATTTGAGGTTACCTTTCTGGCACTGTTTGGAGGTCCAGCAGCGGTAGTCATTGTTGTCTTTGTGGCAAAGTGGGTTATCCTCCATGACGCCTGGACAGACGTTGTCACACTCCTTTTTCTTCTTATTTTCACTGATCACGTTGTTGGAGTTCGCATCCATAATAAGAGACCAGTCCACTGAATCTACGTAGCAGAGCTCAGGGTTCTTCTCAATCCGAATTTCCCCCCGGGTGATGTTCCTCAGGTTGTACAGGCCAATGTCCTTCAGGCTGGTCATCTCATAGATCACCAGAGCGTAGTTGTAGAACAGATTACGCCCGCGGATGACACTCAGATTGGGGAAGAGCACGCTGAGGCTGTCCAGGCCCGAGACCCGAAACAGCAGCAGGTAGTCGGTGATGACGGTCAGCTTGGGGAAGCTGAGGGAGCGGAAGGCATCCTGGTTTATTTGACTGGTCTTTTCGGTGATGAGCAGGATGCGCAGGTACCCCTCTACCACAGTACAGTTCTCCAGCCGCCTGAACTCGCTGATCTCATTGCGGATGTCAAAACTGGGCGCACAGACTGAAAGACACAGACAGGCAACGTGCAAACATGAATTATAATTTATCGGGAAGTTAAAAAAAAGATGGTTCAAAAGAGAAAATGCTTCTTCTGTATCAGACATGTCCAGGTGGATTAAAGAGCAACGCAACATATAGATTAGCCGTAGATTTTAATTATAATCTTCTTGAGGAATATAATCCTGTTATAGTTCCAAGACGCTTGGTTACGTGATGGAAAGACAAACAAATCATACAGCGCTCTGAAGAAAGACATTGTGTACAGTACTAGACGCTGTTTCTACACTGAATAGAAGTCAGACTTGTTAACAATAGTTCTCACAGGCTGGTATTTATACTGTAACAGGAGACTGAGACTATCACCAGGGTCAGCTGAGGCGAACACGCATTTAATGAAGAGGTGACTGAGGGTATTTTATTTAGTTTCAGCTTGAGGTTCACAAGTTAACGTGTTGCTACAGCTTCTGTTTTGCTGGATCCGAGCCAAACCCAGCATTTTTCACCAACGTGTTTTGTCTGTCACCTCGCGTAACCCCCGCTTTAACAGGCCTTTCCTCTGAGTTCAGAAAACAACGCTCGAAACCACAGCGTCTGCATGCGCCACACACACAAAAACAACAGATATTAATTATTCTTGGAGACGTGTGCCTATCAATTACCACACCTGACCAATGATTCTCATAACGTCACTGCGCTCCGGTGCGGTCAGCGGTTCCAGAACCTCTTTGGTCTAATGTTCCTTCACAGGCTCCCTTTACCCGAAGCCATCCATCATATTCCACCGCCTTCATCCGACTTGAGCTTAAACTGGACATTATTTAACACCACCAATGGCACAAAACCAGGATATGTACCAACTTCTTTCAGCAAGCCAAACTATTTCTAAAGACTAATTAAATAGTAATATAGTCATTAATTAAATGTGATTAAATGTTTAAACGGTTACATGTGACCCACTCAACTATTTTGTTTTAACAATATTTTACAGTAAAATATCGAACCTCTATTTCAGCCATTTTACACTAAACTCCCTTTTTCCCCTTATTTCCTATTTTACTTTGCAAATCCAACCAACCAATGTAACAGGACAAAAATCTTTTGTTAAATGTATAAAACAATAATAAGTTAAACAGTTACAATCCTGGCACAGATTGCTGCTAACAGGTTACATGTCCTGTCTAAAAGAAGGCTGAACAGGCAGCACAGGAAACGCGCTGACATATGAGCTCCTTGGTTAAACCTGTTATGTTCTTACAGAGGCTTAGGACACGGTAGCAGTGAGCGACACTGTCACGGCGTCTGTGCGAGGAGTCAAACAAGCATGTTTTCAATAAGAGCCTTTGATCCTTGTCAAAACGCCGCCGCTGCCAACAGATTCTATCTCGAAAACAGGAAAATGATGGTGGAAATCACACAGAAACGGCACACGTCTGCCCGACACACGGCCCGCTGAAGGTCACGTATGTGCTCTCAGAATGCCGCTGTGAGTCAACGCACTCCACTTCAGCGGAGACAAAAAAGGCCACGTTCAAACTATTTTTCCAAAAATAGAAGCTGCATTGTTTATGGGGATGAATGGGCTATATTTGCTCCTGTCAGGGTGTTTCACTTCTCCAAATTTAGAACGGAAACGATTACTCCAGCAGAAAATAGTATTTGCTTTCTCCAATCAACACCAGTGCCCCTGGGCTCCACTTGTGAGTCATTGAGCTGCATGTCTTCTTTGTTTCATTGAGAATTTTCTTCCAGCTTCTCCAGCAGCCAGAGAGAGAGGGAGGAGGGGTGGCGCCACTCAAATACAAAGACTAATTTGTTTGTTAGTAAAGAGAAACTCTAGGCCCCACTTCCTGATGAGGGCATTAATAAAGTCAGGGGGCGTCTGGCCAGAGAATGGAGGAAGAGATACTGTGGCGAGGGACAGATAAGGTTTCTGCCAAGTATAGCTATCGGAAGCCACCCTACCGCTGTAAAACCATGACAAAAAGAAAGTGGTGCATGCGAAGTGTATTTCTGGGTGTCATAAATGCTGAGCGCTCCAAGACATTCCTGGATGTTTTATGATCACGAATTCAAACTCAGAGGAAGTTGCAAAAGAAGAAAAGTTTCTTATAATGGAGTATACAAAGGAGGAAAATGCCTCTTTGTCATTCCCTTGTTCTGCCCAATAGGCACGTTAAGTTCCAGGAATTTCAACTATTTCTTTGGAAAGGGGTTGAGTAGGATGTTGCCTCAAACTAAAAGCCTCCTGGTCCCTGTGCAAATTTTTGTGAAGACGACAATTTTTAAGTAGCATTTATATACCAAATCCATAATTCAGCACTATGTAAAGATGAAAGAGTGGTGCTGACAGTAATAATCTGGGAGCGATGTGGACATTTCAGCGTCAGTGTCCACACGGAGGGATAAGCCTGCGTTCATGTGTCGGTTTCTCCCTCCTGTCTCTCTTTGCTCTTCACACTGCTGAGTAAACACACATATCTCCGCAGCGTAATGGGATCCATCAGCTTGTGTTTATGATTGATAAGCTTTGCCCCGGCCCTCTGTGGAAATGTCACCATGCGAACACATACACGTGCGCGCACTCGAACACAACCATATGCAGGCCAGTCAAACGAGGCCAAGGCGAACAGTCACTGTTTATCCAAACTTCACATGAAATCTCAATCGTATTCAGCACATTTGCATAAATACTTGTAATCTCAGTTCTCGCTGACAGAAACCTGAGATTGAATCCGAACCACATGTTGTTTATCACGTTCAAAATGCAACAGACTAAGTATTATGAGAAAACACATAACAGGATCATTTTGCTGACATCCTGCTGCAAACACTGCCTGCAGTTAATCGCTGCAATCACAGCTATGCACTGATTATTATTTTATAATAAAAATAAATAAATGAAGAAACATTTGAATGCTTATCTATTGCTGTTTTACAATTTGTTAATGGTAATTAACCCACAAATGGTTTCGAATAAATGAAGATGTGTTAAATATTGAGGTTTTGTGGGATTTCTAAGAATAATATAAACTAATAAATATTTATCTTTTTATGACTAAAATGAAATTTATTAAATAATTTAATATATGTTGTAAATGTGTAATGCATTCGGCTGTTCCTTAAATAACAACCGGTCCTACTTTATCACTGGATTTCACATTTAGATGCAGGAATGTAACAAATGCTTGTGGAAGAAGTAAACGCTGCACAGCGAAGAATTCCCTCTGTCATTCTGACATTTAGTCACCGTATCAGAAACCTTCCTCTAAAACCCAGTGAGAGCAGCGAGGGAGCCGCTCACTGCACAGTCATGTCCCGTCACACCTGCCACATCAACTGGCTCTAATCCCAGGCATACTGGAAGTCATCTGACCAGCGGTCTGGTGGGCCACCTCCCCTCACTGGACCTTTCTTCAAACACTGTGGCTCAGATATCACCAAAACCCTAAACAGTAACTCTACACGCTCCATCATAACAACTCGCGTACAAAGCCTCCCCTCTCTAAAGAGGAGGGAAGAGGCCAGGAGGCCAGAAGGAAGTGATATTGTTATTTAACAGAGACAACAGACAGTTCTAGACTTGTCTAGAGTTAACGTCACAGCTACATGTCATTAACGTGCTTTACGTGCTTACATTTACTGTGTGGTTTAGAGTGACCTGGTTTCATTACGTGATCTGTTTACCGTCCTACAAGACACTTGACAATAGACACAAAATGAAGGCAGACAGGTGGATTCCATTATCACTGTTGACCGATTTGTTGATTGCAACTGAAAACCGTTTAAAAATCAATTGGTGTTGGTAACGCAGCTGATTGAGACATGGCTTTCCAGCAGATTTCCACTATGACCTCTCTGGCTTAAGCGTATATGAATAAAACGCATAAAAGAAAAATGAATAAACAACCAAAGCCCATCTAAACTGATTACGCTACGCCATTTGTGAGCTTAGCATAAGCCTTGCTGTGAGGCTAATTGACCTGCCTTCAGTCCTGACAAACTGCTGCCTCTCATGACAGTTAACCGCTTGTGAAACTTTCTACTTTCAAGGCTACAAGAATCAGACGCACACACAACTTTCACCTGAGACACTATTAGAAACGTTAATACTTTATTATGGTGATCGCACACAAGTCATGACTGAGTGATGAGCATGCAGCAGCAAAAAGGCTTGATGATAAACACCTCAGAGAATAATCTTTGGGTGATGGATTCTCTCTTCAGGTCTGATCTGCATTCAGTTCAGTACGAACAGCTTTCAACCGATACCATCCATTAAAAGGAGCTAACATTTCCAATCATCTCACAAATTGTACAGTACTCCATGGGCCATTAAACTGGCAGTCTATGATGATGTATGCGCAGTTGGCCAGAGACTACATTTGAGCAAATCCAGCAACGGGCCACTTGAAATAAAGTGTTTAATTAAGCATTGTAAACCTCAGCTGGCAGCCTGGAGGAGCTGCAGGACAGCATTTCACTGCACTGTCACAGACTCGCCCAGTGACACACTTCCCCATCCTTACACAGGGCCATGCCACCGACTCAGGCCGTCACAGCGAGTCCCCGCTGCAGCGCGCACAAAAGAGCCGCACAATAAACTCACATCCGTGCACACAAACGCCCTCGAATGCACGCCATAGGTCTACGAGCCCTCAATGCACTCTCTCAGCGGGGGTGAGACGGGCCATTCCCGCATCCCGCCAAGCCATTAGCAGGAGAAGGTTATGCATGTAACAGCGTGTACCCGGTCACAAGACGGAGCAGGCTAACTTGGGGTGGAGTGGCAGCAGTCAGGTCTGGATGCTTCCCCCCGTCGGGACGAGGAGAGCTGCACCACAGCGTGTCATATAGGAGTCGGACACAATGCCCCCCGAGCAACACGTCCTTTTATAAATAACCGAAGAAGAACACCGACGCGGCCCCATCAGAGAGGGGGCCTACACTCACACAACCCCTGCTCCAACGTCGTGACGTATCTATTTATAACGCGCAGCAGCGGTGCCAAGTGATGAAGCTAAACCCATCGGCCTGTACAGGAGGCCGCCGTGTGAACAGCGCAAGCCAATAAAACAAGTTCACAAACTCTCTACTCTTCCAATCACACAAAACCAAGTCTGTTTCCCTGGCGAGCATATTTTTACACATTCTATTTCCAAACACCAAGTCTCGATCTTCCTCACACAGTCGCTCCCTCACTTTTAGAGCCTTGTTTGCTGCGTACTTGGAAGTCATGGCATGGAAAGTTTACTGTGGGGAGAGTTAAGAGGGAGCTTAATTACATTTTACTGGTGTGGACAGATTATCAAAATGCACAGCGCAAAAAAAAAAAAGACAACAAACCCCTGGTGAGGATCTAGGATATCTGTGATTTTCCACTAAATGAAACTGTGGCCCAGACTGATGAACTGAGGAGAAGCCACCTCTGTCTTGATTTTCAGCCACGGTCTTTGTCTCTGAACTCTTTGTTCTGGCCTGATGTATTATACACCACAGAGCATCAAGATCTGAGAGCAACCACTTGTCTCCCAGCCCCCAACTGCACTCCAGCGTCTCACTGAGCTCTGGGGGGCGCAAAGAACCCCCCCACCCCCGATCAATAGGAGTGAATTCAGTTTTTGCCTTCTATTTGAATGCTAATAGAGGCCAGTCGGCAGGTCTGCTTCCCATGTTAATTTGTCTGTGCCATCACACACAACTTAGCACAACAGAAGTGAGGTAAACAGCAAACACACATTTCTTTTACACAAACAAGGCATGTGCCAGTCACATTACGCACACACACACGGGGCAAAGGTGGCAGAAGCACCTGGACATGTCTGGAAGTTCACTTACGAGCAGGTAAATAAACAACTTTTGTGACTTGTGAAATCAACACCATGAAAGCCTCATATTCAGAGGAGCACAACTTAAATCTGCTGTTGCGTTAGTGAGGACAGTCTGAGAGTCATGATCATAAAAGGAACAATTTGAATCACTACTGGATCTCTAGTTATGTAAACCACATTCTTGTCCCTGTTTAAAATACAAATCCTGTCACTTTTTGACTATGTATGGAGAATATTTAGTCCACAGACAAAAGCAGGAATTTGTTGAATCATCTCTATAATCCAGATGGTGTTTGGCCTGAAGTATTTTTAACACAGATTAGGAATTATCTTTGACCAACATGGTGTTTAGACAAAAGCCACTGAAAAGCTAATACATCAACAACAAGCAGCAAGAGGAAATAATCCAAATCTAAACAAGTGTAAAGCCGTACGTGATTTTATAAGGTATTTGTAAGTTAGCAAGACATAGAGCGATTTTGTATTAAAATAGGATAATAACGAGCATTAAACCTCCCAGAGAGAACAAGTAAATAACCTCAACTACAGCCCTGCGTCTATGCTTAAAACGTGTATGATTATAAGAATATTAAAACCTCTAACGACACTAAACTAAGTTGTTTTGGTGTGAGGCAGCATCATGTTAAAACTGGATTAACTGGGCTTTTTTTTTATTTAAATGTTGCTTTATTGACCATCCACAGCTGTTTGACAATTATACTATAGTTGCGAACGGAAAACAGACATAATATAAGACTCTCTCATACATTAGAGACTAGTTTCGTTCGATCACGAACGAACGGTCGTTGGCAGCGCGTCGCTTCTGTTCGCGTGGTTTTATTTCTGTGTCAGTAAAGGTTTGTCTGATTCCGCTCGTTCATGCGCAGCGACGACGCACTACGAAATGCAAAATGGCCACATGGTCGTAGTAACCTTCAGCTCTGCTCCCTGCGCCGCGGATGCCAGGCGCGGAGATTATGGCGACGCGCTCCTCGTTTCTGCCTCCGTTTTCTAAATAAACCTGCTGCTTCATCAAAGCCAGGAAAAAACGGCCACAAAGCGCGTTACGGTCGTTGAGTTCACCGACTGACGGCGGCTGCACCACATGCTCTTCAGCTCATACATGTAACAGGCACACGCCGAGGATGGACGAGCTTAACAGTCACCAAAGAAACCAGTTCCAGAAACATGAACCCCACGTTATTATATGTTTAAATATATTCGGTGCTGTACGTTTTTTTTACACAACAATTTATATACAAGCCTCAAAAAGACCGTCTTGCTAAAGGTTAAACTGGACAGAGGGATGTGTCCAAACCTCACCCCATTAAAATCACTCAAATATATATTATATCCATTATTAGAAATACTTACTCTCTCCATATGTGGAGCATATGCAGGTAGTTGAGACACACAGTACCAGAACCCAAAACAAGGCTGGGCTACCCATCGCTGTGTCAGATCTCTCTCTCCAAAAAAAACACACCAAAGGTCCGGCGCAAAGTTGAAATAAAAGAAAAGGTTTCCTGAGCAGCTCCTTAACGAACCATCAAAAGATAAATGTGTCTGGAGCCCAAAAAAGGCTGCTCTGTGGCAGACTACAAAAATGGTCGCTTGTCTACCAGGATCTGCTGTAAAAATCTAAATAAATGTGTGAGATTTATATTATAAAAATAATGATGGGGGGGGGGGGGGGGGGTACTAGAACAGTATGTTATTTTTGCCAATCGCTGGATACTGTGGCGTTGGATGGTGAGGCACACACGCCGGTGATTTGACTGGATAAATGATGGTAATCCCCATCTTCATTCTCCATCTCTTGAAAACAGCAGTGCGCGTAGGGTGCGAACGGGCCTGTGTGTTAACAATAAAAAATATCACGCTAAATGTAATTACGAACAGCTTCTGCCACCAGGATAAATTGACGCCAGTGTCGATCGCAAGAATCCCCGTGTGAATGACTGTATATGAGGGAGGAGGGACCTGAAAACACGTCCAGATCCACAGGGGTGGTGGCCGGGAGATTGAGAAATGAATGAAAAGCTTTTTTTATTATTATTTTTGGCTCATGCCGTTAAGATAGCACAGTTCCGAGATCCTCACAAAAAAAAAGTCCCAGCACGCACAGAAAAGTCGTTTACAGCCCAATTTTCCGGCTCCTCGGGTCGGGACTTATCTCCGCCGTCAGTCGTGATTTGCAGCTGAAAGAAAATACCAGACTTGTGCCACGCAAGAGAATGGGTCTCCAGACGAACTCGGCTTGGGTGGGAGGGAGAATCGGTCCAAGGAGTTGCCCGTTAACAGCGTTTCTTGTTTTGCCTCTTATCCTCGCCAAATGGAGAAAACACAAGCTCCGGTTGCGCGCATATCCAGAGGCTGAAATCCTACGGTTCGCTCGGGTAAAGCAGGCTGTGGGTCTCCGCTGCTCCGTGGAATCTCTGCTGTAAACAAGAGTCGGCTTCTCTCACACAGAAACACTAGTGCTACGGGATAAAGTGGCCGGGAGCAGGGCGGAAAGACCGGAGTGGATCATGAGCCGAGGATTCCCAAAAAGCGGACACAACCAAAACACGACGCACGTAAAGCGCACGCAGGCCTGGCTGGGACTGGGTCTGGCAACAGGAAGAGGCCACGGCGTTATTCCCGCATATGCACTGGCACAGGATGGATAAGGTCCAGCACATGCATGGATGCAGGGGAGTTACTCACCACCCTACGCGTCGTCTCACTCATTTGAGTGACACAATTAGAAGTTGGGTCCGGTTCACGCACTGTGCAACATCTAACCTGCAACATATTGATCCTCTGAGCAGATCTGAACACTGTGAGAGCTTCATCAGGTTCTGTCCGCAACCTGCGAGTCTCAGTCCTCACAGGAAAGATCATCTAACTCCTGTTACAGCGTTTATTTTATTAAGTATTGTCTCACAACACTATGTCTCCGTTTAGCTCATATCTAAGATGAAAGCAATGAAAAGCCAGACAGGACAACATCCACCTTCCGTGACCATCTCACACATGTTCATATGTAGTTTGGAGACAAACAAACAATAGAAAGCAGAAAAATGTTTGTAAGCACCACCTTGAAATATACGAATATAAATGAAATAGATAAATGTTACATACTGTGTCTAGTCTTTCTGGAGTCAAGCTGCATTATTAATATACCTAATGTTAATATTAATATAAATGTGTTACATGGGGTCTAAACGATTTCACACTGAAGTTGTTGTTACACTCAACCAACCTGAAATGAGGCAAATATTCAAATATGTTTCACGCCTGTTTATTCTTGACTAACTCTGAGGGAAATGATTACACTGCGTTCAGCGAATGCGAGAGTTGAACCTGATTTGCTTGGGTGAAATTTGACAAGTTGGTGCAACATTAAATTATTAACCATTATTGTTGTACATGTAGCATGTGGCGTCGTTGTGGGCGTGAAAGCGTCACGTCTCAAATAACACCGGTCATCTCCAGGCAGTGACAACTGATTTAGAGTCGGTTCATACTGTGATGCGTGTGTGTGACATGTAGACATAGGTACCACAAGTTAGACGCCACAGCACCGTCGACGGCCTAAGCCAAAACCTGGCCTGGAGCTCGGGTGAAGACGGGACTCGATCGTCCATTCATCCACCACATGAGGCAGAGGCAGCGCAGTGCGCGTCGCTGTCCGGTCTGCAGCTCGTCTCATGGCTTATATAATGTGGGTCTGACTGTCGGCCGCTTGGCGCAGACGATGATCCAGTCATGGGTAAGTCGTCTTTATACTTACATCATAAATACGTCCTGTCAATTCTGGGAAAGTAAAATGTAGCATAGGTTTTATGATTATGACATGATGAGTAAATGACTAACCCCAACCACAGTGCGCAGAGGTATAGTATAGAAACACTAAGGACTTCTAAGATCTTGGTTTATATCCTTACTAACTGACTTTGTTTTAAGGCAATAAATAAATTTTCCCTTTGCATTGTCGCAAATTGTTGTCGTCTCAGATTTGCAACATTTGAGACGTAAAGTTAAAATAACCAAGGTCAGATAAGATTCTCTCTATAAACTGATAAGCAGTCAAACTGTGACCTTGTGCTGGAAAGTGATCGCTGAGCTGCTGAGGTGAAGTGAGCGGCCCAGAAAGTTAAAGAACACACGACATCTACCTCCTCAAAGTGAATATGAACACAGTGGCTGAGTGGCCCTGGACAAACTGTTTAATAAATTCATTCAATTAATTATTTTTTGACTCTACAAGCCGCTTCCAACCCTATTAGTGAGTATCTGTCGCCCCCTGCTGCTCTAAAGGCTGCACTGCAGTTGTGTTGACTCTTGGGGCATGAAATGAACTCAACTTTGACCACAGCAAAGGTAAAAGCTACGTTTGCCTCCACACCTTTTTGTGCTTTATTGACAACACTATCGTTATTGTGTCTTAAAGCGCAGAATAGTCACATGCTTCAAAATTACTCTGGGTGCATGTTTTCATAAAAATGTACGAAAACACAACCCCGGGATTGAGAGCGTTAGTTTTTGTGCAGTAAATATCACCACTTTCTCTGTTGTGGTTTAATATAGAAGGGTAATATTAGGTCATCATCTGTAATGATAGATACTGTTCATGTTTGCATATTCGTCTTCAGTCTCAAGAGGAAGTAACCTTGAAACCAAACACGAGCTGTAAACAGACGTGTAGAAACGGGCTGATGGTTAATGCTTAACTGAGTTAGACCTTATAAATGTTTGACCTTCTTCAGTTGCCAAATTAATACTCATCATGGTGAAATCCTCATACACACAACCACTTGTATGTTTTTTCTGTTACCACTAATTTACAGCTTCATATTTTCTAAAAGTTTGCAAATAAGATCAATGTAACCAGCACAATCTAAAGACTTTGTACGTTAAGGAACTGCATTTCAACCTTTGTAACATTTTTTCCATTAAGTCGGTTGTCCAACCACGTCACCATCATTGGGTATTACCAACAAGACTAAAAGCAGGAAAACAACGTAGAACGTAATAACAGGAGCACACTGACGTGCCAGGTAAGACTACATCTGTGTTTAATATTACCTAATGCCGAACAGGTCATACCAGACCAGGTAAGGTTGGATCAGCAAAACCACTGAATCGAGTGAGGGTGTGTTGCTATGGTTTCAACTTTTACATGTTTGCTAACACAGTCAAAGGTGAAAGGCTGCATTAGCCTGGGGAAGTCTATTAACATACCGTCACAGGAAATTCTGTTGTCCCGTTAATATCTTTTGGGGGAATTCCAAACCCAATCACAAGACTGACAGTATCAGACTTTAACATGCCATTAAACAACTAAAACAGTGAATTGTTTGAAGAAACAAGCAATTTGACACTCCAATTAGAGCCTGGCCTGGGGTCTATTTGCAGATAGAGAACTGTGCCAAAAATACATTCAACATTCATTGATTTTTGCATTAACAATGTGATATTTGTCAGCTATATTTTACCAAAAGAAATGACTGAGTGTGTTAGAGTCTGTCTGCATTCGCCTCGGTCACATCCTTGTTGTTACATGCAGAGTCTGGGTGGTTTAAAAGTAAAAGAGAGTCTCTTGCAGGGTCGGAGGTACACAGCATCCAGTGGTTGATGTCCTGCTCAGCTTTGTGAGAGTCCAAGAATGTATGGGCAGTCACCTCATACTCTTTACCATATGTGGTCCTGCAAAAACACAACTGTTACAGTGGACCTAAATGCAAAGTGCAGTATTCCTGGAATTATATCTCTTAGTTTACATACTCAGATATTATTGGGTCATTTTATTTTTTACTGAAACCAATGTATGTATTTAAATTACATCTAAGACAGCAAGATATTTTTAGGGGCATAATAAATGAAGTAAAAGAAAATACCAAAGGACATGATCACCCAGAACAGCAAGGGCTTGGTTTGTTTTGCAGTGTTTGATGAGCACCTTCTTATTAGCCTGTCAAACAAAGGCCTATTAGCGATATCTTAGAAATTCTCAATTCAAAAGCGATGACAAACAAAAGCATTTTGCATCCAGCCAACAGTTAAAGGCACCAAAAAATGGTTATGTTTGCAACAGCTGGAACAAGTCACAGTAAGGACTTACAGGAACAGGCAGACCCTCATATTCAAGTCTCTCTTGCGGGTCTAAGTGCACTATCTTCCACCATGACAGAAAGGAATCACTGTCAACCAAGTTTACTTCTTGGAGACGGGACTTCTTTGCACACTGGAAATTAAGTCATAAAATTATGCAACTGAAAATAGATTAAGATTAATATTTAAGCAATTAATATTTATACTAAATATACCTTTTGAAAGCTTTTCAGGTCACTTGCTAAGAAAAGCTAAGGAGAGAAAGGAACAGAAAATATGTAAGAACTAAATTATCTGACAAAAGCTGTGATTGTTTTTAAGGGCAATGTGTAACATATTTGCTATTAAAAACAATCACGGTACACATTAATCTCTGGTTAAGGGAACATTACAGTGGAGTCTATTAATCAGCTAAATTTATGTTCCACCAATTTAACCCAGCTAATACTAAAAAGCTCAACGCTGCCTTGTGACATACAAAATAAAACACAGCCTATTTGTGTGTGCATGTAACATGTTGCACTGTAACTTACTCCTCTTGCAAAGTCACTTGCTGTCTTCAGTGCAAAGCTTTGCTCATAGAGCAGAGCTGATCCTTCAGGACTGCCATCGACACTATGGTGAAAGGAGCAGTGAGCAGTTTCACATGGCTGGGAATGTTACCATGTTTATCAGTTGCTCGTGTATTTACCTGGTGATCATGAAGGCCGTGCGAGTGCAGGGCTGGAGATCTTTTCCTGCACTGACTCCACATGGGGCTTGAATGCCAGCTGAAGGAACCTTTGACAAACTCTGCACGTCTGCATTAATGCTCACTGCACTGCTCTCCCTGTTTTCACCTCCCATGTTAACCAGCATCACAATATCCCCAAAGTGCAGTCCTCCATCCGTTGTTACAGAGAGCTTTACCTACAAACACCGCCATCTTCAGCAACTCCACCAGCACGTTATTGTTGTCATTGCTTAGATTCAAACTTACTGGTCTCAGAATGTTCAGTTTGAGGAAGTCAACCTTCTGGGCGCTCAGCTCACCTCGCTCTTTTTTCTCCAAATACTCCTTCTTTGCATCCTTAATAAACACCAACATGAACGCAGTGTTCTTTATTAAGATCCCACAACCACAGACATTCACATTTACATTATTCTTTCATTACTCATCCTTCCTTGTGTTTCACTAAAGGGTGTGTATACAATCCGTAAGTGAACCATTTCAGTTGTGCTGGTCAATTATTGACGCACACTGTGCAGTCAAACGTTGCTTAATGTGGTTTTTACATACTATTATACTATTTACTCATTCACTTATCTTTCACTAGTGGAATCTTGAAAGAGTTTCGGTGTATTACAACATTCACACGAATTTCTCAGTACAACAGGTTGTATACTAGTTGGTTAACAGCGACTCCATTTACTTTTAGCTGGTTTGAGCTGCTGGCTAGCTAGCTAGCTAGCGTTAGCGAGGTAAAGTTCAGTAAACTATTTAGATGCAAACCTCTTCTAAGCACAGGTCCTCGTTCCAGTTCCCGATTCTCACGTTTGTGCGATAGGTTTTCATATGAGCCATTCTACCTGTAACACTAACGACTATTTGTCTGCTAATCGCGTAGCTTTATGTTGGCGTAGCCGTTTCTATGGTAACTCACTCACGTTTTATGCTCCAATAGTTCTCGCCGAATGTCGCGAGAGGGCGCGTTAGCCCAGCAGCCAAGGGAAGATGTCCTTGGGAAACGTGTTCGTGATGAACAAGAACAATCAAGAACTTACTCTAGTGATGAAAACGTTATGGAAGAAAATGCATAAAATACCAAGTAAATAAAATCAATAAGAAGCCAAACACAGCAAGCAAATTCTTCTTGTATTTCAACGAGGACTACAATAAAATAGTAAAATTGTATATTCTGAATTCCGGAACTCCAGAAACCACTGAGCTTCACATCAGTTTATGTGTTATCCTTCACAGTTCCTTCAAAAACACTAATGTGTTAGGTGTATTTACTAATATTTACGTTTACTGGTATGAAAGTAGTTTATTACAGCTTTGTCCCAAACTGAATTTCCAACTCAGTTTCTTTGTGTCAGTCTGTATCAATGGCCGTTAGCCCGACCTCTAGCTCCAGCACCATTCGAGTGATTCAGTTTGTGTTTTCTTTCCTCTGGTGAGTCGCTGTCGTCCTCCTCCTCATCACTCCTGTCGTCACCTTCAAGCTGCAGAGCCCCCGAAAAGGCAGGAAATGAAAAGTGAACAAAACCGAACATGTAACATGTCAATCTACATAATGTTTAGCTATTATATTCATTCATTTACACATGGAGACCCCTGCGGACACACCTTGCCACAGATCAGCTTATAAACCATTTGACCAATGAGAACAGCCCAGTAGATGTGGAGTATCTGTAGCACCAGCAACATGGCATTGAAGAAGTAGTAGCCAAAGAAGGCAGGATACCAGTCCAGCGGGTACACCCATGTACAGTGGATCAACCTGCAGAACACATCAACACATGAGATTATTATTACATTACAATATTTTTTACAGTTACGTATTGAGTGTCACAAGCTTACCAGAAGGGGAAAATAACAAGTCTTGTGACAATGTAGACGATGGTAAACACCACAAACAGTCCGTTAGCAGTCCAGTGCCACTTAGCGTAGTTGAACACTTTCGCACACTGTGGGATGAAAACGGGGCTTCAGTGCTTTGTGTGAGTAAGGTAAGCGTGCATAACAATACACGGGTACCAACCTCTAACAGTATGTCAGCGGAGTCGTGAATGGCCATAACAAGGGTTCCGATACGGATGTAGTTTGAAATCCAGGAGAAACTCAGAAGAGTTAGTGTGGCTATATGATGAATGACCTGCTCTTTGAAGTCCTATTATAAGAACAGGTAAGCATGTAAATGAATATAAACAAAACGTAACTTCATAACCACATATTGATTTTGCACCTCTTTACACTTACTTTCCGTTTGACATCAAATGCAAGGCTGAAGATGAGAGAAACGTAAAAGCCCATTTCCAAGAGGTAATACCAGTACTGAGATGGCAGCATGGACTGAATGGACACGTAACACACAGACATGTTAATCATGGTGGAAACAATCACATTTTACTGTAACGGTAACGGCAAAACACTGACCTGTTTAGGGAAGCCTACCCAAACCTCCCTCAGATCATTAAACCAAGGTTTCTACAGCAAACAGAAAGGAGAGAGGAGCATCAGTGTAAATACCGGTCGACGAGCTCATGCATGTTTGTCGACCATGACAACTGCCAAAGACAGGCCCAGAGAGGCATGAGATACAAACCCAACAAAGAGTTTCAGAGACAATTAGCGGGCGTCCAGACAGGAAGATGTGCAAAAACATGGAAAAAGGCCAAAACCACTTACGTCATAGAGAGCTAGGATTCCGCCAACAAATGCACAAAAGTAAAACACACATCTCCAACTGTTGACAGATAAGAACAGTGATATCATGTCCATCAACACTCAAGGCGTTGCAATATCAACCACTAACACAAACACACCTGGCCTCACAGAACCTCTTCTGGAGGCCTGGCCGGTTCTGGTTCCTCCGCCTCCTGAACCAGACTTGAACTCTCCTTTCTGGCCAACTGGTCTTCTTACTGAGAGACATCACGTCAGCCTGCAAGTTGTACAACATTCCAGTTGCTCTCTGATGATGAGCAATGTTTGATTTTAAACAAAAAAAAACCTGTTCTTTTACAGTGCTTCTAATTATAGCAACGGCATAAGCAAACACTGTCAACTCCATATGTCTGAAGCCACCTTTGCAACAATTACGTACATATGATGGAACCCGCGCTTGGCTGGAGAAGTAGTTTTCTAAGATGGCGTTTGGTTCTGCTTTCCTCCGTACGCTGTCCTTGATTCCCCAGACAGTAGCCAGTGGTATGGCCAGGTGCCTTCAACATCACACAGGGAGCATTACAGCAAAGGCATGTAATATAAGTATATCCAACTAAACAGGCCTCAGAACATGGATGGATTAGACTCACCTCTCAAACAGATATCTAACTAACAGCAGGCAAAAGGCACAGGGCAGAGCAGCGTAAAGATGGGAGGCTTTGGCATAGACACGTCCCTCACTGTCCTCCAGATCAGCCCAGGACACATTTCGAGGTAGCCACAGATAGTCCCACCACAGCCACTCACCCACTGTCTGCAACATGCTGCTTAACAGAACAGGACAAACTCTAACAATAATGCTTTTTTTAATGTGGTTTGGTTAGTTTTCTTTAACTTCAAATGCTGAAATTAAACTACACATACTTGTTGTGGATTTACAGGCAACTAAAATGTCAACCCTAACCTAGTAGCTGCTGTGTGACGTCACTACAGCTCTGTCCACATGCAGTCACAAAGTGAGAGGAACAACGGCAGTGGATATCAAAGGGCAGGAAAGATAACGAAGGGTGAGGAGCAGCTCATGGAGGCAGAGATTAGAGAGAAGTAAAGTCCTTTGTCATGTGGACTCTGTCCATTATAGCGTGAAGATAAAAACATGTTATTTGAGCAGTTAGAGAACTGGTTTCCATATGAGCAACCAGAGCCGTCTGTGTGAACATACACAAATAATCACAAATATTTGCTGTTACGCCTTTATTTACTCGGCGTGATAGCACCAGTAATAGTGGTGTGTCCCTTGATCCTCAATGTTAGTTAATAAGTCAGTATATGGAAATAGGAGCGCATACCTGCAGGCAGTGTTGTGCTGGCAAGTTCCAGCAGAAGAAAGGGAAGCTGAGGGTGAAAGGCAGAGAGTTCACCCAGAAGCAGTGCCTGAGTTCAGAGGAAAACATTTAACACAGTTAACCCGAAGCCGTGTCAGCCAACAACTAAGACTAAAGTCGCCTACACATGCTGGAAAGATCACATCTGCGTTTAGACCCCATAATAATTAAATATATGCAAATGACCACGAAGACTAACTCACCTTGTGCCTGCTGTGAGCAGATCTGCCCGTGTGAAAGTAGCCAGTAGGTCACACAGCTTGTGTTCGCCTCTTATCCACACACAGAAAGAATCCTATTAAAGTCTGTCATTTCCCTCAGCTGTTGTAAAGCTTTTCTACCAATATGGCATAAAAAACGTAAAAACAAATGGCTAATATTTACACACAAACGAGTGCTTTGCCAACAGGATCCAGTGAGTGTGTTGATTTTGAGCATGCGTGGTCACTCACCTGGGATCCTTCCCTCCCTCTGTGTCACACCCTTGCAGTCGGAGCGCGTCCTCTAAGGTAATGGTGGCTCAGGGACCTCCTAACAGCCCTTGGAGCATTTGCATTTTCATCTGTAAAGGTAAGCTGCAGCAGTCATTTGGCTGTGGGATTGTTTGCGTACCCTCACCTGCATGGATTCCTTTGGAATGCTGGGAAGCCCCCACAAAGGTCCCATTCACTGATGGGACAGAGGAGGAGGAGCCAGTGCAGGTTATGGACAGAGGAGGAGAAAGAACTCGCTCACAAATGGAGTAGGAGCCAAACAACTCTTCGCATAAGTAGCTGCCTGAGGTAATAACAAACACTGAAATAGAAACGACACGTCCTTGGTTTTTACGTTATCCTGCTCAGTTTATATGAGGGAAATTAATTTACTGGAAGTCATTACAGTTAATAAGACGCGTGATTTTGCTGGAGAGCAGTGAAAACGTCAGGACACAAAAATACAACACACAGCATCTGTATCAGAGTAAGGTTAGTGTTTCAGCAGACACCACAGGGGGGCGACAGAGACAACAATGTTGGTTCTTCTCTCACTGTGGATAGTAGGTCCCAGTATAGGATTTATTAGACACATATGAATGTTATGTTATGTTATGCCACTACATTAAACAATGTCACTTTTTAATCTTCATCTTCTCTTAAAAATCAAGCCCCTATGGCAAAGTTTAAAAGGCTGAAATACAACATACCATGTCAGCGTTCAAAAGGAAAAACAGATATCAAAAATATGTCCTTTTATTATCATTTTACGTTTTTATATATCAAAACCTCTAAAAATAAACCATGGCTCTACAAACATAACTGTCAATGCTAGCTGTGCTGTATATATCACCATCTTGCTCTGGGCTAAAAGGCAGCACTGCTGCATGTGTGGAACAGAACATAACACAGGAGCAGCAGCTATTGAGCTGTGGCTGTGAGCAAAAGCAAACCAATGAGAACACAGTCAAAGTTCTAGTGGAGAGTTTGTTGTGCATGGAAAGAAGATTCTTTCTCAGAAACATCCAGGAGTCTCCTTGTCAGGATCATCTCTCCCCCACTGAGCCGTGTTAATATCTGTGTGAAGATTAGGAGGACACAAAGATGGTTCAGCTGATCTGGATGGTCTTCCTGCAGACCCCAGGTATAATGTTTATGGAGGACTGACAGAGGGGTGAAGCTTGATTCACAGCCATAGGGGGCTAATCTGAATAGTCCTGCCCCTCCCTCTGCCAGCCTCTGTGTCTTTCCCTTTACCTCCCAGCTTCTCATACTGGTGTGTTGCGCTTCAGTTCACTGGGGGAAGGGGGCGTGTGGTCTCCCAGCTTCATAAGGCTGGTGGAATGACTAGGCTTGTTGTACTGCTCTTCTGGACCAGTTGCTCTTTGCCGCGGAGGCAAGGTGAAGCAACAGGCTTTGTTCCTGGAGCGTTGCTTTTGTGTTGGAGGGCCTTTCAGCAGAAACAGAGCGGTGGGGGAAGGTGGGGTGGGGTCTCCCAGCTTCGGAAAGCTGGTGGAATGCTTGGCAGATCGCTCCTCAGGACCAGAGGCTCTTTGTGGTGGAGGCAAGGTGGAGCATCTGGTTTTGCCTGTGGAACATGGCCGCTGGGCTGGTACAAACGGTTCATTGGGGGGCAACTGGGGGCTGACTGATGGGGTCTGTGCTGAGACTCGGCTGGATGAGGCTGACGATGAGGAGCCTGGGGGGACCAGGGGAGTTAGTGTTGCCGCCTGTGGGAACTTTGTGAGACTGGTGGAGTGGCTGGGCCGTGGCAGGCTGTAACAAGCCTCTGCCCCTCTGTGGTGCAAAGGCAGGGTGGAGCAGCGGGCCTTCGCTCTTTTGCCGGGTTCTCTGGGAGGCGGAGCAGGTAGAGAGAAGAGCCCACCATCATTATTTGGTGTGGTAATGTCTGCATTGGATCCCTTTAGACTCTGGGATGAGCCTCTTTTAGATGATATATGTGGCTGCACCTCTTCCTCTAGCTGGTATTTCTGGTTGAAGCCAGGGCAGAGAGGTTCTGTGTCTTTAGGTGTGCATGAAGAAGGCTCCTCATCTACAGGATAAAATACGAAGAAGAATTATTCATAAGAAATGACAAAAGCATATCTACAAATACAGTATATAAGGACACATTGTTTTCTTCTCTTACCCAACAGGCCCAGCTCGCTCATGAAGAAGTCAAGATCAACAGAGAAAGTCATCTCTTCCTCTTTTACTTCAGTTTTTTCTTCATCTGTTTGTCTTCCTTCATCTTTTTCTTCTTTGCCCTCTTGATCGTTATCTTTCTTTCCACCCTCTTCATTTATTTCTTCGTCCTTTTCTTTTTCTCTACCTCCTGCTCCTTCACCCGCATCTTCCCCTTGTTGTTTCTCTTCATTTTCTTCTGCTTCCTCAAATGATATCCCAACCTCTGGACCACCGTCCCTTGTCTGTCTGGGTTCCTCCAAGTTAATTTCAACCCCCACTTCTTCCTCCTCCACCACAGGCTGATCTTCTTGTTCACTGGGTGCTTCGACTACAATTTCTATGCTGGTGGGGACGCTCTGGCTCGAGGGTTTTGAGGAGTGAGATTTGGCACATGCTTCTTGGTCGTGATTCAACAGATACTCCATCAGCACCATGTTTTCTTTCTTTAGCTGTTCCCGCAGAGACCGTGGTACGTCTGGGAACATCCAGGCAACCAACATGCTGAGGAACATTGCAAGGTTCTGTAGGGGAAACACAAGCAATGTATAATTAAATTTAAAGACAATGCTGGGACCAATTTGCTGCTTTAATCATATAGTAATAGATTCAAATAGCAGCTAAACAGCTTAAATGATCTCTCCAGCCCCACAGTCACTTTGAATGCACCACTTCACCATATTACTATTGGGTGACACTGACCTATTAAGCTGAGTGGATATAAGCCAGAAGATGCTTTTTCACATTTGTCACAGGAATCTAATTTATCAGCGTCAGTATAAAATCCAATATTCCAATATCATATCACATGCAAATATGTAAAAAAACAAACCAACATATATAACAATAACACACATCAATGATCAAAATACTAAAGATATCCTTTCATACCTGAAAGAATATTACAAAAGCCAGTTTTGCTGCCAGGATGGACCAGTACTGTTTGGAAAATGTGTAGGGATCTGGTGCCCAAGGTGGGTCCCTGTAGTCCTTGTACCTGACAAACACACGCTGTTACTATTAGCAAGGTCTACACCAAATCTACACCAAATTGCATACAACGCAAGGATCTTTCATAGCTTTCACTCTGACCTGCACATGGATACGTCGGTGATGAGGGTAGTGGTGGGCGCGCTGCCCGGTTGGAAGTTGCTGACATTAAAGTAGGACAGTGAATGCTCTGTGTAGCCATTCATGGTGCCATTTACACTGTACATGTACTGGTACACCATGCGCGGGACAAACTCTGACGTAAAGGAGATGACAAAGGCCTGAGGAGAAAAACAGTAGAGTGGAAATCATGTATCAGGCTAAAATGTGATTCATGCTATTAATTGAACAGTCTGAGAACATTTCTGAGATTCTTGAACATTTTACCAACATTGGTTTGTGATCATTTTTATTTTTATGAATTTCAGTGTTTTGAGCAAGATATGGCATCAGAATAAAGAAATTAAAGACACTAACACACACAGACAAAGGTTAAGGGCAGAGTAGACAGATACACACTTACATTGGTAATGACAGAGAACTTGCTGATTCCACAGAGAATATTGTACCAAATCCCTGGAGACAGCATGTGCATGGAAAGAGGAAGAAGTTGGAAAAAAGTAATGTGTCCACCCATGTGTGTGCATATTGTGTGAAAAACAGACATGGAGACAAAGGCACAATGGAGTAAAGGAAAAGAAAGTGAATGAAGGTTCTTTGAGAGCCTATGTTACATCCACAGAGTGGACATCCTCTGCTCTTTCTTTTGTACCTATGTCTTTGCACCTCACAGCATCTGGCCGACGAATCTCTGTGACAAATTTTGCAGCATCAAGGCGAATCTCAATGACGTTGTTGAGCAGGGCAAACGCTGGCGCCAGCGGGAAGGAGGCCACGAACAGAGACACAAACCCATACTGGATTACTGCAAACAGACACACACGCAAAGATAGAGTTGTATAAAAAGTGATTACAGTAGTGATGACTCAGCAAATGAAACACACTGCAAAAGAGACTCACTCATTTCCATGTACTCTGGACTGACACCTTCAAAAGGTTCGAGGATGAAATCTTTGTCGAACTGTTGTCTTGGCCTCTTCTCTTCTACTTCACCCTCATCATCTTCAGCTGCTCTGTTCTTTCCTTTTTGTTCCTGCATCGTTCGGTACATCTTTTTCAGTTTACTGCAGAAACACCCATGAACAAGAGGTGACGGTCAGCAGAAGAATGAAGCCGTTTAAAAGCAAAATCTCTTTAGAAGATATTTTGTAAGTGTGAAAAAGCACATACGGTACGAGAATCTCAAACACGTTGTTTTGGATGAGCTGCTTTCCAAGCATTATCATGCTGAGCTGGATGCAAAGCTCAATAAGGCAGCCAGGTGGAGCGCACTGATGGACAAATCATACACATGTACCGTGGACACAAGTACATACTGTAAACACACGCAGGCAAAAAAAATCCATGATCCAAAACCTACTGTACCTCTTCCATTCGAAAGTCTTCGAACACATAGACATAATCCCCAGGCCGCCCAGAAAACCTGCATGAAGAGAGGAACAAATACTTGACAATACAGCAGACAAGTACTGTGAGCGAGAAGTGAATGAGGTAGAGATTTCTCATAACGTACACACCTGCCTTTGAAGAAGGCCACATAGAAAATAGGTGCGAAGGCGTTCATAGATTTGAGAAAGAAAGACTTAAAGATCAGCTTCTCTTCATACTCCTCCTTAGTCTTAGGAAGTTCTGTTAAAAAAGAGAAGATAACAGATGACAATAACTGCAACAGAGAAGCGATGTTCTGTAAAGGACAAACTCAGTGACAACGTACCCAGTTCAGTCAGCCACACGGCGATCGCTCCATAGACTTCCTCCAGCACCAGAACAACCAGCATGTTGAGGACGATGCCCGTCGTGGTGACAGTCATCCTCACGCTGGCCTTGGCTTCGGGGTCAGGGTTCATGGACCACACGCTTAGCATACAGATACGGTAAACTGCCACCGCGAACACTGCCGAGAACGTCACTATGATCTAAAAATTAGCAACACACAAGTACGATAACGTCAAGACTGTTATTACTGTTACGCACAAAAACAGACAGAAGTTGGAAGAGTGAATCTAATACAGTACCAGCATTAGTAAGGAGGACGCATTGATGAGATAACCCGACATGTGATCTTCAACATCCAGAGAATCTGGTTCATGCTAAGAGAAAAACATGCTTTTTACTTAGTTTACTAATACACACTAATGCTGAGCACATGTTCTGCTTCCTGTCTGGGTGGTGCATGTTTGCCATCTAGAAGGACAGAACACCCCTCCTTCTTCCTCTCCCTCCTCCCTTCCCTCGCTTCATCGGTAATCTGTGCTAATCTCAGGCAGGTAAGCAGCTTTGGACTCAACCACCCGCAAAAGGTGAAGGTTTTTTTTGTTTTCTCTGTACTGGCTGTACTGACTTAAATTATACCTTCTAAATCAATCTCAAATAAATATATTGCAGATTTAAAACAGAACTAGATTGCTGTTGCTAAGGCAACTGTTTGTTTACATTCCCTGGGTGCAGCGTAACTGAATGAGTGAGATTATCTACCGGCAATCACTCTGCAGTAAGGGTAAATCAGCCCGGCCCTGTGTGCTCATGTATGGCTGTGACAAACAGAGCAGAACAGTGATACCTTGGAGTCCAGCATCTGGTCGGTTTCTCCATCCACCCCTTCGCCATTTTTGGACAACTGTGACAGAACAAATAAACACACTGAGCAACAACTAGTTATCAGGTCAGTTGATCTACTGAAGCAGTGAGAAAATAAACGCAGATACTAGACCTTCTTCTTAGCTTGTGCTTTCTTCTTTGCTTTTTTCTCTAGCAAAGCTTCTTCATATTCAGGCCGCAGCTCCTCCTGCAATAAGCCAAGATGTTGCACGTTAATTAAAGAACCCTTCCCCCTTATGCCACAATATTAAAATGTTTACAATCTAGGTAGGTAGCTGAAGGTAGCCTACAGCAGGAGAAAGTTCCTTACTTCTACTTAATTGTCTAAAGAGACAATTTACCACAGTTTAGTTAAAACTTGTTGCTCGTGTACAGCTTTAATATGTGCAGAATCGTGCCCACCTGGACTCGTTCCTTTTGGCAGCAAAAACAGAAATAAGAGAGAGAGTGAGAGAGCAGAACACAACATGAAACAGAACAGCAAAAGAAAGAAAGCTGAGTCATCCACTCTGCAAGTGCACTGCTTTAAAAGTAGAACCACAACAGCTCATCGCGGGAAAGACCCGTCGTAAGGTACAGTATAAATGGACGATAAAGGCTCTGGGACACATGAATGCATGTGAGTGTTTATAGCTCAGCGAGTACAGATGCAGACAGGCAGACAATCTGTTCAGTACCTCCTCATCCTCCAAGCTTGTCAGGTCCCATGTATGTTTCAGACACATCTGTCGCCTTTTCCAGTGCTCAAGGAAGCAGGCAGCTGAGGAAACATCACATGTAAAGTATATAACGCATATTTACAGATGTGATCAAATCTAAGAGCAAGTTGGTTACACTCAATAACTATATCGTCACTGGCCACTTTATTAGGTACACCTGTACAGTCTAATGCAATACAGAATCTCTGCTGTGACTTCTAGGTTGTAAATGAACAGATTTTGAACTGAAGCTGTCAGAACAGTGACGATCCTGCTACATGTCTACTACTGTGGTCACAGTTGATGATGAAGTTGTGGAGTATGTGTTTCCTTGTTGTGTCTTTACCAGAAGAGCATAATCAAATGTATAGTTACCCCACAGAGACATGAAAATAGCAAAGAGGACAGTGGCTCCGTTGTCAAACAAGTATGAAGTCCGGGCTAGCGAGCACACCGTACTCAGTCGCCAGTAGTCACACACTCCATCACAGAGAGGACACATGGTGACGCTCGTGTTCTCATCGCACGTCTCCTGACTGAAGCAAGAATGTTTATCAAAGCGGCACAAACACGAAGCAACTACACACTGATCATACAATGTGCATACGATGAGCAAACATAAGGATAAAGAGTCTGAATCCGCTTACGTTGGCACATTGGCATCCACAGTAAATATGCCATACAGGAAGACAATGATTCCCAGCACAGAGGGAGGGATAAGGAGCTGAGTGTACACACCCAGCCAAGCAAAATACAACCCAATCTGCTCTCCAAAGTATTTCCTGTTGAGAAAAAAGCAACAAAATCCACTCACTGCTTTGTGTTGCAGGATTATACAGCAGCAGCAAGAGCATCGATAACCTGCATCTGGTTTAGTCCATCTGTACAGCAAATTAACGCTATGGTTCTTTCAACCAACCTTTTTCTATTAGCCAGTTACTGTATGTGCTCAGTACCTGATCAGGTCCACAGGCTGGTATTTATACATGACTCCATAGTTCGCCCACTCTTCATGCAGGAGCTGAGGGAAATTACAGCCAGTCAGTACAAGTAAAATACAGGATAAAGACATGGAGCATCTTACTGGTGTCATTTCACACACATGTATTTATTACATTATGGTTCACAAGCCCCAGCTGTGTGCCCTTGATTACATCATTACTATTATTATCTACATTTGCAACATGAATGGCACAGTACAGGGTTGATTTCAGTTATATTTGTCCAGGCTCACCTGTCTGTCATTTCGCTGATCTTGTCGTCCTCTCCTTGTGAATGACCCCTAAAGAAAAAGTAACGTTTGACACGACATTCTAATAAAATGTCACTGTTACTGTAAACAACAGGAAATGTCTATTCCTATTAAAGATATTTTGATATTTACTAATTCAACGGTGAGGTTGTTTTACCCACATCATGTAAAGGGAAGGCAGAGTCATAAACACCCCGAGCCAGTAATGAGTTGATGCCTTATGACACAAAAAGCAAGTGGAACGCAGTGTTATGGTCACAGTTGAGTACAGTCCAGTTGTGACTGACAAACATTGATAGCGCACAAAACTCACCAGTGGTTTGGCAAGTTTGCCTGCAGGTAGTGCGTGAAATGATCTCAGCCACCTTGACACAAACGCAGCGAAGTACGTGGTATGTTAGGTCAAACACATGCATGCAAGACATCCAACAAAAACACACACTTGTTGTCTGAACTCACTATTCTGCTGCGTGTTGCGTTGTTGAATACAGTTTCTGACGATTTGATGTCATACCTGGAGCAAACGACAAAGCAGTCACACAACAAACATGCTCATTAAGATGTGTTCTAGCAGGTCATTTTGATATAATCTGCTACATCACTACGTGTGGCCGTAAAGCTCGACAATCAAAGAGTATATGTTTGTCAGTGCTCACAGGTAAAGCTTGTCCCTGATAAAATGGTGTTTGAGGGTTTTGAGTTGGATGCGTGTCTGCGGATCCCGCTGCAAGTCAAAGTCAGGGACGTCCGGTTGAAACGGCGTGTTGACTTTGGTCAGGAAGGAATCCCACACTCCAGCAATGCCCGTCCGGCCCCGTAGTTCACACTTCTGATCGGCAAAATCATAACCAGCACAGTTAAAGTGCTATATCCAAGTAGATCTTCAATGATCAGGAAGTGGCAGTGATTCTCTCAGTCTCACCTTTTTCACAGCAACTTTGATCTTCTGGAGCTCTGCTTCCCGGCTGAGTATCGGCCACGGGATGTGCAGCCTAATAAACCCTATGCCCTGTGCTCTCTGCACATACAAACACAGGGTTAACACGGGGACAACATGTACATTACAACCAGCCATTTCTCATTTAAAAATTGCATCACATTGCTGCATTAACTGCTTTTTTCTCCTTCACTTGTCTTTGCGCCTAACTGGTTTGGCTGCTTGTCCTGAGGCAGCTAGATGAGCCTCCACTAAACCTGTAAGTATGCTACTTTGTGTTTTAATGAGGATGTTTTCTAGGAAATCCAATTATTTCAAGTCCACAAACTCCTAATCCTGAAAACTGTAGAATATCAGTGCAGACACGAATAGTAAGAATAGTTAAACCACAGCCGAGTAGCTATGGTATGTGAAAAGTGACCGGCTATTATTAGGTTTGTGGATCAATTAGTTAAATTCTGCCCATGGCATTACTCTAATGACATCAGTGCAGGGCAGACACAACTGCAAAGGCTCTGGCAGCACCTGCTCCACATGTACTGCTGCGTGTTATAAGCAAACCACCGGGAGTTCTCCACAAATTCAGACACACTGGTCTCTGCACAATTGTCTCAGAAATTTGCATAAAAACAAGCAATCTTGAAAGTAAATGCTACATAATTTGTTTGCTGCTATGAGGAAAATTATTTCCCATGTGTACAAATACAAATTCTGGATCCAATGCTTAGGAGTGTGTATTCATATGTGCCCTCCTTGCTGGGCAACATCCTTCAACCCCCTCAGAGTCACCCATGTGCCAACACCACCGCTCTGTGTAGTGAATCTCTCTAATAAGATTCTGCAGCTTTAGCTTTTGGCTTCACACCTATGATCAGCTGTCTCACTTAAAAATACACATGCGACAATGTAATATACTGTACTTCCTATTGTTATTAGTGTTGCTACTGTTTATACTGCATGCAGTGCAGGCAGAGACCGTCTGAGTCTTATTCTCAGCCTGTTTGGTAGCTGGCCAAACACAGGATTTGTGATCACTTAAGAGCAGGTGAAAAAAAAGAGTCATCCACAAAAGCAGATACCTCTTTATCTCGCTCTATCTGAAGTCCAGCTTCCAGTAGACCCGCCTCAAATTCCTCCCTCATTAGAGCCTTTTCTTCTTCAGACACCTTCGGCTCTTCTGAGTCTCCTGTGGGTGCACTTGCCTCCCCGAAATCTGTTTCCCATCGGCTGGGGAGCGGTATTGGTATACTCCCATTAGATACAAGGGAAAGCCGTGCCCTGGATGTCCGCCTTTTTTTGTATTTGTAGCAAAGGACATAGTCCACTTTTCTCCTGCCATCAGCAAAAAAAAGGCCTGGGCCTAGGTCAATGCCGGACTCCTACAAAACATAGACGGTTTAATAGATGGACAAAGTGATGAGTCTGAAACTAGATTATTAACTGTAGTGTAAAGGCACAAAACAAATATATAGATCTAAAGTTAGGGGGGTGCTATGCTGCAGGACGTGTGAATTTACACTGATGGGCAACCGTACCGGTGGAGGGGGCTCGTCGTTGATAGGGGGGTTGATGGGGCCTCCGTTAGAGACATCAAGCCCGAGCCCAGACAGAGAACGGGCCAATGCAACAAGCTTCGATGAGTGAATGGACGATGACTCACTCATTTCTGTTGTGAGAGATAAATGTTCTTTTCCATTTCATCCCTCTGTTGGTATATAAAACAGAAAAGGGGAATTATAGGCATATTCTAGAACAACTGTAATATATATAAAAAGAAAAAACTACCCGAGCAAACCCAAAAATTACACGTTATTCACATATACATTGTATGATTTTACACATATCTTTGTGCGTTAGTCTGTGAGACCGTGAGAAACGTGTCTGCAGCAGAGGCCCCAGGACAGATTTACACATGCTGAACAACAGAATGACAAATATACAGTACACACAATCACAAGATACTGAGGCCTTCAGTAGCCAAACTGCTCACACATCAAGCATGTATGATAATCCCAGTTTACTATCTGTAAGCAAACACCGAGGCCAGACATAAGTTATTAATTAGGGGTATTTGGAACAACGGCTCTCAGTCTTAGATTGCGACACGGACGAAGTCAATACCATCCCAGGAAGTTTGATATGTATGACACTTTAAAAGCAAACATTTCCATGTGTTCCATAAGTACCACGGCAGATTGTTTATGGTATTTGCAGTTTGCCGGATGTTCCTAGTGTGGTGCATTAGCCACGGAGCGTATTAGTCCGGATGCAGCTTAAGAATGAAAACACTGCTCTTGCCAATCAATATGCTTGCTAAGTAATAGAGGACCAGAGTTTCTTACTTGGTCTTATTTTTCATTTGCTTATATCAGTATAACCTGAGAGAGAAAGTGAAAATGCAAAGTACCGGTATTTGTTTTAGATTAGATTGGTAGAAGTATCTCAATGGGTCAGGCCAAGTCTTTAGAAACTAATACAGTATTGACATATCTTATCTGCAAATTGCCTGCATAGATCTCAAGCATGAATCACTTTGTCCTAGGGTTTTTGACGTTGTGTATGTGTGTGTTGCTGCACTTCTAACCAGGTAGCCTAGGGTTACTTTTTTAGCAGGTATGTCTTCCATAGGATAAATTCTGAACCTCCTTCAGCAATAGGTAGTATAGTCTCACTAAACACGGATTTAACGCAGACTTGTATTTATTTAATCTGTTATTAAGTCGTTTGTATTTCCCTGAACGTGATTTTGTGGTATATTTGTAGGTCAGCGTCCTCGTCGTTTTGTCTGTTTACTTTGGCGCAGGACTGGTGCGCAAAAGTGCCCAAGGCTTAAGGGCCTGTAAGCCGGCAGACGGGGAGGGTCAGCTGCGCCGTCACACTACGGGGAGCGGAGCAAGACTGTGGCTCCTGGAAGACAGATTACACACCGCTAATTTTAACTGCTCGCTGCTTTCTAATGCCATGACAGGAAACATGCAAGTCAGCTGAAGGAAACGGTACAAAAAGATACCAACAGTCCGGAGAACAGCAAAGTAACCACGCTCCTCTGGTCGACTTCGCGTAGCTTTCTACAAATGCGTGTTTAACTAAACGCTAATGTGCGTAAACAGCTGCATGCAGACAGACAGACCTACGGACTCGGTCCTGTGCAGTGACAGCGAGCGTTCACGGTCATTTTTGCTGAGTACTGACTTTCGTGCGCACGAGCGGCTACAGTCCACATAAAAGTTCAAAAAGACGCAGCCGCAGCATGAAACGTAGACGAGACGGCGACGCTGCTAAAGGTTTAACTAAGCTGTTTTTATCAAAAGAAGAGTTGACTCACCAGCGCTCGTGAAGGATCATTTCTATGGCTATGAAGATGGGAGATAAGATAAGACGCGCGAGGTGCGCGTTGCTCAGATGGTGGACAATCTGCGCGAGCTCCCGGAAACCCAGGCTTAACGCGCGCGCGCGCACAGTGCGTCTAATTCCCTGACCGGCCCGTTGGGAAGGTGTGATGCATATTACCGCTGCGAGAAGTGTGTGTGTGTGTGTGTGTGTGTGTGTGTGTGTGAGAGAGAGAGAGAGAGAGAGAGATTACAGGTGACAGGGACGTGCCTACCCTCTGCAGGCAAGCACGCCACAGACAGCAACAAATAGATCAGTGAGTTGTGTATGTGAATAATAATCCATAGCCTATTACACAAAATCACGAAGACAAATAGCATTAGGTTTCATAATAAAGTAGCATTTCAAACATTTTCCTTAAATCCTTAATTATATAAGCCCTGTGGTATAAGAGTCAATTATAATGATGGAGACAAGCCACTGATGTAAGCAACGTTTTGCCTTATTTTGTGATGAATGAAATATTTAGGTCCATTATTGCCAACAAATTACAAGCTAAATAATGCTTTCTCCCATGCTTTATAGATTATAGATTAGTTTATATTGATATTCACATTAACATCTAGTAGTTTAATTTATATTATTATTAACTGAGTGAGAGGATCCAAGGCGCAGCAAGCAAGACGAGCTGTTACAGTAAAATAGTTTATTGACAACACATAATCACAGAGAGATGCACCAGTCCAGCAGAGGTGAACAGTAAATGAGAGTGACCTATAAACTCCCAGAGACTGTTACTGACAGGAAACAGGTGCAGGTACATGTGGTAGAGTGAGACGGAGCCTAATCAGGCTGAGCGAGAACAGGTGTGACTTGGAGTGTTCAGGTAAAGGGGGAGAAGAGAATGAACTGAGAACAGGAGGCCACCAAGCAAAGCGGTAATGAAAACAAAACAGTGGTTGCACGAGGAAAAAAGAAAAACTCCTGACGAAACTGGGTGGTTGGTTTTATCGCTACTAGTGTTGGTTTCTTCCTGTATATGGTACATTTTATTTGGATACACTTCACTATAACGCATTAACATTAATGAGCTCATTCGCTCTCGTTCTTCAGGAGCAGTGTTTGGACACACAGTCGCATGCAGTGACAGACAGGACAGTGTGGTGGCTACGAGTGCCATTGGTACACAGGACGGGGACGCTGAGCGGCTCTGTCTCCACAGCGGCGCAGCACACACACTCCTGCTCCACGGCGGCTCTCTCCAGAGAGTAGATGGACTTACTGCGACATTTACCCTGGCAGATAACGACATGATGAGATTTTGTGGGGCACATGTAGCAGAAGAAAGGTTTAAATGTTTTGTTTACCTCACAATAGCGCAGCTCTATCTGGTGCTCTGATTGGCAGTCATCCACTTTGATGTAGTTAAGTGTTCCCGCTGTCCTCAGACACTCTGGCTCCGTACCTTCACACAAGCAGTCTTGTTAAAAAAAGAGCATCTAGAGTTTTCTAAATACAGTACCAGGGGGCACAGCTTTACTTACACATCTCACAACAGGTTGATCCAATCTGGCTCACTTTCCCCTGAAATCAAACAGGACTATCAGTCAACAAACAAAAATACATGGCACACGCTGGGGCATATGTGTGGCAATACTGTGAGATAGGGCTGTGTGCGTGGCAGCCGTACCCCACTGTCCAGGCAGGCTTGACGGCTAAAAGGAGGGCAGGTGGTCACTTTGGACTGCAGCACAAGATCCCCTTTAATGTTTATACCACAGGTATACGAGGTGCAACCATCCTCACTAGTGGTGTTCACCTAGCAGGTAGAGGTACGGTTATACACGCGTATATACAGCATTGTTCTTTTTGACAAAAGTACTCCACCGGCCAAAGGCAATGAAGTTATAGTATAATGTAAAACCAGCTAGACTACTTCATGAGCCAGGTATTGTATTTTTTTCAAAGCATGTACCTGCAGACTGATCATGTTTCCATCTGGCTTTTGTAAGTAGCAGGCAGTGGGAACACAGTGTCCACAGCAGGCGTCTTCTTCCTTCTGCAGAGTGTATCCCTGTAAACAGCGTGGTCAGTTCAAATACATCAGGAGGCAATTATAGCAGTACAGAGGCATCAGTGTGCCCAGACGCTTTTGTGGAAATAAATTATTCAGTATTTACCTCTGTGAACAGTGAATCACAGAAATGATGGGGTCACAAGTTAGTGATGAGCATGTGGTGAAGGAATTAGAGAATAACCAAATCTGTTGGTTAGTCATGATGATAAATGATAATGGTGATAATAAACATTCATTAAGGGAAGACAGTAACCATTGGACAAGCAGGGCAGGTGGTTTTCCTGCAGGACAGTCTGTATTTCCTCACGGCTCCATCTTCCAGCCTACACTCACAGTGTGTGCACACATCAATCATCAGGCTCTCCCCCGCCTGGAAAGTATAAACACACAGATTGACTTTGCAAGCGGGAAGTGGTGTTTGCAACACAGAGAATTTCTTTTCTTAATGACTCACCCCTATGACAGTGTGGTTGAGAACACAGCCATCCACGGGAACTGGAGAGAGAGAAGAACCAATAGTTCATATTCAGTCAGACTAGGATAACCAGCTAAGCCCCCTGCTGGACAGACACCATGAGTGCAACTTAAATAAACACTGCGTGTGCCACAAGTTGAAACAGACTATTAGGAGACTGAAAGCCTCACAGTCACAGTAGTTGTGTGTAATTATAAGCGAGGAGTGTTTACCACAGTGGCAGCTGGGGCAGCAGTCCTGGGAGTCACAGCGTAGCTCGGTACCCAGCGGGCAAGACTGAGTGTTCACAGCGGAGCAGCTGACGTTTGTTGCAGAGATGAAAACCTCATCTTTCACCTTCACACACTGATGTAACACACATTTATCACGTGGAGACTGCCACACCTCACCCACCTATAAACACACACAGATGACGTGAGAGGTCAAATATATGTATATATATAAATGAGATGTACATGAAGGGTCTGCACACATACAATTCGGAGTTTTCCCCCAGTCTGTGTGTCCCCTCGCATTTCTCCCCCTGATTCCACACAGCTGGTCGGTGTGCACTTTCCACAGCACTCTCCTTCTGACGGACTGTACGTCGAGCCCTGAAATATACAATAAACCCATAAGGATTGAAAGTCACACCGTAAAAGCATGTGTAGGGCTGATGTTTATTTGCCTCTCACCCTTGGGCAGGTTCGATCGCAGATTGGTGGGGCACACTGAGCAATGTGCAGAGATGTTTCTTTATCCTGCAACTGGGTGCAACTGCACTTCTCACATCCTTTCTCCCACTCACTTCCCACAGGGTGAACCACGCCACCAACGACACACACCTGGGGAGATGTACAGTAATAAAACAGGACTGTTTAAACAGTAAAAGCAAAGCAAGGAAGTGCATGCATCCAAGCACACACCTGGTCTGGCTGGCAGCTGGTCTCCGTGCAGCCACAGTCATTGGTAGATACGGATGCTATGTGCCCAGCAGGACAGGTTTTAGTGGAGCTCTGGCAGTTGCAGACACATTCAAAGACGTCGCAGCACTTCGTCTTTTTGACTGCAAGTGTGCGATGTGTGGGACAGGCAGGGGGGGCCTGAAGAGCACATTGTTCTTTTTTGCACACTAGAACCACAAGGAAAGGAAGAGAAATAGTGAAAGGGATCAAATACAAGTGCACATGTGCCAAAGGGAAGCAGAGCTCAAGCACGATAGAGTTGAAGTTAAAGTTTATAACCCACCACACTCGTGTACAGGCTGACATTCCCCAGGGTTTTTCAGAACCACAGTCTGACCATCTTCACAGTGGGGAACATCAGGGAGGCTACACTTCCCTAGATCGCACACTTGAAAGGATGGAAAGGAATTGTTTTAAAATTAACACTCTCAAAAGCCCAAAATATTTTTTCACTATGAAGGAAGAGCGCGTGTTTGTTTTTGGCTTCATCTGATGCGACTTTAAGACAGTTTACATTTGTCATCCGGATGACACTGGTGCATGGTACATGAACATCACACACTGACAGATCAAAATGTATCTCTCTAATTGACGCTCCTAGCTATTTTGGAAAAAATATATATTAATATTTATATTATAAGTTATTGTTAAGGAAAAGTTGAGTGAGGTTTTGTTTACATACCACACTCATACTCTGGGCAGCACTTGGATTCTCTCTTCTCCCTCAGAACTTCACAGGGTCCACACACTGGAGCTACAGGCATATATGTATTTATTTATTTATTCATTCATTCATTAACATAAGCTGCCAGAGCCGCAAGGGTGCCTACCTTTGACATCGTTGCAGGGCCGGGCAGTGCAGTTTATGTGTTGTTCGTTCAAACACATGCAAATGAGACATGGGTTTTCATCTGGTACCCAACTCTCCATATACTGCAAAAAGAATGTTTGTATGCCACATGTGGTGATATTTAAAATGAACTCTGGAGGGCGCTCTCATCCCACTGCATTAAGGATCTCTCCATCTGTTTCTATCATTTCTTATACGTTGCCAAAATAAGTTGGTGTGAGCTTTGCATCTCTCCAACATACATATGCAGACATACATACTGTATGCTGCCGTGTCTCACCCTATATGTGCGTCCATGCTGGTCAGCACATTGCCTGCATGCTTCTGGAGATACACACTGTCCGTGATGCAAAACGGTTCCACTGGTACAGAAACAGCCCTCGGTAGGTGTGTCAATACAGGATGACTCGTTACCCGTAGCAACCAACCAGTCGCCAGGCAACGCTTGTATGCTACCACAATCCTCTACGCATCCCTTCCGACATGCATCGTACTGCATGGAGCTGGGGCAGTGCAATGCTGGCAAAGAGTGGGCAGAGGTTAAGTGTTAAAACACTGCAGCGAGTGAGCAGAAACCTGTATTCGTGTGTACATCAAAAACGGACTTACGGCAGAGGTGGGGGGTCCTCCAGTCCACACACACGCCTCTCTGTCTGCAGAGGCGGGCGTAGGCTGAAATGAGCTCACACACGTCCGACTCGTCACATGCCTGCTCCTCACACTTAGCAAGGAACACCTGAACAGGAATGTGCGCATGGCACGGTTCAAACACCTCTGAACGTAAGGCCTGACATCCCATTGACGCTCCAGACACACAAATTGCCCCACGCTTCGGCAGACATGCCCCTCCATCTGCAGCCACAGTCCAGTCTGAGATGAAGCCTGGCTGGTTTGTAGTTGAGCTGCCATTACGTAATGAGAGGACGTTCACGTCCCCACAGGCACCTGAAGACCAGAAACAGAAAGGTATGGCACATCACAAGGAAGAGACGTGTGCTGCATCAGTGACACAGGCCAATGAGAGGGGAGCACGAGGGACTCATGAATGGACGTTGTTTTTGTTACCACATAGTCCAGCAGTGTGACCAGCGGTGGAGGAGCTCAGTGTGAGGGTGAACTCGTTGCTCTGAGGAGTGAATGTCAGAAGATAGCCATGGTCTGATTTCAGCTGCAGCATCACTCCTCCATAACGCACCAGCTCCAGGCCACCGTGCCGCCATGGCAATGCAATCTCTTCCTGATCAATCACTGCCTACAGCCAACATACTGCGAGTAAACAAACACGTATACACTCATACACGTAAAGCCACACACACACAGCTTACCGTCATATCATCCTTCAGCAGCAGCTTGTGTGATCCATGAATCACCTCCATTGCTTTCATGCAGATCTGGTAGTAATTAGCAGAGTCATGACAAGGTCCACTGTGGAGTTTGACCTCTGACCCTTCACTGGGCCCTCTGCCGACAGTAAGAAGTGTATAAGAGCACAAGCCCTCCCTATCCAGTCTTAATGCCAAGCCGTCGAACCTGACCACATGGTTGGTGGAGCTGCCCATACACATACCTTTCCACAAACGAAAAGAGAGTCGGTATAAATAGAAGGGAATGCCATGATGTGCACTTAAAACAGATGAGTTGAATAAGCAACTAAAAATGTTAACAGCTATTTGAGGCGTGTGAGGTCCATACAAGGGCATTCCCAGCGGCAGCCACAGGTCTCCTGGACTCTGACAGGCGGCATGTTGTTTCTGCAGGCTGGCGGCTCCAGTCTGTCACAGCTGACTTTGTGGGTTTGTACTACCACTGCCCCACTAGGGTGGCAGAGGACAGAGTGGCAGCCGTCCTCCAGGAGCCACGTGTCACCAGGCTGAACAGACACACAGATGATAATGAATAATGTTGTGCTTCTGAAACGTCTAGCTTCAAGAGAACTAACTCACCTTTCTCTCATTTCCATTATCATCCACACAGATGCCTGGTGGACCAGCTAAAGAACAAAGCACAAAGACATATAAAGGATTATATATATATATATATATATGTGTGTGTGTGTGTGTAAAAAGAAAAACACAGAAGTAATTGATTTAACTACTGTACACAGAAAAACAATACTGTTACTGTGAGTAAGCACCTCTGCAGATTTTCTCTGCGTAGCCATGATCCAGCGTCAGCAACATTAGTAACTGATCCATGCTCTTCAAGTGCAGAGAGTTGTCTTGGTTGCCACGGTGACCAAGCAGGCCAAGCTCACTCCTATCATACCCTGGTCCCACACCGATGGGGAAAATGGACACACCTGAGGAGAGAGACTTTTATCAGTGAACTGTGACAGTAGAAGACGAGTGAATGAGTTTCGAATGCAGAGAGGCTTAATCACCTGCTGCCAGCGCCTCATTAACGGCTTCTTGGATATCATCAGTTGATTTGTCAGTCACCAGCATCACCACGGCCTTAGGGACGCCAGCTCTTCCACCACTGACTGGAGAAATGGATGTCTGCACAGCAAATTGCAGTGCTGAGCCTGCAGACGAACAGAAGAGTCAGAGAATGTACTGTGCAGGTGTGTTGTTGCTATGATGGGCATTTTTTTTAATGTATGCATCTACTACCAAGTGCTGGGGCAGCTGTGGCACGTCTGGGTATGCTCGCCACCAGGTTCAGGAGATGTGATTCGCTCTGTTCATCCTTCCAGGTAAACTCTGCCGTGCTGGTGTCTCCGTACTGAACCACAGACACCTGAGTGCCATTCTGCCCTGCAAACAAAGAGGAATCAGTTCACTGAAGCAGTGCAGGGGAACAAGATCCACAGTCATCAGTGGTATATATGTGACATAATACTACGTCAAAGATTACGTACAGATCACGTACCTATGTCAGCACTGTTGATAAAGGCCTTCACAAATGTCTTCATGTCCTCAAACTGCTCTCCGGCTTTCAACAGGAACAACACATCCACAGGCTTCCTGCATGGCACTGTGGACAGACAGCAAATTACACATGTAGAGAACTCTATTCGCAAGGAATCATTGTCACACGTGTGATGTCTTTACCTGAGGGTGGAAGGCTGGACAGCGTTGGGATGACCAGTGGTGGCAGTGTAGGAAAACGTGGCCTGACTGTGTTGTGGGTGATATTGACTACACGGTGGACCAGGGATGTAAGGTGGTTGTAGTCCTGCACCATTAGTGGACGCTGAGGCGAGCTGAATGGTAGCAAATCAATTTCATGTACCTTTGGTCCAACTCCAATGGGATACACATGTGTTTGGGTGGTCATGGACGGTGGGCGCGTAACCGTGTCAGTAGGCGGGTTTTCTGTCACAAGGAAGACGAGCTGTGGAGGGGTGGGACCAAGTGATGGCTGGACTGTGGCTATTTCCTGGAAGGTTGTAGTGACAGCTGCGCCGGTGTTTGTCTTACTTCCTCCCTTCCAGCGAATCTCCCTCAGTCGTTGTAACAGCACAGTCCTCTGTCGTCTGAGCTCCCACCGACTGATCTCCACTGTCACCGTTACAGAGTACTGGATCACAGTGATGCGGATTACCTCCTCTTCCTCTGTCAGCTGTGAGATAACTTCCTCCAGGAAGTGGATTGACTTATTAAAATTAGCCTCACCGACAGAATCCGAGCCTTCGATAATGAATGTCACATCCTGGACTGGATAAGTGGAAGATGGTGATGTTGTGATAGGAGACAGGGTAGAGGTAGTTTCTGGGGTCTTGGGGTGGTGTTGTGTGGGGTTGGGCTCGCCAGGAGGCACCAGGGTAGTGGTGGTCATGCCCTTGCGAGCTTTACTCGTAGTGGACTTTGGAATTGGAGGTTTTGCCACCTCGGGCTCCAGCCCCAGGGTGCAGAGGTAATCTGTCAGCTCTAACAGATGGTCAGACAGCTCAGCCGTGCTGCTAAGAACATAGGCCCTGTTTTCTGGGCTGACCTTTTTGATGTCATTAATCTGTTCCATGTTTACCCCAGGACCCAGCGCCACTGTCAGAGTGGTGATAGCTTTCTTTCGGAGCATCTTGACGATACCACGGACGGGACGAGGGTTGGCACTGGCAGTCAAGATGATGGCAACGCGGCCCGCATGCTCACGCTTGTTCTTGTCGTAGATGTTGATAGCCAGATACTTGACAGCCTCATCCAGGAAGGCTGCATCTCCTCCTGCATAATGCAGCTCACGCACAGTCTTCTTAAACAGCCACTTCTGAACCTGCAGGCAAATATAAGAGATTAAAAATCTAAGTAGACGCACACACACACACACACAGAGTCAGATATGAAGTTTTTTATGGTACTGCTTCACAGAATCCACGAATTTACCTGCAGGTCATATGTCTTAACTCCAGAGTGATAAAGCAACACCGTGGCTCGGGTGTGAGCCGAACCCATTCGAAACTGTTCAATCACTCCCAATATGAAGTCTTTAGTTGCTCGAAATTCTTCCTCACTTAGTGCTTCAGAGCCATCCAATAAGAACGCCAGATCCATGGCACGGTCACATGTGCTGTCAGGCATCAAGGTCGTGAAGGGCTGGGCTGTAAAGGTCGCATAGGCAGTGGTTGGCATAGGAGTAGTCAGACTTGTAAGAGAGGTACAAGTTTCACAGCTGAGGGTGTTGTTGTCACAGTGACTGAAAAAAGAAAAGCGAAGCATTTTAAAATACAGATAATAAAGTTAGACCATTCCAGATATTTCACTTATGTGCTCTAAAGCAGCATTACCATATCTTGCAGTGGTCAGGGTCATTATGGTTCAGGATGACCTTGCTGCCATGGGAGATGCTTTGACCCTCATGAATACACACTTGACACTGAGAGGGCTCCACACAGCGCATGGCAATTTCATCCAGCAGTTGGCCTGGGTTTGTGGAAGATGCCATCCGATTATATCTATAGTCCGTATATACATTAAAAACATTTTGCATTTGAAAGCACTGCTGTGTCACCTGGAGGGCAGTAGGCATGGCAACCCTCCACACAGGTGAGGGGACAGTGGAGGGGATCTGGATGCTGGCAGGTGATTGGACAGGCAGGGCCACAAGAATTATACCTCCACTGGCATAACTCCTCACCTACACCGGGTTTTGTGGGGTTTAGCTCCTCACAGCTCAAAGCTAAAGAAACACAAAGTGAATCCACAACAATAATAATAACACTGTATATTGAGAAAACAACATAATATTTGTGTATGCAAATAATTATGGCTTGTAGGAAAAGGACACTCACGGCAAAGATCATTGGATCTCCAGCTAACGGATACACCCCTCTCTGAACATGCCTGAGCGTAGGCTGCAATGACATCACAGAAACAGACGCAGTCGCCCACAGATGGACAAGAGCACGCTGCCTCCACACACATGTCTACGTACGGTTCTGCACCAACCTAGGAACGTGCATCAAATGATAAAGAAATGACCCAGTGCACGAACAAGACATGTGGTGACGAGTAGTTTGTCTGTAATATCACTCACCTGGCTGTTGCATTCTCTAAACATGGGACCAGTGATCACACGACACGACTGCTCCACTGTTACCAGTTTGACAATGTTGTCACTGCAGGGCATAGGTATCTGTACATAGAAGAGCATTGTCAGTGTGACAGTGAGGGTTGCTTTGAAAGTTTTATACATGAACTTACAAATACACAACAAAACAGTGGTGTCAGAAAACCAAAACGAAGTATCTGTTTATTTTTAAGTGTACTGACCTGTGTTACATCAGCACAGCTAGGAGCAACCTTCCAGGAGTTCCCAAAATGGGAGGCATCCACTTCCAGCTGGTTGTTACTGCTCATCAAGTCGTTGTTGACATTTCCATCAAAGTTACCACAAAGACCACACACACGGCCCTACAGCAAAAATAAATGCAACAAACAAGGAACAAGGCTTGTGGAACAAGGCTCTCAATACAAGCACAATCTCTAATGTTGCACATCACTACCTTGTACGTGGCTGAAATGTGGACCACAAGACGCGTTCCTCTGTCCCAGCTGAGGGAAATATGTTTCCCTAACAGCAAAGTGTAAAACTGACCAGATCTGACAATCTCCACCTGAGAGCCCGGCAGCACCGGCTTCTTCATCTTCACCTGTTAATAAGACGGCAACGATGACAATGTCTAAATTGTTTGGACTATCAGAAGACTAGATGCGTGTCGGTTAGGGTGTCACCTCTCCATGCTGCATTACGATCAATCCTTCCTGGTAGGACACTGTAATAGCTTTTGCACAGCGATGCCCCACAATTCCACAGGCCTCATTCTCCACCAGCACTCTAAAGGACCCCTCTGCTCCATTACACATATCCTATTGAAGAAAATTATATTAAAAACGAAAGCAGACTCTTCAATCCACCCACGTTGGTTTTTGATCTCTCACCTGAACTAGAACATACTGGCAGAGGCCAGGGAAAGAATATGGGAGGCCATCAAAAGTGATGTAATGCCCCTCGCCAACTGTGCGGCACATGCCATCGCACACTTTCTCTGTGCAGCGCCACTTCCTGTTCTCACACACACTGCAAAACAAAAGACTGTTAAGAAAGCCCAGTGGCGGTTTTCTCCAACATAACGATGCCTGCAGAGTCATAACTTCACCAGGTGTTACAGTCCACAGAAATGGTCTCTCCCGATGTATATGGCTTGTTGTTATGGTAACAGGGACACTGCTGGGGTGCAATGCAGTCTCGGCGGTGACGTACCTGAAATCAATCCGCTAATCAATCGCTATGTTCGAAGTTGAAATAACAAAGAGAGAACACACCACCTACTGTGCCAGGTGGACAGAGGCACCCGGGGATGCAGGCAAGATTGACGCAGGGTAAATCCAGGTTCTGGCAGGTTCTGGCACATTCGACACCTTTTTCTCCAGGATCACACTCTGTGCGAATTAACGGCGGAGGGCACTGAGCTGAGCGCCGCCCTGGAAAATGGAAATGACAAGCAGACTCAGTCCGTATATTATGGTACTATAAGTTTTGGTGGTGGGGACTGAGCTATGCTGTAAGGCCACAACATTTTATACATAGTGTAAAGTAAAAGATACCACAACAACAACAAAAAAGTCTAGAAGGTTTTGTTTAAAATCGTACCTCTGGATGGTGCCAGGTCATCGTCATAGAAGAGGTCAGACAGCAAAGTATTCGTGTCAGAGGAGCTACAGCGCATGGAGCCATTCTCACAGTAGCTACATGCAAAAACACAACGGTTGTTCAACACAACTTGAAACAAATGATGATGTAGCAATGTGCAACATGTAAGATGGTTAAAACATCACATTCTCTGCACTACATGCTGTAAGCACAATGACTGACCAGATGCTGTTGTGATCAGCGTAGACATCATTAGGTTTGTAGAGCTGGCCATCGTGTAGGCACGGGCACAGGTCAGCCGTCACACATTCACCAGAATCACTCAGGTACTTTCCAGGGGGACAGAAACAGCCTTCCTCACACAGTCTCTCCCCCCGACAGCCCGTCTCAGCCCCAGACAGAGCACGGCACGTCCGCTCACACACACTTCCGCAGGCCTCATACACTTGGCCTCCAGTGCACTGCATGGCTGGCGAAATCAGCGGAGATGAGCGTTACTCACCTTCACGTAACAGGATTTTTCTGGGATAGGTTCATTTCATGCCATTTTGCGTCTGAAAACACCAAATACATAACTACCATAAATGATTTCGAATTACCACAGAGTGAGGGAGACCTCCAGCTGAGTAAGACTCCTTTGGCAGCGCAGGCGGCTGCGTAGGCTGACAAGGCAGAGCAGAAGCACTCCTCACCATCCGCACACGCACACACATCGTAACGGCAGAAACGTTGGAAGGGTCCTGGGTTCACCAGAAAATGGCACGGACTGAACACATCCATCAGCATTACCGCACACGCCTCCTCTGCAAAGTGGACTACAAGATGAACAGGGATTAGATGTTTAGCCTGGGTGTTTCGCTTAGTTCTGTCAGTGGGTGCGTGGATGCATATACCTCTTTTGGGATTGACTGTACATGGATCAGTCTGGTGTTTGTTGCTGGATTCACAGTCTCCACTGATACTCCATGACCGACCAAATGCCTGAGGACTCGCCTCAACAAGCCCAGAACCAGACAAGAAGTCATCACCTTGGTTACCATTGTAGTTGCCACAGAGACCGCAGGTCCGTCCTGCCCATCGCGGGCCCAGCTGAGCAGGTAGACAGAATTCAGTACAGTGCTATACAGGCATAATTATTAAACCAGGAACATTGGGTTAGACATATCAACCTTTAGGAGCACGCGGCCCCACCCATCCCAGTCCAGACGAAGGTCATCTCCAAACTTTACGTGTACTGAAGCTTGGACCGATCTCTGAATATACAGGCGCCCTGCAAAATAGTGCGCACCATTAATGAAATTCTAACAAGACATTTCACATAGAGGTCTCGAGACGCTCAGACACACTATGAAATCTTGCTGATCTGTCAGTGTGGCATACCATGATGCATTGGGGTCTGAATGTCCATGTTGTTGACAGAGACAATTCCTCCGTGCTTCAGCTTCACCGTCATGTCCTCAAGTGAGGGCAGGCTGAGGGTGACTGAACGTGTGCACACAGCATCCTCATCATCTGCACACTGAAACACAACAGCAAACCCCAACACACGGTAGCTAATGCGTAGTCAGTGTGGTGATATGTTTGGTCGTTAAACCGGCAGCCGCTACTGTACCTGTACATTCTCAATGATAACGGAAAACTCTCCATCTGCGCAGTCTCTCGCCAGCAGGTACTGACAGTGGCCACTGAGGGTGAAGAACTTGTGGTCAAAAGTCTTGAAGTGAGACTGACCCACCACCAGACACTCACCTACACACAGACAACACAGGAGCAGACAAGCAGCACCAAACATGAGCAAGACGACCCTGGAAATACCAGCGGGACATGTCAGTCAACGCGTCTCACCAGGGCAGCCTTCATTGGTGCATTCCCAGGAACCATGACGACACACACTGCAGATAGGAAACATTAGACATTATATATGTTGTGTGTATATGCCAACGTTTGTGTGTTTGCACGTATGACAATTTGTCCTCTCACCAGGTGTTGCAGTCCTGAGAGATAGTGGATCCTGGAGGGAAAGTCCGTCCCATGTGCACACAAGAACACTGAGATACCTCCACACAGCGATTCCCGTCCAAAACCTTACCCACTGAAACATGGAGTTAGACACAGACATGTGTTACGACTGGAAACTCCGAGACAGGGAGCGAGAGGGAGACACACAGGGAGTGAGGTTACCTGGGCACGTACAGCCATCCACACACTCTTCCTTGCAGACCTCCTGGATGTTGAGACTATGGCAGGTTGTGGAGCAGGACTTGGTGCATTCACTGTACTGCATTCCAATGGGACACTTGGGGACTGTACAAACGAGCCACGCATGCTTGATCAGTGATAGGTTCATAGCCTGCTGCTACCTATTACACACTGACAAACTTACAGCACTGGCTCTCCTCCATCCAGCCCTGGAGAAGTAGCCCTTGGGCCTGGCATGCGCGGGCATACTCCAGGAGGATCGGACAGTAACAGTCTTCTGTGTCCTTACTGACACAGTGACACGCCTCCTCCTGACACCGCAACATGAACGCGTCTGGAGGGACCAGGTGAGCACAAAGTCGAAACACACCAGATCTTTGCATAACGCTACAGCTGGACAAAATCTATGAAAAAATAGAAACATACAGACAGTAGCTCTGTAAGAACGGTTTCCAACTAAACAGAACAAAGAGGACAGGACTGGGTCAGAACCCAGCAACACTCTATGACTCAACACTTAGATGGAGGACATTCAAAGGTCTTTGAGTACCTTGGGAAAAAAAGATTATCTGGTCTGATGAGGCCATAATAAACTCTAAGGTCAAACCTCCACTGGCAAAGACCAGCAACGACTCATCGCCTGGCTGATACCATCTCTTCAGTAAGACACGGAGGTGGAAGCTGAGTGGCAGAGGCAGGTTAAGGGAACGAACCACACGCAGACAGATGGTTTCAAAGGCATCTGCTGCAGAATGCATTTAACCTGACACTCAGTTCAACAGCAAACAAGACTGGTGGAGGAAAGGTGTATACATATAAGTTCTCTGCCCTATCAGGCTACTAAAGCTGTCAGACCCAACACACACTCCCTCACCCTGTTAAGGGACAGAGAGTGAAAGTGATTTCCCCTTTGTCTCTAACCCGACAACTGCAGGCAGCTGTAAAGAGACAGAGAAGCACCTACAGTATGAGTAGGTATTAGTGAACTGCCTTCACCGTTGAAGTCTCTTTGGTGCCGTTGCAGGATTTGCCTGGATTTGAGACACGTCGACAAGACTGGTCGGCCCCCTTCACCGCCCACGAATTAGCAAAATCGTAACTGTCATCTGTCATGAATCCTGAAAACAGACACACGCACTCAAGTGAGTTTACAGATTGCTCCTTAATCTCACCCTACCACGACTGTTTTCCTAGCTCTGTCTTCCTTGTTATCTTTTCCTGTGCTGAGTAGCTACTCTTCCTGTTGCTGACTACTGGTGACTCGAATCATTTCCGCGATTTCAGGAAAAGTAGACTCTCCCTACTTTTCTTTTCACTTATGCACACGGCTGCACATTTTTGACTCATTTGACCACGTTTGCCCACATGCACCTACCTTCTTGAGCCGTGTATTCATCTGCCGATACAGAGTTGAAGTTGCCACAGAGGCCACAGGTGTGGTTGGCGTGCTGATTGGTTAGCGTCAAGGCGATGTTGGCCGCGTTATCAATGGTAACAGTGAAGCCAAACTCTTCGCTCCAGAGCTTATGATAGCCCAGCTCCGTCCCCACGAACACAGCATGAGACGCATGGGGCAGTGACAGTCTAGAAGAAACGGAGCAAAGATCAAGCCTCTCTTAAACTTAAACAATGGGATCTTACATTTCTGCAGCAAGTCGACATGAACGCTCTGTTTGTCCACCTTCTTTCTCCCTGCGTGAGCTGTCCGTCTGCAGACAGGCGCAGCTCAAAGGCGTCTCCCAGGAACAACGTGACTCCGATTCTTTTACCGTTGATAAAGTCACCTGCAGGTCCACACACATTTCTTTTGACCACAATTTAAACATCAAATCATGCAGGTATTTTAGCTCCCACATAGAGAAACTACATTGCACGTCCAACATCATCAGGAGTTCAGAGTTCAAATCTGTTTCTTTGCTGAATTGTGTGTGACTCACCCAGAAGTACGAAGGAGCGATGGTTACAGTCCCCAGCCAGTAGGTAGCTGCAGTCCCCAGCGAACTCATATAAAACACCGTCAAATGTGTGGACGTGGTGTCTTCCGAACAGACTGCATCTTCCTGTCATACCTACCGCGCAAGCTGGGAATACACAAATTACACCAATCTGCATCTGACTGTAGAAATAAGATCAAGAAAAACGTTTACAATTTGAATCTTTGAATGTAAGACTCACCTATCAGATGCAGGAGCAACCAAATTTCTATGAAATACCTTCTTGTGCACAGCTGAAACATACACATAAACACAAACAATATCACCATCGTCATACTCAGCGACCTCTGATGATCGTAAACCTTCTTGCTTCGTTCTCTTGTACCTCCATGACGAGGGCTTGTGTTAGAGTTGCAAAAATGAGCCAAACACAATCCCAAATCAGGAAACCCCGATGTTCAGAACTCAGGATCAGGACATGACGGTACAGAAAGCTGTATGTGATGGTCTATGTCAAAAACAGGCTAAACTCAGAAGAAGGTCCAACACGCACGCAGGCCCTTAGTCACACTGGAAGCTCTGTTTTATAACGGAGAGCCCTCGTTCCCCTGACCAGCTATCGTTGGCTTTTCTAAAGGCCCCTCCTCTTAGCTGATTAAGTCAAGAAGGGCTTAATATCATTCTGTGCCAGCAGACTGACACCATCAAACACATTCATCAGGACAATACCAGGATGTGCCCACTGATCGCTAGGCTGAGTGATTAGTCTACATGTACGCATTTGTGTCAGCGCCAACCCAAACATTTGTGGTGGAAAACACACTTACTGGAGATATCTCACGCAATAACACCGCTTTGCTGGTGCCACAAGACTCAGCTGCGCACACATAAACAGACACAGACACAATGGGAATATGCACAGATCAACACTCTCAGGTGCGAATTTCACATATCTGGAAAAAAGGACAAAAAAGGAGACGAGAACATTACAAAATAACAAACAATCAGTGTCCAAACTTAACCTTTGATATCTATGTGTGTCTAAATGTGCGTTTGAAATGTGTTACATTCCAAATCGAGCAATATTGTCTGAAATAACTTATAGTTCTAAGCAGGTAGATTATGTAAAACAAATACCTACAGGGTGTGTCGAGGCTTTAAACACCCACAGTGAACGCACACCGGCCATTTTGATTATATTATCCTGTTTGACCTTGGGCCATTAGGCAATAGCAACTATTATAAGCAACATGAAAAATAGCCTTCATTCACAAGAAATATTTTGAGTCTTCATGGAAAGAAGAGCACAAGTGAAACTAATAATGCCTCAGTTCAGTCAGGTCTCAGTAGAAGCAAAACTGAAAGTCTGTATGACACAGACAGACAGACAGAAAGGCCTCAGAGGTCAGCGTGTTCCAGAACCGACTGACCCAAGGTGGTGGAAAAACATTCCAGTTAAATGTTGTTAATCAGTGTCAGATTTGCAGGGACGCTCTCACTTCTTGACAAAACTGGTTCCAATATAGTTTAATTCTCACTTTGTTTCACCCACAACTCCCACCTGCTCTTCAGTAACTTCCATCCAGTCTGATTGCTTCATGCTCTGCTAATCTGTTCCCTCATTGCTGTTCCCTGGTGCTGTATGTGCACCAGCTCGCCTGCATGCTAACACACAGCCCGTTGCGCCGCCTCAGCTGTTCGCTTCCAGCTGTTTTTCCAATTCATTGTTTGCTAGGCAGCTTTTGGCCTTGCAGCCTTGATCTCCTGCGCATTTCCTACTTTCTTTACTAGACGCCTTTTGTTCCAAGTTACTGTGAAAGTATGTGTTTGTACGTTGAAATGTGTGAAAAACAAGTAAGAAGTCGAGTTATACTTTCTGCATGAAGTAGATACGTTTTTAATGAGGAATGTTATGCGCCAAGGACAACTCCTGACAGCTTCAGGCAGTAAGATAAAGAAGGTTGATGAACTGGTCAACTGAAGCCCATGATTAAGTAGGACAGGAGGTTCTTTGTAGCTAAAACGAAAACAACACTGCACCCAGAGAATGGAGACGGGAGATGAAACCATCCTGCCTGAAGGAAAACAGAGACAGACACCTTGCAGCTGGTCTTAGGGAGTGAGGAGAGGCAGCCCCATACAACACAGCAGAGTTGGGCTGCAGACTCACTCTCCCTGCTGTATCTTATGGCAGGATAGGATTGACTGAGAGAGTCTCCAGCTGTTTGAGACTCTTAACGCTTATGCATTTGTATTGATTGAATATTGTAATAAATACGATGATTGGATACATAATCTCTTTTCTCATCAGTCAATCCGGCGGAACTGGGATTCCAACATTACCTGTGTGTCACTCGACTGGGATTATCATCAGAGCTCCTTCCTAATATTTGTCTGTCACAGACTGATAAAGATTTTATTAGTTTGAAGCATTTGTCACTTATGAGTTTTGCTGTTCTGAGCCAGAACAGTTAATAGTGTTTATAAAAACATCAGTAAAATTACGGGAATCTTTTGGTCTGTAAACATGGATTACCTAACGCTGATTTTCTTTAACGTAATAATATTACAAAACCCCAAATCTCCAAAGCAGGTGTGAGACTAATGCAAATCCGTTGAAGATTACAGGAGGACTGTTTGGACTCAGAGCAGGCAACACACAGCACCTGCCAAGATTATTATAAACTGTGAAGCAGCTGACTTTCAGATGTTGGCCTTAAGGTGTAAATCTGCTCTGTGTGCTGTCGTTCCGTGAGCGACTTCGCTCTCGAGGACATGCTCGTCCACCGGGTTCATTCATGTACAGTAAATTCAACGCGTGAGCGCGCATTGCTTATTCTGGGAGAATTACGTCATCGCACAGCCCGAGGTGCCGCATGAACCTAGCACCAACCAAAAAGCGTTGTTATACGCACAGAAACAAACCGGACAGGCTCCAGACCCTCGTGGTTCTAAGAGTTATAGGCCACAGAATAATGCGAGATTGTGTTGATTTTTTCCCCCATTTGTCTAAAATGTTACAAATAAAGGTAAAATCGTGTTTACTCTTAACCTCACGTATTCTCGCCACCAATTACTGACTTCAAATGCTACTTAAAAATACCTTCTTTTCAAATCGCTCAGTATCTTTCAGCCAAGGACAGAGAGCGACTCGGCACAGCCTGGTATCTGTGGGGGCGGACCACTCCAGGCGCGCACAGCACGACGCGCGTATCACTGGCCCGGCGCGTCGGCAAATAACCTCATTCCGCCAACCGGCCGTTGTCGAGTGGCTTCTCTATCCGGCCGTCGATAACCGCGCAAGTGTGATTCGCAGCTCAAGTGTCGCTATGGCTGCTCTGTCGGGAGGAGAGACGTGCATCAAGTACCTGATGTTTGCCTTCAACCTAGTGTTATGGGTGAGTTTAAAGCGCGCAAACGTATTGTTCTCACGCAGTAACAGCCGCGTTGCCCGTGTTTGTGTGCGCTACGCGCGTGTGAACGTGTGTGAGCTTTCGTCTGCACGCGCTTCCGGTTTGGAGCAGGTTACTGTTCTGAATGAGATGACACGGCGTCCCAGCAGCTGAGCCGACTCACAGCGGTGCTCTGAGCGGCCCCTCGATCGATGACTGTCCCCGGCCACCGCGAAACACAAAGTATCCCGGTGCTTGTGGACGCTGAGCGGACTACAACAATAATCCCCAGTGGCCAAGTGACCCAGTTCCTCTGTGCAGACAACACTCTGGAGTTTGCGCGCACGGCATTTTAATAATTGCAGTGGGGGAGGGGAGGCACTATGTTGGGTTGTGGTGGTGAACGTTATAGTAATGACAATAACGCTGGCGCTCCATCCATGTGAGGTGTTGCGCACGACAGGGCCCCAGTCTGATTTATTTATTTATTTATTTATTTTTGGAAAAAGCCCTGGATATCCCATATAAGCGGTTTGTGTCCTACTAAGCCAGCAGGGTGTGTCTGCCGATTGGGATCTGTGTGTGGTTTCAGATGCCCTTTTATTAGGCTTTTTAATTTGTGCATCTATACATAGAACTACGGGTAACGTCCATTACAGAGCAGACAAGAATGTCCCACTATGCGGGTCAGTGTGTGAGACAGAGAGAGAGAGAGGAAGGGAACAAGAAGTAGAGGAAGCAGTTTCAACACTTTCTTCTGTTTAGTGTATTTTATGTAATAGGTTGACCGCCTGGTAATCCATTGGTATCTTGAGGAGCAACTGAACAATGGACAGGTTGGCTTCATGCAGCAACAAATGAACTGCAGTTGCTCAAGATCCAGACGCTCAATAGCAAATACTCTGGTAGACAGGACTTTTACGAAAGGCTTTGGGTCAACGTGCCTGAACAGAGCTCTGTGCTGCTTCCACGCAGCGTTTACAGGAAGGAATCTGCACTTCGCACAGCAGGCTTGAGTTCCTCAAATATAAACCTGGCACATTTGCCACTCCCAGGTGCTGCAGTCAGGTGACCTGGGAAGGTGAGGTAGAAAAACCAACACGCTCACGTTCCTCCACCTTTTTGTGTAGCTCACACCTTTAGGTCTTTGCTTTCTCCTCGGAGAAGGTTCATTATTAAAAAGTAGTGTGTATCCTGAATCGGCATGGCTAGCGGTGGAGTCAAGATAGCACGACAAGTTATGATGATCTTCAACTTTATCTATGGGGTAGGTGTTGACTAGCTCTCTCTCTCAAATCTATGTGTATGTATGTGTTTATGTGGTAAAGGACCTTATTTTCATGTATGAATACAGCTTATCATGTTCATCGCCAGTGTGTGTGTGTGTGTTATATTACGGCCATACCGAGATCAGGCTGGTTTGGAGTCTATCACAGTTGGTTACTGCAGCTTCCATTCTGACACCTGAAGTTTTCATCTGACTTACACCTTTTTGACAAAGCAAAGTATTTACACTGACTGTAGTGTTTGAGGAGCAATGCAGTAAATGTTAGACCGGTTTCTTCAGAACCGCAAGCAAGACCAACCACCGCAAAAGAGCGCAAAAAACCACACCCTATGATTATTGGATGCTTGAGAATCTCTGTAGCCAAAAAGTAAAATAAATCAATAGTTGACACCTATGGCAATAAAAAAAGGCCGATGAGGCTTATTGACCTATAGTAGGAAGTGTTTTTTGTTCACATGCTACGTAAACAGCAGTCTTAAAGTAAACACTTTTGCCTAATAACATAGATCCACCATAACACACACAACTACATGTTGATGGGTTCATCGTTAACAAATCGAATTTTAGGAATAAGAGTGTAAATAAAAAAAAAACGTCAATCTCTCTTTGTTTCTCTCTCTGGTCTTGTTTTCTATGTGGATTAGGTGAAGTACGCTCCATGTACACGTTGATGAACAAGCACATTGCATTTTGTTTTACACCACTGCTGTATTTAAACTCAAACATGACTTGAAGACACACACACACACAGAACTGAAGGCTTCCAGACGGAGTTTGTCAAATCAGATTTGAAATGACATCTGGTCACAGCTGAGGGAAAAAGCCAGTCTGAAGCTAATGAGATGGAGACGGCAGCTGTCTGAACTTTCATTGAGCTGACGTTCTCATCTTACCCTGCCGTGTACTGTGGGTACAGTATATTTGGTGCTATAGTAAGTAACCGCCATGCGATATATGTACGTCTATTTGTGTTTCAGCTTGCAGGCGTTTGTGTTCTTGCTGTGGGCCTGTGGCTGCGGTTAGACCCAAAGACCAAAGTTCTGTTTGAAGGATCAGACTCTCCATATGTGTTTTACACAGGTAAGGTGCTCTGACATAATACTACGTGCTGCTGAACGATGACGCTTGAAACTGGATTCTGTTATTTTAATTGTGTTCTGTATGTTTCTCCCTGTGACACACTGTGCGTGGCTGCAGGTGTTTATATCCTAATCGGAGCTGGAGTCCTGATAATTGTGGTGGGTTTTCTTGGATGCTGTGGCGCCATCCAAGAGTCTCCCTGTATGCTGGGACTGGTTTGTACCACTTTTTATTCTTCTTGTCCGTTTAACTATTTATTTACAGCAACTAAAACCGTCTGACTTATTCCAGTGGCCTCAGTAAGCAGCATTTGGACTTATTATTGACCTTTACTATGGCTTGGCCCTGGGTTCACTAAGATACATGACATGTCTACATCAGTGTTTGGTGAACAGTGTCAAGGCCACAGAAGAGTCCAGAACCTCAGAAGGAGGAGCCTACGGAAAGAGTTCAGCTCTTCTTAGATGGTCTTCTGTGTTCACACGTGTCACATTCGTTGAGTTTAATTGTGTCTTTCCTCTTTGCAGTTCTTCTTCTTCCTGCTTATCTTATTCGCCATTGAAGTTGCCGCTGGAATATGGGGATTTTCCAACCAAGGCAAGGTACTGTACACGTTTGCAGCATCATTAAGTTCTACAGGCATGTTTAATGTGCTTTATTTTTTTATTTATATTCTAACACGCTGGAAACAGAAAACTATTTGAAGCAATTCAGCCCTGAGCTGTGAATGGAGAAATCTAAGTGCCGAGATGAATTTTATTGATGATGACAATGTTTTTATGGCATCTCCCCTTCTACAACACTCTAATGACGTATGCACTTAGAAGGAAATTTGTCTGCTTTAAACGTTTTCCTTGCTTTGTCTGTTCTGTTGCAGGTGGTGAACGACGTCACAACATTTTACATGCAGACCTACAACAAATACAGATCTACTGGAGATGAGCTCCTCAAAGAGACACTGCGGTTGATTCAAACAGGGGTGAGCCGGTTCTACCATTTGGACTTGATTCAATTAGACATGAGCCACATTAACGACTTATACTTACTTCTGTGAAATGTTGAGCTGAATAAATGTTGAACAATTTCTTGAACATGTATACGTGAAGTGAGAGTTGTCTTGGATTTTGCACGGTGACAGCTGAAGTGTTGCGGTCCAACCGGTACTGTGGTAGATGCTGCCAAAGACACCTGTCCCCGGGGAGATCCACTGGAGGAGCTCATTACTAAGGTACCACGAAACGAGTCAGGACACAAAGAAAGCAAAAAAGGTTTTTCAAGAAGTGAGATGAGGCAAAGATCTAAAAGATGTCAGACATGCTTCAGCTATGTAAGAGCTGGAGCAACTACTGAATGTCAAATCCAAAACGATGGTCTGGGAAGTGTCACAAGTTTATCGTTCTTTCCTTTTCAGACTGATTTCCTCAGAGGTTTTGTTATTGTGGCATCAATGGTTGACTTCAGGCTGTCTGTTTACTGGCTTAGCTGAATGGCTGTGTGTCTCTTCTAGAGCTGTCCTGATGCTATTGAGGAGTTGATTGATTCCAAACTACCCATCGTAGGAGGAGTGGGCATCGTCATCGGGACTGTTATGGTTAGTGTGTGACTGGTTTCACTGGAATCCGTCAATTATCAATGTCCTGAACTTACAAAAACAAGTAATGTACATGTCTGTCTCTTACAGATGTTTGGGATGATCTTTAGCATGCTTCTGTGCTGTGCCATCAGAAAGTCTCGTGAGGTCGTGTGACGCCTACTATCACATACTGAAGTTTTTGTCAATGTTGCATGATGTCATTTCCAGGGTCACGTGACTCACCACTGCCAATAGAAACACTGCTTGTTCAAGGGCACTCGCCTAAGCCAGGCTGGGTGCAGGTACCTCTGACTCTTGCTTTGTGTCAGCTGTAACTGTACTGTCCACACTTAGACCTCCCTGAACTACAGTAGGTAGATGCAATGTGGTTTATTAGGCCCAGTTATAGAATGGGTGTCATCTGTGCTTCAGTGGCAGTGTGATACAGAAATGTGTGAATCTGTGGTCATTTGATTGAAATTAGTGTTTGTGAACTGCTAATTACCTAAACAACAGAAGATCTTCTTGTATACTGATCACATTTCTATCTGCTCGAGTCACCTACTGGCTAAACCACCAGGCCTGAGAAGGCAACCATCACCTGAGCACAATACAGCTTGATCAAATGAAATTCTCCAGTCCCACCCTATTGCTGAGCTGTGAACTGCCATGGATGTGGTTTTCTGTGCTTAGCATTCTTGGTTCCTTCAATGTAGTAACATAAGATTTATTCTTTGTCTCTTAATTTTCCCCTGTTTAAAACGCCTTTATTTTATTTTTACATTTTGTAAATGTCTTTATTTGTAAAAATAATTCTAATCTTGTATAGTTAAATGGTCTGTGGGGTTTGATTATGTATTTTATAATGTGCTTTTCATTTTACAGGAATTGTGTTGATTTATACCATATGCACTATGTTTCACAGAGACAAATATTAATTAGAGCAAACTAAATAAATTGTAATCAACTTTCTGGTCTATATTGTGCAAGCATTTACATTCAGTGAACCTTCATTAGTTCCTACATTCGGTAGGAACTAATGAAGGTCACTAACCACGTAGCAAACCTCGACTCTGGTGAGTGAGGCTATGTTAGATAACAATGAAAATCAGGAGCAGGATGCCTGCTATAACAACTCGCTAGTCCTTTTCCATGTGAGAAGAGGAAAACATTAACTGCTCCCACAGCTTCCCGCTGTTTGATATTCGTGACCATCAAGAGTGACTCATGTACAGCTTGATTTAAAACAGAAACAAAGCCAAGAATAGCTTCAGTTTCTGAGTTACCCCCATTAGTTAATGGAACATGTCTTTAAAACTAGATGCACTCAGTGATTACAGTAAACAACACACATTTATAGTAGTGAGAACAGTTAATCTGAGTCACGTTATCCCAAAAAATTTGACATTTGTCTTGTTTTAATCTGATTACAGCACAAGGAAATATCCCTTGATTTGTTTGATGACAGCCAGACACTGCCATTTAGACAACCCACTCCCCCTACAGTGATAACACTGATTATAAAAAAATATTTTTTGAGATGATAAGTGCTTGTTGTTGCATAGGTAACAAAACTATGATAAGGCAGAAAAAAAAGAACAAAAAATACTGTGACTGCCAAGAAGTCAAGGGACCAGTTAAACCTTCACTTTATTTACAGTAACACACAGTATCAATGACTACTACACATTCTGTACTACCAAGATGTTAGGCATTGTTCTTTTAGCTGTTCCTGCAAAATAAACAAGACCCAGGCAGGACAGTGCACACTCATCAAGCATGTGTAATTTAATGTGTCTGTGGAAATGCACAGGTTTATATTATAAAAACAAAATAAAACACTAGTCATGTAAAAAAAATATTGCAGCAATCTGGTATTAAAGAACACATTTAAATGCAGCAGGTCTTGAAAGAAAATGTGTTTTTTTATTATGGGAAACAACTTCATATTAGCATGTAGTCTCATCCATTCCGTCTACAAAATGTTTGCAGTCCTGTCTGCCTGTGTGTGTGTACAGCACAGAGCCCACACGGAGAAGACTGGTGGCACACTGCAGAACAGCGACAAGAAGTTGGTATTTACAGGAGACAGATTCAAAGCCAGAGTCCATTATAACATCTTTTGATGGTGAGTCAACCTTTCCACAACAGTCCACTTTTATTGTACGATCCTCAAGAGGGTCACTTGATGAAACACAACCCATTACAGATCTTGTGCTTTGTTGATTACTATAAACAAAGTCAGGAAAAGGGTGGGAATTATTTTGAATAAAACTCAGGACCCTGGTTTGAGTACGCAGGAAGTGCTGCCGATTATAGGAATAAATCTTTTGTGGAACGCTAAGCAGAGCATTTGCAAAGAGCTGAGAAATGGCAGGAATTCCCATAGTTGTGTTGTCAGAAAGTGAAGAATGACAGTTCTGTAATAAGACATGGTGTAAGAGAAACTCAAATGTCCCACCAGCAGGTACAACATAACCTGGTCCCAACACACATTGATGAGTCGGAGGTACATTAGAGGACAGGCTTTGGCACGACTGCAACATAATACTTGATGGTGTGGTTATAGTTACACCAGGCATTAGTGTTGTAACAAGCATGCAGATGGCATCTTGAATTGCACATGCATGCTGGTCAGTTTGTCCTTCCCCAGGGCCACAAATGATCAAACTACAGGATTTGACCACTGATCTTTCCTGTAAATCACCGAAAGCCACGTGGACATACCTGTGGAACACAAAACAATGTTTACTAACATATATGTTATGTTATATGTTATATATATATGTTATATATATATATATATATATATATATATATATATATATATATATATATATATATATATAAACATGTTTTCTAACATATATTTCAGGTAAGTATGAAATATGAAGAATCATTTTCAGATGTCTGCAGCTCAACTCAGAAATACCCATACCTATGAGCTCCCAGTATTATTGGCCGGCAATAGGTCAGATTAACAACGTGCCCGGGTTCAATCATCCAGCCGTCAGACACAGGTGTCGCTCCACTAAGCCAGGTAAAAAGAGAGAGTTCATCTTCACTGACACACTCCACAACGCAAATCTCTGCCTGTGTGGCTAAAGCCAAGACAGCAGCAGACTGTTTCACAGCTGACAGAAGCAATGACACACCCAAACTCTGCAGATTTGCAATAACACATTCTAGTGACCTTTCTGCCCAAGTACTAAACTGCACAAGACTTCCTTCTGTTGTCGAATTGCACTTCATCACTTGGTCTCCACATCCCAACTGAAGCACATGCTCTGCATTGAGCAGTTGTGACTGCAGGTACCCTGTGAAAACTACAGCTTTAATTGGCAGGCGGTCAGCCTGGGGGCAGGGTGTAGCAAAATCTCTGTGGATTACCTGGCCCTCAATCAAACGCGAACAGCTCACAGGAAAGCCTGATACAGCTGTACGCAGAGCAGGAAAGTTGTCTCTTAAAAACTGAAGTGATAAGGAAGATTGGTCATTTTTAAGCTTCCAGTTTGTGAGCAGTTCACATGTGAGATTGCTCATGAAGTCACAGTGGGTGTAACCAAGACGCGTACAAAAGAATGATGCCAACAGTTTTTTAACTAAGCAATAGCTCGTGTTTGCTTGCAATTGGGATTTTGCAGTAAAATCCTCCCATGAAACACAGTATCCATAAGGGACCACTGCCTTGTTAATGAGATCATTGAGCTTGTCTGATGCAAATGCCAGCAGTTCATCAGCCAAGCGCCTGGCAGTAGCAGCCACTGCTGCTTCCCTACAGCTAGAAGTGCGAGACACATTAGGCTCCTTGCAGGAAGCTGAATGAATCATGCGTAGTAATGACGCTAGAAGTATGATAAAGGTCTTGGACCCGTCCCCTGTTACAGTGCTGTGCTTCCAGACACACTCGACCACCATCCTAAAATAAAAACACAAGAAAGAATCATGAGAGAATTCACGTTTTATAGACTATGACAACAACAGACTAAATAACTGGCCAGAGGTTACCTGGCCAGTGGGTTCTCGAGTCTAAGTGCTGTGAGAATACGTGTCCCGCTACGGCTCAACATCGCTTCTGCAGTGTCTCGGGTGAACAACACCTGTCCTCCCTCTGGGCCAAAGCTTCGGTGGATGGCTGCCTCAAGAGCGCACACTGTCTGCAGCACATGATCCAGATGAAGATGCTCCACTGGCAGCATCCCTGTTCCCTACAACACACAAGCACAGATTTAAAAGTTGCAAAGGCCTTTAAATGCTACATTTATGATTCCATACTGCACGCAGATTTAGCTCAATATATAATGAAGCTACAAAGCTCAAAATTAGAGAAATAACCAAATGTTTTAATAGCATTCACGTGAAGAAAAGAAGGCGTCACGTGTATTTGCAAGTCTAGCTACTCCTGCTAGCTTAACGCTAGCGTTGTTAGCATCTGCTAGCGAAGCATTTAGCTAAACCAGTATAATAAATTCTTAACCGCTAAAGCTAAACACGTCGTTTCCTGTCTGTCGGACACGGAGACGAAATAACGCAAAACAACACAGCCCTCAACAAATGCTCATGAAATAAATCAGAGGCAACCTACCATCCTGCAGCGCTTTGCTCGGTATCCTAGAGACGAGTCTTCTTCTGTGGTTTCCATTCCATAACAGAAACGATGACCGCCCCCTAGCGACGCCTGCTCCGAATTCTTTCGCCATTCGTGAAACAAAGTACAGCACTTGCACTGTTGTTTCTTTACCTTACGTATATTTTCTCTTTGACCATTTTGCATCAACGAACTGTAAATATGCTTTACTGCGTTGTTTTCTCTAATTGCATAAATAAACTACAACCTATTGATCATATGTTGGATTATGAAGACATTTCACACCTCTCATCTGATGCATATTATAGACAGGGATCATTTCTTTGTAAATCACTTGAAAACAATAAAAACAATGATTTGTGTCGCTAATTTAACATGGACTAGCCACTCGATTTTGTCACAATAAAATTAAACAGAACACTCTAATGAACATTTATCACAACTGGCTGACCGTGTGTCGTCTAAGCAAAATAAATGTACAAATTGTATATGTATAATTGACCCCACGTCACAGAGAATTGGTTAAGCTCACGCGTTCCCTGTCCATCCACCCACTCCATCATCCCCTTTCTGTACAGTGTCTCTGTTAGCTCAAGGTGAACGGGTGGGGCTGGAACTTGATCTCTGGGTTGCTGCAGAAACCACATCCTAAGTTTCTAAATTAGGCAACATCATCTATACATAGACAATATGAGACAGTTCTGCAGCCACTGCCAGATGTACAGATGCACACACACACACACACAGAGCCGTCCACTCTGAATGTAAATGTCCTCTACTGCTGAACTCTCAGTATGCTAACGAGCCTTTAAAAAGCGATGTCACTTCTCTAATGAATATGCATCAGAGGCCCAGTGAGGGTGACCTGTAGGGATCAGACAGAGGTTACAAGGGGTGACTCCCATGAGACCTGAATGGACAGAAAAGAACATATTCCTTCCAACATTTTCACTCTTGTGCGCACACACAGACGCAATCACACGCACGGTGGAAAACAACACAACCAACCCTGTGTTGTCCTGCTCGCTCTTTTTTCTCTTTGCTCTCTCTCTCTGTCTCTCCAGCTTTCACACACCTGCACCCCTGCTCTTTACGCCTAAGAACTACTGAGACAAAAACGGAGGGTACTTACTCCACCGTTATCCTCCTCCTGCTCTTTGGTTTTGTCTTTTTTCTTCTTCCTCCATCTCTCCTCTATAAGCAAAAGGGAGTATCTGTGAGTGTGACCACTGCTGCTGGATACAGGTATGTTTTCAAATCAATTTGGTTCAATCAAATTAGTTTTAGTCAAAACTATTTCTTTCACACTGTACTAATAAAAAATAAAATAACTGTGTGTAAACCCCTCGATGCACAAAAGACGAGTTTCTTCATCTTACTAAATACACATTTGACTACAGGACAAAAACAATCATCACTGGTAATTTATAAATTTGTTACAGATGTTTTGATGCTTTTCTGCAGCTTTACCTTAAAGATTTTATGGACCAGGTTGTGTAATAAACAAGGCTGCTTTTTCCAGGGGCATGTGACAATTTCTGCTTCTTCTGTTTTTATGTTGTTCAGTTTACTATAATGAATCTTTATCTCAGATCAGAGGCGTTTTTCCATTAAAACCCAAAGCTGGGGACCATATGGCGTAAATATTGACTGACACCAGGCCGTTCATCGTCGCCGCTATAGAAAAAATAAAAGACATTAATAATATACATACTGTTACACCACAATGGCTGTACATGAGCCACTAACTACAACTGAATTATTGTTTTGCACATACAGCATTAACATTATCAGCATGAGAGAACTGTAATATTAGATGGACCCTGACTTTTTCTGCTTGTTCCTGCAGCTGTTAGTGTATCAGTGTTGTGTTTTGCTTAGGCCATTTGTCTTTACATTCTAATCTGGAAAATAATCCTGAGAATCCTTCTGATTCCACTTTAGATACACATTACATTTGATGTCTGAAAAGTATGAAATAGCATCGAAATACCCCTACTGCCCCGACCTCTACTTGGAGGTCAGGTGTTGACACTGGTACTTTTTTAAAGATACAGTTTGTTACCCTTCATGAGCATGACCTTGCCATGTGATTCTCACCTCTGGCAGCTCTTTGTGGAACAGCAGAGGTCCACGCATGATGCTTCAGCTCTGCTTCTCCCTTTTCCTCCCTCCTCCATGTCAGCAGGTTTCATAGAGACAGCGGTTTGCATATCCTGTGATCAAGTGTTAGTGCCAGAACTGCAGAAAGAAGAGATGACATTTGACACCAATAGTCATATACAGTAGTGTCATTATTGCACATTATATATATAAATCAGTAGCATTTATGTTCTGGAGTGAATGTGTCTTCGTATACTGCAAATGAGCCTTTTTCCATTTTGCTGCGTTTCTAAAAGTTGCACAAGCTGTCATTTGTAATCTCGGACTAAACCTTCCTTTTCTGTCTCTTTGCCAGGTGAATTCAGGATCCGAAGTCGATTGTCAAATAATGACTGGAAACCGCAGAGCTGCCCCTGCTGCCCCAGGCACCTCGGCTACCCCAACGCTTTTGCCAAATGCAACAACAACCCCAGGCGAAAAACATTCAGAAGGCCAAAGTCCCAACAAGTTCATGAATGAGCTGCGCAGCATTCACAGTAAGTAGATCAGCTACTGTATCATCACAAACCACTGTCAGTTTACAGGATGTAAAAGCATTTCAAATCTGTGTTCAGTGTATGTCCAGTCAATAAACTTCCTCACACATGTAAATACTGTACTGTATATGCATATTGCATATGTATATTGTATAAATACCATCATTTATGTATAACCCTGCAGGCTTGTGAGGCAGCATGTGAGGCATTATTATGCGAGACAGTGTGCGGATCACTATTTCAAACAGAACAATTCAGTGAATAAAAATGCTGTCGCTCTGTCTTTTTTTTTTTTAAGAATAAGACTGAGATGACATTTTTGACAACTCCAGTACAATGTCAAGAGATTTGAGAGTTTAAATCTGTGAAACCTCAAGTCATAGTTGACAGGCTGAAAGTGTGTCTTTTTGCAGGAGTACGTGACTGAATTAGTAACAGACAAGCAGATGCTTGTACGCAATCAGTCGCTGATGAAGCAGACATAAAACTAGCTGAAATAACTATTGCATTATCCACTTGTGTGTATATTCTTCTCTTTCATTACGTTATTTTATGTTAGACTGGTATATGCGTATCGCTTGTAATATGCATAAACATCAAAACTGCAAGACATAGAAAACTCTATCAGAGGTCTAAAATGTCATTTGATATTAGAGTGACTTCTGCAATGACACTTTAGATCAAATAATGCCCAACAAACTAATCCACTATAATATTACCACAAATACAGCTAATACATTACCACAGATATGAATCAGCATCTTTCTGACAAATGTGACCAGACTACTGGGTTGTACTGCATTTTATTTTCTATGTGCAAAGTGTTAAGATTCTCCTTTCTTCCACCGTAGTTGAGGGGGATTTAAATGTAACATTTGGAACACTTGAGTTCACTTACTAAGGGCCGTGTGGATTGTTTGGGCATAATTGCTGTGTTTTTTCGGATTCGCAGTGCCATCGTGGGCTATTGCTGCCCTGTGGATGGTAACTTTGTGTATGGTCCTGTCATGTGCTGTGTGCATGTGGAAGAAGTGTCTGAAAAAGAAGGACAAGGACAAAGAAAAGGACAAGAAAAAGGGAAAAGAGAAGAAGAGCAAGGGAGCATGTGACACTGAAATGGATGGCGGCAACAATGAGGTAAGCTCCACACTGACACACACAGCCTGCCCTTGTGACGTATGGTCCGCGCAATGTATCACAGTCATGTCATGTACGTAGGTCACCCAGGACTAGTAGAACTGACGCGGTGTGTTAAGACTAATGGATGTTTTACTGATCATTCAGGCTAAGGTGTACTCTAGGTTGACGCAGGCAGAGTTTGTGTCTTAAAGGATGCAAGTCACATTTAAACCCGATCGTGGCATAAAAATGACCTTTGAACACGAAGATAAACGGCTACTTTATCTTTGCTTAATTGCCACATGCTATGTAACATATACAACTATAGGAATACAGCACAAATACCTGCTCCACAGGATTTCACTGATCATATAAAGCTATATTTTACCTGCACCTGTGTTTGTGTGTGTGTGTAGCTATTCAAAGACGAAGGTAACAAAGAAACAGAGCTGTCTGATAATGAGCCCAAGGAGGAGGAGAAGCTGGGTAGACTGCATTTCACATTAGACTACAACTTCACAGATAACACGGTGAGATGATGTTATCCATGATGGCATGCTGTTGCCCACCATTTGTCAACCATACAATGTCACATTTTAATATGTTTCGCTGTCGATTGTCCAGATTCTCATTTTCTTTTTCTCTCTTTTATTAAAATCTTAGCTGGTGGTTGGCATCTTGCAGGCTGCAGAGCTCCCTGCCATGGATGTGGGAGGTAGTTCTGACCCTTACGTTAAACTCTATCTGCTCCCGGACAAAAAGAAAAAGTTTGAAACCAAAGTCCATAGGAAGACCCTTGAGCCCACCTTCAATGAGACGTTCACCTTTAAGGTAATATCCATTAATGGAATTCATTAAAACCCAAGTAGAAAACATCTGCTAATGTTGGGTTGTGTCCTAAAGGTACCGTACACTGAGCTGGGTGGGAAGACGCTGGTGATGACTGTATATGACTTTGACCGTTTCTCAAAACACGATGCCATAGGAGTTGTGAAGATCCCAATGAGCAGTGTGGACTTCAGCCAGTCTCTGCAGGAGTGGAGGGATCTGCAGAAGGCAGAGAAGGAGGAGGTGGGAACACAGTGTGGCAGTAAGGGAGGTTTAAAAGGAAATTCAGCTTGAAACAGACGTATTTCCATCATGTGCGTCTTTGTATTTAGGGAACAACCTTACTGACACTTTGCATTTCCGTGCTGTAACTGTAAAGTCAAGAATATGGCATCAGTAAAAAAAGAGTGGTCTCCAGTGAGGGCCAGCTTCTAACATACTAAACATCTACTGTCATTGTAAAGTCAAAGCCTGTAAAACACTTGTTTTCTTTCCTCGCACTGTTGCCAAATTAGAGCGAGCGGCTTGGAGACGTATGTTTGTCCCTGAGGTATGTGCCTACTGCAGGGAAGCTGACAGTGGTGATTCTGGAGGCCAAAAACCTGAAGAAAATGGATGTGGGTGGATTATCAGGTAAAATAAGAAACAAAGTAATCTGGATTCATCCTGTGGATAAGGTCAAGTGTCAAGATTCTTTTATTTAGAAATGACTGGGGATTTTGTAGATTAGGAACATCAATGGCACATTAAAGACGCTTTTGTAAAAATGTTTCACTACATTTCCTTACAGCCCTAGAACAACCTCATTAACTCGATCTGTCAGCTCTGGCCAAGCATTACGACCGTGAAAAAGCTTTTCTACCGGTGTGTCCACTTTCAAGCGGTTTCTATTTAGGGGAAACTAACAGGAGCTACTACAATAGATGTTGTGTTTTACTGATGGAGTAATTGCACCAGTGCCATTCTGCTGGTCTGCTGCTCTGACATAAAACCTCCCTGTTCTCTCTATCAGACCCTTATGTGAAGATCCACTTAATGCAGAATGGGAAAAGACTCAAGAAAAAGAAAACAACGATAAAGAAGAACACTTTGAACCCTTACTACAACGAATCTTTCAGCTTCGAGGTGCCCTGTGAACAGATAGAGGTACACTCTATGCCTTCTGTCACCTGCCTTCTGTCACACAAAAACAACCAAAGAGAAACTAACGTCCGTGCGTTTTTATTACAGAAGGTGCAGATAGCGGTGACTGTGCTGGATTATGATAAGATTGGGAAGAATGACGCCATCGGGAAGGTGCTGCTGGGTGGGACCAGCACCGGCACTGAGCAGCGCCACTGGGCGGACATGCTGGCTAACCCTCGGCGGCCGATCGCCCAGTGGCATAGCCTTCAACCAGAAGACGAAGTCAATGCAGTCATGTCCAGCAAAAAATAAAAACGCAGCTTCTACTCTACTCCTAGATGATGTTTCTACTTTACTCCCTAATTCCCCTTAACAACCTTTAAGCTACTTAACTGTGTGATCTTATCCTGTTTTACCTCTGACACTGACTCACTACAACTGACTTTAACCTTTCTTCCTTATGTAATTTCCTCTCCTTGCTTCTGCCTAAACTGCAATAGACAGAGATGTAACAACCTGTTTATTTGTCATTATTTTGATTTGCCAGGAAAAGCACAAGTGTAACCACTGCCGTCTTATGTTTCAATGCATTTCAAAAGGAGCATAAAGGTCAAGCAATTAGTTCAAATGCTAAACTGATTATGATTGAACTAATTCATTTACTGTGATATTAATGAGCTAACGGCTAAACGGTCTGGGGCCTGTTTGTTGTCACGTTTTTGGATTTGGAGGAGAAAGTGTTTCGTATGCTGCTGTGCTTCAACTCGCAGGGCTTTATACCTTCATCCCTCTTCGCATATGACTCTTGATCTTGACCGTGTCCCACTCAATGAAGCCAAATCACCGTCCTGACCCTTTGTCGGTCTGTGGCTAGGTTAGCTGGGATGCTAGCTCCTAGCGTCGTGTTAGCATGTTAGCGTCATGTCCTTGACCCTAACCCCATACTGTATGTCAGGTAACGTTATTTATCCACATTGAGCCAAACATTTCTACAGATGCAGTTGTTTTCTGTAGACAAATTAAAGAAACACCAGAGTTTAATGTTAGTATTTTGATCCCAGTCGTGCTGATATTACTATGATTCAAACATAATCGACGTTAACGCCCAATATGCACATAAATTAGCTACGAGCATGTACCTGCTCCTGTTAGTTGTGATTTCGTCGATGTAAACACACCGTAAACCACTTTTCGTTGCCCTTCCGTGCCACGCAGGGTAAAGGCTCACTGAGCAGTGTTTCTGGCCGGCGTGGTGGCTCTTTCCGGAGGCCGGGCTGGCTCCGGGCTGGCTCCAGGCTGGCTCCAGGCTGACCCTAGCTGTCCCGCCGGCCCCTGCGTTCAGCCACAAACTTCCCCGGCAACCTGATCGCTGTGAGCCTTCGTGATGGAGCGGTGACAGCCAGCCCCGTCTGCTGGCACAGGACGCTGCCGCTCACCTGCCCACACAGGTGTGGGCTCCTCGTCACCCGTTCAGGGAAGGGAGGGGAGGGGAGGGCAGGGGAGGGGGGCGTCCGTCGCCTCCAGCCACAGTTCACAGGCACGACCAGGCATCGTCCCGGTGCTATCGAGCCTCCTGAAGCCTTCCCTCCCGGGACCACGGAGATGCAGCGTTGACGTTTCGGCGGTTCTTCCTCCCGGACTCTGAGATGAACTTGAAGTGCTCTCTGAAACGACTTCTTCTCATGTCTTTTTCAATCTCCCACTTGCTGCTACTTGAGGGTGAGTTTCGCAGCTTTGCGTCCCCATCTGTGCATATTGGAATAAAGTCGTCCACGCAGATGTAAAGCACGTTTATTAGAAGAGTGTGAATAGGTGGAGGTGGAACAGGTTGTTGAAACCTTTGCATTTGTTTGTGTAGCAGGTGTAGAGATGGTTATTGCAGTAACACGTGTGGTCTCTGTGTTTATTTATATGTGTAAGGCACTATTTGCTTTTTTAAATACAAGATATTTGTTATTTAAGATGCTCATCCTTTGTATATCACAATGTGACATGCAACTGCCCTTGATTACCAAAGACAGGAATGACCCTGGGCAGCCCTGGATATTTATATGACTATATATGTCTATTTTGACAGGTTAGTCACATTTTAACTGTGTAACTGTGCTTTGTAGGAGCTCAGAGCCGACTTTCAGAGACAGAGGGAAGATTACAGAGGTAAATTAAAGGAAGATCTGCAGTGAATGATTGTGTTGTAAATGTGCCCAATATATCGTGAAGAAATTAACCCAAACGTTTTCCGTAGAGTTTTTTTTTAGACATTGACAGTTAAAACATTTGCACTTTTTGTCTCAGCCACTAGAGTGTGTGACAGCGGCAGCGTATAAGTGGGTGTGTGTACTTGTGCATGTGAGGCTTTAGTAAAGAGAACTGTGGAGCCTGAATTCAAGTGGTGTAAAGTGCACTTAAGTCTCCCCTCTGACTGTTTCTTCCCACTAATGTGCATGTTTGTGTGTGTGCAGAAGGGCTAATGTACTTCGGAGGAAACGGGATCTCCTCGGGGAGGAGGTAGGTACATTACACCTAAGAGAACCAGAGGAGGTCAGGGCACCCACATGCGCACAACACCCCAAACAGCACAAAGCTGTCTTTGTAAAGAGTGAGACACACTCACTAGCATGTTCACTTTCTCCCACTCAGCCTGACGCAACTTCTAACTCACAGCAGCAGGTCGACCAACGCGACAGTACCACGTGACTGAGCATTATGTACTGTAAGGCTGCTCTGGTCGCTTATGGTTTGTTGTTTGTTAGACTTACAGACCAGTGCTGTCGGAGGGTTCTCTGCCACGCAGCATTCTACACAACTACACAGCCAGAGATTCCTCTTCAGGTAAATACACAGCGTATAAAGTGATCCCAGATCAGCAACAGCAGCTTAAAACGATCATTACCCAGACAGACTGGGATCCGTGACTTTAGTGGTTTCGTTCCCAGAATACTGTGGCTGCCTCAATGGCGGCTGGTGTCAGGAGGACGGTGTGTGTGACTGTGCTCAGTTCCAGGCACTGGGAGACCGCTGCCAGATCAGTGAGTAACCCACACTCACATACACGTCTTTCCTTGGTGCCACTTTTCAGAATCTCATCCATACAACAACACTGTGGCCGACCAACGGGCACCGTTCCTGGAACGCAACCGAGCAGCTGGTTACCTTTTTTAATAACAGGATACGGTTACACACCAAGTTATCCCAGAATCATTCAGCAAATATTAATCACCAGCACACACTCCACCGTTAATTATTTAGTTTCTCTGTCTATTTCTCTTTGTTGATACAAGCTCTCAACTCAAACTGTAACACACACATACTGTACATTAATAAATGTAAATCACTGGGACTAAGGTAATAGTTAAAGGGCTGAGTGATGAAGTCTCTGGTTGCTATATTCTGAACAGAGGTCTAATACAGTATATGAGAAGCTCTGAGGCCACACTCATTGTAATTACATTTTTCATCTCAGCAATTTGATACAGTGTTGACATTCCTGATAGAAACGCTATTGTTGCTGTACGAGCTGTAACTGGCTTTAGAATTAAATTAACTGCTAACCAGATTATTTAAATGAAGATGCAAATGTTCCCAAATGTCTTGTAATCCATCGACACAATGTGTAATTTTCAAAATGCTACGTTTTGGATACAGTCAGTCCCTGAAAGATGTAGATTTAGGGAGTTTCTTGCGCAGCATCTTGGCGTAGCCGCTTTGGGGATTTCCTGCAACAAAGGGCTTTTTAGAAAATTCTGGTGCTCATTTTCCACTTATAATTAAAAGGAAATAAAAGATGATGAAAGCTGATGATAATGAATTAATTGCTGTTTTTCCTCTCAGTACCTAACCAGGGCCAGGATCGAGATGGGATCTGCAGGTCATGGGGTCAGAACCACTATGAAACATTTGATGGAATATATTTCTTTTTCCCTGGAACCTGCTCTTACATTCTGGCCCAGGACTGCCACTCAACTACACCACAATACACAGTGTGGGTAAGAGCATACAGACCGAAATTGTTTTATTTATATATTATTTGTATCATACATAAATTTGTTGAGGCCCAAACTATACCAGCTTAGATGTATTTAACAGGTTCAACCCCCGAACATTGTGTTTTATTACTGTAGGGCTCTTTAACAGTGGGCTACAGGCTAATTAGCAGATATTCTCCTAAAAAAATCAGCATTGTGTTGTGTTGTGTCATACCCACTTAAATCACCTGTTCAGTCTGAGCTAGCGAGCAATAGAACCCTAGAGAACACATCACTGAGCCATCCTCTGGAACACGCTGAGGCAAAGTCACGTCTGTTGCTCCTTTATTGCTTTTAATTTAATGTTTTCAATGAAACATGCTGTAGAAATAAATGACGTTGACCTGTTAGAACAGTAAGGGCAGTGCCTAATTGGGGAATAACGCTGTCTTTTTTAAAATGGACATGAATACCAGCCTTGTTCCTAAAGCTGACACAATGATGTCCTTCTCCTGTGATTCACCCTCAAGAATAAGATTCTTAATAACAACTACACGTAAGCTGAGTGGTTGCAGCAATTCAGAGGGCATGCCCTCACCAGCCATCTGTGGTGGCTGCGTCATTAGCAGACAGGTGACAGTGTCTTTTATAATGTACTAGATCGGGTTACAGGCCGTGATTAAAACTGCTTTGACCCTTTCTTTGATTCTCTTCCATGCCTTCTCCTCTCAGGTCCACAACAGCAGGGCGTGTGATGGCAGTGTGTATTCATGCCCAAGAGCTCTCAGTCTGTTTTTCCCGAATGAGGAGGAGATCCACATCTCTGGATACCGCGTCCACCAGGGAGGGCGCAGGTGTGTGTGTTTGTTCTGTAGAGATGCGGAGGATTCTCCACCATAAGTGCAATGTTATGAAAGTGTAGTAACGAAGAGATCACTACTAACATATCACTACTGGTTAGGTTAGAGGGAATCACAGCACGAGGGCATGATTGACAGTCGCCTCTTCTTGCTTTCCTAATGTGCCTGTGAAATGCCAGGTTAAATCTGCCTCAGACTGTAGGCGGTGTGTTTATTGAGCGACTGGCTGACTACCTGCTCGTGAAGAGTGTGTTTGGCTTCTCTCTGGCTTGGGATGGAGGTTCGGGCGTCTACCTGAAAATGAGTGAGGAGCACCAGGGCGCCCCCTGTGGCCTGTGTGGGAACTTTAACCACGTTGCTGGAGATGATTTCACCACTGCCCGCGGTAAGACCGGCCTGACCGGCCCCTCGTCCTCTTGTTCCTTCTTTCAACACACACTCATCTCAATTATTATTATTATACACTCAACACTGATTGTGACCAATTATGGTAGCGGTGGGACCTGGAGAGACCAGAGTGCAAGGAAAGGAGAGAACTAATAGTTTGGTTTTGAATGGCTGGAAGGATCTGTTTACAGAAAACTAAGAAAGTGTGAGCTGCATTTCTCTGTTTGTTTGTGAGTATCCCACCGTTCTGAGGATGTGCTCAGAGAAAGACCCGGGGAAGAGCTCCGTCTGTGAAGCTGCTATGGAATAGTCGCTGAGGGAGCGAAAATGCATTACAGTCTGCTTCTGGGAACTTGCTGCACATGCTGGATGTAAATACAGCACCTGTGTGCGTTACAGGCACTCGGACAAATGAACCTGCAGTGTTTGCCAACAGCTGGGCCGTGGATCTGCCTCATGAGAGAGCCTGCCCTGCAGTAGATGCGGACTTCAGTGGGCCCTGCCAGTCTGAATCAGACATGGACGTAAGAAGCACTCGTTCTTATCAACGCTTCTTATGCTGCTGTTTGTTTTACAGCTTGGTGGAAAATAAAACGACACATTTTAAAGCTTTAACTCCCTTGTTTGTTTGTTTATTGTGCTGTTACCTACCTATTATGTTTGCCTGTTGTCTCTGTGTGCAGGATGCCATTGAGAAATGCAGCGCGCTTCTATTCTTCCCATTTCTGTCATGTCATGAAAATATTGACCCAAATCCCTTTGTAGCCAGCTGTGTGTCTGATCTTTGTGTGTAAGTCGCAACTAACTCACAGAGACTGTTACATACATTCAATTTTGTTGACCCCTTTTTTCCTGTATGGTTATTCCTAAAGATTGTAATTATTTTAATGATCAGATCTGATGATGAGGAAACGTTTTGTCGAGCCTTGGTTGAATACACACGAGCCTGTTCGCATGTTGGATATCCAGTGAGGGAATGGAGGGACAGCTTCCCTTCATGTAGTACGTTACACCTGCACATTGTGATACAAAGCTCTTAACAATGACCCATCCTGTTATATTATTGTATGTACATATTATATTAATAAAAAAATCCACAGATAAAATGAATAACTTTTACATAAATCAGATACAAAATCAAATAAGAGACAAGAGCCTAACTTGACTTTGTGTCCTTATGTAGACGATGGCTGCGAGGAGAGTTTTGTCTATCGAGACTGTATCAGTTGCTGTCCCCCTACCTGTACTTTTGAGAAGGAGTGTTTGGGAACCAACCTGCACTGTCTAGATGGCTGCTACTGTCCTGATGGTATTTAAACTCAAACTACGAACAAAAATGCATCTCTGTCGTTTGTGCGTGCATCAGTCTTTTTTTCCGTAGGTCTTATCCTGCAGAATGGAACGTGCATTGCTGTTTCCCAGTGTCCGTGTGTGTACCATGGAACATCATACATGCAAGGACATACTCTTCATCAGGGCTGCAGTGTTTGGTGAGTGTGGGCCTTCACTTGTAGTGTGTAGCACGGCCACTGTGCTGCTAATCTGAAGCTAATTGTCTTTTTCTCAGCGTCTGCATTGGAGGAGTGTGGAACTGCACTGAAAACAACTGCACAGGTGCGAATGGCGTCCTGACGTCTTTTACGATCCTTTATAACTCTCAGGATTCATGTTTGACACCTTACCTGCGCTCTGTCTCCTTAGCGGAGTGTTCGGTGGTAGGGGATGTATTCATGACAACGTTTGATGGCAGGATGTTTCTCCAGCCCGGGACGTGTCAGTACGTCCTCGCAAAGAGCCGCACGGGCAGCCGATTCACCGTCACACTGCAGTATACCACCTGTGCAGAGGTACTGTGTACATGATCACAGACACACACCGCTGCTCAGTCCCCGTTGAGACAACGCAACCAGCCTCTCTGTGTGGCATGTGTGTCTACAGCAACAAGTGTGCATACAGTCTGTGACCGTGGTGTTGGATGAGGACGCGAGTCGTCAGATCACTTTGACCAGAGAGGGGGAGGTGATCTTTGGTGTCAACCCAGCGCCTGTCCTGCCTTATGTTGATGGTAATAAATCTCTGATGTAGTTTGAAATAATTATTAATTATTACACCCTTTTTCTAGTTATTGCGTATTTGATTGTGTGTTTTTTCTTTCTTCTCTTGCTACATAGATGCAGTTGAGGTGCGAAAGCTGACGTCTGTGTTCACACAACTGAAGGCAAGGATTGGTCTGAGGCTGCATTACGATGGCCGAGGGGGTCGGGTCTACCTGCATCTCAACACCCAGTGGCGCGGACAGACACTTGGTCTGTGTGGAACCTTGAATGGAAATCTACGGGATGACTTCCTGTGAGCAAGTCCCTGAGACCTCTATGTGTTGAAAACGTCACTTTGTCCGAGATTGTTTGTGTACCTGTATGTGTTTGTGTGCGCAGTTCTCCAGCAGGTATGATAGAGGGCACTCCCCAGCTTCATGCCAATGCGTGGAAGGTGTCGTCTGCCTGCGTAGCTCCTGTTAACCTCCCAATCATAGACCCGTGTGAGATGAACCAGCACAATGGTGGGAATATACAGTACTTCCATCTCAGCTAGAGAGAGAATATTTACAATATTAGGGTCTAGATACAACTATGTTTGTATTTTGTAGTATACTATGCATCCCAGTGTGAGGTGCTTCTGGGCAGTGTGTTTGCCCAGTGCCACGGCTACATCAGTCCAAACATCTACCAGCAGCAGTGCCGCTACCAGGCCTGCCGCTGTGGAAGCAGCTGCCTGTGCACAGCACTGGCCCACTACGCTTACCTCTGCTCCAAACACGGAGTCGACGTTAACTTCAGGTCACAGGTCTCTGAATGCGGTAAGTGATTAGCTTCAAGGTAGTTTTATTTAAATAGTTTGAGGTTTGGTTTAGTCGGGTTGCCTGTGTTTTTGTTTGTTTCACAATAAGATCAACTTTTACAGTGCCCACTGTAGAAAACAAGCATCCAGAGCTCCTGTAGTGTCTGTGTGTATACAGGAGTGGTGTGTCTTGGTGGTATGCTGTACCACTCTTGCGTGTCATCCTGTGGACGGTCCTGTCGTGCTCTGTCCAGCACCGAGGTGTGTAACCCTGACGACTGTGCTGAGGGCTGTGGCTGTCCGGTTGGCAGTTATTATGACGATGTGCGCCAGCGCTGCGTGCAATTGTAAGACTTCACGTAGCTGTAGATCCACAATAAGGACCAATTGCCTTTGAAATGAAATCTTACACACTAAACAGCATTTGTTAGTGTAATTAAAATAAATAAGTCTCCCCTCAGGTCTCAGTGTCACTGCTACTCCATGGGTGGTGTCTCACAGCCCGGGGAGGTGACGTTCAGCACTTCTGGGCCCTGGTGAGTCACATGTGGCCTGGACTAGACACTGAAAAGTGAAAAATGACTTTGGCTGCTCCCTCAGCTGCACACAGTGCAACATCCTTAAAGCGTTTCACACATCTGAGGAAGCGATGAATGCTTCAGTGGTTGTCAAATGAGACGTAGAGCACTTAAACTAACCTTGTGCTCGATAACATTCCTCCCTTTTGCAAACACTCACTCCTCTTTCTCTTCCTTCCTGTCTCCTCCATCAGCCTATGCAGAAATGGGAAGATGGAGTGTATGCCAGAGGAAAAAGGTAATCTCCCTGAAGTCCCCCCTCCCCTCAGTTCCTGCTCTCACTCGTTCCAACAACAAAGTGCTGTTTCAGGCTGTGTCCCTCTTGCTGAAATCAAGAGCCTTATGCCTGTAGTTGTAGCTTGTTTCCCATGACTGGCTGCTGCGGTTGATGTTTAAGGCAACTAAGGCATTGATTTTCGTGTGTGTCTGTGTGTGCACATTATAGAACCTGATAGTGTGGAGGTTGGGGAGTGTCCAGAAGGGAAAGTGTACCACAGCTGCACTGAGCAGAGAGGAGGCGTCGCCTGCGCACCAACCTGCCGTAACTTGATGTTGAACCTAACCTGCCCTCCAAGCACCCCTTGCATCCCGGGCTGTGTGTGTCCTCCTGGGTAAAATAAACACCTGCTGCTTCCCAGTGTTTCCAAAAATGCATTAGCTAGTTTCTATCGTTCCCAGATGTATCCTGAATATACAGTTCAGGTTACTTATAGGCTGTGCAGGTAGGAAAGTGGGCTTTACTTACTTATACATATTGCAGAACAGTCGGCTTGAATGTTCTGTTTGTCCTGTGAAGGTTGGTGCTGCACCACAGTGAGTGTTATTATCCAGAGAACTGTCCTTGTGCCTGGCTGGGCCTTGAATACCTTCCTGGAGAAACTGTGGAGACGCCGTGTTACAAATGGTATGTGCTTAACTTACTGTTAATGCCAGATGGATTAGCATGACCATTATTATGTTATTCACTTAAATACTAAACAACTGTACAACAGTAGTTGTGATGAATTTGTGTGACATAGGATTGCATATATAATAACTATACAGTATTCCTGCATTTTCCGTTTAGTCTGCTCGTGTGCATCTATGTCTGTCTCCTCAGTGTGTGTCACCGTGGCTACTTCAACTGCAGCTACTCACCGTGTCCAGCTGTCTGTACTGTCTACAGTGACAGACATTACCACACCTTTGATGGCCTTGAGTATGACTACAACTCTGACTGTCAGGTCTACCTGCTGAAAGTGAGTAGAGACATGTCTCCGTGTAAGAATAATGATTCCAGTAATGGTTTCAGCGGCACTGATTCACTTTGAATAGTGAGGTAGTGTTTGTTCTAGACTGCGTGTGGGGACGATGTTGTGTTATCTTGTTTATAGTGATTTGGATCTGGTAATGAAGACCCAAGCTTGTTTTTAATCTTGGAAGAAAGATTGTTTTTTAATTAAAGCAGATTAGGCTGTGTACTGTACTGTATGTGTGGGCTGTTGGGTTTGCACCGTGGTAATGCTAGCAGACGTGGCAAGCTGTAGCGACACAAAGGGACCAGTGTTTAGTCCAAACCCCAGGGCTCCTGCGCTCCCAGGGATATAGAATTAGAATTAGCAATACAGACATCCTAATTTAGACCCGACAGACAGCCGACCGCCGTGCCAACACGAAAAGAACGGGACAGCAGATCAGAGCAGTGCCATTACAAGCATACATAGAGTTGCTTCCTCTTCTTCCTCCCTCAAGAATGAGTTAGGGTTATATGATCTGGTGCAATAAACATCCAGGTCAGTCATGTTACATAATGCATTTGTGGATGTTGTGTCTTTAGTTAAGGTAATGGGACATCTTGAAAAAACAAAAGACTGCTGTTTTTGTGGTGGAGAGATGAGAGGACTTAGTTTCTTTCATCGTGAGTAACGTTCTGTTTTCCCTCTTGAACAGAGTGTAGGAGAGCCGGAGGTGTCCATTGTTGCCCAAAACAAGGACTGCTATGAGAGCGGCATTGTGTGCATGAAAATACTGGTCATTCATGTGGGACTTACCAAAATCTACTTCACCGACAACTCTGGCAACCCTGTGCGGACTATACACACACACGCTTCCAACATTACTCTGAAAAGAGAACGTGTTTGCCAATCCAGTGACTCTGCTTTGTGCTTCGTGCCTTAGAGCCCATCCACTGTTGTAGGTCGAGGGTCAGAGTTTGAGCTGTGGAAAGCGGGATACTACACTGTGATCCATTTCTCGGGTCAGGATCTGACCATCCTCTGGGACCGGAAGACCACTGTTCACATCAGAGCCGGACCTCAGTGGAAGGTCTGTACGAGGAGTTTTGACCATGAATGTTTTTAAGGTTTAATATTTTTATTACATTGATTGACTGAGAGCCGTCTTTCTTCTCCCAGGGCCTTCTCAGTGGCCTGTGTGGAAATTTTGACAGCGTGACAGTGAATGATATGACAACCTCCAGCAACATGGAAGTCAATAATGCACAGGCGTTTGGAGATAGCTGGGCCCTGGGACAGGTATGAGTCAGCTCCCCTCGTCTGTTTATTCTCCGTTCACCTTCTTTTCTCTTTGTCTCCCACTCGCTTACTCTCTCTGTTGCTCCCGTAATTTATGTGCGCTTGTCTCCCTCGAGTCCGCTGTGATATTTAAGCGTAATCAGACACTCAATCACCTTCTGTGTGTGTGTTTGCTCTGTTTTAGTGTCAAAGTGACTATGTGGTTGAGCGACCGTGTGAAGGGGACTTAGGAAGACAGCCGTACGCCAAGAGGGAGTGTGCTATCCTCTACAGCGATGTCTTCGCACCCTGTCACAATGTGGTTAGTGCAGCTGAACGGGTGCACGCAAACACACACAAGCGCACAAAAATGTCTGCACAGACTGAATGCAGCTGTAGAAATCTTATCTTGCTTGCAGCAGGGGAGTAGAGGTTGATGAGGGGTTATGGGAACGAGCCTTAACTGATCCCAGCAAAGTGTTTCTCCTAGATGAATACTAAATGCTTCACCAGATGCCAGGCTGCCAGTACTGTATAATACAATGTTATTGCATTTTTCTGCGTGACCAGCAGATGGAGCCATGCATATATGAACGGAACCGTTCTTTAATCCGTTCAAAAACAAAAGCACTGACTCTAAAAACAATACTGGAGCATCAGCATCAGATGTTTTTAAGTGCAATTAAAAAACATTTGATTAGAGACGAACATTCTGCTGAACAGATTATTGTCATGCATTTCATCTTCTGTTATGTTTATTGTTGATACTGCATAACTGTTGCTGTATGTAGTGAAGTTATGTGGATGCTTAATAGCATTTATTTGATTTTATATTGCCCAACATTTTGTATAATTGATTAATTGTGCTACTTTCATTATAGCACTTGATGACTAAACTTGCCTTGTGTTTAGTCTTTGCTGCATTTTGCATTCTGTCATCAAGCTCATTTGATCCCCACTAGACCAGAGGCTGACCCACATTCCTTTGTCCTGATATCTCATCACTCCGTCCTTGTCTGAATTATTGAAAACTACTCACCCACTAAACAAGACCTCACCCAGATTCCCCCAGCGAGATTTGGCCTGTTTAAGTTTGTGTGTTTGGGCATTTGCATGCTTGCGTGTGACCATTGACGCTTGCTGTGCCTTTACTGCAGGTGGACGTGGCCTGGTTCTATAGGAACTGCCTGACAGACACTTGCAACTGTAACCGTGGGGGAGACTGCGAGTGTCTCTGCACATCCATCGCTGCGTATGCACACAAATGCTGTCAACAGGGGGTCACAATCCATTGGAGGTCACCCTCTGTCTGCCGTGAGTACACACACGTACAGTATGCACACACTGAAAGTGTGCAGATCTACATTGTACTGGTCAGAGATCTGACCCCTGCTGACCCCAAGGCCGTGCTTCCACCAGTTCCTTCATTGGATCAGACATTGCTGTGGTATTTGTCGTATCTGATAGATCTAACGCCGTTTTACATTTTGCCTAGTGATGACCTGTTGAAACCGTTTGTAACTCTTTGCTCTCTTTCAGCCTATGACTGTGAGTACTATAATCAAGGTATGTATGGTCCTTTATCTTCCATTAACTTCCAGAAGGCTTGTCACTACGCTAGCTTCCTCTTCTACAGAGCTTGGTGATGGCCCATTTTCCTTGGTTAGTGCTGTCTATAATGACACCATGTTTGGAGTGAATCGCACAAGCAACTCAGTGTTTCCTCTGGTGAGAGAGAGACCCAGCCAGGCGCCTGCCCCTGGCCTACTCTTTAACTTCATGATCACAGCCGGCCTGCAGAAGGACAAGACATCTCGTGAGCATCAGTATTCACACAATTGCATTCTACTTTTTTTTTTCTTGGGTAAATGAACTTACTTACTTATTTTCATAGGTGTCCCTGTGGTTTCACTGGAGTCTGCAGAGAGACCAAACTATTTCCTTGTTGTGTCAGGGCGCAGCCGCCTTCAGTTGGAGCGCTGGAGTCGTGGAGCGGAGTTTAGTCGCAGGGCAACCTTTATCCAGCACCAGGGGCTGTTTCTGCCAGGTCACACCTCGTTCGAGCTCGTCGGCCAACCTGGAATCTTCCTGACACTTACACGCACTGCTGCACGGGCCCAGAGATACGACACCTCAGAGGGCTTCAAAACCAGCAGCAGCTTGACGCTGGAGGGTCAGAAGCACATCAGTGTGCACGGCACATGTTTACAATACATGCTCATATGCACATGCTGAATAGTCAGGCGTCCTTTGTGTTTGCAGAGAGCAGTTTCGTAATACCTTACCGAATGATGTGTGAGTGGCGCTACCAGGCCTGTGCGAGCCCCTGTGTCCACACGTGCAGTGACCCAGATGCCACACGCTGCCAGTTCCTGCCTCCGTAAGCGGCTCGGCCTTTAAAAGTGCTTATTAAACAACCAGCATAATCCGTTCTCAGCTCCAGTGCTGAGTTTGTTCCTGTGTGTTTCAGTGTGGAGGGATGCTTCCCTCGATGTCCCAAGAACATGGTCCTTGATGAAGTCACTAGAAGATGCGTCTACACAGAGGACTGTGAGAACATTAATCTGTGCTTGACTTTAAAAACGCAGCCTTCAAATAAAACCTAGACGTCTGCTGTGCCCCTTGGCTTTCGATAAGTCTATATTCTTACTAATGGTTTCTTCTAGGTGTGTTCCTTCCTCCAACTCCAACGCCATTTGCATATGTGACTCGGTCCAACAGAACCACCACAGCACCGCCCTCTAGTCCACCTACGACCACAACAACCACTACAACTACTTCTACCACAAGGCCGACAACTACCACCACAACAACAACCACCACCACCACCACCACTAGAGCAACGACTACCTCCTCCACCACTACCAGGCCCACCACCACCACCACCACCACCACAACTCCCAGTACGACATCATCCACTGAGCAGGTCACCACGTTGCTCACCACAACGCCTCCCACTCCTCCCACTTCTACTGTTCCCACAACTGTCACTCCCACAACCTTATTAGTGACAACCACCCTGAGCACAACTGAAATGGCCCCAACCACAGAGGTCACCACAACAGTTTCTACAACAATACCCTCCACGATAGCCACTACAGTCCTGTCAACGCCCTCCCCTCCACCCCTTACTACCCTTCATTCCACCATCTTGCCCTCCACTTCTATGTCTACCACTATTACCATGCCGTCGACACCGGCCCCCACACCGCCCATAACCTCCACCCCGCATCCTTTAACCTCCCCAACCACTGAGCCGCCAGCCACCACGGCCGTCACAACTGCCCCTACCTCTGTCACCTCTGTCCCTGAAGCCACCACCGACGGCGCGACTACTCAGCCTACGCCAGCAGACACAACCTTCACAATGCCCACCTCCACGGTGGCTCTGACAACCAGCGCAGCACCTCTGACGACTACGGAGCCCACTACCGAGCCAGTAACCACAGAAATGCTCTCAACCCCTTACACCTCGCCTGTGACAGACGAAACATCAACCACACAGCCCTTCATCTTCCCTACTACTCCCTGCACAGTAAGTTTGCTCCTGGGGGTCATTAATATTGTGCTGATCTACATAAAAATGAATCTACACATATGATAATTGGGTTTACTGATGCACAGCAGTTTAGGGACAGCTGTGAAAAATATGCTGTGACACCAAACCTGCTTTACAAACCAAGGGTTTGCATTTGTCTCTGCAGCCCCCGTACTCCTACCGAATTGATGAGTGTGCAGAACTGATCTGTTTCAATGGAGAGTTGCTGCTTCACAACTCGTCTCTCCACTGCCGCTACAACACCACCCAGCCCCAGTGCAGTCTGCTCGGCCTGCCGCTCCTCACCAGCACCGACCCCTGTTGTCCACAGTGGCAGTGCCCCTGTAGGTTTGGCTTCTTGTGTGATAGGCCCGTGTGATTAGACTTCATTGTGTGTTTGTGTGATCGAACTGCTCGCCTTTTGCCAGGCCGCTGCACTGTGATGTCAGACCTGCGGGTGATCACATTCGATGGCAACAATGTAGCCTTGTACGACAACGGCTCTTACATCCTGGTCAACCTGCCAAGAGAGACTATTATTGGCACTGTAGAGAAATGTCCAACCAGCCAGGTAACATCAAAAGGATTAGATACATGCTGCTTAATAAGATGTGAACATATTTTACATGCCAGGCTTTGTTTTCTTTATAGAGCGTGAACTCCATCAGACGACCAGTGAGTACAATCGCTCTTAGTTAACATTCCCTGCAGCTTTGTTTGCATCAAAGGCAGAAATCATTACTTCTTTCAGTACATTTAACATAATCAATAACACCGTTTCTCTTCCCCACAGAGTCCTACAGGTGGAACTTCTGGTCTTTGTTTCAAGAAGCTGAACATTACTACCTCCACGTACAGGATCATCATCCACAGACTTGATCGCAAGGTGACGCTCTTATCTAATTTGCTGCCAAACACTTGACACAGCCCACGTTAATCGTTTGAAACATGCGCTTCTCCAGGTGACGGTGAACTACCGACCTGCCAAACTGCCCTTCTCCCGTCACTCTCTTTATGTGGAAGACACAGGTAGCATGTATCTGATCCACACACCTGGTGGGATCAGCATACAGTGGTATCACAGCACCGGCATCATGGTGCTGCAGTACATCGCTCCTTATAACGCATCTGTTCCCACTCACGGACTGTGCGGTGAGTCCACGCAAACACACTCATTTGCTCACTCACCAGCTTTGCCTACATCCACACCGGCTCCTTTAGGAGTGCCACCCTACAGGCTGTAGAGCAGCGACGCAGTTCACATAGATTTAAACATCTGTCTGCCTATTTCGCCAGGTTGTTGTGATGGGAACCCAGAGGATGACCTGAAGCTGCCCAATGGCACGGTGGTCAGAGAGGTGGGAGACATGACGCTGTTCCTGCAGGCGTGGAGGGTGCACACTACTGATGAAACCGAACACACGCGTAGGGTTGGGGACAATTGCACCACTGGGGATTGTTCCACCTGTCTGTCCATGCTCCGCCAGAGAGCCTTCACACCGTGTCATAGCAAGGTAGCTACAGTGCTCACGCAGCGTTTTACAATGTTTATCCTGGTACTAAGCCGTGACTTAAGTGACAACTCTGAGTCAATCAAGGGAAAGATAATTACAACAGTTTTCCATTTGATTTATAAATAAAGTCATTAAACAATTCACCAACATTCTCAATTTTTTTATCATTGTGAATAGATTTTAAATAGTTTGTCCACTTTGTGATTTACATATGATATGATCAATAGTCAAAGCCTGTGGGTTTGGTCACAGGTGACTCCGGAACAGTTCTGCGATATCATGTGGGCAGGGGACCTTCACTACAAAGACCACCAGTGTGACTTCCTGGCGGCGTACGTGGCGGTCTGCTACACACATCAAGTCTGCATCAGCTGGAGACGACACAACTTCTGCCGTAAGGGGACACGAAACAACACACAGACACTGGTGCTTCTCATTTGTTCAAGCGTTGCTAAGTGCCTGTCATCCCGTAGCACTGCGCTGTCCCCCTGGTAAGGAGTATCAGCCTTGTGTGAGCACCTGCACCAGCCGCACCTGTTTGAACAGAGAGTACTACGAGGAGACCACCTGCTCCTTCATCAGGGAGGAGTGCGTGTGCCGTAGTGGCACCATCCTGCACCGAGCCGACTCTCCTTACTGTGTAACCGAGGATCGATGTGGTGAGTGGAAGGGAGATCGCATGTCTTATTGACGTTATGTACAGTAGTAGTTACTGTACTTGGATGTGCATACAGTGTGTACAGATAACGAGGGCAACCCACGGGCCCCGGGCGAGGTGTGGAACGGCTCTGCTCGCAGTTGCTGTCTGTACAAATGTATGGAGAACGGTTCTGTGGTGGCTGTCGAGCCAGACTGTAGCTCTGTCCCTACACCGCTGTGTGAGAGGGAAGGAGAGTATGTGCTGGATGTGCTGGAAGAAGGAGCCTGCTGCCCCAAAAAGATCTGTGGTGAGCTCTGAAGTAAACTGATCACTTTGTCCTGATATGAACTGATTGCAGCTGAGAGATGCGGGTTTAGTGAGGGTCTGTTTTTTATTTCACACGCCATTCTGAGATGAGATTAAAGTTCTTTTACTGACTCTTGTCCCTTTTCTACTTGTCAGAGTGCAACATGACCATCTGTGACAGTGAGGCCCCACCTTGTGATAATGGAAACAGGCTAGTGATTGGTTACAGCGCTCTGTCTTGTTGTCCAGAGTATCGATGTGGTGAGAACACACGTGCAGACATTTTGTAAACTTTTGGTTAAACGTGATAATTGGGGTCAACTCTCCGGTGCTTCCTCAGAGTGTGACCCCATGGCGTGCCCTCCTGTCGCTGCCCCCAGCTGCAGGGAGGATCAGTTCCTGGTGGAGGTCAGGGCCCAAAAGTCGTGCTGTTACTCTTACCTTTGTGGTGAGTTTTAATTTGGTTCCGAGTTCACTGTGAAACTGGAAATGTACCATGACCCCCTGTGTGACACCACCACCAATTACAGCAGCAACACTTTGCTCTGTGTGTGTTTTGTCGGAGCAGTGTGTGAGTCATGCATTGAGCCCGTTCCCACTTGCTCACATGGAGAAATCCTGGCTGTGGATTTAAACACCACCAACAGCTGCTGTCCAGAGTACCACTGTGGTAAGTGGTTGTGTGTGTGCAGGTCTTTGCTTCTGCTTCTTTCTGATGGAGTTTTTAAAGTTGCTGTATACTTCCACCAATGTGTTGCAGTGTGTGATGTCAACCTGTGCCCTGACTCATCTGTGAGCTGTGCGGCTGGTCTGTCTTTGGTTGAGACCTCTGTCCCTGGGCTCTGCTGCCCACAGCACCACTGTGGTACTGACACACACACACACACGCATCTGATTTGTTACTTCTGTGTTGGGACTGGAACGACTTCAGGACTTGTTCTGTCTGTCAAGTACTTGCACAAACTTTATGTAAACTCTCTCTTTAACTTTGTTTCTCTAACTCCCAGAATGCCAGTGTGAGGACAGCTCTCTCCCCGTCTGTCAGGTGGTAAGTCAGCAAAACTGCTGTCTAATCAGGTCTTTGCTTGAAGCAAGCAAAACTACGCAAATTCAGTCAAGTCAGCGCTCTTGTTTTCTCTCAGGGGGAGACGCTGGTCGAGGTTCCCGACAGCGGCACCAACTGTGGCTGCGCTCAGCATACATGCCGTGCGTATAATACGCGCCCACAGTGACATTATAGTTGATTCAGTGCTTCATAGGCTCTGACGTCTGCTTGGTTTTGTGTGTGCAGAGAAGGCAGAGGTGTGTCTCTTCCAGGGGGTGACAGTACTGGGCCCAGGCCAGTCTCTGGTTCAGTATTTTGAGGGAGAGCTGTGTTACACTGTCCACTGCCTCCATCACAGAGATCCTGACTCTGGTTTTTATGCCATGGAAATCACCTCTGTCAACTGCTCCCAAAAATGCGGACCAGTATGCATCCAGCATATTCAGCACATTCAGTTTTATCAACCTTTAGCAGCTTTTATATGACGCTGTGTCCGTCTGTTCAGCACCAGGTTTACGTGCCATCCACAGACCCTCAGGTTTGCTGCGGCTCCTGTAAAAACGTGTCCTGCACTTTCTCGAATGAAAACGGGACAACAGAGCTTTTCACCGTAGGAGCAGACGCCGCCACATCAACATGTTTTGCGTGCCCTCTTTTTCTTTTACAAAGTGCTGACTGTGGTTTTGCGTGTAGGCAGGGAGTTCCTGGGTGGAGAACTGCACACGTTACGACTGTATGGAAACAGCAGTGGGAGCAGTGATACTGGCCTCTGGCGTGGTTTGTCCACCGTTTAATGACACAGAGTGTGTTCAGGTCAGGACCCCGCAATGTAAAGTATATCTGAAACGAATTGTATAGGTACAGTATGTGTATCTATGTGTGTGTTTGTTTGGACTCTGTCTTCTGTCTGATTCACGTTAACCTTGTTTCCCTGCAGAATGGTGGCGTGGTTCAGAGCTATGTGGACGGTTGCTGCAGGACATGTGAGTTCTCCCGGTTTATTTTGTGCTTGGGGTGGTGCTTTGACTGAGCGGGGTGAGCGCCTTGTTGCCTGGCAGTGGATGGGCTTATTGGCTGAGTGGTTGGGGATGTGGCCTGTTGTAGACGGTGGAGATTGGCTTATTACTACATTTCCCACAATGCCTCTTCCAGTTTGTCCCCAGGGCTTTTGTTGCCATTCAGAAGTAATGGGAAAGAATAGTGATAATAAAAAATTACATATGTAACCATACCAAAATACAGTTTAGCGTTTAATGATTACAAAGTCTGGACTCATTTTCGGCGCTTGGCTTTCAAGGTGATGATGTGTGAACTGTGCTTCTTGTCTACTTTACACGTGATATTGCGTAATGAGATATTACCAAGTTGTGTGGATTAAACCTTTTAACGAACATGCAGTGGTGATGTTTTCTCTCTCTGTGGTTTGGCATTGCAGCCTCACCCGCTTGCCTGCTTTAGCAGTGACCTTGGAGTTTGGCCAGTTGGGGTGCTCCACGGTGAGCGTTTTACCGATGAGGATGCGAGGTGGCTCACGGTTTAGAGTTTGCCCTGCTGAGCTGCTCTTTGTAGTACATGAAATGACTGCGTTCCTTGGCTGGCTGCCTGGAGTGATAAAAAAAAAAGATGTGAAATCCATGCGCATGCCACCTGCTCTGATTCCATACTGTGTTTGTGTGTGACGTTAAATTGTGCTTCTTAAACTAAACGTAACCTTGTGTGTGTCCTCCTGACGTTTGAACCGGACGCCTGCGGTCCCAACGATGCTTCCAGGTTCTGGCATGGGTGTTTTACCGTTTACCATTAATCCTGTAACACCCACGGGTAGTACTAACTGTGACACAGGTACCACCATCTTGCACTGTTCCCATTTCTTTGGCATCTTGACACTCAGCGACTCAATCACTGCACTTTCAAGCTTTGTGTGAATGTGTGTGTGTGTGTCTGTGTGTGTGTGTGTGTGTGTTTATTTTGTGTGCCTGTTACTTCAAGTTCTTCCTCTTAATGGTTCTTAACCAAAATACAGTCAACATGAACATTTGACCTTGAGTAAAGAGTGCTATGCCACATGAACGTCAAATTAAAGTGTTAACAACATCTCTGAGATATCGTGGAGATCTACTGCCTTCACCCTCTTCCATACAGAATCTGTCTCACTAGCTTTGATTAGCCAAAAAATAAGGTTAAATTTAGGTCAGTAGCCAATGGGAGACACTCTGCTGTGAGAACAGTGCACCCCCCCTTCACCCAACTGTCAATCAAAACGAGATCCTGCTGCTGGGCAACAAAGAGCCCTGCTCAAAGGCCTTTAGGCTGCATGAGTGACAGGTCTCTGTGGTGAAGTGATCAAAGGGCGTGTTTTTGTGTGAGCATGTGTGAGTCAGTGCGTGTCTCTCTTTGTGCACATGTATGTTTGAACCTGCGTCTTCATGTATTCTGCTGATGAAATGCGATGTATTGCCTCTCTGGAGTTATTTCTGAACGCTGCCCCACTTTATTCCTGTGTGAACACGTGTAGGCAAAGAGGATGGCAAGACATGCAAGCGCGTGGCCATTCGGACGACTATCAGAAAAGATGACTGCAGGAGCAACGCGCCGGTGAGAAGAAGAAGCGCACAAATGCCCGAAACCACATTTTAATGAAGTCTAACCATGCAAATCGCGGTTGCTCTCCCTCCTCTGCAGGTTACAGTGTACTCTTGTGATGGAAAATGTCCGTCCGCCACCATATTCAACTTTAATATCAACAGTCACGCCAGGTTCTGTAAGTGCTGTCGTGAGAGCGGACTGCAGACCCGCTCCGTCACGTTATACTGCTCTCGGAACGCCACAGTGGTGGAATACAACTTCCAAGAGCCCCTGGACTGCTCCTGCCAGTGGAATTGAAATGAACGAGCGCATAACAAATGAGGAGCGAGTCCGACTGAAGGGATCACATATTTACTGTACTGAACAAACCTGAAACCAGCCATGTTTCCATTGTTGTCTCCGTAGGATAGGGAAAATGAAATTTTAAGTTTAAGATGGTGATTGTTTTCATGTTGTTGTTAGTTTCTGTAAGGCCTGCTGGTCCAACCCAGGCAGCTTCTAGTGCTTTCAAGTAATGGAACCATGTAATTAGCTTCTTATTCTATATTAACAAGTGATATCACCACAACACAGCAGGAATTTGGGTTTGGGCATTTTGGTTTGTCTTTAGTTCATCAATTTACCTTTGTTATGAAAAAGTGTTATGGGATGCTTTGTTTAATTAGATTCTAAAATGTGACCTTTGCCGTCCGTAGTTTTTCTTTTGAAATAAAGTAAGTGGTAGAAGCGAACTGTGACCTGCAGTGTTTCCTTTTCGTACGCCCGTCTAGTTTCACTTTCTGAAACCTTATTAGAGTCGCCAGCCATCCTGATTCAGCATCTGTGGTGCTGACACGTGTTTGTGCTTCACCTCTGAGAGGTTATTGCTTCGTGGGAGTCGCCTTTTCATAACAGAACTCCTCGTGGAGTCAGCTCACTGTGTGTCACCCACTTCTTCCTTTCGCATTCCTGTCATTCCACATGGACCACTTCTTCCACCACACCCCACCTCTGAGCCAAACCATTCTCGCCACTGTAATGTTATGAACAGTTTGGCCTACGTGTGTGCGTATTTCAGAACTTACATGAACTCACAAAGACTAAATACTAGATCAGCCAGCTTTGATGAAGTGTTTAATAGTTGCTCGGGCACAGCCTTGGAGCTGAGGGTTTGCTGAGCCCATCTGAATGTTAAAGCCCACTAACTTCTTACTCTCAGTCTGGCCCACTTCTCCAGCCTCCCACCAGCATAGCCCAGCTCTAGTGGCCATGTGCCCACGGTTGCCATAGTGAAATGCTCTTATCCTAACAAAGAGGCAGAACAAATTGAACCCATACATGCTCAGTCTCTCTCTGCCCTCCCCTCCACACTGGAAGACTGCCTCCTCCTTCACATAAGGGTTTGCTTCTCGGTGACAACATCCATTGAATGCTGACTTTGAGTGCGCGCTAAATTCAAAGTCCAGGCTCTGCGCAAAACCGAAAGCTAAGAGAAGCCTCAATCGCTCTGTGATGGAAGATGGCTAGTTAGATGTGATTTATCATGACGCCGAGACTCCGGAGAAGCAGCAAACCGTTAACGCGTTGATGCCAGCTGTGCGTCACCGACCAAAGCAGTTTGGGACTTTCCGCAGCCGATGCTTACGCACGACTTTCATAGGTTTACTTATAATCCCAACAGTAGCTGAAGGCACAGCCAGGACTCCTCGTCGATGGATGCGACCAGTGGGGCTGATGACAAGAAGTGACCTTTCCAATGGGCAGGACAGAGCATCTGTGGTTACTTGCTAGTTTTTTCCAGGTAATATTCATGCACTGTTAAAAAGTGTTAAACTCGACGTGCCAATAATTGTGTCCCTCTATACTGCGGTGGTAAAGCTCAGTTTCTCTTCCTCAGCTGGTCCTGCTGACCTGTGAACAGCACTACAGTCCTATCAAGGTGGAACTTTTGTTTGATTCCTTCCCTTCCAGTCAGGACCCAGACAGCTACACTGTCACCTGCAAGTCTGCAAGTAACCATTTGGTAAGGAAGTGAAGGCCAGTAATAGCAGAGGTGTTTCTGTGGGGTACAGTAACGTTACTATGACACATTGTTGTAATATCTCTGTAGGTGTATGTGGAGCCCATTACTGCATCAGCATGCAGTCCTACATGTAGGATGTCTCTGCTACTGGTTCAGGATCAAAGGGGATATAACATCACAGTGAGAGCCAGAAGACGCAATATCGCACTTGAGGCGAAGACCTTTTACTTTGGTGGGTGTCGGTGAACGTCCCACTAATATGACTAATATGAGGAATGTTTTATATTTATTACAGATGTTAACTGCGTTCTTGTTTTTTCCAGTTCCAGTGTCTCTGTCTTCCCTTCGCCTGCACAGCACAACAACTACTGCCCTGCTGACGTGGAAACTCGACAGAGGCCAAAGCCTGTCCTCTTTGAGTCTATACAACACTAATACACAGTCAGTCACACACGTCTTCAATGTGAGCTCCTCTGAGGCAGAGTCGCGGTATGAAGTGAAAGGTCTCCAGCCTGGCACTCGCTTTAAGGCCAGCGTTGAAGTGACCACATTCCTCAAACAGCGAAATGTGACTTTGAAGCAGAGGCTCAATATTGGCATGGAAACAGGTATTGTACGCATGTACTGTGTTGCAGCCACATGCCCACAACATGGTCATCCATGGATGTAAATGACTCACTATCTCTGTCTCCAGCTCAGTGCCCTACTGGATGGCTGGCCAGTGGGAGAAACTGCTTCACTGTGAGAAGAATGGGTCTGAGCTGGAGTGAAGCCCAGCTAAGCTGCCAACATCTGGCACCTCGAAGTCGCCTGGCTGACCTGAAGACCACGGATGATCTGATTTTTCTGTCTTCTCACCTTCTGAGTCACACCAACCTACTTCTCCTATGGACTGGACTCACTGACCAGCAGGTAAGACACTGGGAGGCATCTGTTCAAGGAGAACTAGAAGTAAGGGCCATCTTTTACTGAATATATCCATTATTAGTTCTTCTGCCCATGAAGGAATATGTGAAAAGCAAACTTTGACTTTTTAAACAGACTTCTCCTCTTTCACCTCATTGATGAATAAGGATTCACCTGATGATGCCTGTCTGTGCAGACTCACGTGGCTGATGCCTGTGCTTGCTCCGCAGGAGGAGGGCCGACCTCTCTGGTCTGACGGATCAGCATATAACGTGACAAACGCTGTGATGACGCTAGATGATGACGCAGCAGACTGTTTTGTCCTTCAGAAGAATGCCACAGGACGAGGATACTTTCTCACTGCGTTCTTCTGCAACATCCCACTACCATTCATCTGTCAATACCAGAGTAAATCACTTCTGTAACACACCTTTGAGTCATAGGCAACTTTGAAGAATGTTTCTTGCTAAGTGACTTATTATTAATTTAATTATTTTCCCTAAAATAACTCAAATTTAAGGTTTGTGACAGTGCTGCTCTGCTCCTCCCTCTTTCACAGACCCTCTGGTCCCGTCCTCATTCTCCTTTGACCTGGTTCAGGTGACAGAGCAACAGGTAGAGCTTCGCTGGAGTGACCTCTCAACCTTGACATCCGTTAATTTGACATCCTTTGAGATATTCCTCCAGTACCAAGAGGAAGGAAACGGAGTGTGGGATCAAGGGGAAGAAGACAGAAGCAGGAATTCAGAGGATGAAAAAGGGACTCCGAGCCAGGGGAGTATTAAAAAAAATGTGAAAGTACCCATCTCCATTTCCTCCAGAGGGGTAACTGTGGCAGGTTTGTATCCAGGGAGCATCTACTCCTTCACTCTCAAAGCCTCTCATCCTGCTGGTGCATCCTGGAGCTTGGGACAAACACGGACTGCTTACACTAGTAAGTCTGCTGACAGTCAGCTACAAACATAATGTAGGTCACACAAAGAAAGCAAGTGGTAACGTGTCATTTTTAAAATGTTTATGTTCCTATTTCACAGGACCGCTGTCTCCACAAAACATCACTGTTGGCCCCATTACAGTCAGTCAGATCAGCGTTCACTGGATGCTGCCAGAAGCACATTATATGGCTGGATGGACATTTGCTGTCCGCTATTTGGACATGTCTTCAAGACGAGAGTGGATAGTAGGAATGACCAATATCTCCAGGTCACCTGAGCCTGGCGGGGTGCAGTCACACACCGTGGTCATTGGAGGGCTGGAGACGTACAGGAAATACACGGTTGAAGTGTATACAGTCACCCAGCATGGGGTAGAGAGCTGTGCACAGGTGCCTCTGACTGCACAGACAGGTAAGCTTGAAGCAGGTTTTCACATTTTGATGTGACATAGCAGCAAAGTCCATAATAGCAGGGTTTTAGTTCTAGTTATCATAATTAACTATGATACTTCTATTGTACCTCATAGCGGTGAGGCCCCCTAGTGATCTGATGGTGTCAAGCACCGCTGGAAATTTGACAGTCTGCTGGATCCATCCAGGTGATGACCAGCCGGACGGTTATAATATTACGTTCCACCCACTCAGCAGCCCCAGTGCTTCCTCGCTGTGGGTGAACCAATCCAGTCCTGGTGCACGCTGGGTAAATCCGTACATTTGTGTAGACTTGGGCACATTTACTCCAGGTCAGACGTATAAAATAGGAGTGGTCTCACTGAGGGGAGAAGCCAGGAGCCAGAGGACCAGCATCATACACACCACAGGTAAAAGAAACGATGCAGATACCAGCTTTACGGTCCTGGTGGTTTTTCAGTATAAACTGCATATGTTTCTCTGCGTGCAGTTCCGTTACCAGTTCCAGTAGCAGTCCCGCTGTCGGTGGGTCCAAACTCTGCCCAGCTGTACGTCCAGCATCCCCAGCTGGGCCTGATTGATGGAGTGACCGTGTGCACGTGTCCTGGACTCTGTGTAGCGGCCTGTGAGGGACTGTGTGAGCACACGTGCACCTGGTTCTCCCTGCCTGTCAGTGTTCACATCATAACCGTTAGCAACCTCAGTCCGGGATCTGAGTACCAGCTCAAAGTGCACAGCACGAGCCGAGCGCAGAGGGGGCCACCATACTACACCCATCCCATTAGAACAAGTGAGTTGTGTTTGCACAGAACAAAATATGTGTCACACACTGAGGCTCTGGCTGTTCCTACGTCAATACAAATATAATATGATATGATATAATATAACATGGACATTTTACTATAGCATACCTACGGAGTCAGCTGTGTTTCTACCGTTGTAGGATTGTTCAGTCAGTGATGAATGATGCAGACATATGAAAACAAATGATGCAACATTTTACACTTATGGTTCCAAGCTCATATTTTACGTTGGTTGTGTTGTGCATCTTAAAGCAGACAGATCCCTTGACGAACCTAAAACGAAGGCAGAGCATTGATCTGGCTGAGCTTTTTTTGTTTCCAAGATAAAACGAGACAGAGTCCCAGAGGAGCATATCCTCTTTAAATCTCCTCTTCAAGCAGCTACAGACTTATATGTTTTTATTCTTTCATGTCCTTTCATTTTAATTTGTCTTTACTTTGAATGTTTTTTTTAACAAAACACTTGTAAAGACATTCTTTTCATTATTACAGTAATGACACACACACACACACACACACACACACACACACACACACAGGTTTTTAGAACATGTTAAAGGAATAATCACATTGTGTGGCTTGTAATTTTAGACCTGGCGCCTCCCAACAGACTGAGAGAGGGTTTGGTGACAGAATCCTCCATTGAGCTGCTTTGGGATCCAGCTCAAGGAGAGGCGCACAACTATGAGGTCATTTGCCTCAACTGCGACCAGTCGAACATGGTAAACGGAAAAAAAAAGAAGAAATACCTTCCCTCTCACTAATTAAGAGCTTTAATGAGCTTCAAGTATTTAATTTCTACGTCACAGGTACAGAAGGTGTCTGGTCAGAGTGCAGTGTTTTCTAATCTGACTCCAGGCAAACTCTACCTCTTTGCCATACGAACAGAGAAGGAGTCTTTCGCTGACAGCTCCCCTGTTGCCATCAACATCACTGCAGGTAAACACAACACGTGCACGCGTCGCTCAAGCTGTCTTATCCACTAACCACGTGTAATGTCTTTCCTATGCGGCAGCACCCAGCCCCGTGGAGATGTCTCTTGTCAATAAAACCACATCATCCATAAACATTAGATGGGGAGCGGTCAGGGGAGTAGCTAACGGGCTCACCCTGTCCATCAAAAACAAGACGTCCACTCAAGAGCTGATCATTTCGCATCAGGGGCCCAGGTCAGCGTTGCAGCTCATCTAAACTTCATGTCATGAGCACATCTTGTTATTGTTGTACTGTACATTGGTTTGTCCAAAAACACTGACTGTGTGTTGACAGGTCATACACCTTTGATGGTCTTGCTCCTGGAAGCCAGTATTTAATTGAAGTAGCGAGCGTCAACGGGGAAAGAAGAAGTAAACCTGCTACTTTGGTTGTGCACACTAGTAAGTATTTGGACTGTAGACTCTAGTATAGAGGAATTTCAGTATTACCGTATGAGTCAGAGGAACTGATGACTGTGATAATGTCTGTAAATGATTACTGGAATCTTTCCTCCAGTCCCAGCGGCGCCACAGGAAGTGACTCTTCCTGAGCAGGTGGTGACATCTGTGTTTGTCACCTGGAGACCACCGGCCGGGCAGGCGGAGGGTTACAAGGTGATAGCATTGGTTGCTGCAGCTCAGTCATTTCCAGGCAGACATGCGGAATTGTTTGCGACTGTGTCATTTGTCTTATGTGCAGACGTTAGTGAAGGATAAAGGAGGCCACTTGTGTCAGGTTTCACACTCACCTGTTGGTTACTTAGCAACTGCTGTCAATGTACCACAGGTTCAGTTACCAGCACTTTAAAGATGAATGAGCGCTGCAGAGCCTTAGCCAATAAGAATGACCAAGCACATTGCATACAGGGAAACGTGGTGGACATACGTGTCTTTTTTCACAGCTTGCTTTTGGGCTGTGGTCTGTGGACAGGAAGTCATGGAGTGAGGTGTTTGTCCTGAGCACAGCTTATGAGATCAGTGATTTGATCCCAGGGTCGGACTATGGTCTCAGCCTTCAGAGTGTGCTGGGCTCAGACACCAGTGAGACAGTCAGCACGAGGTTCAGCACACGTAAGAGCGACACATGCTGTACAGCACACAGAAACATACAAACCTACAAACAAACAAGTTGCAAACATTTTCTCCAGGCCCGGCTGGATTATGCAGCCTCCGTTTGGACAACGTCAACTCTTCCTCTGTCTCTGTAAGCTGGGACAGTGCATTGGGAGAGTTTGACTTCCACAGAGTCACGGTGGCCAACACCTCAGTCACGAACACGCTCATCATCCCCAAGGAGGCACGGGTTGCTGTGGTTACAGGGCTGGTGGACGGATGCATCTACAACGTTAGTGCTGAGAGAGTGAGAGGGGCGACCACGGGGAGCGCTGCCTTCCTGACTGTGGCCACAGGTAGACCACACATCGAGGGTGTCTGCCGTACACCCATTATTATCACGTGCCCTGATTATCTCTTCGTTAAATGACACACGCTTCAGCCACGTCTCTGACTGTTTCTCCTTTTCCTCTCCCTCACGAGTGCCGGCCCCGGTAAGAGGATTGCGTTTTGTGAATGTGTCTGCACATTCATTCTCGCTGCTGTGGGAGCAGGCAGCGGGGTGTGTGGATCATTACCAAGTGAGCCTGCTACCCAACCAGGGGGAAGTCACAGTCCACCCTGCACACCATGGGTACATACAGGTACAAACACACGGATATATTATTATCTAAAAGAGGCTTTACTGACATAAACACCAAGATGCATGTATGAAAGGGAAGGTGACACATGTAAACATACATGTATCATCTCTCCTCCCCTTCAATCAAGTCCCGCCCCATACCGGCCCCTTCCGACTGCCAGGTGTCAGATACCCCCACAAAATGTAACTTTACACACACACACACACACACACACACACACAGAGTGCACACAGTGCCTAGTTGAGTAATAGATCTCATTATTTATTAAGTTGGCCTCATGAGCTCAACCCTGAATCATTCATTTGCTTAAGCAGCTCTCCCCAGAGAGCAAGCGAGACCTGAGGGAGAGCATTAGCCCTGTGCTAATGAAAGGACGCACCACCTTTCCTGGCTAACAACGAAAACTGGAATAACTGAAGAGCCGCGAATATCATCCAGTGGCTGGACGACTAACTGTGTGACTTTTTTACACATGCCTCACACCGGCTGTTAGACCTGTGCGTCCCCCTTAGTGGATTACCTGTAGACCCCACTCTAACACTGGATGCGCAGCTCTCCTGGCAAGGCCTCACACCTGCTGTGACTAAACTAAAGCTAACCCTGCCAGCGAGCATGGCCTTGTTCTCACTCGTCCTTCTGATTACAGTCCAACTGGAGCAGGTAGACTCGCAGGTAAGAACTGAACGCTGCCGTGCGCACGACGCGGTGTTAAATGATTGCAGTTTGAATCATGGTGAATGGATCGAGAATGGCTCAGCCAAATAAACGGAGGTGTATGACACACGCAACTGTGCTGTGTCACTGGTTGCAACGTAAGGTTGCACCAAACACACAAGCTGAAATACAGCAACACAGCAAACACAGTCCATCACTCTCTGACATAAACAAACATAAAGACACAAGCTGTCATGCATTAACATCACCCACCTTAGTGGAGACTGTTACGCTACAGCTTGGAGAAAAACAGCAGATGGTTGAGTTTGTTTTACGTGTTATCGTGTGTGTGTGTGTGTGTGACTTGCTGTTTGTGTTGTGCCTGTGTTTGTAGGCTAATGTGACGAATGTCAGTCCAGGGACTCAATACACCGTCATGGTCACAGCAGCTTCCTCCTCCAACACCAGTCCTGGAGTCAGCTGGATGATCAGCACTAATGACAACGGTGAGACGTTTGTTGTTGATGTTTGGATGGGTTTGGTGAACGTGCAAGCACACACACACACACACACACACACACACACACACACTGAGGATTTAGTACTGTAGATGTGTGTGTAAAGGGGGGTATGCTCCCTTCCCTGCTTAATTCCTCTTAGGTAACTTAAGCCCAGGCTTTTGAACCGCAGGATGAATGGGTCTGCAGTGAATGTCAGTAAAATGCCACTGCTATGTGAGGCCTTATTCATCAGTTCAGCCCCAAACACGCTCACACAGACGCGTAGGATCAGCAGCGCTATTTGTCAGATGACTGATGCTGGGTAACGCTTGGTGGTGATGTTCAAAGTTGTTATTAATGAAAAGATTTCTCTTTTTCTGGTCTGCAGCTCCTGGTCCGCCAGTGAATCTGTCTGGAGAGGCTGTGGGTTCTAACGGTATTCTGCTCTCCTGGACCATGCCAGATAATGCAAAACATATTGAAGGCTATGTTATCAGGTAGTTCTTTGTTGTTTCCATGAAAATCTAAAGTTAAATTAAGTTTGTTTCCAACCTGCAGTAGCATAGCATGACATCAATTATTAAGTAACAAACATCTAATGTATCAGTTTGTGCTTTATGTGATCTTTATAGTACTAAATCTCTCACTTCAGCAAATGTTGTAATACTACATCATAAAATGCCTCACGACACACACAAAGACCCTGAGCTAAGATATTATTTCAAAGTATGCTTTGCAAAGTACCAAAAGTAACACAGCCCATTATCCAAAATGTCCCTTTGTCTGTAGCATATTGTTTAATGTCCTGCAGGACCGTTTTCTAGCTGGAGGTTCCAGATGATTAATATATAGACTTGAGCCTGTGCAGTCTAGCAACAATATCACTATACAGTACGATATTAGCAAAACAGTTTAAGTCAACCATACAATTCATAAAGTATAGAAGGAAATAGTAACTGTCACAGATTAAATAAATGCAGCAATATTTCCCTTGAAATATGAAATGGTGGAGCTTAGATTGAACGTAGTACTGAATTCATAGTGAATGTATTATGCTGTACTGTGTCTTTGTATATGTTTGTTTGTTTGTTTGCAGGTACAAACAGGTATGTCCCTACCCTGATGTCTCCTTCACACAGGTGACCAGGAACCTGGTCACACCAGAGACACTAATCACAGACTTCATCTCAGGCTCTACATACCTCATTCAGGTACAGTAGGACACATCACTCATGATTCCTAATGTTACTTTCTTAACACTGTGGTGGAGGACTTTTTAAAGTGACCTCACACAAAAGAAAACTACATATTTGTATTTAGTTGACAGCAGCAGTATTTGTGTCTCATAGCAAAGATAATCCTGGAAAATCTAATTCCGAGCCCACAGGACCCCACTGTTCTCTTGATCTAGCCGAATAAGAGTATTTGATCCTGATTGTATTATTAATCAGGTAAACAGATCTATGGATCAGCCGCAGCTCTTTCCACTGACTGGTTTCACTAAGCTTGAATGGGACCAAGCTTATTAGTTTTCAGAATTCATTAACCCACGGTGACCTTCATACGAATGGACTGTGAGTGACACACAGTGGTCATGCCTGCACAGACTGTACCGTATGCGCGTATCGTGTTACCACAGCTTGCCACGGGTGTGCTTGACCTCTAAATCACACACACAAAGCTGAACTCAAACAACCTCTTTGTCTGACTCTGAACTAGCAGTGGATTTCCAACGAACCTCGTAAAATTTAGGATTATGAGAAGCATGTTTGTGGTGTGACTGCTGAAGTGTCCTCTGTTCTACCTCGCTTCAAGTCACTGAAGCACCAAAGTTGTACAGCAGAGAATCGTTTTCTATACATGAGGAGAGAGAGAAAAAGCACAGTTCAGAATCATTTATATTGTTTTTCATATACAATGAATTGCAAAGGTACATTCTCTCTGTAGGTAGCAGCCACATCTCATGCTGGAACAGGACCATTCAGCAAGGGTCTCTATGTGAAGACCGCTGAGTCTCGTGCGTATTTCGACATTTGCATAATGACCTCAGATCTACCAGTGTGGTTTTTATATGCGTGTTAATCTGTCTTGTGCATTGCCCGCAGCCCCAGGCCTGGTCACTAACCTCTCGGCATTTGCTCATAACCACACCTTTGTCGTGGTGACCTGGTTCCTGCCGAAACACATCAACGGCCTCATCACAAAGTTTGCAGTCAAAGTAAAGTACGCTCAGGGCAGAGGAGGGCACTTACGCACCCTGGAGATCAACGCAGAGGACATCATGTCTGGAGCGCTGCCTCACTGCAACGTACAGTACAGTAGTGCATCGTACAGTACGATCACCACATCCTCGCTGACCACGAGGCTATGACCTGAATCCTTTTGTGTTTCTACTGTAGGATGCAGCTGACATCCTGTCCCGTGCGACTCTCAGTCCCTTGGACATAACTGCTTCCTCTCCCCCCATCACGCTCTCTGCCGTACCCCCTTCTGCTTCTTGGAGCGTCCCCATATCAGTAGGGGTTGATCAGCTGCGGCCGTACACCGCCTACCTATTCGAAGTGTCGGCCTTCACGTCTGATGGGGAGGGCCAGGTAACCTCCACCATGCTCCGCATGCCAGAATCAGGTGCAGGAAAAGAAGCATATGAACCGGAAACTTTGGTTATTTGTCTATTAAAGTGATGTATTAATATAAGTATTGTACTCACTCAGTACTTGTGTCTTTTTGTGTGGCAGCTCCAGAAGACCCACCACAAAACTTTGCTATCCTGAGTATGACATCAAGATCAATTACTGTGTCCTGGAGTTCTCCAAAGAACGTCACTGGAAAATTCACTTATGTTCTCTACCTTTTTGAACCTGCAGGTTATTAATTGAATTCAGAAAGGCCCGTACATGACCACATAGTTAAAGTAGGAAAAACACAGATTGCTGTATTTCTTGTTTTTCCCAGGGTTTTTGTATGAGAACAACACAGCAGACATGCGCTTTACTTTGACGGGTTTGAGCCCCTTCACAAGGTACAAAGTCGTCGTGCGAGCCAAAGCTGCAGGAGAAGTGGGTCCGGCAGCTGAGCAACTAGTCATTACACCTGCTGAAGGTATGAACACTGGAAAAACACTCAACTCAGTGTCTTTCTGCCGGTGTCGAACAATGTCTGCCTCTGTGTGTTTGTGGTACTAGCACCCAGCGCAGTGCAGGGCCTCATGGCTGTAGCTAAGGATTCTGTTTCCATCCTTGTGAGCTGGAGGATTCCTGCCCAGCCCAACGGCCCCATCACACATTACAGACTGTTGGTCCAGGCTGACAATGCTCTGCTGCAGGACATCACGCTCGCTGCAGAGGTAGGAAGCCAGGTTTCACAGCTCGGGTGTGGGTCACCGTATCTGCAGCTTAGTCCTGCTATATTCTCAAACTCAACCCGGTGGATTTAAGAACAACATTTGAGTATTAAAGGTATTGTTCTTCCTTCAGAACTCAACCTTCGTGAACGACGGAGCAGCGCTTCCCAGTGGCGTCAGCAACAGCCGAATGCGCCGTAAGAGAACTGCAGAGCTGACCACATCGCCGCCGGCTTTCACAGCTGCTGTTTCTGATCGCACCCTGGCCACTGGTGTGACTGCTTCCAGCTTCATGTACGATGACCACATCACTAGCACCGACGTTCAACCTATGGCTGAATCCGTGGTCACAGAGAAGCCCGGAACCAGTCACACCTTCGCTTCACACACTCAGTCTTCTGCCTCTGAAGCTTTCGGCTCCTCTGCTTCTTCATTTACTACCGTGTCACCTGCAACGCTTCCACCTTGGCTGACAACACAGTCATATTCAGAGGACGTGACGTCAGACTCCTCCCCCTCGGGCCCGACCCCAAGTCAGCTCCGCCTGTCTACACGTAACGGCATCACAGGATTCTTGTCAACACGCAGCGCAGCATCCTCTGGTACTACAGGTGGGGGATTGCCAAGCGTTAACGCTACTGCTCCCGTCCTGCAGCCTTTGACGCATTGCAGCACTTTTGCATCCTGTCTGTGCATCCTTGTGGTTTTGTGTATCCATCCGTCTCTGTTTGCACATTGCAGGGGTAATAGTGAAAAAAGAGGTGATGAATCTAACTGAGGAGTTGTCTTACCTGGTGTCAGATCTGGATCCCTTCACTGAGTACGTGTTCAGGGTCTCTGCTTCCACCACTGTAGGGGAGGGTCCTGCCACAGGCATCACTGAGAAGACCAGGGAGCAGGGTGGGTGGTCACTGGTACATTTATTAGCTGTAAGAAACTCAGTAATAATATAGAAGAGTTTATAGTCTGTGTCTTCTAGTCCCTAGCTCCGTGCTGGACGTGTCCTACCAAAACATCAGCTCCACTTCCATACTGGTGACCTGGGCTCCACCACTAAACCCAAACGGACGGATCACACATTACACCGTCTACGGGCTCAACCTAAACAGGGATCAGGCCCTGAAGTGGGAAACAAACACTACCGGCATACTCATAACAGGTTTGCAGGTTTCCAAGCAGTAATTCTAACAGCTATAATAATAATAATATAGTAATTTACATGTCTGATCTGCAGATCTGGATAAGTACACTGGTTATAAGCTACGTGTGGCTGCGTCTACAGCTGTGGGAGAGAGCTCTCTGTCTGAGGAGGACGACGTCTTCGTCTACACTTCAGAAGATGGTATGCTGCTACCACAAGCGCACGGAGACACACATTTGTCGAAGTAACAAAAGTTACAGGTCAAATAACAAAATGTTGGTTGGATCATTTTGACATTCACTCACTGAAATTAACCAGGGCTTCAATGTCAAAGTCACATTTACTATGCTGTTCATTTATCCAGTTCATGATGCAATGAATAAATTGCAACTGGGTGGCATTTTTTTTTATTCTCACCCTCAGAGCCTGACTCTCCCCCTGTGAACCTTACTGTGGTGGACACTAGCCCCTCCACCACCACACTGACCTGGTCCTCCCCAGAGAAAGCGAATGGGGTGATCCAGTTTTATGAGGTGCTGTACGAGAATGAGTCCTTCTCTGCTTTGGTAAACGCGTCCACAAATAGAGTCGTCCTGATGAATCTCAGGCCGTTTTCCCACTACAACGTGTCTGTGAGGGCGTACACGCGTTACGGCCACGGGAATCAAAGATCAGAAACTTTACACCTGCTGTCTGGAGAGGATGGTGTGTATGATGGATGCACCCACACACAGAAATATCCACACTGGTTGAAACAATATCGACTGCTTTTAGTTGGACTTTGGTCAGGGTGCATGTGTTGAATTCTGTCTCCAGTGCCAGGTAGTCCTCCATATGGCCTCTCCTACGAGTCGGTCAGGCCCAGTGAGGTGAATGTGACCTGGCAGCCTCCTCTGCTGCCTAACGGAGTCCTCACCCACTACACGCTGGAGCTGTGGAATTCCACCCACAACGTGAACCTCACATCCACGACCCACTACATCCACATCACGCACCTGAGGAAGTACGCACACTACCGCGTCACAGTTCTGGCACACACGCGCGTCGGACCGGGGAACCACAGCAGCGAGCCGCTCAACATCACCACGCTGGAGGATGGTGAGAGGGGTGGGTGGGGGAGGGGGGGTTACACTTCCAGCAGGCCAGATGACGACGTCGTGGCTGGCTGAGGTGTTTGAAGTCTAACATCTAACTAAACCACACTCTCTGTTTCAGCTCACGTTAATGTTGTTGCATCACAGGTGTGGATCCCATGTGCCGCTGTGCTCTCATAATAGGCACATGCAGCAGAGTGTTTGCAGGGAACCCGTTTTCATTTCAGTCGTTCAGTTGTGTTCTGGATTTGCTCTGCGCATGTGTACTTACTCAGTTCAGCTTCTGCTCTGCTGAGCCACGGTCCTGTTTGTGTTGTGTTACTGGAAAGTCTTTGTCCTGCGTGTCAGCTCCAGGAACACCTCCTCAGTTTCTCCACGCCAGAAAGTTGTCTGATTATGAGGTCGAGTTGTCATGGCAACCGCCAGCCGAAGCCAATTCAGACATACTCTACTACGTTGTCAGAGTTTGGTGAGTTGTTCGCTTTGCTTAACCGCCCCAGTTTAAATCAGCACAAGAAAAACAAATGTAATGCAGCACGAGTGGTTGTGTGCTCTCACTCAGGAATGAAACCACTGAGCTGTGGCAGAATGTCACAGAGACATCAGTGGTAATTAACGTGGATTCACAGAGCCGCTACAATGCCTCCGTCTCCAGCTGGACCAGGCTGGGAGATGGGGGAGTGCTGATCTACATCAGCTTCACCACCACCTTTGCAGGTTAATTACGGCTAACATCATCACACAAACGGTGGACGTCCTGGCAATGTGCTGAACAATCGTGAGCCTGTTGTGTTTTGCTTGCAGAGCCGTTCGACCCCCCTGGAAACGTGACTGTCGTTAATGTGACCGCGTCCTCTGCCACCTTGCTGTGGTACAGACCCACCGAGCCCAATGGAATCATTGTACACTACAGCATTTACTACTCTCAGAACAATTCTGTGACTGAACAGGTGAGAGAGTCGAGGCTTCACTGCACAGGTTACTCATACAGTACAGTGCTGGAAAAGAATATGAGAAACAAGTTAAAAAATAAAAAATTTGACTGTAAATTTGTCTTTGTTGTCATGTGAAATGTCTTTTTTTCCTCCACAGCGAGTTCCCATTTCAGTCCTCCCTGTCCCTCCCTCTCCGCATTCCCCTCTCTCCTATACTCTGACTCGCCTCATCGGCGGCACCAACTACACAATGTGGATGACTTCCAGTACTGTGCAGGGGGACGGAGGGGTCCAGAGCGAGCCGCTAGTCGTACTCTTACCTGAGGATGGTCAGTCAGGCCCACACACACATGCACACACGTTTATTCACCAACATAAATGACGCAGTTAAAACAAGTAGACATACCCATAAAATACCACACATGAAGCCCAACGACTCAAACTTTCACTGGAGGGCTGGTCTGCACACTTTTTTCAAAATTCTTCAACTTAAAAAAAATTACATAAAAACGTGTAGCTTTCAGCCTGTTACTGAAAGGAGCCCGTCTGGATTAGTTTTCGACCCCCTGTGACCTGTGATGTTTGTTTTACTTTTACCAAGCGAGGAGAAAGATGATGAGAAAAAACAAGAAGCCACAGAACACTCTAGAAACAAAACAAATCCTGCCACACGTTAAGAGCCTCCATGCTGTGCTTATGCTGCAATTGCATTGTTACCATGGAAACCATAATTTCCATATCCACACATAATATTTTGTTGTGCTTTGATATCCCCAGCGAACAATGCAGTGTTTGTAAAAGTAACGTCTTTGTTTTTATGTGATTTGGGGAAAAATGGTGCAGACAGCTGCTGCAGGTTTACGTTTAGTCGCATACACGCACAAACGTGTACATTGTCATTTGTTTCTTGTTGACATTGTGTTTGTGGATTATTCTCTGTCCCATACTGACTCTGTATCTCTGCCTGTGCTCCAGCTGCTCCACTCTCAGCCAAGCACCGGACATCCAGGGCACCTTGTCTCTCGTGCACAGCCAAGCCCAGAGGAGGCTCGCTCCCCTTGGGCTCAGACCCCCACACACACCTGGCCGCTTACATCCACTCATTCATCTCATGCATCTCTCACATTTTGCCTCCTCTTTTCCCCTTGACCTCCCCCTGTTGCTTCCCCTCTGTGCACCATGTGTGATGATGAACAGGATGAGTATTATCTCCTCAGTCACTTTGTAGGTTTTCATCATGTGAGTTTTTCTCCTTTGCCTTTGACTGGGCCATTTATTTTACAGGGCCTTGATTCTGTGTCTGTTTACTGCGCTGTTTCACTTTGCTGTTCTCTGTGTTGCTAGACGAATGTCATGCTGTATAGTTTCACTTGATTTACTGATGTTGGTTTTGTCAGTTGCAACAATGCGGCCAATGATCCTGCCTCTGCTTCAGACAGATAACGATGATGATGACTGCTGTGTTGTTCATTCTCTCTCCAGTGTTTATGCTTGATTGAAACCTTAAATCATTGTGCAGTTGGTACAGTTAATATTAATAACACAGTTCCATTTGTTTCCCTGTTCAGTGCCGAGTGACTCTGTCCGAAACCTGTCGGCCCAGATCTTCAGCTCCACGGCCATCATTGTCAGCTGGGACCCTCCCCTGGAGCCCAACGGCCGTCCATACTACCTGCTCACCTTACAGGAGGCCAGCCCCCCTGAGGACGGATCCAACCAAGGGGGTCCAGCTGTCAACGGAACAATCATGCAAAACACGACTGACACTATCTTCCTGTTCACCAAACTCAAGAAGTATTTCCCTTATGTGCTGACTGTGATCCCGGCAACTAGTGCTGGCCCTGCCTACAACCACGCCAGCACAAAGTACTTGAGAACAGATGATGATGGTGAGTTCATCTACGTGATGGTGCTCTTACTGACTGTGGCTCATGGCTGCGTTGCGACTCAGACTTGTTTGCTTTCAGTTCCTAGTTCTGCTCCCTTGCTGGTGTCCACCAGGAACGTGTCTTCGTCCTCCATCGCTGTGGCATGGCAGCGCCCTCTAGAGGCTAATGGGGAGATAACAGAGTACACCCTTACGCTGTACGGCCCAGTGGGTTCCGGTCTAACACAAACCAACGAGACCTCATTCGTCTTCACTGAGCTGCTTCCATACACTGCTTACAACCTCACTATAACAGCTGCAACGCGTAAAGGCCCAGGGCCTGTCCTGCTGCTGCAGCTGCACACTGATGAGGGAGGTAGGTTCGAAAGCAGGCTTAATGTTTCCTCTCTCAGCGAGAGGATTTAAACCTTTAAACTAAGCCGGCACAGAGGATTTACTGTGTGCGTGGTCTATCTTCTCAATCTGCCTTACTTTGCGTTTCAGGCCCCATGTCCCCTCCTCGTAATCTGACAATATACAACCACACGGCCGTCTCCGTGTGGCTGAGCTGGGAGCCTCCTCTGGAGCCCAACGGAGTGGTGATACACTACGGCTTCAAGATCCTAGACCTCATCACACACACCGTTACACATCAGGTACCAGTAATTTCACACACTGAAAGCCACTCCACAGTGACAACAACACACACAAACACACACTGACCAGGCAAAAGTACACACCATCCAGACCGACAAAGGTTCTAATTTCACACTCCAAATTCCACTTAGCAGTAACATTTGACTCAGCACACGCGTGCACTTACAGTATACGTGTATAATATGCTGTTATTCGCTCCAGTAATCTGGAGTGATGTAATCTCATATGTGTCACCTTTCTATGTATGTATTTGTGTATAGAATTCATCTGGTCCATCAACCACAGAGTATCTATCAGGCTTCAGGCCTCATAGCTCCTATGAGATCAGTGTTTACAGTTACACAAGAGTGGGCCACGGGAATCAGTTCAGCAGCCCCGTGACCTTCACGACCAACGAATCAGGTAACGTAGACGACGCGCACAGGACTGATTTGTCTGTTTGTTTAGTTGAGAATACTTCATAAAAGCTGCTGAAAATGCAGAGAACAAATCCAAGCAATAAAATAGGATGCGTGAAGCAACTAATGACTAACTCATGAACACATGTGCCTTCCTGAGGATGTGCAGATGGGCGAGCTCTCTCTGTTTGCCAGTAATTAAAGCTGATGTTCATGAAACCATGCAATTAAGAACGGCGAAGCAGCAAATAAATAAAAACATTGAAATAGTAATCTACTCCCAAGATGTTTAGGTTAAGAAAGCTAAAGATTGTCAGTTTAAGGTTAAGTTAATTTCCTATATACCTGTATTCAGTTACAAAGGCAGACTCTGATGCTAAAGCGCGTCTCTTTCTGCCCATGCAGGCAACGTGAAGTGAGCTGGCTTTTTGATGAGTTTCTGCTTCTCTGTCTCCAGTGTCTGACGCCGTGGGGAACCTGTCTTGCTCTGGGATGAGCTGGGATTCAGTCAGACTGGTTTGGGGACTTCCTGAAAACCCCAATGGGCAGATTCTTTTCTATGAGGTTCTAGTCTGGGCAGGCGTGGAACGGCCCTCACACCAGGCTTACTCATCAGAGTACACAGTAACTGGGCTGGCACCAGATCAGGAGTACGCAATCACTGTGGCTGCAGTCAACTCTGCAGGAGCCGGGGAGGGCGTGAACTGTACTGCTTCCACACTTTCAGAATCAGGTATTCAGCCTTTCCGCAATGCAGCGCGTATCATTTTGTACATCGAGGCACAGCTGAGGATCGATACGAGTCACAGTATTAATACTTGATGAAATCCACTCTCTCCTAACAGTCCCAGGTGCTCCTCACCTCCTCAACGTGTCAGAGGTCACACCCATCACTGTGACCCTTCACTGGGCTCCACCGCTCTCCATCCCAGGCCAGCTGAAAGAGTACCACATCACTGCCCAGCTCCTTGCCGATGATTGCGTAACGAGCAGCCGTGCATCTACCGCACGGGATGAACTCGCCTCACGCTGCGTGCACTCTTATTTCACAGAGATAGTAACTGCTCTGGATGGCAGCAAAGACAGGTGCAGCCACACACTTCAGCCCCTGGCTAAATACAGGTACTACCGCTTCAGGGTCGCTGCTGTGACCAACGCTGGAGTTGGAAACTATTCAGAGTGGATTTACGCCCGCACCTTGGCCGGAAGTAAGAACACCGCACCCCTATGTGGCTTTTCTGTGTGGTTAGTCAGGAAGTCAGGCATAATGTTTGACAAGTAAGACAGTGACTTGTTTTGGGCAACGCTCCATTAATAAGATTCATATACGTAGGCTGGGTAATTTAACTGACATTTCAATGTGTTTCATCCATGAAATCTCTTCCACTAGTTCTAAATTTAAGACTTAATACTTAATACAGTGTTTGAAACATATTTTTTTAATCCTCTTTAATGTACAGTGTATGTTCTGTGTTTTTGTTTTTTTGCCCCTCAGACCCTGATGCCCCTCCCCAACACCTGACTGTGATCCCCACCTCCAACAGCCTCCGCATTGAGTGGAAACCTCCAGCTGTTCTCTCTGGGCCGACTTCATACCTTGTGAAGGTAATCTTATTGGGTTAAGTCTGAACACACACGCACGCTAGTGTGAAAGTGTTACTAATGAAGCATAAGACACAGATGTTCTCAGAGCAGATCATCAGGGTTTTATGTTTGGTAGGAGCTGAATATCAGTCTGTAGGTTGAAGGAAAATGCTAATTGTTGTGTTGTGTCCTATTAGGTAGTTGGTCCTGCGCTGAACTTCTCGCTGGTCCAGGCCCCAGGAGAGTTGACAAATGTCACTGTGCGTAATTTGACTGCTTTCACCCGTTACTTTGTGACTGTTATCGCCTTCACGGGTCCACTGGAGCTCGCTGCCAGCGAAGGGAAAGCCGCTGACCTGGTTGAAATTCGAACGTTAGAGGAGGGTACGTGGGATTTAGAGCAGTAAATGTGTCCACGCAGCCATTATTATTCATTTCTGGTGTCATCCATCGTTGCCAGAGCCAAAAGACCCCCCGAAGAACGTGGTCATATCACCTATCCCAGAGGAAGTGAACCGTGTGAAGGTGACCTTCGTTGCTCCAGAAGAGCCCAATGGAAACATCACTGCTTACTTTGTGCACATCTATCTAAAAGACCAGGTGATGAACATTAGCCTTGACAACGTCCAAAGACACAATAATACACTGACAGCCGTCATAGACGGTCTAAAGGGAGGACAAAGCTACAGGATACAGGTAAGGCCTACAGAGGCCTGCACAATAAACTCTCCCTGGTCAAAGACTTGAACCCATGTCTCTCCATCAGATTTCAGCAAGGAATGGAGCTGGATGGAGCCCAATGAGCCAAGAAGTCCACATAACTACCGGGATCAAAGGTACGAGTGTTTTGTCTGCAGTGCTCCTCTTCACGTTGCTGCTGAGGGCGACAGCAGGCCGTTGTTCTGACAAAGCAAACGCTAACTCGACATATTGTCACGTCTGCATTAATGGACACAGCGGCGCAGTTTAATCTGACTATTCTTAGCAGCTGCTAGACTAAAACCACATCCTCGCACATCCTCTGTGTGTACATGCCGCTCTGTGCGCTCACGTGCGTGTGTTCCAGCCCCGGCCAAGCCAACCCAAAGACCCGAGGCAGTGCTGGTCCATGAAGGGGTTGTCATGGTAACCCACAGGAGTTTCGCCATCCGCATGCCTGCCTGTTTCTATAGTGACGATCATGGACCAATCAAGACAATTCAGGTCATTGTAGCCGAGTTAGGAGGTATGACTTCCCTTCCTCTTCAGACACATTGACAGGCATCACTTTCTGTTTGAGAACCGGTTCTGTTTGTGCCTTAAGTCTCCAGCAGAACGTTGTGTTACAGTAAGTCACTCTGTCTGTCACAAAAGACAGACAATGGACGCAAACGCTGAAGGGCTTAATGCCCCGAAAAATCTGACTCGGATTCCCTGTGATTCCTTTCCCCTCTAATGTCCATCCTGTTGCAGTGAAGGACATCGAGAACGTGACCAACTGGAAGCGTGCATTTAATGAACGTCCCGCCCCTTACCTCACCGACAGCGGTTTCCAAAACCCGCCGTGTTTGTCCAGGGTGGGGGCATCGCGCGCTGACACACACATTAGAAGTGGTCGTAATGTGTCTGGGGACAGCTGGTCCTCCGTGAGGCAGAATCTCACAGGCACAGGGATGTACGTGATCGGAGAGGACGACGGCTGTAACGCAGCCAACAACACACAACAGTACTGCAACGGACCTCTGAAGCCTAACACGGTCTATGTGTGAGTCGAGAACGCACACACTCAACCACACAACAACTAAAAACTTTCTGTGTAATAATAACGACCTTCTCACACCGGCCAGGTATAAGCTTAGAGCCACCAACATCATCGGACAATACACAGACTCAGATTACTCAGATCACGTCAGAACTGCAGGTATTTATGTTTAGCTCTGTATTACACCTGTGACACGCGCTTTTTTTATTCCTTGGTGACGTTATTGTCTCTCACTCTGCTCCTCCCTCTGTAGGGGACAAGCTGTTGACCCGAGAAGAACAGATCATTCTGGGAGTTCTGCTCTCCTTCTGTTTGGCTGTGTTACTCGTCATTATTATTTGTAGTTCAGTCAAGTAAGATGGTCATTCATTCATTCATTCATTCATTCTTTCCTGCGTCGATGGCTGTACATTGCATATTTCCCCCCTATTTTTATGAATTCACCTGAATAAATAACTAATTCGTTTGACTGACACCCCCATCATCAAATGCCAGGCTCCACCAGCGCAAGAAGGAGGGTGGGACCTATTCCCCCAGAGAGGCCGAAATCATCGAGACCAAGTGTAAACTAGATCAACTGATCGCTGTGGCAGATCTGGAGCTTAAACAGAAGAAACCCAACCGGTACGTCTGGATGTTTCATTCTAATCTAAAAGCATCACTCCGGCAAACATACCACACACGTTTCTGGCAGCTGTGGTTGTGGTTCACACTACATGACTCGGCTAAATTTAGCTGCTCCAGACAAAGAATAAAAAAACAAAAATCGCTTTTCTACAGCCAACGTGATGTGTGCTCCTGCCAGCAAAACCTCTTCCTGTGTAGTAGTGATTGTGCAGAAAATAGCATCAGCAGCACTATGACACAACACAGCATCTCAGTGGCTTTTATGTTTGCCTTCCATCCTCTCCAGAACAGACGTTCATCCTGTCTGCATCTCCCTAAACATCCTCGCGTGCATATTCTAGCATCTCGCCCGTCTGCCGGTCTTATTCTTTTCTGGCACAAACAAATGTGACTGTGTTTATGTGTGCTGCGAGCTCTGCCATCTCAAGGTACAGCTCAGCGTCAGGTGAGAAACGAAGTCGCACTTAATGTTGGTTTTGGTGCATCGAGATCGGTAACAGCCAGGGACACGTGAGAAAGTACAGGGCAGCAGCTTTAGTTTTTAATGACGTACAGATTTCAGTTTGCTAATATAAATAGATATAATAATAGTTTAACCAACAAAGAATCAGAAAATGCAGCACATGCAAACGCCTGCCTGCCTTAAACATTCAAGACGACGTTCTTTCATGTGTCGTGTCTCTTTGTAGATCCGTTCCTGAAATAAAATTCATGCAGCCGCTGAGAATAATTTCCCGTCCATTTATATTATGCGTCATACTTCCCAGAACAGCGACTGTGGGCTTTTGACAGTTGTATGTGAAGCTGTCTTCAAAGTTCACGCTGGCGTCATTATGGCGACGCGCGTCTGTGTTTTGTTGTCACTGGACAGTGTGATGTGCCTGAAGAGCGTCTTTCTGTAAACAGCCTGTCTTAAACTATAACACACGCTTTCTGTCCTTGTGAGCAGACACATGCATTAACTTGCCTTGGCTTCGTTTTTCTCTCACTGACCACTTCTCTCCCATCAGGTACTCTTCCTTCTTCTTTAGGCGGAAAGAGATTTATATCATTCAGTAAGTTGAGCATTTGCCGTGTGCGTGTGGCATGTTTTGATGTGCATACTTTGTTTGCATGCGGTCCTCTACTTTGCATTCATCAGCTCGTGTCTTCATCACATTAACCATCAGGCATTTAAAGGATGTCGCCTGCTGCTATTGCTCCTTCACTGGCGGGGATTGCGACTGACACTCCTCTGCTTCAGACCATTTTAATTTGTTTACCCACTCGCTCGCTCAAAATTGCTTGGAAGGCTTAGCGGCCTTAGAGGGCACTCACGGTGAGCTTTATCGATGGCTTCAAGTCTTCAGTGACGAAAGAAGCAAAGACGCTTCAGCCAGGAGGGGAGAAACACGAGCGACACATGAACGCATCATTCACCTTCTCTGCTGTTCGCATATTCTTACTTTGACTATAGCTCATGATAAAACAATATCACCCACTCGTTGCAAAGCGTATGGCTGTCGTGAACAGAAATACCAGTGTGGGGTGGGAACAGTCGTCTAATTTGTTGATTTTTTTTTTTACGTCTATTTTTGTCCAGGCTCCTCAGCTACAGGAAATCGCTCAAGTAAGTCATCCTGCATAAATAATGTAAACATGCACACAGCAGCTGCAGTTGGATCAACATGTTCTGCGCTGCTCAGTATTACATGTTGTATTCTAGAATACATTTACAGAAATAGCGTAATGGTGTCGATTTTTTGGGCTTCTCTCTCCGGTTCTTACACTTGCTCTACTTCTCCCCTGTCAGACCCGTCAACAAGAAGTCTTTTCTGCAGCACATAGAGGATCTGTGTGCCAACGACAATGCCAAGTTCCAGGAAGAGTTCGCTGTAAGCGCTTGGCTTCATGAATAAAAAAACAGAAATACAGTCTATTAGATAACGGTTCCACACTGTAGCTCTAAGCTGATTGATTACTTAAAGTTGGTTCCAGAAAAAACAGCCTGTGACCTGTGCTAATGTCAACACATATTGAATAACATCTTTTACTGCACGTCCAGGAGCTCCCTAAGCTGCTGCAGGACCTGGCAACCACAGACGCTGACCTGCCCTGGAACAAATCCAAGAACCGCTTCCCCAACATCAAACCTTGTGAGTGCTGAGGCAAACAATATCTTCCAAACTCGAGATATGAGAATCTTTCGGTTTTTTTTGGCTCTAACATTAAATTGAATTTCAACCCCCACAAGACAATAACAATCGAGTGAAGCTTCTGTCAGAACCGGGCACTGCAGGGTCCGACTACATCAATGCCAGCTTTGTCTCAGTGAGTACCTGTTATCAGATGTTTAAAGTCTGGATGAATGCTTCCATTTGCGTCATTAAATGTTCTGAAAGTAGTTTTAGTTAGACATGTTTGTTGCACATATTTCTGCGTCCCTTCCTGCTTTCTAATTCTGTCACCGATAAAAGCCTTGGTCTGTTTTTCTGCCTTTAGGGCTACTTGTGTCCTAATGAGTTCATAGCCACTCAGGGGCCTCTGCCTGGCACGGTGGCTGACTTCTGGAGGATGATCTGCGAAACAGGAACCTGCACCATCGCCATGCTCACGCAGTGTTATGAAAAAGGCCGAGTACGTCATGTGAGCTATGACACGGTTATGAAACACACTAGTATCAGTATTCAAGACAAGCTGGGCTCCAACTGGGCTCTGTTACAGCTCTATAACCAGATATGTGTGTGTGTGCGTGTGTGACATTTCAGATTCGGTGTCATAAGTATTGGCCTGAGGATAACAAGCCAATGACGGTGTTTAGTGACATTCTCATCTCTAAAGTGTCAGAGGAAGTCCTTCCTGACTGGACTATTAGGACACTGAAAGTAGAAAAGGTAACAGAGCGAGAACAGTTATTATAGGTTGTTACTAATAACTAGTATTTCACTGGGATTTTTCTCCTGATGTGCAATTCCTTACTTTTCCACGTTAATTCCTGTGGGCAGCATGGGCAGCATGGGCAGCAAGTTGTGCTTCGCCACTTCAACTACACTTCATGGCCGGAGCACGGGGTCCCAGACTCCTGCAGCACTCTCATCAAGTTTGTCAAAGCCGTACGAGCCCACCGACCCGACAAGCCCATAGTGGTTCACTGCAGGTACCGTGGCGGCCCTTTCACTCACACGCACCTGATTTTCCTCCCCATTCGATCCTTCCTGTTTGTAGCATTGTAATGGTTTGTTGTTCTCAGCGCTGGCGTGGGAAGAACAGGTGTGTTCATTGCCCTCGACCACCTCATTCAGCACGTCAGAGATCACGACTTTGTGGATATTTATGGCCTGGTGGCAGAGCTGCGCAGTGAGAGGATGTGTATGGTGCAGAATCTGGTGAGTTGACGTCAGATAAAGATAAAGCGTGTTTTGATTCTGGCTTTACATATCACTAACTTACTGTAAAGAGAAACAGGACTTTAGTGACTTAAGTTGCCCCAATAAACCTAAGACTCAGCAAAAACACAAATGGCAGAAATGTTGTCCTACTTCTCACTTGGCGTCCTGCTGTGATCCCAATCGCATAATGAAATATCTGGAAAAGTCTCGTTTTGATAAAAGGAAAGAACTGTCAGCAGACGAAAGGCCCATACTGAGCAGGATTCCCCCTCTGTAACAAGTCTTTCCTAAAATGAGCCCATTATTTCTAGACTAACGGTCTGCGTTGTTTCTAGATGTTGCCGTGTGTAATTCTTTGTGTTTACATTTTGTCAGTGTTGAGCCTGCAGCAACGATAAACGACATAATTCATGGAGACAGCAGTGCTCACTGAGCCACGTAGCATGTTTTTAGACTGCACCGGGCGCATTTGCATACTGCCTCATATACACCCATGGCCGTGGCAGCTGCAGCCTTAAGTTGCTTAATGTCGTCCACATCATCGTTTGAGTCTGGAAGGGTTTTTGTTGTTTCAAAAGAAGGATGTAACAAAATACACAAATTTGCTCTGCAAACAACACACCGTCATCTAAATCCCACTTAAGCAGTCGTCATCCAAAACATGTTTTCCCTTCACATACAGATGACAGATGTGGCACGACTACACCAAATGCATTGATACGGACGTTTGCTTAGTGTGGTATTAATATAAAAATATGAAGGTTATTCTATGTGTTATTGTTTCCCAGGCCCAGTACATCTTCCTGCACCAAAGTATGCTGGAGCTTCTGAACAGCAAAGCCAACAGCCAGTCCATCTGGTTTGTCAGCTATTCAGCTCTGCAGAAGATGGACTCTCTAGAAGCTATGGAAGGTAAACAACACACTGTTAACTCACATTCAAAGAGACGCACCCACCGCGCGCTTCTCACTCTACATATGCTGGTCCTCAGGTGATGTTGAACTGGAATGGGAAGAGACCACTATGTAAAGGAAGCGGGACACCCACACTTGAGTGTTTTCCGGGCCTACGGTACCTGGATGTGGCCTGTGCACAGCCCTGGGCGGTGGGAACAGGAGGTGAACAGACTGAGACTTTGTTACTACACTTTAAACCACTTTTCAGCACAGTTCTCCCTTTACTGAGTTCAAATAGTGAGAGAAAAAAGGGAACATGGATGAGAAGCAAACAGTGAGCTAAGAGAGGTTTTATCACATCTGTGAGCCTGCAGGTACTTTGCACAAATTGATTTCGTGGTGTATTGTAATTACTTTACTATGTCATTGATATTTTTGTAATATAATTTATTCAGCCAAAAAGGTTTTTTTTCCGCTTTCTTTGTAATTCTGTCTGCATTGAGGTGTTATGCAATCTTTCTCATGTGTGATTGGCAAAAATAAATCAACTTGCATTTTTTTTTTCTTCTTCTTCTTCCGGAAAAACCCTCTTCTCAGAAATGGTACTGTGGAAATTACAGTAGTACCAGTATCATGTGCACACACACACACACACACACACACACACACACACACATCCTGACATTCCACGAATTCAATATTGCTTTGAGGCTGACCTCATCCTCTAATGAATGAGTTCAAACCCGGTGTGTGGAGAGGACACAGGAACGCTGGTGTAGACTGATTTCCCATAAGTGCTTTCATTCCATCGTCCTCCTTGCACACCTGGTCCACATTCCTTCATTACAGCGAACAAGAGAAGCTACAGATGCAGACACTGCCGAGAGAATGCAGACGTCAAAAGCGGTCAAGGATCATCGTGGACACGAACGTCTGAGACTGAGAGTAAAAACTACTTTATTCTTTCATTCTCTTCAAACAGAAAAATTAGAAATATTCCATTAGTAAACATGTTGATCTTTAAGAAATCTGCTTTTTAGAAATATTGTGAGGGTGCAAAGACTACTGACAGTGCTCCACAGTGAGGATGCAGGTCGGTGCGTCTCCGTGACAACTGCGGAGAAGGCGGAGGCTAAGGGTTCGGGCCGATAGAAGGGAGGAAGCAGAGAAAGGGGAGAGAATGACATCAATCAACCCGACATGCCCTGACAATAATGATACAACCACAGAATCGAACTCCTTCCTTTGTACTGTAAATGAAAAAAACAATAACAAATAAATTTCATGCTGTATAATACATGTCAATCAGAGCTTACGGTAAACAAAGTGGGGTTGCTAACTTGAGAAATCAAGTCGTCTCCAAGGTGAATGTAAGCTGGATTTGCTTTGGCAGCTACCATATGTGCATGTTTGTGTACATCAGTGTAGCGGATATGTAGCGATATATATGTATGAATGTATGTATGTCTATATATATGTATATTCATATATATATATATATATATATTCTGTGTGTGGGTGCAAGTGTAGCCTGCATTTTACTGTATGTGTTCACCAATACAGCGTAGCCCTTTACCCACCTTAACAGGTGACACAGCTATCTCCTAATAAACCTGTAGTAATATGACATGGTAATTTAATGACAAATGTAGATCTGTAATAATCTCTGTGTGTTACCATGGTAACTGGAGCGTGTTCTATAAAAGCTGCCTGTTCCCCCTTTCTCATAGCAGTAGGATTTAGGACACCCCCTGATAATAAATGTGAATAATAATAACTATACTATCTATAATATGCTTTTTTTCTTTTAAACTAGATCTTCTCTGTACAAATACACATGTAGATACACACACTGAGCAAACCAATCACCTTTTTTTTCAGAATAAATCTATATTATCTATTTACAGTATATCCAATATATTCTGTGGTGCAAAAGTACAAGACATGTGTGTCTTGGTTAGATTTGTGATCTGCTGTACAAACTGGCTCAAGCGTGAAACCGTCAGCACTGGACAGAGGATACGGTCATGAAATCAATAATTACTCCTTCAGTTTGCCCTGTGATTTAACATTCATCAAAGGAATGCGTCTCTGCTTATGTAACAATTTCAGTGTGCAGGGAAAAATATCATATGCAAGATGGGAGTGATGTTTTCGTGAGTCTACCCTGTGCGGAGCATTTTTCATTTATTTTTAAACTAAAGCTACTGATTTTCAAAGCAGAGATATTGCCTAAATCCAAAAGGTAACATCAATATTCACACTAAGCCATTATGACTAAATGTACAGAAGGAGAAAAGGCTTCATCTGCCTGCTTTAGCCTTGCCTGGGATGAATCTCAGTGCTGCCCATACGTAAGCAGACCTAACACACAGTACACAAGCACTTGTCTCTCGTTACGACTCAGAGGTGCAGATTTTAAATGTTCCAGTGCAGCAAATCCTTTCCTGAGCTCTGTAAGAGCAAAACACTACAGAATCAGTTACTGTGAAGATATTTGCTCACATACGTTTGGATAAACACAACAGTAAAGCACAAATAAATATGATTGTCACCAGGATATGATCTAGACTTTGCTTTGCATGAGTAGCAATCAAAGAGCATTTTGGCCTGCTACACTATTCTATACATGATGGGATGGAAAGACAACAAAACAGCCCATTTCGTGCTTCATATTTCACACAGTCCTTCCGTGGCTGCTTTTCTGACATTTCACAGTCATAGCTCACAGACAGTTTTGTTGGACAGGTGACATTTAAAAATGCAAAGTCACAAAATCTCTCACAGAGTGTGAAATCTAGACATACGACACCATTGGCTACTGGGTGACAAAACAAAATAAAAAGAAAGGTTGTCTTTCAGAAATGACATCAAACCCACTTCACGTTCAAAAGGAACTTCTCCGTCCAGACAGGTTTGTTGCTTCCTTTGCCTTGCTCCATTCTTGCGACTCTAAGTATTTTCCTTTTTTCTTTTTTCTTACTGTTCAGACTGAGTCGACTAGTGTTCCACCCCGCGCGTGTTCAGATGTGGGGCTAATATTTGCCCGATGCCTCAAACTATGCTGCGAGAGCCGCTGGAGTTGCGCCTGCGGGTGAGCGGCATGGTGTGGTGGAGCGGCATGGGCGAGTCAGGAGGACAGAACTGATGGGGGTGGTTGTAGGGAGGAGGGGGAGGCGGCAGAGGAGGCTGAGGGCCGTCCCCCTCTCTGACACGCACCGGTGTGGACAGCGCTGATTGGATGAGCTGATGGGTGGCCGGGCCTTGGCTGAGGAAGGCCTCCATGCGCCCTCGCCCGCTCTGGTCTACCACGATCACCTTCACAATTTGCTGGCACTGGATGAGCGTTTCTGGGCGAAGCTCCCCCGGCTGGACGGAGCTGAGCAGGGCAGGCGGCGCTGCCAGGGCCAGAGCCGTGGACTCAGTGCTGGGCTGGCTCAGCTGATAGGTCTGCAGCCTGTTGTGAATTGACACCTAGTTTAGGAACAGTCAGAGAACGCATGAGGAGTTACCAGCCTGAACGCAGCCTCTACGCAGCCCTCCGGTGTGATACGCACATGGGCATGCAGGCATGCAGGCAGGTAGGATGCAGAGCGAGCGCATGCAAAATACACACACGCCTTAGTTTCCTCTCAATCATGTGGTTTTTACATGATTTGTTTTTTACAAGTTTACACACACACACACACATACACACACACACACCAGCCCAGAGAAGGATTACAGAGAGGGTTTGGTTGGACATGGCAGGAACTTTTTGAATTTCATGTGTGTGTGTGTGTGTGTGTGTGTGTGTGTGGTCACTGAGTGTTAGAGCAGGAAGATATAAGATAAAGGGAGTGACAGGAGCGGAGAGAGCTGACACCGAGGGCATGGTGTCTCCCTAACACAATAACTTACAACGCTAAGGGACTGACTGAGAGGCAGGAGAGACAGAGAGAAGAGAAACGGGCAAAGAAATGAAACTGGAAAGTGGAAAAACAGCTTCTTTCTCTATGCTTAATTAAAGGATGGGCTGATTTTGCACACACCCACACACCCACACGCACTCAGCGGCCTGTTAACAGTATCAAGCTTATCTGGCTTTGTAGATGGTATTCTAGGAGCCAGCAAGGCTTATGGTGGCTTGCAGAGGCTTATACAGTAAGGCTGGCAAGCAGCTGATGAAGGAAGGGATGTTATAGAGCGAGCAAAGTGGCTGCTCATCCACTCATGAGGCACAGAAAGAGGCTGTGTGTAGCACCACTACAGCAGGCGCCTCTCAGCGGCCTTTGTGTCCTTAGCGGCATAGTGGGGATGCGCCTCGGGCAGAGCTCCATTAAAGCAAAGCATAAAGCAGCTTTCTTCTCAGAATGAAGTAGTCCCTGTCTAACCAACACACACACACACGTACGCGTAGGAAGCCACGCCCACAGAGCCGACGACGCATACTTACCTGAGGGAGACAAGAGAAGCTTTGGCACTCACCTCTACAGTGTTGTTGCCGGTTTTATCGTACGCATCCTGTTGGCCTGTGGGAAGGAAGAGGTTCGTTTGTAAGTCAACAGGCTGTACGCACGAGAAGAAGACCTCTGAAGGCTTCTATAAACACAGAAATAAGTTTCCACAAACTTTGCTTAGCTCAAATTATGAAAACAGGGGGAAGCAGCGAGTCTGGCACCGTGTGCAGGTCACAAGATCCAGCTCTCAGCTCCGCTTAATCTGGTTAATTAGGATGTGACAACCCGACTACAGGGAGCGGCTACAACTGATGACGACTGCATTAAAGCACAGCTTGTTCCTTGTTTGCGTCTATAGAAGAGACAGGTGGTTTAACATACATGTATAGATCCTGACATCTTTAGTGAGCTTCAGAGCAGCTCCCAGCGACCTGTTTCCAACGTTTCTAGTTAAGGTAATTGGTTGCAGAGCTGGTTTCACAGGTATCTAATAAATCCGGTGAAACTATACTGAAAAGTGGTGGTTTTCTTGGACTGCTTTTCTGTGGCGTTATTCTATTTTCTGCCTGCTCTTGAGCACTGTGGGCCCTGTTATAAGTAATGTATGCAGTGTTGTGCGTTTTATGCTGTGTGAGCAAAGCCAACACCTGAGGGGGAGCCGTGTCCTGCGTGTGTGTCCACTTGTCCACCGTTCGTGTGTATGCCGTGTGGCTGAATGCCCTGCTGCCTCTCCAGTTCCCCTGTAACAACACAAAGAGAGATTGCAACCTGCCCAACGGCGCCTACATATGTGCATGCGTGTGCGTGTGTTTGCATAAATTGAGGTCCCTGCGCTTCCTTACACTGGATGTGTATCTGCTCCATTTCGTTGACCTCTGCGATTGCCTCCCGCAGCTCCTCGGCAAACTTCCTGAGCTCTTCCCCACTCGGGGAGCAGAAACTCACCAGCTGCTTCTTCTCTGAGGTAAAGGGGCTCAGCATGGTGATGCCATGGGCATAGTCTGACAAAAAACCCAGAGAGAATGAGCTTTCACTACGACTTCAATTCTAAAAAAAAGAGAGAGAGACGGAGGATTTTTCAAAAACGTCTTTTTAAAAATACTTCAGTGCTGCAGTTTTGACTTCACAGCACGGTGTTGCTAAGAATACTCGCAAACCCATACTTGGAGAATAATGACCAGATGTATATTCAGCTGCTGCTTAAAGCAGCTCAGAGACCTGAAGGTCAGTGGTTCTCACGTCTGCCTTTCACACAAACATTTCGAGCATGCTTGCCATAATCACAGCATGTAGGAGATTAAATTTAGAACAGAGTGAAAGTGTGTTTTTATCTATGTGTATAGACGTTAATTGTGCCATCCTGTAGTGAGCTGTACTCCAGTCTCACATATTAAACTGCATTCAGAACATTTTCCTTTACCCTCAGCCAGTGAATACAGCCTCTAAATTATTGGGATTGTTTTTATTGCAGCACATTCTGATCTCTTTGAATGATCGTTGTGAAGGTTATGTTGCCTCCCTCACATCGTGCCTTACACTTCAGTCTTTGTGACCATAATGTGTAAACCTTGAACCTTTTATTCAGATAAATTAGATGACAGCTCAGAGAAGGACTGGAGGATCTTCCTTTCTTTTAAGAGAAGCTACTGGATGTCGACAGCTATAATTGTGCTGACTATTCACTGAGTGTCCTGACCTGGACTTGAGCTTAGTGTATTCCAAGGTGATATCATACTGAAGAAAAACTGCTGCAGGGATCTTACATTCGTTGCTGAAGAGGTGAAACTGCATTCCCAGAAGCCCCATGGCTTTACAGAAGGTGTATGAAGCGGAGCTTTTCTTCTTAGGACACAGTTTGAGGATCTGCAGTGAAACATTCAGACAGTGAAAACACTGATAATGCAGTTCACGTGTTTATTTAGATCCGAGTATTGAGACGTTTTAGTGGCAAGGCTCACCAGCAGTAGGTCATTGAAGAGGAAGACCTCCCTCTGCAGCTGGGACAGTTTCTGTTTGTGAGGCTTGTTGGCGTCGGGCACCTCGAACAGACGACAGCAGCACACCAGGCGTCTGTGAGGCACAGCGAGGATCTACAGAGTGGAGGCGAAGAGACGCCGAAGACGAGCGGCACAGAGGACAGACAGACGCTAAGTTGCACAATACATGAGGCATGAACGAAGTACAAACAGCTCCCTGCGGTGAGAAAAAGAGAAACGCTTGCACCACTCACAGTCTTCAGGCCCAGGATGGACTGCTCCACGCGGCTCACGTAGGTGACGTGGTCTTCGTTTGAGCGCAGCTCTCTCTGCTGGATCCTTTCGTAGATGCCTGCCACCATCTCTCTGGGGATGTCTGCTCCATCGTCCACACCTGACAGGACAAGTTACAAGGACAGAAAGGAGAAACCAAAAATGTCAAGTGCAATGTAAAGTATTCTATGAAAAATATATTGCGTTGTTTATTTTAAGGTGTACTTTTGAAGGTACAAACAAAGGTCAAACTGCTCTGTTTTAAGCCCTGGTTGCAGCTAATGTATGTATCTGCTCAGCCACTGGACAGGGGCAGTGATGAGAGCTTTAGGCTGTGCAGTGAAGGTGATAAGTTGTTTCCACAAAACCCAGACTCATATCGTTAAATCTAATGCTAAGTGAGCCTCAATTAAACGCGTCAACGCCGCAGCCTGCGAGGCGAGTTAAAGATATCAGGAATTGCCTCCTGCTCTGCTGACGGTTTTTTCTTCACGGTAGCAAGCAACTGCTGCCTTTTTGAGTAATTTGATTCAATTCAAGAAGCTGTCCCTCACAAAAAAGAGAGTGGAATTTAAGTGAGCTTGATGAGGGTCTGTGTGTTGTAAAACTCTGGCTTCTCCTGCACTCTTTACATTTTGGATCATTCATATAGCTCATATTATGTCATACACACACACCCCACCCACACACACACGCACTAACCTCTTAGGTTGCGTATGAAATCATCAAGGCCCATTTTGCGCTGGGGTTTGATGTTGGGTGAGTACATGTCGGTGTTAAGGAGGACAACAGCAAAGGCCAGAATGAAGATGGTGTCAGGGTTGTGGAACTGCTGGACCACATCTGGATTACACATACAGTACCTCTGGCTGTGGAGGACAAATCGTTCAACTGAGTTAGAAAAGGTGGTGTGGATGAAGATCATCTGACGCCTTGTTGATGACCGTTGATGGTCGGACTGCAAATGAAAACGCTGGAGTACAAGCACAAAACAATTATCACAGAGAAAAAGCAAAACAGAGGATGCATCGATTTGTTGTATCCTGAAAATGATCCACTCCCAAAAGGGAGAGCAGCAGCACAGCAGCAGCACAGCAGCAGCAGCGTCTGCTCCTTGGTGCCAGGGTGAACAGCAGCCTTGCCCTGCAAAGTGACCTCCAGCAGGACAGCGCTGGGCAAGTTTCTGCCCAGACAGTGGGAAACCGATTCCAAGGTGTTGGATTGCGGCCCCAACATCCCCTTATAATACGACCTGGGGTCAAAGCTCAGCACCATGCAACCTCCACTAGGCTTTAAAGAAAAGCCTGAACAGCTGAGAGCTAACTCACACAAGCACGCGTAACAAATATATGAAGGACTCATGTCATGTTCACCCTATCGTCACTAAGCTTGGCTGGTTTGGTGGGTGACCTGACTTAAATGCGAACAAGCACCTACTTAATGAATATGTAAATGATGGTTGGGATATTTCAACACCCTTGACTAAATCTTTCCCTTATGAAGATTTAGATGTTACACTTTTGTACATTTTGCCATGACTAAACTTTGTGGTAATTATAGAGGCTGTAGTTTGCCCTGCAAACTACAGCCACTAAATCATTTCCTCATATTATTTGTTTTTAATCGTTTTTGCTCCATATTCATAACCCATAAGAGTACACTGAATACAGATTCTATTCAAAGTATCTGTATCTTCAGGCTTAGAGCCAATGGAGCCACAAAACTTAACGATGCATTCGCTGAATCTGTTCTTGTGCTCAATTACACTCCCTAAATTTTCTCAACTGCAAACTGGGAGGAAACCTTGACTTTTATGGAGGTTGTAAGTGAATGGAATGAAAAATCATGGCGCGCTGTTACAATACGCGACACCAAAGTGAAATCTTAATGCAACTAAGACAATAACAGCAGCGTTTTAAAAAAAACATATGCACATATCTCATCAACGACAACGTTTGCGTACTATTTCGTAGCGAGACAATTTGATTCAAAGACTGATGGACTGACTGTAACTTCTACTCTGATGTGAGGAGCTATCAGTCTGCTATAAATGAGACTGACAGGACATAGGAGACATTTGACAGTGCAAAATGATTTATGCCCTAGGTAAAGTAGCGCCTTCCCGTCTGAGACGCTGCATTTGGACTCGCTTTTTCCCACCGCTGCTCACAGGCTTCATAAACCCTCCTCTCCCCACAGCTCCCTCCCTGTCTTTCTTACTGTCACTTACACTTACACAGCAGGCCATCTCAGGGGTGGGAGGCTTTTATCTCTGCAGTCAGGCAGAATGCAGACATGGAGAGGGCTGCTCGTCTCCAAAGGACCGCGCATTGTCAAAACATATGCAAGCGAGAGGCCGCGACTGAGACCCACAAAGCCTTTTTCCAGACCCCACACAAGATCTAAGGCCAGAGAACTCAGTGGGTATCACTCAACTACAGCCCGGTTCAATAGTAATGGCTCTGTGTTAGTGAGAAGGATCCTGCACAGCTCAAGCACTTCTGCACATTTAAGTACAGGCACTAAGACCAGACCTACTTGCGTTTGTAAATGGACACATGCGTAAAAAGCTGAGTGAAAAATATGTGCGTTTGCGCGTGATTCACACACTTTTCTGTCTTACGTAACCACCTTGTTTAAACACTAGCAGCGGATCTCTTATCGTCATACTGTATCTGCCAGCTGGCACAAATAGCGTTTCATAAAAAAAGAACTACTCATGACAAGGGTGCAACACGCTTCAAACAGATGACATAACGACTGTTACGTAACACACATGGCGTCGGATGTCTGGCTTCGCCTGAAAAATCCCGCCTGTTCTGACCCGCGCTTACGTCTCCAGCTACAGAGAGCAGGCCTCGGATCTCTAATGAATTTGTGATCAGCGCCCAGGGACTCAGCATGTTCTGACTGGAGCTGGGATTAGAAGCAGAAGAGTGCCACGGCTGCTTCCTTTAGAGCACACGAGCGGATCCGTCTAATGAGAGTTGTCCGTGTAGTCTGAGCTTTCTATAGCTCAGCTCTCTATTGTAAAGCAATTATGAGCCCAGGACACATCAATGAGCCACAGCTTTGCACCTTCATCACAATAAACATAAAAAATGTCTAGTCTATCGTAAATAAATCCTACACGTGCAGCCATTATGCCCCATGCAGAGTTAAAAATAATCCACTGCTGACGTAAGTTCCAAACTACGATTCCTGTTTTGACACTATAAACTTTAGCAACTAATGGATGGACTGAAATATGGTCCACACACAATGAAATAATGATTCTCTGTCTGTTCCTGGTCTTAATTTCAATTTGTCTAGTACTTTATCACCGAAGTTTTCCGCATCACTGGTGACATTATCATCAACCTCAGATGGGTTTTCAACAAATTAAGAAATGATTCAGCAGAAAAACAAAACATTTATTTGTTTATTTTTATTTTAACTATTACCATGTAAGCACGTTAACGATGTTATTCAGATGCTGCTGTGTCTGAGGCCTTATAGATGACTCTGCTTTGGGCTGAGCGCCAGATAAGAGAGGAAATGTAGCAAGTGGGACCAATAAGTTGTTGGTTCTAGTGTTTGATAGGATTTGTTGAAGACAAATATTGTGCTTCATGAAGAGAGCTTCAACGGCACAATAACACCGAAAGGTCAGATGCTCAGACAAATAAACGCCACAAATAATTGATGATGACATGTCAAAAAACACTTTAGCCTATGGTTTGACATGGTAAGTACAGAACCCTTATAATATTTAAACCAGCTGTTTTGTATAAACTCCGAAATAAGGAGTTCGGGGGCAGATCTGCTGGTCACATTGTCCATAATCCTGAGGGAAAGAGCAGCATATAAGCAGGGGGAGACCAAACGCCATAGCAGTGTAACCAATTACTGCTAACAGAAAACAATGATGGGTATTTTTATTGCTTTTCTACTCCTGGGGGCAATAATTGGGTGTTACCAGGAGAATTCAAGGTGAGTTCCAGGCCATGTGATAAGGTAAGTTTTATGTCTGGGCTGTTTTTCCCTCAAATATTGTTTTAAAATAGTATCATTAAACAAGTTTCTGTGACTGTTTGTTAGAAGCTAAAGGCCTGAAGGGAGAGGGAAAACTACAGTAGGTCTCTCAAGGTCCTCTCTGTATTTAAATGAGTCCTCTTCAGGAGATATGCTCACACAATTTGGTAGCTGACAATAGGAGCAGAAAACTAACAAAGCTAAAACTCTTGGGTACTAAACATGTGAACATAGTCATGTGTGAGTCTGGACGGAACTGGACGCATCGTTGTACATGCAAACATCCTACGGAGCCTGAAGGTTTGTCCAGAAGGTGTCCTCCAGGGAAGAGAGTTGTGAAACACAGCGTCTATTTTTGGGTTGATGTAAGGCACGCTGATTGCCTGCAGCTCAGACCTCCGTTATGATTGGCTGACAATCAAACCCCGCTGAGCTTAGTCAAAGGTTAGAGGAAATCATAGTAATTTGTTAATGATACAGAGCTTTGGTCTCATCATCAGAGTCTGCTGCAGTGAACTGGCAGAACTATTAAACACTTGCCTATACAGCCTAGTAGTTTGCCTTTCTGGATATGTCTGCTCCACACTGCGAGATGAAACCAGGACATGTTTTTATCTGCTTCTGTTTTATTGTGACGCTCGGTCACATGTCATGGTTTTTCGCGTTGCGTTGTTGGAAAAAGAGCGTTAGCGTTGACAGTCTTACCTGAAGGCTTCGATGAGTCTTTCCACTTTCTGTGCTTCTCCCTGCACACGGACATGAGCCTGGAACTTTCTAAGGGCTTCGTCGAGCTCCATCCCGGAGAAATCCATCTCATCCACAACGCAGCTACAAGGAGACAGACAGACAGGTAAGAAAGCAGAACGCCAGACAGGGCGAAAGAAGAGTGAGATTGTGTTTAGCTGTGGTGTGTCACTGTAATGAGAAGGTGAGTGAGCCAGCGTGTGTCCGTACGTGTGCGTGTGCAGCAAACTGTGAGCTCTCAAGTGCTGATGGCCAATCTTTCTCTTACAGTCATACTTCCTTTACAGAGCAAGTGACCTGGAAGGCGCACATGCGCACACAAACACATGCACAAACACACTTTGTGCAAACATCAATACAGAAGGAAGGTCTGACGACAGAGGGGAATAAGAGGGGAAGGGAAGAGAGGGATGAGAGGGATGAGAGGGATGAGAGGGGGAAATAATGACATGCAAAGAGCGAGGGGGCAAGAGAAACGTCCGTGAAAGGCAGCGGTGACGAAGGTACCACATGCACATGACTGCATGAGCACATGAATGTCGATGAGCGCACTCAAGCCCGTGCATGTGTGTCTATGTGAAGGCAAGTGAGGACGTGTTCTCAGTGCAGTGACCTATTTCTACAGTCTCAGCAACAACCTCAGCAAAAAGCCTCACTCTCCTGGATCTCGATCTACGATGGCTGTGTGAGGAAGCATTGTGAGACTTCATGTTTTCATGGGCGGGTTGAAGTCATGCACGCCAGGCCTGCGTGTCAGCTGTGTGTGTTATTACATACACATGTGTTGTCCTTTAGATATTCTACCTGACTCCAACAGATCTCCTGCTACATGTTTCATAACACCCAGTGAACCGAGGATCTGAGTTTATTCTAGGTTTTAGTTTGTGGCTTGGTGCATTCAGACGCTACGGAACTACTTGACCTTCAAATGAGAAAAAACATTTTTACCTTGTTGACTTTATAGTTGGCATGGATGACATACTCTTGAGATGGTACAATAAGACTAATTTGAACTTGGATTATTTGCAGGCTCGTAGCAACCAGGCAGCTAAATCTGCTGCTGAGAACGATGTGATGTGGAGTAAATCAACCTTGAGATCCTTACATCCAAGAAGTCTTTCGTTAGGCAGCCAATGAAGTCGCTACTACGAGTAGACAAATCCGCAATGACATTTACAATAATTAATAAAAGCAAGTCATTAATAAGGCTCCAAGAATCAGTTAAAAGTGTGGACTGTTAATCCAATATAAATAAACAGATTATGTTCGACATGCGCCATAGCTCCTGGAGATCAAATGGTCAATTAGACAAGGACTCATGATTGATTAAAGATGGACTAATGTTGGAGGAGGATTTTTTTTACAACCTGGCAACTCAGTTGAGTTTTTATTAAAGAGACAGTACCGGTTTTACATATTAAGCTCATTAGGATCTACCTGAATCTACCCCTATCCTGTGAAAATGGCTTATGTATCATTTTTATCATCTTATTAATAGATAAGTATTATTTCTAATAAAACCATTAATTGCAGAATATAAACAATGTTTTACACGTAACCTCATGTCATCTCTATGCCAAATGACAACTGTGTGTGATCTGTACGTAACATATATCAACTCTATACAGAAACAAGAAGAACTCACTCTAGGACGTCTCTGTTGAACTGCAGCTTGCTGTTTCCCAAGAACTCTCCAATCATCTGTCGGCTCAGGCCCTTCCTCTGCAGCAGGAAGTGGGCCACTCCGATGGCCGTGTCTGGGACGAAGCCACGCGTGATGAGGAAGTGGATCCCTCTCTCAGGGTTCCTGTCCGCACATTGGGCAGCGGCAGAAAAGCAGACAGCGTTGCCGTTAGCAGGGTTTGTGCGACGCTCAGGGGTGAATATTAACCCAGGGTGAGAATGTGGTTGCAAGTCTTCTGAAAAGGTTTCTGTGCGAGGAGGAAGAAGGAATCTAAAAGTGCATTCACATGCTATCAGCAGCTGTTATCTCTGGACTTCTGGATCAGACCCACTGCCACTGATGCGTGTGAGTTAATGTATTTTAACCTGTACTATATCAAGTGCAGGCCAACCCTGGACTGAGGAGCCGGCTCATTGTTCACGCGTCTTCAGCTGTATTTTCTCTTTTCTATCTCTCCCTCTCTCTTCCTCATTTTATCAGCAGCTCTTCTTTCTTTTTTCTCTTTTTTTCATGGACATCACGACATCACAGGATGGCACTGGAAAAGCAGCTCCTCCCAACAATCACGCACCCTAATGAGCAGCTGCTTAGAGCAGTTTGCTGGGCCGTTGGAGATTTGTTAGACACAAACAGTAATAAGTGTACTTTGAACCCTGAGCCAGAGGGTGCAGAAATATTAAGCAGTTTTCTGTCTGCGACAGAGTGTGAGTGTATGTGTGTTGCTGGCCCACTCACACATTAAAGAGGTTGAGTCCTATCCGATAGAGGCGTTTGCGGTGTGTGTCCGTGGACAGGGTTGGTGAGCGGCATGAGGCTGGGTCCTGGCAGCGGTCCCTCGGCAGTGAGACAACCAGGGCCTGCAGGGCCTCAGGGCTCGGTCCCCCAGGGATCTGCTGAGGATGAGTGTAGTGGTACTGCTGGTACTGTGTGTAAATCTGGGCGGGCTGGTTGGACTGGGTTGAGGTGGAGATAGATGTGGAAGTAGAGGTAGAAGTGGAGGTGGATCCCAGTCTGTCTGCAGCGGTCTCACCCTCCATCCCACCTCCTCCTGGAACCGGCACTGCAGAGCCTCTCCTTGATCCTGGATCAACCATTTCCAGCTCCTCACTGGGTGGAGGCGCAGGAAATTCTGGCTCCTCCGCCAACTGCCCGTCTCCTCCCGCAGCCATCCCACTCACAGACGTCTTCCTGCTCCCCGGCCCTCCACCACCTGAATTCCCCAAAGAGGTGGTGGTTGTGGTGGTGGCCGAGGAGATGGTGTAGGAGCTATTGCTGTCAATGTGAACGGTGACGTCCCTGAAGGCCATGAGCAGCGAGCTGGCACTTCGAGGCATACAAGCGCTCTCAGCAGCCGCGCGAAGGGCTCCGGGGTCCATCAACAGCCCCTTCCCCTCTCCACCCTCTGACAAGCTCCAACCGCGAAGGGCTTCATCAATTGATTGGGCCAAAGAATGCAGCTGCAAATTAGATGATGAAAAATACACTTCAAACTAAATCGTATGATTCCAGCAAAGGGAGTTGATTTGTGAATGGGAATATCAGCAGGGGGTTGCTAATTAGTGACTAGATAAATAAACAGCCATCAAGGCTGAGCTACTCATCAGACCACAGCATTCAGACAAAACTGTCCATCAAGCCAGAGGGAGACATTCAAAGTATTTCAGCTCAGGCAGATACTGTAAATGTAGAAAAAGGGCGAAGACAAGCTGCTGAGTATCTATTCCTTACCTGGATTGGTCAAATATGAACTTTTATCAGTGATACAAGATCAAAAGTTAAAGGAAGTAAAATCATTTAGTCTGTAATGGACTGACGATGACTTCACAGGCTTTTCTTGACCATTTTGCATCCGTACTTAGAACAAAGGTAAGATATGACATAAAAACTCACTTGTTCTGAAAAGCAGTCCTCCAGCTGTGTGAGTGTGGGTCCAGGGGTTTGAGGTGGCGCCGTGGTTGAGGCAGGAGAGGGAGCAGCCGTCGGGGCCGACGCAGGAGACGGGGGCAGAGAGGTGGAGCGACAGGGAGGAGGAGGGGGAGTTTTAGAGCGCAAAGGTATCTGTCCTCCTCCTGGATGCAGAGAGTAACTGTGTCTTTGGGTCGCGTTTCTGTTTCGGCCTGAAGGGCTTGGATGGCGCAGGGAGATCCGACGAGGGAGCTTGCTCTCCGACAGTGAGTTGCGGATCTTCTGGAAGTTTTTGCTGAGCTGGTACTGTCGGAAAGCCGTTTGGATTCGACGGGCCGCTCGCCGTGCAATCAGATGCCCTCCATACTTCTGCTCCAGCTCTTCTATCTAGGGAGAGCAGGAGAGTCAGGAGACAGTGAGGCTAAATATCGAGTGTGTTTACAATGTTTCGAAACACACTGACTCTGCAAGTTATATTGTACACATCAGCCATGGAGACGTATTAATTCATACTCAGGCAAATCATCATATTGAGCCCATCCACGTGGGCTGGTCAGGAAATTCATGCATTGATTATTCTTTCGTATCTGTCCAACCCTTTTGAACCTGGTAACGGTTTAAGGTATTAGAGCAAAAGTAAACATCATTTATCATGGTTCAACTGCTAATACTGGCTGAAGGGCCGTGGCAAGGAGGATGGATGGCTTGCGACAAAGGTGCTGTTGAGCAAATTAACAGAAAGGTAAACACCTGGCACTGGCCTATTTCTGATCTGTTTGCTCCCAGAGCAACTCATCCCAAAACCTCAACATCCACCAGAATTTTGCCTTCTATATTTTCAGAAAGAGAGAGAGAGGTGGAGGATGCGGTGGGAGGCGAAGGAGGGAGAAAAGGAGGACAGTCTCACACACACACACACACACACACACACACACACACGCATCATACACTGCAGCAGCATTAGCAGTGGCAACAGCAGATCCTTCAGTAGTTTGCTATGAGAAATAAAGACATCTCCAGCCGCCAGAAGCAGTTATTAGCTGTTACCATGACGACATAGCATCTTTTGAGTTCCTGTGGCTGTGACAGGGGAGTCGTTGGTGCTCCTTTTCATGTCAACAGAGACAGAAATAGATGTGAACAGGAATATTTTTTTTTGTCATGCAAGACATATGTCACATAATCATGCTTCACACACCTCCTCAAACCAAAACAGGGAGAAGAGTCAGCATCCGTGCCATCCCTGAATGCACTAATAAGCCCACACGCCTGGGAGACAGACGTACCTGTTTGTTTTTATTCTCCAGAGAGATCTCGTACTCGCTAGGACCCTCCCTCTTGGTTCCCTCTACTTCCTGCCCACCACCGATGGACGGTCCGTCCTCCAGGCTGAGCATTCGACCGCTGCAGTGGAAAGAACAGAAATGTATCCGCTTTCCCTACTGACCTTCAGAACTCCACCGTTATCACAGTTTATGAGTGCAGGCAGGTCATCAACTATGCACAGTGTGAAGAGGTTCATTAGGCAGCAGCAGGTGGAGAGTGATGACTGCAGTGGCCCAGGGCAAGAATGACTCAGTTTATGTGTCCAGTACTATTTGGCCAAATTCTGGCTCCAACTTGCGAGTGTAAAATTCTGGATATGTGACTAGGATGAAAAACTGAAAAACAGAGCCACGCATCCCTTTTCCACTCATTTAGTTTTTTGCATTGAAAATAACATTCCTGACATTAAACCATTAAATCTTTAGTAAATAAAATAAAACAATTATGCAGGACATTTCAGATCAGAATTGCTAATCTATTGGATACTGAATAATTTATTATTACCCTGTCAGCATCTCTATCAAAGGACTAATATTAGCAATATCTGTCCTCGCTACTACGCCTGTTCACGGACTGAATGGTTTACTTCATCACTGAGATATTTGTTATGAATAGATCACTCTCACCAAGATCACAAGGCAACTCCATTTCACACCACACAAGAAGCAATAAATATATATTTATATACGAACCCACTCATCACTCGAGTGGTTGCAATCTGCATTATTAAGAGACAATTCGCTCGCAGACAGAACTAATTAGGGCGCTGGATAACACTGTCTGATACCCTGAATTCAAACTGTGGTGCACTGTGCCTGTGTGGTGCAGTAGGTACTGTGAGAAATAGATGGATTCTGGAAAAAAAAAGCCTTAGAGTCGAACAAACATCCACACTGAGATCTTCAGTATTGGCTTTGCACACAAGATGTTTCACCACAGAAGTCGGTGATGTGTGCAAAAGCTGAAGCTTTTTCTATGGTGGTGACATCAACATTTGAATCTGCAGCAAAAAAATACAAATGACACGCATTTGTTGACCTCAAACACCAACTCTGATGCCACAAATATAGCATTTCTGATCCCAGGTCTTGCCTGCAGATGGAACAGTGTTTTTTTAAATGGCACCATTACCAAACTTAAGAGAAAGCCATGAACTGCTTAGCAGAGCAAGTAACTCTCATGACACCACATGGAAGATTTCTTTTCTGTAAAGCTGACAGTTTTGCTCAAATGTTGCTACAATTGAAGGTTTATTTGTCATTGTCACATGAGATTTGAACTCCTCTGCCATAAGACTGACATTCAGCACTTTTTCTGCAGCCTGGACTGCTGTAATCACAACGTCCTGATGACACCCTAAGAGGTTTTATATTGATGTACAATTAGGAGAGCATGCGCACAATTTTGTGTGCCTGCGCAATCTTTTTTCCACCCAGATATTGCTTACCCTAAAATTTTTTACACGAAGGGGAACAGTGCTGAACAGCACCGGGGAGAAGAAAAGCCTGCTCATGATTAAATAATGAGAACATCACTAAAGTTCCTCTTTGTTTGCTTTGACTGCTGTGAAAGCAAATATTTTGTAGCCAAAACATCGACGATAGGACCAGTGAAACTTAGTCATATCTTTAAATTCAATTAGATTAAGAAAATCTAAAAAAAGGGAATATTTATAGTGGAGCCCGAGGAAAGGCCGAAAGAGAAAAGGAGAAAGGAAACAGGAAGATATAGCAGGTTGGTGTGTGCAAGCTGGAGGCTGTCTCTATCAAAAAGTCTATTAAAACACTACCATGCCCCAGTGCTGCCTCAGAATACATTAGAGTACATTAGTATACATTAGAGGATTTAAGAGCATGAGTAGAGCTATTAATGCATCTGGACAGCAAAAAGCCTCCATAATGATATGGGTGGTATACTCTCACCCTCTCACACCACCCACGCATGCTCACATATGCGTACTGTAGCGGCAGTAACGCTCGCTGCAAATGTGACGTCACGGTGGGAGAGGAGTGAACATCTGTCAAATTGCATCACTCAAGGTCCCACTGAGACCAACGGTACTGTACACCGCAAACTGCAAACACACAAAGGCTGAGCGGGGGGGGGTTGGCAGGTTAGGCTACGGGCAAATCTCACAATATCTCCTTGGAGAGTTGAGTCAGTGGATGCACGCACACGCGCAAAATCATACGCCGATGATAACGAGCTACAGTACGCGGCTTTCCTACATCTCATTATCTCAGCTGGCTGTCCAGGGCCGCTGTGCTATTAGTCCATCCAATCAGGACCATGCGGGAGTGGGAGTTAAGTCATCAGATCAGAGAGAAGGATCCCAGACAGACAGATGGTGATATTGATAAAAACAGAATGTGAGCCTTGAGAGGGAGTGATGACAGAGAAATAATTGCACAGAGACGATTAGAAAAGAAAGAGAGACAAATAATTAGAAGAGAGAAATAACCAACAAAAGGGGAAATTGATGACAGCAGATGAAGGGGCAGACCTGCCTGGAAAAGACTGTATTTAAAAACACAGAGGATTAAAAAGATGGGAGAAATGCTAAATGAGAGGCCAATGAGAAAAACGACACCACACAGCTTATTCATGCATCCCGGAGTGAAACGTCACATATTCACACACGCCCTGCATGCAGGCATTAAGCAAGCAAAAAAAAAAAAAAAACTGAACAAACTCATACGATCAACAAAACTGCCCACGCAGGACCAGCCGGCAGAAGTAGCTTTGGTGTATTCTCAGAGTCAATATGTCTCTCCTGCAGTTACTATGGTAGTCGTGGCTGTAGTGTCATTGCTGGGTTGCCATGGACAATTTTACAGAGGCAGCTTCAGTCGATATCTCGTCCCTCTTTCCCTGTATGTGAGTTTCCCTGGAGGCTGCAGGAGCTGTAGGTTATTACGGGGAATTTAACGCTTTAGCTGTGACTTCAGGCTCCTCAAGTCTGTAAACACACAGGTTCACATGCAGAAAACGGTTGAGGCTGCCTTACCTGGACAAGCCTGTGGCGTCGGCCTCCGGATGTTCAGGGGCGGGACAGCAGAACTGATGCAGCACGGTCTCGCTTCTGTAGAAGGGCAGAGGTAAGAAAAAGTTTGAGGAAGGTCAGAAAGTCAGTCACTTCTTACTGGCTGTTGCTGCTTGTTTCCCCGCTTTCCTTATCCTCCCTTAATGTTCATTCTTAGTCTAAAACCCCAAAAGATTCTTAAGGGACTTTCATTAGAGTGTTCTGGATTATTTCCATGGATTCTGTTTGCAGTTCGGCTCTGATCCTGGGGTAAATACACTATGTAGGTCAATTCAAGGCTGAGAAAGCTCAGAAGGAGTCTGAGTATTTATATGATGGTGTCTTGGCTGCTACACTCCCCCGATTCATCAAATCAGTGGTGATTTAGCAGGATCTGCACAGATGGTTACTCCATTCCTGTTTCTCTTTTTAAGTTCCCCCTCTCTCTTCTGTCTCATGCATTTTACATTTACATTCATATTTTAGGTGTTTCCCCTGTGCTCTTGTGTGGAGCAAGTTGGAGTGAAGAGAACAAAAACACAAGAGCCGGGGCACACGTGTGAGCTGTTGCATGGATGAGGCCTTTGACCCTGCTGGGCACCCTTCACAGAAGCATGAAGACGTTTGGGAAGGTGTGGATGTGACGCGCGGTGTCACGTAAGGTCCATCCACAATAAGCTGAGAGCATTCGGTTGACAGTGAATTTCTTGGCTACGCTACAGTGAGTCCTCTGACTTGGGCGCAGCATATTGCCCGTGACACAGACCCACAGTGACAGGCATTCAGAGTCAGCGCGAGACTCGGAGTGACAGTGTGAGCTATAAAAAGCTACCTTTTTCACAGCGACTTCCATACACTTAAAGGGACAGTGATTTTAGTTTAAACATCTCGGATCAACACTCGTCGCACTCGTTTCTATGAATAATACTCCTCCATCTGTGACACACGCGTTTCTTCTCCATCTGGCAGCTGTGTTTTACAATCTTAGTATTGGAACTTTGCAGGAGGCGACATAAACGCAAAGTACCTGCTGCCTTTATGGACCTGAAGTGTCAATATATTTGTAATCTTTTGTGTGATACTTAAGGACTTACGCTTTTGAAGACGTACTCTCAGCAGTCAGACAATTGCCTTCTGTTAACTAAGTCCCAGGGGATTACATCTCAACATTCATCTGTCACTGCTGTGATTTTCTGGGTCTCTCCTGCGCCTAAAGCATCAGCAAAACCAGGTGAAAAATTAAGTTAAGCACGCCACTTAATCACTCAGGCTAATTGAGAAAACAACCACATCACTCAGTCGGACTCATCTGCAAATATTCAGAACACTATTCCAATATACTTGTAAATGAATATTACAAAGAAACACGAATGAAAGGAAAAAAGCTGCGAGCTGCTTGTCCATGTCACTGTGAAGCAATAAACTTCTACAAGTTTGTTTTGCATGAGCTGTAGAACGTTTAGTCAAACATAAAGATTTCCCTTGTGAGAAATAGCTCTTATTGTTTTCCTTCATTGAACTATTTCATGTTTCACAGCAACGGTGACTTCAGATTTGATGCATCTCTTCTTCCTCCTTCCATGCAAAGTACTTCAATACACGCCTTGCAAAAGTACAAATGTGGTGCAGAACCTGTTCTTTCTATTGCAGATTTGGAGCCAGTGGCCAACAACGTTTACTCTAATGCACAGAAAATGAAACCATGGGGAGGAGAAATGAATGATAAGACACTGAGAGCAGTTTATTAGAGGAACAATGCTTCTGTCACAAACACACAGTTTAACACTGTAAAAAGCAAGATCCTGCATTTAAGCCACACGCTGTAACAGTCAACGTAGGAATATCTCAGACAGCTGCCAAATCAATAATCAATAAAACACTCTCAAAGGAATAGTTCAACCTTTGGGGAAGTACACTTGTTGACTGTCTCGCAGTGAGAAGATCGATACCAACCTCTTGTCAAAGGCACCAGCTGCTGGTTACTTTAGTTTAGCGCAAAGCTGGGAAAGTGCAAACACAGCAAGTGGTTTACTGGGGATGTGTGGCAGATTAAAATGTCAGGAATGAAAATAAAAAAGACGCAAAAAATGCAACATCAAATTGGATGAGCAATATAATATCACATGCAGTATAGAGTTTTACAAAATATGTAAATAAGGGTCACAGGAGCAAGATGTGACCTTAAGATGTGAGACACACACAGAGCGGGTCCGTGTGTGCACAACACACGAATCGCAGCCGTCCGCCTCCAACAACGACTGTAAAGAGAAGAGGTGAATATTTTAACAGTACATGCCTCCTGCTGTCGGCTCCTGTTTTCTCTCTCCCTCACACCATCCCTCTCCTCTTCCCTGTTTTGTACGAGCGCTTTAAATGCAGCACCTTTCATCAGCCACTCTTCAGTGGAGGAAGTAAGGAGTGTGGGGAGAAGGAGGGTTGACACGCTACAAGAACAACTCCATTTGGACCCAAACTTTTTGCTTGTACACCGTGTGAACTTTCCACTGCACCGCATCCTGGCTCGCTGCTGTCTAACCTATTTGTCCGCCAGCAAAACAGATAAGCTGGAATGACAGCTTCCCCAAATGCACGCTTTTGTAAAACAGAAATCCAACTCCTCTCTGTTCTGCTCTCTCCCTGCACCTGTCTTCCTCTCTACGCACTGAAACTCCCCTCGCCACTCTCTCTCTGTCTCTGCTCGTCTCCCTCTCACTGGTCCACTCCAATATCAGCCTCCAGCTCCTTCCTTGCAGACACCTCCAAGGGCTCCATCAAAGACAACGACTGAGCGTGCATCTCTCCGTTTCTTTTTCTCTGCCTTTTCCTCTCTCCTGAGAATGGCTGATTACCGTTCGCTCCATGGGCTAAGTGGGGCAGATAGGAGGCTCAGCTGGAGAGAGAGAGAGAGAGAGACAGAAAGAGTGGAGGACAGGATCCTGTCTGCCCCCCGTAGGCATATCCACGTGCACTGGCAACAGTGACAATGCAGAGCCACCAAATCGCGCTCACACTCAACCACACGGCTTTTATCTGCAGCGCAAAGAAACTGGGCTCCATGTATTAACCACTAATGTGTGGAAGAGGGCGAGTATACAGCTGTAAAACAGAAATGTGCTGACACACACAAGTCCCTGGAAACAGGAAAAGCAGAGGGCAGATCTGATCTCTAGTCAGCTGTTGACAGGATGCAAGCGAGCAATGACAGGAAGAGGAATCCTTTAAAAGTGTGAGTGAATGCCTCACCTCCCCCTCACCTCTACGCCCTGCCAGAAGCAGAACGAGAAATTAGGTGTTAAGCTACCGATCTTATCCAAATGGACTTGAAATCAATGAGGAGGTGGCATCGTAAGCTTGGATTCAAGGACACATAGCAGCGACTGTGAGAGCAGGGAGGCGATTTAATGAACCTGTAGCCCACGCTGCTGCCTGATCAAGAGGTGGACAGATCTGATGTTTCCACCTGCAGCTGCTGTTATTCTATTTCCTTTAATTTCCTCATCAGCAGGAGGTGCTAAGCTGACTCCCTTCAAAGAATAATAAATGCAGCAGCTATACAGCGAGGTAGCGCCTGATGAACTACTGTATATGCAAGGTTAGTGGAGGGCGACAAGGACGACACGTGTGTTCAAGAGCACACAACTCAAGAGGGGAGTGTAAGTTTAGCAGATGAATATCAACAACGGCTCGTTTTAACATGTATCCCCTTTCGCACTCCTCTGCTCCTCTTAACTCCTCATCTGCTCTGTGTTGCTCCCCTCAGCGGAGGTGGAGTCCCAGAGAGACCAATCAGGGCTCCTGCTGGGATACAACTTACAGAACACACACCTACGGAAGACAAAAAGACAGAGAAAGATCGGTTTCTCTCATTAGACGGTGCTGATGTACTATGATGCTCTGGCTCCAAGCAGGGGGTAGTGGTGTGTGTCTCCACGTACATCCGTGTGCGTGTGAGCATGAGAGAGGCGGCGTGCACGTGTGTCTCATCTAACATTGCAGCATCAGAGACCCACAGGTCCCACGAGGGCTCCCAGTGCAGTAATTAATAGAGAAACCAGCAGCACCATGGACAGCAACAGGGGGCGTCTCATCATTGCACTTCCAGCTGCCACTGGCCGCTGTGCTGGGAGTGTGTTCAGGCTCACGCGTCCAGGCCTACAGCTGTTTGTTATGTAATGATCTAGTGATGGTGATCCAGTCTCTCATTTAAATAATCCACCTCTTCCTCTGCTGGCTCAGTCCTTAGCAGACTCACGGCTGAAAATTGGAAAATCACAAGCGACTTCTTCATTAATTAAACGCCTCTCAATCTGCAGGACACGCACACGCACGCGCACACGCACGCTCCTAATTACACAGGTTTAGACTGACGTCTCACGAATACTATGAAGGATTCAAAATAGGCCACTGTAACCAATGTAGGAAATCTAAACATCAAATACTAGAAAGATTATTTGACCGTGCCTTCCTTATATATTACACTATTTTAGAACAGACACCAGTACAGACAATAGACCGTCTACTCACTCGGATTTCCTTGCCAGGGTCAAGGATCGACAGAGGGTTGTGGGGGTCATCGGAACCAGGGAGCGGCAGCTGGCGCAACTTGAATCGTTTTCCGCGTCACTTTCAACCGGAGAAACTGTCGATGGTTCGGCGGGCACGAGCTGCATGTCCCCTGGGTCCATAGGTTGGAGAGGCAATGGCTGGACCCCCGGTGCCGCCTCGACCTGTGCTGGTGCAGTCGCATGGTCTGGCACAGATCCTGCGCGAGTCTTGGACTGGGGGTCCTGAGGGTGGTGATGGTGATGAATGCAGCCGGGGTCGAGTTGATGATGGTGGTGATGGTGGTGATGGTAAGGATGCTGCTGTTGTACCCTGACGTCCCGAAGGTGCCTATTTTCGCCGATGAGCTCGTCCACTCGCCGGTCCAGCTCCTCTATCCGTGCGCGCTGCGTTTGAATGAGACTCTGCTGATTCTGGACGATGGTGGTGAGCTCCCGCAGGTACAGAATCGCCTGCACTGGGTTTTCTAGCAGGCTGGAGCTCATCATATCATAGGGCGAGAGGAGAAAAGAGAAGGAGATGAAAAAGGGAGCTGGACTGACGGGTGGAGGACAGACGAGATGCGAAAATATCCGTCAGTGCGGGCGAGAGGCGTTCTGCTCTCCTCTCCGTGATTCTTCTCGTGGATGAGGTTGCACCGACCGAGCCAGCCTCAGCCTCTCTGCTCGTCCCCCTCACTCTCTCTCCCTCTCGCTCTCTTTCTCTCTCCAGCCCTTTCCCGCTCTCTGCCGCTGCGCTGAGTGGTGCTGAGGAGAGGAGCCAGATCCAGATGTGACAGGAGAGAGGAGGGGATGAGAGGCGCTGAAGGACGGATGCGTTATTACGCACAGGCACGAGCAAACACCAGAGCAGGCGCGCACCCTGTTGGCCGCAAATAAAAGGAAGAAGCATATGGTCAAAGTTTCCTGAACATACAACAACAACAACAATAATAATTATAATAATAATAATAATAATAATAATAATAATAATAATAATAATAATATATAGGGTAGGGTATATAGGGTAGATGTATTTCACTAAGGTATCTAATTATGTTCCAACCATAAAACACACATTTCCGAGGGAACTTAAATGCAACTGTATGATAAGGTGACCACGTGGTAGGGATGCGGAAGCACGGGACCGTTGTTTTGCTACACTAGTAGCTGTGTTGCTACAAATAGTCAACTTTTCTCTAGTTGTTTCTCTTGTCCGAGAGCGGCAACGAGTAATCAGCACACATGGTCAGGTAAGAGTGTGGTTAGAGCATAAGCTGGCAGGCGTTAGAGGATAACGTCACTTAAAAAGGTCTGAATCAAGGCTAGCTGGCGTGCTAGCACGGTCAGGTTTTCTTTTGGGTTTTGGGAGTCGATGCCCAGTTAACCAAAACGTTACGCAGACACCTTAGCAGGGTTTGATTGTAGACTCTTAAATTACACGTGTATGTAGCTGACAGCAGTGTTAGTAAAACTGAGAACACGGAGCAACGGGTGTGCAACACTGGTCATGTGAGTGGTCAGATGAGGTCTCGAAAGACGACGTGTGAAAGCTACAGTTTTACTTTAGTCATGGATGAGGAGTCGAAGAAGCCAATAGCACAGAGGGCTCCCGTGCTTCAGCTGCACGTTGTCACTAAAATAGCTGAAATGGTCAGTGCGACAACACGTTTTCTCAAAGCAGAACCTCAAAAGCCAAAATATAAGCTGAGTAAATGTGCCATTTTAAGAAACAAAGCTGATTTTGAAATTGATGGCTCTTCAACACGTTGGAACAGGGCCGACGTCATTTTAACATAACCCTGTAAATGTGTGAGTTCTCGTCCTACTTTTTTGTTGTTTTGTTTTTTTAGGATGACACAACAGCACTGCCTGGATGGGCAGGTCTACTCGGTGCCTCTCATCCAGCCAGACCTGAGGAGAGAAGAGGCAATCCATCAGATAGCAGACGCATTATTCTATTTGGAGACGATCTCTACAGATATTTTCAGGAGGTAAACCCAGTAGTGCACTGCTTTCTTTGCAAAAAGTACAATTTTAGATATTTCCACCATCAGAACAGTTGTAACGTATAATGTTTATATTTAATGTTCAAGTGGAAGAGATCTTAAACTATCTTTAATCTTTTTTGGGATTGAGTACCAAGTAGAATGTAGGGTTTCTGTACTGGATTTTAAGATACTGATGAATTTCCTCTAACTGTGTGTGTGTTCATAGTCTTGCATATGTGTGTGTATCATTTCCAGGGTGTCTGAGAGCGTAGAGAACAACCGCCGCCAGCTGCAGAGCGTCACTGACCGGATCAGACTAGCTCAGGCCCGTGTTGACAAGATCAAAGGCAGTAAGAAGGCCACCAAGGTAAGGCGACACCTTCCCTTTGGAAAAGGGCTTTACAGGTTTTATCAAACAGTACAGACAAAGTAAGCTGACAAGATGGTTATTATATATTAGCTTTCCTGTGCGTGTCCAGGTGTTCTCTAGTGCCAAATACCCTGCCCCAGATCGACTTCAAGACTACACTTCTATTTTCACTGGAGCTACAGACGCCTCCTCACAAAGCCAGCCCCGGCGCAGGATACAGAGCAAGCTTCGGCCCTTTGATGAGAAGGCGATGCAGGTGAGATGAATACCTTAGAAAGCTGATTAAAATAAGGTCTGAGATTTTGGATGCACCATGCATCTCCAAAGCGTTCCGTCACACAGCCGATTTTCTGTCCTAAATACACGCTGAAGAGAGGAGCTGGTCCTTTGCCTTGCACTTTGCTTTGCCCAACTTTGGTGCTGCTATGGCAACACCTTTTAGCTCAGTCAGAAGACACAGGACTCAGTTACTTCAAGGTTTTTACCTATAAGAATGAGCACTCACCCACCCACTCTTAAGACCAGTGTTGTGCTTCTCTCACATGTTGGAAAAGAGTCACTTGAGGTGAGCATCTGTTCTTTTGGATGACTCATTTTGGTTTGCATATAATATTTGACCTGGTATCATCTGTGGTAGTCTGCATAGCCCAACATGACCCATCTTTTTCTTTTACAAAGTTAGAAAAAACAGCACATATTCTGCTGCATGTGCTTTGTCTCGTGTCTGTTTTTTGGATTTATATATTGAAACATATTAGTCTTATAGGAAAAGAAACTGAAAATATCACTAACAATTTTGTCTGAAATGCATTATTCCCCAGATACAGTCCTCCACCGTATTAATTCTGTGTTGCAGTGATGTCAGTGTGTAGTGTAAATTTGGATTATTTAAGGTTTAACCTGCATATCCCACAGTGTCTCTCTGTCTTCCTTGCAGGATAAGTTAACGTATTTCCCTGTGTGTGTGAGCAATAAGAAGAAGTCTGAGAATGAGACCGAGGAGGGGCTGGGCAGTCTGCCACGCAACATCTCATCTGTCAGCTCACTGTTGCTCTTTAATACAACAGAGAACCTGTGAGTCCATGAAAACAAAACGGCAGCAACGCACACTGTAAATGCTGATTAGTGTGGGGTTTTTTTTCATATGGTTGTATTATTTTCAAGATATAAGAAGTATGTGTTCCTTGATCCTCTGGCGGGAGCAGTGACAAAAACGCACACAACGTTGGAGACAGAAAAAGAAGACAAACCGTTTGACGCCCCGTTGTCCATCACAAAGCGAGAGCAGCTGGAGCGACAGGTACAGTTAATGTGACTTTTGTTAATATCTAGGATCTAAAACACACACTGAACACACTCCTGTATTTTTTTTTTAATAGACAGCGGAGAGTTATTTCTATGTGCCGGACTTGGGCGAGGTGCCTGAGATAGATGTTCCGTCCTACCTGCCTGACCTGCCAGGCATAGCAGATGACTTGTCCTACAGTGCAGATCTTGGACCTGGTTTTGCACCTTCTGGACCCACACACAATATCCCTGAGCTGCCCTCTTTCTCTGAAGAGAGCAGTGTAGCAGGTACACAGCAACACATTTCATAAGGCAGCATACAATCCTCATTTACCTTGGCTTATTTTTGTCTGGCTCATCAGATCTAAATATAATAAATTCATACTGAGCAACTATATTTTTGGCTGTTAATGCATTTGTAAACTTAGACTTTTCTGCTCTTTTTCTTCAGGGTCTCAGCTCCAACCTAATGCTGCTCCCCCTCCTCCACCACCACCTCCTCCCCCCCCTCCAGAGCCTGCCCTTCCACCTGTGACTCCTGTGGGTGCTCCCCCAGCTCCACCTCCTCCACCACCTCCTCCTCTTGGCACAGAGGTCTTTCAACCACCTGTTTCAGGTTTGACATTTCAGATACAGGGGTCTTGTCCAAACTGCAAACTAAAGATTCACAAGAAGAAACAAAAATGGAAACTACATACTGTATGTGTGTATACATAAGAAACCATAATCAGCTATTTACTTAGGTTTAGCCAATGACATTAATGGGCACCGACCTAAAGTGCACTGCCATGCTGACTTATCTCGTTCGCCAGCAGGTCCTGTGCCTGGTGCTCCCAGCGAGGTGGTTCAGCCGTCGGACGGCCGTGCCAGTCTGCTGGAATCCATCCGTAATGCCGGTGGCATCGGCAAAGCCAAGTTACGCAACGTCAAAGAACGCAAAATGGAGAAGAAAAAACAAAAGGAGCAAGAGCAAGGTGTCGGACTGTTTGGCGATGCAGTTCCGTTTATGTTTTATTTACTGCTACACGATGCAGCTTAACCAATAATTCATGAAGTCAAGGCAGAGCACGACCAGCTCCTAGTTAATGTTCCCCCATGAGTTTATAGTGTCACAGTGCATGTTAGTATGTGTGCGTTGTGTACACATCTTATGTGGTTACCATCAAAGTCAGTTGCCTTATTCTATAGGGCAGGTTACAGTGTCATTATATATACTGATTTAATGTTACACAGCATCTCTTCAAACCTCATTGTGAGTGTATTAGTAATAAGTAAAACTAAACTATTTTCTTTCTTTAATTATTAATATTAAAATATAAAGTGCCTAATTGGTTAATGCCTTTCTTTGTTTTCCAGTGGTGGGAGCAGCATCCAGTGGGGGAGACTTCATGTCTGATCTCTTCAATAAACTTGCCATGCGAAGAAAAGGTGAGAAGGACGTCCTGTGGGATTAGGAATGTTAATGCCTGTAATTGGAACTGCCTGAACTAAGCCATGTGGCCTGTCCTGTCTGCAGGTATATCTGGGAAAGGGCCAGTGGGCGGGGAGTCAAGTGAAGCTCCTGCTGCTAGTGGTGGTGCTTTTGCCAGGATGTCAGACGTTATCCCACCACTTCCTGCCCCTCAATCAACAACAGATGACGACGACTGGGAAGCTTAATACGATAGACAGTTAAATTAAGGCACTAATAATGTGTCTTCAATCAGTTAGGATGTGTCCTTATACAAAATACTTTTGTAATTTTGCTCAAATCACTAATGAAAGAAAAGAAAAAGTAAAGTGCCAACTCTAACAGAATCTTATCTTGTAAAATGACCCAGAAAAGCTTCCCAGTCCTTACAAGTGACTTGTCTAAGTAGTTGAACCAAACAACACAGAGTATAATAATTTTGTATATTTTATTGATATACTCTTTGCAAAACATTTAACAGGTTGAACAGACATATGATAGAGATCATAGAAACAGTTCACTAGCATCTTTCTGTAAATAAACGTTATCTTTGCATTACATAACCCTTTACATTGAATGCTTTACATATTTAACACGACTTAAAGGGTAAATGAATCTAGACCAGTGACGTGCCTGATATCTTTAGCTTTGGATTCTAACATATAGTTTATTTTTCAGTATGTTCCAGTTTAATACACCTGAGTCGTCAGTGGTCTAACTTGGAACCGTGTTATTTACTTCATTAGATACTGTATGTTTGCCTGATCAAAAACTTCTGAAATGAAAAATTGAATAGTAAAAACTGACTCAGTGGTTGATCGTAAGCTACAGAATGAGAGGATGCTGTGATAAGGAACTGAATCTAAATGCCTCTAATTTGCGTTTCTGGAGATGCACTTTAGTTGTTGAGAGTTTTGTTGCCGTCTTAAACTTCTACAAATGTCTGAAGAAGGCTGCTGGAGTGAACCTACAGCTGTTTCTGCTTCTTCTCCAGGAAGAACTGAGAAAGAAAGGCAGAAAGTTTTAGTCACGTGACAGTGTTTTGACTGTGTTTTAGTTAAATTTGCTTCTCGTCACCTTCCGCAAAGCAGCAAAAGCAGGTCCAAAACTTGTGTGTGTACTGGTGCGATCTTTGATCCATGATGGAAGTTTAGAGAGAGTAGTAGGCCTGGAGTAACGTCTGTCGCAGAGCACAATGGAGGAATAATCGCCACGGTGACGGATGGCTCTTCCTTTGAGGAGAGAAAAGCAAACACTCGCGAATCATATTATGGAACAAATGTCTTTTTAGTAATCTTCACTCAATTGACATGAAAACTGCATCATTACCTATGGACTGATTAACAGCTTTCATGCAGAGGTTTTCTATAAGTGCTTGACCAGGGCTCTTCCGTCCAGTGTGTGGCTAAAAATAAAATACAGTGTGTGAGAACACCGTCTATTAGCATCCCGTGCCATATTAGTATGTACAATAAAGATTCCCACCAGGTGTTTGTCCAGATACGACATCTTTTCCTGCAGCTCTGGGGATTTGATGTTGGGATACGGCATTCCTACCATCACCACACACCTGTTACCACATACACAGTGAACATTTGCTAAAGCTAACTTTTTACACTGAAGCTGCTGGTTGCCCATGTGCCCATGCTTTACACACACACCTGCCCAGGTCATCGGAGAAGTTGATGCCCTCACTCATCTTTCCTCCAACTACTGAGAACAGCAATGCTCCTGTCAGTCCACCACCATCTGCTGCACATCTCTAAAATAAAATGCCATCACAAGTGGCTGTCAGCGGGAAACCAAATTATTTTAAAAACCTCCAGATGTGTCAAATAGAACCACTTTTACCTGGATGCAACGGGAGAACTCGCTCAGCACCTGCTCCACCTGACTGGCCTTCCTTGGCTCCTGGAAGATCTGAAGATATATGTTTGTGAAAGCTTAGAGACTGATGGTAAAGTTTTCCTTCCACTGTTTCCTAGACATTAGTCACGCATGGGCACTTAAAACATGAGAAAGGGCATGAGGACAATGGCTTATTTGATGGAGATCTTGCGTATTTAGAGCACCTTCTTCTTGTTAGCCAGGCGAGTCAGAGCACCACTACCCTCCCAGTGAGCAACGATCCGCCTTGAATAGTCATAGGAAGGGAAGAAACACACGACTCCGCCTGGGACCACGTTACAAATGTTGGAGAGAATGCGAGCAGTCTCGTCCATCTGTCAGCAAACAGGGACACATTTACAGCCATTCTTAAGCAACTACTACAACTACTACTCAAAAGCTATTACAAAAAGTAAGCTGTGCTTCTGTTACCATCCGTGGAGAGTCTCTGTTTTGGAAAGTAAAATCCAGCTCCTGACCAGATGGACCGCTGCACAGGACGAGAGGAAGAATGTTCTCGGGAGGAATTACGTGACCTTCAGACAAAAGTAGCAGGCAAAGTTATTTTACATTATTTTATGTTACTTTTACATTGTGAAATAAATCTGTTATACATGGGTTAAATAGTCATTTAATTTTACACTGATCCTTTGAGTTTCAGAACATAATAACATAACATTAGATCAACTGTTAATACAGTTACAGTCGTCTGTAAAGACTTAACAATTCAGCTTTAAATTACAATTTGTTTGTAATGTTTTTATTAATACCTTTTCTCTGTAAATGCCGACTTAATTTGTCACTTGAACCAGGTGTCAGTCTGTGTATTTTTATTACTTATTAGTGACTGTGATCACTTCCCTGAAGAACAATTAGTCTTCATCCTAAATATAGGCTGATTGATGAGTGTGTGTGGGGCGAAAACAATCATTTATTGATCTGTCATTTGAAACATTTTCACAGTTAGAGAGACACTAATCAACACATCACTAGGAAGACAGGCCATCATAAAAACACACAAACCCAGGCGGTGTAACATGGGCCACTCACCACAGGAAAACTCGGTGATGCGCTCTTCTCTGACTCCAGCAGAAAACAGTAGCTCTTGTTTGAAGTCAGAAACCTGCACATGATCTCTTTTAGAATTGTAAAACCTACACAGCCAAAACCTGATTTTTATTTTAGATTGGATCTACAATTGCTTACAGGCTCCATGGTTCCTCCTGCAATTATGACTGCTCTGCACTCTTTCAGCACCTGAGCAAAGTGGACCGCTGGATTCAACAGAAGGAACTTCACGCTGCTGTCTGACAATGTACCTGGACAAACATTAGAGGTCTGTAGCAGTTTCATTTCATTTCATCACAGACCTTCATGGTGAGCTGCATGTGTAAACAGTACCTTGTCTGTGCACCACCACTCTGCCATCAGTGTTGCTGTTAGTGAGAGCCATTAAGAAGCTTTCCACCTGCATCATGGGAGATGCAGACAGAACTTTGTCTGCCTCTACTGACCCCTGCTGGTCTGAAGAATAAACTGCACACAGACAAGAAGACCGCAGATCTTGCTTACACATTAGACATTTCAACTATAGAAATAGGACATTGTTCACTTTTGTTAGTAGCACAGCTATTCTCCGTTGTGTGTGCATGTGTAAATATGTCTATAACAAGATGTACTTTATCAGCACATCTTACAACAGCTCTGGGCTGTTTGATGGTTTCTTTTAACCTAAAGCTGCATGTCTGAAGTTATGTGATCTGTCCCCGACATTAGGCATTCAAATATGTGGGTGGCACAAGTGCATGACATCAGACCTGGTGCAGCACTCTGGCTGCTCTGCAGCGCTTGAAGGTAGCGGTTCAAGCCTTCGGTGCGTCGGTTCTCTTTGTTTGAGCTGCTCTGTGTGTGCAGACTCACACTTGAACCTGCATACTTCTCCACAAAGCCGGCGAGCTGCAGAGAGATGTGCAGTACATTTATGCAAATTGCCCCAGATACGGTGTATGTATATATATATATATATATATATATATATATATATATATATATATATATATATATATATATATATGTGTGTGTGTGTGTGTGTGTGTGTGTGTGTGTGTGTGTGTGTGTGTGTGTGTGTGTGTGAATATATACCTATTTATATATTGAACACTCACTTTTCTGCTGATCATGCTCTTCTCAAAGTATTTCTGTAACTAAAGTGAGACATTTAAACAACCAGTTTTGTGTTTAGACGATATGATTGTGATTTGGTGTTGTTTAAACTCTCACTACCTTAAACAAGTTGATATTGTCGATCTGAGCCTTGAAGAGGAAGTTGTTAATGGTGAGCATCTCTGTTTCTAGAAGACAAAGAACTGGCAGTTACTACTGCAACCTTTAATAGTGTGTGTGTGTGTGTGTTGACATTTGAAATTTACTGACCTGTTTGTGTAGTCTGGCTCTGTGGATTCTGACCCACTTTACCTGCAGAAATTCCATCAACAGTAGTTATTCACAACTGCTGACTCCCACAATTTCCTCTCCTATTCATGTTCCATACCCCAAATAAATAAAAACCGGCATCTAAAAGTAGACCAGCAACACTGACCTCCCAGCACCCGGACAAGCCCTTCAGTCACAAACAGAATCTGTTTGATGTACATCAGGTTCTTTGCCTTGAGCCTGCTCCTATGGTGCAAACAGAAAATCAGTCAAAAGATTACGGCTATATTTCAATCGTGAAGAGTGTGAGTGTGTGCACTCACTTATAGCGGTCAGAATACTGGGTGAGCTGGCAGTGGGCGCGGCAAAGCTGCAGGAGATCGGATAAATGTAGCCTTTTATAAAGAATCAGATTCATTAAATTTAAAACTTTACATCATTAAATGTTTAATTCCGATTACCTGTGCTCCAGTCAGCTCTGCACTATGTATACAGGAGAGTGTGTCACTAAGATTGTGAGCTTCATCTATAATCACCACCTGAAAAATTAGACATGAGATGAGTTCAAGCTTATAGTGTTGCAGCTGATGAACGTACGGCAGAACTAACAGGTATAGAAACTGCCTCAAAAACCTCGAAACCTAAACGAAATATATCTTTTATGTTACTTTGGCATTTCACCCAATGAAAAAACAAATAATTTTTTTCCAAATGTCTCATTTTCATAACATCTAATTTTACCTGTCCCTTCAACTGGACCCCTGCTGCCTTTCTTGTAGCTTCATGAAGCACCATCTGATAGGGCAACACAACCAACTATACATACAGAGAAACAGAGGTTAACTCTGCAACCTATTGTAAGCGTGCTAAGAAAGTATAAATGTATCTGTGAAGAGAAAACACGAAACGAAACAAGAAACAGTGATGGAGAGAAAAATCTTATCCAGAGCTACTGGATACGTGCTACCTGTGCAGGGGGAATAGCAAGGCGTGTGGCGTAATAGGGGCATGAATGTGTTTCTCTGCCCACTTTCAGCAGCTGCTCTATGTCATGGACTGTCCCCAGAACTTCGTCTCTCATCTGCTGCAGTGCTGAAGTTTTATTATAGGGACACACAGTCTTTGTTGGGCCTCGCTTACGCTTCACACCATCCTCATGTTGTTGTTTCTCTACAAATTGGAGGAACAGGCAAAGCGGCAGGATTAGAATTGCATTTTTAATAAACACAGGACATTCGCCCTTCTCTTAGATCAGTATGTCTAGCACATATATGTTTATAGGCTCTCACCATGTTTGTTTCTCTGCATCTCCATGCAGCGGTCATTAATGCGCTGGATGCTGCCCAATCCACGCACCTCGTCATTGACACACAGATTCTACAACATACAGAAAACTTAAATTTTGGGAAACTACTGTCTGGCATCATGGCTGGCAGTTATGAGTGCATTTAGGTAGGCGGGGCACGCGGGTTCATCTAATACACATTACAAGTTTCACAAGCACACACGCAATTACCAATTTGAGATTCATGGAGAACAAGACTTCAGCACCCAAACTGGAAAGACCAGGAATCAAACCAGTTGATCCACAACTGATTCAGTGTACAGCAAGTAAAGGTTCATGTTCATTGCTTACTATGGTTGTTTGTGTAGGATGACAGTGTCCTGGTGTTAAACACCCAATACTTTAACAAGAAATAATGCCTTGATCTGTAAAACAGTGGGCTGAAAGAAAACGACTGGCTTCTTCTTCATTAAGCTATAAAGCGTTTCTTCATTGGTACTATTCATAGATGTTATAGCTCCCTTGTTTTACAAGAAGCAGAGTCGCTGCCTTATTTTATTTTAAGGTCAGTCTGCAATGCCCGACTGACCTAAATAGATCACGAGGCTCGACACTAATTTCATCTAAAAACTGGCCAACGTGCTTCGGCATTAACAGGTTTTTTTAGAGCGCGAGCGGACTGCTATGAATGACTCCACAGTGAAAACAGTATGTGGGCGTGGCCACGCGTGGTTCGTCTGTGGGCGGGGCTTCTGATGCTCAAAACAACGCTCTTCTCCAGGAAGACATTAGCTGCTCTGCCTGGTCCTAGATTATTCTCGCAGCTTCTAGACACGTTCTATGTTGTAACTCATCCAAGAAAGTAATGTTTTAGTTTCCCTTATCTCACCCTGTCCAAAGATTCAAGAAGTGCTGTAGTAGTAACGCCGTCCACATATTTTTCATTCACAGAAATGCTTTAATTTGCTTGTTTTTCTAGTGCAGTTCCTATTAGCTAACTGTGTCCAAAAGTTCAAATAGTCTGTTGATTAATACGTAAGAAAATGCAAACCTGAGCATTCTGTTGACACACTGTTTATATCGGGTAATAAGAAAAATTCAAATTACTAGAACAATCTTTCTGGAATTGTGCAAGTATTGTAACTGATGTGTTTGTAGTTTGTGTGTATGTACACCTACCTGCCTTGAGCCTAATGTAACCAGGCTGATGTCCTTGCTGAAGGGGCTTTTTTGAACCTCATGGACAAACTGGGCTAACTGGGAGTGAGTGCGACTGCAGTAGTAAATCTGCGAACATGCAAAATTAAACCATTTTCTTTCAAAGAATTGTTACTTGTTATCATCATCATCATTGTTGTGGTTATGTCAGGAGGACACCCATTCTTACAGCGACAATGTTACCTTGGTAACGTGTTCTTCAACCAGTTCATCATCGTCATCATCTTCAGCACCACAAAATCTGAGCCAGTGAGCAAACACAGTCTGTTGTCACGGTCGATTCACTTCCGCTTCTTATAAGGATGATAAACCTGATACCCAGCCATGTCTGCCCTCACCTGCTTTTGCTCTTGGACTCATCATCACTCTCATATTCTGCAATGATAAGGTCCTCGTCCTCTTTATCTTCTGAAGCTTCTCTTTGTTCTTCCTTACTGAGCAGAAGCAACTTCGATGCCTCGTCATCTTCACAGCTCTACAGACACAATATTTTTGTTGTAAAGATCCACATTACAATTATTATCCAGTTTCATTTTCGAATGCCTCATACTGTTGTGGAACATGACCTACCTTCCTTTTCATTGAATACTTTAGCTGAACATTATTTCTGATCATTTCTAACCGCTCCTCCCGCTTCTTTCTTTTCAATTCTTCCTCCTGATACACACACAAAGTTAAAAAGGCTAGTATTCCCAGAGATCCACAGCTAGGTGACATCTAAAATGTGATATTGTCACCTTCAGCTTTGACACTAAATCACGTTCTGCCTTCTTCTGAACAAAATCAGTGATCCAGTCAGGTTCTGCTGAGAAGCTGGTAGAGGCGGTCTGAGCAGTGGAAAGTGCTGCTTCTCCCCCCTTCAGCAGAGCATCTGCCTCCTGTCTTCTCCTGTCCTCGTAGTCTGTCAGCCAGCTCAGCGCACCACATATCAGACTCAGTGACTTGCCCTGGACAAAAGGAACAGACAGGAGTAGTAAAATCGTTGTGGAGATAAAGCTGCATCTTTTGAGCCACCTGCATATACACACCGTTCCTGTAGGACTTTCAAAGATGCCAACTTTGCACTGCTCAAGTGCACAGTACAGTGCTTGCATGAACTGCTCCTGGATGTTGTAGGGCTGGTAGGGAAATGGAAAATGGGCCCTGCCACTCTCCATGCTTGGGAATTCCTTCGTGGACATACGGTTTGGGAATAATCGTCACGTAATCTTAACACGCCGTGCTTGTACTCGCCATAACACCCGATAGTGGTGTTTTGTCTAAAACTGAATGGGACATGCGGGTGCGACGTCAATCCAGAGGAAATTCAAATTCAGTTTGAGTCCGTCTATCACCACGAAGTGACTCGTTTAGAGAAATCCAGCTCGTAGACGCGTTTAGCTGAGAAGCTAGCATTTCATGCTGTCAGCCATTAACAGTCGTAACAGGAAAACTACAAGGCTATAAGCTACGTGGAAATCGGACTTAAGGCACAAGCAAACCGATTACACACACTGGCAACTGAAGTATTATACACTTACCCGCAACTGTTATAAAATTGAGATTTACTTTACTTTGTTATTTTCACTCTTTTACGATTTAACAACCGCGCCAAGAGACAGTAGTGGTCACAGAATCTGACCAATAGGGAGCGAGCTAAAACAAGGAACGCATGTCTTACCATACCTTGATAGATGGGTGGACGGAACTATTATTATACCTGTGCCCTATTTGTATATTTCAACAAAGTGCTGTTTGGTTATTACGTATTTTTCCACATGATACTATTAACTGTATGTGTAATGACAAATTACATTGGAAACGTTGCGTTTCTTGTGCTCTTTTTATGTTTACCTCCACACCGGGAGAGGCGCGTTGCCATTTGTAACGCCCCCAACGCGGGTCCACCCCCCTGGATCCTCCCAGAATGTCTGGAAAGTTCTCTGCCCTGCTTTAAGCGCTTGTCGGCTGCCAGACAGCGAGACAACGTGGACTTGAAGTAACTTAGCCGAAACCCTGTGTTTGTGGTGCGCACCCGTATCAAAGTGGCATCGCAGTGAGCTGGAAGGTGTAACGCGTCATTTATGTCGCATCACACTCTCAAGTAGTTCGTAGTAGTCGCGCGGCGCTGCACCTATAGTCCGCACATCGTTAACGTTAGCCAGCTAGCGTTGGCGTTGGGGAGGTTGTCGGTAGCTGTTCATAAGTGATTTAGCCGCCTTTAGCTTTACTTAGTGAGGTGGTGCAGGCAAGTGTAGGAAGAGAAGGACATCTGCTTGTGAAGAATGACTGCAGAGGAGCTGACAAGTGAAGGGCAACACACCATCCCAATGGAGGGAGAGGATATCACACAAAAGAAAGATGGGGGTGTTTTAAAGGTAAATGACTACTTTATGTTTGCTAATCCAGGTCTCTGACTTATTACCTGACTGCATGTTGATTACTCATTTTGCTAGGCTAACGTTAGCTGATGACTAACTACGCTAGTGTTATCACGCTCACCGCCAATAAAAGCCGCTAATGGTAGGTTAGCTCCATTACTATCAGGGTGTGGGGCATTGGTTGCATGGCTAGCCAAGTTATTGTCCGGGTGTCACAGACATGGATAATTAATAAGCCGTGTCCACCGTCCATGTTTGTAACATGTATCCCTGGTGAAAGATAAACAAAATCATGTCGATTGGCATTTAACAAATCGTCACACGCCCAAGGGGATTTGTTACTATAATCAATCACAATCATTTATTTGTAGCACATTCACTCCCCAAAATATGAAAGTAGCTGTTCCCTAACTCTAACTACGGTAATGTTAATAATGGAATATTATAAATGTATAATAAATATTGGTCTGTGTGTGTGTTTTTTTTCTCCTTCCAGCTGGTTAAAAGGGAAGGTACTGGCACAGAGCTGCCCATGACTGGTGACAAAGTCTTTGTACATTATGTGGGCACGCTTCTGGATGGCACTCATTTTGACTCGAGCAGAGACAGAGGAGAGAAGTTTTCCTTTGAGTTAGGCAAAGGTTGGTTTCATATCCAGCAACGTTGCTTGACATAGTTGCACAGACGGTTTTGGTAACCACTCCTCTCTGTGTTTAGGTCAAGTAATTAAAGCTTGGGATATCGGAGTCGCTACTATGAAAATGGGGGAGCTGTGCCAGCTCATCTGCAAGCCAGAGTATGCATATGGATCTGCAGGCAGTCCTCCCAAAATACCCCCCAACGCCACGCTTGTTTTTGAGGTAAACTAGTTGGCTTATCTATGATGTCCTTTGCTCACTATGTATTTAAAATCACAATTTTTGTTTAGTTGAAGTCCTGTATCAGATATCAACATATTAATTCACGTGTAATTCACACATGCAGGTGGAACTGTTTGAATTTCGAGGTGAGGACATAACTGAGGATGAAGATGGAGGAATCATCCGTCGCATTGTCACTAAAGGCCAAGGATATTCTAAGCCTAATGAAGGGTCTGCTGTTGAAGGTAGCACATCAAGTTAAAAACATTTGTTGCTAACATGCTCTGTTATCTTGTTGTATGTTATTGTAATGTAGTAACAAGAAGTGCACTTGACTTAATGTTTGATTCATGTCCATATTTGGAAGGCAGAGTTGGTGTGTATTCTTGCAAGTAGTTGCTTTCTGTACTTTATATGCAGCTGTACTTTAAGTAACTTGTATATTACTATTACCTGACCTGCAATGTGTTGCACTGGCCTCAGTTATACGATCTGCAGTGTGTAATATTATGCATCATAAACATAGAACGTTTATTACTGCAGGTGATAACATTTTAGAGTTAGTAGGTCATTATTTAAAGGAGCATGAGCTACTGCAGTGATTATTTTAAACTGAACTGGCATTAGCATCTTTGACAGGTTGAATTTGTTGCAACTTTAATTACTTAGAGCAACTTGCAAATTCTGTTATGCATCATTCAACTGCAGTTCTAGTGGGAAGTTTGCAACCTCAATACAGTGGCCCAGATCTAAAATGTGATGGTATGAAACGAGTGAAACACTCATCAGCTTCATCAAGTGTCTTCCAAAGTAGAAGCAGTTACCTGCTCAACTAATCTAGACATTTACTTATTTTTCTTCCTCTACTTACTCAAAGGTTATCCCTGGCTCAAAGTCTATGTTTGTATTGATAATGGCAAGCAGCACTAGTTTAGCACAGCAAATAATTACTGTGGGCCCTTCTTATTTAGCACTTATCGCTGAAAAGCTGAAAGTCCACTGCATGTTAACAATGAGTTTAATTAGTAAAATGAGCTAACTGCAGCATATTAACGTTATCCTTTTAGTAACTGTGGAGGGCAGCTACGAGGGTCGCGTGTTTGATGAGAGAGAACTGAAGTTTGAGATTGGTGATGGAGAGAGTCTTGGTTTGCCTGCTGGACTGGAGAAAGCCATCATGGCTATGGAGCAGGGCGAGGAGGCACTCTTCACTATCAAGCCTAAGTATGATCACTTTTGTTGTGTGACTGTTAATGCACAGCTCAGCATAATATGTAATCCTCTTAATATAATTAGGGTATATGAGCTAATATAAGATATATATATATATATATATATATATATATAGGTCATACCAAATAAAAGCATCACATATTATTTGAAATTAAAAGCTGTGTTTATATTTAAGTTACAGCTCTGATAACTAGGATAAACCTTATGCTTAAGATACAACATACAGCACTGCAACACCATCAGATTAAACTGAGTAAAAAACATGTATCTAATAAGTATCCTTGTATTGTAGGTATGGCTTTGGGGGTGCTGGAAATTCAAAGTATAACATTCCTGGTGGAGCAACACTGCAATACAAGATCAAGCTCACTGCTTTTGAAAAGGTAAAGAGATCTCAGCAGTGTGTTTAATAAACAGATCTCAGTTTTAGTCAGCCAATTGTACACCGTGACACTCACACCATCTAAAAAGTGTTAATATTTTCTTAAGGCAAAAGAATCATGGGAGATGACCACAAGTGAGAAGCTGGAACAAAGCGTCATTGTTAAAGAGAAAGGAACACAGTATTTTAAGGTATGTTCTAGGCAGGAATGGAAAACCTAAAGTAAATTTTAACGCTTGGGTAACACTTTCCTGTGTCATCTAATTCAATTATTTTATACTACAGGAGGGAAAATACAAACAGGCAGCAGTTCAGTACAAAAGGATCGTGTCGTGGCTGGAACATGAATCTGGTTTGTCAGAAGAGGATGAGAAGAAAGCCAAAGTGTTGCAGCTAGCTGCACATCTGAACCTGGCCATGTGCTTCCTTAAGCTGCAGGAGCCAAACCAGGCGCTTGACAATTGTGACAAGGTATTTGTGTTGTTTGCTATGGAACTGCACATTATGCTCCACATGTCAGTTGTGAAAATCGTTTGCTACTAAGAGAATGTAACTATACTTGATTATTGCAGGCTCTGGAGATTGATGGCTCTAATGAGAAGGCTCTGTTCCGAAGGGGAGAGTCACTTTTTGCAATGAAGGAGTTTGATCGTGCAAGAGATGACTTCCAGCGAGTTCTTCAGCTGTATCCTGCTAATAAGGCAGCCAAAAGCCAGGTACTGAGCAACATGGCTTAAAGTGATTCAAGCAACCTTTAACTTTGCATAAACAGGCAAAACATTACACCGTGACAGTCACTTTACTAAATTGCTGGTGAAACTGGTGAGGACATGGAGGAGAGAGAGAGAGCGTGTGTCCAGCTGCTCCTTTAGCGTGACCAGTAGCATTTAGTCTTAGTATGACGGCCGTGGCTAGCACTACCCAGGATCACTTCATGAGCTTGCGTGTCTCAAATGTCGCTGCTCTAATAAATGGAGTGTGAATGCCAGTATGCAAACTTTTAAGCTACTTGCAATAATCATCGCTGGTCAGCACTGTGGTGTAGTGGTTAGCATTGTTACCTCACAGTAAGCAGGACCTGGGATCAAGTCCTGGATTCAGACCCGGTGACTCTAACTTGCCCGTGATAGCGAATGAGATATAGATATACTAATGAGATTGGTCATAAATTGATGTATTACCATGTACCTTTGTCTTGCTGCACTGTCTGACTGTATGATTGTTTCTTTCCAGGTGGTTCTCTGTCAGAAAAGCATCAAAGAGCAGCATGAGAAAGACAAACGCATCTACGCCAATATGTTCCAGAAATTTGCAGAGAGGGATTCAAAGGTAAAGACGCAGGTTTTCTGCACCAGCAAGGAGAGTTTGGCAGGTCTTTACATTGTCAAAGAGACTGAGTGGGGGTAGAAGCAAAGAATATGATCAGTATTTTTGTTTTTTTGCCCTTATCCTGAACAGAAAGAAGCTATGAAGACAAAGGACGACAGCAAAGAGAACAGCGACGAAGAGATGGACGTTAAGAATGGAGTAAAGGAAGATGCAAGCGAGGCAAAAGCATAGATTAAGCTGTGACTGAGTTACGGTTCATCTGTAATTGACAGATTTCTTTTTTGTAATTTCAGACATTTGTGTTTATAGTGTGGCTGTGTTTGTGAGAGTGTGTGAGGATATGTGCTTTATTGAGCGCACCAACTTTAGGTGCATCTTTGCAGGCTTGTTTGTGTTCAGGTTTTTGCTGTGGCAGCTAGCTGAGCAGGTTTCCTCACTTAATGGCACCAAGAGATGTGGATTTAATAGGTTTGTGCCACGTCCCCTTCAACCCCCAGCTTTGAAATGTGCATTTGTTTTAAGGAAAGTGTTCTGTGTGGAGTTACAAATCCTTCACCCATCAAGGGCTATACCATTCCCCTTCTCACTACATTCTGTCCTCTACCCTTCCTCACACTTATGCTATCCATCCAACCCTCCATTCATGGGCCTACTGATCAATTCTTGGAGCTGCGATGGATGTGTGCATAGATATTTGTCTGAATATTAATAGTGCCTGTGTCCCAAAGTACGTATGTAGCCGTACTGTGGATATGTGGAGTAATAGGAGGTTAGCCTGGAATAGCTGTCAAACTTTGGAGCTTCTCAGCCAGTCTGTAGATGGAGTGCCCAGGGTACAGGACTGTTCACATTTCTTTGGAAATATTGACTTTGTACTTATTTTCTTTTTTCTCAGAGTGTTGTGCTCATGTATTCTGTATAGCCATCTAAATGATGACTACAAGCAATGGCTTAACTGGAACGTGTGTATTGTAAAGCAGCTATAGTAGAAAGGACATGTACTAGCTTTTCCTGGACAAACTCTACTAATAAACAGTTAAGTCATGATATTTACTGTAAAGTCGTACATGTACAGATGTTTGTTTATTCCTTTTAAGCTGTTTAGGTCTGTACTAAAGAGGAATATGTGAGCCCTGTTCCTTCAAGCATCTGTATAGAGAAGTCGAAATTGAAGAGGAAGATAAATTAAATCAAACAGGGTAGTGAATTTTGTATTGAGTTCATCTTTGTCTGCTCAACAAATTGCTGTTCGGTCTACCCTGACAGAAGGATGTAATAAACAGTATAGTCACTTGATGGTATCAGATATTCTTGACTCCTGTCTTCACTGTCTACCTTCACTTGAATGATGTTACAAAGACCTCCACAAACCTGGTTGTCACAAACTGCTTCAGGAGGCTGCAGACAGTTGTCTCAGATTAACTTTTACTTCATTAAATCATTCATTCATTCAATTCTTAGTAAAGCAGAGTAAGGGTTCCCCCATATTTAAATATTGTCTCATATAATCTCTGGAAAAACATTTTAGACATCTTGCATACTAAAAACACTAACTGTTTCTGTTAGTATTACTTGTGAATATTTTAGGTGTTGCACTGAAGTGTTTAAAGTTTATTAATTGTGTAATAACTCTTTGTTGTGTTACTATTAGAGTAATACACAAATCTTTTCATTTTTTACCTACTGTAAGTAGTTTTTCTGAGGTTTAATGTTAAACAATGATTCCAGCAAGACAACTGATAAGAACAATGTCTAACATTTAAATTATGTGTGCTATGGCTCGTTCACAGTCCGCAAAAGAGAATTAACTTGTTGCAAGTGTTGCAACTGCAGCAGTCACCTGTTGAAAGGATGAAGGTGAAGAATGGGTGTCACCGATAGTCACCCCTCCCTTAAATCTCAGAGCGAGTGGTGTGAAGCTAGCGTCAAATAGAAAAGTACTTCCTGTTTCATATTTGAAAATAAACCAACAACAGAGATTTGTTGACATGTATGACAAATTATCAGAATACAATACTACATCTGGCTTTTAAATTGTATAAGGAAAGACTTTTAATACCGTGTCTCTCCTGGTACACGCTTAAATAATACGCGTCCCCCTTCTCTGACATAGAAATAGTTTTATTTTAAAAGTGACCCGTGCTCTGTTCCGCTCAGGTCTCTGCCATTATTTGTGTGTATTTCATGAAGTTGTGTGAGCAGAAGCTGGAGCGGAGCTTTCGCCGCTTCACTGCCGGCGCTGCTAGACGGAGCAGAGGTTGGGGCCGCGGCGCGACGCGCTCCGCGAGAAGAGAAACTGGAAACCTCTCATAAGATTTAGATGAGCCGGGGTGCTCAGTGTGGATTACCGGGGCATGGTGGCGGTTTTCGCTGGATGAAAGGAGCCACCAGGGGCCGTGCGCACTGGGGATATCCAACGCACCAATAGAGCGCAGCGCACCCACCGGGAGCGGACGGGACCGCGGCAGGGTCGGTCCCCTCCTGATGACAAAGCGGGAGACCTGACCCATGAGCAACTCGCCCCAGAGCCAAGATGATCTCGTTTTTCCCAGTGAAGAAACTGCGGCGCAACGGCAAAAATCTTCTGTTCGGAGCGATTCTGCTGGTCGGAGCTGTGGCCGTCTACCATGAGATGTTCGCTGAAAGACCCTGGTCCGGTGAGAGCAGTAAGTTTGTGGTCGCCAGCTCGGACGCACTTACACCAGATGTTACTTCGTCCTGCGAACCTCTGCTGAAAGTAACGCGAAGTCATAACACCCCGTGCGTCCAATAGCTTCAAGGGAGCCCGTAAGAAAACTAGGAATAAACTTGCAGTGCGCACCAAGCTGAAACGAGACGTAAAAGCCTTTCGCATAAACAGATACACATTTGTGCAGCATACGATTAAACAACGCAGAGAGAGAGAGAAGACAAAAACAGAAACGATTTAACTGATAACTTTCCTTGTTATACTCGTTTGGGTTTTTAAATTCACCTTATTCACGCTTAAAGACGTACATTAGGAATGATGCCTCCTTATCTGTCTCCTTTATAGAGAAGCACAAACCTAATATACATCCTACATTTAAATGCAAATGATTGCTACGCATCAAAGAGCAACTTTACAAATAACCGCAGAGATTGTAATCAGCAATGATTTTAATTCTCTGAGATGAAGTTTCTCAGCAACGAAGAAGAAAATAATTTTATCTGATTAAATTGCAATTAAATGCGCTTTTCCAATGTATTGTACTGCATTGAATCCATTTTAAAGTTCAGGTTTCCTTTCATTGATTAGTGTAAATGCTTTAAAAATATACACCAAGTTTCATAAATGATGCTGGATTAGTTTGCACATGAAACTTGAGCCCACAACAGGTGAAACAACATGTAGATCTGTGTGCATGTGGTGAGAGAGAGACAGACAAACAGACCGACGGGGGGATGGGTAGGTCAGGAGGTCATATTGTGAGTTTACACTCAGAAGGAAGTCTGGTCTCACACCGACTAACCAAACTTCCTGCCTTTTACCTTATTTAGACTTGGAGCTTAGCGTCTGTCTCACTGCACTCCAGTATTACGTCAAGGTGTCACCACGCTGGCGTAGAAGGAGATGAAAACACTGACACCGGTCACGTCTGCGTGTGCACATCGCAGTAAAAGAGCAGCACACGACACAGAGGAAAACCTGGCGTGTAAACACATGCCTGAGACCCACATAACACAACTTGCCTATAGCCACATTCCAGGACTGTAGCCCCCGCATCACTGTGGGACTTCCCTGAAGGGAAGGAGTCCTCAGTGGCTTTCAACAGAGCTGGATGAGCAGTGTGAAAAGCTAAATGTGGAATGTAAAGACAGTGCGGTTAGTGGGGAACTGGATGCGTTAGAGCACGTAGTCAGTATTGTCTGGGGTTTTTTCTGTGGTGACAAAGTGTTTTAGTGTCAAAGTTTCCATTTCGCTTGTATTTTACTATGCTACAGTTTATGAAGAAGCATGTGCTTGTGCTTTTACGAGTAATGTGACAAGCGCAATAAGTTGTTGGACCAGTTTTGAACTGGTTAGGGTGAGTTTCCGTTGTAGTTTCCAGCTGTGAAGCACCAGGTAATGAAGTGCGAGTAGATCTGACAGGTGATTTGGGATTAATTTTAGCAACTTGGATACTACAACCAGATGCAGAGAGGTTCTGCTTCTGCCACAGCAAACAGTGATGCACAATGTGCTTTGTTAGCATCCTTACAGCTTAAAGAGCTGTATTTAACATTCAAACGCAGCCTTTATGGTCAGTTTTGTTAAACATGTGACTTTGTAAGGCTTTTAAAATTTAAATCAATATTTTACAGACGAATATAGTTCACATATTTGTCATAATTACAATTTGTTATGCAGAGTTTTCAAAGGTCTCTTAACCCAAACCATTGTTTTTTGTGTGTAATGACAAGTCTTAATTAAATGCTGTAAAAAAGTAATTAATCCATTAATTTAATTACGTTTAAATCCAGTATTTAAAATATGGTGATGTTCAGACTTTATTGAAGCAATTTTGGTCAAATATTACTTTTTGCCAACAGCCCAACTAAACACTAAGTTCTTTGTTCTACCTAGTGGCCAAGTGAAAAGTGCCACATATCTTTATAAGTAGATTGGAAATAAAGGACACACGGTTCATTATGTCATTAAACTGCACTAGCGTCTAACTTTTAAACCTCCATCACCTATTAACTACAAAGAAACAGCTCGAGCCTTGCAACACAGGTTGCTATAGGAGCAGTCAAAGGCTTGGCTCTGTAGCTACGGCTCTTTGAGGGATGGCATGTTTTTCCCTCATGAAGGTCACATGGGCACTTAAGAACACAGATAACATATGAAGTGCGGTGGTTAATAAATATCCCAATGGACAAATGAGTGTCTCTGTGAGTGGTTCTTAAGTGGTGAGGCTGTTTTTTCAAAATGTTTCCAGATAAAATTTTAACATTTACAGGCTTCTAATTTTATTTGTTTATTTATTGTCTGCAGTACAGGTTAATAAATTTGGAAAATATCAGACTCTGTATAAAATAAAATAACAACAGAAGAAGGGTAAGACTTCACGAGGCAGATGGAGATAAAAATACTACTCTCTTGCTTTTCCTGACCACTGCTCTAAAATTACTTGCTAAAATTGGCCCTCGAGTCTCAAGGGTGTGTGTCTCCACCATGGTGGTAATGACAGACTCGCAGAGCACAAGCACTGTGACTCCAACTCACTCCCCGACACCACAAACCCATGAAGCAGCAGCAATGTCATTTAAAAGATGAAGGGAGGGTCGAACGGATTCAATTTCACCAGTTGCTTGGCCAGAGATTTTAGTGTCATAGCAGCTCATTCAAGGCTGTGGCTGAGATGACTTTCATTCACTGGCCAGCAGTGAGCTGCAACAAGGTCTGAGACTATGTTGGGACAATGGGCTTTATGGGAAATAAATAAACAAGCGTTTTGCTGCACACCGTAAATCTAGCAATGCCTGTAGTCAGTGACCTACTGTCATGCAGTAAGCAGTGGATTTGGTGCTTGTCTGAACGGTTCAAACTGTTCGTCAGCTTTCTGTTCTTCTGTGCTTGTAGCGCGACAGTCTGTGCTACGATGTCAGCATCGCTCTTCAATTCAATTCAAATTCAGTCATTTTCTTAACCTTTAACTTAAGAAGTGGATTATTCCAAGTGCTGTTTTATTGTCTATTATTATATATGTGTTTTACGTTACATTATAATACGTTTGCTATGAATCTTAAGGTGTTTTATTTCCATTAAACAGGTATCGACATGTTCGTGTCTCAGCGAAATTGCTTTTAATTAGTAGGGGAGGAGACACGACAGTATTGTCTGGATGTGAAAAGTCAATATTCAACCCATGATTGTTTTCATTCTCCCCCCAGGTATGGATACCGATGTTAAGAACAGCTTGAGGAGAAATTTGTTTGACCAAAAGGTGGGGTTAAAAACATTTATTTGATGAAAGAGGGTCTGTTTGTTCAAGGAGGGTGAAAGAAACTAAGTCGTAACCTTCTGATTCTAGAGAAGACGCCAGGATGCAGACTACGTGGTGGATTCAGCCACCTGGAACTTCAGCTACACTCCACAAACCTGGAAACCAGAGGTGTGTGTGTGTCCGCAGTCATTGTCACCTCTCCTGAACCCTGAACAACCTGCCTGGGCCTGCCCAGTTCCCTCCACCTCGGTGTCTTTACCTCTGTGTACAGTATCTGTAACAGAGTTGGCTTCACCAGCTTCCGCTGCCCTGTATTAGGCTACAGACTGGACACTTTATTAGGTGCAGGCACAATGTCACGTAGTCAGATAGAGCAGCTCTGTCGCGAATTCTGCTCTCACAAGGTTATTATGTGTCATTGTTCGTTGAAACTATTCATGATTTATAAAATAGTGGGTGGAATGAGTTACAATTACATCTGCACTGATCTGCTACATCTCCCTTCGGTTGCCAGTCTTTCCAGGGACCATGTCGTGGTTTCCTTGAAAGAGACACCGAAAGCTTGTGCACGTCTTAGATGCTGAGCAAGAGATAAGATAATGACTGCCGTTCTGAATCAAAGGATTCGCCCATTCAGTTGCTGACGACTGCCAAATCACACAGCTCAGTGTCGTTACGATCAAGTTATAGTGCTTTGCTGAATGCTTATTAATTTCTGGGTTTAATTGTATAATTTGTTTACATTTGCTACTGACGTGTCACAGCTTGGATTTTTTACTTCATTAATGTGAAGTAAAGGGAGAGAGGAAAAGAAGATGGTTGACACCAGCTGGAACGGAGCTGGACGGCCGAATGAGCTGCTCAGTCTCAAATGACCATCAGAGGTTGGGGCTTGCTAACGTTTAACCAGCTATGCTGACGGCAGCGCAGCGTTTTTGCTTGAGTGTGCTGGACTGGTAGCATTGAGGCTCCGGCTCTGATCCGCAGTGTCTTGCCTGTTCCTCAGTCAACACACGCCGATCGGGTTACACGGACCGGAGCAGATGTCACAAAGGTGTATGTTTACAGGACACCTGGGCCTCTAATGAAACTCGGCTGCTGCTTAATTTACATGTGTGCGATTCCCGCTGACTTCCTTCTTTCACTGACTCGATCATAAGTGACGAGGAGAATTCAAATGCGCTTTCCATTGTTGTTCAATTCCTGTTATTCTACAAGCCCCTCTCTGACAGCAGCTTTCCCCAAAGATCAGATCTTATAGATGGATAGTCCCAATTTCATGAGCAGATAAAATCAAAAGTAAATGTGGAGCTGCATGTCGCTGGAACACAAAGATAAGAGCTGCTGTTTTGTCATTTGTGTAAACCGACCCTTAGAGTGAGAGGTGTGACATTCCTCTCATTGTGTTTTCAAGTGGTATATAAGGAAGCAGCGAGGTCAGACAATGCAGTTCTTCACGTTTTAATGAGAGCAGCATCGTCATCATGCCTCTCTCTCTTTTGTTTTCCTGCAGTATAAGCGGTCGGCCAACCTGCACATCTTTGAGGACTGGTGTGGCAGCTCCACAGCTGACCTACGCAAAAACCTGCACTTTCCACTTCATCCTCATGTAAGTGACACTCCATCGCTTTGTCCTGGAAGAAATATCTCAGGATCTGTCTGATTCAGATTCAATTCAGCACAGCGATCATATTAAATATTTATTTTGTCAAGTGCTTTGGTTCATGAACATTCCCCTGGAAAGAGAATGAGGGTCCCATCGTTTCTCTAAACCGGAGCCTCTAGTCTGCTTGACTTTCAACCCTGACCTACCCAACACTGATAACTTGGATCAGGTGTGTTCAGCGCTGCAGAGGCTGGAAGATAACGCCGCAGATTAGGGTAGAAAACAAAGTGATGATACAGCCCTGCTGAAGATGACTGTGGTAGTTATGAACCCAAGAACATGCAAAACACATGCAAGTTGTCAAACTGCAGCTTGGGGACACTGCCAAGAGTCGATGGCGCTAAGGTTTCACGTTATGTGTTCATATGGTGTGTCATTCATTTTAAACAGCCTTTTCTTTGTGGTAAATAATCAGCTAACATTTAAAATATTTTATACAAAATAAAAGCTGAACTGAGACATATTTTAGATGATGGATATCTGAATTGTGTCAAAGATTTATCATTGTCATTGTTACACCAGAGGAAACCATGATCAACAATATCCTGTCACATGCAGCAACATCTATCACCCACTCATTCGTGCTTCTTAAGCTGTATGGGCTGGTGAGACTGTTGTGTTCGCTCTCAGCTGCATTCTACATGCATATGTGAGATCCTCATGTCCTTGGGCTCGAGATGTAAAATTCTCACAGAGTCAGCATCGTGGCCGACTCTCTGTTTTGCTCTTCTTGTTTTTCAGTTCAGGACTACAGTGCAGAAGCTTGCTGTCTCTCCCCAGTGGACAAACTATGGGCTCAGAATATTTGGTTATCTACATCCATATGCTAATGGTAAAGCACTTGCTTCCACACCTAGCGTGTTCATGAATTATAGGTCTCCCTCTAACTCTCCCACTCTGTTTCGTCTTTCTCCCTGTCTCTCAGGAGAATTTCTGTTTGCTTTGAGCTCCGATGACAACTCTGAATTGTGGCTCAGCACAGATGACTCCCCACTCAACTTGCAGTTACTTGCGTGGGTTGGGAAGGTGCGCACACCTGTCGTGTTCTCAACGAGGGGTGGGACATGTGTGTTGAGGCTTTTACAGTGTTCAATTTTTGCATGGGTTTCCTTTTGTCAGACTGGTAAAGAGTGGACGGCCCCAGGCGAGTTTGAGAAGTATGCCAGTCAGACCTCCAGACCAGTTTGGTGAGTTTAAGTCATCTACTGCCGCGATCAACAAAGTCAGCAGCGGAACATGCACGTGAACATGTGGACTTGTTTCTCCACACTCTGCACTGACAAATGTAGCACATTACCATAGTTGTGAAAAAATATATTATATATAACATGTTGCACAGCGAGCCCATTTCTTCTGGTCCTCACATGTTGCAGGGTTATTTGTTTGATAGTGTGCCGACGCGCATGCATCAAACCATCGTCTAAACATAACCTAATAAGTCAACTATGAGCATTTCTGTGTAAAAGTTAGTGTCGTTCTGGGAAACCAGGCTCGAACTGCTGATACAGTGAAATCTCAACATGACTGCTGAGCTCTGGAAACAATTAGACCACTGTTTCTGTCTATTACCTTGCATTGATGCTAGCATGCTGGAAATGTGTGGCTGTGGTTTACTGTGCAGGAAATTTAGTTGACTTCATAATCTAGACCAGTACGGTGAGTGAGAAGCACCAAACGTATAAATATCAGCAGATAACAGCAACACTGACTTTATCTACATGTCTGCAGGCAGGTCACTGAAAGGTTTGATTTCAAAATGAACGCTGAAAGTTTCAGTAACAAAAATGATTTAAATCCACAGGAGTGTAAATATGTAGTTAAAGTGTCTGTTTTAAATGATGGAATGAGTGAAGCTATAATACCTTATTTACTTTCCAAAAAGGCCCAGTATCTTTTAACATCACTTTTTTCTGAGACTGAACTCAGTCTAATTAAACATGAAAATATATAATAGCAGCTTAATTCAGGAAGCCTCATAGCACAGATTTTTATCTGACAGAACCTGCACAGATGCCGTTCTTAGAGCTCCACGGCTCTTTATCTTTGAAGAAACAGTTCAGCTCATGTTTGATATGACTATAATGGGGCACTGACTGACTGACTGACTGTCTGTAGGCTGTCTTCTCAGAGGAGGTACTTTTTTGAAGTTATCCACAAGCAGAATGACAAAGGCACAGACCATGTGGAGGTGGCGGTAAGTAGATGGGCTCAGCTCAGGTTTACAGAAAAAAATCTCCTTTTCTATCTATCTTTTGTTTGCTGCAGGTCTCTTTTATATTTAATAGATGTGATGTTCATTCTGTTTGCTCACAGTGGAAGCTTCTGGAACAAGAGTTAGTGTTTAACATTATTGACTCCAAGCACATCTCCCTCTATGTTAGTAAGTATACAAAACTCCCACACATGAAAAGACGCTGCTCAGTGAACAATAAATGCTTACACCTGCACCATTCATCCTCATGACCCAGTGCTGCCTTTACTGCAAGTCAGTGGTTTTGGTGCACCATAAAGTTCAAGATGTTCTCTTGTTCTCACCACGTGGCTTCTGCTCACAGATGAGTCTGCTCTTTTAATGAGTGATGTAGTCCACATACCACAAACGGCTGCAAGCCACCAACACACCTCCACCAAACAGTACAGTGACGCAGCAGATATGCTGAGGGAAGACCCACGAGACACTGTTTACCAAGGTGAGCAGCGCTGTTTGTTGTTCTAGGTCTCTCTCACACTTACACGCCCTGAAGGAAACTCTGTGCTTGTGTAATTTACGCCTACTAAACACATAAAGTAATGTTGCATGTAATCTGTGCGTTGTTTGTTTATAGTGCCCTTGATAGTCAACAAGTTCCTGCAAGGTGTTCTGCCAGACTGCTCATACCAGCCCAGCTACACGCTTAAAGACTTTCCTCTAGGCCGCTACCAAGGACTGCAGTTTGTATGTGATTATATAGTTTGATTTTTATAACACATCTAGCTTAATTTATTCTATAGGAGTCTAAGTACACACAGATTTTTTTAGGCATCTGTGTCCTAAGAGGGTCTGAATATAGTGTTGGAGTCAATGAATTTTCATGGTTTCCCAGAAATACATGTGAGATTTTTTCTCTCTTATCACATATGCTTTTCAGATTTGTTCCTGTTGTGTTATTCTTAATTATAACCCAACCATTGGAGGACACATCTTCTAGCATGGCGTCTGATTTCTGTCTCACTAAAGTCTAATTATGTTTGCTTTGCATTGACTTAATGGAGCCTGTCTTGGTTGCCTGGCAACCCTGTGGCGAGAGCAGGGATTCCAGGATGTTACTGTCCACCAAACAAATCCTGACAAATCCTGCACATACACAGCTGTAGTAAAACCACAACGTGTCACGTTTCAGTTTTAGTGTAAATACCTGAACACCTGTTCAAACCGTGCGGTTTGCCATTTTGTAAACAAGACCCGAAGATTCATCACTTTCCAGCCAAGACTGAACTGTCATTTCATTTCTTGACCTCAGGTCCACATGTCGTATGTCTACCCGAATGACTACACGCGACTCACACACATGGAGTCAGAGAACACCTGCTTCTATTCCGAGAGCTCCTACTACCTAAAAATGTGAGATAAATCAAAAATAAACATCCAGAACAGAAGTAAGACTTATGTAGCAGTAAATTGGCAGTTTATTGGGTTTCATTCTGGCGTCATGAATCAAAAGCTAAGCAAACGAAGAGCAGGCAGTGGGTTGCATTTCACTTTTCTATGTATTTAATAAACTGGCAAACTAAGGTACAGAAAGCAGTGTTAGATGTACTTTCATGGTACAAGGTACTAAATGTTTAAATCGTTTTGTGTTTTGTCCTCTTGTCTCCAGGTTTGGTTTTAAAAGATACATGAAACTAGATCGCCCTTACTCACAACGGAAAGCAAAAACAGTCAGAGGTATCTTTATTTACCGTTCCTATAAGCAAGTTAAGTGGACTATTAATTAATTTCTTTCTTCTTGTGTTTCGGCTTTCTGCAGATTTTGGTTTCCGTGGTAGGAAAACTATCGTAGGCGATGAGGATGGTGTTGACGAAGAAGCCTATGAAAGAGAAAGGGAAGCCAGACCTGACGAAGCAGATAACAACATGTTACCCGACTATGGAGATGATTATGATGATTATGCCCAGAAACTCAGACAAAATCGCAAACTCTTCTCTTTAGTTATGCAAGAAACTAATGACACCAAACTCAACGCTGCTGATTCAAGACTACACCAAGATCAGTTAAAGGGGAGAGAGCACCGCGACTCACAGCCTCAGCCAGGACCAGAGGAACAAGCCGTTGGACAAAACTTGCAGGAAACAGACAATCAAATGAATCTGAAACAAAACCAGAGGGATGTAAACCAAGAGGCAAAAAGGATAAAGCCCAATAAGAAAAGACAACGAATTAAACAAAAGGTCAAATCAGTAAAGACAGCTGTGAGACCGGCAAAAATGAATCCACAGTCCACATCAGTAGTCAGAGTCTCTGAACAGGACCAGGTGTCTCGTCAAACGAATCATACCCACAGCCAAACATATCAGCGCTTAGAAGGGAACGCCGCTCTGCCGGAAGGAGCCACCGTGGCCATGCAGCCGAGGTCTGTGACCAGGCACACAGAGAAGCAGTTTACCACTCAGAAAAGAAACACCACCCGCTCCAGGTTCAATCGAAGGGATGGAGATACCAGAAAACACCTCAGGGAGAAGGAGGTAGAGAATAACATGCCTCTACAACAGGATGTGCAACAAAATGACATCGTTAGAGGCAAGAGGCGGTCGGATAAGAAAACAGATGAGGGCGAGGTTAACAACAGGGCAGATAACAGAAGAGACACCGGGGAGGGAGAGAGACACTCTGTGTGGGGAGCGGGAGGAGACTTTGAAGGCACCGATGACGAGGATTTTACGCCTGCACCAGTGTTCGACACTGAGGTCAACTGGAGCCAGACGTTCCAGGTCAAACCCCTGAACCTTCAGAGTCTGCGCTCAGACTGGATTGATCTGCGCTGCAATATCTCTGGCAACCTGCTGCTTCACTCCAGTGATGTTCTGCCCGTGGTGCAGGCGTTCATGGACCAACTCAACAAAAAGCACAACGGGTAAGTCATGTACAGCATCAGTCAGGAGAAACATTCACTTCGTTTTTTGGGTTTTTTCTGACACATTGGAAGTAACCGTACATCTGACCGCCTCTGTCCTTATAGACGGTTCAGCCTAGTGCGTGTGGTTAACGTTGTGGAACGTGTGGACGAGTACCAGGGCAACCGCTACCTTCTGGAGCTGGAGTTGAAAGACGCCAACGGTCGGCTGCTGCATCTCGCGCAGTACATCTACACTTTGAACACCTACAGCCGGCAGCACGGCAGGGACTTCAGATTCCACCAGCCGATAGAGAAGTTGATACTGTGTAACCCGGTGGGCTTCCGCTGGAATCCTGCTGCCACAGTCCACTTCATAGTACCAGGTACGTACACATAATGACGTTCAAGCCAAACATCAGTATAGAGAAAAAATTTCCTTATTAGAGCCAGCACAGCCTTTTTTACATACAGGACCTTTAAAATCCGATACCAGACCTGACCGTGGCTGTTTTAAAAGCACAGGCCTCCTAGTTTTACTTTGTGTCTGCCTCCCTCAGTGAAGAACCAGGCTCGGTGGGTGCTGCAGCTCATTGCTGACATGGAGGAACTGTTCAGAGAGACGGGGGACTCCAACTTCAACCTCATCATCGCTGACTACCAAAGCACGGACATGGACGTGAGGCAGGCTCTAGAGAAGTCCTCGCTGCCACGGTTGGTGTTCGCTTCAGTGAACGAACTTTTTGTTTGTACGTGTATCCACTGTGTGCGACTGAATTAGGCTTGTTTCGTGAATTTATTTTAAGGTATGACTACGTGAAGCTAACGGGGAACTTCGAGCGGTCTGCAGGTCTGCAAGCGGGTGTCAACCTTATACATGTGAGTGTGGCAACACACCCAGCAGAACCAAACCAAATGAAGTTGCCTGAATAAAAAGTAATGATGGGTTATTTTATTCCCCTCTTGAATTCAACCTTAGAATGACCACAGCATAGTGTTTCTTTGTGACCTTCACATCCACTTCCCTCCTTCCATCATCGACACCATCCGGAAACACTGTGTGGAGGGGTACATGGCCTTTGCTCCTATAGTCATGAGACTAGACTGTGGGGCTACACCACTAGATGCCAGAGGTAGGAACAGAAGCACGTATGTTGAGTTGCACATGGCCCCGTGTTACAGCTGAGAAAATCTGGTTTTATTTACTTGTACAGATTTTTACTGAATTCATGTACTGTTGTGACAATAATGATCTTATCAGCGTTTGAGGAAAGTACACAGCAGATAAGGAGATTCAATATGACTAACACCTCACGAAAAAAAGGTTCAGTGCACTGCAAGTTTTGTATTTTCAGACGAATTGCAAACGTAAGCAACATCAAATGTGTGTGACTGTGTGGGTGCAGGTTACTGGGAGGTAAATGGCTTCGGCCTGCTGGGAATCTATAAGTCAGATCTAGTGGCAGTGGGAGGAATGAACACCAAGGAGTTCAAAGACCGCTGGGGAGGAGAAGACTGGGAGCTCCTCGACAGGTGTGTTCAACTTTCCTATTCTGATACAAACTTAGTATTAGTCTAAACTAATGCTGCGGCCATGCAGGTTATAATGTTTTGGAGAGTAGTTCATTCCATTGTTGTGGCTGTGGAACTGCAATGCACTCTGTTGAGCTGTGATGAACAGGAGGGAAATAAGCAACAAACGCTTTGCACGTTAAACGGCCACTAACTGGTTGTTTTATTTCATTTTAATGGTCATTAGATCAAAGAAAGTTTGATATTCTCTAGAACCTTGCCAACAAAAAGAAGCATCTTTTTGCAGATCAGCCTAAAGCTTCACTCTTTGGTTCAGTCTAACTACTTTAAAAACCCACTAAACAGGAATTACAAGGTTTAGCTCATTTTACTGCTGAACTGAACGAAAGACATTGGTTTAATTTAACCGAATCTTAAAAAACACAATTAAAAAAAGTTTAAAGTCTAAACAGAAATAAAACCAAACAACTTCTCTTCTGTTCTTTGCTGCAGGATCCTCCAGGCAGGGCTGGAAGTGGAGAGGATCTACTTGAGGAACTTCTTCCACCACTATCACTCCAAACGTGGCATGTGGAACCGGCGGATGTCCCCCAGCCATAGGTGACCTTGTCACCCGTTGCTGCGCCGTGACATCGCCATGGTTACAGCCACGGCGACCAGAGCACTTAAAAGCCGGAGCTTGACTCCTGCTACATGATCGTGATACCTGCGGGTTGAAAGAAAAAGGAAAATGCTGACATAGGATTGAATGCTGTCTTTGTAAAACAGCAACTGATCAGGGGCAGCAGTGAAAGTGTTCGCTAAGGAGATACTACTGACGAGCGTAGTTCATTCACTGGATGTACTGTTGACTACTAAGAGGCTACTGACTGAATACAAACAAAGACACTTCTCTGCACCGCTGTTTTACGGACTAAATGGAACTGACAGGATCCAAGAAGGCGGTGTAGATAAATGACTCTGCACACTCCAAGGATGTTCACACACAAGTGTCTTATTCCATTAAGGTCACAAGTCTTGCACAAAGGTCTTAACTGGAGAAAACACATGAGTTGTTTTGCTAGTGACTAAATTAAATGTATGACAGCAGAATGTGAATTTGGTAAACACAGCCTTGTTTGTTGTGATGTAAATTATGGAAATGTTTATATTTATTATATCGATTTTTGGTGAATTGTGTGTCGGAACAATGACTTTTTTGAAAACGTACCTCAGTTTGTATGTCGTGCCTTGTCCTCTTTTTATGCTCATAAATATTCAATGTGCCTTCTGCTGTAATTCAGGTTCTGAGTGCAATTTTTAGAAACAGGAAATGCCTTAATATTTAAATGAGAGATGGAGCAAATTAACAGTTACTTGGATTCAGATGGATATGTGTTCATGCAGTGCTGACACACGATCAGATATCAGTTCACTGAACCAGAGTATTGTGAGATTTTTTTAGTGTGTTGCAGATTTCTGCAATTGTTAGGTACCAAACAATATTGACTTGTGCAGAGAAGGTTGCAATTAAGCTGCAGGTTAAGTACTTATTTATGTCCATGATGCCAGTTCAGTTCATGCTAATGTACTCTCCTGCCTACTCAATCTAATTGCTGTTTAGTTGTAAGTCTCTCAGTTAAAAGTTTGTTTTACTTTTAACTCAGTAAAATACTGAAGGAAATGATGGTGACTTATTTTTTGTCTTTTGCTATCTAAGTCAAACTAATGGCTGCATCTTCACATTCCAGAATAAATTGAAATTGTGCCTTTCTCTGTCATTTACAATCTGACAGTTGATCTTGAACCATTTGTCACTTACATAACGCAATGGTGATGTGTTTACTTTGTAACACTGTCAAGCATGTAATGTTTTTTTTTTCTGTTTTTTTTTGCACCAAAGCTTTTGCACTTTTGGTTTGGCCAGAATGTTTAATACCTTCCATTTTCTGTTCTTTTCCTTCATAGGTGGATAGATGATGTTTTTCCTGATGCTGCCTCGTTGACTGTTGCCTTATTGGGAGTCTCTTCTCTCAGGGATGACTGTTTTTTCCATTCTTACATCTCTAATGTATTTATTTCTCACAAAACTGAGAAAAAAAGCATCTCTAGAAATTCTTGCTTGCTTAATTTTAAATTCTGTGCATGTTTTGCAATTGTGTAAATGGTCAATGACTGAAGCGGTAATTTTATAAGACGATGATTTTATCACAAGCTTATCAAATGTGTCATGTTTTTGAAATTGTCTTTGATTATCGTCTGTTGATTCTATTGGCTAATCACCAATTTTTGGTCTATATGCCATTTTGCAGTTTCCATTAACTGATTAATGGTATGTAATTATGGGGGACAATAATAGGGGACATTTTGGTTTAGTTGCAGGGTGAGTAGACATGATTATGCATTTGCTCATGTGTGAACATTGCATTCTGAACTAGCCACCTGTTCCTCTCACTCACTGGTGGATGTTTGTGTTCACTGGTCAGCAGCTCAATTCTGCTACTGTTCCTCTGTTAACCTGGGGAATTCAGCACCTGGGGATAAAAGCATATTATAAGCTTTTAATATGTTTACACAGATGCTTACCAGCACTAATAAAATCAAAGCTCCATTAACTGGCATCCTGGAATATTAGTTCAAGGACGGTCACTGGTGTGTAACTGTGGTTACTGTTTCTTCTAGAAAATTCATTCCAGTGCAATAAAAAATAATATTTAATCACATTAACACTCATTTCATTCACCACATAATTACTACGTTATTTTTACTTATGAAGCCTGACAAATTCCTTACCTGCAATAACTAAAATAAGTTGCTCACTACAGCAGCAACTGCCATCATGAACAAAAGGAGGCATTTTTTAAATGCACTGCCTCTTTCCATCTTTCAGAAGTAACGTTTTCCTCTACTGCAAACACTAGTGTCAAATTACAGAAGGTTCCATGTTCAACCATGTTGAATCATTCACCATCAGTATCGTCTTACAAAACATTTGTTTCAGTGGCATTATGTCTGCATAAAAACTTATTAATTGTTGTTATACTTGTGTTTCATTATTCCGGTTAAGTTAAGTTTAAGTGTCTAAATTAATTAGTTTTCCACAGTATAATATGAATTACATAAAATACATGTTACATCACCACAGCCTTACATTTTAATATGCAAATCCACTGCAGCTACTGGCAACACATTTGGCTGTTCTGTCTGTATTGTGTTGTTTTTCTCCTGCCATGTCTATCATCAACACCCATGTGTTATACCCACTACAGTCACTAAACGTTTAGGGACCAGGGTGCAAAGAATTTCACATAAAGCATGCAGAAAACAAAGAAAACAAAACAAAACTGTTTGTGTTGTGTTGAATCTGATAAAATACACATTTCTGTAGAATTATGGTTTATGTGTATAAAATATGATACGTTCTAATGAAATAATTGAAAGAAGAAATGGTATAAACCCAATAAAGTGAATTTAGTCAAAGTGATCAGCTGATCAGCACAGCATTATGAAATACAAAATATAAACTTGAAAAAACAAACAAATGAAATGCATTACAATTGAATGACATATTACATAATGTTTCCATCAGCTAAGGTTATAGTATTAACACAATTTAACCCGTTCAACTGACTTGTCTGTCCCTTTGCTGGGGACTGTAGTTTAAAGGTATTAAACTTGTGGAACATGTCATTTGAATCATCTATTCTTCGTACTCAACCCTTTCATTGGGTCGGAGGCTGTGTACATACTGTTTGCCTCTGGACTGTGAGAATACTCAAACATCACAGCTGAATACATTTTAAAACAGGTCATACAGGAAACATGACGCGCATTAGCCGGTACAATGGTTGTTTTTAAGAAGTTTTTTCACTTGCTTTGAGGCAGCAAAGGTGGGATCTATGGTATAGACAGACAGAATTAAGATGGGTAGCATACGTTTGGTCTTTCAATAAGATAATTTAATAATTCTATTCTATTTCGTAAATTAATTCTTAATGTAAAGTGTGGTCTTATTTGAACCTGGGTGTTACTATTGCGCATGCTCAAAATGAGCACAAACGTTGCATTTAAGGTCTGTAGCGATCCACCTATGCCTTAGTAAATTGTTACGTGAAATGAAGCACAGCATAAAATGCGAAATGCTGCTAAGAATTTGTATTAACCTCTGATGTTAACTGGATTGTGAACAGACTATAAATGGTGTCAAGGACCAGAGAAACGTGCGTGAGAAGGCAGGTCTACGGGGCGCGCTGGAGGCAGCACGCGCCGACCCACAGAAAGCTCATTCACTCCGGCTGCCTCCGCGTCGCGCTGGCCGTTAACGTGACGCCGCTAAGCAGCAATTAGGCGGCGGCAACGCTACGAGGCGTCACGCGTCCGTTCAGCCGCGATATTAGCTGGTGGGCGTTTGTGGAGCTTCAGCGACACTTACATGCAGGAATTTGGAACTAGCGCCTCGTGTTATGGGAGCGCTACGAAGGTCCGACGGGCGCTGGGCTGTCAACAACAATGTCCGAGTAGAGCGAGGCTGCCGCGGCTGTGACAGCTGTCCGTCGCTACTGTAGCGCTAGTAAGGACGACGGCGCTTTGCTCTTGGTGCGGCAAGGTCGTGTTTTTTGCTACATAGGTGGGGGCTTCGCAGTGTGCGTGTAAAAACATGGCCGATCAGGTAGAGCTGAACGGACTGTGACTGCAATGCAGTTAACTTAAGTGGCTTTTCTTGCTAGCCTTGGCTCCACACCGTGCGTAGCTAATTGGCGGTTGCTAGCGTGTTTATAAGCGGTGGCTAAGTAGAAAGCTGTGCACAGAGCCAACAAAGCCGTTCGAGGGGAGAGAGGGGCGTTCGATGTTAGTTTAGCCGAGACGAGCTAGCTTGTTAGCTGATGGGTATGTAAATAAAGGCAAGGCACCTCCACCCTGTCAACAACATGGTCGTATAATCAGCAGTTCCAGTCTTCAGTCAGTTGTCAGTGAGATCAGCGTGGATTAAAGTTCTCCGATGACATCAGAGAAAGGGCACTAATGGAGTTGTCGATCGTATTTGTTCACAGGTCCACTTAAAAGTGAATTATGCCTGGGAAACTCAAGGCCAAGATTGTGGCAGGGCGCCACTTGCCTGTGATGGACAGAGCCAGCGACCTTACTGATGCTTTTGTAGAGGTGAGTAAATGGACTGTGTTGGTTTCACTGTGGTTGGTACCATGATCATGAATTAATACAAGCCGTTAAACATGTTTGCCATGCGTGTTTTATGTCACAGGTCAAGTTTGGAAATACTACTTTCAAAACAGATGTCTGTCCCAAATCCCTTAATCCACAGTGGAACTCGGAATGGTTCAAATTTGAGGTAAAATGCTGTTGAGCTTTTCTTTGACAGTCAGTAGCAGTGCGTTTTATTGCATTTGATGATGTGGATTAATTGTGTTAATTGTAAGCGTTACTACCATCTGGTATGCTCTTATCTATTCTCCCCATTGTTCTGTTTCCTTGTCCTGTTCCTCATAACTAGGTTGATGATGAAGACTTGCAGGATGAACCTTTGCAGATCACAGTCTTGGACCACGACACCTACAGTGCTAACGATGCCATAGGGAAAGTTTACATTGACATTGACCCTTTGCTGTACAGTGAGGCTGCCTCTGTCATCTCTGGCTGGTTTCCCATTTATGATACCATCCATGGTATAGCAATCAACTAATACTTACCTAATACTAGTTGTTTTTACAGAAGACATAGCTTACTATTGTATCTTTCAGGTATCCGAGGTGAGATCAACATCCTTGTCAAAGTGGAGCTCTTCAATGATTTAAACCGCTTCAGACAGTCGTCCTGTGGGGTCAAGTTCTTCTGCAGTACGTCTGAATTAACAGTTGCTTCATAATTAACAAAATTAGTTCGAATCATATGCCAATAAATGGTTTACAACACAGTTGGATTAACAGCTCAAGAAACCTTTAAGAGGGAAATCTTCCATTTAACTTATATTTACTTTCACTCTATGGCGTTTTTATTCATTTGTGTTTTGTAGCAACAGCCATTCCACGATGCTACCGGGCAGCAATGGTGCACGGGTTTGTGGAGGAACTTGTGGTGAATGAAGATCCAGAGTACCAGTGGATTGACCGTATTAGAACACCCCGTGCCTCCAATGAGGCACGCCAGAGACTCATTTCTCTTATGTCTGGTAAGAAAAGGATCCTCTTTATGTGGAAAAAGGGTTATTTGGTTGTCCTTGTTATCTTTTGTTAATGTCATGATCTATTACCCCTTTAGGGGAGCTACAGAGGAAAATAGGACTCAAAGTACTGGAGATGAGCGGAAATGCAGTAGTTGGTTACTTGCAATGCTTCGATCTGGAGGGGGAGTCAGGGTTGGTGGTACGCGCCATAGGTACCGCCTGCACACTGGATAAACTAAGCTCTGGAAGCGCCCCCAACACCAACACACATATACACCCTAACACAGCCCCTGCTTCCAATGCCTGCAATTCCCCTTCTAAGGATGGAAAGGAGTGAGTATAAACCAGCAACACAAGCATGCTAATCCACTCTGTGAGAATGGAGAAAAAGTGTTTGGTGTGTGCATGAGAGGGAGAGCGTGTAGACGAAATGGACTGTGTTGATCTTTGTGTAGTCTAGTAGTTAGTCCTGTGTGTGTCTCAGTATCTTTTATTACCCTTTATAGTCTGCGTGTCCACCGTGTTGCCTGTATTGCATCATGAAACTAACAACACACAATATATCCTGAGACACACACACGTATAGCACACGCACAGCCACCCTCCACCGCCACGTCCCTCGTCTTCTCTTTTCATGGATCTTGCATGGCTTCCTAATCTGCTTCTGCATGTGCTGGTGCTGTGACTTTTGGTGAATATCTTGTACACATTTTGCTCAGCCTCAGTGTTGTTTTCGTTTGCTTTCTTCTGTTGTCCTCCCCATTTGCTAAAGGATGGGTAATTTGTAATTTCTTTAAGTTACTTTAAACATAACTATTTGTGTTTATACTGTGCACCTACGTGCTTGTGTGCATGGGTTTGTGTCGCAGCCTCCTGAGCACCTTTTGTTTTTGGATAATATAGATTTTTCATGAAGAACTTAACCAGTGTTATTTTAATGAGAAAAAATTTTTGTGTTGGGATGCACTTGAGAATGAGAATAATTAGAATTATCCTGATTCTGTGATCCTCAATTCGTCGTTCATTCCCCCTTTGAGCTTGGCTGCAGACTGAAGAGTTTTTGAACACTGTCTTTGAGCCTGGCAGCAATACTCTTATGATCAAAGGAACAGAGCAGTCTAAATATAATTCACTGTACATATTGTCCTCATTTTCAGTTTCCAGGCTATTTTAAGATAGTCATAGATATAATTTAAAACTCCCTTCCTTCTACCTTTTTTGTTTTTGACCAATGTAAAACAGACATTTTATATACTGTTGCGTTGTTGGTGTAAACAATCCCACATCTCCAATCCAGCAAATATACCTCTGCTAATTTTTCACATCTCTGCTGCGTATGCTTTTGTGGGACTGCCATCTTTAGCAGGTAGCTTTGCATGGGGTTCCTGCTGCTTTTACATAGCTATAAATGCTGTAATGGGCAAAGAGAAGGGGTCAAAGAAAAACCCCTCTTTGCTTTTCTTTTGTTTTTGTCTCCTTTTCACATTTTGCTATGTTGTGGTATTGGTTGTTGTGTGCATCTCTTTCTTTCTCCCTGGCCCTCTGGCTACTTTCGGATTGGGACGATTCTGACTGCTTGTGTCCAAATCGGTCCTCTGCCGTCCTTTCTCTCTCTGTGCTGACTGACCTAGGTCTCCCCTTGCCCATGGATGCCGCTCTACGCACAACAGTCCGGTGCATTCGGCCTGCAGCTCCCAGAGACTATCCCAGAACTTCTCTGTCTCTGTTCCCACCCTCATCTTCACTGGTATGCAGGGGCAGGGAAGGAAGTAGATAACGATAAATGTAAATTTGACATAGGTGACTATGTTTACATGCCAGGTCATGCTTGTCTAGTGGCTTGAGAGCCACGCAGCAGCAATCAAGGCATATTATATAGACAAGAAGGAAGGCAGACTCCTACACGTTGATCAGAGAAGATCCAAGCCTTGAAGCTGTACTATCCTCAGATTCCTCTCTTTCTCTCTTTCCACCAACAGCCATTTCAATCTGCATTTTTATTGGCTCTTTGTTACAAGAAGAATTTAAGGTGTGACTTTAGCCACGAAGAAATGCCTCTAATCTCTCGACACTCTACTGACCTTTGCTCCACTATGCTGGGACACATGCTTCAGCTTGTCATCCTCTGTTAAATTCAACCTTCTTGTGTGTTGCCATGTTGCTATCCTAAGTTCAGTGTGTCTGTGTGTGTGTTTCTGTGTCATTTTTGCTTTCCATGCTTGCTTTTTTTGTTCTCCGTCCATCTGTAGCACCTCAAACATTCCTCAACCAAAACATGTAACCTACACAGTTAATAATTTAATGTTGACCCGTTTTCTCACACGTGTATACACACACATACACACTCAGAGGGTGATGAGGTGGTGACTGGAATGTTCTTGTTTGTGTGTACGTGTGTGTATGTGTGTGTGTGTGTGTCATGTTCTCCTGGCAGGCCAGTATTTGGTGAGGATCTGCCCTTGTCCTCTGGCCCACCTACCCCCTTCAGAGCCCTTCCCACCTCCTCCTCCTCTCCTCCCCCCTTCTCTCCCTGCAAGCCATGCAGCCGCCAGTCCTCATCATCAGACACAGACCTCAGTTTGACGCCCAAGACGGGTAAGACCACATGCCCCAGCCCCCTCCTTTGTCATTCTTCTCTTTCCCTACATTCACCTCATTGTGGTGCTACTATGGTGTGTTTATGTATTTATTTTGCATTTGTTTTTTGGTTGATTTTAACATGATTTTAGTGTAAGTTATATTCCCATTGTTACCTTTTCCTCAGTGACCTGATGGGTTTTCATGTTTTTCACTACTGACTAGTATGAAGACGCACCGGATCTCTGCATTAGTTCTGTTCCTTGTTGGTTTGCTCTTTATCGAAGCACTGTGTCTCACAAGGGGCTGTCAGTGTGCTAAGGTCACTTCTTATTAGTAGTTATTTAACCATTAAAGAAAATGTATCTCTGGGCAAACTGCCCCAAAGATCTTGATTGCATTTTCACACAGTACACCATAAATTCCACACATTTAAACAAACATCTTACCAGAACGCCTCTCCCCAAACCTCAGCAGGGGACTAGCAGCCCCAGAGAACCATACCCCTTCTTATTTTCTCTAGTTTTCTTCTTCTTGTTTCATCTCCCATGCTCTATTTTTCTTCCCCCTCACTTAGCTTCTCCATTTCGTCTCTAAATCGTGTTTTTGTTTATTTTAGCTTACACCCTTTGCATCAGGGATGCACTGACATTTATTCTCCCTGCTTGAGATGACTTGGTTTACAGCACATATCAAGTACTAATTCAACACTAGCAGTGTTGATCTCCTAAATTTAAAATGTACGCAAGTTTGTTGGAATTATTTTATTATAAGGTAATGTGAAAAAGGCAATTCTGTAATACGGTGAAACTGACTTGTTGGTCTTCCGTGAGTAAGTATTACACTGACAAAGAAGCTGCAGTTATTCTTCATTAATCACATCATGTTTGTCATCCTTTAAGTAAGGTCATTAACAGAGCTGATACTAGTCCAGTTTCTGGATCGGTGCATCTCTACTTTGTCTATCATTTCTCTGTATTTGTGTTCACTTTCTTGTTTTCTGTTCTGATGCCCACTCTTCTTGTTAATCTTGCCCTATCCATTCTCAATATATCTGTTTTTCTCTGTGCACCCTTCATCTGTCTCTCTGCTGGATAGAGGAACCCCAACCAGTGAGACGCAGGTCTGGGATCTTCCTCTGCCCCAGCTCCCCCATCCTCTCTACAGAAACTTTCTCCCTTCCTGGTTCTGGCTCAGTGGGGTGTGGTCATGGCTCTGCCCCCAGAGCCACCACCCCGCCCCCTCCCTCCTCCATCCATTTAGACTCTGCCTTGCTGAGAAAGAGTGTGTCCTTCACAGAGAACCTGCTACTGGCAGCCTCCGGTATAGTAGGACTTCTGTGTGTCATCAAGTTACCTGAAAGCAGTGACGGGCAGAGCTGTCTACTCTCACACTGACTTCACTGGAAAAATTAACACAACATGCATGGTGTAACTGGCCAGGCCCCCATTATGACACTGTAACTGACAGCTCTGAGAACTACTTTGGATTCTCCTCCACCAGCTTGTGATTTGTTGTTTGTCAGGTGTACTCCGAGAGTAAGTTAAGAGTAGGCTACGGTGCTGCCTGCAGTTTCAGCTTGATACATAAAGCACATGAATACTGATATGTGATGATCTACTATGAGTTTTAGTTGCTTCATAGTCCAATGAGTTGTGCATTGAAGAGACAAAACTGAAGCCATACTCTCCTCTCTGATCAGGAATGGGAAGTGGGGGCAGTGCTGGGAAGGAGGCGGGACCTCTGAAGACCCTGCTACGGCAACAGACCCAGACAGCTCTCGAACAAAGGGTACAGTGACTTGCTCACGCATGCATTTATTGGCTCACGCCACAGGCAGACTGCAGGAGCAAAATCCACATGTTCAGCATGCAGTCACAGCGTTTTAGTGCCATGGATTTTCACGCTGCGTCTCGTTACGCACTGAAACTGAAGGAAATGTGCAGTAATCAGTAACAAAGGTCAAAGTAAGAAGCATGGTACTCTCCCATTGTTGTTGTCTTTTAGATTTTACAGGTATTTTTGTATTAAATTTGCTGTTGACATTCAGTATTACCTCTGCAAACAGGCCATACTCCGCTGTATCCTCTGCATTCTCCACTAATTTACTCTGGTGTTTAATAGAGAGTAGGTGTGAGAACAAGTAATGTTCCCTTTCTCTGTCCTCTTGACCACTATGCTATTCAGGGAGCGTCCTCCTCTGGGTTATTGTTAAACGCCAGGGTATGTCCCATCAGTGTGACGTTCTCCCTCTCTCTCTACCTTTCCCTTTAATCCTGAAACGCTGACGACCACCACCCAGTCTGAATCAACTCCTAACCTGTCCTGCCTCTGCTGTTTGTAGATCTGAGGGGGGGGCAGGCAAGGCTATGCAACATGGCAGTGGTCCTTGCGTGACCTTGCGTTTGCTTGGCACCTACTGCACTCCGAAAGATTCACAGACACGTTGGGTGGAGGGCTGGGGGCTTGGAGTTGCCTTCCCTTCATATTTGAAGGGGTGTTTGACTGTGTGTTTGCCCTCTGGATACTTGTGTTAAATATAGTCCTTTCTGAATTTTTTTCCTGAGCCTGATTTTGGTTTCTTGTTTCAACAACGGGAATGAGCACGCTCACCTCATCACCTCTTGTCTCCCATCTTGATCTCATAACCTGTCAGTAATATTAGTACTTCTTCCTTTCTGGAGCACTGGACAGAAAAGAAACTAGTTGTAGTCCCACCTGATTATTGACCATTAAAGTCATTCATCACACGTACACTGGTAATCGAGGGTTTGTGAATCTGTATAGAACTTCCTCTGAATTTTCTCCATTTCTGCATAAATGAGATTTTTATTTTTATTTTTTTACTTCTGAGTTTTAAAACAGATAAAGGGAGCACAGCTAAAATGGAAAAGTAATTTTCAATTTAAGCATCTATTGACTTTGGAAGCAGGCCCTTTAGTTTTCAGGTGTTACCTGGGGAAATCATTTTTTCTCTTTTAGATTTCTTTATAGTTTTTTAGACTGTTAAAAATGGTCCATGCTTTAGATCATACAGTATTTATGCAGAGTTCACAACCTTTTCTCATACCTGCATGTTCAGAAATCACAATGTCTCTGAGGCACTCATTCCTTCTACCAAGATAACAGTTATTACTCTATTTGAGTCAGTTCATAGATTTGTGTCACACTATTTTGGAACAGCCTGACAGTAAGTGGAAGAATGAAAACAAAGCTTTTGTCTTCAACCTCATCCAGAACCTAGCTTGCACTTCCCAACTCACAACTTTAAACTTAATCACACATTTGTGTATCTTAGGAACTTCTGAATAAGTCGCTTAGTTATTTATCCAAAATATCTATTTTTTATTAAAAATCTAAAAAAAGAATTTAAGCCTGTTTTAAAAGCAATAGTATTTGCAAGTGTTGGCTGAAACTTAGCAGTTCTTAGTTAAGCCTTGCATGGGACACAGTCAGTCCTTGATGCATGTTGACTCTTCTCCTTTTTTCACCCAAGTCTGCACATATCTGTTAAGATACAGTTAGTAGTTTGGAAATACAGCTGACTTTATGTGTCACGTTTTTACTATTTATGCAAAGAAAGGAAAAAGATCTGTTTTTTTTTGTAATAATACTACAGCATGAAATTGTATGTATCTTAAAAATATAGTATGAGTAAAAATACTTATTATTAGCAAATATACCTTGTTATAGAATGAGTGTTTTCCCTTAGTGTAAGTGATTGAGCTGTCTTCCGTCTGCAGGAGTTCCCCTTCTTCACTTTGACGTCTTTCCCTGCTGGATTCTTGGTTCATGTCGGTGGAGTGGTCAGCGCTCGCTCTGTCAAACTACTGGATCGCATACACAATCCTGGTAAGTTCCGTGCAGACAAACAGAGTTAAGTCTAGGTGGTCCATTGTCCTGTGAAACGCTATGAGTGAGCTCCACCATTGACGTGCTGTATTGTGTGAGTGTCAGGTCTTGTTATATAATTAGTGTTGTCTAGCATCCTTAGAAAAATGATGTTTCTTGAGCAGGTTAAAGCTGTTCCTGGTCATACTAGAGAACTGCTTTTTGATGGAAGCAGAGTTAGAATAAGCTGGTTTGTCTTTCACCTTGTGACTAGTGCTGGTTGGTGTTGTGTAATTTGTCGTGTGATGGCAGTTCGTGTGTGTATATGTGTGTGGGATCACGGTTGGTACCCCTAGGAGGTGAGTGTGTAAGAGTGGTGCATGGCTCTAGTCCATTGCCTGCCGCTTCTGTTGTGTGGTGGATGTTGCTGGCCGCAGGAGGCATTGTGGTGTTTATAAACCTCTGCTACGCTGCCTGCAGTTTGGAGGCCTCTGATCTGTGCTGAATTTAAATGAGATTTTTATGGATTGCAATCAGAAGGTCTTGAAGGAGTCTCTCAGAAGGAGTTGATGAATGGTGGTTGGGTTCGGAAAAATGCAGGGTTGTCTTCAGAGGTGGACAGGGCAATAAAAACCACTTCCAGAAAGGTGATATTATAATATAATTATGTAATTAAATCTAAGTGTTTGCTGCCAAACTAGTGACTAGTTGAACCAATCCACGCTGAAGAGAGCCCTGTTCACTGTTGCTATACTTGAACTACTGTATATGAACTACACAGTAGTGCAAGGTGCCCTGTAGACTTCTGGAGTTTGAGTAAGCATTATTTTTTTATTTGTGTTTCCTGTTTTGTTTGCAGCGTGTATGATGGTATAAGTTTAAATATTCAGAATATTTAAAATGCAAATATGTTTTAGACCAAAGCCATACAAATAATTTGGTTTAGTGTAATGATCTGATTGTAAATTTGTTCACTTGAAAACTCCACAGGGCACCTTTTTAAATTCAGAGTCCATTCTACCACAGTTAGACTGCTGCTGCATGCCTCATGTTGTTACCGGTAGCTTCTTTTTTTTCTTTTCTTGTGTCTATAATAAATTTCTGGCTAAGTCTGTAGCCTTCTCTTATCTCTGTACTCCTCTTTTTCCTAGTCAGATTCCTGAAATCTTTTGTCTTCACATGGTGACTGTGAAGTGTGCTTTCTGTCTTTGCATAGTGACTGTGGTGTGCTATCGTTGTGCTGTGCTTGTTTGTTAGACTGTCTTCTTTTCTTTTTCTCTCTTTACTGTACTAACGGTGTGTTCTGGCCCAGCCTTGGGTAACACGCGCTCATACAAACTGCTAGACTGGAATAGTGTCACTGCAGGTATTTCCCCCCTTTTACTGCTCTTACCCACAGGAGTGACGGCAGCTCAGTGAAGTTAAACCCATGCTTCGATTTGTATTCTTTTATTTAACCAACATAGACCAGCTACTGTAACCTGGTTGTCACAAACGTACTTTATAACAGCCTGATGAATTCATTGAGCTGTCATCCTCCGCTCTCTATTCTCTGTGAGTGTATGCTGATCTAAGTTGAGCATGTGCTGTGTCCCCACCCCGTCCAGACTGGCTTGGCTGCGCCGCCCCCCCCCCCCCAGCTCATCCTGCTGCACCTAAGAGCTGCAGCTCCTTCCTAACGTTGTCCCAACGCTGTTTTTAATGCTTCTTTAATCAGCATTGTGGTCAAACCTGTCTAGAGGTTTATTCTGTGACAGGGAGCCACTGACTAGGCATGTGCATCCCTAACTCCATGGGCCGTATTCATACTGAGAGAGCGAAGGAGGTAGTGACGGATGGATGAGTGGAAAGCAGGTTGACTGGATTGGTGGTAGTGGAGAAAAATTGGGATGTATGATTGGAATGGAGCGCAAAGAATGAGGATGGGGAATGAACGAGACTCAATTATTCTCTAACTTGAAATTTTGACTAGATTTGATGTCCTCTGGTGAATGAATATGGCCCTTCTCTGCCCATGAGCGTGCACATTGTCATGAGTGTGCACGTTAGTGAGCCTGTGCCTGTGCGACATGCTGCTTTTGGTTTAAAGGAACCCACCTCATGGGCCTGATGCCTGACTATCACTCATTATTCTTCATCTATTCAGTTGATATTTTATCCTACCCCACCCATTCATTCCTTATCCCTATCTCACCAAGCAGCTGAGTGTGTCTCTTGCTCTGTCAGCATGTGGCCCTCCCAGGGAGTCATGTGGTTTCCATCATCAGTTTAGTTACGCAGAACTAGTAAAATGGTGAAATTATACCAGCAACTGGCAAAGATCAGGCTCTTCTAACAATGCCAATAAAACAGAGGCCGTATCCATGATGCAGTGATTGAGCTTCAATTCCTTTCCCATTTCTTAGTCAGAAATACCTTTTGCTTGTATGCGCACACACAAAGTTAGCAACACTTCTTTCTTTTTTTTAATTCCGTGAGATCACAACCAAATCTGCCTAGTGGCTGTATTTGCTCACCTGTGTCATTTTATGTTAATAATAGGAAGGAAACGAGAAAAAGACAAACAAGGTTAACTAGTGGATACCTGAAGTAGTAGAACACACACAACTAACCTAACTATTGACTTTACTTTCATCCTCAACTTCAACACTCATAAATCATTCTGTCTGTCACCTTGTTTACAGAATGATAGTTGGTTGACTTGCTTTGATACCATCCAATACATAGACATCAGAAAATACAAACTGTTCTGTTTATCTGTTTATTTTCTGGTAAATCAAAGCGGTCAAATTATATACAAACATCAGTTGTTTTACTTGTGTTTATGCTTATCGGGGCAGTCTGATTTTTAAAATCTGTGTTAACAGAAGTTAACATTACTTCTCCGTAAGCTGCTAATAGATTATGTGAACTACACTATTTAGTGAAAGCTGTTTTATGTCTTGCAGATGAGCCAGAGACTCGCGATGCCTGGTGGGAGGAGATTCGCCAGGAGATCAAATCTCATGCCAAAGCTCTTGGTTGCCATGCTGTTGTAGGGTACAGCGAGAGCACCAGCATCTGGTGTGTAGTCCTACATAGTGTACTGCTCGTTGTTAGAGACCAGTGTTATTTAGTTTTTAATTAGTTTTCTTTTTAATTAGTTTTTGTTTTTGTTTTGGTTCGAACTTTGCTTTGTTACATTGTTTCATCTCCTCCAATCTCAGTGAGGAGGTGTGTATCCTGTCAGCATCCGGGACGGCTGCTATCCTGAATCCTCGGTACATGCGCGAAGGCTGTCTTGACATCGGAAGCACTGATCACAGGTTGTTTTGTGTGTGATACAGATATTGGACAACCTCTGTGTTGATTCTTGTACAGTATGATTGGATTGAGTTATGAAAACTGATGCCGGATGGTATATGTTGCTTCCAAGGTTTGAGGAGCCATCTCCCCCAACCTGTGGCTTCTGCCACATCCCATACGATGAGTTCAACATGCCATTTCCTGCCCAGCTCACCTACTGTTACCACTGCAGACGACAAAAGGTCTTAAATTGATTACACGCTAAAGACAAAAATTTAATTTCTGGTGCACTAATGCTAATTGATCAAAAATGTTTGAATGACCTATTGCAGCCTGCTTTGTCTGTTTGTTTTTGACAAGGTTCCTGATGTGTTATTTACAACAATCGATCTACCACCAGAAGCGACTGTCACAGGGAAGGGTTGCCTTATCCAAGCCAGGTAAAGACCCCTCATGGTTTAATGGCTCTTGAACCATCCAGACGTGTTTCTGAAAGCAAGGTTAAAACATGTGTAACTCAACCAAACCGGATAAGATCTTTCATTGTGCTTACTTTTGTCCTAGGCTGTGTCGTCTAAAGAAAAAGGCCCAGGGTGAGGTGAATGCCACGGCTATCTCCAACCTGTTGCCTTTCATGGAATACGAGCTGCACACTCAGCTAATGAACAAGCTGAAGCTGCGGAGCATGAACGCCCTGTTCGGCCTACACATACAGATCAGTGTTGGCGAGAACATGCTCCTGGGTCTTGCTGTATGTTACATTTTATAACGATTGTGTGTACAGTAATGTGTGTCTGTCATTTATGGGTTTTCTGAAGCATAGATGTGTGTGTGGGTGTGTTCAGTCTGCTACAGGAGTGTATTTGACAGCCCTGCCTGCACCAGGGGGAATTCAGATTGCTGGGAAGACACCTGGTGACCTTAGCAACGAGCACCACATTCTCACCATCCAGAAAAGGATCAATGACACCATAGCGAAGAACAAAGAGCTCTATCAAATAAACCCCCCGGTAAGACACGCAGTCGTATATATGTGGCTACTGAATCTATGGTCGAAATGTCTGTGATATTGTCTGCAAAGCGTTTTGTGTGGGACAGTCAATTAATATCTGCAGATTTTGGTGTATTCGGTCTTGTGCAGCTGCCATGCGGTGTCAAATCAAGTAAATGAATTTCATAATGAACTGTTGGCATTATTGTGGGTATAATGCATATAATTCTCTGTTTTCCAGTGTTTCACACATCATGCATACATTTCTTTTTGTGAATAATGATAAACTTTTGCCTCTTGTCTCTCTCTGGTCATTAAAGAAATTATTTGCCCTGGACCCTGATGTATTCGGCGTTATAAACATGGTACTGAGCGCACAAATTTTTAGCTGTGAGATGCAGCAAAGCATGACAAATATTTCTCTCTATTAATCACACTATGTCACTTTTACTATAACTTTATAACTGCTCTTAACTGGGAACAACTGGGAGCAGGATGATGTGCAGGATGTACTGCAGACTCGCTTCTGATGGGCAAACCACATTAGACCCATTGTGTCTGTGTTAATGTATGACTTTCTGTCCTGCCCATTCACGTTCTCACCTGTGTATTTTTACGGTGTGTGTCGGTGTGTTTTGTTCCACTCCTTACTCAACCCATTTTCAATCTCATGTTAACACCAGCCATGTGTGTGTGCAATAGCGCGGGTACTCGAGTGAGTGTGAGCATGTGTAGTGTTAGTGTCATCATTCTGCTAGCGCTACAGTCTGAACAGATGTTCATTGTGTGCTGCTGCAGTGGTCTGGTGTTCAACGTGGCATATTGCCTTCTGTCCCTTTGTTTGCAGGAGCTGACGGAGGAAACGGTGGGTTCTCCAATCCCCGAGCCGAGACAACGGCATCGACTTCTTCGATCCCACTCAGAGAGCTCAGATGAACTGTCAGAACTGGACCTCTCCCATGGCAAAAAGGATGCCTTTGTCCTGGAGGTGTGTGTATGTCAGATTGAATATATGTGTATACAGTGTTTATCAAACTGTATTTCGGCTCAACTGTATGCTTTAATTTTCATAGATTGATGACACTGATGCCCTGGAGGACATCCACTCTCTCCTCACCGATGCCTCTCCTCCCACAGGTGTGTACCACCCACTCACTTCACAAGTACATTGTTGCACACACTCAGTAACTTTAGTTGGGGAAATTAACAAATATCATTATTTTGGTGTTCTGTCATCACTATTTCTTTACCACTTTTAGGATTCTACAGCTGCAACACTGAGATCATGCCTGGGATTTATAACTGGACTTCAGGAGTACAGGTAACTCTCTGTTTTCTTGTTTATTTTATTGCCGTCTGTACAATATTGCAAATTACAAACCTTATGTTATTTTGTTAAAGTTTATATCTTGGGGACGTTTATCTTAACATAATTGTGGAACTTGCGGTTTCTGTTTTACAGATGTTTACATCTGTTAGAGTCTTGAGATTGAGCAATGCTAATCTCACTAACCAAGGGTTGAACAAGACCTTTACAGACCTTTGTGAAAATCTTCTAAAGGTAAGAAACTCTTCAATAAGTACTTAATTAATTAATTTACACATGTTTGTACTGAGTATGCTGACTTTTCTGTGTTTCTTTGGTGCTTTCTTGTGGTTTAGTTAGGGACTTACAGTCTCTAAATGATTTATGTGTTTCAGAGTTTTTACTTCAAGTTACGCTCAATGATTCCCTGTTGCCTCTGTCATCTCAAATTCACTGTAGCAGTGCCAGAAGAAGAACTCATACAGGTGAGAGACCTCAGGCCATCACTGATTTGGGAACTTAAAAAAAACTTGATTTGGGTAATAAAACATACCTATTAATGCTTTTTTATTTTTTTATTTCTCTGTCTGCCACCCAGGTCACCGTGACAGCTGTTGCCATGACGTTTGACAAGGACCAGAGTCAAGAGAAGCTAACAGAGAAGCCCATCACTAAAGGTATGTCTAATTGAACTAATTTACTGGAATGTCTGTGAAATAAAGTCTTAATATTTACCCTCTGATTAAAAGAACACAGAGTACATATTAGTGAGTCTTATATCTGTCAATGTTCAACTACTTGATCACGTAAAAACTGCAATCAAGGTGAGCCACATAAAAAGGTACATACAGCTACACCAGTGCGCTTTAGAAATGAAACGTTGCTCAGGAGTCATTACATGTCCTTGCAACAACACTCTTTTCTAACTTTTTAACTTTTAACAATGTAAACCATAAAAGACTTATCACATCTAGTATCTTGTATATTTGAGAATTAAAGCATCTTGATGTGTTTATTTTCAGGATCCACTGAGACTGAAGAGCAGCTGCAGTTTCCCTTGGAGTTGAGCACAGACTTGTCCACCAACACGCAGACTTCAAACAAAATCTCAGGTAGCTCTTAAATATATATATTTGCCACTGGCCTCCACCTGCCCCTTCCTTCATTAACAGACATTAACCATGTCCTCCACTAACACTTCAGGTACAGTCTCTTTACTCACTCCAGCTGCAAAACTCTGCCATAATCAACTGATTATGGTTCATTCATCAGGTAAACAAACAGTGATGTGATGTAGCCAGGTTAGTCCTGTTTTAGTGTGAACCTGCCTTTTGTATAATAAATCAACATGGGTAACAAGAACGTACTAAACAATCTATTGAGCATTGCAATGTACGGAACATTTAGATTCGGGACGTTGGTTCAAGGCATGGTTCGCCTTTGTGACCAGGTTAAATTGACCTGGAGCCCGTTCTCACTTTGTGTCAAGTGCAAATGTAGATGCTGATGTTTCTGTGTGTATGTGACAGGTGTCCCAGAGAGCACCAATGTGTCATCTAGAGGTAAGCCGCTTCCTCGTCCTCAATCTCCACCTGCCCCACCTTCCTGCTACCAAAACTACTACACTACTCGGTTTTGACCTTTCATTCTTTTTTTTTTTCTCTGACAAAGTTATTCTGCACTGCTCCAAAACCTCATCCACTTTTCTTTTCTTTCTGTTCTTTTCTGTGTTTCTGTTGGTTTTCCGTGTCCCGTTTTGTTGTTTTTTCTCTTGTTGTGTTTTTGTATGCTCGGGTGTACGGTTGGGTGTGTGCGTTTGTGTGTGTGTGTGTGTGTATTCTTTCCAGCTGCCTCCGTTGATTACGGTTCCTTTGCAGACAGATGCAGCACCTGGCTAGAGCTGCTTAAGCTGAAAGCTCACACCATAAGACGAGGATCAGTTAAGACAAGTAGGAGGACACAGTCTCTAGCACACCCTGGTGATCATACCCACAAATACAGAACACAGTTTCACCTAGAAAACACAGACTCGTACACACGTTGGCATTCACTCATACACCCCTCCATGCATGCCGCTGGGGGGCGGAGCATTGTAAATCAAGCACCAGCTTCTTTTTTCCTTTTTTATTTTATTTTTAGCTAGAGTGTGAAAGTTGAAGTCCCGCCCCTCAGAGGATCCACAATCACTCCCTTGGCTTTAAAGTGCTTTCACCCATGGTAACGGCAAAGTGAAGTAGTTATGTGCAATGTTTTACTCATATGATGAAAGTTGGTGATAGATGGTGGAGAAGCTTTGATTTTATTGCACTTTGATTACTCAGTTGACTCAAGCTTGAAAAATACGTGGTTTGAACAAAAAAGAAACTGCTGAAATACCTGTGTCTGAATGTCTGAATCCCATGAGTTTGAACACGGTGTTTCTGAAACAACTGGTATGATTTTCAGTTCTGTGAACTACCATCTAATGTGTGGCTCTGAAGGCCCTTGTGGTTTGATGGATGTAAGCCACAGGAGGTGAATACTATAAGATGATCTAGCATCTTTCACACTCTGGCTCGTGTACATGTTTCCAGCTCAGCTCATAGCTGTCTCTGTCCGTCTCCATTTCTTAAGCCTCTTTCTCAAATGCAAACGAATATAAATATTTTCTCATGTACTTCACTGTACTTACAATACTGTATTCACACATGTACACAGCTGTTCCCAGGTCTGTCCGTCTGTCTGCAGACACTCTGTAACTATCTTGTCTTTTTGCTTCAACTGCATGACATGCATGGCAGCGCACGCTTTTAAGTAATTGTCTTTGCACTTGACATCCACACACGACTGCATGTGAAGTCACGCATGTACAGTATGTGACACACAGACAAACAATTTACACACATGTACTGTAAGTGCACAAATGCAGTAAGTCACTTCTACTGTACAAATGCTAAAAGGTTTACATTTTTTTGCTTGTTTTGCATTCAACATTGACATTTTATCTGCTTCTAAGTTCATATCTGCTTTTAGTTTTTGTATTATTTATGAGTGTTTTGTGGTATCTCCATTCCCTCTTGTCTTTTTTTTTTTTTCCCCTCCTTCGTCTTCTTTTCTTTTCATATCTCCCTCTTCTGGACCCCTGCTTGCTCTCTATCTGTCTGAACCTGCAGTCTCATCTTTGGATCGCAGCAGTCCACTGCCTGAGGGTCGTTCGCGCTCATTGCGCTCCAACCGCTCGTTTAGCGGCAGTTCTGTCCCAGTGGTGAAGATGACACCAGTTTCCTTCCTGCCTGGCACACGCATCATTAAGTACCTTGGGATCATCAACATGTTTTTCATAAGAGAAACCACATCATTGCGGGAGGTACAGTATGAGCAACGTGACCTTGGAAAGGCTACAGGAGATTGTACCCCTTTGAATACATTGGTTTTTATATTTAAAAAAATTAAGAAGATCGTCTGATTGTTGCAGGACTAATTCATAGACTTCACTAACCATGTTAAATACACTATTAGAAGAAGGCTGAACAACTTTAGCTTGTTTAGTAGGATCTTTCCCACAGCGTGTTCGCGTCCAGGTTTGTTTTGACGTAAACATGCACTTTAAAGAGGTCATACTAAATTAGACATCACAGTGTAATCATCACATGTACACATGCAACATGTTTTTGTCTTCTGCAGGAAGGAGGTATTAGTGGATTCCTCCACTCATTCATAGCAGAGGTGTTTGCAATGGTGCGAGCCCACGTGGCAGCTCTGGGTGGCAACGCAGTAGTGTCCTATAGCATGAAAGAGTGCATGTTAATGGAGAATCCAAACAAGAACCAGGTACTCATTTATCCACCCACAAAGCACAGTGAGTTAGCCCTGGCAGTTTTGGGGTTTCCCTGTATTGTAACCATGTCCTCTTATTTCTTCTAGGCTCAGTGTCTTATTAATGTGAGCGGTGATGCTGTCATCTGCTTCAGGGAAACTGACCAGGAGCCCACACCATCAGGAGCAAACGCTGGACAGACCTGTTGTAGCGGAGCCGATGGGGCTACATGACATGAAATGCGAGGCCTCGCTCAGTCTGCAGGACACACATTCTGAGTCATACATTCAAATACGATTCATTTATGCCTGCCTTAAAACTCAGTGAAAGATCCAAAGGTTTGGTCACAGGTAATAAACAATGGCTTCTCACACGCTGGAAAAATGAAGTGTGTAATATTACAGGAGTGCAGGATGTTTCTACATTCTCTGTGTACAAGGCATTTTGCAGATAGTAATAATGTAGCTCTTTGAGAATAACAACTCCCATCTGATAGCATTTCAAAATTTAAATCCGTCCACATTGGGGTCACCCACAGTTATATTGGTCATCTCTTTAAGGCAGCTATGGTTGATGTGACCATCCACAGATCACAGGAGTCACAAACGGTCATGCCAAAAGGGACACAGTTGTAAATTAAAACAATCATATTTTTCAGGAGAGTGGAAAGTCTTAAAGCTAAAAGCCAAATGACTTTGACAACCCCTGGTGCAATCTTCCAATCGAGTTTAATGTCTGAATTGTTGTTTTTATTCTAAATTTGATTTTATGATTTCAGTGAGTAATCGTAGCAAATGTCTACCACAGTATTGTTAATTGTACTGTAATGCGATGTCATGGTTTTTATTTCAGAGAGACAGCATAGAGTATCTATTGAAAACAGGCCAAGATGACAGCATTATATGCACATTTTTGTAGTGTTTCCCTATTACAACAGCCATTATCTTGTGTTCCTGTAACTACTTTATGAATTAGTTATAAATAAACTATTTTTAGTTTAGTCCTTTTTATTTGGGGGGAAAAAAGGTGACTAATTGTAAGATGATTTAATTGGGACACACGTGCACTCTTGGTCATAACGTGGCCCTTTAGGGTCAAGCAGCAGGGATATTTCAGTCTTTGTGGTAATTTTGACTGATCTAAAATTAAGAGTGTATTAAAGAACTGTTGTGCCAGTTGATGAAGTCACTTTCCACACTCAGTACTTATTGCTGTCTGTGTCAAATTCCACATCCCTTTGCAGAGCATAGTCGTTTTGGCATTTATATTCTGAATAATAGTTCTGCTACTGAAATGTCCACCGTTGACATTCATGTCCAATGCTGGAAGAAAGCATCTGAGATAGTAGGTGCCACATAAAGAATAAACTGTAAATGTTCTCTAAGGTCAGATTTGAGTATTTTTGTAAGATGACATGTATGAAACTTCTCATTTTGCTTGTGCATTTCCTGATGTTTTTACTCACTGTGTCGGAGGCGTACAATAGAGATACGCTAATCTGTTTGCGTGATCAGATTCTTCCATATTTGTCTAAAACTTGAATGTACATACATAAATGTTTTTGCTCTGACTAGCAGCATGCAGGCCCACATTTTATTGCCAATAATCTGTATGCTTGCCTGATAAGTCTTGCACAATAAAGTCATTTAAATCAACATTCATCTGCCATTGTTAATACAAGTTGTGAATGTCTTTTCAAGCACAAACCCCAGTTCAAGTTTGGGAATTTGCTTTGTTCATTACTCTGCACATTTGTCTGATAAAAACCCAAACAACTATAAACACATTCCCAGCTGAAACAGAACTTTACTACAGTTTACCTGTAACTGATGACACTAATAGTTGAAACATGAAACAAAGTTTACAATGCATTTTTTATAGATTTGAATCTTTTAAAATCATTTTAATATTTCTCAAATATTTTTTGATTCTTACAACATGTTCAGATTTATTAATTTCAATTCAAACATCTCTAGTTTTGCATTTCATCTTTTTGCCACCGTTCATACTGTGGCGTTGTCAGATCACTTCCGACACGTGACTGCACGTGGCTGTTTTCGACCACGGGAAGTAAAGGTTTTCCAAGACCAGCTGGGAAAAAGACTGACATTTAAAATAATTATACAGTGGCTCGCAATTGTTTGATAAGTGGCTTGTTTGTACATTTTACTGATGATTTGAGATTGCCCATTAGAAAGTGTCATCTGGAATCTGTAAGCAAGATGTCGGGTATTTGCTTCTCGTTTCATCCGACGCGACGTGAACGCAACATAATATGCCGACGAACGGCAGCGACACCTACAGGCCGCGCGGGCGAGTTTATCCTCGGCTGCTCCTCACTCGCTACGTGTCTCCGGCTACGTTACATCCCGCTGCAGGAACAGACGCTGCCCGACATGGGGGAAATCGTCCTGCCGCGGCGCATGTTCCTCTGGTGCATGTCGCTCACATATCTGGCTGCGTTTGTGTCTCTCTACGTGCAGATCCCAGGTGAGTGTCGGAGCCCTGCTAGCTACCTGCTGGGCGTTAGCTTGTTAGCGGCAACTTGGGAAGTTTTCTTCTTCGTCTCTTTTCTTACTAGAATAAGTGACGCCGCCTACGCCCTTTTTACATGAATGGAAAAAACGGTGTGTTTAGTAACAATTTCCAAAATACTGTATTCCACAATGTATTTTCACATTGAGAGTCCCAGCACAAATACTACTAAAGTGTACTGTGTGACTTTCTTCTAACTTCTTGTGTTTTCAGATTTTTATTGTCTCAATATTAAAAAATAAATACACTGTGTCTTCTGATGAAGATATTAGTGAACCTTGATGAAGTGACCCCTGTCCAGTCTCTAAAACAGTGAAATACATGGTCATCTATAACAGATCATATATTTCTGGAAAAGTGTGAGGATGCGGTTGTTCCCTACTGCAGACTCGCTGCTTGCTGGAGTCTTGTCCCAGCCTTGCAGCTGTTCTGCCCATTTGCCATCTTTCAGCTTGTTTCTAGGTCCCTTAGTACTGACTTACCTTGTTGCTGTATTTCTAGGTCTCTATGGCAACGAAGGGCTGTTGCCTGCCCGCTGGCAGCTGCGCTACAGCGGTAAGCCGCTGGGAGAGCAGCTGCTGGCGTCTCCCACCTTACTGTGGCTGGGACCTCAGCTCGGCCTGGACACGCACACCGCCATGGAGCTGCTGTGTCTTGCAGGAGCTGCGCTGAGCCTGGCTGCCGCGCTGGTGGAGTCTCTCCGGGACAGCGTGGTGTTTTTCTGCCTCTGGGCCTTGTACCTGTCCATGTACCAGGTGAGTTTGTAACCGTAGCTCTGTCGTTGTCACTGTATTTCCAGTTATGCTGCTGTCACACACTAAACGTGTGTTTTTTTTCAGGTGGGCCAGGTCTTCCTCTACTTTCAGTGGTGAGTGTTATCGACAACAATGTTTACTAGTTTTACCAGAACAACTTTTATGAATAGCATTTGGTTTTGTCTCTTACTAATTATCTCCCCATTATTATTGTGCAGGGACAACCTGCTGCTGGAAACAGGGTTCCTGTGTATCCTCGTTGCTCCACTGACGTTAATCAGGGGGTCCCGGCAGGTCAGAGAGCACGATCGAGTGACCTTCTGGCTGATTCGTTGGCTGCTCTTCAGACTTATGTTTGCCTCTGGTGTTGTCAAACTCACATCACGTTGTCCTACATGGTGGGGTCTGACAGGTATGCACTGTGTTTGTATGGAGGGGTTTGTGTCTCCAAAAAAAAAAAAAATGCAATAATTTTAAAGGTTCTTAGTCCAAACTCATGTTTTGCTACAGCTCTGACGTATCACTACGAGACTCAGTGTATCCCCACTCCTCTGGCCTGGTTTGCTCACCAGTTGCCAGTGTGGTGGCAGAAGCTGTGTGTGGTGGGAACCTTTGTCATAGAGATTCCTGTACCTCTACTGTTCTTCAGTCCGCTTCGTAGACTACGACTCGGATCTTTTTACTTGCAGGTGTGTAGAAATTCACATGCTCTTTTTGACCATTAGAGCATTTCTACAGTAACTTTTAGTCTGATCTTATTAACAGTATGTCATCAAAACAGATTTGCACACCCAATACAGTTGAATCACCTCGTAAATAGTTTCTCTGCATCATGAAATCAATAGTGATTTATTTTTGCTTTCACGCCTTTGTTAGCTGCTGCTGCAGGTGATGATCATTTTGTCTGGAAACTACAACTTCTTCAACCTGCTGACAATCATTCTTTGTCTGTCTCTGCTTGATGATGAGCACATACACTTCTGGCTGCGCAAAGCAGAGAAGACTAATGACCACGGTACGATACCCGCTTCACTGACACAAAATGTAAAAGTAAAGATTAACTTTATCATTTCTGTGTATTTATTCTATCCACATGTACATATGCTATGAATTACAATGTGCAAATAAGTAAGGAAGCATGTTTTGTTTTCTTCATCTACAAAATCTAAATTTGTCAGACTCTAAACTGTGGTCATGGCTGTGTTACCTGCTGGAACTCGCAGTCTGGTCTCTCACGATCTTTGGAACCATAGTTTGCTTCGATCTGCAGCTAGACAACTCAAAGATGGCCATCTCTTCCAGGACAGGTAAGTGTGTGTGGTTCGGCAAATTGAAAGATGTTGTGTTGATTTTCTGAACATCTGGCTTGATTTTCCGTCCTTACAGCCTTCACATATCACCAGTTTAACCACTTTCTCAAGGCTGTCACAATCCCCTGTGTCTGGATCGGGGTCCTCTCTCTCACCTGGGAGATAGTCACAGCCATGTTCAGGTAGGAGGGTCTGTCAGTTTTTCGGCGGCTTGGTTTAGAAAATGTATTGTTGTGCAGTGGATTTACATTGATAGAAGGGTTTGTTTTTGTAGGTGTGCATGTGTTTCTGGTTTCCTGAAGAGGTTTTGTGGAACTGTCCAGTGGACTGTGTTTGCTGCTGCCACTGCTGCGATGTTCACTGTTAGTCTGGTGGGTGCTGTTGGAAATGTCGCGTCCTAAAGCTAATTAATGCACTGATCATGCTTTCAGCCATCATCCCTATTGTTCTTATGTCATTACTTACTGTTCCAGGTACCATTCACCTATGTAGAGTTTGACGCTAATTCCAGGCTCTGGCCTGGAGTGCGTCGCGCCTATGAGCTGGTGGATCGCTACCAGCTGGTCAACTCATATGGCCTCTTCAGAAGGATGACAGGTGTTGGTGGGCGGCCAGAAGTTGTCATTGAGGGAAGCTATGATGGAGTCTCTTGGACGGTGCGAGCAATAAAAATGAACAATGGTTTAAATGTGATTTAAATATGATTCTTTATTTAAAACACTCTTTTGCTTTTTTTCTTGTAGGAGATTGAGTTTATGTATAAGCCAGGCAACCTAAGTGCATCTCCTCCTGTGCTGAGCCCACACCAGCCCAGGTTGGACTGGCAGATGTGGTTTGCTGCCCTCGGGTCTCATACGCAGGCTCCATGGTTTACAAGCCTCCTTTACAGACTTCTACAGGGAAAGACAGATGGTACACGCCCTGAGTGTTAATGTCAACTAATCACTAACGTGGCTGGGATCGAAAGTAAATCTATCCCTGCAACTTTGCTTCGTGTCTTGCAGTGATGGAGCTGATCCAGACAGATGTGTCCCAGTATCCGTTCCACCAGCAACCTCCCACTTACCTCCGAGCCCACCGTTACAGATACTGGTTTACCAAACCAAAAGCCGACGGGTCAGTGCTCCATTGTTCTCTGTCTGCCTTGCCTACATTACAGATTATTCTCTGTTCTGAGGGAACCTGTGTGCAACAAAAGAGCCCATGGCTGTGTCGAAGATAAAGATGTAGGATGTTGATGCAGAAGCCGTGTACACTGTAATTTTTGCTTTAACCATTTTGCTTTTACAAATAATCTCACACGCACACAGATATAAAATAGTAAACGACGTGGCTGGTGTTTGTTCGCAGCTCATACCCACAGCGTTGGTGGAGGAGGGTCTACGAAGAGGAATTCTATCCCATGGTGCACCTGGGCAACAGCTTCCTGGAGAGCATGCTGAACCAGTATGGACTCAAGATAAATGTACGTTAATAATTAATAGTTGTTTACTTAAGCTCAACTCAAAATATGGGTCACAACTGTTGTCTGTAAAGTAGAAATCATTGTATGTTAAATTAAAATTTTTCTGTAGGACAAATCGCCTCCTCGCCGCGTATCCAACACCACTGTTGGCCAGGCAATGAGGTGGGTGCGCTCTCAGGTCAGAGGAGTTCCCCCACACACACTTATCTGGACCATCATTGCCTGCACCGCCACCTTCTGTCTCCTCCGGGTATTGTGGAACGGCAAGAAACACCCAGAGAGGTCCCCACTTGGTCACAAGGCTGTGACAGTAAGTGATCACACAAAAAATGCACCTGAAGACTCTTCACATAATCCAGAGAAGTCAGACGAACAACAGACAACAGAGGAGGAGGACGCTGGAGAGGACAGCGAAGAGGAGGAGGAGGAGAGAGCGGACAAAGACACTGTTGGTACTAGAGAAGAGTGTGAAGCGGAAGAAAGAAGAGGAAGAAAGCAAAGAAGAAGCTAAAAGTTTTGATGAAGAAACGGGTTATCACACAAACACTATTGTACCTTGATGAAATGTGTATATTTGTATGTTGATCAGCGAGTTGCAGAATAATTGGCCTTATTTCACCTACACCTTACACCACCTAGTGTTTTTATATGTCATTTGTCTAAATCAGAAAAATCATCATGTTTAAATTCAAATATCAAACTAGGTGTGTTCTAGACGTTGTGTGTCATTGTGTTACTGTTTCTTTTTGTGGTCACTTGCCTCTTGCAGTATTTTGCTGTATGTACTGAACCAAAGCTCTGCGTTTGTTTTGTTTTCTATAAATTTGTCCTTTGTTTCCATTAGTATTAGGCATAAAAGACCACACCAGTCATTGATGAACTTTATAAAAATGTGAGCTTTTATAGTATAAAATAAAATGAAATACAATAAAATAAAACAGTTTCACATTTTATTTCATTGTGTATAAAAATTACAAGTTATAGGGTATTCTAAATATAAATTGGTTTTATATATATATATATATATGCAGATAAGATACTGTATATTTTGAAAGTCACAACAAAATCCAGGCACAGTGTAAATATAAAGTAACGCAAAGTATCTTTTGTACCACAGCACAAAGGTTTGATTTGTGACACCACAGCCTCGTTCTGGTTCTACCACTTCAGCTTTCCGGGACAGTACTTGTCGATCAGAGTCTGGTAGTACGGCTTCAGCTTGTCTATGTCGGGCAGATCTGTGGTCTTTGTGTACAGGTCAAATTTGCTGTTGAGAGGATGGATGTTGCAGCTTCAGGTCAAAGCAGAATAACCTGCACGTGATACAGGTGGATACTCACTTGAACTCTTGGACCCAGGGCAGCATGTGCAGGTCCTTGTCACTGCACAGGTGCATGTAGTCTCCGTGGGAGTGCCAGGGGTAGAACGAATGGAAGCGAATCATGTACAGCCCCTGAAGACAGACACACGATGAGTAAAACATAAGGACGACTGCAGCTGCTTAATGTTTTAATTTCCCTAAACCTGCATTCAACAAACGTGGTGTGACTCACTTCCTCTGGGATGGAGCAGTTGTTGAACTTCAAAACCCTGTAGAGATACTCTGAAGACAGAAATGAACACATTACACTGTTGAAGGCCGTGGAGGCTGCAGGCTGTGTAGCAGGTCTTACCGTCATGGCCCCAGGACATGAAGACATTGCTGAGCTCACAGTTGGGTTTGTACATCCCGTATTCAGTGCTGAAGAGGAAAATCCCAGACCGAAACTTTTAATGACAGTGGGCTCATATTTCATTCCATCATACAAATGCAAATAGATCCTAACTATATTTTGTCAATATTGATTTCCCATATGGGAAAGTGACTGGTTAACTAGTTAACTGGCGAACCAGTGCTTCGTTCAGCTGCTTAGATAAAATGACATGAAAATACCAACTTGTATTTTGGGTTTTTGTCGTCTGGGTTTTCTACGAAGGTGTTGTCTCTGAACACAATCGACTTCTGAAACTTGCAGCCCACAGGAAAGGTGTCGCCCACTACAGCCCACTGCAGAGCGCAGGAAGTTAACAGACTTATTTTACCTCCTTACACTCCGCGTCTGCTGAACCTCTGTCTTACTGTACCTGCGGTTCTTCCCAGAGAGCCAGCATCTTCCCCACATCATGGATCAGACCCACCAGATGGAACCAGTCTACAGCCGGGCAGTAAGTGCACATATTAACCAAGTTAATTCACAGTGTGTTTGTTGACAGCCGGTCTCTCTCTGTGCATGGCACCTTTATCTGGATGGGCCTGGCGGATGCCCTCTGCAGTCTGGAAGGCGTGGAAGGAGTTGGGGAAGTCCACGTCGGGATCGGACTCATCCACCAGCTGATCCAAGGACATGATGGCGTCCATCATTCCCATCTGGGTGTGGTTGCAGCTGCACCACTCAGCGTGCTGCAGCACGGGAAGAGTGTTGTTGGGTGATTTCTTTTCACAGCACTGATAGTGACACTTTCTAATACTAACAACAGTCTGGGAACAGGCGACCAGGTCAGACCACGCGACACACAGTACGAATGTATTTGGCCCAGGCTCTGAATCTATTGACCTTGGCTTTCACTTTAGGAGACTGGCTGACATTTATTAGTTCAGTCTGACACGATCGCCCAATCACAGTAAAAGCGGAAATTCACCAAATGTTGTACAAATAAAATAAACACTAACGATGAGAGGTAAGAAATATAACTTATGACTTACTGACCTTCTGCTTTACAAACTCCAGAGTTTGGTTGGTGTGCATCAGTTTGTATGTGCTGAAGACGCGTTCAATTAAACTTCCAGTCTGTAAAACACCACTTCAGTTACTGTACAACACCTTCTGTGCAAATGTAGACAACAGCAACACAAGGACATCTTCCCTTACCTCAAAGTTTCTATAGTCTTTCTTCTCTTTGGTTTTACTCGCCTCTAAATTTGGTCGATATGCCAGCGACGGGTCTGGACCCTGCGTTTTCAGAGAAGAGAGGATTTACTCTCACATACAGCAAACTCAAGTAAGTGAAAGGATTTTAAAGGTTTTAAAGGACACGTCTTGAAACCACACATACAATGTTGATGACCCTCATGGCTGCAGCTGCTGCGTTGTGCGATGGTCGCCTTAACCCCTGCTCGTATTTATCCAGCAGGTTGAAACGTAAATGCTCTGACCTGCAGCCTTACATGAAGTGTTCGCCTACGTCCAGTCACATTTTAACCAAACCTGCCCTAATGAGGAATACTGTGCGTGAACCTTGGCCTCGTGTGTTTGTTGATCCTAGGAAGACTCTTGATAATCTGTGCGTTACCCGTTGGCCTGACGCACAATGACACAGTAGTTCTTCATCCCACAGACTGTTGTTGAAAACACGCAAAATTTAAATTTACACAAACCTAAAGCACTTTTCCAAAGGCTGCATACGTTCAGTTACACATGCAACACATGAGAACAACACTTTGCTGCATGTCCTTTTATTCCTGGGCATTGAACCTGTTTTATAACACATCTGACCCACGATAACCCCCTATCAAATATCCCCGCCTGTCCCCACACAACCTTCCTTTGACCCAGCACTCACAATTTTCTTGTCTGTTCCTGTCAGTCTGCTCCAGCAGTCGACCTGTCAGCGGATCAGGTTCGCCTGTCTTTCAATGAGTAAAGGAGGATAAAGACCAGTTCTTTAACTGTGTCTTTGTTGTAAGTAAAAGATGAACATTGCAGTTTAGTAGTGAAGAAGTGCAGGAACTTGTGCTTTGGCTCAGAGCCACATCGTTGCCTCCAGAGCAGTCAGTGCACAGATATCTGCATGAACCAAGTGCTTGGGTCACTTTGCTGTTTGTCTGTCCCAGAAAATACTATTTTATAACACAAAGAAAAACAAGGACAAAGAGCAATTTACACACCTGACAAATTAGAAGTCAGACGAGTTTCGTTTTGTTTAGGTCGGGGGTTGGGGAGCTCGGCCTGACCTAGAAATCTGATTGGCCGTCTTTAAAGCCTCCCTAAAGTCCCAGCGATAAAGGCTCAACAAACAGGACATTTTAAGTGTAAGGGCCTTCCTCCAGTTTTACACATTCACAGGTCGTATGTGTGAAGTAACATCCTTCTGTAGCCTGCACCTCATCTTTGTGAGGTCAGAGGCTCTCGTACATTTGATGCGTAGCGGCCTTCAGTTTGCATCTGTACCAAGAAGAACGCGTTGAACAAAGAAACACAAGAGGCCTCGTCCAGATATGTGATGTCATAGTCAACGTCATTAAACAAAAACAAAGCATTAGTTGACGGAACGGTACATTGAAGGATCCCCCACACAGACACAGACAGTTTAGTAAACTGGAATATTTACAACAAAATGGTTTAAAAGTTAAATAACACATTTTTAATATTCAAGTCATACAGAATATACAGAAGGATAAAGTGCTTCCATGCATTCCCATTATCATTTGAGCTCTAAGAGCAACTACTGGCTCACACTGGATGCACAGAGAAGCACAGACGACTTCAGGCTAGTCGGCCTTTATAGCAATGCTTTACAAAAGATTCAACCAAAGCTCGAAAGTTGAATGAAGTTTCAGATGTCCACCCTGTGCAGACAGCTTGTGGACCAGGGTTGGTGGTTTTTCCTCCTGGTCGTGTGCACTTAGGTGAAAAGTTGGGTTTGGTTATTCTTGGTTTCTGCCAGCACTGACATGAGGCTTCTTGTCCAGCAGGGCAAAAGCTGCTACTTTCGAGTGAACGGGTGGATTAACTGTGCTAAGGTACAGCAAGAACGTCTTCATATTTCAGTCATGTGATCAAGAAGCCTCGATATTAGCCAGATTATCTAAAGCACTTTGAGCAAACCTGAAATGTTGGTGAAGAGGTTAGACTGTAACTCATTAAAGGATTAATACTGAGCCTTTCATTCGCCTACTTAAACCTGCAACAATGCTGCTGGTGTATTGAAGTTGGAGTAAAGCGGAATTATCCTTTAAGGACTAATAGCTGTGTCTTAAGTAACTTCCACATAATAAGGCGCCGTCTCTAGCCGTAGCTGTGGGGACTACGAGGGTTCATGGGGGAGGAGTTCTCTCTCCCACTCTGTCCAATCAGCTGATAGAGACGATGGCTGAGATTCTGAACTTGACAGGTGCCCAGAACGCACCCCACCCTCATCAGGTGGCTGTGGCCCCTACTGCCGCCGCGGTTGGCATGACGACGATCCCGTGACCCGCGCTGCCAGCCTGGCGCTTCCCCTAAGACACCGTTGCTTCGGTCCAACAGTTGGTCGGACAAGCCTGGGGGGGGTTCTTTGTGCAGCAGGGCCCTCCAGATGATAAGTCTGTCTCCCAGAGAGATGGAGTCATCAGATACAGGAAGCAGGGCCGTGGTGGAAGAGGACTTTGGATTCTTAGAGGCTCGGGGGAAAATCCAGCTGAGAGACACAGAAGAGGAGAGACGGGTTCAGACAATGCAAGAACAGTATAAAACACACACACACACACACACACACACACACACATATGCCGGGCAGTCACGCACGGTGTGAGACCGCTCCAGCAGGATGAAATGCCTTATGGGAAGTCGAGCTTTTACTTAAGGAATGTTCTCAAGCAGGGAACATAGAGAGGAAGACAGAGGGAGGAGAACAGGTGTAACTCACGTCTGTAGCTGACGCTTCAGTAATTACGGCGTTTGTTTTCATTAGTTATGATGCTTCTGTATGTGAATATTTTCAGTTTGGGAGATAAATCGAAAGCTGTTGTTGTTGCCTGGTAGAAACATCTGATGATAACAAGTTATTTTACATGCATGACAGTCAATAATTGGCATTTTCAACAGTTTTAACCACAGATGGATTAATAAATAGGACCAACCCCTTCATCAGACTATATATATAATGTTTAATCATGTACAGTATATAGAAGTTAGAAGTTCAGAGCTCAGCTAATAGAGGCAAAAAGACCATAAAGTGGCACAAAATAGCCAAAAGAGAGAAAGAGAACGGAAAGCGTCAAAGTGCCAGCGTGTGAGTGTGGGGCTGCTTCGTATGAGGAGGTGCTGGCAGATGAACAGCCACCGAGCACAATGCAGCGGCTGCCAAGTGTCTCCTACCGACCTGCTCCCATGAATACTTGTCCCGAGTGCTTTCTTTCTCACCTCCCTGCTGTCTAGCCCTAGTTTATTCTCACACTACCACAATAGTTTTCTTACTTTATTCACTTTTACTCACTCTCAGACATTCAAGGGCTCAGCCGCTGAGGAGAGCTGGTCAGTTTGGGTGTGCAGCCAGAAAAGTGACACAAGAAGGAGCTCAGGCTGTTTCGTGGCTAGTTTCTTTCTTGGTGTGTGTGTGATGACGAGAGGGAGATGAGCGCGTTGATGTTTGTTTGTTTGTTTGTTTGCGCTGAGAAGTGGGTTAGAAAAACGAATGATCTTTATCCTGTAACTAATCCTCGCTGGTATTCTGATCAATCCTTGCGTCTCACTGCCAACACCTGCTTTTCAGTTGATTCATTTGTTCGCTGAGCCACCGTCTGAACAAATCACTGCTGTGTGTTGACTGAAAGCTTGTGAGACTGTCCAACTCTGTTAGCGTTGCCTGTTTTGCCTGTTTTACTGCCACTTCTGCCATCCGGGCAGACATGTGCAACTGAAATGTGACCAATGCGAACCCAGCATGGCTGCAGAAATGATGCCTCAATATAACGTAAGCTTTTGCAACAGGGCCCAGTTCACTTCCATGTAAAGTGCTTGTCACCAAACCTTGATTGTCTAACAGCCAAGGTGAATGTTCTCCACTTCCGCCCTCTTTCTCTGTCGCTCCCTCTCTTGTGCATGAGTGTCTATTGTCCTGGTTGTGAATCTGTGGAGCGTTTGGGAAGAAGTAAGGAGCTTCTCCAACAAGTTAGATCCCCACTGTGTCCACTCACTATTCTCTCCCCTGTTTCTCTTTCTTTCTTAATTACCACAGGTGTTTTCCTTTTTTATTGTTGTTTTCCATTCATTTTGATTTATTTTTCATTTGTGATAAATGTTGATTATTGAATCATGCATATATTATGTTTTAAGATAAGTAGGACAGGGATCTTCTTGCTCCATGTCAGAATTAAAATTTCATAAAAACACAAAACTCTCCTTGTAACACATTAAACACTGAATGTTCCACCACATGACAGAGGCTACTGGAAAATACGCTGATGCTCATATGTCTGGTTCAGGTCTGAGATGCAGATTATCAGCGGTTTGTGTTGTTGTAGCCTTGTTTGCCTCTAGGCCCCTCGGTATGCACATGTATCCATGTCCCCAATCCCACTAAAGCACCCTCACCTCTGTCTCGCCTCCTGCCGCTGAGAGGAATTACCTCATTGTGCAGTTATTGCCACACGGTCAGATACAGACTAATGATGCAGTTTAAGTAGGTCCACAGGTTCCTGGAGCCCAGCGTGACATCCTTAAATGTCATCACTTGTTCTAAACACAAAGCTGTTTCAGTTTATTGTAATACAAAAGGAGAGTTTTTACATCGCTGCTTGAAAACAGTCATCAGATTTTTTGTTATTCATTAAATATTAATTGACCAATAGTTAGTTGTGTAACAAGGTCACTGCTATTCATTACTGGCTCAAAAAAAGTGGATCTCAACCTTTACAGGCGTGTGCAGGGAGTCGCATTATACCCACAATCAACTAGAGACGTGTGTGTGTGTGTGTGTGTGTGTGTGTGTGTGTGTGTGTGTGTGTGTGTGTGCTAGAGCAGCATAAATGAGTGTTACCTGTGTCTGTGAGTCACAGCCAGGGACTGGATGCCCAGCGGCAGGAGCACCAGGCACAGCCACGCCGGCAGGAGCGCGCACATGGCGCAGGAGAGACGCGGGCGTCAGAGGAGCACAACTCTACAAATGGAACTGGTTCTAAGGAAGGAGTAGGAGGAAGCTGAAACAATCCGCTGTTTCTAACAGGTGACCGGCCCCGTATAGGTTGACGCAGGCAGAATCCCTGGGCTTGGCTGTGGCATCCTTCGCACTTTTACGCGACGATCCGCGGACATAAAAGACGTGGAAACTCACTGGGGATCGCTCCTTGAGCTGCCTCGTTTATAAAGCCTGATTGGGGGAGGAGGAGGAGGTGGATGGAGACGGGAGGGAGGCTAATTGTCTGTCCCACTCAAGAACCCGTCCCCTCATGAATCCCTCCACCGAATTTAACCTCGGAAAGCCACTAAACCTTGGTTATGGAGCAGGAGACAGTGTTGTGTTTATGTGAAGGTACAGTGGCCTTATGGGGTCTGGCTTTTATCACCTTTATGACCTTTAAGGCCATTTAAAACACACAGCATCACAACACAACTTTATTTATTATGCATGTGCATCCATGCTGCATGCAGACTAATGGCATAATGCACAATAAGGGAGTTGACACTTAACGGCTTAAATGGAAAACTCCTTTAAATATTATTGCCCAACAGCTGAATTACATGTTTTTCTCTGTTGGTTTATGTTTATGTTTCTGGGACCAGTTGGTTTTTGTGGCATTTATAAAATTGTCTTTACAACAAGGTCCAAGATTTGTTCTCAATAAAAAGACAACAATGAGCCATGACTGTGGGACACTCTGGTGACTCATGAGCTGTTCCTGCAGACAGGTTACAAATTAAAGAAGGTGAAAACCAACCGCATCGCGTGGCAAACTTTACGTGTGTGTACGTGTGTTTAGCCAGATTAATACAGTTGTGTAACCTGGCACAGGCCGGTCAGATTAGCTACTGTGTTCTGGTGTCTCGTGATTTCTAGGAGTCAGAATACTGAGGTTTTGAGTGACCGTGAAGACAAAGCTGCAGGGACGTGGTCTGGTTCAGTGTTGGTCGCTGTGAACCTGTTCTCCTCATTTTCCTCCTGTAACAATTCTACTTTTATGCTTTTGTGAAGACGGACACCGACGAGAAGCCTCAAGTCTGAGCCTGATAAAAGAATGCTCTGTATGAGGAGGCCTTAATTAAAGCACCCAGTGTGTGTGACTCAGCAGTTTGCAGTATTACCTTCTAAGCTCAGTTTCCAACGCTGTGAGCCTCAACTCAGTCCAACATGTGCATTAACACATCTCGTGTCTATCCTTCCAATCGACCTCTATGTGTGTGTCCACGCTATCCAGACTTATCCCCTCTGCCAACAGACAAAGATGCTTTGGGCTCAGTGCAGAGGCTCAGTTTCAGTTTCAGTCTTGCGTCCTCGTGTCTGCTGGACTCCTTGGCCTGGAACCAGAGATGAAATCAAGACATCTGCCTACATTCACTGCCTATTATCTTTACACGATTAACACACAGCATCTGCAGTCAACTTTTAATGCTGATCTCTTAGAAATCACAGCGTATGTGGGAAGATAAAGAGATTCTGGAAGGTGCAGACATATTGTTGTTATTAAGATAATATAATTACCTAAAGCAATAAAATTTGACCTACTCTCCTGTTTATTGAACATTAAATTACACTTTTATTGGTTTTTAAAATATATGTGTGTATAAAAATAATATATTAAAGTATATATTATATAAAGGTTCTCAGATGTCGTTCCTAACAGCATGGTGGTGTTTTAATGCCACCGTGTGGTGAAAGAGAGAACTACAGGCCTTAGATAAAGTCTGCTCTGATGCCTCATAAGTGTTTGACTGGTTCTCATTTTGCGTCCATCTACTATCACTACACAACCTGTCAGATTAACTGTGTGCTGTGTGTACAAAGGCATCGTCTGGAACTTCATATGCACAGTTCACCTTTTATCTAATCCAGATGAAATTATATTAATTATGCCTCAATACATTGCCTCCAGCTGTTCACCAGTCTGAAAATTTAGAAAAAAACAAACTAAACAAAACACAATGAATAGCATGTATTTAAATTCAGTCACATTCAGAAAAATGCTCGTCGTAAATGTTTATCGAGTACAGACTCACACGCACAGGTGCAGAGAGAAGCTGCGCTATTCAATACAGACGCAGTCACGACAATGTAATCACATTTGTGTCAACACAATCCCATCATGGGTTGTTCAATATGCAATAATGGCACATTTACGCTAACTTTGAATTGTGGATCAGTTTATGTTCAATACGCTTCATTATAGTTTTAGTCTCCGAGGAAGACGTGAACGACCTTGAAGATCTTGACCTTAGCAAAAATGAATAATGTGCTACAACCATTAAAATACCAACATGCAGTTTAACAGTTTCACTCAGTATCATGATGACTGATGACGACTACAACAGGAGGCATAAACTTGTTTGGTCTGAGCTGTTACAGCAAACAGTCCATACAGTGACATGTTTAAGTTGGACAGCTCGGTTAGAGGCACCGTAGCTTTACAAATAGCCAGAACAGAAAATACTTGAGTGATTCAAATGCGTCTGCTGGGCTCTAAGTTCCGCCATGTTGTCCCAGAGCCGTGATGAGGTCCTGCAATGGCTCGGTTTCCTCTGGCTCCAGCAGCGCGTGCTGTCGACTGAAGAGTGTGAGGTGTGTGAAGAGCGTGTTGAGGTGTGGATGCAGGCCCAGAGCCAGTGTTTCTCTGTAGTGAGACCAGTAAATGTGAGCCAGAGTCCTGAACAACAGCAAAAACACCTTCTGGACCAGGAAGACGAAGCCCGTCGGAAACACTGAACCTGGGGACGAGGGAATAAGATAACGACTTAACACTAAAGCCTAAAGGTGACGTGGAACAAGGCAGCCGATCAAATAAAGGAAGTTCACCTGCTTTTGTGGGGAACACAGCTTCATCAGTCAGCAGGTCCTGGATGTATGACATGGCATAGTCAAAGTAAAGTGGAGCAGAACACTTCAGCTTCCTGCCATGGTCGTCGGTCCAAAAATAAACCCTGACAACCCCAACACACAGCAAGTTACTCTCCAACAACCATGACCTTAAGAGTAAACGTTAGTTTTTTGTGTTGCACATAGAATAAAATGATACAAGTGATTTTACAGCTGCTGCAGTGCGATGGAAGTAACCTCTACTACTCTGTCTTTTCCAGAAACAACACCACAGGTTACTTATGCGTTAACTATCAACTGTTCACTTAATATGGTTTACTCAAAGGTCTGTGGGTGGATGTTGAGAATGAAATGACAGCTGCAGGTCAACATGCAAATGGGAGAAGTTTGGAAAATATGTTTTGGCCTCTAATGTGTCTGAGGCTTAGTGACGTACGTGTTGCCTGGTCCACAGGCGGTTGGGCAGGTGCTGGGAGTGCAGAACTCGCACAACGCGCTGGAGAACAGGTTTATATGCTTGAAAAATGCCACAGCTGAAAGAAATCAGCAAAAAAAACAAAACAAATAACAACACATTTTGTGATTTTTGCTCCGAATAACCTTTAAAAGCCTCTACTCACTGTTGCTGGCAAGCCACTCGGCCTTATCCACACCAGGCGGCAGCGCTGTGAGGGCAAACATGTCCGCGTGTGTGATGCGCTGGCACACGTTCTGCTGCTGCAGATATGGACGCTCCTCCAGATTATTGTTGTTAATTCCCCTTGAGAGGACAGTGCAGAGTTAACGGAGCAGAGACACGCAGAGAAGAGGCAGACAGACAGAAAATATCGCCGTGTAAAGCAATCGATAGGTCGGGATTCATTACTCCTGCTGCAGCCAGTAGATAACACAGTTTTACAGTCTGTGGTTCCTCTGAGCCTGGCGCGCACACACACACACACACACACACACACACACACACACACACACACACTAATGCTGCTGTAACTGCAGACTGCAGGTCCAATAAACCGGCAGTTAATGTAATGAAGACAGTCAATTCTAAGCCAGAGTTAATGATGCTCACTGCTGCAGCCGACAGTGCTGTAAAGCAAATAACAGAGATACGTTAACATTGTGCAGGATCAGAGCTTCACCAACCTCTATCAGCCTCTATACACTTGACCTGCTGGCGAGCTCAGGGTAGCGTCTTATGATCACTAACACAGGACTGGCTGCTTTGGAAAGCGAGGCGGCTCGATTTGACTGTATGCAAAGGGCGGCTGACACTAGCGCGGTGATGCGGAGTCCGTCTGCCTTCTGTGCCGCTTCTCCTTAACATCCGTCCGTGGACTGGAGTGCAGGCCGATCGAGCAGCTGCAGCGCTCAGCTGGTGGACGTCTACATGCACAACAGCTGAAAGTTTCCTCAGTGTGACCTTGCCTACTTGTGATAAGGGAAAACACTGCGTTCTCTGTGGGGTTGCACTGCCCCTGTTGTACGTGTGTGTGTGTGTGTGTGTGTGTGTGTGTGGACTGGGCAGGGAGACTTGGTTTGATGGTCAAAACAACAGGTCTTTGTCCTAAGTAAAGGTCAGAAGAGGCAGAACGGAAAGGGAACGGTGCTAACGTAAACATTAGCTGTGCAAAAGACGACAGCACCGTCGTGAAGCCCTAACCGTGGCACATCCACAGGAACTTCCTTTGCTAACATCCTGCTGTGTTCCAGCTCTTAGTATTAACTCTCTTACCACACAATGAACCCGGAGCTACTTGTAATGTTGTGTTTTAGTGTAAACACATTCTTCTGTGACCCTGCTCCCATGCTCCTGGCCATCTGTTTACCTTTACCTACGCCCTCAGGGGATAATAAGCCACAGTCAGCTCGCTCTCAGAGTCATACTAAAGCAAATATTTGCACAGTGACTCGGTGGATAAACACATGTTCCCCAAGAGTCTTTCCTCCTTTTGGTTCAAGCGTCTCCACAACATGTGTTCTCTCTGTTGGAGGGATCCACGTTCACTGATGCCATCAGACAAATATGTAACACACACACACACACACACACACACACTTGTAACTGTAGAACATTCCTCAGTAAACCATGTGCACGCACATCTTTCATTTTCACCATCACCTGTGCGCTTTCAGTTCAGTTTGCTAACAGCTGGCTATAAAAATGCTGCAACTTGAACTTATTTCCAGACAGGAAACTCGAATGCACTCGAAGGTAGATTAAAAAAAATAAATTAAAAAATACAACTTACAGTTTCCCGCCGCTGATGCCAGAAGGCTGAGGAGTCTTGTCGTCTACCTTTGTAGCCGAGGGGTAACTATGGCAACCCCCCATGGCGTGAAGCTAAGAGCAGAGCTGTTTGTTGTGCCAGCCCCACTTTTCCATCCCAAACATACTAACCCAAGCACTTCTGAACACTACTGGCTGCGGATGGTAACTGCTGCTCCAACACGAACGCTTCTCTGACAAACACGTGAGATTCCCCCTTTTACCCCCTGAAGTTTTCCAATGCAAAAGTAAGAAGTAGTGGAGGAGTTGTGGATTGTCCGCTGTGTGGAAAATGAAGCTCCTCAGCTGTCTCTTGCTCCCAGTGCTCCAGTGATCCAGTGTCAGTGTGGATACGTCTCCTTTGTCTGGAGTCCCACACCCCACAGGCTCCTCCTCTCAGCTCCAAGCGGACAGTCAGGTTTCTCTACAGCCCATTAAAGTACAAAACAACTCCGCCTTCCTCTCCTTTCCACCCACTGCGCACAAACTTGCTTCTCCGTACGTATGCACACAGAGACATACAAACAGGTGCAAATGGAAAAAGCAAAGGTGGCGTTCCTGGCTGAAGTGGGATCAAAGAGGCACTAAAGGGGTCAAAAGAAGAGAGTGTACGTACACCAATTATTACCCAGAGGAAGGTTATGATGTTACCATTACATCAGGCCTGAGGAATGAATACAGACACCCAGCACACAGACTACACTCCAATCTACAAAGGGGCTGTAAATATGAGAAGAGCATGGAGACAAAAGAAGGGTCTTCAGCTTTTACCCAAACGTCACATGAGCTCATTTCACTTACGCCAGCTGCAGGTAAGACCCATTTGTGTTGGCGGTGGGAGATGGTGGAGCAGGAGATAAACAGACTCATGCTTCATCTTTATGTGACATATTTATTAGGTTCATATCTGAATGTACAAGCTAATTTGACAACAGATAACAGACACAGGACTCTCTAAATGAAAATGAAATACAAAAAGAAAACAACGCCAGCATCAGTCCACTTTACAAAAAAGGCATTTTGCAAACAGCTGTCCTTAAGAACATTCTCCCTTTACTCACACACACACACACACACACACACACACGTAAAAAGCCTTAATGCAATAAACTTTAAATTTGCCTCAGTGTACAGTAAGTAGCAGACAACAGGATAAAATCAGACACCCGATGAGGTGAATGAGGCTAATATGCAAACTGAATGGCACTTAAAGATGACTGTAGTGTACCGTACCTCATGCCATTGCACATAACACCGTAGCTGTTACTCTGCACACACAGCACGCTCTCAAGGTGAAGGAGATACACACATACCAAACACAGAGGTAAGGGTCAGACGCAGTGCTTAGGTTTGGTGGAAGGCTGTCGGACTTATTCTGACCCCGTACGCAACCCTGATGAAAAAACAGCCTTTCCTAACCCTGACGCGGACTCTCTGTGCAGTTCCACTTCAAACACCTCAAAGCGCAAGAGGAGATAAAAGCAAAATTGCCCATGATCTAAGAGCAATCTTCAAAGTCTTTCTTAGACATGTGGCATCCTCTCCTCCTGCTGATAATTCACATCACATCACTTAGAGGAATCAAAACAGGGATCAAACAGGGAGCTAAATCTGGACCTGTAGGACCACTGCAAGAGACGGGGCTTCTTCACACGTAGGACAGACAGTTGCAGACTCGTGGGAAGACACGCTTTGGTAAAAAGCATTGAAGAAAGGTTTCTACACAAGTCACTCATTCAAGTCAAACATTCCCACCTTTCAGAGTAGGGAACAGCGCGGTGGCAGCTGGCACCACCGAATACAAACCAAAAGTGCTTCTTGAAAAAAGTGCTTTCAAAATAAACATCGATGTAAATTATCCCATAGTCATCTACGCAATTAAAATCAACCCCTGCCCTGAGAAAGAGAGACGAGGATAAAGATGAGAAGCAAGAGCGTCTGGCACGCACAGACTTAGAGGATCATTCTGGTTTGTTACAACATGAGTCGTGTTACCATTAATAACACAAACGTAAGTGAGCAAGAGAGATTAGAAGGATTTCTCTGATAGTAGCGACAGAACTAATTCTTACTTTATTGAGTAAAGGTTCCCTGTAGAGGTTTTCAGCAGCAGTCATTTCTATTAATGCAGGTCCATCACGGTCATCGTGAGGACACTTGTTGATATTTCCTAGACACTCATCCTAACGTCAACCTTCACAACAAGATGCTTCATCCTAACTCATATCCAAACTCCGATCTAAGATCAAGTCTTAACCCTCAACGAGGTTACAAAGTTGTGAAAAGCTGCTCAAACGTAACTATTGTCGAACTACACACACACTGTTCACGCGTCTGTGTGCAGACTTTACACCGACTTGCAAACCACATATTTACTTAATATGACCATTGTGTAAAATGGAAATCGATTAAAAGCCACTTTTAAATAAAGATAGCACAACGACAACATATCCAATGGTGAAACTGAGAATTTTGACTGTTTGGCGCGTACAGACTCTAAAAGATGATGCAACGCAGCAGTCAACATGTCGTTCAAGCACGTTGAAACATGCTGCTGGTGGTACATTCAGAATGAGTGTGTACATGTGATTCGTCAGTTCACCAGATAACATCCTGTCTCTGTACCATCTAGCAACTGTTTGCATGCATGTCGCATTTCACACAGTGTCCTAATTATTCTGGATATAGGTTTTGTACATTCATTTCCTGGAGGCTTATTTTAACCTTAACAATAAGTTTCATTAAGTTGATAAGATTCAGTCACGTACATAGTGGAGATCAGCGTCTGCCCTCAGAGGAAACACAAGTTCCCACAATCTGAATTACACACACACACACACACACACACACACACACCGAAACGTAGAGCTGGGCTGACCCACTGGGTCTCAGCCAAAGGACTGTTCGACATGTGGACTGGACTGGACTGAAACACTGTTAGTGCTGAGACGTCATGGTTTATTTTGTCTCCCTAATCCAAGTGGTCACACTGGACCAAGACCCTGTAGAAGCTAAAATTAGGTTGAAATAATTATTAAAGTGTGCAAAAATCCTCAATCAGCCTTTGAACTGATTAATATGTTCAGATCTGGTTAGGTTTTATTATTATTAGGGGTAAATAATTAAATCGGTACTATAACTGAACTGTGATGGATGTTGACAAATGTTTGGTATGAATTTAATATTCAGCTTTGTTTCCTCTTTCCAATAAGCGAAAGATGGTAAAAACGAATAAGTCCCAAGTTGTACTAAACACCAACTATGCTGTAATTAAGAGATACGGAAGACGTCGGGCCCTCGCACACACACTCACTCGCCCTCCCAACCTCCGTGTGAGAAGCATGTAGCAGAGGAGCAGGAACTGATGCTGGGGTAATAACCAAAACACAGACATCATTATTGCCTCATTTCAACAGTACAACACACATACAATACACACATTGCAACCTGCAAAACAACTGCTTTTCCATACAGTGGATTTATTCCAAAAATAGATATAATGTTTATATATACTGTTTACATTTATTACGTTTACTTATTACCAAGAAAAGCCACAACCTAATACAGGTTCAAAATTCACAATATTACATTTAAACAGCTTTGTGGGTGTATGAATCGGTGATATGTGCGTGTGTGTATAGGCATGGTTGTGTGTACACGTGTGTGTCTTTGTGCATACTCCTCCCTTTCCTTTGACCTGAGAATGCACTCTGCATCTTAAACAGAGCTCAAACTCACAAACGCGCACACAAGCAGCCGTCTACACACAGGATACAACAACACATGTGCCCCTAAACTACACTACTCTGTCAGGAGTTTGAAGAGGAATTGACACTTGATACTCCCACGATAGGGTCTCTAACTGACCAGAAGGAGCATGTTGATAGTCAGATGGATGACAAAAGCCAAATTATTGTCGCTGCACTACTAGAACGTCTGCCTGGCATGTACACTGAAATGCTAAACACAAAATGACAGCTAGCCTCACAAGCATCCTGGCTAATTATTTGAATAATTTTCTCCTTGCTTAAACAGTTGTAAACAGTCACACGCTCTGCTAGAAAAACGCATTCACGTCCAGAGAGCACACATGCTCAAACACTCTGAACTCTGTGGCTTAATGAAGCATTCAAATTACAGACTTATGGCTCCTTATCTCCCCCTTTGTCACCTCTGCTCATCATAACAGCTCTTACTTTCCCAGGTTTACTGGCAAAAATACATTACAGTTTGGTTTTGGGGGGTCTGGCGATAAAATGATGTTTAAAAAACAAAAACAAATTCTCACCCACACACATATATTCCTTTTTGAAGAAGTTCCACTGTATTTAAGTCATGAGGTGCAGGAAAGACACACCAATAGTAACATGTATAGATTTGTGGTATCTGCTTAACCTCAAACGCTGTATTTCCCATTTTTCACACACAAAAAAATGGCATTGGAGGGCTGCTAACATGAAGCAAAGGTGGCATGGGTTTGCGCCAGATGGGGAGGTGATAAGCTTGTGTGTGTGTGCGTGCCTGTACCGCGTTGTTAGGCCGGTCCGTTAGCAGAAGATTGCATCTCTCTGCAGGGTAAAAAAAAAAACAAAAAACAAAACAGCAACACAACACAGGAGTTAATCTGTTTTTAGTAGATTTAAAAGAAAGAAAGTGGAGATGAATAGATTTACTTAAATAACTGACTTAAATCTAAACAGTCATTTAACAACTTTACAGAGACCTTTCAGAAACTGCTACAGTAAGTAATCTTCTGTTGTGTAGTTTGACTAAAGGTGTGGTTTAAATTGCACTGCGCCTTACGGTTATCTTTACATTTTGACTTGTCGTGGCAGGAAAAGCACGGTTCTGGCTAATAGCATCAATAATTGTTTCTCTCCATTTGTGTGTGCACAGACAAATTACATTGTGCATCAACTTTGCCAAAAGTCTAACCCAGATTTTGGATGTAGTCAAAGATGTACGCAGACACACGCTTACTGTGTGATAGCAGCCGACTGGTTAGCTGGACCCACAGCAGTTGGGCTGGGACAGCTTGGTTTTTCGCTGTCTTTCTCTTTGTCTTTGACCGAAAGTCCCTCAGCCGGCACCTTATCGGCTTCACTGCAAAAAACAACAACAAGAAAAAGTCATCGCAAGCAGATGATGCTAGAAGTGCTGCCACTGGCTAGATTTTTTCAGTGCTGTCTGTTTCCAGCCCAGTCCACACCGGCCATTACCACCGTTGGATTACAACCTGTATTTGCACTGTTTATACTGGTCCTGCCAACACATGCTGTGCTGAGCAGAGCAGTGACTGACTAAATACAAAGTGAGTTGGACACAAAGCTATGGTTTGTGATAACGTAGTCTGACATTTCTAACTAGGGTCTGTTTTATTGTAGCATGCTTTTAGATGCACTTTGTTAGTAACTTGTAATGACTTGATTTGTTAGACGGGTTGATATGTTAAATTCATAGCATGTCATCTGAATTACTGTTAGTGCTGTGGATGATCCAAAAGAAACTAACATCAGTTTGGTTTTTATTATTGTTGCCACATACAGGAATCGTGTTTCTCATATAAGCACAGTTGGCAGTCATGCATACAACTGAACCAGTAAGAGTCCATATGATTTCTAAAACATAAGTGTGAGTGGATCTCATATCAGAGCTAGCTGATGTTTGAGCATTGCAAAGTTGTGTTAAGAATATCAAATAAGCGTTGCACAGAGGGCCTTTTTTATGAATGAGGCATGGCCTGAAAAATGGCAGAAGACATTGTTACTCCACATCCTGTAAATGCAACAAGCAAACAAAAACATGTGGCCTTTTAAATCCTCCAAACAACATCAGAAAAGCATTCAACACTCCACAGTGAAAGACCCCAATACAACATACCGTCTGACTGCTGGTCTGAATACTCTGGAGTCAACATGAAAAAGGAGGGAACAGACAGGAGGAGGGCGATATAAGAGGTAAAACAGAGAAGGTGTGGGGGGCGTTTGGTCGGGAAGAACAATAGACAGCTACATAACAACACTCCAATATGAGAAGCAGGACAAGCTAAGCTAAGTAGTCTCTTATGTGTGAGCACGCATACCTGGTAAAGACGGCCCTCTCGGTTTTGGCGTCCACTGTGAGACGGAGAGTCTCCTTGCCTGCACCAGTAGTGATGGTCTCTGTGGTGGCCGTCTCACTGGAAGATGCGGACTCTGCCTTGTTTTCTTCCTCATCACTGTCTGAGCTGCTGGAGGAAGCACTGTCTGATGCCACCAGTGGAGCTTTTCTTGCAACACACACGCTCCAGACACATGCTGCAGAAACCACAAAAGAAGAAGTAACAGACCACAGACACTTAAATTACATTTATCATTAGGTTGAGTTATTTATTTGCTTTAATTTCTATTCAAAATGTGACTGCTGTAATAAATAATTGTGACCATGCATTTGTTTGTTGCTCTACCAGGCTGCAGAAACTTACGGTTCTGGTTTGGTTTGGTGTTCTCTGATCCACTGAAGTCTGAGTCAACAGGAGAGCTGCATCTTGGTCCTGTTTCAGAGCTGCAAATAAATACGGTTTAAACACCAAACCACTGTCAATGCACAACTACTGGCATTTAAGATTATTTTTCTCATTCTGCTGTGAATCAACAACACTTGGACAACACCCACACTTACCAACAGAAGGGCTGGAAGTCACTAAACTTAGCCCACCCTTTCTCCTCTGCCTGTGCAGCAGCTGGCTGTGCAGTCGGAGTGTCCCAGGACGCAAAGCCCACACCTGCTGCAGGAGCCTTTGAGTTTACCTCCCCAAAATCTGCAATCCAACCTGTGCCTGCATATGAACACACAACCATGCATAGCATATGTGTAAGTCATTAAGTGAAGACCTCTATTAGTTAGACCAAGACAAACATTACACTAGAACATCTCACTCTTGGCAGGCTCAGTCTGGTCCTGGCTTGAGAATGGATCCAGGTCATCATTGGGCTCTTCTTCTGAGTCCGAGTCAGCTGCTGCGTCAGAGGTCTCAGTGGCAGTTGATGTCCTATCACAGGCCTTCTCCGCTGCCGGCCTCTGGGAGGACTGTAGTCCGCCAAACCTTAAAACAAACAAAATATGGAGTTTGTTTAAGAGATAAGACAAGATAATACTTTATTAATCCCACAAGGGGAAATTTGTGCGTTTACAGCAGCTGTACATAAATGAACAGAACAGAATAGTATTTTTTTAGGAAAAGCAAGAGCAGGCATCTTGATGGAGAAATTACATTGAAATAAATAATCAATTTATTGCAACTGTATGTGCTGAGTTGCTTCTACCTGTTCCGAGACTTGGTTTGTGCTGCATAGTTAAACTCCTTCTCCTCCCAGATATCCTCTTCATCGTCATCAAATGGCTGAATCCTCTCCTTGGAACAGGCCTCAAACACAGCAGCGTTTGCCTGCAAAGAACACAGCATGGCCTTTCTGTTTGTACTAACAAATCAATGACCTTGGTTTTTGATTTGGAGTTGTATTCATAAAATTGTGAATGCATCTTAAATATTTCTACAGTACAAAACAGAAAAGAAATACAATTCATAGAACAAGATTGTGTGTAACTTTGTATGAAGTATAAATAAACTTACACTGTCCTGGCCTGCGTCAATGTTGATATTTATCTCTGCAATCCGGTCAAACGTTGCCCTGTAATAACGGCAAAGAAAATCACTACATCAGCACATAACCACAACACAACCCTGACACATGGAGAGGAATATTTTTCAATTTACCCAATGCTGTCATCATGATCAGTAAACTCCTCATCATTGAAGCCAAACTGATCCACAAAGTTAGCTGTCATTTGTTGGATCTGGTAGTCTGAAAAAGCCTGGAACACACATGACAGAGGCAGGATTTGATTATAATAATTCAGAATAGTCACCTTCAAAATATGTGTGCGTGCATATGCATGTTTACCTGCTGTAGCGTCAGTTCTTTAGGGAAGGGGCTCTCCATGTCATCCTCAGATGATGGACGTGGGTTTCCATTGCCAACCTGAAGATTATAAAGAAAATTACATATAAATAAAAAACACCACATTAGCAACATTTTTGAGCCTGTGTTTAACCACACACGGCTACTTAATACTGTAGATGTGGATGTTGTCTTCACTGCGTTTACCAGGTCTATGGTGTTTTTCCTGTTTGTCTCGGACAGTGTCTGGTCCACAAAGGTTTCCCAGCGCCCTCTGTAGTCTTCTGGCAGTTCTACATCCAAGACCACAGAAACATTAAGAAAACCAAACTACAATAGTTTAGCAGTTACATCAGCTTTTGCTTTCATTATTACTTTTCTTGTTCACACATGCATACAGACCTGTGATTAAGCTACTAATCTGTGTGTGAACTGGGCCTTTTTCCAGGTTGTGAACGACGGTGTTGGCAATCCTGGTAAGATGTCCCATGTATCCTCTTCTCATACCACCTCCTGATCTGAAAAGATAAGTAGAAAGTGAGCAGATCATCACCTTTCACTCAAAATCAAGATTAGACAGAGTTACTTACTGTATTTTATCATTCTCTTCCCAAGCTGCTAGAATCCTCTGGACCAGGTGGCAGTGCTGGAACAACTTTGGAGAGACAATGACAGACTTGGCCGTTAAATTTAATTCAAAACCAGTCACCATTGTGGCCCATCTGTATAGATCAAACTGCACAGAGACACTTACGTGAGTCACCAGTAAATTATGTGCAGAGTTTTCAGGGGCGACTGAAGGTTCAGAAGTTGGTGTCTCAGTCACAGCCTGCTCTTGTGATGCGTCCTGTAGAGGCTTGAATTTGTCTTGGGATGCCAAACCAGGCTGAAGTCTCATTTCATGGGCACAAGGACGGAGGATGGCAGCAACACAAAGCTCTACTTGGAGATGCAGGAAGTTGTTCCATGTGTACTTAAAAAACAGGTCCTGAAAAAAAGTTTCCAAATATGGTATTTAGCATAATAAACAATTTACTTTGATTTGGCAAAAAATGCACTGTGCCTCTCACCAGAAGCAGGTCCATTGTACTAAGCCTACAGAGTTCCTGTGCTACAACCGCATGACTGGCAGAGCTGGTGTACAGCAGAGAGGCCACGAGCCTGGCTACGTGCAGGCGTGTGTTCCCCAGTGGCTCGTCCAGCACACCCAAAGTAGTCAGCATAGGACTTCTCTAAACATACACAAAAGATACAAGCATGCTTCCTAAAAAGGACGCTACATGGCATTTATTAATACGAGTTTAAACACCATGTAAAAGTTCCAAAAGCCTTTTTGTACCTTAGGTGGCTCCAAAAGTAGCTGGTGAAAATGTATCAGGTGTGGTTGGATGGCCAACAAAATGCTGCTGTTAACAGTGTAACTTCTCTCAAATCCCTGAGCATCCATTACACCATCCACCCTGTCATAAAGCGAAAAATGTTTGAGCGAATGTTTCCGGAATTGTCGCAAACAAGACAACAGACTTAGTTTACATTTCTTTATACAAAGTTAAACTTTGCTCACACAGGTCTCCTGATTTCCAGTAGTGTGAGAAGAACTTGAATCCCATTAACGATACAGCTCTCAGTCCTCTCTCCTGAGAACATATTCTGCAACAACTGTTCCACACACTCTTGTCTGCAGAAACACAATGGAGGACGCCATTGTCTCACTGTCCCTTAAAAAGTGTGTGAATGTGTGTGTCCATACATCATTTTGACTTACGACTCCAACACAGTCAGTAAAGGGTCAGGCTGTGAGATCTCTTGAAGCTGATTGGCCTGGTCTCTACTCAGGCGAATGATATCGCACAAAGTCTGAGATGCATTGGACTGCCTCTGTGACAGACAATAAAAAAGGGAAATATACACATAGATATCCAGTCTTGCAAATAAGAGTCTGTGACAGTACAATTTGAAAGTGGTTTATTAATTCAAGATCAGTGAAATGACCTACCTCCTCATCTCTCTCAGGGTGAATGAGCTCTATGAGTCTCTGGGCCAGCTTCTCCTCATTCAGCCACTGTTGAGAGAATGTCGCATAACTGCATACAATATCAATGTGAAACCCTTAAAAGTATAAAGCTGTGTTCATCATTCTCTTACAGTAAGAGTCTCAAGGCGAAGGGGGGGTGGCTCAACACAGCTGATAAGTCTTAGGAGCACATCCATCATGGCAGATGTATCAATGTGCTTTAGGACCAAGGAGAGGAATCCATCCTTCCGTCGCAAGAAAGTAATCACCTAAATAAAATTGATGAAAACATGCCACCGCTCTGTCAACACTTTCTTAGATACTGCAGAACGCATATTATTGTTAGCAGAGAAACTGTTAGAGCTTAGAACAATCACTACTGGAGTGGTACTAAAACATAAAAGAGCTAATTGTAGATCCTAAGCAAATGCATTTACAAATGAAATAGAAACTGACTGAAGTATGAGAACATTCAACGTACATCATTTCAGTTACCCCCAATTCAGTTGCAATAGTGATTTAACTTCATGTCACTACCAGTATATGTCAATCAATTCATCACCAGCAGGTGTATTAAGCAGCTGCCTCTGCTTACATAGGTTTCCTTGGAGTTACCTTGGTGAAAATCTCCTGAAGCCACATAGCAGCAATTTTAAGAAACACATTAAATTCACCTTAAATTAAAGTAAACCCAATCCTATATATATTTATGAACCATAGACCAACATGGTGTCTCTGCGCGCAAAATCTATAGGAATATAAAGTATATTATAGCTATGTGACAGTTAAATAGTCACATACAAAATGAAAATATCTGCATGGCTTAGTGTTAGAAATCGTCAAGGTCAGGGGGTCACAAAACTCAGCACAAATCATCTGGAAGTTTCGAATTCATCCTGAATGTCACGGTTTTCAGGGCTAAGCTCTTCAGATGAAACGGCCAAGTGACCTTGACATACTGCGTTATGAGTTGCAACATCTTTAAGTTGGCATTTAAAGAAAAATAACACCCAGTCTAAAGTAAAAATAAAACATTAATTCCTAGTATGATTTTTTCCCCACTATGTGACTGCCAGCAACTGAATTGAATTGCAACAACCCAGACAGCTGTGCACTTCTCTCAGTATCCCCTTTGATTTAACTGGGCAAGTGTGTGGTACCTGTTCAGTCTTCCGTGTGATGAGGTTCCCAATTGTCTTGCTAAAGAAAGACGCCAGGAGGGGGTTAAGAGGGGACGGCTGCTCCAGGAAGGCATATAGAGTTTCCAGCAGAGGCTCTTCATTACCTAGTTTATCATTGATGACACCCACGTCACATGTCAACAGCTCACATGCTATATTTGGATACCTGTAATAAATGAGGAGAACACACCTGGCAGTAAAATGAAGCAAAATCAATAACGTATTTTCTCCCTTCATATATTTACTCTGATAAAGTGACCTTGAAAACGTACACGTTATGTAGTTTGCTGTTTTATATACTTTCACAGGCGCTTTTTGATAGCTGGGTTGAGACATTTCTGACAAATCTGATACAACTTAAGCTCTACTCTAAACTGCCAGATAAGAGTTATGATGTAGTGCAGCACCAGCAAAAACACTCACTGAATACAGTGTACATCAGCATATTCTACACAGCAGCACCTACTTGAAACGCTTGGTTTCCTCTACACCAGCAGGGGGCTCTGTGGTAATCATTCGGACCAGCTCCTGCATGCACTGGTCCTGGCACAAGAGCAGCAGAAGCCTGCAAATTCATGAATGATGGGGGAAGGAAAACAACACCAGTTAGCACCAGTAGCAGTTGGGGGAAAGCAAAGCTTAAATATGGCCAAAAAATCAAACCTTCTGTTTTGAGCCTTGCACTCCTGCAGAATATCTTCTTCATCCATGAGCTCAGCGAGCGTGACATCTTCTCTGTCCAGTAGAGCCTCCAGATGAGAAGATGTGTGCAAGTCAAACTTCCAAAACATGGCTGATGTCGCCGACTTGCACACTGGTACACTTTGCTGTTGAGGACGTAGCACAGCTGTCAGTCTCCCAGCTGTAGCATAAGCGAACAAATGAATGTCTGACACATACAGTCGATATGTACGCGCTTACATTTGGGAGTAGTGCCCTCAGTCAGATCTTGCTAAATAGCCATTTCCCTTTTTGATGTTCACTGGCCTGGACATGAATCGGCATCAGAAAATGTGCACACTGAAGACAAAAAACAGCCACTTCAATCATAATAATACAGGAGAAGATTACATAAGTCTGATAATTAGAAAAACTAAACTGATCATTTCAAATAATTTCTAGGAAGATTTGTTTCTGCTTCCCTAGATCCTTAACTGAGAACAGTTAAAGTCAGTCTAACTGCAGACATTACCCCTGCACCGCTCTACGGGAAGAGTAGGAAGCAGTGCATCAGTAATTAAGTTAGTGCTGCACATCTGTGCACTGACATAACCCAGCTTGCTTTGGCAATGGCCTCAAACACACAGACACAGATACAAACTGGAGGAAGAATGAGGTTGAACAAATATCGTTTTGAGCAGAAAGATAAAATAAACAGAAGTGCTTGAAAAGAAAACAAACGCCTCAGCCAGAGGGAGGACTACCGAGTCTGGCATCAGTTGATATGTTTTGCTGATACGAAGTGCAAACTTGAGATTAGTTGAGGTGATGACAGCTTTAAGGGAGACATCTTACATCCCCAGAGCAGAACCATTCCACAGATACAGTAACGAGTACATCTTAAAACAACCTCCATTATGCTTTAGACAAACAGCTGATACCTGTGGTGATCACGGATGCCCCGTATGGATGTCTCAGCAGTGGCCAAGGCCCTGCATGAAAGCATGAATACCGCAAAGTCATAAATTACTCAGTAAACCAGGCAGCTACTTGTCAGCCTTTGTCCAAAGCTGCGCTTGAACACGAATCAATTATCTAAACACCATTACAATTGATTGCTTAACCCTTCAATGAACCTGTGCAGGCTTCACAATCAGGTGTTCTAGAGCTCGGAGGGTCCACTTCAGGAATCCATCCTCTCCTCTGCTGTTGCTTGATATGGATTTAAATGCCATACAAAAACACAACCGTGATGCTGTTTATAAAGGCCTTTGGAGTCCGTAGGCCGGTGACGGCCACTGGCAGCTAATGAACACACACTGGTTGGAAGACGTGAACCAGCGCGTTGCTGTGAATCAGGTTCGCTCCCTGATCCACGCAGTTATCAGAACTTTGAGTTAGCTTATCTCTTTAGCGACCTGTGTGTCGGTGCGGCTCCACTGCTCAACGACGCTGCCTTTCACCAACTGTACCCCGCACGGACGCCGCGAAGCAGTCCCGTTAGCAAGCGCTCACTCGTCCTGCTAACGGTACCGGCCTGTTTAAACCCGGTACCGGTGGTTGACCGCGTTCCTCCAGATCAACCGCTAACGCGGTTCCGTTATTTGTCACGGCTTGTAGCTAGGTTCAGCGATGTCCGCCTGCCTCCGACCTAGCGTCGCCGTCTTCCGACACTTGACAGCCAGTCAGCTCGGAAAAGACGCACGTTAGCGTTACACGTTTTTCCCGCAGTAACACACGCCACGTACCTTTAATCCGTCATCGCATCAGTCGTCTGCAGGCTGAACGGCAACTTTGGCTCTCGGGTCACCCACAGGCCCATAGCGGACTGCTGAAGTCTGCGATGTTAGCTTGAAGACACTACCCTTCCACAGCAGCAATGTCATTCACCGCCGTTACACCGCGGCTGGCCCGCTGAGCGACGGTGCTGTACTTAAGGCGACCTCAGATTAGAAACACACGAAAAATACATCTGTCAGATTTGGGACACAAAATGGCGGATGAAGTCCCCCAAACTATAAAAAGTTCGGCTGTCCACCAATTGTTTAAACACAAGACAGCAGCGTGATGATTATGATGAGACTCTACATTCACACGTCCCACTCTGAAACAAAACGTCTTTGCACATCAAAAGTTAAACTCACGTCATGTTTGCACCGTACAAAACACTGCAATAAGACGCCACAGTGATTTAAACCATGTCACTGTTATCTGCAGCCTCGCTTTGACAAATGTTTAGGGACTGTCGTTCTCTTCTTGATTAGAATGAACGAAAATCTTTATTCAATGTATAAAATTATTGGAAACAAACCGCATAAAAGTAAAAGTTCGCATTATACAGAACGCCTTTGTTACAATATATAAATAAATAAATATGAATACTCCGATAATGAAAACTACCTGAGTACATGTAGCATAACAACTTACTGTAGTTTCATCATGGCTGCAAGCTCATTTATTATGGACCTTGTTCTTAAGATAATAACACGACTCGTTAAATATATGTTAAAAGTTGCCGTATAACGATCTGAAACAACACAACTAACCTGAGTACTGAAGGGTATTTTATTATTTTATTCTCATTCATCCACGTCCAGTTTGACGTTTTGCAGACCTGCTCTTGTCAAGTGGATGTTGAAAAAGTCTGTGAAGGAAGCCAGTAGTGACCGAGCAGCGCCCTTAAGATTTATGACGGTCCCTTACTCTACCTCAGGATCCCACTTTATTTAAACGTACTAATGCGATTATTTTTTGGTTCTCGGTGTTCAGTTTTAATGTATGTGTTTTTTTCCCCATTTGCGAAATGTAAGGTCTATTTCCACTTTCTGTAAGAAAGGTAGAAAGTTTAAATTATTATAACTAAATTATACTGCGCATAAAACAGAACGTATTAATTGATATGCATTTTTAGGTATCATTGTCGTCGATTGTGTAAATTATTCATCGGTTGCCAAGTGGGTGTTTTTGTGTGTCGTGTTTTCCGGCAGCGCTCGGACAACCCCGGCCGGTGAATCGTCGGCTCCTCGCAGCTGAACCTTCGCAGATCTTTCTGTGGTAGCCGGTTAGCATCATGGCGAACGTTGCGGATACCAAGCTGTACGACATTCTCGGAGTTTCTCCATCTGCCTCTGAAAATGAACTTAAAAAGGTGCGTAGTTTTTTGTAATGGCAATGAAAGCGGTTTGCGTAAAAACAATATAACAAGCAGAAGAGAGGTCACCGGTTAAATGTGGCCTAGGAACAAGCTAACGTGCGCTAGCTTAAGATGCTCTGTTAGCCTAGCCAAAAGCCTAGGCTAGATAACAAGTATTTCACAACACGGCGTATTTGATAAATATTGAAGTCACGTGTTATGTTCACGCGTGTTTGACAGCGTTTGATACAATTTGCACGTAAGTGAATTCACAATAATTGAGTTTGCTAGTCCCCAAACACAGAAATACCCCGCAGACCACGAGTGAGATGTCTCTTAACGTTACTAACTACACGACACAATCCAGTAAATAGCCACCACCAACCCGGCAGTACCGAATAATTTAGCTAAAATTAGCTAGCTTGACGCTAGCTGAACGTGCCAAAAAATAAATCAATCCACTGTAGAGCTTACGGCGTTCATGCAACCTCATGTGCATGTATATTTCAATAGTTAACGCTGAAAGTGACGTTAAACTTGATAGCTAACGCTAAAAAAACTGCCGGCCGTCGTGTAACCTAGGTGCTGTATAAATACCGCAGTTGGTCAACATGCTCGTCGCTGCGTACCCCAAACTCCATTCATACATCAGACCGTGAAGAACACATAAACGGGATTTCAGTTGTATACACAGTTTGTGTTTGCTTCCATATGAAGTCGTACTGTATCGTGTGGAGGTGTGTTGACATCATTGTCTCGCTGGTCATTGCTCTTGCCGGTGTCCTGGTGTATTTGACAGCAGGCCCAGAAGTCAAGCCCTGGGCTTGTAAGGGCAGTTAATAGCTTATGATTTGTTAGCAGAAACATTTAACACATTTGACAGCTGCACTCAGGGCGACCACAGTATTGTTCACACTTATTTTTGGTGTATTGCAGGCCTACCGCAAATTGGCCAAAGAGTACCATCCTGACAAGAACCCTGATGCTGGAGACAAGGTATGATGCTCTGCAAAGCATGTTGTTGTTATTACAGCAACAGCTGAACGGTTCAACAAATTGTACACAGAAATGATGTGAACTTGGGTTATGATCAAACAGCCTAATCCTTTTAGGAATAACAAAGGACGGATAAGAATACACGTTATAAAATGGGTTGTCCTTGGAGAAACTGCCTCAGTTTTTGATGTGAACATTTGTCACTAGACTATCCTTTTTTGTGTTTGTACTTTTTAAGGGCGACTCTTCAGAACAAATTATATGCTAAATGTTTTTATGTCCAATGCATGTTCTGATTTTCTTGCTTTTTGGTTTTATTTTCAGTTTAAAGAGATAAGTTTCGCATATGAGGTACTGACAAACCCAGAAAAGAAGGAACTGTATGATCGCTATGGAGAACAGGGCCTGCGAGAGGGAGGAGGCGGAGGGCCTGGCATGGACGATATCTTTTCTCACATTTTTGGCGGAGGACTATTTGGATTTATGGGTGGACAGGGCAGGGGACGCAATGGAGGCAGGAGGAGAGGAGATGATATGGTGCATCCTCTGAAGTAAGTGATGTTCTTCTGGGTTTTTTTAAGCAATTGCTTCATAATACAAGTGTTTGTTTGACTTTGCACTCATTTGCATTTTTTTGTCAGAGTTTCTCTTGAAGACCTTTACAATGGCAAAACAACCAAACTGCAACTCAGTAAGAATGTGCTGTGTAGTGCCTGCAATGGGTGAGTCAGCTTTGATGGTTTCAGCTTAGTATAAAAAAACAGCGTTCTGGTATGCAGCCTAAAATCCAGATGGATAATAGTTTGGAATTGTAGAAATCCCAGTTTGCTTTTAGATTAAACTAACTAACAAAACTCTGTTTGCCATGAAGTCAGGGGGGTAAAACAGGAGCTGTGCAAAAGTGTGTGACATGCAGAGGACGAGGTATGAGAATCATGATTAGACAGCTGGCCCCTGGGATGGTTCAACAGATGCAATCGGTCTGCACAGACTGCAACGGAGAGGGTAAAATGTCTATAAACACCCACATACTGGAGTTTACAATTATGAGCAGATCTGTACACTATTCTCTCTACAGTTCTTTTAATTCCTATAATGTGTGTTTTTTCCTATAGGTGAAGTGATAAATGAGAAGGATCGTTGCAAAAAGTGTGAGGGTCATAAAGTGAGCAAGGAGACTAAGCTTCTGGAAGTCCATGTAGACAAAGGCATGAAACATGGACAAAAGATCACGTTTTCTGGGGAAGCTGACCAAGCACCAGGTGTCGAACCAGGGGACATAGTCCTTGTGCTGCAAGAGAAAGAGCATGAGGTAACTCACCCCCTACATAAACTGCCAAATAACTGCTGATAATGATTGTACAGATGTATTGTTATAGCTGTTAAAACAACCAAGTCTCCATTGTTTTTAGCTATTGCATTTTAATGAACTGAAGCAACAAATTTGAAATTGACATGTAATCCAGGAATTCCGGCGTGATGGCAGTGACCTTCACATGGTCCAACGCATTGGCCTGGTGGAAGCTCTTTGTGGGTTTCAGATTACTATCACTCACCTAGATGGTCGTCAGCTGCTTGTCAAATACCCACCTGGCAAGGTTATTGAGCCAGGTAAAAGAAGTCTTTACACCACATTACATATGCTGTTCTTTAGATTTTAGTAAACAAGATTATTGCATTGTACCATTTCCAATAACTAACGTGAGGGTGATATAGAATTATACGACAGGCAAATGTAAAAAAAGTAGGTGATTATAATTAACGCTGTCACAACCTGGTGTAAACTGGAAATGTTATGGTTTGTGTTGGCTATCTGCTCTTGTTATTGATCTTAAATTGCTTTTAGAACAAAATGCATGTGATGTACGGTCTGTACTATTGGCAATGCTAATGGCTGTTGACCAGCTCATACAGGAGCCTCAAGCTTGCATGGCTTTAAGCCTTTTTGTTGTGCGTGGCAGGCTGCATTCGAATGGTGAAGGGAGAGGGAATGCCTCAATACAGAAATCCATTTGAGAAGGGAGACCTCTACATCAAGTTTGACGTACAGTTCCCTGAAAACAACTGGATTAGCCCTGAAAAACTGAATGTGAGTTGAATATCTTGCTTCAGCTTCAGTGATGACACTATATATGCTTTTTTTGTTTTAAATTTTTTACATTCAATAAATTTCTTCTAGGATCTTGAGTGCTTGCTGCCTGCTCGTGGTGAGAATCCAGTTATCACAGCTGATGCAGAGGAAGTTGACCTGACAGATTTTGACAAGAGCCAAGGAACAGGAGGTGGAGCCAGAAGAGAGGCCTACAATGATAGTTCTGATGAAGAAGGCGGCCATCATGGCCCGGGGGTGCAGTGTGCACACCAATAGACTTGAGCCTAAAGACATGCATACATAAGCAAACATCCCTTGAGTGTCATTGCTAATACCATTCAAGACTTGATGCACATACACGCTCATATCTCTTCTTTTGTGATCCCATGAAAAAGAGATACACATACATATAAACTTATATCCACCCAGCACAGTTTCAGTGTGCCCATAAGTCAGTTTTATGCTGGATGATTGACCATTATTATGTCTCTGGGCAATAGTGTTCATTAAAACTTCCAGCAAGAAAGTAGCTTCATTCTCAGAGGTTGACTGACTATCCTAGATCTGGAAATTCCTGTTTCCATCCTAGGCTTTTACCTGTCACTGTGGGGAAACACCAGTCTAGTGTAAAAAATGCAAATATTGTTGACTTGTAAGAGGTGTAGTTTAGTCTCACACATAAAGCGCATGCTGCTTCTTGCCGAAGATCTAACACTTGTAGATCTAGGGTCTGGACACATCCAACAAATCTGATGCCACTTGTTTAAATTTCATAATGTCAAAGCTATCAAAGTGCCGTGCTATTGTAAAAGCTGACCTGATTGCAACCCTGAAAGTGTGTTCTCTGTACACCCTGCTGAGAACTGCACGTTTAATTCACCTCATCCTTTACAATGAACTGTCATATTTTGAAAATGAGCCTGCTGGTTCTGTTTAGTGCTCAGCTGTCACATTGCTAGAATATTAAAGTCTTCAGTATATCACCATGTTTTTGTTTGGAAATGTTTGTTTAAACGTTAGTATGTTCAAGAGCACAGAACTTGAACTTGTGTTCTTTTCAGTTGCTTTGACACATTTGTGTACTGTGTGTGTCTGTGTGTGTGTGTGTGTGTGTGTGTGTGTGTGGGGGTGTGTGTGTGTGTGTGTGTGTGTAATGCAGTAGCTCAGTGTGTGTGAGCTGCTGTGAAATGTTCTGGCTTATTGGTGTGTCAGGTATTCCTGCTTTGTGTTGGAGTGCAGTGTGACTGGACACTATAGAAGGTCCACTAAAGAGGAAAATACTGAATGTTGCTGAAATTCTTTCATAGGCAGACCTACTCTCCTTTATTTACCAGAACCGGATGATCCTCTTGCAGGAAAGCCAGTGGACCTGCACCAAACCGTCTGTATTATACATATCTTCCCATTGTAGAGTTGTTAGCCAAAACTTTTGACATGTTACAAAATACCCATCCCTCATACACCTGTAAATAAATGCAGCCCCCAGTCCATAGGTGCATCCAGAGTCTACAGCAGTGTTCTACCTGTTGTCATGTTTCTTACACAAGTGAATAATGGCTGTTGGTGCCAATGTGTTAATGTTGCTACACAGGAGAGTCAATGGAACCTCTGTAGACTGTTAACATGCAACCTTGTGACTTGATATGTATGTAATTTAGACCACAGGGGATAATGTGTACACAAGTTAAAGGGGTCATTGATAAATGACATTACTGTTGATGCTTCTGTTTGTCAAGATGATATTTAAACTGTATAATAAACGGTCACTACAGTAAGTATGTGAAGTTGTCTCATTGTGTATGCACAATATGCAACCAGATCAAGAAAGACACAATGGACACCATCTACGGAATTATACATTAGTTACATGTACAATTTTCTGCACTTGAAGCAAATCTTCAGTCATAAACTATACGTTTACTGTTGTTTATGATGATAGCGAAGCACATGGTTCATGCGTGAACTAACTGAAATCTCAGTCTGTTGTATCTTCTGTTTCTCTGTAGAGCGTTACTGGACCCAGGAGTTCCTTAAATCCTGCAGTATTTCTAGATGTTAAAGAGAACTGAGGTGAGGGGATGGAGGATATTATTTGTAGTGTATTGTGTTGTTCAACATGGTGTCATTTACCTGTTCCGTTTGGATTGTATCAGATTAGAGCGCTCTCTTCTCAGCTGTTCCAGTCGCTCTCTGACGACTGTTTTTTGCTGTTGTTTATCCTAAAATACAGTTAGCAGGTGTAACAGTGGTGAAGCAATATTTCAAACGAATATGCACAGCACACACTCATTTTCTGAACCTCTATCCTCGCAACGGCCATGCAGGTCACAGTTTAAAGTCCCCAGTGACCTTGACTGCATGTCTGTGGACTGTGGGACGAAGCCGCCCATAAACAGGGAGAACATGGGCAAACCACTACACCCCTGTGCCTCCCTCCAAACCAATGTCCTCCAGTTATTACCTGTTGTAGATCTTGTGTGAGGAGTTTTAGCCTGTCCATGTGTTTGAGTCCAAGCAGATCTTTCTCAGCCTTTTTGTTCTGGATGATTGACAGACGCTCCTGCACCTGAAAGACAAATGCTGTCAGGCTGCCTTCACACCTCTAATCTAAATATTGAGATCATAGCCTCTCTGTCTGACTTTTTCTCACCCTCAGCAGCTGTCGCTCTCTGTCTCTCTGGTGCCTCTGCTCAACCTTTTTTTGCATGTGCACCAGGTTGCGCATTGTTCTTTCTCTCTCTATGGCTGATACTGGTTCTCTTATAAGCTCCCTCTCAACCAGCATGGATTCCCTCACTGCATCCCTCTCTGCGAGGCCACATGCTGCCTTTAAAATAGAAAAAGAAACTACTGAATGACAAACACTGTTTGCATCAGGGACATTTAAAGATACAAACCAGTGTGCATCATCCATGATGATCTAACAGCAGACGTACGCTGGTTTGTGAATTGTATTTCTGGTCCTCAGCATAAGCGGGATCAGGTTCTCTCATATCCCATAAGTCCGACTGCATTGCAGAGGGACTTGATTCTACCAAATCCACATCTGTGCCAGTGGCAGTTGTCTCACTGCTCAGTCCAGGGGTAAGGTCGTGAAAGAGTGGCTCGATCTCTGGTAGATCAAACAAGGGAGGTGGTGGTTCATCCTGAGAGATCTGTGTTCGCAGGTCACATGCAGACACAGCTTCTTCCTTCTCTGGTTGATCGGTCACTGGCCCCTCTTCTAAGGTCAACTAATGAAAACAAGACAGACGTCACGTTGTAATACAGTATGCTACATTACACTCACACAGTGGAACCTGTATGTACTTGTCTGTCTCGGCTGCGCTGCTGGTCTCCAGCCTCTTCATCGTAGTTTTCTCCTGAGGTGTCATCAGACTGTGTGTGTCCAGATGTGCTGCTCATGTCGCTGGACGGGACTCGAGTCTGCACAACGCTCTCGCTGTCCAGACTCTGTCCTGTGCCTCCGTCTGCAAACTCAGCCTCACAGTCAGCGTCACCATCTGGTGGTTTGCTCCAAGCAAGGGTGATCAGTGACCCCTGTTTCTCGTAGCTCTGGGCCCTCATTGTGCTTCCCTTTTCCTCCACCTGGGCCTCCTTCTCCTCAGCAGCACTCTGATAACCGTTAAGCGTTGCTTCGGAGGCACACAAGATCTCCAAGTAGGGCAGCTCCTCCATGATGGCGCCACAACCTGCAGGAAATGGAAAGTAGGTAGATTTTTGGAGACAACCATGCTATTGGAGCGTTACTGGCTTATGTTTGCAATACCTGTACAGACATCATGTCCGATGGTCCCCTCAGCAGCTTGAACCGAATTGCATTGCAGAGTGTCAGCTGGCCCATCACTGCAGTGTTGGGGTTTGGGAGTTGGCGTTTGGTCATTGCTGCTGCGGATAATTACGGCTGAAGGAGGAGTGAGCATAGAGCCTGAAGTGAGAGGAGCATCAGACACCAGGAGCTGGAGCAGGTTGGTGCAGTTCTGTCCTAGAAGTTCACGTTCATACTTGGCTTGTAGAACGTGGAGCTGCTGCATATTCTAGACACATACAGACACATTGTTTTTACCCTTAAAAAGTAGGAACGCAATTTTTGGATTGCTTGATTGCCTCTACTCACCATGTCCATCAGATCTGACAGTAAAGCAGACGCTTGGGCCTCCTGAAGCGCCAGCAAATGGGTCAACAGGAGCAGGGCACAGCTTTCCACCCGGCGTTGGGACCAGATGACTGGGTCCCTGCTCATTTGGGGGGGTGTTTGAGGCTGGGCCACAGGCTGGCGTGCAAGGTCAGCTTGCTCTAAAGGAGTCCGGGTCTCACTGTGCGTCTGCTGGCTGGCATGGATTTCCTTCAGCCTGTTTATACAACCTTTTCTCAATGCAGCTTGCTGGTGACTTTCTGCACAGGAAACAACAAAGAGGAAATAAAAAAAGGAGGAAAAAATAAAAACAAAAAGAGAAACAGCTATTGATTGACCTTCTTTTGGGGGAGCTGTGTAAGCTTCTCCTTGCAAATCCTCCAAGGACAGTCCATGTACCAACTTGACCAGGTGCTTTCTTTCCTGCTCCTGACTCAGCACCAGCAACTGCAGCACCGAGTGCTGGGAGTAGAACAAAGGTTTTGTTCTGCTGCAATAATACTTGAGCAGTGTATGTCTTAGCGCACAAATGATGCAAGGCATGCATGAGTTTTACGAACTGGTCAGATTTAAAGTACCTGCTGTGGTGAGACTGAGGTCAAATCTTCATTTGCCTCTTCAGCCTGTAGCCACAGAGCAGCCTGCTCTGTTCTGCATGGACTATTTATATGAGGCCTAAACACACAGATGACGGACAAACACTATGTAGCTATAATTAAGTGTGCAAAGGTCATAAAAGTAGACCTGATGATAATGAGCAGTTAATCCTCGCTTGTTGACTCACCACGTCTCCCAGGACTGCCTGGCTGCCATAAGAGCGGCGTGTGACGTGTTTTCTCTCTGGGCTCTGAGAGTTGCCAACCTGATGTGTGAACACAAGAGTCTCATGCTCTGTCTGTCCAGCCTGGAGGGTAAAACATAAACAGTTCAACTCTTTCAAAGTCTACGTCCAATGTTAGATATAAAAACACCTTGTATTTGTGTTTCCATCTCTCATCCTTTTGACTGATTTGTTTTTAGCTTTGTAGACATTTATTGTATTTGATTAATATCTTGTGTAGGATTATTTAGCTGTTATTTATTTTATACAATCTTGATCTGATACGTGTCAAAGCCATTTACCGCTCTCCCAGGACTGTTAGTGCTTCCCTTTCTTCTTGACGACATGTGTGTAGCTCATACAGGAAAGACATGGCAGACCAGGATTGCTCGTCAGACTTACTCAAACATGTACCCTGACAGGCCCTGCAGGAGATGCATATTACAACTACTGCTGTTTGTATTCTTTAATTCTCTAATATTACTTACATTGCTTATTAATAATTTTACTCACACTGGATGTACTACCTGTATATCCTAAATGCTCCAGGCAGCTCAGCCAAATGGAGCATGTCACCTGATACCAAAACCTCCTCCGCAAGATCCTCCAGCCCCTCTTGTTCCTTGTGTTGCTGCCATGGCAGCAGGGTTTGCCAGAAACTGGGGGCTGTGGAGTAAAAGAGGAAGAAAGCATGGTTGGACCCCGATCTTTAAAGCTGAGTAACATACTCAGAGAGTTGTGACCGTTTTCTTACTGTGATGCTCCTGAAGCATTTCTGTGAAAAGTAAGTGTGTCACAACGTCATACTTCACTTCCACCAAGAGGAGGAGATCTGGCACGGAGACACAGCCCCAGGCATGAACTTTGACCCCTGGCCTTCCACCCTGCCAGGGCGAGGGCACCATGGTCTGCACACCCTCAGATGCCAGTCTAGGAGTATAAATGTATCATCAGCGTCTTCATTACAGTAAATAAGCATATCAGCATATGAATGTTGTAGCATTACATAAAGATAAATAAAGTTTCTGTGGACTGGTATAAAGTATTTGGAACTTCCTAAAATGATACATCACCTGGCCCAGCACTGCCTGGATGCTTTCTTTAATCTCTTCACTCTCCTATACAGATCCTCTCTTCCCTTCAATGCCCTTGTCTGTGTAGGACACGTGGTTGAAATACTGATGAACAGAGTTTCTGCCTCAGCGTGGGGGAAAACCTGCTGCAGGGAAACACTTACCTGTGGACCACCTGTTTCAGCTTGGCCTGACTGCGATGATTCTGAATCTGATTGGTTGTAAGCTGCTGGGAAAGAATCTGGGTCTGTGCTTTGCTGCATCTGACAGAGACGGTTGAGATTTCCAACATTTAGCAGCTGCAGGTCCCAGTACAGCTGAAGTCAACCACATTGGCTGTTAGTAGTGAAAGCTGCTTTCTGCCAGTATTTTACTTGCACATTAAAAGAGCGACTGACAGTACCTGTTCCTTCTGTTCCCTCTCCCTTTCCATTTGTAAGAGAACATCAAAAATATTTTCACCAACACATGACCAGCTATCGTCACCTCTAGTAATCTGAAACAGATATGTAAGGGTTGTAAGAGGGCTCTCTGACGCAGCTTTGATGATGATGGTCAATGCTAAAACGTGTCTGTTACCTTCTTCATAGCTGCCTGTGCTTCACCTGTGTTGGAGGGAACGTGAAACACGTTGCAGTGCAGGCGACTCACGTCTTCAGAGGAAAGCTCTGCTCCAAAAGAAGCTCTAACGGGTTGGTGCAGGCCGATAAAGTCCTCATAGGAAAACAAGGTTGACAGTTGTAGTTCATGCACACACCTGCGAGATAAATGCAGCTCCAACATAACATTCACAAAACGTACCTGCTCCATGTCTTCACCTGTGGGTCATGAATTTTACAGGCTATTACTATGGTTACAGACGTCCTCTGAGTAACAGCTGGGTCAGGTTACTGCGCAGCAAAAGTGAAATGTGACCACATGAGACATCAAACCAGAACGAACTGGTAAACAACCGCTTGTGAAAGTGAGAGTTAGCCTGTAAATTGTTGACAGGCTGTAATTTGCTGTCATTGGTAATAATTATGATGAGAAGCATGTCTGATGATTCTTGGTGAAAATTTTGATTTTGAAATAAATCTATTAAATATGTATTTACTTATTTTTTTATGTGTATAATTTGCATCAGCACATTATACTGGGTTGACTTTACCAAGTAAACCCTGTGTTCTCAGTATTTCACCTCATGTTCCTCATGTACCAAATTGTTTCATACCAGAAATCACCAAATGAAATCATTAAGAAATGAGATTGTAACAGGGTTATGCTCATATATTGATGGAAATGTGTCTGGCCGTATAAATAATACACTGCAAATATTAGTAAGGTTTTGTTTATTTTTAAAATTGAGATAAAAATACCTGAGATTATGTGGCTTAGATAATCATCTGAAATAAACCTGTACAGTCAACAAATGCTTTTTTGATTGTGAACAATGCAGGTTTAAAATGTATATGTTTCACACATAACATTTGTTGAAATACTGAGTATAAATATATGCAGTAGTTCACTTTAGTCAGTGTGTAGATTTGACAGGTCTTGGAGTTCAGCTGTGACATTTTCATTTTAAATTTATCCCACTGCCCTGGTAACAGACGGCTTTGGTGTCATTAGAGGTGGCACATGTGTCCACTTCAAGGCGAGCAGTTCGAGCATTGCGAGGAGTTTCCATGAATAACCTTGGGGCACTTTTCTCGCTGAATGCAGTAGTTGTTGTGTAAAACCAGACCAGCGGGACACTGGCAGCCTGGCACGCAGGGCTTGAAGCAGTGGCTCTCTATCACACCGAGCGGAACATCGACGTTGAAGCAGGTTACTGGACACGGGGGACCACACTCATCGAACACAAAGCCCCTCTCCACCGGACAGCCCACAGCTGTGAACAACAACAGCAGTTAGACAGTGTGACAAGAGCACCGACACCTGCCTCTTCATTTTAATTTGAGATCAAATTATTGCACAACGTTCACATCCTGCAGCTAAACTCACCACACAGTGACGGGCCCCTCCACTGCAGGACGACGCCTGCCTCCCTGCACTGACTGGCGTAGGCCTCCAGGGTGTCACAGAGACACTCGTCAGCATTGGCCCCGCAGGCACAGAGATCATAAACGCACGCTCCGTACCACGGTTCAGGAGGCACCACGCGGTGGCAGGCCCTGAACACGGCAGACTTCAGCACGGCACAGCGAGCGTTTGCCTGCTTCTTGGCCTGGTAGCCTGCGTCCTTGCAGGGGTCAACATCCTCACCAGGCCGACAGGATGACAGGGAACGGCTGCTGTTACTGACCTAAAATAGCAGGTTTACAGGTACAAATAAAAGACTTGGTTTGGTGTGACAGTAGGACTTTGTGTATTAGTTTACCCTCCAGCTGTTGCCAAAGTCAGACTCTGACAGGGTTATCTGTCCGCTGGGCTTTCTGAGGTCATCCTGATGGTAGCTGTTGAAGTTTCCACAGAGCCCACAGGTTTGGCCCTTATAGGACCCTGGCAAACTGACTTCCAGGTGGGATCGACCACTCCAAAGCACCTAAATATGGAACAGCTGTTTTTAGTATCCAATACCACATATCAAAGAGAGGAAGAATGACCAGGTCTGTACCTTCAGGCCGATGTTGGTGTTGAGTAAGATGGTGTTGGTTTGACGCTCAATGTAGATGAACGGCTCTCTGAGGAACGGCAAAATCACGGCTTCATCGTTGACCTGAAGAAAACAACAGTGGCTGAGTGTAAACATGACTAAACCCAGGCACAACATTTGCACTAGATGAACATCCAAACCTTCACAACCCAGTCCTGCAGTAGCTGCACTGTGACGTCTCCGATAAACACAGTCACCTCTTTAGTCCAGGACACTCCCTTACGCCCACGGTCATCGTTAGTGGCATGAATGCTGTGCAAAACGAGAAAGGGAAAGAGGAAATAAAGCTGGAGAGTGGTAATGCACTCACGTGTCTGATTACTAATCGCTAATCTCATTAATAGCATTTCTATAAAACTATAAAAACATTTAAAAACATTAATATGTTTGTTTCTCGAAAGGTTACATAAGTTTTTCATTCTCAGACTAAACAAACAACAAACAAAACCCGGACAGCAAGAAACGCTGCACAAAATACACACCCTACAGCGCCTGCTTCTGTAACCATAGTAACGGCCTCACCTAAAATCTCCACCCTTGCAGTCCTGTGCCAGGACATAGGTGCACGCTCCCTGGAAGTGCAGCATGTGCCCGTCGAAGGTGCGGTAATGAGGATCACCGAAGGCAATGCAGGTGGCTGGATGAGGAAGGCAATGAGCACAGCAGAGACCTGGGACCAACGCTGGCATCTCATCCTGAGAGCACATGCAGATTAGTTTCACTGACCGGTAAGCGGCCGACATCAGTTACTTATTTCTTCTAACTGTCTAGGTAACATGTTGTACTGACTGTGGCACAGGCGAGCGGAGGGCAGCGTTCACTGTGACAGTGCACGTCTCCACTGACACACACGCACTCGGTGCACTCATCCACCTCCCACTGTTCGTTATTGTGATAGACTGTTCCCAGGTGGGAACACGAGCCCCCTGAGGCTATAACACAAAGACAAACAGAAAAACACACATGACATACATGTTAGGCAGCATGTTGGTCAAACACAGCACTCAGTCAGAGATACCTTGGCATTCGTAGCAGCATTTCCCAGGAATCTTCACTTCTTTATGACCAGCAGGACAAGCCAGAGGTAAACACTCTTCAATGCTGCATTCGATGTAGCCGGACTACAGATGTACAAAGACAGAAGAGATGAGACGCGTTTTGACACTGCCGTCAACTTTCTATCCCAACACACAACAATCTTAAAGACCGAACTTCACAGTCAGATAAAGACGCCAAAAAGTACAAATGCAAAAACATCATAGCTTATATACATATATTCAACTTTATGCAGTATTCAAAAATGAACCCCTCAAACCCAGTAGAGGTGAAGCGCACTGACTCCTCCCCAACTCACATTACAGGAACATGTGACGCAGTCGTCATCGCTGTCTTTCCAGATGCTGCCATTGACCAGTCTGTTCCTACCCAGAATCACACAGTCTGTGTGAAACAGGCAGATCACCATAGGAATGAATGAAACTTAATGTTACATTTAAAAGAGCTTTTAATAGCGGGGTGGGAGGAAGGCTGGTTGTCGTCTCACCTTTACATACAGGGCAGCAGGAGTCTGGAGGGATGAACTGTTCGTTTACAGGGCAAGTGAGCGGGGGGCACGTTTGGTGTAGGCAGGTCCATGTCAGCTCCTAAAGCACAGACGCATAATCATGTTATTGCAGACTCACACATTTTTGCAATGATAGTAGACTCCACATACTTGTACTTGATAAGTATTTGTGGCTTTCTTTGTGTAGTTGCAGTATGAATTATTGATCATTTAGTGGACGAGTGCGGCCGTGTTGTGGTACCTTGCACTGACAGGTAAAACAGGGGTCATCTGTGGCCAGGACCTCGTTGCCAATCAGCGCAGCAGTACAGTTGCTAAGAGGCTCTAAACACACAAACATTTTCTGGATGTGAAACAGTTCACAGGAGACCATACAGATGTTTATGTCATCAAAATGCTATTTAGAACTGACGTGCACAGACAGGACAGCAGGAGTCTGGTCCAGCGAACAGCATGTTGCTTTTAGGGCAGTCGACCAAGCTGGGGCACTGCTTGCGGTAACACCTCAGGTGTTGTTCTCCATCTGGCATCACCTAAGAAAAGCATGCAAACATGATTGAACACTGATACTACTATAACCTCTGCATCTACTTTATCTGTAACTATAAACATCTAGAAAACATTTCTGCTCCGAGGTAATAAGTCAGAAGAATAAGTCACATTTGCACTATACCTCACAAGTGCAGATCTGACAGGGGTCCCCAGCTGGATGGAAACTTTCACCTGGGCCGTACACTCTGCCCTCAAACACGCAGTCTATGTAAAGACAATTTGTAAGAGATTACTGAAGGACTTCCTAATGTGCAGCATTTAGCTAATGTGCTTTAGATGTTCATTTGCGTACCGGCGCACACAGGGCAGCACTCCCCAGGCACACTAATGAAGTTGATGCAGGGAGAGAGACAGTGCACTTCAGAGCAGGTAGTCACCCCATCCACACACATGCAGGACATGCAAGGAGTGGAGTCTGCAAACCAGCTGCTGCCCTCTGTGTGCTCCTCTCCTTCATACACACAACCTGACACAGACAGTTACAGGGATGGTGAAATGATTTCCCCAGGTGACTGTAATGTTTGGTGGTTTGTTTACCTCTGCAGCGAGGACAGCAGGCTCCGGGATTGGTCACCTGATGCATGCATGGCAGACTGGGACACTGAGGAGATGCACACTGCACCTCACCTGCCTGCGGGATTCAGACGGATAAAGCAGATAAAGGATGGGTGCAAATACAGGAGGGTAGTGTCAACGATGTAGGAGAGCTGTCCGACCTGGCAGGTGCAAGTGGAGCAGTGGTTAGAACCAAGGGTCCAAGTCTGCCCATCACTGAACTCGTGTCCGTCCAACAAACACACTAAGACCAGACGCAAACACAAACAAAACACACAATGGCTGACTCACATCATGCTGTCCAATAATATTTAAACAGCAAACATGCTCTTAAATCTGTTTTCTACAAATTACCTGTGCACTCAGGACAACACTGTCCTGGCTTGGTAACGGGTCGAGCGCATGGTGTGGGTGGGCAGGCGAGCGGAACACAGGTGACGGTGCCTCTGAGGCACGTGCAGCGCTGGCAGGGGTTGGAGGAGGGAGTAAAGGTGCGACTGTGAGAGTGCACAGCACCCTCGTATAGACAGGAGTCACATACGGGGCAGCAGGTCTCTGAAGGCAGCGGGTGAGAGCACTGGACTGGACAAGGCCTTTTCTGACAGGTCACTACCTCATTCTGACCAGAGGAGGGCAGGAGAGGGGAGTGTGAGGAAGAGAACAACAGAATGTCAGATTCATTAGGAATAATCTACTCACCACACAGGTGCATGAGGAACACGGGTCAGCTGGTGAAGTGAAGGTGGAGCCAGACTGATACTCGTTCCCCTGATGAAGACAAATGCCTGTGCAGACAGGGCAGCACTGCCCCGGGGGGGTCACAGGACGCACACAGGCAACGCTGGGACAGGGCACACGCGCACACACCACGCCACCGTTCTGTACACACACACATTTAGAGACTGATTGGATTGATTATGAAAAGAAATAAGTAAGAATAATCTAATATCCATTGCTAGCCTTAATGTTTTCAGGGATCAGTGAAAGGAATGGGAAATCTCCTACGTTTTCATGGGCAGCCATAAGTTACCAAATAACAGACTTGCTTGTGATTTGTTCACCTGGATGATAATAAACTATATGTGTGTTGTACCAGACAGGAACAGCGCTGACAGCGATCCACAGGGTGCGGGAATCGTTCTCCACTGAAACAGTCTCGTCCATGAAAGCTACAGCCGTCGCACACTCCACATCCACAGCTGTCCGGAGCCGGGTGAGGGCACGCCACATCAGGGCACCGACGCCTGGCACACACCACCTCACCTCTCTGAGAAGAGGAGATAATCTGAAGCTGAGCCATAGGGTTGGCACGGCAGGAAGTGGCTGACCCTGACTTCTGCATCTCCCACTCACTGAGCATGTGCAGTCCTGACACCCGTTATGTCCTCCTGGTAGGATCTGTCCATCAATGTAGGTCACGCCTTGGAAATGACAACCTTCACACAATAAAGTGTCCGTTATTTATACACTGCTCTGATAAACTGACTAGGATATCTGACGTGCTCGAATACCATCGCAGACAGGGCAGCCACATGTGTCAGTGACTGGGTGTGGACACAGGCCTGCAGGACACGGCTTCCTCGCACACTGCACCGAACCGCTCTGCAGGAATAAAAGCTCGTTAAAAGATGGCGGAAGAGTGTGAGTGATTGTCCGTGTGTGTTTGTGGCACCTGGCAGGTACATTCAGCGCAGGGGTTCCCTGGGTCACGGATCGAGTGTCCATGGCTGAGAACAGCCCCGTTGTAGAGACACCCTATAAAATGGTTTTGTAATTATAGGAACGTTGAACAGTCTGAAATTCAGTCAGAGCTTGATTTCAACTCTACATACGTTCACATTCTCCACAACATTGTCCGGGTGGTTTGTAAGGGTGGCTGCAGTCTCCGTAGCAGGGGATTTTGCTGCAGCTGACCTCTCCACCGTAGCAGTAGCACACACCACAGGGGTCGCTGTCATCACGAAACTCACTGCCGTCAGGATATTCGTTTCCACGGAACATGCAGCCTGCAAAGAAGCAGAGATGAGATGGATGCAGTGATGCCTGCACCGTGCCTTCAGTAACTGGGACAGAGCTCACCATCACAGGACATGCAGCACTGTGTCCGGACCGGGTGGCTACAGTCGGTGGGTGGACAGCTCGCCTTCGCACACTGAACAGAGCCCTCACGGCAAACACAAACAGCACACGGGTCTGACGCGTCGTCCCACGTCTCCCCATTAGCTCGCTCCCGGCCCTCGTATAAACAGCCTGCGAGACACAGAGATACAGAGAACACACTGACACTAGAAGAACACACTTCGAAGCATCAAACCAGCTTCGTCTTTGCGTTCACCTGACAGATGCTCACAGTACCTTCACAGGAGCGGCAGCACTCCCGACTGATGGGGTGAGAGCATGAAGCAAAGGGGCAGGGCCTGCGCTGACAGTGAACTGTCCCATTGGAGCAAGCACATGACCGACAGTTATCAGACGGGTGGTAGAAACGCTCCGTGTGCCTGTAGGCTCGTTGTTCATACACACAGTCCGACGGAGGAGCTGAGGGAACGGTGATGAAAAGACGTCACAACAAGCTTGTTTCTACATTCTGTGTTTTCAGATACAGCTGCTGGTTGTGTTGGTAATAACAATCACAACTAACTGACAAACGTTTACAGAGGATTTATCCACTCAGGAACCTCCACACCCTGTGTCAGGTGCCCACGTTAGCTCGGCCTGTCGCTGCCTCATCCTTACCGGGACACTGTGGGCAGCATTCTCCCGGCAGCACGTTCGGGTTGGAGCACGGCAGTGGTGGACACCTTTTCATCAGGCACTGAATATTCCCATTCTATAAAAAAAGGTGTGTTATATGTGTGACTATAACAACGAGGTTATAGTCGTTAATCTTACTATGCAGCTGCAGGTCCTGCACGTGTCAGTTGGATGAGGAAACTCCTGCCCATTGGGATACTCCTTCCCAGCATAGCTGCAGCCTAATGCACAGGGATGTTGTTTTAAAATCACATATAATAACATTACTGACTGAAAGTTCATGTCTTCCTCACCGTTGCAGTTGTTCTGACAGCACGTTCCAGGTCGCGGTGCGTTGCAGTGAGGACGTGGGCACTGTGCATGGTGGCAATCAATTCTGCCACTCACACAGCTACAATCCTCACACACGCTGACGGGACTGGGAAAAGCTTCGCCATCCACAAACACGTGGTTTTCAAAGAGGCAGTCTGGAAAACGTGCGAACAGTGAGTGGGTCTGACTGAGAATCAGCAGGACGAATGGACATTTATAGACGATGCTTGACTCTCTCTCTGTAACTGTGCACCTGGACATTTCGGGCAGCACTCTCCAGGTGGTGTGTGCGAGTTTGTACAGTTGAGTGGAGGACAAGCTCTTCGCTCACATGCTACAGTCCCGTGCTGTAGAATAAAGCCGGGGGGGGGGGGGGGGGGGGGGGGGGGGGGTCATCCACGAGTTTGAAGACGTACAGTGTGATGTCTCCTAATGGATACACACTCACCTGGCAGATGCAGATGTGGCACAGCTGGTCAGGGTTCACAAACCTCTGGCTGTTGCTGTAGATGCGATGGTTAAAGGTGCAGCTTTCACACACTGCACAACAGGAACCTAAGACAAAGAAAGACACGCTGCACTCAAGTCAAACACGCATTTGCATTTACAGTAAATAAAACTCGAGGTCGCTTGCCAGCGAGCTTGGTGGGATGCAGGCACTCAGTGGGAGGGCAGTGTGTGTGCGAACACAGCGGCTGTCCATTCGCACAGGTGCAGTTGGAGCAGGGACCGTCTGGTTGCCAAGTGGAGCCTTCTTCATATTCCACCCCCTCCAGCACGCATGCTACAGCGAGGACAGAGAAACTGTCAAACGGTACAGACAGCCTGAAGAAGCATCTGCATGGGTGTGTGTGTGTGTAGCTTTCTACCTTTGCAGGTTGGACAGCAGAGTTGTGGGTCTGTAACAGGGTTGGAGCAATGGACCGGAGGGCACCTCTCTGTGTGGCAAATTACATTCCCCCCCTAAAACACACACAAAAGCACGCAATGCAAGACGTGAAACTAATTGTGTCCACTAGGTCAATGATTTCCTTCGAGAATACATCACGGACACTTGCCTTACACCTGCACTGCAGGCAGGGGCCACTCCCAGCAGGGCTGAACACTCTTCCATCAGCGTACACCCTATTATCATACTCACATTCTGGAAGAGCCAAGACAAAACATGTCAGGCTTTGCTGGACAAACAAGAGAAACTGTGGATAAACTATGCTGACCTTCACATGTGGGGCAACATTCTCCTTTGCGCTTAGCAGGATGACTGCAGTGCGGTGCTGGACATGATGCAGCCACATGCTCACAAGACACCTCACCTGCCTAACACAGGCGAGAAGGGTTTAACGACTCACGCGCTCTATTTATGATTTTAACGCATCAGTCACAATAATGTCACATTACCGTACAACCTACTGTACCGTCCAGACTGTACTCACCGAGCAGCGACAGCGGAGGCACGGATCCCGCCTGGAGGAGAATTTCTGTCCGTCCCCATACACCCTGGATTCATACTCACACTGCTCACACCTGCACACAGTGAAAAGTGGAAGACTGAGTAAAATCTGAACAAGATAGGGTAATGTGGGTTTCAAGGTGATGTCGATGAGACTGGATAGGTCCGTTACCGTGGGCAACAGTCTCCAGCGTGATGAATGGGGCTTTGACAAGACGAGGCAGGACAGGGAAGGGGTAAACAGGTCACATTTCCATTCTGGATGAAAAGGTCACAGAGGACATGAGTAAAATTCATCTCCTTGCCTTGAAAAACAAATCATTTGTCATTTGATTGGCGACATACCTCACATGTACACTCCAAACAGCTGTCGCCAGTGGGAATCACAGCCCCGTTAGGAAAGTCGTGACCATTCACCCCGCAGCCTAGAAGACACACATGACAGTATGCTACACACACACACACACACACGTCCACCCACTAGTTTAATAAAAACAATAAACCCACCCTGACAAACTGGACAGCAGGTGCTGGGCGGTGGAGCAGCTGGGTTTTTGCAGGGGGTGTGACACGGCTCCCTCTCGCAGTGAACATGACCCTCCTGGAACCAACACCGATAAGTATCACTACAGACGAAGGTGACATATTCAAACTTCCGTCGACTGTCAGACCCACCACACAGCGGCAGACATCACAGGGGTTCTCTGCTGGTCTCCACTTCGCTCTGTGCTCATATCGGACACCTGAGTGGATGCATCCTGCAAACATGTGTTAGATAAGAATCCTTCACCATCATGGCACTATCGGCGACATCAAAACACAGAGAGAGAACACGGGATTAACCTTCCAGCTGTGTAATGCTCAGCCCTCACTCTGAGGAGATGCAGGGCCGTGCAGGTTTGAAAAACGTGTTCAGAAAAGAATGAAGATTGTGTTGTTTCAGCTGTGTATGTTTCCATTTTTATTTTAAGTGGCACTAACAGAAGTTCCTGTATTCCAACGACAAGCTCACTGGAAGACAGGAATAATGTTTGTAATAGTACAACATGAACAACGCTGAAACTACATTTAGGACCATTGATGTATCCGAAAGGACAACAAATCTGCTCTTCTTACAGAAACAAGTACATTTCCTCACCTCTGCATCGCTGGCAACACTCTCCAGGTAAGGTTTCTGTGCGTGTACAGTCCAGTGAGGGGCAGGGCTGGGGTGAGCACTCCCTGTTACCTCCCTGTGAGGAAAGACGAGCAATTATTCAGCCCTGGGAAATATGCTTGTGTGTATTAGTGTCAACACAGGTGTATATCAAACACACACCTTACAAGTACAGGTTTGACAGCCATCCAGAGAGGCGTCCACCTCGCACCCTGATGATGAGACATGCATATGCAGGTTAAGCTTACACATATCATATAAAGTTACGAATGTGCACGAATACTAAGAAAGAGAAGTGAATCTCGCAGCTGGTCTTCGTCTGACTTTGGCTGCAGATTCAGTTTTTCTCCAGGTCACTGGGGAACGTTTGGCTCTGCTCGTAATGACACAGCGTGGTTCTGATGTGATGTACATGTGCTAACGCTCAAACAACAAGTTTTATGGGCCATAACCAGAAGCAGAAGTGCCTGCAGCTGTTAAAAGACTACCAGCAGCAAGTTTATTAACACTGTAAGACGTTTACTGTGAGAGGAACTGGGAGACAAAGAGTGGACAGGGGAGCGGTTTACTGAACGACGGATCAAATATGTCTGTTAGTTCATTATTTCGCATAATGAAAGAGTTAGAATATAGTTTTTTGAGACTAGCATCACTCTTGTTTCTTTCATAAAAGGGTTTTGGGAGCTCATTCAATTTTGTCGTAGTTTTTTTAGCCTAGCAGATGATTATTTTGATGACGACTGTCTCTCAACGGACACAGATAATGGGTTTGTGAGCAATCACGGCGTGAGAAGGAGGACAGTGAAGCTGCCCGCTGTGCAAACAGCCACCAGGCATTTCCTGTAGCAGGCAGAGCACAAGTGAGATCAAAGTCTGCGTGGGGGTGAATTCCTAATGAGGCCAGTACATCAACGTGGGTCCCACATGTTTGTTTCATCACAATGACAAGTTATAGAAAAATTATCTTAAATGCGAAAACAAACGTTTCGACCAGTGGACCAGTGAACGTGTGGAAACAAAACCTACAGTATTAACAGTGTTTCAGATGAGCACCACAACACTGGCAACACTATTAAGACTAGTGGAAAGACTACATTAAGATTAGGGTCATAATGTTTTTGTATTAAACAACCTCTCCAGTGTCCAGCTGCTGTATCACTGTACTGTAGCCCAGACGCTTGTAAGCATAACAGAGCACACCGTGACCAGCAGAGGGACAAACCCAGAAACTTCTTTTACCTTGGATGTTAGCTTGACATGTAACCTTTCCAGATGTGCATGTACACACAGTTTTTAGGTCGATCTGCCAGCCCTGGCCATCGTCCACCTCTCGCCCCTCCCACACACATCGCTGCTTCACACACTCGCACCCCTCAAGGTATTTCACGCGAGACTGTAGGTCTGCATTCTATTGTAAAACAAAACAAAAACTCTATGCATCTCAAGATCCAAGTGTCAGTGTCAATACATAACAATCCGTTTCATGCTACCTGACTTTTGACCATGTCCAGCATACGAGCGAGCTCCTCCAGCTTCTTCTCCAGGGCGTTCAGTCTGTCATCTCTCTGAGCTTGAGAAAACGACTTCGCTCCTTGAGGAGATCCTGGAGGCCCCAGGGCGCCGCCTCTCTGCAGCTGGTCACCCTGAAAATCCTGGAGATAATGGCTGCTTTGGTCTGTCGGCCTTTGACTGGAGAAACCATCGCTCTGAATTCTTTGACCGTTGTTCTGAGAGGACGGCAGAACGCCTAGAGGGGGACAGGGACAGAAAGAAGCAAGAAAAGTTTGGGGCCTAAACAAACATCCTGGAAAAATAAAGTCAAAATTAAGACCCACAGTGAGGAATATTAAGAGAACTGTCTGGGGGACATTCTGTCAACAGGCCTAAATATATGATTAATGCCACCATTGCTGTCCCACGATAGTATAAAATACCACAATAAGAGTGATTTACTGGTGGTTACAGCTACTTCATCATTAAATTCATGGTAATTTCTCCCAGTACAAGGAATATCAAAACATATTCTCAGCAATAGAGAGAGAGATGACAAGGGTAGAAAGACTACATGGCAACACAAACACATGCAGTGGACATGTTACAGTAGAAAGTCATTAAGAGCTTTTCCTTTACCTGTGACGCTGTTGCAGAGCCACGGGCGCCTTAGATAAGCTTTAGTTGAAATAGCAGCTGCTTTCAAAAGTCCCTGCAGTTTTGAGCCAAAAACAACATTACAGAGAGTTGTACTGAATTATGTCTGAAAACATGGAACATAAGTGTAACTATCAAATCCAATTTCTGGAGTGTTTACATGTTTTGTGCTCATAAGCTGCTGATTGATAAATATAAAAGTGACCTTAGCTTCCCAATGTGGACCAAAACCAGAAAATGTTGACTTTACAATCCTTACAATCACATAGTGAGGATAACATTAGTGAGTGTGACTGCTTTTGCTCGACTTGCACAAAATACAGTGAATAAAAAGGTGATAAAAGGTGACGCTTGTGTTGTCGGAGCAGTATAATAATATGACAGATGTGCGGTAACTCACGTTAAATTTGCTTTCTTTTTTTCCCGGGGTCCCGGCAAGAGTGACAACCACATCCTTTGGCAGATCCAGGTTGATCCTTTCTTCACGTTTTAGTGGGACAACAACAGCTTCTTGACAGTCCACAAAAAACACCAGTCTGTCCGGCTCCAGGTTCACTGCCAGCTGTACCCACTCTTCACTGGAGAAGGGGTTTTTCCCGGGGAAGTGGATGCTGGCAGGACCCCGGGATCCTCCTCTGGTCTGGTAGTCCAAACGCAGAGTGTTATTGAGGGTGGACGAGGTGAGTTGGAGAATTGAGGAAGTAGAAAAAAGGGATAAAAGAGTAGCGCTGGAGCCTGATGACTGATGCCCCACTAAATGCAGACCCATGCTACCCTGAAGCTTGGCGTGCAAGAAGTGTGAATACTCTGGAGGTAGAGTGAGGTAGGGCGCTCTGGGACGGATTCGATACGTAACACCGGCTGGATTCTGCAGCCTGGTCATGCCACTTATGCGGTGGGACGTGTTTATAGCTGCCAGAAGGTCAATCACTAGAGTAAGCATAACAGAGGTCACATCGACAGTGTGTTTGACCAGGCTCATGGAGGAGGACAGTGCTCTGCCTCCCTCTGGGTGTTATCTCAAAATGAAGCACAGTGATTTCAAGGTTATTTTCAGTCATTTCATTTATGCACCTTGATACTTCGACACCACTAAGTTTAACTGTTACCTTAAAATATTTGACAAGAAAAACTCAGTAATGTGACATAGAAGCCATCAGACAGGCTCACACAAGTCATGATTACATATAGCAGAACATTGAGTATAAATTGCATTGGCTTATACTATACTTGTAACAAGTTAAGTTACATTAAATTGAAAACATATTTAGGATTTGTAGCAAACAGGTTTTCGTTGACATGTGAAAAGAAACACAAACCAATTCTGTTATCTGAAAAACATTTGTGAACTCACCATTCCTGGGATCTGAACCGGAGTTCCCCTGCACTGACAGCGCGATGACCCAGAGCAAATGTATCTCCAGGAGCATGAAGCTCCTCAGCCTGCTTGTTTCCATTCTAAACGACTGTGAAGGTTAGTTTGGAATCCAAGTATCGCACACACACAGCATTGTAGTAGATCTAGTACCAAAGACAGAGGACTTTGCACTTAAGATTTGCCTGTGGTCACATCTGGATGGCGTCACTCAGTCACTAACATTTCCCCTGGGGGCATATCTACACCACACTTTCACTCCACAACTGAAAAGGCAGATAGCTGTGAGCGTCTGAAGATTCAATTTGAAATAATGAGCTATGAGAGAGAGAAAACTAAAAACTACATGCAGTCCAGGTGAGCTGTGCGTGTGGGGTCACTGGCTCTGGTCTCTACGTCGTTTAGGTTCTATTCCCAGGCGGACAGCTGTGAGGGACGTCTTTTCTTCTCCTGTTTTCCCTCTTTTTGTCAAGGAAAACTATCTCCACCCAGCACCGCTCAGTCCCAAAGACCCGTGTTTTGGTAATCAGCTAAAACCTGGGCTGGAGACTGGAGAGGAGCCATGCTCAACAGCCAAAAATGCATGTGTGTGTAGAGCAAGAGGAGGCGGGGGAACACGAGTGTTCTTGTTTCACTGCTTTGGAAACCGTCCCAGTGTGCATCCCATCCTGTTCACCCCTCCTCCTGCTCCACAACTCGAGGCTTCTCTCCTTTGTTGTTCTGTTGGGCTGTGTTTGTTATTTCAGAGCTTTATGAGCAAAAGAACTGAAACTTGCTCCATAAAACAGGAGACAGATGTTTCGTTGTTTCGCAGCGTTGGTGCATGTATTTAATGGTGAACCAGGATAATCTCACTCTGCTGCCAGGTTGCTTTCCATTCAGCTGGTGATTATGTCTAATGGAGTTCTTCAAACCGGAGAATTGGAGTTGACTGTAATTAAGATTTTATACCTATACACCAAAACAAACTCTGTCCATGTTTATATCATGTAATAAAAGGTAAAGGTTTTACCACCTGCTGTGTTCAATAAAATGTTTCTTAACTTAATCATAGTTTGACACATACTGTAGTTGTGACTAATTAATTATGCAGCAGATGACTCAGAATTTGCTTTGCCATTAAATATTTACATTGACTGGACATACTATAAATAAAGAGAAAACAATTCTTTTTTTACTCCCCTACATCAACATTGTTACACCAGACACTCAAGTAATTCAAAGTCCTACGGTAGATTTGAGCAGTGTGGTTTCTTGACAGTCATGGACTGAGTAATCACTGCAGGTAATTACAAGCACACAGCGTGGATGAAACAGATGTTCAGATGATACATTGGTCCAAACCAGCTGCTCCATAAACGTCTTGATGTCATCTCTGCTGACATCCGGTGGCCACATTCAGCCACAGCACCACAGGTCTGTTCACCAACCCAGTGAAGCCTGGTGGTGAGATTCATCTTTACAGATGATGCAAACTATAGAGTTTTGTTAAAAAAGAAAGGATCAAGTAATGTTAATCTCAGGTGCATATAATGAAATTCCAGTGGGAACCATTTATGCTCTGAGGAATGCCTGCTCTGGACCCTCTCCTCCATCTCCTGAGGCAAACTTTGGCTTTTAAACGCTCCCCGGCTGCGGACAATGGAACCAACTCACGTGTCTGCACAAACCAAAACATTTCTTGTGGAGCCAGACGATGGCTTTCATCACAGGTGCCCTCAAGACATGCGAAGAGACGGTCTTTTGTGAGTGTGTTTACCTGAGCATGCTGGCACAAGTGTGTGAAAGGATATGGGTTAATCTTCAGTAGACGAAACCTCGACGTTTGATAGCTAATCCCTGTCAGACCTCATTAGCTGTGACACAAATCCAATAGGTCTAAGCTGTGCAGCTAAAGTACCAACCAGACTTTTTAAGATAGGATCCAGACGATGCAGCAGCCTACGTATGTGACAGCCACACCAGAGAGCATGATATTAGACATTCAGCTCTGCAACGGTGCAGCTGTATCCTGATCTGCATTCTACACGCGCTGTGATGACAGTTCATCAAGGTCAAATGTCTCTGTGCCAGACAAATCTCCTAAATTCACTTCTGACCTGGGTCGCTGACCTCACCATCAGGTTCCTGTTGTGTCTAATCTGATTGGCTCACTCTTTGTCCATGACCAGGTAAACCCCGCCCCCGGGCTTTAGTCCCTGAGCTGACATTTATCCCAAGTCGCTGTAAGCCGCTGTTTTTAATGTGCGGGGTCAGTGTGTGCAGTAGTGCGTGTGTCATCGCTATCGCTGTCACTTTGTTTATAAGCTCCAGCGCGGATTTTAGGGGGTTTGCATTTGGACATCAGAGATGCTGCGTTCATCACACGTATGGAGGCCATGGAGACTCACAGACAGGCTGCAGAGGATTTAACGACAGGTCAGTCACCTGAAGCGCGACGCGGTCTGTGGTCTCATCTAGTCCAACACTCACTCCACTGAGTGCGGAGACATGCTTTACCATCAAGGCACCGTACAAAGCAGTTTGTCTCTTAGCTGATGTCACTCATTCACACTGTAGATGAAAGCGCAGCTTGTTTAAGTAACTATGTTTGTTCTTCCACTCAGAAAGCTCTGGTTCCTGAGGCCTGACCAAACCCAGGAATGGCCCTGCGCGACCCAAAACTGAGTTTTCTAGTCTGCTCACTGCTGGTCCTCTTATGCCAGCGCACAGCCACAGGTACAGCGGTGTCACAGGCGTTCTCCTGAGAGCTCAGCATCAGCTCGTGGTCACATTTTGTGCCTCTTTAACCTGCATCTGTGTGCGTGTTCTTTTCGGGGTTGTGTTGGACGCAGGCATGTCGGGGTGGGGTGGATGTTTGGACGGCCAGGACATATTCACAACCGTCAAAGAAAACAGCCTTTCAGGAGAGGTTGTGGCTGAGCTCATGACTGACAATACCATTGGAGGGTTTCAGTGGAGCCTGGGTGGGAGGGACGCTGACTGGTTCTTCCTGGATGAAAGAAACATCCGGCTCAACGTGTCAGCTGACAAGGTCCTCGACCGAGAGGTAACTGAATCATTGTCCTCTTAACCACTAATCAAGTGAGGCTTTGGTTTTAAAGAGGGAATACATTGCAAGGATTGTAAATTTTACTTTACTCCCATTTTGCTGACTTGGTTAGAATGTTCAAGAATGTTATGAGGATGGGGCTATGAGGAAGCTGCATCAGAGATCATGACCTGTTTCCTGGACGGAGCACGTCTCTTCGTGTCATCCTCTTTCCAGTCTTACTTAATCATGGCAGCAGCTATGGGTCAAATAGATTAGCAGTCTCTCTCTCACTCTCTCCTTCTCTCTCTCTCTCTCTGTTATTTATTCCATAGCTCTGTAGGGTTTTTTTCCTGAAATATGTTCCCACACTGAATGAGAGTTTTCTTTACATGCCAATATCTGGTCACTTAGACACAGGGTCCCATCCTGATGGCTGAGCTCACATGTTTCGAGGCCGACACACTTCAGGTACATTTCGTCCTGCTCCTCAGACATTCAGTCATTCAGCTTTCAAATGTGTCCGTACATGACTCTTTCTAGCTGTTTTAGCTGAGTGAGTACAGGGTGGTGGTGGAGATCCTCAACGAGAACGATAACTCACCTGTGTTTGGAGAAGACACCGTCCGCTCTCTCTTTATCAGTGAGGTACGGCATTGTCACAAACACGCACGTGAGTCTGCACATAAACGCGCAGAAGAAAAACGATCGCCTGTGCTTTTCAGCTGGCTCCAGTCGACTCTGTGGTTTTCACTGTCTGTGCCACAGACGCAGATGACGACAAGATCGTTTACTCCATTGACCCGACATCGGTGAGATCTACAAATCTGTAATGACTAAACAACACAGGCATGATCATTACCATATCTTTTACCCCTTTGTGTATATGACTGTTTTTTTGTGTTAGCCTGATGCCGAGTACTTCAGGGTTGAGCTCCCCAACAGTGGAGAAGTGATTCTGTCCAAATCTCTAGACTATGAGAGCAAAACCCAGCTCACCGTCACCATTCACGCCTCGGTGAGCTGCGTTCATTCTATGTTTCGTCACACTACCATTATTTCATAGAAGTGAGGCCAGTGAAAACACATGGCCAACACCGAGCACCCTCTTACTAGCACGCCAGTAAAGAGATGCTGTGATCAGGTGTTTTTTATCTGCAGCCACGTGTTGTGTTCGTGTCCTATTGATTCTTGTCCTCGCCTCAGGAAATGAGCACGGCCGAGCACTTCACCATCAGCACCAACATCACGATCACTGTCCTGGATGGAGACGACCAGTACCCACAGTTTTTGCCCTGCAGTCTGCTTTTCCAGGACGAGACCAGCTACATCTGTGCCAGCCCTGTGTACACGGCCAATGTAACAGAAGGGGAAGAGGTCAGTGGTTTCATCTGTTTTACGCCATCACCAGACCACACTGGATGACGTTTGCGTTCCTTGTTGCAACTGTTTTGTGAGAATCTTGTGGATCACCACATATGTGACACACTTTAGGACGTGGTGTTGCACTTCTCTCCTGGTCCTATTCATGCGGTGGATGGAGACAGAGGTCTCGACTCTCCGCTCACCTACGCCATTCTCTCTGGTACATTATACGCTAACCTTCACCACTATTTAATGTAATGCTTCTTTTATCAGTGTTTTTATATATCTATAACATTTGCAATCATGCTAGGAGACAGTGATGGGCATTTACTGATGGACAGAGAAACGGGGGAAGTGAAACTGGTTCAGGGGGTGAGAGACAGACTCGCAACCCCAGCACTGAAGCTCCAGGTCATGGTAATACTCACTCAGTGCGTTCGAAAGACAGACTCTGTGCTTGGTACTGATAGTGTCAGAGCCTCTAACCTGTATCTGTCACCCAGGCATATCAGAATGACGACCCCAGGAAGTACTCCGTCGCTACAGTATTGGTCCGAGTTCTGGCGGTGAACCAGTTTCACCCAGAGTTTGAAAGGGCTGAATATCATGGCTTTGTGACCGCAGGGAAGAGCACGGCCACTCTGGTCAACACATACGGCAGCAAAGCGCTGATGTTACAAGTACAAGACCAGGACTTCAGCAGCGTATGTACTGCATGTTACACAGCATGCCCACAGTACGGCTGCTCAGTGCGGCTCTGCCTTCGCTTTGTATCTAATTAGTGTTTTCTCTTCAAATGACCAGGGTTTCAATCCCATGATCTACTTTACCTTCAGCCCTACGTCCAATCACACGGACTCGTATCAAGTCACACGAGAGGGATTTCTGATCACTAGGACTAATCAACTCAAACCAAAACACAAACATGTTCTACAGGTGAGCAACTAAAAAGAATACAGAGAAGAATAACTAAGCAAAAGTAAAGAAGATGAGGATGATGACACAAAGTTGAAACACTTTGCAGGTGATGGCTATAGATGAGGAGTCAGGTGATGTCACCTCAGCGACTGTAGTGGTCGAGGTGTTAACTGAAGGACAATCAAGTAAGGCCACGCAAATACAATGTTGCATTCACATCTGACTGACTGGTCAACAAACGTTCTTCTGCCTTTTGTCCGCTGCAGTTCCTCATAGTCCACTGGGGGACGACCGCCTGACAGGCTGTACTGTGGGCAAAGCTTTGTTTCTAAGCATGGCGTTCATGACTGTACTCGCATGTATCTTGTTTATCATGATGTGGTTAAAGAAGAAACAAAAGGGAAAGAGGGATCCGCTGGAGAGAGGCTGCGTGGCCCAAGGCAAACACCCCAATGTGGTGAGATCCTTTAGGACTTTAAATGTGGTTTATATCTAAAATATGCATCTGGTGTAACCTGGATTTGTACATCCTGAAGTAATTTGCACTGTATATATTCTCACAGAGTTTACGGTGGTTCCAGCTGGTAAGTTCTTTATTTACTCCTGCAGCTCTTTGACTGTTTAGTGTAGCATAGTCTTAAATAAAAGATAGATAAGAAAAGACATGATATAGCTCAGTCACAGAGTAATGATTAAAACCACTGTGTTGACGTGTTGAGCCGGATGTTTCTTTCATCCAGGAAGACCCATCCAGCGTCCTTTCCATCCAGGCTCCACTGAACCCCTCCTCACCTGCCTCTTACTGGTTGTTAGGAAACTCGATCCATACGTTCACGTCTCACACATTTTATTAACACCCTGACGTTATTACCTAGTAGACATTTCAGGATCTACTAGATCTGGGTGGCTGACCTGACCTGACCCTGCATGTTTTTCTCTAACTACTACTAATTAACTGCTGATTACATGAATCTGTAGCTTTAAGTGTAGAGATGGTTGGAAAACAAAAAGGACTGTGGCTCTCAGTGTCCAGGGTTGACTGATCCTATACGAGTAACTTTCCAGTGGATGTGTCAAAGGACTTCCCTGAGGTTGGCATTAAGGATTTGAAAACTGCTGGATAGCTTGTATTGGCAACCATGTTATTTTCAGGTTGATGTTACCTTTAGTCCACTGCACCAGACTCATGCGCCACGTTTTGTTTCCACACATTGACTCGATGACTGTGATCCCTCCAGGTGAGTCACCGTAGTGCCATGCCACACATGGAGGAAGCTCCTTACAGCAACGAAGAACGTGGAAGCTTCAATCCTTCCTTCAGTTTGTCTGAGAAGGCCGACATCTACACCCGTCAAGACCTCCCTTCCTGCGAAGGACCGTTTCCACCCAGAATGGCTGCTGCGTCCGACTGCACCCACATCCCTGGTGAAGGTCCACGGAGCCCTGTGAATAATAATGTTTTTACACTCACCAAAAGCTCCTCTAGTTCACCCACCTTGGACAGGGCTACTGTTGGTGGGAGCGTCACTCAAGCTGCTGCTCCACCCCAAGAAAACCTCAGCTCGCAGACCCCTCCACGCGATTCAAAGCTGGACCCTACTGGGACCGGTCCGAACCCTGCAACTCACGATGCCACAAGCACTTCACCTTTGACGTGTCCTGATTCTGAACCAACCACCAACGATTCACCTGCTGACCCTGTCACCAGCCCCTCCTCTCAGTCCAGTATACCGCGCAGTCGTACCCGCATAGCCTCAGCGGAAATAGACAAACCGTTCCGCAAACCCCGCGTGAAAACACCCCCTTATTCACCTTTACTTTCCTCTTTCCTCACCAAGCCAATCAGCACACCCCCACCCACCCCAGAGCAAGCACCTTTGAAGGCTAAGCTGGTGCACATAGACACATCTCCCCTCGATACACCGCCAGTAACACCAGAGAGACCAACTATGCCTCTGAGCACAGAGACAGATCAACCGTCCACACCACTGGATCAAATGGACCAACCCAAACACCAGGACGCAACTCAGGACAGAAGGGCTTCAGCAAACTCAGGGGCCACCCAGGATGGCTGCAGGTTGGGGGATGAGGATGATGATGGTTCTCTGGGCAATGAAGATGCTGACAAGAACAGTGAGGTAGAGGATGAGTTAGAGTCAGACGAAGAAGAGCTGCTTAGAGTAATGGCTCGTTGTAATCCCATTTTTATCACATTTAGTAAATGATGTTACTATAATATCGCAGGCAATTAAAGGGACGGCGGAGCAAGTAAAGGTGAAGACGGATGACAGACAACGGACATGTCAACAAGCAGGGGAAACACTGAAGTCTGGTTCTGCTGTGGATATTGGTGAGACGTAAGGGAACTGAACACTAATAAATGTACACTTAAACAAGAAGGTGATGACGTCAAGTTATTACGCTGTTACAGTCAATCTACGTAGTGTAGATAACAGAAACCAGTGGCGATGGTTGCATAAATGTGTAACAGGTTCACTTTTTACAAATAGTGGAGCACAACTATACAGATTTCCTATGAATCAAAATGTTTTTTTTTCATTGTTTACAAGGAATATTGCTTTTTGTGGGAGCAATTCTGCACCGCGAGGCTCTGTGTCCTTTACCTTTTCTATAGCTGCAGACTAGCAATGTTCCCAACTTTTCCATAGTGTACTGCTGAGCCTGTTCTTCAAGCTGCCTCAGTTGTTTCTTTGAAAAATTAGTAAAGAAATTGTTTGACTGTAACAATGGGCCATGAGAGTTTCTTTTCTTTTAATAATAGTGTGACTAACTCTCTCTTAAATAGTTTCCTAACATTTTGAAAGGTGACACAAACCTATGTATCTGCATGTTTTGCTTACGCAACAGAGTTCAAACAGCTGCATACCATTTGGCAAAGAACAGCTGAACGGTACAGGAAGTCAAAAGAACGCAGCTGACTAAAGGCTCAGATTTTGCTTTGTTTTTATTGAGACATTCTCACAAAATCTAGACCTGATTGTTAGAGTGCTCAATGTGCAGACCAACAATGTATTTACAGTATAGTCACTAGTGAAAGGCTTGTTGCTGCAGGGAGACTGTAAAAACATTATCATATACATGATAGTACACTGTAAAAACTATCAACAGTGGTTATAAATGGTGGTAGTGATAATGCAGGAATAATAAACATATTAAAGACGGGAGCACTTTTCCCCAGGTTGCTTATAAAAGGGTTTGTAGTTCAACTGAAAATACAAGAATTAACCATAACAGGGAGCAAATCAGTCTTCAAAAATACAAGTAATATATTTACACACAGACTTATTCATAGGCAGAAACAAAGAGAAACGAACAAGGAGGCAGCTTCAAGGACAAAGCATTTGTTAAAGCAAACAGTGTAGTCCCACTGATGACACTGTATTGCACTTGTCCGGCTGGTCTTCATTGTAACTCTAGTTCATAGTTACACTTCAATCTAAACATCTTGTACTCCAGCATTACCAAAATGACCAAATGATCCATCAGCAACTAGTGTTTTATGTTTGGGCCTGGCGACGTGATTAGACAGAGGAGCTGCACAAATTCTAATGGCCTGAAACAGCTTTACTCCTCATGGTCCAGTGCATTATAAACCTAAAACATACACAATAAAGTGTTCTGTATAATGCAAGCTAAAACTATTTGTTCATTGGAGGGTTTTAACAAAACATGGCTACTTTATAAAATCACTGTGTCAAAGAAAAGAAGTTAACACTGGTTGCACTTCGTCTGGCCTGGAGAAGCGTAGTGTGTGGAAGCAGAGCAAAGGCTGGCAACATTGTCCAATCCTACATAACTGAGCATGGGCACGCGGTATGCGCACATGATGTTAGTGTGTGTACAATGCAACACATTCAAGAAATTAAATAAATTACTGTCCGTGGCTGTTGGATTAGGTGAGTTCATCTCATCAGAAATACTCCAGACACTGTCAAGAGTAAGGCGGTAAACGTAGGATGAGTACAGTCTTTGGAGGAAGGTGGAGGTTAGAACTCATCATGTCGAGTCAGAGCCTCCCCGAAGTCGGTCGCCTGGCTGCCTACGAACAGGTCGTACTTATCCACGATTTCTGCCTTGGTCAGACGGCCATCCTGACGGAGGGAGAGTAACAGACATCATATATCGCTGCACAAAGACTGAAAACGTGTTCTTGATTCAAGTTGGTACTTGAATCCTATCATGATAAAAGCTGGGCATATCTTGTAAGAGGAAGGTTGCTTGATGGGGACAATAAATATAATTTCATCATTACAGAATAAACATGCCAACAAATTACAGTAGCAGCAGAACTGACTTAAGAGTCTGAGCTACTTTACTATTACGCTTTATTAGAGCTGCACTGTATAATGTCTACTGCTTCTCTGCAGTCTCTTCAAATCCTCAAGAACACACATGTACACAATGTGGAAGATCTGTCTGCATTCCCACACACACAATATTAATACAAATCCTGCATTTCTATACAAATCAGAAATAATTTAGCAGTACGTACTTTGTCTGTATCTGACTCATAGACCAGATGCTTGGCCTCGGCCTCAGCGTGATCATAGTCACTAGGAAGGATCCAGTCTCTGGTCTCCTCCTTGTCCATCTTCCCATCTTTGTTTTTGTCTCTGAATTCAGTAAACTGTTCTCTCTCGGTCTTCACCCACTCAGGTTCTGTGGCATCTCCCTCTTGGTTGTACATGTCACCTAAAGAACAGGATAGTGTGAATAGAATGAGTAAGTGTGGGCACGGATGATGCTGCAATAGCTTTGTTTTAAAATGGCTCCTCATACCTTTACTATTTTTACTATATGGCACTGCAAGAACTCACCTATGTACTCATCAAGGTCAATTAAACCATCTCCATTCTTGTCTATGTCTTCCATAGTTTCCTATAGAAAAGGAAGAACAGAGCATTGAAAAGGTGTGTAGATAGAAGATGGAGAGCTAGTATTTCATCCAACTAGATCACTCACCAGCACTACAATATCCTTCATATGGTCATACTCCTCGGGATGAAGGAAGGCGGTGAACTCCTCCTTGTTGGCTTTCATGTCATTGTCTTGGTCGGCCATTTTGAATCTCCTTTCATCCCGGGCCATCATCTGTCTGTAGCTGAAACCATCATCAGGATCGGGGTCATCTGTAAGTCAGATTTGAAAAGTAAACATCAACAGTTAATGACACTGAAATGATCAAACGTAAAATGAAAATTGTGTGCAGCTGTACCAAGAATGTATCCATATGTGGCGTTCTTGTACTCCTCCCAGGACACCACATGATCCCCATTAAGGTCATGACTTTTCCACTGTCTATCCACGTCATCATAGATCCACCTCTTCTGCGCGTGTTTGATCCACTTCTTCATTTCCTCAGTCGTTACGTAGCCATCCTTATCCTCATCGATGCGTTCAACTAGCATACTGCAGGAAAAAATAAAGTAGAGCAAACATTGAGTCATGGCTCTTCCCTAAACAAATTTTACACGACATAACATTTTTCTTACCCAAGCCTCTCCTTGCTCTCCTCCGGTGTGAGCTGGTCAAAAGTCTTAGCCTCCTCTTGTCCGAGAAAAGCTTCATGGTCATAGTCAAAGTTCTCTGCATCATCGTGTTCTCGGTTGCTGAGGGGTTCGTCATGGTGGATGCGATCCTTCTTCTCCGTGGGTTTGCTGGTGGCGTAAACCACACAGAGAGCAAAGCACATGACGAGTGGCCGCAGCTCCATCCTGAGTCTGTACAAACACCGCCTGAAACAAATACCCACACGGTTATGGTTATTGCGCATAACATGCAGTCTAATAAAACCCACTATACTTCATGTATATTGGATTATACAGAGCACACCTCATAATGGCTTACAGAAAAATTGTGCCATTACTAAAAACATCTCTTAAACACAGGGACTATGGTGAGTAAGCAAGTTTGGAAATGTATGACTAAGTGCTTGAAAGAGCTCCAACTATGAGAAATTAATTTCTGGGTTAATCTGTTGCAGCTGATGCAATGTTCCACTTTATCCTTTGACAACTTTTGAGAGCTGGATATTGACTTAATCATACTAGAAAGTACGCTTCGTTGAAACTTTAACCCAGAGAATCTCATTTAGTCCAGACAGTGCAGCAGCGCGGTGTTCGCATGCATTTAATAAGATAAGACAGAACTTTATAAATCCCACAGTAGGGAAAATCCATATAATGGTCATCTTGCGTTAAGGCTGTGAAAACAAACTTTGAAAATCTCATGTGATGTCATATGATTCATAGGAATGAGTAGTAAAGCTAATGAAAACTTGGAGCAGGTCAGAAAAGATGATAAATAGTCAAATATTCACATGTTTCAATTCGTTGTTTTAAAATAAACTATACAGTCAGTGTCTTTGGAAAACCACTAATTAAAATACGGCATTTCCATCATTTAGACTATTTTTCCATCCTCTTACTAAAACCCGTTTACGGCTATGTTGAATGTTTTACTAGAACAATTCTCAACGTCTGCACTTTTACCGATGCCTGTCCGAGCATCACTAACATTTTACCGGTGTCATTTTACTTTTACATGTCGACATCACCAACATCTGACCGTTATTTCCATTTAACCACCGTTACTAGAGCGAAGGTTGAGGTTAACAGACTGGCTAACCTAGCATGCAGATAGTGTTAGTTTCAGTCGTCCTAAAAAAATCACACCCTAAATAAACGTTCATGTTGAGCATTTCTAAATACCTGATAAATTAAAATCACGTTTGTGCCATTTAAATGTTTCAAAAATTAATTACCCACTGAACTCGCCGGTGTCTTAGGAACTTCGTCGTCGCAGCTGTAGGTTCTCCCTTCGGAAACACACCCTTACACTTCCTGTACTAAAACGCCAACTGACCAATCAGACTCCTAGAAAGCCAGTGCCATGTCGCTCGCTGATTGGTCCGCGGACAAGAGACCATCGGTGATTGGATTGGCCAGGAACCGCCACGTCCTCAAAGTCAACAAAATCCCGTTCATTCATAAACGTGACACAGGCGCTGTGAGAAGCGAGCCACACGGTAACGTGCCTCAATCTGTAGCTTTCACCCAGAGAGAAACAAACGAACCGCAGCACAAACTTTATTTCACTGATCAACCGTTGCTTAAAGTAAATAATCAAATGAAACATTTCTTTGACAGAAATTCCACAAAAGACACACACTGAAAAGCACAATTAGGCCTAAAATGTGAAAATATGAAGCCCTTTTCCAATGAGTCTAATTGACTTCATTAATTAACCTAATTTTGGTTATAACAACGTGGTGTCAGTAGTTCTGGTATGAATGGTCATTTTAAGTGACTGTCACCTGCTATAAGCTTTCAGCTCCTGCATATTTCATCTTATACTGCAACAATTCCTTCCTTACTTAAGCTTCCTTCCATTACTTTCTTAACTGACTTCATCATGTAATTATCTAGTCTTTCCAAAACCCAAAACATCAAAACACCTGCTGCCTTTCCTATTTATCTGCAGTGACTATCTGACCACCACCAAATACTTCAAGCAATTACTCATTGCAGCAGCAAATACTCCCTCTGCAGGTTAAAAATTCACAGTGCATATCTGAGAGAACGGATCCATAGGTCGAGGTTCAGACATAGAACATGTAATTAAGTCATATTTGTATTTATGTTATCTGTATCAAATATTCATTACACTACCTGAGCCTTAGGAAAGACATCATATGTTTCTGGAAACAATACAGAATGTTATTCCTGCCACTTACTCTTAATTACTGCTATTTATACCCAACTGACTTTGAGGAGTCGGTATCACTAGAGTTCTATGAGGAGACAATATAGCAAAAAAGTTCACATATCAACTTGCTGAGTCCTCCAAGTCTGTCTTTCCCATCTCCTCTTCTGTATATACTATCTCCTCTTCTGTCTTTACTATCTCCTCTTCCGTCTTTCCCATCTCCTCTTCCGTCTTTCCCATCTCCTCTTCCGTCTTTCCCATCTCCTCTTCCGTCTTTCCCATCTCCTCTTCCGTCTTTCCCATCTCCTCTTCTGTCTTTCCCATCTCCTCTTCTGTATTTCCTATCTCCTCTTCCGTCTTTCCCATCTCCTCTTCTGTATTTCCCTGTTGTGCAGCATCTTCTTCTTGAATGGACTGACAGGCGATGTCTTGTTTATCACTATCACCACTTCCTGCCAGCACAACAAGAATAGTAATATTTAGACTTTTAATGAAAGCATGTTACAAAGCTGACTTCTTTTTTTGTCAGGCTCTGTCAAGGAGATACCGCTTAAGATGTTCTATTAGAAAGTTATCATAGAGGTGTGTGCACTGGCTAGTTCATCTGTTCTGGCATATGTGTGATGACTTCACCTTCTTTCTTCTCTGTGAGGAAGATTCGTTGCATCATCAGTTTCTTTACGGTGTGGCACATGTACTTTAGCTCTGGACTACTGGCTGGTTTTTCTGCCAACATACAAAATTAAACTCTAAAACAACAACTTGGGTATAATGTACAGCAGCAAATACAAAGTGGATGAAGTTGGGCCATACCTTTATTTGGCACCGCCTCGAACACCACACATGTTCCCAATGTGTCTTTTAAGAGGCAAGAATAGCAAAACAAGTTTAAAGGTTTCTTCTAAATGATAGAATGTATTACTGTGGTTCATTTAAGAACTGCTATACTTCTAATAATCGTAATAATAACAATAATAGCAAGGAGAATTTTCGTTATTGGTGACATATCAGAAGAAGGGAGAGAACATTTTCTATCTTGGTTGTCTTAGACTCACCTTCATACTCCCCTGCAAAAACATATTGTCCGACTTGCATCATGGGATTCTCGCTGTCGATGCCCTTGAACACAAATGGACCAATTACCTCAGTAAAGCTCCAGTGGGAGACTGACAGGACTGTGTACAGTACGTAAACATCACATCAGGCTCGCTGTCCTTCATTCAGCACCGCAACACAACCCCGAACTCACCAGTATCTTGCAAGTCCCCTGACACTTGCTTAGAAACTCATTGTTGATTATTCCAGAGAGCTCCACCACAACAAGTTGCTCCTGAACACAGAACACACGCGTAGTTTACATACTGACGCCATGATTAGCCTTTGTTTGCAAGAGAGAGTTTTTGAGATAATACAGCACAGAAAACCATTCACTGTCGAATGCTGTACTACTCACTACTGAAGTTATTCCAGCAATTCAGTCAGTACTCGTAGAATAAATTAACGTTAGCTAGCGCGTTAGCTAAATTGATCTTATGTTGATTCCGTTATGTATCAAGTTAAAAACGTTTGTACTTCATACCTCGTCTTCCCATTCATCTTGCATGTTCAATCTCCTGTGTTCAAAAATAAATCACACGATTACAATTAAAAAGATAATTCTGTTAAATTATTGGGAGGAATCTGCAGCAATTATATCCTAGACAACCATTGATTACTTCCGCGACTGTACGGTGGCCGAGAAGGCGCAGTGGGCGTTTTTAGTGGCCGACTACTCACAGTTAAAGGGTTTGACCATCTGAGGGCGCTGTTGTTCAGTTTTACGGGCATCTTTTGTACCTGAGCCATTTTACATAACCTGGAGGTAAAACCAAGGAAGAACGAACCTGGCTACCTGTAGGAACACTCCTCTACATCTAACATCAGTGTTATTATGTTCTCCTGCAGGAGGCCATAGCCAAGGTGATGAGATGAGATGAGATGAAATGAGAGGATGCACTTTATTGATCCCCAAGGAAAAATTCATGTGTCAGAGGCAGAGCCAATAAAAATGAAAGGAAACATGCACATCAAACATATCCAAAACAAAAGAGGAGGACTCAAACGGACAGGAGGGCACATTCAACACGACTGGATTATATCAAAGTGCTCAATAAGGAAAACAGACAGCTCATAACCAAAACATGCAGCCCTCTGTAGCTGGGTGATGCGAACATAGGTGGGAGCATCTGAAGGACAAGAGAGACGTTTTAACGTTTGCTGCATGCTGCAAATGTACAAAGGCATGTCTGTCGTTACAAATACATTTCTACCATCAAAGTAAATTAACTGTAGAAACAGCAGCAGCAACAAAAAACACACACAAAACAAATAATGAGCACAGGTACCAGATATGAGCTAAATCTATTTTGAGATTCATTAAGATGTTATTATAAAGAGGTGGGTGATTGTCCAGAATATCACTAAAAAAAATCACATAAATGAAACAAATAGTTTGTTGAGCTCTTTGTGATTGATATTTAATAGTCCTAAACAGTAATGATACTTATTGATCCATATAGGAAAATCTCGTTTTGCTCGGCACCCATTGCAAAGGGATCATTGATCAGGGTCAACGGAGGTTCACTAGCAGGTGGGGAGTCATCATCCAGCTGTGGACAAATGTATGGAGATTATTCTTCATCTTGAAAGGAGCATGCTACTAGCCCATTATGAAAAACAGGAAAATTATAAATGTGGGACATGTAGTATTTTCACAAATATTTTCTGCATGATCCACATCTTGTATGAATTATGCTTAGTGCCTTTTACAAGTAATTCATTGCATTTGCTCTCGTATTTCCATTGTTGCATTTTGAGGTGTTTTGTTCTGTGTACGGCAGATTTAACAGCCTGATGGAGTGAAGAGCTGTATTATCGAATCTGTTTAAAAATCCATACATTTTTGGTAGAGCCTTTACTGTAACTGTCACACATGGCTTTAATTCATCTTATTATTCCTCTGGAATTTCTCATACCTGCATTAATCTGGAGATGACAATAAATAGATAATATCCTAACACACCGGTGCATTGAACTCAGTATTTATGTTTGCATAGCGAGTGTAAAAATAAAATCTAAATCACTGTTGTTTTATTCTGTTTTGAATCAAATTGTGTGAATGGTATTACAAAGATATTAACAGGACTTTAGAACAATATTAATAAATAAGAAAAAATAATAATAATAAGTATTTATTCCTCGAAAATGTCCATTCAGGTGCTTTAGCACATAGCAGGTAACCCTGCAATGGAGCTGCTCAGAGGCCGCAGTGTGTGCAGGCTATAAATACCTGTATAAATGTAAAGCAGGTTGATGCTGACTGCAACTCGCCCTTAGAGAAAGAGGGAGAGAAAAAACATTATGAATCAGAATCAGGCAAACCAAATTAAAGGGGGTGCAAATCCCCCATGTGCCTTCTCCCTCCCCATTTCTGGCCTATAATCTATCTCTGGACCATGGCGGTGTTGTCATGTCGACCAGCCCACAAGTTACTATGACAACGGCTCAAGGGGAAGCACTTGCTATGGAGGTTATTGCCTCCTTGGGGATGTAAGAAGGACAGGGGGAATGTGAGAAGAGACAAAGATAAAGGGAAATATAGACACCAAAAAGGTAGAGGTCAACTTAGGCTGTGTTAGTGTGTGTGTGTGTGTGTGGATGAGGCAAGGTGGCATTTATAGTCATGCCAGTGATCATGCCGGTGTGAAAATCGCGTGTTACGCCGCTGATTCTTTGGATGCAGTACAAAGTTTTCTTCCTCCTGGACGAGGCCTGAGCTTCTCCTGCACATGATATATTACACTTCTTGCTCTGTGCCATACCCGGGGGCACACAGGGGCGGGGGCCAGGGAGGGAGTGACATTAAGGACCCTCCAAGGTGTCAGATGGGTCCCCAGCTTCCCCCATATTTTGTCATATAAATGTCATAAAGACAAGTTTGGAGTTGGGGAGCTTTTGGCTCTCAGTCTGCCTGGGGGGTATCGCACTGGTTAATTGCCCCATTAGCACTGACAGTGTAAATTGGTGGACGGGCTAACTATGTATTACAGTGAAAACAACAACCCCTGGCGCACACCTGAGGGCATGAAAAGCATGGTGCCTCTTACAGTACGTCTTGTGCATGCTTGAATGTTGTAACGCAAGCGAGTATATGGGTGATTTGTAAATTCAGTTTCTCAATCACATGGGAGCTTTCCTATCAGTAAAATATAATCATTCTATTTTAATCAACCCACAGTGGAAGCCAGGGAGCGAGTGTACCTCCGCGTCTGTGCTTAACTTTCCTAAAGTGTACCTTCGAGCAATCAGGAAAATTATTCTGTTCTCTAAACGCGTGTCCACTTCATTGCTTTAAATTGGACCAAAACAAAATTGCATTGCAGCTCAAGAAGGAAGACAGGTAATGTAAAGAATAGGAAAAATGTTTTTTTCTGCCACAGTAGAAGTGTGAACCTGAATATTTACTTGTTAGATTTTAACTAGGCTACTGTAAACAACAGGCATAAATCCAAAGACAAATACTGTATTAGAACTAAATATTGTCTCCCAAATGTTAAAATCCACAGTGTAATGTTCAAAAGAGAACAATTTATTTATTACAGACAGCTTAAAGCCACAGTATGCAACCACACAAACAGATGCCTGTAGATTTCTTGTCATATAAACGAAAAGATGCACCTACTACATAAATGATTCTCTTACTCTCTCGCACGCACACACACACACACACACACACACACACACACACACACACACAAAGACTACAGTAACAGCACTGGTAAATAGTTTATGATTTATGTGATAACCCGCAGTCTTTGCTTTACTGGCATGTGCCAGACAGACGAACACTTTAAACGTCCAATCGTAAAACAATCCCTCTGTATTCGCAGACCATCATGTGGCCTGCGAACAATTGGACAATGCTTTACATGTTTGCATATTTAAAGTTGCACAGTTTTAAGAAATACCAGACCGAGCCACACCTAAATCAAAATGCCAGTGCACTCACGAAATATTGTTAATATTCAGTTAATATTTGCTTCTGGCCTCGTATGCGGTTGTAACAGTGAGTTGAGAACAACCTCTTTGCAGCTTATGCTTTTGATTTTTCAGCTCCTGTGTAAATACATGTAAACGCTTCCATACCTTTCAAAACCATATATATATAAAATGAGAAGAAAGTCATGTCAGACAATCAAAGCCTAATAAAGAAAGCAAAAGATATCATTTGATCTAACAAATGAATTCAGTTTTCACCTTCTAAAATATGGACAATCGACAGATTGCACATCCAGCATGAAATCCACAATAGTATTATCATAACAATAGAGACGACTGGCGAGGACGGGATGACCGGAGCAGAAAAAAAACCTTAAAGGTCCTCTGTGAAGACAAACGTTAAAAAACACGTCCATTTGTGCGTTTTTATTTATTTAAAGACACGTTTATGGCTGGAAACGCCCCACCCTCACATCAAAAATAGTCTGAGTGGAATTTCACATTTCACATTGAAGTACATACGACACCTTCTTTCGTTTTTTGATTTTGTAGACAATACTTTGTTGTTTTTTAATGTATTTGCGAAAACCTGGTGCCTGGTATAAACTACAAGTTCTTCCGAGGAACAAAAAGCTATTGAACAGAAATGTCAATACTTCGTGAGACATAGACAGAGAACGACAGCATTTAAGCATCTAGTCGGAGCTTTATTTCAAAGTACATATAAAAATGATATTCCTAAAATAATTCTATAGGGCCTTGATGTGTTTGATCCTGTATAGTTAATTATCGTGATAGTTTCGCATTGTTTTCTAGCTTCGCAATATTCCTTTAAAGCTTTATGTGTTATTTTTTGTATCAATCTTAATTTTATTTCGGCAATATCTTTATTATGCTTTTTATGTTTTTTCTTTTGTCTGAGAATCTAACATTTGGCATTAATATTCATGTAAAATCATTATATTGCAAATATTCAGTCGTATCTCCCCATTGTGAATAATTCTCGGCGTTTCGTCAGTAATTCTTCGCACTTTTTAATATTTTCCTGTCCTCCGTGTCTTCCCTATGCGTTCCCGTAGCCTCTCCTCCTCCTCCTCCCTCCTCCCTCCCTTTCTCTCTCTCTCTCTCTCTCTCTCTCTCGCGGAATCCTATTGATCCAAACGGGCTAATTAGCGGTGTCTGCGCAATTACGCACATGCGCAGTGGGCGTAATCTCAGCCATTTTTTGAAGGAAACTAATTAGCAGGAATAAAGAGCCAAGTGTTTTTCCCCCCACAGTGATCAGAACTCATTCTACCTCTGGAGCTCGCACAAACCCCTCCGTCCCCTATCTTCTGTTTACTACAGCCTATATGTAGCTTTAATTACACTGTTGTTTGATAACAACTTGGACTCCGCTGCTCCCTCTTCCATTTTTGCTCCTGGCTCCGTAAGAAACGCAGAGGATCATTCATAAGGAATGAGTGGGTTCTCTACGCGGTTGCTTTCTGGACTACTGCACACCCAGCGCACGGAGCCTTGTACCAGAGCCGCTGCAGACATGTAAGTGTGCCATTTGTTTACGGTATTAAACTGGAAAGGAGCAGCGGTAGCGGCGGTGGGGAGGAGGCGGTGTTTTGGTCGGAGCGGCTTGTAATTCGCGCAAATCAAGCTTGTGCTGGTTTGTTTGTGGGATCGAGTCACCTGTTACTGGATAGTGGAAGCGATCGCTCCAGGTTTCGCTGGATCGGAGCGTGCTACGGTGCGGTCCACTGTAAACAAAGGCTGAAGTCGTCTGTGGGCTGAGTGCTGGCCGCCCGGCTTGACGACACAGACGCGGGGAGTGAACTGTTCAAGTCTCTGCCCATCCGGTGCTCTCCGTCCGACCCAGCCGCTAGTATGTCCCGGAAAAATGCAGCACCGCTTAGTGCCATTACCTGAAGACTGCGGTGCACCGGCTCCACGAGTGTAGTTCCTTGTCCAGCTGCATTACCCAGGTCCTATAATGACTAAATGAATTTTCCTTAAGTCCGGGCACATAACTCCACTCTGTATCCCTTTCTCTCTCCTCCTCACACCCTTGTCTTTCGCGTCTCTCTGTCACACACAGACACACACACAGACACACACACTGTAGGGAATAAAACGAGCCCCACACCTTTTGTGTGTTTATTGCACGAGGTAGATTCACACCTAATAACAAATGTGCCCCGTGCGTTGTTGATTTCAAACAGTTGTAGCAAGTTCAATTCCTTGTGCTTAATTGACGTGATCAGAATCTGTTTGCAGTGCACAACAGGATGTACACACATTGTTAAATGATGGCTTCCCGCACTTGTGATCAATAGAGAGCCAGGAATGCTTGTATAAATAGTTACATTGTCGATAGACCCGGGTTATTGATTGCAGTGTAAATGAAAATCTTTATCAGATTAGAGACTGTTCTCAGCTGCTGGCAGGCAGGCTCGGCCCCTCAGCGCTCGCAGGCAGGACAGTGGACAGCTGCAGTGGGCAAGGGTCTGTGGCCTGTGACATAAACACAGTACATTAAAGCACGATCAGAGTGCAGCTATGAGCCATATATTTTTAAGCTGCAGAGAGGTGGAGGGGGTGGCTACGCTGGAGAGAGAGAGGGGAGGGAGGGGGTGTTGAAGGAGCAGGAGAAGGAGGGGGTGGGCTGGTTGAAGGAGAAGGTGAAAGGGTACATTAAGGTCTCTCCTTGATTAAAAAAGGTCAGTAATGAGATTGTGGGACACACACAGAGTAAGTGAGATGTATCTGTCTCATCTGGCATCCATCTGTCAGACGCGGAAGGGAGCGAGAGGCCCGGCTCATTGTTTTCAGAAGTGTCTGCGGCGACGGGTGATTGTGCTGGTGATTCTGAGTCTTTGCAAACTCACCGCTTGATTGTGGAGCTGATCACTAAATGTGTGTCTCGATTCATTACATTGCTCTTTGCTAGATGTGCTTTTAACAGAACTAGCAGAGAGCAGTGAAACGGGGATAATATAATACTAACGTTTACATGTTAGATTTGTTTTTATAAACACTATTATTAGCATCAGTTTAACACATTATTCCAACATGTAATTAAGTAATACATTTTTGCAAATTGTTGACCTAGTGTGTATCTATTCTTTGGCAATATTGTGCACAGGGAAAACACTGCCCTGCAAATAATTAGAGAAAAATATTTTAAATTTAAATACAATTCATGTGAATGTGTCACAGACGTGCTTGATGTAAATGAGGTTATATGGTGTTTATTATACCTGTGTGTTTGCACTGTGAGTTGCCGATTGCTAAGCTGAGCTCGCGCTGACTCTCATAATATCTCCGTACTTATATGCAGCAGAAGATGAAGAGGCTGATGCAGTGGCTTTAAAACTGTTCTTTTATCTGCTTTTATCTAACAGTGGTAATTTAGTGGAAGCCCTTTAGCTCAGAAGCATTCAGTTCTTTATTTAATCCTATCCCCTGAGGAATATTATAGACCTCCTGCGTAGCCTTTACCCGCATTCCTCTACCTAGTTTAGCGCTCATGCTATTGATTTTCCCATTAAGGGCTAACACTAACCCCTGAGTAACCAGGGTGTGTATTGCACACAGTCCAGGCTGTATTGAACAGATGCTATCCAGGGACCCTAATCAATGGCCTCCATTGTTATGCAATATTATTTACATGACTTATGTATTTAATGTTTGCCTCCCTTTCTCCCTCTATTTTCTTCTATTTCTGTCTGACCTGCTCTCTCCTCCTCTTCCTCTGTGTCTGAAACTCACAGGTGGGGTGGTGATGCGTGGCAGCTGTAGCCTCTGGTATGGACAGCAGTGAGGGAGGAGGAGGGGATGGAGGGGGAGGAGAGGAGAGAGATGTTGACCTCAGTCCCCAGGCTTTATCTCTTCCTCTCCTGACCCGGGCGGTCGTTCCTGAGCAGGGGTCGTCCTCTCATACCTCAGACATGGCCCCTGCCGATGAGCCTCTGACCTGGCCTCAGCAGGAAGACGAGGGTGCAGAGGGGTCCCGAGCTAGAGAACACACCGAAGGAGGTGGGGAGAAAGACGGAGGCCGACAGGAGAATGGAGTGTGTCAGCAGCAGGGGATGAAAAAAGACTTTGGGGAGGGATATTTGTCAGGGCAGAGGAAGGAAAATGGGGAAGTACATGTAGGTGTGGGGGCGGCGGCATCAGTCACAGGGGGCCTCTCAGCAGCCCTTAGCAGCAGAGGAGGAGAGGATGAGAAGGAAGAGGAGAAGGCCATCTCAAACCAAAGCCAAACCAAATCCAAATGTTCTTTATTACCTCAACAGAGCCAGCACAGCTCTTCTTCCAGCACTGCGAAGGCCAGTGGCACACTCCACAGCAAAATAGCCGCCTCTCCAAAGCCCTCCCACACACCTTCCACCTCTCCAAAGCCCTCCCCTTTTCTTTCTGCCTCTCCAAAGCACTTCAGTTGTCCATCCTCCTCTTCTGCCCTGCTGAGCGAGACAGAGGTAAAAGACATTAAGGCAGATCAGGGCTGGATTTCTGGGTTTCCTCAGAGCTTTAAATCCCAGCAGTCTACTCTGGCTTTTCCACTGGCAGGCATGGATCCTGCCAGTACACCTGCTGAGGATGATGGGCCGACAGGGGTTCCTAACTCTTCCATTTCCAATGGAGATGGTGCCAAAGCTCCAGAACCAAATGACAGCCAGCTAGACGCAGAGGTGGATGACGAGAGAGACAAAGAAGAGGAACATAAAGAAGATGTCCTTAAAAACCTCAACCAAGACCTCTCTCCCAATTCACTGACTAGTCACATGACCATAATGCACTCGCGCAATTCCTGCAAAACCCTGAAATGCCCCAAGTGTAACTGGCACTATAAGTCTCAACATACATTGCAAGTCCACATGAAAGAGAAGCACCCAGAGACAGGAGGCCAGTGTGTTTGTGGTGCCTCTGGGGGAAAGTGTGTGTGTGGTGGTGCAACACGAGGTGTGTGTGGATATTGCAGTTCGGGGAAACCCCATCCTCGCTTAGCCCGCGGTGAAACCTACGCCTGTGGCTACAAGCCGTACCGCTGTGAGGTGTGTGACTATGCTACCTCATCAAAAGGCAACCTCAGCATACACATGCAGTCGGATAAACACCTTAACAACGTTCAAAACGGGGGCCAGTCGAACGGTCACGCCACTCACATCTCCAACAACGGCGGCCCCGCGGCGGACGAGCCGACATACAAGCTCCCGCTCTCCATCGCTGCGCCTGCTAGCCAGCCTGCCAAGCTCACCCCGCCCGCACACACTCACTCTCACGGTAAGCGGTGGCGTTGCGATGTGTGCGACTATGAGACCAGCATTGCCCGCAACCTGCGTATACACACCACCAGCGAGAAACACACGCATAACATGCTGCGGCTCCAGAGAGGCTACTACCTGTCTCAGTGCAGGAGTCTGGCCCCGCAGTTCAAACACCTGCAGAACAGCGGTGAGTGACGCGTTCCCCTCCTTACACTGATCTTTACACATCTGTGAAATGTGTAAAATGTGAAAATTGTCACACGGTTTCTCTTTTAGGTGCCGAGCTCTCCTTGAACATGCGACTAACCACTCAACAAATTGCAGAACAGCCAGTCTCCCTTGGGTCCACACTGACTCCCTCCCCATCACCCTCGCCTTCTCCCCCTCCAGCTCCATCTTTATCCCCCACTGGAAGCCTCTCCCAGGGCGTGTTCCAGTGCCTTGTCTGCTCTTGCTTTTCATCCGACAGCTTAGAGTTTGTAGAGCAGCATCTCAACACCCCTCGCTCGCTGCCCCAGTCTGAGTGGTGCTCCCTGGTCGCTGGTGGCTGCCATTGCAGACTGTGCGGTTACACCACCCCGCTGAGGGCAAACTTCTCCTTGCACTGTCAGACAGACAGACACCGCACCAGGTACCAGCTTGCTGCTCACCTCCAGGAGGGGGGAGACAGGGGTCAGGAGGGAGCTGCCCTTATTGCTAAGGGAAATCCCATCCAGCTGAGGTGCAATCTGTGTGACTACGTGACCAGCAGTTTGGAGAAGCTACGGGGACATTCCCTCAGTTCACAACACGAGTCTGGCGTCCGTGTTTACAGAGTCAGTACACTCTCAAAAGTAGACTGTGTTATGAACGCAAAACTAATTTGCGGTCAGATAAAGATGAGATTATTCTCACATGTGAGCCACGTTTCACGTCATAATTGAATTGCTATCTCCCCTATTTGTCTTTAGTTCCTGCAGCAGTATGATGGTGAGGTCGATGGAGGTTCGTGGCTGTTCCATTGTCTCTTATGCAACCACTCCTCCTCTACTAAAACCCAAGTACTGAAACACAGTCAAACGCCAACCCATCAGCAGAGGGAAAGGCTGCTACAGCTGCAGCCGCTGAGTGGAGAGGAGCTGGCAGCCATCTTTACCATCAGAAAATGCCCTGACAGCGTCACAGGTGAGAAGAGGATCTGCGTGGGTGCGTTTGACTTCATGTTGCATGTGCCTGTCGGCATCAGAAAGCGGAGGGGAGATTAAGATGAAAAGAGTGCGAAGGTGACTAATGGCTGTTGCTGCGATATTGATCAGGTAAATTGATTAGTCGATTCACATCCTTGTTATGTGCCCAATCGCCCCTGACAACGGCTAACTAGCACCTGCTAATCAATGAACCAATGCAAATCCACTGGACAAGACAGGATGGAGGTGGATTCCAGTCGCCAGCCTGTGCACGATAAAACATGGATGTTACATTGGCTGTAGTGGTTGAACTGCTGACTATAAAGCGAGTAGTCCAACACCTAAATTAAGTCTTCCCCGTGGTTCGTCTTTGAGTGGATTAAGACTTATTGAGGTGAACCGATGTGGTCTAAGTCCATATTACCTCTACTCCACCTCCAAGAGGGCTATCTAATGGAGAATCAATACTTGATCAATAGTCTCATGGTGGCAAGCAAGAAGAATGAAGTGTGGCTTTAAGATACTGCTCTGATCAAGAGAATAAAGTAAACCACAATTGATAATGATAATTTGATAGAGGTGTAGAAAATATTATTCAAAGTATGTATGCGATACAAAGGGATCTGTTTTGTCACCTCCCAGCAGAGGTCAACGAGGATATGGAAACCTCCAGAGACAACACCACTGTTACTTTGGAAACAACCAAAGACATATGTAACTTTGGGACGAAGGAGACTTCTGAGGAGACAGGTATGCAAAACAATACATCATAGTATATTCTATGCATACTAACATCCATGCATTTATATGTTTATACAATTATTTTGCTAACTTTTCCTTGCTGAAGATGAAATTAATGGGGAAGAAAGAGACAAGAGGGAGTCGTTGTCCTCAGTCAAGCGTCCGTCTTCTGGATGTGGGGAAATGGAAAACGCCATTGCAACCAAACGCCCCAAAATACACCAGCAAAATGAGAACCAGCAGGTGAGCAGCTCACAAAGTACAGCGATCGAAGTTCATCAACGTACGTGCAAATAATAAAAAAACCAATAAACGTTGTTGGCAGTTGCTTGCGTAACCCCACCAACCCATGCATGTGGTACTGTAAGCTAATCAAGACCTGATGGGCTGCTTTTGTCCTCTTTCAGTCTGTCCAGTGCCCTTTGTGCCAGGTTAAACTCCCACACACACACCTGCGACAGCACCTCACGCACGTGCACAGTGTGGCGCAGGACTGTGTAGACAAGCTCATCAGCACAGTAAGTGTATGAAAGTGTGTATTTGTTGTATTTCGCGTTCATCCTGGAGCAAAAAGACAAGGAGAAGCCAAAGTGATGGGGGATGGGGGAGAGTGAAATGTAGGGAGACAATTCCATTAAGAAGGCACCAGAGAGAAAGGCAGCGCTTTTTTAATGCATGTTTAAGTAGCTCCCCGCTATCATCTTTGATGAAGCCGAGCATTCGGCGTGTATGTGTATACGCGACTTTTAGAGTGGAAGAGAGAGGGTTTGACTGAGTGAGTGAGGGAAAAGCCAGTCTTTCTATAATGCATGTTTAAGTAGCCCTCTATTACCAGAAGTGCAGTCAAGCTAAAAAGGGGCCCCCATGCTTTTTACTGTGTCTCTCCAACTAACAAAGACTGGTCATCTATCCACATCACCATCCTCCATCTCCCTGGCCCGTATGCTAAGTGGCCTTTGTCTCTTGCTCTCTTCGCCTCCACTTCACTGACTGCTTTTCACCCTTTCTCCCCTTTGCTGTCCCACCCTCTCTCCCCCCTCTAGCTACTCCTATCATTCCTATTCTGCAATTTCAGTCCTAGCCCCTCCCTCTGTCTCTCCTAAGGTCTTTCTCAATTTCTTATGCGCTACCCCTCCCTTACTCACTCGCTCCCCAAAGCAGTTTTTTGTTCATTGCCCCTCACTTTCTCCCTCCCTCTCCCCACTCTCTCTCTTTCTCATATTCTACACCCCTCGGACCCCCCCCCCCCCACACCCCACACCACCACCAGCACCAGCACCACCGTCCTCCCTTCTCCTCCCTCACTCTCTCTGATAGTAATTGAGGTTCATTAATTCAGACTGAGGTGATGATGGCCATTATGTACCTAGCTTTCCAATTATGCTCTCTAGATTAAGCCTGACCTTCAGTTTTCTGTGTGTGTACGTGTGTGTGGTTGTTCTTCTCCTTCTCTTCTCTTATGAAGCTGTTACGCAGAGAAAACTCTTGTCATGTAAATCTCATCCTGTCCGTCCTCTCCTTAGGGTAGCTAGCTGTTCGGATAGATATAGTATTTGCTCTTAGTGCTTGAAGCTGTGGAGATGGAGTTTTCTATATGAAGAATGATTTTAAATAAATTCATTATTCACCTCAGTAAAGTTTTATTAAACCCCTGGGGCATGTACGAGGGTGTCGCAGGAGCTGAAGGGCTGAGGTTTCAGCCATATACACTTATTACCGAATGATGTGCTAGCTGCATACACTGCTATGCAGGCAGGTGCAAGATTTAACGATACACTTACAAATGCACACTTTAATGTTTTATGATATTGGGACAGGGAGTGGAGGCACTTCATGTTTATACATCACAATATTTGCTTGCTGTTATGCTGTACAATTAAACATGTTTTATTCATAGTGTTGGATTTAAAAAATATGGTAATATCTCAAATTTGCTTTATTCTGAATTGCTAAAACAACACTGAGGCTAAGTGGTAATAAAACCAACACAGACTGAACAGAGTTATCACTTCTTCTTTTTTTGCAGGTCACGCCATCCATGGAACAACCACAACCTGAGCTGGAGCGAGAAGTAAAGACAGATTTGCGAGAAGATGATACTCAGAAAAATAAAACCACCAAGAATAACAATGCAAATTGTTCCCACACTGGTGATTCCATTAACCCGGTGGATTCACAGAAAAACAAAGGTTGGTGCAAAATGCCCCGTAAAACTGAACTGAAGCGTCTATATTAAAGATATGACACGTTCGGTTGAGTCTTGTTGGCTTTATGTTATCGCAACAGAATACAATATTATAGTCACCAACACTGTGCACTTTGCAGGCATTTTAGAGGAGAACGCTGAGAGAGATGTTGCCGCACCCAAAGATGTCACAGCTCTACTCACCCCACCCCTAGAAGACAACACTCACCCTTCCAATGGCAGGCTGGCTCCTCAGTCCCCAACTCAGATCCCCCCCTCTTCACCACCCACCTCCCCAGCCGGCGACCCCCCTCCGCTCTCTGATCGCCATGGTTACCGGTTTCGTTGCAGCAGGTGCAGCCTAGCATTCCCCACTCAGGAGAAGCTCCAGCTGCATTGGCAGTATCATGCCATGAGGGCGGCGACAGAGTGCCCCCTCTGTTCTAGACAATGCCGCAGCCAGGAGGCCCTGCAGAGACACATGCAGAACACACACTCACAGCTGGACAACACACAGGGGCAGAATACGCTCTTGCAGCCTCACGCTGCACAATGCGTGGAGAATAATAAGAGTTCCGTTCAGCAGGAATTTAGCTTGTCTCCTCAAGTTGGTCAAGAAGCAGGAGAAGGTGAAGAGGATGAAGAGATTGAGGAAGAAGCACTATGCTTTGAGGGAAAGGAGGAACAAAAAGAAGAAGTTGAAATGAAAGAGAAGGACATGCTTGGTGACATGAAGGGAAGTGAGGAGGGTATACTGGAGACAGAGAAACCGTTACATGAAGAGACTGCAGCAGAAGCTAGTTCCAGCTTTGCTGTTAAAAAGAGCTCTAATCCCACAATGGATCGCTACCTTGATCCATCAAGGCCCTATAAATGTACCATATGTTCTGAATCTTTCACTCAGAAAACCATTCTTCTGGTCCACTATAATTCTGTGTCCCACCTTCACCGGGCCAGACGAGCAGTACAGGACTCTGGCACAGGTGTTGCTGCTCCAGAAGCTCCCCGTGGCACAGATTCTCGACCTTACCGCTGCCGACTGTGTGGAGTGGGCTATAGCCAGAGCTCCACACTGGACATACACCTTCGCTCTGTCCTTCATCAGACTAGAGCTCGTGCTGCCCAGAACCCAGCGCCACAGAACCCGGCATCTAGTGTAACTGCTTCTATGTCCGTCCCCTCTACTGTTACTCAAGCTGCTGTCACCAGAGAAGAAACATCCAATAGTTTACCTTCTACAAAGAGAGCAGATGTAGCAAGCCCATCAACGTCTTCACTATCAGGCGCTGGATTAGCACCGGAAACCCAACCAATCCTCTCTAACTCAACTGACACGCAGCAGGCTAAGAAGAGAGTGGCAGAGCTTCTAGCATCAAGAAACCAGTTATTGCTAATGCAACAGCAGCAGTTGGTCCAGGCTCAGGCCCAGGCCCAAGCTCAGTTGCAGCAACACACAGCTCTGCTTCAGTCTCAAATGTTACAACACATTCCCTTAGGCCCAGAGAGTCTTATCAAACAACACTTCTCCCTGACACCAGACAACTTGCTTTCTCTACAGCAGCAGCTCCTCTTGCCTTTTTACTTATCAGGAGACATGAAGCTTTCAGACCTTTCTCAAGTAATTCCTGTCAATAGTACCCCAAAAGAACAGCCCAAGGCAGAGGCTAAAAGTGAGTTCCCACCTCAAATGGACGAGAAACAAAACAAGAGACCAGGTTCTAATTCAACAGTTAGCCAACCAAAGGATCACATAAAGTGTGAAGAGAAAGTTGAAACGGTCTGCAGCAATTCAAATACTGATGAAGAAAAAGAAAAAACATCTGTTAAAAATGCAAGTCCAAAAGAAAGAACAGAATCCCCTTCCTTAGATCTTCTAGGATTACAGTGTCCGCCTCCCAGAGTGCCATATGCTGCTGCAAATGGGGAGCCTCTTAGAGTTTTGCTGCAGAGTTATGGCTACGAGTTGGCGCTGCAGTATATACAAAGTAGACACAGACACCAGCAACACATTGCTACTCAAACGATTCCACATAAACAAGAGTGCTCTGATATCAACAAGACTGAGGTGTGCTCTGAAAAACGAGATGAGTTCAGCAAGTTACCAGATGAACAGACAGAAGCCTGTAACAAAGAGAAGAAAATAGAAGACGATGGAGCGAGCGAAAGCTCGCCACAAGAGAAAACACAGGACAAATATGAGAATTCAGCAGACAAGAAGAAAAGATGCTGTGGAGGGAAAGAAAAATGTAGAGACTGTGGCAAGTTTTTTTCAGATGCCTTGATTTTAAAAAGCCACCAGGAGTACATTCACAGGACTCTGTTTCCCAGTGCTGCACTGGAGAGGTTTTCCAAGAAATACAGACTGCAGTACGACCAGATGTACCCGCTCACACAGCCTAAATCTGGAGAGAATCCAGATGTTTGCCCCGAATCGACACCCTCAGCCGCAGCGCCATCATCTCCTTTAGACCCAGAACCAGTTAATCCTCAAGTTAGAACTTCTGTCCCCTCTCTTGTGGTCTCAGTTACAGATTCAGTAACTAAACCAATCGCAACAGCTACAGATGTAACACAACATGCCCTTGCACCTTCTTCCCCTGTGTCTCCTTTGCAACCTCTGCTTCCCCAAGATGGACCAACGTCAAGCCCACCTGCTACAGCTACTTCTCAAACCACATCCTCAGCTAAGTCAATTTCTATTCCCTTGCCTAATATACCTATGCTCCCTCTGCCCTTGTCTCAGCTTCCTATACCACCACTGCCCATGCCCAAGCTTCCTCTACCTCCTATTCCTTTTCCCATGGAGCTACCCCTGCTTTCTCCAGTTGTAATGCAGTCTGTGGCGCTCCAGACCCAACCTTGGATAGACACAAGCATGAACCCTGAGTTAGCAAAACTCTACCAGTCTCAGCTCAACCCTGTACTTCTAGGACAAAAACCCCAGCTGAGTCCAGCTTTGCTAAGTCAGGCTCCTCCACTCAACCCTGCATTGCTGAGTCACCCATCCCAATCTAGCCCCCTCCAAACAGGACCGCAGCCACAAGTGAGCCCAACAATAGTTGAACAGCAGCAAGGTAAGCGAACTCGAACACGGATTTCGGAGGAGCAGCTAGTTGTACTGAAAAAACACTTTGACATTAACAGCCTTCCTAGTGATGAAGAGATCAACAAGATATCCAGTATGTCTGGTCTGCCTCATAAAGTCATCAAACACTGGTTCCGTAACACTCTATTCAAAGAGCGCCAGCGAGACAAGGACTCCCCCTACAATTTTAGCAACCCTCCAACCACAGCCCTAGACCTGTCCAGAGAGGAAGCATCACAAAACCAGACTCTGACTCTTTCCCCATGTTCACTGTCACCAAGTGTCACAGCCTCACCGCCCCAGATGACCCCAGAACATCACAGAGGAGAGATCCACAGGGGCAGGCGCTCTTCTCGAACCCGCTTCACTGAGCAACAACTAGAGACCCTGCAAAGGGTGTTTGAGGCCACTCCTTATCCTAGAGAAGAAGAATACGACAGGTTGTCTGCTCTGCTGTCTCTTCCAAACAGAGTCATTGTTGTTTGGTTCCAAAATGCTAGGCAGAGGGCACGCAAAAACCAAGACAGGGGGACAGATGATGGGTTTGAAGGGAGGAACCAGACTGACAACATTCAGAGACAAAAAGATGTTGGGTACAAGAATGATGATGATGATACCACCTGTGGAGATGGAAGACAAGGTGACTGTCAGAATGAAAACTCCATGGATTTGACATACGAGTATTACACCCACCCTGACTCACCTATCCTTGATGATTCCACTCAAAGCACCGAAAAGGAGCATCTGACTGCCAAAAGTGAACCAACATCTGTTACTAGGAAGCTAGAAGATAAAACTGTTTCTCCTCAGGCCAACAAGAGCTCAGCTCTTAATCAAACTCAATATGAAATTTCAGACCCAGACAAACGACTAAAGGAAGATGGCCAGATCATAAAACCAGGGTCATCTCCACAACTGGAGCCGAAGCAGAAACCAGAAAAGAATTCAGAAAAATCTGAGCCTTGCACGTCCTCCTCCCCTCAAACATTATCCACTGTCCTGTCTGTGTCACAATCCAGCCAAGGACACGCACACAACCCTCCTCCCTCTGATCAAGGTATTGAAAAAGCTGCTGAAACATCATCCCGCCTCTCCTCTACTCCAGAGTCTGAAACTAGCTCCACTCAGCTCCAAGACTCCAAGTCTGTCTTATCCAATGAAACCCAGCCACAAAACCCATTCCAAACCCAGACTCAGTTCCAGTGCAGCATTTGTCCAGTGTCCTTGCCATCATTTCAGCTGTGGCAGGAACATCAGACCAGACACCTTCTGGCAGCTCAGTCCCAGGTCCAACTCCTTCACTCTGGCTTCACAGACCGAACCATGCCTTACATGATGCTCCACCCCAACCATACTATGATGGCCAGTCAAATGCTTTCAGGCGCCATGTCCCAGATGCACCCAAATTCCACACATTCCATGATTTCCCACTTGAACAGCATACAAATTAAAAACACACTGTCTGATCACCCCAGCAACACCCTGGCTAGCCTCTCTCAAAGTTCCCTGACGCCCATGAAGCAGAATACAAAGATCATGACAGAGACCGGTTTTGAAGGTCAACGGGGCAGTAGGGATGCTGAGGAAGAACAAAGAAGGGATAAACGTCAGAGAACCACCATCACTCCAGAACAGCTTGAAGTGCTGTACCAGCGCTACAGCTTGGACTCTAACCCCACCAGGGGAGTCCTGGAAAGCATTGCGCGGGATGTGGGCCTTACAAGACGTGTGGTTCAGGTACTATTGACTACTGAAGAATATCTTTTGAACATACTGCATTCAAATTTTTTGTACTGTTGTTTATTTAAAATTTTTAAAACATTTTTGTTTTCTTCAAAGGTCTGGTTTCAGAATACACGAGCCAGAGAGAGAAAAGGTCAATTCCGGTCAATGGGGCCAGGATCCAGTTTCAGCTTGGGTTTAAATCACCTGCGCTGCCCATTCTGCAGGGCTCTTTTCAAGGTGAAGAGTGCTCTGGATGCCCATATGAGGTCACGCCACTGGGCAGAGGCTGAAAGAGCAGGATACAACTTATCAATGAATAATGGAGCCAGTGGGCAAATGGGGATTGGTATGTCATCTGTCATGGATAGACCAGGCCCATCCATCTCCTCCAACCCTCTCCTAAACCCTGGCTATGTCATTAGCAACAAAGAGCTAACTAGGCCACCTGTGAACACTTCAACTACTGATTTGATCAACCCTGAGGAGGATGATGACTATGAGGAAGATGGCGAAGAGTACTCGTGTGAGGACGCTTCCAGTATGGCTGATCAAAGGTCTCCTAGTCCTGAGGGATCTGGGGGTCCAAGCTCAGAGTGGGGTGAGACTCTGCAGCCTCACCACCATCAGCAGCGCCAAAGGACACAGATGACCCACTTCCAAGTTCTCCAGCTCAGAGATTTCTACAGGAGCCATCGTACACCCAATCGCCATGAGTGTGAGGCACTAGGTCAGGAGTTAGGACTGCCTCATCGTGTGGTGCAGGTAATAGCTGCAATTTAGGAAATGCAGTTTGATTCATGTTTATTAAAGACAACCCCGTCCGAACTAACAATTATCATCCAACTCCTTACAGGTGTGGTTCCAGAACGCCAGAGCTAAGGAGAAGAGGGCCAGGAGCCTGAGCTCTGACTCAGCAGAGAGGGAGCAGGCTGAGCTATCTGCTGGGGCAGGGGAGAGAGACAGAGCTTAGAGAGGCAGACTAAGCTCCATTTGCTTTTTTCTGCTAGAATATTCCCCCAAGACCTCCCACACCTGCTGTCACCCTGTACAGATGTATCCTGTCCACTTTTGCTGCCAAACCTGTAACCTGAACGCCCCAAAGATAGAGAGCCACAGTGGCCCAAAGAGAAACTCTCTCCTCTGAAAGTATGGGAGAGCCCAAACCACGTCTTCTCTACCACAGCTATCCTCTTACCGTTTTGTTCGTGAACTCTTCCCTGGTCTGTCCATTCTTGTTGAAAAGAGCTCCTCTCCCTATTCTGTCAGACACAACCAAACATCACCTTGATAAAAACCAACCAGATGCCACAGAGGCCAAAGAGCATTCTCCAAGTATGTGACCTCACTGCCCAGCTAGACCTGCAGTCTACCTCTCAGTCTGCATGACAGACTCACAGTGGGCCCTCCACCAGTGCTAGTTGACTAGCTGTGTAGCATGTAGTCCCAGTCTGTATAAGGCTGGAAAAGAAATTGTCAAAGAGATTTTAGTGTAAATAGAGAGTTCCAAAAGATAAACATTAAAAAAAACAAAAAACAAAGCTGTTAACACTGGTGAAGACGAAGAAAAGGAAAAAATGGAATAATATCCTTGATATAGATGGAGGTATCCGCATAGAGCTTTTGTAAAGACTGACTCAGATTCCAAAGCTCGTAACCAAAATTTTCTGTGTCTGTGGATTTCATTTCAACATGTTTGTGCTCATAACAAACTGCAGAGCTGACGTCTGTGTGGTGAAGGGGTGGAACCTGCAGCTGGCGTAGGTAAGCAGAGAACCAATAGACCGATGCGGTGCTGGAAAGCAGCCTCACCCTGCACAAGCCAATGATGAGTCTTCTGTTGTACATGTACACCTTCAATGTTCCTTTAGTGAATAACAGTCCAAATAGCACAGAACGTAAAGACCAGTTTGTCCTGAGAAGGGTCAAACTATTTTTTTATAGCACTCAACCATTATACTGTATATGAAAACTTTAACCAAACTCAAATTTACATCGTGGGTGTTTAGTAATAGTTTCTTAATATAAATCTTATGGATTGAGATAAACTGTCTTGCTTCGATATAATGGTGTCATGGTTATGAAAAGATTATGACAGCTTTGATATGTTCAGGCAAGGGGACTTACTGCCTTTCTGTTCCATTCAAATATACCAATGGTTACCAATGTTATGTGATTAATGTAAAGCTTTGTGTGCTCAGGTCAACAGCTCAACATGGCTCTGTTTCAAATGTGATCTTAATAATGCACGTTTCTGTTTTTGAAACAGAAAAGGCACGGTTTAACCTTTGGACTAGCTATTAACAGATGTGTACAACAACATCTCTGTATTTCAAAGATCTGAGCTTTTCACCTCTGAGTAACAGATTGTTACAAAAAAACCTTACTGACACTAAAGTGTTTAATAGTGTGAGGGGTAAATGTACAGTATTTAGCTTTTGTATGGTTGACTCAAGACTTCATTGGATGTTTGCTCCCTTCTCCACTTTCCACAAAAAGGGAGTTACTGCGCAACGCTGAAAAAACTTTGGATGATGCTGTTGATGTTATTTTTGTACACTTAATTTATTTCTCCCCTCCCACCTACTTTACTGTTTTCCTCTCTACCTTTCTTTCCTGTGTTGATTTTAAACCACTCCTTATTCTAACTGTAATAATGATAATATAACAATAATAGCTAAACAATAATTAATGCTTTAAGACAAAAATCCAAAGACGTGATAATACTTTAACCATATGACCTACAAAAATAAGCGCTACTGTTTACTTGACGATGTATTGCTGTTTTTGAAGAAGGAAGGAGTCCCTATATCTAAGCTACTGTTTTCTGCCTCTCATAAGCACACTGGCGACTGTAACCAAAACTCCAAACTAGAGCCATGGCAGTCTGTAATATAGCGGTTAAAGAGTTTTACTTCTCTTGAGAAATGTTACAGTTTATTTTTCTTTTTTTACCATAGTGTTGAACTTCAGCCCTTAAGGATGTCCAGTTTGCTGCTAATGTACTGTAGTTTCTAATGATACTGTAGAAAGATGCATGCTCTGATTGCTTTACCACTAGGCTTTAATGACTACAAACTGTAATGATACCTGTGATGCTGTTGATAAACTGCTCCTCTGTTCTTCTGTTGAAAACAAATGGATATGTGGGGCTCAATTCCATCAAGTTTGTTTTTCAGTATCAAATGAATGACCCCTGCTTAGATGATGAACGTGGCTTTCATGATACCACAAGACGAGCTTTCTGTTTCATAGAAACCTACACAGGGCAGGAATGTCTCCATACATGTGCAGATACTGCAGACCTATTTGAAGGAGTTCAGCCCCAGACCTTGAGCCGGTATTGTGTCGGTCTTCCTGTGTTGCAATGTGTCTGTTCCATTTGTCCAGATAAAACTGACATCACAGCCAACTTCCCAAAGGATATGGACTGACTTAACTCTATGTTTTGCTCTTAAACTAACCAATGTTTACGACAATACCAATGAGCTTTCTTCTGTACAGAAATGTGCATTCCAAATACCACAAAGGCAGTTTTTTTGTATACTGATTATTTAAATTTTCATTTCTCTCGTATTCTCTTGATCTTAGTGACTGTAAGATGTACATATTGGGGTCCTCTATGGTGAAGGGACTCTGTTATCCCTACTGTAGGTAAAGGTATTCTTTTAATTTTTTTTTCTGGATTTGTTGTTGCCATAGTGATGACCAAAAAGATACCTGTGATGTGCACCTGTCCTTATGTCCTGCTCCAGTGGTTTAGCGTGTCTCTATACTCTCCCTCCCCTGTTTCTCCCCTACTGGTGTGTGTTTCTCTTCCTCTCCCTCCCCACACTCCACTGAGCTAAATAAAGTCTGCTTTGGTGCACGTTCTGGTCTCATCTCTTTGGTCCAACCGAGAGGAGCCATTTTGTGACTGCCGTGGTATGCGAGGGCGTCTGCCCGTTATGCGTTTCATATTCCAGGTTGAGTGTTTGCTGGCGGTGTGTGTCTGACTAGGAGCCTTTTGATGTGCGACCGTGTGTGCGTAACACAGCAGTGTGTGGAAGGCGTTTGGTGAATGGAGCCGTGACCTCTGGGGTCACTTCATTAATTACATCTGTGACATTCAGCCAGATGAGTTTCCTTTGTGACTAAATGATATGATGAATATTAACGACCTTGGATGAATTACACTGCTGCTCCTGCTGCTGCTGATGATGATAATGTGTTTTACGACTCTGGGAGAGAGGGGAGGAAAATCGCACACTACAGCACATTTAGGACATGCACATTCTGATGTGGAACATTTCAAAGACCACAGCGTAGGCTGGTAGAGCAGGTGTTTATTATTTTGTTTGTTCTCTACGTGTTGTGTTCAACTTCTCAGTGGTTGGTGAGACAACGTGTCAGAGAGGAAGAAGTCGTGATATTAATATGGGAATGTGTTGTTCATTCGGGGTCTCAAGCGCAAACTGGTAACTGTCCCTTGTTCTCTAGCAGAAAAAAAATCATTACACAGAAATGCGACAACAGGAATCAGCCCTACTGAGGCTGCAGGAGCGGCACAAACAGATACACGAGGAGAACAATGGCAAAGTAACCACAGAAGAGGGCTTGAGATAGCTTGGTAGCTGATGATAACTATCTAAGAAAGTCATACTGATAAAGTGATCCCCCCACCAGTTCTCCTTCCCCCTTTTCCCCACCTCTTAATCAAATGAGTGCTGTGCAGCTGGTGGGGTTGCGGCAAAAAATGGTACAAGTGTGTGTGAGGCTGGGGGAGTGTGGGGGGGCTTTGAGGGATGGCGTGAAATTATTGCCTGCTGGTGTATATGTGTCGCTGGGGGTAGTGGGGTAGAATAGGGGGTTGGGCCAAGGGGGGGGGAGTATAATGTCATTGCCTGCTGGTGTATCTGTAGTGGGGGCTCATTTAGATTTAGATTGGTTATGTGAGGAGAGAGCTGAAAGGCCAGCTCATGTTTATGCATGAATCCCAAAGCATGCTGCTGTGGTGGAGCCCTGAGTTAAAGAGACAGAGCTGAAATAAATTCGCACATTTAGACACAGCTCTGCTTCTACGGATAAGGCTGCAGTCGGAGGGACGCCGCACTATCAGATACATTTCAATCAGTGTGTGCATGTGTAGACCTGGCATTTCGTTCTGTCTGTGTCTGTGTGTAGACACCTTTGAATAAAGCAATAGGCTGCGTGCTTTAAGCATATTTAAAATATATTTAATTTTACTTTTAAAAATCTACTGCCGTGCTTTGCATGATCGCTTTGGTTTCCTCCACAACTATGTGTAGCGCTACAGATAGTACATGTGCGCTTCCCATGTTACTCTCACTCATACACCCAGAATAATCAGTAAATGTCTTTGAGGGGAGTTTGTTCAGCACTTCATCAGGTATAAAGTGGTTTTTATTTGGAAATGTGGTCCCTATCCATCTTTTAAATGACTTTTTAATGGTCGTCACAGCATCCTAATCAATCATTTGGCAGAACTAGTCTGCGAGCGCAAATACACTCTATTTATAATCCGTACAATCTGCTGCAGAGACTGACTCTGTGCCTTTTTTAGTACTGTAAATTCAAAGTGTGTTTTATCATTTGTCAGATTTTTAGGCAGGACTTCCTGTACCAGTCTCATCCTGGTTACTGAGTACATAGTGTAATCCATGCATCACATTTTATAACCTCTATAACCTGAATAGTCTAACTTTATTTTAAAAATGTCATTTCATTCTTGGCTTTCTCTTTCTAGAGGCCCGCTCTCTTTTGATGACCCCTCCCCCTCCCCCATCCACACTTGCACCCCCTTTCAGGCCCCCTTTGGTACTTTACATCTATAATGAGATACAAATACGCATCAGCAGGACAGTGTCTACGCCACGCGTCACTGTGTGAATATTACTCACACTTATTAGCTGGATTATGTTAATCTTTACACTCTCTGCTCGCAGACAACAGACTCCCCGTGATATTGGGGTGGTCACGGCAGTAAGCGTGTGTTGTCGAGTGCGTATGGCTGTACGTGTGTGTTATGGTGATTGCCATGTTGTCAAACTGATCTGCATGTGAAAGGGTGGTCTAATTATATCACTTATGCAAATGAGAAATGCATGTATGCAAGCACATACACACCACTGACAGCTTAGTACTAAGGTCAAAAAGACAGCGTGAGCTATCCTCTTACTGACACGCAGGGTGGCATCGCCACCTGTCAGAGATAGGCATGTCTTGACACAATGTGCAGGAGTCACAATGGATGTTTTGATACACTCCTTCAGATAAATTAGAAGAAAGAGTGATGGGTCAAGCTCACAGAAAAAAAAGCACTTAGACTGTTATTGGAAAATGTCCAACTGCATATCCACTGATTAGTCTTTTTCAGACTGAAACATTGATAGTATCCCTGTTGGAATGATTGATTGAGTCTGACACATTTTAATTACGCCCAAATTAAATGAATTGGCTGGCGGACTATAAAACATTGCTGTTTAATAACGAGCCCCTCCGTTTGCCATTTTTCCCCCCTTCCTTCATCCAATCCCATTTTGACTGCCCGCACCAAATAACCTCTCTCCATTTAATGATATGCAAATGAATTTTCATGAACCCCATGATCCCATGCAATGATTAAACTGAGATGACATTAGCTGCCATGCTGCTGCCAGTGTCAGTGTTTCTGTCTCCTTCCTTCCTCTCTCTCAATATCGCTGCCATCTTCCTTTGTATCCAAGACGACGGCCAACTGGAGATTGTCAGCATCCCCTTATAAATGTTCTTTGTGAGAGACAACATTGTGCATATCCACTGTTAATTCAGAGAAGTTCTTCCGTAAGCAAAAGAAACGCTGGTTATTGCACCAACGTTGCTGGTAGCGTTACCCAGAGGACACTTGTGTTACAGCAAATCAAATGACTGTAACATAGTAACATCATATAGATGCTCATTTTCCTCTTCCAGTGCTCGCCTCCCACCGTTCCGCTTCATTCTGGATCCAGCTCCACCTCTGCTGTCGTTTATTGTACTCCATTTGCATAATGAAGCCCAGGCTTAATTAAGATCCCACTGGAGTCTGGAGGATGAAGGAAAGAAGGACGAGGAGGAAGGGAGGGTGGAGGATCCGGCGTTCCTCAGCTTATCCGCACATGTCCAAATAGGAGGCACAATTTAAGGGGGGAGAAAAGCGTTGACGAGCGATTAAATCGCTAATTATGATCGGCTGTTAGAATTAGTGTGTGGCTGTTAATTAGCTGCAGAGGAGATGCCCAGACAGTTGCCCGCCCCTGACGACTGCAGCGCCCTCCCTGACTGGCAAGAGAGAAACACAGCTTGACACTCTGGAGATGGTGCCAACACATCCCTCCCTTTAACACGCGCAGCAGTCTGGGGGGATATCCCTTTAAGAACATCCCAGGTGTGCATGTGCAGGAAGGAGACTCTTCATCATCCTTGTCCTCCCACTGTTCTTCGTTAAGCACAGAATTCCATATTTGCCTCTTCAGTATTCTTTATCCGTGTCGCTCATTAGTCCGCCTCTTCCACGTGCTGTTCCTCTCCGTGCCAGGATGGTACGATCCTTCCTCTTGGTTCTTTGCAGTGGACAGCAGCGTCCTTCTAGCGCAGCAGTTGGCACTGATCAGAGTTGGCAGTGACGCTTTACGTCCCATAGTCATCTTTGGTTCTAGCTCCAACCTTTCGCTACTGTTTTGTGTTCGCATCCACTACGGCTTTGTGCAGCTTCCCATGGTGCCTCCCAGTGAGCGTTTGGCATGGTGCCATCTCTGTTTCTGGTCTTTCCCTTGAGGGGATGCCTTTGCCAAAACATTGAAGGCATTCAGAATGTTCTGTTAACCATATGGAGGTTTCTGTTTACAAACGTGTGTAATGCTGGCTTGGCAGTGTGCCACCTTTCTCGCCGTGCCCTCTCTACCCTGAAGGGATGCCATCACAGAACAGCTGGCAACCGTTGCCTGGGCACCGCTCCTCGGTTTTGTCCAAGCAAATAAGCGGCGATTAGCGGCAAATCCTCAGAGGTGAATCCCGTTATCGTCAAGTAAGAGAATTCAACGCCGATGGCTCTGATCGCTTTCGCCTATAGCATGACTGCAGGCTGGCATGGTGCCCACCGACTGACACGCAGACACAAGAGAAGTCGGCAAAACCATAGCGTGCGATTTTCCATCGAAATGTTCCTCGTGATCGATGGTCACCGCAGACTTGCACCTCACGGTTTCATAGTGTGATCCATGTGACTCCATCTTCCTTCCATGCTTCCTCTCATCCATGTACATCTGAGTCATCCTCTGTCTGTTGGCATCATGCTTATTTCTGTTCTCCGCCGGTGGGATTTTCTAAATCTTTCTGTCTTTTGCGCCTTCTGCTGTTCGCTTCGCCCCGTTGTGCCTGTGCCAAGGTGGCACCATGGCGGCACTATGGAAGTCTGGTTCTGTTCTTCTACCATTCTTATTCTCCTCGCCCCTTCGCCCATGCCCATGCCCGCCCCCGCTCAAGTCCTGACTGGATGGCACGGTGCCAACCTGCCACCGCCATCGCTCTCATTTGTAGCTCATCCCTCCCCCTGTCTCTGCGTTTCCATCCCTCTCTCTTTCCCTCATTTCATTCACCAGTTTCTGAATCATTTACCCTCTCTGTGTAATCAATGTCTGTGTGTTTATGCACACGCACAACATTACTTAACTGATGCACTCACAACTTTGCAGTTTGTGGCTTTTTGTAGGCACGTGGGAGACTTTTTTGGAACCTGAAGGAATGCTCTGAGTGACTGCCCTTTAGGTAATTACTGCAGCGGTTACTTATTCCACCGAGACGAGCCGAGAAAGACGAAGAGAGCCCTGAGTTTGGATAAAGCTTGTGTTGTTTTAATTAACTTTCACCAGCCCCCATCATGTGTGCTTCGCTTCACATCTCTAAGAGTGTTTTCCAGGCTGTGGCTCTTCACACACCCACCGCACAGCAACACGATTGATGAATTGTCAGTAAAGATTGGTTGTGCGCCATTGACCTTGTGCACTTTACCAAGATGACCCTTCCTCTGGTATCCTTTCTTTTTTTTCTTTTTCTTTAAATCGCTCGTGTCCAACAAAAGCTGCCAATGGTGATGAAGCTATTAAGCAAATACCCTCATTAGTACACAAAACATAATGAATATGTAAATGATGTGTGTAATTTATGCATGGGCTCAGAGACTTGTTCCCTTTTCACTCTGTTTATGCCCTTTTTCCTTCAGACCTCACACTCTGTTCTTAGACCACGTCCTGTGAATCCAGACTTCTCGAGGTCTCACGAACGTCCCTCCTGTTTGTGCCTTTTTAAAACACATTTCTCCTTGCCTTTACCTGTGATTTGTAGTTTTTAATAGAGTCTCTCTTTCCTCAGTTTGCCTCCTCCTGCTCACTGTCTGTCTCCTCCAAAAACAAACCCTGCAGTGACGTATTAAACCAACAACTGAGTGTTTGAACAGGGTCCTTCTCCAGGCATATAAACACAGAAGAACCTACCCACAAAATCACATCCACATTGGACTGTGTGATGTGTTTCCCTTTGTTCCTCTGTAACGGTGCTGATCTTAACGTGCGGTCCAAACAGTGTGCGAAATTGAAGTGTGTCCTGATAGATGGCGAGTAGCCTTACTCCTGCCTAGAATAAACACCTATAATACTCTGGCTCCCTTGGCAATCACCATAGCAACAAACCATGGTACCCACGTGAGTTGCATAATAAGATGTTCCCCAAGACCACAGACCATAAAGCGACAATAAACTAGACAACCACAGCAGTGAATGTAAATCAGAAAATATCCATTCAAACGTCAAACTTCTGTCAAACCTCTGACTCATTCCAAACCAATCTTTTCTGTTTATCAATTGGTTTGCGTCGCGCAGCGCACACTCTCACATACACATGCGTCTTCTCTCTGTCTCTCCAGACCTTAACAGGTGCTGATGAGCTGCAGTCAATGATTGTAATGAGCTATCGATCACCGTGGGAAAACAGAGGGACAGAGAGGGGTGAGGGAGGCATGGAGAACCAGAGGACGCACACACACACACACAAACAGAAGGAGGTGGGCTGCCAGAACAGAAAAAAAACACTTCAGAGGAACTAAATGGAGACAAGCCACCTTAGACAGAGTATCAATACTTGCTTTAATAAAGTCCTCATCGCCTATTGTTGTGCTTAAAATAGAATTTATGGGTTAGTGCTTCCTGCCAGTGCAGGTGGAAAGATGGCGTGAAAGTCAGAGCATCTCTTGGAGCGTGTGATCGGCTCCGGCTGACCATGCACACCTTCCCTTCTTGTCATAACCAGGTCCAGGAGCCAGTGAGTGGCAGTGACGCAGTATCTGTATTTTTTTTTTTGTGCTTTTTTTTGTGCTGTGTGCATGTGGAGGCAGACGGGCTTTAGAGAAGGGGGAGGTGCGCTGCATGTGTGTGTGTGTCGTGTGTGTTGGCTGGCGTTTCAGATAATGAAATGCAGCAGGGAACAAAGAGCTGGGGGCCCCCATTCTCTGTGCCGCAGCTTCATTTTAACTCCCGTCAGTCTATGATTCTTCCATATCCTCTTTCTTGTGTGTACGTGTGTGTTTATGTTTGTATGAGTGGATGTTGTGTGTACGTATGCCCCCCCCCTCCTGTTAGTATTCTGCATGGCAGATCCCCCTAATGTAATAACTGTGTCTGCATGTCTAATTTACAGCAGGAGAGAGTAAATAGCCTGTGGTTAATTACAGTACGTGTGCGTGTGCGTGCCTGTGTGCGTGTCTATGCGTGTGTCTACATGCGCGTGGGTGTGTCAGAATGATTTATGAGTTGCAAATAGCTACACCAGTGGCCCGTTTCTCCTCACTTAGTTTTTAATCTGTCTTTCCATTAATTTTCCAGGAGACGTTATTATGGTTTTATAACAGTGTGCACGAGGATGCACATGTGAGTGCACGTATGTGTTAATGAGACAGTGGCGTGGACATTTTGTGAGTCTCAAGGCTACGCAGGGACCTGGGCTACACTTAGCTTTTTCGCCTTTCCACCTCTAGTTTTTCCCTCTTTCCTCTTCCTCTCTTCCGGTGCTTCGTTCGCTCTCTTCATTGAGAGCCACAATGAACACAGATCTTTATTGACAGTACACGGTAGAACATGGAAACAGCGGGTCAATCCGTTTAGCCCAAGGGCCGATACACCAATTCACCAATTTGTCAGTGTTAGTTTGAGAGAGAAAAGCAGCTAATCTCTCCTCTCTGCTCTCTATTGATCACACACTTAGACTCCACTTCTCTGTCTAAACACTATTGATTCTCTCTCTCTCTCAATCTCTTTCTCTCTCTCCCTCTCTTTTTGCCTTGCTTTTGCCACATACCACAGCTCTCAACACATGTTCCCTTCATACACTCTCGCTACTATTTCTGAACTTAAAAAAGCTGAATAATATGACGCATTATGTCCTTGTACATGTTCAGAGGAGTACTAGAGAACTTTTGAGTGTGAACAAAATAAGACTTTGAGTAATGCCTGTAACATAGTTGTATAAGTGGTGCTTATCAAAGCATTTTTAGAGTTTGGTCCACAAGTGTCACAAATCATTGTTCCCTACTGCGTATATTCAAAAGCGTATGCACGGTCTCATTAAAAAAATCAATCACTTAGCAACCTCTTTACAGCATGAATACAGAGCGTGATTAAAAATTCACTGCTGGGAACACTGTCTCCTGGCTTTGTTTTTCAGCCTCACGTCACAGGGTGCACTTGAATACAATCCCATTCCTGTCAAGATGAAGGCTATTTAAAAATTATAGAATGATTATATTAAAGGAAATGCCCCCAAAGCATTTTAACATCAATTCCAATTGCGCCAAGGATCTCTGCTTAATTGGATTTAGCTTGTGGAGGACCCCCCATCATGACACATTTTAGCTGATAGGTGGGATTTAGCAGCGACGTGACTACACAGGAGGGTGAAATAATAAAACTAATGATAAAACAGCGATGACTTCATGCTTTACTGTATCTGTAGCTCTCCACAGCAGTGACAATAGAATTAAAGCTAAGCAGGGAATCCCATACTGTTACAAACCACATAGGTTTCGCCTCACGCCCAACATGGATCGTAATTATTATACGCCTACGCCCCCTACAGGTGAGCTCTGTCCATTACAAGCCTCTGGCTGTGGCGGTTACCAAACACCAACACGTGGCTTGTGTAACTCAGAATCAGCTGTTGTTTGGTAACCGGTTCCGGGGGAGGATCGGGAGGAGGACTCCGCTCTAAACTTTACTTTTGTGTAATATATCCTCCCTGGCCACAGCAAGATGCCTCGTTCTTCGGCCGCTATCGAGGATAGTAAAGCCTGGGCGAGAAGGATGATAAGAGAAGTGCTGGAGGGCCGAGAGGATCCGGAGGGACTGTTTGCGATGTGTGTCTCGGTTCTGGGGCACCAGGAGACCCGCTCGCAGTTCCTGACCCTCATCCAGCCCCTGGCCGCGGCCAGCAGGGCGCTGCACGCCACCCTCAGCTCCATCTACCAGGAGTACTTCTCCAAGGTGGGAGTCCATACTTTAACAACACAGACAACTTCTTAACAACAGTGTTAAACACAGTACTGTCTAACTTACACTTGTGTGTTTGTTGTGTGTTGTTTACGCAGTGGGCGAAAAATTCTTTACTACTGAATTATCGCAGAATTTCTGTCTCAGTTACTAATAACAGGGTAAAAATGATCTGGCTTTTAATTCAGTTTCAGACGGAAGATGATGAACTGGAACTTGCACTGGCTCTGTCTCTAATGGCAATAAAAGATGACCAGCTTTCAACCCCGAGTCATGAGTCCAGGTTGTCGAATGAAAGCAGCTCCTCTCAACTTACCTCTGAATCCCAGCCCTGGGAAAGCAGCCACAGCCTACAACCAGCAAAAGTAGTCGGCAGGGTAAAAAACACCCAACCAGCACGAACAGGACCTTGGAGCAAGGGTGTGACACAGACAACCCAAGAAAATGGACTTCAGAAAGATGCTGTGGGAAGATGTGTTGCACGAGTGAGTATGCAAGGTGAACCAGTGATGGATGAGAGAGGTTTACATCAGTCAGAGAAACCAAATCGCACAAAGAACAGGCGACAGAGGCGTAAAGCAGCCAGGCAGCAGGTTGTAGGTTTGACCAGCGCCCTGTCAGCACCACCACCTGTCCTGCTGTGGTTCAGGAGGGATTTGCGACTCTGTGACAACCCTGCACTCATTGCCTCATTGGAGCTTGGGGCCCCTGTCATCCCTGTGTTCATCTGGAGCCCTGAAGAGGAGGAAGGACCTGGGATTACTCTGGCTATCGGGGGAGCAAGTAAGTCACCGCAAGAGCCAGTGACTGTTCTGCAACACAAAGCATCTGTGCTTTTATTTGTCTGCATTTGCTATTTAACATTTGTTACAGGCTGGTTTTATTGCATGACTTCTGTCGTACAATCTCTTTTTTTTAAACAGGTAAATACTGGCTTCATCAAGCCTTGTCTTGTTTATGTGCATCTTTGGAGCACATTGGTAGCCATCTTGTCTACATTGAGGCCAAAGGAGGAGGGAATGGGGTTGGCTCGTCTCTGCACGGCCTTAAGGAACTCATTAAGGCCACCGGGGCCAGAATGGTGCTGGCTAATGCTTTGTATGAGCCATGGCTGAAGGCGAGGGATGATGCAGCAGCCTCAGCTCTGCAGAAAGATGGTGTTGAATTGAGGATGTTCCATTCTTACTGTCTCAGAGACCCTTTCTCTGTCAGCACAGAAGGTGTGGGACTTAGAGGTAAGTCATAATGAATAATAGGGTGTACTGAAGTTGTTGTAGTGATTGTGTTCAAAGCTTATGCGACAAATGCTCGTCTGTGATGTAGGAATCGGTTCAGTGTCTCACTTCATGAGTTGCTGTAAGCAGAACCCAGCGTCTGCGTTAGGATTGGCTCTAGACCCTCCTGCTTCTCTCCCGACACCTGCCCAATGGCCCCAGTGTGTCTCTTTAGACACACTAGGACTGGCACAGATGCCCCGTAGGAAAGACGGCACAATCGTACGTCACTGCAGGATTGCAGTTGTAAAGAGTCAAACTGATCTAAAGTTAAGACTGGGTAATAAAGTTCTCAAGAGCTTGTGTTAATTATATTGTGCAGATTAACTGGGCGGCTTACATTCATAAATCCTGGGATTTCAGTGAAGAAGGAGCACAAGCACAACTAGAGGCCTTTCTTCAAGAGGGTGAGACGTCTTGCATTCACACTAAAAACAGTGTTTAATTAAGCCCAATCTGAAGACAAAGTCTGGTTACTGTGTCGCTTTCTAGGTGCGTACAGATACGATAAAGAGTCAGGCAGGGCAGATGCTCCGAATACCTGCTGCCTGTCACCCTACCTTCACTTTGGTCAAGTCAGCCCACGCTGGGTGTTGCAGGCTGCAAAACGGGCACGCTGTACACCGAAGTTCCAACGCAAACTAGCCTGGAGAGATCTGGCTTACTGGCAGCTAACATTGTTTCCAGACCTCCCGTGGGAATCCGTCAGACCACCATACAAGGTTGAAATTAGCTACAGAGATCTCAGGGACACTTGGCAGTCGGTAGAATAAATTAGTAATAAGAAACCATATTTATTTACAGGCTCTGCGCTGGAGCAGCGATCGTGATCACCTGAAGGCCTGGCAGCGGGGGCGAACTGGTTACCCTCTGGTGGATGCAGCTATGAGGCAGCTGTGGCTGACAGGCTGGATGAACAACTACATGAGGCATGTGGTGGCATCCTTTCTCATAGCATATCTTCATCTGCCTTGGCAAGAAGGCTACCGCTGGTTTCAGGTAAAGCACACAATGCTCTCATTCAATTAGTGTGTTCGCTGCCTCTTGATTGTATGTCACATGTAGGACACGCTGGTGGATGCAGATGTTGCTATAGATGCTATGATGTGGCAGAATGGGGGAATGTGTGGTCTGGATCACTGGAACTTTGTGATGCACCCTGTCGACGCAGCACTGACCTGTGACCCTTATGGGAACTATGTGAGGAAGTGGTGTCCTGAACTTGCAGATCTCTCTGATGAGTTTATTCACAAACCCTGGAAATGTCCCATATCCATGCTGAGTCGTACGGGTGAGTCGTTTGTGTGCAAAAAAGAAATGTTATGGTGTGCAACTGTCAAATAATGACACCTGTCTTCACCCGTTAGGTGTGGTATTTGGCCGGACGTATCCTGAGCGAATAGTTACAGACCTGGAGGAGCGAAGAACTCAGTCTCTGCAAGACGTAGGTCGCGTACGGAAGGAATTCAAGCAATACATAGACAAGCGCACAGGCTGTGATTTGGTGCCTCTGCCTCCTCGCCTCGTTAAAGACGCCATGGGCCTATCACAAAAGGATGGGAGTGTTGTGTTAGAGGGGAAGCAATTCCTGTTGCCTGTTATCACCCGCATGGAATTCAAATACCAACAAGAGAATCCTGACACAGATGCTGCAGCAAATCCCTACAACGCTCTTCTGAAAGGGTACGTGAGCCGTAAGAGGGATGAAACCATCGCCTTCCTTAATGAAAGAGACTTCACAGCCAGTGTGATGTATGAGGCGGTCCAGAGAAAGGAGAGACTGGAGAGTGATCTTCGCAGAATGGAGGGACTCCCTCGGCCTCCAGCACCTCGGGGCAGAGCCAGACGAACTCCAACAGCCAAGGACAAATTCTCTATTGTACCTGGTGGGGCAGTCACTTCACTCTGGTGGCCCAAAGATTAAGACTTCACAGAACATCACAGGTTTTAAGTGTGACAGTTACACGCTATAAAATAAAACATCGCAGAACTGACTAGGTTGAGGTGATGGGGAAAGTTTTAAGAAGATAAAGGTTCACTTCTAAAATTTTATACAGCTGTTACTGCAACCCTGTTTCTAAAAAGTTTGAAAAGTAAATAACTGTTGAATGCAGTCAGAACGCAAAGTCACTTCAAACCGAAATTAAATACTGAAACTAAGAGTTTTACAGACCTTCACAATGCAACTTACTAATTGTGCAAATAGAAACCGAAGAAACATTGTGAGAAGCAGGTTTAGTACCTGTGCAATCACAACAACTTCACAATTATGGCAAGGTGCAACTTCTGGTAAATTAATAAAGAAAACCAACTCTGTAAGGAAGCGTTTGTTTATTTTCTAGCTTACAGGTCCCATTTCAACAATACAGCTGTCACACATGCAGTGTAGACCAACAAAATTAATAACGGCAAAGTGCTTTTTATAGTCTAACAATGTCTTTGAACAGAAATTCAAGCTAATAAATGCTTGGAAACTGTTCTGTTGACTCAGAGACTCTGTGGCTTCTGTTTGGGAGTTTTAGGCTGCAAGAACCCAACATTGGATGTTTAGTCCCTGCAGACTGGTAGGTCCCCTAAAGTCAGTCTTTAACAGTAGATAAAGGATTCCTATGTTCACAGTTCTACAACACTGACAGGGCAGAAACCCAGAGCTTTGCAGCTCCATTGGTGGATGCTAAGCTTAGTGTTAGAACTGAGACAAGCACACCATGTACTTCTCCCTGCCAGGTGTGTTTGAGAAGGAGAGAGGGAGCACTTCTTCGAAGGGGTTAGGTTACTCCTCAATAGAGCGGATATATCTCTCGTAAGCTGCTTCATCCATCAGAGTGTCGAGTTCTGCAGGCTTTGTGATGGTCATTTTCATCAGCCAACCTAAATTTTAATGGTTAAAACAATCTTAGACTATGAATCAAAGGATATGTACATCCTCATCACATGTACTCCTGCTAGTTTAAACAAGGAAACTGACAATTCTCCTTTCCTGCAACTTATATATATATTTAAAATATGTGGTTGGAAATATTCTCTCCCATTTGTTTCATAACCCATAATCGTTTAGTAATTCCCCACCTCTAGTAATACACCATTACACTTAACTATGAGAACCCAAATTGCATCCAGTTTGTATTTAATTGAGTACATTTTTACGTTTGCTTTGTATGTTACAGTATAAAAATCAGAACCTGTTTTCTTCTCTTTGCTTCTACCTGCCTTCCATGTTGTACTCTATTACTGCCACCTACTGTCCAAATACTACCATTACTGACTGTTAGGCTGTTTCTTTAATCCTCACAATCCAGTTACTGTACTTTACTTTATTTAGACATTATAATAAATATAAGCAAATTTTCACCAGTTAAGCCATTACAACAATTTTATCAGTTTACACCGTCTTTCCAAAATAAATTTTCTGCATGGACTGGACACTATTTGTATGTGTACATACCATCTTTGTAGCAAGATTTGTTGACCAGACCAGGGTTGTCCGCCAGCAATGTATTGATCTCTACAACTTCTCCCGTCAAAGGCGAGTAGAGTTCACTGGCTGCCTTTACACTTTCCAGGGCTCCAAACTCTTCTGTTAAAATAAATCAATTTACACCACATTTAACTGTCACTGATATTAGATTCTATCATATAGAATATTGAAGCATCTATCTGCATTATTTTCCTATTTCCAGGGGGTTGGACCTGTAGCCCCAGGGTCGCAGGTTCAAGCCCCAGGTTCGGCAGGTCCTTGAGCAAGGTACCGAACCCCCAACTGCTCGCCGGGCGTGTGTGTGTTTCACTGCTGTGTATTCACTTAAGGATGGGTTAAATGCAGAGCACAAACTTCCCCATTGTGGGATTTATATGGGTTCACTTATTTATCAACCTATCCACAGTGGGCCAGTATCCCTGGATGCCAGTCTAGATTTGTTAACTATACTTAAGATCAGAAAATGTATCATGTGCATTATACAGTGTAAAATTCTCTCTACACCTTGAAATGAAATCTGGAAACCTCATACCTTCCTGAGCCAGCTGTGTCCCCACCTCTGGCAGTCCACAGTAAACTACATCTCCCAGTGCCTCCTGACGAGTGGCAGAAAAAAATAAAGGCTTATGGCAAGAACAAACTTTATTGTGCGTCTGTGCATGTTTTACATGTGTAACTCTATCATGTGACAACCAAGACTTTATGATCTTCGCACTACTCACACTTTCAAACAAGAGTGTTTTAAAAATATTAACAGAATAAGTAGAGCCATTAAGAGGATGCTGTAATGCATTAAACCCGTGAGGTCTATGGCGTATTTTCGTTATTTCCTATTCGCCTGCAGCCATAACTGTCAACACCTCGGTCTGACTTACTTGAGCAAAGTTGCTGATCCCGACGGTCCCTAATCCGTCGTCTTCTACTCGAATCCATTCGTGCTTGTCTGTGAATTTAAGTGCTGCAAAACAACACAACAATCTCAGAACACAAAACGCTTTCCAGTGTAGCATTAGCACCTTCTCTCCGTGTGACGACCGGCAGAGAGCTTGACGCATGAAGCTGCGTTGGCGCTCTCTGCCCTTATCTCGAGCTAATGTTACCTTCAAATTAGCTGTCAAAATGTTAGCTAACGTGCTACAACATAACGCATTAACTGGAGAATACCTGCTGCTAATCGGCTAGAAAAAGCTAGTGTTCTTCGAAAGTAAGGTTTAGATGCCAGCCGCAAAGGAGAAAGCGGCGCCGAGCGGGAAAGTAAAGGCAAAACTGTGGAAAAGTTGGACGACAGCGAGCGGAACAGCCCAGAGGCGGCCATCTTTGTCGCTTACTGATGAGCGCATGGCTGCAACTCTTCTTCGTGGGTATTAGAGGCACCGGTGGCACTTCACTGCTCCCCCCGCCCCGCTCTGCCCCCACCGGTCAATTTTGTTATTGCTGATGGGTTTCCTTCAATCATTTGAGGATCCTTTGACTTGTGGCTGCTTGTTACATTTCAAAAAATACAAACATCAATTTTTGTATTAAAGCAACGTGTTTCTCTTTGTTTTGACTTTTCTTCAAAAATATTAAAAACTGTATTTAACCAGTATTTTGGACTCACTGGAGCTAGTTTTCAAAGATATGTTTGAGTTTGCTGTCGTTGTTTGCCTCTTTCATGGGCTGTCATGTGGTGGTGTCCTGTTTTGTTATCATCTGTTCAGCTACAGTAGCTGAATCTCAAATAGCGGCGCTACTTCCTCTTCAACTGCCTGATATCCTGCTTTCCAGATGTATGAATCCTTTACTGAAAACCAGCTGAAGCCTTCCAAAAACCTTCCAAATGCTTCTTTTCATGTAGACATTTGACCGTTGCCGTCTGTGAGCAAAATCTACTTCCACTTCACACTAAAGTGTATCAAAGTGATGAGGTCCACTACTTTGCTGTAGAAACGAAAGACTGCCATTAGCTGCATAACAAATCGAGTTGCACAGCACACAAAATAAATACAAATAAATGGAATGTAGTAAGTTTATTAAAAGATAGTTGTGGAGAGGAACATGAGGCTCTGTTACTCTAAATCTGCTCCTGCTATGCAAATGATGGCTATTGTGCATTTCAGTTTCTCAGATTGTTTCGTGTATGGCGAAGGTCACATGTTTTTTTATGAATTTAACACCCACTAATGATTGGATTTACCGGTTTGACTGACCTGTCGTTATATCTATGGCAACCATTGTAAATACTGCAGTGATAAAGTTTCACGACGCTTATCAGGAGCAGTGCAGCCGTAGAACAGATATGGATAAAGCTACCAGTTAGTTCTTTTATGACCGGTGTACACTTTCAATTGTACTTTCTGTTTGCAACCAAACCCTTGTGCTCATAAAGCACACGCCGAATGATTGGAAAGAGGTCAAAGCTGATTCCTATTGAACAACCTAAAAAAGCAAATGCAAGTCATTTATTTAGTAACACTTTTATTCATACAAAACAACAGAATATGTAAAGAACAGGTCACTCTCATGCCTTGGAGTCCTACTATTGCTAAAAACTGCATTAGTTGAGGAAATGGCATGTTTAAAATTAAAAAAATAATATAAAGCAAGTGGTTGGGTGGTTCACACAATGATACACTCCCTTTGTCCTGTTCTGGCTTCATAAACTATGCTGTAAAACAAACTAAAATACAGATTGACTAAAAGTGTCCTCCCACATACCAGGGCTAAAAGCTACCAACATAAATAACAAAAGCACATTTGTTTGGCTTTTACATTACACAGCTTCAAAAGTCCATCCAGTGTCCGCTTTTCCTTATGAGTCTGAAAATTAGCACAAAAAAGAAAATAAGGAATAACAATAACAACATCAATGACAGTACAGCTTTCTGTGGAGAGAGGGGTGAAAACAGAGGGAATGAAGAGAGTGTGTGTGTGTGTGTGTGTGGTTGTTTCTCCATCAGGGATCATTGGAAGCTTTTTGCCCTCTTTTAAAGCCATGTGACATGTCTGCGTTAGGTCCCTCCTGTGGGGGGGTGCTGTGTGCTGCTGGGCAGGTGTACAGAGCAGAGGTGAATACTGGCACTCCGTGGCAGACGGGCAGACAGAGGGGGGTCTTTAGTCCATAAAGTCTCTCTCCTCACTGCGGGAAGGAACAGCTAGGTTGGATAAAGCCAGGAAGTTCTCTGACCACGGTCGGGTCACCAGCGTGTACCACAGACAACACATTTCTCAGTCAGACCCAGACACCCGGGGGGGCTTCTTAGGTGGTTCGCTCCTCGCCATCTGTCTCCTGCTTGGTCCTGCGCAAGTTGCTTTTCATCTTCACAAACTCGGGGGTGTTCTCCTGCTCCTCTTCTATTTTCTGTTGCTCCAGCTCCAACTGCAACGAGCAGGACATCAACAAAATTCAGATGCACGACAGACAAACTGAAACTAAAGGCGGCAATGAGTTAACGCTAACGTCTGTAATACCTGCTCTAGTTTCTGTTGTCTTTTCATGAGCTCTATCTCCAGGTCACTCCTCTTCTTGTGGGCCTCCTGCTCCTCTTTCTGAGCCTTGAGAATTTGTTCCCTCTTTCTTTTCTCCAGAACCTTCTGGAGCTCAGGTTTGTTCTGAGGAGCCAGACCCCTGTGCAGAATCAAACAGATCAAACAGCATGTTAGTGAAATAAAGCTAAATGAACGCGGCAGACTAATGACGCTACACAGCCCACCACTCCGTGGGGACTCCGTGACCTCATTGGTGCATGAAATTCACATCTGCACTAAATGTTCTGGATTAAAAATGCAGATTGTGTTTCAGGACAGTTTTGATTTTGTGCCAGTCACAGATTTTTCTTCATTCCCTTATCTGCAAACCCAACGCTTGTTAGGAGTGTGATAAAGACAGGATCCTTTATTCTACTTTACAAACAACCAAAACTAAACTAAATTCATTTGATTTATAAAAACTCTTCTTGTGTGAATGCTGTCTTTGGGTGATAAATCACAGAAATGCCAGAGGGACTGTTACATAACTGCACAGGTTTGTTCTGCGAAATAAATAAAACAAGAACAGTACAGGGACATCTTAGCAAAGTGTGAGCACATCTTGCAAACAAGAGCAAAAATACTAAATGTTATGTAATGTAATCTTCCCAACGCCTTGAAATCACAAGAGCGATGGGTGAGAGCTGAGAACGAGTGTTAAGAGTGAGAGTGTTTGACGCAGCAAAAAACGCAGAGGGTTTGAAATCAGATTGAAAAATGTGCAAAAACAAAAAAACAAGGCCTGTGAATAATTAATGAGAAGAAAAATGAGAAAGAAACCCAGCATATCCACCTCAGTGCAGTAATTAAATGCATTATTAAATCTAAAGGTTGCATAACCAAGCTCACACAGTTGTTCCAAGGAGAGCTAATGTGCAGGGCACCAAAGTCACTGCTGTGGTTAAATGCCCCGGTCTTGCAGGTTGTTGATGATATGACAATGACGGGCTGCCACCTCTCCGAGAGGGGGAGGCAAGTCAAGGTCACCGAGAGCAAGAAGACAGCCTGTACTGTAGCTCTGCTTACTGTGGGCAACATTTACATAATCACTGACCCTCCCGCGAGTACCCACCCTCCAGCAGACCAGAAGGAATGTGTGTTATTATATCCCACACACCAGCACGTCCGTCTGCCTCCATGCCTCACCGTGGTGGTAACTGCGTTTCTAACATTCTGAACGCGTGCGTGTGTGTGTAGGTAGGGTCACTACAGCGAAGGCAGCCAAGACTGAGAAAGGCCCTCAGCTAGACGGTTTTGTAATCTTGATTACATAAGATGTTTTTTTCCCTTTTCATACAGCCATCCATCCATCCGCCCACCCCTCCCCTCCCCTCTCATCATCGTGACGCAGCATGCAGGCCAGCTTTCTATAGTTTCAGTGCACAACGGACAGTGGACTGGGTAAATACAGATACATATTTTATTCAGTTTCTTCCGTGGGCACTCTGGTCTCTTTTCGATCTTTTGAGCCTGCGTCACTATTAAAGCATCTCCCTCGTTGACCAGGTTGAGAGCATCACCGCTGTGATGTAACAGCTGTCAACAGCATGTGTATTTATGTAGCTATTTATAGCTCAGGCATAAAGCTGCTGGCGTTGCATGATGACAGAAATGTGAACATTTAGTGTCAGGACGGTGATCACGGGCTTCAGCGGGTCTGCGACCTTTACATAACCAATTTGTGATGCATCACTGCAGCTGAGGTTTTTATTGTCTATGAAAGTTGCATATGCTCAGCTTTACATAACGCAGGAACATCACTACAGTCTGCATGGACACGAACAAACCAATGGCAGCACAGTCACAGGGTTATGGTTTTAACTCATCCTGCATTAGTGAGGTCAAACTAAATTAGCCTGATCTGGACACTGGTCTGTTTTCCCCTAACTAACCTGTTTTGATAGCGGAGAACAATATGCCTTAAACCCTAGAGGATGATAAACAGAGGTTTGTATTAATGTGACCTGAAAACCTTTTAATTTCCAATTTAATAATTTGTTTAACAGTAAAGGAATAAGAAGGGAAGATGAGTGAATGAAGAAGTGTGTTTTCTGTCTCCTGACCTCTTCTGGTTCATCAGCAGCTCTCGATGCAGGTCCTGGTGGTTACGGGAGTTCTTCACCGGGTTGATCAGCTTCTTTGGTTTGATGAGCTCATCGCAGTCTCCCTCCAGATAGTCTGGCTCAGCCATGACACTCCTCCCTGGTGACAGTGACAAACCAGGGTCACAAGGATCTGATGACACAAACCAGTGGAAAAGATCTTCATTTAAGCACCACTGCTACACAGTAATCAGGTGCAGCAAACAAACTCTTAACCATCTACGGACAGACAGGACAGGAATCTCAGGGTTCCACAAAGGCTTTTTTGGGGACGTTCTTATTTCTCAGTAATTGCTCTCCTTTCAGATCCTGATATGAGCATCTCCCTGACGTTCTGGCATATGCTCAGAGTTGATGGTTTCTATAGTGACGGGGGGACTCAGCGGTGGAATTATATAATTGTTCCACACTGAGCGAAGAGGAACATTTTGTCCTCCTGTCAGATGATGTAAAAATCACGAAGAGATGAATCACAACAGCAAAAATTCATGCTTTAGTCACGTAAATAATCACAAATGCTTAATTTCCCAAAAATAAGTCGAAGAAACTCACCACCTGCACATGAGCCTCATACTCAGTTTGCCAACAGTTAACAACAGTGTTAGGCAGAAATGATTGTATTACATGTGTAAAAAATAGTATTTGCCTGTTAAATGTAAGCAAAGAATGTGTGGAAACCAACTGTCTACTCAATAAAAGTTGACCTGTGTCAAAATGTGAAAACCTGAGAAGTTGCTGAAATAAATAAATATCCCCCTTTACATGGAACTACTGTCAGAGTAAATGAATCATTTTCTAATGTGTGGAGATCTCATCGACTCATGCAAAAACTATATTTAACTAAAAAAGTGTTTTTCAATGTATTTCATCAGAATGAAACGCAGCAAGACTAAAAGTTAAACACTTCACTTTTCCTAAAAAGCACTAAAGTGCATCTTGGCTAAACTCACCCTGCAGATGAGGAAAGACGGGGTATCTGAACATCGTCGTCATCCCTGCTGTTGTGATTGGAAAGGACTTCCAGGGAAAGCTATAAACACGCGCTGTCCTGTTTATCAGTATCGCTGCAGAGCCTCACACACGAGAAGTGCTTTGTTCTGCGCAGCCGTCTGCTACTGAGCCGGGTGGAGTTTAAAGTCTGTTTTATAGCCTCTCGCTCTCCTCCCACCCCCACCCCCCTCCCACGTACAGTACATCTCCTCATGTTCACAATTTTCCACACTGAATGAGCAACATAATGATCAATGAACATCACAAATTGTACTATATGCAACTAACGATAATTAAGACATGTCGGTACACTCCTCCGTAGACTGTTATAACGTGCAGGCGGGTTAAGAATCAACTCAAAGGTATAAACAATGCTTCGTTGTCAGCCTCCTGTGTGTTTGGGTACAAGCTGTCCAGCTGTGACTGATAAATGCTTGCAACACTCAGCTCATGCTGGTCACCAAACTGGGGGAAGGGGGGTGTTTCTGCAAAACCAAAACAAACAAGCAGTGGTGTAATGAGTGAACAACGCCGCTAGAGGTCAACATTCTCGCATCCACTTAACTAGACGTGTCAGTTGCATAACAAAGAAGTCCAAGATAAACACGGTTTGTGGCGGCCTGCTGCAGAACAAAGAGAGAGGAATGCTGAATAAATACACTTGATGGACACGCGGTGACAAATGGAAATCGTGCTTTTTCCAGGTTATGATGTGCGGTCACGATGGGGATAATCCCTTCTAATCTCAGATTAGTAACCTTTTTAAATTTGTGGTCCACGCAAATCTTGGACTCTGTGTTACACAATAAACATTTAAAATTGGGTAAACAGATGACAGAACACGGTTAACTGGGCCAGAACACTAGGTTAGTCCTGTTTTCAGGTTACATTTTATTTTGAATGAACCAGGGCCCAGCTGTTAGTCTCTGCAGGTCCACTCCCCCCGAGATCTAACTGACAACACCTTTCAGGACAGGACACTTAGATGCCCTCACACAAGTTTAGTAAAGCTCAAAGGAAACGTCTTCTACAAGGAACAAGTATTTCCACATATCACAAAAGCACCTGATAAGATCACGTTGCTCAATGTTTGCACGGCCAACACATGGCGACAATATCCAAGCATGTGAGACGGCAGCAGAGCACAGAGCGTCCTGCGGCTATAACCAGAGGGCTGCGTGACAGCACGACCACGCTGAGCACATCAAACGGGTTTCTGTTAATACCGGTAGCAGGGGGTAGAAGAATTCACAGGCTGGCAGCGTTGTCAAAATGTCCGTTACTCGAACACATCTGCTCCCATTTCCTATGAACCCCACGGGAGAGAGGAAGCGACATAGAGAGTTCAAAAGGCAGCTACAGCCTCATCAACTGTACTTTATTTTATGATCTGTCTGGTTTTGCTTCGAAGGTATGCAGACATTATGTTTTACCATCATACCAACATATATTGAGCAATAACAATAGGTTCACATGTTCGGTGTTTTAACAGATAAATCTATGTGACCTGTGTGTAAGCATCACTAAACTGGTGTGAGAGCATCTTAAAGTGTCCTGTCGGTGAAAGGTGAGTGGACCTGCAGAGACTGACAGCTGGGCCTTGGGTCAGTGTGAACCTTGATCTGCTGTTTTCTAGACAATGTGTAGGCTTTTTCCTGGAATACCATTAATGCGGTTTGTTTATTGGTTTTGGAAACGCGCCATCACGGCAAAGTCGAGAGGCAAACACACAGAACATGCACACTCGTACCCAAACAAGCCTCCTGACCCGACAGTCCAGTCTGCATCGTTTCAAAGAGCAGTCAAAGACAAATGAGAAGCAACACGGTGAAAAGAACGAAAAAGAAAAAACTGGGTCAGATGGGAGTCTAGGAAAAGAAAAACCGATCAAACTCTCTGTCAACCACATGACCTGTGGGTGATTATGACCTCACACTGTGTGAAATGTCACATTTTCCAAACAGCTACGCAAAGTGAACAAAGGTATTAAACGTATCAGAAAAATACCCGGTGCTTAAACTACACCCGTCTTCTCCGCAACAACAACCACTGACATCATGTGTTTGATGAAGGCGGCTGCGGTGTGTTTGCTTGGGAGTGTACCCACAGCTGCACTAGAGGTGATGCAGTAAGGTATCTCTGATGGGTGGAGCGACTGTGCCGTGCCAAGCGATTGCTTCACAGCAGCGCACGTACAGAGTTGCATTCGTTGTACAAGCCCGTTTCTCAATTTCCTCCCCAACTGTCAGTTTTTCTAAGTCACCATAGAAACTCTCCACTTCGTTTAGTGACACAGCAGAACATATTGTGCCCAGTGGGGGGAAAAAACATTCTGCCGGTCTGCAGCTGCACGGCCGCGAACGCATCCAGCTGCATGCGTTACATTTCCAGACTCCGGTGGGACTGTTACTCTCAACATGACGCACGTAAGCACACATGACCCCATCACTGGGTTTCGTGTTGTCCTGCTTTGGTTAGAAACACCCCACAGTCCTGCTGTATTACTAATGACAACCGAGGCTTAATGAAGGACTTTGGGGGATCCTTGTGGACAAGCAGCTGCATTTAATGCATCAAAGGTTCAGGCCACAGCGTCTTGTCCAGACACATGTGTCCTGGAAGCAGCAGTTTAACCACAAATCTTGGGCTTCGTAGCACAACAGCCCAACAACTGAGTCATCGAGTCATTACAGCTTAGTCTCTGTCAAAGTCACTCAGGTTGTGCATTTGTCCTTTTACGGTTACTGGCAGGGTTTTTAATAAGATGCTAAAAATAATGGAGCCTTTTGATATGATATGATATGATATGATATGTTAAGAGGGCACATGTTGTTATCAGAACTTTGCCACAACTCAAAAAGAACAAGATTAAGGGGTGTCAGTGACGCACAGACCTTTCACCTACTTCATCTTCAACAACTCGTCACACTTAGCTTGTAAATACATATGTATATATCCATTTGTAGTATACAACACAAAATACTCTCCCTGGTGTAACCCAGCACAGCAGAGCACAGATGGGAGGACTGGCCAAGTATAAGGGATGGGGAGGAGAATCCCAATTGGCCATTATCAGTGCTTCTCTTTCATTTCACTGCTGGGAAGACGAGCCTTAAGAAATAACAACCAATTACAAAAAGTGGATCATACTGACATGGACAAGATTAAAGAAAGCTGCGCTGGACAAATCGGCCTGGGTGTAGACACGTGAAGGCAGGAAACAAGGTTTCCTTCCACGGGCCATGAGCAAACCTCTTTCTACTGCAGTGTCTAAAGTCTAAAATGAAGACGAAGCGAGCAGCTGGTGGCTTGGATCACCAGCTGACCCCCCCACCTCCGTCCTTCAGGATAGGGGCATGAACAGAGCAGACCATGCAGAGCTCTGCACAGGGTGGGGCTGTCAACTGTCACTGGTCGTGAACACATGGCTCACCACGGCCGCTCCATCACCAGTGAGACCATTTATTTTCCAAAGTATCCAGCAAAGAGGTACAAACAGGTCAAAATCAAAACACTAAGCATCACCAGCGAGTTTGATGTAGACTCGCTTTATAATTACATGACTAAAGGTCAGGTCACTCCCCCATTTCTGTCATTTTGGCCCTCACAGATGGAAGGCCCACCCCTCCGGGGAAATTGCGTCATCAATACCCCTAAAGCAACCCCCACACTCTACGTGCTCTCTTCCACACATCCTTCCCCCTCTTGGCTGGGCGTTATAAGCAGGATAGTGTGCGTCTCCTAGCCTTGCTGTTAGCGAAGCAGCCATTCAGCCATACATAGGGGAGGCCCTAATTAAAAACACACAGATAGACGGGCCTTCAACTGACAGCTGAGAGAGGGGAGACGGGGGAAGCAGAGTGGGGGCGTATGTGTGTGGGTGAGAGAGACTGTGACGGAAAAAGTGAAAGGGCTGCAGAGACTCAGTGGCCTAGTAGTGACAATGAGCTCATTTCCCAGACTCCCCCTATACTCGTGTACCAGCTTTACTCGGGGTGACATCAGTCAGGGTGTGAAGCAGTGCCACGACTTCCCTTTCGCTTGCATCTACTAGCATGCAAAACCATTACGAACATCCCATAAAGCCACAGTATTTGTTTTCAGTCTTGCACCGCATGTGCATCTGTAAGCAAAGCAAGTCCCCTGTGACTGTGACCGCGTATGGTCCAGTGAAGAGCCGGATAAGACAACACATGAACTCGTCAGGCACGGAGGCTTGTAGGTTATTAAATAAGTTATTAAATAGCTTTAATCTACAGCTACACTCATTCAGGATGATGATGAGAGACAGACTCATAGTATGTGTTTAAACAGAACTATGTGATGATCTGAGAAACAAAGGCAGCGGCTGGAGGGGAAAACTGTCCCTCAAAAGTATCCCGGGAAGTTTGGGGGTTAAGATCTGTTTTGTATTTCCTGCCTTGAACTTGGGGTCTGGAGCAGAAGAGAGGAGAAGGGAAGCGGAGGAATTCTGGGGCCTCATCATGTACTGACCTCCAAAAGCACCCGTCCCGCTCCCACAGTGTGATGATGTCACTGGGGAGATTCAGGGCTACGGGAATTTACAACATCCGCCTGGATTCGTTAAGCACAGGCACAAACGGCCACAAGAGGATGAGACGCGCTTAAAACGGACTCCTGGGCCCGGCGGCCAGCAGCGACGGCTAACGCAGACATTAACGTTCTCTCTGTTAAACTAGCCCGTTGGAATAACGTCGGATCTTTTGGAGAATCACAGGAACCTTTACCATGTTCTGCACATACGTGGACTGCGTTCTGTCCACTAAAGCCATTTCAGATTTCACTTAACCACACTGTCGTCATGATGAGACGACTGCTCTCTGTTATCCTGACATGTGACACTTCTACGCAAATGACCAACACAACAGTCAGATGTGACAGGTTCCCTAAAGAGTTTCGCTCGGTACAATATCATATTTCTTTGGCAATGATACGATTGCAGCTGTAGTCGTTCCAGTCGGTGTTTTGCTCCCTCTCTCTCCCAGTCTTGCGTCTCTTAGAGAACCACTACGGATGCATTTGGTTTTGTCTGATTATGGATTGACCACATTTGACTTTTAAGAGCTAATTGCACTATGACCACGTACCCAGATCTGTCAGCTGACAGGCCTTAAAGTGTCATGATGATGTTAGGAAAGCTAGAACTAATTGATCACGTTTAGCTGCGCTTTCTCCCAGCAGCCCTGGTTTGACAGTTTCCGCTCCGCACCCACTGAAGTTCTTTCACGAGGCTGCCGCCACATGGCGCGAGCCCTGGGGTGAGGCGGATTACACCATGAATGCGATGGTTTGAAAAGGCACAGGCGCCACTTTGAGTCATGCTGTGGGAATGTGATGAACCTGCAAAGTGATTATCGCCTCAGGCGCATGCGTGCGGACACACGCACACCGTCGGGTTTTTACTCGTCTGTGAGTGACGCAAACATTTTCATGCACACTTGCACTTTTCGTTACAAAGTTCAAATCAAAGTGCTGACTGACCAACTCAACACATGTCCTCAGAAACAGGTGACAATATAGTCTGGGGTCACACCTGTCAATCAAATGCAGGTCTATGCTCACAGCTGACCCTGACACATGGACCTGTAAGTATATGAGCAGACCTTATGTGAACAGGTGGACTGAGACAGACGAGCAACACATGGAGCGGATCCAGACGGCTCTGCCACACAGACACACCCCGAGAACACAAACCATAGGCCCAACACATGTATGTTTCATGTGGCCATATGCTGCATATTTCAAACCCACCCAAGCTCTTTAACTGCACTTCCAATCCATTTCTCTGCTGCGCGTTACAGCCCTTCGTAAAAAAGCCGCAGCAGTTGTGTTTGGCTCCACGGTGTGAAGTGCTGTTCAGTCATAAAGGAAAAGTCTTTGTTATGGTCTGATCCACATTCAAAGCTTTGTGCTTTACTGCTGTTTTTCCCCCTTATAGAGACATTCACGCCCCTCCTCGCGTCTACTGGCTGAGCCCAGCTGGCAGCGCAAACCTCATTGGCTGGGGGGGCACACCAGGGAGGATCTGGGAGGTTCTCCTTTGTTTACATGCTAGTAGAGAAAACCCCAATAACAACTGTTACCTTGTGCAACCAGACGATCTCCACACAGACACAAGGACGCACACTTCAAGCACACACACACACGGGTAACGAGGGGATCGGTTGTCTAAAAAAAAAAAAATCAACGCAAACGATGAGCCTTTGTTCTGCTTCTAGCTTGGCGTGACACTGAATGTACAGTAGACAATCTGATGAAACTTTCTGGCTCTATTCTTCTGTGGCGTTGTGTTCCTGTTTACGTTTTCTAGTAAGACAGCATCATACGTCTTGATGCTGGCTTACAAAGAGTTTAATTCAATTCCTGCAGCTGAATCTCCCAATGTCTCCATATTTCAACCTAACAAGCAGCGAGGAGGAAGGAATCTAAAGCCTACGGAGTGCTTGCTACAGTAATGGTGCTTTATTGTGATGGAAGCTCCAGCATAACAGCAGGAAAATCAATGGGTTTCTATGAGAAGCAGAGTCTCTGCATGTCTGTGTCTTTCTATTTTAACTTGCACGGACGTCTTATCTATCTTTTATGAGTAAATCAACATGACTTGTGTGCGCAAACATCAACAGAAAATCAAACCTCTGTGTGTCTGAGTCTTTCATATGAACTGACCTGAAACAACACACACCCTCCATCTCACACTGGCTCTCTATCAGAAAACCCAATACCCGAAGTGTGACATCATAACCTAAAACCATGGCAACGCAACCACAGCATGGCGTAAACGCCTTTCCCCCAACGGACAAATCAGACAAAGGCAACGCATCTGTCCAAAACTTTAACAACAAACAAACGCACAAATGTGATCGATTAGACAAAAAGAAAGACTGATTCCTTAGGATGTTCGAGAAAAAGTAACTAATACAGTGATTTCTATTGTTGAAGCCCAAATTTTAAAACATTTCAACAACGCAACACAGCAAAACGGAAACAGAACGGTACAGATGTGCTTTCAAAAACCACAAGAAGCAGGTTTCAATGAAACTCCCCGGTTGCCTACATGACTAATTATAGCAAAATATCTGAAAACGCGCGAAGAACTAGTGTTTCACAGTCTGGCCGTGAAACACTCACAGTGGCCCAGTGCCTCGTGCTGAGTTCGGCTGAGTAATGAAGATTTTGTCCACAGCCCAGCAGGTTCGTGGGAGATACTACGGTCAACATACTTGTGGTTCCCAGCTCTGCCCCTCTAGGACACACACCTATTGATGACCTAAATACCTGGATTTTCTTGAGGTCAGGTTGTGGAGGTTCTCAACAAGGACTCAAGAGTCTCTAATGATACATCTGAGAAAATGCACCAGAGCCTTTAATGGGCACGTGCAATTATAGAATGGAAACACAAACATTTCATTCACATATTTAAAATCCTATGAGTGCAATAATAATGGAGCACACACCGACAGCGTCAGCGTTTACGGGAAGCAGAACGCGGCGAGAAGAGAAGCCGAGTACGAGAAAAAGGAGATCAGGGGGAAGGAGGGGGTTCAAAGATCAGAAAACAGATGTAAATCGTTTAACAAACTCCTCTCTAAATGACTAACACATGTGCGAGAAACTTTCCCCTCCCTGCGCACACAAACACGCACCCACACTCCAGAAAGCTGCGTGCAACATACTTTTCATTCCACCTGTTTTTGTCACTTCTCTACTCACTGGAAAACATCTGAGCTAAAGTTAAACTCCTGGACGTGACAAAGCCGCTCAGCTGTGTTTGCTGTGCCTCCACCCAGAAAACACACGCGCTCAACCACCACTGAGGCCAGAGTTCAGCCTCACTTGCTATATTCTTTATCCCTTCGACTTCTTATTCAAGTTTGAGTGTATGAAAACACAGGTAGACCTGTTGCAGCAGTGACAACAACACGCGCGCACACGACAGCAGTGACTGTGCCTGATGACAGGGGCCAGTGTGTCAGCTCTGACTGAAGCCATGTGCTCCAACACAGAAGGCTGCTCAGTCATTGCTGTGCTATTACACACAGCCTTAATCACACATGGAGAATAATATGGCATCACCTCATTCTGTCTCACAATGTCGCTTACAGCAAAAGCCTTACGTGTCATTAGAACTTAACTGGGGCTAAATTGGAAGAAACACACACAGGTTGTGAGGCTCTACTTGTTTTACAGCATCGTGACGTTTTCTATACGGGGCAGATGTTGCCACTGTAACATCCTGCGAGCGTCGCCAAACACTTTCCGTGAATTTCCAGACACCCTGTGACTGACAAACCCGCATTTTCTGTCCAAGTAAACTGCCACGATCCTTCCCAGGCTGCTCCACAGCGACTGGAGCTGTGTGTGCAGGCGCCGCACAACGACCCCAACGTGTTGTGTTCGCCACTGTCCCGTCGCCGTGCGCCCCAACAAAAGGAGACAATGAAACAGTTTGTATTTCACAACCTCGGGTTTTGTTCCGGTCCTCGCCACTGTGCAGGGTCTAAACACACAGGGCCGCTTCTGGTTGGGGGGGCACAGCTTGGTGAAACGTGCCGCTTTTGTTAGTGCGCCCGTGAAACTACCTCACAAAACACACGCGCACACGGGAGCCCCAGACGCATCCACCTACCTCCAAGTCCTCCCAGACGTCCGACTAAAGTTGTTTAATATTTCACAAGACAAAGTGGTTCGGGCCGCATCAGTGCGTCTCCGGGCCGCGTCCTGAAGCCTTGAGGTGTGTCCGCCCGACTCTGCTTTATTTGGAAAGTACTGAACAGCTCCGGCGCGCGCACACAATCACACTCAGCGAGGACCCATAGAGAAAATGTAAATTCAAGGCAGGGTGGGAGGCGCGTGGTGACGTCACGCGGCGCCCCTCCTCCTTTTTCTTCATCTCCCTTGAAGCAGCGGGGACTCCTGCAGCCCAGGGAGGGGCGTGGGTGTAAGGCGCGCACCCGCTAACACCAGCACATGAGCGCGCACCTTTGAATTTTATTCATAAAAGTCTTGAAAAATGTTTCACATGTGCAGGTTTATTTTTCATCAACTAAGCAAACATTTGCTCATGCACCAGTAGAGCAGCTCTGTCATAAATTCCACTGTTATTTGTTTTCTGGTTTGTGTTAAATTTGTGAGAAAAGCTCTGTATGTTTAATACTAAGGTCATAGTGAGTAGAGGCCCATTCGTCCTAAGTGGTTTACCTAATACGTCTGATTATATCTCCTGTAACCAGCATGGACACAGTGTTTACACCAGTAACATCCAGTTCATCTTTCTTCTAAAGTTGCATTAATCATAACAAACAATTCCTTCCTGTTTCTGTCTGACCTTCAAGCTCTGCAGTGCACTTCAGCATATTTCAGCTGTTTGTGTTCGCACATCAATAAAAAGCCTGATAAACTATCTGTCACGCAGTGAAAGACACACATGTTGGGCACACGAGTATAAACAAAATGTCTAACAAATCTATGGATGCTGCTTTAAAGTGACATTTACATATTCATTTTAGTGGTTCACAATAAAATATCCAAGCCCCACACTCTGGTTTCCATGGCCATGCATCCCAAGTGACCTCATATAGGTTTAAAGAACGTTTAGCACTTGGCTGGAGTCATACAGATAATTTGATCAATCCTTGCTTTGATTACAACTGTTGAAGCTGCAGACTGAGTTTGTGATGAAGCGTAATCTGCTTACTTACGCCTACTGCTTATCCACCATCCTTCTGTTAAAGCAGCCCACAACCCCTAATTTCCTGAAGATCTGTTGCTTTTTGTTGCCCTGCTCGTATCGGGGGACGTAATTTATAAGTCCCGCCTGGTGATACTGAGCACAGTCTCTGCTGGAGAAAGATCAAAGTTGCCCAGTTACAATGCAGACTTACTGGAAATGACAAAGAGCGCACGTAATGACCCAAGAGACTGGTCTGAAACCTAAACATATGAGAGAAAGGGGGGAGGGGTGCTTCCAAAAACCATTCCCAAGAACTTTCTCATAATTCAGGAGGTGGATGACTGAGAGTATCAGGACGAACAACAGGATGAGTCAGACGTCAAGTTGTGGCTCACAGAGGGGACACTCCCTCTATGAACCACCACACTCAGTTACTCCGTGTGTGTGCTAAGTCAGCCTTACTGTCCCAGTACTGTAGGTATGGTACAGTAATACGGGAGGAATTTCAACTTGCCTTCCTGAAGAGGCAGCTGTGGGATCACTCTAATATTCTAATCTGAAGTTTATAATTTCTCAATTTTTAAGTTGACACTGTCAGGTTTATTTATATCTGAGGTCTCAGAAGAGATGCCTCTAATGTTTTGACTTCCATATTTAAGGGGTGAGGGGGCAAAACATTAGAACCATACGGTGTGGAAATATGTATGAAACTTAGCCTTCAATAACATAACACCTCGCTTTGAAGGATGAGCACTCTGATCATGATCAGCTAACGCCACGCCTGATGCGAACAGTTTACTGGTATAGGAAGAATGTACTTCCTTAACGCTGTGGCAACAGGCCTGTTTGTGCAAAGAAACTTCTCTAGTAATTTGCAGAGATCGTTATCTGTTGTTTTCCTTTCGCGTAAATTGAATAGTTCTATTGAACCACAACTGAAGAGAAGAGACCCAGGTGGACAGTTTCGAGAGAGAGAGATTTCGGGCACAATCCGAGGGTTTCCTACAGTTCTTGTGTGTGTCTGTGTGTGTGTGTGTGTCTCTGTGTGTGTGCACTTGCACGTGAGGCTTCTTGTTTTTTTTTCTTTGTCAGACTTCCAAGGGCCTCCACTCTCAACAGGATACAGCTATCTGAAAACCATGGTTACAGGGAGACTTTCCTGTGAGTGAGGGCAGGTCCCAAAACTGATAATAGTGAATCTCTGACTGATATTAAACTCTGCTCAGGTCGTCCCCGGTTTTGCACACACTGATGATGAGAAACACTAAACAGAGAGTACATTTTAAAATACCCAGTGTTCTGTTGCAAGCCGTGCTCAACATCAGACCAGTCACAGAGATGGTAAATAGTAGCCTGTAATTGTAGTGTACGTAAACACCTCCCCCTACCAGTGTGACCTACTTCTCAGTGACTGGGGGTTTTACAAGAGCAGTTCAACCGCCATATGCTGAAGCCGCGAACGTTCAAGAGCCTTCGGCTACATTTCAGATACTTGTTGAAATTTTCTGCCCGTCTGTTTTAACATCAAGCTATTATTTTCCCCTCTCTCCCACTAATCGCAAACATTCTTTCCACTCTGTTCTCTCCACAATGTCTGACCCAGAGGATACAACCTCAGTGCTCCAACCTCTGTGCTGAATTCAACGTTTATATTGTGTGTTCTGCCAGTTGGGAGAGTGTAAAGTCTCTCTCCGTTGTCTGTATCTGCATTACACAGAGGGCGTGTGCAGGCCGCATGTGGAGAGATAATAAAGCTGGGTGATTTTTGTTTAATAACATTTGGGCGACACTCTTGTCTGGAACAGAACGGATGCCTGTCTGTCTCTGGGATGTGCTCACCAGTTCTGGAGTGAGCGCGATGCTTTCAGCGTTCCCCTCCGTTCCTCGTGGAAGTTAAGCTAATTCAATTTCTGGCGGATGACTCACACCACAGCGTCCCTTTCTGCACAGATGCAGAAGCTGCAGACACACACGGACCCTGCCTGGGTGAGGTTTGTGAGGTCAGTGCTGCGTCAGCCTCTCAACGCACTTGTGAAATCATTAGCCGCTCAAACTCTCCCTATCTCAGCCAGCGCCCTGTCATGCTCCGTCATGCTCTCCATTACTAATGTTTTTCAGCGGTTCTCTATTTCAACGTTGTTGGTGTCTTTTTAAACCCATCTGGATTCCTTCTCTCATCTCATTCCCTCAAATCAACATCCGACAAACATAAAATAAAAACTCCTCTGACTCATGTGAATCTAATTTTGCAGAAGACTTGCATTTTAAAAATAGTAGTGGAGAGAATTAGAAGTTTTATTTCCACTTTTTATCCATTAGGGTTTCATTTCCTCTTTTATAAGATAAAACTGAAGTGTGACCACAATGCAAATCTATTACGGTCAAATAAAAAATGCTCCACTCAGACGTAGCAGAAGAGCAAATTACAGACTGCAGCCCATTTCCCGCATTTGCATGCTTGTGTGTTTGTTGACGTTTGCATGTGTGTGAATGCAAAAAGCTGAAGGTACAGTAATTCTGCTGCAGCCCTTGGATGTTGTCGCCGAGGCTGTTATTACCGGTCAAGCCACCCAGATTTATTGAGCTTCACTGTACAGAGACTTTCCACTTAGCCTAATGACTGCCAACAAGAATGAGAGCAGATGGTTCTGTAATAGAGTGAGAGGGAAATATCCACAAAGTTGGAATAAAGCGCCGGTTACTGTACAAACCCTGTCTGTTTTATCACATAGTGTGGGTCAAACACGAGAGCATAATTTAAGAAACCTATCAGTCCCTGCATGGTTTCTATAAACTGTGATAAAAGATGCCTTTATATTACGAGCAAACATGCAACACAAACAAACAATAATCCCGTGCTGCACTGACGTAAGCGCCCAGGCTGCGTACGCAGGCCACTGAATGACATTATTACTAGTTAATCATAAACAGCGTAGGAAAAAAAAGCATCCAAGAACTGAGGTCACATGTTGTAGGTGAGCGGGTCTGGGTAAACCCCTGCAGGAGACAAGATAGACGCACATCTGTCCCTTCCTCTGTCCGTCCACTCCTGTTTGTGTGCGTTAGCTGAATAAGCAGGATTTCCAACACAGAGAGCAGGAAGGCCCTTCCAGCAACATGCACGCAGCACGGCCGCAGGAAATCAAGGTCAGTGTGACAACCGTGTCAGAGAGAAAGACACAGAGGATGTTCTGTACGTACGTTACCCCTGATGCATCATCATCTCTCCCATTTTATCACAGGGCAGACGTGTCCCGCATTGTCTCAGTTCTCCCCAGCTGGAAGAAAGACGCCACAGTTTTCTGCCTCACAGTGCTCATTGTGCCACATGTAGCAGATGTTTTCTTCCTTGCCTTTGTGTGTGCGTATCTGTGTGCACGTGGACACACGGCTCAACATGTTAAACCTTTAAAAGGGTCTTTGTTAAAGCTGAAGTTTTAAAATGTGGTTTATACCGTCGCATTGTTTTATAAATGTTTTTATCTCCATGCACACAGTCCCCTAATCCATCCTTCGTAATGTTATCAGATGAGGTTAGCAAACAACAAACACACGATCGACTGCACATGGAGCAGCCTTGGTCTGTGCATGCCAGGGCTCCGTCACACACTCCCATCGACTACCACACACCGATGCACACAATGCACACACTCAATCGCATTATCAACCAGCCACTCAGCTCCATCCTTTAACCCATTTGTGTCTGGCCGCCCCTCCCAGTGCTTTGCCCCAAGACTCATCGCCAAGGTAACCGCCAGACATCCTGGCAAGGTGAGGGACCACAACATCCAACACACGTTACCTCTGCCTCTGTATCATTTACAACAGGACTCAGAGAATCATCCTAATCACTCTTAAACACAAGTTCGGAACACAAAATTCTTTTGTCGTGACACATCTGACACAATGAGGCCACGGCCTGAGCCAGATCATTTCCTCACAATCTGATGAGTTCTCTTTACAACTATGTTCCTCTCCGCATAAATCCCACAATTGTTTTTCCGCTAGCAGACCACGATAACTCCAGTCAGAACTTTTTCCGCTTTAAAATCTGTTCCCGGCAATGTCAGGCATGGATGAGCTGGAAATGAAGAAGTGAGCAGAAAGTAACACAGAGGAAGCATGTGTTGGTTTCCATACCTGATAACCCTCCGTCCTCTGTCTCTCTACAGTCCGACCTGTCGGACAGTGCTTCCTGGAATTCTGATTCCTGAGGGGATATGTGGGAAGGGAACACAAAGGCATAATGTCAATCACTGTAAGGTCATCAATGAATAACAAACACATTGCTCTAATGGCCGGTTACATGTCAATGAGATATTTGTGGTTATATGTACAGACCCATAGCCAAAAATGCAAATAGATCAGTACAGCAATCAGATTCCTTCTCAGCTCTGAAATACCAAGATCTAGTTTTACAAGCCAATAAAACAATCAAACAGGCAGAGATGAAGAAACTAACGAGGAGTTGCTGTGATATGAGAGTAGATGGGTCTAAGGAGGCTGACAGTAGAGGGTTTATCAGGCTTTGAGGTACTGAAAATGAGCATGTTAACAAAAGTCTGTAACTGATACAGAGTCAGGTCACAGCAATTGTAAAAGGGAACGGTTGCGTTTTCTGCTCCTTTTTAATCCAGTGCAGCCTAATAACAGCGATCAGTGATTGTTCTCTACAGCACGTGGCTGTTTGTGTGTGTGGGAGAGACACTGAAGAATTTATATGACTGTTTATTATAATACATTATTTTATAAGCCACACTATCACAGCACCTCTGGGCGTATGTGTGCAGCGCTTAGATATGAGCTTATGAGTCACTTGTCCCACAAACCTGTCTGATAAACAAAACAACCCTAGTATCACAAACTGATAGAAGATTAAAGCTACCTGTGTGCTGCACTAAATGTCTGGACAAAGACACCGGCGAGTTAGACACCACAACACCAGATATAATGTAACATCCACCATTAGTCGACGTACTGTACGTGCTTTTCACATTGCGCTGGTCATGGATCGCAGGTCTTTATAAATTCAGTCCCCAGAGGGCTTCAGCAGAGGGGGGATTAATTAGCACCTTAAGGGCAGGAATTACAAGGCTCCTGGCTTTGATTTGTGACTGCTCAGCTGTTCGGGGACTGATGCACATGCTCACGTCGTGGCTGTTCTTCAGCGAGTCATGCAGCTCGGCTCGAACCCTCTGTCACGATCACAGAAGCGCAGATATGATCATTATCTGCTCGATTATTAACAGCGTATGCATTGTGAAATGTCTTTACTGGTGCCACAGGAAGTTTGAAACATGCTCTTGAAAAACACACTTGTGCAACTTATTTTGATAAAACACCTAGTGGCAGCGGTGGGGGAGGGCCCGGCTCTGTACATTCACAGTCTGGTTACCATTGTCCCACAAACACGTGTTGTTGCTGCTGACTATCGAGTGATTCTGCTGCAGGTTTATTGGGAGACTGCAAAGGCGGCTTTACATGAAATGTTAAATAAGGTTTCTAGTTGGTTCGGAGTTTGCATCAGTCGAGGGATTTAAGATAAACAGACCAGGCTGGTGTGAGGCAACCACACTGAATGAACCACATGTTTAATTTTTTCACTTCTCTTAACTCAGACCATCTCAAACGTACAATCCTCCAGAATTAAACGAGCAAGTCAACAGATGTCTGAGCATCTGGTGACCTGTCTCGCTTTGGATGAAGTAATCAGCAGTGTAAATTCCAGGATTCCTAGTAAAACCCGCCCCCTCCTCCCTCTTATTCCTCTGCAGATCCCACTTGTAATCAGCATTATTGATCCGAGCCCAAGGACACGACTTACACAACATGTCATCCTTCTCTGCGATCAAGGGGGGAAATCTTGTGCATGTTACACTAGCGTTTGCTTGCGAGTCAGTCTGAGCAATACACACACAGTGTTTTAGAGAGGTTAGCAAAGGACACGTCACAGCCTATCACGTTATAGTCACAAGTGTGTACACATATCTTCTTCAGTCTCGTTGACAACAAATCTGTTGCAGTCTGTTGAAATATGACTAAATAAAATCCTTCCAAGGGGAAACCAACTCCTACTACTGTAACTAAAGACCACGTGTATGATTAACTGATTCACATTATTTGGGGTCTACCGCCCCCTTGTGGAAATATAGTGCATTACATAAGATGAACTGTCAAAACCAGAAGCTGCCAAGTTAAGGAGGAAACATACAATGATAAAAACATGAACTTCTTACCTTGGGCTGTCTGATAATAATTGAGGGTCTGGGGATTTGGGGATGTTTAAGCCGCGGCTCTGGACTGCAGTCCAGGTACCGGTCATCTGAGCTTTGGGAGTAGCTGTGGCTGGCTGGAGGCGACTCAGAGCATGGATCATCATCTTCCTGCAGTCCACAGGAAGAATTTGAGCTGGTTCTATTCACTTTGCTGCTTCTGGTGGAGCGCGTGGAGCCCACAGTCCGTCGCTGCTGCTGTGGGATGCCAGGTAACGGCTCGGGCTGGCTTACAACTGGAAATGCGTGGCGCTCATGGTTATTTCTGCTTTGTCTAGAGCTGTCTGGCTCTTGAGGAGGGACCGGATCAGTGCTGACATCTGATGAATTACCAAAGCAACCCATAGAGGAACAAGGTAGTCCGTGCATGCTGGCGGATTTAGACGTTACCAAGAAAAGCAGACAAATGAATCCCGGTCGCACTGACAGTAGGTGACAACAGGTGGAGATGTGGTTTCCCCAGTCTGAGACGGAGAAATAGATTAGATATGCACATCATGCCCTTTAAATGAGATGCAGACACATGTATTACACAAAACCCAGTCCAGCCTTTCCATTCTTTAAACACATTTCCCAGAGAGACATTCATATTTATCCATTGCAGCCTTCTTATCTTGCCACGGAAGAATAGGTTGCCCACTTATCCTGTAGCTGTATCAGCAGCAGGGCCATCGGTGCATCCCAGACTCGGCCATATAAGTCCACACTGTGTTGGCCATCTGTCTCCCTGCTGTTAAGTGGCTGCAGCAACTCTTTCCCGGGTGCTATGCAGACGAGGGTCACTCTGTTCTCAGGCCTTCAAAGTCCCCCGTCTGCCCCCGTATGTGCAGCGTCTCAGGGCTTTTGTGTGTGTGTGAGCAGTGTGTCAATGCCAGGTGTCTCGTTACTCGAGCAGGTAGTTCCTGGGCTGTTGTGAATTTGGGGGCTGCGGTTGGGACACACTGTTCCAGCGGGACTCTAGTTACCATCTGATCCAGGGTCAGTTACCAATACACTTGTCCGCTACTTCACCGGTGTTAATGAAGGAACTCATCTGATCACAGAGCAGTGGCCGAGGGTGCAAAGGTTACTGGAGTGTTACAGACGGTTGAATATGACAGTTCAAATTACAGGCAAAAGCTGTAAGCGATAGCCCCCAGATGAGAAAGAGAAAGGAGGGGAGTGAGAGAGAGAGAGAGAGTGAAAGAAAGAAGGACCTGGTATCCCCACAGAATGAACGGAACCAGAGAAACCCAACTGGCCTCAGGTGACTCAGTATAAACATTCCCTATTGTTATTTAACCAGTAGATCTTCAAAAGCAGACAGGGTCTATTGGGTGCGTTAAAATAGTGTTTAATCATGTCTAACAGTAGGAAGACCAGTCAGTAAAGGGACATAACATGGAGTCTCAGGATCAGCACCTTGGACAGTGATTGTGATGCATCTGAACGCAGAATGTCATAAATGATCCACGTGAACGCTGCAGTTAACAACGATACAGTTAACACTCACTGTTTAGAGGATTAGGCAGATTTTATTGTAAGAACATGTAATAAAAAGCATGTAATGACTGTCTACTGTGCTCATAATCTATTAGAATTAGGACACAGACTCTAAAAAGATTTGGTTTCAATACAAAAGCACAAAACTAGAAGGAAGCATCAAACAAAGCTGCAGACGTCGTCACCTTAACAAGGTATTGGGAGTTGAAACTAACAACACCTTTAGCTGTTCCTAGAAGACACTGCATCTGCCCCATTTTAAACCTTGTTCATTATTCAGTTACTCTGGGTGTAAACCACATTAGCACAGCTACAGCTTGGTAGTGACGCTCGCTCTGTCAATCATCACAGGCAAACATGCACAAGCAAATGACAACCCAGCTTCCAGTGATGAGGTCACGTGGTGGAGCTTCGTTTCCCCCTGGCGGTCATTGCGGTGTACTACAATCACATGCATCAATAGGATGCATCTCCACGAAATAAAAGTGTTTTGAGGGGTCGCACAAACTGCTGAAGACCCTCATCATCACCTGAACTGCTCCAAAGGCTGTTCACCTGACTAAGATCTTTATAACGCAAATGAACGCAGCTCAGCTTACATAGCAGGCATCAGTGCTTAACAGGCCCAGGATTTGTATTTAACACTTTTCGTCAGCCTTTATTCGTGTGCGACGTCACAGAAACGTAAGGAAGAGGCGCAAACACACATGCGTCAAGTCAGATACAAAACAGCCTTGTTACATGGTTGCCTTCAAAATAAAGAGAAAAGGTCAGCGAGCTCCCCCGTCGTACGCACGGCGCGAGTTTTACACTGAAAACCTCAACAGGAAGTAGTTGCCTTTCTGCTCCGCTGAGTGTGATGAAGCAGCCCCCGGAGCGCACAATCTGAGGATAATCGCAGGTGGTGAGGGTGGACAGTCTGTCGATAAGAGGCGGCGGAAGCAGGTGTGGATTCGGACCGAGCTTTAACCTGTCGCCACTGTTTCCTCTCTCTCTCTCTCGCCACAGTCGATGGTCTGAAATGCTGTCTTCGGTTTGGGTCGTCGCCAGTTGCGCTCTCATCCTCTGCGCGGTCCGGCGGATGGATGGGGCTACAGAACAGCGGCAGTGTAGCGAGGTGAGAGATGCCACAGCCGATCGGTGAGCTGCCACCCTGTTTATCTGCCTCCGCGTTTATTGTCGGGAGGCGCAGATGGAGGCAATTAGGAAGACACGCCGTGTTTCTAGGGGCCACGTCAGATACGATAAAAAATTGATGACACGTTTCCGGATTGATTTACGCTCAGATGTTTCAAAGCTGAGAAGAGAGTTAAGTTTGAAACATGGAGGATCTTAATTCCTCGGCTCCACTCGGGGCTGCTCCGGCTGTTATCAGTTTCCTGCATGGGCTGACCTTTCCTTCCCTCTGGTCTGGCTCAGCTCAACGCCTCAGTCCAGCCTGGCAGCACGGTCTCTCACGCAGGCCCCAGATAGAGGAGGCACATTCCTCTGAGGTGTTGGCTCAATCTCTGTCTTCACACTGGCACAGATTCCTGCCGCTGCTCTGCACGCAGCACATCACCGGAGCAGAGATCCCGGCTTCAGTGACAAGAGATGCATTCAGTGGTGCATGGTTGCATTTTGAAAGTCTGCCCCGTGACTGGCCGCAGCTCTTCAGGATGAGGGGTTTTAGAGCGAACCGAGGACAGAGTACGGTCCTGTTCTGTGTGACTAAGCGCTATCTCTGGACCCACACAGTTCAGGGACAGTCGCAGCTTTTATGTGCCACCTGACTCTGTAGGCGCCTCCATTCAGCTACAGGTGGTGCTTCTACGTTTAAGTGTTCTTGTCTTCTTTTACCGTCAGCCCACCGCCGTTGCTGTGGAGACGGTATGTCATGCATGCAGGGCAGAGCTGTGGCTTTAGACAGAACGCTGCTCTTATGGAAGCAGTTCCTGTGTCATTTGCTAATTCAGTAGCTCCATCCACTCAGTCTCAGAAAGGGATGAGTCAGGGCTCAGGGTGGTGGCTGTTTGCTGACCTGCCACCGGCTGGGTTCTGCCCATTGTTTGGGTTCAGGACTGTCATGGCAACTGATTACATATGCAGATGTTTTGTTTCTCTGCGTGTGTGTGTGTATTGGCAGATGGACTACTACTATGAGTACACAGAGTGTGACAGTACGGGATCTCGGTGGAGAGTGGCTATACCACAGAGCCCTGGGGCCTGCGTTGGACTACCAGAGCCCGTGCGCGGCACAGAGTGCAGTAAGCTATCATTAACTGTGTGTGTGTGTATTTCTACACGTAGCCTGGAATGTCCACCCCTACAGCCCAACTGACCCTGTGTGGATATTCTCCAAATCGCTGCAGGCTAATAACCTTAAAGCAAAACAATGTCACATAATTGGTCCCTGCAGAGGCCATGTTGTCTGTCAGAATTATAGTATGAGGTGCAGTAACTAGGAAATGATTAACTATTGATATAGAATTTTGTAGTCATAAATTAACCGATGTGTTTGAATGGCTGTACTGTAGTTATTCAGAGCGTGTCACACTAAATAACCAAATTATTATTATAAGTCAGAAAGAGATGTAACAAATCACATGTTTGCACAATACAATGCTGGAAGCCCATTTTATCATCTTTGAAAGTATTTAGGTCCACATGACGGTAAATGAGGTCAAAGCCAACTTTTTACTGTGCATCTCAACACACGCCTTTATATAATGCCATCACAATGGCATTAGAGCAGATCAGGAGGGAGGAAGCGCTGACACGGTCTGAAAACACTGGCGTCAACCAGAGATGAGGCGGCTCAGTGGAAAAAAAAAGTGCGTAGACAGACACAGTGTGTATCAGGATGTAGGGATTAAGTTTCTGGGGCTACGTTACACTGAATGCAGCAGTGACCTGTGTGAGCATTTCTCTGTGCTTTTAGTTTCATTTCATACTCCAAGCAGGATGTCTGTAACACTCCTCTCGCTGCTGTGTTGCCCTTTCACTGCACCCTGCAGCCTTCTCGTGCAAGGCCGGGGAGTTCCTGGAGATGTCCGCTCAGGAGTGCACCCAGTGCGCAGCTGGAAGCTACTCTCTTGGCAGCGGCGTCCGCTTCGACCAGTGGGACTCCATGCCCGCTGGATTCAGTAGCGTGGCAACCTTCTTGGAAAACAATCCCCACGGAGATGACAGGCTCACCTGTAACAGGTGCTTGAGTCAGATGGAAGCACTGGAAGCTGGATTCTAAGTGAGTTGTAGGGATCAACTGAATTCATGTCTATGTTTACAGTTCTACCTGGGTTCCTCAAGGAAACTACCTGGAGTCCAACAGGGATGAATGCACGGTCTCTCTCATCTATGCTGTCCACCTGAAGAAACTCGGCTCTGTGAACTTCGAGTACCAGTATCCTGACAACAATCTTCTGTTTGAATTCTTTGTGAGTTTGACTCATGCACACTCCATACGTGTTTGTAGATTAATCTGTTCCTACTGATCCATCTAAGTGGAAACCAGGGGTTCCCAAACCTGGTCTTCACGGTCCTCTGCCTTCACCTGATCCAGGTGATCAGCAGAGGTTGCTGGAGAAGGAGGCGTTGTGTGTAAACCCAATGAAATGGGTTTTCACCTTATTGTGAAACTGCACTGATGGAGGATCATAGGTCCTTTTATTAGGTGCATAAGTTAGAGGTTAGGAGGTGCTCATTACTTGCACTTAAGTTAAACGGCATATAATTTATGTCATTAGATGCACCTGGGTTCTTGCAGCTTTGGCAGCATGTGATGAGTTTCCTAATTAAAGGCAGGTGCTACATTAGTGCTAAGATGAATGTACAGTATGTGTCGACCCAACGCCAGAATAAACCACCAACCTTCTTTTAATACTGCACTATTAGACCGGTAGGAAAACTCTCCATATTGAAACAGTTTTGTTCAATGAGCTACTGTACAAGGCCAGGTTTTCAGCTCATATGTGTGATCTGCTTGTTCAGATCCAGAACGACCAGTGCCAGGAGATGGAGCAGTCCGCTGAGACAAAGTGGCTCAAGCTCACCAATCACGGAGAATGGGCGACCCACACGGTGAGTGTTGCACGCTGTAAGGCATAATCTTACGTCTTCTCTGTGGTTATGCGTTTCTGACTTTACCTAAAAGATGAAATTCTGTGCTTCGTAGGTGAACCTGAAATCTGGCACCAATATCCTGTACTGGAGAACAGGTGGAGTCCTGATGGGGAACAAAGTGGTGAAGCCTGTTCTTCTGAAAAACATCCAGATAGAAGGTCAGCAACACGGTTAAGTCTTCACCGTCTGAACTGTTTTTGTTTCATTCACTTTCATTTTCTCATACTAGGAGTAGCCTATACATCAGAGTGTTTTCCATGCAAGCCAGGGATGTTCAGTCGAGTCCCAGGCTCGTCCACCTGCGAGCCGTGTCCTCGGGACACCTTCTCAGGCCACGGTGCCAGCTCCTGCACGCTGTGCAACACCACCACTCAGTATGCAGGTAGAAAGCACCGAAGGGAAAGGATTCACTTTTAAAAACCCGCCTGTTGATCTGTGCAGCCTAAGTGTTACCTGCACGGCTCACAGCAGACAGGAGCTTGGCCTATTTTCACTTTGTTGTTTAGAACAGTATGGGAGGATTGTGTGATCACATGGGAGTAGCAGCTTTTGTATTTTTGTATTTTCATCACTTGCCTATATTACTATGTTTTTTTTTAATTTTCTGCTGTGTTAATTATGAAGTTAAAAGCAATGCATCTATTTTAACATCTTTCCCAGCAGGGATGTCTTATAAAGCAGTGACTGTTCTATATCCTTGTTTCAGGCGCTCACAAGTCATAATAAAAAGTAGTACAGTAGATGTTGTTCACAGCAGTCTAACGTAAACTACTTAACTTAGACACATTCTGAATTTAATCTGCCTGGATATGAAGTCTAGATACAGGAGTCAATACTTAAGAGTTGGTTCCTATTGATTAAATCAAACGGTAAATGTGTTTAGAAAGATCTGATTGGTTCCACATTTAAGTTGGATTCTTGTTTTTTTTTTTTCTCTTTATCCCTTAAATGATCACTACCGTATGTTTTTTCCAATTAGCTGAGGGATCAGCCGTGTGTAAGGACAGACCTCCATGTTCCAAGAAGGATTATTTCCAGATTCACACAGCGTGTGACCTTGAAGGCAAGGTAAGCGAAAAGAGGCCTTGTTTAGTTTAAACATCCCAGGGAGACCCGTTCTACAGCCACAGCTCATATGCAGTCACCTTCCTCCATCATTTCAGACGCGGGTCATATATAAGTGGATTGAGCCCAAGATCTGCCTGGAGGGTGTGACTGGAGCTGTGACGTTGCCTCAGAGTGGCGAACGAGAGCCCTGCCCCCCCTGCAACCCTGGTTTCTATAACAACGACACAGCCACCTGCTCGCCGTGCCCAGCTGGGACCTATTCCGATGGGATGAAATGTACGGAGATCTCTGCTGAATAGTCATGCGTTCAGCCCTTCAGCCGAGTTTGCTGTTAGGAGCAACGCTATTATCAGTGTGGCTTCCTCACCGTTTTCCATTGTGTTCCCTCCCCCAGCATGTGAGCAGTGTCCAGCAGGCACCGAGCCCACTCTGGGTTATGAGTACAAGTGGTGGAATGTTCTTCCTCCAAACATGAAGACTTCCTGTTTCAATGTGGGCAACTCCAAATGTGACAGTATGAACGGTGGGTGCTTTGCCAACACACAGCAGGTTTACTGGCGAACGCTCTCTCTCTCGCTCTCCTCCCTGGTCTCTCTTGTCTCTGTTCGGGCTGCTATGATTGAATTTGCGTGGCAGCTGTCACAGTTTGAGACAGTAAGAATGAAAAGAAAAGTCATAACGTGATGTACAGCCTTTTTACCGTCCACTGGGGTTTTCCTACTGCCATGTATCGAGTCTGTGATGTAATGAGGATTTGTGTCCTTAAGGCTGGGAGGTGGCAGGTGATCACATCCAGAGTGGAGCTGGAAGCTCCGATAATGATTACCTCATCCTCAACATTCACATTCCTGGCTTCAAGTAAGTGGAGTCATATTATTATATTATATTCAAAAGCATTCTATTCTTTTGAGTCTCCATCGTAACTGCTCTGTTGACAGTCCAAGTCTTTTCTATTTCCTCTGACCTTCACGCCAGACTCCCCACGTCAGTATCGAGTCCTTCAGGGGCCGAATTTGGGCGCATCACATTTGAATTTGAAACTTTGTGCACAGCTGACTGTGAGCTGTACTTCATGATGGTGAGAGCGGCCCCTGACAAATGCTTTGCCGATGCGTACGAAGGTTTGTAGAAGGGGGCTTTAAGGAGAAATGTGTTGGTTCAATCTTGTAGGACGTAAACAGGAAGAGCACCACTGTGGTGGAGTCATGGGAGAAAACCAAAACAAGGCAGACCTACACGCACGTCATGACGAAGAATGCCTCGGTTTCCTACACGTGGGCTTTCCAGAGGACTAACCAACCTTCAGATGTAAGTATGCGATCACCTTCAACTGTGTTACAAACGGACTTGGAGTTGGACGTTTACCATTTGCAACACTTGCTGTGTTGTGAGGTTTTCTTTAAACATGATCCCTCTTCTTCTCCAGAGCTAGTAAACCATCTGTAAAGGACAGATTTAACATTTGTTTTGCGCTGTAGTGTTGCTGCGGTACACGGTTAAACCCTTGAGCTCAGACAGGTGTTTTGCCACTGGGCCTTTCCGTAGATAAGGAAGTCTGGCTTGCCAGCTCATGGACCAATGTCCCTGTTGTCGCAGATCTAGAAATGCTGGTTCTGTGAAAAACATCCTGACAGCTTTATCGCCTGTGCTCAGCCTTGTAAATCCACTCCTCACTAGGTACACCAAACACTCCCTGCTCTCTGGTTTTAGAGATCATTTCTGACTTCTGGGAATCACAAACACTACTGTTATCTCTGTGCTCAATTGATTTAGTTTTTATGACGTTACGCTTTGAGATCCAAGGTTTTGCACATAAATACACTATGTTGTGATTTGTTCAGGTGTAGCGAGAGTGTTGTTCATACTTGACAGCTGCTGTTCGTCTCTCTCCTCCAGGTACGTCGTTATGTTAACGATGTGGCGCGAATCTACTCGATCTCGGTCAGCAACGCCGTGGACGGCGTGTCCTCCGGGTGCCGGGCGTGTGCCCTCAGCGCCCAACCCTCCAGCTCCACGTGTGTGCCTTGCCCACCTGGACACTACATCGACACGAGCACCAACCAGTGCACGGAGTGTCCACCAAACACATACCTTGACCCTCATGCCACGCCAGGACCTGACGCCTGCAAACCCTGTGGACCAGCCAGCAAGAGCGACAAGGTTCGTTTAGGATGTGGAGAAGGAATGCGTTTATTTTGTCTCGGCTTTGAGTGACATGCAGCCGTTCGCCTTTGTTTGTTTTACAGGACCACAGTTTATGTTACAGCGACTGTCACTTCACCCACGCAGAGGGAAACGTGACCCTGACGTTTGACTTCAGCCTGCTCGGTTCTGTAGGATCACTGATGAACGGTCCAAGCTTTACCTCTAAAGGAACAAAGTATTTCCACCAGTTCAATATCAGCCTGTGTGGAGGGCAGGTGGGGAAAAATGAAAACGCACATACGAGTTGTCTGTATGAAAGCAGTGCCCATGTTATACGCTCTTTAAAAAAAAATGTTTTATTCAAGGGTCATTTGGCAGGATGCACCGACAATGTAACCGACTTATCCATCAGCGACTCCCAGCGAGAGAAAGGTGAAGGAGCCAACACCATCAAGACCTTCATCTGTCAGTCAACCATAATCCCAGCGAACGGACGAGGCTTTCATACAGCGCTCTCTTCACAGTCCATTAACCTGGCCGACACGTTCCTTGGTCAGTGTGTAAGCACAGTGGCAGCGTTGCACGACTGACGTGGTTACACAATTACATATCCCGCTGTTAGTCTGTTATTGTCTGTTCTATTAACATGAACCAAAAAAATAAGTGGCAAATTTTGCATGTACTTCAACAGGAGCGACAGTAGCCAAAACGCTTTATGGAATAAGGGCAAGGCCAGAACTGTACCCACACACCTCCAAGAAAGTCCTTGATGTCCACTTCTACTACAAGTACCTCCAAACGTTTTAAACCCATCTTTAGTCTGCGTTTTAAAACATGCATCTGAGCTTGAAGGTTTTTCTTTCCTTGCTGCGTTGTTGTTGGTCAGGTCCTTGGAGGTGACCTCATCGTGTGAGACGGGCCGAAGCGTCGTGGTAACGCTTCGCTGTAACCCAGAGAGGAGCACCAAGGGGGAGCTTTCCGTTCCCAGGTACCGTATCTCGAACGCCATTTATCTGCTTTCCTGTGTGGAGCCACACTCGTAACCGTTATCTGCCCTTTGGACGTGAAGTGACGAGCTCTGTGTTTGGGTATTGCAGTCAGTGCCCTGCAGGAACATGTGACGGCTGCACCTTTCATTTCCTATGGGAAAGCTCCGGGGCCTGTCCAACGTGCACGGAGAGAGACTACCATCGCATAGAGGGAGCCTGCAAAGGAGGACACCAGGTGCATGTGGCCGCATTTGTTTAGGGTTTTCAATAAAGTAAATTGTGCATATATATATATATATATATATACAGTACTGTGCAAAAGCTTTAAACATTTATTTTCATAAATGAACAAAGGAGAAATCTAAATCCAATCAGTATCTGCTGTGACCACCTTGTGCCTTGAAAACAGCAGCAGTTCCTCTAGGTTAACTTGCTCACAGTTTTTGAAGGAACTGTGCTGGTAGGTTGTTCCAAACATCTTGGAGAACTAACCACGGGTCTTCTGTGCTGTGGATGTAGGGTTTCTCACATCCTTCTGTCTCTTCATGTGATCCCAGACTCTTTGTTTATGGGATTTTTTTTCCACACCTGCACAGAACTGTATATTTATATAATAACATAAACTTGTAGATGTGCCTCTGCATGCTCAGCCATTCTGGATTTTAAAGCCATATTTGTGTGCGTTTCATCTGCAGGACCTGCTCTATGTGTGGACTGAGCCCAAGCTGTGCGTTGGGGGTGTGACCTTGCCCGAGAAGAAAACGTTGCCCTGTGAGAGCATGGAGCTCTGGGTCCGGCTCGGTGCAGGTCTGGGCGCCTTCACTGCAGTGCTACTTGTGTCCCTCACCTGCTACTTCTGGAAGAAGAACAAACGGTAAAACTGTCTTTCTCTCGCCCTGTTTTTCCTCCCTTCTATGATCCTTACTCCCTATTTATTCCCCACAGTCTTACTATTCTTACTTTTAAATCTTCTTTTCTGTGTGGCCTCTAATCCTCTTACAGATATTTTTAATATTGTTTCTTGCGACTCTTCTTCTCTTCCCTTTTCCTCCTGCCACTTCTTTCCCTGTAACATCACAGTTTTTGTCATTATCCATGTGGGCAGTGTTATTTCTCTTCTTTTTACAGTTGTGAATAGATCATTTGTGTCGTTGCTAGGTTGGAGTATAAGTACTCCCGGTTGGTGATTTCTGCCAATAAGGAGTGTGAGATGCCGGGAGCGGACAGCTGTGCCGTGATGGAGGGAGAGAATGAGGGAGAAATGGAGGATGAGGTTGTGTACACAAAGCCTTCTCTGCTTGGCAAACTCAAAGCCATTGCATCCAAGGTGGGAGTCGCTGTGTTATATAGCTTTTATTATACAAACATTTTAAATATGGTTAATCTACGTTATTCCATTTTAGGGCAACGGACAGAAGTATGAAAATATGCAGCTGAACTCATCCCATTCTAAAGCCCTGGTGTGGAGCTAGAAGAGCAATAAAATCAGAGGGAGTGAGGGTTTGGTCTAAACCCTAAAGAGACTTTCCACTGATCTACCCCTTTAACCAACCACCCCTTAATGAGCTTTAGTACCTGGAAAACCAACTGTGTGTACATGCCTCAGGCCAGGCTCAGAGAAGTCACTCTAACACGGTGGCCTTAAATACAGCTCGGTACGACTGAGCCGTCCGACTCGAAGCATAGTGCTGTGAAGCAGGTGTATGTGATGGCTCTGTGGTAACGTTCTGATCCAAGCTGATGCTGGAAGACCTCAGGGTAAGATGAAAACCTATTTGGGATATTTAGCTTTGTTTCTATTTATTTTGGTCTGTGTAGTGTCTAAAATGTCTTTTGACAGCCACGGTGCATTTTGCCATTAGGGTCACCATGGTTACGGTTTGTCTGTTGACATTTACACAAATGATATATTCTGGCCATATTACATATCTTTGTTGATGTTGCTGTAGTTAATTTGTGTCCTACAACCCAGTGAAAATGAAGATGTCATGTTACTCGGATGAGGTTGTCGGCATATGTCAAATAAATGATGAACTGTTTACATAGGTCCAGGTTGATTAATTTCCCCCGTTACCTGCTGAATTCCAGAAATCTACAGGTACAGTATGTATGTGGGTGGGGCACAGCTTTAAAGCAGTAGAACATGGAAGAGGCGTGAAACCATCCTGCTGTTCACCAGCAATATTGTTTTAGGAGGTTTCATAAATCACCTTTATTACTTTAAAAGCTCTTTTATATGAGACATACTTCCTTATAAACCAAATATATGTGACCCAACGTTAAGGTCTTCAAAAGCCACTTTGCTTACAAAACAAACAGCAGTTTATCATACAAGTAGAGCTTTGGTCTGTGTGTGTGTGTGTGTGTGTGTGTGTGTGTGTGTGTGTGTATGAGCTGTTATCTACTCGTGGCCTAACAAAAGCTCGCCTCCAATAAATCATGTAAGCAGAAGGCACAGACTCGTATTTAACGTGATTTATTGCTTTCAAAAGGATCATAACCCAAGTCACAGCCCAGGTCTGGGTTTTGAAGTTGACCTTTCTTTTGCTGAAACTATGACCCGTGAAAAACTAACAGCAGGCTCCTGTATTTTAAATGGGTTCCTGGTGTTTTTCCTGGCCTTAAATGGATTCTCCTGTAGAGGGCAGTGGAGAACTGCGCAGAGATGTCCCCCAACATTGATGAATTTTACTTCCATACTAGCAAAAAAATAAATAAAAATAATAATCCTCTGTGAGACATGTAGCCTAAGTGTAGATGGACGAATTTACACCACTGCTTGTAAAACACAGCGCGTGGTGGTTCGGCATTCATGCTGGTAATGAAGATGATCTACCACCAGGGGTCGGTCTCTACTAAACTTCAAGAACAAAGTCCACATCTAGTTCTGCAGAAGCAGAAACTCTAGCCAGCAATGACCAAAAGGAGGAACGTTGGGCAAATACTTGGTATTTTACTGACTATTCACTGCACTGTTTCACATAGAATGAAAACAACATGTCCATTATCTTTTAGCAAGGACTTGGCAAAAAATGAGGGTCTAAGCCTACATACTGCAGCTCATCGTCCTGGTGCAGCGAGTGCTCCTCTACAGAGTAGGCAGAGGTGCTAGAAACGTCTTTCAACGTTTGCCAAGACGCGCTGTGTCGATCCTGTGTGTATGACGCGACACTGAGGAGATGTTAATATCGCTAAAGAGACTAATCTATTTACACTTGATGTGCCAGCAGAGAGAGGCTTCATGTTCTCGATGAGATGTGTAGACTCGCGTTGACAAAGGCCATACAACACCAGCTGTTTGCTCGTTGTTATTTAATATGATGTCATCACAGCCTCCTTATTGCACGTATCATAAACACAGACCTATTGCTTTGTGACTGGCCAGTTCCAGGCTCTGCTTGACCACCTCAGCTTTGCGTTGCCGCTGAGATCTAGTCTTGTTAGAAAGCCTAGACGCCAAGGACACATTCTGTTATATAGCAGGGGCTACAGCACAGAGACCTTTGTGGAGCACATGGCAGTTGGCAGCAGCTGAATAGTGGAACAGAAATGTCTGTAGTGGATGGTGTGCTGTTTGAAAGGGACATTCATGTGTAAGGCCAATTAGGGAGGCATCCATAGAGAGCTCCTGGGTACATGAGATGATAAGCTGAGAGTGGAATAGTGAGGGAGGTGGTGTATTTCAAAGTGATACATTTCTTTACATCTAAGTCCCATTTTTAATTTCCCCCCTACACCTTAGATCTACTATCTGCCTTTCCCCTTATCTCTTTTCCAACCTCCTCAAGCCTGCGTCGTTGGCAAGGCTGCAGCGGGCGCCCAGATCTGACTGCTTCAGCCCAAGTGTGGGCCACCAATCTGCCGGCCTGGCTTAGGTGGTCTTGGCTGAGACCGACTCAGCAGCAAGTTTCACACATAGAGTGGAGATGATGGAGACAAAGGTGGCAGAGGAAAGGTTGGAGGGGTGAGGCTGAGGGAGAGGGAGAGGGTCAGAGGGAGAGTGTGAGACCGTTGTCTGAGACTAGTCCCTGGACTAAATGAGACGAGAATCAGGGTTAAGTGCCCTATTTGTGTGACCATTAAAAGCTGGAAGTAGAGTGCTGGGCTGTGCTGAGCCAAATCTCACCAGTCCCTGCCAACTGGATCCAGAGCCAGGGACCCGTTTCCCCCCCTTTCTGTTCCTCGTCTTTCGCCTTCGCCTCCCACTCTCCTCTCCGTGCAGACAAACAGACATTCCGCCAGCGGATGTGGCGGTGGTTGTCCATAGCAACCTGCCATGCGGGGTGTATCTTGTGGGAGCAGGACCACAGAGTGAATGGCTAAGCCCTTTGTTAACAAAGACGGTGAATCTCTGAGATGCTTTGAGCTTCCAAAGAAACATTGTGACTTCTGGGCTGTGGGAGCGCTTTACATAATCCAGCAGCAGCTCCCCTCGGCTCTGCCACGTCGCTCACTCCTCCTGCTCCCCGCACCGAACGCACACGCACCCCGATGTAGGTCGGCTCCTGTTGGCGCATCCTCTAAAAATCGTTCAATCTATCATTCGCTGTGATTATCATGGAGGTCGGAAGACTGGCTGCGCAAAAGCAAACTGGTCTAGAGTTAAATGTTCACCAGTGTTTGTACATGGATTCTCATTTGTAGAACATTAATTTAAAATGTTTGCCTAGAACAGCAAATAAGTGATTTTGCTCACGTTTTGTTATAAATAAGTATAACAGTCATATTTTAGATGGCAAGTTATACTATTTAACGACGCAACATTAGCTTATTGTTAATTTACTGACATTGTTAATGCAATTCATTCTTGCATGTGAGGCCTCTTTATAAAATGAAATATGCTATGATGCTAAATTAAGCCACTAATCAGCCTATTTAAATTTTTGCAGAACTTGTTTTCTTCTAATTGTGTTCATCATTCATTCTCCCACCTCGTAACTGTCACCCAGCGGAGAGTCTGCTGCATTTCCAGCCACAAACAGAGAGTTTGATGGGACTTGATGTTTCGATGAATGTTCTGCACATTGTGAGCTCTACTCTAACATCGTTTGTTAGCTGGGATCCGCCAGCAGCTGACACTGTGTGCTCTGCTTGCTCGCGTGAGCCTCTGTGGGACTGCCGAAGCCAGCTGCTCCACTGTGCCTCTCAACGTCAACACATTTAACACAGATATGTAAACTGCACACTTCAATAAGTTGATGGGTCAGTGACATCATCTTAATGGTTTATGAGCTTCTCTCCCTCTCCTTTCTCTTACTGGAACCACTGTTGTAAACTAATGTGAAATCAGATGATGGATGGCTATTAGAAATGTCTGTTTCTATTTTGAAACAACAGACTGGAGATAGAAGCGGGGTACAGGAAGTCCTCAGAGTCACCTTTACAACGCTTCAAGTAAACAATCAATGGTAGAAGGCTTGGTAGGGAATACAGCTAACTCGCAAAGTGTTGCCCTGGAACATGCACTCTACACTGAAGTCACTTTAACAATGACCGAACAAGAAGGTGCAGCTGGTCACCCAGAACCGATCCCTTACAACCTTTGCCTGCAGCACTGTCGAACATACATTAAGGCACATAGCCATATTCAAAACATCACCACATATTGTGTCTATGGGGCATAAAAACACAAGATACTGCCCTCTTAGTTGGAAACATGTGTTCAGCAAAACAGCAATTCGTTCTAGTACAAATTAAACGAACTAGTACGGTAGGACTCGCCTTTGTTTTTGTTGAATAAGCCATCACAACACTGTCTGTCTGTATTGACATAATTGTTGCAGCAGAAATATATTTGCAATCCGCCTTGTCTCTAGCTCTGCTAGTTAATAGAAATCCATTACAACAATCCTCTAAAGAAAGAACAGTTTGAGAGTGGGAGTGAACATAGTGTTGCATTGGTGAACACATGTCTGGAACTAGGGCCATTTAAGTAAAGGGAATCCATGATTCGAAATAGAAAAATGAACATCTGTATCAAAAGCAAAAGACATTTTCCAGCAACAATTGCAGCCACAATGTGATTTTGAGCAGATCTGTCAGAAAGTGACTGTGTTGTGCCACAGCTGAGTCACAGATCAATGAGTGATAGATTTTTCTGCGTTGTCCGTTTTAGCCAGTCCAGTTTATGCGTCTCTCTTTTTTTTGTCCACATTCATTCTAGGGTTACAAGACTGTCAACATTGTGCTGTTTGAACCATCGGTAGTGTAATATACAAATGTACAGTTACACAATAGAAATGCATACATCATCTGTTTTTACAATGAGACCTACAAAAAAGCATGAGAATAGAAAGTCTGTGAGATATTGCAGGTGAGGCAAGCAGAGCCACAAATGTGCATCCGAACTGAGGGACACACACCCTCCTACCATGATTTAGTGCATGTCTATGTACACCGCATCATAACAAAGCTATCAAAAACAAAGGCTCCAAAAGTTCCTCCTAAAAACTTTTTTTGTTCTTTTGTTTCTCTACTTACAACAAGATCTATCCATGTATTTACATCCCTAGAAAATAATTTAATTATAGTTACACACTTTCTACAGTTGTGAAACAATATAGTTCTAGTCCACAATTAAGTGTTCATGTGCGTATTTGTGTGTGTGTGTGTGTGTAGGATCGTATGTATGTGTGTAACCGTGTGCGAGTCCATAAGGTGAGCGTAAGAGATGGGGAGAGATGGTTGATCATGGATTCACGGCTTGGCTAACAGTCGCAGGGGCAAATTTAGAGAGAAGACGTGTTGCGGTCACAGAGAAGACGTGGTGGAGTCGACGATTTCTCTCCCATTGCACACGGTTGGGACATAGTGGGCGCTGACGGAAGCTGGGAAGAGACGAGGAACAAGAGTGAGACGAAGAGTTTGGGAATTTCTGATGCCACACCGATAAAAGCGTTTCCTTCAAAGTATATAGAAGTGCTTTCACTGTATTACAGTACAGCTTTACATCTAAAGCTGAGTAGCTCGCTAGTCTGCAGTAACAAGAACAATGAAGAACAGCAGGGACTTAACATCTGGCTACAGTTTTAGGACACTGAGGAACCATAAATGCATAGAAATGAGCACAAGCGTTACTGCATGCGTTCAACACAGCGTACATTTAAAGCTGGGAATGAAAAGATTCACTGGGCCTGTGTGACACAGTTACTCTCCTGCAATCCAACAACACCAAGAAGCTTCATGTCAGAATTCTGCAGATCTAATCTACTAGTAATAAATATAGCGTCGCTGCCAACTTACAAGCTGCAATGCAATAAAGACATCGTTGGAGTAACTATTTCCTACAGTTAATGTGAAACACACACTGAATGCTGGGTGCACTCATCGGAAGGAGGCACTGTCACGTACCATGAGATGCGTATGACGTGGCAGCACCACTGACACTGAAGCGATTGAGGTTAAGCCTGTGGCTGGTCACATTCTTCTGGGGTTGGAACATGATAATATGGACCTTGGGTGCAAACATGCAGCCAAGGACCACAAAGCCACTCAGACTCACTGAGATACACATAGTAGTGGTCTGCACCTGGAGAGGAAATAAAGGGGGAAAGATGGTGAGGCAGTAATGAATAGCCAGACTTTGATGGATTCATCTTATGCTAATGTAAGACAAAGTAATTGCTTCTAACAGCTAGTTTGATGATAATAATCTACAATAAGGAACACTTTTCAAAGACACGTTGTCCACAGGTGTACTTTACTGAAAATAAAGCTAATTTGATAGAGTAGATAAACACAACGCATAAAACCGCCCATTAGCAAGTCTCTGTGTTCACAGATTCAGCAGAGCTTGTCTAACTCTATCGGCAGACTTTGTTACTCTGCAACAGTCTGGAGGATAACAATTATACGATGGATCAATAAAAACCTAATCTACAGAGACGGCAGAGGCCAAACTTAACAGTGTCTGGGCTAAACCCTGCTCTCTGTGATTTAGCGTGTGAAATGAAGGCTTAATACAATGTAATTCACTCTAGTTTTGGTCACTGATCTGCAGTACGTCCCATTTATTTGCCGTGATCATTTCTCTGTGGCTAAAAGGTGCCTGCGACGATTCCAGGGCTGAATCGCAGCCCTGTGTAGGGCAGCGCATTAGTAATCAACCCTTGAGCGTCTCCCTGTGTGCGTACAGCATATTCTCACGTGTGCACGACTGGACGGCCGTGCGCGTTGATGTTGTGCCCCCACCTGACTAATCTCAAAGTCAGATTACAAGGCCAAGGAAAAGCTTGTTTCCAGAGAGAGGCAGCAGGAGCGAGAAATGTGCAGGCCTGGCATCAGCACTCTTCCCCTTACACAGCTGCACTGTGTGTTTGCAGAGGAGTGTGTCTGAGCTTGAGATTTGTGTGAATCAGATGAACACTCACTTCCCTTTGCTGTTAAGTCTGGACATGTGTCAGCAGTTTGACAGAGCCTGTCTGTCATCCTAGTTCTGCAGAGCTGGGACATTTGCCAGCAGGATTACAGAATTGTGTCGATTTTCAGTTACTTAAGTTGCCCGTAATGAAACAATACACGAAACATTACAAAGCGGCGTCTTTTCCAACAAGGCGTTCCTACCCTGTAGTCACTTGATGTAACGTAGAAGATGGGAAGAAAGGCCAGCCAGATTATACAGGTGGTGTACATGGTGAATCCAATAAACTTGGCCTCGTTGAAGTTCTCTGGGCACTTTCTGGTCTTGAAGGCATACCTAGAGAGGGAGAGTAATATTCTACATTAGAGAGATACCACCTGGAAAACCTACTTTACTGGGTTTGTTTTATTTCAGCGGCCTCATTTGTCTCCAGCTATGCTAGAAACACAGGGCAGAGATCCTAGCGCATAGCTATGACATACTTACACAGTACACAGGATGACCAGCAGCACATCGTATCCCAGTGACAGCAGCATGCTGGAGTCACGTACGTTACACTTGAGGATGACAGTTTGCCGTCGCTCGGGCAACGTGAAGCGCCGCGTCCCGGGAACCTCCAGCAGCAGCCACACCGACACCATCAGTAACTGGACAGAGATTAGACTCAGACAGATGAACACCTGAAAAGAAAGGCAGAGATGAAGGCAGCGTTAGTAGGATCTGATTACTGCCTGTGCATCAACTCGTCCATCCGATGCAGATGGATGGATGATACTGCAGTCAGTCACCTGAGAGGATGGGCTAATGAAGCGTGGTCTTGCTGCGCCGGCGCCGTCTTTCACGCCGTTGAAAATCCTGGCAATCCTGTTGGTTTTGGTGAGGAGGGCAGAGTAGCACACAGCAAACGACGTCCCCAGGCCGAGGCGGCGCAGGGCACAGATGGCAGGAGAGGGTTTGGCCAAGAAAAGGAAAGTCATGGCGTAGGACATGAAGACTCCTGAGAGGAGGATGTAACAGAGCTCCCTGCCTGAAGCCTTCACCAGCGGCGTGTTGTTATGTCGGATAAACACCCAGACCACCAGGCCGGTGCACATGAACCTGGAGATAAAAGAAAGTTTACACAGCTAACAAGACAGTGTTTCAAAAACGTCCCCAGTCTCGCCCGTGTGGATCAGTCAGGAGCTTCCATCCCTTCTAGGGGTCATTGTCACTTACCCTACACAGGCTATGGTAATCGGGCCAATGGCCCAGGCATCTTCCCACATAATGTAGTCCTCAGGAAGGTCATAGCAGGACGTCAGATCGTCAGTGGGCCACTGGCCAGGAGCGCAGGGCGAACAGGTGAACTCATCCGCCAGATATTCATGAGGCTCACAGGCTGTGCAGATCCAGCAGCAGTACTCACCTGGGAAGCAGCGTCATAAACAGAGTGTGACGGACTGAGGATTTTCAAAAGCACCGCTGCCTGGCGAGGTGTGTTCCTACGCAAGAAGAAGGAGAACCTCTCTGAAATTCAATCCCCTACCTGCCTGCATTTTCTTCATCTCATTGCGTTCGCAGGGGTCGCTGCACTGAGAGGTGGGTGCCACCTCTCTGGGCCAGTGAATCAGATCGCTGCTCAGGCTCAGACTCTCTGCCCATTCACCTACGGGCACGTAACCGTAGCGATCGCCAGAATGCTGGTAGCTAAAGATGTTGTATCGGCCCATGCCATCTCCCTGGGAATCAAACTTCACCACTGTCTCACTGCCTGGAGGGGAGAAAGGGGCTGAAGGGGGTTGGAGGAGACAAAGATGGAAAAACAAAGTGATAAGAGGAGTGGAAAAGCGAGATTAAAGCTTTAACAATCATCCCATTCATGTCTCATTGATGCCTCTTAAAGCAGCAGTGGGGACAGAAACAACAGTGCTATGGTCAGTTAAGCCTAGGAGTCCAGTGAAGGGCATTACAATAGTGTTTTCATCACTGAACAGCAGCCAGTCACACAATTATTTGCTAAGAAACTATAAATGCCTGCTATGCTTAGTGATGTCTGCGTGTCTCAGTGGCCTCTCATCCTTCCTTGAGGTCACAGAGGGACAAAACCACAGCTTTAAATTCTGATCTGACACCATTTATAACCAAATGCATCATTAACAAACTACCCATAAAATCATATAGGCATGAAGGAAGCAGACTGAATCCCTGGGCAGTGCTATGGCTACCCACACACTGATGGAATTAGCCTCTGGGTATCTTATGGGAGGGAGGAACACTGCTGAAACTGCCAAATTGGTTTGTATACAAGTTGTTATGAAAGGATTACCATCTACCCTGAGGATGTGGGAACAGAAGACATTGTAAAATTGGCAGTTTGCTGAAACCGATAAAAAAAAAACAAGAAGAAAAGAGGCCGGGAAAGAAAAATAAAACTACTGATGCGTAACAGGCAAAGTCAGACCTGACAGTGCTGACACTTGGTCGTTGTGACACAGACAAAGTGTGTGTCACTCCTGCAGCGATACTTCTGTCCTTACAGTGGAGCAATCAGCTCTGTGCTGCTGACACACCGCGCAGGACTGCGCGTTATACGCCGTTGCCTCGGCTGTCAAATGATGATGTGACTGGGGACGGCGCGGCGTACGCCGGGTTCACAAAGCATCGCTTTTCGGCCTATAACAAGTCTGGCAGTCTTCCACGCACAGCAGCACTGATACCAGGCTGCCTTCCTCGTATCTCTATGTTGGGCCAAATTCCTTTTCTAAACATGCAGCTTGGGATCAAGGGGATGAATCAGAATACAGATCGGGGAATAAGCTGTTGGGCTGAAGTGTGTTTATATGTTGAGGCTCCATTAGGTTTCACTCTACAGTTTGATGGTTGAGGTACTGCTCTGAGCGCGGTGGCAGGCTGTGCTGACGGAGCCGGAGCTCTGACCCCGCTGCCGGCGGTGCACGTGTGTGCATGTGAATGGACGCGTGTTGCTGCGAAAGCTCGGTGTGTTCACAGAAGAATGATGTGTCAGATGGCAGCACAGAGGGTTAGGGTTTATGAAATCCATAAATCACAGAGACAGCACATCCCTCTATCTTTCTCCTCCCTCTGTCTCTGTCACAGGAAATTTTAAGTGTCAAGCTGTCTCTGGATTTTAAGGCTAAATGTTTAGGTGACAGGGAAATGAAAATGATTTCAATAAGGGGGTGTTGATAACATCTTCAGCAAAGAAAAAGTATTAATCCTTTACTCTGCAGATAATAAAGTCTGCTAATAACAAAAGACAAGTGAGGGCTCCTCCTTTCAGACACAGAAACACTCTGCCACCAGCTAATTATCATAACTGCACCTTATTAGGACCTTAGACGTGTGAAGCCTAATTAGCTGTAGCTATGTGGTAATTATGTGTAATGTAGACTAAAGAGATAACAGCACCAGGCTACAGACCCTTCTGAGGTCTGCATTGTCCTTGACTTCCCTCTGAAAGATCACAGAGGGGCACTAGGCTGTTGCTTCCTCTGTGTATCCCACATCTGCAGCCTTGCTGATGTGACAGAGTGGCTCATCAGGAGGTGTATGAAGGCGCAGGTTGGAGCTGGGGGAGGCAGACAGACCCCAAAGGTCCTGAGCGGAGACAGACTGACGGATGCCGCCCTCTCTCCTCAGCAAGGACGCGCACGCGTTCGGGCTAAAGTTAGCAACAGCCCATTTGCCCTGTGTGAGATTTATTTGTGCTATTTGTATTTTTAGTGGCAGCACGAAGCAAGTCGTCATATTTTCTGTTCCGTTTAGTTTGTTATTCCTTCTTGGGACAGACATGCATAACAAGCGACAAGCGGTTCGCTGATGGTGGCTCAGTCACCAGGTCGGTGTCTTCTGTCAGTGCTTTCTGATGTGAGTATAACGTTAAAATTTCACTGCTTATTTTTCAATTAATAATTCCCAAACAGCTCTTAATATAATAAAAGCTCAACCAGAGCAGCCTTAAAACCAGGTTATGACAGAAATGTCACACAACATTTTTTGGCATATAGTGGAAAGCAGGCGAATATCTAAGATCATGATTTTCTGTAGGGACTAATCCTAAACTCAGCCAGGAAATATGCTTTTTATGACTTTGTAATTTTTCTTTATCATAGTAACAAATGATAATACAAAAAAAATCAATAAAGTTAGGTCAGATTAAACTGCAATGTGGAACCAGATTTTTTAAAACACTAGCTAACCAGCTAACTTGAGACATACATTATTATTCCAGCTTGATTAGAAGCATGGTGAAAACAGGCTTTTCATTCAGAAGCTGAGAAATTAATTATGTTCTCGGCCATGTCGTGCTAAAGTGAAGCCCGAGGGGGATTGTGGGTATTAAGAGAGAGAGAGAGAGAAGGCAAGGGATGAATAAGTAGGAATAAGTGAAAATGGAGAGAGAGAGCGAGAGAGACTCAAAAGGGAGGGAGGGAATCTCTTCTGTGTGTGAGTATGTGACCAAAAATTCAAAAGCCGGCTGTTGATTAGTTGCTGGCTGGGGAATAGAGAATTATATTTCCAAGCATCAATTCACCTGAATCCCCAATTTAATCCCGATTTACACTTGACAAAGTAAATAGTGCATCAACAGTGATCTATAAATACACCACTGTTCTGAGTAAAACATAAAGAATCAACCACTCTGTGCTGCTAATGGTGTGAACCTTTCTTGTCCCTCCTCCATCAGACTGTTGATGACCTTACACATCTGTGCCCTACAGAGAGTGTGAAGTAACGCACACGCACAGATACACACAACCCTGAGCATATACAAAAATGGACACGAGGATGCACTCACACGTCATGGATCCACACTCAGACGGATCACATTAGCTATATTTGTTCTCCCGGTAGATTCGGTCCCCTGGGAATGGAGGCACTGCCTGGGCCACAGAGCAGTAGCCCACAGGGGAACAGAAGACAGCTAGGGGTGGATGGAAGGAGGTCTAAAACAAGGGTGACAAATGTATAGGAGGAGAAGCAGCAGCAGAGATCCAAGGCTTGACTCAAAGAAAGGTAGATAGAGGAGACAAAGGGAGATACGGTGGGCCAAAAGCAGAAGGTGTTGGGAGAGAGGATGAGCTGACTCACCAGATAAGGGGAGAGAAAGCAAGGACGTGACAAGGGAGAAGAAAGAGAAGAAATATGTGACAAAAAGCCAGGCGATAGCAAAGCAAGCCAATGTGATGGCAGCAGAGATACAGGTGGATGGAGGGAAGCCTTTAAACGAAGGGATCTATAGAAAAAAAGGTGAAGGATGGATCGAAGGATGAGGATGGAGAAGGAGTGGAGGAACAGACCAGCACAGCGAGGCGGTGGAGGCAGGAGAGCAACCTTGTGAAGTCTGAGTGGGATGTGCTGTTTTTGAATGTAGAGAGTGTAGGACACTTTCTGGGTGAGAAAGAGAAAGGTGACAGAGAGATACGGTATGAAAACAGAGAGGGAAAGGAAAGAGACAGAAGAGATAGAGAGATAACGATAAGGAGGAGAGCGAAGGGAAAATGAGGGAGAGAAAGAGTGAAGGCTGTTCTCTAGCATCAAAATGTTGCAGTAAGCTCTCTGCTCAATATGGCCCTGAAGGCACACCGCCTCTGCTAACACAGACATATCACACACACACACACACACACACACACACACACAGCGCAGAGAAGAGGGAATATCACATCTATCACCACTATTTGAACAGAGGACTGCATGCATGTGTGTATACACTGGTGCGTTCGCTGCCGATCGGGGCGGTGGGTGGGTGGGTTGTTGAATGATTGCTTTGAGAAGTGTGTGGGTTGGGGGTGTCTGCATTTTCAAGCTGGTGTAAAAAACAAGCACTTGAAGCTGCCACTTTGTACAAAAGCTGTCTGTTTCGCACACGCTGGTGTGTCTGTGTGCGCGCGGGTGCGATGTGTGTTTGAAGTATGTAGCAAGGACTCATAAAAATGCACAAATGCGCCCGCGTGTCTTTTAGTAGTTGGTAGGGAGCACTTCCCGTGATCTACCAGATCACTTCAACAATTGGCAATGGTGTCGGCTTCATTACCATAGCAACTAGCGAGATGAGACTAGATGAGGAGAGTGGCATATGAAAACGCTCTCCTATCCGCGCAACATGCTGCCTCAGTGCACCACATACGCTGTCTGTCACACCAAACAAAACAGCCCTATTGCTGTTAGGGATGCGTTGTGCGCTGTGTTGTGAACATCAAATTAAAGTCAGAGTATAGTAATTAAGCGTATTCCAAAGCATGAAGACACAGCGAGGCCAGAGTTGTACGCCACGCAAAGAGTGTGTAACACGCGTGCATGTGCGTGCGTGTCAGAGAAGGAGGGGTGAGAGAGGCAGCGTGTGCCGAACGGCGTCGGTTCTTCGTCTGCTACAGTTCACACTGAGAGCACTGCGGCTGGTGTTGCTGCAGTATTTATACTCCACGTTCAGTCTCAACTCACCTCAGCTCCTTGCTGCCGTACTGTAGGTGGAAACATGTATATGCACAGCAGCGGTAGGAGTCATTCAGGACTAAGCATCAACTTAAAACAAACCGTTGTCTTATCAAGACCGATTCTCTGAATGCATTAAATAGCCATGCAGCTTGATCGCCGCGCTTTCAACGCCAGCGACGCTGATGCTTTTACTCCCCTGCTGCAGAAAAAAAAGCCGCGCTTCAGGGACATCAGTGGTGAAAACACGGGAGGGGGAGAAGATTAGACATAGACATGAAGTGATCCACACCTCTCTCCTCTCGCGCTTATGCCACAGTGCGAAGCTGCATTTTTATTCTGCTATTCTTTTGTAGTCACTGTCATTTGTGCCAACTAGAGGCCGCAATAGCCTTGTTTCGACTATTAGCTTTCTCCTTCTCTGTTCACTCATTTTTATCGCTTTTCCTTCTTTCAGTCTCCTTCCTCTCAACTAGAAGTTCTTTGATTTATAGCAGAAATGAAGATGAGCATTTTCAAAGAGAATCCTCTTCTTCTGCTGACGCATTCTGTCCCACTCCGGCATTGCCTCTGTGCTCCCTTGTTCCTTCCCTCCTTTTCCTCTTTTTCTGTCTTACTTCCCGTTTACCTCACCTCAGACTCTCTTTTCTCGTTTTAGTCTGCCTGTCAGTCTTATCTGTAAGCCTCCTTCCCCCTCCCTCGGTGTGTGATGCCATTCTTTCGTTCTCCCTCTCGCTCGCACTCCCCAGCGTCCCATAGCAAAGCTGCCGTGTTAGTGCTATCTGTCTGGCTGTTTTGATGTCTGCTCCTGGTCACGGTCGGTGAAGGAATAAGCACCTCTAAACCTGTGTCAGTCCCTGAGACACAGCAGTTTATTTATAACGCTTCCTTTGTACGCCAACTGTCAGTCAAGCCAATCCTCTGTCTCTTCTCTCCCTACTCTACAGAGACTGACAGACAGACAGGCAGCCGGGTATGGGAGCTATTATAACACACACAATCTCATTAGTGCAAGGCAGAAGAATATGGCTTACGGATTAACTGAACCTCTCTTTCCTCAAAGCAACTTTGTAGTGTTGCATCAATTACACATGGGTAATAGGTGTCAATGGCAAGCTCTGACAATACATAGCAATTAAGAGGATTAGTCCCAGTACTTTTTATGATCTGTGGCTTGGCTGGTTTGGCTGACGAGAAGGACAAGACGCTGGTCTGTTCATGAGAGGACTGTTAACGAGACACAAAATTGATGTTGGCTTTTTTTTTGCCGTCTTTCCTCTTTTCGCTTCTTCTCCACCTCACTCTTTACCTTGAACCTCTTATCTGGGAGTTTTGTTGTTGCCATGTGCTGCAGCTCTCTTACCTGTGAAGCTGACATTAAGGATGTAATCCCTGTAGAGCCTACGCCCATCCAAGGCCTTCATGCTGTCACATAGTTTGGTGGTGTTGAAACACAGGCTCCGTTGCATATTGTGCAGAGCGTACGCCATGGCGTACACTGCGTTTATCACAAACATGATCTTTGACTCTGGTTCAAAGTTTCTCCTGTCCAGTGCCAAGTCCTTCTCACATGGTGGGTGCAATGACTCTTCTAGTTCGTCACCGCCTCCTCCCACTCCTCCACCACCTAAGGAGCACTGGAACCGCTGCTCCCAGAATTCCCTGTACCAGGGATTACGGTGATTTATGACGGGGTTTAGGCTGAGGAAGTAACGGTTGAATTCTGGTATAGGATTGGCTGCCAGCTCAAGCGTAATAGCTCCCTCTGCAGTGACCTCATTTCCCTTGACAATGCTTTCCTGTGCGCCCCAGCCGTCGCTGGCCACCCAGATGAAGGAGGTGTTAAGCCTGGCCGCAGCTGCCAGCAGCTCTCTGGCGTCGTCGCTACGCAGGAAGAGGACAGCGACGCGGGCGTTTGGCTTCTGGAGGAGCTGACGTATCACAGCTTCATAAGACTTCTTAGCGTTAGAGCGGCCCACCTGGACGGAAAGAGGACATGAGTATAACACACAGCTGTGCTGTACATGCGCCTATTTGAATTGATCTATTCTAATCTTTTAGGAAGAAACAAGCAAACTAGTATTTTGAACTTTTGAAAAATGTGACACTTGACGTAAGCTTTGCTGGTTCACAACTACCAGTGTAATATAAACCCCATTTGTGTTTAAGACAAGATATGGAGACAAACTTGCATAAGCTCCAAAATGTAGTTTCTTATTCACAGTTCACCCTCTATCAGTGTGACAATGCACAGTAAAGTTTTGGCTGTTACACATTTGGCTTTGAGCAGTGGTTGCTTTGATTCATCCAGAGTGGACCACAGAAATAAACCCAGTACATACTCAGTGCTCTACCTTCTCTGACGTGGCAATGCAAATGTTTCTCATGCGCGCCTCTTGTTCGAAGGCCTCTATGCCAGTTTCTCCATAATCGCCCTCTGACGCCACAGTAGACACGTATGTCCAGTTGAAAAACCGTAGGATTTCAGCCATGGCTTTGGCCTGGTAGAAGTCGGGGGGCACCGTGCGGGCGAAGTAATCATAGCGCGTCTTATCGCTGAGCTTGGCACTCGTTGATGCGTAGCTTATCTGAGGGATCTGGAAGAGCCTGAGGAGATTGGCAACCTGAGAGATACAAACAATGACAAAATCATCAGCTTAAATCACAGTTAAATTTCTGTCATTGAAAAAGATGAAAATGTTAAATGGCTAAATGTTCATGTTGTTTCTTAATAAACAGCTACTTGTAGGGTTTCCAGAGTCAACAGCAACAAAACCAATTGTTTTTTCATTTTTACTTTTTAAACTACTTTAAAGCAGTGACAACGTGCTTGCAGAGAGCTGGAAACTGGAGACTACTCAGATGAAGCAGTTAAGAGATGAAACTAAAACACACATTTTATGTTTGCACAGGATGACACAGTGGTGAAAAATAGCCACGTTATTACTACGTGTAATCCTTCCTCCTGTAGATCATATAAGATTCTCATGCAAAGGATGTTTCCATGCCTAGCGTTTCTTAAAGATGCAATAAGTTAAGTTTAATAATTCTGAACACAAATCCTGCATAATCATTTTTAATGGGGATGTGTACGTGATGGAGACTAAATAAGTCAAGCATAACTATCAATGCATAATTGTGTAGTTAATGATGAGTTAGTTTTAGTTTTTCCCCTTTGACTGTCTGATGCGTATTGAAAAGCGTGTGTCGAGCTCTTCAGTTAAACAAGTAATGACATTTAAACAAGCATGATTGGCACAATGACAAAAGCTGTAAAAAAGACCCACAAAGTGTCCACTAAGTGCATTTTTTATTTAAGAAAATAGCACATGATTTGAAGGTTGCCGCTGATAGGAATCGCGTCACGCATAATGCGATTATTTCAAGATAAAATACCAAGCACCAAGGATAGACACACACACACACACACACACACACACAGACTTATGTATTAATGACGGACATCATCTGGGGTCTACTGATGTCCATATAAAATTCCCTTTTACTGTTGATTAGGTTCAGTCATGTTCACAAATGCCAAAACAAACAGCAGAAATATAATTGCTATACATACACATGCATGCAGAAACATTTTAACATAAACAATTACACATCAACACACATGCAAATAAACACGCAGCTGCACCGAAATTCTGTTTTCGCCTCCATTTAATCCTTTTAGAGTGTAACACTCTGAGCTTTTCTATATTTCATTCACAGCTCAGTTGATGAGCTGTTTTGACAACATGTCAGAATCACATTAGTCTAATAATGCAGCCGAATAGCAAACACACTCACGCGCACAGACACACACTATCTATATCTGCAATAGCCTTAAATGCCCGGGTCACGCTGCAAAATGTAACCGCATTGCTTCGTTACCTGCAACTGAACAATGACCACAGCTTCAGTAGCTGTAAGAAGAGTTTACTGTGCTAGTGGAAGCTGCTTCCTTCCTGTGAGGGAGTGGGCAGGGAGATGTACTATATGGGCTGAATATGAGAGCGAAGAAAAGATGAGAGCGAAGGACTGCTGCAGTGGAGGGGTGCTGTGTGTTTTCTGCTTGGAATGCAAGTCACACACATCCACACGAGCTCACTGAGACACATACGCACATGTGAAGAGTGATGCCTGCTATGTAAATGCCCTCAAGGCCTCAGAGTTTAGTTGTGCATGGTTAAACATAAAATAATTCCCTATTACTTTGCTTAAAAGCAACAGACTGACTGGCCAAGAAGAGAAGCGTGAAGGAGTGGCTGGATTAGCTTTACTGGCAAATGATCAGAAAGCAAAGCACACTTCAAGTCTTGTAAACAGTGTTGCAACCAGAAACGACAGGTAAAAACAACGCAATGTCAACAAAGGGCAACAAGAAAACAAGGGGTAATTATGTGTGATGAAGGACAAAAGATGGCGCAGAAGCGTTAACAATGGCTGCCCCAGAAGGAAGGAGGAGGGGAAGCAAGGGCTGAGGTCAGCATACACTGAGCTCTCCCCAAATAGCTGAGAGGGATGCCTCTGAATGCATATAAAGAAGGAAAAGAGGAGAAGTAGGCAGTGATGACAAAGACGAGAGCAACGATTCAAGGGACTTAAAAAGAAATACATTAAACGGGAAGAAGAGACGGTGAGAAAGAGAAGACAGAGAGACAGTTGCAGAGATTAGGGATTTAAGGACTGATAGGAGGAGGCTTTTGTGCAGCCACAGAGGAGTAAGGCAGAAGGAGGTTTTATGCTAAACTATGCAAATGATCCACTTCTGTGACAAGAGCTACAATAGCTGGGGAAACACAGAAGAACACACCGGTGGAGTTTCATTTTAAGAAACACACACATCAGTCACATACGACGCACACAGGCCATGTCACTGGAAGCCATCTCCTGCATTGTCAAGAGATAGTGGAGTGGAGGCAAATTGCTGGGTATCTTACCTGTATGGAGACGCTGCTGAAAGATCCTCCTATAACTGCAGCGATTGCGAGCGGGCTGTCATCCTGCTGAGCATAGGATCCGTCGGGACAGATGAACTCCGTGTCATCCACCTTAGTGAGGGAGGCCCTGACGAACTCCAGAGCCTTGGCAACACGAGCACACAGGCACGTTAAGCCAAATACTGCACCATAGTACATGAAGTATTTAGTAATGTAGCATTATGTTTATACATGTTTATGAAAATTCTCACTACAGGTAAAAATCAAGCCACAAACAACCAAACAACCTCCAACTCCAACTTTTTCAAAAACCCTAGAGTTCATATTATCAGTCAAAGAGCTCACTGTGCAAGATCATTAAATGCATCAGCCTTAAGTAGCTCAACAACAAAACCCAGTCATTTTTGAAGAACAGCCCCTGAGGGGAAAGTGCTTGTTGTTTTTTTCTTTATATGTGGTTCATTTCCCTCAGCACAAATAGTTTCAATCTCTATTTCTCAATCAGTCATTTGCCTTTATCATCTGAGAAACATCCTTCACCCCAAGTGAATAAAATAGAATGTCAATGTACTTTTAATGTAATTTAGCTAAATATTATGGTTTTAATTGGTTTAGATTAAAAACATTACTGAAACCACACACCCACATACTTTGCAGAACATTTTTCAATCTAAAAAAACTGAGAAAACCTAAATGTTGGGTCATCGGCAAAACAGAACAAACAGCTAATTTAGCAAATTAAAACTGTATCTGTGCTGTCTCAAAAACATGATGTGAGCTGCTTAACCAGTGAATTTCCCTAATGTGGGATCAGTTACTGCAATTAAAACAAAAGTCATTTGACTGATATGTCTGAGATGAGCAGTTCTCACACCTGCTGCCTGCTGGTTACCTGGGTCAGGAGGATTCAGTTCAGATAAGAGTGGAGACAGGGAAAACAAAGTCCAGCTTCAGAATGTCTGAACCTGACCCAGGTCATCGGCAGGGGGTTGGTTCGATGACCAGGTCTGGGAACTACTTCGGTTGTACGCGACGCGTGATGTGGATAAATAAGTAATCCAGCAGCAGAAAAGCATATCTAAAAACAGCATCACCTTTTATTGGAAACCTACCTGCTCCAGTGCATAGGTGTCTCTGGAACAGGTGTCCAGGATGTGGACCCCGAGGGAGACCCCCGGCAGCAAAGTGTTGTCCTTATTGATTCTGTCTATGGCAAACAGCATTGCTTCCAGCCTCTGGATACCTCTGTCCTCGTTCACACGGCCACACTCCTCCATCCCAGCACCTTTCTCGTGCACAGGGAACAGGCCGCCGAGCACCAAGTCACCTTCGATGCGTATCTCCCGACGAGACTGAGGTGGGTCTCCAACAGAGAGCAAGACCCCTCGACACATCATAGTCAAGACTAACGTAGGAACACGGGCCACCATGTTGAGCTTGGAGATTTAGGATTGTCACAATGTTTGGAGAAGCCTGACAGTGAGTGAGAGTGAGGGAGGTGTGGGACTAAGGATGGAGGTTAGGGGTGAGGGGTCAAGGGTGAGGTGTACGGCGTGTGGTGGGGTCGAGTCAAGTGAGTGTGGGTGCTTGGATTGATCTGTGGCCCATGAAACGGTCAGGGAGAGCTGAACTGGACCACACATGGAGGGATACACCATCTGGACATCAGTCCTGCACGGAAGGGAGGAAAAAGTCTAATGAGTCTACATGTCACACGACAAAGCTCAAAGCAGGTGCTATGCAATGAAATCGTGATGTTCCAGTATAGAGACAGCAAGGTGCAGTAGAGCTTTAGGAGAGTTTGGCAGTGCTAGCGGAGGCTTCACAGCCAATGCCAGGCTAGGACTGAACAGGATATAGAATTGTTTGGAGATTGCATCCCCCTGTTCTTCGCTCTCTCCATCCCATATCACCCTGTCAACTTTCTTCTTTAAGTGTGTGTGTGCGTCTTTGCCCGTGGTCATGTCAGGATAAGCCAGCTTAGATGGCTGGTTGATACATGAGCCCGGTCTTCTCATGCCACAGATCAGAAAAGCTCCTCTAATCTGATCTCTGTTCCAACAATTCTCTGCTCATCCACGCGTGTATACCTCTAAGTGTGTGTGTGCGCGTGTGTGTTATCAGATTTATTGCTCCCCTCTCGCCTGCGTAATTACAGCGTTAGGACTGAATGCATTTCACCATGGACGTAACTAACTGACAACAATGAGGCCAACAAAAGCTGATTCTCAACATCTCAATTAAAGCTCTCAGTGTGAACTTGGATGCTTCTAGCTGAACATTCTTTATGTCCCTTTTTCAGAAGCTGAAATATTAGCGTGAAATATACGAGTTCAAAGATTAACCATTATTTGTTTATATTTATTCAATGCTCTTCTTTCAAGGTTCTAATTTTCAAACAGTGATTAGTGTTAGTGGTTGTGTAGTTTAGCTGCCTCTCGTTGTCCTGCGTGTTTACTGGGTAGTGGTTCTGCTCAAACTGTAAACCTTTTAACTTTTCCCATGTTAGGACCAATATACACCTGCATCATCAAGTGTTGTACTATTGTAATACTTTGTTTATAAACACAATATGTCACAGTAAACTATGACTTAAATATTATATGATTATATATAATATGATATGATGTATACGTTTTTGTGTTGTGAATGAAAAAGGTTGTGATCTCTCCTCCTAACATTGTCGACAACTATACAGACCTTTGACCAACTGCACAGAAACCAGCGACAGTACAAGTCATTGTGAGCGGCTCAGTCATCACAGTGATGGGATCACATGGGTTTGCATCGAGGTGGGGGTCTGAGTAGGTTCTGTTGCAAGCATTATATTGGTCCAGTCTAAGCACCAAAGCTGCACTGCGCTGTCTAATCTGCATGAACACGGCCCCACCTGCGCTTCTTCTCCCGCAATCAGGTTTAGACGTAGCCAGAAAAATGGTAAAAGCAGACACAGGCTAAATAAAACAGACTAGCGCTGAGAAACGTTGCGTAAGAGCAACACTTGCATGAACGCTGGCGTTGTGCCTGCACGAAAAAAAAGGCTGCAAGTCTGTGTATAATATAATAACGCTATCGCTAATGTCTTTTGATTTACAACAGCTTCTAGTAATGGTTTCCACTCTTCACGTCTTCACACCTTTGTTTGTGATTTTAATAGAACATCCATGTTTGACTTTAAAAGAAAATCGTTTACATATCCCAGTCACTGTATATGTTTAGATTATTAAATTACTATATTAATTCATGTCCAATCATTAAAATACTGTACACACACACACACACACACCCATATATATACAATATTTAAACCCAGCTAATGACACAGCTTTCCTCTTTTAATGCGTGTCTGCTTCACAGTCTCTTCAGTATCTTTAGTCATCAGGAGACACGGCAGTAAGTTGATGTTTTGACTGTCTAATCTATCGCCTCGTAGTTATCTTGTCGTGAAATATTTTGTTTATTACTGGCATTTCTGGCCTAAACCTACGACTGTGTGTGTGTGTGTGTGTGTGTGTGTGTGTGGGTAGGAGGATGAAAGCTTCCTTTAGACGCAGGGAGCTCAGATTTTTCTGCAGGCGGCTGCCATATCTTTACCACTCTTCTCTGTAATTTAACACACATACACACACACCCAGACAAACACCCACCCACACACGCACACATGCACAAATACACACCTTTACTTCTCTGAGGGGTTGACCTAAAAGCAGACTGTTTCTACTGTATATCTTAGCTTTCTTCCTTCTCAGCCAACAGAGATCTGAATGAGTGTGTTGAGGAAACATGTAGGAGGCACAGAGAACCGGCGTGTACTGCATAATGAATGCATGTGTAATGGCTGTACGAAGAAAACAAGAGTCATATTAGTTACTGTGGTTTAATGTAACCTGACTTATATTATTTGTTATCAGGCACCATTTAATGAACATACAATTGAACTTATGTTTGCTGTTTTTTATCGATTTGTCTGTCCATCAAGCTGTCACAGGCACCAGATGTACGTACGCATGTGTCCCTAGTGTTTCTGGAAAGAAGCAGATTTCATTTGAATGTCTTCCAGTATTCCACTAACAAACTGGAGATCCTGGAAGTCAACTCTTGAAACAAACTTGATTATTAGAGGCCACTTTGAAACAAACACAGAGGGGAACTTTGTGATGAGCACAGTTTTGAGGACAGTGGTGCAACAAGGCTGTATTTGTATGTTCATTCATAAACAAACACATGCATGTACTGCATATTTATGGAGATGAGACTCCAACCACGGGTCCACTCTACACCTTATATTGATACCAAGCTTTCAGGTAACAACTTCCTAGAAATATGCTAAATAATATCCCCCAGCAATTTTATTTTGATTTCATGGTATCCACACAAATTGAATGTTTGCTTCATTATAATCTCTTGGAACGTGCTCAGAACTAGCCTCCTGACCCAAGAGCAGCCATGCAAGCAAAGCCAAGCACACACTGTAAACCTGAAAATGATTTACTGTTTCTGTTCCGCGTGTTGATTTTGCTTCTGCTTTCTAGGACTTTTGATTATTTATAGTGTGAATATTTGTTTGAGAAATGCCAGATTCCTATACGGCAGCGTGAAAGTGTTAGGTTTTACAGTATATCAGTTGTTGGTTTGCCGTCTTTCTTGGCTGCAAATTGTGATGCCAGCTCTTTATTACTAGGCAATTATAGCTCAAGAAGGTCACTGCTGCTGGACAGGAAGGAGTCCAGGACATGTTTCCACTTTGGTTTGAGTGAGTTCAAATTTCAAAATGTTTCCTAACGTGTCTATTCCTGTATGTACTTCGAAGTAGCTCTTCCACTCCATCCCTGTATGCATGCACACAGTATATTGCCTATCTACATCATCATCTTACCTGCGTGAAGACACATAGGAGTATGTGGCCACTGACACATGGGAACATCAGGACAGAGACCTATTAAAGAGACATGTGAGATAGCAGATGAGGTAAGTAGAGAGGAGCCACAAAACAGCCTGACAATAGAAGAAGAGGGAAAGGATCAGTCAAAGGAGGACACTGAGTACTGGAGCTTCTCCAGAGGAGCCATGATGCAGAGTAACATCTGACAGACAGCCCCATTTTACCCCTGACCCTGCTCAAATGCGCAGTCAGCGAGTCTTGTCCCTCGCTTTTTCGTTTCCTCCACGGCCTCATCCCTGCATCCTTTCCTCCTTCCCTCACATCCCTCTCTTTACTCCCCTCTTCCCATTTATTTCCACCTTGCTCACACCCTCCACCGCCTTTGCTTTACTCTAACAGGCAGAGCTGCTGTGGCTGACACGCGTCCAGCTGAGAGCAGCCATGCAGGGTCGATGGACCACAGTGCACCGAGCGCAGAGATAGTCCTCTGACTCTGCCCAGCATGTGTGTATGTGTGTTTGGGTTTTTTTTTTCCCCTTGTGTGTATAAACGTGCTCATGTGTGTGCTTCTTAATCTTTTTCTTGTACAGCTCATAGAACCACAGCTGCATCAGCGACTGCAAGCTCACAGTGATACATTGAGGTTGTTTTTTTTTTTGGGAAAGAGACAAGGAGGAAGAGGAGGAAGAGGATTGTAGGCTTCGTGGCAACAGAGCCCTTATTGGACCTGCACACTGTCAGAGGTTTATCAGTTCCACCCAATTTTTATGTGTTCCCTTTATTTGCATTTATTTGCTGTTAATGATAAACAAGTACACTGCAAGTCATTAGTGTTGAGTGAACGTAGATTGAAGGTTGTTAGAGCTGAACTGTATAAGATGACAAGTGTGTTTAAAAAGCACGTTGTTTTTTTGACCCTGACTCAGTCCCTGTGTGTGGATTTGTATGTATGTGCATGTGTGTTTGTGACACGGTGTCCCAGACTGACAGCGTAACGGGTGCAATGGGCTGTGACCATTAATTATTTACTAAATGCGTTTTAGGCTGGAAAGACTGATGATCCATAAATAGGACAGAAGGATATCACAAAACACAGCAGTGAAACATGATGCATATCACACAGAATAACACAATATCAAATGTTTCTGTCACTTTTCCTAAAACGGACATTAAATATAAATCACTCCGACTTCATAATTTCACCATTTGATGAAATAATGTTTGAAGCAAACATCTGACAAGTTCATGGCCTCTTTATAGACTTTAGCTCTGAAGAAATGTGGGTCTAATTTGGTTAAGTCTCAGTTCATCACCCCTTTCTGATAATCATAATTAATCATAATATGTCAGATGAGTATTGACCACAGGGGCTGATTTAGACCAACATCTTTGAGTCCAGTTTAATCCATTCTATGACCTTAGAGGTTAAAGAGATATTAGACACATACTGTACAATTGATTAACTGAAACTTATTAGGGCGATCGCTGATCTTTGCGTAACAACAGAACCGCGGTTCCAGTATGTGATTCACACGCTATTATGGAGTAGATGAAGAAGCACATTTGCAATGAAAGCAGCTTCAACCTGTGAAAGAAGTGATGCGCTTCAGTGACACAGTCTGAACTGGGCTCTTGTGTGCAGCAGGTACTTGAACGAGATTCTCAACTAAAAAAGCTTTTAACCTCTAAACACCACACAAAAGCTCTTGTGAACAGGCTCAGCCGTCTGAACAGTGAATCTTCATCTTTATCACCTTTGCCTTCATTGTCATGTTTTTTTCCCTCTGGATTGTTGTGGTTCACAATTCACCTGACATGGTTTTTCATTAAAAATCTCTGCCTTAAACAGACCCGGGTGAAAAATGTATGAAAGCATTCATGAGCTCTGCATTTCATCATTGTAGAGGTTGGTGGGCCTGTCAGATATGGATGCCATCTATCAATTTAACTGTCATGTAATGACCCTGGGAGCCATCATGGACCATCAGTCAACCTTGCAATGGTTCGAGTGTTGCTACATCCTGCTTAATTCATGTTCACACCCCACCGGTCTGTCATCACTCCCATCAATACAGGAGGTGAACAGAGACTATGACCTGGGAGAAATGGACAATATTGAACATGGCAGCCTGAAGAACACACAGAATGGGCATGGACAGGCGCTAGACTGGTTCTGGTTCAGTGTACATTGTTCAAAACGAGATTAGTATAAATGTTTGACTGGCAGATGGACGGACAAAGGAACTAACAAACAAACCTGTGGTGGCCATCTTGACTGATTGCTTATGAAATATCTAGAAATTACACAAAGATGTCCCTCTTTGTTTTCTGGCTTTGTTGTTAGAAACAAGCCTCTTCCTCTTACAGAACCAAACGTGATACTGTGGCTCAGTGATGTCTTTGCTTTGACTTGCTGTCCTCTTTTCCTGACTGGTCTGCACCTGAGGGTCCTAACGTTAGGCTGTTTGCAACGCGTGGAGAGTTATGTGTATGTTGCTCAGATGCCATTTAAGTAAAACACAGACTCTACGCTAACACTACCAGCTGATCTAACAACAGCTGATGAAGGAGACCACGTGCGGATGCAGAACGTCTTATTTAGCAATCAAACAAACTCAACTTTTGTGCAGATATAAAGTAATTTTGCTGAAACACTGCAAGGGTTACATCAGACTGAGCAACTCACCTACTGCATATTTGCAATTTTAGAAACCAGTGTGTATGAACTAATGTCTCTCAAGAAACGTAGAGATAGAGATAAGAGAAGAGAAGAGAAGAGAAACTATTCTCTATTCTATATGTAAGAGTTTTGGCAGCATGCAGACGATATCAACACCTTCCATTTGAACGTTTTTGCTTTGCAGAGGCCGCAACGTGCTTGTAAGCAATTCAACCGTATGAGGTAGAAAGGTAATCTTTTGCTATTATCATAAGTCTTATTAATTATTATCATTTAACTGCTTACCCTCATAAGGGCCTCAGGGAGTGTCGGAGCCTGTACTGTACCTCCCTGTCATCCCTGCTGACACTGTAGTTGGGTTGCATCATCCCCATGGACGACCAGACTTGAGGTCATAGTGGTTTCTTCCTCATAGTGAATCCTAGTGCCATGTGTCATCAGACTCGCGATGCTCTTTCGTTGAACTGTGGCCTAGTTCAGATGCTCATGTGACGTTGAATCTGTCAGCACGGGGACCATTTTTACCGCTTTTTGTCAGAACCAGCAATAACTTTGAGCTACAGAGGTGGACTGTTGGATCAGACCACACGGGCCTTCACTTCCAACATGCTTTAATAAAACCTGGCTGTGCACGAGCCTGTCACCAGTTCACCAGCGTCCCTTCCTTGGATCAAACCAGGACCATGCTACAGTAGTTTTGAAGGTGTTCTGACCTGAGAAACAGATTGCTGCCTAATGCACGCACACACTGACAGGGACCGTGCCGAAGAGTCACTGCACCTGAACGTTAGGCCTGATCGGTGTCGTTCTGTGTGGCTGCTGTCAACACTGCAGTGATCAGGGAAAAGCTGAGTTAGGTTTAGAGGACTCCCAGTATAGGAGATACCTGATGCAACAAGACATGGGAGGGGTTTAGTGGAATTTTCCTTCACTTTAAATTTAAGGGAACTGAGTTCAAATAGTCCTTTCTGTCTATGTGTAACACTTGTTTTTCTTTTGATACACATATGTGGTATGTTTTTGTTTCAATGACGTGAACGTCAACTGCTGGAAGGATTTATTTGTACTGGATATCATTGTTTGTCATGTAATCCCTTGCGTGATGGACCATTTCAGTGCTTATGACACAAAAATAAACAAATCCACTCATTAATTCATACGGCAATGATTTAGCAAACGCAGTGGAGAAAAACAAGTAACAGTGCTACGAAGAAGATGAAGGCACGAGCATGAATCACAGTTTGTGTTATACAGTCTTTGTTGGGCTTGAAGCAGTAGATGTAAACAGAAATCATAGTCTGGTGTTTAAATGAAGGCCCAAACTCTGCATTTGTTTGGTTTACACATTCAGCCAAATTGTGTAAAAGTGAATAGTGTAAAAAGCACAAGTCACAGTCAACACCATGCAGGACAGAAGTCATTCACAAGGTCCAAGATGTTTCTCCGTCTTTCTTCTCTTTCTATCTTAGATTCTTATTCCACTTGCATCCGGTGTCATTATTATACTGTGTTTTTTAGTTATTACATTGTAACAATTTGCTGGACAATAGTCAAATTATAAGCCTAAAGTACTATTTTTAAAAACCACAGCAAATTACTGTAAAACCTGATCATTTTTAGGGCTGAAAACAAACATGACAGTTAAGACTATAAAACCCTCATCCTACGTGATTTCAACAAACAGGTCAGGATTATTCTACTGAGACATTAAAATTACACCTGTGAACCTGTTTAATCTATTTGTGAGCTAGGTTTAACCTAGTTTTAATTTATGCTAATTTGGTATAATCCTAGTTTGCAGTGTGCAACTAGATTAGTTCTAGATTTGTTTTTAGCAGTTTGAATCATTTTCAAAAGGCCTCTGCCGGCGGGTTTTAAATGTAGTTCTTAGTTGAAATTTGCAGCGTTTCGTATTCAGAATGAACAATTACTATGTCTCCCAGAGTAACAACGTAAGCTTGACCGAGAAAGATCCACATCACCACAAGCTAACAAACCGCATTTCCTGTGAAGCCGCGGTTTACAGTTACAGTCCTTTCATTCTACACGTGTTTCTCTGCTTGATGTTCTTTAAAATTATCACGTCTGCTCAATGTAATATAGATAACGCAAGGTGTTTAAGGAGAGCAGCTTGTATTGACAGCAGCGGGCGCATGTCCAGCCCTAACCCTCACTAAGCTTCACCGTCTCTCTCACACACACACACACACACACACACACTTCCCTCCTCAAATTCATCACTTATTAAAGAGTCTGATCTCTCTCTGAGACACACCATCACAGCTGTACATCCCGCTGCCCTTTCACTGCCTCATCCCCTGAGTGGCTGTGTGTGCATGCGAGTGTTTGTGCGTGTGCGTGCTAGTTGGTGCTTGTTGCGTCTGTGTGTGTGTGCGCATGTTGTGACTTTTTGCTGATCAAAGGTGAGCGTTGGGAAGCAGCAGTGATTTTCAGACGCTTCCCTGTTTCTTGACCATAACAGTGTAGGAAACCTGTGGCGGCGAAGCAACAGTAGTTTTACACAAACTTGTTGAGCCAATATCTTCAGAAAGAACAGAGGGAAGTGTGATGTGATATTGATTTGGTTCCTCTTCATACTTACTGTCCATAAAATAGTTTCTCACTGTAACATTTAATTAAGTATTCCTGGAAATGATTATGTAACTTTCTATATAGGCTACTTGTGACTACAGCATAGCTAATTACAATAATAATGTATTATTATATATTGTATTAATGTTTATTATTATTGTTATTATTATTATTATTATTATTACAGTCAGGATGTCCAATCTTAGGTATAAAATATCTAGTTTCTGGTATGGTGCAAGTTTTGGTTTATTGTACTTGGGTCAGTTGTTCACAGTGAAGCAGGTGCTGAATTTGAGTTACTGCACCTACCTGGTGAATTAATATGTTGGACACCTTCTGACCATTCTGAAAAAAGATCCCATGTTTCCCTCTGGTCTTCAGTTTTGATGAACACATGAAATCAGAAAGAAAAACAACAGACTGAAAAGAGGAAGGTTTATCATTTTACAGTGGATTCAGTGTGACCATACAAAACACATACTGTACATAATGCACATTTAATTTGTGCTTTGTGTGTATTGTAAAAGGCAATTACACACTATTAAATCAGTCATGTTATTTTTAAGTTAGTTTAGCACCACGGGCAGTAACATTAAGAAGCTTTAACCTGTTCACAGAATTGCCTGTAGCACTGTCACAGTATTAATAAGAAACTCTTAATCCATGAAGTTGATTATTGCAAAACAGGCCACAAAACACCACTGGTAAATCAATGCGTTTTTAAATCACGCTGAGTCAGCCTAAACGTTCACAAAATGTCTGACTCACGCACATACATTTAGAGTAAATCTATCATTATTCACATATACAACAACTACACAACGTCTACAACTGCAAACTCAAATCCACCACATAAGTTGGTTTATTTGTCATAACTGTCATTAAGTCGTCCATGCAAATTAAGTTTCTCAACATTTCTTCAGGACGGCCAGTATGATGACTACGCCGTCTTCCAGGACATGCGCAATGCTCACCAAACCTTACGCGTTTGTCCGCCATGAATCACGATGTCTGTGGTCAGCTGCAATTTGTTGTCTCGAACTTCAGAGCTCACATCACGGTCTACGTGTGCCAGTCCGCTGGCGCTTAAAGATCGCTCCACAAGCTCATATTTTCACTAACAAATGCATGGTGACACTTCTATCCCACTCTTTGTGCATGTTTCTATTGATATAAACGTTTCTATGGCTGCTTGTCAAGTTCACAGGAACTGAGTAGTTGATGATCAAAGGTTAAGACACATTATCATATTAAGTGGATTTTACCCATCGAGCTGTTATGCAAAGGAACATAAACATCTATTTATATGTGATTATTTCCAAACACACTTATCTATTTCTGTGACCTTGATTGTAATTGAAGTTTAGTTTATCACTGAACTTACTGAGGTTTAGGAAGGATGTCAGGTTCTGTGTGGACGCAGCCTTTCAGCTTTCTGATCGATCGCATTTCTAAAATCAGTTACAGGACAGCATCAGAGAGCCAATCACCCCCGGATCATTTACAGTCATCACTGTCTGTACATTAATGTGACAGCACAGATATTACCATAGAACACTTACATAAGACTTCACCGCTGCTGGTGATGTGTGGAAGACCATCTGTGCTGTACACATACGCACTCACACAAAATGCACAACTGCAAGATCATGTAAGCACATTTACCAGCACAAAAAAAAAAATGCTGGACCCTGAGGCCAAATCCATAATTGTCTCCTAACTTGCACACTCTATACACGCACGGGCCGCCAAACTTTATGTCCACCCACCCGTACACTCAATGCACACAGAGCTCAGTGGTGTCCAAACCCTGCTCAGACAAAGTATGAAATGCAACAAGTAACAGGAACATCTGCAATCTACGCTCATGCACACACACAGATGAACAGACACACAACAGGCCAACAGGCAATGAAATACTAAAATCAAATGTACTTAAATATTTCATATTATTCTGTGAGTAATGTGAGTTATTGTAAATTTAAACACAGCTATGCGGGTTGACCCCACCCCTAAACGAGAACAGATGCATTGTGCATTCATTCCGTTTTTTTCATTTTATGATTATGATGATTATTATTATTATTCGCACTACGCTCATTACTCATCACTTTCAGCCATAGACAAAAAGCACCTTGACTTTGAAATGTTTTCTGTACTAGTTTAAGCTCGGTCCATTTCGTTAAAGTTCCAGGCTGGCTCGGAAGGATCCGGACGCTGTAGCAGCGGTGAGGTCGGCTGAGGGTTGCAGACACACCTGCTCTGCGGGAATACAGCCGAGGGGCCTCGGTTTGTCGCTCGTCTTCAGAATTGTAATTATTTGGAGTGCGAGGTAAAAGCATTTTGGGAGGAATGCCATCATCTGTTCAATAAGTTCTAGTCCTATCAACGCGCATCTCTCAGTGGAAAATATGAAAGTAAAAGACCCAGTATGTCAGAATCTGTGCACGGTTCATCTGGTGTTGACAGAGACGCGTCGGTTCCGCTCGATCTGTATTAGAGGTGAGCGGAAAGTCGCGTCTCTGAACAGTGCTCGGCTCGTTTTGAGATCCACCTGTATGCCCGTTCGAAAGACGCGCTACTATCTTATTCCCAGGAAGCTTGAAGCGGCTGAGCGCGGCTCGGTGCGGTCTGCCCGAACCCAAATAACTTCTCCATGCAGCAGAAAATACGCTGCTGCAGAGAGCCCACGCTTTGTTTCACCTTCTGTGTCTTTATCGTGCATCTGCTGCAGAGATGAGCTATCATGGCTTTTATTTCTTGATCACAACCTGCGATCGGTCGTAAGGATCTGATTCAATGAATAGAACCTACGCCACAGCCAGAATTATGCAGACAACTGGGTGTTTAAATCCTGCGCAAAGTTCAAAGCAAATTGGTCCCCACTGTATGATTGGCTGATGCGCGCTTGAACGGTCCCGGACTGACAATTTCCCCCTGCACTCTGTCGCCTAACTCGTAATCCAAGACCGCAATACATTTCACCAACAAATATGGAACATGTTAAAATTGACCCACCTTGACTTGGATTCTCCAAAGGCTGCGCACAATTCTTAATCTGGAAGTTTCACTTAGTCTACTCCTGATCCCTCGGAGGAGTCGCACTGAGAGAGAGGATGGGCGCCACTGCTCTGCGCGCCAGCTCCGTGCGCGTGTGTGTACGCACGCGTGCGTGTGTGTGTGTGGGAGAGAGAGAGAGAGAGAGAGAGGGAAACAACAGACGCGGAGAGCTGTAGCCCCTTGCCAAAGGATGCTTCAGTCTCCTAGCAACAACAATCGATCTGGCAGGGAGACGTTTTTATTGGATAAAAAGAAAACTTAGCCATTCACCCCCTTTAGCACATGTTTACCGCTCAGAACAACAACTCCAGCTTCACTTAGTGAAGGAGGAGGGAAAGAGAGAGAGGAGGAGGGCGATCTCAGGTACATGCATGTTTGAGGTGCAGATAGATGCACGGCACAGAATTAATCGACAGTCATCTCCACGCGGGGAAGAAAAGATTTTCACATTCGTGCAAGCTCCATCAATATTTTAACAAACTATTACGCTCTATGATGTCAGCAGCACGAAAACCCGGGAGAAGGGCACTAAACATGCTGTTCATGCTTCTGATGTGAAAAACCAGGCAGTGGCAGAGATGCTGCACATCTAGACCTAAAGACCTTCAGAGATGTCTTCATCTGAAGGCACCATCATACATCACAACACAGTGGATGATAGAAAGCAGCCACACACATACACTTTCTGTAAGTTGTTTGTCTGTTGTGTGTGTGTGTGTGTGTGTGTCTGATGGCATTGTACATGCACACACACATCTGAGTAACTTGTTTGTATGATTATGCTCATGGAGTCATTAGAATGCAAGAATGCAAGTGTGCAGCTCCTATTGAACAGAAAATCCTCTTCACGCATGATTGATTCCCACAGTATTCTCTCTCTCTCTCTCTCTCTCTGCCCAACAGAAACGCACACAGAGGCGCTGAGTCTAGAGGCCTGATTTTGGTATTGTAAAGTTAGTCAAGTGCGTAGAGATGCACTGTCTGAGGGCTTGCTCCAAGCGGTTTGTTGATTGCAGCTACAGGCCACAGCGTGCTGTTTCACCTGCTTTATATGCAGACGTGTGATGTGATGTGATCATATGTTTCCCATGTACATACTGTGCGACAACATATGGCATCAGAAATCTGTCTCTGGGGATGAGCCTGGGCTGGGTAGTGACTGATTACCGGATTGAAGAAGGAAGGGTAAGAGCATCAATTTCACACCACTAGGACACACAAGGATGCGTGAGCAAGAGGTGGGACGTGAACAGCCAACCATGCTCTCCAGCACCCAGTGTCAGTCACAGCTTTCCCGGACTTCAGCCCTCATCCCTGCCGCTCCAGCTCGGAGATGCTGGCTACTCTAATAAAAGCCTCATTGTCTGCATGGCATGCATATATGCAGCAAGCCCAGAAAGCCAGCTTTGTCCCATAAGGGTCCCTCAGTGAGAGAGCTTTGTGGACAGCCTTTCCTCATCCACTGAGGACCAGCATGGCCGAAAAGCTGAAAGAAAGAAGGACAGAAAGAAAGAAAGAAAGAAAGAAAGAAGGACAGAAAGAAAGAAGGACAGAAAGAAAGAAAGATAGAAAGAAAGAAAGAAAGAAAGAAAGAAAGAAAGAAAGAAAGAAAGAAAGAAAGAAAGACAGAAAGAAAGAAAGAAAGAAAGAAAGAAAGAAAGAAAGAAAGAAAGAAAGAAAGAAGGACAGAAAGAAAGAAGGACAGAAAGAAAGAAAGAAAGAAAGAAAGAAAGAAAGAAAGAAAGAAAGACAGAAAGAAAGAAAGATAGAAAGAAAGAAAGAAAGAAAGAAAGAAAGAAAGAAAGAAAGAAAGAAAGAAAGACAGAAAGAAAGAAAGATAGAAAGAAAGAAAGAAAGAAAGAAAGAAAGAAAGAAAGAAAGAAAGAAAGAAAGAAAGAAAGAAAGAAAGAAAGAAAGAAAGACAGACAGACAGACAGACAGACAGAAAGACAGACAGACAGACAGACAGACAGAAAGAAAGAAAGAAAGAAAGAAAGAAAGAAAGAAAGAAAGAAAGAAAGAAAGAAAAAGAAAAGTAATCAAGGGCTTGTTCGGTCTGTTTAAACGTATAAAAACGATACTCGCTAAGTGTGTGTCTGTGTGTGTGAGTGTGTGTGTGTGTGTGCAGGAATGTGTCGTTTTGCCTTATCCCAGTGAAGTGCAGCTCATGCAGGAGGAAGTGGGTCCACTGGGATTATGTTCCCTTTTTCTTTGATTCTCCGCAGATTGTTTGTGTCCCCGTGCTAACAGAATTAGCCATGCTTCATTTCCCATGGTCTTCTGTCCTGTCTTGGCCTCGTGATGGATGGAGCTTCACACAGAGGAGTGAGTGTGCTAAGGCGTGTGCCCAGTGTCGGTCAGACAAAGGGGTCACAACCAAAAGCTGCCGCTGTCTTAGGCCACTGTGGTCACGCGAGCTTTGCCCAGTGGACAAAGGAATCGATACCTTTAAAATGATGGTAAACGATTAACATAAGCATGTGTGAAACTAAAACTTTTTGGGATATCGGTACTATATAAACAAATCTATTCCACTTTGCCTTGTGTGTGTGTTAGTGCTTGGCTTCAAGGCTGCACAAAGCGACACACAGGGAACAAAATCTTCCATTTGCTGTTGCATTAAGCACAAGCTGAAGTTTCCCTGGGCACACTCCAGCTGGGGGAGTCGAGACCTCAGGGGATGAACTAATAGCACTTTACCTTTTGCTCCTACAGCAGCTACAGACCTGCACGAGGCATCTAGACATTATATTATTATTTAGATTATGAATGACTGCTTGGGTTATTCAGGGTCTATTATAAAAAAAACATAAAATGCCTCTGTATCAAGTTTGTCTGTTATAATATACAGGAGCCAATAAGATTATAACATTATCAACATAATTTCAAACAGCCAAGGCATCACTGTGTTCAGATGCTTTACGAAAGTCTGTGTTGAAGTTTAGTGGCAGACGGAAGACTGCGGCTTCACTTGACCGTCGAGCGTGATGCTGAAATCTATTTGCGACCGACGCGTCACAACACGTGAGCACGACTGCGTGTGTGAATATCATATGGTGGATAACGTTTGTGGGCTGTTTATGGCTCCTAACAGGGGGCTGGTCTCTAATTATCATGGTTACAGAGGCATGGCCAACAGACTGCAGGCCACACACTTGGCAGGACGGGGCACTGACCTGTCTCATGTTCATCTGCTTGCCAATCAAACGTGCGCACACACACACACACACACACACACAGCCGCTAGTTTGGTACTGAGCAGTGACTCATGCTGTCAAGGGTGCTGTGTAGCCAAACTTTATTTGTTGCTAAGACAAAGTAGTGTAAGCTGGACAAAAATGAATTGTTTGGATGATTAAAATATTATAAGCCAATGATATGAGCTTTTTAAAACAATGCATTACTTATTATTAACCTGTAAGAAACAAAAATGAACAGTGCACCTTTAATATAATTGGTTTTACATGCAGATGCAGAAGCCTTCTTCTACTTACTGTATACACATTGTGTACACTATCCGATTTGGTCTCTCCTCCGAGCTTTCTCACCACAAGCACAATTCATTAGTAATTGACCACAGCAGCTTCACTCATTAAACATTAACAGCTACGGGTGAATAATTGATTAATGATATGAGGCGATATGCAGCAGCATTCTGACAATAAGGTGCACGGATGGGAGGAAGGGGAGAGAGAGGCCGAATCAATGCCGTGCAAAGTGAAGACCTTCACTCACTCACTCACTAATTTAATTAACTCACTGGTCAAGTGATACAATTTCTACGCCCGTGTAAACATACAGTGAATACACATTTAATGAAATGCTGGACTCCGGAGCCAAAGCCATTTTGACGTATTGCCCCATTTTGAATGTTGAAGGCTAATGTTACCACTACTGTACGCTATCAATCTTAGTTTTCAGAGCCAGTGTCATTTTGTTCCGTTGATGCTGTGTCTGATTTTACACACAAGTCCAATCCATTCTCTCTGAGCAAATACTGTGTCCTTGTGGAGGGTTTTGTGATTATGGCAGCATATTTTGTACGTGTGCTTTCTACACACACTACATATTTTGAAAGAACTCACTTTAGAAATGCACCCAAGACACAGACACAAAATAGACTGTACCACAGAAATGTAAAGGTATCTTATGTTTAAGAAGAAATAGTTATTGATGTAAATTGGACAAGGAGTGCCTCAATCTTGTTTAGAGAGTGTGATTTAAACAAGGCTTTCATCCTGTACGCAGAAGGATAAACAGGGCTGCATAGTCACGGTAGTTATGTTTGCAGGTACAGTGTTATTTTGTGTAATTTGTTGACATTGCAACATTCCTGTCATCTGGCGAGAAAGTCATTTTGACAGAATGCTACTATACAGTCTGGCTGGTTTGGGTCAAAATTGGATCTGAAACACACAGCACTTGCACTGACACTCAGCGAGCGAGAATTAGGATAATGACAGTCATCTACAGCAGCAGTGAAAATAAGAGCTGCGTCTCCTTGCGAGAGTCAGACTGAGAGAGCGCGAGCACAGAGAGAGAGAGAGTGAAACCCAGGCATGGCTGCTGTCAGCACTGATAAAACTCACCAGGACTCGGCAGGGGCCAGTCATAGAGGTGCTGGTTGATGAACGGGGGGCAGGCTCCCCCCTTTCAAATCAGCTAACGTGGTGTGTGGATGTGTGTTTGTGTGCCTGCCCTCAGCTTCGTCTGCCTCGGCTTCTGACACTCGGAGTTGAGCAGGCAGAACAGTTCATTATCACATGGTTTTAATATTTAATTTAGCGATTTGATAAAAAATGATGTTTCATTAATGAGGTGATCCATTCCTGGATTTCAAGAGTCATCCAAACCAGGGCAACGCAGCGATGTTGAAACTTCCCTGTACTCAGACAAGTCTTGCTACAGTATTTTTAGCTTGTCTCATAATCAGTATCATCTTGTTTTGGATTTTGGGGATTGCTCCTGAATATATGATTTAAATAGCACAGGAATCATCTGATCCCTGTCCATTAATCTCCCATTTGGTTAATTACCACACTTGCTAATTACAAATCTCTCAGCTGAAGTACATCTCCTCTGCCTGTTCCCACCCATGTTCCATTTCACGTTTCCTGTCCTTTTCATAAGACGACAACATAAGTAAAATGATGATGAAAATGAATTAGCAAAATGAAAGTGAATAAATCTGTCATAGAACGTACCCATAACTGACTTGAGATTAGTCCCCCTCCCACGTTTTAAGTATATGTCTTGCTTGGCGCTGGGTGTGTATCATTGCCCATTAATGCTGCTATTCCTGCCCATGCCAGTCGTTGCAGGACGGCCGCTCTGAAGGGTTGCTTTGAAGAGCTGTCCAGATGAGAGCTTGGCAGCACTAGAGCTTTTTCTACTCTTTCGCAACACAGAGTGGCCTTCAGGGTCTCAAATTGCCCTGCAGTGTTATGGATAATACTCAAATCCACACTAAAATCACCTGTAGTCACATGCATAAAATCTCGGTCTGCAGCTTTCTGTGCAGGCCCACAAGTACAGTACAATATACACAATGCATTATGTTCAGCGTCTTTCTGGTGCACTCAGCCCCTTCATGTATTAAAATAGCAAGTTGGACCAAACAAAAACGTGAAAGACAATTGCTCTGGCATGAAACTTTCCCTTGGTGCCATTTCAAACACAGAGAAAAAAAACAAACCTAAGTGCTTTAACAGTTTATTTTTCTCTCTGGACTTCATCGCTTCTCTCAGTCCACCTCTTTTTGTTTCCTCCTCTCATCCCCCCTTTAATTTCACCTTCCCTCTTCTAATCAGCAAAAGCATAGCCAGACTACAGATGAGACCATATGCGCCTGTGTGTGTGTGTAATTATGTGTGTCTAATTATGTGTGCAACTCTATTTGAAGACAAAGTGGAGAAGCAATGGTGATGCAGTGAAAGCCCATCACTTGACAGATCCTCAGAATTCTTCCTAAAATGCTTGCGCTCGAGTTTTTCTTAAAGGATAGATGCTGCCTCACAGGGCAGCACCGTGATGTCCTCCCACCACGTGTGTCTCTGTCTGCGAGAGAACCTCCATCACCAGAGAGTCCGACCGTACCAGTGGAATAATTCCACCCATGTGCAATAACGTCCTTGGTTTGTGCCAGACAGACGTTGTACTACCACACACGGTCGTTTACTGTAGCTGAGTGATTCTGGGGCTCATCATTTGGGGAGATAAAATTGTGTTATTTTTCATTTGCAATAGCAGTTTTGCAAGTAATAGAGCTTTGCTATTAGTGACCCCCACAGCTTCTTTGAATCGATTTTACGCAACGCCGCTGTCCTCAACATGTAGCAAATAGAGCTGAGTGCCAAACCGTGTGCGTCCTGAAAAGACAGTCGCACGCACACATTTATTCAACGCAATAACACAGTCATGCAGCACACAACAACATGTATGCAACCGCTTTCAACCTGCCAACGCAGCAACACAGCAGCGGAAACGAAAGCTTTTAAGCTACACACACGCAGGCATTAGCATATAAACACACACACACACAACGTGAATCCAAATTACAAGGGCAATAAATCATTTCCTGCTCACACAATCTCACAGATGACAACCTACATATAGCTCAGAATGTGTTTGTGTGTGTGTGATTGGGTTCCCACATTTGCTCATCACTGTTTGAGATTTGTTTCATTTCCGGTGTGTGTGTCGGGGGTGAAAGGAACGTGTGAACTGTGGCTTAGAGCCTTGGGGCTACAATTTCAAACTGCAGCCTTGAGGTGGCCTTCGTACTGATCAAGTTACACGAACCAAAGACCACGGAGAGCCAGGTGAGCCAGGTGTGAATAGATGGGAACATGATTTATTGGCTGTCAGGCCTTAATTTTGGGCCTAAATGATGACACGGTTGTTAGGCTTTGTCCATTTACCTTAACAACTATTGCCATTTTTCGTAGCAGCTGAATTTTGGACCTAAATTGCTCGTGTTGGTCAATGGACGTGTTTCCAGCGGTGGAACTATCCGTCACGTACAGTTTTCACCTCTTAACGGCTGCAGTCCACGAGGCCAGCGGACAGTTTCGTAGTTTGAGCTGAGCTGGGGGCATGAATGTGTTTTGCCTGCTCGCACACAGATTGCAGGAGCAGATCTGAAGTCAGTTTCATGTCTAAATTAGAGCACTCACACTGTAAATGAGCCCTAATGAGATTCCCAGCCTTTATTTTCTGCTCTGTTAGACAGCCCTATGGCAGTGCTGAGATGTCAGCCACTCCTGCTGGGGCTAATATCCTCCAACCACCATGATGACTCTGCCACCAGACATTCACATGCACACAGGTAATTGCATGCTCAAGGCATTATATATATTTGTGTGCAAGTGTGTGGGAGACAGTTCACCAGTAGATCTTGAAGGAGAGTGCGTCCAACATAAGGTGATGACAAAAGTGTTACATGACATCACGCTTTCCCAAAGACGATGCACACGTTGAAGCGGGACGCCCATTTGTTTGTACATGCAGCAGTAATCATCTCGTGACTCATCTGAATACTAAGTCTCTCTCTGAGACTTGCAAAACACCTCAAATCCTCATGTATGCTCAAAAACAAAAACCATGCCCGGTTTAGCATTTTCATCAAACGGCTGGCAGCGTCTGCTTGGAAGAGTTAGGGATGCGTTAGCCGAGTATGTGGGGCAGCATACATTAATCATAATGATATTGTGTGGAGTGACAGATACTCATATCGCCATTTAAATAAACAAGCAGAACAGGGCACGGATTGAAATGATGCAGCATAAAGTGTGAAAGATGCGGCTTGACGGCTCTAATTGTTTGTGTCTGAGGATGCTCGTGCAGATGTGGGTTTACCGTGTGTACTGTATATTCAAAGGCAAGGGGCTGGACTACGAACAACGACTAGTGCTAGTTTAATACGACTATATAGCTGCACAACAACTTCATGCAGCCCGAGTGTGTTGCATCACATCTCACAGCTAATCTGTGACGAAAGCAACAGGGTTAACAAAGAGGAAGCAAACCGAGGCCTTTTCAGTTCGACTACACTGGCAATTACTGTCAGTGTTGAGCAGCAGCAAGGCAGCAACTCAGCAAATGCTGGATTGGGATTGAAACACACATACAGTAATATAGTAATTCAGCGCCAATGTATTTGTTCCATATTTGTGATCGTACACATTTCCCCATAATGATGCAAAGCTGAGAATATTGGAGAAAGACAAACAGTTTATCCCACCAAAAAAAAAAACAAAAAAAACGTTTAAATTAACGGATGTCACTCATGGTGGAATTTGAATTATAGAAGCTCCAGTGAGTTCACTGAAAAAACTGTGAATTTTTGTTGTGGTAGCTAAAAATGACGCACAACCTCTGGATGGGACAAAATCACTGACCAACAAAGGCAGGTCATATGAAAATGAATCCAGTCCAATAAATCCTTCACATATAGTCCCGGGATCAATGCGCTGGCATATATTACGCCTGTAGAACATTTCAGCATCTTAACATGTTGATGTCATTGTTTAACTCAGCACCAGGTGATGGTGTTCAGATGTGTGTGTGTGTGCGCGTGTGCGTTTCCGATCAATACTTTGCAACAGACTGTTGCCTTTTTTGTTACATTGAGTTCTCAGTCCCTCAGGACGATGTTCACCATCATCGTTTTACACGCGGAGTTTCTCATTGAGCTGGCAGGCCACTCTCCATGTTATGGGGTACGTGCATGTGCGCGTGCGCTCGTGTGTGCGTTTCTTTATAGCTCGAGGGGAAACAGGCAAGCTGACGTTCAAGTGCAGGCTGGATAGAATACACATGAAGCATCAATATTTGCAGTGCAGAAGCACAGATGCACCTGGAATGATGAACGACGAAGCCCTGATAAATCTTAAAATATCCGGATTCACAAACTAAGGGTTTCAATGCATAAACCTTCTGTCCTCCTCGTTGTGTTGGTATATAAAGTCCATGCATTTTCTCGATATATCTCTGTACCTTTAAGCTGACTTGAATCTTTTTCGCCTTTAATACATATTTTGTGTTCTCGCTGAAAAGCCCTTCTCTCCTTCACCTCTTCCCGCGCCTGCCCTAGCTCTGTCTTCACTCCCACCTTCTTCCTCCTCCTCGCTCAGTATAGGGCAGGGTAGCAGAACTGTCTCGTCTTTGAGACGTGAGGAGTTTGATCTTCAGAAAGTGAAATCTAGATAGCATGTCTTGCTGTGCTTCAGCAATCTGTATGCGTGTGTGTGTGTGTGTGCGCGCCCACCTTACATTTCAGCAGAAGATAAAAGCCCTGCTGCTGATATTGCTAAGTTCTGCTAAGTAAAGCTACAGGAATAGTTCACGATTTCAGCTGCAGCACCTCAGCTTTGCCTTCGTAATTCTGACAAAATACAGTCATGAGTCATAATGTATCACCTCTTGACATGAAGCCTACATACAGCACATGGACGTCTGTCATTGCTCTGATGTTTTTACAGAAAGCATACATCTATAACATCATATACCTTATTGTTTACTAATTCATATAAAACATAACAAGCCTTTTTAATTTGCGCAGGTTTGAATGTGTCCTAGCAAACTGCCGGTGCTCAGTTAGTTCCACATTTGTAGCATTTAATACAATATTTGGCTCCAAATGTCTCGACAGGGAACAAAATGTATTCTCGATTTTTACTTGAGTTTCATTGGTGGAGCTTAGCAAACCGAGGTTCTGCTGCTCTTGAAAGAACAGCTTTTATGTTGCGCTTCTATTGATGAGCAGGAAAGTTTAATAAGCAAATGATTGAAGTGTCCTACAAACATCTCCATTGCTTTTTTATTTTTTTTATTCTGTGGATAAAATGAAAACCAGAGCCAGTGTTTGGCCTTGATTCAGTCAATACTCTGCAGGAATGTCACGTCTTGTGTGTTAGTGTTTTGTACCTATGCAGTGGGTTCCTATAGTGGCTCATTGTAGCTTATGCTCTGCTCTCAACGATATGTCAGGGATGTTTGACCACAGCTCACCGCTTAATAAGATACGACCACATTTTACTGACGCCTTTCTGTGCAGTTTTGGTGAGAATTATATAACCGATGTAGCTTTTGCATTTCCAAACAGGTGTGACTTTAAGCCTGGAGTTGCATGCATCAGATGCATCTCTAGGAGTGTGTGTGTGTGTGTGGGTGTGTGTGTGTGTGTGTGTGTGTCCTACACATCTGTATGTATCTTTGTGTATGTACTTTTGTGCCTTGTGCACATGTTCAGGGGAATAGGTGATGAACGTTTGAAGTGCAGAAGCACCAAGCCAAGTGTTGCATACTGTTGGATGGCTTTGTTGCCAGATGAAACAGAGAGAGAGAGAGAGAGAGAGAGAGAGAGAGATGAACTTAGGTAACCCTCCTACAGTGTCTCACATTTTGAATTGAGGAAGATTTTAGTTGAAGAGTTTAACTTTTCTGATAGTCACTGCCTGAACTCGAGCTCTGTGAAGGGAAGAGTAAGACTTTCAACTTTTAGGCGGCTTTAACTTCGCCACTTCAGATGAACAACACTGTCAGTATGACGGGCGGAAACACACAGAGCAGCGCTTCCAGGATGGCGCTGTCGTTCACGGAGGAAGTTGTTTTTGCCACGTGCCACGCGTGAGCAGATGAGTCAGTCTGGTTGTAAGGATGCGTGACGGCCCACATGAAGCATTTCTCTGTTGGCTCTTTCCAGGCCGACGAACCCAGAGGTCTCCGCATTCACACACATGGCAGCGCAACAACATTTAATGCAACACAAATATTATTAATGTGGCCTAATCCCCATCCATTAGAATGTCCAATACGATTCAGACGGTGGCACCATGTTACAGAACCCTTTTCTACAACTACTTCATTTAAACTGAGTTTCTGAAATATGACTCATGTACCTTTTATAGGTTGAGTTCACCAAAATGGTTCAGGTGAGAGGGAGACACACTCACATTCCACTGTTTCCTTTCCTCATGGTGACATATACTTATATGCACAGTGGGGAATAATCTGGTAAATGCTTGAGGCTGACTTCATTTTCGTGTTCCTTCCTTTATCTAGTTTACCACCTCTTCTTCTCACCCTTGCGCAGGTTCAGACCTTATTCAAAGCACGTAGAATAGATGCTTTTCATTACTACAAAGCTGGTCGTCTTCTGTGAGGCGTTCAGGAACCACAAGAGTGGTCAGCGATATAAGACACTCTCTCAGTGTTTTGTTTTTGTGCTAAGCTAACCTAACAAATTGCATTTGCTGTAGCTTTCTATACCCACTGTGAGACGTGCGGCCGCTCCACTGTGACAGCTCTGCACTGGGTATTTTTAGTCTTTAGTCTTGTTTGTGTGCTGGTGACACACACACACCTGTTTGTTATGCTGTGAAGTAATTTAGTTGCTTCATCATCTCCTCTCTCCTCTGGTTTTTGTAGTTTCCCTCCGTCGGGTGAACGGTGACGTGTGGACAGCTGCGGCAGGGGATGAGGTGGATGAATAAACCCGCTGGTTTATCACTCTCAGCATGCAGTCCTGTTTATAGTCAGCTTGTGAGGGAATTTAAATTGACTCCACTCGGGCTCCGACTGTTGGTTCCTATTGTCAGTCCAGAAAAGATTGGCTACTTTTCTTTCCCCTTCTCCTCCTGATGACGTTTCCTCTAGTTTTATCTCTCTTCCTCTGGGCTCATGAAAGGCTGCTAAAACACCCAACTTACAGATAGGTGCCATTGTTTTGTCAGGACAACAGACTGTCTTAAAGGTGTCATTTTAACGCTTTATTTTTAGTCCAATTTGAGTCAAGGACTCAACATCTTTATAGCTTTGTAGCATTTTGTGGGTTTCCCATCATCATATTTGTTGGTTCGGTGACTGTGTTTACTTCGTTTGAATAATCATTGCTTCAATCTACACATAGCCTTTTTATCTGCTAGTAGATTTCAAGACTTTACAAATTTAAGCGACGGAGGAATAAAACAGCTTTCTGTTATCTCTTCTCCCCATTTATCTGCTGATGAAATGCTGTTGAGGGGGCTGTTAAAATTCTGACCATGGTGAAGTTACAAGGTGACTGATGGTCAGATAAAGGTAAGGGGTTGCCATGTCATTTATCAAGGACAGATACACAGAGGGATGTGCTTTAAAATGAAGAAGCATCACTGCATTCTTTCCAGACAATACTCAGCTAGAATACGGATGAATACTCACAAATTGCTTTATCAAGTATGCTAATTGTAACAAATACAGCGTGGACAGGGGACGACAGCGACGTCATCAGTAAGTGACATAGATGACTTGGGTCCTAATGGGGAACCGTACTGTATGGTCTCCTTCACATTAAGAATTTAGCCCTGAATATCTATTAATCTGCACAATAGACTCCACAAGTCAAATATTTAGTAGCTCTGATTAGAAAATTCATATTTTAGACATGACTGTGTCTCATTCCTCTCACTTCATAAATATTCACATCATTTCAGATGATAACCTCGGAAGATTTCAGACTAGACGGAGATTCTCTGTCAAAGGCTCTGCTGTCCAGATGCATCTTAAAAGTTTCTTTGAACTTTCGTTTCAGTGGGTCTTTCTGTGTTATGTCAGTTATTTGTTTGCATTTGACTCACGCTAGGGTCCTGGTGGGGCTACGCTTTTTGATATAAGATGCGTGACAAATGTGTGGGCATGTTTTGTGTGTGTTTTGAGCCTGGGAATTCTGCAGGGACAGATGAAATCTTCAGCAGCGCCTTGAAAAAGGAGCAAAGACGGAAAGGATGGCGTTTGCCAAATTAGCCTGAGTTTAGATTGACTGAAATTGGTGTGTGGTCACATTGTACGTGTGAGTGTGTGTGTGTACTTGTGCGCATGCAAATGAGTGTGTGAATATGTGCATGCACTCATTGTGTGTTGTCAATGAGTGCATACACATGAGTGTTGTCTTTGCAAATGGAGGAGAACTCCTAATGGACTATATGGGTCATGGGAACCTGCTCTCTCGGGGTCTCTATTGGCGATCTCATGACACACCCTCCACCACACACACACACACAGGTTGTAGTGCTCTGTCTCAGTGTCAACAATCCTCTCTAGAGCAGATTAGCGCCACTTGGTTTTGCCAAGTAGTTAACAGCTATACATGTTTTAACCTGTATTCAGAAGCCCAAAGGCCGCTGCTGACACATTTAGTGCTACAGTACAGTAGGTGTCCGTAACGATTCTTTTACAGTATGGCATGTGTTTTACTTCTGATTGTTTTACTTTGTTTTTTTTTTTTTTACCTTTAGCTCAGTGTAAACAAATGGGCAAGCAACAGAAAAGTATTTAAAAATGACATCAAAAATTATTATCCTTCTTAAATCAGCCGACAATATGATGCATTACCTCAATTAGGCTCATTTTGGGGGGTCGGATGATTTACAAGCCATTAAGCGATATGCAAATGGCTGTGTTTGTTTGGGGAGGCTGTGGAAGGATGGAGAAGAGAGAGCGCGCGAGAGAGCAAGAAGTTGAAGTCGGTGTAATTGGCCCGACTACTATTCTTTGCTGTGGGCCTAATGAGGTATACACACAGAGGCAGACACGCACGCACATGGAATTTCAGACCTTAACTGTGATTTCTGTTTGGCCTTTGCTATGCAACAGTAATGTCTAATCAATAAAATGTGACAGGCACCATAACATTCACCAGGGAGTTTCGGGCGGTTTGGGAGCATGCTTTTCTCTGCTCACACCTCAGATTGTGTTGCATTGTGAGAAATATTACTTTAGGTTTTGTGACTGGTTGTGCGCGTACGGTCAGGACACAATGTAGAGCACCGGTCTGTGAGGCTTTCTACTGTGTAATGAAATGAGTCCCAAAGAAGTACAACAAGAAAAAGAAAAGAAGTGAAAAGAAAAAAAACTGATTTGCAAATAAAAAGGTCCCATTGAGAACATCACCTCGCTGCCCTTTGCACGGAGAGAGAGTAAGTGTACGACCTGTAATGAGCTAATCCTTGTGCAGCCGTGGTCAGGCCTGCTCAGGGAGACTGTGTTTTCTCAGGCTGAACCATCACTGTGCTGTCACCTCTCCAACACTTAATGACTTTCTGCTCCGTGGACAACTCAGGCCAGAGAGATTACACATAAAAAAAATAACTGAGAGAGAGAGGGAACAGAGAAAGACAAAGGCAGCGAGTGAGAGAAGGAGGTGTAGGGGTGAGCGCTGAAGCATGACGGGTTCTCTAAAGTTGTGTAAATTGCTTTGGACTGGTGCTGATCTTGATAACTGATCAGTCCTGGAGCTGTTCTTTACCTGGCCAACAGTAAACTGAATATCTGGGCTGAACTTCATCTTGCCAGCAAATTAATAATTTGAACTGTTGAGTTTCCAAAAGCAAGACAAGAGGTTAGCAGGCTCCAATGGCAGTGGTTGAAACAGTACGTGTCTGCAGGAACACATCATTGTCCACGCTTTCATATTTCAAGGATAACAACCAACCCATCAGGGATCTGTGGCTCGTGGTGAAATACAAGTTCACCGTATCAGCCAAAAAACAGTAGCTGTGTTAATGAGTGAGGTTTTTAACCTACAACCCTAAACTGGCTGCTGTGTCGCTGGCCTCCTGCACAATATAAGCCTGTAATGTAAGGCTGTTACTGAAGTGAATATGCAGGTGAAAGAGTCACATTTTATCATTTGGTGCCACCCTGAACCTTCTTCGCCCTCTATCTATGCGGCTTATACTTTATCTCTCACCAAACTGGAATCTCCACATCTTTCAGTTGATGCGATCCACGGAGTCTGCAAACTGCAGAGGGATAGATTAAGCCAAAAGTTTGTTGACGGGAGGCAGGTCACAGTGAGCGAGTGTCTCATTGCAATGTGGAGATGTGGTGGATGCGCTGCGCTGTAGGACGGATGTGGAAGACTCGGGGTAGAAAGTGTCAACCACCCCTTAATGAATCTCTGCCAGCAGGATGCCAGCTGCACTCAAAGTTCCTGTTGTCAGAATGATGCCTCTAAAGTTGGAGAAATATTGCTTGTTTCCAATCTCTGTGAAAGAGGATTGTTTTTCAAATTGTAAGGACCAGAGCCGTGCAGCGTTGCGTACAATCAAAGCAGACACATCATCCTTCCTGAAGATGAAACCTAACTAACAAATGCCGTTATTAGAGCGAGCCGTCTGATTTCAGTATCAGACGGACCTGTCTAATAACAATATCTCCATTATGCAAACACATGTTCTAAACAAACAGTGTATCCAGATGCTGGCAGCAGCGTAAATATAAGGCTGATTAAAGCAATGAAATGAACGTTCATCTTTGCCTTGCTGTCCCTTGCCTCCTTTCTTTACTTGGGCCAATTACGGGCCGAGTGGAGCTTGTTCTGTCTCTGTGCATCTCTTTTTTCGTGACCCCTTGGGCTCATTCTCATGCTAAACTACTTTTCATTTGCTAACGACGTGGCACGGCTTCAGTCGGCTCCGTCTGAATATGCATGGAGGCTGCGCGAGGGAGAACAGGTTTTATGGAGATGTGGCTCCATCGCCGTCCTGTTCGCTCCCGTAGTCGGCTCCATTACCGATGACCCTGGGCTCGGCACATACAGTGGAGTGTTTGAGTTTGTTGTTCGTACGGCGCGTACGCCGGTGCGGGCCCAGGTTGCCGTGTGTGTGCGCAGTAACCCCTCATTTAGTCTCCTCTCATTTGGTCATTACATCCACTAACGCAGAGTATGCATGGGTCTACTCATAATAGCACTTCTCTGATATGCAAAATGGGCTCTCTACCACACCTGGCATCCAGACACACGCTTCTCATCAGCAACAGCCTCCTCACCCTAATTTGCTTCCCGTTCAACTGTAATAGGAAACCACTCATACAGGCAAATGGTTTGTTTTGTCTGCCTTGATAATAACGTGTTAAGGGCTTTGCTGAATGTGTGTGCGTGTATTTGCGTGGTACAAAGGCTTTGTTAAACCAGACAATGGCATATTGGAAAACAGCAAACAGGCTGCGGATACGGATAATAGAGTCGCTACAGGTGTGTTAAGTTTTGCACATACTAACATTAGTGTGATAATGTCGTCTTTGTGTGCACCCATTATAAACAAACCAGCGTTACGCTTGTGGAAGCCAAGCCGTAGCGGGCTCACGATGAAAACTCACACACCGTTAAATGTAATAACTGAGCTAAATCATATCCAATACATGTGATAATTAATCATCCGGAGACGTTTCGATTAACCACCACGGCTTCAAGTGTGAGTGTGTGTGTGGGTTCTCAGGTGTGTGTTTATGCGTTTGTGTGGGCAGCACATAGAACAGAAGGTGTGAAAAGCGGATGTGACCACAGGCTGTAGATAAGAAAGTCAAGCCTGTCTATCCATGACTCCCCGTCCTCCCTTCTCCTCTGCTTGACTAAATCCAAATAAGATCTATTGAGCATTCAAAACGTTGAGTCTGTATTTTTCCTCTTAATCGATTACTTATGCTCAGCAATAAGAGTTCTGCACCGCAAAGCTGCACTTCAGGCTGCAGTGGAAGGAGGCGACTAAAGGGGAACAGTTTACATTTAATCATTGCGTTGAGTGAGCAGAGACTGAATTACCTAAACGAACGGTAGGGAAATGCTATTTTAAAGCTCCAATCCCTTCAAGGTCGGTTCAGGTTTAACATCACACTTACAGTATGAGTTTAGGTGTTTTCATGAACTGCAGATAAGTACGTTTGGAATTTTCCTCCACAACACTGCAAGCTGTCAACTTCTCAACAAGTCTGTGTTGATGGTAGCTCTGCTGTACAGTATGTGTGTCAGATTGCAAAGGAGGAACAAACCCAGCGCACCTTTCTAAAAAAAGGTTGGGAAGGGACACATCACCATGACAACACAGGGAGGAGTAGGACGTATACCATTAAAAAAGATGGAGGCAACGCTGTGTATCCTGGCTTCTCATCCCAGTGCAGATGTGGAAGCATAGACACACTCAGGCAGATGGCACACACACACTCATTCATCCTCAAGCACACATATTTCTGCTAATCCATTTATTCAGTCCTTGCCTAATTTGCCACAGTGATGACAAACTGAAGTAATTTCCTCCACATCTTTTCATTCCAGTTCAATGAACTCTTAAACAATTCAGCTTGAACTTTGATTACTTGCTGCTCATTTGCATATACTTAGTTAAAGCCAATATGTCCTTTCTCCGGCAGAGGTGAGGTGACCTCACAAGAAATCTGAACAACAGAGTCGCGAGTTGCACCTTTATCCTTGCCACACATTGCTAATGCCTTTCTGAGACCATGCCTAAATCATCAGCCGCCGGTGTCCTCAATCTGTATGTTCAGAATGCTGCACGGACGACAACAGCGTGATGCTGTGGAGCAGTTTCCGCAGCTGCCACAATATTTGTCAAACATGTCAGTGGCATTATTCAAGGTAGATTCTATACAGAGATAATAGTGACATCTAGTGGTCACTCAGAAGAAACATGAGGAGCTGAGTCTGTGCTGATGAAACAAAACCACTACTTACTTCACTAGTTTCACTCTGGATCTGTAGTTTTTCCTCTTTCAGTCGTCTCGTTTATTTCGCGACAAAGCGATAAACCTTTGTCTAGTTTCTTTAATTGTGTCTCTCAAACACAAAACACACACGCACGGTGTCGCTACACTCTGGGAAGACTGTTTTCCTCTGTGACATCAAATTTATTTAATCAATTCAGCACAACCCCAGCTGTCCAACATGAAGTGTTTCCCAATTATCTTAATGTGATTTGCTCCCTGCTGTTGGCTGCTGCTCTACTGATTAGGATGTAACAAGATGAGATGAGTGCAGACACACACACACACACACACACACACACACACACACACACACGCACACTTTCTTTCTCCTGTTCTCTCCTGTCATCAGATAGCCACTGTGAGTAATGACAGGACAAGCTGTGACAAAGGGGGGCACAAGGAGACATAAACCCCAGGAGGCGAGGGGCAGGATGGATGGAGGGATAAAAAGACAGACAGACTCAGAGCCCGCAGGCCCCAGTGGAGGGTACAGCAGTGGCTCCACTGTCATCAAAACCACAGCACGTCCTGTGGAACGGCAGGACAGACATCATCCTGACTGCGTGGTGACAGCGCAGCCGAGACGTTAAATACACATTAGGAGGAGCATCACAGCCCCTACAGGGAGCCGACAGACAGATAGATGGAAGCAGGCAGAAAGAGATGACGGTTCGGTATATCAGCGACTCTGCCTCTGAGTTTTTATGGGTCCCAGTGGACAACTCTGATTTTTTTTATTTCCCTCCCTTTGGTTAAGTCCTAAAGTGGAGCTAGCGGTTGTAACGCTGTGACGGCAGCCTGAACTCAGGTTCAAATAGGAAAAGATGGGATCTGGAATTTGTGGGTCTGAGGTGCAGACATGTGAACATGCAGCACAGTATGTTGTACAGTAGGGTTAGGATCAGCTGCCAGTGTGAGAAGTGCAGAAAATCTGCTGTCAGCAGACTCCATGAGGGGAAGGACGGTTAAAAGCCAAAAGGCTGTAGCTCCGCTGGGCGCTCTTTAAAGAACAGAGCTCGTGGTCTGAGCCGTGGAGCAGCAACCACCCCCTGCCCACCTCAGGCCTCTCCAGGACATCTCCCAGTAACCAGGGTGGAAATTTGTCTCTGTTCTGTTTTTGGAGCCTTGAGGCCGCAGAGAGGAATAACACATCTAAAGCCAAGAGCCTTAGATTAACAGCACAAGAACTAGAAAACAGTAGGAAACTTAAAGCATGAGCAAGTTCATTCATTATGCATCAACGCCTCCACTGTATATACACTGAGTATAGTTATAGTATTTGATCTCACTGAGCTAAGTAGGAGGCTCAGTTGGTGGAGAGGTAGAGTAGTTAGTTTATATGTGTGTGCTGTCCACAGGGTGCCGAGCCGGGACGTGACCTCACCCTCTGGGTCTGTTGAAATCCATGAGACGTGCTCCTGTGCTCCGTCTGCTCCGTCTGCTCCGTCTGCTCCGCTCCGTGTGAAATTACTTCACATGTCTGAAATTGCCCCTGTTTAGTCAAAGATCTCATAAGGAAAAACTCTTCAGCCTTTTCTTCTTCTGTTTGACAATAATTATTTTCCAAATTAATATCAGGCAGCGTTTTCATTAGATAATGTGCTTTTGGGGATTAATTAAGACCTCAGCTCTGGTGCAGCAGCAGCTGTTTTTGCTTATTTGCAACCACATGGACGTAAGATGTATTTATTTAGCGTATTTTTAGGGTAGCTGCCTCTTTGATCTCATGTCATTTAATGGAAACTGAGATGTGTAGCAGCTACGTTACACAACTGTCCTAAACATTCACGTTTCTCCTCAATCTAACACCAGGTGATGACGATGACTCCATTACAGTCCCATTTACCAGCGTGAGCTCCAGCATGAGCCAGAGATCACAATAATTCATCTCGTCATCGGTGTCAGACATGTCGATTTGGAGGAGACCGCCGGGATGAGGAATGTCTGATCTCAAACCACAGTGCCACTATAGTCAGAGCAACGAGATTATAACGGTGTCCCTGTCTCTGCTTTCAATTTCACACTCAATGGTTTCCATGTGGTACCGCTTAATTGGAGCATCATCAGGGGAGTCTTTGAATCTGTGCGTCTATAGGCGTGTGTGTGTGTGTGTGTATACAGAGTCCCACTGTTTTACTGTCAGAGAACCTTTTGCTCGGACGCTTTTATGACTTGCACAAAAGTGGCTCGTTTACAACGCTTGAAGCTTACTGCTCACGTTTAGCCTTTAAAAACAACACCAACCAGTCCTTCTTACAGCAAAGCAGAAACAAGTCTGAGACAACTAATGAAGCAGACATCTGGAAGCCAAAAGCTTCATGATTTCACTCGTGGTTTCGACACAGTTTGAGTCCTGCCTTATTGAGATTATTGAGTAAATTCACACACAACGTTTACAAAGCTAATAAAACTCATCTAAGCAGCGTCTACACTTCTAGAGGCTCTGTGACAGTCTATTAGTGAGACAAAAACACAAAGGGAGTGCACCTCTTTGAGATTTCGGGGGGGGGGGGGGAGAAAACAAAGGGAGAGAGAGTTGACTGAAGTGCTGCTTCTGTCATCTTTCTGTTATATGTGTTCCTGTAGAGTCAGGTCACAGCTTTTTTTTGATCTTTCTGGATGACAAGTGTTGAGTCTAAATGGCCTGTTTGAAACGTCCCACTAAATATATAAAGATCACTAATCTGGCTTGTTGGATCGTCCCACCTGTTTAGTGAAACGCCATCAGTGATGATGTATGGTCATGTTACATAAAGCTGCTGTATGGATTTACAGCGCACTTTGATAAAGTGGCTGTTTCACCGTGTTCCAGGTGTGAGCTCTGAGTTTGACAGTTTGACCGGCCCGGCTCACAGACATCAAACACATCAACCCGAAGCTGTATCACTAACAACACATCAAAGGTCTATTTTTTTTTCCGGCTCCATCTGTCCTTTTATTCGTTCCAGTTACTCCCCGGGCCCAGAGGGACCGTGTCAGCGCTTTGAGATAGGCAGTCAACATACCATTTCCTTTTACAGGTAATAATAAAATTCACTGGCCTAAAGAGAGATGAGAGTCCGTAGAAATAGACTCACAGCACTGAGTCTCCAGAATCTTTGCTGGCTCAAGTCAGCAGGGTGTAATTTAGACGTTTGGTTGACAGCTCTAACACAACAAACTTACTTAGAGAACACAGCTGCCCCGAAACATTTAAGCTCTTCTTCCTGAAGACATCCTTGAAAAACAGGAACGTTTTCAATAGACAGCTGCTCCCAGTGATGTTCATAAGAGAAGCCTCAGTCATTTCTGCCTTTTCAGGTCTTAACAGAGAATCGTGTTTGCAAACCACAACCTCAATAATAAAGGTTCATGTTTTATGTTCATAGCTCTTCATTATGAATGCAAACGTGATGTAATGTACCGTCCATAGAACATACAGTACAGTAGGTGTGTCTGAACGCACGAAGCCAAAAGGAAAACAGCCGTTTCTGATGTCCTCAAAGCAAAACGAAAACAACATCAGCGAACAACCAAATACCAAATCCACAAGTCAACAAAGATTTTCAGAGCTGCAAACCGTGCCACACACCACTTATGGTAAATAATGGGGGGTGTTGTACACTATTACAGACCTGTAATAGACAAGAGCTGACAGTAATGGAGAAACTATGAAAACAATCAGGTCACGACTTGGAGTCTGTCATAACACATAATGAAAATACATGTGCAGCAAAGTGAAGACATAGGATGAATAGAAGGGGTGTCACATAGAATGATATGGTACATTTGCCATAGCGACCAGTTACATCCATTAGAGGACCTCACCAAAAGGGGACGCGGAGGGTTCGGAGGCTTGTGTGCTTTTAGTGGCCTGCTCTGTAACAGGTGTAGTTCATCAACCTGCAAGTGACTCAACATGAGCACTCTAATGGTTTCCAGAACTGTTTGCTACAAGAGCGCAAGCATCATTCCCTGCATGTGAGATGTGTATGAATGCATCTGCCTTTGTGGGAGTGTGTGCACATGAACAGGAAGCTAATCAAATGAAATACATTCCTTATTAATGTGATTTATTACTGCTGTGTAGCCAAAATCTGATCGTGCAGACAATCAGCAGAGGGAATTCATCTATTTCAATTCTAACTAGGGACACATGCCACAGGCCAGGATTTGTTGTTTTCCTCTTTGCTGCGCTCTCCTGTGTTTGCCCTGAGGGACAGTGGGATTGAAGAAGCCTGCGCTTGTGTTAATGCAAATGATGAGGCTGAAGAACACACTGAACACAAGACGACAGCGTGTCCACGAGTCTCAGCCAGGTATGAATCAGAAGAAGCAAACATTCTTTGTAAGAAAAAACAGAAAGTGTGTGTTTGTACGTAGTGTAGGTAAATCAGAACAGAAGTGAGAGCGACAGCTGGAAACAACCAGAAAATAACGCAGGTGAAAAAATGTAATGCCAGTTTCCTCTGTTCCACTCTGAGAGGGAAGAGTGTCGTGAAGCTGGGAAAATGTGCTTGTGCTCTTTTTGTGCGTCTACCTGTCAGTCCACTAATTGGATGGTGCCATGTTGTAACCATAGAAACAAGGGGGTCACGCTACGTCCACAGACCATAGCAATGAAGGACACGTCACAGACATGCTTTTCATTAAACTATGCTCTTGTTGCTGCAGGTCGGTCACGATTACTTCTTTTTTTTTTTTTTGCTCGTCAGGATGGGTCCAAACTAAACAAATGGTTGCTGCTATGGCAACACGTCTTATCTGATCGCGTTTGTTATTTTTAAGGTTGGAGAAGATGCTATCGAACACAGCAGTGATTCTCAAAGAGCTTTTCTAATTTGTTGGACACAGTGAACGTTTTAAACACACACAGGCACACACACACACACGGACAGGTGACCTCATGCCAGATACTTTGTGATTGATTACTGGCCTTGGGCTATCCCTCTGCCCTAACTTCCTGATTTTTAAATCCTGCTTCCTGTGAGGATCATTCCTTCAATGAGGTCATGATTCATGCTGGGATCTTCAAACAGGTAGAGAGGTTGAAGCAAAGACTAGAGTTTCCCAGGTGGTCTGCTTTTGAGACCGAGGAGGCTGAAACGAGGAGTGGAGAGGGGGGAAGCCACCGCGTGTTTGATGGGTTTTAAGTTTAAGGTCAGGGTTGGGGCCAGAGGAATGCTAGGCTGGGTCGAGGGGCTAATAGTTAATTAAAACGTGAAGTTCGTCATTTTAGTGGTTTCTCATTAACATCAAAGGACGCAACAAAAATCTCCCGGGGTTTGTAAAACAGATTTAGATTTATGCAGCAAAGCATGAAGACACGCTCATATCTACATCTACCATCCACATACCTGTGCTCCAAAACTCCAAAACACATTAATCAGTGCAAAAACAAAGTGGACAAATTACAGTGCACGTTAGCAAGCAAGCTTGAATTCTGGAAGTACTGCCAGTCTTCTCATCTGACCGTCTGCAACAAAACTCATTCCCCCAACACAAACGTTCTTTTTACATAAATGAGCTGATCTTAATAGTCGCAGTGTCCCACCATCAGTAGTGAACATTCCCAGAGAGTCGCTGATCTTCCTGTATGGAAGGAACTGTGTCTCCTCATGTTTCGGTTTAGCTTCCAGGTTTCTCTGTCCATCTCTCGGCTGAAACCTTACGCCCTCGTTTGACCCTGTTTGCTTACTAATTGACTTTCTTCCGTTAACAGCCATATGGGATTGGTTTCGGTTGAACTGGGTAAATCTAATGAGCTGTCCCATGTGGGGGAAAAAATAAAACCCCCAAGATTTATAACCAGCTCCTTACAGTGATTCTAAGGAATGACCTTGTGATTCTAAAGACTGAAAATTTACTGCAAGCTAGCGCCAGCCGAGCTAATGACCATTACTGCCGATGAAAAGCAGATAAAGGTTTTTATTTTCACAGTTTTATCACTGCTCTACCCTTTTTCTCTTCGCCTCGTTGGTCTGTGCTCTTTATTTATTGCCCATTTCACCGCTTGTGGATGTCAACGTCAGGCATATTATTGCCCGAGACTCCTAAAGTGCTACCAGCAAAGAAACATTTTTCTTACGTCAGGATTAAAATAATATGATTACACAACAAGTCACAAATAACTTTTGAAGATTGGTTATGGCATGCAAACATTCCTCGTCACTGGTGAGAGTTGGGCTGCATATTTTCGCACACTGCTCCATCTGTATTCATGCAACCAGGCAGTGGAAACGATTGGCACAGTTAGGTGTTACCAGCCTGTGACGACATGAAGGAAGGAGCTGTGCTAACATGCAGTTGTTGGGGGGGTGGTTAAAAATATAGCTGCTGCTTTTATCTGTCCCATAAGCAATAGCGCACAAAGAGAAAGTGAGACAAACCAGAAGGCTGCGAGGACTTCCTGTTTCAGCACCAGCACCCCGCAGGTTAATAAGCACCACTACCACTGCTCTTAGCACATATCTCTGGCTTGTCCCAGTGCCACCTCCACTTAACAGTGATTCATTGTACCAATCACTCCTTATTTCCTCTCCAGTGAAGGCCTGGGCTGTGTGGTAGCAGCCATAGTCCAGCAGACACGGCTCTCATTATGGCCTAATGGAGGAGAGGGTGTTTTTACGGTTCGGTCTGGCCCGTTCTGCCGGTCAGGTGCCACACAAGGGTCTCTCTGAGGGTCTTATTACAAATGAACCTGCATGAACAGTTACAGATACTCTCACACGTACACTTTGTAATTAATCTCCCACCTCTGTGTTGTAGTGTTCCACCCTGCACGTTGTCATGCTCCTCCAGCATGGGGCCCTCAGTCCTGGCCTTACTTTTATTGAAACTTCTAACTGCTGTGAATTGTTTCCAATTAGTCCAAATTGCTCAGTTAAATCTTACATTTATGGAGCAAGTAAGGGACACAGTGAATCACCTCAGCCTGGATTGTGACCATGTTAGCATTGAGCCTCTCTGTAATGATGCCGAGGTTCCGCAGCAAACCAGAATGTGTTGGTAATTGGGTGCTTAACTGCCCTTAATTGCTTTCAATTGGTTGAAATACTGTAATGGAGTGATTTATGGTTTCTAACAGACCAGCCAGCCGCAGACTGCAACAATGAGCGTCCCTCAAAGGTGCAGAAGTTGATTAAAAACACACCTATGGCAGACTGAAGTCATGTGGAAGTCACACTTTACTGGCATGAACAATATTGTCAATACGTTCCTCTGAGGCTTAATGAAAGCCAGGTAAATGTGTTCCACTGTTCTAATGAAGAGGTGCAGAAATAGAGACTTAATAGCAGCTGGCTGAACGGGCCAGGCAGTGGTGCAGTAAAGAAGATTAGAGCTGATGCTCCAGCAGTAATTTGATCGTATAGCTCCATTTTGGCTGCGGCGCGTTGGGATGTCTGATCGGACTTCCAGTAAAGGGATGATGGGCTGGAAGAGAAATGTTAGTTTCTGATAATCTTTAATAAAATCGCCTTACTTCTGCCATTTACTCGAGTGGATTCATCTGAGGCCCACACACAGAACGTCAGTACTAAGCGAAGCAGTCGGCATGACAACGGACTGAACGTTTACTGAGGACGGCGAGGTTATCGTAGGATCCAGCTTTTTTCTACTCTGGTATTTTCCTCCTGTGTCTGCCTCCGTCTCTTGTTCTTTATGCTTGAGTGGCCACAATTACATGCTGAAGCCAGCACAGGATGCAAATGATTCATTTAGAGAATGCAGAGAGCTGACACCCTGCAACACATACAGTGCTGTAGCTCCAGCAATGCCTTACACAGATATCAAGAGAGGTATTGACTGAGTTTAGCGTTCTTTCCAAAGAACTATGTTGATGTATTATAAAGAATGAAACTGTGATCCAAATGTTTTTTTTTTCTTCTCCAGCTTTACCGCACACAAATATTGTGTGAGTTCACCGGAATCAGACCTAGCACTGTTTACCCTGGCATGTCAAATCCGGACTTGATCTTTAAAGGAGCCCTGTCTGCCGTCCTCCCCCGACGGAGTGAGTCGTGTTGTTTGGTGAGCTGCAAGAAGCACATTTAAGGCCACAGGCATCGCTGCGTCTGCTCCTGCCGTCCTTTCTGCCGCTCCTTCTGTAGATGGGAATCTTGTGTCAACAGTGTGGCCGAAAAAAATTGGCTGGCGGAGTGGGGGCGGAAAGCGGGAGGATGAATAAAGGAGAGAGCTGCAGCTGAAAATAAATAAAAAGAGAGAAACTACAGTCCCCATGGCACACAACAATTAAGCCTTCTGACAGGAAGCTGAGCGCACATGCCTCCTGTCTCCACTTCCTTTGTCTGTCACTGGCTGCTGCCGCCGACTGACCCGTGACGACAACCCAAGCAGAAACCTCAGCGACCTTTTCATTTTGCGTTGGAGCTTCGTAATGTGGTTCCAGTATGTCAGTATCATTTATGCTGACAATAATCACAATGTAACACACACTTTGTTTGTTTTTCTTTTCAGTTCCAACCTCCTAGAAGCAAAGGAAAGAATCCAGCGACGGGATCTGTGGATAAAGTTGAAACCGACGGGGAAAGATGAAGGGAAGAGACAACTGACAACCTCCTGCGTTAGTGTACAGCGTGGATGGATTTCACAGTGAGCACAGCTGATAGAGGGAGGAGAGGCGTCGCTCATGAAATGATACAGAACACAGCTGTGTCACATCAAACACACACGTCTATGCTCGCAAGCTACACAGGGGAGGATGTTATTACGATTTCTTTGTTCAAAGACTCACACACCATCTGAGGCTTCACGCCGGCCTCCTCCCCTGACGGTCTACTTCACACTACCCTACTATCTGTGTCTGTTTTTGTCTCTTGCTCCTCCTCCTCCTTTAACAGGCTATTGATTAATCTGATAAGATCCATGTACGGCATGAAGGCCTATCATGATTCCAGCTCCATGTATTTATCTGGATAGCAAATAAATAAAGACAGGTCTGAAGCGATAGCTGCAGTGTAAGGGTTATGAAAATTCCCCCAAACGGTCCAGTAGGATGTTAAGCTCCCGCTGACATCTGTGATTTCTGAGTTTGAATTTCTGTTACACCCGTTTCTGTTGAAACTCACGTTTTTCCTTAGAATAACATTTATTTCTACCAGTGTTGGCGAGATAACAGCCATCCATTTCCTCGAACGGCCACTCCCTCCTTCACGATCGGTACTTTCCTCTTCTCTCCTGCACAGAAAAGCTGATTATTGGAGAGACAGTGATGCTGATTTTGGCAGCTACATCTACCTGAGTAAGACATGTTTGATTCCCCTCTGGTTAATTTACCCCATAGACTGAATCATTTCAACCTGCTGCTTTGACTGTTCTCTGGAATATCCCGTTGACTGGCTGGGATCCAGGGCGGACGTGAGGCAGCATATAATCAGAGAGAAGAGATGCAACAAGAGATAAAGAAAGTACTGTTCATGTTACAGGTGTTTTTATTTCTTTGTGCGTCTGCCAGTAACTTCACCTGTGACATAACACAGATGTGTGATTAGTCACGGCTGCCTTCATGTGCACTTTCAGGCTTTAGACTTCAGTAATTCACTTTTCTTTAGTTCTTGTTTTTCGTGCGGTGACACAGCTCTTCACGTCTCACACTTCCACTTAGCGTCCCACCTGTTTCTGCTTTCAGGTCACCTCCCTCCTACTTGTTTTCCACGGAAGCCACAAAACTGCAAGTTCCTGCTGGACATAAATAAATAATCCCACGCTCAGACACTTGCCAATCACTAACAAACCCAAGACATACACAAACAAAATGCAGAGAAACACCAAAGCAAAACCTTAAGCTAACGCTCCGCTTATGCAGCAGTTACAGCCTGAGGGGCCGACATGCTTAGTGTTTACCCTCGGCCGTACGGGTTGCTGAGATCTGTGACGTGCCAGTTGAAGCGTGGTTGGTTTTCTTGTTTAGACTGTGTGGCTGTGATTGTTTACCTCCCGTTTAGCCAAGGAAACACAGTGTGGTGGGTCAGTGGGAGGATTAGAAGACACAGCACAGTGGCTACACTGAAAACGATTTCATGCCTGAAAGGACGCAGTATGTGTTTAATGTTTAAAACTTCTGAGATGTAAGAATGGTTTTATGGGAAGCGACAGAGGTAAAATAAACAAAGATGAGGTGATGTGTGAGCTAGTGCTGAAACTGTGTGTATGTATGGTGTAAAGTGAATGTAAGTTAAATGTCAGGCCAGGACAGTAAACACAACTATGAAGTCAAATTCATGAGGTATAAAATTAAACATTGCTTTAATGTGCTGTGACAATAAAATACATCACATCCTGCCTTAGTGAGCACAGGGAAAGCAGGTTGCTGACCTCAGCAGCTGAAACTTTACGGCCGACGTGACGCCAACAGTGTAAAAAGCAGCCGTGTGATACAAGGTGCGCCGTTAGCGTCAGCCTCAACTGAACCGTGAGCTGGTGACCGAGCCTGGAGACAACAGTTTGACTGTTTCCAGCTGAGCTGCACTGCCTTCGCTGTCACTCGTCGCTTCAACGGTACATTAAGGAGTTTCATTGTTTCCAGTCCAGGAATCACAGCAGGAGAACGTAATCTGAGCGTGTACTGTATGTGTATGCTGAAGGATATTATGTTATTATAGCATCTACCATTCACATGAGTCAATGCATCACTCAGCTGTGCACATATTCATTGGTCATATTTCTGCTATATCTGTGGATTCTGTGGATGTTGTGTACAAGCGCTTCAGGGACACCCAGTTGCCTGCCGACATGTCTAGTTGAGATCTAATGAACGGTCCTTATCCCTAATCATCGATAAAATAGCAATCAGTGATAATTAGCTCTCCACCACTTGTTTTAGAGCATTACTAGCCTGGTGGCAACTCATTTCATCAAGATTAGTTAATCTGTTCAACTCTATTGGCATTAAGCCTGTGTGTGTCTGTGTGTGTGTCCCGAGCAGGGTAGGCACTCCCTGGGCGAGCTGGCCTGGCTGACTGCCCGCTCGATGGAGATCTTCATGATTGCCGTTAGAAATTACTCGCAGATTGTGCTGCATTCTGAACTCTAGCATTCACTGCATGTGTGCGAATGTGGACAAACCCTTCTCTCACCGAAAGCAAGTGAGCGAAGTTACTTTGAACAGCTGAGGCCTGAAGCCCTGCTAATAGAAAGCTAGTGCCCAGAATCATAGGAAGCTGTGAATGCTCAGAGTATTTCATCTGACTTTGTGACTTAGTCAGCTGGAATTACATTATATTACATATAACACATGATGTTCTGCACCAGTTTCTATGTGAGATCTTTTATTTCAGCTTCTCTTCTGCGACTTTAGATCAAACATTTTCCTCCTACATTGTGTCCATTTAACTGTAACACAGATAAAGTACCAACACATCCAAGCTGCTCTATTGTCTGCAAATAACTGACTGCTGATCTGACTTTTCTGCAGCTTCCCACCTCATTCACAGTGAGCGGCTGATCCTCCTTAATGGAGGATCAACTGTCTGTCGACTGAATAGCAGCTATTCCGTGGTTTACGTTACCATGTCTTCTCAGTTCACTCGTACACATCAAGCTCCTGCTCCATGCACAAACACATGTACACACCCTGATAATTTGCATATTTTTTATTATTCCAAATTCTAACACAGACATGAAACTAAACCCGTCAGATTTATAACCGTAATTTTCACTTTGTTGCATGACTCATTCGCTTTGTATGGAAGGGCTCAGTGGAATTTTTTTCCTGGAGCAAATGTTGCTTAGATAAAGTTAGACAGTCAATGAAAATAAAAGTCAGACGTCGACAAGCTGGTTCTGCTACTAACTGAACAAATGGTCCTCTTGCTGTTGTGTCGCTGTTTTGCTCCTTACTTTGGCGCTTGGCAGCTGTTCTGGGAGCGCTGCCAAAAGAAAAATGCTTTTACAGGAAAATCCATAAAAGTAAGCAACGCAGCCGCGCTAGCAGTGTGCTGTGCTGTACTGCACAGCATGTTTAGCATCACCGATGGTTCGAGAGGCAGCAAAGAATTGCTGAAAACTGAGCAAATGTCTTAGCTTGAGCTTTATTAAGTCATGTGTGGGGTTATAATCAATTGTTTCTTATCCTCACAGAACGATCCTCTTTATTTTGTGGTGTGTACATTTGACCTTCACATACAAACAGACACAACTCTCTGGAGAATGGGCAAGGACGGAACAGCCTTCTATCACCAGTGCGTGTGTGTGTTTGTGTGTGTGTGTGTGTGTGTGTGTGTGAGGGAGTTGTCCTGAGGAAGTGCGCACCCTAACACTGAACCTCCCGATGGGGAGGGAGGACACTGTTTTAACCTGTGAACCTATAACCTAATCTCTTTGTTAACTGGGATCCAGTGACATCTGCCGAAGATACACACCCAGAGCAACGGCAGGAGAGCAGCAGCAGGCTAATCCCCACCAAAGAGCAACATTAAGTGTTCGATCTCGTTGCAGCTCTTTGTTTGTGTCCTAAATTACAGCTCTCATGTTGAATGAATGTAACCTCTGTGTGTACTTGGCTCTGACCCTTCCAGCGCCTGCTAAAAGAAAAAATATGTGCTCAGTTGGACTGACTTGCGTCTGTGTGGACATGTAGGAGAGGACTAAAGAAATCCAAGTTTACTTCAGAATCAGCCAAGGGATGGGGATCACACGCTCCTGTCTAGAAGACACGTGGTGAAGGCAGCCCACCCTGCAGGACAGACTGCTTGAAAACAAACACAGCTTTTGTGTCTCAGTCTCATAACGCTTCAGGGGCCAGAATCAGAAAGCTGGTCAGTGTCAGACCTCTTCCATGTCATAAAATGATTAATTAAAGGATTATCCCAGAGGCAGCAACATGCATTTATATCACCACAAGCATAAATGAGTTTTTAAAAGTTTTATCCTGTGGACGAGGGACCAATCAATCGCATTCCTCACATTTAAACACCAAATTGTAAGTGTGCACTGCTCAAGCTGATGGACGGTTATGAGGGATTAACAGGAACAACAACTTCATGATGATTAATGAGTAAGAACCATCCAGTAAACTGCTGTTGCTCTGATTTCTACGCACACAGGCTCAGGTCAGTCCGAACACTTAAACGCACCATCACGGTCCCGGCTGGGTCGCGGCTGGCTGCGGTACAGATGCTGAGGGGAGTGAGGGCCCCTCCCCTCCAGCAGCCGCAACACAACTGGGAGTTCACCGGCTGTCTTTCCTGCAACACACGCACACATACTTAAACTGTGCGCTCAGCGTGGAAGAGCGCCAGTGCGCGTCTTAGCGCGGCGTCAGGCAGCGCGGGTGTGCGCTGATCACTTTGTCCTCTGCGCAAGTGTCAGACTCGACGTGGGCTTATTTCCACTCGCTCGCCTGGCAGGTAGGAAGAGACGCTGCTGTCCACGTCGCGCAGGTAAGATGACAAAAACCGTGTGAAGCTTGACGTGAGTGTTCTGCCCTGAATCTTGGCTCAGCTGTTGCCTTACGCAGCCACTGTTCCAGTAGAAGCAGCTTTAGATGCTGTTTGTCGGCGCAGTAGTTTAGATTTAAACGGACACTACATTGTTTTGTTTGTGGTAGTTTGACAACAATTGCATTCAACCCTTTTAAACTAAGATTTGCACCTGTACACATCACCTCAACATGTAGGTGTCAGTAAACTCTGTGGTGTTTAATTTACAGAGAAATTACACTTTGGACTGTTTCTGAAGATTAAGGGAAGTTTTATGGAAAGAGTATTAATTACATATCACTAATATCAAACATACTTTTATAGCACTAGTTCACCATATGCACATGCTAGGCAGATATATTGGCACTGCACTCTGCAACTTGATTAGACAAAAGGTCTAGTTAAATTGTGGGAGCCAAAAATGTGAACTAGTAAACTAGTTAACATTACAAAATGCACTAGTTGAAGCCATGTACACCACACGTTAACCCGTAAGTGCCAACATTTCACACTAGCAAACACGTTCAAAGAAAAGGAATAATAGTTAACTAGTCTGAGAGTTTCATAATCAAGTAGACCAGGGAAAGTCTAAATGTCCCCTAGTTAGAGCAGAGCACAAAATGCTCACTACTAACACTAGTTGAACATATTGCTAATGAGAAGGTGGTGAATCATTTACAAGTAAGTGTGACTCCACTAGTAATGGGCAAAAAACAAATGACTTGATGTCGTTGCACTTGATAATTGTGTAATTCTTCCTAGTTTGACAAAAAGGCAAACTAGTCAACACGTGTGTCCTTCTAGTTAACATGATGTCCACTAGTTATTTGACTAGTTCACTGTGCATGTTAACTTGTGTGACTAGTTAACTGGTAAGTATTACTAACTAGTTAACTAGTACATTGTTTGCTCTTACTAGTTAACTTGTAAGCATTTTTGTCTGGATAGTATTGTAAGTAAGTTGCAAACTAGTGGACCCACACATCCAACTAGTAAACGTTAATGGGCGAACTAGTCTGATGTCAGTGATGTGTAATTTTCCAGACTCCAGATGTTGATGTGTGGACTTTAAGCGCAGTCCTTTTCCTCATACATTTTAGATGTGCAGCACATTTTAAGTGGACGCATAGATGTGTATATCGTGTAATGTCTTTGGTTTATTGTGCAGCTGAAAGAGTAAGACAGAAAATGAATGATTTCTGTTGCAGACCACACATAAACAGCTCAGAAGATCTTCTCTGGGTTTGTTTTTAAACACTGTCCAGTCCATAAAGGTCGACTGGGGCTCAGAGAACACTACACTTACTGGCTTCACCCATTATTTCTACCAGTGTTAACTATGCTGGTAAACAGGGAATCTGTGTTATTATCACTACACTATTAACAAACCCAACGTGTTTTATTAAGCTCATATCATTTTGCACATGCAAATAATATGAAAACTCAACTCAAGTAATTTAACTGTTAAATATTCACAAAAATAACCTTAGAAGATCTTCTATTCTACTTCTGTTGTTTTAGGTGTGACTTTGTATGATCTGTCCCTACACTACAGATATAAATAGCCTTTGACTACCTGGCACTTACATTCTGGGATGGATATGGAAACTTTTACAAACGGCTGGCAAACGTGTGGTGCAGACTGGAGGATGAATGACTCACTGGCAGTAAATGCTGCTATGGGTGTTCGTCCTTCTCGCATTGACCCATTACATGCAAATCGATATTTAGTTCGTAGATCACACTGTTGTGTTAACTCACTTTGACCTTTTTGCTTTGGCTTTGCTCAGCTGGATAACGACCATTTCATGACATCCACAATGACCTTAACCACAGCCTCTAGGTTCTCATAATCCTTCAGACATTCACGTCTACCGGTTCAGCGCGTCAGCTTGTTTATTACAAGCTTCAGCCAACTCTTTCCTCTTTCACCCTCGTGGCCTGTCGCCGCCACGTCCCAGGAATTTTATGACATTCATTGTGTACAGTGCCGTGCGCAGGGTTTATTGACACAGACCGCAAGGTGTAATTACGTGAACTGGTTACCCTGTGTCGCCCACGACAGCTGGGACAGGCCACAACATACCCGGCTTAAAGCGGCCGAAGATGAGTGAGTGATGATGGGAATTTTTATCAATCTTTGTGGGGACATTGTAGATTGTAAATTGTTAGAACCAGTCCAGCTTATTAACATCAACCTGCCCTTCTATAAAGAAACCTGATCAGGGATCTATGACTACCAGGCATAGTCCACAGGTTCTCACAAGTAGCTTGACAGGGGATGAGGCACAAGGACTGCTGTTGAAGTCGCAGAGGAATTTTTCGAGGTGACGACAAACTTTGTGGTTGAAACTGCATCCTAATCCTATTTCTTTGTGCGGTTGTGATAACAAGTCATTGCGTGAGGTTGACTGAAGCATCTCCGTGTGGGCTTTTCATTTGCCATGTTAACCGGTTCAGACGCACGCTGCGCTATTCCTGACGGCTCGGTGTCTTACAGTAATTCACACCTGTTCCGCACGACGTGTCTGGACTGATCCAACATCACCCAGAATAATCACATCAGTGCTCGGCTATGTTTTGAATGGCCTGCAGCACCATTCCTGCTCTCTGTGACGGCGTTGTGCAGTTCATGCCGAGGCTTTTCTATGGACAGGGATGAAAACAAACAACGGAAAGAATTATTTGCCAAAACTCAACAGGTTCAGGGCAGAAAGTGTAATTTAACGGCACCAAACCTTATATGGTCATGTTTCTCGAGTCCTTCGCTATAGACAGGCTCAGCTACATCTTTACTGCACTGCTGATGCTGCGATATTTAGAGAGTCTACAACAGTTAGGTGCCAACGGCTTGTGGACACACAGCCGGCTGAGTTTGGCTGCCCTGCAGGTCTGTGGCCTCGGTTTTCCCCCCTGTCAGAGATGAAATGCACAAAGCCTGCTGTGGTTATAACTGCAGAACGAAATCCTTCCCAGACCTGAGAGACAACAAAAGAGTTCCCACATTTTAAGAGAGTGATGCTCTTGAGAAGTGTTGTTGCATAGCATGCAGTAGATGCACTCCTGTGTCCTCAGGCCTTAGGGAGACACTGAGAGCACTTACAGCTGTCACTCACTGTTTTCATGCCCTATTGCCCCCTCGCTTCCATCTGCCTGCCTCAGGTTGGTATTAGTTTACACCCACATGTGTTCATTCATGCAGACGCTCAAGCATATTCAAAGCCGCCTGGCCGGGTCATGCCCTGCTCAACATGTGTAGACTTACTTGTTTTGTTGTCCTTTAACAATCCAATCGGCATATTTATCTGTCATCTCAGTTACACGGCATGTTCTGTGTTTCCACTGGATGTTTTTCCATTTCCATCTTATCTATATAGAAAAGTGCAACCGCAGATCCAGTATCACTTCCCGCCTCCCACCACTCTCCCACCCTTGCATTCACCCGTGGTGTGACAACAAACCTGAGCTGGCACTGTTTCCGTTGTGGTGACTGAGCCGTACACTCCAGCCTCCACTGACAACAATGGAGAATTAATCAGCAACACTGAACATAACAAAAGCATCACACACACTATTATCTGCCTTTGGTGTATTTGGTTACCAAAGGGTATTTCATTACTAGTGTTTTCAGATAACGACTTAGGGAGGGACAAAAAAATGGATAGACAGCTCCTCAGGGTTGGAATTTTATCCATCTCTGGTTCATCCGCACAGACAGACTCTTCATTTCCCAGTGGAAGGAATTCCTCTGGAATGCCCTCTGGTCTGGGTATTACCCGTTTGGAGCAAGGCACAGTGTCATTTGGTGCCTGTTTTGTTAATGTGGTTTTGTGGTTGTGTATTTTAATGCAAACGGAGCCCTGGCTAAGTTGCCATGGAAAAACTCTCATACACTGTAGCTCTGCTTTGACTGGGACAGTGCAGTGAATGGTCACAGTGCTGTTGTTCAGCTAAATGATGGAGGGTTTCTGCAGTGAGACCAGATTCAGACTCATCAGCCCTATGACGTACACAGCACTTTAATAAGCTGAAGTGTTACTGTATGATGTCAGCAAACCAATCACACTGAAATAAACAGGTGATCATATATAAGTTGTCAAAAAGCTTTTGTATAATCATGAAACTCAGTTGTTGTTAAGAAAAAAAATGTTCAGACATCTTCTAACATCAATGTTACCAAGTTTTGTTAATAGCATTTGGACAATGGTTGTTTCTTTATTTCTATAAGTTGTGTAGCTTTTTGAAAAAAGACAAAAATCATAATCAATCATATTGATCTTCTCAGGTATGTTGCGTATTACAGTAGCGTGTGGTGTTTACGTCTTTAGTGTAAATGTTATGCTGCCCGTATTGTGTGTGTTTTTTAATTTGTGTTTAGTGAAAACACAAACAGTGAGGCCTAGTGCCAGTCCCGCATTTTTCCTGCGAGACATGAACTCACGCAGCCTCACAGGGGAGCTACATGCTTCCTTAAATGCACGCTTAAAAAAGATGATTGACTGTTGCCAAGAAAAACAACCGATGTCTCGAGAGCTAGAAACAATTACCTATGTTTTTCTGCCAGGTCAGAGCCGGTGGTCAGGGAATAAAGACAAATAGCTGTGCTAATGCAGTCTGTCCTGCGGAGATGGAGAGGCCTGATAATAGTGTGCTCTACATGGCACCTGGTCTGCTAAATGCCTCATTAGAGGTGGTCTCAGTGTGAGAATGTATGTGGGCAGAGCACTTCTGCTCCTTCCTCATGACTCCTGACAGCTTGTCCTGGAAATAGCAGTTTTTGCAAACAGCAGATTTCCAGATTCTTGATTAACAGCCGTTGCTTCATAGTTGCTTATGCCACTTACAGTGTAGTGCTATACTGTAGTTTCTTGATGTTGGAAGTCAGTCTGCTGCAGAAGGTGACATGTGTAAGATGCTATCCAGAAAGCTGGGGTGAAATCACAAGCCATTTTATATTGGTTGCTAGTTCTCAGTCTGTCACCATTGCCATCAAGATCGTTTCCCATCACCCTCTGCACCGTGTGCCGGCCGCGCTGCCAAAGACAACAGGGACTCCAGCCTCCAGGAAACATGGTTGTTAGTTTAACCCACATGGCACAAGCCGTCTGTTTGTCCTCTTTCTCACCTCTCTCTCTTTCTCGCTCCCCGTTTTGGTCTAAATCATTCAGTCTTTCTGGCTTGTTCTGTGTCTCTTTCCTGTGTAAAGTGCATGTCCGTGTCATGTTGCCATCCTTTTCTGTGTGGCGCTGTAGTTGCTAATAGATGTGGCCACTCAAGCGCTGAAGAGAGATACATTACTTCAACGCCACTTGGGTGAAATCGTGTCATTGCAGCCCCTAGAAGTATTGTGGGAAGTCCCTCTAGCGTCACTGTGTTGGAGCTGCACAGCTTGAAACCTTCACTCCTTCACTTCGTTTGCTGATCAGTCACCCACAGCTTAAATCTGTAGTTCTAACCTTGAAGGTGTGAGGAGGCCTCACTTTGTCATCTTAAATAAGCAGCAGTGTGTTTATCAGAATCCAGTCCACTCCTGTGTAAAGGCTTGGGCCACTTGGAAGAGTCCACGCTGACCTGACTCTACATAATGAACTGGTTTGGAACAGAGATGACAGAACTGGACAGAGAAGATAAATGAGGTGAAGTGAGTTGTACCTTTACAGATTGTGTCTGTCTGCCATATACCACAGTGCACCTTATTACACAATGCACAACCTTCCATTATTTCCTAGCGCAGTTGTTGCACAGACAGTAAAGATGCAGCAGCTTTATAAATGTAGGCCGACGTTTATACTGTGAGAAGACAGGCTTGTGTGTGTTATCAGAGATGAGGGTGGAACTGAAGTAATGAGGGGGATAAGCCTGGGTGGGTCGTCATTCTTCTGGTGCTTTCATTCATTTCTTTATTGATTATCTGGTTTAAATATTAACTAAATGCCTGTGGGTCAAGTAAAAAATTTGGTGTGATTCACTTCACTTTGTGCTACTAATTCTATGCTGAATCCCACTTTAACGGTTGAGTGCTGACTCTTTGCCATAGTAAACAGGGTGCAAGCTTTTTAGGCTTAGCTCCTGATTCCTGTCTAACTTCAGTGTGAAGTATTACTGAGGAACAGTCAGTGTAAACACCTGCCACTAGTGCTAAGTAATCACATTTATTTAAAATGACACGTTGCATGTTATTAATATGCACATGTCGCTTCTCGACTTTCTGCATCGGCGCTGCCACTTTGTCCTGTATTGAATTACTGCTCATGGCTCGGGGTCTCCTCTCTGAGCGTTCCCATGTTTGTTCTCTGATGCAGCTCACTTTTCAAAGACTTCTAATGTCTCAACTACAGGCCTCTTTAATTCACTATGAAGTCCTTAAGACGACATGGACAATTTTTTAGGGAACACAATAAAAGAGCTGACACAGCCATCGGCCGTTTCTAAAGAGGCTGGCAAGTATCATTGAAATAAGAAATTAAAGGTGTTATTCATTTGAAAAGAAGATGGAGTAGAGAAAGTGGAAAAAGAAAGAGTTGTGTCTGGATGAAGCTACTTGAAAGGGACCGTTTTGTTGGCCTGACCTTTGTTTTGGGGCAAACAGATTTAAAGGCGACACAAAAGGAAAGCCAGTGGCAGGCAACAGCTGATGTAGGGTGGGTAAAGAGAGGGGGACATGCCTGAGGGGCTCCATGGTGAAACAACTGAATAGTCACTACTCAAATGTGTGGACATATCCTGTGTGAAGTTAGATGCAGATGAGACTGCACACACACTCGTGCACACACATACATGTACCCACGATTGCTCCTCCCCAACTTACTCTGGTCTCCCTCCAGGTTTGCAGAAAAGGACAGAGTGAAAACAGAGCGGGACCACTCCGCTCACCATGAAGACAGAAGGCTCTAATAATCAGAGTCCGGATGAGGAGGCCCTGCTCTTCATGTCTGCCACTAGTCATGACGCCAGCGGGAAGGCAGTTAGGCGGCTGCCCCATCCTGGACTCGCTTTGGTGGCGCTGTTGTCGCTTGCCACGCTGCCTTTTGGAGCAAGCATCAAACAGAGTTTCCCCAGGGTCAAACTCGGCCACAGAGGTAGGACCTGAAACATATTTACATTCACGTTAGTAGAAGTGAGTCTGAGATCAAGAGCATGCTGGTAACTGCATACTGTACCTCATCCCACCATCTTTTATCTTAAGTGCACTTGCTGAAGTTGAACAGTAGCTCTAAACTAAACCTCCATCGGGTTTCCAGTGTGCACCTTCTAAGGCCATTTCTGTCTTTGTCTCTTTGTCTCTACTCTTGTCTCTGCTGCGGCTGTGACTGTGTATGCACAAGAATGAAAAGAGGAAACGGTCTGAAATATCGCCAGTAAATGAGACGACGTCTAAATCTTCTTCTAAATCAACACAAATCAGTAATACTGTACATTAACTTGAAGTCATGCTTGTATCCTAAATATTTATGACAGTGGCACAGTGTAGAAGTTGACGTGTGTGTGTCGTCTACTAAAATACGTCTTAAGCCGATGCTTCAGTTCAGTCGGCCGTGTGTACTTTAGCCGGTCCTGGCAACGTGCAGCACCCATGTGTTTAGCTTTGAGTCTGTTTGCTTCATGCCAGTGAGAAAGGCTAAATTATTGCTCCCGTTAAAACCCATTCTGAGCTCCAGTGCAAACTTCACGTCAGGAGTCTCTGTCCCTCACGCTATGTAGCAGCTCCAAGAAACCGCACAAATGAACTTAAGTCTCGCTCCATAAAACTGAATCCCCACTGTGACCTAAAAGTAAACTCACTTTGACTTCAACTTCCAAAAGCTCTCTTCTGCTCAAAGGCTTCTCGGGCCCAGCGTGGCTGGAAATAGACACACATGTATGTCCAGAGTGTCCAACATAAATACGTCCAAGTAGTTGCAGGACCACTGATTGCTAGGGACAGTGTTTGCTCAGCAGTTAGACTAGTATTTGCTTTATCTTTTTTGATGTTTGTTCCAAGCCAACAGTTGATAAAATGTAGTAGTTCGTTATTTCTTATATGATTGCATTTTATTTTGGCGTAGCTATTGAAGAGAAATGGGATTTAAATAAATACCACCTTGTATATCTTGGGTGTGCGCCTCAGGATTGACTGCTAGCATGGCTGGTTACCCTTCTCTGTCCATTCAGTGGGAAAGGCCATCTGACTGTAGTACGCAATGGGTTCCTTCTGCTGTTGTTACAGAAGAAGAATGTCCATGTTTGGCTGGCTTAGGCAGAATGACTGAAGCACAAAGAATCCATCAAAAGCAGAGTCACCTCCAACCCACTGCACACATCATCCACACATCTTGTCATCATCCCATCAGTGCACACGCTTCAAAAGCGACACCACCCAGCGGTGATCGGTATTCAAACATTAACACATCGCCCTCCCGAGAAAGCACAGCTTCAATGAGCGAGAGGTTAAATGATCAAGCCAAATCATGTCTGATTCAGTGAACGCCTCCAAAACAGCTGCCTTCCACTCCGAACCGGTGAACCTCGCCACGAGAAAAACCACATCATGAGGCACAAGCTCGTGTTTCAGTGTGGCCTTCTGCCAAATGACAGTACCATCATCTGGTCATAGTTAAAGAGTTGATGAACACTTGGATGGTTGTTATGCTATTTTTCTTGTTGTGTGAACATTCAGATAAATTCGTTTTGCTCTTGTGGCCCTTTATTACCCAAAAGCTATAGAAAGGCATTAATCAGTCACAGCTAAATTAAATCTGTTTGCACTGAGACGCGTCCTCCCCAGCTTCTTATCAGCACCATTTGATACTGACTGTGCTCTGAAACAATGGACAGAACATCCTATGCTGCATATGAATGACGACAGCAACCTGGTTTCAGCCACGCGAATGCAGATTAAAATGCTTTCGTTCATGGACATCACGTCCCACCACAACATGTCCTGAGTTCACACCGAAAGGCGACAGTCGTTTCATGTCAGACGTCACAGTATTGCAGCGCTGAAGTCTAGATGATCAGTAAAGGCCGCTGGCAGAAAACCAGCTTGGTTATATCACCAGCTGAGAAGCGAATCAACAGTTGTTAAGTTGTGGATCACTATGTTAAGCAGCAACAACGAAGCAGCCTGTTTCAAGGGACTCATAGTGCTTTGTGTTTACAGAACAGATTAGCGTTAGCTGAAGGCTAGCGGCCTAATCTCTCTGTGAGGTTTGGTCCGATGTGGGTATGATGTATGTGTGCGTGGGGGGGTTAAAGATACGAGCATGTGAAGGTGTATAGGCGGCTTGTGTATAGGAGGAGGTATTAAGGGGATTGACTGGTGCGGAGCGGTCCTAGAAGTTCAAATATTGAAAGGTTGGTAACCTCTCCAATCCTTCACACCGAGAGGGTAATCACAATGTCAATCCTTTCAGAGTGACTCCCACAGGACTCCCCCACATTGAGCCGCTGTTTATTCAAGGCATGTTGCTATACTGGCTGGCTGAAAAGAGCCTGGTGATAGAAGGGATTTCCTCACATCAAGGAGATGAGGGACACAGAGCCGAGCTGAGAACGTGGTCGGCCCCAGAGAGAGCTCCCCATCACGGAGCCCGAACGCTGGCAGTGCAAAGAGCAAACCCTTACACTTTGAAAAGCAGTGAAAGTACAGTATCAATGAAGCTACGGCAGATAACGCCCTCATCAACAAAGCTCCTCTCAAATTAACCATGACAGGCACATCACGAGGATGTCAGCCACGTGGAAAGGTCTAGACACCAAGTACTGGTGGATAGACAGGTAGGAGCTGAATGAACTCAGAGGTGTCTTCACGGTTAAGCAGCTATGAAAATACACAGATGCAGTTAGCTAATAAAGCATCCACTGATGTGCTGCCGAAGCCTTTCTACCGTATCTCTTCTCTGTCGTCATGTGCTGCTGAGGCGTTGAACCACAGAGGATTAGGAGCGTTCTAGTCCAGCGGGTCCAGACAAGTTCTTCCCCAAAAAATGTGCTCATCAGGATCTTGTTGCAGGGAATAAATTACACATGACAACATAATCCATTGTACAGTAATTTGATGATGGATGATACATTTTTGAGTGGAAACTATGTGCGTTCGTTTTCACAGTGTGGATTATTTAATCTCCTTGTTTGTCCGTGTCTGTCTCTTCCTCCGGATCAGAACTGCTGCAAGCTGGCAGCGTCTCTCTGTTCTTGGGGCCTTCTGATGGCCTCCACTCCCACTCCCTCCTGCTGGATGAGGAGAGAGGCCGTCTGCTGTTGGGAGCCAGGGATCACGTCTACCTGCTTGATCCTGACGACTTGGCCCAAACCCCTAGAAAGGTATGAGACGGGCTTTAGCCTTTTGGTTAAAGAGGGTAAAGAGTTTCCACACGCTCTGACAGAAAGCTAGTGCTGGAAGCCGTTCAAGTTCGAACAGGTGATGGCGTATCTCAAACACTGTCAATGACCCAATCCGCAGACATGCAAACTCACGCTTGGAGTCACCCGAGACATCCTAATAATCTCTGTAATATGCTGTGAAGAGAACATTATCACCGAGGCAGTGACTTAGCTTTACCTCACGACACCCATGACTGTTTCTCCATTAAGTTTGGGTGAAGTAAGGCCTTGTTTTTCCATTACTGTGCTGCTGAGCTGCACTCAGCTGTGTAGCATTTTAAAGAAGAGCTCACCTTTCAATCAACACCGTCTGTCTGGAGGGGTCAGGGTCAACGTGTTGGAGAGCAAGTATACACAAATTTATGGAACACACACTGACACACACACACACACACTCACCACTCGCACATTTACACAAACACACGAATGCATTTGGACGACGTCCATATGTTAAAGGTTGCAGATGAGAGTGTGTGTTTATGCAGCTGAGACTGATCCACAAGTGGGAAGACAGTATGTTTATTTGATTGTTATCTGGTTGCTTTAGCTCTCAGACGACTCAAAGTGTTGCCTCTCTGGTGAGCGATGCTGATGCCGGGGAGATAGGCACCGACACATTTCAGAGCCTTTTGGGACTAGACCTTGACAGTGAATATGATCTTACGGATACGAAGGTGCAGCAGGATTTCCAGTTGTTAGCTTGACTTTCAGGAGATAGACTTTCTACCTCAGTCTCAAGATAGTTTATTATGAATTGGTAACACAAATTAAAATTTGATTTAATAGTCCTGAACTAATTTAAACCTACAACGTCCAACACATCATCTTCTCATGCTGTTATTCAAAATTCCTCAGTAACATGCCATCATTTGGAATCATGGGATGCTTTAATATTGGTGCCGATGTGTTTGCATGCGTATCCAGGCTCTGTCGACCCATGAATAAGTTTGGCGATAGCTCTCCTTGGTAGGATTTAGGAGAAGTAACACGCTAAGCACATAAGCCTGTTATAACACATGTGTGAACATGGCGGGGTGCTTTAAAGGGATACTGGCCGTTACACATTTGCATTACGCTGTCTCGTACCAGCGCCTTGAGGTGGTAGGTACTGGATAACGCAGACCGAGTATCAAAATGTGGTAAGAATGAGCTGAATAAAAGAAGTTTACTACGGCAAAGAGAAATGATGATGATAAAAACTAAATACATTAAAGCAAAGAAGGGCCCGTCCTTAAAGGCTCAGCTTCCTCTGGTGTTAAGCCTTAAAGAGCCATTAAAAGGACCTTGTGTAGGATCTTAGGCTGCATTAAGGCTCATTTCACGTTGGGGGTCAAAGACTTACCCTTTAAAGTGATCCACTAAATCGTACCTACTTTTTTGCAGTTAAGGGACATTGCTGTACTAATTCAGCCATTTAAAACAGGCAGAGCGCTGCCATTATATGGTCGTGGCTTAATGGAAGTTCTAAATCTGAAGAGCTGAATGACATTCGTGCTGTATGTGAAATATATTTGTAAGGGGTTTATGTAAAGGTTCGCGCTTTATCCTGTCGTTTTTGATTAGATTCACTGGCCTGCTCCCCAGGACAGAGTTGAAATGTGCAAGCTGGCGGGAAAAAATGTTAATGTAAGTAAATAATCCACACCAGTGAACAAAAAGTGAGTAAATGCAGCTCCACACAGTTACAGTACGTATCTCCGTTTCTCTCCGTGGCTGCTCGTCCCAGTTGGAGTGTGCTAACTTTGTCAGGGTCCTACACAACTACAATCGAACGCATGTCTACGCCTGCGGGACAGGAGCCTTCCATCCAAGCTGTGCTTTCATTGAAGTCACTGGGCGCAGAGAGGTAACGCACTCACGAGCGAGTGAATGTCAGCTAGAATAACTTCAGCAGGCTCCATTTTTGAAAGTGTGCTGTTATCTTCCTCTTCCGTCCCTCAGGATGGCGTGTTCCAGCTCCTCTCCAGTACAGCGGAGTCTGGCAGGTTGAAATGTCCCTTTGATCCGTTGCAGCCATTTACCTCAGTCCTCACAGGTAGGAAGAGCCGTCGCGTTAGCGCTCCTCCGCCTGCCTTATCACTCTTGCTCCAGACTTTTATTGCTGCGCAGCACCAAATTCAGAGAAATAAATTGTGTTTCTCCTCGAGTTTTCATTCAGGTTGAGTAATTTTGTATTCGTGTAGCTGTTATCTCAGCACTTCCAAATTACTTCAAGTCGAGTAGACATTTCTCAGGCAGCAGCAGTATTACTGGGCAAAGACTCAAAGTCTTACCTCTCTTTCCTTCTATAACCTAAGCTAAAAACATGTTTTATGGATAAGTTTACTGAGGTATTGAACCTGTAGAAATAAAAAAATATTCTTTACTGCGAACATACTGATGCGTTTGACTTTAATCGTAATTTGTGGTGGTTTATTTTCTAAACATTTGAATGACCTGACTCTATAATTGGTCCAGATCAGTATCTATATGCGGGAACATCTTCAGACTTCCTGGGAAAAGACACAACGTTCACACGTTCGCTCGGGCCTCCACCTGATCAGCACTACATCCGCACAGATATCTCTGAAGACTACTGGATCAACGGTACGCACGTGTTTGCATATGTCTGCAATAACCCATGAAGTGCACTCACCGCTGTTATTGCTTTCTCCGAACTTCCAGCCTCTCTTCTGACACAAAGCACCTCTGTGTGCCCTCAGGATGGTTACTGGCATTCCAGTGGGGATGAAACAACACACTTACTCATTTAGCTGGGACTTTTATATGAATGCCACAGCTGAACGGCAACCGCACCTACAGGGGAAATTTACAGTGTCCCGCAAAGTTCACAGTCTTTGTCACACAATCTGTACAGTGGGCATGTGCAGCCATCACTGAGGAGGGAGCTTTCTGTTGTCTATTTACATCCAGTCTCACTGGGCTGTCACCAGGCTCTAAGTCCTTACACATGGTCGCCACATTTCGCGACCACTCAGTCAGAGATGTGTGGAGTTATTACGTCTCTCTTTCCCCCTCTCGCTGTGTGTAAACAGCGCGGGTTGAAGCCGGGCGCGCTGAGGCAAAGAGCGCATATATCCTCGCTGCGCGTCTGTTACTGTAAACCTTTAGAGCCAGTGCTGCAGGACTCACAGTGACCTTCTGTTAAGTGTGTTCGCAGCAGTACATTAAGCTGTGACAGTTGGGGAATCACCCTCTGGCGTCGGGCTATTGTTGATGTGATGTCACTGCAGCACTCTGGCTCCTCTCTGAGCCAGGACACTGACAGCGTTGGGCAGTTTAAGCTCTGCAATGCATTTCTTACATCATCCAAATCAGAAATATCACATGACTTTACAGACGTTTGAAGGTTGTCAGTGTCTTTCAGCTCATTGTTTTGGTTTTGGTTCACTGTCTCGTTTCCCTCAAAACCTCTTCAACTTAACAAGCAACTATTACTTAGCAACAAGCTGGTGAACAGGATGGAGCCTTGACAGCTCTGCAGCCAGATTTTTCCCCTCACTGGAGCTAAAACGAGAGTGAATATGAGTCTTCAGTTCACACAACACTGCTCGAAATGATTGTGGCTCTGTGCCTGCTTGTTTAGCGAGTGGGCCAGAGTTCAACGTTATGAGGTGGTAATATGTCCGTGTTGTGTTTACAGCTTGTTCCACTGCCGAAATGACCAAAAGAAACAGTTTACTGTTTTAAGTAAGAGTTTAAATATAGGTTCTTGTTCTTGTAATGAAATACACTGCGATACTTCATTACAGACTCTACTGTTGACTAAAGAATTTATGCCATAGAGATGCTTACTGTAAGTAAAGGAGGCTGCTTTTAGTGTAACCTAAATATCATAAATATCTTTGCTATCACTGTATTAGTCCATGTAGCAAACTGTACAACAAGCTGGATATTTATGTGCAGCCTGGCTTTAGCTTATGGCCACAAATCTACAGGGAGATTTTAACTAAACATGTGCTAAGTGTAGTGTTAATGTGATGTCAAGGCTTCAGCACATGGCAAAGTCATTACCTGACATATTTTGATAACATCCCCTCTCTGTCTTTTCCTCGCTTTGTCTTCAGAGGCCAGGTTCATAGCTGCTCATCCCATCGCAGACACCTATAACCCAAACGACGACAAGATATACTTTTTCTTCCGAGAAGTATCATGGGAAGGCAACGACAAGAGCATCCTATCTCGAGTGGCGCGTGTGTGCAAGGTGAGGCGTTACGCAAGGGAGGTGGGAGAACATGTGAGTGTGTAACCGACTGGGGGGTTGGGGGGGATAAATAAGACTCCCACCAATATACTGCACATGGACGTTGACGCTCACTGGTTAATAAGATAAAGCCCCGGTTTGTGTGATATAGGAGCAGACAGCCAAGAGCAAACACCTCTTAAGGTGTTTGGGGGACTCATAATTCCTACAGTGATCTGAATGGATAAGGGATCTTTGTTCTGACCGCTGCAAACGTGTTTTATGTCTCCCAGGAGGAGGCCTTGGTGAATTATTCTTTGTTTGTAGTCATCTGCAAGAGTTGCAGGGGGGTGATGTCGGGATCATTAAATCAGGATTTTGTTCTTTTTGTGCTCTGACGGCACAATCAAAGCTCTGCTGCCTAAATTGTCATTATCAGTTATCACTGGAAGTAATAGATCTGTGCACAATTTAATTGTCTGGAGCAATTTGTTCGCCTGCCAAACATTCTTGGAGCAGTAGTCACCGTTGTACTGCTTTAATATTAATTTTTATTAATGCTATTACCAATACATCTTGCATACAGTATGTATATTACATTCTGTCCAGTTCAACTTACAGTGAGGATTTTCAGGCTCCGTTGAAACAAGAGCTGGAACCCATCATTCAATGGTCCTTGACAGGAAGTCAAAACAGGCTCGGCACTGTACATCTGACTAAGGACAGATGCGGGATAGATTCGTGATTGGGGACCATTTGTATATTGTACCGGGAGCCATTAGAGATTCTAAATGGGACCGGCCCACACAGCAGTTTGCTTTTAGTAATCAGAGGTTTTTCGCTACATTCTTAGAGAAAAGCTTTCAGTGTATTTATGACTTGGGAGTAAGCTGTAAGGCAGACTGGAAGAGATTCCTCTGGATAGCCGCCCTCTCTCTCTCTCTCTCTCTCTCTCTCTCATTATCTGTAAGTGTGTTTTTCCCTGCATGCAAAGGCAAAGAGGGTACTTGACTAGAATCCACTTTGAAGATTATCACCATTGTGAAACATCCTCATTAAGTGCTTACGATTTTTGGTCTCTCGAACTGAAGTGTGTTTAGTGTGTCTGTTCGACCACAGACGTATTGTTTGCTATACCTCTCGTGCACCAGTTTAATACCAAGGTTTCTCTGAAGTTTTGTCTGCGTTACAGAGAGGTGCACTCGAACCCTCTTACCTCGTACGAGCACAGTTCGCCTCTTAAAGCAGCGATTCATATGCTAAAATAAAACCTGCATTATTAATCAGCAGGCTCACTTGCTGCACCTCCTTTTGTTTGTCTTTATATATTTTCCTCTCCCTCGCTACATTTTTCTTGCCTCACTTTTCAAGAACTCCCAACTGTCATTATACTAACAAGGAGCCTCCCTTGTGCTAGTTAAATAAGCAGATCCGTACTAGAGGCATGTGGTTGACCTGTTTATTTTCCTAATTAGTGCAGGAAACCGGAGTCAGGCAGCGATTCTGTGTTGTCTCTGTGTCTCAATCCACGTGTGTAGATTATAGTCGGATTGCGGCTAAGGTCAGAGTCTATAATATTAATTGCGGTATTTGTCTTGCTTTCACTTTGCTGATTATGGTTTTGTTACTGTATGCGGTTGTTTCAGAATGACGTGGGTGGGCTGAGAAGTCTCACCAATAAATGGACCACCTTCCTCAAAGCCAGGCTTGTGTGTTCTATCCCCGGACCAGATGGAGTGGACACGCACTTTGATGAGCTCCGTGAGTAGCTGCGTGTATAGAAAGTCCAAATCTAGGCCAGAGAAGTGGGTTTTATCTTCTAGACGCTATTCACAGCGTACATTTTGAAAAATACATGAATCTACAGCTGCATCAGTGAACTGTACGGGCGGCTGCATGCTGGTAATGAACCATATTTACATAGTTTCCCTCTGTTTTCCTAGAGGACATCTTTCTGCTTCCTACCAGAGACAGCAAAAACCCTGTGGTGTATGCAGTCTTCACCACCTCCAGGTGAGTTCAGTATTTACCTCACTGACATCAACACTACTCTGGTGACTCTTCAACATCATTTCTTCTTCCCTCCCAGCTCCATTTTTCGTGGCTCAGCGGTGTGTGTGTACAGCATGGCAGACATACGGGCTGTGTTTAATGGACCCTATGCCCACAAGGAGGGGCCCGACCACCGATGGGTGGAATATGAGGGGAGGATACCGTATCCACGTCCTGGAACGGTATGATGTCCACTGACAGGCGAAGAGAAAGGCTCAGACCTGATCAATGCTACCTACATTTTTAACAAGCCGTTTTATAACTTTGCTAATTACACAATAATAAACACAGAGTTTAGGGTGAATTGTTCAAAATGCTGTAGGGTACAAACGCTCACATCTGCACATGCAACCTCGTGACGTATGACATAACCCTGAGGTTGCTTGACATGTTCGTCACATTCTTGTTTGATTTATTTAAAAAGCTAATAATGATTTCATTAATAAAGCTGATTGGAATGTATGATGTAAGATCCATCTGTACAAATGAGTGAGCGCTGTGTTTGAACGGCAGATGTTTCATCTGAGGTTTGTCTGCTGCAGTTCATTATTGGTTCACTAGAGGGAGACATGCTCCATTAAATTGGTGAAGAAGAAAGAAAAGGCTCAGTTGTTGGAAAAAGAGCAAAAGAAACATGTGGAGCAGTTTTGAATTATATGAACTCTTTCTTGCTGTTTAGTGTCCCAGCAAAACATACGATCCCAGGATCAAGACCACCAAAGACTTTCCAGATGAAGTTGTCAGCTTCATTCGCTTCCACCCTCTCATGCATCGCTCTGTCCACCCGCTGACTGGCCGGCCTGTGTTCACACGCGTCCGAGTGGACTACACCCTGACCCAGATTGTGGTGGACAGAGTTTTAGCAGAGGATGGACAGTATGAGGTTATGTTCCTGGGAACAGGTGAGACACACACAGACACACACAGACACACCTATAGCTACTGTAATAGCTGCTGCTACACCCAGCAGATGGCAGTACATCACCTGACTTTGACTGTAAATAGGTTTTGCTGGTGCTGTTTGTATCTGTGGACAGATGTAAGGTGGAACTGAGATTTAGTAGATTGCAGCACAGACTTGTGTTGAACTTTCGTTATTGCCTTGGTGAAGCATGCAAGTGCACGGAAACTTCACACCATCTACTGGCTGGTTGCATCACTCTCCTCCTGTGCATCGTGTTGTGATATAGATGCCGGTTCAATTCTCAAAGTGGTGAGCATCACACAGGAGAACTGGTCGACAGAGGAGGTCGTGCTTGAAGAACTTCAGGTTTTCCAGGTTGTGTGCACTTACAGCTTCCCACAATACACAAAGCTATTCACTGGCTGCAAGCACTGCTCTTTGACTGACAGTGCGATTGTTTAAATGAAACAGCCCTGAGTGCCGTGTGTGTTTATTGAGCTTTTACTATGTGCAGGTTCCCGCTCCCATCCTCAGCATGGAGATGTCTTCTAAACAGGTTTGGACTCATTTATCCATTTTATTACCTACTAATTGTGTCTTCTGAGCTCTTTTCTTTTTTTCCGTGTCACATGCATTTAGTGTGTGCACATGCCGGAAGTGGTGTCCATTTTCTGCTCTCGCTCTCTCTCTATCTCTTTCTAGGGCTCTTGCCCTATTCTGCCTCATTATCCAAGGGTCACAAGTGTCAGTAGACACTTCAGCCCCAATCACAGCTTCCATTAATCTCCAGCGGTGTTTGACCTGTGTGTGTGAGCCTTTGTCCATGCTCGCCGGTGTTTGCAGCGGTAGTTTGAAAGCTGTGTTCAGGATTCAGACAAGATAGAGGAGAGTCGCATCTGTGTGACATCTCCACATTAGGAAATCATCATCACACGGCATGTTTCATTTCCCCTAACAGCAGACGTGTTGTGACTTATTAACACTGTCCTCTCTCTGTCCCCTGGCTCGACTAATCAATGTGCTTTAAATGTATTTTCTTTCATTCTTAATAAACTGTATCTGTACGTACTGTAGCGCGAACTTAGAAGTTAACGGTTTATTTCCTCTGAACCAAACTGTTGTGATTCACTACAGCAACAACTCTACGTGGGCTCCAGCGAAGGCCTGGCCCAGGTTTCACTCAGTAGATGTCATCTGTACGGCCAAGCCTGCGCTGAATGCTGCCTGGCACGAGACCCCTACTGCGCCTGGGACGGACACACATGCTCGCGATACGTCCCCGCGTCTAAGAGGTGGTAGTCATGAATAAATGTTTTTTTATTTTAATTTAAGAGAAAATGGTAAAATTAAAATGGCATCCAAAAACAAAAAAATCCCCCAACAAAGTGCTTTCGACTGAGCCTCCGTTGCTCTACTTCTCCGCGTTGTAGGTGTGTGTCCCGAAGGCTGATTCTTCGTTCTGAGGCCGACTGAATAAGTTCACAGTTGTTGCTAAATATGTTTTCTATTTTACTTTTTTCTGGTTCTCCTCACAGCTTTTTTCAGTTTTTTCCACGGCGGAGGGTATTGGTCCGTTTCAGTCTGATTACACTGTTCGCGGCTGATTAATGCTACTGTACTGCTGAGTGTAATGCAGATGTGCAAACGTACCGTATATGTGTATCTGTGCATCATCTCATTGTGTGCTTACCTGCATGAATCCGAGCTCTACAGAACATATATCCTACAGTTAGGGGTCACACTGCCGTATTATTGGCCAGTGGGGATTCTGCTCTGGTTTGTGGAAGAGTCAAGGCCCAGCATTTGGTCTCCAGGGCTCTTTGAAAGCTGATCTTCACAGTGTCAGTGAGTGAAGGCTACAGATGTCACCATCACACGGGACTGACAGGAGGTGGAGGAGGGGGAATCAATACAAACTAAAGAAGCCCATGTGAGCAACTCCAAGCTGGGGCCACAGACACATTTTTAACCAACTCTACTGTAACATTTAGAAAAGGCAAAGCCATCTGCCTGTGCAGTGGGAGAGTTTCCAGTTTACCACTTCTAAAGGTTTATAAAAGAAATGTACGGCAACGTCATGTGGCTCAATGGTGGACAGAATTACCGTGTGAGATTTTAGGTTTTTACATATCCACCAAAGAATCTTAAAACAACTGTAAACTATCAGTATCACAGGACATGACCTTGTAATCTTTGTTTGTTCTCCAGGCGAGCCAGGAGACAGGATATTAAACATGGAGACCCTGCTAGTCAGTGCTGGGACACAGGAGACAGTACGTAGATGTTCTTCTCTTTGTACGCTGTAAACACGCTGATAAACCAGTCATCAGCTGCTCCAGAGATGACTTACGGCTGTGGTTTCTTTAGGTCTTGGTGGGGGACGGGTAGAAGAGAGGGTCCTCTTTGGGGTGCAGAACAACTCGACATTCCTAGAGTGTACCCCCAAATCTCAACAGGCCCAGATCCAGTGGTACATGCAGAGACCTGGATCCGAACGCAGGGAGGAGGTTAGAGGTCGCACCCGTCTCCACACAGGAGCACATACACCACACAAATCTTACCCTGTCTCTAAAGTCTGGAGGTGGGCCCTTTATTAGCTTCTCTTCAGGACACTGTACCTGAGGGGTTACATTTTTCACATGCCAGGTCACAGGTGAAGTTATTTGCTACTGGAAACAGTCAAGTCTTACATAACTCTTTGGAAAAATCCAAATCACATCACCACAGGTCCTGTTTTTCTACAGGAGGATACAACTAGTTCACAACTCACAGGATAATCAATGTGAAAACCCAAATGTCACATTAGTTGTGGAGTTATTGGTAAAATGGGAGCAATCAACATTCCTACTAGTTCCCTGACTAAGACCATTATTGATGTTTATGGGCGTCCAGGGTTTTATGAAACTTCTGCAGCTCCTTCTGGAAAAGGTGACAAATGACTTGAATCAAATATATGTGATGTTAACGTTATAAGCCTTTATAAGCACCTGTAAGAAACCACTGAGCATGAAATACATTAGATAAAAAGTAGAAAAACTAATGAAAGTAGTGTGATTTTTGAATAAATAAAAACAATTCAAAGTATGTTTATTTTAAGCTTAGGTTTACAAGTCTGTCTTTTTCAGTGCAAAATCACTTTGATATTGATATTTATCAAAGTGAAAAAATGTCCTTCATAATTGATTCAGCGCTTTTCAGCGAGATTTGTGTTTTTTATTGCTAAATATTAAAGTCAGCGACGGAGCTCTGTCCTCTGAAGGGTGAATGTAAACACAGTGACAGGTGCAGAGGCCACTAAAGACCCATGTGGTCCTTTACAGGCCTGCACAGCAGAACATTATGTGATTGTAGCTTTGTTTCAGGATGTGCATGTGCGTGAGTTTCTTTATGATCTCCTACAGCAGAAGTCATAACAGAGGGCTCCGTATAAGGACGGCCATGTGTTGTGGAGTAATGACCACAGTTGGAAGTTTTCTGTGTTTGTGTGTTTAGGCATGTGATGATATGTGATCTATTGTACTGTAGACAAAGTGATGAAGGAGAGAGCAAGAGAAAAGCACCAGCCTACAGAACATGACATTATAATACAAAATTCAGTTCAGTTCACTTGTGTTGTCACATTAAACAAATCTTGTTGCCCTTGACAATCTAAGGTGTAGAATATAAAAATATAACTATAAAGTATTATATCGGACACCCAACAAGCACAAAGCAACAGAGTCCCTTCATTTAAGGGGAAACCTCCAGCAGACCTGGGCTCAGCGTGGGCGGCCATCTGCCTCGATCAGTCAGGGTGGGTCAATAGTAGAGAGAGAAAAGAACAACAAGCCACAAAGGAACAAAAACAACAACAAGCAGCAGGAAAAATATTGAGCGGGTTGGTAGGGACAGCACTCTCACTGAGAGAGACACAGATGCAGTTGTTCGACAGGGCCGTCGGTGAAAATCTCTGCTGTTTCACAGAAAACCACAGCACAAGTACGTCAGCGTTTTAAATAACGAAATGCTTCCGTTCATTTCTGGTCATATGCAGTTAATTAACACGTTAGAATACGATCGCAACTTCTGCTTTTGCAGACCAGGTTGTCATGTGGACTAGGAGTTAGTTTGGTACAGAGTGAACACTGCTGCCTGAACAGGCCTGGTTGTCTCCTGAATACGTAACGGCAGATGTTTCATGTTTACACACGAACACATTTATTTGATTAAACAGTTTTTACAGTTATGTAATCGCACAAGCTAAAATTGTGTTTGCAATCAGATTTAACATGCAGCTCGGTCTGTGTGTGAGTCAGTTTCGAATGTCATGGATTTTAATGGCTGGGATTTCACCCCTTTGTTGGACGAGTTCCCTGCCTGTAAAACCTGACAGCTCTGTTCTTTTGTTTCTGGTCCTTCTCTTCCTACCTACCACTCCCTGGTAATGTTGTGTTTGCTGGCAACCGCGGTGTCATGTGTAAAATCATTCAGCATCACTGACTGCATCTTACAGGCTAAATTTACATTACATTTACATTTAGTCATTTGGCAGAGGTTCAAAGCTAAAACAACAAAAGCTAAAAAGCTAAAAGACATCGCATTTAATCATTTTTAACAAGGAGAATTAACAGTTTATTATTGCGATATCTGAATAAAACGTCCTTCTTTCACTACACAGCAGATACGTTTGTGTAAGGTTTCCTTCTATTGATCAGGGTCAGTCTACCGTCTCTCTCTCAGCGCGTTGGAGTATGAGACATCTGAATTCCTGTGCTTTTCTTCTCCTCCATTCCCTCCTGTCTGTCATCTCTCCTCGTCTGCTGTCCCTCGTCTTCCCTCGTCACTTACATGCTTGTTACTCCATCTACTTTGTTTTCTCATACGTTGTCTCTTCGATTTCCTACAGTCTCCTCCCTTCTGCGTTTCTCCTCTGATAAGGGCATTCTCAAGCAGCTGCTCACAGCACCTGCAGCCCTCTCCAGTATTGACTGGCCTCATGGACGCATGCACATACTTCTCTTATCCCCTTGTAAAAGTCGGCTATTAAAAACGTCAGCTGGGAGAGAGGGTTCTGTCTTTTTGTGTGCGTGCAAATTCACCTCCTGGAGTCAGGAATGCTGGCCTGTTAAAAATGAGTAATACAAAAAACATGGATGATGCTGAAATTCAAGAACCATGTTCATTAGATCTAAGAGCAGACTTCCTGAAAGCAAGTTGATAAGCTCAGTAAATACTTGTGATTCATTTCAGAGACCATTAAAGCTTGTTCTCCATGCTCACAAGATGCTTCAGTACTAAAAAGCGTCTTAGTAAACACAGACCTCAGAATTTAGGGAGTTTATTGACTTTAAAGACTGACTGGCATAAAATATTCAACAGATATTGTACTTTTCGCTGGCGAAGGGAATTATGATTCGCACATAGTGCAGCTAAATGATTTAAAAAATTCTCCATTGATTCTTTGCATTTAACTTGCACTAATCCATGTTTCATCAAATCGCTCAGGTAGGTCAGAAAACAAGAATGTGTTAGCAGACGGACGACCAAACCAAACGTGAGTAAGGGTCAGGGTGCAAAGAGACTTAGAGGCCTGTGGGTCTGCCTCTGCCTGCACAACACATCATCAGTGTCAGAACCACCAAAGAGCTATAGCTACACCCACACACACACTAATATTCACGGCTGGGCCTCCTCCTCCTTGAGCTGTCATATCATTTACACCTCTGGGAGGTTGGAGCGGGGCTGTGGGAGGTCTGCTTTTGAAACACCCATGCGTGCACGGGGACACAAACCTTGGACAGACACTAGCGTGGTCTTTGTCTGTCTTCTGGACACAGGTGTGTTGTTTTAGGTCCTGACAGCAGCCGTGCGGTTTGACGAATCACGGTGGATGCGAAATAAAAAGAAGGGGCCGTGAACACACACACACACGCAAACCTTTTGGCAAACCTTCCTTTGGCTGTGCTCACTGCGTACACTCGTCATGGATCTAAGTATCCCTCCACACCACACAGTGACCTCTGGACTCTCATGCTGTGGGTGACACTCACCACACCCAGTTCAATATGCTTCTTGTTTCAGGGGTAGAGGGACTCGGGAGGCTGCAGTCACGTGACTCTGTTCTTCATGATGAAGCTCTTCTGGTGTTTTTTTCTTTTCCAGGTCAGGCTGGATGATCGTGTTGTTCACACTAGCCGAGGTCTCCTGATTCGCTCCCTCCATGCCTCCGATACCGGTGTGTACATCTGCGTAGCTAAAGAGCACACGCACTTCACCCACACCCTCCTCCGTGTTACCCTTCAGCTTGTTACACACGGCCAGTTAGACGGTAAAGCCAAGCTCGTTGAAGACCCAGCAGTAGATCTACGACACAGTGCGGAGTCTCGGCAGCGCTACAAAGACTACCTGAGAGTGATGAGCTCTCCCTTTGGCTCCCTGGAAGAGTACTGTGACTCTCTGTGGCTGGAGAAAAGGCCGTCAAAGGTGCGAGGACGAGTTGGGAAATGGAAGCACATTCAGGAATTAAAGAAGAGCAGGAACAGGAGACATCCCAGAGATAACATGGAGGAGACAGAAGGAAGACGGGTGATTAGGACGACAGAGCAGTGAGGGAACACTAGCGGTGCATAGTCACCTGCTTGGTGATTTAGCAGAGGCACTAAACTAAACTGTACAATTGCAATGACAGATCAGTCCATGAGCAAGTGTGAAGACTTGACAGTGTGAGAGCATAAAAGTAATTAGTAGGTGATTCAGAGAGAAATGTCTTAAATGTATTAAAAAAGGAAGACGAAAACGTTTTGGTCATAACTGAAATTAGCATTTTGTCCAGTTTTAAAGAAAGATCTGAGCTCAATTATCGATCACATCAGTAGCTCAGCTGAGCAGGAGGACGATTGCAACATGACTGATTTGTCCTGCAGCCTTGACACGCACAAGGGACCTGTCTTTACTCAAGCGAACTGATGAGATGAGAAAATACACAGGAACTGGCACGATTTGGAATTTTACAATGAGGATGAAGACAATTCATGTACAATGACTGTAAATATAACATGTACAGATACTCAGCAGTTTGGATTTATTATAATCTGTATAACTATAATCATGTATTACGTTTGGGGTGGAAAAAACAACATATTTTTGTATAAGAGTTCCATATATTTAGTACTGTAGGTAGAATCTGTGTTTTCGTCACTTTTCATTGCTGTTTTCTTCGTATATTTAAATAAACCAAAACGCTCTTCTCTCTTTGAACTGCTCACATCCATTAACATACTGTATTATTCTCTGCTCGCTTACATTACATTCAAATTGATATGTAATAAATCTATTAAACATTAAACCTGCAACGCACACGCAGTGAGAATGGGTGAGGGTTAGTTCAGCCTCTCCTCTCCTGATATAGCAACACAAGTCCCTGTACACTGTATGCAGATGTCAGAATGATTCAGGACCAGCTGCTCTCTTGTTCAGTGTGTGTGTGTGTGTGTGTGTGTGTGTGTGTTCTATCAAATTTTATTTGTTATTGAGCATTCCCAGAATAACTTAATAAAGCTGTGATGGCATCTATATCAAAACCACGAGATAAAGCATGATATAATCCAAAATATATTATGATAGAGCTATAGCATATGTCCCAACGCTTTCATAAAGAGGAAGGGAAATGCTTCATATTGTGTCAGGAGTCCCCACCAACACATAGAACTCTTAGTGACCCTATGGTGAAATGCAAACATCTATCAAGTTTCCCATCTTGGGTTTCTCCAGTGATTTCCAGTTTTTCTTGTAACAAAGACAATAAATATTTCAAGCACTTCCTTCCTGTCTATAGTTTATTTATCAGACGGCTGCAAACAAAATAGATTTCCCCCAAAAAGCAACAGCAGAGGAACAGCATGAAAGCACTAGGCCAGACTTTAAGGCTTATTTTGGAAATATCAGACAGATATCGACGCATTAGTGCAGTTGAAATCCTGTCTATTAACGTGATATTTGCACTGAAGCAGATGTAGCCAATCAATCTCTAGCAAACACATCCAGATTGAGATCCAGAGGCCCCTAGACCCAATGCTAGCCGCCCTCAGTGCTAATGCAGCCAGTCACGGGGTATAAATGAAAGGTGAGGCTGTCAAAATACATCATTTCCTGGTTTTAACAAAAGTCAAACACGTATATAAAACTTGAATTAAAGGCGAAGGTATGAGAGACATCAAGGAAGACAACAGGAAGTTGCTAAAGGAGGCGTTAGCATAGTTTGAAATCTGACTTCACCAATGTCTGCTACTGTAGCTAGCTAGTCAACCACACTAATGCTACAGGTATGTTCGCATTGCTGTAGTTGAACTGTGTTTGTTTAGGGTTGCAGGTTGAGTGTACAGTGAGATTTGCCTCAAAAAGAAGTAGGATTTGCTTTGTGTGAACGTAGATTAGCCATGTGCTGTTGATGCTAATTAGCCATGTAGAGCTAGTTGCATCTAGATTTGAAACCCTTGGCAAATGTGTCCTGACAAAATGTCCTGACAGTCTCTTACGTTGTTCCAAAGTCTGTTTGACCACAGAGTTTTACCACTTACATGTGTAAACTTGCTGAAGGTGTCAGAGAAAAGCACAAAACTTTCTTGAACTTGATTTGCCCAGCCAGTTATTTGATTATACCTATTTTATATGATACAATTTCATTCAGCAGTCATTTCCATCATAAAATATCTGAGGCTTACAAAAATGTGGACATTAGGCAGCTGCTCAGTTCACTGCCATTCACAGAGTTAACTTCATTTCAAATTTGGCTGGAGAAGAGCTAATGAGTCAAGGGCAGACAGAACCAGCGGGGGCTCGGGAATGAAAATTAGCATAAGATCTGATTTCCGGAAGGAGCAGCCTAATTTGATGTGATTGGTGTAATGAGCAAACTGGCCGACTCTGGACCCCCTGTAGTGGTCTTACAGGAATCTGAACTCACTTTTTCCATCCACAGAAAACACTTGCTTGTGTCCAGTGGCCTGCATACCAGTAGCAAGGCAAGGTAAGGTGCAGCAGCTATGTGACACGAGACTGCAGGTGAAGGTGATTTAACGAGGAAGCACCGTGCCACAATCGAGATATCAAACAGGACAGGAAGAAGCTGAGCTGAAGGGAGCGGAATTGAGATGTCAGCCCACGGAGGGGTTTCTAATTCTATATTACAGGGTATTTACAGCTGCGCAGCTGTGAGGTTCTCAGTCGTTGACAGTGAACCTCTGCGTCTGGGTGGAGACTGCCAAGTGTTGTATGGGACCTGTCGGACTGGACGGTATTAATGGTTGCCTGAGGGTATTGTAAGGCAAAAGGTATGTGTGTATGAGCTGGAAACAGTTGTTCCCTTGGCGTAATGACTACCTTTGGTCCTGATGTCTAAATTATGGACGTATACGATCTCTCCACACTTAAGGATTTGTAGCAGGACAGGCAGGATGCAGTGAGTTCACTAAACACACCTTCTGATAGATGTGTTCATTTTGTTGTGCATAAAGCTGCTTTGAAGGCTGAAGTAAACAAGACGTTTCACCACCTATGGAAAATGCTTTGGCTCATAGAACTGAAGCTTTCCTGCAGCCATGAAGTTATTGCTGCAAATTTAATATTCGTTGTCAGTCTGTATTTGGCACCGATGCATATTCACTTTCACAGAGGTTTGATGATCGTTACAGATGGGGCATCATGAGGGATTCTGACAAGCTTAGAGCTGTCTGGTAGCAAAGTGCCACAGTTCAGGGAATAAAGGCGAGTTCAGAGACGTATGAAGTATAGTGATGATACTTAAATGGGTTTTGAGAACAACCACACCTAAAACATATGCAAATATGTCTCTCACTGAAACTTAAAGGTAGTTTGTCTGGCCTAGTTATGCAATTCAGTTAAGTCTTTGCATCTTTGGACATTTCATCTGTCATGAAGATGTCAGTTGCACAAACCTCGAGAGACATTTTTAACACAAGAACATGGATTATATAATATGTGCTGAATATGTCCTCGGTGGCTTGGAAACTGATTCATTCATGATATTGCCGCTAATGTGACTTACAGCTTGGATGTTTGGTTCTGTGAGTTAAGACTATATAAAATCCTTCAGTAGCCAACTTATTTATACTGGTGTTTGCCTGTGGATGCTCTATGGTTTGGGAGTGTCATAAATACACTATTACATTTGAGGAAGAGGCTAGAACTTAATGGAGCCAGAGGAAAGTGAAACAGTGAAAGTGGAGGGAGTGTGCACCAAGTATTGCACATTTGCTACAATCCACAGAATTCAGTTGTCCTCTGCCTGCTCTATTGAACTCAGACCACAAGAGAGCACATTCAGCCATGAAGGTTAATGAGCTCAGTAAACATGGAAATTGTCCACAATGGATGATTTTCAGTCATTTCCATGTCTGGATGTAAAGTGTGCTCTCAAATTTCAAGCTTGAGTTTGTATATTAGCATACACATAGTCAAAATACCCTTCTCATATGTCCAATGTTCAAGTAGGTTGTCAGTGATTAAATAATGTTGTTTTATAGATATACATGTTTGGACATTTATGTAATACACATTAGTCCATACAGTACTTGCACTATACTGTACAATAGTAGTGGGCTTTATCATAGTGTTGACCCACAAGGTGTGAAAAATCGAGAATTAGATATGACTGAAGGGTTGTTTCACTTACCCAGCTCAAAATAATCTAAAGGATTGCGTTTTGTTTGTGTTAGGATTTACTGTAGGAGAATATGAGAACTGCTCTGACTGACTGTGAGTTAGAAGATGTGCAGTTTGATCAAACAAGCACTGGTGCAGTTACATCACAAGCATTCTTTTATCTGAGCAAATATTTTATGGAAAAACTATGAAAAATGAATGAAAAACAATTAAATATGTCTTATTTCTAAACTATTATTATTACCGATTACTATCACACTAATTAAGTCCACTTGTTGAAATGCTGAAATCTGCTGTCTGCCTTACTGTGATTTTTCCTTCATAAGGAATTAAAGAGACCATATTCTTGACTGTGTGTTTTTATGCATTTGTGTATTTGCATGCAAGTGTTTGAATGCGTCTCATATTGCTTCTGACAACCACAGATCCCAGGAGAAAACACAGTATCCGTGAAATGGATATGAGTACTATGCACAGTGCCGTTCGATGACCCACCTCATTGACCTTTAGCCTCAATAGGTTTTTGCAATTGGTCACATATCTTTACTTTATCATTGCTTCGCCCTGCGGCTAAATGTCCTATCATAATCATAATGATTTGTAAGATATTTCCGTGATTAATGTAGTAGATATCAATAGTAAGGAAACAGAGTATACTGCAGGATGATGCTTGTACCATTTTGACCTCTTTATACATTCATGATGAGTGTCATCATATTATCGCTACTGTTTCGCGTGCATTGTTTTAGATGTCTAGCACTTTGACACTATTGGACATTTACAAGTCCTGAACCGCTTCAGCTGCTAGAGAGACATGGAAACATCACCGCGTCCTTCTGCTTTGCCAGAGTTTGCTCAGCCCGAAACAAATTTAGTGCTTTATACTGTAGTAAGTACAGCAAGTCATTTTAGGTTCCTGTCTGACAGTTGATGGGCAATATAGCATCCAGACATAGAAGCTGAAAATATGAGAAAGATAGCTCAGTATCAGATAATAGTGTGATTAGAGGTTTAGGAAGCAGGCAGAAGAGCAGAAGTAAAAAGAAAAAGTGGATACTTGAATGGGATTAGCATTCCTCATAGCATGTAATGGCATCACCTCTCTGAGGATTTGCTTGAACCCAGACACCACCACACATCCTGCTCCTCACTCCGTATTTACTCTAATGTGAGAAATGTTTTATTTAAAACAAATTCAGATAGTCTTGACAATTGCGTGTTCCATCTTGTACGTACCTGTAATGGAAAATAATTTGTTTTCAACTTCACCGGTGGTAGTGATGACATTAGGAGAGTTTCTCGTGGCAGTTCTATAAGATGTTATTGTGCTGTAATGTAGCCGAATGAGAGGAGGGGAACGTAAAAAGATGTTGCTGGCTTGTTTAACACATTGTCAACAGCATCCTGGAGAGATCCATGGCTGCTTTTAAGATTCTTTGTGTGTAACTGTGTGTGCATGCTTGGTATGCTAAGTGTTTTCCAGAGGTGTGAATGGTGATGAGTTGCCAGCGCCAGAAGATCAAAAGCTCTGATGAAATGTCTGTCACTGTAACAGCTGCAGCACTGTGGGTTTTCACTTGATGCTGTTAGAGCCAACGCTGCATGCGGCTCCACTCTTGTGCCACTGCTGAGCTAATTAACGCTTGCAGAGTCTCCATTAACGCAAAACATTTAGAGGACAGTGTTTTAAAATGTTTACTTCACTTCATTTATACAAGGTCCAAACTGGCTGTTTGCAAACAGTCTGTTATTCAGTTGCAACGTTGCACAATGTTCCCCTCTGTTTTACTGTGGATTTGTTCCAAACAGAGCTGTTTTATAGGGACCAAGGGTTATTTAACTTAATTCCCCAAGTGCCCAGCCAAATTCACAACAACATAACATAATAGACAATCTGCACAAGGTTTACTTCGAGAAAAAACTACAAAATTACAGGCTGAATAATAGCAGGACTAAGACTACTACTATTATTAAACATATAGTGACTTTAAGTGGTACTTGAGTAACACTACGGGCAAAATCGTTCAGTCTACAGCTGAAAATGAAAACAATATCCATGGCTCCGCACCCCATACATTACTGCGTTGTTCATAAAACGGAGGGCATTCCCTGGCGATGACAGTACGTCTTCACATAGCTTCCTTGTACATTAGACAGGACGAACATGATGGATGATTCAGTGCTTTCATAAAGGGGAAGCTGTCTGTGCTTCTTCCAATGGGATAAGCACCTGCCTAATTGCATATTTCTTAATGAGCTTATTCTACATTCAATCCAAGTTAATTGTTTTCCTTAATCATTGCAGACATACCGTTCAGTCATCTCAAATGATCATTATTTATGGTAGACCTGCAAATGGACTGTACCGTGATATTTTTTGTTGTTTATTTTCAATTTCCTTGTTTCTTCCCTTTTCCCACCTTCCTTGTTCCTGTGGTTTTAATAACCTTACCCATATGGCCTGGCCTTTGATGCCTTTCCCTAATCCACGTGCATGTTGGTTATCATGTTGCTTTATGGCAGGCACATTCCTGTCCTCCAGTGCGAGGATCAAGACACATGCCCACATTCCCATGCACGCAGACCTGCTCAGGATCTCAGATCAAATGCAGACATTCTTTGCCATGCTTAAACAACGTGTAGTCTTACAGTATGTCACAATAAAACACAATTAGCATGACATATACACTACAGTTAGTCCAGGCTTCTGCGAGACAGATAAGGTAGTCTGTTGTCTCCTTTAACCTTTATCCTGATCCTAACCTGATTCATTCATTTAATGCAGTAGAAGGTTGAAGAAGCGGTGCTTGCAAAGTGAGAGGTACTGAGGCACCAGCTTTAGCAAGCATGAAGGACACAGCTATCATCAGAGCAGCAGCTATTCGGTAGCCTTCTGCATGTGACAGATGAGTGCGCTCACTGCCATTTTATGGTTGAAATATGTGAAAGAATGCACAGGGAATATATTTCACACTAGACATGGAGGTCATATCCAACCTGCTTGAATTTTATGGTGGTTCATGTCCCTATTTTTGTGTGCATGCACGTGTATGTGTATTATCTAGACAGACTGAAAGTGTGAGGGAGAGATGACATAAAAGTCACAATCAACTTGATTAACGGCATTGCATATTCAGTAGAAATTGTCATTTCCTGAGATTCATGAGTCTGTGTCCTTCCAGCTGTTGAGGTGCGCTCACTCGAGTCAAAGCTGATCTACTGTTACTGCCTGTCTGGGGAGTTCTGGGCCACGACTGTGGACATTATCTCCATTCAGCTGTGCTTTCCCTTCCTTAATACGTTAATCTTTTTTGCATTTACAACAATGAAATCAAAATACTTAAATCAAAGATGTGTCATCATTAGTTTACTATTACTATTGCAGTCTAGATTACTATTTATTGGTGGGAGGATATTTTTTATACAGCTGCTAATTTGGCATTATCATGTTTCATATACACAATGTCCTCAATATCCTTTTTGTGGACAATTTATGCAAATTGTATGCTAATAATTCTTGTGTGTGTATTTGAAAGGATGGGAGATAAAGAGAGGGAGATTGATCACGTAGAGGTATTACTCCCTGTGAGTACTGTAAGGGCAGCACTATTATGCAAATGAGTGGGTTAAATGTAGTTGGACACGACCCAGCATGTCATTAAATCTGTAATGGCAGTGAGACCTTAATGTCGGGCTGCTGTTATAATGAGCTTTGTCTTTCCCTCTGTTGAACATTAAACAACCCTGAACTGCCATTAACCACCTGGCAGAGCCTCTCAGCTGGTTATTTTTTATATGTCACTATGTTTTGCCTTCTTTCATTATTTCTTTCTTTGCCTCTGCCCTCTCCGTATTCTGATTTTGTCATCGCCTGCATTAGGACTAAGCGATACAGCCAGTTACCTCAGGGTCATTCTATTATTCCGTCGAACCGCTAGTGTAGATACCATAAATAAAGCTGTCCATACCTGTTTCTAATGACAAGCTCAGAGCAGACTGAAATCCATTACGCCAATTACCCAATTATCTCAAATGATGGGTGATTATGAGACTTCATCACCTATACTGCTTGAGCACCAGCTCTAGTGTGGCTGTGTGACGGGCCTGAATATACAGAAGCTGTTCATGTCTCTATATTCTTAGTGTCAACACCAACACAAATGAGAACACGCACACGTTTAGCTGTCATTCTCTTATTTTGACAGGTCATTCAGTGCAGCGTTGCCTCGTCTGAACCATTCAGGCATCCTGCAGGAACCTCTCATATTCTGTGGCAGCAGAAGCAGAGCTGTTAGTACAAGGGTCACAACCTCTCACCTGATATGTGAGAGGACTGTGTGAATGTGTGACATGTGAGTAGGACGGCTCACACTGTTCGACTTCCACTGCTATGTTGTTTTTGTGGCTCCTCTGTGTCTCTGTCCATCAGTCTCCTAATCCATGCCCCACAAAACCAAATAAGCAGAGCTCCTCTAGACTGTCACAGAAACTAGGTTTTGAAATTACCGCAGCAAGCAACAGAAACTGCATCTCTGTGCTTTAATCAGTAATAACCACCTTTGCTTTTCATAAATCTAAGGTCAAGAATGTGCCTAAGTGCTCAGCCAATCCTACTTCCTGACGATTAACCATTGTCTCCTCCTCTTCCCTCCTACTGCCTCTTGCTCTTCCTCTCCTCGTCCCCTTCATGTTACCCACCCATCTCCTACAATTAACAACATCAAACCCAGTGATGATTGACATCTCAAACACAGTCCACTGTTTATTCAGTCTAAAAATAATTGGGTTAGCCTGTGAACGACATAACCTGTGCATGCCTGTGACATGTACTTTATGGCTTAAGGGCAGCTTGCATTTGTGCATGCTACAGAATACAGCCAAGTAAAAGAGTTGTCCAAAGGGGCGAAGGCTCCTGTATCTGCTCATCATCTCCCATGTGGCACAGTGTCTAACCCTCCTTCTTGCCTCACCCCTTCCTTTCCCCCCAAATGGTGGTAATATTGCCGGTCTATTCTTAGCTTCTGTGTCAGACCTATCTCTAGGGAGCGTTTGAGGGGTCTCTGTTACATTACACACACACACACACTTGCACACAGGTGTCTGGAGACATCTCCATTTGATCTTTATTTAGAACTGTAACTCTACAACCAATTTGAAGACCAGAGCTCAAAGTGTGGGCTCATGTTCTACCACAACTGAAAACTCAATTAATTATGAAGTCAATAGCAGATTCGGTTCCTTCAGCAGGATGGATCAAATTATGGATGCAGTCAGGAAATAGTATGTGTTTATTGTAAAATCTGATTTCTTTGTAGTCTCAAAACACAACAAACACAACAAAACCAAGCAGCTGGTGTACTGTAGGTCTTCATGGTCTTCAATGCAAACACCTTTTAAAAACCTTCAATTCTACCATCATGGCTGTACAGTTTCAGGTTAGTACTGAGGGGATGGAAAAAGGCTGTATGTACAACTCTTAATGCAAATATCCCCATTTCATCCAATCACTTTATGACAAGAACCCATCATTCCTTTTAAAAATACATGACTCTATACTCCACCCAAGTTACATGAGAGCAGGCAGTGTTGAACAAGACAATGCCACCTGGCTTCTGGTGGCAGTTGTGGCTGCACATGTCTTGATCAGATGTGTGGTTGAGAATTTTCATCCTTAAGTAAGCGTCTACAGCACGTAGGACTTCATAACAAGGGCATTACCTTACAGACCACACGCAAGATCGACACCCAGCTAAAGCCTCATGGAGCGTAGAAAATCCCATCAATGTGTGGCTGTGTGTGGCATAGTATGAGGCACAGGGGGACAGTTCTGGTTTAGTTGTTTTGCTGGGGTGAGTCATTCTTCACCCTTCCAGGCCATGACATACACAGCCAAACACAAACTGGATTGTCTATGCAATAGGTTCGAATGAAAGTACAACCAAACAAAATTTCAGTTAGACTGGAGAGCCTTGAAACGTTTAACGGATTGTTTTATATTAATGATTTAAAGTAAAAATTTAAATCTATATACATGTATTCAGTTAGGTTCAGAAGCATTTGAACAATGATTATAATTTTTAGACATCACTACAATCAAATTAAATTAACTTTATTTTATGTGCTTTCACAAAATATGAAAGATTACCATGGTAATATTTACCATTTAAGAATTACAGCCACATTTAGCAGAGTACATAAATTATCAGGGGTTCACTTGGACAAAGTGACTTAATTTTATCTGTAATTATTTATTTATCTTTGCAATTAACAAAACGGTCCATTACCTAGACATGACAAATTCTGACTTCCCTCCCTGGAGATGCTTTGCCAGACTTTCACTCCATCTATATTTGCTGCTGGCTTTTGGGTCTTTCTGACTTTGTCTTGCCTTCAGTGAAGTCCTGGCCTGTTAGGTCTTTTCTTTGCCTGCAGTCTTGTGTTGCTTCCACGTTGTGTCTAGGGTCATGGGCACTGTAAAGAAGCATCCTATTTTTGTTTTTGTAGCGTTTGACTGAATGTCAGCTGAGAGTAAAGCTCTATACAGCTAGAGCTAATCATGATTTAAACCACTGGTGTTTTTATTTATTCATTTACATTTTGAACGTAGCCCAACTGCTGATGTTTAAGTTTTCACTCTGTCTTTGTTGTTATTCTTGGACATCATATTTTAGTTTTATTCAAACAGCTGTGTTCATTTCCTCTACACAGGAGTTCAAATGCCATGTTTTGATAGATGATAGCTTTCCATGAGCGTGCACCTCTTTTACTGTCCAACCTGTGGGATGGAAGAAAACGTAAAAAGTGATGGCACCTAGGGGAAAAGGAAATACTGTATAGAAGCATGTTAGCAGAATAAAAGGATTTAGTGGAATAAAGGGATTTTATAACCCCTGACTTGTCTCTATACACATCTGTTAGGTCTTACAGTGAATGGACCAAGTTATTAAGAATAAATGAACAGTATTAGAGTTTGGCAGAGTTAAATCTGAATAGCTGATGAGTATTGTTCTGACAATGTGTTCCTCATTTCCTTTGGCTGAAACCGCTACACAAGAGCTATTTATTTCACATGGTTTCTGCACAGTCTGTGTGTTTTATTGGTTTCTATACAGTATATGACCTTCAGTGTATAAAGGTTGTCCATCAAGTTCAGTGTCACATTCCCACCCATTAATCAGAGGCGAGGCTCCACACTGAGGTACGGCCTCAGCTTCTTCGCCATTTGCTCCTGTTCAGCAAGATAAACTTGTGGTTCACCCGTCAAGGTTGAAAATGTAGAAGTAATCAGCCAAGAAAGTTGGGCTTCTGTCTTTGTTTATGCACATGCACAGACAAATATCAGGAATTATGCTTAATGCTTATAAAACGATGCACAAGTCACAAGAATGCTCCGTTTCTTGTTATACTTCATCGTCCAAGGATATTGTCTTGGTCTTTAATATTTGAATAAGGTGAATTTGAGTAAGGTGTTCGTAAAAGTACGGCAGACTGTTAAAAAAAGTTGTTTTGTAATGTTTATTATGGCCAAACAGTTGCTTATATGAAACAGAGGCAATAATCTGAAAATACAGTGAAGCTTTCTGTCTCTCTGTAATTTGGGCTTTAATAAAAAAAAAACGGGAAGCCGTGGTTATACTTTGTGCCTCTGTTCTTGAGTCAGTTATAGGGCAGGAAGATGAGCAGCCACACCAAAGCTCCCTCACTAAGTTATATATGGAGTCCGTTCACCCCCAGCCTGCTGCGGAGGTGAATCGGCTGTACGTAGCACATTCTGCAGCTTACATGACCTGTTTTCACACTCACATTCTGCGCATTTCCACATCCCTCACATCCACTGTTTATAGTTAGTGGTTTGGCAGGGCTGTGCAGCATGTGGTTGAAGAGAAACCTACAACAAAGCACTCTGTTGGGATAGCTGGTAGTGTCACATATCACGTCACTCCCTGTCAGGATTGTCGTTTCAATTTGTAAGTCATTTGCCCTTATAATCTGTATAATCTGAAAGTGATCAGCGTTTTTTTTTTCTTTTCGTTTTTTTAGCGTCTTTATATTAATGCATTACACGATTCAAAGTTCAGCAAGAGAGGAATAAAGGGGGATAAAACAAAAACACAGAAACGAGAGGGAAAAGAACAGAACGCTGAGAGAGAGAGCGCTGACAGCAACAGGATGCATGGACAGTGTCACTGAGGCCGGCCAACGCTCTGTGCAAATGGCCGAGGTCTCCCGTGGTGGTGTGAGTGTTTTCTGTGTTCTGACTGTGAGCGTGTGAGAGGTCATATCTGGGTGGACACTGTGGTCATTGTCCTGAGATGACTGACACTTACTTCCTCTCCCTGACCAGGTGCCGAGGCCAAACAAATGACCTGCTAGGAATCGACATGTAGGCTGGGTGTTAAAACAGCACACACGAACAAAACAAACAGCGTTTATTATTATTTATTTTTAACATTATACAATATGAAAAAGAATGTAATTAACAATAGAGTAGAATGTGTTTACTCTGATGACGGCTTTGAACCTACAGTACAATGGTTTCCCATTTGCGTTCTTCAGCTCTTACATAAATGAGAGGTGTGTTTGGGCTCATTTAAGTTGATGGTCTAAAGCACATTAAGGAGAGAAGAAATATGACAAATGACCTCTGTGGGCAGCCTGTACAGTACATTACAACTATTTAAGATGGTTCCCTTTAACGTTGGTCCTGAAGGAGAATGTGTGTTGAAACCATGGGCTGCTAGTGGTTACGGCATTAAATTGTAATTGTCTAGTGTGTGCAGTGTCATTACATCATTGTAAGAACGAAAATATGTTTTTGTGCCCTAAGATATAATGTTTATGCCGTTTAACTTTCTGTTTTATGGAGTCCTTCTCCTCCTCCCACTTTCTCTGCAGATTTAACTCCGAAGGTGTTGCTTTTATTGCCCTTGGTTGGTTCTGGTTACCACATGGAGTTCCTGCTGTGTGTGTAAATCAACATCTTGTCTCACACACACACACACACACACACACACACACACACACACACACACACACACACACACACACACACACACACACACACACACACACACACACACACACACACGACAGCCACCTGTAACAAACCATCCAGACACACATTCACTGTAACAAACCATCCAGACACACATTCACCAAGCAGTCATCAGTCCAGTGCAGTTCCAGTTTCAAAACATTTCCGTCTTAGGTTGAAACAATAAATAGTGAGGCTGGGCAGGTCAGATTGGGGAGTCCAGTGTGTATTTTCATACAGCTGAAGGCAGGGCTGCATACTCAAGTCCTACAGATGGTTCCATTCACCTCATTCAGCCACAGGATCTACCCTCTCTCCGTCCCAGCTATTTGATACGCTGAAGGCTGACAAGGGCTTTGATATGTCTGTAGACTTGGTAGAAGGGTTGAATCTACATAGGAATTTTTCAGATATTTGGAACGTTAGACATTAATTGACCCGTCATAGTTTATTTCTAACTGATTTGGGATGGTAAGAAAAATAAAAGAATGATTAACCATTGACCCTCACTGGGTTACATTCAAGGAATTGTCCAGAGTAAAGCCAACACTATTAAAGTAACAAGAACTGGTCTTAATATATTTTAGGTAAAAGTCTCGCAGAAGGAAACAATCATTATTACAAATTAACACACACAAATAACTTTCTTTTCAGACCATTGCCATTCAACAAGCAGAGAGACTGAAATACTAAAAACCTGTCCAGAATAAACACGTTTTCCTTCCATCATTTTGCAGCTCTGTTAAACTGCTGCCTCAAGTCTGAGCAGGTGGCAAATGTCCAAAATAATCTTTTAAATGTTTTGGAAAGTCATTCTATTCATCTGCTGATTTAAAGCTAAAGTGGATTAAACTGATAACATGAGAGTTAGTATTCATCACCAAACCTGCTAAAAATGGAAAAAGAGCAACAGAAGACAGAATAACAAAAATATTTTTAATGCCTGATGTTAGCAGTGGAGTAGGCTTTGAAGCACATCCTTTTTTGGATCTGCGTTACTGTTTAAACAGGATTGCCTAGGATTATACGCTCTGGATTCATAATTCCCTATCAGTCTCAGCTATCTGATGAAGCCTTACCAGACTCCCGGCTGTGTAGACATTCTTGGAGGAGATACTTTATACAGCAATTTGTTGGGGATTTACCGTGTCATAGTCCACAATGCGCACAGAAGGAATCTCACTTGCTCAAGCAGTTGGGGGAAGAAAAGCTACAAACGTATCATTTAATTGCCTCCGCTTTACTCCTGGGGGTCAATTTAATGGTACCATGTTATTACATGCGGTTTTTGGATGGCAGTGTATTTCTAACGCCTTCTGACTCTGCTGTTAACCCTGTATAACGTACAGCCATGTTACCGACAATAGTCACTACTTGGAGTAAAGGGCAGAAGGGTTGAAGTAAGAAATGTGAACAAACATTGAAGACATGTGCCAAGAACTTCTTACAGTACTACAATGGTTTTGAGCAGCTCAAATTCATCTTGGTGTTTCACTTCCCTTCGTTTCTACGGTTTTGTCACATTTTGTCATCATAGTTTTCATTCTTCATTCATTTCTCTCTTCACTTCTATATTATTGCAGAGCATGTGGGTAAAGGGCATCTGCAGGGTCTTTATTGTGCAGTTAACTACAAAATGAAGGTCAGAGAAATGTCATGAACTGTGAAATGGGCCGTTATGCTGGATTACAGGTGAAAGGTCTGTTAAGGGCCATTAATGTGGATACTACACAAAAGTACATAAAAGTCATTAAACTAAACACTCAAGTCAATCTGCTGAATTTACAGAAGTTGCACTTCGTCTGTCAGGCTTCACTGTGCTTTAATAAAAACTATACTTATAGCTTTGATTGCTCAACAGTATCCAATTTAGGCTATTAAATTTAATTTGAAGCTTGTAAACAGTATAACTTGGCTTACTGCTCTTCTGTTGTTACCACTAATCGCACTGGAGCCTTGAATAACTGTTGTTTACCAAGTCCACCAACAGATGCTAATCTGTACAGACACACAATTATATCTAAACACTTCTTACTTTCTCTTTGCTTTTCTGTCCCCTGAGTTTTATTACACTCGCCACTTTTTTTGGTTCTGGCTAAATTGTCTTGTCATTTGGAGTAATTTCCTTTAAATGAGATCCTGCTGATGGGATGCGTCATGCCTCAGTTCAACTATTCATTATATGGTTTATTCTATTATGTAAAAAAATCCCTTTCATTACAGACAAATCATTCATCTGTGTTGTTTTGTGTAATGCCATTAGATTGAGCCTGTCTAGCTCTCTCCCCATAGGAAGACAACACGTACTGTACAGAGGGGCTTTGTAAAGGTAACCAGAAACACAGAAACAAGGGGCCGCGCACACACACACACACACACACACACCACCACCACCACAGTAGCAAGCAATCGTACTCTGTTAGGGGTAAAAACACAGAAATGAAACACCGAGTGCTTGTGGTTTTTAATTTAGCGTCCTGACAGCCATCCAACAGTCCTGTGGTGACACTAGATAACTTTACAACAGCCTGGGACAGGGACCAGGACAGACAGCTTCACCCCCCCCCCCACCCCCTTCACACACAGCCATACTTCATTGAAATGTTAATTAAAAAGACGTAAATTACTTCTGCAGATGTGCAGGATATAATCAGTCATTCCAGGCAGTTAAAGGGGGAACTTAATAGAGCTATTGATCATGTAGGGAAAATATTTTGGGTAAAAAAATTATATTTTAAAAACATAAATTTACACAGTTACTCACACTCATGCAGCCAAGACTCTACTGGTTGCTGTGGTCTGCGTAATTGCTAATTTCAGCACCAATTATAGACTTTCCTGGTCAATATGAATACGAGCCACAGACAGTCAATGGCGTGTGTACGTTGTTGTGTATATTCACTGGGACAATGTCTGTTACTGCTGGTGGTAAAGTATTTGAGTGTGAACACATTAGATCTGATTTGGTCTTATTCACTGTTTCTTTACCACTTTCAATAATCATATGGTCTGAAAGGGAGGAAGAATGTATGATTGAGAATATATCAGTCTTTGCTCAGTAGATGACTGTGGCTTTGTGTGTTTACTATCAATTAAGTGAAGCCTGTCCTGCGTTGACAGTATTGACACGCTGCTGCTTGGCTGTACTGTATATGACCTTGCTAGTGGGAGCTCAGCGATTCAGTTCCCACTATTAGTACTGCGTTTATATAAAACTGTGTTTAATTACAGTTGTATATATAGTACATGGATGAGCATATATAAATACGCACAGGCGCTGACAAAATGTCTCTGCACAGTGTGGTCCATGTGTTTTGCTTTATGATTCTGTGATGTGGAAATAAATGTTCAGGAGCGAGTCGGCTTCCGAGGTGGCCTTGCAGGGACGTGTTCGTAATTTTGAAAGCGCTTGCTCTGTAGGTGCATATGTGGCCGTTCCACTGCCGCATGGTGGTGACTCTGTGTGTTGATGAAAAACACATGCAGGGACTAGGGCTCGCATTTGTCTGCGTGACCCTCTTGTGTCTCAAGTGTCTCCAAATTATTACTAAACGATATGTCAGTAAGTGAACACAGAGAAAACAGGTCATATGAAGTCATGTGTTGGACCGTTGAAAAGGAAAGATTTGCTGATCTACTGGAATATTCCGAATGGTTACCAGGCAGGCTGCTCCACTGCGTGTAGCACTTTGGAGAGTTGTAAATCTTTATCATTTGTGAGCCATAGACTCGACATACTGCAGTCTTTTTATGTGTCTTTGGCATCTGGGACACACAGGCAGTCACACGGTCTCTGTGAATGAGTCAGGCATCAGTTTTTCTTCATTAGTATGATGTTTGTATCCGAGCACATCCTCTCTCCGTTGGGAGACATCCTCATCTGTGAATCTGCACCTACACTCCTCATTCACTTCAGACTACCCCTCTCTCTCTCTCTCTCTCTCTCTCTCTCTCAAATTCAGTCCACTCCCAGGTTCCCTGAAGATGCAGGCATGCCTAGTGCCTTCCCATCCTCCTCAGAGAGCGGTGACATCACTGCGCTTCTCCCAGGTGATTCCGTGAGACACATTAACACTTTTACACTCAGTGTGTTTTTTCACATCAGACCAGTAACTAAGGAACTGAAAACACTACTGTGTTTATGTTTGGAAGACAGAGAAAGAGAGAGAGAGGATCAGGAGATGGCAGATGGTAGAGTGCTGGAGCTAGGACTGATATTACTGCCCACTTAAAGTCATCTGCTGTTACTACAAGGCTGGATTCAGTGCACACTTATCAACATCCACTCACTCATCACACACCCAAAGGCGCCTTCCCCCATGCACACTTTTTCAAATACAGAGGACTTCATACAATGGTCTGGATTATTAATTGTAAGTGTTCACCCTTTTGTTTGCATTAGCTGCATTTATCCACTGTTGTTACACAGGATTTGATATGTCAGTGTTGGTTAAGACACAGGGCAGTTGTTGCTAGTTATCCATAGAGGTCTATTGTGTTGCTGTCACTGATAGCGTGCTGTCAGGGTGAGGAGTTCAGTGATCCCATCTTGTCATGGTAATAAAATGGGTCTTATTTACAGTTTGTTGGTGTTGTTGGGCAGAGACTGAGACTGAAACTGGAAATTCACCCTAGGGAACGTAAACATGTCATGTGATCTCATAACACAACCTGGTGTTTTTCTATTGCATGCGTGTACACTACCGTACGTGCAGTAACAGGAGAGTGGCTCTGTGTTCAATGTTTAGTTGGAAACCTGTGGCTTTTATTTAAATCCACATATTCTCTGCATTAACTCTTAATTTCAGCCCGATGATAGTTTTACACTTAAAATATTATTAGCTTTGTTGGTTTACGTTGAGCCATATGCTAGTAATGGTGACCGATTTTAACTTTCGCTGTTACATTCGATTATAATGATCTAAAATTGTAATTTAAGAAACTGAGTGAATGTTGTTACCAGTGTCTCAGCTCTTCCTGCTGCATCCTGCTTTCTGGGCTACAAAAAGTGCTGAATCTGTGTTGAGGCATCATATTTGGGCCAGCTTGAACTGAAAATGCATTATCTCGTGGCATTTAGTCTGGATCTTTCACATGGTCATCTGCTGCAAAGTCAGAGCTACGCACATGGTTTTTGTTTCTCTGGGCAAAATGCAACAGAATACCTCTCATTAAGTGTAGCTGACTGTTACCACATGGAGGTGAGGTTAAGAGGGTTAGCATAACTCTTCTGCTACTGCTCAACCAGACACCATAACATGTGAATGTTTTCTAGGAAAATGTGAATGCATGAAATGGTTTTAGTCAGACAAGGTCTGCATTGAAACTTCTCTGATGACAGTGTGGAATGACTAGAAGACCTTCAGAGCAGAGACTCAGTCCTGGTCCATTTCCTAACAACTCCCCCAGTGTTTGTCATTGTTTGAGTGCATTGGCAGAAAGCACAGAGTTACTTATGCTCATTAAACCCTCGTCAAAGTGCTTTTTAACAAATATTGAACCTAAAGATAATGTGATCTCCTACTGGCATTTACAGCAAAACCTTTACTGGTTGTAGTGGATTTAATTTAAACATGCATTCGTCGACTGTGTGCTGGTATTTTAATGTTTCTCCACCCAGAAACTCTCTAGATTAGTTGACGGAACAAAGATGATTTTATTGGCTTATTTGGGTAGAACTTCTGTCAGTGATTTCCTGAGATTGAAAAAAAAAATTAAACATAATTAAAATTATAATGGTGTTTGGAATGTAGTTATGTCAATTAAAGTGTAAATGTGCTAAAAACCTCAAGTTTTACTGTAGGTTGTCATAGCAGATGACATCACAAAATTTGGGTACAACTACCGCTAACTGCCAATTATTTTAATATGACATATGTAATAATATAATATAATTTCCTTTACTTCTCTTTACAGCTATGGAGTAAAACAGTGTTTTTTACCCTGATCACTACTGAATCATGACAGGGGATCTCACATACTGAGGTCAATGCCTTATATAGAGAGTTGTAAGACACTTATAATGAGAAACAAAAAACAAAAACCAAATCTCCTTTGAGCGAGCACTTGGCAGTGGTGCAGAGAAAAGCCTCCCTTTAATGGCAGAAACCTCCAGCAGAACCAGACTGAAGGTGGTGCAGTCATCAGGCAGGACGTGGGGAAGTAGAGTGAGAAAAGAAGAGCAAGGAGTCAGTGACAAGCAAACAAAGATGATTATTATCAAGGAGAATTCAGTAGAAGTAGATGCCCTACAGGCCATTATGATGAATACCTGGAATAATGATACAATGCATTGATTGAATGAGTTCAAGGAATACAATCTACTGCAGTTTGCAGATTTAGATGCAAGTATGTGCTTTGGCAAAACCATTAAGGCTGAAACCAACCACCTACTAAAGACTGGTAACAGGTACAAGCCTGGTATGATGATATGTGAGTATCAATTAGACCTCTACAGAGTCAGCAGCGTTGGGATTCCAGAGGAAGGAGGTGTGGTAATACAAGGACCTGCAGCCAGCTGACGTCTTTATGACAGCTCGGAGCTCTGAGTGGGTCACTGCAGGAGGCAAAGCCCAGTAGAGATGCTGTGGAATGACCCCACGAGGCGTTCACAGACGGCTGAATGTGGCTGAGTGAAGCGTCCTGCATGCCAATGACACTGAGGTCAGTAACTGAAACACTGCTGTTACATCTTCCACCATCACGAAAACTCAAATCAACATGATTTTGTATTACATCTATTGATATTTGTGTGACTTGGGTGAAATCTGATCACATATTGGTGCTATTATTATTTACAACAGAGGTGTTTTTGTGTGACAGCAGCTTCGACAGGTCTGTTGTGGCTGAAACGTGAGCCTTCTTTTAGCTCATATCCCTGTGGTTATGTATCTTAACTGTGTCTAAATCTCTGACCTACTGTCAGTCAGTTACTATCACCAAGATTATCTTTGAAAGGTCCCCCCTCCACTTAGGCTCAGATTTCCTTCCTCTCTGATGGATTTGCTTCCCGTTGTGAGCAATACAACAGTTGCTTTTTGCAGAAGCCTTTCATCTTGAAAGAAGCCTAACTTTGATTTAGCACCAGTAATTTGCTGTAAGACTTTGTGACATTAAAGAAGCTGTCTGTTCATAACCCCTTTGAGGTTTGTGTCTCTTATCCTTTTGTCCACCTCATGTCTTCTTACATGCTCTCTTGTCCCACCTTTCTTCTTAAAAATCCATCTTTGCCTGTCCATCCCTTGTTTCGCCTCTTTTCACTGAAGCCACCCAGTCCGTTAGTGTAGCTGACACAGATGGGTGCTCTGCTGGTTCGTGTCGGCCGACCCGTTAGCTGAACCCTTCAGCGCCACCGGACGCTACTGTTTGCAAACTGTGACAACATATCAGATTTACCCTTTTCTCTGGGTGCAGGCAGCGTGGCCGAACAGGGGATCTGGACATGTTCCTCCACATTACCTGTCACACCCCCACTCCCAGCCCACTGTGCACACATTCACTGACACAGGCAGACATGCCTGCACGCGCTGTCTCACACACTCCAGACGTACATTCCAGACCTTTTGTTACTCTCTGAATGAAAGTCAGCCTTTGTCACCGAAGGACAAAGCCTTATTAAATTAACTTAAGTGATTATTTGACATTTGCTAAAGTTGCTCCAAGGCACAGAATTCTACAACACAGTCTGCTTCAATCGCACGAGTGATCCTAATTAGCTAAATGAGTCATTAATTTTAGCTCTGCCTTATTAAGATAAAGTTAATGAAGGCAAGACTAATTAAGACATGATGAATCGACATCTACTGGTACAGCCATTAACACATTATCTACTGCTTTACTGTTATCACAAGTATCTGCTTTTACAGCAGAACGCTGCCGGGGAATCAGACAGTACGACGTCATCCAACAGGTTTATCTTTGTAGCTGACATGTGCAGGACTTGGAAGGAGGCTAGTCTTCTTGAGTTTGTGTCAGTGCTTTTAAAAATCATCGCTATTTGTACAAAAACTCTCATTCACAAAAAGAAGGATGTGTTAGTAGAATACTGAGTGATGAAGTGATCGGTAGTAGTATTTTAGCTCCGCCAACACACACACACACACACGCACACTGTACATTGTCTGCCAAATGACATCACGTTGTGTAATAGCAGAATGTGAGCCAGATTAAACTTTTTTGTACAGTGCCATGCATTTTTTTACTGGAGCCATGTGGATAGGACCATTACATTGTTCCAGTATTTTCCAATGCTACTGCTCTGGCACAGCGTTAGGGTTCTATCCTCACGGTTCCAGTAAAAGCAAAGGAAAAAAACATGCATTCTGCAAAAAGGTACATACAATACATTATTGTGTAATTTGGCTATTATCTACTGTATAACATGTCCAAGGAAGAATTCTAGACCTAAATGTCACTATCTGTCTTTAGTCAATCTAGTTTAGTCAATCTAGGAGTTTCCAGAGCCTGAGGGATGGTTTTATGTCTCTCTCATGTCTAGGAAGGGGAGGAACAGGCAGGATTGACCCTAATGCCCCGAGGTAAACTTTTTTTTTTTAGGAGATTATTTAAGTGTGCCATGAACTCTCTGTCCTCCCCTTTATAGCCCTGATTTATTATTGCAGGGCAAAGAGGTGGGACAGTGCTATAAGTGTGCCTGAGCAGGTGTAAGTGACAAAAGTCAAACGTGTTCAAAACCCTGTGATACATCAGATCCTGTGCAAATTACAGAAAGAGTATCAGGAAAGATGAACCTCAAGTGGAGACTGTGGCATTGCCGACTACTGCAAAACAAACCATAAAAGCACTTTTATTTTATTTGCTCATAACGTGCTGTGATATTGTCTCACACAGTACTGTATATCCCATGAGCTGTTATTTCGACTTGGAGTCGAGGCGCTTCCTCTCTCGCTTTGTGCAAACTCTAACCCAACGCAGTATATTATAGAGCAGCAAGGCAGACCAGAGACAGGGCGCCAAGCATGATGACACACTGCTGCTGGTTAGGTTAATTACTTAATTTAGCATTGTAGCAGACATTGTGTACTCATTTGTGCTGTTACATATTCAGAGCTCAGTGTGTCCTTTTCTCCAGTCAATCTGATTATTTTCAACAAACAAGGCAACATGTTCCGTTAGTGTCAGGAGGTTTGGAGCTGGCTACTTTATAATGCATCTCCCAAAGTAGATGCGACAAAGCAGAAAGCTGTCGTTAATCATCATTTAATACTATATTACAACACACTGAACAGCCGTACAACCACGGTGACAACAAAACAACGTATTTATGCGGTGATTCCTAGCTGGACACGCAGGAGATGTAGCACAACTCTGTGACTTGGGCTCTGTAGTTCCCTGTTACCACAAGCAGTGGAGTCACTGAGTGTGGAGGTCGAGGCACAGGCAGAAACACAATGACTGCATTTTCCTTTGTTTGTGCTTGCAGCATTAAGAAAATGTCTGCTCCTCGTAACACTACCTGCCTTCAAGTTCGTCCACCCATGGGCCACTCAACACTGTATCTAGGTAGTGCGCTGAGGCTTCCATGCAGAAGAACATGAGACTTTTAGATTTCTAGACCTGGAGAGTTGTGGATGTCTTGGCGGAGCTGGTGCCTGACTAATGTGGCATGATACACAGGTTACTGGAAGCAGAGCCGGGGTTTCTGGAGCTTCAGCTTAATTGGACAGCTGGACCGGTTTCCTCACATATGCTCACAAACAACAACGCTGTAAGATTCTGTTCTCCTCTTTGCTTTCCAGCACGTTTGTTCGCCCCGTGTTAGAATTGTGAGCGTGCTGTAGACACTGAAGATTGAAAGAAGGATATGTCTCGTTTCGCTTTTCCCTTGACTTAGCACACGTTCTCTCTCGACCGTGACAGGCCCAGCAGTTATTGATACTTTAGCTAAGGGGGTCAAACAATAATACCCTGTTCCTTTACTGCTGGTTGTAAGGATTTTTCTCGACCTAATTTGGAGCTGAAACTCTCGGTAGTCAGGGAGAGCCCTGTATTACCTTACAGGAATGCAAGCTTGCTACTTAGAAGTGAAACTAAACACACCATGCTTTCATCATGGCTTGTTTTTGTCTGGAGGGTACTCATTTGATGATAAATGCCTTTTCATGTGACATGATATTTGAACAGTTAAAAGGTGTTTCTATAGTTTGTATGGATGGAAACTTAGGTATCTGATTCTGATGTGCTTTTTGACACTTTATGAAGATAGTTTATGAGCCGTATGGTAAAGACCTTGTTAAACTTATACAGCTGCACTGGGAATACAAAAGCAGAGGTTTAAGTACTGCTGAAGTATTTTTTATCCTTTCTTAAACCAAAGTTGTAGAGTGGTATGGAGCACAGTAAATGTAGCGTCAGCACCTGGCCGGACTGGACAGGATGAAAGACGTGCTGTGTCACATTTCTGCTGTTTGTCAAGCAATAAGCTAAAATGAGGCGCAATTTCCTCTTGACTAATTAGTGTGCTGTTTTATCAGCCTCCCCAGGGCCTCAACGAAGTCAACTTTTAGCTGGAGCTGCACAATGCCAGGCGTCATCTGGATGACTATGGACAAGCAGACAAGACGGACAGATATTTGAGATCTTTTGTGGGGTAATGAGGTCCTCGTTGCTTAGAAATGCGATGGAGGCTGATGAGATTTCACTGAATGGTGAACCGACTGTGTGTTGATGTTTACCTGTGAACAGTGGTTATCTAGTAATCACCATGCCCAGTGGTCCTGTCTTGCTAGCTGAAGTGAGTGGTCTTGGATGAACATCTTCTTACCTTTTTTGTCTGGCTTCTTCCTGAACCCACCTTTGTAGCTTGGCATTTAAGGTAGATGGATTGTATTCAGTAATAACGATACAGTCCAGGGTTGAGTGAAGATTATTGGGTTTGTGTCAGAGTCAAAGTTCTGATTGCAGGTATAATTCAGCTTGGAAGGATGGAGGCTCGTGGATGCTTTATTTCCTCCTGTTTGACCTCGGTGTAACGCCAGGTGCCCCATTAAAAGAGATGACCCAGATCGATCGCTCAAGCCCCTCCTTCTTCCCAGACTCCTCCAGTATTGACAAGGTCAGTCAATCCATCTTCAAATGTCAGAACACACAGTGTTTGTGGGATCACCTGACACGGCTGATGTGGATAATTAGGGTCTATGTGTAGCAGACTGATTTGATTAAAAAGCAAGGACAAATGTAGTGTTTTGGAAGAACAAAGTAATCAATGAGGCATAGAAGCAAGAAGCAAGATGATGTCCTGTGAGCATTGTTTAACTTATATTTCTTTATGTAAGAAGTTATTGTTATGTCTATTTCCAGAAGGTATACCATTACCCTTCACGTCTTCTACACGTTCACTCTTTCCCATTGTGTCAGAATCTTCACACTTAGAGCTGCACACAGTTTGCCATGTTAACCACTAGGAAAGGCGCAGACTCGATTCAGTTTGTTAGAGCGTGAAGGGAGTTAGTTGTGTGATGTCTAGACTGCTGTCACTATGAGCTGAGTCAATAAACAGCCTCTGTAATAAGTTTCAGCTTGTCTGTCTCCATCACACACACACACACACACACACACACACCTAATATTAGCAGCAACCACAAAGCACCTTGTAACTCATTCTCTGGATCTTTCCCTGTCATCACCTCGCCCCACCTCTTTCTTTCAATAACGAAAAATGCAAAGTGAGATTTTGCTTTCACACGTCAAGTTTGAAAAAGTGGGTATTTGCTATGGACTTGCTTGTAAAAATGAACTCTTCTCTCGACTACTGTATGTGTCAGGTTAAGTTTTGTAGTTATTATGAAATAAATCAATAAGCTGTTCACTAAGAGTAATAGTTTACACGTTTAAACTGTGTTTATGTCCGGATGTGTGGAGATGTCCCACAGGATCACAGAGCATGTCTGACTGTCTAAAGACGCCATCACACTAATCTCTTAAGTTTTTCACCTTAATGCATTAACAGGCTACTGAGACAGAAATGGTTTGTGCCTTAAGCTGCACTTCATGTCTGTTTTATATCACCTGACAAATAGAGTTTAGAACAGCAGCAGATCACTATAAAGGAGAAACCCAAGCATGGCACACACTGTTTAGAGAAATTAGATGTTTGCCAGGTGGTGTTGCTCAACCTCAACAAGGGACTTGGAACCATAAGTGGAAATATTGATCTGAATGTCATTATAAGAGTATTTCCTGCACTGAGCCCAAATAGCTGAAATATTGGGCAAAAACGAAACAAGGGATTGAAGATGACTCTGCGCTCTAACCTCCAAAAACAAAGGCAGACAGAAGTGATGAAACTACATACTGTAAACAGTGTCGCTGAGGGGCTTTTCACAAGTTCATCTGAAGGATTGACTTAGTGCAATTCAATGATGCAACTCTTTGTTATTCTGCACTGCTTTTAATATGATGTCTTATCTAACAAAATGACATGGTGAACAAATAATTTTACACTACTGCCTTGAATTAATGCCTTTTTATTCTACGTGAGTTTATACATTGCAGTAAATGTCATAGGCTGTGTAATCTGTGGATGGGAACATGTGAGTCAGAAAGAGACAGTGTGTTTTGGTTGTTCCCTGTAGAGGTGAGAAGCAGGTAGCCTGGAGGTTGAAATATTGATGGATGATGATAAATTCATGTGTCTAGAGGAAAAAGTCAAGCGCATCCAAACAGACACTGTATCTTCTCATTCCGGTAAACACCCATTTGTAGTAAACTGGTATTTTCCTCTACAGAAACAACAAGCGGGCTGCAAATACCATCGCATCAAAGGTGGTGAGATTTTTTTGTGAAATTTTTTTTTGTTCGTATTTATGAAATGGTGAAAGCCGGTTTTGCCATAGTGGACCCTGTGGTTGCTAGAGTCAGGGTGTGGCTGCTTCGGTGTTGAAGACGATACGCTGCTGCCAGTAATTTATTCATAGCTCTGAGGTTCTTGCTCTATATTTCATCCATTTTTCATTAAGAAAGAGTAAATCACCAACAGCGTGTGGTTTATGTGGACATGAATAGTGCATGACAAACTCTACCTATTTATGCTCACATAGAGGAGCCAGGGTGGAAAGACGTGTTCTATTGTTTTATACAGATTATCTTCAAGCACGATATAATTACTCTGTCCTAACTATGTGTTGAATATTATTACGAGAGTTCAGCAACACCAACAACAAATATATGTATGTTTTTGTCCCAGAGTTAGGCCGAGCCCTCGGGTGAGGCCAATGAGGGATGGACAGCCTTCTGTTATTGCATCGTACCTGCCGAGTCACACAGCTGGCTTCCATCACTTTGTGCGTGAGTGTGTTTTATGCTCATAATAATTACAGTATCATTGTATCAGTCCTGTCATAACCAGTAACCCAATATTGATGAGAGTAGGGAATACTGCGTCACTCTATCATGTCTCTCCTCTTGCCTCAGGCGAGCAAATAAAATGCCATAACCTGCTATTTTAATACTCATAAGTAATGTTCACTCGTTTTTTTTTTTTTTTTATGTAAGATGCCTGTTCTAATCACTCACTCGCCTGTCATGATGCTCACGTTAGCTGTAGCTGGGTGGGTGGACTGTGCAGGCTGGTATTATAAAGCATATGTGGCTGGCAAATGTGGTGAATTTGCTTGCATTGTCCTTGTGACTCGTTTTGCTGAGCCACATCCTTTCATTTAAGGGGTTGTGTTCCCAGGGTTGTGGAGAGTAGTTGGAGGTCAGAGGGGATGATAAAAAGAAAGGGAGGAATGGTGAAAGTGATGGAGATGCAGATGGAGGTTAATGTATGTGCTGGTGTGAAGGGGTAGATAATCGGTTGTGTGTGTGTGTGTGTGTGTGTGTGGGGGGGGGGGGGGGGGGGGGGGGCAGGAGGCGTGGTGAGGTGGGGAGTATTGTTTAAGGAGGCCTGAGTGAGCTCTGATGTGGGGCTCCAGCTTTCAGTGAGTATCGACAGATCTCCTCCACTCCTGTCCCCACTCCACACAGCGCTCATCGAGCATAGCTCTCCACAAGTTAAGGAAACGCCCCCTCCTCTGCACTCACACATGCGAGTTGATGATGGTTTGGGTCCTCTGTCTTAATGAATAGGAGAGTTGAGACCATGAGGTTGAGGTGGTGCTTCAAAATGGGGCGTTCGTCTTTAGAAAGTCCACTTGGGATGAGAAAATATACAAACATAGCCAAGGGTGTTTTTTCTTTTTGTTGTCCCTGTGTTACTATTGAATCACAGCCAAGTTAGAGTCAATTTACCCACTTTCAAGTTCGTTTTCTATTCTACATTCTCTATAAAAACGTACATTTACTCTACAGTATATACCGTAAACAAAAATGATGAAAAGCAAACGTTGAACATTAGAGAGTGGAAGAGAAACGCATTAGCCAAAATGCACACAATGGACGAGTTAGGTTGTGAAGTGAGAGGCTTTAGTGGAGAAGTGGAGAACACTTGAGTTGGAGGCTCTGAATCTCCCCTATGTCAGTAACTGGGACACTCACCACTGTCTTTTTTCTTTGCAGAGGGGCCAGGAGGATTTAACTTTCCAATTTTCAAGTGTGCATATGAATATTTAATAAGACTCAAATAGAATCGTTTGTGACACTGCTTGAAGTTAGCGCGTCGATGGCACTGTTGATGAGAAACGTGTAGTGCACGAAGCTGTAGTTACTGTTAAACACTTGATATTTAGATGTGTGAAACATTTCGCAGGAGTATGGCCAGAAGAAGTGTGAGTACCTTCTCTATTCACTCCTAAGTCACCTCTAACAATTCATCCATCTGGCCTTGGTTATGGCAGATTGTGTTACAAGATCCTTGGAATAATGAGCTGGTGCGTCAACGCTGCCAATCCCACACAGGGAAGAAAGAGATCTGTCTGTTGCTTCCCCTAATCCAGTCTGTTTGGGAAGCAGAAACTGCCATGACACTTGTTCCTCACAGTCTCCAGTGTTCTCCCTGGAACCTCTCGAGCACCAGTGGCATTAGCATAACTGTGAGGCCCATCCACTCACTACAGGATTAGTTCAGCTCTCCTCCCACTGCCTGTCCCACTGTTTATCCAGTTAGACACAGCCTGTTAGAGGTCTTCACTGCAGTATTGCAACTAAAGTCATTCTCATTCACCATGAGAAGGAATAAGCTCACTGAGAGTCTGATGATCCGAGGGAGGAACTTCCCTTCAGACCATGAGGAGTGAGGAGTAGCCAGTAGATGCCCAACCAATGCCTTTATACTAAAGAGACTATTTAAAATGAAGTCTGCAATATTTTAGAATGTATGTGTTTATGCAATATTCAATATTGGTTTTCAGCAGAATGACCATGTGATTGTTGAAAATGAAGCGGTGAAGTGACAGCTCCAGGACCAGGTCCAGACTAGACAGTAGCCACACTGTACTGTCAAACTCACCTCTGATCTATCCAAATGAATTCAGTTTGTAATGGGATCACTGGTTCAACTTCCTGTAAACACACTGACACGTGTAAATACGTAAATAAGACCTTTCAGCCATTTAAATGACACTGCTGGTCCTCTGGACGGCAGAAGTGAAAGGGCGACACTAGATACACAGCCTAAGAAATAAAAGATTTAACATGTATTGATGTATTAATATGGACGTGTATGTATACATATGTATGTATTAAATTTTAAACCTCTAATAGGACCTTTTACCATCATTAAAAAACACAAACAAAACCGAAAACTAAGTCTTAAGTATAAATCGTGCTCCACTTTTGTGTTCCGCTGTTTCCTGGTTCTACACTCGTTCTAACCTCTTGCCATGTCCTAACCTTCCCTCTCCTACTACTCTTGCTTTCACAGTTGTCTTTTCTCTCGTGCTTTCATGCTCTCTCACCTTTTCTCCCGCCTACACCGCACTCTCTTCTTCTCTCAGTCCTCCCTCTCTCTCTTTCTCTCGCTCTGACTGTGCTGTCTGCCTCAGCTGTTCTCAGTTGCACTGTGTGCCTTGCGCTGTGGGGACAGGGCAGAGCTGTGCTGAGTGGGGCTGAAGTACCACATCAGTGTTAAACAGAAAGAGAGAAGTACGTAGAAGAAAGGGGGACAGACAGAGTCAGTGCATATTGTGCTGACCAGGCAGCCTGGATTACCAGCTGGATCAACCTGGACTTGTTTTTCTGACCTTGTTAAAGACAGAGGCTCGGCAACACATGGGTGACTTTTTGACAGAGCTTCATGCTGGTTATCTACCAGGACAGTCGTAGCTGGTCACTGTCATTTTCTGCGCGGTTATTAAGGTTATTTTGTGTTTAGTCTAGTGAAGTTTTCCTTGGATTCGCTGTTGGCCGAGATTTACTTGCAGCGGCACTGACCCATAGCCCACAACTCTGCTGGCTGGTTCTGTCTGCTCTGGAGTTGTAACTTTGTCTTTTCACCCCTAGAAAAGTTTTTAATTTTTTTTTTTATTTTGCAGAGTATGAGACCTGGTGACCTGGACTGACTAACAGCATTTATTAATATTATATGGACCATTTTATTAGCATTTCCTCTACTACACCAAATCAAAGACAGACTGCGCTGGAGTTGTGTATTTAAAGGACCTTGCTGGCCTCAATTGCCCCAGGAACATGGGCTCTCTCTGGGGCAGCATTACGCTGCTGTTTGTGGGGATTCTGCTCAGGACGGAGCATAACGGAGCCCAACAGACTAAGAACAACGTCCCCCGCTTAAAACTCTCCTATAAAGGTGAGTGTCTGCATTTATATGGACTCCATGAAATATAATGATGAAGTGATTAAAGTGATTATAGTGATTAAACTTTTCATTTTTTTATCTATAGACAAGCGAGGTACAACCTAAAACATTCCCCATCGAGCATGCGGATCTAAATGCACTGGCCTGGTTTTAGAAAACTTTAGATGTCGTGATAGATTACTTTGCTGTCATTACTTTTAAAAAATGGACTGAAACAAGTAAATAAGTAGTTGATGAGGCTTGTCCAGCCTTATCAGGTGAATAGGCTGGTTGTGGGACAGTATCACTGAAACTGTTTATACTGCAGTTAGATCATCTGGTTCAAAGCACATTTCAATGTAACACTCATTTAGTCACACAGATAAGACAAACACAGCATTTATAAACCTTCATTTGAACACTTCAAACTCAGTTTTAACAACAAAGAATTAGCTGTTCTAATGGAAAGCATGTGACAGTGTTAAAAATAGTTTTGTGCTCGGTAAAATGATCAGCTGTGTCTAATAAGTAGGAATAAATGAGAAGAATTTATTAAATATAGTGCAAAGATTACTATACTAGTACAGTCACTAAAGTAAGTTCACTTTCCAAATGTGTTTTTCTCTAATGTGTCTATTAGTCTTTGGGACGCTCTTCCTTCCTCTCTGTTCCTGTTTTGATGAACTGCTATTGTCACTTTTGCGATGAATAGCGATGTCAGACATCGACTGCCGGCAGTTGAACGTCATTTCTGCCTCTCTCCCTTTCTCTTTTTTCCTGGATGTCATTTTTCCGCTCCGTTCTATCCTGCATGGTAATTATAGTCAGGATGAATGGTGCGGGTCTGTTTCAGCAGATGGCTTTCCCAAAGAGAAATGTTTCGCATTCAGCACTGGGAGATCCATAATTATACACGCGTGCATGCGCATATGCACACGCGCGCACACACACATAAACACTTGGCCATCTGTAGATAGCTAATGATACCTGTGAGCATATTAGTCACTTAAACCACATGCTGTCAGCTTGGTGAAACACACCCATGTAGTGATATCTCTGTTACAAGTTGGGCCTTCAGGTGGCAGCTTGGCTGTTTGTCTGCCAGCTCCACATTTTAATATTTCCATTAGACCTCATTCACATTTTTGCTTGTGGGGACAATATTTGGCACCATCCCTGGCTGAGGAGTTGTAGCCAGAGGACAGAGAGCAGAAATCATTTTCACGCCTGCAACATAGTGGGAATATCATTTAAATAATACTGCAAAATTTCATCAAACATTATCCACCGTAGGTCCCATTAGACAGTGACATGGGATTATTGCTTTATGAATCTTTTATATCATATATAAATAATGTATTGCCCTTGTGAAAGGTAAACCAGACTCAGTTTTACCCATGGAGAGGAAAACATCAGATGGTGAATTACAGAGTCGTACCCATACAGGCAAAGAGGAAGGACTGGAACCTCTGATCAGTGACACATGACAGTGAGGTGCAGGAACTCTGACCCCTAGAGGTCACTGGGAATATGTGTGTCCAGATTAATGGACGTACGTGGGGGCATGTTCACGCCTGCACATGTTTTTGATTCTACTGAGGAATTAACACACATCAGCATAGCAGGACAGTGTTTATCTCCAAAAGCGTGAACCCGGGCAGCAGCCCGCTCTTCCACAGTATGAGTTCAGAGAGCACAGTTGGGTTCTCTAAAACACACATACAACTTCTGTTACAATGCAGCATCACCACACGTACGTCTCCAGCCTCCACACTCCACCACAGGGCATCCAACATCTATGAAAGCAAGGTCTGAGGAGCAGGAGGGCAGTGGAGAAGGGGAGAAGATAACAACGGTACCCCATGGCTACCTAAACATGGGCTAAGGTCCAACTGTATCAACAACCATAGGACTGGTGATGATGAAGTGGACATACAGTGTACTTCATGAGCAATTTGACATATGTTACACTTGAACATAGAGTAAATAAATATAGCATCTATTCATACCCTTGCGGTAAATAGAGCCACTAGTAAAAAAAAACATATTGATATGGTTTGGATGCAGAACATGTTGATTATTGTCCCACAAAGAAAGAGAGGGTACTTTAGTTTGGTAGTACAGCCGAAGCACTTCGTTCTGACCTTCCCACCCCTGATTTTAACAGAGCCAAGGGCTTTAACACATGCACGCTCACACGCACACAGACACACAGAGCAATCAGATTCTGAATTTTGAATAGCGAGAAGGGAAACAAGTCGAAAATTTAAAAGCACTGCAGTAAAAACGTTTGTTTCAAAGCTTTGTTTCTGTTTTGTTTTTGTTGTTTTCTCCTTTTCATTGTGGAAATAAGTCTAATAAGACAAAAACACTGAGACATTCTATCAAAGAATTTGAATCCATGAGCATGTTAAGAATCTTCGGCGTGGAGTTCGGTTTCTCAGGGTGTGTGCAGTGTAAACTCTGAATGGACATGGAAGGTATCCTGTATATTCAGAGAGCTCCATGTTTGGAGCTCAATGCTTTGTCCCTCTTGAACTAGAGGCTTGTTGTGTTACAGTGTTTAGTTTTTGTTTCATTGATTTTCAGAAGAATCAAAATAACAACAAACGTGTATCTAATGAAAAACATCTGTATCTAATCTCCAGTAGTCATGGATTTTGGCTGATTAGGTGTAATGTTGTAGACATGAACCAAATTATGTAGATCGATATCAAAATTATAAATTACTTGACTGACAGAGGTTATGTCCCGTTTTCTCTCAGGGTCAGGTGAATTAGTCACTGTGTGGACTTAAAGAGACGCAGGCATATGTTGTGTTCAATCAAACACTCCACCTTGTGATTGATGAAGCTCAGTGAAGTTGCTGAACCAGGGCCAAGCATCCGTGCTCCCACATATAGTACAGTACCAGCCAAACGTGGATTATTGTTAAGATGTGCTGCTGCTTTTTCTTAGGAAGCACTTAGATAACGCTCACTGTGCCCTCTAGCTGGGAAGGATGTGGAGAATGTAGGGTAAAAGAGTTTATTTTCGTCAGTCTCACATGGGACTGTTGATTCTTTGCATCCATTCCATCTGCCTGCTTAACTCTCTCTCCTATTCTCTCTCAAATTTTTTTCCTATGTCTCACTGTTGAATGATTTTTCATTTACACACATTTTTAGTCACAAAACAGGAGTAAAAGAAATACAAGGAGGTCAAAGGAGGCCCCCAGTAGCAAAAGGGTCCAGGTTCTAATACAAAGAATGATCAAGACATTTGAGGAAGTGGAAAACCAGCTTGTAAAACATGACATTGGCATTTTCCAGACAGGTCGACCTTAACAATTGCAGGGTTAGACACAGAATGAGTAAAATATGGCAGCGGCAGCTGACACCTGTTATAGGCCTCTCGGTCTCCTGGGAGCTAAATTCAACTACAACAGATTTAAAACATTATTAATACTGGCAAACAGTAATAACAATTTTCACTTTATGAAGTGGTTGTGGGAAATTGGGTTTCAGGTTAAACAGAGAAAAAAACAAGTCGTGCTTTATGTGTGTACACCCACCTGTTATATTTAACCAGAGGGGACACCAGTTCAGACTTGCATGGGCTGCTGCCTCAGGTGTGGCCTGGAAACAGCCTGTTTCTTTCCACGAACATACATCACAGCCTGCTCCATAAACACACATACACACACAGTACCCACAGAGTATCTGTCTCTGGGTGATTAGCTTTTAATAACTTAGCAGTACTCGCTGTTGAATGGTCTGTTGCCATGGACACTAGTCCCATGGACAATTTTCACAAACCAGACACTTGTTTATGGTGGATGCAGTGATGCTGTTCACCGTTCTCAAGCGTAACGTTGTGTGGTTAGGTACTGATTTCCTGATCTGAGCATCGTTGTTCTACAAAGTGACACGCACGTGAAAAGGGATCCGATGCAAGAGGCCTGTGTTATTGTCCTGTCAGTGAAGGGCTTACAGTAGTTCCCCTATGATTGATTACCATGCCCACAGAGGAACATAAATCTGGGACATGGCTTCAGACTGGCCTGAGCAATAGTTTTAACCACTGCATTTTATTTGCCCTTGAGTTTCCTTTCATTGTTAAGGGGGATATGGAGCACCGTAAACCCTTTATGACTTAAAGTTGGCCACATCAATTAAATGTTTCTGATTGAACGCAAATACAGCAATCAGTTATAATCCGGATCAGTCTTGGCTGTGGTTCACAGACACATACAAACACTTGATGCAAGTTTCTATTGGAAACATGTCATGAATCATGAGTTCAATTTAAATTCATAGTCTCATGAATAACAAACTATTTTGGTTTGTAAAGACACAGTACCCAGTGTCCCATTACTCATCTGAGGCACTGCATACTAGTGCAAAGGACATTTTCTAATCCTCATGGATTTATTAGGGTCAATTAAAAAGTCCAGAACACATTTCAATAGGGAGTGAAGGAACCTGAGGGCTCTGTCATTAATGCGTCCTTCTATTCAGGAGAACGTCTCAAATACGGAAGCACAGGAAACTTACGAACTCGCCAAGTCAATTAGGACAGTATGTCAAATATGGATCAAAATCTATAAAAACAGCCACAAGTAACAAATTATCAACAGCAAAGCATTTATCCAATATTATCCAATATATTGTATTTACATTTGAAGTTTTCTATAGTCTGTCTTTGCATTTACAGTAGCTGAGTCTTCCCGAACAAAACGCGACCAACCTGAATGTGTGCTTGTGTGTGTGTGTGTGTGCAGAAGTTACACAAAAGGTGTTAAAATGTCATGAAGCCACCTTTAGAGGTCATGGTAATGAGATCTTTAATGTCTCTCTGTTTGGGAAGAGCTTGGGTTTCTGCTGTGAAACAGCTTGGCAGACAACGTGATCTGTAGTCAATAAAACACCAATAGCTGAAGGATTTAGTGTAATTCTACAGAGCTAACATTTTATGCGCCTCCTTATCCACTTTTGCTCAGTTGCTGTGGTCAGTGTCACTTCCCCCGTTTGCTCCCCGTGTTGCTGTTACAGTATCTTCCCAGTTTTGCCTGGCAGTGGCTTCACTATCTGCTAGTTGCTTTGCTTGTCCAAGATTCTCAGGCCTCAGAACAACTTGTAATTGGAAGGGAAGCAACAACATTTTTCCAAAATAAAAATACAAAAAATAAAAAATATTGTGCTTTAATTCAATAACTAAAACTAAGGTTGCACTGGGAATTTAGTAGTTATTGGCATTTGTTCATAAAATTTCCTTTATTGCTGTTTTTCTCTGCAGAAATGTTGGAGTCTAACAACCTTGTGACATTTGAAGGCCTTGCAAACAGTTCGGGTTACCACACCTTTCTACTGGATGAAGAGAAAGGAAGACTTGTAGTAGGAGCCAAAGATCACATCTTCTCCTTTAACCTCCTCAACATCAGCAAAGACTATGCACAGGTAAAAGGCTTGACTTCCAGTTTGTCTTTGGTGGTCTCACCCATTCATGACTGGACGCATTTCTGAGTGGCTCAATACCCGCTTTGAGCGTGCACGTCCGACCAAAGTGGCAGTGAGAGTCTCCGGTATCTCGGGACTCTGTTGGGTTTCTACTGAAGAGTGCCTTGTGAATATTTCAGACCGAGGCTGTCGCACACGATCATCACACTGTGCCAGGCACGTTAGCTGCTCTCTGCACACCTGGTTGAATACGGCTGCAAACTGAAACAAAGTGGATAACCAAGCTCATGTGACCCCTTCGACCCTCATATGCACACATGCATGCACACAAGCTGCAGCTGTGGTAACTCACTCTGTAGAAACAGGGAGTGATTTTCTGTTACCGTGCGCTGAGACTGTGTTTGTGTTACAGATCTCTTGGCCAGCTTCTCCCACCAGAAGAGATGAATGCAAGTGGGCAGGAAAAGATCTCTCGGTAAGAGCTAGAATCCTGTGTTTGTTCCCTTGTACTAAAAACAACTCAACTGTGTGCTTCAGCTATGAAGCATTTCCATTTAGACAGTACATGATTTGACTTTTAAACCATATTAAATTAGAAACTGGATCTGATCCGATGTCGTATTCCTACAACGATATGTTGGAACACAATGAATTTCTACATCAACTGTGTGGAGTGTCATTTAGATCAGTAGCTTGTTAATGTTAACAGGATAAACAAACCTGATGAACTCAGTCATTCATAATTTGTGATGCTATTCTGCATTATTGGCTGCTGAATGTGTGATGACGTAGACTTTTATATGAGGTCGTGTCGGCTCAGGCACCTGCTCCCATAGCACGAGGAAAATGCTGCTGAAACACTGAACAACGCTTTCAACTCCTACCTGCTGTGCTTTGCGCTCTGTTTATGTCACAGTTTAGCATCAAGGTTTCATTACTCATTGTGGACTCTGTGTTTTCTTTGTCCGCTGCTGTCAGAGGGAGTGCTCAAATTTTATCAAGGTACTGCAGCCGTTCAACCAGACCCATCTCTATGTGTGTGGGACTGGAGCCTTCCATCCTGTGTGCTCCTACCTGGAGGTGGGCAAGAAACCAGAGGTACGTGTACAGCACAGGCCCACTACTACACTATGTTACTGCCTCTGCTTGTTCAAATATGTTAATACATATGATGTAGTGGTTAAACTGAGCTTTGAGTCACAATAAAGTAATAAAAGTATTTATAGTTATACATAGTTTCTGCTGAGTGTGAGCTACGTATGTAAAGATGTTTTCATTTAGCAAACTGAGGTGGAAAATTAAAAGAAAAATAAAGCCTCTTTTTGTGAAATACTGCCACGTAGGGTTGACAACTAACTGGGTTTCCCAGAAGAAGAAATTAACTGAAACCCCAGCTCATGGGATTTTGTCTGACTTCGTGCAGGACAGAGTGTTCAGGCTGGAGTCTCGCGTCGAAAACGGCCGGGGGAAGAGTCCGTATGATCCCAAGTTACTCACTGCCTCCATGCTAATTGGTAAGTTTAAGACCGGATGCAGTGCGATGTTCTCCTGTGTATTAGAGCAAGGCCATGTATAAGCGTGGGAGTCCTGGGAACTCCCTCTGCCACTCTCTTTGATTTCAGTAGGTATATAGGGTGTAAAGTGGACGTAGATAACAGAACACAGCATTGCTGCCATTCATTACTAGTGGATCTGCTCTGTAGTTTGCATTTACGTGCAGAGAACCCCTCATTGGCAGCCCTGTAAACTATTTCTATCTTCAACACAGTGCTTATTAGGAGCTGGGTGTACATGGCAGATCAAACTTTATGAGTCTTTTTCAAGCGCCCAATACAAATATCTGTGTAAGCATTTATTTCCTCTCTAGCCACAATTATTGCCAGTCGCATCGTGTTATCTCACACCATTTAACCTAGCAGATGGCCATTTTCCAGCCCATCGCTCCTCGTCTCCTCTCCCCTTTTTCTCGCATTATTATGTACTCCCCTGTCTCACACCTCCAGCCAATGCTCCTCAGCTGTTCCGCCACACATTCATCTTTCCTTCAACTCCCTTTTCATGCCTGCCTACTGCGTTAATGTCAATTTCACAGTCCTGATGTTCATCGCGTCACCGTCTTTCCCCTGGACTTTAGGGTTTACCTGTGCTGCTTATCCCACAAATAAATCCTCAGACATTTACGACTGCATTGCTAAGGGCAGGTCGCTGCAGACTGTCTCTCATCTGGTGCGTCTGGTGATGGACTAACACAATATTTACACCTTGTAATCTCAGATGGGGAACTGTATGCTGGAACGTCAGCTGACTTCATGGGACGAGACTTTGCAATTTTTCGCACACTTGGGAATCATCACCCAATCAGGACAGAGCAACACGATTCCCGGTGGTTAAATGGTGAGAAGGAGGAGGAATAAAGAATACATGTGTTCCACTGTAAATACTTCTACATATAAACAAAACAACCAAACGGTTGTTGGTCATTTGAGTAGTGTGTGCTTACTGTATGTGCGTGCGTTTTTCTTTGTGCTGCAGATCCCAGGTTTGTAGGGGTCTATCAGATTCCAGAGAGTGACAACCCAGAGGATGATAAAATCTACCTGTTCTTCAGAGAGAATGCTATGGATGGAGAGCACGTTGGGAAGGCCACGCACGCTCGCATCGGACAGCTCTGCAAAGTACGCGTACGCACACAAAAAAGCTGGCTTGACACAAATGTCGAGGTGACGACACACTCACGCACATTATGTGAAATAGCTTCTGTATGAAGAAAAGCACTTCAGATTGGCTTTTCCAGTGGCAGCTTTCAGAAGCTGTTATCTGTGACTGTTTTTCACCTGAGGACAGTGGACTTTGTTGTGCGTGATATAATCGCCCCTAAACACAGAAACCTGAGAGGAAAGTTACTAGAACCTGAGAGGAACAGACGCGGCTGCACTGTTATCCAAATGTTAGGCCTTTTTCATAATTGGTTCAGCCTCCAACTCCAGGTGATTATCTTGTCCCCTCACCTTGTACCAGCTGGCACGTTCCAAATCCAAATATTATTAATTAACCCCAGATCCAAACCTCTCTGCTCGCTGTGTATAGCACGACTCTTTCATAAATGCCTGATTAGCCAGAACGTCAGGAATCTGCTGTCCTCAACAAGACAAGCCACCCAGCATGCGAGATGTGGGACTCATTTGGCCCGTGCATATCTGGACACGTTGTAATTTACTGTCATGAATCAAATTTAAATGGGATAAGCTTTTTATAACTCAGCACTTTGTGCTTCTGCTGTGTTCTATAAAATAAATATTACACTGTGAGGAATGTCGACACAGACGAGTAGGGTGTGTACTGGAACTGGTCTTGCTTCACAACAGGCTTGTTAAAAAATCAAGCGATAACGTCTCCCACACAGAAACAGACCTTCAATGAAAAGTACTAATCATCTAGTTTTGTAAATGTACTCAAGCACTGCACCACTGCAGCATTATAATACGTAGGTAAATGTACTTTACTGAAACACCTACAGTATGTTCTACTGCAATTCAGTACTTTGTTTACATCCTTATAAAATAGGTGTGTTTGGGTCTTTTTTTACATATCCTGATTTTCCCTGTTGATGTGCCTGTGACGTTTGTGACAGAATGACCTGGGAGGTCACAGGAGTCTGGTAAATAAGTGGACCACCTTCCTGAAGGCTCGGCTTATTTGCTCTGTGCCTGGCAGCAATGGAATAGACACACACTTCGATGAACTACGTGAGTAATGTGTGAAGATCGGTGCTAGGTTGTCAGTGAAGGGGTCTGTAATGTTTAATGCCTTCTTTCTCATTATTAGAGGATGTTTTTCTTATGAGCACAAAGGACCCTAAGAGCCCGATCATCTACGGCGTGTTTACCACCTCCAGGTAATGTGGCTGACACTGAAACACTTCAATAACTTTCTATGATGTGTGAACAGGAACAAGCAATAGAAGCTTTTGTTTTATTTTCATCAGCAACATCTTCAAAGGTTCAGCCGTGTGTATGTACAGCATGACAGACATCCGGAGAGTATTTCTAGGACCTTATGCTCATAGAGACGGACCTAACTATCAGTGGGTGCCGTTCCAGGGACGTGTTCCCTATCCACGACCGGGCACAGTGAGTGAAGCGCACTTTCACCTACTTTTGACAGCTGTTGAGATGATGTGTGATGAACTGTGCTGTAATTTCCAGGAGCATCTTAAAGCTATGTCTGTGTGGCTTTTCCAACGGGTATCATTTTTTCACATACAGTGTCCAAGCAAGACATTTGGAGGGTTTGATACTACGAAGGAGTTTCCAGATGAAGTCGTCACCTTTGCCAGAAGCCACCCAGCCATGTTCAACCCTGTCTACCCGATTAACAACAGGCCCATCATAGTCAAGACAGACGTGGACTACCAGTTTACCCAGATAGTGGTGGACAAAGTAGAAGCAGAGGATGGACAGTATGATGTCATGTTCATTGGCACAGGTAACTAACAGACCCATCTGAGGTTTCTCAGTGAGCACTGATGTGCAGAAGTGTTTAACTTGAATATAACACTTTTTTAGACATGGGGACAATTTTGAAAGTGGTATCCATTCCCAGAGGCTCTTGGCATGACCTGGAGGAAGTCCTGCTGGAGGAAATGAATGTCTTCAGAGTATGTGCTTCTCTTATCATCAGTATTACAATGAGTAACTGGTTTAAGACTATTCGTAATCGTAAAGTGTCTAATTATTGTTTTCTATTGTGGTTTGTAATATTCACAGGAGCCCACAGCCATTACAGCCATGGAACTTTCAACAAAGCAGGTACAGCTCCTCTTATTACTGTACATGTAACACAAAAAGACAAGCCCAAGTATTATGACACACAGAATGACCAGTATTATAAGCAACATTCCTGCACTAAATGAATGTGCGAAGACAGTAGATGAGGCAGATGCACAACGTCACATAGAGGAGGTGACACTTTGCTGCAGGGCTGAAAGACCGAACAAAGACGCCTTTGTCTGCGGTTTTTCAAACCAAGAAACATGTTATCACACAAAGATCTCAGTTGTTGGCTTTTCAGCAGCAGGTAGCTCATCAACTTAAATGGCAGGCAGAGACAAAGTGAGTCAGCTAATTAACAGGCAAGCACACGCAGTAAGGTGGTTTGTCCTTATGTCTGCTCTTCACTGATAAATAGAGTCAATAATGTGTCAGACATAAACCACATTTGCTTTCTACCTAAACAGCAACAACTGTACCTGGGCTCAGACATCGGCGTGTCCCAGATGCCTTTGCACCGGTGTGAGGTGTATGGACAGGCCTGCGCTGAATGCTGCCTGGCAAGGGACCCTTACTGTGCATGGGATGGCACAGAGTGCTCCAGATACTTCCCCATGGCTAAGAGGTACCACATAGACCCACACGTATGGTGCATGTATGCTGTGTTTTACATGCTGCTTGGACACTTGCGCTTAATCAGCATTTGAAAACAACAAGTATGTATGAAGTTGTTGCTTTTCTCCAACTGAAATACAAAATGATTATTGTGAAAGCTCATTTGTGTTTTGCAGAGCAGAAACATGCTTTGGATTTGAACAGCAAATATAAAACGTGTGTGAATCACGTTTGTCTATGAATTACTCTAGTTTAACATACTGACTGTAATGTACTGCACTCATGGAGACCCAGATGCGATTCAGAGCCAGGGTGAGGGCACACTTATAGTGAAGGCTTTGTATATTTGCCAAACCCCCCTGAAGGTATGGGGCTCATGTTTCTACTAGAATGCTAGAAATATAACCTCTCTCAAAACAGAACCAATGTCAGTGATGTCTGGAGGCTGTCTTGGTAAACTGGGGTGAGTTAGGTGGTAGGTTAGAGGTTGTCTTAGTCACTGCATTGGACGGATCTGTAAAGGTTTGTGTGTGTTTTGAGTGCAGCCTCCCACTCATACACTAGTTCCATGGGGCTTATTGATTTGAATGCTCGCTGCACAGTCTCCTGATCTCGCTGTTAGTTGGACTCCAGAGTCCTATGTTCAAAAATATGGCAGCCGGATCAAACTCTTACCCCCAATTACCAACACTCCAACACTGAGCTGGAACAATAGGCAGCAGAAGAGGGTCATCTCCAGCTTGCTTCGCTGTCGCCATAGTTACTTCAATTATTATTTACAGACAGTATCCTCAGGGTCATGTTTGATGCTGTGTGAAACTACATCTCTTTGTCATCTGTAACCCAAAGAGAAGACTGGCAGCAGTGATTGATTAATACCGCTGTTGTACACACCCTGTAATTAAAGCTTTTCTACAGTGCTATGAGCTGCTGCTGTTATTTTATCTGTTTGCTTTGGCCTCCGATGCTGTTTAACCACATTCAGACACACACAACAACACACTCAAACTACACAGATGGTTTCTTCTTTCTGTCACAGAGAAGGTGTTTGTTTGTGTTTCTGCAGGAGAACAAGGAGACAAGACATCAGGAATGGAGATCCACTCACACAGTGTTCAGACCTGCAACACTATGGTATGTACTGTAATGCGTTTGTCATAGGTTTAATTTGAATATTATTGCTGCATCTTAAATTATTTAAATTTCCAAATGATAATGATTATGAAGCAACATTAAGCAGAGCATGACGGATTTTCGACTCAGTGATAGATGTTTTTATGTTGAGTCATGTTTGTACTTACAGTCAGCTACTGTTTTTTCCAGAAGTGCTTAATGTGTGGTTTGGTGTGTTATACACTATGTGTTTCTGGCTGTGTGAAGATTAGAGCTGGTCCGTGTGAAGCTTGTAATTAACATGGTCAGAATAGTTCTAAGCCTCCTCACTGTTGCAGAGTCATCCACTCCGCCGCCCTGATAATGGGATCAGCAAAAACACAGGACTCTCACTCTCTTAATTACACATAAATTAACTTGAAAAGAACAAAACAACTATTATCAAAAGCTGCTGCTTTGTGAGAGGAGGAGCTAAGACTCATACTGTACAGTGAACACGCTCTTATTGAACCTTACAGTTCCTACAGAACAGCAATAATAAGAAAGATGTGATGTGTGAAGTGTAACATAAATAACGTAACAGTCAAGCCTCACCCAAATAAAACAAACTTACATGCGACAACCTTTTCCTTTACTAGACGAACTCAACGGGCAGACGACTCTCCTGTATAAAACCGTGTACGGGGTGGAGAACAGCAGCACTTTCCTTGAGTGCAGTCCCAAGTCCCAGAGAGCTCTGACTTATTGGCAGTATCAACGTTCTACTGATGACCGCAAACAGGAGGTTGGCGCTGCCTCAGCACACTCTGTTTATTGAGCCATCTCTACTCAGATTCAGTCTCCTCTAGAAAAATTATTACACAATGTCATAATAAACATTCTTTATAATAACAGTATCACATTTTAATCTTGTTGAATGTCATAGTTGGCTTGAGTGAAACAATTTTTTAAATATTTAAAACAACCATGAAGCACGGCCGATTAGAGTTTTGGGAGAAGTGATATCCTAGTAGCTTATTTTGAAATGTTGACTCTCACTCCCTTCTTGTCTTCATCTCTGTTTTCTTCACTCTGTCTCTATTGCCTCTAATTTTCTCCCTGTAGATTAAATCTGAGGAGCGCTTCATCAGCACAGACCAGGGTCTGCTGATTCGCATACTCAATAAGAAGGACTCTGGGATCTATCTGTGCCAAGCGGTGGAGCACGGTTTCATGCAAACACTTCTTAAGGTGACCTTGGAGATCATTGACACCAACCGCCTGGAGGATCTGCTGCATCGTGACGAAGAGGCTGCTGCCACTGCCCCTGCCCAAGACCTTTCTTCAACTCCAAATCACAAGCTGTGGTACAGAGACTTCCTGTCTTTGGTCAACCATCCAACTCTGAACAGAGTGGATGAGTTCTGTGAGCAGATTTGGAAAAGGGAGCGGAAGCACAGGAAGCAGAAAGCTCATCTAGTGCAGCAAGCACAACTACACCAACAGCAGCAGCAGCAGCAGCAGAAGCTTGTGGTGAATCCTCACACTCACATAAACGCTCAAGGCCTGGCAGCCAAGTGGAAACACCTTCAAGAGAGGCAAAAGGGACGCAACCGCAGGACCCATGAACTGGAGAGGGCCCCCCGCAGTGTCTGACAGCGAAGCCCCACCCAGGTCTCATTCCGCAGCCTAATTAACTGACCCGGTTTACTCCTTTTCACTGACTTACAGACGTTGTTCACAAGGATAGGAAAGGAAAGTTAGACTGGAAAATGGTAGTGCTGTACTTTCCTGCTCTAGCGGCTGGTGTGCTCTGAGCGTGGGCAGTCATGTTTATAGTACACCCGTACAGAGGACTGCAGGAGCCAGGATGTTGAATCGCGCCAGGCCCATTGATGCATATTATCTCAGCTGGCCTCTGTGGCCTAAGCGCTGCAGAGGGGCCAGCACAAAAGCTGGATCCACGTACTCACCCTACAGACATGAAAGGCTGCACGCTGAGGTGACTGTTTCGATGGCATTGTCTCATGGCATGCTTGTCACGTGTCTTTGTCAGTGTGAAACTAAATCGATACCCAAAAATATGTGTTGTTTTTCTGTACCACATAGAAAAGGAGGTGGCGTCACATCAAAGTCAACATCCAGTATGTAAAAGTCCTGCGGAGTTACAAGCACAAAATAAGCTCGTGATGGGATGTTTGGTCATTTCTTGCAAGAAGCTGTGAGCAACATTCACCATTTGTCATCAAATAGAATAATGTAGCTATGATGTGTAAATACTGTAGTTTACGACGGCCTCATACTAAAGGGAATGGCTCGCAGTTGCCTTGTTGCTTTTTTCAATAATAAATAGAAATTTATTTAAGAAACATTCAGTCAAATGCAGTTGTATTTTGTACTAGTCCTATGTCCTAGATAAGCTTGTCAAAAACTTTTTTTTATTGCGTCTTGTTTTGCTTTTAGCCATAAGATTCCTCCCAGTATCAATAGTAATTAAGCTCTTTGTCACATTATAGTGATCTCTTAGCTCTTCCATGTTGATTTAATCATAGTATAGTTTTTTGTTCCACTATGTCTATTTATTGATATACAGTTATGTACATTCTGAAAATATTGTTCCATGTGCAGGCGCTTTTGTTCCTGCCGTTTATCATTTGGCTTTATTGAATTGCTTTACTGGACCAATCTCTCTGAAAACAACTGTATCATCACAAATACTGTAGTAAGCCTAGAAATTATTTATTAATACTGATCAATATTACATGCATCACATCTCTGCTGCACTGAGCAATAACCCAGAATATCCATATGTATTGTCTCATAGTCACATTCTTCATAGACTGTGCAGTGTAATCATTTCATTTTTTCTGTAAAAATCCATGGTGATACAATGCACACACACACAAATCTGGAATGTAGCTGTGAACATTATGTAAATATAAATGTTATAGTCTATGTTTCATAAGTATGACACTGTACTAGTGCATGTGAATACTATGGTATTGTTCAAGTTTTGCTGTAGCAATGAAATACTAGTCTTATGTTGTCACCGTTGTTTGCTAATGCAGTACACAATAGTAATGATTCTATATTCTAGATGTACATACTATTACTGTTAAGACTCTACGACTGATCATATCTCAGTGAGGTATTCAGAAGAAAACAGGATCTCGTTGTGGACTGCGGGGTTCACAGGACAGCAATGAACCATCGTGGACCATCCATCCACCGTCTGCAAGAAACAGAGGTGTTGAACTAACCAGAGCTGAGCATCAGAGCCGCGTAGCGTTCAGTAGACGCGTAATGAAATCATCATTATACGATATAGAGCGCTTCACTGCGTCCGTCTTGGACATATGGCGAAAGTAAGGAAATGAAGTGCCGCTGCTGCTTTTTGGCATGATGATGATGGTGATGTATTCTACTGATCTAATAAATGTCTCTTCATAACGCGCCGGTTTCATTAAATCCGTTTTTAATGTGCTATGACCTGCTGCTGTCACGCTGTGTGGTGGGTGAAGAGCAGACGTTTCCTGCGGCGCAGATGATCAGGTTTGATATCTGGAACACCTCACTGCGTACATTCAATGTTAATGAAGAAAACTTTTATTAAACTTGGACTTAAGCTTAATGCTATTATTGTCAGCTGAGTCCAGATGGGCACTGTATGCTGATTTAATTAGCTGAAGTAATTAAAGAGATGGGACATCGAAGTGGTTGAGTCACCTCAAGTGTCTGATTTTACAAAGTTAATTGACATGCAAAGCTTCGCACTCTAGACCATCTCAGGCAGTGGAGGCACTGCTGTATATAATTATTAGGACCTTGATGTGAGATTCTTACTGAAACTTGGACATTGTGACAGGTAAGTATATGGTGCAATGCTCAGCCTCTGCAACTCAAGCAGAATCTGTAAGTATGAAAAACCAAAATGCAAAAAGGAAATAACTTTATTTTGATCATGTACTGTTTTGTATCACTGCCCCCTGGTGGTAGTACAGACAGGCACGTTTGTTCGTTTCCTCATAAACGTGAAAGAAGTCACATTGTTCATCTGCCTGTATGGCATAAAGTGATCGGCTTGGTGTGTAATATAAACAGGGCTGTCCTGGAGCTGCAGACGTATCTATCACAAAGCAGCTTTTGTTGACACTGTTTGTCACCTTTGATCTCATGTCAAAGGTCAGTCAGCATGGGTCTCACCTGGGCTTTGACCTTGACCTACGTAGTTATTTCAACTGCTGCTGTGGGAGCTCACACGTTTCTTTCCAAACCGCTTGAGAAGCCTCAAAGGGAGAGTTATGAGAGATTCTGGTGTTGCTGGCGACTGCTGGAGTAACTGGAGTAAGGAATCACAGAGCGACAAAAAAGTGAAATGAGGAAGTGCATTAACAGTCTGCCTTCACACAATGAGCCTGGGACAGAGGGACAGGAAATGTTGCACATTTTAAAGCCACGACACACATGCTCATTTACAAAGGCAGATTTTGCACAGTGGGCCTTGTTTTTGGGTCTGTCTGTAACGGAGCGCGAGTGCCCTCCGGTGGCCAACGCAGTTCATTTCCATCATCTCTCTCCAGGTCGTCCTTTGACTACAGGCAGACAAACACACTCAAACACAATATCCAGAACCATGAACTCAATGGAAAAAGTGACACAAGTGACAAAGTGAGCGGGAACAAGCCAAGTTAGGGAGGAGCTGGTCGCGCTTCCTGCTGCTTCTGAGTTTCTTTCTTCGTTTGTGGAGACTATTAGTCAGAAAAGCTGTTTCGGTTTTGTGTCATAGCAGGAAAGAATTCCACAGAAGTCAGGTGTGATACTTCGTCTGGTGTGTTTCATCATGTGAAACTCTTCCTGCCCACACGTAGACTCTTGAGGAGCGAGGCGCGGCCGTCTGAGTCACCCGGCACAGTAGAGAGATGAATCTGCGTATGTTTGCATTCGACTCTTCCTCTCAGACACTCGTCCTCTTTTGCTGTAGCTGCGTCTTTTATTGCAGCAGTGGGGAGGAAGGATCAGTGTGGAAAAGTCACACTGAACTGAATTAATGCCTCACTTGCCTCAGTGCGGTTCTGCAGGAGACACATACATGTACGCACGTGTTCCAGCTGGCCAGCGCTGTCTGGGAGTCATTCCTATCTATCTGGAAGGAGAAGAACATTCCAAAGGCATATAATTCCACATCGATCTTTAGTGGATTCATACAGTGTTGGGATTTAGACGAATGGTGCACGTTAAGCGACTCCCGGCATTTCAGATACCACACAGCTGGTGGGGGCAGCCTGTACTGCACCTACTGTAAGAAAACACGACCCACTCAGGCCAACACGCAGGGCATTCACTGAACTGACACCATTCAGCCCATTAGCCAGGCGACATATAACATTCACGTGTCATCCTGTGGCTCAGTTCCGCCTGCTCATACAGTTATAAGAGGATATCACAAAATGGAGACTGAGGTAATGATCTATTATTTTGTTCCTTCCAGCTGTCACTTCTCAAACACTTGGCTCTGTCCTTGTCTATGTGTCGACATGTGAGTGGTTGGGTGGACGCATAGAGTTAGTTTCTGGAAAACCAAACTTTCCAGGGCGGAGAGATTTACTAGCCCGTCGATGGATAATCAAGCACAGTCCAGTTTGTGTGTGCTGCTCTGTGTCAGACTGTGCTAGTGTTGTGTTGTTGTTGTTGTTGCGTTAGCAGGCAGGGACACATCCCTTCACCCAGGCTCAGACACATCTTAAAGCATTAAGCTGTGGCAGCTTGGCACCACTAGTGCTGGTGCTGAGCTGTAGTTGGCAGTAACGTCAAGAACCTCTGTGCTATTGGTGACAACACGGACGGAAGGTTTGACAAGAGCTTCGGCTCATTTCCTGTTTAAAATACCTGCTGCAGTGTTGTTTTTATGACGCCACAGAACTAACATTATGCAGTAATGCTGACATTATTAATGTTGTACATTAGTTAGCAGCCAGGAGTAGCTACGCACAGACCAGCAGCTCTTTTGCAAAAAGTCCATCCAACCATCCGGTAGGTTGTAATTTAGAAATACATATAGAAAACCCAACATGAGCAGAGCCAGGCTCAGATCACCATCGGCTTTGTGTACACTGATTTGTTTTCTTTTATGTTTCACTCCAAAACAATAAAGTCCAGTCAAACAAGAAGAAAAAACACATGTTGACTTATTGGTGCCCAAACCGTCAACGCTGATTAATACATGTACCCGAATGAAAGCATGTGTAGAGCAATGAAAACAAAAGCATCACCGCTGGTGAAAGGAGCTGATGAGATAGGATCAGACAATGGATCAATGAGGCCTCTGCTCTGACCTCTGGTGATCCAGACTCGGGTCAAAGGTCTGTGGAGCAAAGAACAGAGATCAGTTTAAGCACAGAAACGCGTCTAGGTAACCTGCCGTGAGTCTGACTGTGGCCTGGCTGTTTCCTTCCACATGTCGGATCTGCAGCTGATTGATGATAAATGATCTGATAAATGAGGTTTGGCTACAGGTCCTGGAACACATCACGCAGGTTCAGGCTCAGCTCTGTGCTCAGTCCTGCTTGTTGAATATCAGGACACTGTCAATTTGACAAGACCAGAGCACAACTAAACATGATAATACTGCAACTTTTAAACCACAAACGTTTAAGCTTTTTTAAATTGCCCAAATCTTTCAAGAATTCAGAGAGTATACACCAAGACCCCCCCCCTTCCATCTCTGCTCTGTGCCTGGTGTCAACCTCCAGCCCAAAAATGTTTGTGAAAAAAATGTTGATGTAATTTTTGATTAATTAGAAACATAGTAACTCAAACAATCATCACCAAAATCAGTCACAGTCAGCAAAGACTGTCTGTTGCAGCCCACAGATAATCTTAGAGTAAATGGTTCAGATGTCTCTGCTGTGATTCTGTCTCGTTTTAGCGACAAAACAAACATTTGTCAAATGCATTTCAGTGTCTGGATCCTTGCACAGAGGACTCGATGTGTTACAGCATAGCAGCAGTGTTGTAAGGTTATAAAACGCGTCATATTTACGTCTATTTATAGATTTGTCTGTTTTTTTCCAAGGAAATGCAAAACGCTCAGCGACTGAGTTTTAACACGTTCCAGGGCACAGTGTTACTGACAGGCGTTAAATTCCAGTGTGTAATTTGCTTTATTACTGCAGCCACGTCGTGCTTGCTGAGAAAACTCAACCTCACTCACTCGCGTCCACCCCCTACTGGCCAGACAAGCGAACTGCACAGCTGGACCGGTTCTGTGAGGCCTCATGAGACCAGAGAGCAACGGTGTCTGCTGTGCTCGACCACAGGTCCTGACGCCTGACAGGTTGTTAAAATGCAGGTGCTTCAAGCTCACGAGGCCGCTCGGCTTGTTAAATTAGTGATGTGGCAAGGTTTCGCAGAGTGTTTTGATTTATTGATAACTGTCAGGATGTGACAGGAATATTGGAGGGAAGGTGCTGTTCAACATGGAGCGCTGGCTTCAAGGTGTCTAAATCTGACCATTAGGTGACCTTTTCACTTCGGGAACACATGAAAACAGCACATCTGTTTCATGCTGGAGCCACATTATCCAATTAGTGGTCAAGGCAAGATATTTTCTCAACTACCACATAATTTACTTTTGACAATTCATGCTGGTTTGTGCAAGACTGTGCTGATGATATACTGTACAACAATGTCTTAAAGCGCAGCATGCGACCCAAAATAAGTGCGTTCTGTTCCAGGAAGAGTGTGTCAGTTGACACGAAGCGCTGAGCATAGTGGCTGTGAAAGCCCCAGTGTTTGTCCTCTCACGGGCAGAGTGGATATTACGATGGTTTTTGTGGACTTGTACGTCCAGTAATTGTGGACACATCAAGTGACAAACAAAGCTGGTAGAAATGACAGAGGCATGAATCAGCAGCACCAGAGTTATTGGCATGTTTTCCATTTTTGACATACTGCAGGGACGGAATAAAAACCAGAATATGTTACATTTAAACTTTTTGTCCTTTTTGTACCTAATATTCAGTGGGATCTAATATGTTAACTACTGTGATATGGAGGGTTTTTGTTGGCTCTGAATAAATCCAGCGTAGCTGGTTCTAGCTGATAAGGATGTGGCCTCCCTGCCTGCAGTAAATCAGATTCAGATCTGTGTATTTTTAGTTATAACGTTCCGTGAGGATCCTCTTTGAAAGTCCTGCTATTAGCACGTTTTTCACCCACAGGTGGCTGAGAATGTAATTTGAAGCAGACAGTGGGACGTAGTAAATATTAACAAGTGCCAGATCACCTGAATAATCATTAGTCTTCTCCCCACTTCTCATATTTGCTAATTGCATTGTTGCTGATGTTTAACAATGACAGACGTGTCCTACATGCTGGTGCGTGAGAGCCTTGGGTGCAGCTGAACGACACTGAAACTTGCCACTACTAGTGGATTGTCTCAGCTCCTAAGAAGCACAAGCTGTTGATTGATCTGTTTGGCATTTGCAGAGAAAAAATGTAGGAAACAACACACACGCCCCTAATTACAAACGAGACCTGCCAGCTCAGAAATACATCCACAGTATGACTCATTTATTTACGGATGTCAAAATCCTTTTTTTAGCATTTGGTCTGAGTTAAGCCCGTTTGGTCTCCTGACATCAAACAAGCCTTTCTTTTTGATATGGCCACACATTTATTTGTCAGATTGATCGAGCAGTTAATATTAAACACGCGAGTGGGCAAACGTCCCACTTTTTTTATTCTGAGGCGCATGTGTGGTTTATGAGTCACGTCAAGACGATTAGCAGATCGTGGAGGAAGACGCAACGCACCACAACATTTTCACTGTGGCTGCAGAGCGCGGTGGTCCTGCCCTTAAGCAGGCTAGGGCTCACTCGGATTCAATTTATGTGTAACTATTCACGTTTCATAAGCCCTGAGACGTGCACGTGAACACACAATGCACGCTCGCGCTGATGGGAGCAGGCTCTCACCCTCCGTCCCGCTGAAAAAAGTTGTTTTTCCACTTTGGTTGGTTTTATGCAGTGTGGTTTTCATTGAGCAAACCCCAAAACGTCGGAATTGATGCAACGTTCAACACCACACTTCCCCCGCTCGGCCTCGGCTGCTTTTCCAGATATCCACCCCTGTGTTCGGGGTTTGGTGCTGAATGAAATGTGTCTGACATCCCTGTGCAGGCATAAATCACAAAGCAGTAAGCTAGAAAACAGCCGTAAGTGCTTGACGAAGGGAAAATGTTAGGTCTATACTGTGACCATTATTATACTTCTGTGATCACACCGCATCAAAAAAGAAGCTGCCTGGATTCTACATTTGAACCTTTTCTGCACAGGCGGACAAACCAGCTCTACATCATGTTGTCTTCTGAACGCACACATGGGACAGCACATAAACACAGGCTCGCCGTGTGCATGCATTCATGTGCACACACCCACACCTGTAGATCGTGTGACCGTTGCCATGAAGATGCGTGAAGCTACACATAGGACCAGATGGTCACTTCCACATATCGCTCCAGAGGCATAATCCATTCCTTCTTTTCACAATGTGTGACTGCAGAGAGCTGCTCTGAGCTGGGTTTCTCATTACTATGACCTACAACTAGGAAATATGTCCTGAGAGCTCAGTCACAGGAAGCAAAGAAAAAGCCACATACAGCACAAAGCAGTAGTAGGTCTGTGACAGTATACAGCCTATGCCAAAGATATATTTGCTTTACTGTGCTTTGGTGCCACAGACAATCACGCATTCACCTACTGAGAGGCTCATCTGAGAGTTAGCAGCATAAATAAGGACGTGTAACATATACAGACTTCGTGTCCGTCGCCTGAAGATATGCACAGTGGGTATCATACCATCATGTTTGCACACAGCTAAGCCAAGCATAACACCCCTGACTCCTCCGTCTACTGTAAGTAGGTCTACATTTCCCACTGCACTTCCTGCCACTCTCCCGGTTCATCCATCTGTGGCTAACAGTGACTCCCTCTCTCTGCTGGGCATCACATGCACTGAACTGAGTATTTAACAGCGTCTCCGCAAACCGCACAAGTAATGTAAACACGAGCGTGACTTGCTTTTTCGACCCATCCACTCAAGTTAACGCGTTTGCTGTAATCGCTGAAGTACTGCAAGGAAACAAGTGCTGTACTATTACGTCCACTCAGCGTCTGGCAAGCATCTCTGCAGCGTGTGATCTCCACCGGCCATATGATAGCCACCTGTGTAAACGGCTGCTGCATGTAGCTCTGGAACACTGGCTCCTCATAGCAGCGCGCTCGTTGCTGTTACAGGCCAGAGGCTTAACCTCTTCTAATCGCGGGGGGGGTCCCTGCATATACACCAACATACACTGGTTGATGTCTAAATGCGTACACTCATACGCTTCCAGTTTAGTTGATCCTGCTGTTAATGTCTTCAGTATCACACACACAGCTGCAGGCATTCGCATGGACGCAGTAGCGTGGACGTGCCTGCGGGGGGGCAGGAGTCTGTCTCTGGGTCAGATCACGAGGTCAGAGAGGCTTCTGTCGAACAGGGCGGATAATGACGCAGCATTAACCTGAGCAAAAATATTTCGTGTTCAGCGGGCATGAAAGAAACGCGGCCAGACGCGGCCTGTTCAAACAAACACTAGACATCGACGCTCAATCAGACAGTCTTTTCACACACAGCCGGACTTTTCAAAACAGCAGCGAAAAAGGGGGAGAAAAATAAAGGCAGGCTACGAGTCAGCTTCGAGGCCGCGATGTTGGCATCTACATTCAGAGAATCCAGATACTGCAACACCTCTGCAGTGCACTACACGCTGAATAAAGATTCCACCTAATGGAATCCCAGGGACACACATAAGAGGACAGAATATCAATGCTGTACGGATGCTGTAGCTACTCCTGCTGTTTGGGGGTGTTGCATATAAGAGCCCGTGGTTCAAGCACAGCCAGAACTGAACTAACAGAAACATCAAGGACTGAAATACAACACGAATCAGGTAAAACGGAAGCAGAGCAGGGACAGAGCGATGTGGGGGATTGAGCTGTGGCTCCTTCTGACTGATTGGTGCGATTAGACTTGGTGCAGGAAGCGTGTGACTGAGTGGACGCTGTGCCTACTGGTCTGTGTGCGTTAGGGCATAAATCTGAGGTAGTGAAAACTTCCAGAGGACCTTTCATCAGGATGCAAAGCTAAACATCAGCTCCTACAGTTAATGCCTCAGGCTCCAGCTGATGAAACTGCGGGGCAGCCAGTCAGGTAGCGTCAGCACCAGGGAGGCTGAAGCTGAACAGTTGTCTCACCCTCACAACAGATGACGATCTATAATTGCACCAGGCAATGGAATAACAGTTACAGTGTATGTTACAAGACCTTCACACACACAAAGTCCTTCTGTTCTGCCAGGGAACAGGTGCAATGTGGGAGTTGAAGTCATCAGATCCCAGGGTGGTGCAGAGGGGGGTGGGGCTGCAGCTGCCACAGCCCAATGCAATCCTATTGCAATTCCATATTATTGAATGTCTCAATTTATGTGCTGACCATTTGTTGACTGGTTTCTTTCTGTGGCCTCTTAGCTTCTCATCCCATTCACTCGGCTACATGTACACGTGGTCGCCTGCTGTGCTGGTGATTTTTTTTCTTTTGTTAATCATTGTGACAATCTCACTTATGAATGCAAATCACCACGCATAAAATCGGTGTCGTACAATGCAAATCCGGCGCGATATGAACCAGACAACAAAGGGGAACGTTTTTTTGTACACTGATGAGACGGTTCCATGTCAGAGGAGAAGCGTGACTTCAGGTTGGTGTCACCACACAGCTACAAGAACGAGACAAAGAGAAACAGATGTATTTCACAGACAATGCTCCGCTGCAGTAACTGGATGCCTGTGGGACTCCCCTCTAGGATAAGTGCAAATTCACTAATACGTTCTATCACATCTTGGACATTCTTTTCTTAAATATGTATGTTGTGTTTGTTAATCAGATTCAGAGCTCGAGACAAAATAAAGACCACGAAGACATAGCAAGGAAACAAATTCCAATACGTGATCCGCACAGTTTTACAAAAGGCTCCCAATACCTGCACACATGTAGTTCTGCAAAAACTGGAAAGGACTTTGAAGTGGGCTGATACTAACCCATCTGGACTATAGCACACCAAGAAAAAGAGAATAAGCCAGAAAAACATCAAAGCAGACACAAGGACAAAATAATAACCAGGTTTCAGAAAACCGAGAAACGTGAGCGATGGGAAGATAAACAGAGGGAAAGATTAAATGTGAAGGCAGAAGACCATCACCATGAAAGAAATCCATGGTAACGGCGACAGAGACGATCCACATGGAAACACGCAAAAGGCCAATGACTGGAAATGAAAAGTGCCAGAGTTGAGAGGCGAAGGTGAAACCTTGGCCCATGTCCACGTTAATGCAGCGGAGATAGGAGCAAAAGAAGTGGGTGGTGAAGAGTGGAGGGCCAGGGGAGAGGGGCAGCAAGGGGAGGTCTGTGGAGCAATATGAGAGGCTGTGTTACGCAGACCACAGCTTAATCCAGCTGCCTGTGAGAGGGAGAGACCTCGAAGCAATCCAGAAGAAAGGAATGAGACATTTTCATTGAAGCTGACACACCCTCCTCACATTACCAAGCCCTCAACAGAGGCTTTTCCTCACACACAGCACACCGTGGCAGGTGGTAGTTGTGGTAGAAACCATCTTGTATGACTCACTGAGGTTTTGGATCCTCCCCGACTCTTCAGGCGTGAGCGGAGTTTTGGAGCCGGAGCTGTACTTTCTTTCCCAGTGCAGAGACGGCACGCCAGGCACGAGACTCCCCGCTCCTCCCCTCTCCCACTCTGCCTCTTCCTGGGCTCCCGTCCAGAGTGTGACTGGCTTCACTGGACCTGAGAGGGAGAACGCAGCCTGAAGATATAGTACAGCAGCTCCACTCCTGCCTGACAGCCTGACAGCCTGACAGCCTGCCTGCCTGCTGAGACCAACTACCCACTTGAGGTTTTACAAATCAGCAGCTCCAACACCTTTGACGGATTTCTAGACTTTATTGTTGTGTTTTCATCAAATCGTAAAGACTGGATGAGAGCATACAGACAGACGGACTGACATATGGACAGAGAGCAGTGGGCACTGCGGCGTGAATGTAGCAACTGGACTTCTCTTCTCCCTGGTTACTAAGACCAAACAGGGACTTTAGGCAGAGCACTCTCCTGTCCATCGAGATCGTGGGTGGATGCAGATTTCAGCAGGCTGCAGGGATACGTGTAGCTGGTGAACATCAGAAAATGGATTGTTACCTCCAAGTAGTGGACTGTTACGTCTGACATCTCTTAAACATTGTGAGTCGGAGCAAAATAACCTGTGGAGGTTTCTCGCCTCGTAGCCTTTTACGGTGAAGCTGATGCTTTCTGTGTAGGTGAACACCGAGCTTTGTTTTTAATGAGGATGGCGATGTGTGCGAGGACTATGTGCCTGACACTGACGGTGCAGTGTGTTGTTCTGCTGGGCACGGCTCACACGGCGCACAGCATCTACCCGAGGATAAGGCTCTCCTATAAAGGTAGGAAACAACCCCTGTGTGTTTAATCCGCTCGTCTTCTATTTGATTGTGACAACATGAAGTTGCTTTGCACAAATTCATATAATAAGATGGGGATGTACTCTTAGAATTTAGTTTGCAGTTTCATAAAATAATATTACGTGCGTTTGTCTTGTATGCTCATATATACTAGTAGTAGAGAAAGTCTACTGAACTGAGAACCTTCTGTGAGAAGCTGCAGGTTATCGTTGTGATGTAATGAGTCTGAGATAAGTCTGAGAGATAAAAAGTTGGATGAAACGCCGCTGACGTCGGTTCAGACTTCTCACTCAGTGTTGACTCTCCTGCAGTTTGTTTTGGCCCCTCAGCCACGGTGGCTGAGATTCCACAATGTAGCTCCTCTCATGCCATAGTGGCTGCGGCGATGGAGGTTTTTGTTTTAGACACGGGAATGCATGAAACCGTGTGTGTGTGCAGACGCGTTGTGTGCCTGTTTACGTGTGCGTGTGGGAGTGTGCGATGTGGATGTGCATGCGCTGGTATGCAGACCGATCGCCCTGGATCTCTTGGACAATAATAAGGGCTTTATATTGATAAAACTCACGAGAGAGCAGTTCTTTTACTCTCTGTTTTTGATCTCTATAGCAACGGAAGGTGATGATTTCACATAAGCCTGTTAGTCACGGCTGGATATAGGTGTGGAATTTGAATGCTCAGTAACTCATAAATATGCTACTGTGCGTCTTTTATGAGGGCTGACAAGTTTTGCTCATCTGCCACATCTGTCATGAACGTTTTCCACTTTAAAACATAAACTGAACTGTGACTCTTGCTTAAAATAGATGTGCCAATATATAGATCCCCATTACATCTGAAGTTCATATACCAGCTGCTCCATCACCACAAAATATACTTAGTCCTCAATGTCATAGCTTTATCTGTTACGATCATGACTTTCAAACATCACTCCATTCATTACCCGCCTGAGGGGAAAGCTGCTACAGTGTCTGACATCCCACCTCTCTGTCTGTCTGTCTGTCCCTCCCTGGCGCTCTGCTGTGATACGTGTTCTGGCTAGCACCGTGTGCTATGAAAAGCTCCGGTGGGATCCTATCATTATGGAATGACAAACACGCACGCCTTAATATGTGCCTCATGGGCTCTTCCAGCCACTTTGCACACGCCCTTAAGTTCACTCACACACACACACACACACACTCAGGTGGAAATGTGTGAATTTCTAACGATGAATTGGATGCGGTTCAGGAAGATGGGATGTGGTTTTAGCAGTTCACCCTCAGGGCTGAAAATACAGTATCACCATAACATCTGGTGTTAAACAGTCTGCAGAAACCGCTACAGTAAGACTGACACTGGGAAATAAATGATAGTAATATCAACACTGAAGAGGTTTTAAGCTGCTTCTGGTCATGTGAGCCACATCGATAACAATCTTAATAAATTCCCATATCAACTTTCCCCAGGGTTTCTGGAAGTGACGTCCTTTGGGCACATTATCATGCTTTCCAAGGACGACCTTACATATAGATCGGCGCCTGCTTTGATGTTAGCCACGCTTCACACATGGTCTGAAATGATCATTCTTCCCCCTTTTTCATCTATTCCCCATTTTCTTGTCTAGACTTTTAGATCAGAAAGGATTTTGCCATTTGCATTTGCTCCTCTTTCATCCTGGCTGTCCTTTCATTTGCTCGCACCCCCAATTAACTACAGAGCCAAAAAGCTGTTACCTAAACCACATGGAGTATTGAATTACAATCACTGCCTCTTTACTGTCTTTAGAAAGAACTGACCCGAATTCTTGGCTGCACAGCTTCCAAAGTCCTTAAACACAGGCTTTACGTAGATGATAGCACACTTTAATAGCTTGAACTCAACTTTAGGGAAATAAGCTCGCCATAGACTTAAAACTCGATAGGTTCTGCATCATTCAAGGCTCCTGGCAGACGTTTCTTTAATATCTCCAGGTGTGTAAACTAAATAAGCTCTTCCATCCGGACAACCATCAATCCTCCTGCTAATGAAGCGGCTGCACAGCCAGCGTCTGCCAGCGCCTCAGCAGGCTGAACGTCGGCTGCCAGACGTTGACTAATTTTGCTGATTACACAGCACTATCATCACACTTGGCTTGAGCTGCAGAATGTGTGATGCAGCAGTTTTTATGATATAATGGGTGACCTCATCAGACCAAAGTCATTTTCAAAAGTTTTCTGCTTCTGCACAGTTTAATATGGGCCTCATTTACTCATCAGCAGAGGTGAGGCTGGGTTGGGTCGATAGCTTTATTGTATCATTTTATCAAACTTTTTGAATCCATGTGTCCATGATAAATATTTTTTACATACACATACAACAGATACTTTCCAGGACTGATGTGGCTTAAAATCGAAGACTCGTTGCTGTTGTTTGAAGTAAAAATGTTTTCTTAAAAAAAAAAACTCGAAATGGTTCCTAACATTCCTAAAAAGTGACACGAGTTGGCAGGTTATTATTGCAAAAAACCTCGTCTCTCCTGAAAACATGCCTGAGCTGAAAAGTGTTCGTGAGAGCAGCTAACACAAACACATGGAATAAAACTTGACCCTCTCACAATAATTAAATTGACCAGGCATTTTGCGCTCGGCGTCTGCCAAGGTCGTGTTTACCAAAGAGTCATAATGGTTTAGTAAGATATAAATATTGTTCTTCAGGATTTCTGTTCAGCAGGTCTGTGTTATCCACTTATAAAGTTACAACTTAACTTAAATAAATACATGTACTTCCGCTGCTGTAGTCCAGCGTCTCCTTACAGCAAAGATGGGTGAAGAACTATGTGCATGGCTGACGATAGACTGCACAGTCTGTGAGCTCCAGCTAAATACACTGCTTTCCAAAGGCAAAGCCTCCTTAAGGTATTTCTTTCTTGAGTGCACATGATAAATTGTGAGATTTAAGCAAAAGGAGCTGAGGTGCGTGCGTCTGTGAACACAGGGATTTCTCAGGTAGCAATTACTGGCGTTTGAAACCTCTCGTTGAGCTGTAATTTCAGACCTTCCTCTCCAGACAAGAAAAAGCTTTCTCTATATTTTACAGCCCTGAAACGATGGGGCTGTAGGTGACTTTGTTCTGAGGCAGAGACGGGGAATACCAGCGTGGCCTAAGTCTGAGTCGGCCTGTAATCAAATGCTGGGGGAATTTTGATTTATTTATTTTACAGTTAAAACGAATGTGCGACATGAGAGCTCTCGTTGCCTTTCTTCAGCTGTGCCACACTAGACTAGAATTTAAAACAGAAAACATGGTGAGGATGACATAGATCACACTTCACCTCAGCAAAGGAAGAATTATCCTCCATCGCAGCGTCAACACCCCCCCCCACACACACACACACCACTCTCTCCGACTTTCTCACCTTGTCTATGTCCGTCTCCGGGTCCTTTTCTCTCCCTTTGTGTCATGTGTGTGTTCTCCAGCTCATTAATGAGATGTCCAGAGGGGAAGGCAGCTGGTAAGACTCTAATATCCTTTCTGACCTTTTCCAAACCACATACAAGAGACGAGTTAGAACAGTGGAACGAATGCTTAAGGAGTATTTGAGTCTTTAGAAGAAAAGATGATGTAATATTATTGACAAAGAACTTGATGAAGGATGAAAGATAAAATTAACACGTCAACTATGCAGTTATATATGGACAGGTTTGCTCAATCTGCTCTACTTTTGAAGGTTTGAGTGAACCTTTTGTCTGTGCGAACACAGTTTTGTCTATGCCAATAAAAATTCATATGTTGTCATACATTCTGTGCATTAAGTTGACATGAGCCTCAATAGCTTCAACTAATTCACTTAGGTCCATGGTTACATATGCCTGAGGCCGTGTGGAACAGATGGGGAACAGTTCCATGTACAGAACTAACAAGAGGGTGTTGTGTGTGTTTGGCCCAACAACATCAAGAAGTGTCAGTTGTCCTGATTTGAGTTCAGTTACAGACTCTCCCTCCCTCTCTCTCACTCCATGTGGCTTTCATTTTGATCTCTGACATCATTTCCCTCACACAAAAAGGGGTTTTAGGAAGACAAGGTCATCTACCAGTAACGGTGCAACACCCCAGTTTCCCCGGCTCATGACCCCACCCCCACGGGCGCCACAGTCTAGCACATGGAGAACAGACACCTTCCTTATCTTCCCTCCTCTATAGCTGAAATGATCGTCTTTGTTTCTGTTCCAACACAAGTCACATGAATCAATAAGTGAACCCAGCGCTGCTCCTCTGGAAATATGAGTCTGCAGCGAGTTCAGTTCTGACATGCGTGTGTGTGGCATAGATAAGGTGAAGATAGCAAACGTCAGCGCACCCAAGTAATATTTTTATAATCTCCTGTGAGCATTTTTTTCTTTGACTAATATTTCCTTTTATGTTTTCAACAGACCTATAATCAACAGTAGTTTACTGCTGCGCGCACACAGACACGCACACTCACATTCACACATTGTTTTCCCCAGAGTCCAAAACAGTGTTTCCATACATGGATAAAGAGGAGATCACAAAGTTTATTTTGAATTCACTTCACCGAATCTTCTCAGGCATCTCTCAGCGCTGCTCAGACAGCCGATGAAAGTGTCTGTCTTGAGGGACTCCTTTTTTCCTCGTGTTTTCCATTTGAAGTGGGATCACAGCAGGGCCATGTGCCTCCTTGCCTCCGTTACGGATGGAGAACACCCTCCTCCTCTTCCTCCTTCTCCTCCTCCGCCACTCGGCTCCTCTGCTGATGGCTGCGGAGTCATTACTGGCTACAGATGGAGTATGAAGCTTGGAGAGCACAACAGAAAGGACAGGAGGGACACGGAAACCCCTCGTTTCCATTCTTCAGTCTGTAGATGGTGCTCGTAATAACACAGGAGGAACATCTCATTAAACAAGTGATCAGCCTCCTTTCTTTCTTCTGGTTTTCTGATGAATGCATTCCTTTGCTACATGTGCTGCATGTTTACATGTGAGTGAGCTCGCACTTTTCCATCTGTCCATTTGGATCAGTTGCCAGTCTTGATTACTGCGAAAGACAAGTGAAACGTAGATGGAAAATGGCTTCTGGCTTGCGGACAGTTTACTCCATCACTTTAAATAGCCGTCTAAGTCTGTCATGTGAATATCTGGTAGCAGATTTAACTTCACACAAAGAAGGAGCTGATTGTTTGAGAGCCAGAGTCACACTTGCAGAGGAGTTGGACTGGAGTGTTTCAGGGGACTATCCTTGATCCAAGCTCAGCTTAACTCAGAGGGAACTGTGAGGAAATAGAGTGTGTGTGTAATAGAGAGAGAGAGAGAGAGAGAGATTGCCCTGAGTGTGTGGATTAGATAATTACAGGAAGCATGTCTGAGCCCTGGCAGAGCACTGCTGCCACATCCCCTCCGTCTCTACCACCTAACCACCCAGGATCTAACGCTACTCAAACAAACAGTCACTTGTCTCCAACATAGAACCTTAATAGCGACTAAATGTACACAGCCACCTACTCCCACTGTGGATACCTAATCCCATTTAAAACAAATGAACCCTCCTGTGGAGCGTATGCTGTAGCTATGAGTAACGCATGGAAACGGGGTGAAGGCGGCTTCCCTCTATCTCCGAGATCAAGTATCTGAAAAAATATACGAAAGCCAGAAAAATAAATCTTACAATTACCCCCTGTGGTCCCAGCTCACCATTAGCTGAGAAGGACTGGCATCGGGTGATAGTCTAGGGATGCTTGTCCCTTCAAGTCAGATAAATAAAGAAAGAATAGTAATGACCTATATGTAGGGGCAAGCAGAAGACATGCAGAGAACAAAGGCTGTGCAACATTGTGTCTCATAACCAGGCTTGTCTGTCTGTAAGTTTTGCTAACACACAACAGATCCCTGCTTTCTTCTTGTACAAGGAGCCTCAGTCCAACTTAGTCATGTGTTAATAAAAAGTTTTCGAGGCCAGTGAAGCTCAGAGGAAGTGCACACCTCAGGGGTTTCGGCATTTAGTTTAAATCCTTCACCCTTAACCCCGCTCCTCCGGAGCTTACAGATAGCAGGTATATTAGAGCAGGCTGTCAGGTTCAATCAGGTCGAACCGGGCGCGTTTGTATGTGCGCATTCAAACTCCTGGCTGTGGAGATATTTTCGAAGATCTCTTGGTTTTCTGACGAGCGTGTGTTGATATGGAAAGACGTGGCTGTCATGGCCGACTGCTTCCGTTTCGAATCGCCCAAAGCGGCAGCCGATCTCCGCCTAATGGTTGATAAAGACACTGGTTCCGTTTCCTCTCAGATAAAGCTGCCAGTAAACGGGACCACAGGCCCGACCGTGTACCTCACACGCCCGCCCCCATTAATCGCAACATCTTTCCCAGGACTCGTATCCCACCGCTTCCATCCATCTCACTAAGTGTCGAGTGTCTCCATCTCTATCTGTAGGTGCATGGATGAGAAAGATGAGCCTGCCGTTCCTCCTGCCATGCTATTGATGAACTGTTGAATCAGAAACACATGTCATGCCCCTGGTGATGGCAGCCATACTGTAGGAACGCAGACACAGGTTCATGGAGTTACTAAGAAAAGTTAAAGCACATGTAAGACGTAAAGATGAAAGTCACTGCAGGTCTGGTCTGGTTCTAGCCACGGAGCTGCCTACACGTATTTACCGTAGCTGTAACTATGGAGCTTTTGCTAAATTGCAGGCCTCCACTGTCTTAATTCTTCTGTCGCTTGCTGTGTTTGCAGAGCTTTGGCAGCTGAACAGAACCTGGTCGTTTCAGGGGCATGGAGCTCCTCTTCAGCCCCACACCATGCTGCTGGATGAGGGCCATGGGAGACTTTACGTTGGGGCTAAGAATGCTGTGTTCTCCCTTAGCCTGGACCGGGTTAGCACTCACCACAGAGAGGTGGGCCTGGTTTCACCTCTGAGATATGCACTGAAAAGCCTTCAGGCTACAGTATACATTAATCGCACTACCAGGCTGGATGAGCAGTGTAATAACATTGTGAGTTTTTAATTCCTAGTGGAAGGCTAACGTCAATGCCATCTTGGTTTCAGATCCAGTGGGCCAGCACAGAGCCTCAGATAGAGGACTGTCTGATGAAGGGGAGGGAAAAGGTAACTGCATGGACCAAAATCACCCTCGTCCTCTGCATCTGAGCTTGACTCTATGTTGCATTAACTTTCTCATTAACCTGCAGTATTTCTGTAAGTATAATTCAGTATAAACTAGCCAGGCCCATTATAGAATTAGGTTCGGTCTAAATTTATGGACTGATTAACATTTCCCACTGTGCTCACTGACCTTTATTTGACCTGCGCTATTGATGTTATTGATGACGCAGTGAAAGCACGGCATTTTTCCATTAGTGCCTTTTCACCGTGAGGCCTCCGTCCTCGCTCCGGATCCCCTGACTAAGCTGCCCCGCTTGACCCACACCCTGCATCTCTTCTGTGTCTCTTCCAACAGCCCGAATGTGCAAACTACATCAAGGTGCTGCAGCAGTACAACCAGACCCATCTACTGGTGTGTGGAACCGGAGCGTTTAACCCTGTCTGTTCCTTCGTCAGCGTAGGTCACACGGGGCAGGTGAGTCCCGACAGCTCCCTCAGAGTCTGGTTTACAGGACGGCCGACAACAACCACAGCAAACGAGTTCACGCTGAATATTGGTTTTACCTCACACTTTCTTATTTAGGCCACGGGCTTTTCTAACACTTGGCCTTCTGTGCTGTTAAACGCTTACCACGTGCTGCTGTGGTTGAGTTTATCGTCCTAGCAACAAGGAGCGGTGTGAGGGTGAAAACACACAGAGTAACAAAGGGCAGACTTCTCCACAGAGGGAGAGAGCGATTTGGCAAGGTTCTCGTTTCGATTAAAAAAGACGACTCCAGTGCCCCAGGTAAGCCGAGAGAAAAGGTCAGCGCAGAGACACGCTCTTCATACTGGGGGTCGCTACAGATGTGCGTGGGTCAGCCGCCTGAGTGGGATTCAGCGTTTAGCCTGAATAATGGTGTGTGTGCACGCATTCATTGATGTGCGTGTGTGTCCATGAATCCGTCCACATGTCGGATTTCTCAAGAGTCAAATCAAATTTCAAACACACATCCATACTCCAGTATGCTGCATGTAGAAAAGTACTGACTCGTCATATTTGACTTACTGTTTGGATTTGATGGGCCACATTAAATGATGGATGGGTTAAACCCAGAGATTGACTCCTGCTACAGTCAGATGCAGGAAGGCTGCCAGAGCTCCGCAGGGTTCCATGGCAACTCGTAAATCAGCATCAGACGTGTTGTGTGATCTGCCGCTGTGGGTCGTAAACGCTGCGGTGGCCCATATGAACAGTGGCTTTACAGGGATCTGTGTGTGGACAGTATGTGTGTGTTTCTACCTCCTGCTGTTCAGGGCCGTACGATCGGAAGACTGGAAGTAGCGAACCCACAGTGCTACAGGAGCAGAGGGTAGTTAACTCATTCAGACTTCATACAGTCCTCCATCACCGCTTGTCTCATCTGTCGACCTTCCTGCGGCTCATTGATCATATCCTGAGCCTTCCTCTCTAATTTACCTCCAGGAGATGTTCAGGATGTTGTTACAGCCTTTGTACTATACGTGTGTTAGTGGCATTTCCATTCACGCTGTGTGCGTTTCCTCAGGACAAGCTGTTCACCCTTGAAGAGGACAGAACTGTGAGCGGCAGAGGACGCTGTCCGTACGACCCCAGCAGTCCCTGCACCTCTACAGTCTCCGGTAAGTTACCACACTATTCTACAGCAGTCAGATAAGTTATTGATCGCTAGCTGGTCAATACTGCCATCTAGTGGTCAAATACGTATTACACTGCCAGTAAATTGAGTCTTCAACAACAGATTGCTAAGAGCTGATCGTGTGGTTTCTGTGTGCGGCTACATCAGGTGGAGAGCTGTACATCGGTTTGTACACTGACTACTGGGAGAATGACGGTGCCCTGTGTCGCCTTAACAACCAGACCTACTTAAGAACCGAAAGAGACGACAGACAGCAGCTCAACGGTTTGTGCACGTTACAAGGGAATGATCACATCTAACTATTGTAAAGAACAGCAGGAAGATACATGGAGTAAATAAATTGTTTCATTGTTTACAGTTTAACGAAGGTAAATGGTGACAATCAATACCTAGATATACAAACTTATATACTACACCTATTCTCAACATCTCCTTCACTTTTTGTTGTGACTCTTGTATTGAATTCTTCCGCCTACAGAACCAAAATTTGTTGGGTCAGCGGTTATTCCTGACAACGACGACAGGGACGACGATAAGGTTTACTTTTTCTTCACCGAGAGAGAGACGGATGCAGAAGGAGCGAACAAGGCCGTCTACACTCGCGTTGGGCGAGTCTGTGCGGTGAGAATGCAAATGCTGCATCACCTCAGCTAAGTCCAGCGAGAGCCCAAACTCTGACAGTGCAGTCACAATCCACATCTGCCTTAATCTCTCAGAACGACCAAGGAGGGCAGAGAATGCTGGTGAACAGGTGGAGCTCCTTCCTGAAAACCCGCCTTATTTGCTCTGTGGCTGGGCCGAACGGCATCGATACTCACTTCGATGAACTCGGTGGGACTTCAAGAGCATGTTTCATTGCATTTTTCATGGTTAAACTACAATGTTTAAAAGGCTGCGGGTTAAGAAATCTCGTTACAACTTGTAACAACCACGCCTGCAACGAGAGTAAGCTACTGTAAAGTCTGCAGCAGCGCCCAGAGCTACATCCCACTAACAGGCAACAGTTAATGCTTTTTTGGAGTTTTACTACAAACCTCAGCAAATAACAGGACTGAAGCCACCACTTCAATTCTTTTCTGTTTCAGAGGATGTGTTCGTGCTCAGGAGCAGGGACGGGAAGAACCCAGAAATCTTTGGGCTCTTTAGCACCACCAGGTGAGGGGAGGGTGACATCAGTAACTCTGCTTTTTGTAGTACATACATAGTCACTAATTCAAGGTTCTTTTTCAGTGCGGTCTTCAAAGGCTACGCTGTGTGCGTCTATCACATGGATGACATTAGAGCGGCCTTTAATGGCCCATTTGCCTATCGAGAGAGACCTGAGCATCACTGGACTCCCTATGAGGACCGAGTCCCCTACCCTCGACCTGGATCTGTGAGTCCTAAAGCCATGTGTGGGGGATTTCGTTCACATCACTCTGCGTTAGTCTGCGTCCATGTCAGACCTCCTTTGAGAGGCCCAGTGTTTGGAGCATGTAAGACAGCTCTGGTGAATGTCAGGACTGTTGTAGCTACGTCAGCAGGTCACACAGGGACGGCCTGAGCCAGACTAAAGCGTGTCAGCTTTTCTACACTACACACACTGCTGCCAGCTAATGGCCCCTTTGTCTCTGTCTCTGCTCCTTTCTGCTTTTGTCCTGTTTCCAGTGCGCCAGCAAAGTGAACGGTGGTGGCTTCTCAAGCTCTAAGGAGTTTCCAGATGAGGTCTTGCGTTTCGTGCGTTCTCATCCTGTGATGTATCGTGCAGTGCTCCCCCAGCACCGCAGGCCCGTCCTGCTGCAGGCAGAGCCAGGCAGAAGAAAGCTGACGCAGATTGCTGTGGACAGAGTCCAAGCCCAGGATGGACACTACCATGTTCTGTACATTGGCACTGGTACTGTACATAGACAACAGAACACAGAACATTTAGACAAACACTGTTGGCATGAAACCCTGATACCTTAACTTAGCAAAGGAAACTTCATTTTTTTCATCAGATGACTCAGTGGTGTTGAAAGTTATCACCATCTACAACAAAGACACAGACACCATGGAGGAGGTGCTGCTGGAGGAACTGCAAGTGTTCAAGGTACCGCATCTACAGAAACACAAAGTGGACTTTGTCACAAATATTACAAAGAACTGCTCTTAAAATCAGTATCCTCTTCAAGTATCGCTGCTGTTCCACAACATCAGGAGACGCTGATTGCTAATTTGGTTCCCTTTAATCACTAGAGTGCTGCATGTGTGATTGTGCAGCCAGTCTGCTGAGACGTGTTCACAGTGATTAGAGTACATCACTTGGGCTTAGGTCATTTACATTTCACAACTCTAGAAGCATGAGCTGCTGACATTTTGATTAAGAACTGATTCAGGTTGGAAGCGTGATGAGAGGCCTCCGGTAACAAAGGTGGTAAATCAGATCATTAGATTTAATCCAAAGAAGCATAAATATTTAATTCTGGAGTAACAGTGAACTCTTTCCTACTTGCAGGTGCCAACAACAATACAAGAGATGATAATATCACCTAAGAGGGTAAGATAAGCTCCTGTTATTTATCACCTGTAATTCTCTTTTTGAACCACAAGATGATAACGTTGTAACACTTTGCATCGCTTCGTACTGACAGGACGTAGACGTGCTGTAGCCTACTTGTGACTGCACATTATAACCTAGTTGACAGGCTAAAGATGGAAATGTGATTCCCGTTCAACTGCGTCCAGACTGTAACGATCCGTGTCTTCGCTTACAGCAACAGCTGTATGTTGGGTCGGACATGGGTGTGGCCCAGGTCAGACTGCATCAGTGTGACCTCTATGGCTCGGAATGTGCCGACTGTTGTCTGGCCAGAGATCCCTACTGTGCCTGGGACGGCCTCACCTGCTCCAGATTCTACCCAGCTGGAGTCTACACCAAGAGGTAACGGCGCAGACGAGGCCGGTTCTCTCCCTGCTGATGTGTGTGCAACGTGTCTGCGCTGCACACCTCCACCAGAACCGTCCTGGGTGTCACACTGCTTTAAGGCTGGTCTCCCAAGTCATCATCACAGGCAGCAGAGAGACATGCGAACCAGCTGTTATATAATCCCTATCAGTATGCACTTGATCACCTCCTCTCCTCCGTTGTTCTTTGGTCTTTCTCTGCTCTTCCTGTCACCCCTCTCTCACACATTCATCACATGTTTAAAACGACTCTCTCCTTGCTTCCCTATCTCCCATCTCAGCAGACGATTCAGGCGGCAGGATGTTCGCCATGGCAACGCCGTCCAGCTGTGCAACGGGCTGCAAATTGATGGTTCGTGAATGTAATGAAAATATGTGATGCCTGCGTGTGCATGGGTATGCTAGGGTGCTTTTACTGGACCTACACAGAACATTGTCATGTACAGTAGAATTGATTTTATGCGGTTCTTCAGAAGATCTATAGTGAATATACGGAATATTGGAAGATTATGGAGGGATTGTAAGATGTGGCAGTAAAATGTTACGCGTGTTTGCTAATGAAATGTCACAACAATCCCTTTGCCTTTGTTTTTGCCTCCCTGTCTACTGTGTGTGAGCACAGATGAACAATGGCACAGAGCTGAGGAGAGGCTGGTGTACGCGGTCGAGAGCAACAGCACATTACTGGAATGTGTCCCTCGTTCGCTCCAGGCCAAAGTGCTCTGGTTCTCACAGAAAGGAGGAGAAAAGCATGAGGTGAGAGGCGATGCAGCAATAAATGCAACAAATACAGAAACACTCTGGCATCCTCCACTTTCAATAAAATGGCAGGACAGTACATGAAAAAAGTAGATGTGAGCACAGGTTTACAGTCAAATCAAATCTGCATGTTAAACTGTATTTTTAGCTCATCAAAGACCTTCTGCAACACTTCCCAACGGTCTGCAGCACTAGTTGGCAGTGTTCCCAAACTCTTCAAACCAGCTTCTCCCTCACCAGCTCAATGGGGCCACGTTTTGGCAGTGTAGCTGGCCAAGCCATCACAAAGAGTATTCCAGCAGCTACTTTGTATTCCAAACGATTCTTATCCAGCAGGATGAATGCTCAGGGTCGTAGTTTTGCTTCCAAATGACTCCTGGAGGGAATGAGGTGCCTCGGAGCGGCGTCCACGCTGATTGCCCAGTTTCTGGAAACACTGGACAGTTGCGTAGCCTTGATAATAATAGTGATGGAACTGAATTGAATTGCAAATTAGAGTTGCTTTGTGAAAGGTCGTTTTTGAGCTTCAGAAGTTTTAGGTGCTAAATTGTTACTGGTGTCTCATTTATCTTCCATTTAGGTTTGGGGTGACGAGCGGGTCATCATGACCTCCCACGGGCTGCTGTTCCTGAGTGTGAGAGGCTCAGATGCTGGTGTGTACGTGTGCCAGACTGTGGAACATGGTTACGTGCACACGTTATTACGCATCACGCTACACGTGCTCAGAGGTGACAGAGTAGAGTCGGCAGTACTTGCAGATAATGATGGAAAGGAGACAAAAGGTTCCTGCCTCTCCTCCGTGGGCCCCCCACCGGGCCCCAGCATCAGTCCCAGGGCGCTCATGCCATCCACGTTTCCAGGCCCACAGTCCAGGCTCTGGTACAAGGAGTTTCTTCAACTGATTGGCTACGGGGACGCCCAGAGAGTGGAGGAGTACTGCGAGAGAGTGTGGTGCTCTGATAAAAAACACAAAAAGACCAAAAAGAAGTATGTCCCACCGGGGGGCAAGAAGAGAGTGAAAGGGAGGGGGGAGGAGAACTCCCACAGAGCACCCAGGCACACCGTGGACACCTGAGGGGAACAGAGAGTACCTGCACGTACACATACATGCACTCACACAGTGTAAAGGTCAGACTCACTTAGTGTTTCCGCCGTGTATAGGTTTTTACTTTGTGCAGTAACAGAGCAGCATTAGCAGCCTGGTAACCTGTTGTAGCCTCATTTATCTCCCTGTCTTCGTGAAAAAGGCAACATTTTGCATTTTTGCGTGGTGCACATGATCACATGCTGCAGAATCTGGGTAAGTACTGTAAACCTCAGTGTCGGTGCAGAGCAGAGGCCCTGGGTGGAGACGGACATCTGTTGTAGCCACATCGCCTCTGATCTGAACGGACAGAACTTAATCTATCGGCTCCTGTGGACTGACTCAGCCTGACCCAGCTGTCAAGCAACACGCACACAGAGACTGCTGCAGCAACTCTCTGCTCCTCCTCTCATCACATGGCTAAATAGAACAAACTCTTACTTTATCGATTATGAAAGAATCATCTATGATAAAAGTCACGACTTTCTAAATCTATGTGTAAATTATTTTCTTAACGTCTACTTTGAGTCTCTGTTGTTGTTTAAATGTCAGATACTGGAAAACAGTGTTGTTGTTTTTGTACGGTGAAAAAATTACCTTGGAGCTTTCTAATACATTTTATTTGACGACACAGCGTGTTTATAACTGGTATATGCGGTTATGGCCACTATGCATATGGTACGATTTAGCATTTAATTCTAATTATGCCATCAATGTTATGTAAGCACTTGTAACGTATTATAGTAGATGAATCCGTGTCCTATCAGTGGGTAATATTGTTGACGTAAGTGTCTGCAGTGTCATTGTGATCAAATGTGCCAACAGTATTGTTGTATTTATCTAAAAGTCCAGGTCCTTGTGCACATCTGGTGAATATAACTGTGTAGAAGTCGCTCCTCACTGCCTGTTTATCTTTTTTCCTCCTTCCTCTCTCGCTCCTTCATCCTTCCTGACTTTTCTTTCCTCCTCCATCAGCTGCTCATTTTTGATTGTCCGTAACAATTTCACAAATGAGATTAATAATCACTGCACCTCCACACACCAATGTACAGAAGACAATTACTTTTCCCACATAGGAAAAAAGAGCAAGTTAGTGTTAAGGTGACCATCCAGACACGCCATTTGCAAAACCGATGAGTCAGCCCCATGAATATATTAAAAATGTGATATGACTGTACTGTAAACTGTATCGTAGTGCTCATGCTAACAATAGACTCTAGAGGGTTATGTTGATTTTCCATGTTGTGCCTTATTTGGTCTATTTTTGCTTAGTAAAGGCCACAGTAGACCCTCACTCATCATCCTCCTTAAAACCTATTAAACTAAGGCTTGACTGGAAGTATGTGCATGTGTAGACACACAGGCATGCGTCAAAGTAACTTCAATAAACTGATAAAATGGCTTCACTTTTTCAACTATTACAAACGCACTTTGTTGTCATTTGTTTCAGACCACGCAGCAATTTACACGTAGACGTGTTACAACGTCGCTGATACAGTATCTACGGTATATTATGTGTTATTATAATTAGATATGCTTTAACCGTCCACCCAATGTGTGCACAGCTACAGCACTAATGCTAAATGTATGTAGAACTATTTATGTGAGGCTGCTTCGTGTTCCACTGTGAGCAGATCACTGGGACACGATGCTCATTCATATTCTGTCTAGGTCCACCTGAGTCCGTGGGGTGCTGAAGGCATTTGAGAATGGAATTCATGCTGCTGATTTTTTCCACATGGCTGCCATAGCAACAGACTCTGAACCAGTTCATCTCGTCTCCTCATCAAAGCTCTCGCTTCTCTCCTCTCTCTGTCAAACGGCGTCACTGTTGCTCTGGCCCCTGGGCCCCTCTGGCCAATGGCCCCTATATAAGTGTGTCAGGCTCTTAGTTAACATCTCCTGCGCTGGTCTACTGTAAGTGGGATTTTTTTCTGGGTCTGTGGCTGCGAGTTGGAGCCTCTGACAGACAGACAGATGTCATCTGAGCTGTTTTGGGAACAGATGCAAAAATAGAACTTGAATCTGGGTTGTGGTAAATCCCAGTGTTCAAAAGGCCAATTTAATATAATTTAATGATCTAAATCCAGCCACTGATCTACAGAAGCAGCAGAAAGTCAAAGGCTGCAGCCATGAACACGCGGCTGTGCATGTCTTCGCAAAGATGACAGAGCTTTTCTCTGTTTGCACATCCGCTCACAAAGCAGAGCACCAGACTGCGTCACTACAAGTAAAGATGTCGGCGGGAACGTGAACTTACAGTATGAGCAGTAGGAAATGAGCACTGGAGAACAAACAGTAAAGCAAATCCATTCATTCTCCATTCAGCGAGCACAATTAACTGGATGTGTATGTACACGCATGTGTTTACTTTGGAGACTATGTGGGATGAAAGGTTAGTGGATGAACAGATTTCTGTCCTGCTCTGATTTAGTGTTATCAGTGAAGTACAGGGTGAACCTCACCACCACACGGCACCCATGGAAAAAATGCCTCTCGCTCTCGTACCACTGACTATATTTTCATATTCCTTGTATTCTTTCCTTGGGTGGTTTTATACTAAAATGTCACCTTGTGAGCGTTTTTGTTTATGTACTTAAACAAAATAAGCCTTCTCCTTTATCTCTAGATGTCCCTGGAACAAGTGCAGGTTAAGCATCAGATCCAGTCTCTCCATGTTGATCGGTGAACCCATGAGCAAACGGAGCTGCTGTACTATCAGTAGTGGCAGAGACGGTGCCTCGTATATCAGCGCAGAACAAAAGGGTCCAGTTTTGAAGAAAGGTGTGTGATAATCACCAGTAAACACATGATGGCATGAGCACACAGAGATAGAGAAATGAACACATTAAATACACGAAGGCTGAAATAACACAGACGACAACACAGCACACACAGACAGTGTGTCAGCGTGCGTTACGCATTATCTCGCTGAGACAGCTGTCGCTTGGATACATTTCCTCCTGCATTTAGTGCATTAAGCAAGAGAAGAGGTTAGTCTGACCCCAGCAAAATGTAACTTTGTGCATGTGACTATTTATTTATCTTTTTGTGTCATTATCTTTGTCTCCACATTTACCTGACAAATGTGTCTGGAACCTACGCAGCATAATAAGAAAATAATTCATCCTTTTGACATGATGCATTGGTTGCATCTGTATGTGTGTAATCCCTCAGAGGGGTTTGTACTGTATACATAAAAGATATCTACCACTCGTCATCCTCTGACGGTTCCCACAATTCACACGTTTCACAACACGCAAGAGGCTTGAGAGGAAAGATGGACGACACAGATCACCTGAATAATTTCTAGTACCGATGGCCAATGAAAGGCGGAGTGAGTCAGACTGATGGGAAAAGCAGAGAAAAGGAAAGAGAGAACTGAGGATCATGTACCCAGGGAGGTGTGTGATGTGAAGTTGTGCACCTTACCCTCCCGGGGGGGTTTGCATCCCATGGGATCTACAGGTCTTTGAATTACACTGACTCCAAACTCCACGTCAACTGGAACTTAGAAGTGGTGCAGGCACCTGACGCAAGCAAATAACACAGATGTCTCAAAACACTGTGAAAGTGAACATGTCAGACAGGTATAAATAATGTAACGCTGCTTAGCATAGCTGAAGAAATGATAAAAGTGTTTTATTTCTGAAATACACGTTTAGCATTATGCCTAAAAATAAATCCATCCTCACAGTTTGCCGGTTTGTTTGCATGCGCCAAAGTAGATTTGGTTCTGTAAAAGTAAGGCCTATGCCACGGATGTGTGATGCAATGAACGCTGTCATTAATCTGGCTGTAATCACAACGTTTGAGCCCATGTGGGAGCTGTTCTCTCCCCTAATCCATCTCTTTATCCCTGCGTCTCTCCCATTACATCACTCTGACCTCTGCACTGTGGCGGTTTCCACACAGCTGGCCGAGGCGGCGAAACAACAAGCAGCACCAGGCAGTCGAGCAGCACATTGCAGAAAGCGTCTCTTTGTCCCCCGTGTTCGGATCGAAATCATCTGTGCATTCAAAATGTACTGCATGCGTTGTAATTGATTAAGTGACTGATTTAACACAACGCTGTGTGCGTAAGACCCAGACTGCTGATAAGATGCTGCCTAGAGTGCGAGTCGATGATGCAACTGCAAAGACTGGATTTTTCCACAGGAAAAGTGGGGATTTACATGAGAGACGTAATTAAAAGTTTTAAGGAGATGTTCACCCTTTATGGCATTTTTAGCAACATTCATCAAAGAGGCTTAGTACTTAGTAAGTGATTAAATTAGATTTGTCTCACATGTAATACATCACAGATTAACTCAGTTGTACACCTGCTGCCCAGTAGTTCTTGCTGCGAGGGCCCCTACACTGGAGATAACTGTTGCTATGCTGTATGAATGAATGATTTACTTTTCACAATATAGTTGCTTGTATTTGTAATGTGAAGGTTTACAGGAGTCACATTAGCTTAACATCACCTCTCATCACCGACTGTGTGCAAGAGATGTATTGTATGTACAATGGATCGTATCACAGAGAGTAAACCCAGGCTCATCTTTGAGCCCTGGATACATGTTACTGTAGCTGTTAGTGAAACTGGAAAAATAAAACATTAATAATGCATGAACTGTTTTTAAAAGCGTATTGATGATGCACAAACACGGCAACGTCTCCAAGCTGCTGTGGAAGGACGTGAGCAAGCAACACGCCTCAGCATCGATCCGCACAGCAGCGCACTAAAGGGCGAGGTGCGTACATGTAGCGCGGTTACACTCGAAGCTGAGCTGCATAAACCTAAAATATGATCCTCGATATCGGCTGTTCAAACATTTTTTACGAGGCGCTTTATTATTATTTTTTTTTACCAGCGAGTGCATCAGGCACCAATAACACAGCAATATGTGCATTACAGCAGCAGCTGGGAGCCTGTAGTTGCTGGTGAATATTTGATGAGAGAATGGATCCTTTCCCTGGGCAGGTTGAGTACGGTGTGCAAACCCAGCCACACACACACTAGTTGGTACAGTTTCTTAGCTTCTCTACAGTCTACGGCCAAACAGGTGCCAGTGATGGTGATATTAGAGTATGACTATCTATACCTGATAGTGATGCCTCATGATCCCCATCTTTAAACTGTGTGCTACACTCGACTGCACATGCAAGGTCATGTTCTTCTTTCAGGAGTAGCTCTGAAGTGGCAGGAGATGAAAGACGTGACTGAGCAGTTAGAAGCTCATTCTTCTGCAGCCTTAATGTTATTCGAGTCCAAATGCAAAAGAACGCGCTGCTTTTGAGAGCTTTAGCCCGTTTGGTTGATTTGTTTCGGTGCGTGGAGTTAAACGCACATAATTGATGCATCTTACAATACGCTAAAGTATAGCACGTGTGTGTAAATGCACAATGCCTGCCTAGGGGCTGGTCCACTGCTGAGGCAGGAGACCTTACGTAGTCTAAAACCCCATCTTATTTTACACCTCTTCAATTATTACAGCCTGCTGTCTGGACCTCGTCAAACATTCTGATATCCATGTCCTGCAGATCAGCAACCCGGGCCACCGAACAGTTCATCTCTCCTATTCCACTGAATTTCTAATGCACGATAGAGATTTGCATTTCATGGGCTTATTGAAAGAGCTTTGCTTGCAACACAACACACAGTACAGCATGTACACTACCCACTGGTTTTTATTAGCAGAGATTATTAACAGCACTCAGCGCCGTCTGATGAATAAAGGCAGCAGGAAACGCTTACTCAAGGCAGTGAAGTTACACTGGCATTAAAGCAGCTGGACCTTCCTTTCTCTAAAGAATATCTTCACATGTGTCGCAGTTGATCGTGTGTTCACCACTTTGCTTTGTCCAGATTCTTAAAATCAGGCTGGATGCATTTGATCCTATTCTCTTTTCTCTTTTTGCCAGTGTGATTCTGATCAGCAGTGATTTCCTGCTCACTGGTTTGTACAATTTGGGGGCATGAACTGTGTTATCCTGGGAATTCTCCAGTGACATGGCAGAGAGGGAGGGGCTGGTGGGAAAAGCCAGATAAGAATAGTAGCAGTGATAAGGGTGAGTGTGTGTGTTTTGGACGCTGTTTCTTTAAGAGTATTTTTAGTACAGCAGATAGCAGCGGTCACTCGTCAGAAAAAAAACAAAAAGACTGGGTGGCTTTAGAGGCTCGTGCAGTCGCTCAGCGTGACGCTGAGTGAGGAAGAAGACAAGCTCAGGCCGTGCTCCGTGGTGACACACAGCAGACTGCTAAGCCTTGATAACTCTGCCTGCATAGCGTCCACATTCCAACATAATCAAGTTATCAGTCAGTCAGCTAGGTCGTTGTTTATAATAGTCATAATGGGACAGTGCCTTGAATTGAGCTCTACGTAGACAACCAGCTGTTTCTATGACATCTGCTCAATTTGATTTATTTGAGCCAATAACGCACGAGGCAATGTAATGAGGCAATATTTTCAAGAAATTAATATCATACAAAACAATATGACAGATCTAACTACTTAAGCTTGTCATGAAACAGTTGTGGTGCATTCCTTCTGATTCTATCTCCAGAGTAATGACGTGAGTACATATTACCCCTGCTCAGGGCAGATATGTAAATTTAATGACACTGGCAAAGTGTGTGTGATCGGGTTACTGTATAGATTACAAAGCGATCCTGCCAAACACACAGGCACAGAGACCTGGAGACCTGGAGACCTGGAGACAACAGCCATCCACCTCCATGCAGGTCACTGCTCCACACGGCTCCGGCCCTGCTCCAGAGAGAACCATGCCGGGGAAAAACTGCTTTGCCTTCCTCAAGGGTCAACGTCAGAGGTGTGTGTTGTTGCAAACTAGCTCCTTTAAAATGTATTTCTTTACAAAGCTGCAGGAAGAAAGATTACTTGGCTGCTAGACTTGTGGAAGTTGCCTCCATGGGAATTACAGCGGAGGGAGTTAAAAAAAATGCTTGGCTGGATTATGCTCCAGTGTGTCTGCTTAATTAAAATGAGAGAGAGATAAGTACGTTTCTGAGCTGTTTGTTTGTTGGTGTGTGAAAGAGTCACAAAGATAGAGAGAGAGAGAGAGAGAAAGGGATGTGTGGATGCCGGGACGAGGCTTGACTCTGCATAGAAGAATACAAATGGTCTACAAATGTGATGTCTTTCTAATGGTGCAGGCCTAAGTGAGCAGAATGCCACAGCTGCAGAAAAGGAACCATGGAGGCATCATGCTCACCCGTCCGATGGGCCTTTCCCCCGGATTTATAAAATGAATTGGAAAATGCATATTTGGCATGAGCTCATTAACAGACTGAAACCCTCCCAGGGCAGCAAGTCATAATGGTCACACCTTAGCTCCTATCACACTCCAGTGGGTTTCCCACAATCTAAAGCAGGTTACTTGCACTGAAAACTATTAGCCCTTGACTGGTGCTGCATTAGACTGGAGAACTCCTCAGAATGTCCAGGACATACTCCGCCTCTCTCCCTGTAAGCGTCAGACTCCCAGACCTTGCACAGTGTAGAGTTCTTCTCTAGAAGATCCGCTTTCAGTGTGTGCACAGCATCAACCAGCTTTAATTTTGAAATGTAAGCAGCCACACAGCCAATACCTTAGACCAGGGGTGTCCAATCCTGGTCAGGCATAGTTGGAAAACATGTGGGCCATGATTGGACATCCCTGCCTTAGACAAACCTTAAACAACGTCATGTGATGATAGTGCTCTTAGGAAAGTAACAACAACCACTATGTATTTCTCTGCTAGTATTTGTCTCCTGATTTCATAATGAAACTTAATGCTTGTGTTTAAAATTGAAAAAAATTAAAAAATTAAATCAGGCCTTTGAAATAAATTTTGTCGCAGCCCCGTGTGTGAATGTTCTCACAACACACACAGTGCAGCCAAGCAAAGGAGCCCGCAGGCAAAAAAGTCTTTAATATTCAGTCTTTTCAAAGTGTTCCCCATGAGCAGCTTGAATTATTTTCACTCCTCAGTACACACGACAGCGTACAATTCATTTTGAGATCTGTCTCCATGAGAATAAGCAACGGTGTTAAAAAGTGCGACTCCTCAGCTGTGCGAGTGTGGGATTCGAGTGTGGCCCGGCGTTATCACAGTGAATGGGAGAAGAAAAGAATGGCGACTGTGGAGATAGTGGCATTGGATTTAAAATGACAAGCAGGGAGCGATAAAGAGGAAAGAACATGATGGTATCACATCTGCTGATTTCCTGCTGTCTTACATAATATTGTTGACTGGCAAACATCTCACTTGTCCCAACATGAGATGCATTAATGAAAGCAGATGTTTGTTTTCTACTACAGCTATGCAGCCTCCAAGGATTGCTCATAGTTACTTCCCAACGCATACAATAGGCATTAATATGGACATTGAACCAGTCAGTGATTCATATTTCATTTCTTAGTTCCTGATGCAATTTAAAACAAAAGTCCAAGGTGAATTAAAATGGAATAAATTCAAAATATCACCAAGAGAGAAATAAGATTAAACTAAAATGAAATCAGATTCAAGTAACTACTATTTTACACATTTTATTTAATTAAGTGAATCATGGGCCAAGCTGTGTTGTCACTCTGCTGTTGCTGTATTAAATTGAATTAGAGTGTACAGGCGTACCTAATAAAGTGGCTAGTGATGTAATTTTAATTTTAATACACCACACAAACCGGAAGAGGATCATCCCTTATTATATCGTCCAAAAAAGATTTTCAAGAGCCAGATTGTGAAGAGGTGCGTATACGCAGTCCAAGATTGCTTAAAGGATTTCCGGCCCATAGCAAAGTTACGGTGCCTATATGCCCAGATGGAGATTGTGCTGATGAATGTTTCCTGTGTGTGTATGTGTGTGTGTGTCTGCAATCAAGCCAAATCTGGCGCCTCCTGAAGAGAGACCGGAGCGATTCTGCCGCTCACACATCACAGATGACGTAACTCTTCCACACACCCACACACCACTTGCTCTCCATTCTTCCCACACATCTCACTCACGCTTTCCACATACTAAACAGGAATGTATCCACTTTGTGTCGTGAGGAAATTTGCATATAAATGTGAGGAGCATGTGCCTCTTCAAAAAAAGTTACAAATAAATAATATAATAATAACAACATTTCAAAGGATGCTGGTTAGCTCAGTGTTTGCTGAATTGTCCCATGGGGTAAGAAAAGAAATTTAAAAAAATTTGTTTGATGATTTTTATTGCTGGAATAAGATTTAACCACAAAGGCAAATGTTGATGGTTTGTACTTCGAAACAATTGTTGCACAATAGTTCAAAATTTAAAAAAAAGAGTCTTTATGCCAAGATAACAAACAGTGGATTTTGTGCTTTTCCATTCATAAAAAATATAATTTGTCATTTTAAATGACATAGTGTGATTGATCAGTTTCGTGGCTGAATATAGTTGGAGCTAAAATCACAAATAATCACCATAACTACGAGGCTATTTCACATACATCAAGAGCAAAATCTGCAACACGTCGTGCATGAGGGTGACCATTAAGGTCTTCGTCACGGATCACACGTGACTCCGGGGAAACTAAATCTCCCTGTCCCCTTTAATTTCAATTTCCGTGCGTGATATATATTGTGATCACCTGTCAGATGCGGCGGCTGCGCACTGGAGTGGGAGGCGGAGTGGATGCTGATCGCTCTGTATCTGCTGCCCTGTGCCCTCCATCCCTCAGCAATAAGACAAACACGGACAGGGGCATCCGATGAGGTTTTGGGGGAAAGATGGGGAGACATATCAGCCGTGGATGAAGGTACAGTTTCCGTAGTTTACACAGGAAAACCGCGCTTCGGTGTTTGACATTGTGACCGTGGAGGGTGAAGGATGCTCGTCGGCTTCAGGAGGGGAGGAGATGAGCGCGGGGACAACGTATTTCTGGAGATGCCTCCAATAACAGCGCTTTAGCCGGGCTTCATCGTAGATTTACGGATTTCAAGTATTGCGCTGCAGACCGCTGAATATCTGAATAGGCTGCTGGTCAAGGGCACACAAGTAATGTGTTTTTACGTCTCCTCACGCGTACGCTTGGAACCGTCATTACCTCGCAGCCTCTGCGGACTAACGTGTTGTCGGGTTCAGAGTATTGGATGCGTAATTCACGCTGCTTCCCCCGTTTTTATTTGGATTAAACGTGTGGACACATACACTTACTCGCCTGTGGCTGAGCGAATGCCGCGAGTAGACGTGGAGCGTCCGTCCAATCCAGCTGTAATAATATAGAATCAGAATTGCTGATCACGGATCAGTACTGCTCCTAATGTTGCGTTTGTAAAAGGGACGTGTTCGTATTCCCTCTACCCGGATGTGACTGCAGCTTCCACAGACCACGGCGCTTACTCGTCTTGCTGCTGTAAAACATGCCCTGCATGAGATTACTCACTTCGTGCCATTTGGGTGATGGATGCGGAAAAGCCCGAGGGTGTGATTATAAGTCAAATTCTTTCACAGAGAAAGACAAACCGTAGCCTGGACCTGGGAGTGGACCTTAAACTGGCATTTGATTCGGGTTTTTAGACGCTGTCTGTCTCCTGTGTTGCTCGTCGCTTTGTATTGTGTCGCCTGCTGAAAGGTTTAAATAGGCTGTGATCAACAGAGCGGCTCTGACCTCTGTCCATGGTCCTGAAAGTAAGAGTCGTAGCCGAGTAAATTACATCGAGGCAGAGTAATTAATGGATTTCTCTGGACTGCCATGGAAATGCTAATCGCTTCATTCAGGGTAAAAGTACATTTCATTATCAAGCCCTGCTGGGACACTTTGATTAATCTTATTTGAAGTATGTTCAATATGCAGTAGACAGGTTTAAAAACACAGGAAAAACAGGAGTTAGACACATGTTATTATGTAACAGTGATGCTGCCGAGACAGCAGATATTTGACAAAGACTTCAGCTATAAAGAAGGACCAGAACTTATCTTATACTGTACATGTTTCCTCTACTTTTTAGTTTAGGCTGAGACAGTGATGTAAATTTGCTTTGTGAATTCTCACGCTCTCTTTGATTATCCCACCCCCGTGTCTTGTTCCTTGCCATATCACACTGTCTCTCTGTCTGTTTCTCGTGCATTCAGGAAGTCTGATGTAGATGCTGAGCCAGAGGAGAGCCCAGGGAGCAGCAGTAGCAGTAGCAGCAGCAGCAGCGGGGCTATAGATGCCCTCTCTACAGCTCCAGTCCCAGCCCCGCCTCAGGCTGCTGAGGGAAAGCCAGGACAGAGAGGAGACAGCTCCTGCTCTGAATCTGACAGCCCTGTAGATTCCAGCTCCTGTGAAGAGGAGGACGAAGAGGAGGCGGAGGAGGAAGGAGACCCCAATATGTTCTCTTCCAAATTCCTTAGTGGGGCCAATCCCCTCAATGCTGTGTCATCTGCTGTAAATAAGTTTGGCTTATTTGGAGATGATGGGCAGGGAGATAAAAATCCAAAAGCAACTCCCCAGCAGGCAGCGAAGCCATCCAGAGAACAGCAAACTTGTGCAAGTCAACAGCAGCAGGGACCTCAAACATCAGGCCAGAGTCCCACTATGCAAAAGAGCCAGTCTCCTCCTATACAAGGATCACCACAGCTGCATGAGAATGGACGGGCTAGACCTCCAAACAAGCCTGGTGGTCAGCAAATGCCTACAAAAACAGGGACACCACCTGGAGGCTCACTAAAGCCAGGAGCTCAACAACAGCGTGGAGCACCACCAGGATCCCCAAAGACATTGCCTCAAGAACCGGTTCCGTCTAAGACAGGGATGCAACAACAAGGAAATGATAAGACTGGTGGAAAGCAGCAACAGCCTACAAAAACGGGGCTGCAAGGACCTGCAAAGGTTGTTCCACAGCAAAGTAGGTCAGAGCCAGGGTCCCCTAAAGTAGAACAGCAGCAACAGGGGTCGCCAAAAGTTGGCCAGCAACAACAGGGCTCCCAGTCACAAGGCCTCAGGTCTACACCTCAACAGCAGTCTCCTAAAGGACCCAGCACATCTGGCAAGGTTCAGACGGGATCTTCATCACCGAGAGTAACCAAAGCTGGGGTTCAGTCAAAAGCAGCAGCCAAGTCTCTTTGTCCAGTGTGCAAGACAACAGAGCTTAATATGCATACAAAGGAACCACCGAATTATAATACCTGCACACAGTGTAAAGCTGAAGTGTGCAGCTTGTGTGGCTTTAGTCCCCCCGACTCTCATGTGAGTAATGGTTTTTGCACCATTTCCCATGAATATGCTTTCCTCTAAGCAACATTATGCATAATATGAATGAATGAATGATTGAATGTGCATTTTCTTCTTTAATACCACGTCAGTGTTAAAACATTTTGTTGTGTCGTGTACAGGAACACGGGTGGCTTTGTCTCACCTGCCAGATCCAGAGAATGCAAGGTGCTTCTGAACCACTGGCACCCTCCATGAAAAAGCCCAGCAAGGTATCTGCTGCTCAGAACCAAACTCCATCTTCTGCCGCACCAGATTCAGCCCAAAAAATGCAGCCTGCATCGGCCAAGGGTGACGCTGCTAAGCAACTTGAAAATCAAAAACACGCCAGCCCAGCATCTGTCCAAAAAATGACACCTGAGACCCAGAGGACCTCGAGGTCTCAAAAACCAGAGCAGACGGGTCAAACTGGACCCAAGCCAAGCAGCGCCGCCACAGCTCCCCAGCAGGAGTCAGGAGGCTTATTTGGATTTGGTAGTTCTAAAAGTGGAGCTGCAAAACCCGAAGAGTCTGTGACAGGGAAGATGTTCGGGTTTGGCTCTTCTATTTTCAGCTCTGCATCTACTTTGATGGCATCAGTGAATGACAGCCCTAAAACCACACCTCCAGTTTCTCCCAAAACGCAGTCTCGAAATGAGACCAAGCCACCTTCTGTCAAAATGTCAGAGCAAGAAAAGAAACAAGAACAGCCCCATCAGGCAAAGACGCATCCAGCAGCTCAGGACAAAGTGGACAAAGCTCCATCCACTGCACCAAGCCAAGCCACTTGTCCGCTCTGTAAAGTTGCACTCAACAAGGGGACCAAAGATCCTCCCAACTACAATACCTGCACTGAATGCAGAAGCACTGTGTGTAACCAGTGTGGATTTAACCCAATGCCACATGTTAAAGAGGTAAGATCATCATCGAATCAAAAGAAGAAATGTAACTGATGAAGGATCATTTGAATTTTGGGATTATAGAAACTAGATTATGTTCATCACCATATAGTTTGGGGTTAAAGTTGAAATATTGATCATCTCTATTCTGCTCATAGTCCCTCTAGTCCCTATATTTTCTAATGATTTTTACAATTAGTATCATATTTTGATTATAAATATTATATTTATTAAACTTAAAAGCAGACACACACCACATACAGTACACACACGCATTAGGAATCCTCTCTTAGGGAATACCACACAGACGAGCCACTCTGACATGGCATCCTCCAGGCAGTCTAGAGCACAAAGGACCTGACACTTGACTCTGTAATTCAATTCACAGATCGTAGGCTACCTTGTCAAGGATAGTCCGAGGCTATTTGATCTTATGATGCTGTTTAAACTAATGGCTAATACAGTGGTGAACCTAGATCAGGAGCTAGAGATTATTACACTCAGCAGTCACTCTCTGAGAGTCATAAATCTAAACCACTAAAGTGCTGTCATTTTGGTTTCTGGCGTTTTTAGTATGCAAGTCAAATAACAGTGTTTCCTTTTTTACTTTTCGTACTACTTGCTTTTCATCCTTCTTCATTTTTCACCCTTTATTGAAAAAATACATTCAACAGATAAACATGCAGTTTTCCTAAATGCTGTGAGTAATAGTTAATCCCAATGGGGCCAACCTGGAAAATGTCTTCTCATATTAAACAGCTCTTCATAATTTTCTCTGCCTCATCAGACCAAGCATTTCACACAATCAACAGTTACATCCATCTACACTTTGTCACTGGCCTCGTATTGTGTTAGGTTTTTGTGAATTGCTTTTTTTAATCTGTGTAATCTGAATGTGTTGTATTTTTAAGGGAAAGGAGTGGCTTTGCTTGAACTGCCAGGTGAAACGGGCTGCTGAGGGAAGTGAATCTCAGAAAGACACAACTATGGTCAGTTCACCATTAAAAAAGACTACTCCAGCACAGCCTGCGCTACAAAAGACGTCTGCACCAGGCTCTCCTCAGAGGAAGACTTCAGCTCCAGCAGCACAGCCCAAGGCTGATGCTGCTAAAGGAGCAGATAGTCATAAACAGGTCAGCACAGCTCCTGGTCACAAAACATACGAGGAAAGTCACAAGTCAGGTCCTCAGAAACATCCAGACCAGCCACGTCAACCGGAACCAAAGCATGGAAATGCCACACAGCAAGATTCAGGAGGATTCCTTGGTTTAGGTGGTCCTAAAAGCCAGACTGATGATGCAAAGACTTCAGAATCAGTAACTGGGAAGATGTTTGGTTTTGGTTCCTCTATTTTCAGTTCGGCGTCCACGTTAATTTCTTCAGCTGTTCAAGATGAACCCAAAACTACACCACCAGTTTCTCCCAAAATCGTTGCTCCAAGGGACTCAAAATCCCCCACCGTCAATAAACCAGCACAAGACAAGAAGCCAGAACAACCTCAACAGACAAAGGCTTCTCCATCAGTACAGCCCAAAGTGGACAAATCTCCATCACAGATGCTAAAGCAAGCGTCACCTTCCACAGCAGGCCAGTCTACCTGTCCTCTCTGTAAACTCCAACTCAACGTGGGTTCTAAAGATCCTCCCAACTACAACACATGCACTGAATGCAAGAACACAGTGTGCAACCAGTGTGGATTTAACCCAATGCCAAATGTTAAAGAGGTGAGAAAGTATGTTTATTAGGTGCACATGTAAAGTGACCAGTGATTGTATTTCTCTTTATTTTACATTGTACAAAAATCTTGATTAAAATTGTTTTTTTATTGATTGTTTGCTCTAATGCAGGTGAAGGAGTGGTTATGTCTCAACTGTCAGATGCAGAGAGCATTAGGAGCATCTGAGCCTCCAGGAACTCCTGTGATGAAACTACACGCCTCACCAAATAAAGTCACAGCAGATGCAAAGACGCTAAAGAAGGAACCTCCTCAACCGGATAAACCTCAAAAGAAAGAAATTACAGCTTCTGAATCTAAGATTAAAGACACTTCTGCACCAGGTTCCCCTCAGCGGAGACCACCAACAGAACAGCCAGAAAAATCAGAAAATCAGAAATCGGTCAGGCCAGCTCCGGGTCAGAAAACTCCACAAGAGAGCAGGAAGACAGGTCCTCAGGAACCACCACAGCAGACAAGTCAGCCTGGACGTAATACTACCTCAACTACACAAGGGGAGTCTGGAGGGTTCTTTGGTTTTGGCAGTCCTAAACCTCAACCAGATCCCACAAAGGCTGCTGAATCACTGGGTGGAAAGATGTTTGGATTTGGTTCTTCCATCTTCAGTTCTGCATCCACTTTGATTAACTCTGCTGTGCAGGATGAATCCAAATCAACACCACCAGTCTCTCCCAAGATGCCAGGTGCGAAGGCAACCAAATCACCTCTTGCTCAGCGAAAACAACAGGAGCCCAAGACGTCTCCTCTGCTTCAACCTAAAATGGAAAAGGTTTCGCCAGATCCCACAAAGGATGCTTCTCCAGCTGGTCCCAAGGCAGAACAATCTACCTGTCCTCTTTGTAAGGTGAAGCTACATATTGGCGCCAATGAACCTCCCAACTACAACAAATGCACTGAATGCAAGAACACTGTCTGTACGCAGTGTGGATTTAATCCATTGCCAAATGTGTCAGAGGTAAGAAAAACAATTCCCACATACACTTAAAAATGACATTACGATACAGTATAAGTAAAGTAACACTGCATCCATAACCAGAAAGGAAAACGCGATGAACTCTGCAGTCGTACACGTTCTGATTCTAGGATGTTTCATATTTCATTTTCATATTTAATTCAACATATTTTATTTTCTCAGGTAAAAGAGTGGTTATGCCTGAACTGTCAGATGCAGAGAGCTCTTAGTGCGTCTGAAACACCAACTGGCAAGACTTCTCCATCTGTTGTACAGACGAAGACGACAGCTCCTAATCAAGTGGAAACCCGTGAAAATAAAGATTTACAGAAATTTGATGCATCTCTAAAGAAAGAGACTCAAATGCCTGATACCCTTCAAAAGAAGGGGAGTTCCACAGCAGGCTCTCCTCACAAGACACAGCATACGGCAGTAACTCAGACGGCTAAGATTACTAAAGAGTCAGAAAGGGACACACAGGCTAGCCCAGCTCCTGGTAAGAAATCTGACCACACAAGTAAACCTGTACCTAAGCAGAGTAAGGTCAGTGCAGATTTACAGCAGGAGTCGGGAAATGTAGGCTTTGGTGGAGCTAAAACAGCACCCGATGATTCAAAAACAACAGAGTCCACGACTGGGAAGATATTTGGCTTTGGTTCTTCTATTTTTAGCTCAGCATCAACGTTGATATCATCAGCAGTTGCAGACGATTCGCGCAACACACCACCAAGCTCTCGTAAAATGTCTGCTCCAGGTCAAGTCTCTCCCAAGATGTCAGCTGTTCCCAAGATTTCTTCAAAAAGTTCACCAGCAGTTTCTCCCAAAATGTCACCCGCAAGAGAGCCAAAAACACCTGCTAAGAAACCAGAGCAGGAAAAGAAACCAGACGAACCTCGCCAGAGCGCTGAAGGCAAGGCCCCAACACACCCACCAAAGGCAGTAACAGGTCAGAGCAGCTGCCCACTGTGTAAAGCTGAACTTAACATTGGTTCTAAGGACCCTCTGAACTACAACACCTGCACGGAGTGTAACACCACTGTCTGTAACCAATGTGGATTTAGTCCCATGCCCATGGGGGAGGTAAGAGAATGAATATGCAGCATAAACATTCCCTTTAATGATAGTTATTTTGTTCTATTCTATAATGTTGCATTCGGTTCTCTTTGTTTATCCTATTTAAATGTACTTTTGTTTACTGTCAATGCCAAAGCAGCACATAACCAAGTGTCCAATGCATTTTAGGTAAAGGAATGGCTGTGTCTTAACTGTCAGATGAAGAGAGCAGTTGGAGCATCTGAGCCCCCAGGACCTCCCACAATGAAGTCCCAAACATCACCTAGTAAAGTTCCATCACCCGCTGCCGTCCACTTGACAGATTCTTCCAAACCAACTACACCACATAAGACAGACAGTCCAAGCCCAGGTGTGCAAAGAAAGGAGACACTACAACCAGTCTCACCACAAATAAAGGATAAGCTAATTCCATCAGTGCAGTCAGGCAAACCTGAAGCTTCTGCTGCACCATTAAAACAAGCCAGCCCAACACTTGATCATAAAACTACACACGATGGACAGAAGACTGGTCCAGAGAAGCCACCAGATCAGCTAATTCAATCTGGACGCAGGAAGAGTAACGTCACTGCAGCAGCACAACAAGAGTCGGGAGGCTTACTTGGTTTTGGTGGTCATAAGTCTCAACCTGATGCTGCACAGCCTGCAGATACAGTGAGTGGGAAGATGTTTGGATTCGGTTCATCAATCTTCAGTTCTGCTTCTACTTTAATAACCTCAGCAGTTCAGGACCAGCCCAAGACCACACCACCAGTTTCTCCTAAATTGTCTCCTGCAAAGTTTGCTGCCCAGAAGCCTGAGCAAAAGAAAGCAGAGCCACCTCAACAAACCAAGTCATCTTCAGCAGGACAGACGAAAGCCTCACCAGAGCCTTCAACAGCTCCTACAGTTACCCAGGGACAATCCACCTGTCCACTTTGTAAGACTGAACTCAATATGGCTTCCAAAGACCCACCCAACTACAGCACATGCACTGAATGCAAGAACACTGTGTGCAACCAGTGTGGATTTAATGCAATGCTGGATGAAGCAGGGGTAAGACCAGTATCACTTCTAATTTACTTCTAATCTTTTTGGCAGCCCTTCATTGTGTGAAAAATATGCATGTCTTTGTTTTTTTGCAGAAATAATGAGCACTAAAATGCCTTTTTAGTAGATTGCTCATTGTCTTGTTCATACAGATGACCTAACTGAACATAATGGCTGTTTCCTTAGGTTAAAGAATGGCTGTGTCTCACCTGCCAAATGCAACGGGCTCTAGCATCACAGCCCCCAGTAGTCACTTCTGTCACACCTCAGATATCTCCAAAACCACAAAAGAAAGATACCATTGGTCCAGCTGAAAGTGAAAGGAAAGACTCACCTCAGAGGAAGCCATCTTTAACATCACAGTCAGCTACAGCTCAGAAACAGGCCAGCCCAGTTCCATCTCAAAAAATGTCACAGGAGCCCAAGAAAACATCACCTCCAAGTAAATCACCAGACCAGACCAGACAGGCTGACTCTAAGCGGAGCAATGCCACAGCAGCGGCACAGCAAGAGTCAGGAGGTTTCTTTGGCTTTGGTGGTGGTAAAAGTCAACCAAGTGTTGCAAAACCAGCAGAGTCGGTGTCTGGAAAGATGCTTGGCTTTGGCTCTTCCATCATTGGTTCTGCATCTACCTTGATTACATCAGCTGTTCAGGACCAGCCAAAGACCACGGCACCAGTTTCTCCAAAAATATCCCCAGCAAAAGACGTTAAGTCCCCTGGCCTGCAAACGAAAGAAGAGCAGAAAATAACTGCGCAAGCACAGCAGTCAAAAACAACCCCAGTGGTGCAGGCAAAAGTGGACAAAGCTCCATCACAGCATACAAAGGCTGCAGGAGGTTCAGACAGGTCTACTTGCCCACTCTGTAAGGTTGAACTCAACATGGGGTCTAAGGATCCACCCAACTATAAAACTTGCACAGAATGCAAGAACACTGTCTGCAACCAGTGTGGATTTAACCCAGCACCAAATGTGTCAGAGGTAAGTGAGACTGTACATATGTCATCCATTTACATTTGAAATGCTTCATCTATAAAACGTGTTGTATTGTATGCTGGTTTTCGATGCACTATACTTTTCATCAAACATTTGATTTTTGTGCTTCCCCACAGATAAAAGAGTGGTTGTGTCTGACGTGCCAGATGCAAAGAGCTCTCACTGCAACCGAATCAGCAGAGCCTCCACTTAAGAAACCCCAGACGTCGCCACAAACGTCCTTATCTGCTGCTGCAATAAAAGACGCGAGTCAGAAGGAGGACATCGCTTCTACACAAAAAGCAGAGGGGCCCATTAAGAATCAAAAGGACAGCCCATCGCCAGCAGTGCAGCAAAAGAAAGAAGACATTAAAACCCCACTTCAGAAGGATATGACCCAAGCATCAACTACTGCCTCACCACCTGCAAAAGAGGCAGCAAATCCCGTTCCAGCCCCAACAAAAGTGGACAAAACTGACATTCCAATCTCCACTGCCCCTTCCGATAAAGAGATAGTTCCTCCAGTTTCACATTCCAGTAAATCACCGCCTCCTCAAGCGCCACAGGTTAGAACAGATACTGAAACGTCTCTCCCCAAGGAAAAGGATTTAACTTCACCAAGTCCAACAATGAAAGAAAAATCACAACAAAAAGAGGAGAAAGCTGAACTGGTTCAAAAATCAACAGATGAACTAATCAAGACATCTGCTGAAGCTGAGCCTCAACAAACCCTGGACAAAAACTCACAACTTGATGAACGACCTGCCACGTCTACACCTCCAGCAGCACAACCAGCAAATCAAGAATCAGGAGGTCTCTTCGGCTTTGGTAGTCCTAAAACCCAGCGTGCAGCCTCAATAACTTCTGAAGCAGTGACAGGGAAGATGCTGGGATTTGGTTCTTCTCTTTTTAACTCAGCGTCTAGTTTAATAACATCTGCAGTTCAGGACGAGTCCCGCACGACGCCACCAAGTTCCCGCAAGATGTCTGCCCCAGCACAAGTGTCAGCATCTCCAAAGTCCAGCCCTCCGGTTTCCCCAAGGCTGACTTCAACAAAAGACATCAAAACTCCTGCTGCACCAAAACTGCATGTGGAAAAGCCCCAAGAACAACCTCAGCAGACCAGGGGTCGTGGATCAGGACCAACCAAGGTTGACCCAGAACCTACAAAGCCAGGGGCCACACAACCTGCCACCAAAGAGGGCCAGTCTACTTGCCCACTCTGTAAGATGGAACTTAACATGGGCTCCAAGGATTCAGCCAACTACAACACCTGCACTGGATGTAACACCATTGTCTGCAACAAATGCGGATTCAGTCCTATGCCAAACGTAGCAGAGGTAATTCTACATTTTGGTTGAAATTTGAAATGTAAAGTGCTGTAATATTGGGATTTTTCATTGAATTTCTGCAGTTTGTTTTGAACAGAAGTATGCATTTAAACTAATAGTTAAAGTGAACTATCCACATCAATAATTTATTATCACATTTACACACTGTTACTTGTCATTTCTTCTTGTTCCCTAGGCAAAAGAATGGCTTTGTCTCAACTGCCAGATGCAGAGAGCGCTAGGAGCATCTGAACCACCAGGTCTTCCCATGATAAAGTCGCAACCATCACCAAGCAAAGATGCACCCGCTACCATGCAAAAGAGAGAAACACCTTCTAAAGAACAGATACATAAACCAGTGCCACATAAAAATAAGCTGAGTGAAAAATCCCCAGTCCTTACTACAGAAACCGAGACGGTTACCACAACAGATGTCTTACTGCCAGACAAAACTACAACATCTGGAGAGACAGCCAATAGACCACCTGGTGCACCCCAGAAACAACCTGTGACTACCACTGCTAAGTCTGCCTCTTCAACAGCCCAAGAGGTAGGAAAGCCAACCACACAAAAATCTCCAAATGCAGGTAGATCTCCAGCCAAACCCACACCACCACCAGCCCAGCCTACAAAACAGGAGTCAGGAGGTTTCTTTGGTTTCGGTGGTCCTAAAACACAGCCCACACCAGCAAAGCCTGCTGAGTCAGTGACAGGGAAAATGTTTGGATTTGGATCATCGTTCTTAAGCTCCGCATCCACTTTAATAACCTCAGCTGTCCAGGATGAACCTAAAACCACACCACCAACTCCACGCAAGCTGTCGACTACAGGCCACGTCTCTCCTAAAGCAACACCACCTGCCTCTCCTAAACCTGCACCAAAACAAGACACCAAACCACCGCCTGTCCAGAAACCCGAGGACAAAAAAACAGAGAAACCACAACAGGAAAAGACTCCTTCAGCACAAGAAGCCAAAGTGGATAAAGCAGATCCGTCCACTTGTCCACTCTGTAAGGTCAAATTCAACATGGGTTCAAACGAGCCCCCTGACTACAGCACATGCACCGAATGCAAGACCACTGTCTGCAACCAATGTGGATTTAACCCAATTCCAAATCTGGAAGAGGTAAATTATTGTTGTGATGTTAAGATGTTAATTACCACTCATTCAGACATTACATGTAAATGCTCAACTTATGCTTATTAAAGTTTAAAAGATAAATTAATTATTAATAAATCAGTAAACAACCCTCTGCCCTCAAATAACAAAACCACATTACACTCTCCTGTCAAATATTTGCTCTTTGTTTGTTATCAGTGATTTATTATTTAAATTTGTTTTGTTCATGTAGGCAAAGGAATGGCTGTGTCTGAACTGCCAGATGCACAGAGCACTTGGAGCGTCTGAGCCCACTAGGCAGCCTGAAGTGAAACCGCAGCCCTCCCTAAATAAAACTGTTACACCATCAGCATCTGAACAGAAGGATACGCTGACGTCAACTCAGAAGGAGGAATCTACAGCCGCCAAAACAGACATCACACACGCAAGCCCACACAGTGAGGAGACTCCCAAAGCTGAGGTCCCATTGCCAACTTCAACCAAAACGGCAGATGTGTTACAACAAGGTTCTGTTCAAAAGACACAGATCCACTCAGGTACTGAACACGCACAGGCCCAGGACGTGCCGGGTGAGCATCGGCCTGTTGGAAAACCCCCACAGCTTTCTCAAACTACAAAGCCAGATGTTAAGGCAGATCTTGCAAAACAAGCAGCAGTAAAACCACTTCAGCAGCGTTCCAGATCTGCAACCCCTCCTGCCAAAGCCGCACCCTCACCCCCCCAGCCTGCTAAACAGGAGTCAGGAGGTTTCTTTGGCTTTGGTGGTCCTAAAACACAACCTGCAGCAAAGTCTGCTGAATCTGTGACTGGGAAGATGTTTGGGTTTGGTTCCTCTATATTCAGCTCTGCATCGACTCTGATAACCTCAGCTGTCCAGGATGAACCTAAAACTACACCACCAACTCCACGCAAGATGTCCGCTACACCTAATGTCACTCCAAAGGCTACACCTCCAGTTTCACCTAAGATGGCCCCCGCAAAAGAGACCAAGCCACCTGTGCAGAAATCAACGCCTCATGAACCAACCGAGCCTGTTCTGCAGGCCAAAGCGAAGGAAACTTCACCAGAGGCTCCAGTTCTTCCGAAAGTCGACGTGTCCACCTGTCCACTGTGTAAAGCCCAACTTAACATTGGCACTAAAGATCCTCCTAATTACAACACCTGCACTGAATGTAAAAACACGGTCTGCAGTCTTTGTGGATTTAACCCCATGCCTCATACAGCCGTGGTAAGTACAATAAACATGCATGTTTACATCTTTTTACAGTATACTGCTGTAAAATCAAGTGTTACCCAAATACACAAGAATGAAAGTAGGGAACTCATACAGACTTTTGGTCATTCATGAACTGTAATATGTTAGAATGTTTTGTCTATGAGACATATCAAAATAATAAGAAAACATATATACTAAATTGCTGGGTATATGCTAGTTGGTGGTTGTGGCTATCCGTCCACTGGAGTGGCCCAAGTGATTACATAAGGCCTCATAAGAAGAGTACTTCAGCAGACCGGCGGCGCTGAAAATGTTTTAAGGTGATTGAAGGTTGTGCAACAGCATTAGTGAGATGGGATCTGCTGCCATAGCAGACTAGGGGCCAGGGAATCTCCAGCCCCCATGAGAGACGTGAGATGGCTAAGCCTTGTGATATGCCAATAAGCAGAGGTGAAACGGATTAAGTCCAACACAACATGGTGCAGCACATTAGACTATCAGACGTTTCCTTTCAGGCCATCTGCTCTTGCACAGATCAGTTGCTCCATGACATTTCAATATTCCATCTTTATCTTAGCTGAACACACATGTACCTGCTCCAAACATCCTGCTGTGCACAGCACCGTTGTTGCTAAAAGTTGTGTAACCTGTGTTTTAGGGGCTTTAATACTGGACTCTTTATGTCACTTTTTGGCTGATGTTTGTGAGGCAAACTGTATCAACAGTAAATGCTGGGAACATTTGTTTTGTTTTGATCAGTTTAAATAAACTCAAATGACAGCTACAGGAATTTAATATGTAGATATAATACATTCAAATGTGGCAAGAATGCAAGAATTCTCAGTAAACAAACAAGTATGTTAGTGTTAATTCTTTTTTTCTTCTTCTTCTTCTTGTTATTATTATTATTATTATTATTATTATTAGAAGTAGTAATAGTTGTTGTAGTAATAATATTTTAAATTGTACCTTTTTGAGGAGACATAACCCTGAAAGTGATGTGGCTGTTATGTAATTGACACTTATCACATTTTGCTGGACGCGGGATCGGAGGAAAAGCCTCAGGGTAGAGCTTGTATGATGAAACAGACAAGCACGGATGATTGCTGCTGTGTGTACTACATAGATTTATTTCTCTTAATAGCTGAGGAAAACAGAAATAGCTTGGCTTGGCTTAATACAAATGGATAGACTGATCCTCTATAGTCATGGCTGTCCTATGACCTACTTTATCTAAAGGGGCTGTGTCTACAGTATGTGCTGCTTTTTAGTAGAGGGACAGTTCATGCTTTAATGCGCTGAAAAAGAAGAAGAGGCCACTTTCATTAAAAGGGGGCCTAGCAGCAAGTCTGTCCATTTGCCTTTTGCTTGTTCTGCTTCACCTGATGTCATCAAAGCCTGGGAATGAGTGCTGTTTGATAAATAGGACGCACATGTGTCGTGCTTTTCCAGAAGAAACTTGATATGTGAAGGGGAGGTTGAATCATGATACACTTTATTTTACACTTGCTGTAGATAAATCAGTGGAATTAGGTCTGTTATTCAAAGATAGGAGCTTTAGAGCTGTGAGAAAAGGCTGTGTGAACATACAGATATGCAGATATATAATAATCACTCTGAGGAGAGACCTTTCTGTCACACCCTCTCACTCTGTCTCCCCCCAGTCTAGACCCCTTTGTGTCCTGTCATGGAAGGGAACTGCACTGCACTGCAAATCTGCATTCTGCTTATTACAGATTAGTGGAACAGTGTTCTCTATTATCAAAGGACTTGATTTATGAGGATTTCTGCCCTATGGGGGATTCTGAAAGCCAAGTATATTAGCCAGCTCCAGCTTGTGCCAAAGGCGCCTGCCAGAAAATCAATAACAAACTTACCAGCTCCAATATAAACAGCAGGAAAGCACTGAAGAGAGGCTGAGAAATGGCGATGTAGACCACAGTCCTAAGGCCATCCCTTCAGTCTAGGCAGGACCATTTGATGTAACAAACTGAAACAATGCAAACTAAAATGTCTGGTTTTCATGTATCTGTGGGGAAATGCAAGGGACAGTAACCTACTCAAGCATATGAATACATGTTTGGCTATTTGAGCTTTGATGAAAGTGCTTATCTAGGGTATAAATACTGTACAAACACAGAGACGTGTAAAATTGGACCAAAGTCTAAAGAACTGAGGGACAGTAAAAGTAATCTGTGCCCAGCTTAAAAGACTTTTTTTCCTATGGTGCGGCATCAATGCTAAATTTTGATGTGAATAAAGTGAACTGGCAAATTCTTTCTAAAGCTCAGCAGATCCAGCCTAATGCAGCTCGCCTGTGTGTGAGGAGCAGAATTTCCTGACTGCTGTCATTGTGAGCGTCTGGTAATCCAGCTCGCAGGCTAATCGCGGGGAGCAGCCTTCCCTGCAGCTCTCTGCTTTGGGCTCTTGCTCTTTACTCATAAAACAGATTTAATTAGACAAAAGCTCAGATACTTGGCTGTAAGACGACGTGAATGTGCTGCAGTAACGGCAACGTGATGAGATTAGGTCATTCTGATTCTGACTGAGACGCTTTCTTTGTTTGTCTGACTTAGTGAATTAACAGATGAACGTCTGGTTGAGTGGTGATTAGTTTGCCTGTCCTTTAACATGCAACACGCAGTGCTGAGGTGCATCTCCTAATTGTTTAATTTGTTTTTCTGTTCTTTAGTAAAAATGAAAAGGTCAGTCATTGCGCGTAGGTCTGGATCTGTGCAATCTGAACAGTCGTGTGAGGGTCAAGGCAGTATTTTGATTGCAGGAGACAGAGACTGCAGCAGAACAAGAGCCGCTGAGATGAATGGTGATGGCTCGGCCATCTGTGAAGCTGCTGTTTGATCCTTCTCTATCAGCCTTTCCTGTAGCTTCTTTCAAGTTTGTCCTGTTAGAAGGACACAGGCCTCAAATAGGGAGCAGACTACAAAGTGAAGTTTAGTGAGCTATGCAAATGATTTCTTTACAGTCCTGCAGATTTTGCGTTTGTTGTTAGTGTCCATGTGCAATTATCAGCAGTCATTCAGATACTTTGTGTACTTAGATGTAAATGACATATTTTTCCTTATTTCAAAACATCAGTACATTCAATACAATCATACTACAGTAGGTTTGTAAAGACAGCATCAGTGAGTCTGAAGAGGGAGGGAGAAAGAGTGACATGGTAATTATATAACTGACAGATGTTTAAGTTCAAACACTGGGATTTACAGGTTTGTTATTTAACCAAAAAGATTAATCTAAATAATCCACTGCTCATTGTTGAGCACATTTCTTTAAACAAGCACTGATGGGTGACTTATTGTGCTTCTGTTCTGCAATGAATAGCAGCGTCTCAGTACTGACTTTATAGCTAAGGCCAATACTCATCATGGATAAAGCAGCAGTTCACACACAGGATATGTGTATGAAGTCTCCTCCTCTGGCCAGTTTACCAGACCTGCTGTCACTGGCTCTGCAGAGCCAAGCGCATTGCTGTCTGTGCTACAGTATTTGGGTCTGCTTGCTTGCAACAGACACGCGTCTATATCCATTAACAGGTTATGCTTTCCTTCACTCTTCAACTGCTCATCATTCGAGCTTAGACATAATAAGATTGTGTCATGTTTTACAAATATGAGCGTTGCTTTTATGCTTTTAAAATGTGATTACACTAGCTCTTTTGCAAGGTAAGCGTTTTTATTGCTCTCGTGAGTTCTAATGCAGTTGCAGTGAGCTGAAACTGGGATCGCAGGCTTCTTTTGTAGATGCTATTAATGTTTCTTAATTTGTGCAAATGTTTTTTATTGCCAGTGTGATAGTGGTGATATGCTGAAGAATGAAATTCTATTACTGTGAGAGCAGTCTAAGAGTCTGTGCTTTGTGCCATGTTCTTGTCAAAAATATGTCAGTGTCTATTAATGTGAAATTTTTTTTATCCACTTCAGCACATGGTCATACTTACTGCATTAGCTCCTGTGAGTTAGTGTGATTTTAATTAGTATTTCACCTCTACTTAAAGTTACAAAGTATAATTTAATTAGAATAAAACAGATCCATGCATTATATATAATTTTAATATGTATTTTGCATTTTCAGGATGTATTTTGTATTTTAATAATGTATTTTGCAAACAAAACATATCTTCCGTGGAAATTCACAGAGAAATATGTATTTAAATTTATACTGTACAAATTTTTACATACAAGGCGTAATGTGAAGGCTTTACTCATACAGTATGTTGGCTTTGTAAAGTAGCTCAATTGTGGAGAAGTTAAAAAGTCTAGGTCTATACTTGACATCTGATAAATATATGAAAATATGATTAGAAACAGTCACTTGTCTGTGTGATGTGCCACTGATGCCAGTTGTGGACCTGTAAGGTGTTAAATCAAGACCTAGAGTGTTTAATATCATATATGACATCTCTGTTACAGAAGGAATGGCTGTGCCTGAACTGTCAGACTCAACGGGCTTTGCTGGGACAAATGGGAGACGACAAAGTTTCCCAGCCATCACCTGTGTCTGTCAAGCTGGAGACCCAGGCCTCACCTGCCATGAAAAAAGCAGAGCCCAAGCCAACCCCCACAAAGGCAGACTTCACAACTGCAGCCACAATAGTGCAGACCACATCTGTTCCCGTCAAGGATGTTCCGATGGTTCCGACTGAAAAACCCAAGATAGAACCTGTACACATGGAAACAGCTACAGCTGCACCAGCTTCCACAGAAACCAAGCTTGAAACCACGATTGCACCCACAATAACAAAGGTTTCATTGGGTACAGAAGAAAAACTACCAGTAGAAGTCAAACTCAGTGGATCAACTGTGGCCCCTGTGACACCAAAGGCTGAAATTTTAAAGACAGAGGTTTCCAACGCTGTGAGAATGGAAGATGGTGAAGAAGCAGTGAAAACCAAGCTTAGTGTGACAGAAATTTCCAAGACCAAAACAGATCTTCCACAAGTTAAAGCTGAAGATGATATATTTGCAGCTCCCACTGTGCCAGCGAAAGAGTCTCCAGCTGTCCTCACTTCCCATGCTGCCGTGGAAGCCGCTATGATTCCATCCATTCCAGAGAGTGAGACTAAGCCAGAAATCAAATTGACAGAGACAACTAAATCTTTACCTCAAGTTGACGTGCAACAACAGATACAAGAACCACAACCAATATTAGAAGAAGTGATCGAAGCTGACACCAAAGAAGTGGCTATTGAGCCTGTTGAAAAGATTATCAAAGACACACCCCCAGTAGAGAAACAAGCAATGGTTGACAAAGATTCCTCTGTGGCTACTACTAAGATGAAACCCAAAGCAAAGGAACTTGAACATGAAGATCAGCCTCAGATTTTACCCATAATGCAGGAATTAGAAGATGTGCAGGTGGATGCTGTTACAAATGAAAGTGATATAACTACAAAGCCAGGCTTGGCAGTACAGGAGGAGGCTAAACCTGAAAGAAGGCGTCTAAGCTTCCAAACAATGGATGAGAGCAGCGGAAGTGAGCTCACACCGTCACCCTCCCCTAAAGTTCAGAGGAGGACGCTAAAGGTGACAAATGTATCATCCAGCAGTGAGGACATCAAAACCGAAAGTGCTGACTCCTCTGTAGAAGATGAGGAGTTTATCCGCAAACAGATAATGGGTATGGGTGGCGAAGAAGAAATGTCTCTCTCAGAAGACGAGAAAGAAAAGAATTTGAAAATCGAGGCAGCTATCTCAGAGGCTGAACTAGATAATGCTACTGTCACAGCTAAATCCCTGTCAACAAAAGGAAGCATAGATAATGAAGATAGCCCAGGCAGGAAAAGCCCTCCCCAAAACGCAGCTACTACTCCAAATCTTCCCGAAAAAATACCCACCACATTTAAGAAAGCTATTCCAGTCATGAGACAGAGACAAAGCACTGATGAGGAGGTGGAGAGCATCACAGAGTCACTGTCAAAGGGATCGTCTAGTGTTCAAGCATCTAGTATTACACCAGGTTCTTCGCCTACGTCAGCCTCCTCTCTAGAGGAGGACAGTGATAGTAGCCCCAGTCACAGAAGAGTCAGGGGGGACAAACAGCATCGGAAAGGTAAACACAGACAGCAGACCCAGCCGCTGCCGACTATTGAAGACTCCTCTGAGGAAGAGAAGATGAGAGAGGAGGAGCGGACAAAGGATGGCAAAGATGAGCATAGGGGCTATGGCCAGCCAGTATCTCCACCTGAAGATGGGTCCTCTACAGAAGATCTCAGAGAGGTCACTGTAATAGATGATCCCAATAGAACATCGGGCTCTGAGTACTCTGCCAGCATAGAATCAGAACCAGAAACTAGGCAACTTGTACAGAGAGGACGTAAACCATCACCAACAGTCATACCATACATTTCTTCTGATCCCTTTAAAGAGAAGGAGACTGTGACAAGGTCGTTGAAGAGTGCTGAAGAAGCATATGAGGAAATTATTCAAAAGACTAAAGCTATTCCAGGGGAGAGTCCTCCTGATATTGAGCCACTCTATGGGGGAATGCCAATAGAGGATTATCTTTATGAATCCTTGGTTGAAGAGCCTGAAATTAAGATTGAATACCAAGAGGAAGAAGCCAAAAGCTCAGAATCTCACAAAAAACTCAGGTCCCCAGAGGAGGTTTATGAGGAAATGATGCAGAAAAAGAGAGAATTACTGATGATAGAGGAAGAATTTCAACAGGCCCAGACTGCCATGGAATCTTCCTCTCAAGGGGCTTCGTTCACTGGTCCTTCCTTAGTTACTGACACCTGTGTGGTAACTATGCCGACGGAAGAGGCATATCTGCCTGAGCAATCCGATATGCTAGTTGCAGAGACTGAATCCAGTGAAGTCCTATTCAGGAAAAAGAAACGGCCAGCTCCACCTCGCCCCTCTGAGCCTCCTAAGCGCACTGAGATGACAGTTGTTCCAAGTATTCCCAGTGGATCGATAGGTTTTGTTAGGCCTATGGTTCCTCAAGACCCTGCTCTCAGAAAAGCATTGTTCCCCATACCAGACCTCAAGATTACACAGTGTTCCTCAGGGGAAGAAGAGGACGACAGTCTTGCAGACGAGTATGGCATTGGCATTTCCTCTGACATTACCCCTAGTGATGACTCTGAGACTAAAGATCCGTCCATGAGCCCATCTTTGTCTGACACCGCTGAAACTGAGCCTATCTGTGTAGTGTGTGAAATTCCAGAGCCGAAACCTATTCCAACACCAATATCAGCCCCAGAACTAACCACTACACCTTCCCCTGTATCACCAGGGTCACCTCCAACTTCACCAGCTACTCCAGACTCCAGCTTAGCTTCCAATGCCACGTCCTCATCCTCATACCAGGCCCAAACACCTCTTTCATCAGATTCAGTGCCTTTGTTTACACCAACACCTCCACCTTCATTCGGAATGCAGTCACCACCAGAGATCTCCCCACCGTCGCCTGTCACAATTACAGCAGAACCATCTACTGCCAGTTTAGTTTCTCATCCCACTCCAACCACAGTTATAGTTTCAATACCAGATGTGGTGTCTGATCCATCCAAGGTTCAAACAGCTGCAGTGGTTCAAGTTAAGGCTCCTAGAGGTGAAGCCCCAGTGCAAGGCCCAGCGGATGTGCCTACTCCTAAACCTGTTGTGGTGCAAATGCCAGACTTGGTTTCATCTCCATCTCAAGTGCCTGTCTCAGCTCCAGCTGTTACACAAACTGCACGACAAAGTCCAGCACCTACTGTTGTCTCGCCCTCACCTGCAGCACTGGTTACAGCTAGTTCTATTGCAGACTACAGTCTAGCTTCAGTTCATGTTGTTTCTGCTTGTACCACCTTGGCCTCAAGCCCTGGACCAGTCATAGTGCAGATGCCTGACCTGGTTTCAACAACAACTCCCATTTCTACACAAACTAGTGTACCAGTCTCAGCAGTTGTGACTACCCCAGCTCCAGCCCAAGCCAAAGTGGTACACTCAGTCCCTGTACAACCTGCCATACCATCAGTAAGCCCAGTGGTAGTTCCAGCACTCCACACACCTGCACCAGCTCCATCATCAACTACTATAATCAAAAAGAAGGTCCCACCCCCTCCTCCCCCTCGATCTACCTCTGTGTCATTACCAGAGCCAGCCAACGCAGAGCAGCTGCTTGTAAGGACTGTTCAGCATGTCACCCCTACTGTGACCACTACCACAGCTATGGCAACGACAGCGGCGAGCCAGCCAATGCAGTCTGTAGTTGTGGATATACAGCCAAGAATGGAAGATATGCAGCCTGGGAGTGTGACTGTTCCTCAAATGGTAACTCCAACAAGGCAAGGGCATGTGGTCATCATAGTGCCAAGTGCAGAAAACACATCACTGGTTAGACAAACTCAACATGTGGTTAGCACAGAGCCAGTTGTTTCTGCTGCCTCATTGCCACAAAGCAGTAAAATAATTACACATAGGGTTTCAGATATACCCGGTGCAGACACAGCTCCACTAGCCACTATGGTGTCAGTGGCACCAGTAGCATCAGTGCCACCACTTCCATCTAAACCTGTGGCAGGTGTAAGAGTCATAGACACAGTAGAAATACCAGTAGCAGATACTCCTACCCCACCTCCTCCTACAACACCAAAGCCCACCGTTTATCCTAAACCACCAGTTCCCACTGCTGTGACAGCTGCTGTCACGACAACTGGACTTAGTCAAACTGCCAAACCTCCTCCCCCTATACCACCTAAGCCTATATCAATTCCAGCTGGATTGGTTTTCAGCCATAAGCCAGGAGAGAGCATTAAGCCACCTCCTCCCCCTATAGCTCCTAAAGCTGCAACACTGCCCAGGACCAAGGAACCTCCAAATGCTCTGTCACTTAGCTTGACACAACCTGTGGAATCTAAGTTGGGTGCAACATCTCCTTTGTCTCCCAGACATGCCAAATGTTTGCAAACCTATGTGGTTATAACCCTTCCATCTGAGCCTGGCTCACCAACCGAGGGAATAACAGTCCAGGCACCTGTAAGACGAGGGTCAATCCCATCTACAAAAGTGTCAGGGGTACGGGCCACACCCATAGAACAGAAAACACCCAATGAGGCGTTCTCTGCACAGGCTACAATAAGAAGAGCCTCTGTCCCCAGTGTCCGGCATCCACCTCAAATACCTCCACCTCCAACTGTGCCATTAGAGCCAGTAATGCCCTCTGAAGTGGTGACTGCTATAGCACAAGCCTCTGACTCTGTGCCTCCTGTACCGCCAAGTGTAGCTGATGTCATAACAGTGTCATCATCTCAGGATGCACCCATTGAGGTACGCAATGTACCTCCTCCAATTAAAAAAAACTATTTACAACAGAAACCAATTACTCAGCCACTGCCATCACCTAAAGCAATGCCACAGTCACAGTTTGTCACAGTTCAACCTGAACCACAGGTTTTCATTCAACCACTAACAGTCCAAGCTGCAGCACAGCCATGCTCTATACCACCTGCTGCTCTGCAACCACACATGGCCACAGAGATTGCAGAGGTTGCAACAACTGTACCTGTTCAGCACCAGCAACTGACAGAAGTTGCTGCGGTACCAGTGCAGCCTGACGTACCTTTGTATGCAGTAGCTTCCCAGAGCAGACCAGCTGCTGTCCCCCTAACATTTTTTTATCCACAATCTGCAACAGAAATAGAAGTGCTACAAGAAGAAAAGGATATTCCTGTTGAAGTCATTGTCACTGAGGGAGTTCTTATAAGATCACCAAAACCTGGAGTGAGTCCTGTTTCAGTTCATGACCAGCATACAGTAGTTGAAGGGGGAAGTCCCTCTACAGACCAAAAACTGCCTACTCAACTCCAATCAATACAACAAACTGTCCAGCCACTGGAAATTCTATCTATGCCGCAGCCACATCTTGAAGACACAAAGTTCAAATTACCTACAGATGTCAGTGGTGGTGGCACACCAGGTCTAGAAACAGTTCCTCCAGCACCTTATTCTTTACAAGTGGAACCCGAAGAAGCTATAATAATGCCACCAACTGCTGAACTAACACAACTGCCTTATGTCAAAGAAGTCAAACCAATGGCAGCACAGTGGGAAATACCTCCTGTAACATATATACCACACGTTTATGGAGCAATTCCACCTCCAGTCATGTTACATTCATTACTACCACAAGAAGCCACAGCATTGCAACCAGAACGTGAGAAACCCACAGAGGTTACAACAAATGACGTCGATATGAGAACAAACTTAATATCATCATCTGTCATGCCACCTCAAGCAGTAGCTGGGATGCCAGTAGGGGCTGTTACAACTGAGGAAACCACCAGTAGGAGGAGGACATCTGTATCCTCCATTGTACAGCCAGCATACACCACAAACGAGATATTTACCTATCCCACAGAGTATGAAACACCAACACAGGTGATAACAACTGAGGCTTTTGCTGCTACTCGGAGAGAATCCGTAAAAATACAGCAACCATTTGGACTGGCACAGGTAGTAACCATGGAAGCTGAAAAAGATATCCCTTTTGATGCCTATGATGTTCAAGTTCCCTATGGAGAACAATCTATCCCTTCAACAGAACAACAGCCACAAACATTAACTTATTCATCAGAATATGATCAGCCTTTGGAGATAATAACCACTGACGCTTACAGCAGGAGAACATCAATGCCCACTGCACAGGACATTTCGCAAGGTGTATCTGTGGCTCCAGTCACCATTACTAAAATTCAACAAGAATCTATAGAGAGCCAAGAGATTCGAGGACAGGAAAAGGTGGTCTCCAGTCTGAGTCACATGTATTCTTCCTCAATTTCCACCTCAGGGCAGCCCCCTGAAAGCCTACCTAGCCTGGTCACTCAGGTGGTCACCACTGAAGTCCAAAGGACCACTGTTTCTGTTGTTCATGAAAGACTTTCACAGCCTCCACCCAGTGTGGAAATCACTGTGCAGCCAGAAATGGCTAAAGTCCAACCTCTGCCAAAACAAAATGGGAAGATAATTTATCCTGGTGATGTTATCGATTTGCGTACTATGAAGGTTGGTTTAAAGATGACGGAACAAGGAATGGATCTGACACCACCTGATTCATGTCGACACTCTTTTTCAAGTGATTCCAGTGGGCGTCAGATCTCAGCAGTGCAGCCCGAGATAGTGAACCTTAGTCCAGAGATCACCCCTGCAACCACACTGTCTGTGGTCACGGACAGCATCACTATAGTCACATGCACAGCAACTATTGCATCATATAACTATAATATAAGCACTCCAGCGGAGAAACCACTTGACTTGCAAGGCCCTGTTACGTCATTACCTTTGCCTCTAACAACATACAAATCATTTGAACCATTGGCACAAATTGTATACAGGCCTGTGAACTCTCAGCCCATGGTTAGTGCTGTAACATCCACAGTTCAAGATCTTCCCATTAATCTCTCTTTTGGAGCCCTTGTCTCATCGGTAGTCAAGCAACCAATGACTTCAACCCCAGCTGTAACCAACGGAGGTCGGGTTCTTTCTCTAGAGGCCACAGAAGCCATGGATCTGTCAAACTACAAACCAGTGAGAGCTATGGTAGCTTTGTCCAGCACAAGTCCAGGAGTGGTGACCACTGCTGTAGAGGATGATGGTACTCCTGTTGACCTGACAGCTGGTAGGAGAAGCGTGTGCTGTGATGTCATTTACAAGCTACCATTTACGGGAAGCTGCAGAACACAGCCTGCAGTTACTACACAGCCTGACAGCCACTACCAGCAAGATAATGCAGCAATCTATGGCCTCAAAGGCATGAATGGCATGAAGGCATCAGTGACCCAAAGCAACCTGACAGATGCGGGACTGCTTTCCTATGAGCCTACGAACGGGTATGACTATCTCAGTGGAGCTCCAGATGCTGCCATAGACCTCACTGCTGCCAAACTTTCTGCTGGTAAGTATGGGAGTTGCATCATTAATATATATGTATTTCATGAATGAATACATTTGTTTGTTTGTTTCCTAAGTTACGTGTGATGCTTTGCTATTTAAGTTTATTAATATATGCTTTCACTTTACTGCCTGATTTGCATGTTTTCCTTTAAATTCATTAACATATGTTTGTTCTTGCTTTTCTTTCTTTGTTCTGTCTTCATACAGATGCATGTGTGTGCCTGCGTGTACTTCCTCAATATTTAGGTTTCGCAACTTGCTAGCCAATAAGACTGCAGATATGCATGTTCTGTGGAAGCCTTTTAAAACTCATATTGCATGAATTGTAAACAAATATTTGGTTTTGAAATGATAATGCATTTGCTAAGGTAAAATCTGTATTTTTGGACTTTATTATGGCAGGTGAAGTGCTAGACTACACTAGCAAAGCAACAGGAGTCTTCTCTGGAATGACTACAGTTCCATACTCCCAGATCAGTGCATCTGGGTTTGGTGTAAATACGGTTCTAAGAACCTCCGATGGAATAGTTTATTCTTCTGTTGCTGCCCCAGTTCCATCCACATATGCAATTACAACACAACCAGGCTCAATCTTTAGCACTACCTTAACCCCTACATCAACAGTTCAGAACCAGGCATTGCTGCATCCATATGGCTTCATTCCTACTACAGACCCAGGACAGATAATTCCGTTTGACACAGGGATACCAAAGGAGCTTCTGCCTACAGCTCTGGCTGACATCATATCTGGCTATCCAGAAATGTACTCAGACACCACTCTGGAAGCAATTGCTGCCTCTCTGGATGCATTAGCTTCTTCCCCGATATTTCCTGGCTTAGACAACGCCAAAATGGCACAATATCAGATGGAGAGGGAATTTCTAGAGCTAGAGAAGCTTAAGCAGCTCTGTCTCGCTGAGGAGCTTGAGTGGGAGAGGCAAGAGATCCAGCGTTACCGTGAACAGGAGCAGCTTATGGTCCAAAGGGAGCTTGAGGAGCTTCAGGCTCTGAAACAGCAGCTTCTTCTACAGCAAGAAGAAGAGCATCATGCCCACATGGTAGCCCAGCAGGAGACTTATGCACAGCAAAAGGAGCAGTTGCTGCAAATTCAACAGCTGCAGCTACAACTTCAGCGACAGCTAGACGAACACTATGGCTCCGCTGGTCCCACAGGAAACCTCTTAGATGCTAAATTTGCAGGGGTAGGGGACAGTGGCCAGTACTGGCCTGTCAAAGATGAGTCGACAACTCCAGCTATTGGAACACAGCTACAGGAAAACCAGGACCAGTCTATAGTAAAAAAGCTTCAAGCTGACCCAGACACCGGGAAAAAAATAATCGATAGTGGAGTGCAGACAGACGATGAAGACTCAGCAGAGAAGCAGCATGTGGGACGGAGAAAGAAAAATAAGAGGAATGTAGACAGCTCAGGTCAGACTGATGATGAAGACCAAGATGAATGGGATGCTCCCACAAAAGCACGGCGACGTTCCCGAAAGCACAGCAGTGAAGGAAAGCATGGCTCCAAAGTCTCTAGCATTGCTATCCAGACAGTGGCAGAGATATCTGTCCAGACTGACCACTCTGGAACTATTAAAAGACCCAATGTCCAAATGGACACAAAGGTGGAAATCATCAAGCATATCTCAGCTCCAGAGAACTCCCAGAGAGGGGGCAGTTTGAGCTGTCAGACAGACTCAGACAGAAGGCACACACCCATTGAGGTGGGATACAGCACACACCTTACAGCAGATGTCCCTTCTAAGACTAAACTCTTCTACAGCCAAGTATCCCCCCTGTCTCCTGAAAAGTCTGTTGGAGGACAGCGAATGCTCACTGCCGATCCAAACCGATTTTCTTCTGGCCCTCGGATATTAAAGGCTGGTCAGAAGTCTCTCTCTGATCCTAAATCCCTTAGTCCATCCACCGAAGACCGGATAAGTGGATACTATGCAGACAGCTATTCTGTAAGTCACAGGAGAATGCGACTGAAAAACACACCACATCTTATTATTCATAACGGCAATTGAAACCCTGAACACAGTCACTTATATGTGATTTGTTTTGTCTTAGGGTCGAGGCTCTCCCTCTGGTACAGGTAAGAAGGTGAAACGTACACTACCAGACCCCCCACCCGAGGATGACTCTCTGACAGGACGTTCAGGCTACAGCACCAACTCTGCCCGTCGCCGCCTTGCCCGCAGTACAACAATGGCCCGGGCAAAGATCCTGCAGGACATCGACAAGGAGCTTGATCTAGTGGAGAGAGAGTCTTCTAAACTTCGCAAAAAGCAGGCTGAGCTAGATGAAGAGGAAAAGGAGATTGATGCCAAGCTACGGTGAGATGCATCAGATTGATTATCAACACAATGCAGGATGTAGACTCACACTTTGTGCAGACCCCCTCAGATTCATTTATTCAAAAAAGTAACCAATAAATACTGTATGTCATTAACTGCTTACAACAATTACCATTGTATTCATCCCTCTCTACAATCATTATTCCTAATTCATCTGCATGATTCCCCTTTTACCTTGATAGCTTATGGGCTAAAAGGCTGCCTTGACATCACTCAGTGAGACTTCTCTACACTCACACATAGTCAAAGGTACTAATGTGTGAGAACGCGGAACATTATTTACCTCTTTGGTTGTAATATTAATAAAACTGTTGAAGCTTTAAACGTAAAACAATATGTAAATGTATGTTTTCTTCTCTTACCATAGGTACCTGGAGATGGGTATCAATCGACGTAAGGAGGCCTTGCTTAAGGAGAGAGAAAAGAGAGAGAGAGCCTATCTACAGGGAGTAGCAGAGGAAAGAGACTACATGTCAGACAGTGAGGTTAGCAACATCAGAGAGGCCAGGGGTGATGGCCTGGAGAGACCCCGGACAGCCCCCCAGTCAGAGTTTGACCAATTCATCCCCCCACAAACTGAAGCTGATTCCCAATATAACACACTTACTAGTCCCTACTCTCATTACGCCCAGTATAGTCCCCAGACCCAAACCACCAGTCACTACACCCAACAGAACCTGTATCAGCAGCAGTCCCTTTACCACCAACAGATGTCTCCATACCCAACTCTGTCCCTTTCCCATGGCCAGACCCAGCCTAGCAGCTACCAACATGCTCTTCTCCTGCAGCAAGGGAAGCAGCGACAATCCACCTTGTCAGATTTGGAGCCTAAAATCACCACCAATTATGAAGTGATACACAATCAGCCTCTGCTCATTGTGCCAACCTCCGCTGAGAGTGGCTATGGGGCGGCTCACCTGGGGGGCAAGTATGGTAGCTTGGACTTAAGGCTAGGGCTAGAAGAGAGGAGCATGGCCTCTAGTCCGATGTCGAGTATTTCTGCTGATTCCTTCTATGCTGATATTGACCACCATAATGCCAGGAACTACGTGTTGATAGAGGACATAGGGGAGCTCACCAAGGCCTCAACAGGGCTGGGCAGCACTGGCCTGAGTTCTGGATTCACCCTGCCTGATAAGGAGTTGTCCAAGGCAGACAGACTACTTAGGGCAGCAGAAGTTAGGCGCTCAGCAGAGGTAAATATTGTGTTAGATTATACTTTGAATTTACCTTCTTTGCAGTTTGGTCTTTAAGGTGTAGTTTAAGGTTAGAGTTATCCACACACGTTAGAATTTAAGGTAATGCTATACAAACCTTTATATGTGTATGATGCATATTTAAACTTCACAGTGTGTTATTGTGTGTGTTCAATGCACATTGCTGCTGAGGAACTATTGTTCACTTATTATTTTACCTTTTGTAGGTGGCGGATTTCTTAGGCTCATCTCGACTTCAGAGTTATGGTAAAGGAGAGGATGACACTATGGAGGAGCCATATGAGCTGAAGCTGCTGAAGCAGCAGATAAAGCAGGAGTTCCGGCGAGGAACTGAGGGACTAGAACATTTAACAGGCCTCAGCCTGCCCCAGTATCTCCCCAGTGATAGCAGTTTTCGTCATTTCCCTAAGGGTGAGAAATATAGCATAAGCAGGCTGACTCTTGAAAAACAAGCTGCAAAGCAGCTCCCAGCAGCTGTGCTATACCAAAAGCAGATGAAGAACAAAAAGGCCCTAATAGACCCTAAGGCCATCACCAAGTTTTCCCCAATTCAGGAGAGTAGGGACCTGGAGCCTGACTTTGGCAGCTACATGGGGACGGGGGCATCTTCAGTGACCAATCTGGCTGCTAGGGCAAGGCTTCTTCAAGATGAAATTACATTTGGCCTGAGAAAGAACTTGTCTGAGCAGCAAAAATATTTGGGTTCCTCTCTGGGGGCTAACCTTGCTGGTTCTCTGAATCTGGGGCAGTCCTTGGGACTGGGATCCGCTATTAGAGCTGCTGTTCATGATGATGGCACATACCCTAGTGGCACCCGGTCCCGACCTTCGTCACGTCCCTCCTCCCGGCCCTCTTCTGTCTATGGCTTGGACCTGTCCATCAAACGGGATCTATCGAGCTCCTCGCTCAGACTTAAAACAGAGGGAGATGTCTTGGATGCAGCATTTGCCCCTGGAGTGACCAGAGCAAAGCCTACAAGTTTACCTATCAGCCAAAGCCGGGGCCGTATCCCCATTGTGGCTCAGAACTCCGAGGAGGAGAGCCCTCTGAGCCCAGTGGGGCAGCCTATGGGCATGGCTAGAGCCTCAGCTGGGCCTCTCCCTCCTATCTCTGCTGACTCCAGGGACCAATTTGGGTCTAGCCATTCACTGCCAGAAGTACAGCAACATATGAGGGAAGAATCTCGGACACGTGGCTATGATCGAGACATCGCATTCATCATGGATGACTTGCAGGGCGCCATGTCTGACAGTGAAGGTAAATGGAGACTCAGACTGTTGCAGCAACTTGACTGTGTGGACCTGCTTGTCATGCATGCTAATGCTGACTGGTTATACTGACTGTGTGCATTAATCTGTTCTCTCTCAGTTAAATGTTGTTAGTTGTTGGTTACTCAACTTTCATCTCTCCTGTTAAATTAGACATGTGATGTCTGCATGCATGTTTTCCTTCTTTCTTGTAAATATAATATGCACCAATACATAACACTCTGAGCCTGCCGTTATGTATGTCACTTATTTATTCTGTTCATGTTTGTTCTGTGATTTCATTAGCATGCTTTGTCCTTTTATTTTGCAAGACGCAACTTTTCCAGTTGAGATTTTCAACATGCTAAAGAAAGTAAATACTGAGCACATGGTACAGTAGATAGGAGAACGCCGCGAACACTGTAAGAGGTTGTGGCAGATGTGCTTGGATATTCAGAGAGAATATTTTAATCTGTAGAAATAATGTAATAAAAAAGGTTTTAATCATTTAGTAAGCGTACTGGTGAATATTCTAGTCAGCCCCAGCATAGGAGATGCTGTCCAGGAAGCTGTCCTAGTTGCAGGGCTCTGTACAAAACTATGACAAGAAGTGTCTAGGGAGCCTCTTTCTTTCCTGCCCTCTCTCTGCAGTCTGTAGTGACAGTGAGAAGTAGGTCATCGCATCAGAAAGATGTCTATTTACATTTCAAATGCACCCTTTAGGCTACTCTGGAGCACAAGTTCAGTAGCAGCAGCGTGTTTACATGACGTCTGCTGAGTCATGGTGTCTGGGTCACTTCAAAGCTCTGCAGGTGCAGAAATCACATCTATGTCATTACTAACTTTGAAGAGTAACCTGCAGATTTTGTACATGTTAAGCTACTCAGTACAACACGTTTGAAACTAGTCTACTGTCAGCATTTGAATGTCGGGTCATATAATGTGTGTCAGTTGAGTGATGTTGATTGTCTTTTCATTTTCTATATCTGTACGTGGTTTTTGCATCCTTGCATGGTGTGAAATTTGTTTCCTTTTCTCCATTTCCATCTAAATAAAGGGAATGTTTTTTGCTTGACGGTTGTTGCTGTGGATGTCTCATTGCTACAGTACTGTACTGTATGTGAGATTCCCACGTCCCCTAGTGATCGACAGCAAATATTGACATCTCCATTTCTGTGGGATTGGTAGTGTTCCATTAAGCTAGTTATTAATAATGGTAGTTATCAATATCATCTTAAAAAAACATACATTTATATATTTATATATAAAGGTAAAACATGTTCAACAACTTCAGCTTTGTTTCTTAACAATTGAAGGATCAGTTCGGTGCTTGATGAGAAGATGATTTATGTCGTCACACAACATAAAGTCTCCATCTGCCTTGATTTCAGCACTAAGTGACACCATGCTGGCTTTGAACAGAGATGATGCCAGAATCTTTCATGAAAGTATCAGACACGGTAGAGTATGGTACTAGTTAAAACTCCTTGCTCCCATGGTTCCACTATGGCTTCATTTGATATCATTTGATGCTGTAGATGGCTTTTGTTTCTCTAAGATGTGATTTTCACAGTGCTCCTGGCTACGTCTGTCTGACAGGCTAGTGATGTCAGACCTGCAGTAATAACAAGCATGCACCTTACACTGACTACTGCTTTCACCGCATGTGCTGAAGTATAATCACAAAACAAATACAGTCTAGAGTTCCTGTAGTTTGTTAGATTCATGAACAGATATTGACGCAAACAAAACTTTGTACCCCAGCTGGAGGCCCAAACTGGAATATAGAAGGTGAGACAGCATCCCACTTCCCATGTAGATACATAGCGATTGTTTGCCTCCATGCCACACATCATGGTTCTGAATGATCCGCTTCTCTGGTTGATTTTGAAAACATAGCCGACTCATTCTGGAATGACTCGCATCTCAGTAGCCTATGAAACATGTCATTTTGCAGATCTGTAGTAGCTGACATGTCAGATTCATTTTGGAATGAACCCCATCTTGATGACATTAGCTCTATCGTTATGTGTCGTATCTTGTAGTGACTTTAGTTTACATCATTCTGGAATGACTGCACATCAGTGGTTCTGTAATACCCATTTCCAGTATTCATGCTCATGCGCTTTTGCAGAAACACAAAGAAGTCACGTGTATTGTGTGATTGTGTTACCACAAAATATGTTCAAATAGCTATCCAGTGCTAATATCAAGAGTATGGAAGGTGTTCACAGATGTAAGGTCAGAAACACACACACACATACACACAGACAAGCTGGTGATACAGCAGCATGAATTGGAACATTGGTAATAAAAGTCACTCGCGACATCAGGAGATAGGCATTTGACAGACTACTAAATTTTCATCTTTAGTGGATCTGCTACAATGACAAACAAATCGTTCATGTTTTCACTAACTTATATTGACGTTCTAAGCCTTGTAACGGCCAATATCTTATAGCTATGCTCATAGCAAGCCTGAGGAAGTACTGAGGATGGAATGGAAATCAGCTTTATTGATATGGTTCCTGGAATAAAAACAAATGCAACGACTCCCACCCACAATGTTTTGACTGAAATTATTAAATACATACTTTCTTAGGTCATGTTGCCTCCATGACAACATGGGAAAAAGCTCACGCTCAGATGGGGAACAGATGCATGCTATATTAAAAGCATGGGAAACTGAAAATGCTCTTGAAACGTATTCATCCCTCATTCAGCGCTTACAGTGATTCTTAGACGTCCCAGACGACGCGGACAGAGTGGGACAGAGCTTGCACTTCCTCGTTTTCACTTATCCAGTCAGGACCAAAAGGGTGTAAGGGTGTAAGGGTGTGTAACAAACTTTGTCCCTAGACAACCATTGATCTCTGCCTACAATATCATAACCACTTTCAGAGCAGAGACGTGTCAGGCTATCAGGGTATAGTAGGATAAGGTGTGTTTGTGTATACGAGGCTTTCATCACTGCATCTCTCTGCCTAGCCTACCACCTCAGGAGGGAGGACACAGATTGGTTTGATAAGCCAAGAGAAGGGCATCCGCAAGGTGTGTCGGACAGGAGACAGGTGAGCTCCAGGCTAAAATTTTCTATACAAATCTTTTTCTTTGTTTCTGTGAGGTAAACATATCTTTTCATGTTTCAAATGGCTGAAAATCCCTTTCAGATGAAACTGGTCCCTTATGCCTTTCCTCACACTCGCATCAAGCTAAGGAGAGACCTGAACGACACCAGCGTGTCAGGTATTGCAAACCAACAGTAGTTATATGGCCCAAACATGCTTATTTTTGGGATGCTAGTTTGTTTTTTTGTTGTTTGTTTTTCTCAGGTAATGGACTAGGAATCCGTGTGGTAGGTGGGAAGGAGATTCCAGGCAGCCGAGGGGAGATTGGAGCCTACATTGCCAAGGTTATTCCTGGTGGTGTTGCAGAACAAACTGGAAAAATTGTGGAGGGTAAGAGAATTAAAAAAGGAGGCAGCAATAAGAATAAGAACGTATAAGATGCACATTCGCTGGGTCAAATACTTGATGAGACTGACATCATCTCTGACAGTCTGAGCCTTCAGTCAGACTCTCTGCATCACTGAGTTCCAGATGGAAATGTGAGAGGTTTCTGTAGTTGTCTGTCATGTCCACACAGCCCAACGCGGAAAATCATGTCAGCTCACCCTCCGCATGAGTAGGCTGTTAGTCATTAGGCTATATTTAGCATCTACACACACATGCACAAAACTACAGATTGTTTGCTGGATTGCAATAGTAACTGTTATTAGGTCCAGTTGATCTCTTTAAAGACAATTTCCCCACTATTATCCTGGAGACAGGGTGAAGGATAATGACATAGAAGACAGACTGACCAGATTCGCAAACCCATAATGGTCATGGTGGCCATGTTCACTTTGCTACAGTACAGATGCTAAATTCTTTGAAAAACTATGTCAGTGCAATTATTGTGTTTCACTGAAAGAGCAAGGAAGCAGAACGTGCCTTCAGGTGCAAAGAGAAGAAGTGGGGGAGGATGTGCGGAGGGAATAATCTAACTGCCGATGTTAATTGAAGTCTCTATTGTCGCAGCAGCTGGTAAGTTGCTTAATAAGCAGACGTCTGAGCCGAGGACCTGGTTTCAGCTCTGTAAGTGAGGCTCTGGCCTTGGAGTGGACGTTTGCAGTGCACTGACTACGGTGGTTTACAACTGATGCACACATTCTGATATTGCTCTTTGAGATGCAGCGTTTTGCCTGACTTCCTCCTCTCATGATATTGAAATGGCATTTCTGTTGTTGACTAAAGGTCTGCTTAGGATGCTGTGCTGCGTGAAACTGAGAAATGAAGTGATTGCAGTTTTCCACCGTGCGGTGGTTACTGTGTCATTTCGGCCCAGAGTGAACCTCGTTTCACAGTGTACTCAGACATGGGGTGAAATGCGTTTGGCCGCAGGCTGACATCTACTCTGGGAATTGACTCACTTCTGTCTCTGGGTCTGTCTGTTTACCATTATCACGTACAGGAATGCAGGTGCTGGAGTGGAACGGAGTCCCTCTGACGGGAAAGACTTATGAGGAAGTGCAGTGCATCATAGGGCAGCCATGTGCTGAGGCGGAGCTGTGTGTCAGACTGTGAGTTACATCTGGCATCATTTACCCTCTATCCTTGTGAAACTCCTCCATGTTTAGTTGCAATATGGTGACTGCACCCAAAGACACATTTCCTCCCTCTTACCTCTTTTGCTCATTCCACACCCCCATCATCTCAATGACTGGCTACCTGTGACAAACACTGGCTGATATTCCATTATACATTTCCTGTATGCGTCTAGTGACCTTAACATGCTGTCAGACCCCGAGCACCCACAAGCCCTGGAGCACCATGTCCAGCTAAAGGCTGGTATGTACCATGATCTGTTGAAATGTCTGCATGCATGCATGTGTCTGTGTACCTGTAGCACATGGACACAATGGGCGTTACCGTGCACGTGTTCCTCTGAGTAGGTGGACAGCGCTCCCCTGGTGTGGATCCTAAGCAGCTTGCTGCAGAGCTGCAGAAGGTGTCACAGCAGCAGGCTCCTGGAGTAGCTGGGGCAGGGGTCGGTCCTGGGGCACTGGGGGTCCTCTCTGCACTGGAGCGCTCCGCCCTCCTCCACTCAGGTACTGGATCGGCTGCCTCCAGCGGTGTGCCAAGCCCCGGCCAGCCAGCGTCGCCTGCCATAAGCAAGAAGCAACGACACAAGGTAGCGGATAAGACTTGTTAGCGGGATTGCTGCTCGCTGACTGCTGACAAAGCCTGGCTTATATCAGGGGCCTTGTATAAACTTTGCCTCACTGAATAATCTAATAGATCACTGTTGTATTTAAAGAGCTGAATTCCTTGCAACCTAATCCCAGAATAATCACTGAAGTCTATAAAGAGTCGTTTGTGGGTTGTCTGAATAATGAACAGCTGACTTTGCATTAACTGTTCTCTTTCTGTTTGGTGGTTGGTCAGGCAGCAGAGGTGATGAAGATACCTCATCCTATCACTGGAGAAATTCAGGTAGAAGAGCATTTTCCAAAATGAAGATGCAGCCAGTATTCAGTTCAGCCTCCATCACGCTCTGTATCCCTCAGCTCCAGATCAACTACGACAGAAACCTCGGAAACCTGATCGTCCACGTCCTGCAGGCTAGAAACTTGGCCCCGAGGGACAACGACGGTTACTCGGACCCTTTTGTCAAGGTCTACCTCCTGCCAGGGAGAGGGTGAGCTCAGAGGGCGTTTGCGGGTTCACTCATGTCTGCTCTGTGTCTGCCTCCTTGCTTCCGTGTCTGTCTTGTTTTCTCTCCCCCTATTTATTTGTGTATCGACAGTGCTGTATGGGACAGACTAACTACTTGAGTTTGTGTGAGAGGATGACACAGGACGTGATGATATGAGGCAGTCATGCTTAATGAAATGTACTTCCATTGGATTTATGGGTGTTTTTGAGCCTGTCTTCCCCAGTTCAGTATGTTAGGGAGAGGTCCCCTACACGAACGTCTTGCTCCGTCCACTGACTGACTGAAGGGGTCTTTTGTTTTGTCCTCTAGTGTTATGCAGTAGCTTCCTCCTCTTTTCCATGTGTGCTCCACTATCTTCCCAAGATCCCGTGAATAGCAAGCGAGAGGATCGATACAGCCTTTATCTAGAGTGTAACACTATCTGCTCTTAGATAATGGCTCCATCAGACCTGTTTATGAGACTCTAAGCTCTGGCTGTTCGCTCTGTGCGCATTTGGTCTCCTGCTGTTTCACTGGATGTGCGTTTTCTAATATATTTACGTGCGTTAGCAAAAACATTTAGATTAGTGAAGCGTGAATTATCAGTTCACCCACGGAGCAGTACTGTAGTTCTCCCTTTTCTGCTTCCATCAGATGCTTTGCTCTGGTAAAAACAGTGACACACCCTCCAAAGAACCTTGATTGCCTCAGCTCACTATCCTTTACTGCCTTTACTTTCTGGGCTTCTCTGACTGGTTTTTGTGTTTTTGCTTTCTTGTTTGTGATATCTGCCCTCCTCCTCCTCTTCTGGACTCCCTCAGCCAAGTCATGGTTGTCCAGAATGCAAGGTAGTGTGGTGTTGATCTTTGCTTTCAGTTGGTGTTATGTTTTTTAACTCTGTAAATTATGTCTCCAAAGTGGTTTTCCATCCTTTTGTTATGGCCTTTGTTGTTTGTCCAATTATCTGCTCTATTTTGCATTTAAGAACATTCCTGTCATTGCTTTTCTCTTCATGTCTCACACTTTTAACTTTCCTCAGCTTCAATCACTGAAGCTATTTGTGATTTTGTAAAAGCATCTTGGTCAAACAGATCAATTTTAAAACATGTACATCTGAACGATGTCTCCACGGTGGACGATTGCACATTGTACAACATCTATTCAGTCCATATTTACCGGTTCTCACAGTTTGGTGAACGCTTGCTGTGCGGTCAGAGAGGGAAGACGTAATGAAATATATCACTGACCCATCGTTCTGGATTTTATAACTTGTTAGTGCTGATAACAAGAGAAGGACCAAGTATGCCCAGAAAACCACGAACCCGGAATGGAACCAGACCGTCATCTACAAGAACATCCATTTGGAGCAGGTACTGTGCAGAATAACATCAGCACACACACGCGCCACTCTCGCGTTCACAGCGTGTGCTGTGGGCCACTTTGGCTGAAGCGGTCCTATCCTCCTATTAGGATTCTGTCCATGTGCCTCATGTCCCCAGGGTTGTCGTCAGTGTGCCTGTGCAGCCTCTTATCAGCTCTCCCAGGAGTCAAGTTAACAACCATTATTTCAACTCCACACAGTCAGCCTAACTGTGTGTCACCGTGACAAAAAAAAAAAAAAAAGATGGTGATAGAAACCTGATCACCACGTCCGCTGTTCGCGTCACACATATTCGGGTACCTTTTGTTTATTTGTGGGAGGAGCACGTGTTCTTTCTAACAGACACGACCCAGATGGTAATTACCACTGTGAGGCATGAGAGCAGATGCAATAGCGTTAGTGGTCAAAGAATAGAGGCCTTGTGTGAACGCTGTGAATTCATCAGCTCCTCTCAGGCTGCCTACTGCTAATCACGTCTCACTGCTGGTCATCGCTCATTCGCCCACTCCTCCCTCAGAGATATGCTCCTACACATTCCTGCACACCTACTGGACAACGTTCATAGGTCCAGCACACGCACACCTCTAATGTGATGTTTGCTCCTCTTACATGTACATTCATTCAAGCAGTGCACATACAGTACAAGATTGCAAGTGCTGTTTTCTTTCATGCTTCTTCCACCCACATAAACGCAGCCACCAACACATTTACACGTTTGTCTCCTTCACAGAAGATCTTTGTTCACAATGTCTCCTCTTCTTTTCCTTCTTTTTCTACCCAGTTAAAAAAAAAGATGTTGGAGGTGACAGTGTGGGACTATGACAGATCTTCCTCCAACGACTTCCTCGGGGAAGTAAGTGCTTTTTGACTTGAATTGTCAAATGCAGTTAGCATCTGCTTAAGACAAAGGTGAATCTTGCTGCAATTTGTTTCGGATGGACTGGCCTTTCTTAGCCTCTTAAGACCCCGGCTTTGATATGTTGCGATGTCAGACCGGTATTAAAAAGAAATTTGGCTTGGTTAGATGTCAGCAGAGTTGTCACAGTTGATTTGTGTCAGTTGAAAGCAAATATTTTAAGGTAGATGAACCTAAAGTTGAATGAGCTCGGGTGTTTCAACTGATGTGATTCAGTTGTGTCAGCGTTGTTGGCTGGATCAAAGTACCTGAAGTACACGTTTCTTCTTCTTTATAGCGTAAGATGAGACGTCCTCATGCGAGAACACGGGGAGTCTGGGTTAAATTATCTAAGGACGTTAGTCTCACCGCTCTGAATCTGTATAATGAGCTAATCTGTTCACTACTAAATGCAATGCTTTGTTGAACACACAATACATGTCTTACTTACAGTATCTGCTTTTGTGGAACTCCCCTGTTTTCTCACTGTCTGCATGTTAATTGTGTCTTAGGTGCTGATTGACTTGTCAAACACTGCCCAGCTCGACAACACACCTCGATGGCTTCCCCTGAAAGAGCAGAGTGAGAGCATCGAGCACAGCAGAGCTCACCACGCTGCCCAAGGCCCACCAGGGTCTGGTCACGGCCAAGGTCAAGGTCACATGTCGGGCCCTGGGCTGGGGCTTGGGCACGGTATGGGACAGGGTCAAGCATCAGGACAAGGGGACGGGAGTCAGGATTCACCTAAAAACTCTGTAATCAAGAGCAGAAGCCATGGAATCTTCCCTGATCCATCCAAAGGTACAGTCTGACGCACTTTCAGTTTCCATAAATCAGTGTGGGTTTGACGTTATTATTCTTGGGAGGATTGTGCACAAGACAAATACTGTAATTCATAAAGTGGTCACTCAGTTGTCACAGAGACACGTTACCACAGTAACAGAAATGCTAATAAACCTTGACAGCTGTAATTACGCTCCACGGACTTGTCGACTGCCACAATCAGGACCAGAGTGGAGCAGAACACATTAAATAAACCTACAAGTCGTTTTAATCCTTTTGCAGCAATCACAGCACAGTCTTTCATCTTACTCTAGACATGCAGATGTTGCCTTTGGAAAAGTCACACAGCAGCCCAGGCAGCTCCAAGTCGTCGTCTGATGGCCAGCTACGCTCACATGGCCCCTCCCGAAGCCAAAGCAAGAGCAGCGTCACTCAGGCCCACCTAGAGGATGCTGGGATAGCTATTGCTGCCGCAGAGGCTGCCGTGCAACAGTCCCGCCTGCAACCAAGTAAATCCTGTCCCTACCCATGATTTACTTCCTGTGACTTGCTTCCTTTTTTCCTGTGCATGCAAGCTTTGTTGGAATCTGATAAAACCTGATCTGCTGTGTGGTAACCACCTGAAAACTATACGTTTGCCTTCTGCTCTCATAATGTTATTTATTTCAATGTGCGCAAAGAATTTTGCTTTAATAATAATCTTTAATTCCACGTCAGCTTTATCACAATTATAATCAAATATAAAGTATAAAAACATAAACTATAAGCTTTGTGTTAAACTGTAGTTCTAAAGAGTTGTTAAATTAATTAATTATTCATAAATGTTGCACATTAAGTTCACCAAATATCACCAAACCAGTATTTAACATTTACATTTGTGTATATAATAAGTTAGAGGCCTGCTTCCCTCTTTCTCCACATGGAGTGTGCATGTGACAATCCCAGGCTTATGGTTTCTACAGAAGCCCAGTGTGGAGCTGCCCGTCCTCAATATAGAAACCAAGCTGGGATGGCAATCCCTCATACGTCCTGTATGATTTTAACACGGTTTAAACACTATCCATCCAGTTTGCACATAATCCTTTAAATACAAATGTTGTCATCCCGTTCTGGGAATAGTTGAACCCAGCAATAGGGCTACGTAAGCATGCCGGTACAGCTTCCCTGGCTCCTGCTCCCTGGCCAATGAGGACTTTATGATGCTTCGTGTGTATCTGTGCATGCGTGTGCCATATGAATGAACATTCGGAATAGTCACACAGACGCACACGGGCTCCCCTCCCTCCCCGGCCCTTCCCTATTCCTACCGACCTAAAACAAAGGGAGAGGACACACAGAATCACCAAGAGTCAAAAGTCAACAGGAGGCTCACTCTGCACTCACCGGCCAATGACAGCTAACCATGAGAGGAGCAGTCAAGGGAAGGTGAGGCACAGAACGCAGGACAAATCTGCAGATATATATTATTAATCTAAACCTACAGTATTAACCATAATGTCATAAAACTAACTACAGTATAAAATACATAAACTAATTTAAGACACCTGTAAAACTAGATATACAGTAGTCTGTTAATAGTCTGAGTGTATGTGCGGTACAAGTCTGCATGTGTCTGTTCACTCTTGTTGTTTTTGAAGTTCATATAATTGCTGTGTGGTTTCATAGAAAATGAATTCTCAGTTACTGCCTTTTAGTCACAGGTGCTGTTTCAAACAGAATCAAAGTGCTGCGATTGTTTTAAGCAAATATGAGGACAGACGATGCGATGCGCAGACTAGAACGCCTTCACACACACCCCTGGAATAACTGAACTATATAGTCAGTCACATATTTCGATGTAAATATGTGACTGACTGGTTGATCGATTACCTGACTGATCAATAGACTGATCTGTTCAGATGTTCACATCACACCACACAACTCCCTGAATGAAAGTATTACAGTGATGTGGTACAGCGTTAGATGAATTAGGTCCCTGTAGTTTTGACCAATCTATATTAAGTTGTGTTGTTTGTGTACACATTTTCTCACTCTCAGACATTTATCTGCTTGCACTTAGGACCAGGACACCGGCTGGGAGACGTGTCTGGGCCAGTAGTGCTGTCTGCCCCGAGTCTTGTGGGAGATGCCTATGGTGACGGGGAGGACGGGCAAGGCACTGGTGTGGACAGTGCTATTTTCCAAGTGCCACGCATGTAAGTAAACCTTAGTACAGATGTAGTCACGCTTCAAGCAGACATTTTAGCTGCATATTGCGTTGTATTTAAAAATGATGTTGCGTTTACTTAGACAAATGCTCTTCTGTTTGTTTTTGTCTCACAGTGGCAAAACTATTCCTAACGGCACAGACAAAATCGAGCTAGGGACTCCAGAAAATGAAGGCAAGTTCCAGAAGTGTCTTCTGTTTACAGTAAAAATGTTAAAAAAAAACAACTGATTTCCTTCACGGGTGTAGGTCGCCATCTGCTGGGATGTGGTATGATTGCACTGTTTTGTTGTTTTGTTTTGTATTTGTTTTCACATATTTGTACAATACTATACCAAGAGCAGGAACCACATCCAATTTAACAATGGTGCTATTCAATCGTGGAGTCGAATGTGACTTAATTGATTATTGTCAATTAGTGATATTTAGCCAGTGTAATGACTTAATGCTTGACTTGAGATAGTGTGTGTTTCAAGTGTCTCAGGTGTCGTGATGCCTAACTTCCATCTCTGGTTTCAATTTGTAACAAAAAGCCCGAGGTCATCTAAGCTATAGTCTGGTACACAGATGACAGTCAGAAGGTAATTACATGATGCCTGATGACGAACTCAACCCTACTGTACCGTCTTGGTCAAACTTACTAAAAGACATAACTGTTCATAACATCATCACCAAACCTGTTTCATGCTATAAGCACTGGTTAAATGATGCTAATTTGTTTGTTTAATAATTTAACCAAGGATCAGTAACATGCTTCTTGCTGCAGCTGTGGGAATCGGTTACTTGGTGCAGGAAAAACAACTATTTTTAAAAAGTAGTCACCAAGTGTGCATTTCATTGTGTTTTGTTGTAGGTGGTAAGACGCAGGTAATGGGGGAGATCAAAGTCGCTCTCAAAAAGGAGGTGAAGACAGAAGGGGACCAGCTGGTCTTAGAAATCCTTCAGTGCAGAAACATCACTTACAAGTTCAAAAGTCCAGACCACCTACCAGGTGTGAACGCAGTGTGTGTTTGTGCATACGCTGTAGCAACTACACCGTGTGTGTGATCCCGTCTGATCATTTTTCTGATTTGCCCTTAGATCTGTATGTGAAATTATACGTGGTGAATGTGGCCACTCAGAAGAGGATCATTAAGAAGAAGACCAGAGTCTGTCGACACGACAGAGAACCTTCTTTCAATGAGACCTTCAGGTTCCCTCTCAATCCAACTGGACACTCCATACAGGTACGACTGGCAGCCAAATGAAAGACCTTGGCTTGGCACACAATAATCCCGAAATGAGATCACATTTAATGTTTTTAATTTGAGGTATGCCCAATAAGGATGATTGCAGAAAAAAAAAGATCTATGACAAATGTCTTTATCCAATGTATCCCCAGCTTTTCTTGGTGTCCAATGGAGGGAAGTTCATGAAGAAGACCCTGATAGGTGAAGCGTACATCTGGCTGGACAAAGTGGACATGAGGAAAAGAGTGGTCAGCTGGCACAAGCTGTTTGTCAGCTCCACTCAAACCAACCCCTGAACACCAAGACGCTGCAGGAGAGCAGTGATGTGAAGCCAGAGTGTATTAGCTCAAAGATAAAAAAAAAAACAAAAACAAATATCAGTTTACTTTGATTACTTGATTTATCCGTTTTAGAAAAAGGGAATGATGTACTAACACCATCAGCTGTATCAGTCCAGTACTGCCAGCACGTACTGGGCTGAATGTCCACCTCTTCTCACACGAGTCTCCATTGGCTGTGGACTTTGTAAGATGCAAAAATTGAAATTCCACTGCAGGCACTGAAAAAAGACGCAGCAAGCAATATGGCTCTGAAAGCAGTGATGTCTTTCTTGCCATTTTTTTTTAAACTTCTGAACCACCTTCGAATTAATATTATTATTATTATTATTTGGTGCTGTGCAACTGAGCTAACATATCTGTCACAGGTTAGTATGAAGTTTCTGAGGAAACAAAGCAAAAAAAGGAGAACTTTACTTTCATCACATTAGCTGAATCAGCATCCAGTTTTCTCATCTGACGGTCACGGTTGTAATATGAAATGATGGCTGTGGTGTGTGGATATCAGTGCTGGTGACATATATGTGATAATGGAAAATTCACTATGTTTTTTTTTTTTTATGACCATCATTTACACGTAAAAGGTGAAAAATATCACAGCATTAGTGTAGGACAAAGTTAGAGAGTTGACTTTTTGCTATGGGACGACGATAACATGTACAGCACCTCAGACTGTAGATAGCACATATGCAGGTTACAGAGCATATCAGATGTTTATACGATATACTTAAATACCAGACTGAGAATATATCTAGGTACAGTATAGAGTATAACACCACCAGAGTATTTATGAAAAGAGAGAAATATAATTTGAGACTGTAGGTGGCGCACTGACAATCCAGTAGGCTACTCTAGTCTATGGTGTAGACAGTTTTAAGAACTGTTATGTGAATGTGGACCTATGCGAGTGAAGAGAAAAAGCTCTTTCAGTCCCGTGATCACACTGCTGCACCGCGCAATTGCAACAGGGCTGTGATGGACTAAAAGGTCAAAGGTCAACATCTAGTGGCACACTGCTGTTTTGTGCAGGACCGGTTTAGAATTACGATGAGATGAACAGCGTCTTGTGCTGTTTTGAATGTTCCAAGCCAACTGTAGGATGACTAGAGTTTATCACACCTGTGTCATACCTGCAACGTTTTACTTTAAGGCTTTCGTAGTTGCTCAGAGTTCGCTACTATTTCCTCCTGTGTAACCCATCGTGTAGAGTAATGACACTGTTAGAATGGACACGTGATTCAGCCACAAACCACACGTAGATGTGCAACTGTCATTACATCTGTATGACGGCTCTGCTTTGTGTAAAACCCCCTGGTCTGATTTTTATTTAAAATAATTTAAAAAAACATAAGAAAAAAATATTCACAAGAGTCCAATGTCAAGGTTCCTCTGTATGTCTGACTGTGCTGTAAAACTCACTGTGCTGTTTGTGTCAGTGACTCCCGTTGCAAAACAGTGAACCAGCCTCTTTCACTGCCTGTGACCAAACCACTCAGGCTCAGTCGTATTTAAGTTACAAGAACACGTGGGAGCCTCACACTGTCAGTGTATTTAGGCACAACACAGGGCTGATGCAATTTCTCTTAAATATATCAGAGGAAACAACAAATACGATTTCAAACAAGATGTCACATAAATTATTACATTGGAAGAAAAGAGAAAAAGAGAACACGATAAGGAGGTTGATTTTTCCAACAATTGCTTTGCTGTGCCAACTTTGTTTTTTTAATCCAGACTCATTAGTTCCTTTGAAGTAATTCTATGCAACTCAGATGTGTTTGGATGCATTTGGTTTTGAAATTAAATGTTCTTCTGTGAACATATAGTCTTAAATACTCTTATAGAAAAAATAATTTTAATTTGTACATCACAGAAAAATTTAATCTATTGATTTTTTTTACTGATTTTAATATATATTGCTGTTAATATCTACATGGAGCTTGTGCACTTTATTATTACATAGTTTATTTTCTTCACGCAGCATTACAGTACGCATTTTGTGTTCTCCTGCACTGGAATGAACTGACTCATGCAGTATGTGGCGACTGAAAATATAGTGGTGTGCGTTGTGTATCTATATGGCAAAAGAAAAAAGGTTCCTGAACACAGTGCAGTTTGGGGGGGAAACCCTGCTCCCTACATCATGACCATAGTCTACTGACCACGCTGTGTTCCAAGTACAGTTAAAAAACAAAACAAAAAAAAGACAATTACTTGATTACATTCGCTCGATGCTCAGCCGCGACTGCTGAGTTCCTCATTTTTCCCTCAAGCTAAATCCTATTTGTCCATATCAGCTGTTGCCTGCAATTGTGGATGCATCCATTTGTTGTTGTTCTGAGGGGTGTGAATGTGACATGTGTACATAAAGTGTTTATTTTCTACAAAGATTGAATGTTTATATTGTCCAAAGTTTGAGCATGTGAGTGTTGAAAAAAACAAAAAAACAAAAGACTTATAATTGTACAGCAATGAGTGTCTGTAGTGGTACAGTATAAGGGGATGTGACTGTGTAATCAAAACATGTGCTGTCAACCAATGGCCGTCTGTGCAACCACATCCCGTAAATGGCTGAAACAACACAAGGGAAAAAAATCTATTCAACTTCAATAGTTGTCTGAGACTTTCTGTTCTGGATGTTGCATGTTTCGTTGATGGTTTGTCAGTATATTTTGCCTACAGATTACGTTGAAAAAGAGACTATGTATAGATTTATCTGTATGCTGACTGTAAAGGAATATGCTTGTACAATTGTCTTGTTTTTCACTCTGTGTAAAAACAAAGAATCTAATGTTATGGTTTTGTGGTTGTACACAGGATGTGTTGAGATATTATGCAATTTGTGCTGTAAAAAAATCAGCTGTTTCCCTTGAGTCTAAAGAATAAATATCAACAAGAGCTATATTACAGACGCTGAGCCTGTTTTGGATTTTCCTATTAGCCATAACAAACAACTAGAAAAGCATTTCCATAAGAAAATGCACTGTGAATGCTTTATGCTGAATGTATTCCCAATAACTGCTAACTGTAGCTTGAGAGTTCAAAACGCTCTTAAAAGTACCTTAAGAAAAATAGAAGTGGATAAAATAGGGTTGTACAGGTCCAGAACAAGTTAAAAGTCTTAAATTTCAAAATAAAGCATAAGGAAAAACTATTATTTTCTCTATGCAAAGTGAGCCTCCTCCTCTGAGTCTCTAGAAAGACGTGGCATCACATGAGCTGAAGCAGAGAAGCTCCATCAGATCACCTCCAACACCAAGGTGCTGCTGGATCCTGTGAGTCTCACTGAGACACTGACCGTATGAGCACAACACACTGACTGTTCACACTAACACGTTTTCTCCACAGGTGTGAAGTGTGAACAGCTGACTCAGCAACTGCGCAGCAAGGTCAACGTCTGACCATCGCCTGTCAGGTCTCTTATTCGCTTAGTAGCTCTCGCACACATTGGATCAGGCAGCCTGCAGGAAAAGGACTGGAGTGGACTGGAAGTGCACATGTTGGGTATGGAACATACTACAAAGACTCACTAAAGAACAAGATCAGTATCAACATGGACTCCTCCAGCAAAACAGCAACTCTAAACAGACAAAACCTGCAGCCTAAAGACTCTGCTGTTTATTAAGAGCCAGACAGCCGCACACAGTGACACAAACCATGAGTGGAGCTGAACAAAAACCCTTCAGTCTTTCTAGCATGAAACACAAGAGGAGCAGCAGAGCTAGAAAGTCAATACAAGTCAAACATTTGATCTAATTAACCTAATGTGACTGTGGGTCAGCATGAAGACTGAGGAGCTCACATAAGCTCTACATCGGCATCATCCGTAGATTTGATGCTACTGACAACTGGAGTCTATCAAGCTCAGATGATCTCCAGAGTTAATTATTTACGCATTTTTCAAATCAAGTTTATTATGTTCCTGTGGGAGGAAGCTGGACCACATGGAGAGAACTCATGCTCGATGAAAAAACTCAAGCAAAGCACAACAGAAGAAGCAATTGAATTAGAAAATAGTAACAGGCTAGAAACTAATTAGATTCTATATCAAACTAAACCATCAAAAGAACACGTCTAAATAAACAGCATTTCACTGTGCGAAACAAACATTAGCACAAACTCACAAATCAGTAAAGCAGAACAAAGACCTTAGTGGATGAGCAGTTAATCTGACATGAAGACAGGAGTCATCCCACCAATTTATTATTGGACGCCCAAAAAACCCTGGTACAAATCCTCACTCGTCTGTCCTGCTGCCTGGTCTTATATTCTTTGTGCAGCATCAGATCTCACATCTCCAGCCACGGGATGATGAAAACACTTACTCTACTGCTGGTTGGTTGTTTTTCTACCTTTTATCACACAACTGATCATGGCAGCGATACTTGAAGTGATCAGGTGGCTGTTACACACTCCCATGATTTCTCTTTCACCCCATCAGGTTGTTCAGGTCAGGAGTTCCACTACAGTAGTGAAGAAGCCTGGAGAGACCCTCAGTCTCTCCAGCAGGGGATCTGGATTCACATTCAACTGCTGTGTTAGGTCTTGGATCAGACAACTGGCAGGGAAAGGACTTTAATAGATGGGGAGAAGCTACTCTGACGCCAGCAGTGTCAGAGGCCGTTTAGAAGTCAGTAGAGATAACAGCAGCACGACGCATCTGAAACTATCCAACTTAAAGCCAGAGGACTCTGTTACGGCGCTCGAGAGACACACTGGTTAAAGTAAAGTGAGAAGCTCTACAAAAACTTTCCCCAGTCTCGAGCATGGAGAACAAATACTTATACATACAAATACTCGCCTTTACTTATCTGCAGAGAGAGCAGCGGACACAATTTTACATTCTGGACATAAGGTTTAATTGTATAATTTCAAACTTTTCGGTTAGTCTTTGAAGGTTAAATGCAACAAATCCTCACAGCAATACACCAAACAGATACAATCACCTCTGACAGAGTCAGTGAGAAGCGCCAATACAGGTTTACATCTACAGACATTAAACACCCGATTAAGACAAGCGATACAATTCCTTCGATTCAATTTACATACAGTCCAAAAATAAGTGTCTTACAGCTAAAAAAAAAAATTAAAATTATTGTTAGGTGATAAGTTCATAATCCTGAAATAAAGTTGTGAAGATGCTTTTATCCACAGGCCTCAGAAAAACCTGGCTGAGAGAGAGAAAAAAAAAAAAAAAAAAAAACCTAAGCCCCACCACACAGACTGACGTCATAGTCACCATTTAGTGGCCAGAGTCTTGTGCTTGAGACGCCACTGTCGTGTGGCTGCTCTGCCTCTTCGGTCTCCTTCCTGAATCCAATGCATTGCCTTCATGCTTGTTTCTGACCACACTCTGGTACAAGGCTGAACGTGTTGCCAGGTTTATAAAATCTTTTAGAGTTTTGACTAAAGGTAATTTCCATTTCTCAGACCACTTTGAAAGTTGTGGAAACTAGGCTCGGATAGTTGTGCTGTTGTATTCATTATTAAAAGGAGCAGAACATTTTGCTCACTCAGCAGCAGCTTAGAGTCATTTCTGCCAGGTTTGCTCCTCTACACAAACGCAGCCCTGCCTAACACTACAGCGATGAAAACTATCCTTTCTGCAATAGACTACTGTAAAAACAGGGGTAGGATACATTCCCCTGCTGGGAGGCCTCCCATTGCACTAGAAAACTGAACCTAGACTTGCTAACTTACTACTTGATTTTACTCTTTGCAGAGAATTCAAACTTGGCAGAGATGAGTCAGCATTTAACCCTGAAATCTACAGGCCCAAGCCATTTAACAGTGATTCCATATAAGATTTAGGATGTGATGAGTGACAGCACTAGGGCTTTATATTTAAAAGATGCATTGCAGTGGGGGGACAAAACCCGGGCAGCCATATGAACCATGTGCTAAAACCACCATCATTAACAAGTGGGAAACAAAGAAGCAATATGTTCAGCCCAGCCATGAAGCTCAGAGGTCCCACGTCCACAGATCTGAAACAAGGTACAAGAATCTATAAATGCAAAATTATATACATAATTTAAACCATGATAACACTCAGGCAATTCATACTCACCATTGGTTCACTCAGTCGTTCTTGCAGCCACCGTGTTGTCCTTTGAGCGGATCAAACTCCAGATGAGACTGGGCCGAACATGTTGCCAGATTGATTAACTAGTATTATGGCTCTTTCAACAGGGAGGAGGGAGAGAATTTTTTTAATAAAATCACCCAAACAAAGTTGCTGATGCAAAATAGTTAAATTGCTTTTTCTTTTTTTAAAAAGACATGACTAAGGCTTCTGTTGTGGTCTTCACTAGGATGAAACTTCTAATTTAAAGCTCACTGAGTTGCTTCGAGTTACCTCTGCCAGGTTTGCTCCTCTATATATGCAAACGATCCGAACTATAACGCGACACGGTCATAAGAGCTGTGCAGTCTACTACTGTAAAACAGGGGTGGGATAAATTCCCCTGCTGGGAGGCCTCCCATTGTACTAGAAGATTATAAGCCCGTCAATGCACCAGCTTTCACTATGTTTTACTCTCGCTTCGCAGAGGGATTCAAACTTGGCAGAGATGAGTCAGCATTTATGTCAATTATTGATTTCATATACAAATTCAGAATGCGATGAGTAGAACTATGCTCAGCAACAACTATGGGGCTTTATATTTAAGCCATGAAGGTGGAGGAGTAAACTGCCAATTGATGGACCACATATAAAGCTATTGTACATCTGTGAATAAAGAAAAATAAAAATAAAGTTCAACAAGACAAACTGGCAACACGTCCAGCCCAGTACCATCTAGAGACTTGAAAGCACTTTGTCCACAGAGTTCCGGAGCCACCTGTGTAGGGACAAGCAAGCAGTTAATGTTTCATTTCAAACCTCAATGCCATATCAGATCTAGATGGGCAATTCATACGCACCGTTTTGTGGCCAAAACACATTAGGGTTTTATGGTTTGATCCTGGCGTTGGGTCAGTTGTGGCTGCTGTACGTCCTCAGTCTCCCCTCGTCTCCAGTTTGTTCGTTCCTGTATCCTCCGAGTGCTGATCATGCTCCCGAGATGGTGTCAGTATTGATTTCTCAGAGTTTTGAGTTTTTAGTGAATGCAGTTTCTAACGGGGGGTGGGGGGGGGGGGGTTGTCAGTCCTTCAATTCACCCAGACAAATGTTGCTGAAGCCAAATTTAAAAAAAAAAAAAAAAAAAAAAAAAAAGGATTTTTTTTTTTTTTTAAACCTGACATTTGTAGTTGTGCTGTTGTGGTCACCCCTAGGATAAAATTTCTAAACTGGACACTCAGCTGCTTTGAGTCACCTCTGCCAGGTTTGCTCCTCTACATATGCAACCTGTCTCACATACGGATGGAATAGTCACTAGAGCTGCACAATAATCTACTACTCTAAAACTGCAGAGCAGGGGTGGGATAAATTCCCCTGCTGGGAGGCCTCCCATTGTACTAGAAAACTGAATATATACACACTATTCTTCTCCAGTTTCAGAGGGATTCAAACTTGGCAGAGATGAGTCAGCATTTAACCCTGAATTCTATGGGTTAAAGTAATTTAAATCCAGATACATACAACATTTTGGATGGTGATGACCACAACGCTTTAAAGTTAAGAATTTATCGATTGGCTACAATTAAAAGCTGGCTCTGTGGAATTTGTTGGGTTTAGTGCTGATGCTGTGAATTGGCACCATATAAGAAAAGTTGAATGAGTATAGCTATGACGTTAATATATTTAAAAAAAAACCAGTTGGGTTAAATTTAAATTAAAATGTTATGCATCTGGGTACCTTCGCTGTCAGTCAACTGCATAAACAAAAAAAAAACGCTGATCTTAGCTATCCTCAAACATGTGGCCAAATTAAAATTTGAACAGGGCATAAACTGGCAACATGTCAGGGATAGTGCCATCCACTGTCTTAGGGGAGACGCCTGATGTCCATAAATACCCAGAACAACCTGGGAGGAGAAGAAATCTACAGTTAACATTCCCAATGCACAACACACCAAATAATGAGTGACGCTCTTGTTGTACTCACCATTGTGTGGTCTTGTATTCAAGCAGTTTCTTGATGCTGCATTGGTTCAGCTGTAGATCCTCTTCAGTCCAGCCTCCTCCATCGTCTCTTGGCTGGTCCACGTCTGTTCCTACGTCCATGCTATGCGCCCGCTCCTTCAGAGTCCTCATGATCATCTCCAGCTGGTACAGGACACGTTGCCAGTTGAACTTGTGTTTAAAGTCAAGTCAATGACCCTGAAAGTGTTGGTCAATTTAGGAAGTCCACCTCTAATTTAAGGCCACCAATTTTTTGGTCTTACAGGGTCTGTTTAATTGCAATGGGACTTTAATCTTTGTGGGGGGTTTTTTTTCCTCTCAAAACACCTTGAATCTAACCTGGTGCATATAAACTTACTATAAACTACCAAAACCTAAGCTTAGACATTTTTACCCAAGTGGGTGATCACTGAGCAGCAGCTTCGAGTCTTCTCTGCCAGGTTTGAGAGTGTAAATACGCAAAAGCCATCAAAACTAATAAGTCAAACTGCAATAAGCGATCAGCTACATAAACAGAGCAGGGGCTGATAAGTTCCCCTGCTGGGAGGCCTCCCAGTAAGTTTAAAAAGACAACGCAAAGACCTATCGACGCAAACATGTTTGAGTTTCAGAGGAATTCAAACTTGGCAGAGGCGAGCCAGCACTTAACCCAGAAATGTTTAAGGGATAACATTTGACATTAAAATTCAGGATGGTGACAATAACTAGTCAGCAGTAACTTGAAAGCAAAAAAAAAAAAAAAAAAAAAAAAAATCATGCTATAGCAATTTAGACATAAAATGCTATGAAAATCACCCCAAAGCAAATTAGTCTGCGGCCCAAGTTAGTAAGTGTAATTGGCAACATGTCAGGCCTGTACCAGCGTCTGAGGAGACTGATAGCACACCTGGGTAGAGAAAAGACACCTACAGTTAATGTTCTTAAACTACAAACCTATCGCAACCATGCGCTGAATTTGTACTCACCGTGGTGTCTTGTGCAGATGTCTAACATTTCCTGGCATCTGTGGCTGCTCTTCCCCCCTCAGTCTCCTGTCTCGCAAGTCTGTTCATCGTTCCGACTCACACTGTGCTGTCTGCCAGCACCTCAGGTTCCTCGCCTCCTCTGTGGACATCAAAACCTGCAGCCCTAAACTGAAGTACAGTGTACAACGCTTCAGCAAGTTAACAGCAATGAAATTAAAATACAGCAACTCAAAAAAAAAAAAAAAAAAAAAAAAACCCAACAAATTTTTAGATTTAACATATCCAGTGTTTGTGTCCAAGGGAGTAGTTTTCCAAGATTGTCCAGAGATTAGAATCACTGATCAGTGAGGGGCAAAGTCTTTTGAGTCCTGAGTGAGAGATTGTCTCACAACCTTTAGGTTCAGTGTTGACTGAACATTTCCTCGGTTTAAAGTGAACACAACCATATAAACTTTAGACCATTTCAGTTTAGGAAACAAACAAAAAAAAAAAAAAAAAAACAAGTCATGTCTTTTAAACCTGGTACATCAATTACTTGGGCTTTGGTAGTTGTGCTGTTGAGGAGATTAATCATCATGTTTAGAAACTCAATACTGACTTGACCTTAAAAGGTGGAGTAATTCAAACTTTGCAGATATAAGCCAGTACTTAACCCTGAAATTGTTTAGGGATCAAAACCCATTAAAGGGTTCATTACAACCACAGCACAACTACACAGAGCAACAATATTAGTAGAGTCAGAATTACAGAACAATGTACAAAACCAAATTTTACAGTATAAAGAACATGCAACTGTGATGCCAATACATTTTAGTTAAGTGGTTTTAGTCAACAGAAACCAGAAAGAACAAAAAAAAAAAAAAAAAATTCAGTCAGATAAGTTCTGTTTTCATGTGCCACCTGCTGCAGCCTGGATAAACACTACCTGATAGATGAAGGGTAAAAACAGACTTATCTGAATAAATGTGGACACTATTGGTTCTCAGTTATTAATCAACAACTGTAACCATTGGCCAATTTGATAAGTTAGTAACTTATATTCAGGGCATAATACTATACCAGGAGTTTGTGGGAGGGTCAATTGCATTAAGACCTGGTAGTTTAACTTTTACAAGACTGATTCAGATGAAGAGGCCATGTATCATTTTTAACTAGTAAATTTGTAGATTAGTAATTTATTCAAGTCAGCAACAGCTGCCAGCTTTCACTTCAAATAAGGCATTTAAGACTTATTTTAAATTTTGCGCCAGATTAGGGGACATTTACTTCTGTTAGAATCCATTGGTCTGTGGAAAACAGCTGTCGCTGAGATTAGCTTCTACACAACTAGAATAAAACACTTCAGTAGGTTTTTTTGTGCTAGTTTATTCTATCCAGCCTACTGGTAAACCATCACACAATGCTGAAACTACAACCAAACCTACTGCGACCACAGACCACAAAAAACTACCGTACTGGGACCACACCCCACTTATACTGGGAACATAGGCACCATCAAGTAAAGGCCACATGGCCCAAGCCATTTGCCACCAAGCTGCAAAACTAGAATAGACTCCGCCTTCCTTGGCGCCAACAGGCTGATCAGAGGACTACATTAAGATAAAAAGGACAGAGAGCAAGTGAGAGCAAAGCAGCAGCAATTGAGAGCACAGCAGGCAAGAGAAAGTAAGGAAACAGTGACAGAGAGCAAGAGAGCTCGCGATTTTGGCATAGCAGCCAAGGAAACACACGGACTTACTCTTGACGACGAGAAATTGGATGGTCCTGCTGGATGAAGCTGGAAAGAAAGGTTAGTAGGCACGGCGGCCATCAAAAACCCACTTACGGTCTATAGACCTTCCAGGTCTATGGCGGAAATGTTGAAGAAATTTGCGTACGTACGAGCTGGAGAACTCCTTGGAGAAATGACGGCACAGCGGCCGTGAAACTTACTGTTTGGACCTTATGGTCTGGCACCAAAATGGATCCAGGCATCAAAAATGGACAAAATGCGATACACCTGAAATAAAAGCATGTGAGGCAAAACGATCGGGAGGTTGAGACAGAGCAAAAGTGGGGGGCAAAAGAGTGGAAAGAGAGGGGGGGGGGGGGGGACAAGACAGACAATGAAAAATGACTCACCATTTGTAGAGATCTGAGGGGGGAAAAGGTTATTGCATATTAAATTGACAGCCTGGCCTTGATCTACCCCTCAAACACCAAGTTCACACATCTGACCTGCTCTCAAACTGCCAAACCTTACAGCCTTCACAGTAGCCACCAACCACCACCTACATCTACCCAAGTAGAAGCCCCACCACCAGCTACAGCTAACCAAGCAGATGGCCGGCCACCAAAACCTGACCAAGCTAACCTCTCAAACACAAAGACAGTTTCATCCAAAAATAAAAAGACCAGTAGTCGGCTGGTCATTGCAAGTTAGACCCGTTGTTCTGAACTGGACCAGTAGTCGGCTGGCCTCACCAGTAGTCGGCTGGCAATTTTGGCTAAGACCAGTGGTCGGCTGGCCATTCTGAGTTGGACCAGTAGTCGGCTGGTCTTACCAGTAGTCGGCTGGTCTACCTAACAAGTGTCGCGGCACATTCTTCATGTTAATTGGATGAAACCAACAGTTGAGGCAGTTCTGGCACGGCGGCCAAAGGACAGTTAGAAAAGTATGAAAATCACCACCTACATAGATCCAATCTGATCAGCCAGACAACAGGCTCAGCAGCCAAGCAAATTAAAGGGACTTACAGTTCGTAGATCTACCTGAAAACACACAAACAAAAACTGAAGTTACATTCTGCTCATTTTTCTTAATGTTTCACGCTTTAAAGATTCCTGTACTCACCTGGAAAGCAGAGTGTGCTGGACCCGCCACTGCTCAAGGTTCAGGTGTCCTACACCTGTGGAGAACGATCCTGGAGGAGGATCACAGATCATCACTGAGCTGCACAAACCAACAATCTGCTGTTAAGTCATGTCACTAATGAGACCACATTTAAACTGACGGCAGCAGAATTAAAAGTGCAGTTACCTTCCATCAAGCGCTTAGTTTTAAAAAGCGGGGAAATGTAAAAACGTTTCTGAAGCAGTTGGTAAATTTTGTTCCACAAACTTTGAGGCCGATGTAAAGAAAAACTAAAGTCCAGGCCAAACATGGAGCCAAACTGCTCACAACCAGCAGCGGTCCAGACGATTCTTTGCTCGGTAGCAACTCAGACTGTCAGCGCTGCACTGGCTCTTTTAGACGTGTATTACCATTAACACTAAGGAGTTTTAAGTAATACGTCGAGTATTCGACGGATAAATTCAGTTCAGCCCCAGTTAGCGTGTGTCCACCAGGCCCGGTGGCGTCTAACACCTGACGCTAATCACTCAACAGCCGCTCAGATAACTTCCAGAACGTCACTCACCTCTTCAGATGCCTTTTAGATCAGGTTTGCAGTCCGGACCAGCTCGACCCGGTTCTACTTTGGCTTTTGTCTTAGCAAACGCGATTAGTTTGGTCAAGCGCCAAAGTGGGTTTTCAAAAGCCCGCTCACGCGACCACAAGTGGTTGGCGCGTGCTCTTAGTGGCGTCTGACGTCAGGCTTTTATTGGCCGAGTGTTGCGTTAAATGAACGCAGCGGGTCGTAAAAATCAAACTCACCTGCCTGGTGGAGGCACGTGAGCCTTTAGACGCCTGATGGTTAGTTCATGAGTGAAACGTTTTGAAATGTAGTAACGTTTTATAGTAATATGATTTACTGAAACGGTGTATTTATCACAAACCTGATGAAAATCCCGTATTAATTATTATTTCTTACTGCTGAAGTGCTGAGGCGCCATGGCTGCATTTCCTGTTTCCAACCACCAGGTGGCGGTAGAAGTGAAATAAATATAGTGGTAAAACATCAAATATCATCTTTATTAAAGAGCAGCTGTTAATGTTGGTTTCGACTCCATTGTTGTTACGTTGCACAATATGCTTTCAAAAACACCAGTGTTGTCTTTTTTGTAATCTTGCAATGAAGTTTGCTGTTATGAATTGTATTAATTAATAAACAAGAAGCTCTTTTTCTTTTCATAACATAAACCTGGCAAGCATCTGAGTCAATGAGAGGAGGAGTCAATGTAAACTTCTCCTTCTACTGTCGTCAGAGAGGGACTTGGACGTGTTTGACCTGAAGAAATTCTCTTCAAGTAGCTTTCATATCTTCCTGCCAGTGGCTGAAGCCTCCAGTCGTTCTTTGTGGGTGAACAGTTTATCAGCACGTATTAAATACTGCAAACGTTCCACTGCATGTCCTTAATGACCCTTCTTCTATCTCCAGGCTCAGCCCATGTGACCTGACCTCATGTACCTTTGAAGCTCATCCCCGTCCTCAAATCGGAGGCATCTGGACCTGAGTTATAGTTCATTGTGTAATTCATCGTTTTCTAACCTCACACGTGGTTTGATGAGTCAGCAATGTAAACTGGAAGCTCTCAGGTTTGCTTTATTTATGTTTTGTCATTTTGATTAGAATTACTATCGAATGTTAATACTAGAAAAGCATTTCCATAAGAAAATGCACTGTGAATGCTTTATGCTGAATGTATTCCCAATAACTGCTAACTGTAGCTTCAGAGTTTAAAACGTTCTTAAAAGTAGCTTAAGAAAAATAGAAGTGGATAAAATAGGGCTAATCATGTCCAGAACAAGTTAAAAGTCTTAAATGTCAAAATAAAGCACAATGAAAAAATATTAAGTAAGTATTAATTATTAAATAATTTAATAAAACACAGTTGAGTTGATCTAAACAGTAAAGGTATAGAAAACCCCTAAGATATGTTGATGGAATTTTGTGAGAATTTCCTGACATTGTTGAAGCTTAAAAAACATTGTTACAACAAGCAGAACATCCAGATTCAATGTGCTGGTAATAAACATCAGTATAAAAGCAGTTGCCTCCCACAAGGTTTGATCCCAGAGTCTCCCGCTTTGATGCGCAACAGACTAACCACACGACCATCATAACAGCTGTTACCAGTAACTCGCGTAGATCTATAAGAGACGCCGATGAAAACATGGTTTGTGTTTTACATTTTATACTAACTCTAGCAGTAGAGCTTGTATAAAGTGACCCAACTGAAAAAAAAAGAAGAAGACTAGGAGACGCTGCAAACAAGCCCAGTGCTTCCGATCCTATATAGGAGAAATCTAACATGTGACAGGACTGACTGGTTTGGGAGTTGGTAGAACTACTTTGAGGTATCTTGGATAAAATACACCAACAATTCATAAAATACTGCACATACGTACGATAATTGATATCGTTCTTGTGATATTAGTGCATCACCTCCAGATGGCAGTACCTTCAACATAATCACGCGTCTGTCACTGTAGAGTTACTAATCACGGACCAGTGGTGTTTTTACACATTATTCTATTAGCGTAATTACTGAGAACGCCTGTGTTTACAGATGCTTCTCTCATCTCAATGCAGGATTAGTCTGCAGGACGGTTTGATTTGAAGCGGGAGTTCATGTACTCATTTAGTTTTTAATGGGCAATTACATTTGAAAATATTTATGTTTCAATGCATAGATCAAAATGGCGCAACTATAGAGTGAACCCAGGTTATTGGTGGTGTACGTGGAGCATAGCAGTGGGATATTTAGATGTTGTCAAGCTCCTGAGGCTCCAGAAAATGATGCACTGTCTGTCAGGATCTGTCTGACACCGCCATTAGTTTTTATTATGGTCTTTTACTATTATCCATTTCTTTGATGAAAGGCGAGTTAGAGCACATGCACTATAATCTGATACCGTTTTCTATGTGATGTGTGTGTTCCCAATTAAGAATAAAGTCCTGAATCTGGTCGTCTGCAGAGGAGATCCCCACTGCTCCATCCTCTCCACGTTGTTCTCTGCTATTATGTTCCTTCACTCCATGGCAGCTCACCAGTTCTCACCTTTCACTTACTTTTCTCCATCCCATCAGCAGGTGCATATCCTCCTGTGCTGAGGGGAAAAAATGGGTGCGAGAAAGATGTAGTAGGAGAAACTGGACAGGATGATGTGACAGGGAGGGAATGGATGAGGAGGAGAAAACAAGGGAGGAGAGCAACAGTGCAGTACAGTGAGAGCAGGGGGAGAGGTGGGGATGCAAGAGACAAAGAGAGAAAGGGGAGTAAGGGGGAGGGTGGGTGAGAGGACACGAAAGATGGTGTGTGGTTGCCAAGCAACAATTGATAACCAAATCCCCAAGCATCCTGCTAGTGCTGCCCTGCCCTCCCTCCAGGCCTGAATTATATATACACACACACACACACACAGACACAGACGGGCTTTGCTATTTAGTTTGTTGATCTTTAAATTTTACAAACAATAAAGGAAACTGTAATTTTTATCTTCAATGTTCATAAATGTTGATTCATGTTATAGTGAGCATCCCGTAACCACAATAACTCTATTCTACTGAAGTAACAGGTATGAACGGCGGCACACTGATTTATTGGGCTTTTACTGCACTTCGCTAATAACATTTTACATGATATATGAGCGATCGATAGGACTGTCACTCTGGCAGTGATTCCTATGTGGGACAGTTTGTCTGTTCGCTGTCACCAGCATGATGGAGAACAATGGTGTTATTAAAGCCAGTCAATGATCCCATGCCACCCCTGCTGCAGCCTGTGAGCTCTGAAAGGAAGGTTGTGGGGCATTTTAAAGAGCAACCGCTGGATATGTATTCAGGGTGCGTGGACCTTTGTGTGTGTGCGTGTGTGTGGTTCTTGTAACAGACCATCACAAAAAAACAACAACAACCACAAAACAATAATAACACAGCTTCCACTGAAACTTCATGTGTTATTCCTTAGTGTTGCTCATAAAGTCAAGCTTACTCACATTAGCGTTAGGATTTATAGCTTCTAAATGGCATTAGGTCATCAAAGGCACTGATGAATATCACTCAGCTGTGACAAGTCCTGTGTGTGTGTGTGTGTGTGTTTCTACTAAATTGAAAAGGGGGAGAGACGACAGGGCGCGGGCGCGAGAGAGCGAGAGAGCGAGAGCGAGAGAGCGAGAGATGTGGGAGGGAGGGAGACGCTGACATATCCAGCTCCTGTACCTGTTAGAGCGCTGGATGGCCGGGTGATCAGATTAGAGGCGTCAGGGTTCGTTAATCTGTGAGGGAGCGACACACCGCCACTCACTGCGCCCTGCTCCTCATCTGCGGCGAAACGGATCTGAGCGCATTTGGTTTGGTGCTGACGCGCGTCGGGGAATTTCCCCCCCGTTTTTTTTTTTTTTTTTTTTTTTTTAATAGAATGGATACCTGCAGGGTACGAGCCTGGGTGTTTCTGGTTCTGCTATGGCAGGACGGGTATTTCGCGCAGTTTCCGACTCAGCTCATGTAAGTACAGCCCTTAGAACCTCAGCAGTTCGTGTTCACGCTCCTTGTTTCAGGCGCTCGCCGTTTGGAGACAAGTGTCATATTTAATGAGCCACTCGCGCCGTGCACGCCGGACGCTACGTGCGCGGCTGGGGGGGGCGTGAAGTGGGGCGGACAGGTCGTTTCGTTCACGCACCGGTGGTCATCTCCATGAAGACGTGTCTGAGGGCGGACGGTCTCCTAGCGGCCCCCGGCTGCTGATTAATGCTGGGTGCCGTAATCAGCAGCTTGTCGCCGGTGGATGACTGTGGCCACCGGGCGCCGCGACAGCTCTGCTGTGAAGTTGTTGAGGAGTTACAGAGGCTTCCTGGTCCTGCTCCCTTACTGAGAGGCGGAAAGTTACATTTTCCACTTGGCCGTGCGATTTGGAGCCGTCATACACCAGTAAAGGGTCATGATGTGACACGTATACAGTTAGATAGACAGGCTATTTGTATTCAGTGAGCAGGCTGCCTGCTGGGGAATGGTTCAGGTCATGAGTTCACTAATTAAGGCAAGAGACTATAAATATCTACCTTAGTTTATAGTTTACATAATTCTTTACTTTTATTTAAATGACTGACCTTTGGACCTGCCTTTGTCAAGTCTAGTGTCATTTTTATCTGTACTGTAGGTTGCAGCAACTTTAGTAATTTAACTTTATTATTTAATGTCTACAAACTTGCCTCTGACATGGATTGTAACTGAATAGAAAACAGGCAGCTGGCAGCCTCTTTAGCCTTCACTGGGGTGACCATTCACATTCACCATCTTTGTCTGTCCTCTGGATTCAGTTTCTACTAGAAGGAAAGGAGGTTATGGAGCGTTGTTCTCTTCAGTCGCCTGCAGAGGAAAACCTACAGTCAGAGCCAACTACTATCAGATAAGGCAAAACGTCTTTTTGGTCAAATAAATTTGAGCCACTCAAGTTCATACTGTGGGAGAATATTATTGGGGAAAAAACTGAACAGAAAAATTAAAAAGATTATACAAATCATGAAAAAAATATTATTAGTCTGAATTCAAAATATGTTGTTCTACAAAATAAGACAAAAGCACAAAGTGCCTCATCGTGTGAGTCTCTCATTTTGGCTTGTTAGCGGTCAGAAATATTCTTGATACTAGAGTCAAATCGGCATCAAGTCCAAACTGTTAATCATTTTAAGAAAGACAGAAGGTGCAGGGGTGGTTAGCGCTCGATTCAAAAGCCATCCGCTCATATCAAGGCGTTTCCTGTATCTGGGCCAGGCTGAACACGCGTTGAATGAGCCACTTGGGTGTTGGTGTATGGCCTGCGGAGTGTGAGCAGAGCACAACGGGTTGTTGTGCTGGATTACTGTTGGTGTTTCCACGCTTCATTTGGCTCTGCTGTCAGGACCGGACTGCTTCTGTCCTCTGCTTCTATAATGATGTGTAATTAGACTGTAGTTTAACACAGCCGCCCACTGAGATACACTATGTGCCAGCTCATTACTCTCTCTAGCTCCAAAGTGATGCTACCATAACATCTGTCTCTCTTTCTTGCATTGTCTCCCCGCCTCTCTTTTCCATTTTGGTCTCATTTGTGTTCCTGCATCTGAAAAACAATGTAGGGCAGTGTCTGACCCAGTTGCCATTAGTATGTGCAACTGTGTGTGTGTTTAATTATCCAGGGTTGTACTAGAGGCTGCACCAATCAAAGCCCAGCAACCAGAGCAGAAAGAGAAAAGCTAGCTCAGCTTAGCATCAATGGCTCGTTTCAACACCCCTGAATCATCATGTTAGGTGACACAAGTTCTATGGGAGCTAAAATGAGACATACTATCAATCAGGAGGGGATTTGACCAGATCACCCGTGAGGACACGTCTTGTGCTGTGTATGTGCCTGGTTGCGACCTAGAGCATGATTTAGGAATAAAGAATTAAGATTTCCCAATCCAATAAATCTATTTGTATAGGGTCTATCTAATAAGCTACAGCCTTCCAGCTTTGTGGAGTAGTACATCTGTCTGCTTTATGCTGCTTTACTGTATATAACTAGCACCTCACACCTTTGTCTGCACCTTGGTATTTACAGTGTGATACACAACTGGCTTGAGCTGCACTTCAGATAAGACTCTGTAGCCTCTGCCAGAAGGTTTTTAGATAGATCTTTAAAACAGAAAGTGCACAGAAAGTCCAAGTCGTCTGTATCTATACACAGTAAGTCCGTGTTGTCTACATCTACACAGGAGGTCTGTGTCATCTATACTTGGACATGCAGCAGGACACATGTGCTCATACTGGACTGTGTCGTCTCATCCATTCGTCAGCACCTGTGTTTTCTGTTTAATACAGGTTTACACTGCTAGCTGTGGATTTTATGGAAGCTAAACTCTGCAGAGAGGCCGTCTGCTTCTATGAATGTCAAGCCTTAGGAAGAATCCACAAACACACATGAACACTAACTCAAAATTGACTTGTCAGTGCATCAGGCTTCGAGAGCTTAGGGGTCCAACGTTTACTAAAGCACCATGCGCTCTGTTTGCAGTGGAGAGATTTGAGGTCGGAGGAGAGAATCACAAAAGAAAAGTTAGGATGAGAGAGAATGTGAGTATGTTCTCACATACTCACTATTTGCAGTAGCAAGTCTCACAGAACCCTTAATCTACAGGCCACATATGTTCACTTATCTGGAGGGCTGCACTTGTGCAGTAGTAATATTTCACACGTAAGTTAAAAGTACAGTTTTGTCTAAACGTTACTTTTCCTTCATACAACTGTAAAACTCTGCCAAGCCTCAGTCCGCACCGTCGTCCACGGCCCCTAAAGCATCTGGCTGGTGGAATTAAGGGCTAGCAGTTGAATTATGAGTGACTGTGCTCTAATATATCCACCAAGCTTTGTTTCCTAAACAGCTTCACACCGTGCTATCCACTCTGGGATTCTCTCTCTCGCTCCGTCTCATCTTTCTCCGTGTTCCTGATCTGCATTCTTGCTCGTTCACTACAGGGTTTTTCTCCCTAATGTGTTTTTCTTCTCCGGCTCCTTGTGGCTCTGTACTTTTTTGTTTGCATCTTACCAGCTTCCTCAGCAGTACTGAGCGTCGGAGTAAATGTTTTGCACGTATAGTATAACTCGTGTGCGTTTCATTACACCACAGAGTCAGGTTTTCGGGGATGCATATTTGTTTGCCTTTGCGTACTCTGGTGTGTGTTTGTGGGTGTAATATGCTTTTCCTTCTGTCCGTGCTATGGTGAATGCACGTTATAAGCATGAGAGCATCTGTATCCAATGCCAACCTTTTATCATTCTCATGCAGTTTTAATGAGACTGTGTCAGTGTCCGTGTTTGACTGCATGCATGACGGCGTATATGATGAATTAATGTGTCTACGTGCACAAGTATTTTGCTCGTGGAAGCAAGTGAGCCTCTAGAGGAGTCTGATTATGCTAACAAGTGTTACTTAAAGCTTAATGTTGTAGGGCTATGTTACTAATCATTATCATTATCATATTAAGGCCACTGTATTTAAGAGCCACAGCCTGATATACAGTATCAGCACAATATAATGCAGGCCTCAGTCTTGTGGGACTTTAAAACAATGACGCAAGGTTTGATCCAGCGTTTGTGTCTGCAAAGTTCTTTGCTACACAGATAAACCCGTCAGTCCTGGTCACATCCCACCTCTCACCTGTCCACTTACATAACCATCAGCCGTCACCCAGTGTCGCCTAACAATGGCTGACGCGTACGTGATTGGGTGACTTCATGCTCGAACCCTGAGAGAGAAAGCGTTTCGGTTGACACCCAGTGACACATGTTTGATTAGACGACGTTGTGTTTGTTCCTGGTGATTCAGGTTTGATTGGTTGACATTTTGCTTGACCTGTCACTGTGATTCTCTTTGGCCTTGTTTGTTTTGACCCCCGTGTGTCTGGATGGTCCCGTAGATGTACGATAACTTGACTTGACAGTTTAATTGCGCCGCGAAATGTCCGTATAACTGCTTTTTGCCTGGATACTTCTCAGCAACATCATCGCTTGTGTGCATTGTTTTGTCCCTGCAGGATTAAAGAATGGGTTGATCAGATGCAGAAGGAGCTCGTCACACTGGCAGACACGGCCACGGCTGGGAAGAGCCTCACTCAGGTAAAAACCCTGCTACAACCACACAAAGGGCAACATAGTCCTCACGCATATCAGTGAGTCAAGGGCATATTGTGTTGTGCTCCTTGGTTAGTTCATGGAATGAAAACTTTACCTGCATATCTCTGCTATCTGTGTGTGTCTAGATCTTTCTGAGGAACCAGCACTTGTACACTGTGGAGCAAAACGACGCAGAGGAACTGGTGGCCAGAGCAGCCAGGAACATTGAACAGCTGCTGCGGAAGAGGTCTGCTGCCTTAGAGGTAAAACCCGCCTCACCTCAGAACAGACAACTGTCCGTTTGCAATTTCATGCTGATTTAAAGGCCGACGAGGTCTTTACTAACTCAGGCCGGGATGGAGAGAAGTGTTTCATCTGCTATGGTTAGGGGATAGTTACATTCAAAAATGATTACGGACACACAGCGACACAATAATAACTTTAGGAGTAGCTGCATCAAGTGAACGGCAACAGCTCAGCTGCGTTTTTATAATATAATATATCAGAATATAGTTATAGTGTAGTATAAATATAGTTTGTCTGGTCACTGTGGGAGAAGGCACACATTTGGTAGAAAGCAGGGATCTTTCTTGTGCAGGATTCAGTGTGATAATCATAGCTCTGACCCTGGGGAGCTTCTGCCTCTTCTCTTCTCTTTCACATTTTCTTCAAAAGTGGGTCAAAGTTTCTCATCTGAATTGTTTTATACGTTCAGAGAGAGTTCGCAGCGCCCCGTGACTCTGCCACTGTTGTCTTATTAGTCATGGAGAGGCAGTGTGATTGCTTATAAACACACGTCATGCCAAGTGTCTGTCTTGTGTATGTTAAGTAAACACCCCGGTGTTCTTATCATTTTTCCGTGCGCTGGTGCCATAAGATGCGTAAGCAGCGAGGAGGAGTTGGCCCCGGTGCTTTAAGCATGTGATACATGTTTAGAAGACAAATAACTGTGAGGTTGAGGTTTGGGTGGTAGGCTGGTGGGAGGGAGGTCAGCTAGACTGATGATGACCATCCATCCAGCCTCTGGTCTGCTTCTTTGTGTCTCATCCTTTTCTGTGAGTAACCTCAAGGCACACTTATATTAGATTCGATGTCCTGAGCCGTATGCATGAGCAGGTAACCGGATAAGTGGATGCTATGAGGAGAGCAAGATGAGTGAAAAGGTGAAGGTTTTGAGCTTTGATTTATGGAGGTCTCATTACTTTTAGACGCACTGACTAAAACCACCTAATAGAAACGACGTGGCCACTTTATTAAATACAGTGATACTGCTGATTGTAGCCTCATTTTGCTGTTTTTAGCCTGTTGTGCATGGTTTGAATATTCTGGCTTTCTTTCCTCTGACATTAATATTGTTACATTATCAGAGTATTTGACCTGAACGTATAGATCAGACAGTTTCTGAAATACTTATCCTACCTGTCACACGTTCATAGTCCCATAAATCATCTCTCCTGCTCTTTCTGATGCTCGGTTTGAACTTGAGCAGATCGTCTGCATGTACTGAGTTGCTGTCATGTGACAGTTTTGTTAATGAGCTGCTGAACAGGTGCATATAATGAAGTGTCTGGTGAATGTGTATACTCTGCCCCAGTAGACAAGGCAGTTTTGCTTTGAGATTTTTTGCTGACCAGCTTTTTAAGGTAAATGAAAGGATTTGACTGGAAAGTTTTTCTGACAGAATACAGGAGAAGAATCTTCATTGCAAATGAAACTTCCTTTTGTGTTTGGCGCCTTTGATATCAGGCTCAGAGTGACTTTCACTGTCAATATAATTGGACATAGCCTAAGGCACTTGAGCCACTTTCATTTAGTTGTCAACTGCTTTCGAATTTTAATCCTCCCTTTGTCTTTCAGGCCTTTGGTCGTCTCTGTCCCTCCATCTCTGATTTCTAACCTTTGAAAGGCCTCTGTGTATCTAGCTACAGGTGTGTGAAACTAGTGCGAGCCGCCTTGCCCGCTTATGTGTCCATAAATAAGTGTGTGGCCGAGTGTAACGTGTATTATTAATGAGCAGTTGGCTGCACACTGTTAGGAGAGATCACTTTATCAAAGCCTTACAGTGTATACGGGGCTTGATGTCAACAGGGACACACACACATTCACACACACCTGGTAGCGAAGGTGCTCAGACCACAGCGATTAGGGCTGAAGAATCGGGAAGTGACCCCATTAGAAATAATCACCCACCTGATGCTCGCGGTTCTCCTGTGTTAATGGAGCCCAGTTACGATCACATGCTTTGAACAACATAAATAAACGCCACTTAACTCTTAACTGTATCTTCAAAAGACTAAGTCCCGCGCTTTAAACTTGTCTTCAAACTTGGACCATCTATCTTAAATTTCCCGGCAGCACATCTCCACCCATACAATATGCCTACACCTACTGCGTGTGGTGGATTAGAGTCTGTTCCGTCTACAACCAAAGCAGGAGCCTGAGAATGAGAATGTCAAAAGTAGTTGAGTGCATAGTGAAAGTGTCTGACGTGCCTTTGGCTAGATCCAGTTACTTCAATTAATCTCTCCCTCCCCCAGCCTCCGCATGCTCTCGTTTGCTCTTGCTGTCTTTGTGCGCTGTAATTAAAAACTTAATTATTGATGCAGCAGAACTGTTAAGGCAAAACACAAGCTGATAAAACACAGAAGAGTGACATGTATGGGGGGGGTGGGTACATTCAAATGCTGTCCACCTTTTCTTTGTTTTGTTCGCTCAGGAACTTTCACTAATAACCAGGATCTGATATCTGCTCCAGCCTTGTTAACAGTCTTAACAAATGTGTGTATGTGTGTGTGCGTTTAAATTGCTCTCCTCTCCGAGGGTGAAAGCTCTGTCCATTAACTAATGAGTCAGTCTCTGACATTACTTAGAGTAATACTTCAACCAGCTGCACTAAAACTCAGCAGGACACAGGTGGCTCACTACTCTGTGAGTGTGTGCGCCATGATTTACTCTCAGCCAGAGGTAGGAGCTGAGAGGATAAACACAAAGGTCTGAATGCATCACCGCGTTTGCGCTCGTGTCTGCCTGTCTTGGATTGTACAGACCAAAAAAAGTGTTAAAAAAAAAGAGTTTTTAAGCTTTTTAATATTTCTCTGTCATAAAACATCCTAAAACCTGCAGGTAAAGAATATTTCATATCTGAACAGACAAACAATACTTAAACATCCAACTCACACACATACGCGCTTCACCAACTGGCTCACAGGCCTCGCTAATAATGTAAACTGTTTATGAGTTTCCTCGCTGGTTTAGTAAAGCGCCCTGTGTATCTTGTAAAATAGTTATTGTCAGAAATGTCTCCAGTGACATCTCTTATTGCTTTATACAGATTTTTGTGATTATCCTTAATGAATGTCGGTAAAAGTCCATTAAATGACCCACTGTTACAGATAATGTCTCTCCCTCGGCTAAAATTCAGCCTTATAAGGTTTGAAAAATGTGATCATACTTTATTTCCATAAATAATTTGCCCCCTTTACTGCAGCTTGTTTTCAACCAGTCTAATCTAGTCTTACAGGTATGTTCTGCAAGCTTGTTGGAATTTTCATCATTTTTTGTTGGTGCCAAATACAACTGGGCACTGTGTGAATGATAACAAGTACTAATTACTGATTATAATACTAATACTAACAAATTCAGTTTCTCTGTATAGAAACACAAATTCCATTAACAATCTTTGCGTTGTGGAAAGCAGAGGAGTGTGAATTGGCCATTTGCACCAGTTGCTCTCATCTACAGTATTTTAAAAAGGTAGGTGAGGGAGAACAAGCCCAGAGCAGCAGATTACTACTATATATCACCATAAATACAGTACGCTGGTAAAGAGCAAACGTTAACAGGCAGCTGATTTAACTGGTGCAGCAGCCGCTGGGAGTCAGTGGGTGGTTGTATTGTGCAGTGCAGTTAGCATCAGGTTAGAGAAAAATCATTGAACGCTTGGCTTCTATGCTGCATATGTGAAAACTCTGCATATGAGTTATCAAAGTCCAAAATGTCCACCTGTACCCACACAGACCGAACACGTTCGCCCTTCATCTCAGTCCGAAGGAAGTGGACTCACCTGGGATGTCCTGGGGCCACAAAGCATGAACGTTAGGCTGATTGGCGACTTTAAATGTCTATGAGCATAAATGGTTGTTTATTTGTGACAGACATGCAGTTTGTCCAGAGTGTAAACAGCCTGTCGCCCTGTGAGAGCTGGGATCAACTCCAGCCACAACCAGAGCCTTAACAGGAGCAGTTGTAAAGATGATGAATGGATGGAAATCCTCAACGTCGGCTGTGTAAACTTTTATCATTGTTGGTTCCTACTGTTCTCTTTACTTTGGCTCGTGTGTTCCATGTGTTGTATTTGAGTCTTGCACCGGGCGTTAGACCATATCTGCATGAATGTGTTGCTTGTGCTCATGTAATTATAACACAACATGTAAAGTGAAGTGTGACATTACTCCACATTGGCTAAAGCCGGTGAACGTTAGCCATGAAGACATTACAGTGTAAAGGGATTCATTTTTCCATTTCTCTCTAAAATCCACATTCATCAAATGTGACATGTAGCGTTTTTCAGCTTCAATATTGTGACTGTTTACTAATTACTATAATCCAGATGTGACAAGATAATTGGTAGCCGTTCCTTACACGAGACGCAGAGGCTCTACAGCTACAGGACTGTAGGTGTCACTGCGTGTGTTAGTTACTGTGCTTGAGATTCTTTCGGAGATGTTCTTTCCCCGAGATCCACACGCATGAGAGTCACAGACAGGGAGCAGCTGTAGATTTACAGCTCCCATCGGAGGGTTGGCCTCTGTGAGAAGCCATGTGGAGCGGGACAGCTCTCCCCCCGGGCTCCCACAGCTGCAGACGCCTCTGCTCTTTCTGTCTGTCTCGTGCTCTCGCCCTCTCTCCCTTTATTCACCTCCCTTCCTTGTCCATCCTCCTTCCCGTCACCCTCCACCTCTGTATACCTCCTGTGTCTGGCTTGTGGCCTTCTGCTACAGTTCTCTGTTAAACTGGAATTTGAAAACAACCTTTCGTTATCTCCTCTGACCCCTGTCTCTCTCTTCTCATGCCTTTTCTTTCTCCCACTGAATACATCTTCCCTCTGTCTGCCACTCTCCTCTTTACCTCTGTGCTCTTATGGATTACTCTCCTCTGTTCTCTGGTTTCACCGCCTCCTTTCTTGTGCTAAGGTTTTTTCCTTCTCCTCTTCTTCTCAGCTCTTGTGTATTTATCTCAATTTCCACAGTTTTCCACACACAAGCACAATAAATTTTTCAGACATGCACACAGGAAGGTGCATTTCTTGCCCTTTTATTCTGGATACAAACCACGATTGCTGGATAACATTTCCGTCATCCCAACTGTCCTTGTAAGCCAGTCTTAAGTTTTAATTCTGTTAATCCAGCTTCTTCTAATTTACATCTTTTCCTTTTCAGACTCCTCTATTTCCTGCTGACCTACACCTACGCTATTTTTACTTTTCTGGGATCCCTTTCAGCGGCGACTTATGTTGAAACGATAGCTGGTGTTTGTGAATGTGGACATACTGTCAGAAATAAGGATGGCAGTGGATGTTAATGATCTGCAGGGATGCATGGTATTGCTTTGCTGTTTAGGGGAGAAGGCGTGTGCTCTAAATGGCCCATTGATTCCAGACCTGTGGAGCCTGTGGAACACATGCACACGGGGAGTCTGGAAGGCTTAGCTGAGCCCGTCTCATCTTCCCTGTCTATCCGTTAAGCTGTCCCCTGCTTTCTCGCTAAATGCATGGTGGACCGCTGGGTTGCCCTGGCAGAATGACAACTAAGACTGGTGGGAACAGGCAGAAATCTCTCTCTCTGGGGTCTAGTGCTATCCAACACTTCAGCTACAGACCAGCTCCAAACATGTGTGGAGCCTGTGTTCTCAGCGGCTGCAGGGTAATGATCCTATACATCAGCGTGTACGAACAGTGGAAGAAATAAGTGGAGGGAGAGGGAGAAACACTATATTAATGTAGGGACTGTTTACCGTTCAAGGGGGTTATGATATAGTCCACTGTTTATGTGACCACTCTTGAATTGTATGTTTTTGAGGATATTCTTGCTGAAGCACCTCACGCCACCACTCACCACCACTTACAAGGAGCCAATTCCCAGTCTTCTGGTATCTGCAGCCTCTGTCCCCATTAAGGCTGCAAGATCACCAGCGGTCATCCAGTGACAGAGTGGGCTCATTGTGATGTGGAGCTGGGCTATGTGTACTACAATAAGTGCGAAGGAGACTAATGAGCAGTTAGATCAAGCACACTATGGGGAGACTGTGCACTCCCATTAACTAACGCGTTGTAGTAGTAAATGTGTGCGTTTCAACAGAGCAATGCTGGCTTCTAATCATTTGGCAGAAACGGCACCTTGAAGTAACTCTGTAATGACTGTTACGTCACTGTAAGTAGGTTAGCTGTCAATCAGGGAACACGCTCCGGAAGTCAAAACTCAGATTGTTTGTGCTGTTGCCTTCTATGGTCAGCCTTGTAACGTGTGTGTGTAAGGACAGGGTGAAAAGAGAGATCGAAAGCGATACAAAGGCAAAGAGGAGGGTAATTAGGTGTCTTTGCTCATACACCCCTCCTCCATATCTCCCAGAGGGGAGAGGAGCCCCGTCAATGCACCGTCATGAATTTTTAACAGCCTTGTCGGCCTGATCTCTTAGGAGGCATGTGTGTGTGTCTGTGTGTGTTTGCATGTGGCTGTTCACATACAGCATGTCTGAAGCAAACGTCTATTATATAACAGACAGAGTAGAGCATGACCTATGAAGTATATCCCATCGCAGGCATCTGATCAATATCCATATGTTTACCTACAGCTGTTTCTGTGCTTTATGCTTTAACTGTGCAGCTCAGCTAGAATGAATTTATGCCCGTGTGATCAAACTCTGTGAACCCACTGGTGAGACGTTGATGTAATGTTGCACTGGCATTAGCTGACATCCAACATCATCCTAATGACAAGTCCTGGACTTTGATCACGGCTATGAACTGCTGCCTTAGTTCAAGTGTCCCATTATTACAGCTACGCTTCTTTCTCGTTTAGGCATTAAACACTGGATATGTTGCAATGTTGGGGGGTTTTATACACGCTGTAACATACTAATAACATAACGGATATAATTAGAAAACATATGATTCAGTACTTAATGCAGCAACAGAACATGTTAGTTCTTGCATCGTTAACATGATGCGTAATAACTTCGTGATCACCACCACTGTTGGTGTGTGTATCAGTGTGTCTGGGTGTATATTTAGCTGCTGACAGCTAGTGCAGAGGAGGTGAAGACAGGTCTGGAACAGAGCCCAGGACTGGAGGCCAGAGCGATGAGACTGCTGATCAAGAATGGAACGACTGCCGACGGCAGACACATGGTCATAGACGCGCACGCTCACGCTCAAACTCGCTACAGGAACGGGATGAAATACGCCACGAGCATCCCAGCATCTGCTGGGTACAGATCCCGCTGCCATGCTACCACTACTGACGGTGCAGGTGAATCTACTGTGCCTTTGCTCCTCTGAAGGAATCCAGTGTGTTAGACTGGTGCCTTGTCATTATTCAGTAGCGTCTGAGCAGGACAAGCCAGCGCGGTTCTGCCTGGCTGATCATATACATTGAGTCGTGCAGAGGTCTCGGTTTACTGCTTCGCCTGCGGTCTTCCTGCAGGAACTCAGTGCTCCTTTGTTGTTGTTTTACTTTTTCCATCTCACTTTATTCAAAGGTGGAATACAGTTGTTAGAAGATACATATGTCTCTTCCACTCTACTGTAAGCATCTCTACTCAAACTGTGAAAGACGGTAAAGAACATGAAAAAACTAATTAAACTCTTGTTGGAAAGAAACAACTAAATAAGTGACTATATTCAACTAATTATAACACCACGGTACAGATAGATGCTGTGTGCTGTGCTCTCTGGTATGAGTGTGTGTACAGTAAATGCTGGAGAGGACATATTTACATTTATGTTACTCACTTCCTCTTTAGTTTAGTGCCAACTCTTACCTTTGCCTTCTTTCTGTAGATTTACATCCTACTGATGTCATGCCTCTGCTGTGTGGCGTCTAGCTGTACCAGCACTGTGAATGAAATCATACTAATTTTTCCATTGGGCTTTTAACACGCTTTCTTTCGCTCAGGCTGATGCTGTGAAGGAGGCTTTGTGCAGTTTCCGTGTAAATCCCTGTCATATTTCACTCCCCAGAAACTGGCCACAGCTGCTGAGAACTTCCAGATGGAGCATCAGTGGAAAGACGAGTTTGAGGTAACACAAAAATGAGGTAGCACAAATGCAAACACAGACACGCTGTAATTCACTGGATGTAAATTCACAGGTTTGATCAGTTTGTGTCTTTGTGTTGTTAGCGGTGATTGCAGCTCCATTAGCTAATAGGTTTATTGCACATTATACCCTGTGTTATGACTCATTACGCCTCTCATTTCCGAGACCCTGCTTTCTAGGAACCAGAGTGGCAGACAGAGATGAAAGCAGTGGTCAGGAAGGGACCGTTATACAACACTGTCTACTGTATGTGTCTAAGCTGTGAATTACCATATTGCTTTCCCAGTGGCAGGGAAATGCCTCCCTGGAGCCTTGCAAACGGCTGCAGGCACATACAGTAGACACAGATGTAAAAAGAGGAAAACTCAGCACACTCGGCATAACTCATGCAGTATTAATCCTTGTGGCAGCACAGACCCGAGTCCGCATTATCATAAAAGTGGAGAATTAACTAATGGGGCTGCCCATAACAAAATAAAGTGTTTAGAAATGAATCAAGAATTTCATGATTACATAAATGTTACGCTGCTTTGTGCAACCGCCTAAAGCATCTGTGTGTGTTGTTCACAGGATGATGAAATTTACTACTACAATGCAAAGGACAATGTAAGTGTGCTTTTTTCTCCTCCTGCCTATTTGCTCTCCTTCCATTTAAGGCCAAACAGAATCACAGGTCACACTCGAACACGAGAAGGTAATGGTTTTGCTACCCAGCACCCGCTCGCTGTCGTCTTCTCTTACACCCACTCGATTTCCCTGTCCCCTCCCTGCTTTCCTTCTTTAACTCACCACATTCATATCTTTTTTTTTTCCACTCTCGGATTCTGTCATTGCCTCGGTCTTTTACCGCAATCTCTCCCTCTTCTCCAGGCTTCCTATGTAGCATCCTCTCCGTCATCCCTCCTCCCACCCTCTCTCAGGTGAAGAGGTTTCTGCCATGTTTTTCCTCTAATTGACAGATGAGATGTATGAGCTGGCTACACTGTTGCTTTATTAGGAAGCAATTGTTCACTCTCTCTCTCTCTCCCCCCTTGCTTATTCTCTCTCCACCTCACGTCGTCACTCCCTCTCTACCCTGCATTATTTCCTCCATATCTCATCACGCTTTTCTCCGTGCACCTCCCTGTCTGTGGCGCTCTCATTGATGCAAATTGGTGAATGCGCGGTAGGAGTTATAAATCTCCACAAGGGGTATAGATAGTCTGGCTGTGTCCTGCTCTTCCTTCCCAGTGAAGATGAAAAAAAAAACAAGATTCCCTCAAGCCTACAGTGGATGACGCCATATTTCCCCAAATGAGTTGGGAGGTTGTGAGAGACGCAGCGATGACATCAGACTGGAGTTGATGAGGAATTACTTAGTGTCTGACTGTGCTCCGCCTTTTAAAGGGTTTTATGCATGTGATGATGCTTCGGCAAACAGATTAAAGAGACTTTGTGTGCTATCTGAAACCTGCGATCAGCATTACTGTCTGCATCCTGATTTTTTATCTCTGATCTTCAACCACAGCTGGAAGCAAACGAGACAGAGGGGAGGAAATACAGGATTCGACCGGACTTTAAAGAGGACCCGTCATTTAAGCGTCTGACTGATTACAATCACACGGCTGTCCACATCCCCACAGACATCTATGATGGCTGTGAGTACACATACCGTACACCAACACACACTCACTCGCAAGAAGCCCAGCTGTAACCATGGATACCACAGCACATCAACTCATTATGAAATGTGGTTTTGTAGTTTTTAAAAAGTGATTTTGAAAGTGACAGCCTAGTCGTGAATCCTCCAGATGCGCTGCTGGTCTTTTACTGTAGGTCGACAGTTTTTCTGTTGTTGTCCCTGCCTACCATCAGACACGGTGTCTGTGCTGTACCACGTCCTCTCTACACCACCGTACATCCCAGAATAAGACAGAGATCACCTGCTGAAGTGATTCAGCACGTTTGCCACAATCTTTATTAGAATGCTAATGCTAACTACAGCTCACTGTATTCTAATGTCAGAATATGCATTTCTTTGGTATTTTACTACTACTGACAGACAACATAGATAACATATCTATCCCCCCCCCACCCCCACCCCACCCCTTTTTTTTATAAAAGTACATTTCTGATCATTTCATCATCATGTGGTGACATTTACCTTGAGTGGTTAAGAATAATTTGATTCTCTAGACTCCTTCTGACATTAGCACAGCTCAAGTTGAATGTCAATGAGTGAAGGATGGGCCGTAGAATATTTTAACTGTGTTCTGAATTATATATTATGTTTGAACAGCTTTTCTTTAATTCTATTTTTACTTTTTAAGCTTTTTCGTTACCACGTTGCGATTTACAATCACAGAGCATTAGAGTGATCGGTGCCTTAAGAACAAGTCACCAGTACATTGTACGGTTTATGGTGAGTTCTAACGTGAGCCTGATTACGCGATAGATTCCCAAACAACCCGGCTGCACGGGCAGCGGCACTGCTTGGCCCGTGCTTGCATATTTTGTTGTGACAAACAGGCGACCGGTGCATGTGTATGTGTTTAGGTATTTAGTAATTAGTGTACAGTGGGGTGACTTGGAGCGATGACAAAATGGCGCGGCTTCCTCAGCATGGCCTTCATCCTGCTGGGTAACAGTCTGGCCCCAAGGTTATGCACTTCACCTTTTCTGGTGGCCCCAGAGACATAAACGGAGGATGAGGATGAGCACAGGCCTGGTTTATTAGCATACTTTAAACTCAATGTGATGTTCCGTCCATGAGACGTCTCTCTGGCCATAATACGAACTGGGTGCTGCGACTCATCACACTCCTATCCTGTCAAAGATGCTGTTTATTGGTAGCCTGTAATGAGTATGCATAGATATGCTGAGCTGCTGGAAGCTATCCAAGTCTGATCTGAACAAGATGAAAGAAACCACAAGTGTGTGTATGCGCCTGAGCCCAAAGCTGCTAGTACACTCTGTTTGTAATGGGAGCACAAAAAAAAGTCTGCCAACGCTGGTTGACTTAGAGACAAGGTTGTAGGCTTTGGGTTAGAGTAGTTAGGGACTGGGTTGAAGAACAGTTCATCTGGTCCCTGTATGAATGCTAACAAACTGTGCTGGGTGTGTGGCATCAGATATGTTCACACATGCAGAGGGAGGTACTTTGTATTCTTGGAAAAAAAAAGGAGACGGAGGATTCAGACGTTATAGAGGTTTCAACTCTCCAATTTGATCTCCACCCTATAAATGTTCCACAAATAGCCTTTGCTCGGCTGGAGAAAATTGGATTTTCTGGGTAAAGTGGGAGGCAACTTTATGAAATCACCTCGTATAGGCAGCAGCACATGACATGTGTGAGATGAGCACAGGATGGGAAGGAGCCATTCAGATGACAGAAAGATCAGCGCAAAAGTCACATCTGTTGGTCCAGTGAAGGACAGAGTATCAGGACGAGAGATGCACGGTGCAAAATAAAATGAAAAAGGAAAAAAATACAGAAATTATAAATACAGTACACAGCAACGCTTGGCAGGGTTACAAACTAAATGTGATATTCCTCACTTTCACGATGCCACTCAAGCTACACGTAGGTGTTAGAGAAGAAAACAACATCAGCCATAAAGACGGCAACACTCAGACAATAACAGAGACAGCGACAGGCGGAGAGTTGCACAGAGGCAAGGAAACGCACAAGCCATGAGGACATCTACTGGAGGTTTTGTCTTTTCATGTAGAAAGTTCCCGGTTTTTAAAAGCCGCTGCAAAAATAATGTTATTTTGTACAGCTTACAGTAGAATGTTATCCACAGATTGTCTGTTATTCAAATAGACAAAGTTTTATAGAGTTTAGTTATATACGCGTCCCCAGGTTTTTACCCAGTCAACGGTACACAGGGTTTCCTCTACCTTGACATCACAGCTACACAGCTGTAGACAGCTGGAGCTATGGTGACAGTCTGCTTCTCTAACTTCTGCTCATTGCTAACAGAAGCTAATGGGCTATGAGCTTTTCTTTATTGGAACTCAGATCTGATCTAAACAGGAACACATGATTATTGATTTAATACACAGGCAGTGGACCATGTATCCTCACTGGAAGCTGTGGGAATAGTGCACTCTGTAATGTTCAAGTAAAGCTAATTAATGTTGGATTTTATTGCACCCTAGATGTGGTACTGAGATGAAGTTGTCACTGGGTGTGGATTCAGTGTGGCATCAAAGCCATGAGTGCAGCCAGGAAATTCATTAGTGTCAGTGGCAATATGGCAACTAGAGGGTACTGAGAGCCACCGAGAGGCAGCGAACCCACTGGAAACATTACCAATCAACATATTACATCTGGTTTGGGTATCGCTGGTCTTTCGCTGGGTATTCTCACGTGTTGTGTGTACTGTAGAGTATTTGTCGTTAATGGCCTGTGTGTAATTAACTAATTTAAACAGCTAGGAAGCTATTAGTGGCTCTGTGTAGACGCTATCTACATACTGGACCTGTTTGCCTTAATTAGTCTTCACTCTCACCGATTTCATTGTTTGTAATTTTGTATTTTCTCCCACTTCATTTTATTTTAAAACCAGCACTTAATGAGGAAAATATATTACAGTGTGCGCGAGCATTGCATGTTCTGTCTCTGTGTAATAAAAAAACATGGACTCCTGGCAACTGAGGCTTCATTAGCTCTCCCTCTAGAGGCATGCATGCAAATGAACAGTATTTGCTTTGCACATCAATGAGCCGTGGCACAGTCAATACAGGACACCAATCTATCTCACACACGTACAGATGTAGGTATGTTGGAAAAGCGTATATACGGTATTGCATTGGTATTAATATATAGAGATGAAGAGCAGCAGAGAGACACACGGAGCAAAGATGGAGCCGGGGCAGCATATGCCGTGTCCATCCATCATAGTGAGTGTTATGTGGCGCTGAGCTGTCTGGATGCTGTGTCATTACATCCATAATGCCTGCTGCCTTCCACAACATACACTATCAATCACACACATGAACACACACACACACACACACACACATATTATCAGGTGTTTCATACAGTTCATTTTTTTTACAGTACAAACTCGTACTGTACCTAGAAAAACTAGAACTTGTGCAAAATCAAAACTACATCCTTATATACTGTTGTTTCACATGTACGCCTGTCTGTGCGTGTGTGTGTGTGTGTGTCTGGGCTTTTCCAGCCACCATTGTGCTGAATGAGCTCAACTGGACCAAGGCGCTGGAGGACGTGTTTAGAAAGAACAGGGAGGACGACCCCACACTTCTCTGGCAGGTGTTTGGTAGCGCTACAGGTCTGGCTCGCTACTACCCAGGTAAAAAAACCCAAAAGGTGTTTGTGCAGCTGTGTCCTTTCTTACCAAATTAGCGGTTGTTATTATTATTGGGTTGACTTAAGGTGCAGCTCTGTGGTTTTTAATTATAACTACAAACATCCAGTGATTGTATTTATGACTTTGCTTTTTGTACAGTCTGCAGAGTAAATAGTGCACTGCTCAACCTGCACTGATGTTATACAGTGTGTGTATGTGGTGTCACACTATCTTCGACTGCTTTAGCCCAGTGCTGCGATCTACTGCCAAGCTATTTCTATTCATGAGATTCCCTGTCATCATTGACTCTATATAGCTTCATGGGAAAAGTTTAGGTCTAATATTCATGCATTTTCATTGGGCCCAAATTTATTCCTCTTTGTTGCTTTGCACGAGAGGCGCTCACACCCTCTCACAGCGGCTTGTTTTCACGGCGTCCGTCGCTAAAAGCATACAGATAGAAAGCAATTGATCATTGTCAAGGCAGGAGAATCCAGTGCTCTTTGCTTTGGATGTCAGATGAATATTTGATCTTATTTTCCTGCTTTTCACCACTTTATGAATAATTTTAGTGAGCAAGAAACGCATTACAAAATAGTTGGTGAAAGAAATTCTACCCAGCAAGCCGCTAATAGTGGCCTTTTTTCTCCGCCCAGTGAAAGATGTACACGATATGACACCACTGCACAGTTCCATACGTTTGCAGACAGGTCAGTCAATAGGAATATGATGATGATTGTAGTTAAAATATAATCAGTGCGCGCTGAATTTCCTCCTAAAGCTTCTCCCTGGATGGATGCTCGTAAAACCCCGAGTAAGATTGACCTGTATGACGTGCGCAGGAGGCCGTGGTAAGAAACGCGCCACACATATACAGCAGATGAAGCATAACATGCTGTGATTCAGAATTCAGAACTAGGAATCACTGTATGTGATTGTTTATGTTGTTTACCTAACATACAAAATACAAAGTGTATAGAGTGACTGACTGGTCTATTCAGGTATATTCAAGGAGCTGCCTCGCCCAAGGATATGCTAATCCTCGTGGATGCGTGAGTTACAACTTTACTGATCCATAACCTCCCTCCATCAGTCATGATTTCCCTTGATTCTAATGCATGTTCATCCAGATTTTCCACATAATGTAGTTTATTTCCCAAGGAGGAAGCATCTCTAATTACATTCAGTAAAATCTCCCAGGACAAGAAGCGAGCAGACAGATTGCAGTGAGAATCTGTCAGGTGTTTTTTTTTTTTTTCCTGCAGGAGCGGGAGTGTGTCTGGCTTGACTCTCAAGCTGATCAGGACCTCCGTCAGCGAGATGCTAGAGACGCTGTCTGACGACGACTATGTCAATGTAGTTTATGTGAGTACGGCTAAACCTTCCGCTTGCTGAGCGCTCGGTGATCTGCTTGTGCGACGCGACGGGGGGGCGTGATGCATGCTGAGAAAAAAAACGGAGTGACAGGCTCAGTCAGTATGTGCGCACGAAAGACTCACTCGCACGCACCCAGACGTACTGTACGTGAAAGAAGGGAGCGAACCCGTGCCTCCATGCTGTACGTACACGCCGGAGAGACAGAAAGATGGATGACGAGTAATGAAATATGGATTTCTGTCAGGTTCTGACCACCCTGCAACAAAGCCTAAATGAAATATCTACTGCCCTATTTGCTGTACAGGATTAAAACCCTGCACTACACTCCCCCATCGCACCTCTGTGTGTGTGTGTGTGTGTGTGTGTGTCGCTGCTCCTAAAGGAATTAAAGCTGAACCTCTGACTGGAGTGAACCCCAAGAAATACCCATTCATCACCTTCTTGATCTCTCCATCACTTTTTCCTTTCATCATGTTGTCGTGTTCCTCTCAGCAGCCCAACATATAGCTCCATTCATCTCTGTGTCAGTGAGTGATCTCTCTGTAAACACAATACCGCAACTTTCTGCAGTTCTTTCCCTTTATTTTTACTTTTCTCTGCTCATCTCTGCCACCACTCTCCCTCCTTACTGTTGTGCGTATTCCAGACCTTGCCTTTCCGCACTTGTGATTACACAAAGAGCCAATCAAGAGAGTGTTTGATGCGTAGCTGGGTGTCTGTGGAGGTGTTTATTGAGATGGGTCTTTACAGAGACGGGAGCCGTCTTCCTTCTCCCTGCACAAAGACAGGCGGCCTTTGTCTTGGACACAATGTATTCTGTTTCACGGTGGACTTGTGATTCTGCAATTATCGGAATCTGTCAAGGATCTCAGTCTGTGTGGATGCGGGCGTCTAAGTGAGACTGAGCGAAAGATTAGTTCAAAGAGTCAAGTTCACTCCAGTTTTTGACTTACAATGTTTCCCTTTTGCTTTGTTTGTTTCGTTTTCCTACTGTCTTTTAAAACATTCCCTTTCTGATGTCAAGACACGTCTGCTTACGCTGGTGCCTTGTTTATTTTATTGTCTGATCACCTTATCCAGGATAGTTCTTCTACCCTGTGCAGCATTTCAGCCATATTTTCCTCGGGAAGCAGTCGACATCATACCTTTGGTGGTTTTCTTACTACGACACAAACAAATGATTCTTTCTCTCTGTCACCTTCTGTCTTTATCTGTTTGCTTCTGCCATTGAGGCCATCACTCATACACTCCATCACACCCAGTGCACCCTGTGTCTGGCCCTCAGGCTCTTGTAACCTGACACTAAATCATTCATCTCTGATATTACCCATAAATCCCTGCTCATTAACAGTAGCCCAGGGTCTAGGTTGGCATTTGGTCCTGGAAGACGCTCGCACACTTCCTCAGCAGCTGCTGCAGGTCAGAAGAACGCTGCAGGCTCTTCCTTCGCTCTCTGGCCTCGTCCACGCGGCTTTTCTCATTTTTGTACTTGCTTTCCCTCACCCTCCCGCTACAGCGAGCCTCCATCAGCCTGTTCAGCCGTGTTAGTCGGTGTCAGCGTTGTTAGCAGCAGTCTAGTGGACAAGCCAGAGTGCCAAACAGAGTAACAGGCAGTCCAGCGGGATTAAGGCTTGAAGATTAGCCGTCTCTCTTGTGTCATCACTAATCCATTGCCAAAGTCGTGACTGTCACACACACACAGATAAAAGCTCTGTTGTAATAGGATCACAAAGGAACAGAGGAATTTATCGTAGCGAGAATGTATTTTTTGTAATTACACAATGTGTTTCATTGACTTTCTATTAAGATAGCATCTACCTGAGCGACGCGTCGCATATTATGTGATTTTCTATCTGTGATGCACCTTTTCACTCTCGTGCTTTTAAATCCCGTATTCTCACACTCCCCTGTTTTTCGTTTTTGTCCTCTTGCTCTCACTTTCTGCTCCTCACCCTCCCACATCCGCACCTCACCTTCCCCACTTCTGCTTTTAATAGATCGCGTGATAAAAGATCTCCGTCTGCTCTATGTGGGCAATTATGTGAACCTCCATTGTGGCTGTGCCTGCGTTCACTACATGTGTTAATGTGATTCTTTTCTTTCCGTGCGACTGCTGAAGTTGTGATATTGCCTCACTCTTCGGCAGAGATGCGTACGTCTGTTAGTGTCAGTCCAGGAACTTCAAGGCTGTCAGGCTCATAGAAACACACGCATACGCTCCCACGCGCGCATATGGTGCGGCCTCTCGTTGCCTCGCTGCTTGTCTGTGCAGATCAGTGTTTTCAGACTCCCTGTTGGCCATCTCACATAGTCACATTGATTAGTTAGGATCGATGTGATGCAGTATTGTTTTAGACGAGTTCTGCTACACAATGGATGTGCTGCTTTACTACTCTGCTGTCCCGTGTCCTTCATGCACTATGTATTATTTTCCTTCCCGTCATTTACGCTATCATCCATGCTATATGTTCTCATCATTGTGAGCCTGTTTGGAATGTCCTTTCTGTCCTTTTATTCCAAGCCAATCTAAATATTGGTTCACCTATTGAACATGAAAGGAGGCTTTTATTTAATGTTGGGTGGAGCCAGTGAGCATATGTGTGCCGCGGGGTGGAAATGAGAAGGTCTCACCTTTAAAAAAAAACGCGGAGCTGCTGCCTAACCTCGTTCTTATATAGCTGAATCTTGTTTCCATGGGTACCAAATCGTTGAGCTCCGAGGATGTGAAGCAATTAGTGGAGCTTGATGAATGTGTCTGTTTACCACTGCCTGTTAACAGCCAAGGCCAGGTGGGAGTGTTTGTGTGTGTGTGCGTGTGTGTGTGCTGCGTTTGTAGAATTTCGTACATATGCACCACATGTTGTAGGTGTAGGAACCGTCTGTAGGTCATTACTACTCTCCTCTCTCTTTCCAAGTTTAACACCAGGGTGAAGAAGACAGCTTGTTTTGACCATCTGGTTCAAGCCAACGTGAGGAACAAGAAGGTGTTGAAGGACGCTGTGCAGAACATCACAGCTAAAGGAATTACAAACTACACAAAAGGCTTCGAGTTTGCTTTTGAACAGCTCTCTGCGGTGAGATTAAAGAAAACACTTCCTTATGTGTGGCTGAGAACACAAGATGCTCAGAATAAGTTCGGAAAGCACGTTATCTGACGCTGCCATTGTTTCACCAGAAACAGAGGACTGGCCTTCACTGCCATCTGGTGGTTAAAGTCACATTATCCCGGCACTGACAACGCCATTAGACAGATACTCATTAACCCACCCAGAAATGTCAAAGACGCTCAGAGTTCAGTGTCTGATTAAATCTTCCTCTGAATGTTAGAGATAAAGCACCAGGCGCATGCACAGGTTTTACGCTACGACCTCCTTGGCAGCGTTTTGATGTAATGATGCTTATGGTGAAAATAAGTAACACAGGAATAATTGTGTGCTTCTCCTGCTAGACTAATGTGAGCAGAGCAAACTGCAACAAGATCATCATGCTGTTTACTGATGGAGGAGAGGAGAGAGCTCAGGCCATACTGGAGAAATACAATGCAGACAAAAAGGCAAGTAGACGCCTCACACGCTAAGTACACACCCTGGGCAGACAGCACGACACTGCTGTGTCAACCGCTTTTATCTACGTGGATGTGCAAGTTGTAGGTTTTATGAGCCTCAGCTTTTCGGAGCTCCCTTTGGGTTGAAACATCCGAGTGTACATCCTCACCCCAAAGGTTTATGCACAAGACGCGTGCACACACAAACACACACACGCACGCACGCACACACGCGCACACACACACACACACCACACGCAGGGGAGACAGCGGATGAGAGCAAGCTTCACACACACATGCACATCATTAATTGGAGATGTATTACATATTTTAGTTTCAATCTGAAATATGTGATGTAAAGGTTTCACGTGTCTCATGTTTCATGAGTCATGATAAAAACTGCTGACTCCATCTTCTGCTCCAGGTGAGGATCTTCACCTTCTCAGTAGGACAACACAACTATGATAAAGGACCCATCCAGTGGATGGCCTGTTCCAACAAAGGTACTGCACACATCACACTATGACGAATAACCTCCGTTGGATTAGTGTCGCCTTCACATGCGTACTGACGTTTAGCGCTTCCAGTCTAGTTGATGCTGCCACTGCATGTTTTATCAACAATAGCTTCACTGTTTCTGCTGAATAAGAAATATTCTTTCTCTGGGAGCTGGTTCCCAGAAGTTACATCCTAAATAAATCATGCCAATTATTATTAGTGTTTACGTAGAAAATATAGGCCATATATGCAACAAGATACACTGTGTATATATGCATAGTTTATGTTATATGGCGTCCTGTAAAAGCTTTATTTCTGATCATTTGGGCAGGTTACTTCTATGAGATTCCTTCCATCGGAGCCATTAGAATAAACACACAGGTAAGTTTAGAACATGATCTATTATTTTCTGTGCTCATCACAAATTGTGCTCAGTCTACATGGGAACAATGTGGGAAATGAGATATGTTCATTTTAGGAGTATCTGGATGTCCTGGGGAGACCCATGGTCCTGGCAGACAAGCAGGCCAAACAAGTCCAGTGGACTAACGTGTATCTGGACGCTCTGGTCTGAGTTTACTTACTTTACTTATGTCATAATTCAACTGATTCCATGTGCTGAGATTACTGAGTGGAATGATGTGTTTTTGTGTTTCTATTAGGAACTGGGTCTGGTCATCACAGGAACGCTGCCTGTCTTCAACAAAACCAAAACCAAAGATGACAGGAATGGCGAGGTGCAGTGAAAGCTACCGAATGTTTGCACACGTTGTGTCATCAGCAGGACCCGATAATGACGTCATATCTGTCTCCCGGTTCTTCCTCTCAGCACCAGAATCAGCTGATTCTTGGCGTGATGGGGATCGACGTGTCTCTGCATGACATTAAGAAGCTCACGCCACGCTTCACAGTGAGTTAAACACATGCCGGCACACAAACACAAATATCAATCCTAATCCCCCAGATCATCTCACCTGTAAGGACTCCAGACTTTCTCCAGATATAACTATACTTGTTTTTGAGTCTGCCGCCTTCAACTTGTCTTGTACTGTACATGCGCTGGTATCATACATGTGCTCTTCTCCATCAGATTGGTCCAAATGGATACTACTTTGCCATTGATCCCAATGGATACGTCCTGCTGCACCCTAATCTCCAGCCAAAGGTATGGCATCGTGCCCTGCGCATCACTCGGTGCAGCTCAGCAGCTCAGCAGCTCACCGTGTTGATGGGTTATTTCATAGCCCCCACTATTCCACATGGTTACAGAAAAACGGCTTCTACGTTAGATTAGATCATCAGTCCTCAGATGTCAGCTTGGGGCTCCCTCTTATGTGAGATAAAATAAATATTTAAATTAAATATTTCTGTGAAATACATCACAGCTACGAGGCCAAAAAGGAACGAAGCTATGAAAACGCAACTTGCTCCTGCCGATCTCACTGTAGCCTCTGAGCTTTCTTTTTCATCCATTTCAGTATCAGTTTGTTTACGGGGCTCCAGGCTGAAATATGAAGTAAACCCACAACAATTCCACGACGAGCTAACGCATGCCACTTATTACACCAATTTAGTTCTGCCACATTTGACCTGCCAAAGGCCCTGACTCGTCCCTAATTCCTCATAAACGCAGCAGGACTTCTAGCCACTGGCAGGAATTAGGATTCGACCCTTTAAAAATTAGAGTTGACCCCACAAGAGGTTCCAGCTCACCTGTCAGTAAACGCCGGCGCTCACCACCTTCAGCCCGAGGCGTGCGAGTTCTGACAGGCTGCGCAGTGGCTGTGTGCTGCCCGAGTTCTGTGTCTGTGCCGAGCAGGACCTCCCTGCTTCTGAAACCAGAAATGCCCCCTCCCCACCCTCTGAACTCAGATTGTAACACTTAACTCAAAGCTGCATCTGTGCACAACTCTCTACATGTAGCCTTTCCCCCTTTTGCCGTCATGGCTGTGCTAAACTTTGACATCTACCCCCACAATGTTAGATTTTGCAAACCTCCAAGTTCATCTTTCTGTAATTTTCTAGAAGAGGATTCGTAACAGGAAGCTCAGGCTGAATAATAAGTACGCTGTCACTTTTCATGAGGTGAGACAAACTAGAGGTGTAGAACAGTAGAGTGAAGACGTAGTCGAGTAGTTTAGACGCCACTTTACTACAGTGGCTTGTACTTAAATGAGTGGTGGGTATTCTTAGTGTAAGAGATAAAATGATTAGATGGTATGTTTTTACTGGAATATGTCTTGCAATTATGAATAATATTTTCCTCTCAGCCCTGAGTACTGTGTGTGTGTGTGTGTGTGTGTGTGTGTGAGGCTTTCAGGCTGTCTGTCAATCACTCATTGTCACATTGAATCAGTCTAATGGGAGATGGTGTGAATACTGATGGCAACCTTGAGCGCGTCCAACATTTTCTCTCTCTCTCCGTCTGTTTCTCTTCCTGCAGTGCCTCTTTCTCTATTTGATTATGCTTCTATACGTTTCATATTCATCACTCTCCCCTGTTGCAGCAGTGTTTTTATTTTGATCTGACATCCCAGTTCCCCTCAACAAATCCCCTGCTGTTGTACCCTGGTCTCCCTTTCTCCTCCTTTTTTAATTTTTTTTTTATTTCTATCTTTTCTCAATCTTTATTACTCATTTAATCTTTTTCCACTTTGCTGTTCACACATCCAGTTTTTCCCATTTTGGTGCTTCTCGTACGCTCCCCTGTCTTACTGATGTACGTTTGATGTTTCATTCTGTATCATGCAGTGTTGTACCTCTTGATCTTTTATTCTGTCTCTTCTCATTTTTCTGTTCTGAGGTGCTTCATCTTCATCATCTTTCTTTTTTTTTTGCTGCTCCATTTTCTTTCACTTCCCATCAAATGTAAGGAAGACAGTTCAAGCTGATTAATTGAGTATTTTGTTTAATGTTGTCTGTGTAGTCACTCACACACCATTTATTAGTTCTTTTTTCCTCTTCTTTAAGCTTCAGTGCCAAAAAAGCAAAGTTTATTCCAAGGTCTTTTGCTGAAAAGCATTATTACACTTAAGTCTTCCACACAGTGTCAAGACAAGTATGCTCTCACCACATCACCTCACATTTTGAACGCTGTGGGGGACACACTGGTATCAGATTCCATGTACTGCTGCTTTATAGAGAAGCACTAGATTACTGCTACCATTTTATACCACCATAAAGCCACTCAGACGTATAGGGTTTTTAAGAGAGGACATTAATAGGGTCCAGTGTCACTTTGTATCAAATCTGATTCAGCTGTCGGGTGTCACAGATGTGTTGTCAAAACGCTGACATATGGCTCTGTCTTTTTTATGTTATGTATGTTATTAGATTCATATGTTGGGGAGAATAATGAGCGTTGCTCCTGAATTAAACACGAAAGATCGCTGTCCAGTACGTGTTATTAATGCAGTCACAGTGTGACGATGCAGAGGGTTATTCTCCTCTTTGGCTGATAGCCATGGTAAGAAACCATCTATAAATAACAACTGTAAAATGCTCCGTTGCATTTTAGCCCATTCTCCTCTATCAACTCAACAGGCTTCAGATGCATGTGGGTTACTGCATAATAAAAATAGCTTTCAGGCTAATTAAGGATAAAGACTTCTTAAAGCTTTTGTTCACTTAGATCCTGTTAAGTGCTGTTAGATTTGGTTTAGTGCAGTGCTTCACTTCAGACTGAAATATCGTTCATCATCTTTCCCACAGAATCCTAAATTCCAGGAGCCTGTAACCCTCGACTTTCTGGATGCCGAGCTGGAGAATGACATCAAAGTGCAGGTACATGTAAAAGTCTCCCCACCACACACACACACACACACACACACACACACACACATTCAAGTTCCAGATGTATCACATCTCCTCATAAAGCTATCATGATAATTTCCGGCAGAAGATTTATTTACTGTGCTTCAGTTGAAACTATGAGGTGATGCTGTGAACTGCTTTCAAATCAGCCGATACTCAGTGAATCAGCTCCACTGATAGTGGAACTGCTCTTTCTCTATCTGTGTGTAGATCAGGAGAATGATGATTGATGGCCAGACAGGAGAAAGCACCATTCACACTCTGGTGAAAACCCAAGATGAGGTATGACAATCTGCAGGAAACACGTTAAACTAGATTATGTATGTGAACTTTATACATTATTTACTTTGAGCTTTGAGGCTGATTTGATTTTTTTGGTATTGTTATTGTTATTGTTATGAAGTTAAACATTTATACTGTAACAAGATTTATTTAACAGTACAAAATTAAATCCACTGACGTCGGTATTACAAAGCAACACTAAATGCCACGTGCTGCGTGTGTTCTCATTGGCAGAGGTACATAGACAGAGGAGTCAGGACCTACACGTTTGCACAAGTCAACGGGACGGATTACAGGTGAGCCTCAGACAATCCACTGCCCCTAACTACTGAGAGCGCTGCAGCTGATGGAGGACACCACTTCAGCCAACAGGGGTCACCCTCTCGTTTGGAACGTCTGGCTGCGTTCGGATTATGCGAATACATGCAGGAGATCGTTTCTGCATTTCACTGAGCAACGTTTCGGTCTGAACGACATGCGATATTCGTCATCATCTCTCTGTCGTTGTCTTTTCTGCAGCCTGGCTCTTGTTCTGCCTAAATACAGTGAACACTTCATCCAAGCAAACCTGGGAGACGACATGAAGCAGGCTATGTGTGAGTACTCACACGTCCACTTGTTTGGCATTACTCGCTCCTAGCTGGAGGCTCAGCTACTCCTTTTTATTTTCTGCTCAGATCAGCAGATCCCCACAGTGCTTTTCTTTTGTATTGCAACCCACTGGTCAGTCGCCTGCACTCCCACACATGCTTTCTCTCTCCCAGCCCAAACCCTGGCTCTTTTGATCTTGTCTGCACTTTGCTCCGCTCGGCTTATTTGCTCCCCTTGTCTGGCCCTCCTTCTGGCTTGGGAGGAGGTGAAACTTCTCTCTCCTCGTCCTTCATCTTATTATCAGCTCTTCTTCCCAAATCTCCCTCTACTATCTGTGCTTTTAAACATGTCTGTCCGTTAATTGAATCTGTCAACCTCTCCTCACCTCGTCCTCTCTCATGCTGCTGATGTGAGTCTCCCTCCTTCGTTTTTCTTATTTTTTAATTCTCAAGGCTGTTTCTCTGTATAGTCGAGTCTCACACTCCTTATGCCTGACAGCATAGCAAATAGCTTCTTATACTTCACAAGGACACATCTGTCTGTCTGTCTATATGCTTTTATAGGTTATAGACGTTAGGTTAGGTTATATTGTTACATCCCTTGCTTCTATTCTGATAAAACTTATTCCCTTCTTTTCACTTCTACACTGGAATTTCACAGCTTCTGCTTGGGGCAAGTACTCGTTCGCTCTCTGTTTTCCTGTTTGTCTCCACACGTTTGCATGTTTACTTTTTAAATCGCATGTAGCACATACTGCGGATGCACATCTAGAAGAACTGATACTGTGGAGAAACACTGTTTTATAGAAGTATGGGTTGGTGTTCGCTTTAATCAGGGCATATAATTAGCAGCCACGCACTGGATTCAGCACAAAGCCATATGGTTTTATTGGAGGTTTTGATAACTTTGAAGTGACGCCCCAAAGGATTAACTGCTAATGACTCAGTTATTGTTTCAGCCTCCGTATCACTCACTCTCTGCTGTAATTACTCTGTCACCGTGCCATAAAGGCTGTCAGAACATTTACAGACCTCCTAAGGAAAGGAACACACCATACCTTGCTGCCACAGACCACTCCGATAGGGAGTTGGGGACTCTTAAGTTCCCTGTACAGCCATATTGAGTTTCACAGTGGAGCCAGACCACCAATACCTCGATCCATCTCAGCACTTCGCTGCAGTAGGTGGTTCCTGCCATCAATTGTCCTTCTAACACATTAGGGAGACTCCCCAACTGACGCCATGATACAGTAGATGAACCCTTATAGTAGGAATGCTGCACTGTTGAATAAATGACCAGCTCGGCTGAAGAGATGGTGACAAAGAAGTAAAGAACAAGAAAGAAGAAAGTGTGGAAAGCAATTAGACATAGAGACACCCTGCCCAGTCCACAGAGACAGAGGGACAATGAATCTGCCTGTTATGTTTTATGTGAAGGACATTGTTTCATCCTGCACCAGATTTCCATGACCCCAAGGAAACTCAGCGCTCAGTAATAGTTTTTGCAGACTGCACCACACGACTCAATATATTTTAAAGGCAATGTCCGAAATGTCTTCATTTTAAGAGAGCAGTGAAGGATGGCCATCGATGCCTGTCATGTCATTTATGAGATAAGAATTACCAGACAGGGTTTTAAATCAAATCCAGAGCCGGTGCAGACAAAGAGTGGGAGGAATTGTGTTTATTACTACTGCATGTTAACCTGTTTTTGCATGGCTGTGCTTTAGCGTCGTGGGGTTTGTCTATCAGATTTGATTGTGGTTCTGCAGCATAGGGCTTCATTATGTATTGAAAGAGATACACTTTTGAGCATCTTTTCCAACCTATGACATCATGTTACAGCTGATGAATGAGTTTCTTTCCACTCTTTGTCTTTCCTACGTTTGCTTCTCCTCATCTTTTTCTCCCTGGGGTCACAACAGGTCAAGAAGGTAAGTATTTCCTAGTCATGTCTTCCCACTGCGCCTCCATCCTCACCTCATATCTGTGCATTTGTGGCTATGCCTACAGTACGTGTCGCTATAGTACAAGCATTCGTTTCTGTATATCGCCCACACGTGTTTAGATTCAACTGTCCATCCGATAGTTGAGTGTGTCTGAACATCTGTGCACTTCATCTCCATACTGTGACATTTCGATGATTACTGCACGGGCCTGAAGCAGGTGTTTCCATGTGTGTCCCAAAGCTATGGAGACCATACAGCTGGAGAGGTTTGACGAGTTCGGTTACACCTACATCGCTCCGCGGTGAGTGGTAAACAGCACTGCACAAAGCAGCTTCACACAGCAGGAACAAACAAGGGTTCAGATACGAAACTGATCAGCGCTGTCTCTTCAGGGAGTACTGCAAAGACCTGAGGTTGTCACCCAACAACACCCAGTTCCTCCTCGACTTCAACCAGTTCATTGATAGGAACACCCCAGATGCATGTGAGTCATGCATCTTTTTTCACTTGGCACATCTGCATCGGTCGTGATGTCACTTTTCTGCACGGTTTGTGTTCACATGGGTGAAACAATACCACTGATACGCACGGTGTAACCTAAATCAGCGTACAGTCCGTTGCGTTCTGATGAGTGAGGTAATGACAGTGGATGTTTGGGACTTATGTTTACATGCATGGTGTGTTTTACTGTTTTCCACTCTGATCTCACCATGACCAGCATCTGAAGGTTACCCCAGGACTTTGGTCATTTGGTGTTACGGTCTAAGCAGGGTGACATCAGCCAGAATGACTGGGTTTCCTAGAAGCCTGATGCTGTCATGCCGCACTATGACTCACAATATCGGATTTGTCATAATCGAATGCACCTCATCCCTAGTGTGGCATACCACCAGTCCCGAGCTAATGGATCTAAGTATTCTAGATCCATTTGAACCCAAGGTCATATACATGTCCAGTACTTAGGAATTAATGCCTCTTATGCTTCTGTTCAAACAGTTTGTTGAGACTTCTTAAGTGTTATTGATATGAGTTAGAGTAACACTCACGAGATTCTGAGTCTCACTGTTCTTGGAAAGGCCCTTCACCACCTGCAGAAGCCAGTCTTTCACTTCCTACAGCTTGAATGTCTGATAGTCACTCATGGAGGACACCAATACATTGTTTACCTGCATTTATCCAAGTAGCAGATTTACTTGAACACAACTTTAACCGTTACACGTTTTTCGTCTTCCCCGTATTCCTTCAGATTTCATTCACGATCCTGGGTTAAGCGCACGACTCAGCTGCACTAATTCTTGTCCAAATCATAACTTATTGATCAGCTTTTCAAGCAATAAGCTTCCATTCCTTCCATTTGTCCACTAAGCACTGGCACTGCAGTGTTGAGATGTCTGCAGCATGTAAAATGTGTCTCGCCTTTAAGGTAACGTGTCCCTCGTGAGTCGACTGATCCTGGACGCAGGCCTGACAGCTGAACTGGTTAAACTTTGGGATGAGCAGACTGCGTGAGTGCCAATTTTTGCTCTTCCCTGCTTTAAACAATAGGAGGATATAATCCGATCTCACTATCCTTGTCAAAAGTAAGTGTCTCCCTAAACAGAGATATGTGTTGCGTTTACAGAGCAGCCGAGCCAGAGTTTCATTCTTTTCGTTCCGTCTCTAACTATTGAAACATGATGAAAGCAAAACGCACATCACACCCAGCCATACTGCGCTCTGCCAAGACACGCTGCTTTGTGAGGAAAATGAAATCATACCATCAGGGTTTTCCTTTCATGGTGTGCCCTCTCGTCTGAAATAACGTGAACGCACACACTGAAGGGTGTCTGTTTGAGATTACAAGAAATAGAGACAAGTCACTCTGGACTCTGGACGCATAACAATTTGTGTCATGTCTGCAGCTTGGTCTCACACTTTACAAACACTTTTTGCCAATAATTGTCAGTGTGATTGACTTTGATGTTTGATCTGCTGTTTTCCACATACTCAGCGAGGGGATTGTGGCCAGATTCGTAGCCACAGATGGAGGAATCACCAGAGTCCATCCAAGAAGGTACTCTCCCCTCTTCCGTCTCACTTACACTCGTGGCGTTAACTCCGGCGTTGGGAAACCGCTTTGGCCAAATATCCGCTGGTGTAAATGTGTGAGATGGAAATGGATACAGACTGTAATGCTCTTAGGCTGAGCCCCCTTGGCAGGTTTACTTACCTGCTCCGCTGAGTTATTTCACAGAACATGGAAGATTAGACACTTTTAGCAGAACTTCCAGAGCTTGCCAGGCCAGCACAGGACATGGGTCAAATCCACAGATCCAGCAGCTTCAGTAAATGGAGCCCATTTTCCTCAATTTCCTCACTTCTGCTTTTTCTGAGCTACATGTGGAGGTTCCACTTTGCCAGAACATAACATTCCAGCTGAAGATGAATGTATATTCCTCCTACTATAAAACATGAAATACAATCAGTTATTGCTTTTATTGGTTCAGGCCTTTCATACATCAATGCTTTGGGTGCGACTCTTATTTCACTGAGTAACATTTGGCCATAGATTAAAATATAAATTCCTTACATAGATTAAACATATTTAACCTACGCTATGCTTAATGCCTGTAATGGTCCATATATTATATCACATGACTGTATTGATGTTTTCAGCGCTGGGGAAGACTGGACTGAGAATCCTGAGACGTATGAATCAAGCTTCTATAAGAGGACCCTGGACAATGAAATTTATATTTTCACAGCCCCATCTTTCACCAGTAAGTTTTACTTAAAGGTTCGTGAATGCGTGTGCGTGCACTTCTCTGTGCACGGAGATTTTTGGTGCGCTTTGGCACCAAGCCTATCCTGCTCTCTGCCTTTGGACGTCATCCCAACCCCACCGGCAGAGATCACACTCTCAGGCCTCTGATATCACTCCCTTTATCCTTCTCGTTTTCCTGCTGTGACTTTCACCACTCGTCCTCGCCCTCCCTCCTGCCCTGTGTACTTCCCGTTATCTCCACTGATCTATCGAGCAGGCAGCTACAGCGTTGGCTTCCCATACTTCATTCCACTTGTATAAGCAGCTAAAAATGCATGTTATTCCTCAATTGGGTAGTGATTACTCTTATTTAAACTGTAGGTCAAATTCTCACCAAATACTTTTTAATATGATTTCAGTAAAATGGCCACGATTACCGTTTCTTGTCCCTTGCGTGTCCTCTTTCCATTGCAGCAGAGGGCAGGGAGCCTGTTTCTGACTCAGGCATCCTAGTGAGCAAAGCGGTGGACCTCACCATCGATGATGTCACACTAAAACCAGCAGGTCAGTCTACTTAATACCAGACCGATTCTTTTTCTCTCCTGATGTAACAAAAATGAAAATAGTTGCCAGACAGGGAACTAAAAATTTTTTCCTCCTTGTTCTGTAGTGGTGGGAGTGAAACTAAATATTTCATTCTGGATGAACAGCTTCATTAACGCTACTCTGAAAGTGAACGTGAGTTGTTTTAAAGGTTTGTGTTCATTCATCCGCTCCTTTCTCTGTCACACACTGAGCTGCTGTTGTTCTCTGGTTTTTATTTTGAAGTGCAAGGATGAGATCTGCGGCTGTCTGCGCAACGACAAGGTGCAGAAACAGTTTATTTAATCTTATCACAGTGCTTCTTCGCTGTAAACATTTTGTCCTCTGCGCTGTTTTGCCCTTACAGTGACTTACTGTGCTATTAGCCCTTATTAAGAAACCTTACAACAGAAAACAATAATGATAAAGCCTTGTGTGCAACATGTTGACTTTTTCCTGAGAAATGGCTTTTTAATACCATGTTATATCGCCCTGCAGCATGTCGACTGTGTGATTCTGGACGATGGAGGGTTCCTTCTCATGTCCAATCAGGAGGAATATATCAGTATGGTGAGCTACCATCTAACAACATCTTCATTTCTTTTTATTAATATTACTATGAGCCTACTGTATTTGATGGTTGTCTTTCTCCAGCTGGCCAGTCATCAGATAGATTCCATTCACATAGACTTAGCTAGCATCATATTTCCTACTCTACCTTTGCCCTCTCTTACTTTTGTCAGAGCAATCCATCAATCTCATAAAGAGGTCAAATAAAGGGCTTATAACTCAGGTTATGAGAATGCCATGTTAGCTGTGAGCTGTTTGAGAGCTCCTGCAGGACAGCAGTACATCCCTGTCACCGATAAATTAAGGCAGTAGCCACTGGAGGAGGATCAAAAGGAAAGGTTGTGGTGGGTGTTAGTCTGTCATAGACGCTGGAGTGAAGTGAGTCCCCTGAGTGAGCAGCAGGTTCGTTCTGCTGCGTTGACTGTGCTCTTCCAGTGGCTTTTATTCAGCGGGTTTAAACTTTTCATGTCACTCATGACAGGACATCTGCTGTCTTTGATCCGCTCTAGCATCTGCGTCTGGAAGATAGTTCATGTCCTTCAAGTATTTGTAGAAGCACCCTCCAGTCTTGTTTTCACATCTTGTGATACATTTAATGTCCGCTGGGATCGTGCAGCGTTTGGTTGTGTTTGCATTCAACTCATATAAGGTCTCTTTATACACAATGACTTTAAAAGAGCTCACTGACTATTTTCTCACTCATCTAGATTGGTCAGTTCTTTGGTGAGGTGGATCCAGTGCTGATGATCAACCTGGTGAACACGTCCCTATACTCCTTCAACAAGACCTATGACTACCAGTCTGTCTGTGATCCAGAGAAGGACAGCAAGGCTGCAGCAGGACCCCGCTCCATCTACGTGGTCAGATGCTAGATCACACAAGCTGACATACAACTCACTCCCTGTATATATTTATACATATATCCGTATGACTTTGCTTCCTTCCCCTCCTCCAGCCTACCATTGCAGACCTGCTGAGCATTGGTTGGTGGGCCTCCAGTGCTGCCTGGTGAGTACATGTTTGTTTCCTCAGTTTGTTTGTGTGCGTGTGTGTTTTGGAGTGGGAGTGAATGTGTACTTCAGGGTAGGAGTTTGTATGGGAGTGGGATTGCACGCTGGTGAGGAACGAAGCTGGCTGTTACACAACATCGCACTGCATGACTACCCGTGTGTGTGTCCTTCTATGACAGGCCCATGCCACTCTCACCACTGCAGCAGACGCTCTAACCGTAGACAGATGTGCGTCCGATGCTCAGTTAAAACAATTCTTGACCAAACGTGACTTTTTCCAATTTCTGCATTTAGGTCAATCCTTCAACAGCTTTTCTTTAGCCTCATGTTCCCCAGACATCTGGATGCAGGTGAGCCACAGAGGTTGTGACTGTAGGTTATAACCATTCGTTTTACTGAGGTAAGATAATCGATAACTGATGAAGAAATGCAACTTTCTCTTCTCAGTGGAGTCCACAGATGAAGACATATCAGACGCGATGTTTAAGGAGAGCTGTATCACAGAGCAGACTCAGTACTTCTTTGACAATGAGGAAAGATCCTATTCTGGTGTGCTGGACTGTGGAAACTGTTCCAGGTACAGTATATACTGTACCGTCCACATTTCTACATGTAGTTATGTGCATGCGGGGAACATGCTCCCATTCAAGCTCTCCATTCGTACTCTACACGGGTTATTAAAGCCTTTCCATCACTTGTATTTTCTTCCTAAACATCTTTCCATTTAATGGTCTGTGGGGACGGGTCCAGAATAGTATTAGTTTCCAGCCTGATGTCAGGCAGCTGTTTTCTGATGAGTGTTGATCAGACACAGATTACCTTGATCTGTCAGTGGCCGGAATTGCAGCGGGAGGCACAAAAGCTTTTTTTATCCATTTTTCTTCCCTCGCTCTCTGGCTGTGCTTCAGACTCGCTAATATACACAATCACGGACCATTGCACATTTGCTTTGCTCTAACCTCATTCTGTGTCACTTTGGGCTGTCTGAGGGGGTTAAATATGGCTGTAATTACTGGGTGTTATGAGTCCCACGTGTCTGGTGCCTTACTCTCCAATGTTAACAACTGCAGACACAAAAACATTCACAACTACCATAAAAAAAAAACGGATAAGGGAAGAAGTGTGCATTACCTATAGTACTGAATACAGTGTAAATGTCATTAAAAGACATATATTGTAGATTATTATTGAACATGAGCTATCTGATATCAGGTACAGTATATTACAATATAAATATTATATAAATCAATATACTGCAGAAGAGACTTGGAAAAGAAATAAAGGCATCCCACAGACATTTCATAAACCATTCACCATCATTATGTATAGGTTATGTATTTGATTACTACATGTATAGACTGTACGTTTGCATTTATGTGTGACTAGGATGTATCGTGCTGAGAAGCTGCCCAACACCAACCTGGTGTTCCTGATCACCGATGCCAAGGCAACGTGTTTGTCATGTGACCCCAGACCGCTACGACAGGCTGAGCAACCCTGTATCCTTTCATTCAGCTCATGAAAATCAAACATTACAACCAACTTCCTCTTTACTCCCCAGCCCTCCATCCATCAAGCGTCTGACAGCGGAGCTTTAAACCTTCAATACAAGGACACACACCTAAGGAGTTTGCAGTAGGTCCCTGCTGAATGTTCACGGGTGACCAGTAAACCAGATGCACGGCATATGAAAGCTGCTCTCACATTACGGCCAGATTAGATTTCCTTCTTTAAATTCACGTGGGCTGCATGCTACCATCAGGTTAAAGTAAGGGTAACAACAGCGATGTGTTTATGTGGATGTGCCATGTTGTGTGTGTTTGTATTCAGAATGTGATATTGTGTCCTGAATGTAGCTTCCTTCTGGCGTAACAGTGAAGGTGTCATCATCAGAGTTTTAGCAGGTGATTCTAGCTAATAACAGCATTGAACACACTCACACAATACTCATCATGGCTTATAGATGAAAACTGCTTTAATATGTGTTTAGCAGCACATACTGTACATTTAGAGCATTGCCTTTGTGTAATGTAATCATTTTATTGTAATCTCTCTTTAATGATATTTGAAGGTCTGCTAACATCTGGAGAACAATCCAAGTAGCTCGAGCCAAGGCTCAAGAGCTGGAACTGCAAATGGCCTTTGGCAAGGAAATTAGGAGTCAGCACATCATCTAACTGTTGCAGTTAAAAATGCTAGATGTGCAACGCTGATGGTAAACTGCATTTTCCTGAGAATGAACCTTCAGCTGTAGGTCCAGATCCATGTGAGCTGGCTCAGAACCCCAGGTACCGCAAAGGGCCGGACGTGTGTTTTGACAACAACGAAAACGTAAGACACAACCACACGTCGCTGTGCTCACAACATTTCTGGACATAGCTCTGGTAGTGAGGTCTTGCAGTCACTCTCTGTCAATTCCCGTCTGGTTTTCATCACATTTATGTTTTCTGGACAGATTTAAAGCACTATTGGCTGCCTTCTCTTCCACCAAACCATATGTCATGTATTAATTTTGTGTAGTGACTATTACAGCTACTTTTTACTTTATGAACTCTGCATGAAACTAACATTCATATCATTTCATTTTTCTTGATTTATGTGATTTTTTTTCACTCATCTGTCGTTCTTGTCTTTCGATTCTGCATCCCAATGGCTGCTGCTCTTGTCTGGTAGGATGAGCCCTTGTGCCCGGTCAGCAGAGCGTCTGCATTCAGGCCTACACCTCTCTTCTTGTTTCTGCTGATGAGTTCAGGGCTGGTGTCTTAAAAAAGGTGATCCGAGCTGAACCGAGTGTCCTGGAAATTTACTTCACGTTTATGTAAGATTGGAAGGCAACAGCTGGGCAATACTTGGACTTACTCCTAATTACAGTACATATATCAATATTTACTTACAGATACTAATTATTGATATCAGTCCTGTCTTAAAATCGTTGAAATTGATTCAAGGTGAGTCACATCACATGAGCAAAAAAATCTAATTGATGGAGGTAGATCAACTATTGTTGCAGTGCAGGTTACTATACAGTACAAAACAGCGAAAGGACCAACGGGTGCCAGTAACTAACACACTTCCTTGTTGGCTGCTTATCTGTGTCTGCAGCCATCACCATTTTATTTAACACTCCTAAATGTTGTGTCAACCAAGCGTTCAGAAATGCAGACGCACATACACATACATATTGACTCAAGTCCTTGAGGCTTTCAAGGTTTGCAGTGCAGCATACAGATCAAATGCAGTCGCAAACTCACCTACACAGATGCCCTTGAAGAACTGTAGAAGTTCACGTTGTGTATAATTTGAGCTCAGTGAAACAAAAGGCCGAGGTGGAGAAACCGTGTGTGAGATCATCGCATCACCACCCAACTTTAAAAGGTTTATAAGACGTCTAAATATTTGGGAAAACATATTTCCCATATCTTTGTGAACTTGTTCTTTCATTGTGTTCTGAGGGTTCAGATCACACACATAACAAGCCACCAATTCATGTGTCTGTGTGTTTATATTGTGGCGAGGCAAAGGGAAGGGGAGGAATAGCTGAGGAAGTAGATGAACAGCAAACGTAGGCCGCATCCCTTTTCCTATTTCAATTTGTCGCATTACATTTGGCTCAGTTCCTTATAGGAAGACAGTCTGTGTTCAGGCCAGTCCATCTTGTTACTGGAGTAAACACAGGAAGCCTCATATGGCTTTCCTGCCCTTTGAGTACAGACGATTCCCACCTCTTTCTTTTCGGCCTTTGGCATGCACACATATCCTGAGTACTGCCATCAAATACTAGAGCTACACAGTGTGCTAGGCAGGTGACTCTGCACACACATATGCTTGCTTGTTTTCTCAGATGGATACCACTGGACAGTACAGCCTATATGAAGCTGCTGCCAGCAGCCACTTAGCTTAGCGCAAAAACTGGAAACAGGTAACGAGTGCTGCTTGCAGCCAAGAAGGCATTTAGCGCTTATTTAGCATCTGTTACCTATCAAATCTGCTCAAAGAAATTAAGGGACATAACAATGATCAAGGGAAGCCAAAATCCTCTACGCCCAGAGGATTGAATTCAAATCACACTAAATATCAAAGTCAACTTTTTGAATCCAAGTTGCTTGAACTTCCTCACGGGACTCCTAATGTGACTCAGAAGTGTGGACGGCCCCTGTTTGCCTCCACAACGCACAACATCTGGCCACGCTGCTCATGTGGATTGTTAGGTCTTACACCCTCCACAGTGATCCGGTTCAAGTCTTCTCTGGCGAAGACCAATCAAGCTTAGATAGGCTGTGGACACACATCACAGCAGGTGAGGTCGGGCCCCTGTGACACCCTGTTTCTGACACAAGCAGCCTTTTGGATGAAGGCTGAAACGTCTTTAAAAAGAAAGAAAAGTTAACCCAGTTGCCTGTGAATAGAAGCTTTGGGCTGAACATGCTCGGGACTCTGCTGGAGGTCACTTTGTGGGGCTATTACTGTGCCCCTCCTGGTCCTTCTTGGACGGTGGGGCACATCCTGCTGCCTGGCTGCTGACCCGTGCGAACGGACACACTGAACCCCCTGAAGGCTTGTCATACATTGTAGACCGGGTGTCCCCTTCATTTGTTTGAGCAGTGCATTTATTGCGACAGTTCAGCTTCGGGTGAGCTGGCTGCAGCTTTCTGCTTAGGGGCGGTGTCCTGTCATTTCACCTTTCACCGAGCATATTACAGCTGAGCTTACATACATGGATCTGGTGCTGTGCAGTATGAAATAAGTGTACATGATGCTAGTGGAGCTACTAGTGTACATGTAGAATAGTGTTTACTGATTTACTGACAACCGATTTGTCCAACAGGAAGATGATTCGGACTGTGGGGGAGGGACCTGCCTGAGTCCGTGTCTTTGGCCAATGCTCGGGCTCCAAGTGCTGCTACTGTGGATCGTCACATCCTTACAACACTCATGACCCCTACATGCACACTTACACACTGATCATCCCGTGTCACAAGAGGCCAGAGGACACTCCAGTCATGCCATACAGGATGTATGCAGAATATTTCCAACGAGACCTTTTTTTGGCGTTGTCTAACCACCAGTATCAGCATTTCCATTTTCCAATGCCAAAGGGTGCTCATCCATTTCCTCCTCATCATCTTCAAAAACAGAGACACACTAACTGTGCTCAGCTGCACTCATTCTCATGATATACTCCTTAATATCCTCTGATGGTGCAAGAGTAAGAGCTAACCAAACCCTTTAATTCTGCCTCATTTTTTTCTCTGCTTTATTTAACAGAGGTTAACGAGTTGTCCCACTATGCCAACTGAATATCATTCGAAGACTGTATGTTCACTGACAGCGTTGATTTGTGTAGTTGTCAATATTGTTTGTTGCTTATTATATTTATTGCATATGACTCATTATGCTGTAATGATTGTTTATTTCGGCAGCCAGTTGGAGTGTTTTTAATATGTACTGTACCTATCTATTTATCGATTTCATTTTTAGTACGTCAAACCGACAAGCATTTCATGACTGGCTAGGTGTTGTATTGTAGCAGCATGTGCTCAGTACAGAGCTAAAGACAACACGGATACTTTGACACCAAAGCTCCACGCACAGAACCCAGGACCACAGATCCAAACAAACCCACTACAGAGAATCTGTCAGCGAGTTTATTTTAGGAGTTTTCCTCCGATGTGGGTGTACGTCAGGATTCGCTAGATAGAGTTGCTACCTTAGACGTCTTGATGAGTAGCACAGTGAACGAGGTTACTACAGCATGTGCATCAAATTCTGTTTGTACACGACAATTGGAGATGTCTGGCGGCTTTGGTTGCTTTGAATTGGATGCATCGAATTCCCAGTGCCTGCATAGTAGCTCAAACAGTCGGTTATTTGAGTGAAGCAATGCATCAGAGTCGTACTCTCACCATGTGCGCGTATGTGCTGAAGCCTGCTGCGGCACAGCAGAGAGGACAGCCCTCGCAGTTATTCTAACGTACCCTGGTGCATCCAACAGAAACAACCACGACTCTGATCATGCTGAGGAAAATCATCTTTGATTAAAGATCTGAACCAGACTTGAGCTTGTGCTCCGACCGCTTAGTGTTTATTAGTCCTGTTTCTGTTCCCCTTCTGGACTCAGGAGCCAAGATGACTTGTGAATGAGATCAGCATATCGAAATGACTGTTTTTCCTTTCCTCTCATTGCTGTTCTCCTCCTTATGCTTGTTTCCTCTTTGTGTTGCTCTGTAAGTGCTGTGAAGCAGATACTGAAGGCTCAGTGTCGAAACGCTGCAGTGTCATGGGATGAGCTTGTTCTGTGTTTGAATGCTGTCTAAGCCCGTGGTCAGCGTCAGGGCCTGCTGGAGAGAAAACCACCACCACCGCAGTACTACCGTGATATTCTGGCATAGCCTTACTTCAGAAGACATAACCGCACAGAAAAAAGGACGCTGGAACTCCACCTCTCTCCACCTTGCCTTCACGGTGACCTGCCGGTGTTGGGTGTTCAGGATATGCCTGTCTTTCAAAGTCGCGTGTTGACTCGTGTTTTTCCCGGGGTCCCGTGTCTATGTGCAGGCATGTGCGTGTCCCTCTGATATCTGATTGTGCTTTAATACTGTACATGGATTACTCTTTTGTGGAACTTGACTAGCCTGAAGAAATTTTGTATACATTTGTACACTAAAACTATTTACTGTATAAAAAAGGAGAGAGACAAGAAAAATGTTTATAACATTGTGTTGATTATTGTGCAAATATAATATATTCACAATAAAAGTGTTGTATTGTTGACCTGAGCAGGTTTTTTTTTTTTATTCTGTCACATCTGGACAAATGCTTCGGTTCCACTGGGATCAGACAAACATGTCATCCTTCCTGCCGAGAGAGACAGCTGCTAAAAAAGGAAAAACTATCTGCATCTGTGTGTGTGTGTGTGTGTGTGTGTGTGTGTGTGTGTGTGTGTGTGTGTGTGTGTGTGTGTGTGTGTGTAAAGTAACGCTGATGTAAAAATGTATCCTAATGTAGAGAGTCAAAGGCTTCTGTGACCTAGATTCATTCAACAGTGTGCAAGCAGAGCAGTGATGCAGTTTTGCAGCAAGGCTTGGCCTCATAACCAGTCCAGTCAGAGAAAGGCACTTATTTCTGCATGACTGCTCTGTAGCATTTGCTTACTTGCTGTGCAGGAGTAAAACTTGACGGGCGAGGTGGTGTGTACTGTAGCAGAGAGGGAAGCGGGAGGGCAGGGAGGAACGGAACGCGTTTGTTTTCAGTCTCACGCTACCGCTTGCTTAATTCCCAAATGTCGCATATTGTCGCTTTAACATCAAGCTGAACCCGTTTGTTTCATTATTGTCTGGCTGAAAGTTTCAAGCATCGCTGTTGGGCGTGTCAACATGTTATGTTACAGGGGACAACATCACACACGTCGCCGCGAGAAAGAGGATATTTTTCCATTCATTATTAGTTATTATATAGATTTGTTTACTTAGTGTTGATGATATGGAATTCAAGTCTGAAAATATACACAATTACAAAAATATATATATTGCATGATGTTAAATCTGAGTCTGTTTAACCTGAAAGTATAAAGTCTTGTTTAGATATAAAAGAAACTACCAAACATTAGCGCATGAGTAGATTAATGTAAAGTAGAAGCGGCCACCCGTGAGCGTCTAGTTGTTTTAATCAGTTTTCTGTGGAGGTTCCCTCCAAATGAAAGACAGTTGACGTATGTATAGTGACACAGTGTGACAGATTGCACCCCACAGAGTTCTGACTTATCTCCTATCCCTGTGACACCTCTGGCATCATTCCTGGCACCGACAGCTGTGCTGTCTCCAACCTGGAGCAGCAGTGCAAAGACAAAAGCTAACAGCAGAGGTAAAGAGTAGCTGTAGTGGGTAGACTTGTGTTTATACGAAGGTAATTTAAGAATCAATATGACCACAGTTTTGTGCGGAGCGTCTACAGACATTTGTTTTTCTTAGAGGTGTGTCAGACTGGGAGGTCTTCCTATGTGCGCTATACAGTGATAATCTAGAAGGGAGGCTGTAATGAGATACCCTTGTAAATGAGGGCGAGGTCGTACCCTTTAACATGCCTGACTTAAGAAGTTACAGACGCAGGAAGAAGCAAGGACGTGTTCTACAGCCCTTTAAATTTGAACACTGGAAGAGAATAAACTCCATTTGAAATGAATGCTGCTCTATAAACAATATTAGTTTGTTTTTTTCTAATGACACTGACTCCAATTATGACAAAAGCTACATTGACTGAGAGTTTGTCATCACTTTTAATGTGTTGGCTAAGGTGAGTCAGCTCTGCACATGGAGCAACATCCCTGCATTTAGTGTTCACTTGTTTCTCTGTTGTTTCTCGCCTGACCCTTTGAAAATCAGCAGGCCAGACTCACATCAGGTCAGATAAGACAGGTGCATATTTCTACACCATTATTTAAATTACATTTTAAGAAAAAAAACAAAAACTCAACTCTACTGCACTGCTTTGTTTTTCTGGCTTAAACATTTGCACATCCACAGTTCACTGGATAGAAACGTTTGCACAGCAAATTTTTTTTCCCTTCGTATAAACGGTGTAGATGGTTGAGTTAGATCGAGGATGTGTTTAAAACTTAATCCTGGCTTCTTTGTGCTTTTCAGTGAAAGACATGCCGCAGTTATTCCTGTATTGTTGTGATGTCAAACAGAACAATGACTAAGACAACAAAGGCATTTTAGAGTGGCAGGTAGCTTTGCTTTATGAAACACCCGTTTTCGATTATACATTTGATGGTTCGGTCCATCAACAGCCTTTTCAATTCATCCACTGATCCAATAAAACTTACTTCTGCTGAACACCAGTGTTTGCTGCCAGAGAAAGAACATTTCATGCAGTGCAAAGCTTTGAAAGCTGCATGACTCAGTGGTGGTATGTTGTGTGTGAGTCTGAGTGTGGCTTTTTTGGGTTTGTTCCACTAATTGCAGGAAGTGACACATGAGCTTGAAGCTGCATCAACAACATGACCCGGTGACGGGTTCTGCCAAGACTAGAACGCAGCAAACCTCTCTAAAGTTCATTAACATCTCTTTGATTGTAATATTACGTCCATTTACGTAGCCTTTTATCATCACGTGCTATTTTTAGCAGGCGTATCGTCGCTCATTGAGCACTTGATGCAACCATTAGCTCTGCATTTAGCTCCAACACTGTCCGCAGCCCCCCAGGTCACGACACCCTGGGGTCAGTCAACCCAAGTCTGAGTAAACTTCCCTGAGCCTGGTGTCTATAATGTGGTTTACATTAGCAACATTTTAATTGGCACCTATTTTTTGCTAATACTGAAAAAAGTCAACACTTCCCGTTCATGCAGTGACACAGGTCACAGTTTTGTGTCATCAGCACAGCAGGGCAGCGGCGTCAGGGTGGCTAAGGAGACAAATTGTTATGTTTTTAACATTGTCAAACTCCAAATGGGTTTTGTTTGCAGCAAAATGAGAATCCAGAAGCTCATAGAAGAGAGAACCAAATAGACTTTCCATACCTTCCTGTGATTGTTCCAACTGCTTGGCACCTTAACTTACAACTCCACACCCAATGTGTGAGCGCTGAAATAATTTAAATATACTTGCCAAATGGTAAGATACAAACTGAACGTAGGAAGAAAGCATCAAACACACTTGGCATGAGACATCAGGAGATGCTGTAGGCATTTCCAAACATAAACATGACCACACACTTGTTTTTTCTCACTGCCTTGGATTTGGGCTCAGTTCGTAAGCATGCTGTGCGATCATCTGCGTGATTGGCAGCTATAACGCTGGAAAACTCTGTCCAGGTGAACAGTGTCCACGGACACATTCCGTTCAGCTCGGATTGGGTCTTTATTTGAGTATATATATATATATATATATATATATATATATATATATATATATATATAATATAAATATATTGCAAATATCTAAAAATCTTAATCATTAATTGTTGGTAATTTGCTAAAACAGGTTTGGAGGAAGACTGAAGGCTACTAAACATAATTGAAAACAAAGTGAGAAATAAACTATACTTGGCAAATGATTTATGAGGTCGTAAACGTGTTTATTAGAGTTCAGGGCTGCATTAAATGCATTTTTTGTGATTACAATGTTTGCCTAACTTTTGTTTGTTTGCACAACATCTCTTTAAAACAAACACCTTCACAAACAGACTTCTAATGAGAATGGTGACGAGGTGGTGTAACGACATTCAGATCAGTAATTTTCCATTATGTTTTTCTGTACAATATACTTTCCTTTCCTCTCCAGTGGACAGCTGAGCGCAGCTGATGCCACCACATGCAGCTGAAGCAAGCCCTGTCCCGACGCTAAACCCGCCCAGTGATCCTCTTCCCACTCTGCTACACTTCACCACATGGTGCCACTGCCTAACTATGTGTAGTTCTCCTTCACCTGAAACTACAATAAATGATGAATAATTACAATTCTTTCACAGTTTATACAAGCAAACATATTTTAATACCGACCCAATAATGTCTGGGAAACAGCAGCATGGCGGCCTATTGGAAAGTGCATAGATCTTCAGACAAAGGTCACAAATTCTTGAAATTCTTGACTATATGTTAACCTGACTAGGTTTGCAGTTATGTTAAACAGCTGGGGTTAAAAAAAAGCTGGCAGCACTGACGGAGATGACAACTGGTAGCTCAAATATTATTTTTGTTAATGGCTTATTATTAATTTATAGGAGAGTAATAAATGACTCAGTCAATGTGTTAATAAATCATTATTCTCATTATAGAGTATGACCAATGTGCAAGGGAGGAAAATGTAAATATATATATGTGTGTGTGTAGGTAGAGTGTTAAAACCTAAGCAGCTGGCTTCTAAACACACACACAGTACAGTATATGTATGTGTTTCCAAGCTTTAAATTACATGTGCGAGTCTGGGCGTCTGGTGAATCACTCAGGTGGACTCAAGCCGCAGGCCACCCCACCTGCTCTACACCATGTTCGCTATCAACACGGTAATTACACATATGAGGTCTGACACAGACACATGTGGGACGACATATACCTGCTGCCCCGGAGCAGCGTTTCTCCTCCGCAGCGCTTTCATTTTCACCGACCACCCTCCGTTCCCCGTGCACCTCCTGTTCTACATGAGTCACTGTGCTAAGTGAGCGGCGGGCAGCAGACGAGGCACGCTGACTTCTTAGCAGATGTGTAAGACATGAGGAAACACCGGTTTAGGCACATTTCTAAGCACTGTCCCTGTTCACTTTGTCCTCAGGCACCTCTCAGGTTCCTGCCTACCTGATACTCGTAAGTGTTTGTCATGTGCGAATTATTCTTTTGTAGCAGTAGATGTTTGGAATTTTAAATGCTTCACTCAAAGAGAAAGTTGTGGTTTTGGAAAGAGTCTTTGTGTGTTAGTGAAATGTTTACTGTGATCACACTGGACCCAAATGACATTTTAAGTACAACTATGGATCACTGTGCACAGAAAAGGCTGTTTAAGGACCTGACGTACACCTTAGCAGCATTTATTCCTATACAATACCGGTTGTGCTCTACATGCAAACCTGAGCTGTTTGTGTGTATTATTTGCATGGACCGTCAAAGAGCTGGCACAATGGAGCGAGAGCGTGTGGGATGCTGATGTGTTTGTGTGACACACATTATGTGTACCATGCTAAAGGATGTGTCATTTAAACTGTTATAGTTTGCGTGGATATACAAACTCACCAAGTCATTTTGTTCATCAATTGTTTCAAGGTTCGGGCTCCAACGTTCACATCAACACCCATAAACACAGGAGGAGGGAAAGACAAAGGCTGAGCGAGGCCCGTGCACGGCGAACTGGACATGTGACGTGAAACTGAAGTAGTAACGCTTATACACAAAATTTACACAAAGCGTGTGTGTGTGTGTGCTTGAAACTGACTGAAGACAGCGGAATATATATATATAGTTTCTTTGTTTGAACTTTCCACTAAATTAAGACACAGACATGACGAGCCTGCAGAATTTTAAAGGACTCAGCAGATGATGCAGGAGATGAGTCAAAAGTAGAACTTGTATGTGACAGTCACAGACGCGGTCGTTTACTGTTACAGAGTATTATGTTAGAACAGACCCACTCATCTATGGTGCATTGAGTGGTTTACATCTGCACATCTTCTTTGATTGATGTTATTTTGGGGCGTGATGTGCTGAGTCAGTCTGCTAATGTGATAATCAACTGATGTGTTAATACTCCACTGTCTGCTGCCCACAGCAGCTTTTTATTTGCAGGCTGAAAACTCAAATGGAAAACTGAGTCGAAGCAGATTGCAAAGACGCAATAAAAAAAGAGAAAAGAAAAAAAAAAGGAAAGTCTGGTTTTTGCACGTTTCATCTGAGAAGTCGTATTTTTAAACTGTTTGTACGGACAGATTGTGTGTCCGTGTGCGTTAGTTTATTTGTGTTACCCGTAACTGTCAGCAGATCTCAATTACGAGCAGTGACTGCAGTCGCATGCAGTGACAACAGGAAGTATGTGTTTGTTTAAAGGGGGATCTCTGACACAGTATCTGTGTTTACAGCGTCTAGGCCCACCAGTGTCACCGCTAACCCCAGCGCACACACACTCACACACACCACTACACGTCTTTCTTTACTTATTAGAGACAAATACCTGAGCCACCTCTGGTCTGTGCTCCCACAATCTGATCGTTCTTAATTTTCCCTCGGAGTAAAACTGTCACACTGTTATTGCTCAGCTCCTGTCTTCACTTCTTTTAATTTCCCATTCCTCGCGCACAAAAGGTCACATGTATAGAAACTAGAACTATATATATGATACAGACAAATAGCAATAGCATAATAATATACAACACACGAGTCACACTGCACACGACACTTCCAAACAAATGTGCAGGAAGTCTATTAATACTCCACACACTCCACATCCACAACATGCGCTCAGACAGACCGGCCTTGTTTTGCAGATCCCTGCTACGCTCAGTACATTTTTCCACACTTTGCTGTTCATCTTCTGACTCTGTATCGGCCTCTTCATTCTCCATATCAGACCCCATCTCCCACTGTACTTCCTGCCTCCATTACCAGCTGCATAAAGATATGAAGTTTCTGCCAATAACCAAGCACAGATGTGAGGAGTCTTGAGGGGTGACGGCACTCATGTGAGAAAGTCAGTGGGCTACTGGGTCTCTCTTATTTCCATCTACTAGCAGCGATCAAAAAAAAAACCCACCCACTGGATTCTTGCTGGGAGAGTCAGTAATGAGATTGTGGCGGTGAGGGATTGTTTTGTTGCAAGATCAAACTGGTGAAGGTCATCCCGTCATTTTGCTGCTTGCTGTGTGTGTGTACGTGAAGGTATGGCAGAAGGAAGAGTCTGCATGCGTTTGCGTTTCAAGACACAGACTATGATGAGAAGAAGGTGGAAACGAGGGGACTCTGCTCCAGTGAAAGTATCTGACTCATGACTTATTATTGCAAATGGCTCTGTGGTCCTCTCAGGAAGCCGCAGCAGCATTAGTCATTGAGCGCAGAGATATAGATGGAGTCTTCTCGTACAGTACATATTTATCCATCCACTGTGCTCCTCTGTTTTGTGCTCTAATACATGGTGTGAGTATGGACGAAGTACTGGGAATCCCCATAATGCAATTCTCTATTGAATCGGAGACTTCTACTGACGGGCCGGACGTGAAAACTCTGAGGTCGGCCTTAGTCAGGGCCATGTCTCCCGTCTCATGTCGCTGTAAATAGACTGAAGAGTTATACTGACGCGACTTGTCTTCACCTGCCGGAAGCTTCACTCCTTATCTGATACGGGGGAGGGATAAAGAAGTAGCATAAACAACCCCCTGCTGAGTTTCCCCATCAATGACAAGCGGCTGCAAAATGAATAACAGTTTCATTTTGCACCACCCATGACTGACTAGGATGCTGCTGTGTGACTGACAGGGATGGTCACAAAAACTGATGAGGAAACATTGTTGATCTTAATGTCCAGGGATTCTGTGGTAACCTCAAAGTATTTAGTTAAATTATTTAGTGTTACCCCCCCCCCCCCAAAAAAAAAAAAAAAAAAAAAAAACCCAAACGCTAAAATATATAAAATAAAATATATAACTTTTCTGTTGATGTCTGAAGGTCTGAGACCAAACATTTGATTCAAGAATTAAGCACTGCACGTGTTGGCTGAATTTGTGTTTGCGCATCCTGAAAAGTAAAGTAGTCTTCGCAGTAGAAGGAAGACAAAAGGAAGGACAAGAGAGATGAATGTGGTATTTAGTCCAGCGCTAACGACAGACACACGATAGATACACACAGAAAGAGACAGAGAAGGGGGAGAGGGAGAAACAGTCATACAGTCACACGCACAGCAACCAGGAGAGAGGGAGGAGAGGGGATGAGAGGGAGGGAGGGAGTATTTAGCGAGGAGACGCATCATCTGTGCAGTGGTGGAACATCTCCTGGTCGCAGTCCGGCAGCGCAGCAGCTCATCCTCCTCTCTCCAGCTTGTTTCTCTTGTTTAGGTCCGTTGCAGTGACGCGGGGATGTGGATTTACACGCTCATTTTCGGACTCTGCGTCGTGTCTTGTTCTGGTAAGTTCAGCGCAAAGTCTCTATGTTTTCCAACCGCTCAGATCGCTGCCGGTCGGTGTCCGAGCGCACTGGCCCGCGCAACTGTCAGACACGAGTTGGGAACAGAAGTGTCATCTGCTGTGCGTAGGCCTGGTGATACGCAACTCCACGGTGCAGCCAGGACGTGGAGTGGCTCTACTTTATCACACGCGCGTGTCGCTCTTGTAAAATGCGAGTCGCGCTTATTCTAACGCGATGATGGTTTTCAGTTGTTCGTGTCAAGGCTCGAGTTAAAGGAGAGTTTGCCAAGTGTTACGTTGGCCTGGGAGACAGAAAGCGGTGCGTGGACGCAAATGAAGCGATGCCGTTGCCGCCGCGGATCCAGCAGAGCCTCTTTAAGGTGAACTCTTGCTGTCACCGCAACAGTTCTGTGCCAGAGCGCGTGCGCGCTGACTTCAGAGGTTGTCCGAGTAGACCCGGAGACGCAAAACGCACCTTAGCGGCTTCAGTGGACGAAACGCGTCGCTTTCACCCGTGCAGTCCGAGCACAGGGCGAGTTCGTGGCTCGTCGCTCCAGGGCAGCGAAAAAGTCGAGGTGGCGAACTGGAGATAAGGGTCAACCGCTGCTGCTCTTTGATCCTCAGGTTGTTCACACGCATCCCAACACACGAAGCCTAAAACTAAACCAACATGACTCCGTTTCTGCTATTTACTGAATCTAAGTCCAGGAATTTACCAACAGCTTTCCAGGCGCCTTTCCAACAAAAACAGAACATTATGGCTTTTTCTTTTTCTCTCCTGTGCTGATAAAAGCTCTTGAATTGACTCGAGTTCAGAGAGAGGAACTATGTGGGAGGACGCAAAAGAAAGAGGTGGCATTAGTTCTTTCTGAATGCAAACGTGTAACTCGCACCTGTGATTTGCAGAGATTCTGCCAACAAATGAGACAATATACAGACACAGCACTGACTCCCTTAATGTGTGTGTGGCGACATGGCTGAGCATCTCTATCAGATGTCCAGAGCATCAGTCTGGCTGCAGATCCGCATTTCCTGCCATTTCACAGGGGTCTGCTCGCGTGAAATTAATATTAATAATAATATCTAGATGTCTCTTGTGTTTCACCTGCCGTTGCCTTGAATCATGTCTAAGTAAATGCACCTGTCAGCTAAATGTATCCATTGTGAAATAAGTGCTGCTGAAAGCTTAAGAACGTGTTGTGTTCGTGTGCATCAGAGGGCAAACGAAATGCGCTGCAAGACTACCAGAAGACGGACGGCACCCGGCTGGTCATCACGGCTCCGGATTCCTCCTACCGGACCAAAGGCAGGAAGCTGAGCGTGGCCAAGTGTGCCAAGACCTGCAGCCGTAACAAGAGGCTCCCGTTCACATGCAGGTATGTGTGCCCTTAAAGCGTTACCCTTCAAGGCTACAGGGTCACTGTGTGTGACGTGGTAGTTCGTCAGGTTCCTATGTGCTTTCAAAAGATATGATAAACTGATGTATGTCTGTGTGGGCTGCTCACGTAAAAGCTCTGCTCATTTGCTTTTACTTTAAGAAAACTCACAGTTCTGTGCTTCATGTGTGCTCGTTGTCTCTGAGTCCTTTCCTTTCCGCCTTATTCTCCAGAGCCTTCCTCTACGATCATAAAACCATGAAATGCCAGTGGCTGTCGTTCGACAGAAATTCACCAGGAGTTCTGATCCAACAGGACTTCAACTACCAACTCTATCAAAAGAAAGGTGCGACACACTCTTCCACTTTCACCTTCCACCTGCGGGTCTGAAGTGGCTCCTCCTGCCACTGCACCGCCCCATCAAAACATAATTAAAGAAATCCCAATAGATCAATCTGTTCTTCAACAAAGCTGTATGTAGGCGGACATCCTAACTACAAATATTCCGTTTTCCAGAGAGACTATAGACTTAGAGCGATGGAAATCCTCAAAAGGAAGACGAGGAAGGGCAAGGGCCAGCGTCGTGTTTATGGTGTCGCAGCACATTATGGTTCATTATGTGTCATTAAGTGGTGTTTGTGTAAAAGATGACCCCACCCCATCGGACTCTAGTCCACCAGCGAACATGCGAGCTGTGTAGCCTTTTTTTTTCCTGGATCCTAATGCTTTGCAGAAGATTAGGAAAACAGATTTGGCTTTTGGCATTGTCTCGTCCTTGTTAAGATCAGCATCGTAGCTGAACATCTCCTGCTGTCTGCTTTCTTCATCACCCACACTGTGTCCAACACTGCTCTCAAGTCGTTGGCTCATCTCTCCTGATGCCTCTGTCTCTTTCAGACTATGTCAGAGAGTGCATTGTGGGTACAGGTCAGAGCTACAGAGGGCGGAGGTCTGTGACAGTGAGCGGGATCCCGTGCCAGGCCTGGGCTTCTCCCATTCCCCATGAACACAAGTGAGAATCTGATGTACTTTTTAGTCGCGACGTCAAACAATATTATGTTAAAGCTGCTTCTTGCTGTTAGTGTTGGCCTGCTCCTGCTGCAATTAGCTACTAGCTGGAGGCTGCTCTCTATGTGTGCATATGGGTATAATATATTAGGGATTGATTAGGCTCCAGGGAGCAGTCGTTTATCAGAACTGAGCTCATTGTAAGGCCTTACAGAGTCACAGATCATTTCCTGCTGTGGCTCTGCTGTTTATCTAGGTGTGTGTGCATGTTTCATCTCTAATATGCAGCCTTTGGTGAAGCTTCACATACAGTAGAGGTCTAAAGTCACTGCAGCACCTTACAGAGAAACAAAACAACACATGGAAGGGAAGACATGTCTGGTTGTGTAATTAGCGCTGCGTTACAGCGACTGCCTGGGAGGCGAGTGCATTAATCCAGAAATGCCTTAATAACATGTTGAGTCTACTGTAACCGTGGCACTAGTCTTAAGAAAGCACCTGACATCTAACTGACCTACATTTTTACATTTTACTGTACGGCTACAATCCATCATTGAGCAGTAAATGCACAAAGCTGTGGAGACAATAAGTAATAGGACAAAGCTTATCATGTCCCAGATATTCATAATCATCAGATCCTTCCACACAGAACCGTAGCTCATTTCCTTTGAACTTCTCACTACCTCTGTTCTCCCTTCAGTAGTATTAAATGACATTAAAAGGCTTGGTAGTGACTCGCCTGTGACACAGACGAATCAAAGAAGGGCAGCGTACATTTGTACCTCCAGTGAACCTGCTCTATCAGACCACTACTAATGTCTAGATGAGGTAATTACACCCAGGCGCTTTGTGCTGTATGTTTTATCAGTCGTTTGCAGGCACGGGAAACGCGCACACACACACACACACACAAGAACGAACTGGACTTTTATCAGTGAAAGGTCTCTTCTCTTTTTTCCTGATTGCCCTGCAAAGACCTCCTCATTTCTGTACCTGCCATAACCAACTCAGCTGAAAGACGGCTTCAGAGCTTTATCTTTTCATCATGATGTAGAAAAACACAATGTGACTCAAGACTACACAGTCCATCATCATAACCAGTGACCACAGCCATGTGTTTGCCTGATGTAGAAGATATGAGTCATTTGTCAGTGTGTTTATATTACACGCAGAACCTGCCTCATGGAAACTAACATTGCTTTTACGTATTGACATGTTTTCTTTTATTAACAACAGCATGTCACTGACAGGTCGATCCTCTAGAGCAGCCATCATTTACTTTCACACGTGCTAATTTTCACCGCTTGTGTTTACAGACAGGTTTCAGTCAATTAAGCATCACTTCTCTCATAAATCTGTGAGGGATTTGTCAGTCTGTCAAAGATAACACGGACAACAGAAACCGTGGCCTTGGGCGCTTTCTGAAAAGAAATTGCTTTACCTGCTAGCTGAAATACTTGGCAGTTAGTCTTGGTGCATGTCTGTTTGTGTAACTGTAGCTCTGTGTCTGACAGATTCATGTCTAAGAGGTTCATAAAGAAGGACCTCAGAGAAAACTACTGCCGCAACCCAGACAACTCCACTGTTGGCCCGTGGTGCTTTACCAGTGACCCAGAACTCAGACACCAGGAGTGTGGCATACCAGAGTGTTCACAGGGTAAGACACACACACACCCAACATATGCCTGTATGTATCTAGGCAGACAGTCATCTTAAGATAATGCCCATTCCACATTGCAAATTGCTTCACCAATTGAGGCTTGATCGTCTGAAATGAGCTGCGGCAAATTATGCAATCACGCAGCGCCCTGGCATTAGCTCGGACGGCGCGCCGCTCCACATCTGTGTGAGCGCACACATGTGGGCGCACAGGTTTTCTTTATTTACTGAGGCCAGCTGCAGCCATTTCCAGGTGTGTGCTGTCCTCTCTCATTCCATCACGCTCAGGTTGTGTAAATGCTAGAAATAAAGACGCCGACGTTGGAATGCAAGACTATATTAATCCACCTGTCATTCACTGGACATAAATTGTTAGCTATTTTATCCATCCCTATGGTACATGTAAAGGGAAACCGTAGAGTTTCGGTTAACGTTGCGTATAAATAAAACTTTTGGAACATTTAAAACAGTTGTGAGGAGAGAGGAGAACTTTACAGTCTGTGTTTCAGCCTCTGTGCTATCATCACACTGTCGCCCTGCTACTGAAAAACGATGATAACCACCTCTGTAGTCTAATCGTTGGGTACTCGTGCTGTCAGAGGTGTTGTTCCTCGGCATGTATGACACTGGATCACAGTAATGAGGACCCAGGCTGCGGATCAAAAGACAGACAGGGAGTTCTCCTTGCTCTCCATTTCACATGCGGTGTCCTGCTGGGTCATCACCAGTCGCACCGCAGAGATAATGTGACTGAAAGGCAAACCCTTCAACGACTTGAAGGGTTTCAACAGAAATTAGCTGGTCCTAATAGAAAACATTCCCACAGGCACGCAAACATGACGTGCACAAGCACAGATACTCATGCATGTAGTAGTCCTGTAGTCATGACAGCAGCGGACTCACAGACATCTGCTTCTAATCTACGCTTGCTGTTGTTTACACTAGACGGTGTGTACTACTCTCCAAGCACACTCCTCGTTTTAGCTTTGTCAGGGCTCCTTGCTTCAATTAGTGATACATATGCGTGCTTCCATACATTAAGTGTATCAGAATCAAGAGTGTTATGCAGCTGATTTCTATTCTGTGCTCTGAATTAATACGAGTCATAAGTGCCTCCCTGTTAGAGCCATCAAAGACAGCCTGACTGAGCGTCTCACTAAGATATTGCTCTGTGTTACAGTGGAGTGCGTGAGCTGTAATGGGGAAGACTACCGAGGACCCATGGACCACACAGAGAGCGGGAAGGAATGTCAGCGCTGGGACCTGGATGAACCACACAAACACCTGTACCACCCTAAGAGGTGACGCACACTCACACCTAAGCCCACACACGTGGACACCTACAAAATCCAGAAGCATCATCATACATTTGTAATAGAGTCCGCTCATAACTTGTGATTTGGAGTTAGGCTGCGGTCCTTCCCTGAAGAATCCACTGTAATTGTGTGTTTTTAAGCAGAGTTGTTCTGGAAAAACTTTTCATCCCGACCTAATTGGCCCAAATTCCTTTAAGCTATCCACAGATTATGAAGCAGACTCGAGTCCAGGCGCGAGATAATCTTACACCTATTTTTGGAAGGCCATATATTTTAGCCTGTATTAGTATTCCTTACACGTGGAGAGAGGGGTTCCAGCTAGTGGGATGGCAGGTGGTCTGGATTAGCTGGAACTCGTTAACACGTCCTTAATCATCCCAGTGTTTGTGTAAACGAGGCCCCGGGCTGCTCGTCGCACTAATGTAATGAGGGGCTCCCACAGCCTGATACTGGACGCCTGCAGCCCGACGCCCCGGAGGGATGTGGGACTTGGGAATGACTTACTGGAGGACACCTGTAGTGGTGCAGCTTATTATCATCCTCGCTGGCTTTCTGCTCTGAACACATTCACAGATGGAGTCGTTGCAAAGTCCAGTTATTAATGTTTCGCTTGCGTGCAATGGCAAATGTCTCTGCACTTCTGTTCTGTGTTCACAATTCAGTCAGAAAACTAAAACATTTATCTTTTCTCAAGTACCTCTGGACTTTAAGAAGGACGTGACAATTAAAGAATTGTACCACTATAATTTAACATTAACTCAGATAAGTGTCGTGCAACAGTGGGATTGTTGTACTCTACCGCGCCTTCGTCTGTACCTCACACTGCTGGACTGCGTGTTTTCAATTAGGTACCCTGACAAAGGCCTGGATGATAACTACTGCAGGAACCCAGATGGACGCCACAGACCCTGGTGCTTTACCACAGATCCAAACACACCCTGGGAGTACTGCAACATCAAAGTTTGTGGTAAGCTTGAACGCGTGTTTGTTTATGTGTGGTTGAATCTATTAGCCGTGCATGTTAAGTGGGCTCGACGCAGGTCTTCGCGTGGGCGTGTTTGTGTTGCGTACGAGCCCGTGAAGTGTGACCGACTGCACTAAACTTTACAACTTCCTGTTGCTTTCATTTTACCCCTCCTCTCCCGCTCATTGGCTGACGCACAGAGTTCCCCTCCTGGGCTGGGCTCTGTTATGTCTTCTCTAATAGCCAGAACGTTTATTTTCCCCCGCGCTGCTCCCCTGCTGTTTATTGTTCTATGCCAGCTCTTAACGTGTGCTGGTCAAACTGCACAAGGCTCGGTTACTCCCCCACATTAACCCCCTGCTACACACAGACACAACACCAGCACCATAAACACTTCAAGCAGGTCACTTTCATTGCCACTCATACACTTTACAGTGTGAGATGTAAGAGCTCGATGTACTGTATGTGTCCGCTTAGCAGTAAAACAGCAGATGCGTTACACTCATGCTCTTGCTAGACCCTCCAGTCAGTGAGTCAGGTCCGAGGAGGCGCTGAGACAAACAGAGAAGCAGTTGTGTTATTGTTGGGCTCGACTTCTTTCTCCTGAGTCGCTTACTGGCCTGTTTGCCTGCTGGAGTCATCAACAGCAGTACTGGCACCATGTTTACTAGATGGCTATTCTCCATGTGGAGCCAGTGATTCACTGGCCCTCCACCCCTCCCTTTTTCCCCTCGACAATTAATCTCCTACCCCTCTTTGCTCTCTCTCTCTCTGATATGGGAGTTTGTTGGGAACAGACCAAGTTTACGACCCAGTTAGTCTTAATCAAAACAAGGCAGAGAAGAGAGAGCAAGAGACCGAGAGACAAAGTGTTCTTTTGTCGAGGCCTGCTTTGTTTACTGTCACAATGAGAGCGCGTCTATTTTTAGACGCATTGTATGGGCAGAAAATGTCTGTTTTACGTTCCCGAAGATCAACAGTTTTACACACTGTTGCATGGAACCGTACACGTTGATTGGTGTAATGAACTCGTGTAACTTGAGCGTAATGAGCAGTCGTTCCATAAACAGCTGAAATCCCCTGCTTTTCCTCATTCGGGCCACATCAGCCTCATTATCCTGTAGGTCTGCTAAACATGCACGGAAAGGGGAAAAACAGGTGACAACACATCCGAGCCTGTGTCACTGTCGCACAGAGAGAACCCCGAGCACTGAAAATCTCACTAATGATTACCGTTCACAGCTGTTTGAACATGATGAGATAAAGGGAACATTTAATATATTTACAACTCCCATGTTAATACTTTAAGACCCGTAATGTCTGGATTGACTAGATTTGGCTTTTACTCCTTATCAGAACAAATCGTCTGCTATAGTCTGGGCCATTTAGTGCTGACAGTTGGGAGATAAAATCATGCGCAGCGTAATATAGTGGGAACTTAGTGGGACTTAGACGGAGCATGTGTGAGAGAGAGAACCAATAATAGAAAATTATCTAGATGTCTTGATGTTAAGCAAAAGGAAAATGTGTAGTAATCAGGTATTGTCATTTGAGATTCAGTCCACAGTGACATTCATTCATTTATGTCATTTTTGGCCTCATTCAGTATCTTCATCCCCCATTTCATTTTAATATTGTTTGTGTGAATACATTACATGTATGAATGTGTTTCCTGTTGGCTTTAGTGGAATTATCCAGAGTCTGTCTTGCTTGTGTCTAGACCCTTAACCTTTTTGATCCCCAGGTTGCTGGAAAACACTTGTCTAACCTCAATTGTGTCAATTCCTCTTCTACAGAAACACCTCCTAAAAACAACGCGGAGCAGGAAACGACAGCGTGTTACCAGGGCAGAGGTGAGGGCTATAGGGGGACGGTAGACATGACGCCCACCGGACTCACCTGCCAACGCTGGGACGCGCAGTATCCCCATAACCACACGTTCCTACCTGAAGCCTACTCCTGCAAGTGAGTCAGACACTCACACAGAACAGCCATCCACTCACTCACTCACCCACCTACATGCAATTGCATCCCAGCACATTACATTATTCTGTGTTTTTCAGGGACCTGAGAGAAAACTACTGTCGGAACCCAGATGGCCAGGAATTCCCATGGTGCTTCACTACAGACCCGAGAGTACCCACGATGTTCTGCACCAACATCCCTCAGTGCGGCGCCCAAAACAAGCCTGTCAGTGGTGAGAGATTCAACGGCTTTATTTAACACACAAAGCAGAAAAGAAAAAGCAGATTTAATATAAATCCAGAGCAGAATTTTTAGCAGCGCCTGCATTTTCATATTTTGTGGACCATGAAGTTCACATAAGACCAAGCAACCGCTCACACTGGTTTGTAACCACATTTACTGTGTCCCTGCGGAGATCTGTAGCCCTGTACGACTGTGGGAAGGACTGACCACCACACCTCACTTAAACGAACACTGACAGCAACTCTGGACCGTCAGGTCTCACTGGACAGAGGGGGATAGAGTGAAAAGATAAATGCTGGGTGGGATTCTTTCTGGGTCAGTAAGAGATTTGAAAGGAAAAGCATTAGATCTATGGTTGAGTACACAAATTCAAATTTCCCAAGGCTACTTCAGGGTATCTCTTTGAGGCTGTGGTCTTGCATTGGGATTAGAAACCTCTCTGTGGTTGTGTTGTGGTCTACGCCTAAGGGTGCCATACAGCACACAGATGCAGGGTGACGTACAGTTTCAAAGTATTATTTATGAGTTATTGTGCTTCTCTGTGGTTTGGACGGCTTCCTTGTGCTTCCAGCTCTGCATTTTAAAAATCCAATGGGAACCACGAGAGTAAAACTACGACTAAATTCTTATAATTGACTGGTCTTTGCTTTTGTGTTGTACAACAATACCACATGGTACATACTACACAGACTATTGTGCTTTCATGATGCAGATCCACAGAATCTGGCTCACACAGACGTGTCAGGAATGACTAATTGTTTTGTCTTTTTATTGTCCAAATCCAGAGTATCCAGAGTGCTATGATGGCTTTGGGGAGCATTACCAAGGAGAGCAGTCAAGGACTAGATCAAACCTGCTATGTGCTCCCTGGAAAGACCACAACAACAGGTCAGCCTTTTGGATGCCTGGCTCTAGTTTTTACCCTAATATCTTTCCCAAACTGCAGTGTGATGTACAAAACAGACACGCACCATCAATAAAGTGCAGACAAGTATGTCAGCCTAAAATAGAGATTACGACGTCTCCCAGCTCTTGTAACCCACTAGTCTAACAAAGTGTAGATGCTTTTAAAGGCTCAGAGTGATCAGAGCAAGCGACTGATAATGAGCGAGGAACATGCAAATTTTATGAGTTCCAACATATTTGAGAAATTAGCCGTCTTTGATACAAGCTTGTGCATGTCAGCTGCAGCGTTCAGAGAAATGCGGCTGTGCTTTTAGGAACCATGCGTGAGAACATGAGACGTAGGGGTTAGTGCTGATCCCTTGACCTCTAGTTAAGTCAAACCGTTGTTAGCGGATCAAGGCAGGCCTCGTTTCTCAAAGGAGACAACGGCTCCTGCGGGTGCCGTGACTATCCTCTCCAGTATTCCCAAATAGCTGGAGAAGCGTTCCCTAAAGATGACCTAACTCAGCAGGAATGACTTGGCTGGGGGACATACACTTCTCTCCTTACCTCTGACCCCAAAGACACTTCAAAGCCAATCAGCTCCACCACTTGGCTCATGCCCAGGGGTCAAAAGTCAGGGTGAGGGAGTCACAGTGAGAGCTGGCTGGTAGAAGTACAACACACATAAACATGCATTTGAACAAGCCGGTTCGCTGTTGTGTTACTTCTCGGCATCTGCTCTCACGTCTCCTCCACCTTAACCGTTAAGGAATTCGGTGTGGGAAGGAGACTTAAAAATCTTACGCTGTGTGGGATGTGTCTGGATAAGCATATATTAGACATGTGACTGTAGGTGGGAGCATGTTGTCTCAGTGAGTAATTCCTTTACAGATGACCTTATCTTGTCTGGAGGAAAGGAGCCTACACAGCTGCAGATCCCATTGGGTCAACTTCTTTTTTTTTTTTTTTTTCATCAGTACCCAAGTGATGACAGTTAAAGTGAAAATGTTTTGAGAAGCGTATTTGAAGTTTAATGAATGTTGATGAAAGGTTTGTATTTGTGTGTTTGTCCAGTGGTGAGAGGGGTATGCTGACGGTGGGGCTGGAGGGAAACTACTGCAGAAACCCTGATAAAGATAAACACGGCCCCTGGTGTTACACCAACAACTCTGCCATTCCCTGGGATTACTGCAGTGTAAAGCCATGTGAGTGCACCCAACACACACACACACACACACACACACACACACACACACACACACACACACACACACACACACACACACACACACACACACACACACACACTTTATAGCACTGTGTAGATCTGTTTACACTTGTAGGTCAATTTGTGTCAGAGGAGACTCACAACATCTTTTTAACCATTCCCACATGCACTAAGATTCAAAAGCATCATGAGTGTGTGTCAATCACTACTCTGTCAACTATTCAGGCATCTGGTTAACATTAATCACCATCATTTATTTCATTTCTTTCCATCATTGACTTTACACCTGCGTGGGGTCGCCTCTTATCGCGTATCAGGTAATACTCCCTGACCCCGTGTTTGTCTGCTCTCTGCAGGTGACGCTCCACAGAACAGCATTCCAGTAGGTGAGCGTCTTCGTCAGCTCGTCAGCCTGTCTACAGTACACGTGTGCGAGCCACTCAGCTGCTGATCTGTATTTGACAGCCTGAAGGCCTAGTAGCTGCTGCTCTCACTGTTCTCAAGACCTGATGAAGTGTCTTAAGACCAGTTGTTACAGTACATTACGCTATCATGGCTACGTCTGGTTCTCTGTATGTACTGTCTGACTCTTTAAGCTTCAAACAACTTGAGTCTTGTGTCTTAGGTGAACATATTTAATAATTATAACTAATGGCCTCATGAGCATAACCTGCCACATTCCATGCAGAGTCATGATAAAAGGAGAGTGTCAGGCAGCGCTCACATCGAGTGTCATCGTTAAACAGCCACCAACATGTCATCATTAAGTGTAGCACGCCTGGGTCTATGGATGAACATGTATTAAATATGAAATGTATGTTACACAACACCTGTGCATGGTTTTCTGCTCCTCTAGGCCAGCTGTCCCCTGTGGCTTGTTTTGTCCATAAGAGAACCAGGATCGTAGGAGGAGGTCCGGTGAGCATATCGGACGGCAGCTGGATGGTCAGCATACAGAAAGGGTAAAGCCATGGATTTAATATTCTACACGCCTTCCTCCACCACTGAAGAAGAACAGTGGCCATTCTGCTCAGCCCGCCCCTCCATAAAACATTCATAGTCTCTTTTTTTTACCATTTTTTATATTTGAGCTGAGGATTGAAAATTTAGTTTTATCCTGATGAATGCAAACATTGGAGGAGGACTTGATGGGATACATCAGCTTTGGTTGCTGTCGTCTTAGAGTAGTCTCTCATTTCCATTTGGTGCTCTTTCCAGATCGGTGCACTGGTGTGGAGGTTCGCTACTGAGAGAGGAATGGGTACTCACTGACCGACAGTGCTTCTCCTCATGGTAACTCGAAATGCTTATTATAGATTAATGTCCTTTTATCCTTCTTTTGACCTTGAACTGACAGCATTATGCCCTATTCACTATTCAAACCACGGTAAATCAGGCTTTGTCTGTAGTAAATATGCAGATTTATATTCAGCTACACTGAAGCATAACTCACCTTTTCACTTACTGACATAGTGATTCAGACTCACTACAGTGCAGACTAATATAGCCTAACTCTGTCTTGTGCCACTCCAGTGTTCCTGATCTCAGCGAGTACCGGGTGTGGCTCGGAGTCTCAGATATTCAAGATGGGGCTCCTGACTGGTCCAAGAGACAGGAAGTCAGCATAGCTCATGTGATCTGTGGTCCGGAGGGTTCGAGTTTAGCCCTCCTAAGGCTGTCCAAGTGAGTGCTTGTATCCATACAAACAGTATGTATCTATGTGCATGTGCGCATAGACCGATGTTGATCATTCTTTGCTGTGTTCATCAAATACGTGCAGGCCTGCATTTCCCTCAGACAATGTCCGCACGATTCAGCTGCCAGTGGCTGGGTGCTCCATCCCAGAAGGAACGATTTGTAAAATGTATGGATGGGGCGAGACCAAAGGTACTAATGTTTTTCTCCCAGGCTTGCAATTCATTACAGTGGTGCCATTTGTGTTACATATGCAACCGCAGATACAATAAAACACTACTTTCACCTTTTTCAGGCACTGGCCATGATGACGTACTGAAAGCGGTTGACCTGCCCATTGTCAGCAACGCGAGGTGCAGAGAGATGCACAGAGGGAACATCCACATCACCAACACCAAGATCTGTGCAGGAGGCAAGAGGAACGAGGGAGTGTGTGAGGTACACCGTTACCGTTACAACTCACCGTTTCCAGTGTCAGTTCAAAACAGTGCCTCCGTTCTGCATAGCGCTTACAAAGCTCAAACAAATGTTTTTGGGTCGTGAACAGAGCAGCTGGGGACTGAACTGAATGTCATCAGTGACCAAATCTTTAAACGTAAAGCATAAAGACGTATTTTGCCTGTCAAAATGTATGGAGTGATGATTTGTTCAGCTCTGACAGAGAGAAACGTGCATGTATTTTATCGTTTCGCAGAGGGATTACGGCGGCCCTCTTGTGTGCCAGGACGGCGACATCAAGGTTATTGTCGGAGTGAGCGTTCACGGCAGAGGCTGTGCTCGAGCCAACCAGCCTGGCATCTTCATCAATGTGCCCTTCTACACACAGTGGATCTACAAGGTCTACAAATATTACCCGAACCCTGAGACTGTCTAGAGACTTCAACCAAGGGACTCAACCGAGGCCAGAGCCTCCGCTTGTGTAAATCCAGCGGTGCCCTGAGGACCTGCTCTCTGTGTTTATACCTACAGCCCACAGATCAACAGGACGCACTCTTTATAGATGCACCGTAACGGAAGCAGTATGATGGAAGACTTTAGCACATCGTTAACCACACGCTAACTCTTAGAAGGAAAAGTTGACAGTGTTCGTGTCTTTGACGTGATTAATATTTGCTGAAGCAGCTAATAGTAGAGCGGAGGGAGCCCTACAAGTTGAATGTGACAGAAACAAAGAAGGACGTCTTCGTTTGATTTGGGAGCAGACTTGGCAAACAAATATTTGGATTTGACTCACTTGTCTTCTATTGGTAGCAAACCCACTACAGTGGTATGTGTGCATGTGAATACTCTTGATTCCTGGCATTACTTGAATGTTTTAAACACCAAAGTGCAGTGGTTCAGCAGTTCCCTCTGTAGAGTACATTAATGGGCCACTTAGAAACTATCCAGTTGTAGGACGATGTTAAGGGCACTCTTAGCAAACGCCGTGAGTCTCAAGGGGCTTAGATAAAGTGCTCCTTACTGTACATAGTATTTTAATGAGTGTATTTGTGACACTCTAAAGGCGATTTGGGTCTTATAGATCTATAACAAAGAAAATGAATGTTGTCTTATGCAGATAAATAATGTGGAGTGTGTTATCAATACAGCATTTCAGCTTTCTGTCTCACACCAAAGCAAGCCAGCGTTTCCACTACTGTAATACTGTCACCACTCAGATTGTAAAAATGAGACACTCTAGCTTCTTGTGTGGATAAAGGACTGTGGAAGGCGGGTCAGTCTTTAAAGCAGTAGAAAAGAGAACACGTAAGATTCATTGGTACACACAAACTTCATACAACATCTTTTTACACTCATTTCAATTCAAGCCAGGCCTGAATGAATTATGCTCCCGCCACACTCAGGCCTTGGCAGGCCGCCAGTTCCAATCCACTCTGGACATTACTGTCACGGAGGGTGTCACTCCAAACTTTGTCATGGAAAAGGAGGGGTGGTCTCCACAGCGGCGCTGCCAGTGATAGATGCTTCAACGAGATGACTGAATGGCCCTTGAAACTAATTAACACACCCCTTCCAGCAGGGCGGACGACTGAGATGGCTTTATATTAGAACTACATTATGTTTTTATTCGAGTGGATCCCTGCGGGTTTGTGTGTGTGCACTGAATGATGCTGCAAGCTGCTATCCAGTACTGTCTCACACTTCTGTATGATGTACATTCACTATAATAGTCCTGTCATCTTAACCACTATGCTATATATTAAACCAAATGTCAGCAGATGTTTTTAATATGTCTGTCGCTATATTAAATGTTTTCTTTTTTAATTTACTTAATCATTCTCATTCTTGATTGCCTATTTGTGTGTTGTTGTTTTTTTTTTTGAGAGAGCAAATGTGTTTAGTCCCACTCAGCTAATTCTCCTGCTGTATAATTAAGTGAAGGCTGCTGCCTTTCCCTCCAGAAGATGGCACCACAGTAGCACACACACTAGGAAGAAGTGCCGGTAATCTTACTAATCCGTCCCCCAACACACGCGTGCGCATACTTCCCGCATCTACGGTCACACGTTCACATACTCACGGCACCCATTTCAGGCTTATAGATGTTCTTGACCAAATACTTCAACGGCGGAGGAGTATTCTGCTGCCTTCATATTCAGATTTAAACAGCCAGGGAGTAAGAGACACTTTAAAGTGTGAAGGTATATACTGTGCAGCACATGGGACTGTATACGTGTGTGGGTGAAGGGGTGAGAAGTGAAGTGAGTGAAGGTGAAAGCGCAGGAGAGCAGGGACTGAGAGCAGGAGATTAAACGCTGAATCCATTGATGCTGTATTAAGGAACTTATGGAGCAAGCAGAAAATACACAGGGATCGACATTTTCTGTGTGCTGCACGCTGATGCTGACACAACGCACACGTGCACACTCCACACACTCTCTCTCTCACAAACACACAGCATTCAGTGAAAACAGATACTGTATAAGCATCATGTGCAGGTCAGCTGGATGGACACACACACACAAAACCAGTGTCTGCCTTGACCCTGGCTCAGTGTACTGCAAGATCAACAGCACACAAAAGGCTAATGATCTAGAGAACACGGCTTATGTCAGATCTGTTCATGCTGCCGTAAAAGTGTGTGTGTGTATGTGTGTGTGTGTGTGTGTGTGCGTGCGTGTGTGTGTGTGTGTGTGCAAGAGAGTGTGAAGAAAGGAGCAGACTTCGAAATGCACATTCACTCACGAACCCACTCAAAAAGTCTCTGTCTATTTGAGTTGACCCTAATTAAACTAAGTGGCATGATACGAATGAATATGTCTACATGAGACAGATGCAGTCAACAGGGGCCCCAACATAAATACATATTTTATAATTAAAAATAAAATTGTTCTCTAAATCCTGATCTGAACACGTGAATATGACTATGCAGCTCAGCAAAATGACGGCGTAAGAAGTAACGTGTTCTCTGCGGCACCGGACTCATGGATTTTCAGTATGATGATTTTTATTTTCTCTTCTCAAACTATAAGGAGACAAGTACAGCTTGTACCAACGATTTGGCAAATTCTGCTGTTTATGTAAGGCTGCGTGAACACGTTCCGACGGGGCTGGTGTAAAGGATAAATGTGGCATTTCCTGATAAATTTATAACTAAATCTCAAGCTGCCTGGCCATTAAAATTCAAACACTGTAGCAGGGCACTCTCACACGCTGCCACCGTTGGCTGATGATCGCATGCAGAGATCTAAGTGCAACTGGTGGCGTCTCAGTCCCTCACTATGTGTGATTTGATTGAGAGAGAGGGGGAACAAGGGAGACTGATTATTCCAGGCAAATGCTTTTATAAACCGCATGGCTTCCATTTCAGATCACCGAGTTTCAGATTTAGTTACGATCGTCTTTCATAATCTAATTGAGTCGTCGTTGTAATGGCATTTAACCTCTTTTTCGCCACGCTCTCCTCTCTGTGGAGGCAGTAGAGCATCCTTCCCGTATCAGCACTGGGACAGTCTGTGTTGCATGTGTTAGAAATTCGCTGCCCTTGCATGCATGTCTGAAGGGAAGGCTTCTCTGCAGACTGTTTCTATCAAACTTGAAATGTTTTTTTTAGCTTCCCAGAACAATCCACTAAATATGCGGAGTACAAAGTTCAAGAAATAAACTCTTAATCAATCTGTGCACGCATGAATTCGACACACAGCAGCAAAGTGCACTCCAAATTGTCAGTAATCAGATGTGATGAAATTAGCTCCTTCTGGATGTGTCCATGTGCTTTCCCTCAGCTTTGAAAATGAGCAGTGTGTGGCCTTCTCATTCTTTTTTACTCGTGCAGCTGTGCTCATTTTTGACGTAGATTATCAGTGATAGCCACAATAAATAAGTCAATGTTTTACAATGTCACTTTTCAAAAACGCTGTTTTGCACGCAACAGGCTGTAAGCTATTTGCATTATTCATGGGCTTCTACTGTGATAGGACAGAGGTGTGGCCCCCACTTCACCCCTAGTCAATTGGTTTACCGCATAATGAATAATGCAGGCGCTCTCACCTATGGCTCCAGCTGTAGATGCATAATGTGGAAGACAGTATACAGGGGCCTGGGAAGCAGAGTATTCATCTACAGTTGTACTACTGAGACTTCAACAGGATGTCTCAGAATGGTAGCATGGCGTCTAAAGCCGCTTTCAGACATGCGCTGCAATCCTAATCTTCACCAGACAAAACCCTGAGGAGCTTTACACACAAATGCAGAGATTCGTGTTTTTCAGTCCCAAATTCTGACGAAGGTTCTGAAGGTAGTCAGATTCCTTTTAGCCAGTAATATGTCCTGGCATTAGCTACAATACAGGACAACGCAGCACCCACCATCACCCTCATCCCTGGGCGTCTGACTCAGGCTTTTGACCCAGGTAAGCATCCGTAGGTGCAGTAGTGCACCGTGGCGCAAAAAAGAGCAAAGGACAAAAAACAGTCAATTATATCTGCACACATGAAACGTGAGCAATTACTTATTTCCAACGATGTGTCAAAACACTTTTCATGCAGCTTGCAACATATTTGTGGGTGCATGCTGTTCAATATTGACAGCTTGCTTTGTTGCCATACACTTACACAAGTCTTTGAGCTGTTTTAGAGTTATTTGGAAACTGAGTTTTTAATTTAATAATAAGCCGGTTATCGGTTTTGGCAGGTCTTTCAGATGCACTGATGTTGAACTGCCCTGATGTTAAGAAAAGCAGAGTTGTATCCAAAAAGTCTCTGCTTCATTTTTTTTTGTATTCAAAAAAGTCTGGCAGTGAGAGTTATTTTATCTTCGCTCAGCAACTGCTTTGCAAACACCCTGGAGAAAAGCAGTTAATCTCCAACTGTTCAAATGAAGCCGTTCATCCGCCAACAAATTGACATTGTACTCGTGCTGAGCAGCAACCAGGTGTGAATACATATAAAATCTTCAATTTAGACTTTATTTTTCATAATGCACGGTTAAAGAAAGGATTTGATTTGTAATGCTTGAAGAAGTGGGAATGAGAAGTTACGTCTGGGGCAGCATTTTCACCAGTGCATAGAATTTTGCTTGTCAAGCTCAGATAATTTAGTTTCACAAAACCTTGCCTGTGGTTTAGTCAACTTTTTTTTTTTTCATAACATCTCAAGGTTTGGATCAATGAGGGCAGTAAATCAGTCGCCGTGGCAGCGGCTGTGTTGATATTAATCATTAGTTATTCAATCTGGGGACCCACAAGGCAGCACGACAAACTGAGAGACAGACGGGCAGGCACACACAGCAGGGTGAATCATCAGAGGTGGGGAAAAGCTGGAAGACATTAAACAGCATCGTCTGGGAGATTACCAAGCCTCACAGTGACAAGCAGCTTCCAACGATAGGCCCCATGGTTTTTTTTTTCCCACCATGCAAATGATTTTCCAAACACACAGATAAGACGAAAAACACAATACTGTAGTAATTTTTCTACTTTGTTTCGTGTTCAGACCATCTTGCGTGCACATTAACATTTGATGTCAAATAAAAAGAGACAAATGACAAATTCAGCAGAATCGTTTCCATTACGGTGTTACATGCATTTTTAAAAGGGCGTGATCAGCCATTCAACCAATCTTTGTCTGAGAATCAATATGACATTCTGCCTTTGCCTCATTCCCTTTCACCTTGCCATTATCAGTCTCGGTCTATCAAAGACACATGGATATTTTATCTGTCTAAAGTACACCGGAGTGCAGAAATATCTCTCGAGAAAGCAAGGGAGCTGATAGATATCACTCTACAAACTGGTTATTCCTCCCAGGACTCTATACAGAGATAATGTGCTGCTTTCTCTCCCCCCTGCTTCCCTTCTGTCTGTCTCGGTCTTTCACTCGGTCTCAGACGTCGGTTTCCTCTTTTGTATCCGTCTACGTCCGTGGCCTCCTGTTTGTATCTTCCTCTCTCTTTCTATCCCTGTTCCCTCTCTCTGTCAGGTTTATCTCATGGGGATTGAGGTACGTTACCTCTCCCAGTTGGAGATCCTGCAGATATTAGCCTTGCGTGTTCTTTCTAACCCAGGATGAAACACCACCCAGTGTGACAGTGCTGCATTCAGGTACAGTGGGATTGCGCTAGAGCTTGGTATAGGTGCATTTGTGCTGGGTGCCAGCTGTCCTGCAGTGTGTGCGTGTCAAGTGCGTCACCCTGTTTTCTCCAGCCCAGGTTTCCAGGAGTGTTCGGCATATGGTAACCATGGGATACAGGCTACAGATAAAGCCCCGTATGCCACCAACTACCCTTTGACGTCATTCTCCTCACAAATAAATTGGTGTTTGTTTAACTCTTCTACTATATAAAATAATCATTATTATTACACGCATTTTTATTAAGTACACTTAGAAACACATGTATTGTATACTGGGAAATAATCTTCTTTAACGACTACAAAATACTATTATCTATTACTTCTTTTACTACTGCGCTTTGCAAACAGTTTCACATTGTTTTACAGGTAAATAAAAATAAAAAATAAGACATGTCTACAGTCACATTCACAGCAGTACCACACCTAGATGTTTTGTCTGTTCCCTATCTCACTGTGGTGGGTGAGGATGCTACTATTAGCACTAGAAGTAAAGGGAAGGCGGATGTGAGCCAGGTTTCCGATTATACATCCAATCCCCATGGAGGGTTAACTTTCCTCACACCTAGATTGTTGTATAATACTATACTGTATCAGCCTGGAGACATCTGAGGTCAAGAAGTGATGACCCAGCTCTGCCCTTTCAATTTGTTCAGTAATTTGCGCTTGTCTCATTTATTAAGCGGTAGGAGAGAAACCACTTCTCGTTGCATTCTCTCATCTCTCCGTATCTCTGACTGCAGTCTTGTATTAATGCTGGTTGGTGACCTCTGAACTTGTGCAGAGAGCAGCGCTCTGTGATGACAATGCTAGTCTCTCGTTCTACTATTTACAGTGGGGGCAAGGACACAAATGTGGAGCTTTGGAGTGATCCACACATGTTCACACCTCCAACTAAAGCAGAGAGGACGTGCTATGGACTCAACTGTTCTAAGTCATTATGCTCCTTGTCTATCCCCATGGTCTCAGCAAAAACGAGCCAAAAGATTTTAGCTGTTAATATGATAATCAATTATACATGTGTCAGAACTAATGGCCTCAGCCAACACAGAAGGACATCAATGCTGAACCGAAAGACCAAAGGAATTATTATAGCAAGCATTATTTCCCTAGGATACTAGAGAGGATTAAACTCCAGGGCTTGTGGGAGACTGGAATTGTTTTTCCTCTCCCTGGGGTTATCTCAGGTAACAACTATTCAAGTATTATTAAAGAGCTAAAAATGGGGCGTACAGTTATAGCAACCTGAATTCAGGTGCCAAGGGGTACTTGTGTGTGTGTGTGGGTGGTGTGTGTGCATGTGCCAAAATTGCACATGCGATTTAGCACGCGTGTGTGCGAATGCCGTTGGAGACCTGTGTTTGCTTGCTTGTTGTGATGTGTGTGCTGACGGAGGCACTCGGTAGCTGGGATACGTGTCTAAGAAGAAAGCAGCGGGTGAGGAGACCTCCTTAAATGTGCACAGCGCTGCAGAAAACAACTTTGGCATTTGTGCTGGATCACTGCAAATAAGCACCCAATAAGTAGGTCTGCTCTGTCACAGCAAGCACCGCACATATTTCACTGTATCGAGCAGTATCTTTAAAATGATATCTTGTTTGTTGTGCATTTCAAATGCAGGCTCTGCCCCAAATGTGGCTTCTGTCTGTCACAGTGTGTGTCATGGAATGAAGTGAGTGTTATCACTACCTCTGCAGTTTTTCCAGAAGTCGAACTAATCTCTAACTGTGCCGTTTCTCTATGTTGTAAATGTAGGACATGCACATGAAGACACAGACCCACCCACACACGAAGTGATGCTTAGCGGGACTCTACCACAGGGCAACAACTGTACCCCCACAATGCTTCTCTTCCCATGGACTGACCTCTTTCTTTTTCACCTTGCTCTACTCTTTCTCTGCTTCCATCTGGCCATTCAGGCTTTCATTACAGCCTTTAATGTGCTCTATTTAAATGTAAACAAGGTGTAATGTCTTTTATGTATGTCCACGTGTGGTGACAGGGACAGGCAGAGTGCTCTGGACATGGGGGAAATCAGGTCAATCGCCAGTCATTCTCATTATCCTTTCCTATAACGGCAGACAGACACGGTTGACATTTATTGCGACTGTGATGACGGAGGGCACAGCAGCTGTGCTCCTGTATTTGATGAAGCCCGTACGACGTAGTAAGTGTCTGTTCGTGTGTCTGACCGCGTCCTTGTAAACAACTATAGAGTGCGTTCACATGTGAGCAGGTCCCCTCCATCTGTCTGGTCCTACTCCGCGTGTACGGCGCGTCTACATGTGCCTGTGCTACTGTAAAAGCATGTAGATGTATGCGTGTCTTTTCCCTTCAGGCCAGATTTTCTGCAGGCCTGTCCTCGCTGATCTGATGCAGGCTGAGAGCTGGTGACCTTGTGCAGTCTCACTGGTGCCTAATGCCAAACGCGCTGCTGGCTTCGCTCAGATGTCAGCCATTCTCACACTGCTGGCTGCTAACTTCCGAGGTCTGCTTTATGTCTCCTATCCAAGACACCACAGCATACGTTGCAGGACAGTGATTCATCCACCGCCAAATGCAAAACCTTCACATTAGCTGTTGGTTTTACATGAAGGCTGAACTAGTTACGATCAGCAAACTGAAGTGATATTTATTCACAGGCTCTTCCTTCAGCAGGAGGTAGATACGTGTCCCACTGAGGGCTGACTGTGTGTGACTAGAGTTGATGTATTACTCTACAGCTCGGTGGATACCTGTGGTCTTGTCCCTCTTTTCTGGACTGATCCCTGGTGAGAGCCACCGAGTTCACCGGAAGGTCTCTGCACTTGGCTGGTGTTTGTGTTGCGATTAGCCTGCCAGGCTGGAGAAAGACACAGGCCCCTGAGTATTTAACTGCATTTCATATCAGCCTCCTCTGCGTTACTTCCCACCCACTTCTTGTCTACTTCCTCCTAATTTAACTCTGTGTTTGTTTGTCAGAAGGTCTTTTTGTCCTCACTGAGACTCAGCTTAGTTCATAGCATTGATGGATTGCAGACATACCCAGCTATTTACCTCTCCTAGGGACTGAGTGGGGAGAAATAAACACATATTGCTCAGATGTGATAATTTTTATGCAGATCGGATCCATGTGGAAGTCAAGTCTAAAAAGGAAACAAATGATTATACCTCTAAATTATTCTGCATCTAGATGTAAAGTTCATGTCGTCAGAGCTGATAAGTATGTATTAGCAAGTCATTCTAATATTGTCATACGGTATGAAGATATGTCTAATCGTGTAATTTGGAGCTATCAGCTTACATCTGTGTTAGCACTATAAATACTGCTGAATGGCTGTGTATTTACCTGAAACAATTACAGTGTCTAATAGTCCATATTGACACTTCAGCCAGCGTCACATCCAGGGTGTCATCAAGCCAACAGCTGGCTGACGGCCTGTTGGTAAGCATCTGTCGGCCTGGATTTTTGAGATGGGTCCGCAGGCACTAGGGGACAGCCCGTCAAAAGCAGCTAATCAAACAGATTTATGACACCACTCTAAAAGAAGCACAATAAGCTTTTCTGTGTTTGTAGAGCTGACAACCTGGAATGCAGCAGTACAACTTAAGCCATCCTAGGATGTTATGGTTAGCGTTGGAGCTTTGAACATCTTGGTGCCTCTCCAAAACCAGACCTCCTGACTAAGAGCTTGTCAGCACCAGCTGACGAAGAGAAAAGCAGAGACCTTGTGATACATTACTTCACACCAACAACAGTGAAAAGGCACAAGCAAGACACCAGATTACCACCAACATAACCCCGGCGGACCGGTCGAGGCGAGCCAGCAAATAGACGTGTGAATCTCACTCGGCAAGGCGTGTTTCCCGTCACTGAAAGGAATGAACCGCTGCTGTGAGCGTGTTAAAGCGGGTGACGGCTCCACATACTGTAGCCTGCTCTACATTGCTTATCTGTCAATTTAAGGTCAAGCGTGTATCTACAGATAGTTGAGCTCATAAAAAATTATGAAGAGACTTTTGGTAGCAAAGCTCAGGCATCAGCTTCAAACTCATACTAGTCTCTTATGGCTCTGTATACATTATGTAAAACCCAAAATTTACACACAGAAGCCGAAACAAACACTACAGAAGAATCGTTTTATGTGTAAATGTGCGAGAAACACCAAGTGTTTGTGTATCTGTCTGTGCCTTTGTAGTCTATTGATTGGGACTAAGCAGTTCTCTCTGTTTATGTTTATCATACTGTTGCTAGAGGACTCACATTGGCCCACTTCTCTCCTCAGACCAAGCCGCACCCTGGTGACCGCTTGTGTCAGGCCTTTCATGCCGCGCACGTCGCTTCTTCTGCCTCTCTATCAAAATAAGCCAATGCAGTCTCTGAACGAGTGATCATGTAATGTGTTACACAAGATCTGTGAAAAAAAAAACCCCGAAAATTCACCTGACCTTCAACAACAGCAAGACGGAGCAGGAGACGGGGATGCAGGAGATAAAGTAGGCGATAAAGACAAGTAGAGAGATCGTTTGTCCATCCAGAACCACACACTCATCTTAACAAAAGATAAAATACTGTTTCTTCTAAAACTTAACAGTAATGTAACATTTTGAATTTGCTCTTCAATGTTTCAATGGTACCTCAAGCAGCTCACACACACATGGCTGAAGACATGAGACATTTCCAGTCATGTGTAACAATATCTACTGGTTGCAGTCCAGAAACACAGGTAGAAGTGTTGTCCAAATTTATGACTAGGTTACAGTGTAAATAAAAATTTGAGGCCGATATATTTAATGTCCATGTCGTAAATGAAATGATTTGAGGCAGTAAAAAGTGAGAAATGAGAAAATAAAAATCAGCCCACATGCACACAATGACACTGTCATTTAAGTCAGCCCTTGGGGCAGTGTGACTGGGATGGATACAGGGCTGGATACGGGGCTGGCTGCAGCAGTTGCCTAGTAACAGGGCGGTTGATCCGGGGACTATGTATGTGTGTGCTAGCGGGGTGTGGTCGGGGCAAGCGGAGGGTCAGGTCATCAAGATAATGAGCGTGCTCTTTGCTGTATCAGTCAATTCTCGTCAGTTACCACCTACAGTATCTGTGCTTCTGTAGACTGGAACGTTTGCACTGAATCTTGGAGATATGGTTAAAAAAAATTTTACTTTTTTAACTGATTAACACAAAGAGACTCTTTGTAAAGAAAGAAAGGCTTTTCTCCACTTTGACACAAAGTGATGGAAATTAATTAAAATGACTTATGGTCAGTGTAAAAAAACAAAACAACGTACTGACAATTGTGTTTTGGAACTAAAATGCAACAATGCTTGTAATTTAAATATGTAAAAGAGACACAAAATAAAACCAAAACAATTAACATTATCTAAATATAATTAATCAGCCACAGCAACTTAATTTTAATCAAATTTCATCCTGGTTTTCCAGGAAGCAACCAAACAGGCCATCTCCTTCTAAGTGTTTTTGTGTTTCTGCGTAGTTTTTCACCATCACAAGTAAAGGTCAGTGTTGTTAAAATGTTGTGCCAGAGGACCTGACTTGCATGGCGATGACTTGTCAAAGTCTCCCCTAGTCAACTTTATTATGTCGTCTTTAATGCTACGTGTCTGAACTAATAGTAAATCTGAGAGAATCTGATTACTCCAAAAACAATTATCCTACTGGTAATACTGTACGCCATGGTGCTCCTGATTTCCACCCATATCACATAATGTGAATATTAGCTTTAGGAGTACGAGTCAGTCATGCATATTGATGGATGATAATAATAATCTCGCTAATTCTGCTTTGTGAAACACCCCTTGGGGATGTGTTGTGCATCTGATGAGTGTGGTTTCTCTGAATAGATGCAGTGTTTTGTTTTTGTCTGCTGTTTTAGCTTTGATTGCTTCCTGCTATAACGGGACTCCTCATAACTGCAACACAAAAATAAGCCTGTTGTGTTGTTTCTATTAAAGATAACTTTATATTATATATTAACTACACATTATATACAAGACTTGACGTTAAAATGCTGTATGGATCGCTCTAGTTTTGCAATTGCAACATAACGGACAACTGGCTTTAAGCGGTCAAGACTGGAACTGTGAATACCCCTGTTCTCCCTGACCGCATTTTCCTCTCACAACTGCCCTCTGGTTGCAAACACAACAAAATCACACCAGCAAAGAGCAGAGAGAGACACACAATCCTGCAGTCAACTGTGCATTCCTCTGTAGCCTGAAGTCAACATCTGGCTGAGTAAATTAAGTCCCATTCAGTCACCCACGGGGTGACAGGAATGATGACTATGACACCCAACGGTGGCCTGCACTGATAACCACCTGGAAGACCCTTCAAGATGTCAGCAATATTACCCAACACAATAAGTAATGCATCCCATCTGCAAGTGTGTCCTCTAACTGGGAGGGTCATCACAATTCAAATACCTGACACGTGAATTCGATCATCAAATGTCAGGTTGCAGTGCTAGAGAAGAACGTAAATGCATGTGCCTGGAGGACGTGATTAGTTCTGATGCAGTTGCCACAGCTGACAGACATGTTGTCTTCAACATGTCTAACCCTAAGCACTCAAACAGACAAGTCACCTGGAGCTCTGACCCATTGTCGAGTTGTAACCTCCCAGTCTGGACCGATGGTCGTAGGAGACAATCCTCATTAAATAGGAAGATAATATACGGCCTGTTTTCAAAATAGACCTCGCCTTGTTTTGTTGTAAGGTGTATCAGATTAGACTTTCTTTCCTGTGATCAAACAGAGGAATTTCTAACAAGTAGGAGCTACAAAACGTCATCTAACAATAGGAATTTAAAACAGCCAGCTGGTGGATTTTAAAAACACACTCCAAGATGTGAAAAATCACCAGGACCACAGCAGCCACACGGCAGAAAAAGAAACAGGTTTGAAGGAGAATCTATATGACCCCACACTCTATCAGGTCTCTTGTGTATACGTGTGGACAATAAGTGTGTCCCACTCCAAAGCCTATTGACCTGGTACTGCTGTAAACATTGTTTACAACCTTTAGTGTTTGTGGGTGTGGAAATGTTTGCCTTTGAGTTTGTGTGTGTGTCATTGGCAGAGGTCATGTCTGAGAGGTGATCTTTATCTGCTCCTGCTCCTGTCTGACCATGCCCACTAGCCTCTCTTCCTGTGTCACAAATCCAGATAGTGCCTGTCGGAGCCACCGAAGACAATGATGCACCTTTAAACATCTGAGAACAGACGACAGCTTTGATTTACCAAGATTTATACATTTACATGAGCCAGCGCTTTAACCTTGTTATGTTTGACATGACAAAACCAGGGCCTAGGGCAGGAGAAGCGTTTCAGTCAGTCCAGACAGTACATCACAACAGAGAAGCTGCTGGGAGACTGAAGAGAGAACACACACACACACACACACACACACACACACACAACACAAGCAATAACAAAAACAGGCCTGTCTCGTTGGAGGTGTGCCTGCGTGCGTCTGTCGCAGGGGTTCTCATGTCCTTGTTAGCAGTAATGAAGAGTTATGAGAGTATGAGTGGCAGTAATGACTAGCCTAAAAACACAGATGTGCTATTAGGCCACCAAATGACCAAGTATAATATGAATACAAATACAGCCATCAGCCCCTTGTTGCTACACCGTTACGATAATAATCATATTACTACTACATTAAAGAGACAGCAAGCTGCTCTGGCTACATGGAGTCGCTGCTGACGGGATTGAAATGACCAATGTGCACAGACAAAAACTCATGATTATTCATAAGAGAAGAGGTCAGCTGGGGCCACAAAACACTATTGAGAGGAATAGTTGAGAGTGGGTGGAGGAACTGAGAGAGAATGTTTTGAATGAAACAGAAAAGCTAAATTGCAGCTGAGCCTCAGAGTCTGGTGAGTCATACATCTAGACAAATACAGCGGGAGAGAAATGAACAGGAGAGTAAAACAAAGAGAGGGGAAGGTGCAATTCGGGGGAGGAAAGTACCCTGTGGACATTTTAGAAATACAGATATACTGGTTTTTCCTTGGGCAGCATATTGAAGCAGGTATTTTTTTACTGATCCAGATGAAGCTAAAATTAAAATACCCCAGACAAAAAAGTCTATATAAAGCTGTATATTTATATGAGCGATGTATTCATCTAAAACACCTAAAACAGAAAAGCTGCCTGGTGTTGTAAGCCGATATTTTGTCCCTTATTAACATCAAAACACAGCATAGGTAGTATAAGTGTCAAAGAATGTAATAGATAATCAAAAGACATTCCAGCTGAATGTACAGTACAGCAGACACTGTAGCACAGAAATGTTGATTAAATCCAAATAGGAAAAAACACTGATGGAATAACAAGCAATCCTTTAATGTGAAGTGGACTGTGGTTAAAATAGTTGCCAAACAGATAAAACCATTGTTTCAAGGTTTTTATCCAATTTGCTAAAAGTATTTGCAGGTTCTGCATCTTAACACACAGAGAAAATCAAAACAGACTAATTGGGCTGCCGCATAGTCATTAACTATAGAGATCAACAAACGTGATGCCCATCTATAATAAAGCTTGGGAAATTTGGTAAATTGTTTTTGGAGGTTCACAGCAGAGAGTAAAACAATTTAGAGATGCAGACTGGATTCATTTGGAGAGGAAGAGAAAATCGGGTAATTGCAGGATTACGTAGACACTGCCAGCGAACATGGTAAACGTTTCCAAATGGCAACATGAATTTTCAATATAACTGCTTATTTGAGTTTCTGTAGCAGAGATTTTAGATTATTCCTCCTGCAATTGTGCAAATTAGTGTACGAATGCATTGGAAATCGTACTTTAATAGCTGAATCCGCATTGTATAATCATTTGATTTCAAATGTTAGATATTCACGTTAATAAATTGTTGGTATGGAGAGAGTGTGCAGAGGTTTACAGTTTCCAAAGTCCTTCCTGAATTTACATAATTTCTGTGGAAAGTGCACACAAATGTGCTTGAGTGCATTTGCCAATTTGATCATGCTTTTAGAATAAAGGTCTCCTTCTCACAGTCTGTGATGAGCCTTGAATTTTTATGTAGAAGAAATTGTCTTCCAAATGTAGTCAGTAAGTCCTGATTTACTGTCAAGTTAAGGCTGCTTTCAACTGTCCCTGCAGGAAACAGCAAGGGTACTTAATTCCAACACTACTAAATAATCCACTGCTGCTTAGCAACCTTTTTGGTGTTAACGCTTTTTGTTTGGCAGAGTAATAGTAATACTATTTATGCTTGCATGAGATTAGAAAACACATTGAAATATGATTGAAATAACGGCTGAACTGCCGCAGTTCTTAGTACTTAACGTTACACATCGCTATTACGGAGCGAATAACTGTGACTCAAGCGTCGTCAGAGTTCAGACTGCACCTATTCTTACACATGGCGACGCAGCTGCTGGACGGCTCGGACCAGCACACACTGGGCTGATCGGTTACTTTTACTATTTCACAAAGTGGACGTGCAGTTTAATGGGGTAACGGCACCATGTTCTTTTGTGTCGTGATGTGTGTAGAATAATGTGCGTGGTGAGAGGATCGGGCCACATGGTTGGACAAATAGGAATTCATGCCTCGCCAAGATATAAAAGTGATATATGGCTAAGAGTTTGTGGGATCCCATCTTACTCCACCCCCCCCACCCCCTCTTTCTTAGTAAATCGTGACTGTACTGACAAAAGCGCTCATCTAGGGAAGTTGGTTGCTCTCCATGTGCAGACACCCTGGTTGCCGGGGAAACCAGTCGAAAGTTGTGAGCAAGAGGCAGCGCAGGCCTCTGCAGTGCAGCAAAAAACAGCAGCACAAGCCTGAACTTGGAGTGACGGCATACGCAGCAGCACTCCTCACAGCTTCCCGTACTCTACGTCACTGTGCCCACCCCGTCTCTCTCCATTTGGCTCACCTCAAGATACAGTATTACAGAGTTTAGTGTGTGGGCAGCTTTCAGTGTGGCTGAAGCCGTTTCTGGTTACCAGCAACAAGTCACTTGGAAATCAGAGCGGGTGGAAGTCCTCGAGTAAACACGAGGATGTTCGCTGTTGACTGTAGCTGGAGAGAAAAATGTGCGATTACACAAGAGTGTAACCCTGACAAATATGTAGGAGAAAGGATAAATATAAACAGAGCTGAGCAGCGCCTAAGAGCCGTTGTGAAGTTAGCGGCATGGCCAAGCAGGATCTTTATGGCTCATTCCATACCACACTTTAACACTGTACAGCAATTTAAAGCCATAATCCTCACATAACAACCTCTATGTCTCACTGACAGCTCAACTGAAAAAAACCATGTACTGAAGATAAAGACTAATCATTAATGCACCTGTGCCTTCAGAAGAATCAGCGGTCAGAGGTGCATTATGGGAGTGAGCTTTATGAAGATGAAGGTGAGCTGTTGTTATGCACATACTGTACACACAGACACACCCTGTCTGACGGTGTAACTTTACACAGTCATGTTTGGTTTAGCCTGCTGGCTGGATTATGTTTGCGATGTTACCATATTTTTTTAATGAATCATATAGCAAAGATGTGGTTGCGGTGGACTGCGGTTATACGAAACTATCGATCCGCAGAACCCAGTTCGACCTCAGAGTCCCACGTGTGGTTAGGTACCACTCGACGTTGTGCTTCAAGGCCACACACTGGACTTTTGAAAATAAATATGATGTTTTACCAATATTTAAGAGCAATGTACTGTATTTGTTACTTGCCATTTAAATAATTACCAACATATACATCTAGTAGACATAGTCAAGGATGAGTTTTTCTACAGTTCCTACAGTACATTGAGCCAGAAGGCTTTTATGATCATCTATTTAAAACGATCTATTTATTTTAGTTTCATATCATATTTAATAGTAAGATATCCCAGCAATGTGGTGTAGGCTGTCACTGTATGCACGAGGCTCATTGTCACGTTGTATACACCTTATGTGGCCTGAATCTAAAGCATGTGCCTCTCGGGCGTAATGAATCATCTTGTTTCACGGGGTTCTGTGCGTGTTTCCACCTAAAGTCTTTTTGTCAGTTTAATATTTGACTACTGCCAAACATTTGGAAGCTACTATCTGCCACAGGGAGAGAAGCTATAACTCACTGGGAGAGTCATCATCTGCCCTGTCAGCAGTGCATCCACGGTGATGTTCAAGTCCCTATTATGAACCACAGAATCTAAAAAAAAAATTCAGTTACAGTAGCTTAGAGACATTGTGTCAGCCAAGACTCAAGGCCTCCTTTCCTCTGCTCTCCTCCTAATTTCTCCTCCCTCCGTGCCTCTATCTGTGTGTGTACATGGTGTGGAGCTTTATAATGCTGACGGGCAGAATGAGAGCAGAGGGAAGCTCCGAAAGAAGAAGGGAAGGAGTGAAAGAAAGGACGAGGGGAAGAAGATGCAGGGAGGCTGGATTGCCTGTCAGTCACAACCTGAACCTTATCATTCACAGAAAACACGTAATGGCATGTGCACACATCTTTCTGTGGCGTTGTGGCAAATTTTGGATCAATGTCATCCTTGTGAGAAAAACATGAGCATAGTTAGGAAATGTTGGCGGATTCACTTGTTAGGGTTGAGTGAGAATTGGGCTTAGTTGTTACAGGTGATGCGTCCTCACAAAGAGAGAACTGTGATTGTGTCTAAGTAGGTGAGAGTAAAATTAATAACAGGAAAACAGAATTACATGTAAATTAAGTCTATTTGTCAGCAAGTGTCAGTCATCGTGCGTGGCCCCCGGGCACTGTTATTGTGAGGAGTGTTGCCATGCATATTTTAGCTGAGATTGATATTGTTTGCGGTGATTGAGATACATGAGCCTTGTTAGCAGCGTTGTCTGCATGTGGTGTAAGGTTTGCCTCCCTCTCTCCTTTTCTGTCGCTTGTCATGATTATTCAGCTGAACAATGAGGAAAAAACTGAGAGACAGAAAAAACCTGCAGGCGCAATAAGATGAGGGCTGCTCTAAGCTGACTTTAATAAGTCAGGTATGTGCTTTGATGAACGCCTCTCTGACATGTATCAGCACTTTTCATTAACGAGGCAAAGCTATGTACCGACACGGTGCCGTTCGCACACGAAGCCCATTCAAGGTGACTAACCATTCATATATGTGCCAAGCCGTCTTCATCGGGCCTATTACCCACAACCTTTTCAGTGTCTGGCTCCTGTTAGCAGCTGACATCTTTTTGCTAAAAGCTGTATAGGTTTTAAGCGGGATACGAGTCCTTCACCTTTACTTGCCTATTAACATCTTCTTCCCCCATTAGGGCCAAACGGAAGGAGACGGAAGAAAAGGGCAGCTTGGAGGGGAAACAGAAGTGTGGATGGCTGTGAAGTGGGAGAGAGAATCGGCTTGTGCATGTGTGTCCTGCTGATCAGCAGCGTTCACTCTGTTGGAGTCCAGTGTGAACAGTGTTGCCTTTAGGAGCGGACTAATATATTCGGCTGATGAGCTCTGCTGTGCACTGTAGTTTCCTCCAACGTGCTCCAGCGAGCTCTCCCAGGGTGTTACATGAATAAACACTCTCAAGGCTCCCGTGACTCTTCCTTCCAGAAGATGAATATTTTAAACTGTGTTTTTTGAAGTAAGAGTAAAATTCAAATCTGATGAGCTGCAGTTTCAGAACAACGAGTAGCGAACATTGTAATCCATTCAGAAGATGTGGCTGAACAGTGTCGGCTTTATAAATGTTGGTGTAGGTGTGCTGGAGAGAGAGAGAGACGAACAGGCGGGGACAGAGAGCTGGCTGGTCCTTATTTCCTGACTGTGGCAAGCAGCAACTTGGAATATAAATGACGGCCGATTCCTCATAGCGGACAGAGACGAGCATGAGTAGGTGTGTGTCGCATACTGTACGTTACGGAGCCTTAGCCTGCAGTCTTGGCCCGGCTGCAGCCATAGGCCCAACACCGGTTTATGGTTATTAAACCAAATTACACACATACGCACTCTTGCTCAGGGCGAGCTCTAAAATTGGATTGAGACTACAAACTGATCAAAGCAGTTTGTAGCAGGATTGATGCTACCGGGAGTCCTAACCTGCTTATGAGAAAGCTTCCCAAACCGACCCAAACAGCGCACTCTCCCCACGCACACAAAACACACACAGCTTTGGCTAGAACGTTACTTTCTGTGACTGTTGATTCATACACCGTCTGAGTAAAGATTGATACAGCTAAACAAAGAGGGGGAGAGTTGACTCGGTGTGAGAGCGTGTGTGAGCGTAGTCATGGCAATGATTAATGCTGATGTCTGACACCTTGGACATGTGGGATTTTAGCTCCAAATATCTGTACACGTGTTTCTGATAGGCTCTTTACATTTACTGAGGCTACAACTTATAAAATAAGATTATCTCAAATTGTCACTCTAGTTAATTACCAGACAAATTATATACATAGGTTGCTCTAAAAATAACAACACAAAAATAACGTCACAAAGCAAGTAGCTATGAGAGCTAAACTGCTAAAAAATTCCTCGTACTGTATAATGACTTGATTACTCGTTAGGGTATGAATACTGTAACATTTTATAACAGTCTCTGAAGTGATCAGTCATTAGCCTGATTTCCAGTCTAATTCTAACACATCCAAGCCAGCGTCTCCCCAGAGAGACCTGGGCAGAACAACCAGGAGACCACGAGCAGCAGAGTTAGCTCGTATCTTACCGTGTGATCACGATGATGCTTATTAATGAATGTTTATTAATTGAGGGGAAAGTGTAGCAGACTGAGGAAACCTCGAGAAAGAAAGAAGAGACTTTATTAGGCCAGTCTGCACTAGTCTGTCAAAAGAAGGAAAGAAATGTGCTTTTTTTTGCTGTTACACTGAGTTAGGGTTGAAATATAATTTTATACAGCTGGGGCAGGATTCATAAAGTCAGACTTGCTTGTGGGTTGGGCTGGACGGACTCCCAAAAATCAGCATCTGTGCACAATCTCAGTGCATGTGTGCATACTTGTATGCGTGGTCTTAGGGCCAGTACCGTATATTGAAATAAAGACAAAATATTGAAACCTGTGGATGAATCTCTGCCCATCGACTAAAAACTGATGGCCAGGTGTTACGTCATGGGAAAAAGAAGGAGTTAGTGGTGTAGGAAAGGTTGTAAGACTTGTGACTGTCACAGACATTCAAACTGAGACTGTTTTGTCAATTAAAGCCAGTGGCACAGAATCCCCCCCACACACACACACACACACACTATTTCCTTCTTTAATTCTCACTCTCTCCCTGATCTGCATTAGACAGATGCGTCAGTGGGACAATAATGGAGCACAGAGGCAAGTGAGTGAGTCCTGAGATGACGGAGAGCCTGGCGTCCCCAAATCCCCCCTCTACTGCACCATGGTTCTTTGTCACGGTATAATCCCCCCTCACTCCCTGAGAGGCCTGGAAGGAGACTTAAAGAGAGGCAGAGCCAAGAAGACGACAAGGAATAAAACACATTTAACAGATCTATAGTCATGATCAATCAACAAAGGGCAGAAGCGATTTAGGATGCAGAATAAATTTAAAGAAAGTGAGCCATGCTGAGGAGAAGTCGCTATAAGAAAATAGCTTGACGGGATAGGAACAGATATGACTCAGTCGCATAGATGAACAGAACAAGGTGCAATTCTTAGACAGAATCCAAATGAGAGAAAGGCATTTAGAAACAGTGCGTGCAAGGCAGAGAGAGCACAGGGGACAGTGAGAAATGAGAGAGAGTCAGCGGCCATTGACTGGCTAGAAGAAGAAGAAGAGTAAAAACAGAGAACGAAAATAAGAACGAGTGGAAGACCAAAGCAATTAACTCATTTGAGTTGACAGAGCTGAAACAGAGTGTTTGGAAGTGATAAGGTAGTGAATGTGCAACACAGGCAAAAAGAAACAACTGCATCTTCCCATCCTCTATTAATACCACTGACACGCCACTGAACAGTCTTGTTTCCAACTGAGTCATTTCTAAGCAAACACACACGTACACAACCACACACACTGGCCCGGAGCACATTTGCTAGCGCTAATGGTCTGCGTAATTCAAACACAACAGAATTAGTGTTGGAATAAAAACACATTTATGCCCTCCCATGTTTACCAGCAGTTTATTTTCAAGCTGATGGTTTGAATTCGTAAGAGTGATTTGGAGGGTAATCTTCTGTGTATTAAGATAAATACTTCTCCAAAGAACACGTAATTATGCCCCATACAGCATAAAACCTGACTTGTAACCTCTCGCTCACATTTTGTCTATGCTGTCACCAAATTGGGCTTCCCCGTGTAGTCTGTTACACAATGTGCATAATTGCCACTTACCATGCTTTCATTCCCTGACAGACTGAGCATCTTTAGTGACTCACTAAAAAAATAAAAACTGTCCAATACATACAAAAACACGCAGACATGTGTGCACTGCCATGCTGACAGACATTTGTTGCCATAACTACTGAACAAACTCACTGTCCGTTTTGTAAGCGGCTTTGTTTACGTGAAGCAGATTTCGTGACCAAACACGGTCGACGCTGACCTGCGCTGAACCGTTCTTCTGTACACAGAGACGTGTTAAGGCTTTTCAGATCTGGAACATTTGGATCATATTCCAAGCATCCGTGTCGCTCATAGGCCCGCTATTCGCACAAAAATCTGTTGTCGAGTCAGCACTCAAACCCAACAGCTGTCAAAGTACAAGAATTCTTTGCAACATGATGGGTTAGTAGTCAGCAACAGTAGCTCTTTTATTGAAATGGTCTGTAGAAGGTCTGCACTGAAAAAGCTGTTAAAAGAAACAAAGAGAGCCAGAACAAATCCCTGATTTGTCAGTTCATTCTCTCGCGGCTCACACAATTCAAGCGATCATTTCATTCTTCTCCGTGATAAGAATTTGTCATGTCGTAACTCTGACGCATGACTCTGTGATGACGTTCAAAGATTTTATTCAGAGATTCAAACTACACTATTAACCTCTGAGTGAGACTGCTCTGCATTGTTCCATTAAAAATGTGGGTAAAATATTTATTAATCTAATTATGTCATATTCAGTGAGGTTCAGGTCTGTATATTGAAAAAAAATTGTGAATAACTGATCACTACTAAACTACTAAAATCACACCTTATTAAATACTAAATAATGCTGAGTTCAAAGTACTTAACACACTTACGTTTAAGTAAATTATAATACGGTAAAAAGAATTTCCTTTATCCAGCAGTGTTCAATTTACTGAATGCTGAAAGTTGTTGCGTGAGTGTGTGTGTGTGTGTGACTGTGACTTGTCTGTCTATGTGTGTGGCCCTGCGATGGACTGGCGATCTGTCCAGGGTGTACCCTGCCTCTCGCCCATAGCCAGCTGGGATCGGATCCAGCACGCCCACAACCCCTTCGGGGAATAAGCGGTAGAAGATGAATGAATGAATGAATGAAAGTTGTTGCTTTATGCTGTAAGAGGTTGCTGACTGTACCTGCTGTTGGACATATTAAGTCGGGTGCAGCTGTTATTTAGCCTTTATAATGAAGGCAAAAGCATAGCAACAAACTAGTAGATTGTGGCCATTACACATCCATAGCTACTGTAGTATTTATATCTAGTATTTCGTCTATATCACTAGTATTAAATGTAGTGAACAACTGGACGTTTTTTCTTGTTACGTGAAAACATTTTAATACGTCTGAGGGAGGTTGGAAGGAGACCTGAAATGCATCCTCCAGGGTGGTTTTACGTCCTACTTGAGCAGGCTTGTAGTAGGAGTAGCACTTAGTATCTAAGGATCTAACAGTCACTTCCTACCTCCTAGGACTTCCTACCCCAGTAACATGGGTTATCTGTTCCCTTCCTGATGGATGTGTGAGACAATCTCGATTTACCTGGACACAAAAAACAAGCAGTAGAGCAGACATGGTCCAATTTGGTGTCATTGGACGAACTAAACACTGTAACTGCTAAACGAGGATGACAAAGTCCAGGAGAGCTCCCCAGCACCAGAATCAGCTGTATATCTTCATTTGAAGAATAAAGTTATGCAGGTATTTCGGATAGAGAATGTAGGTGGAAAGAGAGGGGTGTGAGAAAACCCCTTTCCAAGGTGGAGACCTTTGCCAAAGGAAGGAGACAATCCATGCTGCCCTTTAACCCATCCAAAACCAAAGCCCACTTCGCACAAGCACTAGAAAGGTCACAGCTAACAACCCACTTTAACCTTCGAGGGGACAAAACGACCCCACCGTAAACTAGGGGGCGCTCAAAGCTCGAAACACACAAGGGTTGGATAAAACAGCCTCCGTGGGTGTTACATCCAAGCAATGAACACGTGTGGGTCTATGATGACCCTAGAAAAAGCGTGTGGACATTTATCGTCTGTCTGGCCTGTGTTTTTGCGCTTTGAGCGCCCCCTTTTTTCATTTTGACCCCTCGAAGGCTGCACAAGGTTGAACGGTGTAGGAAGGATTGAAGGAGTTGGAGTCGACTCACACCCCCATTTCTATTGTCCACCTAATGAGCATATTCAGGTCGAGTGAGAAGTGAAACCCATCCTAGAGGACACAGGAAACATCTAAATTACCAGTTGTTACAATATTTCCTTTTATTCTGCCCAATGCAAGCTTCATTCATACAAAATACACACAGTATTACACACGTTACGAACCCAAGTTGGTGGATTTTAAAGATGGAAATAAATCTTCAGATTTCTTTTATACCAAAAGTTGTGAAAATTGAGGCGTTCAAAATGATTCGCCCAGCTTGGATGAGTTCTTTAAAACAACTCATTACCTTTGAAACCACAGCTGAGTAATAAATCAGCTTTGGATTTACTTAGGGGCTCAAATGAAGAGGGCTGGTGGCACTTGAACACTTAATTGAGGGGGAGCACTCCGAAATTCTTGTTAAGAAATTTCATCAAGCCAAAAAGTAAAGACACAGTCTGGTCGTCAGTAAGAGGACTGAAAATGCTCTTAAGAGGCCGGCTGTCATGCCATAATCACAGTGTCTAGCAGTGCCCTCAACCCTGTAAACATGTGAAACACTGTGATAATGCTTTGGGGCTGTTTTGGTGCTTCAAGCGCAGAGAATATTGTTTGACTGCAGAGCATCATAAATGCAATGACTTTAAGAATACATCCAAGTTGGTCCCAAGACAACAAAATCAAAGTCTTGGAGCGACTGCCAGATGCCAGATTCACTCCTTTGACAATTTGTGGTGAGAAAGTCCATGATCAATAATGACGTGCAATAAATTCTAAGTTCTAAGATGTGCCAACTGGACTGTGAGTCAGAAAGGTTACCATTTTGACTATTGATTGTCAAAGGGCTAATAATCTTGACCTTATCATTGCTATTTCTTGCTTCAATCTGTTTAAACTTTAAAGTGGAGATTTTGTCTTTGATCTTTTGGAAACAATTAACCTATAAAATCTTTTGGCTATTTCCTGGTGTGTAAAATGCTTAGTATTTACTGTGTGGAACACTGATGAAGAATAATTGAAACGCTGGTGAGCATGAGATGATCCAAACCCTTCCTCTAGTCTAGTAAAGTACATTACTCTGATACTGGCATGTCAGGGTTGCAGTCACTCCCTCTCCCTCTTTGGAATCAGGACTGGCATTGCTCAAGCTTGTGTCAGGATTCACAGGTTGAAGCACATTTTGAAGCATTTCCCAGTTAAAGCGCTCTCCCTCACACACAAACACATTCTCACACAAATTCACACCTACAAATAATTTGGAGTCTGCGGTTCACATGGTCACATTGTGTTTGGACTGCGAAAAGAAGCCGAAGCACCCAGAGGAAACAAACACTGGTGAAGCCTGAGAGGCTCATAAAGACAAAGGGAGACATACTGCAGCAGCTGTGTTTGTAAAGTTATCTCTGTACGTGCATTTTATCAGTACTTTATGATTAGAGTAATGTCTTAAAAAAATGGAAGAAATATTATTTTTATGTTGGTGTGTTTGGTAAATGGAAGGGAATTTGTGACTAACCCTAAGCAAGCTGTTCCTGTGCCTGAACACAGCAAACCCGATATCTGGGTGTCTGCGACTGTTTCTGAGATAACAGAGGCCCAGTGCACCATCTGCCACAAGAATGCTATTGTAAAAGACACGTGCAGCCATTGGAGCCCTATTTCAAACTGTACCTGGCACCACAGGAGAGTCAGTCAGAGAGATGGGTAGTATGAGAGGCTAGAGACAGAAATAGGACTTTATTATGCAGCCTAATAAACCCGATAAACTGTTGCATTGAATTAACTGTCACAATGTTACTGAATTGCCAAACAACATTCTTTTTTTTGTTTGTTTTTTCAAATTCCTTTTCACATCACTGTTTTCCATCGAGCACAGCATGAACTTAACACATACCAGTCAGTGAATTGCCTATTGAGCTTTATTTGCTGTGGTTGTCTAACCAAGGTCCTCAAAGTAAATATGAATACAGTGTATTCTGTCAGGGTCACAGTCGGCTCCCTATTCACACAGCTCCATGTCCATCACAATTTCCTTAACAGCCAATCACCATTGCACTGGAATCCAGGGAAACCATAGCAACCCAGAGACCTTGGATGTTATTGGCAGGGTCAATTGAATGAAAGCGAAAAGAGACGGAACTCGAGTAAAAAAAAAAAAAAAAAAAAAAAAAACTGAATCGATGTTCCTGCCAAAAGTGCTGCAGAGCTGAGGATCTGACAGTGACTCTGTTAACGAACCAGTGAGCTCTAGTAATGTAATAGCTTAATCTTTGTTGTCTTAAGATTTGCTGTCTCTGCATTTTATTTTGTTTCTTTTACCAAGAAACATTGAAAACTGAGTAAAGCATTGATTCGTAACATGTTAAAGCAAAAGTGGAAACTAAGTGGAATACAGACAATCAAACAAAATAGTTATGAATCATTCAACTCACTTGATAGCTTGATATCAAAGGGAATATCTCTATGATATTCACTTTTTTAACTGCAGGAATAAATTCTCGGCCAAACCTGGATATGGTTCGATCACATCTGACTGACACGGCAACATAACCTGTTCATTAACTTTTCCTTTTTGCATAGTCTGCCTGTTTAGTTGTTGCTTTCGTTTTCCTGTCAGCATGTTGTATACGCGTCACTTCAATGTGCCAGAACTGAGAAAAAGAAGTTAAAACAACAGAGAAGCCTCCGTCTCCAAACAGACTGACAGAGACCTCCAGGAACAACCTCCAGCTGCCAGCCCTTATGCAGGGCTGCACTGCTCCAATGAGAGCACGGTGGCCTACATTACAATGACACGGGCATACAGTACAGTTGTGTATAGATTGTCTGCTTTAGGAAGGCAAAGTGGCAGTGATGTATTTTGTAATAATACCTTAGGACAAAAAGACTGGTGAGGTCAGCATCATACCTTCTACAGCATGTGATAGAAACTGGGCATCAGCCATAATTTGTTTATGGTCACAAAAGAATGACATTCTGACGGCATTTGCTTTTTTTAGAACAAGGTCACCCCCACAATTAGGGAAAAGAAAGATTAAGGTACACAAGACTGAAGTCCATCAGATTGAATGTCGATCCCTAACACTGTGTGCTTAGAAAATTACTGTGGAAATTAAATTATAAAATAATTAAATTTAAAAAAATGAAATAATGGTAAAAAAAACAAAAAGGAGACAAATTTAAAGACCAAACCCTGAAAATGATGAAGTGATGATTCTTTCAGTGCTCCATGAGTAGATGCTGCTTATGTTTAGATGGGTTTACCTGTACTACTGTACGCCCTCTCTAAATTCTCCAGTTCGGTTTTTCTTGCTTTCTTCTAATTGAAAATCAAGGAGCAATTTAAAGTCTTCAATTGCAGCATATTAATGTCTTTTAAGCAAACATTTCCCTGTGTGTGCTGTTTATTTGTTTTTATTAAATGGCTGTAATTCATGCCAGGACAAAAACTGTTGTAATTGTTTTAATGAAAGGCTGCATTCATCATTTGTTGTAGTAGTAGTAGTAGTAGTAGTAGTAGTAGTAGTAGTAGTAGTAGTAGTAGTAGTGAGAGTGTGAGAGCAGGCCGGTGAAGCTGCTGTATGGTAAAAAGAGTGCAGTCAGGTGTATGCTGACTAATCAAGCGTTGAGAGAGGGATGAGAATTGAATCTAGGCCATTTCTCACTTCTAAGAAGACCATGGATCATTTCTTAGCAATCCCTCGGTGGGCACAGAGAGGTATCAGTCAATGGAGACACTGACAGTATTGCTGTGGCCACATGACCAGCACCTCTCACTGCTGGAGACTTTATTAACAGATATGAATCTTGAGGCCCAAGGACTTGTTCCCAACAATCCCTTAACCTCACAGAATGCCAGCTGCAGAGCCTTATCCCAGCTCCTCACCCGTTGTCCCCCTGCAGATCCTATCAACCCGGAGCGAGACGAACTATAAAGCACCGGTTTAGCTATTCATTCACCTCCTCCGTCCCCTGATGCATGTTTAGATGAAACACTATCAGTAACCCAGTGGCTAAAAATCACCAAGACGAGGTGAAACAGGCGAGCATCTGTGAGCACGCTTGAAAACACTATGTAACTCTGAAACAGTTGCAGTGCCAAACAAATAAATAGGAGGAGGGAGACAGTAAAAGGCTGCCTTAAAAACATAAGCGTGTTATATTGAGGGGGTTTCAGTCAATGATTTCAAGTCAATTAGTAAGTGATAAAAAAGACGGGGACAGAGAGAGGGAGACAGCAGCCGTTACGACAAGACATCTTCACAGCTCATTTGCAACAAAGCAACATACAGCCAAATTCAAAGCATAGGACTGACTCAGCTGCTGGAGATAAAACAGCAGCCACCCCAGAGAAAAGACTCATATTAACCCCACTGATATTGTCAAGGAAAGAGGCTTGTCCACAGGTTCTTGTTTTCAGACATTACCGCAACCGCCATCCCTCTCCAGCCTCCTCAACCTTCCAGCAAACGTGAATCAGCTGAACGGCTGATATGTTAATTTCAACCCTACCTCTCATTTAGCTGTTAACACTGAAGAGGAGGAGGAAGGAAAAGAAGAAAGTGGTTGTTAGGATTCTTGTATGTGGCTGGTTATCAGGAACATTAAAGGCTTAACAAATCCAATAGTCCTTATGAAGGCGCTAACATGGCCAGAGCCACGCTGTGCTGGGAAAATAACAAGAGTGCTCTTTTTCAACCCACACATACTGTAACAACCAAGAACATTCTGTTTTGTCAAAGCACATTCCAGCAGTGATTGAAAATTCAGCAGGACATTTCCTTAGAACGAGAACGAAGAAACACTTGAGGTCCGTATGCTTGTTAGGGCCCACCTGCACTCACACACTGCCAGGTTTACTGGCAGAAAACGCTCGCACCTCTTCACCCATGCGCTCGTTCAGCGCAAAGGAAGCCTCGCGGATGAAAACATCGTTAGAGGTATTTCCTGTACACATGCAATGTGTTGTATCTGTTAATGTAGAATATGTACATGTACAGCAGAATCTAAAAATTACATATCAAAACATTTAATCTGACTCCTGGGAAAACTGACTCCCACTCAAACGTTACTCCAGACAGTTACATAATTACCGTCGCTGTTGTTTTACTGCACCAAAGGACAGCCTAAAATAATGCAGTCATATTTTTCATATGTCACAATGAGGTGACATTCGAAATAGGAAGTAGCATAATCCCAATTAATGCCTCCAAACACAATGATAACCATCTCTGGATGGTACAGCCTGAAGATTGTAAATGAAGGCATGATGTTCTCTGCAACTCACCATGATCTAAAATCATCACACAGATCTTAGTATAATTTCCTCTTTATCCCCAAGCGGCCACAGCGGGAACACGGTGTTACTGCAACAGAAGCTGCTTAAATGACCAGTAACCTGCAGGGTTGCAAAGCATTTGTGAAATTCAGTGAAAAACGGGTGAGTGAATGTTTGAAGGGCAGCAGGTCAAAAGATGTTTCTGCTACCAGCGAGAGGTAGACTTATTTATGGTACTTGGCTTTTAAACTGTGTGACAGCGATATAATTCACATACTAGAGATATCCACACTTTGTTGTGTAATTATATATTTAGATTGCATTCTGTGAGAACCTTTCTTGAGCTGTCCTTTTTATTGTGATGAACCACTCGCAGCTGTTTATCTACTTAATTAAAACACAACCATATTTTATAACACTTCACAAATCGCATGAGGAAAAGAAACCCACAAACTATAAAACTGTGGGATACATGTATTTTTTCCTCTTGACAGTCACTGAGATATCAATGTTAAGAACTAAGCTGAGGCATCAAAGACCAACAGCCTATCTGACCTGCATAGAGCCCCACTGTGGGGTATAATGCAGCATTGTACACGACTTACTTAAAGACCCATTCATGCAGACACTTAGTAAATGCATAGGACTGTAAGATGGGTTGGGGTAGGACCCGATTTACAATACTGCCTCCAGCCTTTACGATCCAAAGTACACACAAAATGGAAATATATTCATAGAGAAGAAAAACATCAGATGAAAGTGTTTCTGATTAGAGAAATACAAACCAAAGGTTTTTTTATTTTTCATAGCCTCCTTTGTCTCTCCATAAAAATAGTGTCGCTCAAAATAAACTGTTAAAGGAAAAAGAAAATAACAATGCCATGTTTCAGAGTAGTCCATGGAAAAGCCCCAGTATCAGACATTCATTTTGTATCATTTCAATCATCTTTTTTTCCCTCCAAAAACATTATGGTCAGCAAAGCCCTGTATCATTGCACCACATGTCTGTTCCTTTGAAAAATTAGCATCAGAATGAGCCCTTGCAGAGACAAGTCAGGCAACTCCTGTAATGCATTACTAAATTAGCCCTAAACACTACACAAGCAATTTAGAAGCAAAACCTAAGGGAAAAAACAACACAGAATGCAACTAATATCGCAACAAGGTATTTGCAACAGTTGTTATTAGCCTGCACTTCGTCTTTGCCTGTTAAATCAGTGGGGAATTGTGGGATCACCAAATGAACATTTTTGATATGCTACAGCTAAGAAGCATCGGCACTGTCAAATAAACGCTGCTTAATTCCAGCGAACAGAGGGTTAAACCTTAGCTGCAGAAATGCACTGCAGTCCAAAAGCATTTGGCTGATAGCTACTGAGCAGCACATTCATATCTGTGCCATTCTGCCGCTATCCTCTGACAAATGTTTCTAGATCTATTTAGATAATTCTTTGTTTGTGTGTTCCTTAGTCTTGAAAAACCATCTTATTGCATATAATATTTGGCACAGTAAAATCTGGAGCTTACATCTGGGGCTGTTTTAAGAAACGGTGCCTTAGTTTAGTTTTTTATTATTTTTTTTTTTTAGTTTTTTTTTTTACTGCATCCTAAATATGGTCAAAAACAAACTAAATGCCTGTTTCCTACTGTAGACGGTGCAACCTTCTATTATCAGTCAAAAAAGCAATTCATCATCTTTTTTAAATAGAAGTCACCAGTAATTAGAAAATAGTTTCAAGTTACTTTCTTTTCTAATATAATCTGCATGTCTCACCATTTCCTGACAGACGTTTCATATATATATATTTGTATTTTTCATATTTATATACTTATGTATAGGCATGTACAAGAAGGAAAAAATGTCTCTGTTTTGCACTTCTGTACAAAAGAAAGTTACCGCTTTGTTCTTTGTGCATTCTATTGCATGGACTGGTGAGCAGATAGGTGGAGAGCAGAGATCATGGCAGAGTCACAGACAAATCCTTAGGGAGCGTTACTCAAATTTGGGTCTCTTGAACCTTCTCCTTGCCATGAGTAGTCTTTATGATGTAGGGATCAGCAATGGTGCTGATGTGGCTGTGATGCTGTCTGACAGAGCAGTGAAGAGTGTTGTTCTGGGTCCAGTGGGCACCATAGCCCCCTTGGCGCGACGAAGACGACACGTAACTGGGCTTAAAGGTGTTGCTGTTATGTTCCACTAGCGTAGGTAGTACCAATCCTGTGTCGTCAGAGCCACTAGATCCAGAGGTGGGCGGTGGAACAGGAGGAACTTCTTCCTCCATCTGTATTATTTCTATGGTCCTGGCTGCTGCCACTGTGCTCCTCTGTTGATGCCGCTTTCGCAACTTATAGAATGCTATCAACATAGCAGCTGCCAGCAAGGTAACGGCAACAAAACAGCCAATGATGATTTTGGTGGTTTTCATGACCTCATCCAGGCTGGCGGCTGGCCCACTTGGGACTCTGGCAGGAGGAATTGACACCTGCCTTGGAGTCTGAGTGTTCTGGAACAACACAGTGGGTGTAGAGATGAAAACAGGCTGAAAGACAGAGGGTGAGGCAGGTACAGTAGGTTTGGGTTTAGGGGTTTCCTCCACTGTGGGTTCTAAAACTTCCACTGTTACAGTGGTAAAATAGGACAAATTTGATGTGTTGAGTTCGGCATTGCTGACATTTAGATAGGCTGAGGCATTGGAGTTTCCAGCCATGTTGCTAACCATACAGGTGTAGACCCCTGTGTCTGACGGGAGAACATTGGAAAAGTTGAGAGTCCCATCATTAAGGACAGATATCCGTGGGTGAGCTGAGCCATGGGTCAGGACTGTTCCATTGGGGAGAAGCCATCGGACAGAGCTCATGGGAGCTGTGCGACACTTCAGTTCCGCCACCCTCGCTGCTGAAATGTTCAGATCTCTAGGAGCGTCGAGTATAAATGGCGCTGAACACTGAAACGTGGTCTGATCGACTTCCACCAGGTACCTTCCTCTCATGTGGGTCGGGGTGTGACAGCGTCCACAGCAGGTGGAATTTGTGGGAATGTATTCTCTGAGCCACCAGGAGAGCCATACAACATCACAGTCACACCTCCAAGGGTTGTGGTGCAGGTGTAGCTCCACCAGGTACTGTAGAGGGGTGAAGAGATTATGGGGGAGTGATGACAGGTTATTGTGGGCTAAATTAAGCTCCACCAGTGCTGTTATGTCATCAAACGCATTCCTCTCAATGGTGGTTATGGCCGAGTTCATAATCCACAGTTTGCGTAAATTTTTGAGACCATGAAAAGCCCCGGGTTTCAGCTCAGGGAAAACATTTTCTGAAATCTCTAGCTCTTCCAATCCCACCAGAGGTAAAAGATGAGGAAACTCCCTCAGGTTGCACATCCCCAGGTTGAGATACTTGAGGTTTTGAAGCCCCTCAAACGCCCCATCAGAGATGTACTCCAACTTCCTCAGCTCGCCCAGGTCCAGTCTCATGAGTGACGGGACACGGTTGAAGGCATAAGACGGAATGCTCTCAATGGGATTGTTTCTAAGCCATAGCTCTCTCAACTTTGACAGATACTCAAAAGCTCCACTGGGTATGACCGTCAGTCTGTTATCAAAAAGCTCCAGGGTATTGAGACTGGTCAAGCCATTGAAGGCTCCCACTTCAATCTGCCTGATAGCATTTCTGCCCAACTGCAGTACCTCCAGGTGATGCAGGTGTCTGAAAGTATCTGCCTCTATTGTCTCTATGCTGTTTTCCATCAGGTTCAGGTACCTAGTGTTAGCCGGGATGTTAGGAGGAACCCTAACCAGACCTCTGCGGGTACACACCACCTTGCTGAGCTGGTTAGTGCAGGAGCACACACCTGGACAGTTCTGTGGGTTAGCTGAGCCCACTGCAGGACCTGTGGGCTGGCACATAGTGAGAGCAGGCACCATGAGGGAGAGCACGGCGAGCAGGGCTGCGTTCCAGGTAGGCTGCACACTAACCTGGCCCAGAGGACTCATGGTGTGGAGAGCTCATTATTCTGCATGGTGGGGGGATACGGCACACACCAGAGAACAGACCATCTTAGCCTGGCTGGGGCAACTCAAGGCTCCCAAGTTCCATCGACAGTGTGGGAAGAAGCTACACAAAAATTGGTGCATGTATGAGAGAGAAGGAAAAAAAAGAGGACAGGGAGACAGGGTGGGAAAAATTAATAGAAGAAAAGTAGCAGTGCAGCAACGTAAGAAAACAGCTCAACAATAGCATCAGTGACGTACCTCATTAGTTTAAGAATGGTCCTGTTGGTCTCGTTCCAAACGTTAAAAGCAACTGTCACACATCATGTTGATTTAAAATTCATTTCCATGGAACGATAAGAGAGACGTTTTCGTGTTTTCCCTCTGTGAAAAAGTGAGGTGGCCCTTTATTAGCCAAGGGTACAAAATGGCTCCTGGTATTAAAGAATGAGAGCAGCATGAAAAACACTCACAGGCAGAGGTAAGGCCATGAAGGCTAGGCAGGTGCTTGGATCCCTTCTGCCCCCACTAACTGCCCCCCTGCTGGGCTGCAGACTCCAGAATGCAGCTCCACTGTGAATAAATCACAATGATCCATACCGTAGTTAAACATAGCAGAGGAGCGCAGAAGTGAAATAAATAAAAATCCCCAGTTCTATCGGGTCCTGATACATGTGTTGGCTTGTCAGCTGGCCGCCTGTTCCGTGGAAAGACCTCCCTCACTGTGACTTTGCCAAGGGCTAGTCGTTCGCTGATTAGCCCTGTTGTGACAGAGACTGAGAGACAGAAAAAGGCTAAAGAACTCCTGGCACAGTCATCCCCCTCTCCTATCCTCCTCTGTGTTCCTCTTGCCTTCTCCCAATCTTGGGCTGGCCCTGGTCAGAGCAGCTGCAGGCTGCCGTGTGCACAGTTAGCAGTAATCCGTCTATTCCTTCTGGGGGGGAGGAGGGGTTGGGGGTGGTGGGAGAGATGGTGGCGCTGGGTGGGGGGTGAAGAAGGGGATGTGCTGCACTGTTGGAGCTTCGCAAAAGGTTGTTGGAAGAGAGAAAGAGCACTCTTCTGCAACGAGAGCAAAGAAAGAGGATGACGCTGGGAGGATGAGTGTGGAAGTGGTCTCCGTATCAATATCCATACACAGAAAAAGGTACTGAGGTTTCTGTTCTCCGCTCGCTGATCGTCCTCCGGACCGTCTCCTGCGGTGTTCCTCTGCTTGCTTATTTGTTAGTTTTCCTCCAGGGCTGAGGTAGTAAGTTGTGGCAGTTAGCCATGTGTGTGGCTGTCAGACTTGCGGCTGGCTGGTGGACTGCTGCAGTATCCAGAGTTGAACAGAGAGAGAAAAGAGAGAGGGAAAGACAGACAGAAAGAGAGAGACGGAGTGAGGAGCAGAGAACCACTGACAGATCAAGAGCAGGAGAAAGATAGAGTGCGTGAAGGAGAGTGTGTGTGAGAGAGCGATGGAGAGAAAAGAGGCACGCGAGCATTCAAACAGGCAGCCCACCGTCACCGAAGCAGCATTCTAATCCACATCTCCGCTTCTTGTTTATTCTCCAATCTCTCTTTTCTCTGTTCACCCCCCTCCGATGTGTGTCGGTGTTGCAGGCAGCTAAGATGCTCGCTCTGCCCCCTCCCTTTGTCCTTCAGTGGGAACGTGAATGTACTGCTGACGCACTGCTCTCAGCTGCTCAGCCAGCCTCAGAGCAGTGCATTGGTTTGATGCAGTGTTCCTGTGTATTAACACATTGAACCTCCCCTCCTCCTTCTCCCTCCCCTCACTGTAACTATCCTCTTCTCTATTTCTCTCTCTTTCTGTCGCCGTCTCTCACATGGTCCATCCCTCACTTTCTTTGCTCTCCAGATTGCCTTACGTGTTGATCTACCCCCTCTCAAGTGCTGCGTGTCTCCACACCACTTCCCATCAACCTTTCGTTAAAATGAAAAGCCTCCCATTCCGATGCATCACACGGAGACAAGAGGTCAGACTTTCTACTTCAACTTCACAGCGGGTTTACACTGTCTCTGTCTCACGAACGCGCAGCCCTGCACCAGTGTTTTCCAACGAAGATGTGCCGCTGCTCCTCACCTCTTGGTGAGTGTTTGCTTCATGCATTAACAGTACAAAAGACACACCGTCAGAGATGTTTGCTTTCCTAATTTGTCAGTTTTAGGGTTCATTATGTGAGCAAGTACTCTGGAGGTAGAGGGGTTGGGTCTGGGGGTCTATGACATTATAGAGGACCAAAATGCTGACTCTGCTTCTCTATGCAGGCTGCTCTTCAGGGAGGAGAAAGATGAAAGCGCTTGCACATAGTTATCTTTTTTGCAAGATGAGAAAGAACGAAAGAAAGAAAGAAAGAGACAGAAGAAAAGACTCCACTACCAAAACTGGTGGAAAGAGATGAGGTCGGGAAAGAGCAGATATAGCCACGTCCTTGGCGAAATAGGGGAAAGGAGCCTATAGACGGACCAACGAAATGAGATAAATAGGGAGAGAGAAGAAGAAAGTGGGAGACCGATGAGGGAACACACTGCATAGTAGTCTCCTTGGTGAAATGGCACACAACCGCGGAGAAAAGCAAAGGTGGGGATTAGGTGTGAGGAATAAGAGGGACAAGATGAGTGTTGATAGCGGCGGATTAAGCATCATTTGAATGCAGAAGGAGTCTCCCTCTACGTCTTCGCTTAATGACCACATTCTCGCTCGCTCTCGCTCTGGTGTCACATATACAACATTACAGGACAAATGCACATGCGGAGTCTAATGAATGTATTACAGATTTAAATTAGAGTTTATGAAATATATACGACATGGCGGAAATCCAGTCACCACATTACCCAATGTGAAAATGTTATTGGAAAATACACATACACAGCAGAGGGTCAACACTAATGCTGAAGATGTTGGTGCCTATGGTGAAATATCTTCAGACAGTTCAGGTGTTTTTTGGTAGATTTTATGACTCACACGTCACATCCTTTTTTATTTTAGTTTATTATATTTAAATGTTTTTTTTCTGGTTCACTCAATAACTGATCGGAGTAATATCAACCAAAAATCTTTTTGGAAACATAAACAGATATATAACCAAAACTAATAAAAACGAACCAAATAGCATAAATGATAACGTCTAAAATGACAGCCTTTGATTGTAGCTACTTGGAAGTAAATGAGTAAAGAGTATTGGCCTTTCAGTGATGTCATGTCACTAGTTTCTTCCCCGATGATTCTTAAACATAATGTAGAGAGAATCTTTAACTTTGCCATCAACCAACGTGATTTATGTGCGTTCAAATTTGTTTAACGCCATGCATTCGCTGTGAGCACATCCATGTCGGTTGCATTCATAGAGTACATTGTACAAAGTTCATATCGTGCAACTCATACTACTACTACTACTGATACTAACAGCAGCACATGTGACGGAGCATGAAAAACAATAACCTGTGATAAGCATATTTAAAGAAAATTAATTGTCTGATCAACATAAAACAATTAAAAAGGCCCATTCTTAACGCTGTCATCTAATCCCCCATTTGTAATAAAATAAAGTTTATATTTATGCATTAAAAAAATACTGTGGGTGAAATGAGGCTTTAAATTAATGTAGAATGCACTGACCTTCACAACCTTACAGCTGAGAATAAAAAGCTCTCTGTGACTAACAAAGTCAATGTATGAAATGTATAAATGTATATTCTTTTCAGAGTTCATTTTATGCATCAAAGAATTGACAGGGTCAAAATAACACTTAAAAACACAGGATGAGTGAAAAATCTTACCTCAAGAAACGCAGACTGAGGACACTTCAAAAGCATTTCAGAATTGTGCCAAGTGCAGCTCATGTATCTATTCTATTCCCATTAGATATGGTGCTTTAAAGTGAAGACTGAGAGAGAAAGAGCATGGGGGGCGATGAGGGGTGGATGAAGGGGAGATAACTATTAGTTAAGGTGGTGCAGCCAGAGCTGGTCAGATAATTGATGGCCATGGTTGTAGCTGCTGTGTTAATGCTATTACTCAGGGCACGGCCATGGAAAGGTCACTTACCACAATGAATATATGACGTTTCCTCTCGCCGTCTCTCTCCCCTCATCTCGTGTTCGCTCTCTATTCACTTTCTGGAGATCTAGTGTTAGGCCTAGTAAGGGGGCAGGTATAGAAACTGAAGGCCAGGGTTTACAGCCATGGTAATTAGTGTGTGGTTAATCATAAGATGTTTTAAGGAATTACACTGCGGTCCAACTCCTTATTATTAGCAAATAATGAATTAGTCCATCTTGTTTGTTAACTTACATTATAGTTCTATCTTTTAAACTAATGTTTGTGTGGGGGCTCCTTTAAATTAAATGATCAATTAAAAAATGGCCAAGAAGTTTCACCACATTCACATGTGCTTCATCAAAATCTGGCAGAACAATCCACTTTATTTTCCCTACTTGAAGATTGTCCTTGATTGACTGTCCTTATCCTGCGAACGCCTGACCTTTGCTACATGACAACAATCTACGCGCCCAAAGTGTATAAACACAAAGAAATTGTGTTTATACACAATAGAAGCGAGTTGTAGAGTAGCTCTGGAAGGCATTCAATTAAAAGGTGCGTTTAATATTCTGGCCACCTCTTTATCTAAATTAGCAGGGCAAAATATGAGAAACACCTGCCAATATAATAACAATAATTATTATTATTATTATTATAACCTTTGCCTGACTTTTACCAGCAAGTTGCTCTCAGAATAATTATTCATTAGAGACATTAGTAACCCGCCACCAATTAAGAGTGTTATTATAACCAGTCGATGCACGGGTCAGCTCTGGCTGTAGGGGAGGAAGCTGCCAGAATATTTACACACTGCCACTTTCTTGTGAAGATCAACACTAAAGGTTAGAAAAACTACTTTATTTGAGCCTTTTCCTTTCTCAGCCTCTAAATCTGAGTGGATACAACCCTGCCCTTCAAAGCAGGGCTATGATTGGAAGAGAAGCTGAACGATGCAGGAAGATGAATCAATGTGCTAAACGCATTTTCAGTTGTGTCCATCGCTAAGAGTTCGAGCTATGAGGCAATGTGACTCTGGAACAGCCATCTCTCATTAAACACAATTTAAAACTGATCAGTAGCAGTGGTCTTTCCTGACATATACCTAAGCTGGCAACAGGCTTTGCTAGCTTGGCCTCACCCTGATGTCAAGGGTCATAAGGTCAACGCATCCACGGGCTGAGACTAACACTGAAGCTGCAGTAGCAGCACTGCAGTTACATTATAATCTCATTCCTTCTAATGATAATAGTAGCTGCAGCTACAGTGTCCAACTGCAGGAAAAGGGGAAAGTTGCTTAGCGACTGTTTCACCTCTCTCTGTAGTTAGAAGTGATGGATTTAATTAGCTGCTAGCATTAGCCACCGCCTCGCCGTAGCTAATGCTCGATGTTTGCTGGCCCCTGTGGATCCCTCGGCACTTAGTCTGTGCTTAGTGTGGCAGGTCAGCAAAGTGCTAGAGCAGCATTTGGCCTGAAAACAGAGGGGTGGACGGTGAGAGAGAAGAGACCAGTAGAAGCAGATCGATGTGGCCTGTATTCATTAACCCTCATTCAAGGCTCCCTTCCCTCCCCAATCACAACCCCGCCATTTTAGGACGGCAGGAGGTGATTTATTAGCTGTCCTGGCTCAGTCAGCATCATCGACCCACAGTCTGAGGAGAGTTGACTCACACCAGGATATAGCGATTCCCTCAATGCAGGCTGAACTCACTCACTAAACTAACGCCATTCAAAAAGGAACTGTGCTGGAGGAAGCAGGAGGATCAACATATAAATAGATGTTTTGTCAAAAGGCTGCCAAATCCCATTTAATGATAAAATAAATGTGCTCTTCTTGAGGTAAGTAATGAGTGGTGACAGGGACGACTGACCCTGTAGCCAAGAGTCACGACTCTGACCCTGCAGTTGTTGGCGCTAATGCCATCCTCTTAAATTACAAGTACCAGCGAAACATCAGGATTACTCTTGCAACCAAGCACCTCGACTATGGAGGTGTGTGATTAGCAATTCCTCATTTTTCCATGGGTCTTACTGAAACAAATGACGTTTCCTTCATAATCTTAGACAAACTACCCACCACCACAACACTAGCTGTCAGAAATCGCAGCGTTTGTGATAAAGTTCATCCTTTTAGCATATGGAATTAGTGGAAGCATGACTCACTTAAGAGTAACATGGTTCTATTCAAAGCCATAAAACACTATCGAACTCGCCATCTTCATCCTTCCTGCCTTGGACGTTTACTCTCTGCTGTGCTGGGAAATGCCAGAATAACATGGATACGACATAACCAATGATCAGTTAGATTGTTAAATACATCAGGTTTCACTATCATTTCAGTTCTCCACAGACATGTCATGATGCCTAATTCGCTGAGCCTCCCAAGTGGTGGCAGTGTAAATGAACTAATGCACCTTATTAACCAACTTATTATTAAGAACTCAGCTCAACTGTTTTTTTTTTTTTTTATGGAAAAGACTAATTATTTTATTGCTACTGTCATAGTTTTAAGTTCAAAGAACGGAATTTATATTTTTTTATTAAATGTGTAATAAAAAACACTAAATGTAAATTATATACAATACTTATCCATATCTGTACATTCCTATAATTTATGACTTATGGCTGACTAGGGCTCACCACACATAATTTCTGTCTTCTCATAAAATATTTATATTGTACAAGAAAATATTTTAACTGAAATGGTTTTCATTTTATAAATCGACTTCTGTTGCACACGTAATAATTCATATTAAACGCCTCATGGCCACCTGGTTGTACGTGCTTTATCACACTAATTCAATGCAAACATATTCTGGAAAACTGAACTGATGTTATATATGGAAAATTAGTGCTAATCAGCTGTTTTTCAGCATTAAATGGGTGCCTCCATCTGCCAATTTAAGCCTGCGTTATCCTGCTAATCTTCGTTAAACCCTCTAACAGCTTACTCTTTTCTTTTATAAATCCATCATCAAGAAGTCCCATCTTGTCTGACAAACTCCTCTTAATAGAAACAATGCAGCTCGATTGATTTTATTGATTTCTCTCAACAGGAGCACAGTATGTATTTCACACAGCTGGGATACAAACAGCCAGTGAACGGTGTCCGATCCCAATCTCATGCTGCTCGCACAGGGAATCTGAACATCGGGTGAAAAACAGACATGGATGAAAGAGACGGCCAACAGTCAGCGTACAAATAGTGGGGCAATAACATCAGCAATCGCAAAGGTGTCATAGATCAACAGAGGAAAAGCACAAACCCTATTCACATGACTGCGATTACTGAATTACCCATCAGTAACAGTACTGCTTCTTTCAATAAATACCACTAACACTATAAGCTGCACTGCTGTTGTATGATCCCCTTTGTTTAAAAAAAGTATTAGCAGGAACGCTGATAACAGTGATTATGACAGTAAACACTATTAATCAGAGCCACATGTTTCTGTGGAAAATAAATAAATTAAACCCCGCAGGAAATTACTCTTAAACAGGTTGCGATATTTATTTTTGTTTTCACGTCTGGATGCTCAAACCCAGTTAATTATATTTGTGTATCCCATTAGTGCAGTGATTGATTTTGTGAGGTTGAACTAAAATGTGCTCATCCTTACTTCCCATGTGTAAAGAGTGCGTTTCTGGACAGAGCTCTCATTGTTTACAGCCCGATGACCTTCATCACACACTCATTTGTATGTGCTGCGTGTGTTTGTGTGGCACCCCCGTCTTTGAAAATGCAACGCGGTTGCAGCTACCACAGACGGCTCCTGGTTCACTGAAGCTCGTACTGTGTGCGATGTGGAGCCCAGTGGGAGGAGTGAGCACAGTTTTACTCATTCACGTTCTACAAGTCTGGTGAGCCACACTGGTTTCAATGCTCAAATAGTCAGAAGCAGTGCCTTGTACGCTGGCCCAAAACCCCAAACCCAAAGCTGTTGCTCACCGTGCAAGACCAGGGAATTAAATTTATGTGCCATAAAAGATCCAAAAGGCTTCTGTACTCCACTGGAAATATGTGCACTGATTGGAGGAAAGCAGACTTGGCTCTCTCCTGTAGTGGAACTCAATGGGCAAAAAAGAAGAAAGACCACAAATTTTCACCAGCCCCGTTTTTGTGACAAACGTACACTCAGGCGTGCACATGGAAACACATCCCACTATGCTGGAGATGTATGAAGGCAGTGTGTTGGATAGACTCCCTCACCTCTCGTATGCAAATACCCCCCCCCCCCCCCCCCCCCATGCAGCTCTGTGATTGGCTTGCTGTTATTAATATTCTGCCAGCGTGTGACTTCGTTAGCCTGGAGTTACTGTGCCAACAGGCAGCACTAAAAAGGGACTTTGTCAATGTTTGATGTCTGGTGAAGTGATGCAGTGTGTGTGTGTGTGTGTGTGTGTGTGTGTGTGTGAGAGAGAGAGAGAAAGAGAGTTTTTCTAAGAAAATTCTAATTTGGGCAGTAGGAGACACTATTCCCTGCTGACATCAGATTGAGGAGGAAGTGGAATCCGTTTCTGAATATGATTGGAATACAATTCCCCAATATGAACATGCAGTTTGCCAGCAACATGCCGCGCTACATCCTCTCTCTTGAGGTCCAAGTACAGGTTTGGCTTATGGACACTGTCAGGAGCAATCACAACCTATTGCTTTTCATCCACTTAAGTCTGGGCCGCTGCCAAGCATGCCTGTGCTTGTAAACTACCAACCTCTTTAGCTGAATCATACAAGCCAAACTAAACCATGTGTAGGGATGTGATGTGAAGTCTCAACCAGCTGTGACATATTTGCCTATGGCCAGCCTTCAGTCACCCGTCGTCACACTAAGTCGCTCTGTCACTGCCGTATTTCAACAATGACAGCATGAGCAGTGTGTTCAACACAGATCATAGGGTTTGTCATGACAAGTGTAGAAGGGTCTCTCTGTTGTGTTCGTACGCAGGTGTGTAGTGGGGAGTGTGGAGTGTGTTTGTGCATGTGAGGGCACAGTAAATCCCCTAAACTGGAGCTTGTGACCCTCAGTAATACATTTCCTTTGGCAGAGCACTTCTGGATTTCCCCCCAGGTGCTCCTGGGTTTTGTAGAGAGAAAAGTGTAAGGCAGCATTTTCTAAATTGAAGTCAATACCAATCTGCCATTTATCTACAAGCACAGTGACGCTAAGGGAATCTAAAAAGGTACATGTGTGCAGAGGCGTATACAAAGAGACACCCTCCCAACTTCATGTTCCAGAAGCTGAATAAACGATTTAGCGCAAACAGTAATCTTAGAATGCAACTCTAATTTTCTTAATCCTAACTCATTCAAATATTGCCTATTCTCTACGAGAGTCCTATTGTATTTGGGCTTTTTTGCATCAAGCTCCCGGGCCAAGTTTCTAAGGAAAGGGGGATTGTTTCTTAGGAAACAAGGGGATTTAACAATACAGAAACTAATTACTCCCCATCACCCTTGAATTGCACGGACTATTGGAAACACAGCAACAAAAGGATACATTATGCATTCAGCATCAGTCAGCTTTCATACACCACAGTGCTCCATACATCCTGAAGATGTTGAGTCATTGTGATGGAGCTCGCTCTCTAGAGGCTTATGTATGTTTGACAGTTCATAATGCAATTGATCCACCTAGCAGAGTAATTCTGAGTTTGTGATAACATCATATCTTAGTGAATCAAGTGCTGACATCAGTGATCTCCCGAGAGCAATCAGACTTTTTAAATTCGACTGTCTGGAGAGACTACAAATGGTGGCCTGGTCCCTGGACAGGTAGCTGGTCTACCACATGCAACAATTTAACATATTTAATTAAGAAAAAACAAACCATTTAAGTATGTTTATATTCAAAACACTTTGTTCCTGTATCTGGAGAAATGGAATATTCTAGTTATTTTAGAACACACAAAGTTGTGGAAAAATAAGACGAAATGTTATAAAATCCTAAATACACAACCAAAATCCCAGTCTTTGTTCACATATAACATTAGTTTCTTTCTAGTATTAATAAATAAATGCAGTTATTGTGGCTTTTAATCAGCAATACTTTACACAAATACACATAAACATCAAGTATGGTTAATTGATTAGAAAAACCTACAGAGAGCTGTCGGCTGTTAGTAGATTTGTTGTGGGGGAAAAGAACACATCTGTAATATTACCAACTGTGATGGTCGGCGTCCTCTGAGAAATAGCTACACATACGTTTACTCCAACTGTCTCTGCAAACGATGTATTTATGTTCACTTGACCACTATTAGCCACAACCTAGTCCTTGTAGATCCCTCAGGGGGAATGTGTGGAACAATTTCACCCATCATTTGTTTCTTTCAAAACAACCTGGATAAATGGGTCCTATTAGGCAGGAATAAACTGAGTAAACTAAAATGGCCAAGCAACACACATACGAATATAATCCAAACATGGGAAAGTGGCATGTTTTATTTTAGTTACTTGTGTCTTACAACTACAACAAACTGAAAAAAAGACTCCAAAGACGGGTTTGTCTTTAAGTGTATCATTGAAAGACTACAAACTCAAGTGAGCTTAGTAGGCAGTTTCAAACGAGCCCCAGCTGAAGTTTACATTTTGCAATGATGACATGCAAGACCTTCCATCACCTCAGTGTGGTATTTACTGCATCAGTACTTTAAATCCCAAAAGTGTAAGAGAAAGCGAAAGAAAATAAAGAAGCAAATCACATGATCTATAAAAATGAAACTTTTGTTTTTGGGCTCCCAGTAAAAGTCTCACCAACTGCAACTAGAAGACTATTGACTGTACGACTGCATTTTGTTTATGAGACAGACAGGTTTCATGTAAAGTACAGCTTCTTCCATTGTGCATATTCCCCATGAGCACGTTGTTACAAGAGTTACTCTGCATGTACTACACTGATCTATATTCAGGGCCTAACCCGGCTCTTTGTGATGGGATTACGCGCTCTAGAGGCAAGGTAATTTGATATCCATTGATTGAGTCAAGAGCCAATCTGAAATTGAGGAATTGTAGTTATTGCTATTGATTTTAATAACTAGGCTGTTACAGTTCATTCAGTGCAGCTTTAGTCGATACAGAAAATGCTCCCTCTTAAGAGAGGACAAAGCCTGATCCAGTGCTATTTTGTGCCATTGTGAAATATTTTGCGATACAGTCTTAACTGCTACCGTTCATTACTGGGTGTTTTACAGTAGCGTGGCAACCAATTGTGAAGAGAGTCCCAGCAGTTACAGATAATGAAACATTAACACCAATTTAGGAAAAAGCAGAGATAGAGAATATGAGATGAGTGTCTGTACAGTATGGGAGGCGTCGTCGCTCCCTATACATGCATGTTTTAGTGGAGTACGATCGCTTTCAGTGCTTTCAATAACCTCACAAAGCCTGTTAATTTAGTTTAGTCCTTGGGGACCTTCACTCAAAGTTTACACTGATCCATATTTAACTAGTTATTGGTTTTACTCCCTCCAGATGCCGTGTTCATTAAAGTTTTCAGTACAGAATTATAGACTACATGTAGCTCAGGACACAATGTTGCAGTGTTTATGTAAATATATGAAAAATATATTATTTTACCAAACCATACACTAAGGCAGTTGTATCATTGACCTGTAGTACTAAGCGTGTACAATACCTTTCACAGGTCCTGGACAGAGACTCTGACCATTAGGGAAGGCCTGTGGGCAGACAGTGAGGTATAAGCCTGAATACATATTTGCTATGCTGAAGACAATGTGGACCAAGCTTAGAATATTTTTTTTATAACAGTATAGAAAATATCTGACAGGCTGAGAGACGAGCAGAAAGGAGGAGACAGCAGAGGCACATTTCTTTATGCTAATTTGACGTGCAGTCAAAAACATTAATCATCTGTTGTGTGAGGCAAACATATTTGTCAATATTTTACAGCAGCTTGCCTTCTGATCATACAGATTAGTGCTTAGTCAAGTTTGTGTTGGTGGTGATGAGCTTTCCAATCTAGGCTTGTTTTGATTTACTTCGTAATGAGAATGCATCTATGCAGGAACATGAAACGTCCCCACAGTTGCTCTGCTCTTTTGCAGGAATGTTTACTAACCTAATTTAGTGTGTTCACGCTTGTTAATTAGCACTGAGCTCGAAGCACAGGTGAGATTGATGGGTATGTCACTAGTTGTGCGCGTATCTGGTCATAAACCATATAGGGCAGCTGTGGTGGTGGTGGTTACCTTCGTTACCTTCCCTCGAGACACGTGGCTTACAAAGCTAAAAGTGCGGCTCTGTCTGCCGGCTCTCCAACATGCAGAAAGGAACGCATCCTGCACGACACAGTGACGTGGAGCAACCAGAAACACCTCACAGCCCCAAATGATGTTTCTTTCATTATCACAGTACATGATGGTTAATGATGACACAGAGGTAAGACAAAGGCACCCGTGATGGTGTTAACGGTTGTTGTACTGTAACAGTAAAGATGATGGCTCATGTAAGGTGCCATATTTAAACCATCACTAAAGTGCATAATAATGCTGGACGTGGGGCATTTCTCAGGTATATTAATATTTAATGGTAACTATACGGCTTGAAAACCCAATGCAAGGTGAAGATGGTCATATTTGGGTCTCTGTACGAAGCAGTGCAGCAGAGTCTGTGGCCGCACAGTGAGAAGCAATCCTTGCAAAGCAGATGAACTGTGGCTACTGCCGCTCGGAGTGAAAATGAATGGAGGGCTAATTTGATGGGAGACACTTTCTCCCCACCATATTTAAAACCCCATTACACTAACATCCACTGTGAATATCCCACAGGTCCTTTTCAAATGAGCGAACTACCACACAGGTCGCGCACACACTCGCACAAATGCATCCAGTGTGTATGCTACAGTTTATCTCAACAAGCTGTGCTGGAAAAAAAGTGGAGTACTGAAGCTTCCTGGCTTAAGTGAATGTGCCACAACATTGTGGTTACTAGACCATGAACAATTCTGAGCCTTGCAAAGGTTATAGCACACACACATTCACACCTGTCACTGGGGGCTATTAGCACCCCTGCTGAGGGTATGTTTGGCTTTTAGATTTAGGCACAGAAGACCCCCTGTCAGGAGAGGGGCTGTCTCTCACTGTAAATGGTGAGTTGAACTGCAGTCAGACTGTTCAAGGGGGTGCGAGACAGCGCTGAAGAATAATACGCACAACAACTGGTACAAAATGTCAACATAAGTCATTTCTGATCAATGTTGCTGTTCAGGGTCAACCCTCATCTACACATTGACCCTATTAGCTGGAAGGGGCTGGAGGCTCAAAACAAGTGGGAGACAATGAAAGAATGAGTCACGCTTACATGCTGGCACCCAGGCTCCAGCAACAAGCTTCTCTTAACGTTAGCTGTCATTACTGTACGTGAACAGCAAATGCCAAGTCATATTGGGAATAAAAGGACACAATGGCAGTCAAAACTATGTGAAAAAGAGGTTTTCAAACCACAGGCAGTTGAGTTTAACGTCCCAGGACAGAGGCACGTTCACAAGCTGCCTCAGCATTATGAACAACACAGTCAAGAGCACTTGCGGGAGAGGGGCTTTACACACACACACACACACACACACACACACACAAACACACACACACCACCACCACCGATATGCAGTTGAACATAAGCACATGCAAAAGCCGTGTTTCTGCACATGCTGTGTGCTGGTCTGTTCATTTATCTCCGATTTTGTGTGGGTCCGAAGTCTCGTCAGTGTGAGATCTCGCGTAGGTGTATGTGGATAGGGAAAATATCAATACGTTGCAGGTTTGGTTTTTTGTTTTTCTCCGCTGATATCTTTGCTTTGCCACCTCCATTACACCCCCATCCTTGGATGGATTAAATCAACAATAAAGACCTCCTTCCATGTCTCGCTAAAAGAAACGAGGTGCACTAACAGCATACACACAATGAGCCGTCTTGTATTCAAAGACAGACCGAGCAGCGTCTGCATTTGTTCCACGTGCCGTTGTCTTATACGCGCCTTTACGTCTGCATGTTTGTCTTCTCATACGTGGGCGTATTTGCCGAACTGAACTGTCACAGGAAAGACGAGGCAGATTTGTTAGTCACAGCACCTTGAGCAGTGCACATTCAGATGCCCAGCAAATGATTAGAAATGGTTTTTGCAGACATTGTGAATGTGTTCTACACAGGCAATACACTGTCAAGGGGATAAAAGGCTCTGTTGAAGCCACGTGTGGCAGCCCTCCCACAACACAGGAATGCGTGTGTGCGCCGGTGTGCATGTGTTACAGTGTTTTTCATAGCTTTTCTTTTAATTACCCCCCTTGTGAATTAGCTGAGGAATAGGAGACTGGCTAAGCAACGTTAAGCATCTTTGGCTGGGAATTATCTGTTTAGTCAGTTCTGTTTGATCTTTAAGAATAAGTCAGTTTGCAAGCAATCTGCTCCCTCTCCATCCCTCCCTTCTAGTCACTTTCTCCTCTTTTCCTCCTCCCCTGTGCAAAGCCTTTATTTAGGCAGCGTCTCCGGAGCAGGGTGAGTCAAACTGCCCAGTTACATAACCAAATAAAGCGTAGATCGTGGTGAGATATGTGCAAAAGAAGGGACGTTTTGGCGAGGACGCGGTTAACAGAAGGGATCGCAGGAATAAATGAAAGACCGAGGATGTGGACCTACTTCCAGCTCATCGGGGAAATGAAGGGGTTCATTGTACAGTACATTGCACATGGTGAGAGGAGGCTGTTTCTTCTAGCTGCAAGGCATGAGCAAAGATTAAAAGTGTGAGCGCGTGTACTTGTGTGTGCGGCTCAGACAGGGTGCAGATAAAAAGATTGTTAACACTGGATGAAGAGCAACCATTAGATGGTAATTGGCTGACCAAATGTTCTTTGCGCTGCATACAAATTACAGTCTTTAACTTCACCATGCCTCTGGCGCACTCTGTGCCATTACTGGTTAGTGAATATACAACTGGAGCTTTCAAGTAAAATCATACTATTTTTGGAGGCGTATCCATCTCTCTACAGCGTCTTAGCTCTGATGCTCCAGTCTGTCAAATTGTGACACTACCAATTTTAATTTTCTTGTGTTTGTAAATTATACAAGCTTGTTTTCTGTCCTGGACAGTTAACACAACGTGAAAGTGGAAGTCTGTCTCTCTTCACTACACTGAGCCGTTTGCTTGATGTTTCAGGGTTACTCTTTCTAAGCCTTTTTCAAAAAGGGTGCCAAACTGTGTCAATGCCAAAAGAAGCATTAGTGGACGCTGAGCAGCCCCCCCACTCCCCACCAAATGGATATTAATAAACCCTGCTCCGTCAGGCATCTACTCCAGTACCAGTCCCACTTCTTCTACCTCTACATATCCTCTAATCCTCTCCTATCTTGCACTACATCCTCCTTTTCATTTTCTCTCCCCAGTCCTGTTCCCTTTAAGTGTCAATAACTCTTCCTTGCAAAACACACACACACACACACGCACACACACACCTTCAGAGGTAGACACACAGCCAGTAGTTGCAGTGTCAGGCTTTCCAAGGGGGCTGGTAGAATTATATAGTAGACTCTGTGGATTTAGTAAAATCCTCATTAGGACTCAGTGTAGGTGTGAGCATCCCTGCTGCTGTCTCACAGCAAACTGCTTACTAAGAAAATACTCACAAACACATGCACATAAGTGCACATGAACCAAACAAAGAGGAGAGTCAAGCACTCATCTAAGGCAGGAAATACTTATTAGTTAACACTATTCAAAAGCACACTGGTCATGTTAATTACCTTTATAGTCCCATAACAGTTCCCTACAGTCTCAAACACACATACACCAAAAAGTGTATGTGACATATACAGTAGATAGGGAGCAACATCTCCCTCTAATTAATGTCAGTCAGGATGGAAACGTTTTCAAAAATAACCCCACATACAGTATCAGGCCTGGTATACTGCCGCACCGCCACCCTAGTAAAGCAATTACAACGTTCAGAGACCACCAAACTACTCAGCAACATTTTTAATCTGACAGCGGCCTCACCTCAACGGTGCTGACAAAAGTATTTAGGTGGACTTTTAAAATGTCATAATTTTATTTCTAGGCGATTTCTATGCATTTCCAGCTAAACAAAACGTAAAAAAAGTGCTGCACATGTTCCAAACCACAAAGTACGTTTTTTACAGTTTCAACAATTGTAAACTTGAAACAGACAGGAGAGAATTAAGAGCTGACGACTCTTAACTGCATGTGCTACATGTGTTCTTTTAACTACAGCAGGCTGTGAGCGTTAGACCACATTAATTAAAACCATGTTCATGATGCGCTTTTCAAAATACAGTAAGGGAATAAAGCAGCAGTGGGCTCTTAAAGTCAACACAGACAGAAATACTGTGGGATGCTCCACAAACACGAGAGCCAGCCTGCAGCAGGAAACGACTCCTATGTAGAAAAGCTCTTCTTTCTCACCACACAAATACCAGAGGTGCAGAAAGAAAAAAACAAGTCTTTTAGATACAGTAGGCAAATGAATGCAAAAATAAATGGCCATAATGGTTGGAATCACTACTTCATTAAAACAGGGACCTCCTCATGAGAGCACTCATCTCGTACGTCAGAAGAAAGATGTCACTATTGATCTTTCCATCTATTCTAGACAGCCTCTGCAGCTGCTCAGTTACACCTGGTAAGTTAAACATTAACGGGCTAATCGTGGATGTGACATATTGTTCTCCGCAGGTGATTGTGAAGAACACCTGTGCAGGCTGAGCGTTATGAAAAATGCGGACATAATGAGCACGTGCACACAAAAAAACCAAAGGAAACGTAACCACTCTTGTGTAAGCGCTTTCTGTATCTCTCACACACACATGCACACACACTTACACTTGAAGGGCTGCTCATTTGGCTAACAGACTTCATTACACGGGTGGATGGACCATCGACCCCTTGCTGGAGAAATTAAAGAAATCTCCCCTTTCTTGTGCTCGATCCAGATCGTGTGACAAGATCTCCTGGACTTATTTACCTCCTTTCCGTTGCATGACAGGTAACCTCACCTGCAGCACTCATGAACAGGCACACGCAGTGGAAACACAAGAGTGACGTTTGTTTTCCACCTCGCATATTTACTTCAAGAAAACAATATTGTGCTAAATAACGCAATGACCCTTTCAAAGTTCATTTAAAAGTCACATGGTGTTCTACACAGTCTGTGCAAACAACTGCTCAAGGACATTATATCAGTGGCCCTTTCTGACCACATCAGCATAGCGACACACACACACACACACACACACACACACACACACACACACACAGGAAAACACCTGAACCAAACACGTGGCATGCTCCGCTAATTCCATCTCATTTCTCAAAGGCCCAGTAGAGACATTATTTATATTTGGCAATGCAATCCTGATGACAGTGTTACCTCTATTTATTTTAACTGTAAGGCAATCAGGGGCTCCAGATGTGTCCTGAAGACTGCGGGGCTGTTATGCAATCTGTGGCCGTGGCAACGGAGACTCAAATTATCATGACAACACTAATTAACATGGTGACGACCAGTTCAATCCCCTCCACAGCTGGGCTCTGGTCAACATGGTAACACATCAAAGCCAAGTGTTCTCGACATCCTTTCCGGGATGCTGGGCCTCGCCTGCGATACAACACTTTGTCTTGCACACCCACAAACTCAAACTGCTCGCTGCACTGCACACACAGATGAACACAGAGATGTATTGTTGATGCATACAGCTACAAGCTGCCTTAGGAGGTGTGCGTGTGTGGCTGGATTTTAGAACAGCTTGAAGCCATGTCTCATCTTTTGTGACCTCCCAGCTGTGGGCCAGTGAAGAAAAAAAACAAACAATCAAACCGATGAAGCTTGGCCAGACGAGGGTGTGTTTTTGTGTATGTGTGTGTAGCTGTGCTCATAAATTACAGCTGCACATGTGAACATCAATTGCCCTGGAGTAGGATATACATTTGGTTAAATTGGACCTTACTACACACTGCCTTTCTGCTCCGTCCTTCTCAGTTTCCTTTCTTCAATGAAAAATCTCCAATCCTCTGAGGTCACTACTCGCATCTCTCCTCCCTTCTTCTACTTTTGCTCATATTTTGCATCCATCAACTTCCCGCCCTAAAGCCTCCATCTCCACTAAAGATGTCACACAATGGTTTCACACTGATCAAATGAGACAGTGTGTCAGTTTTATCACACGCCACAGGGAACAGTAGGAGCAAGTGAAATTGTTTGTGTGTGAAAAGGACTGAGAGTCCACATGTGTATGTGTAGTAACGTCTGTGCGTGGGTGCACTGGCACGTAAAACCGCAAGCAGCAAAAGTCCAGATGTGTGTGCATGTGTGTCTGCCTGCAATGCTGTGATTTTCAGCACAGCGCTGAAAAGGAATGTGAAGAAAGAAAGGACGGCAGGGAAAGTGAGCCACTGGCCACTTCATTAGGTAGACCTGCAGAAACGAATGCGATCCCCAGCAGGTGTGTCATCAGTTCTCTCAGTTCAACATCAAGCCGTCAAAAAGGTGATCATTGCACATGTTCATTATTGAGGTGGGCTGTGGAGTCGTACTGCGGTGCGTGTACAGTGGACGACTTATTTATACGAATGAAGGATCAAAGCGTTGATGGGAACAATTTCATATTTTTGGTCGAATCTGTTTTGTAAGTTATTATTCTAGTCTTTATATTTTAATTTATTTACAGTATATGGTGTTTTTTTTCCCCTTTACTGAATTATTTGACTGATTAACTTTCTTACATTTAAATGCAGTATCGTATAGTGGCCCCTAATTTCTTGCCTCCTTCCCCTTTATTTAATTTGCTCTAATCATACTTGAATTACTACTGCACTATCTACACGTTATATTAATAATATTTCACTACATTTCAAACCTTTAGGTTGTAACTTCTTTGTTGTGATTCCACGTACGTGATTACATTACTACTGCACAGTAGTGATGACATTTCCCATTTGCTTCAGCTCTTCGTACAACGCTCTTGATGTGAAATTGTCCCTCTAGTTAAACCTTTGCAGCTCTCTCATGGAGATTTGACTTCTGCTAAAAACTAATACAACATAGCATCCTAGAGTGCTCAGAGTCATCACCATGTTCCTCTAGTCAGTTAGTTCAGCTTTTTGGATGTTCATACTGTCACTCCCTTTAAAATACAGCCTGTCAATTTTTTAACGCTGACACAAACACCAGTGAAACATGCACACAAACACACACAAGCAGCTTCAGCCTTTTCCTCTGGGTATTGCTGATGTGACAGACAGAAAACCTGGTCCGACGTAGCAGGGTGGGGTTTACAATTGCAAGCTTTTGCATATGCACACACACAAGCAGATCTTAAGCAGATGGATGAAGTATGGAGGATGTTACCAGAGGAATGATGCATGACAGGGACAGCTGGGCTAAGCTCACTTCATTCAAGTTATACAAGCTCAGTCACTGAACACAGGCAGCGGGGCAAGTGTCAAAGCAAGACACAAGAACGAACACAACGGATGTGTGCTATACAGGCACAAAAAAACATTCTGAATATTTCAGAGGAACAAATCAAGACACATCAGGAACCCCAGAGCCAACAGATGCCTTTTATTTTTGATTTGCATTTCATTCTCCCATGTTACAAGGCGTGGTCACACCGGGACCTTGGTGCTGTGCATTATGGTCTGAGTCTGACCTTGTTCAGTAGTTAACATTTAAATCACAGCTGTGGAGAGTTTTGCTGTAGTACACGTTTCATGTATTTTGCTACATATTCTCCCAAGGCTTGTTATCAGATGCATCTATTTAATGGCTGTGGTAAAGATTTGTGCACATGATGAAAACATACTGACGAAAATCACTTTATTTGTTATATTTTGTTTTATTTTGTTTTTTAATTATTTTGTTGAATTACTTTGACGTATTTATGGCATTTCAGTCAACTCTAACAAAGAAAAACAGATTTAGTTTAGTATGAATGTTTCAGTTCTTTTATTATTACATGGAGCATTTCAGTAATTACATTGTGAGGTTCATACTGAACCAAAAGGAGTCCAAGTAAAGATTCATAGCTGTAATAAATACGCAAACACTTACTTGTGAGGGCCAGTAAAGCATCTTTCCATCTTAATATTTCATATATAACTGAAGAAAAACAGCAGAGCTGTGCATTTTTAATGACCTATGTGGGGTTTACTAACAAAGATCGAGTTTGCAAGGCAAAAACAAAGTTTTGCATTGCATTGCATGACTACTTACATCTTGTGCTCGAGTTATTTTGGAGTATTATATCCACTCTCAGATATGAGGGAGCACAAGAGAAAATGAGATACTAAAAATCATTCAGCGCAGTAACGAAACATGAAGGTCTATAAAGCACAGAGCCTTTGTGGCACAATGAGACCTGGATGAACTGCACAACAATTTACATATTTAGTTTGGAGGCTGGTTATTTTGCTTGTGCTGTGTTTTTCTGATTTTACTGAGGATGCTTTAGTGGGTGTTAAAGTAAACACTGTTAGCAAATCAATACTAAAAACAACTTAATATGATGTTATGTCACGCACAAATCTTCCTCCCTGGGGAACAAAAGGAGCAATAGATGTCCATTCGTTGTGCACTGTCATCATCCAAAGCGATTAAGTTGAACCTAAGTGTCAATACAGGGCAATTGGCATTCATTGTGTTCCAATGGTTCCCAAAAGAATAGGAAGTGCACAAACAATCTACTTTCAGGTGATTCCTTTGTCTTCTTCTAACACAAGTTAAATTTTCACAATGTTTTTATACAGCCGTATTTCACCATAATCAGGGTAAGGCTTTCAAGGCTGACAGCAAGAGGTGAGACACGTTAAAGAAAGAAAAGATGCCAAAGGGAAAAAATGAGACGGCTGTGGATAAGTGCCTCTTCATCCTTTCAGCCATTAAATAGCTTTTTGCCAGAGCACAGGTTTTCTGCTGTAGTTAATGCTGTCAACTTCAGTGACGGAGAAAACAACAGGGATGTAACAGCAAGCAATGGATTGCAAACCACATATAAATAAAGTCCTAATCAATTACATTTGCATAAAGCATCATACAGTAAAACCAATTTGAAGCAATAGATTTGTGTATCTATTATGGATACTGAGAAGATTGGTTTTGAAGGATGATTCTCTGGATGTTAAAGTAATACCAAGGCACAGCACTGCTGGCTAAATGAGTCATTCATCATTGAACTCTGCTGCAAAAGAAATTTAAAAGAATAACTAAAAAGCCAGCTGCTAACACCATCTTCTGGTCACTCGTCTCCTTCAGTAGCAGAGCTCCTACTGCCTTAACTCCTCAAACTTCATTAGAAAATTAGTATGTTAACTTACTACCGATGAATGAAGCCATTATGGATTTGACGCAGTGAGAGAGGCCAAATACTAAGAAAGTATTGGGGCACACAAATATCCTGATCAGATCATATTATATCACATCACGTTCTTTGAGAGCTGTGATAGCCATGACTAAAGCAGGACTAAAGTCAGGTGTGATAAGCATTTGTCAAGATTCAGACTGATTCAGACTGTCAGGACCAATCAGCTACGAATGATGTGACCGCCGTGTGGATCACCATGTTGAACGTCAAAAGGTCCAACAGGGGAAAAGCGGTCGACATTTTTCAGGTTCAATGGGAAACAAAGAACGTCTGCACAGTGTGGCTTAGTATCTTACCAGAGAAGAGATTTGAAAAGAAAAGAGACGTAACACGTGACCTTCCATTCAATCCAGTCATGTACAACTGCTGGAATAAAGAGAAGCAGCCTCAAAGGCCGCCCCCCCCCCCAACCCCTCCCTTTATGTGTCTAATCATACCCCTAGCAATTTATTTTCATCTCCAGTGAGAACGAAAATTACCTCACTAATAGATTTATGTTGAACATTTGGCCGAAACTGTAGCTGAGCTCTGAAAATAAGAAAACCACCAGAATATCTGAGGGAACAAAAGAGGCTGCTGTGATTATCTCATCAATGAAGCCACGGAGAAGATTCACATTATACAGTTATTTCTGTTACTGATTAAGAAAAACTAATAAAAACAAAATCAATGTTTGCACAGATTTGTGATTATATATGTTCATTATATATTGTTAGAAGCTCAAAAAGAACATTATTTCTTAATAGTGACATGTTTATAGAGAAGCATTGCTGCAGTCAGTCAAAGAAACTAATCTCACCTCTGTCCTTCAACTACTGAACAATGTTATGGGTGAAACACTAAAAGCACTGGTGGGAGTGAGGCACATTAGCTGACTAAGAGCAGCTTCAAGAGGTTCCGGCTCATGTGGGTGTCAGTCTGTAAATTCCTTGGTCATTGTACAAATATTTCTTGCGATATCTCTTGATCATCTATTCCTTTACATGTTTTGATGTGCTCTGGCTTCATGCCAAGTATGAATATAAACACCACATAAGAGGTTTGATGGAAGGTCTTTGCATTTTTCTCACCCCGACCCATCTTGTAGCATTGGTTTATGTGTGAGTACTGCAAAGATTTACAGGCACACATAAAATGCTGCCGTGCGCCGAGTAACAGACAGAGACAGAGATGGTGGCAGTGCACATATTATCATGCCGACCCCTTAACAACCAACAGAGATTCATTCTCATTTCATTTTCAACATGTCAGTCTGCTCAAGCAAAGAGCACCCATCATTATCATTATCAAACCTCTGGAGTGAAAAAAAAATCTATTTCCTGAATGCAACTGCCTGACTTGAATCCATAGCAGAGGAGATTTCTTTTCTACAGCCCTGACACATTTTGTGCATCCACCGGTTAACCCCACACTCGCCTCCCCACGGGAGACGTCGTCAAGGAGCACAGAGCGAACGCGTACAGTATATGTAGAGGTTCTGTAAATGGGAGAGGCTGATTAGTTGTCATGGGTGAGAGAAGCTTGCACCAAAAGGGTCAAAAGTGTGGTGCAGAAATAGGTAAGTAAAGAGATTTTGAGAGGGTGCTGCAGTGAGCAGAGATCTGTTAGCGGGGGATGCAGAGAAACAGCGAAGACAGTGGGAGAGGCACAGGACTGAAGGGAGAGGACAGGGAGGATTTTCAGTGTAAGCCAAGTACCCAGTCTAAAAATAGTCTTGATGATATGAGTGCATTCAAATGAGTGTTTGTGCGTGTTTGGGCGAGAGGGAGAGTGAGTGAGCGACTGCTTCCAGCAGTAGACAGAATGAATTTATTACACTTTATTTGCAAAAGTGCAGAACGTCCAGTGTCTTAAATAAATGACAGTTGACTAGACCTGAGGGATTAAGTGAATGAGGTGATTTTCAAACCGTCAGACTTTAGCTCGGAGCCGGTTTTTACTCGCGTCCAAGGTTGTGTGTAAAGGTCACAACTAGCATGAATAGGGGTGATGGAAACCTGCATGCACAGTACAAGTTCTGAACACACTTAGGTGTTTTCTATGGTAGTGAAAACACCTCAGCAGCAGTGACGGAGACTCAGGCATGTGTCAGCATAATAACCCTAATGTAATCCAGCCTCGCCTTAAATACGAAGACATTTTGCGCTTCAGTCGGATCATTAGGGACATTTTAGGGCTTTGCTGGGGCATCAGAATCGGTACCGAGAATCACAGGATTTTAGTGCTATTGCTACTGACTGGCAGATTCCTGCTATTGTGGCTTCCCAAACTGTCACTGTGGTCTTAATGCCAGTTATTGTACTATTCTAAGTCTTCCACACACACTCCCATACAGAGAGGAAATGAGCAGGGTGACACGCAGAGCAGCCATCTCTGCTGACAGCCCATGTGCAACTAACATGATAAGGGTTTTCTCAGGTGGCTCTCTAAATACAGCTTACACACATTATAGATGGAAAAGAGGATGATAGGAAAGAAGAGGGCAAAAGAGAAATCGGGGGCAGCAGAGATAGAAGAAAAAAGGCAAAGAGTGGAGGAGGTTAAATGATGGCGATGACTGCAATTAACATTGCAGGCACATCACATTTCTTTTTTATTGGCTCCTTATAAGAAATGTCTGTATTAAAAATGGTGTATAAACAATTACCCCCTCAGCAGTGGTGATAGCAGTGAAGGCAAGATACGAGGACATTAATGTATTGTTGGATAGCGGCAAGAACATTTACCTTTTGTAGCCTTTGTAATTATTATGTCTATAATGCCTGAAAGGCTGCAAATAAGACAAAAGAAAACGGTTCTTGTAGAAGGAGATAGACAAATAAGTTCTGTCTCCCTAAATGACAAGCAGAGAGCAATGGAACAATTTTTAGTCACAGATCAAAGTGAAAAACGGCGCTAAGTGGTGTTAAGTGGTGTCCATGTGTTCGTGCGTGTGTTTGAGACACAGCCTGCAGTCGAGGTCAGAGTTGCGCGCTGGTGCTATAGTAAGCAGACAGGACACACGTGTCCCATCCTCCGCCAACACTCATTAACACTGCGTGGCCCTTTGGACGGCAGTGTTTAGCATTCTATAATGAGTTTCCCTTCGGAGCAGCAGGCTTGAATGTCACTCACAGTCAACTGCAGTTTGAGTTGGGAGGTGCTGATGTGTGTGGGTGGAGCAGTGGGCACCGTGTTTGCGTCGCGTTTCTGATGACTGACGACAAAGTAAACAGACACTAGACGCCTCTTCTGAAAATGAGTACAGGCAGAGACGAGAAGAGGCAACGGCAGAGAGAGTGTTTAGAGTATCACGGCTATGTGTTTGGGGACATGTTCTCAGCACTCTCTGGACTGACCAAATGCCAGAATAAATGCCACAGACAGTGTGCGTTTTCTGTGGGCATGGCCTTTTAGGCTAGACAGTCTATTATTCAATTAAGAGCCATGGAACCCACTGGCCTTAAATAAAAACCTAAATTGGATCCAAGTTTGCAAACCACGAACCGCACAATGAGAGGGAGTGACATTTTTATTGTATAACCTTAAGCTGATGAGGTTGTGCAACACAACAGAACCACTTTGACATTTGTTAGCAATGCCAGTGTAAACAAAATGCTTGAAAGCCAACTGATATACTCCCATAGACTAATTAGAAAGGGTGGCACTACAAAATAAGCTTGTGGGTGGACTGGAATATGAATTTAATGGCAATTGAGAAGAAGCACAAAAGCAGCAAATTGCTATTTGAGACACCATCTTCATTTCGTTCCTCTAACAACCCTTCATACCCCTCAGCAAATATACCAAACACTTATGTGGGTCTCTTCACGCTATGAATGGACTTTATTTCGGGGGAGGGACACCAGATCAGGTGGGGTGGAGATCCCCTGGCTTTTACGGTGCATCTTGGAGTGACATACCTACAAACATGGTTAGCTGCTTCACAGAACCTTATTTAAGTCTGAGGGCAAGTCCTTTCTGTGTGCACGTGAATCACAGTATATCACGGCGGTGCACTTCATGCTTTGTGTGCTTGTGTCTGTCTTCTACCTACATTAGGTTTGGTCAAGAGTGTGTGTCTGTTTTCTCGTTAGTGTATGTGGTCAAGCATGGATTAATTAGCAGTAATGTAATTCACACTGTCACCTCTCATTAACTTCGGAGAGCAGAACCCCCACCTCCACTCTCTGTATCCCGCTTGCCCTCTCCCACCTTTCTTTTTGTCCCCTTTGTGTCCCGGTATCACTCTTCTCCCTCAGTCGCTTTCTTTTTCTCGCATACCCTCACATCACCACTCAATTCTCAGCACATTACTGTATTTCTCCCACAGAGGGAAGTCTGAATAGTTCTTATCCTGGGGGGTAATAGAGATCATATACCACCAAACATTATAAATAAAAAATATTTAAGGTTTGATCAAGTGTTTGAGAGTTAAGTTAATAAAACAAAAAATAGCTGAATAGCACATTACAGTAAAAACACACATAGCAGGTGCCCTCAGTGAGAAGCTCCACTGAGTTAGCAGAGCTAACGTGAAGGTAGCTGGCAGGTAAGACCAAGTAGCTCTGGGCTACTTCTGCTGGCCAGCTAGTAAGTTATTGTTCAGCCTGCTACTGAAGGTACCCTGCCAATTTTCACTAATTAGCTTCCAGCACTACCTGTTCCACAAACACGTAAAATGACTTCTGTGAGACTCTCACTTCCTGTCATTTGAACATACACCTATCCAGCCTGTGAACGTCATCTGAAAGAGCATATGTGTGTGAGAGCGAGACAGAGAGAGAGTGGGTGAAAGGCGTGTCAATCTGTTTTGATTAGCTGTTATTCATCTGAGAAAAAATTACTGGCTCATAACAGAAGCATAATACACGAATAATGTGATCTTACATAGTAAAATCATATATCAAATGCAAACTAGACATGGTTGGGAGAGACTGACATGATTGATGATGATTTATGCATTTACATCCACATACATTCAGCCTTTATTCTGGACCTTAGCTACATCTTTGCCTGGTGCCTTATACGATCCAATCTGAACGTGGTATTTGAAGCTACAGTAATTGGCCCATGTGAAAACCTCTCGTCGGTTTCAAGGACATCAGTAAAATGAGAGTGATACATGGAGACAAATCTCCCTTCGTGCTACTTGTCTCTTAATATTATATAATGAGACAGAGAGGATCCCCCTCTACCAGTCTCATACATTATTTCACCTTCATTAGACATTTAGCCAGTGCAGTATTGGCCAAAGAAATGTAAAAAGTGAAAAATCAGTGCGTACGAAAGAGACGTCTAAAAGACTGCACAAATTAGGAGTGACACACTTTGCTTTTCTCGTCGATGTCTCATCAGATTCTGGAACAAAAGAGAAGTCATTCAAACGAGTGGCGCATTCAAAGTACACACAATAAAGCGTTGAAGATGTTGCACCAGACTGATAGATGGTCTGCCAAACGTCAGTCCGTGCTCTTTTTGGCACAGTGTCACCGTGAGTGTTTCTCCTCTGATGGTCGAGGTTGACTGAGGACATGTACATGAGAGACACTGTAATGGCAAGTCCAACAATAAGTCATGATTGATTTTGTCCCCTGCCATTTAGAAAAGAAACATCTCCCACAGGGCCCAGTGAGATAGATTGTGTACCAAGAATGCCATTGTTACTGAAAAGCACATTTTCCCTGACAAGGCAGGGCCAGTTCTCCTCCTCTGCCTCTTTTTCACAATGACAAATACGCTTAACTTGATAGATGGTATTGTTTCCAATCACACATCCCCCCATTTCTCTTTTCCTCATATTAAAAACACACAAACACACAGATATAGTCAGCATGCATGAGAATGTGAACGGTGAGTCCGCATACTGTACCTCTCATCATATTCCTCACAGTCAGCAGGGATGTGTAAGCTCAGCTGGACGGGAACAGATAAGCCCACAGAAGCTTCAGATTAACATTCAGAAAGCTTGTATAAGGGGTGGATGTAAAACACACACTGTAACAGTCTTGACATGAGGGAAGTGACAAAAGGACAATACACGCAAGTGTCTTAAAAAATGTCATCCAACCAAGGTCATGCAAGGTTGTTTTATTGAACAAGGATTATATAAAAAAATCTATACTGACATATTTACAAATGCTTGGAGTACTTTGAAGTAAAAATGTCAATCACAATTGTTATACAAAAAAAAAAAAAAAAGAAAGAAATACGTGTGAATGGAACAACAATAAAACTACGAACCGCCATTCTGTATTTTTACATCGGCTACAACTGCTTGATGTTTAGTCAGAGTCCTCCAACTCTCAGGCTGGTGTGGTTACAACAAAGGCTTTGTGGGGTGATGGAGCCACATTGTCATCATGCAGGACACTTGCTGTGTTTTCTCATCTGCTAGGCAGCTCCTGTTGATTACAGCTGGCTGCCAGGAAGATGGGAATTAATCAGTGCTGTCAGATCACTATGCATTTGATCAGACGCAGGAACTCACTGACACTCCATTTATGCAGAATATGCACAGAATGCCTATTACACTGCCAAGTACGCTTCTTAAGAAAGTTGTGTAACGTTCACAAAGTCGCCTTCTGCCACCTAATATTATGTTGACTCAAAGCGAGACTGAGTAGCAGGGAGTTACAAGGGCAGAGCTTTCTGCCTTAAAAGTACACAATGTTCGCAGGGTATATTTGGGAAAAGTCTGAAGGAAGCAAACATTTACTGCCACTTAGCCGCAATTTTACATTAACCTTACACAGTTTGAGCAAAATCAAAGGTTAGTGGTTGGAGACTTTTTAAAGAAGTCAACACCGGCGAAGCTGATGGAAAGCTCCTCTTACCTGTTCTCTGTGACTGAGATCGAGCATGGAAGACACACGCACAAGGTTGTTTTTTACTTCGTATTTGCGATACAATTCACCAGCAATAAAGGGAGTACAAGCAATTTCAATGAACAACATACGGTAAACTTATCTTAATCTCTCCTCCACCCACTAACCACACACAGTTATGGATACGCCAGCGGTCAACAAACGTCATGTAAGGGCTAATTCCTACATGTAAACAACACATTCCTATGGTAAAGAAAAACTAACAGAAAAAGGTTTAATTATTGATAACCTCTGATTAGGTCTTCGTTTTACTCACATTACAATTATCTGACAAGACTGAACTTAAAATTAAATGAATGTATTACATTTATTTCCAAATCAAAAACTTGGTTAATGCTTGTTTTATGGTGGAATAAATCTTAAATATATTGAGCAGTAAAAAAGTCCTGCAGATGTGCTGGGAAAAAAAGACATTTTATTCTTCCAGTTAACCATATTTAGCATAATTGATATGGCTGCAGTGCCACGATTTGAAAGATGTTTTTTTTCTCATAGTGGACACACAGAAGGATGCCAGTACGAGAACATCTGCCTTTCAAACCCACCATATCCATTATCTTGCTACATTTTCTCCAAACCCCAGCTAAATATGGAATTTCATTATTCTTGGTGAAGAAATGTCATGGGAGCATGCCTTTCCTATTCTCTGCCACTCCTGGCTTAATTAGAGTTCTGTAATTACTGAGACTCTAATTTCTAGGTTGAGGAGATGGGATGTGTGTGCGTTGCCGTGGAAATCCTGCGAATTCTCATGCAAAGCAATGCTAGATACGTCCTCTCTGATACAATCGTGTGAAGAGTGAAGATAAATCGCGGTTGGTTTCTCCCATTATCTAGGCTTATTTTCCCATTTTTAATCACTTTGAGGTGCTGACATAATAACTACCAGTCCTGACCTGTAGTACACCTCCTGATTATAGAGTCAGGCAGCTATCTGCCAGAAACACCGCCACTTGGCCTGGGTCCAGCCACTCAGATTACAATAGGTAGAGTCATTTTTGAAGCTTGTTTTGAGCGCCTAGAGAGGAGTAGGCCAGTTCTGGAGAGATGAGCCGATTGTGTATTGTACTGTTGAGCTGATGATTATGAAATCTAAGGCAGTAAAGACTCAGTTTTTAAATTAATTTCCCTCAAGCATCGGTTTCTAAATGGGGGTTTTATCCCTAAAGCCATGGCACCTTCAGCGGTTTTATTCTCCTTTAAGCGTTAAGCAGCAGAGCCAGAGAAATGCTTCCAGGACACTACAGTCTTCAACACAAGTAATTACCACCACAATCAGTTCAGTCCATTGCCAACTCTGTGCCTAACAGGAAGAAGGAGGAACCAGTGTAAGCAACAGATTCACTCCGAGTAATGTCGGCTATTGAATCATGCATAAATAGTATCCCCGCACTGGCAAGTCTGTGCCAAAATACAGTGCTTGCATATCATAATTACTATTGGCATCTAGTGTAGTACACTCACTCAGTTAAATTTAAATGCAGCTATCTTAAGGGGCCTATGAATGAATACCTGTTCCCCACAACCTTTTTTGCAGATTTAAATTTGAAAGTCCTTGCAGAAGTTCATTTCCTTCTTTTCCATCCATCTGTCCGCATAAGTGCAAATCATTTAGAGTTATAGTTGTGTTTAATTAACAGTTACTAACCAAAGCGCTTGTGAGTACATTCTTTTCGGTAAAAAGCTTACATGCAGGATAGAACACTCAGTCTGTTGCTGTACATCTGGCTGAGCAGGAACACCTTCGTTTGACACTTTTCCAGAAAATGTGCATCAGCAAAGTTGCAGGAACGCATTTGATCATCAACAATGGGGTGGCTGTCTCTACGTCTAGAAAGGAGCCATTTATTTGTCGTACGCGCGTTTCTGCCAAACAAATCAATTCACGCTGCTAAACAATCCGAGCCTGCAGTGCCTGGCTGCAACCAGTTGACAACACCAAAGAGGGAGGCCACATCAAAGAATTTCCCATCCATTCAGGGCTGGAAATTCACGCGTGTATGAGCCGCTCTCATTTTTCTTTCTAGTCCAATTGGGTCCCTCTCTCTCTCTCTCTCTCTCACACTACAGACACATTATTTATTGTTAAAATTAACACAATATCAATAAAGCAGTGTTTTGCGTAAAAAGCCTGAATCCAGCAGCTCAGTTTGTAGAATGGTTGAAGGTTCCTACTTTGTTTGCTTGATTGGTCTTATATATCGCTGTTTTTCTATCAAGATAAAAACACCCCTGACAACGAGTCTTGCATTTCAGAAGCACAGTGCTGTGGCTCCATGTCTATTTAGCAACTGCTCTCTGAGATGAACTCTAGAAGCTTTGAGAAACGCCTGACATCTGACCGTGTTCGCTTCACCTCGCTTTACTTAAAGCTATTTGTTATGCCATATATTAAAACATCAAAGTGATTCTTCAGTATTGAGATTTAGGAACATTTCCTGTTAAATACCTGACAGTTAACATACAATAAAACATTATTTCTACAAAAGTAGACAAACACAGAAAAATGAAAAAAAATAAATCAATTCAATGAACTTTTCAGAACACGTTTTCTAAGATAGAGATAATATTGGTATTTATTATTATTCACATGAAATTACTTTAAATCTTAAATTTCACAACAATGTGTTTATACTAACACTTCCTCAGTCATTCTTGTATTGTTCTTCTCCCATGCTGGGAATAATTGAGGCTAAGAGCTGCTCCCTGAGTCACTGACAGTTTGCCAGAAACTTCACAGGGTCGAAGTGAACCTCAAAGACTTCACACACATTGATTTTTGCTTCTCTAACCACATAAACTACTCTCCCTGTGGCCACATATCCATCAGTAATATCAGCTTTTCCAAGTTTTCAAAGGAAAAGTCTGCTTTATGTCGACCTGGCATATTTCCTACATTTGTATACAATGTGACATCTCGGACTGTCGTTTCAGTCAAAATGTCCACAATCTTTTCTAAAAGACAGACATATAGAATAAATGTGTTCGTTTTATAATTTTCCACTTGTGATGTGACCTACAGAGCAGATTAATGGCAAATGTGCTAGGTTGAAATGACTTCGACAGCTTCCTTCGCCACTGATGTTCACCAATAGCTTTTCGGTTATCAGTGAGAGAATCTGTGATGCTTCAACTTGCCCTGTCCTTATCTGGCAGTTCAAGTCTCTATGCCAGGCAGTTTAATTTACCCTCTTTAACCAGGGCCGTCCAGCTGCCTCCCACACCCGTCTTAGCTTTGGCAACTAAATCTGGAATTGACCCAACGTTAGTTAATCACAACAGAGACGACAATCTCAGTGCCGAAGACTACAAATTTGCTTATTAGACAATTACTGTAACAATGTTTCTATTCAACAGGGCGAGCAGTGCTTAGCATTGTTTCATCACATGAAAATGTCCCAAAGTTACAACCAGGTTTATCTCTGTAGTGGTAACGTTTATGGAAGAACATTTCAGTAGAATGATGAATCTGACCAAATCTGCTGTAGACTCACTCCACTTGACCCAAAGTTACTATGAGTCAGACGACAGCTAACATTAATAAATGAGCGTAGGGTCGACGAGCCATTAAAAAGTACTTTGAAGCGCCATTTAAGAAAAGATGGTTTTATAAACCTGCTCCGTGTAATTTAAAAAGAGAAATAGACTGTGTCAAAGACTATTTGTACAAATTAATATAAATGTCATCGTGGAAAATATTCATCAAAATGAGGCAGTGGCCATGATCGCACAGTAACACACACCATATGCCTTTATCTATGAACTACATGAACTAAGAGGTATGTAAGAATCAGAGAGAAGATGCTTAAATGACGAACTGACCCCGGTCAAAGACATGGGTACTACAGTATGCGTTGTACGGCGAAAGTGACAAGAAGGAAAACATTATTTCACTAAACACATAAAAGTCACAACAAATATTACTCAAGGCCAAAATAAGGGCAAATCAGATGGAGGGAGTAAGAGAGAAGAGAAGTAAACGCACACTGGAGAAGGAGATTAAATGTTTAATCTGTCAGGTCCGTCTCCTTCTACAGTGTAGCTCCAGGCTTTGAATATTTGCATATTTATTTTATTTACATAACTATTTACATAATTACCATAATGAGCAGTGCACCCTGCCAATGCGTCATGGTGTGGCAACTAACCCACAGTTTCTGAATAGCCACTGGATGCCTACATAAGATCTTTTCCTCTGCTTGTCCTTAAACCTAGCGAAGCTTTCCACGCCATAAGGACCTCTCTATCTGATCTGCCCCCTCTGACATCAAGACAGGGAGTGTCTACAGCTGGGGGAGAACTCTCTATCTTGCAATCCGTCCGTTCCTTGCCGGTTTCACACACAGGTGAGGTTATTGAGGCATCAGTTTAGTCTGAAGGATTGTAGGCACTCAGTAGCAGATTATCTGTAACAGATGATGACCAGCAGCAAGGTCACCAGTGTTTGTCCTGTCGTCTCTAACCCTGGAAGGCTTCTGGATCTACTGACGTCCAAATATACTTCAGGACAGTTACAGTAAGGTCTAGCTCAGAGACGTCATTCTGGGCCAGGAGGTTAAGTGGAGCTCGTGACTTTAAAGTGGGTTACAGGGTAACGTACATTTCTGCAGAAACATAGTAACTAACAAACTAGCAGAGCCCATAGTGACGCATTAGGAGAGAGACTTTATAAAAGAACAGTTACTCAACATTAAAATATTTAGACATAACTGTACGACTACATTGGATCATTTTATGCACGAGTGACTTTATTTTCTGGGAACTATGTCTCAAAGGGCATTTTTTAGAATTAAGTTAAATATACAGTACAACGTTAAAATGTCATTTATTCAGTAAATTTCCTTTGATATGAGAATGTGCACTTAAAAGGCAGTCCTACAGCTTAGATTTGAAAGAATGAGTCTGCCTCTGGGAATGGCAAGTAGAGCTTTTAGATTATTAACAACATTCTGCCGTTCGTGTGAGAAGTAGTGAGTTGCATTTAGATATTCAACCTACAGGGCATGACAACATTTCACCACAATTTCATCTCTAGCAAAGCAAACTAACTGCAACAATCAACAAGGTCTATTAAGAGCACATAGTGTACATTTCTGAAACACTTCACATATAGAAACACAGACACACACCTCAGGCACTTGTTGGACACTCAACAATGGTTTGCACTGGACAACTTAAAGCTTTTCGTTGTTACAATTGTAGAGAAATTGTTCTTGCCATTGGAACTGTGGCTTAAAAGAAAAATAGCTGAATGAAAGTGTAAATGTCAAGGTATCCCTGGAGAATGAAAAAAAGCTCTGTTGCATCACTGGCTCACAACTCATAAACACTGTGAACGACACAAGGAAAAGAGCCTCAGGGACAATGAACACAGGAAGGGGAAAAATAATATACAGCTGATTAAAATTCAGAATGTCAAGGCATCCTTTTAACCATTCAACAAGTGTCTGTACCTCCTCTCTCTATCCATCCCTCCATCTCTGCCAAGGACACCATCCCTGCTGTGGTTACCACGGAGACAAGCCCAGAAGGGCTGTGGGCGAGACATGTGAGGGACTGTGGGTGAGTGAGCGTGTATGTGAGTGCGCACACACGTGTGGAAATCTCTGCTCTTGTTTCCTTTCACATGACTCTTCAAGTCCTGTCCTTTTTCCATGGTTGCATATATGTAACTTCCCATCACAACAATAACCTTCACTGAAGCAGCATGAATTTTACTGTAAGGTGTTGGCAGAGAGACTAGAGAGGTCAAAGACAATCCTTTTACCTGTGTCATGACTGATGAATGTTTCCTGAATCTTGAAAATCATTTGACTGACATTGTCCTTGACATTGAGTTGCGTAACAATATATTGTCAGCCTTCATACGGTGTTGATTTCACAACAAACAGTGCATGTCACCAAGGGTGTGTGTGTGTGTGTGTGTGTGTGTGTGCGCATGCAATGTGTGACAGCAATAATTCACCTCATTTGCTGAATGAGAGATGAGAAGAAAGGGCCATTCTCTACGCCAGCCCTCTCTCATTTAAAAGATGGTAATGTTTCACTTTCACCATTCTCTTCTAAAAAGCTTAACGGTCCAACATCAAAGTCTTCTTTTCCCTGCCAGCACACTGAGGTGTGCAGAGGTGATAAATACATTATGCAAAAGTTTATGCGCAGCATATTATCAGTTTGAGCAGAATGTTGAATTGGACCTAATTCAATGGCAGAAATCTAGAGCTGGCTGCAGTGCAATTTATTATTTCCTGTAGATCTCTGCTGTAAATGTAGGCAGTTCCAAGTATGAGGAACTTGGTCACAGGGAAACACAAACAAAACATCACACAATAGAACAACACACATTTCTCCTAACGTGCCCTCATTAATTTCATTATAGAGAAAGCAGATAAGGAAACTAAAACATCCTCCTCTCAGATGATTGAGTGACGGGTGAAAGCCTAAAGCTTAGAGCCTCAATCCGCATTCAATTAATTTAGTAAGGTGTCAGTGTCAAGCAATATGTGCATGAGATACATAAAAATGCACATAAAGACATTAATAGACAAATGAAATGCCATATGATGAATTAGCTACAGTGGATGTAAGACTTTTTAGAATCCACATTACATCACACAATATATTATTTTCAATACAACACTTTACATCGCTGCCTTCACATGTTTAGTATTGCATATCTAACGTCTGGCATTAGATCATGGAAATTATAATTACTAAGCGTAAAAATACACATGCCATGATCCGACACATCTACTGCTTTACTGGTTACTGTATACCCTGCCGTACAAACTTTGAATTAGCTTTTCCAGTCTCGTTCTACCATGCTTTCCCTGCAATTAATCATTTTCAGGACAGTCCATTTCACAGCAATTTCCATTGATGTTTTAGGTTTTAGAATCCACCAATGACAGCAGAAATAGTGAGGAGAGAGAGCAAAGGGCTAATAAGAAAGAAATAGAGACTAATATACTGTAGGTAATTACCCTCATTAAACAGCCATGTATTCAGACGGACGGGCTCATTTTTTTGTGTGTATGTGCATGTGTATGCCTTTATGTGTATGACCCAAGGCATTGATGGAGCACCATCACTCTCACCTGGGCTGAAAATAAAGTGGATCTTTTGCCAGCCCCTGTCAGCCTGCACTGCTTGCTGTCACATTTGTGCATGTGACAGTGGGAACATTTCTGTGTGTGTATACAGTGGAACACATTCAGTATTTGTGTCTTATCAGCCGATGTTCTATTTAAGCAAATGGCCTGAGCTGCAAGGTTAAAGAAAGGGTGACATATACCAGCACCAGATTGGTCTGGGCCATTCGTAATTATTAGCTTATTGTTAACACATTATTTTGTAAAGCATGGACTGCAACTCACTCAAAAACACTGTTTCGCAACATTTTTTGTTTAGGTTTTGTTGAAGGTCAGTTAAATAACTGACTAGTCTCTTCCTGTATCTAGGCAACAGTTCTGCATTTACAAACATCAGTCACTTTAACAAAAGGACAGATGGCATAAAGGAATAAACACAATTATTTACACCAAACAGTGCTGGTGTCGCCTGACCTCACCAGTTCTTCCTGAAAGAGAGAGAGAATTCAAATGAAAAGATTAAAAGGTGTTGTTGTGCATGTCTGAATGGATCTGATCAACTACAGGTGTGGGAAATTTAAGCTTATTTGGCCGTCTCAAGTAGAGCACTCAAAACATAGCATCAGCTCGAAGCATCCTTGGACAAGGCACAGAACACTAACTTGAGTCAGCTCTGCGTGCACATGGATGAATGAGACGCATGGTACAGATACAAAAGTACAGTACGCAGATAAAAATGGACAAGTCACTGGTGGAACACATTCCATGAGTCAAAAGCATTATTCATGTATATTAGTAGAACCATTCCTTGTTTGAAAATCGATTTGTGTGGGGAAAAAAAAAAAAACATAGATAGAATGCTCCATTATAGTAACAGACAAAACTACTTCTACTTGAAAATGTAGTTTAAAGAATATTGTAAGTAATATTGTGATAACACTGCTATAGACATAATCGTTTTTTCTCAGGTTTGGGAAATATCTTGTAGAGCTAAAAGACAAATGTACCTTATTTCACATTCATTTGTCCCACTTCATATTGATTTTCTTCCACAATTCCTGCTCAAAAGCTTTATAAGTGAGTTCAAGGTCAGAAAGTCGGCCCCGTTTTTAACTTAATGACAAGGTCACGTTATGAAACTGGAAACGTCAGGCTTTGATGCCTCAAAAGATTTTCTCAACTGAGTGAAGAGCAAAAAAATCCTTCATGCGAGGCTAAAGTAAAAATACAAATCAAAGTTTTCGCACTGACATACTACTTTATAACAGTACAGTGAACACACGCATGTGTAATGTGAAGTCGACCTTCTTTCTCCGTGTTACATCAGTCTAAAATTCATTAGACTTCGTAGGTTATTGCCTGGTAATCCCTGCCTTGTTTTGTCACAAAGTAAAATTCATAACTCCCTACAATACACCCACACACAAAAATACAAAACCAAGCACACATACATACTCTCCACTCTGACACTCCATTTGTGCCATATTCACCAAGTGCAACAGGTGTGACAACAGCCTGCGTGAACTCTATGATTCTCCACGTGCAGAGTGAGTAGGTGTTTGTGTTTTTGATGATTAACTGAGGATGAAGGCATGCCAACACATTAAGCTCCATGCCGCCAAAACACACACACACACACTCCCAAGAGGGGTTTAGCAACTTCTCACCTACACCCACTGCAGTAATGCAATTGCCTGAATGTCTATCCACTGCATTCTATTACACAATAAGGCAAAGCTCAGCCCTTTAATAGAAGTGTGTGTAAATAAAGAAAAAAAAACAACTAGCGGCTGGAGAATTGACAGCCCCCATGTTCAGCCTCAGTATGAGCAGAATAGTGTTAATGACAGCTGAAAATCATCATTAACAGCCAATATACATATTTTATCGCTACATTGTTAAAATTGCACAATGGATTGTGATAGTAAAGTATAGGTACATTTAAATAAAAATGTCCCAAAACAGGACAGGAGGTTATGGTTAATTAATTAATTTACAGCTTGACTATTACCAATATATTACAGACTAAAGGTGATTTTCAATTTAATCTGCTATCGATGATAACCTGCAGCAGTTTTGTTACTTAAACTACATTACACTTGTATACTAAGTATATTCACTCAACTACAGTAAAGTTACATTTTTTTATTTGTCTAAAAATGTGTAATTTAACTTGTAAATTAACCTTCGTGCAGCCAGGCAAAATGAAAACAGGGGGCGCTCACAGCTCAAAAACCACACAAGGGTTGGATAAAACAGCCGCAGACAGACAATAAATCACAACACGCTTTATCAAGATGAACGGTTGGTTGAACTTGTTCATCATAGACCCACACGTGTTCATTGCTTGGATGTAACACCCACGAAGGCCGTTTTATCCAACCCTTGTGTGTGTTTTTGAGCTTTGAGCCCCCTAGTTTACAGTGGGGTCTTTTTGACCCCTGGAAGACCCCACGAGGGTTAAATGGCTTGGTATTAAGTAGCTTGTTGAGATGAGGGATCACAAACCTATAAAGTGCACTGTAATTAGCAGTTTTATCAGGTACCATAGCTCTTGGGGAACCTCTGTGGGAGTAGTAGTTGATTTACAATCCACAGACAAGTTGAGCTCTATGCAGGTAACCTGAGACACTCAGAAAACTGAATTCACTAGTAGTAGTGAGACAGCCTAACAACATGAGCTACAGGGCCTGTGCTCTCAGACCAACGGAGAATTTAGCTGCATAATTTGTGGACTGTAATCTCTGAATACAGTTTTTTTGCATAAGAGTTATTTTGTTTAGACTCTACTTGTGAAACATTGGTGCAGATTTATCTTTAGAACAAAACGTAGGTACAGTACTGAACGTAACCAAATCCTCGGGGCTTCCCTACACAGATCACTGACTTGTTCCCCAACACATGGTACAAAAATTCTCCCACACAAACTAATGTAGACATTCGCACTTTAGCTGTTGCCTATACCTTAACACTACCAATGTGTTCAATACTTTACTCTACAGGGACTGAGTTAAAATATATAGTCACTGGTGTTTAATGCCCTTTTTTCATGTTTATGTTGCATTTCAGGTGTTGAGTAACCGTAATTAAGTCAGGATATGCCAGTATGAAAAGGATATGCAAAATTAAAAGAAATGGTTGTCAAGTACCTAATCGGGCACTGAAAATGATGGTTTCTGACATTTAAAGTCAGTCTCTGAAGACTTACATGTGTTAGCACTGTGCAACACTGGGGCTGTCCCTTCAGCACCACGGACAGCAATCCACTGTGCTAAGCAAACCGTTTGACTGCAGAGTGTTTGAGGCTGCTGTTGAGTTAATTTCAAACCGACTCAGTGTCACCATTTCACAAAAATAAGCTCTGCAACACAGCATGTATAATGTATGTTGCCTGCTGAGGAAAAGGAACCGACACAGACAGACCTGACAGCCCCAGGGAGTCAAATGAGTGAAGGAGAAAAGTTGATTATAAGGTTCTTAACGACTCTGCTAATTACCATTGATGCTAATTAGCTGAAGCTCCAAGTTAACTGCACGGAGGGTAATCAGTGTCTGGAACGAGACAGAAGTTAGAGTCAAACTATCATCGCTCAACCCTTCATGGGGCACAGTAAGACGTTATAGTCTGCACTGTTCTGTCCCAGAAATGTTAGTTGCTTTTCACACTGACATCTGACAAGCCCTCAAGACAACAGGAAAAGTTTTAATTACAAGTCTGGTTTGACATGGAAACAGAGCTACCGCATTAAAAGAAATGTCAATTTTTCAAACACAGATCTACTGTAGTAAATAGCGTTTATTTGTGCATTTTCAATCATATTCATCAAGACACTATTCTTCATAACCCAATTCGCACCTTCATTTTAGGTTGACTTACAGTAAGTAATCTGTACCTGTTATTTTGTGCAGTAAATCCAGGTTTCTCCCAGTGCTAAGTTACCAGTTTAATCTTCTCCCAGACTGTCAACACAACCACTGCTGGGGCTGATTTACTATGGTCAGCTTCAATTACCAACCCAGAGAGCCAAAGGTATGGCTCAGGGTTTGGATGGTCATACGTTTCAAGGACAATTATACTTAATGAGACTGCCTTCAATCCATCTGCATGTGGGCCGAGGGATGCTTGACAAATCCGTCCTTCAGAGGGCCTCCTCCTCACTCTGATCTATGGTTCTGCTTCATTTCCTCTGCCTGTCATGCTGTTTGTAGAGCCGCTATCAGTATGTTTCACCTGGTGCAACGTCTCACTGGCAGAAAGATAGGCTGTGTGACTGATATGTCCATACGAGTTTGGTATTTTTAGTTTAAAATATATATATCACACTAATAGACTATATGATAAATGGGATTTAGAATAGTACACAGTGAAGGACGATGAACAATCAAGTTTTAAGACATCTCCCAGCAGACACGGTCCTGAGAAAGGTCCATTTGCGTTTTAACTTGGGTCATTAATCAATATTTTATAAGCAATGAGGGATTTTCAAATTAAAAGATGTCCTATACTAACACTGAACCTTGGTGCCCAAAGATACAGCATGTTGGACATTAAAGCAAAGTGACAGGATTAATAATTTAGTACCTCTGCTCATTATGGGAAAAACACCCTGTTCACATTCACACAATCATAAAACCGGCTGAATATTGATTTCTTACAAGTGGACAAAATCTGAAAAGTGACAGCAACATCTTTTGTGGTGTAATAAATACCTATAACATCACCAAATCTTTAGACGAGCAGATATCGCCATGCTGGTCATCATCCATGTCTCTGAGCTACAGAAACAGCTTGGCTTCATTAATCTGATCTATTTTCTCCAACAGGCTTTGATCCTCCGCTGCTGCAGAGTGTACGTCTCTGAAGGGGCTCCAGCCCAAGGGGAGCGTCTCCTGCTGTGATTCCCATCAGAGACCCTGGCTGTGGGGTTGTGAGAGCACTATGGGTTCAGCAGCGTGCTGGTTGGCCAGGCCTTTCATGCCCCCCAGGAAACTGGTGTCTACTGGGTTTGGCTGTTTGACTCACCAGCTTGACCTTGACTCTAGGCAGTAATCACAATATGTGCTTCTCGTGGTGTTTGTGCGTAAGGGTTTCTGAGGGGGAGAAACCAAAAGTACAAGCAAGAGAAGCAGAAGACAAAAGAATAGATGGGATTTGTGACATGTGCATTCAACGGTGTGTGTTGTGTGTTTTTGTGTGTCTGCTTGTGCTGACAAAACCGTCTGTCCTGGAGTTTTAGCCATGTTTTATGTCTTTTGTTCTAAAACGAGCTCACTGTTGTATCTGATACAGCAATGAATACCACATTCATTTTACGGTTTCTGTGACTCCAGCCTAAGGCTTTTGTGCAGCATTTGTTTTCTGCCTCCACCTGTGTATCTTGCAGTAATTAGATGCATTGCATGTGTCACACTGCGTTCTATCTTCTGTTAAACTCTGTGACCAGATAGTGATTGAGTTGTAGCACTCTTTTATCTTCTCCTTGGTTGCCTGATGAAGAGTTCTCCCCGTGGGCCTGGCACTCTGGTTTAATTCGTTGTGGTAAGAGAGCCTGTACTGTTGCTCTACACGGTAATCAGTCAGAGCTGCTCCACAAACACAACACTGGTGCACAAAGACACAACTTTAATGAGGGAATAGCAGCACTGGAAAATATTTAACTGTGCCAACATCCAAAGAACACAGAACACAATAGACAAAGACTTCAATCTAAATGAACAATCGGTGTTCGTACTGCCCTTAGCATTGAGGGCGTCTGCCTCCTAATGTCCTTTAAACTGCAGCAATGGACTGAATTAGAGTCAGTGATTTTAATAGTCTGTTTATTTTTCTTTCTCATCTACTCGTGATGAACATTGGAAGCAAAGCAGAGCATTTAATGCCAGTAGGAAACGATGAGGACATCAATTAAACATGCAGATAAACCAAAGTTTACAACATGTTGTTTTTCTAATAGCTGCCCAACTTTGTATAATAGTCCTTATTCAGAATAAAACACAATTACTGAATAAAACTAAAATTGTAATAAATGAAAAATTGATGCAAGATCACACAAGAACATTACCGTTTGCTGGAACTAAAGAATCTCCACATCCACTCAGTGTTCTACCTCCGCAGAGGTTCTTCAACGTGATTAGGACGACACCTCTTACATACATATAAATCTGTCATTACCACGTGGTGGCCGAAGCCCATCGGTATTCTGTCAGTTTAACTAACTCTAACCCTATTGAACTGTTCAATAAGAGGTTGGGGTCGGGGTCTGCTATAAATTCCTGCTATGGTCACCTATCTGGACACCTGCAGGCCTTTGTCCGGCAGCTGTCAGAGAACAGACAAAAACAACAAGTTTCATTTAGGCCTTGCAATGCTGACAGTCCACCATGGGAGTCAGGAATATTGCTCTAGTCATGGCAGATGAGCTCAGGGATAAGGAGAGGGCTTCAGGAATCTGGTGAGATAACTGCTTTCTGACTCTCCACACCCCAGTTTTAGTCTACACACTCTGGCAAAAATGTTCCAGCATTAAAGTCATTCCCTCTGGAGCCACAAAAGGATGCAGGCATGCAGTAGAGCCTCCCAATGTAATTTGATTCATGCAAGATCACTGGAGTTCCCCGTTAAGAGAACTCGCTATATAGTCCATATTTCTTCTACTTTAGTGGCTTTTTCTATATTATTTGCCGTATTTTCTGTTTTCAATATTGGAAAATCGAATACAATTTAGATTCAGCTTATTTATATTGCACCAATTCACAATAAAAGTCATCTCAAGGCAGATTACAAAGTTACAGAAAAAACTATATTGAGGACTTTCCTTGCACTGTTAATGTACTTCATTAATCCAGTGCCCTATCCACTACTGATTTCAAGATTTAGTCAGTTAGAAGCCATCTTCCAATCTCTGATTGGCCGACCACACAGGAGCCAGGTAATCAGCTGTGGGCAGGTCATGGGTATGTGTATTCATAGGAGAAAGGTTGAAGACAAGTTGTGTCAAAAATGTTAACTGCTAGTAAATCTTGGGGAAAACCATACATGGTACATTACACACGGCCCAGGAAAAAACTGTTAAGCGTCTATGACACAGTCACACTGAAATGTGTGCGTAAGTTACATAACGCTTATTATTACATAATTCTGGGCCTACTTAAGGGAAGGAAACCTTTCCTGCATGCATGGCTAAACACTACAGGGAAATCCCTTTCAGCTGCGGCCCCTCCTTTCCCACTTTACTCCCATCCGCTCGCCTCCATGCTGACTGTCTTCTATGCTGACCTCACATTACACAGTACAGCACTCCACCGCATCACTCAATTGAACTTCTTGGCTGTTCAAGTTGGCAGTGTGCATTCTTCTACTGGCACAAAGCGGAGCCATTTATGCTCCTGCTGCTCTGTTAGTGTAAGGACGTATCAATGCCGCACACACAGAGCTACAAATTCTAGATCATGCGCTTTTTAGAGGATGTGAAATGATAGTATACACAGATGTACAGCATTACCATTTGCAACTGTTGCTGCACAACATAATCTGAAAACCCACAATAGTCAGCGATGTAATGCCAGTAATTACCAATCTCTGATCTGTACAGTAAAACAAACACTGAATTGAGTTGAAACTAAAATATTCACATTTCAAAACGTGAATAGCACTGTAGACAAGGCTAGAAGAGCAGCTAAAGCCAGGCAAGAAGACGGATGTTTAGTAAAGTAGAGACTTCTCTAAACAGCAGATTACTGCATGGAGATCTAGTGCATATATTTACACTTATTAACTGAGGTGACCCAGATATATAGGATACAAAGAAAAAGATAGGAACAAAGAAAATCTCTTTAAGTTACAATGAAAAACATTTATATTTTGCAAAAATAAAAGACAAATGCATCCAGTGTCATTTTCTAGACAAAACTGTTGACAGACTTCCCCTGTGAAATGGCCTCCAGTGTCCCTTTCTGTCAGTGTGTGCTATAGATAAGGCACTGCATGTCCGGGCTGTCAATCATTCAGTCAGTTAGGAGCTGGCTGGTAGCATCAGGGTATAATTTTGCTGTGAGTTCATCAACTAAAGAGATATCACATCATTTCATCACATCCTTTCATCAGCCTGACAGATATACTACTGCTGGAGGTTCAGCCCTGAAAAACGCTATACAGAAGGCCACCTGCTGAATGCAACAGGATCAAAGTCCAAAACTGTAGACCTGATCAAGGACATTTTTCCAATCACATGGTAATTATTCAGGTATCAAAGCTCCTGCAAAACACACTTTTACATCATCTTTCCAAGGTTTTATATATATATATCTATATATATAGATATATATAGATATATATCTATATATAGAGAGAGAGAGATAGATAGAGAGATAGAGAGATAGAGAGATAGAGAGATAGATAGATAGATAGATAGATAGATAGATAGATAGATAGATAGACACATACATACATACACTAGGTATTCCTTCCTAATCTCATAATCTGCATTTACACAACCCTGTACATAAAACTTGTTTTGAGTGAACTGCAAACTGACAGATGTGCGTCTGTGTCCAAGCAGAGAATGAGCTGCATTGGTAGTTGAATATGTAAGTCATTGTTCATCTGTTGCTTAGGGCGCAATGTAGTCATATCAGAGCCCGTCACCAGCTGCCACAGATAACGCTGCATTGAAATTCATGGGGACTGACTCATGAATATGACAATACAGGGATGAGACGCTCATGTATGCACAATCATATCAGCAAACACACTTCAACCACTGAAACAACACACTCCACTAAACATGCACATCAGAGCAAACACCTACTGGCCTCCCAGCGGTCAAGATGTAAATGCATTAAGAGCTCAGTGTGTGACGTGAGGCAGAAGGAGCAGAGTGCCAGCTGACACAGGTGGCACAGATACAACTTATTATAGCCAATACAAAACCCCCACCGAGGAGGGCTGCTAAGACAACAAATATGAGCAGCTCGCTGGCAAAGAAAGGCGGGGGGGGGGGGGTGAAGGAAGGAAGGAAGACACACACACAAACAGAAAACAGGACAGGGAAAGTGGAGGCTAGTTTGGCTTGACCCCAGGGGGACTTTTGGATTGTTTTAAAGGTTGCCCCAGCGTCACTATTTATCTCACCTGCATCCAAATGATGGGATGCAGGACGCTCGAGCGCGCACACACACACGTGCGCATCACGGATAGCAGCTTCTGCAGTAAGTTAAAGTGTGTATTCATGGGAGAAAGACTTATTGTGTTCCACTGCACCTGTGGCAGGTTTCCAGCGCTCAGTAGAGAAATGATGTGCTCTTTTAGTCTGGCCAGCAATCTGACCACTCTGCCGTTTAGGAGAGAAGGGAAGTGAAAAAGAGAGATGTGAGGGAGAATGAGAAAGATGACAGGCAGGGAGTTGAAGAGGCAAGAGAGGGGTGGAGTAAGCGATGGATGAATAGGGAAATGCGTGTGAAAATGCACTGGATGATTTGTTACATGACCACCTTATATTCATCTCTCCTAATGCACTTCTCCACCGCAGGGACGGAGGAGCAGAGGGAAGTGGAAAAGAGGGCAGATTAAAAGAAAATCAAAGCAGACCCGTGTCCAATACATGCAGGACCAGAGACATCAACTGCACATATGTAGATAGGATCTGATGTTCAAACCAAGCAGTCACCAGACTACAGTGATTTATTGCAATGTGTCTAAAGAGAAAGCATTTCACAGGGCTTTTCAGTCTTTCATCTCGCCACCACACATCTAACTTAATCAATACACTGAATCTGTGCAGGCCCTGAAAAAGCATTGCTTTTTCAGGGCCTGCACAGCACGTGTGCAAACATGAAACAAAGCACATTTTAAGACGAAGTGTATTTTCATACAGTATATGCATAACCACAGTGATTGTGTTTTGGGCACAGAAAAGATGCAGGTCAGCTATACTGTACGATCAAATCTGAGCCTAAATTGATCTTCTAGTGATGCTCTGTTCTCACGTTCTTATTATGCCTCTCACGTAGACATGGTGTAAGGCAGAGTTCAAATGTGACCAATATTTCAACAACAACATGTAGCAGCTACTCTGTACATTTGTCTCTCGCTTACACAAACATCATTGCTTCGCAGCATTTTTTTACTGTTCGTAAGTCTGGTTTCTAATGAGGCAGGTCAAATTCAATTTTATTATGTTTGTCCAAAAAAACATAATAAGTATCATTATTATTATTACAACCAACAACTGCAAACACTAATTCAACAAGTCCAAGTCCTACTGAGGCAATTGTACATTCGACTTTCTAGTAGTCGCACACACACTAACACACAAACACAAAACAATGTTTTCTGTTTACAACCACAGGGCTACTGGGCCTGTTTCTGGGCCTTCACTAATCCATCTATGTTGTCTGTCATTATATATTTTCATTATCATACAACAGCTATTCAAGTTTTTATAGGCAAGGCGAGCAAATAGGTTGAGTACATACTGAAACTAGCCCCCACAGAGACACAAGGTTTATATACATTATAACAATTTCTAAGCTTTGTGACATTGGCGGATCTTTTTAAAGGAGGCAGTAACATCTCTCATCTTGTTTTAGTTTGTTTCTTTGTACTGACCGAGGACAAATTCATCATTGCTAGATCAAAGCCTTATTCACTCTGATGACACCGGAAAAGACAAAAAATGACCTTACCTTTCTGTTTCAACCCGGGACCGACGACTTGGCGATGTGATTGGAATCAGAGAAGCACGACACGGACAGTCAGGCGTCCGGGCCCGTGGTCTGTCTGACCCTCGACCCGGAAGTTCGGTGTCGTTTCGTAGAGCAATCCACGAACTTTAGGAAAGTACAACTGTCCCAGAGCAGCCGTGGCTAAACGGTTAGCATGCTAGCTTGGCGCGTAACGATCAATGACACATTTTCACCCGTCTTCAACGCTGCACATACATTGTGCGTTTAGCTTAACTTCACTAACACATTTTGAAAACGTCCACGCTGACCTAAGCACCTGTTGCCGTTTTGACTCACGACAACATGAACCGAGCTCCTGGCGCCTCAGACTCCCGCCTCCCGCGTAATTGCCGCCACGTACGACCAATCACAATAATTTGCTGCTAACGAATGACCAATAAAATGAAAGCAACTGATTGTAACCTGGACGGTTTATTTTCAACCTCAAACCCACAAAATCGGATTAATATGTTTAAATGATTCCAGTAATTTCAATTTCAAATGTTTACATTTGACTTTATCTGAATTTAAATACCATGTGTCATAATTTCCCACAAACATTAAATCTGTCTGACTGCACTTCTTTTCAGCTAGTTCAGCTATGATGTTATACAAGTTAATTAAACATTTTGAAACATTTTGCTCTATATTGAGTTAACTGAATGGCAGGATTTTTTTTTTTATTTGATCAACTAAATCATGAAAACAATAACTTTATTACAAAACAAATGTGCAATGTAGAACTACAGTTTCTAGCTTTTTGGGGGATTCTAACATGACTTCTGGAAAACAAAAATACATATTTTTCACACAATACAGTGATTTGTACACGTAGTATGAAGCAAGGGTTTGAAACCGAGACCCACAAGTATTTTGAAGTATAATGACTATCCTTTAATTGGGGAAACTCCGGGTTTCCATTTCTATCCAATACATTTGTCTAATCCAACAGTAGAAACCAGCAGCCTCCATTTTGCTCTCCTTTTCCAGCTTTTGATCTTCAGTGCTTGCCTCTGTGTAAGGCCTCCTTAATGTGTTCATGAAACTCTGACAAGCGAGGTAACTGACAACCCTGTCAAGAAGCCTGTAGGAGCAAAGCACGGCATTGATATTAAATTATTAATTTATTATGTGTATATCAAATATCAGTGGAGTTATTTCATTTCGACAGCACTTCTGCAAAGCAAACAATCAACCCAGTTTAATGGGAACAAAGCTACATCCTGCATCTTGTAGCTGCTTGATTGCATATAAAAGCAACTTTACAGATGAGATGGGGAAGAGAATGTGGGACTGTTTACGCCAAAGCTGTGATGACATTTCAAATAGCATTTCCCACAAGACTGAGGTTTCCAGGCCAGATACACAGTGCTGATTAAGACACTGATCCTAGTATTGATGTGCCCATAAAATACAAGATGCATCAACACATATTGATCCACATCTAAACCCAACGCAAAACACCAACACACAATAATCTATCACTATCCAGCATGTAGCTACTGTGCACAAATGCGTTCTGTAGATACACATACTGATGCTTACATGTGCATAAATACAATGAATGAATACAATACTATGAAGTCTATACTGCTCAAGCACCACACTTACACAAGCACACACACACCTAGTAGATCAGCCTGAGATGTACTCAGCATGGGTCTCTGGCTGTAAATCACCGAGTGATGAGACTGAAAGTGACACTTGTGTGAAGCCTCAAGGCGAAATGCATTATATGGGAATCTCCTGTCACCTCTACCGATCATATACTGTACGTATTGTGAGAATCTGACATCCACATGTGTGTAGCTATACAGGAGGGTCTATTTCTGTTTCCTGGAACTCAGGAAAATTTGAAAGTTGAAATTGTGTCAAAGTGCAGATGAACTTTGGTATGTGTTACATGCTGTAACGAAGATATTATCACTGTGGCTGTATTTACATTAGGTTTTATTCATGGCTGTTTGGTCCCTGGACTGGTCCTCTGTTCCTTGCTCCTTTCATCCTGTGATTCTTTAATTAGTTGATTGACCTCTGCTGCCAGGGCCTAATTAGACATGGTAATTAAGGATTAGATGGGTCAGGAGGGAGGTGTGTGTGTGTATATGTGGTGGGATGCATGGGAGGGTGGGAGGTTAGTACATGTGTGTGAACTTGGCTGATAATGGACATGAAGGTCAATTTGTTGCTTTTAGTTTTTTGGGGGGGACAGAGAACTGTCTGCTCTCCTCAGCAAGTCGCTGAGTAGTTTAAGATGAATGTAAACAATGTTAATTAAATAGTGTAACTAACTTCCATTAGTTAGTTACACTATTTACACCAACAGTTAAATGTGTGTGAAGTGCTCAGCTGGCAAACTATTTAAGGGAAAATGTTACTAACCTCTTAAAGCTTGTCGTCACACAATTAGAACGAGTAAAAACAAAATTGCCAAACACTCTTAAATTATTACATGAAAGCTGCATTCAGCCTTACTATTCAAATAAAATTAATTAAACTGCATTTGACACTAAAGGAGCAGATCACATAGACATAGTGAGGAAACAGCTGACACAATAGAGCGACAAAGTGATTCAACGTAATGAGAATAGCAAGGTCTAAACAAAACACTTGACAATAGCCCAGAATATAACAGTTTAAAACGATTCTATAGACACATTGTTCTCTATTATGGCATTTCAACAAATTAAATAAAGTGGAGTTATCCTATTTAGGGCTTGGAAATAAAAAGGAGACCAGGAGACAAACACAAAAGTTGAGAACATTCTGTGTGTGACACCGAGGCTGTGCAGCACACACAGTTTTGTGTGTTGGCACCAAGTGGGGAGCCGTGGCAGCCAGCCCCAGAACCCTGCACCGAGCTTTGCCTCCAAGCTAAGAGGGTGGAGCGGGTTGGATGACAAACACTGGGAGGAAGAAGAGGTGGTGTGTGATTAGTTTTGCTGTAGAGCCACTACGCCGCTTGGTCCTTGCTCCACACAGGGCCACTCACTTAATACTTACTCTCACACAGAGGCCATGCTGTTGTCCAACAACATGAGCCTAGTTGTAAAAGTGAAGCATTTACTGCAAACCATAAATCTCTTCTTCTGAACCAAAAACGAGACGGAGATATGGAGCTAGCTCATGATTTAGCTTTAGTGCTCTGGAGTTAGGTGAGAACAAGACGACCTACTTAGAAAAGAGTGACAGCGTGAGGAGGAACGGAAGACAAAGGCAAACAAAAACAAATGATCATAGAGAAAAAGTGTTGCACAGCAAGAACATCTGTCAAGTGGTTGCATAACATGTTTATGATACGGCAGCAGACACAAAAATGTCTGTGGAGACTCACTTGCTAGAGCTGCTGGTGTACATTGGTTTGCTTTCCATGTCGTGACCACATCTTTAACATGGCTGATTTCCAGCAGACCACCCCTCCCTCATCCACCATTCACCATTTTGGATGACAAAAAATGACTGATGTAGCATTTTGTAGTTTCGCAAATTATGATTATAAGTCATTTTAAGTGTTTCTGGTACTTCGTTGTAGGTCTTGTGATGTAGTCTTCAGATGACCCCATTTCCAGCTGCTGCCAATATAAAAATCTGCCTGCAGCCCAAATCTTAGTGAGCTACAGTAGCTGTCCATTTATAGTGTGTTTGGCAAAGCCAAGCCCTTAAAGAGTTTCTAGCTGGATTTAGCTTTCATGCAGCTAAAGCTAGAATTCAAAATTTTACATTAAGTAAATGCCTTCAAAGTGAAAATGTGTTGGGAAAAATGCCCAAGTTCACGAAAGAAGGCATCTTACCGTGTGTGTGTGTGTGCGTGGGGACAGCAAAACTACAACGCGGCTTTGTGTTTCAGTTGAAGAGTGCAGGGTGAAAAAGAGCTGGAAATAGTTCAGCTTGTGAGAAGATGCACCACAGACCTGTCAAACCACAAAGGGCGGCCAGTGTGTCACAAGGGATGTAAGAAGACTTTCTGTGTAGCTGCCTACAGTACCTTCTCACTGCGCGTAGTCAGATCTCCGCTTCTTTTCTTAGTCCCTCTCCTTTATGTGCCATCTTTCACCCTGACACTCACACCATTTTTAAATGCTACGTGCACTTCTCTGTTTGTCCTAAGGGCTTTAGAAATACTGTAAGTAAAAAAATAGACTTGCACTGACGACAACAAAAGACATGGTCTAGAAATGCTCGTGTATTTTTCAGTGCAGGATCTCTCACAGAAGACACACAACGTACCCCAGTTGTTTTGCCGTTGTACAGTACATGTACTGTAGTACTTATTCAGAATAAGTGAAGGATTCATTCCATAGTCAGACCTGAACAATGTGTTCAAAGAAATGTGAAGAAATATCAGCAAAAGTCAGAAAACTTTTGTTAGAACAAAAAGGACGGAAACAGAGTGTGTCCTTGGCTTTGCGGCAATGTGTGGCTAAATCTCCTTTTGTGACGACTCCACCATCCTCGGCCTCCTGACACTGAATACACAACCTCAACCAGGTTTCATAGCAAGCTGTATTGCAAAGAGCAGCCAGGCCTGTCTCAAACTAGAGCGCGTTTCATTCCACTGTGATTTTTTTTTTTTCAGACTGCCATGAAAAATCCCTTGACCTTATTTTGTTTCATATGTCAATTTATCTACTTCAGCTTCAGTGTGTGGTTTGGAAAACCAAGTGTTCCATGAGCTGGACTGAACTCATACATATAAAATATAGACAATCCAATTCAGTTTTTGAGTGGTGCTTCCCAAACACTACCCACTGCTCTTCTGCACTATTTTAAGACATTAGCACCGAAGCTCCGTTGTCTGTGTGATCCAAATGCATGCAAATTGTGAGAGCTGTGTGAACATGGGATCACTGGGGAAAAGGGAAAACAATATTTTAACAAACACACAAATGCACTTGCATCCGCACCGCATGAGAACGGCTCATCGTGGAGCGGGGAATAGTAATGAGGTAAGGCTTTGTGATATTCTAAATTTGGCTGTGGGTCTCCCGACGCAGGTAAGCATGCACATCACACCGTCTTTCCCCTGCATTCCCTGCTGTGCATAGATGAGCAGAGCTGTCTTACGCGAGATATTTCCCCCTTAAGGCTGTTTCCATTTGGGGTGGATAATGTTACACACTCCATTATTTTTACAGGCCTTAGGCATCTCACTCAAATCCATTCATGAATATATTGACTTTCACTTTGCTGCATGATTGAGGCTTGTTTGCCTCGCTGTTGCTAGACGGCTCGGACAAGCCGACTAGAGAATGAGGTCTAACACTTTCCAACACTTTCTAAGCAATGCAGTCGCAACAGTGGTGAATTGTAAATGTTGTCATAATTTTATTCTCATGCAGGATGTTTGAGCCTCTGTCCGTAAAGGAAAGCAGACGGATGGTTAACTCACTAAATTAAGATGGAGGACGTGATCAAATTTGACATAAAGCAGACTTTACCTGCAGATTATTTGTAGAGAGGCACTGCGTGTGAAATGAACTAATTTAAGTTTGAGAATATGTCAGCGTGCAGTGAAATATATAGTTCACAGCTCTGTACTGTAATTACCACAGCTTTAACATTTACTGTTCTGCACCTTTTGTCTCCGGCAACATTACATCATTGAGCTGATGGAAACCAGGTAGAGATGCATCTCTGTGTGAAACATGTGAAAAAAGTGTGGACAGCAGAAAAGTTGGTGATTTGACTCACAGCATGCATTTCCAACCGTCCCAAAAAAGACAGGGATTGTAGCATTCCTCACTGTTTTGCTGTTTATCAGGCAGAAGCAGAGCGAGAGTTGCAGACATCATTTTTTCCTCCAAGCCACATCTCCTAACATCTCTTGGGGGTTCCTGAGGTATTCCTGTGCCAGATGGGACATGTAATCCCATTAACATGTTCGGGGTCTGTCTAGAGTTTCCTCTCAGCTGTACGTGCCTAGAATACTTCCACGCCGAGATGTACGGGGAGAATAGCGATCATGTGTTTGAACTGCCTCCTTTCAGGGCTCCACAGACTCTCCCTAAGGGTGAGACACGCTGCACAGGAACCTTATTTCATATGCTTGCATCATCAGTTTTATGGTTTTGGTTTCTGAGCAAACGCTTCTACTGTCACAGGGTTCCCACGTGGGGTCATCAAACCACCATAGCACCATTCTATATGTGTCCACCTGCAGCATGCTGCTATACTGTACATGAACGATGCACAGCGCTTGCTCTTAATTACTTCAAGCTCATCAGCCTGCTCTACTTTGTACGCATGGCCCTATTTGTTTACACGCTCACATACTGTAACACTGCTGCATTTGAATATGTTTGCACTGTCTGTCTATTATTCACTGAAGCACATGCTCTTAATTGTGGCGATGTTAACGAGCACATTGCCCCCATTGATGAGAAAATCTTCTGTGGATGCTCATTTCCTTATGGGAAGCCACAGAGAAATACAGCATTCCTCAGCTGTATTGCGACAGTGTCACATTAATTGAATGTGACACTAAAGCCTCTGTTGCATCAACTACTGTGGCCTTTATACCCTTGAGTAATGAGTAATTCTGCTAATGATGAGGAAAAGACAGTGACACAGTCATGTTAATGTGTCTGAAAGTGACACCTTGAATGCGAACTAAGCAACTGCAGAGGAACCACTTCTGTTGACAGCGTGCATACATGCAATTATGTCATTACAAGTTCTCGCTAATGAAGTGAGCTCTTGTTCTAGTAACAAAATGCCACCAAGACACAGATTCTGTGAGAAATAACAGCAGCTAAATGCCTGGTGAAGACTACATTACATTATTATCGTAATATAGTCTGCCGCTCCATTTCTGTCTTGACCTAAATATGTGATTATACACCTCATAAAGTCTTTTTGTAAGTAAAGACAGAACAAACTCACTGCTCATTGATCAGACCTACAGCATCTCCAACTGTAAATATTACACAAAGAAGCAAAGCTCCAAGAACTTGAGGAATCCAAACTCAAATATTATCTACCTGTTTAATTGGACATGATCACTTTAATTAAAGCCATTTGCCAAGATCTTTGTAGCTCATATCCAAGCTTGTTATAAGACACATAATTAAAGAAAATATCAATGAAAAGTCATTACGCAGAGGAAATTGCTACTTTGTATTTCTAACTTATCTTAAGTCACTCAAAGGTATATTTCTCTTTTCTCTCTGCTTATCTGTGCTCTTTCATGGTGATTTTACGTGTTGGCACTTTTTTATAACAGCTAATTTAAACCAGTGACATAGATTAATGATGGTAAAGCACATCATCTTAAAACCACATTAACATCATTGTCAAGCAAATCTGAAAGAAAAATCTACAGCACCAGAGCCACTTCTAGCTTATGGAGGCGATCTTATTCCAACATCTGTGTAGGTCGTGTAGGTGAATGGAAATAAGTAAAGGAGCAGCTTCAGTAAACTACAACAATTCAACAGTGATGAGAAGCTTTGAACTATAAAAACAAATGAATCAGACGTCTCATAAAACCTGCTGTGTCCAGTGGCTGTACTGTAACCACGGCTAAATCATTTTAGCGTCACCTCCTTTTATCAACGCAAGAAATTACTTAGTCAGTATAAAAACAAATCATGTATCTGTTAACACTGTTCACCTTGAGCCCAGAGCAGGGTGGGTTGATGTGTGTAACTCTAATGTAAAACAGCCTCCTTCCTTACTGCAGGGCCTCTCATTCGCAGCGACTGCCTCCTGGGAATAACAGGCAAACGGAGCATGAAGAGAAGGCGAGGTCTGGACCAGGGGAAGATAGCATGACTGTCTGACAGGATGTGCTTAGTTACACACTCTCTGTTCCTACTAGAGTCCAGACAGCCCACCAAGGCCACACATGGGAGTGGAGAAGGGAAAGGGGGAGGCTACAAGAAATGCGAGTGCGTGTGTGTGTGAAAGACGCGAGAAGAGATATATCGTCCCCGTCTATTGCCTGGAGAGACTCTGGGATGCATCCAAGATGCCAACAGCGGTGACAGCATCATCAACAAAATGAAGCTGAACACACACACACACAGGCACACAAGCACACAAACAGATTTCTGCTGAGCCACTTGAGAAAAACACTCCAAATGTGTTTAGGAAACTGTTCTACCCCAGGAGGGAGAATCACTTTTTTTATTTTTGTCCCAAACAAACAGAGAGCTACACATTTACCATCCTTATTCCAGAAAGTGAAGAGTCCCTCTCAGAAGAGCAGCAGGCTCAGCACAAACAACTCTGCTTTTAGGAGGATACGTTTCCCCTTAATCATGTCTGCCAGCCATTAAGCCAATTACAGCCGAGTGAAACTGAGTGGTGCAGGCTGAACAGAGTGTCAGACTGCCCCTGAAGGTCAAACAACACATGAAGTGAATGTGATCAGTCTATAAATCGCTCAGATCGGATGCGTAGCTTATTGTCATTCTACATCAGCACACCTGTTTATCTGATAAAGCTATTTCCCTGTAAAGGAAAACTTTTAATGTCTGGCTGTTTGCCCAGTTTACCTTTATGGGCCATCTCTCGCTCACATCTCTCTGTCGCTCTCAACTTCTCTGTTTCATTTCCCCAGTGGGTGATTCAGTGACTCAGTTTACTCCTACAGCCACTAGAAAAGAACACACCAGCATGGATAATGACCTAATAAAAAGGCTGAAGACGACGAGAGGAAGTGATAATGGAAGAGTCAACAAAGATCTGCAAAATCATTATGAATAAAGGCTAAAATGTATGCATTGTTTTCTATACCACCCAAATGCAACATAAAGATGAAAAAAGAATTCAGCTGAAAACAATTAAATTATCAAACGTTAAAAGTAAAATTTTCATATTTGTTGTATTGTCTAATTATTTGCAAACATAGATAAAGTTATTAGATAAATAAACAATATATACAGTATATACAGTAAGTACACACACACACACACACACACACATATATATATATGGCAAATTCTGACTTAAAATTACTTTTATTCAACCAGCAAGTTTTGTCTCGATTAGAAATGACACAGGTGTCTCCCAGAAGATAATAAGACGATGTACAAGAGGCATCATCTTTTATTTACATTTGAACAAAAAGGGGCAAGTCAGAATTTGTTGCGGTATGAATAATTTCGGGCTTGACTGTATATAAAATGAATGATAATAATAATAATATAATAATATATGCTCACATTTCATTACACTTTTCAACCATTTGGGAAGTGAGGACAATAACTGTGGTAGTTTTGCAGGTGGAATATCTGCTTGTTCTTTTGTCTAACACCTGCACTCACATCACACATCACGTCATCCATGCCACAGGCACTGGTGCAGTTCTATGCTACAGCATCATGCCGGATAGAAACACACATCAGTTTTTTATGTAAAACAAGCTGACATGCATCTGACCAGAACCACAGAACCACAGAACCACTGTCCTTCGGTCCACCTGACATGAGGACTGGCTTCCCCTGCTGTACGTATAACAAAGGTTTAGTTTGCATTTCTGGATGCAGCAGCAAGTCACATTAGTTAACGTGTGTGTTAGTTGACAGCCGTCTCAAGCCCACGTGTCTGCGTTCATCACGGCACCAGGACCATTTGTCATGTAACGCTGCCTAAGGGCTTGAAATTCATCCACCTTCAGCAGTGGTTTCCTCCGTTAGATGTGCCGTACTGAAATTTCACTGGAGTCTATTCATTTTTTTACAACATTATATGAAAAAACATTTTTTTTTACTCACTAACAATTGTCTCACAAGGTTTGGCACATATTGGTGAGTCAGGGGACATCTTTGCTTGCAAATGTTAAATCTAATCATTTTGAAATCAAATGAAATTTTAAATTAAACGTGTACTTAGCAGAGAGGAATAGAATATGGCACGTGAATCAGGCTATAACAGAGGCAAAATGGGACAAAGCTGCTTTCAGGCTTTTGATATTTTGCTTGATTTCCTACAGATATTGAAATAAATGCAGACTGTACATGTTGGTACAATGATTAAATCAAATACTTGATGGTAGTAAATCAGTCTAACAAATACAAAAGCCCTCATTTAAATAAAAGAAACAAACAAATATCGGCCGTACCTGGCAAGCAATTTGCTTAAGTGAAAAAACTATTTTTAGAACCCAGCTGAATAAAAAGTGAATAAATAGATGAATGATGGGAATCTGAATGAGTATGGAAAGAACTTTGACACCATGAGTGGGATGAACTGTACCAGAGGAAGCAGCAAAAGTAGAAAAAGAGACGGTGAACCCGAGACGAGAGCAACATATGCTGATGATGAGGACTTCCCAAGAAGGATTTTAATATTTCATGTGTCCTAGATTCCACCCTCACTATTTCCCCAAGGACTGGAAACTGACTGAGGATCCAGGGATGGAGGGACGGAGGGAAGGGGAGAACGAAAAATGGGAACATGAACACACAGTGGATGTGAGTGAGACCATGTGTCCTCAGAGGATCAAAGGAAAACTACACCAGGTTGTTTGTTTTGTAACCAGTAGGAAAGAACGTGCTCTGAGCCGAGTGTGACAATAAAGACTTTTTACTGTTTGTACTTTACGCTAACGTTTTTTTCTACAATGAAAAACTGAAGCCAGCACCAGTTCGCCCTGCTGGAGATAGCTGCGTTCTCAGTGGCTAAAAATATAATACTACAGATATTTGTATACTACTATACTATATACTTTTAATAAACCAGTAAGGGTTTAACTATGATCAGTGAGGAATGAGTGGTGTCACATAGAAAAATCCCTCCCTCAGTGACCTTGACTTTGTTGTTCAAAGATGTTGCTGAAAAGGATCAGCATTTCTGGAAAACACATCAAAAAGCTCCAGTTCCCCTCCATCGACAGAAGCTTTGTCTCTGCCACCTGCTTTGAAGCAGTAGTGTGAAACCTCTGACCCTGTTAATCGGCTCAATGCACAACAACGCTCCAACTGGCCTCTTAATTACATATGTTACGCTGGTGGGTGCAGCCCAACATCTCGCTGTTCTCCATTACAGTCGCATGGAAGTATTGTGATAATCATAATGCTTTCCCATCGCCTGGTCCTGTGTTTCTAGCTCCGGTCTGTGCGTGTTAGTAGTGATGCTGCGTTCGTGTTCACCTGGTTAATAATCTCAAAGGAACGACCCGGGGGTAAGGAGAAGCCTCACACCTCCGCGCTGGCGCCTGCGACGCGCTCCATCGCTTCATTTCATTCACAGATAACATTTGGCACCAGCGCAGACACGCATTAGCCAGAAGCGAACCCCTACCTTGGTGTAACCGGAGTAACGAGAGCAACCATATTAGCTCGTGCTGCATGCTATGCTACTACTGTGACACGGAATAGGAAACGCTGATTTAGCCTCCACTTAGACAGGACGCCCTCTGTCAACGTGTGAGAGTGAGCTCTCAGACTTAGAGCGGAAACACACAACCCCACACACACAGATTCGGTGTTTGTCTCAGGAAGCTTTCAGATTAAATATGGCACAAGCCACCACAAAATTATTATTCTCTTCATGGAGTCCTGTCTGGGAAATCTACATATTTTACACTGTGCTGTCATCCGTTTATGGGACGACGCCATGATGACGATACTGTTTAGATATTTCCTTATATCTCCCAGGCTCAGCTTGGAGACAAGTTAAGGCTTCCTGTACTAACCAGAATACTGGGAATGTATCTGTCTGCCTTTTCTCCTTCTATCACCGGACAATTACAATATTTATGAGAAGGACCCTGTGGCGGAGGAACACAGTTTTATTCCCCAGCCATTTCTTTTCCACCCCTGTACTGTGGACTTTTTCTTTTTTTTTTAAACGAAACAACGCCAAGAAAATCACTCAAGCATTTGTCAGTGTAATTGTACAACACAATGCCATGAATGGATATGAGCCTGCCGTTTCAAACTGCTGACAGGCACAGAATAAAACACCTCGCGCTGAGCAGGGGATTAGGGCAGAGAAATAGAGCGAGTTATAAAGAAAGCAAAGGGGAGATGCTGAGAGTGTGTGCATGTGTTTCTTCATTTTTATTCATGCCTGCAGACAAATCATTTTGTTTTAATTGAGTGACGGTAAAATGTAGATGACGGTGACCTTTTGTCCTGAAACGTTTAAAGGAACTACAGCAGTTTATACTTCCTTTACTGTACGTGGTCGTTTTAATGCTCATAGTCAAACCGTATTCTATTTCACATAATAACAAAGAGTGAAGCACCAATTACATGAATTAATGCATTTGCGTATGTGTCTCTCATCTAACTGAAGCTGGGGATGTTAGATGAGTGGACTCGAAGGGACACAGCATCGACAAGGAACGCGTGAAGAGGACATCAACACCGCTGGTCAGACCAGGACCACACTGAGCTCTGGTTCAGGGGACATGAATCTTGTGAGAGCTGGATGGTGGAGCTCAGGTGCATAGAGGCCTGGGGGCATGACCAGTGTCCCCAAGGAATGGCTCTATATCCCTGGGGCTCCTGCCAGACAATCTCAGGAACAGAAGCAAGGTTGGCTGTGGCAAAGGCAGGTTCACGGCGAACGTGCCGGGAGCTAGCCACAGGGAAAATATGCTGGAGGCTAAGAGAGTCATGGCAAATTATTGGTGACATGCTGAGCCTACAGGCTCTGGCAGAATCTAACTCAGCCAAATCAGTGTCCCTAAGCCTAGCAAACCTAGATCCTCCAGCAGTTTAGCGTGAGCATGTGAATGTCTCTGAATAAATGCCATCAGACAGTTTCAGACTCTTCTGTGCCAAAATGATCCACCACAGTTCTCATGGCAGCAAATGCAGCAGCATCCACTTTGGGTGGAGCTTCATGTTACCAGTAGCAGGTGCAACAGGTGTCAAGTGCAAAAAGTAAGAGTTGCAAAGAGTTCATGGTGCAAGGACAGAGAAGTTAGTAACAGAAGTCCTGAGGGAGGCTGCACAGGTAGATAACGCCTCTGGCTTCCTGGCACAATGATCTGGTGCAGACTAGTGTGAGTGGAGCAGGTTATTCTGCGGCTTGATGAGCTGCTGCTGTGTGTGTGTGTGTGTGTGTGTGTGTGAGACGACGCGACACAGAGAAACTGAGCACGACTGTGACATGGGTTCATATGTTCACTGTCTTTCCTAATTATGCTTGTAAACGTACTGTTGTTAGCAGCTGATGTAACCACTGGCAACCTGACCACGTGTAGCCCGCCTTTCGCCCAGATGACAGCTGGGATAGGATCCAGCAGACCTGGACCTGTAGGTATTCCAGCTCTGCTATCAGACCCATGTAAAACAATACGTCTGATTGGAGAAGCTCTGTTCTCAAGTTAACAACCACCATTGCTCCCAATTACTTTTGACATGACATGTGTTTCACATGACTCTGCGACGACTATGTGAAGTCTTACTGAGGCTTCCCTTCAAACTCCAGGCATATTTTGCCCTCCTGCACTAACATTTTTACAGCTCATTGCTCCAGCTTTGGCTTATCCCTGGGAAAGGGCAGGATTACTGTGTAATTTGTGTGTTTAGGCTATTTCACTCTGCACATAGACTCTTATGCAGGAAGACAGAGAATCCAGCATCACCTGCCCAGGAGCTTATAGCTCTTGATTCTTATTTGCATTGGAAAATGCGAGGGATCACAACACATTAGCAGGCAGCGTACTGGGAACACGTTCTCAGAGGGAGCTGTACATGTGAAGAGTAACGGAATAGAAGTGGGCCCGTTCATGAAAGCATGTTTCAGAGCCCGACTGGGGAGAGAATTTAATCAAGTGAGGCTTCTACTTCCACAGTAGAAAGACCTGTAGTGCACGTCACACATGACACGTCCATGTTTTGTTTCAAGTCAACCAACCACATTGCTCATTCGTCCTGAGGTGAGATTACATGTCTTTGTTTGCTCAGTGTGAACTGAGGAGCGTCTTTATTCTTAACACCCTGTGTTATGGCCCTGTCTGCGTGTGTGTTTACACATAAATTCTACATGCGCTGGCTTTTTCCATGCTGTGCTATGTGCGTTCATTGTGCTCAGAGCTATGACAGACTTCCACCTACTGTTGGTGCCTCATAAAAAGAAGCGTCCCTCACATTTCACATTCACCCATTTGTGTCTGAGTGAACGATGGATTGCACCCGTGTTTAAAGTCATGGGGTTGCTCTCAGTGACCTGTCCTCACTCCTGTTGTGCATCCAAACATCACTTACCTCAACCCGACAGTCAGATGATCCAGCTTTGCGTCTGTCAAGTGAAATCACATAGATTCATTCGAGAGACATTTGAATTTTAATGTAGACATTAATATTTGAGTGACATTTCCTTGCGTTACAAATTGGCAATGATTTTTAAGCAGGCCTATAAAGAAGTTATCAATTCACCTTTTCTGAAATGATACTAACCTCATGTCAGACTCACCTTTTGTTTTTTGACCTGCCTGGACCATCAGATCTTGATATTGCTGGTTATGATGTCCAAGCGTCGCCCATTCACAAAGATTCGTCCTATACAGTTTAGGACGTGAGACATATTTTATATGAGTCAGGCAGCTTGCCTCAGTTTGCTTGGGATTACTGAGAAAGCAAGAGGGAGGGAGAGAGTCAGACTGGGTGAGGGAGAGAGAATTTACATGAACACTATTCACACTATTGGATCGAAGTCTTTGTATGGCAGCGGTGGTTGATTTAGACTGATAGCAGGAGAAGCTGGTCCACTTCATACACTAAATTCCATGTAATGCATGGACTCATATACTTCTTCTTTAATGCTGTTAACCACTGTTCTCTTTATGCTTGAAGGATCTGAATGATTAAATGTTCTCGTGCATCATGTCGTCGTCTACTGTACACACTCCCTGAGGTTTACCAGTCAGGGCAGGTTCCAGCTGCTGGGCTCAGCGGATGATTCTCAGACTACGCTGAGAACTGAATTTGGAAGATGCTGTCGCTACCTCAGTGTTGCTATGTGGCCACTTACAGATATGCGTGCGTGCTTATTCTCCATACATGAATCTTGACACTGGATGTCACTTGGTGAGGCCATGGTGAATGAATCTGTCTACTAAGGGCTCAGGCAGCCATTACACATTTAACACAGTCCTCTTTAAGCACAACACTTATCTCCAGCTTGGCAAAAGTAGGAATCATGTTAATTATATTTGATGAAGATGCTATCCCTTAGGAGTGTTCCTCGTAGTAATCCCTCACAGCTAAGTCTCTTGCTGTCTACAATAACGGTATGCCATCTTGAATCCCAAGGCTCAAAGCTCGACTTCGACTGCTGATGACAGAGACCGGGCTTTCATGGGATTTTAAGGGGAAGCTGGTAAGCCACTTAACATCCCACAAGTCAGAAGATGAGGCAGGCTGCCAATGGCTCCCCGCTTAGATTTCCAGGAGCTGATTGCCGAGCTCCTACGAAGTGTGCTGTCACGAATTTCTGTTCAAAAGTGCTTAACACACACGAACGACACGCATGCAGAAGCAAACAAATACAAAGCATCTGGCAAACGTCCTCTTTCACAACGTAATTGCATGGTTACGTGACTTCTATCATGCAAACCAACAGGGTGGTTTCCCTTGGTGTGTTCTCAGGCTGTGTCGCAGCACAGGAAAATATGGAGCCTATTGAAATCCAGTGTAATCCTGCTTGACATAAACTATGATGGTCTGAGTCCAGTGACTGAAGACATTTTGCCAAATTAAGGCTGGAAAAAATAACTACAGTATGATTGTGATTGTAATAATAATAATAATAACAATCATTCGGTGCTAACTATCATTGACAGCGGCTGCTTATGTTCCCTAAAGCCTGGCATTATAAAGACAATGAACCAAGGTTTGCTCTAGGTGTGTGTGTGTGTGTGTGTCCTGTGAGAACACTACTCAGCCACTCGTCACTGAGCAGCCCTCTGAGCCTCACGTTGCCCACGTACTACCTCCGACCGTCCACTGACGTCTTCAAACCTCCCCTTACGTCCCACCAGCACATACACCGCCAGCCAGCAAGAAGGACGGACAGGACACAGAGAGTAGAGGTGAATAAAAAAGCTGGACTTGAATGAAGAAGAATGAAGAAAAGGCAGATCTCATTATTTCCACAGACCTCCTTGGCTGTTGAGTGGATTTTCAGTGGACCTTGAATGGACCACTTAATGTTGCCTTATGAATGTATTTATGAGCGTACGAAGCCAGAAACCCAATGAGCCTCACTGTTAAAACATTCCCCGCTTTAATTAGCATGCAGCATATTTAGCATATCCAAATTACCATTTAATATTTATCACTTTAGTGTCGGCTGTCAAGGCTGCAGGTGTTCTGGATTACATGCCCTCGGTTTGTGTGTACTGTATGCATCTGTGTGTCTGCACACACGTGTGTGTATTTGTGTGTGTGGCCAAAACACATCATTATGCACCACCTGTTGGCGGGAGAGGCAGCAATGTGTGGCCTGTCACTCATCCAGCGGCCGTTCAGATGAAAAAAAAGTGGATCTAAAATGAAGTGAAAATGTCTCGACAGTCAATCATTCTGTGATAACGGCTTGAAGGATTATTCAGTGTGTGAGTGATTTCACAGAACGGGTTCCATTCACCCCATTACACGAGGACGCCACCATGTTCTGTGCTTCTTTTCCTTTCTAGCTCAAGGACAAAGTCATACTTAAGCTCCAGGTGTCGTTTGGGGAAGGGGACTCTTCCCTGCTGCTCTGTCTTGCCTCAAAGCGTTCCCAAACCTGTTTCCAAATCTTCAAGCTAAATGTTACCATCAATCAACCAGACACACGTCTGTCTGCACGCTCTTACAAAGGCGTCACAAACAGTCTTTTGCCTGTTGTTGTGGGATGAAATCTCTTTGTTGCATACAACACAACGTTTTATAACATTTCCCAGTCCGTCGACGCCTCCTCCTCCTCCATGCTTTATACTCCAAAGCCATCTGTGTCACTGTGGAATGAGAAAACCTGACCAGCCAGTCATCTAAACTCTTTCCAGCATGTTGGTCCCGCTGAGCGCCTCAGAGTGCGCACATATGTGTGTGCGATATGCTGTCGTGTGTGTCAGTGCTGCAGCACTGTCAGTCAACAGTGGAAGAGACGGCTGTATCACTGCTGCCCCACACAGGACGAAGGCTGCAACTGCACTGAAACTCAGCTCCCTGCTGCATCTAACACATGTAGAATGGATCTTAGACGAGCAGTTCTCCAGTGTCCTTGTCTGTCCCTCGGGAGGCTTGATAGCAGTGGTAGGACTCCAGCTGCTTTTTCACTTATGTGCGCTATGCATGATCACACAGAGGAGCACCCATGCGTGTGCACACACACATAGACACACGCGTGCAAACACGAGTATTGCTGAGACTCCCTGCAGTGAAGGTGGAGAATGAGTGGATCACACTGACATTTTCTCTCCAGGCAGTCCAGCCAGGTGCTTGTGTGTGTGTGTGTGTGTGTGTGGCACATTTGACTTTTCCACCTTGTGAAGGAGGCAGTTTTTGAACGACATTTGGATGCTGAAGACTATTTGACCAGGTTGAAGGGTTAAGATTGCACTTTAAGATGGAAAGGCAAGAGTCTCGACTGTTTTTCTGTGGTGGCAGTGCTGTCATCTCGGGGGAGGCCAGCTCTGCTTCGAGGGCTGGGTGCACCCTACCCAGCTTAAGGTGTTGTTCCAGAAGGGTGATGTTGTTCGGGACCATGCCAGGACTGACTTGACTATCACCTGAGTGAAGCCCTGTCCCAGCCTGTGATGGATTACAGAACCCAGAAGTTTAATGACAGAAAACAGACGCTGCATAACTGTGCGGACAAACATTTGAAAATGAGTAAATGCCGCCAAGTGATATTTATGCATATATTACAGAGAGCACAAATAAATATCCTGCTAATAATAAGAAAATAAAAACTGCATAGACTGATACACACTGCAAAAAATGTCCCTTTAGACATTTAGACATGGACGTAGAGCTTTCACTTACGTAGAGCAAAGGGGTAGAAGGATACTTCATTTTATGAAAAAGCTGATTATTTTTCATCATATCACAACCAACTAATGCTGCTCCTGAAAAGCCTGCTTTTTCTATCCCGTCGATGATGATCTTTTATATTTGATTATTGCTGCTTACCAGTACAAATACTAATACTAATCGTCATCTAAACGAGAAATAGTTTCTGGGAACAACGGTGCTGACATACATCGAGAAAAAATAGCTTCAACATAGTTTTCCTTCTATTAATATGTGTGGGCACATTCTCAATAGATTTACAGCAAAACAAACACGGCTGATAGAATATCAATCTTTTTTCTCCTTCTCCACTGACTGTCCTTTGGGTATTCCAGCCGAGTTTGCTGTTTTGTTTGTTCACTTTTTGTTTTTAGGCCAGCATTTCATCATCCATCACACTGCAAGGCAGAATAGAAAATCATTCCATCCGCTGCTTGACAAAGGACTTCATTCTTTTTCCTCTGAATGATGCAACTTTATCAATATTTGCTGAACAGTGGGACACTGAATGCTTATACAAGCGATGATGTATGATATTGCTGTAATATTGCTGAGAAGTGAATTATGTTCCCTCAGTGGGGCCTGTTTTCTTGTCCTACTCAGCAGGTAAACAATGCAGAACATTCAGGTAGAAATTCAGGTAGAAGACAAACACTGAGTGTAGCTTTCTCTCAGTTTTAATATCCTGCACCTCATGCCTGGTAATTACTGTAGTGATTCTGTTAGATGTCCACATTCTGCCCCAGTCAATAGCTTTTCTGCTAATTCACTCCCCAAACAATCAACCCATTTGGACTCCTCTCTCGGGGTAATTAAAGGAAGTTGGCGCCGTATGGATTCTCCTGACGTGACCTGCTCATAGCTACTTTACACATATTCTTGCAGTATATTATTTATAATTTAGAGATCTAGAGAATGATCCTCTAATCTTCTATAAATAAAAATGAAGTCACCATAAGACTGGCGCTAGCAGCTAGTGGACCCTGCTCTGTCACACTGCGTTGAGCTAAATCAATAGTCTAACAAGGTCACAATAGCAACGCACTAAGTAGGTATAATGATAATCGTTTCAGCATCATAGTGTCGCTTATCGTGTCATTATTGGTGCCAGAGGAAAGTTGAGCGGATCAACAAAGCCGTCGTTGTTCATCTTATGGGGACACGCATGATGCTGTCAGTGCTTCCAGCTACTGTATTTGGAGAATAAGACTACACCAGCATTTCAGCAGTGGTCTCGTCCATAGGGACTATTATTCGTAAGGTTCGGGCCTTTGCTATGTGTTGTAAACAGTTTCACCCTCTTAGTGAAGCTTGGGTGACTTACGGCACCATCTCAGCTTATAGGTGAGAGAGAAGCAAAAACATGTTTAACTTTTCATCCACTGCAGTTTCTACCGCGCCACAGTCCAGGAAGAGCCCAGCGCATCCAGATCCCCCCTCATTAATGAGCACGCTGGCATTTTAAAGCTTCATGAGCGTGTCTGGTTGAATTCAAATATTCAGTGCCTCAAACGTGAATCTGCTGGGCGCCTTTCTATAGGTGGCGCAGGGGGTTTGATGGCGCTCCCTGTGGAATCAGTGGCGCGCTGCCTGGAAATCTGCAGGGAGCAACCCGGTGAGCAAAACTGCCAGTCCCACATGCAACTGTAAAGCAATTTTACCCAAACGGCTCTGACAGCATTATAGCTGTGTCCCTAAATGAACACGCACTAGGAAGTGGTGCTTCAAGCTTCACGCTGGGCAAGTATTTATGAAGCTGGTGTATGTTCGCACTTTGACTACACAATGCAGGCCCAGCAGATTCCAGCATCACACACTGTTGGCCTATACAACAGCATTACCCTGCTCCTTAATATCTTCATCTAAGTCTCTGGTTAATTGAAAACGAACTAGTCGGTATCCCCCTACGGTGCCGTTATAAAGCTGTTAAAGAGACAGGCTCCTGGTGCAGGACGAACATCAGTAGCCTCCTACTGTATGCAAAGAATAACTCCAGTGAGTAAATCAATACATTCTTTAGTGCAGAGGCCCTCCACCAGGTGAGGCTGTGGCACTGTTGTTACGTGCCAAAAAGGAGTAGCTGATAAATCAGGACTGTGTGGAGATAAAACTACACATAAAGGCAGCGCGGGGCACGAATCTCCGGTGGCAGTGATTTACAGCAGGCTGAGCTAAACTGCTTACCGTCAGGAGCTGTAATGGATGCCAGCGTCTGCTCTTCATTTCTGTGACTGGGGATAGATATCGCTGCTGTTATTTTCTCCCAAGGCGATTCCACTGATGTCTCTCAAGGTACCCTACTGTGTTATATCTGAACCATATGGGCACAAAGTGGTGCAATTAAAAACCCACGAGCAGCGTGAGAAATTGATCACTAAGGCAGGCAATTCGGGTCTCAATAAGGATTGTAATGTACTAAATGTGGTTTATATCTACTGAGGAGTTCACCGAGAGTCCCCAGTATTAAAGTAAAGGCAACGGAGAAGGGATTGCAATGATGGGTGAAGTGCATGTAAATATGGCTACATGCATTTATGTGTACGGGTGTGAGGAAGGGCCTCCTTCCCTGACTTTGTCACTACTTAAACATCAGTAAAAACACAACAAGCCTGTTTTCTGCTGGCGCTGCCGTCTCTTTGCAGTTTGTGCCTGAGATATGTGAACGTGTAAAGCGGGTGATTATCTGCGCTGCAATATTCACGGCTCTTCACAAGTTCAAGGGCTCGTGCTTTGGCAGCTGATGAGGAAAAAAGCCTTACATAAGCTGCGCTATACTTTATAGATGTGCTGCAACAGGTTTGTCTCCAGATCGCGCTCCCTCCTGCCTCCTGCCGTCGATGAGGTTCACTGCCGCCTCTTAGCTTCAACTGCTTTCGATTCTCCTAGTGCTCATTGTGTGTGGAACTTCGCTTGTCAGAAAACATCCAGCCTTCATCCGTCTGCAGCAGAGGACAATAAACGGAAAAGGTCGTGGTGTCCATTAATCAATTCCCAATTTTCAGCAGGACAGAAAAGAAGCGAGAACGGAGGCCGATCAGCTCCCCAATGTAAATGTAATACTAAAGAGGAGAGGAGCTGGATTTCACCTGTGCTGTTTCAAGGCTGACGCAATCAGGTTTTCTAATAGATGCAGCTCCCTCAAATAACCAGTAGATGGCATCAGCACTTTAAGTTTAACACTCGTGGCCACAAAGCTTGGTATTAGTGTTGTAATGGCAGCTAGAAATGACATAAGACACCGCTACGTTATTAAAGTCAAACACTGTAGTATCATTTATTCATTAGTGATAATGAGGAAAGTTAAGTTAATATTGACTGGGTTCGTCTTTTATTACCTCATTTTCATATCTCCCGTGAATCAGGAGCCTTGTGAAGTAAAATAATGTCTGATGTCAGCTAATTATGGTTTTACACACGAGCTTCTCAACAAAGTGAAAGCACATCTGGCTGTAACATCTGCCTAAATGCAGAGAGGCGCAGCAACACAAAAGATGAATACACAGCAGTGGCGACGCCACAAAATCCTTCTGGTTGTAACATGTATGAATGGATTTTGTGTCATGGCTCACATCTGCTCTGTGCATGAATAATGTGTGGTTTCCAGGGACAAGCGAGACGCTTTGAGTGAGCAGAGGCCAATAGACACTTGCGTTGTGTTCATTACAAAGGGTGGATGGATGAATGGATGAATGAAGTTATCCCTGTATTTACCTAAAGTGAATGAATGGCTGCGGACGCCGCGCCAGGCTGGGGCGCGCAGGCCGTTTTGCTGGTGGTTAACTAGGTTTAGGGTCTTGCCTCTCCTCCCACACCCCACTACTGGCTGAGCTAGATGACCGCTCTTTTGCTATTTTTATCCCCGTGGTGCTGTTTCTGTTTCTCAGCCAGCCAGCAGAGAGGAGAGCAGAGGTGCGGGCGTCTCTCCTCACACCCACCTCTCCCTTTCTCCCTCTCGCTTCCTCTCTCTCTCTCTCTCTCTCTCTCTCACTCACTCACTCACTCACTCTTTCCAAAAATAGCCGTGAGTCGTGATCAGCTCGTCCTTGAGAGGCAGAGAGGGAGAGAGAAAAAGGACTGTATTATTGCTTAGAATCAGAGGAGGGGTTATGGATTGATACAAATAGTCACCCCGCCAAGCCAACCCCGGCGCAGGCTGAATTAATGTGTTGCTATTTTTGGGAGCCCCGTGTTTCCAGGGGAGACCTAATGACGCAATGACGTCAATGCGGGTCAATCGCAGACTGGAGGAATTGAGTGGCTTCCATTTGGGTCTTTTGCAGTATTTCCTACAGAAAGGATGGAAACGAGTACAAAGTGGAAGTATATTTCCTCCAAAATGCATCGAAAACAGAGGTGAATCAAAATGCTGAAGTGAAAATGATCAGAGCGGCATCACGTCGCCCCAACCCTTCGAGCATCAGCGATAGTAAGGGAGGTGTGTATGTATGGATGCTTTTTCCCTCCTCGTCCACAGCGCATTTGTGGGATGAAACTTGGCTTTGACTATTTATGGAATAACATTTTCGAAAACGTTGATGTGTTTTTCTGATTTGATGCGCGCAGCCTGGGCTGTTTGTTGTCGTCTGATCGTTGTGTGCACCTATTTTGTGTTGTGCCCCGTGTAATGCTATGTGCTGCCGAGTGATACGTGTGACTATGCTATGTTTTATTTGCATTCTGTTTCTTTTTTCTCTCTCCCAAGGGCTTTACACAACCTGACCTATTCCAAGCTCTCGCATCTAGACGCACAGAGGTAACGAGCACCTTCTTCCTCGTCTCACGTCTCATAGCTGCTCTCGCCCCTTTATTCTCGCATTTTTACACGATTGTGTTGCTGTGCCACATTCCGTCTGTAAACTGCTGATCGGGGTCTGCGTGGTAGTAAGAGCAGGATCAGTTGTTGTAGCTCAGGATTGTGCGCGTCATGGTTGCTCGCAGCTCGGCGACCTGCCGACGCGCACAACCAAACGCTGGTGATGCGTGGAGATTTAGTCTTTTCCAAAACTTTGAATTCGCCTGTGGATCGTGTCTTTGCAGCTGAAGTTCAATGAGTCTGTCAAGGGATCACGGTGTTGTGTATTTCCCAGTGCTTGCGAGCATACCCACGATTAAAGGAGGGTTATTTTTCAGGCTACTGGGCAGGTGACGTGGGTATAAGCAGGATGAATTGACAGTGCAACCCAGGAGGGATACGTGTTGCATTCAACAAGATGATGGTGCTCCTATTTAATCAGACACACATTTACATCGGTGTTCATATTTAAACATTCGCACACATACACACACACTATCGGACACATCCAGGCAGACACACACACACACACACACACACACTTGCACAGTGTCGTGAGAGGAGGTGGGGGATTTTAGGGCGTTTACCGGCAGGGCTGGTGTGAAGCTTTCAGAACCGTGGACAGCTCACATGAGGCTCCTCCAGTGTGGTCCACTCCGCTGTGTCCGCTGCAGCATCATTGTTCAGCAGTAGCCCCCGTATAACCCCCAGAGAGCTCTGGGTTATTGTTCATCTTATTTTTCCTAACATCCCTTTACAAGGAATGTTTCATTTAAAACTGCATCGCAGTGATTTCACCTTATAATCAATCACAAACCCCACAAATCACACGTTGCCTTTTCAGTTGTTGCTGTGTGGATTATGTCAGTTATCTGCATAATGGGTGCATTTAAAAAATGAGCAATATTAGTTTTGTATTGCATAGATTAATATTTTATATAATAAAACATATGAATTGTATGAATAAATGCACCTTAATACTCGAGCTCATGCACCAGCTTGCATTTATTCCAACCTGTACCATACAGCAGGTGTATGGTCACGTTTAATCTCACACAGATTTTTCCTCTCTTGCTTTGTTCTTATAATTAAACACACATATCACATAATATCTACAGATATTCATATCTTTTAATTGTATGATTTACAACCAGCATCAGCACAAAAATCACAAATAGCTTTGCTTTGGGGCGTCTCAGTGTTAATCACAGCTTCTCTAGTTTCAATGAATTCTTGTTATCACATAGACGTCTTTACTTCACATGTAACTGGTTGACGTGACACATAATGATTTTTTCCTCCCTGTTTGAAGTGCAAGTGTAAAGTGTAAAGTAAGTCACAGGGATTTGTTTGTGCATAGGTTTGATCATATAGTTTTGGTGTATTCTGTGTAGATTTCATGTAGATGGTGTAGATTCATAATTCACAGATTTTTCTTTTCATTCAGTGTTCACAATAAAGTGATGAAAGATCTCTGTATCCAAATCAGCTAAAGATTATATTTGATGTATGTATTGTATTTTAAAACGCAGCTGAGGAGTCAATGTTGCCACGTGTGGATGATTAGTTAAAGATTATATTAAAACTGAAAATAAGATGAACCTATATTACATATAACATCCTGCTATTTGCACAAACATCGAAGTAAACGATCTGGTGTGACTTGAAAAACAACATTTACACTCACAAGACAAGACAATGGAAGTTTCTGCATCACCTGGTCATGAAGTGTCACCTGATCTTCATTCAAGCCACAAATATCAACAATCACAATTTTTCTAAGCTGATAAAACATAAAATGCATGATGGTCAGGATCTTTCATGTTTTTAAACAAATCCATGAAGAAAAAGTTATACTTTTATGAAAACATTTATGGAGAAATGAGGCCTCTGATGTCACTAAACGTCAAACCTGAAGTTCAATCAGTGAAACGAGACTGACGACCTTAATTTATAAAACACTACAGCCGTGTCAGTGTGAATTTTACCACGCACTGAAGTGAGATCTCTGAAGACATAAGGGTCAGTGAGGGGAAAATCAACCACAGAGTAACTGCTTAATGACGAACCAGTTTACTGGAGCTGGTCAAAATCTATTTTCACAAGTCTTTAAAGAGGCTTATCTGTGGCAGGACATCACAAAGGAAGCCACTGCTCTTCAAACAAAACCAGTCCACATGCCTGTCGTTTACCAGAGACAACCCCATCACTCTGCTACAGTGTAACGTAAAACAAAAGAATGACCTGGATGGACGTCACCACATATCGACATGAAGGGTGGTTTGGGGCTTCTCTGCTGCTTCTGTACTTTGAGGTATCCTACAGAATAACGTCTGGGCTGAGCTACTGTAAAGCGAAGCTGAATAATAACACAGAGGTAAATCTAGTACAAGAGAGAGAGACAAAATCCACTTTTTGGAGTCAAGGCCTGAACCCAATAGAGGTTCTGTGGAACAACCTTAACAGAACTGTTCACACCTGACATGGAACGGCTCTGTGCAGACGAACAGCCCAAAATTATAACTGACTTCTACAGAAAGTGTGTGTTTGTTATACGTTATTGCTGCCAAACGCGTGTAGTCTTATCAACATGCACTCGTAATGGGTGTGTTTAACAATGACCGTTTGTTTTTTATCTGCTTTAAGGAATTATGCTGATATTTGTGACTTAGATGACAAATCAGATCCCGTATCACGACCAGTCTCATACTGACAACCAACACACTGCACAGAGCGCTTAGGTTTCCTTTGATTGTGCAGTGGTAGCTGCGTAATTGATGCCTAGAGGAGTTACAACAACAGAAGGGTGCAGAACTCATCTCGCTGTTTGGGTGGAGGGTTTATTTTCTACTGGAGTTGCTTCCGTCCAGCTTTGTGACGGATCTTCAGCCTGATTTACTGACAGACTCACAGATGCATACCTGTGTGTTTCAGATGCAGCGTGTGATTCGTGCTTTCAGCTGAGCAGCCTTGTTCTTTTCAGACCTTTTTGCGGTCTGGGCTTGCTGTCCAGTCTATCCAGGAAGCCCTTACCCCAAAAAGCATCTGCAAGGGACCCTCACATCTCAGACGATCCACATGGAATTCACTGTGAACACCTGACAACGTGCTGGTCTTTGGATGTGAGACAGATTTAACTGGCTTTGTCCTAGAAAACTGTGTTAATTAAGAAAAAAAGTTTGATCTGCTGTTGTTCCACTAGTTTCCTTTTTGCTCACCAAATAACAAAAAAGAAGCAGAGGTATACAAATACTTTTAAATCATTGCTTGACTTTCAATCCCTGAGCAGCTGCACTACATCCTCAGCTCGATGTCATTTCCCCAGAAGATGGCAGCATTGCTTAAATGTATTTTATTTGACTCAGGAAATGTTGTGTGTGTATATATATATATATATATATATATATATATATATACATATATATGTGTGTGTGTGTGTATAAAGCAGGGATTCACCTTACCTAATGTGTTTATCTACTATTTATTTGCTCTTGGAAAATACATTTTTATGACATGTCTGTCAACATAAAAATGATGCAGCTCGGGCATAAAGGGACTGATGTTACTGGTGTTGCCTCTGATTCCAGAAAACATGTAGATAATAAATCTAAACAGCTCTGTTTGCAGAGGGAGACGGAGCAGAGCAAAGCATGTGTTTCTTCTCTTGGTTGGGGTGTTCAGATCAAGTGGGGATTGAACGAAACAATACAGTTGTTGACGAAATTGTAGGCTTAAAAATCCAGTGTGTGTCTGAACATACAGAAGGAAGTTCCAAAGTTTCAAAGTTTCCCTGCCTCAGAGACATGAAAAGTGAATTTGTAAGAGCTCCTGTGGACACACGCTGACGAAATAAACAGCCGTCACCAAAATGTGTAATTTCCTCTGCTCGTTAATGCAACAAAGTTCTTAGGTATCATCTAAATCAAAATCAGGTGTTTTCTATGCAGCAGCAAGTTCGATTCCAGTAAGCACACACACATTAACACACTGACTTAGAATTCCAGCTTTTGTCACACTTAGATGGAAAAACTTGATTTTAACCTTTAGGCTGTTGGACTATTTGATCCACTTCCTGTGTGTCTCAAACAACTCACTTTCTACCGTCCTTGTTTTGACAGAACATCTGGTTTGTGTTAAGACTGTGGTAGGTTTTTGTAACTTCGCCGGGTAAAACAGTTCGTTACAGACTAAAAAGTTTCTATATTCTCAGCTCAAACACACCTTGAGACTTACAGTATGTTTTTAACATCAGTGTTTCAGCGTTTGCGTTCTGGCCATTGACAGAACGCAACGTGAGGAATCCACTGACACTGGAATTTCAGGAAAGTTCAAAGTGAAAAAGTCATAGTAGTTAAAGTATATACATTAATAAATATAAAAACTAGTAGCACTTTCTGTGGAACATAAATATAAGATATAAACACTACAGTTGGCACCATTGGTATCTAAAACAAACTGTGTCACTGAAGCCTACAAGGCTCCTCATATCTGTAGAGTACATACAAATACGTAGGTATAGGTTCATGGTAACAAGAGATACAGTTTGGGGATAAGGTGAAGCTAAAGCTAATGGGGACGATAGTAATGGTAACAGTGTGGGAGACTGTAAATGACCTTATTAGTTATACTTTAACAAATAATAATTAAATAAATGTACAGAACAGACTCGATGGTGAAGATATTGCTACACTGTTCGTTCTCGCTAAGTTAGGTTTAGTCATTGTGTTCTTGAATCTGAACATGAACAAACCCACACGTTCCGGTTCTCATCCAACTTCCTGTGTTTTGCCTGACGTTGTTGGAATTGTCAGCATTTACTCATTCTGTCTTACAACAGGATCCCTTCCAGACATTACGAGGACGACAACACCTGTCGGTTGATGTGTTTGAGTTCAGAGCTTTACTTTCATTACGGCATGAGTCAGTTTATCTGTCATATCCTGGGCCTGTGCGTTTTGCACGAGTAAGCATCCAGGTGTAGAACAGCTTTGTAGAAAAGTGCACAATGCCACACAACAGACAAAGCCTGTACAAGATGACCAGCTTTGCAGCAACCTACCCTGGAATAAAACTCCAGACAAGAGGACTTGTTTTTTCGTGCAAACGTGTGACTTGCTGCAGCAGAGCTCGTCTAAATGCAATATTCAAAACCCCCAAAAATAAAGAGCCCCTCTGTGATTTGCTGCTGGGAAAGAGCATCCTGAACTTGCATAACATGCTTCGTGCTTGATCGCACTCAGGTGTTCTTTTAACTCCCGCAACCCTGTGGAATGAGCTACTTTTGTGTTGTATATCTTTAAATTCTAAAAAACCAAAAAAACAAAAAGTACTCGGGCCAGCAGAGTTGCTTAACAAGTGGATTTTTAAAGCCTGTTGCATGCTGTGACTGCACTTTTACACGGTCTGATTCTCAAGTGCCCACCAATAAAAAGCTGAGTCAGCTCTTTTCAGACCAGTTTTATGCTACGAATGTCACACATGGGTGAATGGGATGAAAACAGCGCGTGCTGAATGGCAGCACACGGAGGATCAATTAATCCGAATTCCCGTCATTCCTGTGACTCACCCAGACAGACTCGTGCTTAGCAGAATTCCTGGTTTCCAGGCTGTGTCTGGACAAGTCATCTGACACTGTGGCTCCTTACTAGGGCTAAATTACACGAGGACAGGTCAATAGCACTTTGTTAACCTTTGGGTCTGTGCATTATTCTACATCACTCCCTGCTAAAGTAATTACAAGCCGTCTTCGAACCTTAAAGATGGATTCTATATGTAGTTTAACTGAGGGCTAGTGTGTATAACTCAACTAAGAGGAGCACACACTCCTTATGAGAACGTGACTCATACGCTCCCATAAGTCATGTGACACAAAACCTTCATGAATAATTAAGGAAGCGTTGCCTTGTCCTTCTGTCACATTGGAGGAGTTGATGCGTGTCCTTCAGGGACTCTGTCCGATGGATCGCCCACAGTCCCAGGGAGCAACGAGTAAAAGCGTGGCTACAAAATAACACGTGTAGCTTTACAAAAGTAAATATTGGCTGTTTGGAAAATGTTGCATGAAAACTGTGGACTAAACTAACACATTCATAAACTGACAAGTCTGTCTGGCAAAGAGAAAATAACTCTGACTCACCCATTTTATGAACTGTTCGGTGCTGGACCAACACAAAAGAAACAACACAAAAGAATAAACATTGTAATTAACCTTTGAGGTCAAAGCAAAACCGCACATCCATCTAAAACACAAAAACAAAGTATGAGCACACTGTTTGTTTACTGATTTGCACACAACATATAATGAATGTGAATTCCACTGTTTGGTAATAGCTGCAAAAGCACTAGTTGCTGGTCACAGCTTTAAGATTTAAATGCTTCCTGTGCAATGTGACGTCACATACTGGCAGATGAAATGCTGATTTAAAAATAGTTCCAGTGGCAGCTGTTATTCAGCCCAGATGTCAGCTTCACGGCTGACCAGCGACTGTAACAGAGAACGGCTCTGTTTGATAATTTTTGGAAACTATTCATCCAATTATGTAATTCACTTCATTCCTTCATGTTTTTCTTTCATGAATAATACACCATTCCCGTTGAAAATACAGATGGGACAGTCACCCATTGACTTTCTTCCCAGAAATGTGTCTTACTGCGTCTTTTTCCCAACAATCCTGAGATTCTATCACGTCGGTTTGTTTTGCACAAAGTGTGGCAATGACCACGTGTTGATGGTTTTATGAGCCCTCTGTGTCTCCCTGTGTGATTGTGAGCTCGCATCACGGTGGAACGTGTACGCAAGCATGCAGGACTTACTGTAAGTTACCACAGAAGGAAAGTTGTGTTCCAGCTTTTACTTCCCCCCTCAAATGAAACTTTCCACTAACACATGGATTTGAGCCCCTTCGTCCTTTTTTTATGCTTTGGAGAAACAGAAACTCTGCTCAGTCACTGTTCTTTCCCTTCTTTCACAATGTAAACAATGTTTTGTTAGCAAACTGTAACTAAAAGAACAGAAAACGTGGACAGGAAAACCGGAAACACTGGCATATTGCACCACTGCTGCAAAATGTACAGTGTAGTGTGGAATTACACTGAATATTACTGTGGGAACAGAACCCTAAATACAGGGGTCATGTCCATACACAAGTTATTAAAAGTGATTTGTGAAAATATATCCACAGAAAATCAAAACTATCAACCAGAAATAGACCAGAAATAAACAGCAGCTGCTCTGGAGGCCTGACAAAGCATCTGTAGGGAATAAACTAAGAATTTCAAACTTCAGGTAGTGAACCCAAGCATGAGATGTGATGCTTATATCTGTAATCACACTACTTCCATTATTTCTGGAGCTAAGACGTCTGATGTTGAACCTTTCTTTTGTTTTGTTGTCCTCTCTGGCTGTTGGTGGTGTGTGTGTGTGTGGGGGGGTGGATTTCTATGCACTGTGCCACCTGTAAGTGGGCGGCAAAAAGAAACGCAGTGACCGGAGCACCCACGCCCCCGCCCCACAAAGATGCCCTGTGCCAGATCAGGTTGTCGTAGAATCACACCAGTGAAAGCAGAAGCAAACACCCTGTACAAGAAGGGTATCAGTCCCAGACTTAGGAGGCGGTGCACCCATGGCCCCCGCACCCCAAGGGGGCCTCGCCTCAGTCTGCCGCACCCGCAGGCACAAAGCAGAGCCACACTAGCACCGTGGTGGACCTGCAACACTGACTCTCCCCAAGGCATCACGGGGAGTCAGTCAAGCAGACCACCCAGGCAGCAGGACCATGCGCCCCCCAGCTGAGAACAGAATCCTGTCAGTACAGTGTGATTTGCTGAATAACACTTTTGTAATATTCAGGTATGTATGTTGGTTAACGTAATCACTCTCTGACGTTTTAGTGTGAGTAGTATGCAGCTGCCCGATGATGCAAGTACTGTACGTGTGCCTGGTCACACACAAAAAAAAAATATTGATCCATCAGCAAACGGTGCAAAAAAAAAAGCACATTCGGTAAATAAATCTGTGCACACACAAAATAAATGGTGTGACATGACCAAACACAAAAAGAAATAACTATATTAACTATAAGTATATTAAAAGTTATTTACTACTAGGTATTACTAGACTGACTGTGTTAAAGTAGGTGCTAAATGGCACCAAACATCTATGACATCACTACAACGCTGATGAAGAAATCCATGTGACATGAAGTTACACTGTAGATGTTTGCTGAGTCACATCAGAATCAAACGGCATCATTCATATCTGTAACTTCTCACTAGGAGCCTTTACGCAGGAAAACTGAGGTGTTGTGCAATTCTGGATTCTGAATTCTGACTGGCTGAGCTGTCAGAGTAAGTCACATGTTTATCTCTTGTCCCTAGTAAACTAGAAGCATATCTTTATGTATTTATCTTCATTTAGATGTAACTGTTTGCGTGACTTAAACATGTCACAGGATACTTACCGGGGGATTCAGGGGTATGGGATGGAGAGAGGTAAGTGAGTGGGTGGACTGAGAGGGGAATGGGGGTCAGTAAGAGGTGACTAAGAGATGAGTCAACAGCTCGACACTATAAGATATCCTGATGGAGCCCAACAGCGGCACACACGCAGCCACCAGCTAAGGTAAGGTCAACTCTCCTCTCCATCTCTGCTCCATAGGCACTTACACACAAACGCTTCCGCCGCTATTTCACTTTAGCTGCATCTCTTTTAGTTTTTTTTGAAAGTTAACAGCATTTTGGGAAGTTAACCAAATTATTTGATCTTTGTAGCGGTTGTACAGCCATAAATCTACAGGTGTCTCTGCCACAAATATTTACTTGTCATGATCAAATATACTGAGGAAGTGACTTGAATAGTGATAGAAACGCACAACATGCTATGTTGACACGGCAGCCGTGACAAGCGGAAACCACAAACATTAAAAAACATTTATCCCCATCCAGGAATATCACTGCACTTGGGAATTCTGTGCATCTCTGGAAAGATGGACTACACTCTTGCGCTCCTGTTTTCTCTGCTGCACATTTTAAGCGTGGCCACAGCTGCTCCTCTGCCGCTGGAGGTTGTGAAAATGAAGGCAAAGGTGAAATGGATGGCTGAGCAGCTGCTGGTGAGGCTGGATAAATTACCGGTAAGGTTTTTGGTTGTGTTTACGAAGACTTTTTGTGCTCAGAAAAGTTGTCTCAGCTTCAACTGAATCGCGTTCTGTCTCATTGCAGCTCCCTCCTGGGCTGACACCCAGTCCCCAGGTTGACGATCTGGAGGGTCTTTCCTCGATAGTAACAGTCTTGGACGGTTACAACATCCTGATCTCCGAAAAGCTTAGCGAGGTCTCCCAGATCAAGGCTGAAATGTCTTCGCTGGCCGGCTACCTCAATCAGTGGAGGCAGGGACACTGTGCTCATCATCAACCAAAGCTTTCAGTGTCGGGACCGCTGCAGGTGCTACAGAGCCAAAAGCAGTACATTCACACCGTGGGAATGGAGGCTCTCATTAGAACCAAGGGGGTCCTCAACATGCTGCTGAAGAATCTGGATCTTCTCGAGACTTGCTGAAAAACGAATATTAGGAACATTAATCGTGAGTTTGTCCAATTCTTGGATACTGGATCTGTGTAAACCAGACAGGTCTGATGAAGTTCATTCTTGAACAAGCACTTATTTATCTACTGTAATTACTACTTATTTAAAAACAGAAGAAGAAATGCTTTTCAGCTTGCAGCTAAGGTGAAGTTTCCACTGGGACGTTTATAAGTAAACTGACCTGGAGCATGCTTTGCACATAAAGATAAATCAGCTGCTCATGTTTGTATTATTACCAACACAGAGTCTGACTGAAAGTTAGGATCTGCACGTTAACTCAGTGAAAACGCTGAATCACGTTGACTGCAGCCAGAGGAAACATCATTGGAAGTGATGTCATCTCTGGAAACTCCTGCCCTGAGAAACACGTGGAAACTGGCCAACAACTGAATAACAGCTGTGTTTGATGAGTGAAAGGAGAGAAAGGGAGAAACTTTCAGTGCAATATCACTTTCATAATGGCTATTTATATTTTGTATTTTTGTATTGACTATATTTGTACGATTGCGGGATTTGAACTGTGAATAAATATTTAACAAACATATTATTGGTCTGCAACTATGTCGGTGAAATACGAGCGTGTAGGAGAAAGACAAAGGCACGTAGACAAGGTTAATGTGTGTCCCCCGCCACCATTCATCTCAGAGTTCATGTGTGGGAAGTGTTTTTCTAGAGCTAACAGTTTATGATTAACTACGGTTAAAACAGCCCTCAAAAAGTAAATGTTTAATACTCTGGCCCATCTATTAATCACACCACAAATGTGAAAATAAGATAATAAGGTAATTAGATTTATAAAAATACACAAGGAAAACATTCTGACATAACAGAAATGTGAGCAGGGAATTTAACAAGACTTCATTTACTGCACTTTAAACATAAAACTGACCAATGAGAAGTAGGAATTTTTTTCTAAAAGCTCAGGATGTTAAATATACAGGGTTTGTGTTATGGTAGAATTAAAGACCTACACACTGTCTCTCAGTCTGTTTCTCACACACACAAATGATTAACTGTCGAACCACTTGCTTCTTCTGACACTGGTACTGTTGCCCATCAGTTTTTTCTTGTACTGCTCCACCAGGCAGTCAAAGCGGTCACCATCTCTGCTCTTGAAATTCTTCTTTGCTGCTTTAACATTCTGGCAAAAAAAAAACAACAACAAACTTAAATCAGATTTGAAACAAACTCATGAATTAATGTCAAGGAATCGCTCAACATTACTGTTTTAAAACCTGAGGGTTCAACAGCTGCTAAACATGCAGGTTCAACGGTGATGGGCAGCATCTGTTGGTTCCCTTCATGTTCTTCATTTAAACTTTACTCCTCAATAGATCATCCTGACCACACAGTATAAAAGTTAAAACCACACAGACTGTGTGCCACTAGTTGCATCGTGTTAGCAGACACATGTGGATGTATGTGATGAGAAGACTCTGCTGCTTGTTCACTGGTATTGGAGGCCTTAAACTAACCCCAGTGCCTTTCTATTTCTGAACTGAATTCTTTTGCTATTAGCTAACAGTGTGTGCCAAAAACAAACCTCCTCCATTAAAGTTCATCATTTTCCACTACAATAATTTATGGAATGAGACTGGCCGGATAAATCCCACCAACAGCTTCCCGCCATACTTAGCTGTTTTCATTACTTTCCCACATTTGACATTCCTGTGCTCTGACATACACATACTGTAATGTCTTGCTCAAGTACTTCATACAGCTTCTATAACTTCTAAACTGTAGCGTCACTATTTTAAATCATGTTACTTTTTAGTTTGCCTTCTCTTTAACAGTGATGGTCACAACATGGACACATTTCTCATTGTATTTCATAAAAAACACGTGTTCAGTGACATTTATGAATTAGTCACTAAGAACTGTTTTAATTGACAAAGCCACAGTCTCCCCAGACAAAAAAAAAAAAAAAAAAAAAAAAAAAAAAAAAAAAAAAAAATCAAGCATATATTTAAAAACATCTGTTTAAACCTGGCTTCTTGGCTGTGTGGGCTTCTCCATCTTTTGTTTTGGACGTTCTCTCCTTTTGGATGCAGGTTTTGCTTTCTTGGGTGGTGGGGCTTGCTGCTTTCCCTTATCCCGCATTCTGCAAAACACAACAGTTCACAGTGTGTAATTCGTATCATCTGTATCAGACATGCACACAATAAGATCAACAACCAATGTCAAAGCAAGCAAGAAACGTGGTCTCAAAAACAAGAAAAAAGCATAAAGTGATTCCTCTGAGCTACTGGTGTTCAATATATAAATACACACACTTAAAAGTGAGACTGTACCTGATCTTAGGCCCTCGATGGGATGGCAGAGGTAGAACCTTCTTTCTTTTCTTTCCGTTCTCTAAATCAACGTGTTCGACCTCAGGCTTGGTCTGGAAGCCAGAATAGTGATCATCTTTCTTGTGACTCTGAGGAGCTGATAAAAACAGATCAAGAAAGAGGAAAAAAGAATTTAAGGTTAACATATAATGACTTTGACTGTTTATTTGTGCTTAATTCGCTGTTGACAGTCAGGCAGAGATGACACAGATCCTCCAAACCACCCGTGTGTTGCAATGAATGACAGTGAAGCTTTTCATCGGGTTTATGCAGTGGGAACAGTACAAGCATTAGAACAGTCGACATGTATCACAGAGGATCCTTTCCACTCAGTAAAAGCTGTGATATGACTGACTGTGTGTGCAGGATGTTAGCAGCTCTTGCTCTTTCATTACCTCTCTGCTTCAGTGTGGACTTTTCAGACGTCTGTGACCGAGATTTAGCTTCTCCTTTTAAGGCCTGATTGTTTAATGCCTGCAAAATTATCAACATATGGGTTACTTTGATCCAGGAAAAACATTCTGAGAGTCGTAGACGTTCATCTTGCACAAATTAAACTCACCTTGTTTTTCTGTTGTCGCATTTCCTTTATTTTGAGTTTCCTCAAGTCCTCCAGGGAGAACTCAACAATAGGCCTCTGCAGGATGATGTAAAAACACACACTTAGGTTTAGCTAATACAATATTTGAAGGGACCTAGAAAAAAGACGCATCTATGCACATCCCAATGCCTGCAATTGCTCTTTAACACACTTAAGTCCTTAAGTAGATTACAGAAATGTACCTTATGTGAGGTAAAGATGTTGGGGTTGTTGTTGAGGTAACGCAGCACAGCAAGAGCATGTTCATGCTCCTGTAACTGGACAAAGCCAAAACCTAGCGATTGTCCCATCACCTGACCCTTCAGTGGCTTTTTGTCATACATCACCCGACACTACAAGGAGAATCCAGAAAGTCAACATTACAATGACAACACCACCCCCTAGTGGACAAGCAAGTTCTGTGCTTGAAATTGAGAGGCAGTCTTACACTAAATAAATAAGTGTTTATTAGTGTAAAGAGTTATAAATGTCTGTGTTTCTCACTTCTGTGACACGAACTCCCTTGGCTCCTTTTACTGCCTGAAGGCAGAGCGATCTAAGTTTCTTATTGTCCACTGACTTGGGCAGATTATGGACGCACAGACGAGTCTTTGAGACAAACACATTTATGTTTCGAAGCTTGGCCCTCTTCATCTCCTCAAACTGAGAGGAAAACACAACATCAAAGAGATATGTGACCACAGAAGTAACTCTACAAGCTATAAGGCAAAGAAAATATCACAAATTTGCTCACTCTAACTCTTTTGGCCATGTCAGCTTCAGACACATCCTCTGCTGCCTTTGTTCCAGCACGGATCACTGTGTGTTGAGATGAGATGTTACAATTCAGTAATAAACACATTATAAAAGTAGAGTTCATGAAAAGTTTGTCTACTCATTTTATTCAAGTTAAAGAAAGACAAAAAGCTTAACTTACATCCTTCCCTGGCCAGGTACAGATTCCTAGATCCTGTTTCCACTTTCACTTTGTTTACTTTCATTTTGGAAGCATCCTCTCTGCTCACTGCTGCCACAATCAACAGCTTCCTGCCATCCACACGGATGCCACCGTTCTGGTCAAACACACACATTGTTACAAGGTTGCAACATTGCTTTATTGTACAAAACAGCACAAGCAAGACGTAAAGCATATGAGCAATATTTATGATTAGTTATTCATGCATTACCTCTGCTTCATCCTGTGATGCAGCTATACATCTCTCTGCAGCCTCTTTAGTCTTAAACTGAGCAAATGCACAGCCTGGAGAAACAACAAACCAAAAATGTCAGAATCAGCCCATTTTCTAACACACTAATAAAAAGTGGTTGACTTAAGTTCTTCTGACTAACCTTTTGAATGTTCTGTGTCTGCGTTGACAACGATCTTTATGTAGTTAAGCTCTCCATACTGTAGGAGAACCTCTTCAAGACCATCTTCCTCTGTGTCAAAAGACAGGTTCCTGCATCAGACACAAGACAAGAGGAGATGATTACGACATAATAAAGGAGTACAAATGTTAGCAGAGAATGTTATTATGGAACAATACAAACTTGACAAATGGGAAAGACTAAAACAAATCAAAGCAGATTAAAGTTTAAGCAGTGAGAAAAATCAAACCTGATGAAAACTGTTCTGCCCTCTGTCACATCTGAAGGGAGAAGTTTCTTTGAGGTTTTCTTTTGCGCTATTATAAAGAAGTAATTCAGAAGTGTCAAAGATTTTACTACGTAACTATTAAGATTAGACGCTAAACCATTAAAAACATCAGAAAGGAGATTATACCTGATTTGCTTTTATTGTCCTCGTTCTCCTCATCATCCTGACTATCATCTTCATAATTTGAATCAAGGCTACCTTCTTCTTCGCTGTCATCATTATCCTCATCCTCACTATCAACCTCATCATCCTCCTCACCATCATCCTTCTCCTCCTCACTATCATCCTCATAATCCTCCTCCTCCTCCTCCTCACTATCATCTGACTGGGATTCCTCCATTTGCACAGTTGGTTTTGAAGTGACTCTGTGAAAAAAAAGTGTATTAAAATGCTTAACATTTCATTATGATCGATGATGGCATTTGACCAAAGGTATAAACATCTGAGATTCACACCTTTTCTCTGCAGAAGCTGCTTCTGTCTTTTGGTCATTTGCATCTTCAGTGTCACTCTCTGTGTCTGATTGCTTTATGGTTTCCACCTCTACATTTTGATGTTCTTTAAGACAAACAAAAGAAAATTAAACATGTATTCTTTCATTCCTATAAAAAGACTGGTGAGACAAAGACAATTGTGATGGTCACCTGTGACGGCGGACTGCTGCGTGGCAATGAACTTGTCCTTTGGCACAGCCCAGTCAACTGCTACCTGCCGACCTGTGAAGGAAACAATTATAATTAAATATGAAGTCCCATGTTCAAACTAATAAAGCTCCTGGAAGCATTTGTTAAAAAACAATGAAGTCACAGTCACTGACCTTTTATCTCCTTCAGGTTCATTTCATTAAGGGCTTTTGCTGCCTGGGACATATTTTTAAACATGACAAATGCAAATCCTCGCATCTTCCCATCTAAAAAAAGAATACATATATATAATAACTGACTAATTTCAACCAAAAGTCCCACTGTAATGTTGGTTAGGCCCAGTGAGAATTACCAGTTTTACCTGGTTTTAGTGGTATTTTGGACTCAACAACTGTTCCAAACTTGGCAAACACTTCTTTTAGATCATCTTCTGAACACTGTAATAAATATCACACGACAGCTCAATTAATATTTTCTCTGCAAAGTAGTACAACATTAAGACAGTGGCTCAAAGGACGGATGCTCATTTCTGCCTTCCACAACCACATGGTACCTTAAAACTGAGGTTCCTTATGATGAGTCTGGCTTTCAGCTGCTTTTTCTTGAGCCCTTTGGGTTGCTGTTCCCTTTTCTCTGGTGATGAGGGCGGCTCCTTAGTTGCTACATGAAAGGCATTAGCGACATTATGAGTAAATAGAAGCAGGTCAAAGTGGCAGCTGTGGCTGTTACAGGCTCTGGAACTTTTACTCACCTGTTGGCTTTTTGTCTTTGACTTTCTTCTTCGCCACTGACAGAGAAAGCGCCTTTCCGTCGTAGTCTTTTATGTCTTTTAAGGCTCGCTGCGCATCCTCCTCCATAGAATATGTGACATAGCCAAAGCCCCGACATTTTTCTGTGCCTAGTTCATAGAGAATAAATGTGTTTTTATGCGTGTTTGATTTTGCTGTTGCTATTCATCGAGGTTGGACTTACAGCATCGATGTTATTACTGATTTCGTAATAAACTACCGGTGAAAACAGTCTTACCTTTCTCTCTGACCACGAAGCACTGTTTTATCGGACCTATTTCAGAGAATATTTCCTCTAGACGTTCATTCGAAGCTGAAGCTGGGAGAGAACCAACGAAAATGGTTTGCGCTGGCATGACTGCGTGTCTAGCTAACGCTAGCTCGCTACTATCTCAAACCAGGGGCGTCTTCTTTGTTTATAGGCCAACTGGAGACTACAGCTTTCGACTATTCGACGTCACAGGGAGGATCTACAACGACACATGCTACCTAAAGATTAACGTGACTTGCACTACGGCGCATGGCTTCGCATGTTTACATCGTGTACGCTGCCATCTTCAAGTTACCGGAAGTAGTCGCTGACCTCTCACCTTTCCTTCCCGGTTCGTGGCGCCACCTGCTGCCCGGAGGCTGAACGTTAGTAGTATGTGAAGCCTTTGGGATTACATGGATTTCTGCATAAATTGTTCATAAAAAGTGTTCTGGTCTTCATCTAAGTCACAACAATAGAAACAATCAGTCCGCTTAAACTAATACTGCACTAACATTATGTGTTTTCATGTTTTTATTGAACATAACATGTAAACATTCACGGTGCAGGGTGGAAAACGTGTGTCAAACAGTTATTAAGTCCAAAGGTTGACTTAATAACTGTTTGACTGCCCTTTGGCAGCAATAACCTCAAGCAAACAATTTTTAATTTTGGACCATTGATTTAGAATTAGTCCAGGCCCTGAGGCAGCAAAGCCCCGAACTGACACTCTAGGATTGTCCTTTACCTCATTCCGCGCTGGGCTCTTGCAGTCATCTTTTACAGGACGACCAGGCCCAGGGAGAGTAGCAACAGTGCTGAACCTTCTCCATTTGTAGACAGCCTGTCTCACCGTGGACACACGAACATCCAAGCTTTTACAGACACTCGTGTAACCCAGCTTCATGCAAGTCAACGAGAGCTGTTTTGTGCGAGGCATGGTTCACATCAGGTAACGCTTCTTGAGAACAGTAAACTCCAAACTGGCGTGTGTTTTTATAGGGCGGGACAGCTTTAACCAACACATCCAATCTCATCACATTGGTTGGACTCCAGGTTGGCTGACTCCTGGCTCCAATTAGCTCTTGGAGAAGTCATTGGAGAGGGGTTCACATACTTTTTCCACCCTGCAGTGTCAAAGTTTACATATTACGTTCAATAAAACCATGAAAACATTTCATGTTTGTGCATTATTAGTTTAAGAACATTGTGTTTTTCTATTCTTGTGACTTAGATGAAGATCAGAACACATTTTATGAACAATTTATGCAGAAATCCATGTAATCCCAAAGGCTTCACATACTTTTCTTGCAACTGTAAAAGCAAGCTCTGTCTAAGTCATTAGTACAATTAAGATACAAGAAAAACAAATGAAACAAAGACCCTGAATGTTAATGTTCGTGTTAAGCTTATATTTAGGCATCAAGACAGTATAAAACAGTACATGTACAATGTTAGCGCTGTCAAAATGTAAACAGAACTTTAACAGTGTTGAAACACATTTATACAGTAATTTGAAAGTCATATCTTCATAAATAAGTATTAATACGCCTTTTTCTCTGTGCACCGAAAAGATGCAGTAGTTTAAGATTTGAAAATATTAATTAATTAACCTTCAATTTTTTGTTTATTGACTAATATATCTATAACATATTTCCTATTATATTGTATTAGCCCTGTAGTGTCTAAATTCCATTAGCTTTGACACAGTGTAGCCTAACAAAGACTCAAGTTAATATTGCTTAATATAGCATTAGGTTGTAATGTAACCATGTCACATCTTAGCCTTCAGCGGAGCCATGTGGACTGTGTGGAGGAAACCTTCCAGGGTGCTCAGGTATTCTTTTGGATGCCTCTTGAGGTGACCTGCATGCACTGATTCTTGCCACTTCTTCGATGTAGTATTCACCCCGTTCGTCTGCCAGTAATCCATCAACTGCTCTAACGTTTGTGCATCACTTAATGCATCATTACCGCAGTAGAAGAATAGTGCAGGCGCAGTAACAGGCGTATCCCAAAACACTTTGATGGCTGTGTTGAAGTAGTCCACCGTTTGCTCCTTGAACAAGCCAAAGTACAGCAGGCTTGCTTGTTTAACCAGTGATTCCCAACGAGGATACAGAGTCTTACCTAGACCTGAGCAGAAAGAACAAACTGTACTTTACTCATTTGCCCCCAAACATTGTTCCCCACTAATCAAATAGCTGTCGGCCCTCCTTGTTTTCCGTCTTCCACTGCACTTACTGTGCAGCTTCTTGCTGGCTTAGAGTGTGGCAGGAAATAAAATCCTGTATATTTACAATGAATAAATGTGATAAATGATGTAAATACTGAACTTACCTATGGCCATGTATTCCACAGAGCCCACAACCAAGCTATCATAGACTTGACCCTTAATCCTCTTTGTGAGCGACTGATATTTTTGTGTGTCTTGCGACACGTGCATCAGCATCTGAGCAAATGAGTAGCCACCTATGGAGAACGCATGGACGAGCAGTGGCCGGGACACAAAGCGTTCACTCTCAAGCAACTCCAGTAACTTCTTTCCATGTTCCAGACCCCATCGAGGCCACAGGAAGTGTTGCACCTTTTGAGAACAAAAAAGAAAGAATAAAATCTACAGGCCATCCTTTGAAGCGGCTGAACATAGATTTAATACCCTGGACTGTCCTTGACATTACTACAACCCTGATTCTACCTGGTCTACCGCTAAGATTTTACAAACTCACCAGCCAGAGACTTAAACATTTATTTATTATTACTATTTATTCTGCCATTATACACATTAAAAATCGATTACTTCATCATCACTTTAGACCTGTGTTACAAGTTGCAGCTTTAACCACACTTCATAAAAATTGATTTCTCTTGTTTAAAAACCCAGTTACACTGTACTCGAGGTTAACAAACTCAGGTTGTTCAGAACATCTGCTCTAATGTAAGCAAACAAAAGATACTTTTATGTTTTTAATGTTCAAAAAGCACAGCAGGATATTCTAGATCCCATGTGGTAAAACCCATGCAGGCCTAAATATGGACTGAATGGTTCTAAAGGTACAAAGACTGCATCTATTTAACCATTTGCCATCATGAGCTTGTACTTGTAAGAGATTCTCCCAGAATAAACAAACGCCCTGTTCAATCCCTGTGAAGTTACATAACAAGCTCTGTATGAATCTTTCGCTCAATGGCTTTGTTGTCCATACCTCGCTCTGCACCACAAGCACATCACAGCCACTGCGGAAGTAGATTTCGCAGTACTTGGTCACACTCCTGGGACGCGAGCCCAACCACGGCAGCATCAGCGTGAGCGGCTTGGGGTCTTCCCAGGCTGGTGCGTGGGGTCCTGAGGCCGGAGAAGCCCCTTCACTTGTGTATAACGTCACATTCTTACTGAGGTGATGAGCAGCAAAGCCTCTGCTCAGAGCCATCCTGGTCAACATACCCACTGAGAATCTGTGGACACGAGGAAAACAACACAAGATGAGCAACCGACAGCCTGTTTACACATGACAAACCCTTATCACACAGCATGTCAACGCATCCCGGACACGCGCGGCTCTTTACGTAGTTTGCGCACTTAGGTATTCACAGCGTTAGGTAACGTTAACTAACGAACGCAGTTAGCAACACACTTGACTCATTCGGTGTGAAAGAACACACAATTTAAGCCCAACGTTAAACTAGCACAGGACAGTTGCGGTATCTGAACAACTCTGTTTTTGCACCTTTAAGAAGAGAGCTGATATAATGTCAACTAGCTGAGCTGACTAAACAGGTTGGATAAAGTTAAACGCTTGCTTCTTGACGCGTATATAGTTACCTGAGCCTAATCCTGCGCCAGTGATGCTCCAGGTTGCATTGTAATATCACGCAGTTGAACAAAGTTCTTCCAGGATCAATACTTTCCCATTGACGCAACCATTTGTCCTCCTACGGCCGCTTCCGCCTCGCGCTCTTCCTCGGCTGAGTGTCAACAGCACGTGAGGCGACCTGCTGCCCCCCTGCGGCCAAACCAAACAGCGTCACCACGACGCCCACAGCTCAGGTTCATTTTGTGGCTTGTGTCGATTTCATGGTGTATGGAATCAACAAATGACCTCAGAGGCTACTAGGGCAGATATTTTGGGATACTTGTGTACTTGTGGCACATTGTAGCATCTGCTTATCATTGCTTAGCACTTCATAGACTCCAAGGACTTCTAGGAAATAAATGTTACAACGAAATAAAGATCTTGAACATTCAAATTCCAGTGATTATGCAAAAAAAAGCCATGCTTGTATGAACAAAGCTTAGTAGAACTAACCTTGGCCCTGTTGTGTTTTTGTTCCTCTCTTTGCTTTTGCAGCTTTGTTTCCGTGTCTTGTCCTCACCATCCACACTCCCAGCTGGACCCCAGTCCCTGCTGACTGAGTCTTGTCGGTGGATGACTTATCTAAACAGAAACCAGTTGCCTAATGAAGTTGGATAGCAAGTGTGAGGCGGCAATGATTTGGCCATTTCCCTCACTGAGCTCATGTGTTTGGCCTGTCATTGTCCCTCTCCAGTCCCTTTACTTACGGCTGGGTTGCTTCTTTCCTGTGTCCTCATCGCACGGCGGGTTAATCACACCCCTTGGGTAGCTCCGACCGCCACCACCGAGCGACCGTCAAAAATGATCTGGAATACACGTCTCTGTCCTGTCGCCTGTGCCTACTTGAATCTGAATCCATTTTTTATATCGTGCAAGCAGAACCCTGTGCTGAGAAGAGATGAAATTCAGGCGACAGACGCACTCCTCGTTGTTGGCTGAGGCAGCAGATACCACAGCCAACATTATTCGTGTCATCTAGATTCAGCCTTTATGTCTTAGAGTTGTGTTCTAAATGTGTGTTTGGCATGTGCAGTTTGACACACGTTTGTCACCTTTACATGGGCAGAAGAAGAATCAACGTCGTGAATTCTCACACCACAACATTTATGACTTATAAAAAATCCTGTGTCTTGTTAATTTTTCAGAGTTTTACATTAGCCAGACAGACAGTGTGTGACTGTGCTTTAAGCTCAGTAGCTCTAAATGCATCCAAAGGTATGTGGATCGCTGTCTATTTTAGAACCATCTTTGGAAATTGAATTAGGGCACGAGGCTACTGGATTTTCCCAACGGATGGAAAAAGCATGTGAATTTTATACAATACAAGGAAGAAGGTGAGTGACATGAGAATATTCTTCCACAGATGTATGTCATAATAAACTATAGGTTAGCAATCTGTCATAAAATGAAAAGAAGCATGCGCTAGATTCTGTGGAGTCTCTGTGTAAACACAGGCAATCATGCAATATGCATGTCTGCTCTTTAAAGGGGAAAATTCTGCTTCATCTACTGCTGTGATGTGTTTCTCACTGAGCTGCTGATGCGATGGCTACTTTAAGAAGAAGGGCACAGCATCAGTTGTAAATTACAGCCAAAAGCAAGTATTGATCCGGAGCCGTGGTTAGTTTGGATACAGTCAGCCCCTTTGCCCCTCTGACATATTGTTTTTTCTACTATTTCATGCTCTCTCTTCTTCCATTTGCCTCCAAACATCACTGTCTATCGTAGTGTTGGCGAGTGCATGTGGCGAAAGACACACAGCAGTAAGGTTCCCATGCAACTAGACAGATGTGATGCTGATGAGTCAGACGCAGAATAAGAGCTGTGCAAACAGTCAAACTTGGTGTCAGATCAGCGCAGCGGCAGAGTGTAGGACAGTGGGGGTTGTTTAAAGGAGGTGGGGTCTGTCCCATGTGCCGGCTGCCTGATGGAGAGAAGAGGGGCACAGCTCGCTGGGTATGAGAGGACACTGAGCTACGCACACACTGACTGCAGGCATGCAGCAAGACAGAGCGGCATATATGTTTAAAGAGGCTGCTGCAGAGTTGGGAATTCACGAGGTAGGAATGCTGAGACGGGATCAGCGGCGTATTTATGTCTATTTATGTGCCTTTGTGTGTGATTATGAATGAATCACTGCACTTTTTACGCAGCGTGTGTGAAGGGAATGGTGCAGGATTTTAATGGTGTTTTTTATGACCTCGCTGGATCAGAGAATTCAGTCCTCATCCCCCATGCAGAACCAGGCTATTGATTGCACCTATTCCAGATATACAGTATGTAGAATGTGAGTGCAGTTATTGTGTCTCACGTGTCATTTCTCTGCAGGTATTTTAAACATGATGTCCAAGACCTGAGGTTGGAGATCTGTCAAGCATGTGACTGGACAACAGCCTCCAAAAGCTGCGGCATGTGACTTCGAGAGCGGAGTGTACGGAGCCTCGCCATGCCGTCTCTGTGGAATCTTTATCTGCTTCTTCCCTTCTCCTTGCCTGTCTCACTTCATGCATTAGCACTAACTGGAGACAACATCCAGAAGACCCAGCAGCTGGACACGGACACAGCTGTGCAGCATCTCACTCAGCCCTCACAGACACCTCATGGATCTGGTTTAGCATCTGTGAATCCCGCGTCTGGACCCCAGAACGCTGCCTTCCTCAGTCTACGTTTGAGTTGGCCTTTGTCACCGTCTGGGGATTTAGACAGACAAGGAGTGATTGGTGAATACACTGATTTACAGGAGAGCACAGAGACGTCTCTTCTGGATCCCAACGAGAAGGCAGAGAGTGCTGCAGAAGACACTGCCTCCAAGGAGAGTGTGCGACTATTGAAGTCTTCATCAGCTGGACAACCTCCTCAACCTAGTACCAGGTATCAGCCAGCTGAAACCAGCGCTGGATCTGGACTTCATTCCACACAGCCTGGGGAGAATCATTCATTCTTCTCAGGCTCACAGGACGAGTCAAGTGACAGCTCCTTACCTTTACTTCTCTCCGGCCCACTTACTTCGAATGGACCAGACCAGAACTCCAGGGCACCACTGTTTGTTGGACCATGGCCCAGTCCTAGGAGCACATCTCCTCCAGTAGCCACTAGTAGGTGGGAATGGACCCCAGGCCCTTCAGTAACCACACAAGGAGAGAGAAAGCAAGGGACTGTGCCAGCGACCGAGACCAAGGGAGTTGGAGCTGTCACCATGGAGACAGAAAAAGGTTAGCATCCTTCCTGTGTTAAAACTGAACGCTTTCACTGTCCTCAATCAACTAAGTTTTGTTTTCTCCAACCTCTCTCTGTCATTTTATCACAGATTCTTCTACTCAATCCTTCATTTTCATGAGACATCACCCTCTGAAGCTGCCAGTGCATTTACATTGACATTTTTCTGTGCTAAAACCCTTCTGGTCCTAGTGCTTCACCAAACCTACGATGTAGAGACACCACAGTTCACTGCCATCTCATCGACAGAGCAGCGTACTTACATTATTAATAGTCACGTAATCTATCAGATAGGAACGTCAACATCAGCACATTGCTGTTCAATGCCACAATAAAGACGGTGTAACCACCACTGACAACGCTTAATAATAGCCACGAAAACGGGAGCAGCAATGAGGTCAATACTGGCTAATCAACGCATCTCTCTCTTACACAGAAACACACTCTACTTGTTCATGCTCCTGCTGTCTGTGACCCAGTTAGAACCTGCTCTGCTTTATTATGGATTAACGTCAAACACAGCACATTCCACCGTGCTCTCTTGTTGTCAGGAGGTCCGAGCATATCGTTTACTGTTAAAATTTAAAAACGGAAGAAGCAGCACATTTAGTCTTTATTTTGGGCACGACAAATGTTAGCGAAATGCTAGCGCCAGCATGTTGCTTATAACGAGAGAATGCCAACATGTAAAATCTTGCACAATTACTGCTTGTTGTAATAGACTAGCGCCAAGTTGTGGTGTGACATTGCACATGTTTTACAGATGACTCCAGCAGCAATGACCTGCGCGTCTCCAACGCCAGTGGCAAGTTGTTGCTTGACGCTAACATGGCCACATCCACCACACCTTGCAAAACAGCAAACCAGACCTGGACGCCCACCGATCCAGCCGATTTGACTCCCAGTGACTCCCTGCGTCCCTCGTCTTCTCTCAGCCACGTTCTTTTTGTCCCTCTGTATTCGGACTGGAACTCTGCACTCGCCACGTGGGGGTTTGCATGGGAGGCACACATCTATGGCTTGGGGTCCATCTTTACTGGGTTTGGTCTGATCTCGGTGGTCTGCCTGTTAGGCCTGCCCCTGCGGTGTCCTCCAGGGAGTCCCTACTTCACCCTGCTGCACTTGTTTCTTTTAGCGTTTGCAGGAATCCAAGCATTCTGTTTGCTTTATGATGCTTACAATCACCAAGAGCGCCTTCCTCCTCTAGAATCCCTGCTGCTATCTGAGCTGCCCTTCCCCTGTTTGATCTCAGCCTTCTCTCTGGCCTTCCTCCTTCTTACCCTGCGTTTACGCACACATCTCTCACTTCCACTTGCTATTTCCACTTCCTTCTCACTATTGCCCAAACCTTGTCTTTTACTCTTTCTGTCCATGTTGCATTTTGTCGTGTCCTTAGGATGTGCTGGCATGCTCCAGCTCTTCCAAAGCCTACCCGTCATGATCCTGCTATTACCTCAAGGTTTGTTTGTATGTCTCACCATCTTTCTCTCGTGTTCCTACCTCATTTTGTACTGCTTAATACAAGTTAATACGAAGCACATCTACAGGTTGAATGACAGTGCTGAAAGTGGAGGATCTCCTGAAGTGACGGGCCCTGCAAGTTGTCCCTTTGCCAAAGGGGAGGACTGGGATAGAGCAGCTGGAGCTGGAGTAGGAGCTGCATTGTGTTTGTTAGGTTGTGGAGGCCTACACCTTTATGGGATCCTGCATGCCCTTGGGGTCGGTGGGGTTGATGGCTATGGGTTCCATCCTTGGCCTTGGTGGGGTTATCAGGTTGCTTGCAGAATCTGTGAGGTTGGGGTGTGTCTAGGTATATGCCTCATTGGCACACACCCTGTATTCTGTCACAACTACTCCTCTACAAAGACTCACGCTCGACCTGGATCCTGGTCTCGCCTGTCCTGCAGTTCCCCTACGCGAGGGTTCACCCTGCCTTCTCATGAATTTGCTGATTCTCCTGTCCTCACCTCTCATGATCCCTGGTCCCAGAATAAGCAGGAAAAGATTGTGGTCTGTGATGTCATCACTAAAGAACAGTTGGAAGCACTTCCTCTTTGCCAAATGCTAGATCCTCCTGGTAACAGAGTACTCTGCCAGGATCGGACTATTCTACCTACGCCCCCAAGTCCACCACACAAAACTAAAGATACAGCAGATTCCCAGTTATCATCACTGGATAACTGGCGTCTAGAGACTGACTCCACTGTGGACCTGCGGCCTCCATCTCCCATAAACCTGTCCAGAAGTATTGACCAAGCTCTATTCAATGAATCCTTATTCTCTCACAGTATTTTCGGTTTGCCGAGGTTGTATAATGCTTCTTCAAGTCTATCTCTGAGCTCTCCAAACCAAAATACATCAAACCATGGTCCTAGTTCCATGGAAAATCCCCTCTACCGAGCCTCTTCTTGTGGAGACGTGAATCAGGAGAATCATTCCACTTCACGACCTTCCCAGCCTCATGGCTCTTTGACGTCTCACGGCAAGTCTCCAGAGCAATGGGATTGGAAAGAAAGTGTTTCGGGCTCAACCCAGGGTCTGTGCAGCAAACCCAAGCTGCGCTCTCATTCCTGGGCAAACAGAGGTCACAACCTTGCTCAGAGCAGTCTTCCACGAGCAATCCCCCACCTTTCTTACCACAGGCGCTACCGAACATTGAGTTTAGCTTCGCAGGACAGCCAGGGATCCGGCCGACTGGCAGGGACTAAACATCTGAGTGAAAGCAAGCAGCTCGAATGGGATCTCGCTGTACAGGCAGAGTTTGTCAATGTTTGTAGACAAATTGATGCTCTGAGTGTTTGCAGTGATACCATTGAGTTATAATAGGATTCAAAACCAGGCTGACGTCTTCAGGCTGTTTTCAGCAATTTCACTATGATAATGCTTTTGAATTATTATGATAACTTTGTAATTATGTATAAATGTTCGTGAATGTCAAGCCATTGCTAAAGATGCAAATGTTAGTAAGAGGTTAACATAAGAGAGATTTTTTAATTTTTGTATAAATACTTTAATGAGCTTCCTTATAACTTGGGAAGCATTTGGCATGCAATACGTTTTTCACAGGGTGTCTGTGTGTGTGTGTGTGTGTGTGTGTGTGTGTGTGTGTGTGTGTGTGTGTGTGTGTGTTGTTTCAGTGTGCTGTAATAAACCTGGTACTTTTATACACACAGCATGAGTTAAAATTTCCTGTTTAGCCAACCTGCTTAGTGGTGCTTTTGAGCGTTTCAGTCATCCAGTGTGTGGCTAATAGTGACAGTGTGCGTTGCCAAGGTTAGAACTCATGGTTGTGTTAAACGTCATTTCTGAGAAACTGAAAGTTGAATGTGGAAATGAGTGAATCTTTACTGGACTGCCCTCTACTGGAAGTGCAAAAATTATCTCCACAAGGGTCAAGAATATTAATCAACTTTTACTTCTCATTGCTGGAAAAAAATATAACAAAGTAATGTCAAATTATCTTTATTCACACAACACTATTTACATTATGTGTCATTTTGACTACACGTACTCTACATTATGGTAAAACTGTACAGACAAAATTAAAAATGTTGTTAATGCTCTGCAGTAATTTATTGACCATAAAATCCTATAATACCCTGACAGAAAAGTAAGTTTGAAGACTTAGAACATAACTTCATACTTAATATTTTGTTTATATTTTTACAATAAATAAAACTGACATACATGTGTGCTAACGTCATTTGTATATACACCTTTAAATTTTTGAATTCATTATTATAAAAATAACCACCTATACAGGTACATGCACGTATTAAAATTATAATGCGATGTAGAGATTCTTTTCGCTACATGTGTGGATTAAGGCCGATGCTAGGCTTTGGTCTGCTCTGCAGTAGTGCAGCACATTCAGTGGCTGGAGGTGAATAGCAAGACTAGTGCACCAGTAATGAAGAAGTAACTCTTGACCTTGTTTTAAATACAGGGTCACAGACTAGTAAATGTGATCATGACTATATTACACTTCAGGAGCCTGCTTTTAACTTTAGCAGAGCTGAATCAGCTTTGTCGTTTTCCCTTTTGAATGAAATAAACGTTTCTGGAAGACAGCAAGTTCTGTTTCTGTTTTCTTTCTGACTTACAGGGAATGTCAAAAATGAGGTCAAGTAGAGGACTGCAGGGACGTAAACTCGCTGTTAAACAGACTAAAGCAAAACTGTTAATGACATGCATTTACTTGTTTAGAGGGATCAGCACAATAGTTAAGTACATTAGCCCCACTGTGCCTTGCTCACAGGCAAATAAAGAGTTTATACATAGTCATATCCACTAATGGCTCTTTTAACTTGTTATTGAACTCAACTTCACCTGTGACATATTGGAGCTGGGTCCAACAAGAATAAGAGAAGATCTGTGGAGTTTGATCACATGCGCCCACTACACCTGCTCACAGCTGCTGGGGCTGGAACATTAGGTCCCGACCGCACGTTTCCTCTTCCTCCTGCTTCAGTAAAGTCGCCTCTCATGACTACATTTACAAAAAGATGTAATATTACACTGCTACAGGGCTTGAATGGAGTTAAATGAATGGTAGAAAAAGATGATGGTGTGACTCGTACTTACATGGAACAAAAGAGTATCTGTTATGACGGCATGGTTAAGAGAAGGAGAGAACAACAGACAAGACACACTGATGCTTCCAATTACATTCAATGTGTCAGTAAAAGCTGTTGTCATAGAAATGAAGGTAAGTGAACATAGACACACATGTTAATGAAACTGAGAGAGGAAGGAGCTGTACACAAGGGATGTGACACTGGGGGTCAAAGGGTCAAATGTCAGACTTACGAGTGGAGGCCGTGGACTCCTCCCTCCATCTGAGCAGACATGGTTCTCTTCTCAAACTTCAGCTCTCCAGAGTACATCATCGACCTGGCACAGAAAACACCCAGCTCATACTTCTGCAGTGAAACTTGATGGCACACACACACAAAAACAAGCAGCTTTTCACACGTACCTTAAAATGGACAAACTCTTGGCTCCTATGTCTTGACAGCCATGTTGGATGCCAGCAATAAGGTAAGGAACAAACTTATGGATGGAGCCTTTGTCTTGTACTGAGCCTGAGACACCTTGAGCCACCTTTACCTTATCTCCCTCACTGGACACACACAAGGACTATTGTTATATATTAGTCTTTTTTTAATATATACACACAGAACAATATTGCAACAGGCTCCGCAGAAACACTGTCCCACCTGAAGTAACGTTTTTGACTGTTATTTTTCTCCATTGCATCCAAGGAGCCCATTCCTCTGTACTTCTTCAGACGCACGCCGTCTGAAAAGAAATATTCTCCTGGTGCCTCTGTGGTCGCCGCGAGTAACGATCCCATCATCACTGAGAGGGTTCAAATAAGTGAAACCTTTTGAGCAATTACTGATTTTATTATTTAAGTAGAAAAACAGGTTAAACGATTATGATAAATCTCCACATCTGCTTCCTATGTTCCTACTTTCTACCTGTGGATGCTCCCAGGGCCAGAGCCTTCACCACATGTCCAACCGTCTGAATGCCTCCGTCAGCGATTACTGGGACCCCAAAACGTCTGGCATATTCTGCCACCTTGTACACCGCGGTGCCCTGGGGCCGCCCACACGCCATGACTGAAAAACATGAGCTCATGCAGTTTTTCACGTTCCTTGGTGTACTTAAAAAAACAACATCACTAAATCACCCTTTTCTTTCCTTTGCTCGTATAATTTGCAAAACAAAGCTTTGAGGAATTCTGATTGAAAGTGGAAGTTGTTTGCTGTACTGCAGACTGTGTCTTACCTTCTTGGGTTATACAGATAGAACCACAACCCATGCCCACCCTCAGGGCATCCGCACCAGCGTCTATGAGGTTTTTAGCCTGAGCAGCCGTCACCACTAGGGGGAGACAGAGACATTGTGAAAGATCAACTGGATACAGCGCTGAAGTCATAGGAAGCTTGAAGAGAAAATAAGCTGAGCTCACCATTTCCTCCAATGACCTGCAGTTCAGGATATTTCTGTTTGATGTAGTTTATCATGTTGATTTGGTAGACTGAGTTTCCTTGGGAGGAGTCCTGCAATTCAGATTTAGATAAAGAAGTGAAAAAGTTTAATTACTAGAATCATTAATAACACTATAGTATTTATACACATTATTGACTGACACAGTCTAATTAGAATCAATTCATAATTATCAAAAGTCAAAACGTGCCAGCACTACCACATCCACCCCAGCCTGCATTAGGAGGTCCAGTCTGTATTTGTCGTCATCCCTGGTACCGATGGCAGCTCCACAGAGAAGCTGCTTGCGGGAGTCCTTGGAAGCCAAAGGATAATCTCTGTTCTTCTTTAAATCAGTTCTAGCGATAATGGCGACCAGCTCATCGTTATCATTGACTATAGGGAGCTTACCTGCAGGAGGAGAGTGATGGTGAGGAAATAATGACAGATGAAGAAAAACGGAAAAGGTGTGTGTGAGTTTTGATTGTTGAGTGCACGCTGGTGCAACAACTCAACATTTACCTTTCTTGCTACGCTGTAATATGTCATTAGCCTCCTTTAAGGTGATGCCAGCTGGTGCAACAACTAAATCTTCTCTTTTTGTCATCGCCTGAAGGTGAAAATAATTCAAATCTAGCTAAATGTATCACTATACTGTACCACCCACAGGTTTAACATGACACTGATGCTGCATGTTGTTGGTTACCTCCTCCAGGGGTCTGTCAAAGTCCTTCTCAGACAGAAAGTCTATGTCTCTGGAGGTCACTATGCCAACCAGCTTGCTACCCATCTTGCCGGTTTCTGTAACCGGGATCCCAGAAAAGCCGTGGCGTATCTTGGCCTCGAACACGTCCCCCACTGTGTGTCGGGGGCTCATTACCACTGGGTCTGTGATAAAACCTTGCTCAAATTTCTGGCAAGAACAAAAACACGTGTTGAATTTTCAAGACACATTGTTTTGCGTGGAGAGTCTTATTTTGAAGGAGAACTGTGGGGGAAGCTGGAGTTTCACTAAAATGTTCATTATAACTAACTTATAACTAAGTTCAATCTCACCTTTACTTTGCGCACCTCATTTGCCTGGAATTCAGCCGTGCTGTTGTGATGAATTATTCCAATCCCACCCATCAGCTAAAACCAGCCAATCAGAGACAGGAGAGACAACTTAGTAACATTTAATGGCACCGTCTGTGAAGCAGGAAGAAGCTAAACTGAGCAGGTAAATACGATGCACGTGAGACTGTGTTGTTTGGACTCACTGCCATGGCGATAGCCATGGATGACTCTGTGACTGTGTCCATTGGAGACGAAATAAGAGGTGTCTTCAGGGTGATCTTCCTCGTCAGAGCAGAGGTTAGATCCTGAAAACGTGTTGCATTGGCAGAAAGAAATATCATAGTATGAAGTAACTGTGAAAAACAATCTTAAATATTGTGCTGTGATGTGCGCACTGACGTTGACACAACGTGATACTACGTTCCTACATGTTTGTTTCTATTTGCCGTGTGTCAGCTGGACACATCAGATGCTGACTCGCTGAATTCACCAGCTCAGTGTTACGTGATGGTGTGTGTCTGTTTTGTACACCTGCTATTCAGAAGTAACCCATGTGGCCCAGGCATGAAATTAATTTCATGTCCCAGCAGAGCTTGCAAAGACAAAAACAACTGAACAAGCCTGCGCTTAAGGACCCTTCAATAATAAACACATCCCACGAATTATAGATGAAGTACTAGTGCTCCAGCAAAACCAATCAGTGCTTGTGAATGTTTATCAGGAACAGTGTACTGCATGTGGCTGGTGTCTGTCAGTGTGATGACACTCACCACCTCATCTGAAGTGAAATCTATGAAACCGGGGAGAATCAAGAAATCACTAGAAGGAAGGTGAAAACAGAAACATGTTACTATGCCTCAACATTACCAGCATCGGTCGTAAACAAGGATCATGTGCTGTAAACAAAGCAGCAGTTTCATCTGCAGCCTCACTGAAATGTTCTGTATTTAGCCTCTGCACACTGATAAATCCTCCATATAGCCTCCATTAGGCAAACTACACTCACCATCACCCAGCAACACACCCATATTTGCACAAATACATACAAGTACAAACTCACACAAACACACACAGCTTTTAGTGTCTTGAAAGTAACACTACTCACACAACTCATTATAATCCCCTATTTAAAACCCAAACACGTGTTTCATCACTGATACTGCTACACATTTCATGGAAGACATTGCATAACTTCATGTGTTTCTGCGTGTACGTGCATAAACATTGTGCATGTCTGCGTTATAGCGTTAATAAATGATTCAGGAATGTTTTTTTATTATTCAGCTTCGTACTTGTAAGTAAGTCCATCACCAATCGCAAACAGTTGCTGCGCTGTTAACCCGTCCTCTGGAACATAACCCGTGCCTCCGCTGATCAGGTAATCGGCCATGCTGGCATGTAAAAACACACAGTTGCAAAAAAAAACATTAGTTCAGTCAGTTTATTTTTACTTTGGGTTGTATCTGATGTGCATGCTGTGTCTCTCTTGACCTCTGGTTCCTACACACATACAGTAGACAGAGCCTATTACAAATGTTGGAGCCAAGACAGGAAATGCTAATTAAAGGAGTCCATCCTAGTGAATGGAAATTCCTTCTATATACCTATGACGGCAGCGCAGTGGGTAAGAGGATTTGGTTGGCGGCCCAGGTAGCTGGTAAATAGGCTTGAACAAGCATGCGGCCAGAGTTACTAGAAAGTGATGCTGCAAAAGGCTCCACGCAGGCACGGCAGCAAATCAGAGAAGGATTCAGGCGACGTCATGACCCTACAGATCTGTGAGCGGGACACTGACCTCTCTGGTTCATATCCTGCTTGGATGCGTGTAGCACTGTACCGCTGAGCTGCAGTCTCGTGCCCGTGAACGTGTGGGAGTGGTTGAGCGTACGTCCCATAGGGGTGAGGCTGTTCCCCGTCCCTGTTTGAGACTCGTGGCCACGAAGGCTCCATGTCGCCTACGATCCTCCGGTAGTCGATCTGGTAATTGTCCCTTTCCACATCTCCAAAGCGGTCATAGCCATGACCCTCCATCTCTGGGAAATCCAGGACTATGACCTCCACCGGGCAGCAGCACCTCACACTTGTATTGCACACACCAACAAAATCACACGTCACATAGGCAGAGGCCCCAGAGGCTCCTTATAGACACACAACTGAACAGCCATTGGTTTGAATGTCAGCTCACATACCTGAAACTGGTAAACACACCTTTACTCTACTAAAGTGTGGAAGCAGTCTAATAAAACAATGCAGCTTGTCTACACTTATCTTCCACTTTTAACAACTTCAGGCAGAGACAGAGGTTTCAGCTGACCTGATGAAATCTATTGTCACTGTGCCAAATTTCGGATCCTTAGTAGGTTCTCCCAGTTGGAAGCATGGGCAGCTGCTCGAAGAGGAAAGTGGAGTCTTGTTCAGGCGCCAGAGACCAGTTTCCCCGGAGGCCGCTGTGCTGCATGGCTGTCCCTGCGGCTGTGAGCGTCCCTCTACTCCATTCTCCCGGTGCCTGCTGAGCTTAACTCTGCTTCTGACAGTAGCAGACGTCATTCTCCCACAAAGAGGATTGGGAGCATTAGCGCAGGATGGGGTGGAGTGAGATGGGTGCGGAGGGTGGAGCGAGGCAGTGGCGCTGAGGAGGAGAAGGATGGGTCAAGATGACACCTGATGAACACAGGTCCCCCTCGAGGGACTGCTGCGGTGGTGGTGGGGTTCTGTTCCATTCAAATCCCCCAACATCTGTTGGTTTTACGCAAGTCTGTTCAGAAAAAGTGTGAGTAGTGAACAAGTAACCTATGTATTGAACAGACTGAAGTAACTCGACAGGGGAGGCAACCACGTCATCTGCAGGTAACAGACTGCTTGTGACAGTTACTGGGGGATTGTAGGAGAAAAGCCTCTTACGCAGCCCCCTCCTCCTCCCCGACCCTCCTCTATCGCTTTCATTCACTTCCCCTCCCTCTCACCTAATGAGAGAAACAAGCTGAGCCACTTTTAACCTGCTAAACCACAGGCCTTGATGTGAACACATCTCTTTATGAACTGAAACAGGACGCGACGAGGAGAGAGGAAACCCCATTGAATAAAAAAGATTTATTAAAAGATAAAAACATTCTGTAAACAAGCAAAACGCTTTCATGAAGCACAGGAAGAAGGAGCAGGAAGGCCTCGCTTTTATTCAAGTTCCCCACCTGAGGGAAAAGAAAGTGAAATTAAAATCTTGACCAACTTCTTGTTGGGCGGTTTTAGCAGCAGCAGCTCTTACCCAGGCTCTTCACTAGGTTGGGGTAATCTTTGCTGAGGATGTCGTAGAAGGCTGCTTTGACCTTCACCCCTCCTGAGCGAATTGTCCGTTGAAAAAGCTCTCTCATCTTATCCTGGCTGGTCTGTTTACTTTCAATCACTGAGTAGGTTTCACTGTGAACCATGTCTCCGAGCTGGTCAACTATGGCCATTACCTCAGGAACTTTTTGAATTAACGCAGCCCTGTTGGCATCAACAAATGTTGCTGTTTAAAGAAGAAGAAGAAAAGAAAAACATACCTACATCACATACAATGTCAAATAACATTGGATTATTTTTGCTCCAAACTTCAAGCACCTTTGATAGAAATACTCACCTTTATCAGTATCACTCATTCTTCTGACCAGAGTCTGCTGGCATAAATAAAAAGTTAGGTCTTCTAACAATACTTATACACCTATTATGTTACACACATAGGAAAATTTATGTGTTTCTCATACTTGATGCAAGTAAGTTACTGGAAGAATTTGGTCCACACTGTCATGTGAGCTTGACCTATCTGACGCACACACACCCCAAAAAAAGAAACATGTGAGAAATGTTTTATTGTGAATAAACAGACACAATGAATGAATAAAAAAATAATTATGAGTTATTATTTAATAAGCTCTCAGATCAATGGACAGTCTACCTGGAGTCAGAGGAGAACCACCCGGCGACTCCTGCAACAGGAGGGAGCACATTATGCTTTAATATCATATTGAAATATTAAACAGAACCAATCAGTGGTGCAGACAACATTTTAAAAGTCCTACCAAACTTGTCAAGACTTTGCTGACAGCATCTGAAATTCCCCTCTCATGCTCTAAAAACACAGCCTCAGTGACATCGACGCAACCTGAAACAGAAGATTTTATTGGAGATATAACAGAGTGCAGCTGCTTTACAGGGTAGTGAAGTAAACAGAAACAAACCTTTGAAGCTCGGCCTATTGGACGGTTCCCCATCCCAGCATATCGTCATGAGCTTAACCAGCTCTTCTAAACCTTCTGACCTACTGTGGTCAACTTCATTCAAGGAAGGTCTCTCCCCTCTGCCGACCCACACAGCTACAACACTGTAATTGGCTGCTGGTGCTGCCCATTAGATGCAATGGAGAGAAAAAAAAACAAGAAAGTGTGTGTGTGTGAGAAAGAAAAGTTGTACAACACACACAAAAAAAAGATAAAGCCAATAAAGTTCTACATACTCGCATAGGGCTGTTTACCACTCAGAACGGACCAGAGAAAGATGCCATAGCTGGTTAACACAAAGATAATTTAAGCACCTAATCTAATGTTCATGTTGCTTAACATTTAAACGCTTATCTGAATATTTACCTGTAAACGTCGAATGAACGGACAGGTTTATACGACGCATCGAAAGCCTCTGGGGGCATATACATAAAAGTGCCTGCGACCTGTCCGGTCGTTCCTATGCTGTCGTTTGCGGCACTGGTGGACACCCTGGACAGACCAAAATCTGCAAGCTACTGCCAAACGAGAGACACCTTTAAGAACAGATCATTACATGTAATGCTCAGGTCAGGTTTACCGTGAGACGCGTTACCTTGGCGTGGAGGTCGTCGTTCAGCAGGACGTTACTCGGTTTCAGGTCGCTGTGCATGAAGTTTTTTGAATGGAGGAAGTTCATGCCTAGGGCCACTTCACGGGCCAAGCGGGCGACTAGGGGAGCTGGTAGACGGCCACACAGCTTCCTCTGCAGCGTCTCAATGGATCCTCTCCGCAAGAACTCCATGACTATTCCCTGTTGTACAAACCTTCGTCCTATGGGGGGACAGCCTTCAAAAACTCCATAAACCCTCAGAACAAAATCACAGGAAGCCAAATCCATAATATTAGCTTCTTCTAATAAACTGGAAACAGAAAGGAAGCAAAAGACACACAAGGCTGCTTTACTACTCAACACGTGGATATGAATTAAATAGTTTGAAACTTAAACGCTCAGACGTGTGAACGCACCCAACTTCATGACGTAGCAGCTTGATGGCCACGTCAAACCTCCACTTCTTGTGTCTGGCCTTGTAGACGTAACCGAAGCCCCCAGAGCCAACTGCCTCCCATGGCTCCTCCAGGCTTTCGGCACCGATCCGCTCGCTGACACGGCTCCGCAGTGACATCTGCCGCTGAGATCGATGATATAATATTTATAAAAGGAAGTTAACGGAAGCTCCTCCTGCCGCTACCACAAACCTGCTTCTTCACTGTCGTAAGCACATTTTCCTGTTGCTGTTCTACATTATCCACATTCCCTTGTTATTATTTTAGCGAACACCAGGCCTGTACTCACCTGTTAACCAGCCACGTCTTGTCCAGATGCAGGAGAGTCAGGTCTTCGTTAAACCAGACGACGCGATCCGCGCTTCCTGAACCGTCTCCTCTCTGCAGAGTGAATGAAGGAGGCGTAGTTTAAACGGAAGGGAACCGCTTCAGGCGCAGACTAAACTGAATGAGCGGCGCCTCCTGTGAGTGATGCAGGACCCACTTCCTGTTTACAAAAGCGCATCTAGCTCAGGGACATTGCAGCCTGTTATTGTCACGGCTCAGACTGAGACCAGAACCAGAGGAAAGGATCGTCTGGACGCCATGAGCAGCCATGAGTCTCTCCATTCAGAACATCAAGTTAGCAGACGATCTGCGAAGATGTAACAACAACACAGAGCGAGAGTGACGAAGTGGCGTCTAAGGCAGGGAACCAAACACAGGTGAAGTCAATCAGGTAGACGAGATGAGCTGGCGGGACTGGGAACAACGCAGACCCGGAAGCGGTTTTTCACAATAAGAGCTCCGCACCGGAAGTCTGGACGCAAATCTCGACAGGACGCTCTGTAGTAGTAGCAGGTAAGCGCTGCACGTGACCAGCCCATTCAAATCCGTCTAAACAGGCTGAGTCGTTAGATTAAACACTTAAGACAACCAGGGATTTCAGATATACATGTAATGAAATGTGAATTAGTTTAAACGTTCTGTTTATGTTTTGTTCCAATGTTATTATTAAACATTAAACAAATAAGCAAATAACACTTGATTGTTTTTATTAAAAACTCCAGTATATGTTTATAAAATATATAAAGATACACATAGTGTCATAGAAATGTTAACCTTTACAAATCACAAGCCCACTCACTTTATTAAAAAGTGAACTGGTACATCCCTTTGTCTACTTTTAGACAAACAGCCCTCATCAGTTTTATTATTACGTGATTTGTGAGATTCTTATGCATATCATTTCTCATTTCTTACCTCTCTGTTCTTATTTTGTAAGCCATTTCCTGCACATGCCTAACCTCAACCCCAGACAAAAGCCATGCTGCAACTGTTTTGTCTAAATTATTAATGACACACACTGCTCTGAACGACAGAAATCAAGACTATCGACGTAGCATTTACCAAGCATCCACGTCTTCTGTGCATTATCAGCCATGTTCATCCCTTTCATTGTTGAGCAGAGGTGTTTTTACTCAGATTCCATGCTGCCTTGCTATTTCAGTCGGCATCGATAGGCGCGGTCTGCTCTCGCTCGCTGCATTTCCAATGCTCTCTCCCCTCCCTCTTCTCCTCCCACCTTCATTTACACCCAGCACAGTGTGGACCACTCTCACCAGCGGATGGTCTCTACGCTACATCACTCCCCTCCCGGCTGCCTTTGCCTCATCTTCTGAGACTATCTATCGTACTCAACTCCCGCTCTGCCCTTGTCTCATGTTGGTGATACATGAGGACAGGAATTAGGGTAAAAGAGAGCTGCACTGGATCTCTGAGTGAGGTCAGGTGAGTGCGTTGGACTGGGAAGCAACACGGATGCAGGTTACATCCTCTGGCGGAGCGGCAGGAAGCCTCAGGAGACAGCAGACTGCCTGAAAGCCCACATGTAAGGGTGGATGTGCTGTGTAACAGGACCAGACTGAAAAACGGAGGCAGAAGGCAACAACAGAGGGAGGGGAGCATTTAGCAAGAGGTGCTCGAGTCACAGGGGTTTTGGGGGAGGTGGGTGTGGGGTCTGCAGGGAGTGTTTTAAAAGTGAAAGGAGGAGTGTGTGTGGGGGGGTCTGTTCTGCTCTCAGATCAAAGAACTGGATTTTTGCTCAGACTGAAGAGACGAAGAGAGGCTGGGGAGTCACAGACTCTCCTGAGACTGTGGCATTACAATAAGAAACCAGAGGCTGTCTACAGCACTGAACAGCAGAAGGAGGTGATAGCTGAGCCTGAGGACCGGTCCGTGGACTTCATCTGGCCAGAGGCGAGCCTGCATCCTGAGCGAACACTTCCAATTAGAGGACGACAAATAGTCCCACCAGGAAATTGACGACACTAATTTTTCCCAAGAATCTATCGGAGGATCCCATCATGGCTGTCCAGCTCATTCCTGAATCAGCCGTGTGTATGCTCATGGTGAGTCTCTGAGGGGTAAACCGTTACCAACATTACCTTCTTCTTTATTTGGTTTGTTCCTCTGCTATGCCTTCTTTCCTTGTGTACACATGCAGCCACTGTAAGAGGACGTGAGCTGTCATCCCATTAAAAGACATCTTGCTCCTCCCCCTTACTACCATCTACCAGTGTGAAACACTTTAACAACTTCCTAGAAGGATCAGAAGTTTCTCTGTGTTCTGACGATGCTTGTGATTTTGCGTCCAAACCAGGAAACTCCAAGTATCTCTTGTCTAACTCACCCATCGGTTCAGATGCTACAGTGGTCTAAGTAAAAGCAATCCAGTGTTGCAGCAGAGGGAACACGCGCCTGTGCGTGGATGTAGGTGATACATGTGACTCTGCAGTGCATGTGAATAAGCTGCTAACACGCTGTGTGTTTGAGAGATCTGCAAATGATCACTTGCCATCTTCAAGGCTAATGACTAAATTCAATTACTCACTGTAGTTCAGGAGCAACCGGTTAGTGTAGATTTGTGGTTTACCATGGATATAAAGCAGACTGGCTTCAGTTTCCCTGCTAATGATACAGAAGCACACAACAGGCTTAAATGCACTGAACTATAATGTTCCTTCAGTCCAGCTGCAGCACAACAATGTTCGCGCAGCTTTGCTGCATGAGCTGAATACAGACATGGCACAGATCCCTCTTATGATTAGCGCGCTTATAAATTGAATGTACTTCTTTGTAGAGGAGTGTATGCTCTGCTCATTCTCATTCTATAGTGCTGGCATTCTGCAGTCCCAAGAGGAGACATGCATCGCCGCACTACCTGCTATCTCCACCTGTCATGACTGTCTGTTACTATGGCGATAGGCCATGCACCCCACTCAAGAGGGGGAGACATTAGCAGCGACGGTAAAAAAAACAAAACAACGGAATGGTGGGAGAAACGTGTAGGAAATGATGGACAGGGCAATGATTGGACGAGGAAATTTGAGTGATATGAGGAGAAGGGAGAGGAAGATTATTTCCACAACAAACACCATATTACAATAAATCCTGTCTTTGTAAGGTTTTTCTTTGCATTGAATGTGTGTCCGCTGACCATCATCTCGTACCACTGACAGCTTGGTCCCTTGACTCCATTTTACACTCCCTGTCCATATGTTAGCATGAGCACAGAGGCTGTTCCTTTACACGTGCACTTACTGTCATAGTTGACAGCCCGAACATGGCTCCGTTGAACAGCAGATCGTTTTTCGTCATCCCTGCGTATTGTCGCTGTTTAGATTGGAAGCCAACATCCACAATTGTATTTGCAATGGCTGCAGTTTTGGCAAAGGCTTTGGTTTATGTGTTTTGTATTTGTATGGCGTAAGCTCAGGTTCAGGAGTAATGTGACTTGAATGTATTCAGATGTTTTATGACAGCACTCAGTGATTTGTTCACAAAACCCATTTGTATTCACATTGCTGTGTTCAGAGCTTGAATCTATGTTAATTATTAATGGGAGCTTAATCTGTGTGTGTGTGTGTGTGTGTGTGTTCGATTAGTATTGATCGTTCTTCCTGCCTTACTGCTTATTAATATTTCAGGTGAATAAGTGATTATCTCTCGCATTAATTAAACAAGCTGCTTTAAATCATTCCTTACCACCAGCACGTAGGCAAACCCACCTTACAGTCACCGCAAACAGAATAAATGGCACGTTTTTGTTTTTTTCTATGTTTTTGGTTTCTGGCAGATGCAAATAAATACAGACACAAATTGTGTTTTTCTTTTGCTCTGGGCTCTGTTGGTCCAGAACTAATGTGATTGGCCCAGACTACCTCAGCCATAAACCAAATGGTCTCATGTCTGTCGTAGAGACTGGGCCAAGTGTGGAGACTGTTTTATAAGAATCATGGCCAGCATCCTAATATTGTTATGGATGGATTAAAGCAGTAAAATATTATGACTGGGAGGAGAAACCGATGAATGAGTCATGGGGGGGGGGGGGGTTTAACAGACACTTAATTTTCATGGATTAATTAAATACGATCCCATTTTATGTATGTTTGGGTACCTGCTGTATCTGCATGGGCAGACTCATGGTCTCCCTGCCTGGTCTAATGGTCCTATGTTAGAATGAGGAAATCAATAGCAGGTCGGCCTCGAGCTACGGCACACAGAGACATGCTGTTATCTGATATTGGGACAGATCACAAACTAGATGCTATTGTTTGACCTCAGTGGGGACGATAGCTTCACCACTGGGATCTCTGTCTCAGGATGTGATATGTGTCCCAGCTTTAGCCTACTCCTGAATTGGAATACTGCAGCAGACCAGTGTGTATTGGGATCCCTACAGGATGTGGTTACATACCAGTTGTTCCACTTAATGTGTGTGTGCCCTTGATTGCAGGGATCAGAACCATGGAGCTATAGTCTTTGTTACCACGCTGATGCTAAGCTGATTAGCCTGACTCATTTAATCTCAGACAAGAAGACTTCTTAGGTGTCTTCACCGTGGAAATGCGCTGTTGGATCTAATTAAATGTGGATTTCAAAATACTGTATACTCTAATGAGTACGGGAGGCAAAAGAGAGCAATGATGCTAAACCCAACACCATCTCACAGGCGCCATTCAAAAGGATTCTAATCCAGGATTTATCATAAATTTAACACATGTTTATCAAGTGTCACATGTGTCATAAGGCTGGCGGGTGTGAGAACGAAATGTGTCTTAGTGTTTTGCTCGGCTAATCTTCTCTTTGCTGTCAGAGGTGTTGTCTTTTTCCACATGCAGGGACAGTGGATCAGTGTGATTTCTGGTTTGTGGGTCCTGCCAGTACAGCTGAGAGAAAGCAGGGCAAGTTGGTATCTTGACATGCAGAGAAGCTAAGTGGATTATCTCCATATTGCTGGAGGGTCCTGCTCTGCATACGGCGAACAGCTTTGCTATTCCTCAGTGATACAGCCATGTCCATTTTAGAGGTCTCTGTCTTTCCTGCTTGAACGATGATGACATCACCGCATACCTGCCAAAGCAATTAACACCTTCACAAAGCCGGCAGCGCGAACCATTCGCTCAGCCCCGTGTGAAGTCAGGTCGATGGAAGCGTTACTTCACCGGGAAAACACCCAGCTATGAACTTACTACGCAACGAGAGAGGCAATTCAAAACCCAAGACCTCACGGTGCCCTTCACGTAGACGTCCGTGACTCTTCATTACTGTCCTTCATTCAATTATCCTGTCACTGAGGATGGAGACCAGATGACTCAGTGTGATCAAGCCAGATGATTCATTCAGCACTAATCAAATCAGTGCTCAGTGACGTGTGTGTGTGTTTACACTAACTGATATGGGCTTCAGACCTACAAGAAAAACCCCATAAACACTTAGAATATCGATATAGTAGACCAGGCAATAAAATATATCATCAACCATTACTGATTATTTCCACAGTATTAAATTACTATTGTATTTTCCAGTTCTGATCCAAAGCCCTGTGCTACACAAGCAATAGTGCACAATAGACCATGGACAGAGCTAATAGAATGACCTCATACTGACTCATACTGATTAGTCCCTGTAACACTGGCTTCCACTTTACGTAAGTGTTTGGAAGAATATAGAAATAATACTCATTGGTTTTTAGATTATTACTGGGATTTATATCTCATATCCTTTAAATAATATCAAGTTATGTTTTTTTGTCTTTTTTGCTTTTTCCCCCAGTAATAAAAATCAATAATGGTCATTTTACTCTACATATTTCCTTAATACTGCAGTCTGACTGCAGCACAGTCATGCTTGAGTGATGTTAGGAAGTGGTTCTGCTGATCTCAGCAAACTATAGCCCTGAGTTGCTGCAGAGAAAAAAAAACGAGAGTCCTTTTACTTCACAATAGAAAAGTGCTTGTACACACGTCGCCATGCTAGTTATTAGTTAACTAAAATGTAACATTTTATACCTTAATTGATTTTTACTGTTCCATTTGTTGTCTTATGTGTCAACAAAGTGGAAGGTGTTTCTGTTTGCCTCCCACCTAAATCAACCACAGACTGTAAATAATATAGACTAGTTATAGAGAATAGCTTATTTACGTACGTTTTTATTTACCTGCTGGTTGTGGTGGGTTTCCTGACACTACAGTCACTGGGTTTTTCTTTTCTTTCTTTGTTTATCTACATGTCATTTCACACTTAGGTGCTGTTTTATTTGATTCCATTTGTTTCATTTGTTTGTTTTGAGTGACTGAATTTGCTCAGAGTTCCCTGTGTTTAGAATAAGCGTAAATGAGAGCAAGCTGAAGGGAGAGAGATGATTCTCACCTCTCGTCACATGCATAAATGTGTGTGTGTGTATGTGTGAGAGCACAGCATACCATTAAATCTTCTAAGCTGTTTACTCTGCAGTCTGTTTAGGTGCTATTGATGAGCTACAGAGGTGAAGGCGCCTCACTTCTAATTGACTTCACCAGAGTATCTGCTCACTCAGCTGTGGTCATTTGTGTGTTTGCGTGTGTGCTATCCGGGTCTCAGGTGTGAATATGTGAAGTGTTTGCAGTGTGTGTGCGTAGTGCATCCTTGCATGCATGTTAATGAGCGCTGCAGGCTCTCAGTGGAGTGTGACTTCTGCATTCAGCGTGCATCTAATGGCCAAAAGACAGGTCTCACCAGAGCTCAGCCGGCGTACTCTGCATAGGTGGTGCAAGGAAAGGGTTGATGAATCATCCGCTAACTAACAGCACGTAACCCAGCGCGCGTCTGGCAGATGCTCATCAAGGTCTGGCAGTGTTTCCCTGTGCTCTGTCTCTCTGCCTTCGTCCTGACGTCGATCACAGCAGCCCAGGTTTGTCCTGTCTCCCTCTGAGCCGCACTGACATGCTGTCAAGTTGCTCAGATAAAACAAGCCGAGCTAATTATGGGCGTCTCGGGTTGATGCGATGTATGAATGGTGCATGAAGGCGGGCTGACGTGTGCATTTGCATTCACTGTAAGACACTGGCCAGTTCATTGATTGAACAGCAAGAAGGAACAGTTTTTTCCCTTCTCGCCCACACAGGGCTACATTTACACATAACGCTTGGGCTCAAACACGGCAAACAGGCAATGCTTTAAAAGCCAGCAGCGTTTTGGGGAAATTCTTGCAGCAGCATTAAGAGATTCCCTCCCTATTTCAGTGGGCTTGCAGGATATTCCCCAGACGCAAGCCCACATTTGACATTTATCTGACGGCCGTCTCCTTCAGAAGGTCACGCTGCTGTGGAAATAAACCTTTTTGTGTTAGATAAATAAGGAGCTTCTGCACAGTGGCACAGAATCAAAACACAATAAGCTCACAGTATTTCAGTTTCATCAATCATAGAAGGGTCTGAGGAAGGGTATGTAGCTGCTGCTTTACCAGTGCAGGAGGACGGTAGGTGTAAGTATAAAAGAATAAAATAATCACCACTGCTCCTGTTCTTGCAGTGTGGGAACTACTTTGGACCTAAAGTCAAAAGGTAGCTATAGACTTTCTGACTAGAATAGAGGTGTGACTTCAACTGCTTTTTAGCATGACATTATTACTGTATGAATACATCATTTTCACAGTGTCGTACTTGCAAGATGCCACCTTTCATAAGTGCCAGGATGCAGGTGTAGAGGAGGGGCAGCAGGGTGGTATAGGAGGCGAGGAGGAGCGCAGGCACCAGCAGGTCTGATTGGCTCGCCATCTGTTTCTGGGCCTGAGCAGATGCCGGAGTAGAGACACTGATATTTGTTTGCATCCAGGTTCCCCGTCTTTGTGTGTGTGTGTGTGTGTGTGTGTGTGTGTGTGTGTGTGTGTGTGTGTGTGTGTGTGTGTGCGTGTGTTTTACACTCTGATCGACACAGGCCCCAGTGGGGCGGAATGCCTTCCTTACAGGGTGAGCTAACAAAGAACATAAAACATACAAGATTGTGTAACTTGTGATTTTGTAGCTATCACAGATTTTGGAGGATGGCATTGAGACAGAGGGGCCTTGTCTGAAACCCTCGCTGTCGCTACTATCTCCCACCCGGGTTCTACTGTCCATCAGGATTAGCTGACCAACATCAACGTCAGCTCGTATATGTTTGAATTGGTTTCTTGCAACCAAGCAAGAATTTCTGACATACACACACAGTCCAGACCAGATCTCCATCAATTGCATGTGTGTATTTGTTTATGTGCCTGTTTTCCTGCTTGGTCCCTGATCCTGACCAATCAGGAAACAACACCACTGGTGAACAAGCTAGTTCTGTTGTGCTGTTCTGAAATAATCCTTCTTTTTGTTAACAGTTGAAACTGTTGTAACTACTGATGGTTACAATAACTTATTGCAAGGTTTTTTGAGAAGTGTAACTTCTGTATATTGGGAAGCAACTAACTGTTGCGTCAGGGACTGCGTTGTCTCAGAGCTATAACAAAAGAGAAAATAACAAAAGCAACAACATCAAACCAGGGCTTCACGCTGGGACCAGACCTTACACCAAATGAAAATAAAAAACCTTGGATGACATTAAGTCAAATGTATTGTCAGAGCTGCTCACATGTAAAATTCCCAGTAAGAGAACATTTGATTTTAAAAAGACAGTAATAATAATTTTGGAGCCATAAGCTGCCTCATATTTCAAATACTGCTTGTTGCATTACTACATAATAAAAAGCGTTTCAGTATATACACTCATAGCAATCACTAAGAACATGTCATCTACTAATGTGAATGTGCACCGGAGTTGATGCAGCTCAGAGACCCGATTTGCAGCATTTGTGGGATGTGACACATCCAAACACAAAAGCGTAACCTTGGTTGTCCTAGCAACAGATTTGCTGCAAAGACGTTTTTCTTTCTTCTTCTCAGAACAAAAACCAATCAAGTCCCACATATTAGACAAGCCCTAAGGTATCCAAAACAATCTGCTTTATGATTTGTCCAATAATAGAGAACTCCTCTGAAACTTTCTGTGCACTCTCCCCCGTCCTGCGTTTACATCTCATCACGCTAGAAAGAACAAAATGTATTTGCTTTATTTGTGTGTGATACCTGGGCTGAGCGTGAGTGGTTGTCTATCAGGAGGAATGATGTTTTAAATATAGGACTGGCTCCACTTTGAATGATTATAGCAGAGCTGTGACAGGATTTAGATATTTTGCTGTGGTTTGACAAAAGGAAGATGATGAAATAGCAGGACTCATATAGAGAAGGTAGAGAAAGACATGAAGTGAAAGTTTGTAGGTTCTCTTCTCTGCCTCTAGAGGGAGATAAAGGCTGTTAAACCACGTCTAAATAAAATTCTGCTCTCAGGGGAAGGGTTACTTGCTTATTTATGCTTTTAATGATGCACAGAGAATCCTGCATGGTTTATTGGTTCCCTAGAGGTTTCAGGGAATGCAGTGTCTCCTCCACATGTACGGACGTGTCCTTTAAATGGCATTTATTCAGTGGGTTGCTGCACAGTGGCTTAGTTAAAATGTGAAACCCCTGCAGTTATGAACAGGTTGTGAAGCAGAAGGTCATCAGACTATGATTCTGCTCAGCGTGACGCTGTCAACATGAAACACCTCACATGTGTACTGTAGGTACACACGCATGTAGAAGACTCTTACTTCACTCTGATTGTACCTATGTTCGTTATAGACTGACTGATACCTGCGCAGCTTTAATAGACCTTATGTATGACCCAGCAGAGACCCAGACAGAAGCTCTATCAGTATTACTTCGTAATTTGATGTTTCATGAAATTATAGCTTTCATATTGCACTAGTTTTGCTTTTCTAGTTGCCTTTTCCAATACGATTCCAGTTCCTCAGAACAATAGCAGCATGATGTGTAATAACAAAGCATCTGTAGATATCATCAGCACTTTTCTATTATCAGAGTTGTGTCACATTCTTTATCTCGTCCGGAAGCAGAAAGCTTATTTCCCTCTAAGATATGTCGTACATTCGGTATCTTCATAGCGTGTTGCTGGTTCTTCGTGCTTGGACAAGAATTCAATTATGCTCGGATCAAAGATACAAGAAAACAAAGAATGTGATAAATAAAAAATGTGTTTCTGTGTATTAATATTTCAGATATGATGGAAATCCAGATCTAATCAGTGTGCAAATGTCTGAACTCAACGTTTTCATCATCTATTCTTTTATTTCCCTATATGCACTCATACATTATTTATAAGGATTGGAGATTTAGCACAAATCCACATTTGGCAAACATGTAAGACACCAATTACATCAGCACTGCATTTACTGTACAATGTCAAATTCCCATACAGATTGACACGCGGAGGTTTTAGTTCAGGTTCAGATACAGCTGCATGTTCAGTTCGAGGTTCAGCACTAGAGGGCAGCGTTGAATAGGTGTGGGCTAAATTTTGAACTAGTGAAACATCTTACCACGCTTTGGGCAACTGAGTGAAGATACAGCATGTGTTGGAAACATAGAAATAGGTCAGATGTCTGTGGGTGTCTGTGCCTGCAAATAAAGTCAGTTTTTTCACACATGCAAATCCAGCACGTTGTGACTAAGAACAGCATTTTGACGAACTGGTCCATGGGCGACGTCAGACGGTGAAGAATCTGAATCGTGGCTGCAAAGATTTTGATGTTAAATACACAGTGAACTATAATTTAGCTGTAGTCCAGTCTCAGCCACGCTGTCACTCTGTGTGTGTGCGTCTCTTTTTCCGTCTCTGTAAGTCTCTGTGAGCTTTCTGCAGAGAATGCCGGTTGCCCCTGACAACAGTTGCTAGGAGACCATTCTGGAGTGACTTCATAGCATCGGGCACGCTTATAATGTGGCTCACGATGAATAAAACCAATTCACTTATCCTTCTCACACAGATGTGCATTTTAAAAAGGGGCAATTTTGTAATAACACTGACATCATTACATCAGTGTATTAATATCAGTTTGGGTTCATCTGATTCATATTTAGTGGAAGCTGCCCAGCTGCTCTAAGACGTGTAAAAGAAATATTAATGTATTCCATTTAATCAACAGAAAAAAGAGATTAAATATTAGTTTCTTTCTTTCTTTCTTTCTTTCTTTCTTTCTTTCTTTCTTTCTTTCTTTCTTTCTTTCTTTCTTTCTTTCTTTCTTTCTTTCTTTCTTTCTTTCTTTCTTTCTTTCTTTCTTTCTTTCTTTCTTTCTTTCTTTCTTTCTTTCTTTCTTTCTTTCTTTCTTTCTTTCTTTCTTTCTTTCTCTTCCTTCCTTCTATCCTTCCTTCTATCCTTCCTTCCTTCCTTCCTGCTTTCCCTCTGCTCTTTCTCAATCTGTTATGTCCTTCTCTGAGCACTGCTCACATTACCCTCTCCCATCCATCTTTCTTCCTCTCTAATTCTGAGTCTCTCTGCAGTAGTGAGATAAGATGTTTCTCCCTCTTAGCTGCGGTGAGATGTGAGAGGAGACGGGTTTTCCCTTTAGCAAACTCCAGGACTGCTGGCCACACAAAGCAAATGTACATCTCTGTGCATATTAGTGAAGGACATTTCCTGTGTGTGCATGTGTGTTTGTGCTGGCGTAGCATCGTGCAGGGGCAGCATGTTTCCCAGGTTTGCTGTTTAATGAACTTTAGATTGGATGTCAAACAAATTCCCTCTGGCAACAATCAGACCAACTCTCTCAAACATGGCCAGGACCCTTGGATCTAAGAATGGGATTCAGTAGTTACACACTCATAATAAATCAAAATAAAGCTCAACCTTGGCCAAGAGTCCAGCACAGCAGGAACCAACTGCTCTAAAGGCTTGTTGAAAGCTCTTTAAGCAGGCACAAACCTCTCTCATTCCTCAGATATACAGTATGTGTGAGTATTTAAGTTAACACCACCTATCACTGCATGAGTAATTCCTGGATTAACACGTCTGCGGTGCTGCAGCTTACCTCGAGTCTCCAGCAGGAATGGGGATTTGAAATATTAAATGGCAGTAATGTGGTTAATTGATTAGTACTGTAATTAACTCTTCTCGGCTTACTCCCAGAGTCTGTCGGTCAGTATTCATTTTCCAACTTGCCCTTTTGCCTCTATAAATGGTCAAATCTGGATATTGAACTAAATTTTCCATTTTCCATTCCAGGATCGATCAAAACCTCCAAACTGCACCGGCAGAATCCAGTTTATCTGTTTTTACATCAGACCACCCACTGTATTGACAGTGATGGTTAGCAGGCGCACATCTTGTCTCACCAGCTCCCAACTGAGTCAGGGCTTATGTTTTGTGTAGAGAACAAGTCCCAGTCCAGCGTATGACAGTCAGCAGCAGTTCCCTCTCTAGTGGCACTAATTTAACTGTAATGCTCTGACAGGGTTGAACATTGACTTATAGGTCCATCTATTCCCAGTCTGACGCCTGAGCACACACAGTGAATAATGATGAATATGACTCCTTCCTCCCCATTTTCACCTCCTTGTTCTCGCCTGCCATGGGGCTGCACGTCAGGTTTTTACTGAACCCTGACACACAAGTTGAAATTCAATTACTAAATATCAAAAAAGCAAACAAAAGGACTGGCTAAATAAACAACCAAGTATTGGAAGAGCCAGTAGAGCAGATGGGACAACAGATTAAAACGAGTTGGAGAAGCTCTAAAGGAAAGACGACAACCTCTGATGCCCATTTTTTGTACTAGTTTAATGGGTAATCATTGCAATTAACTGTAGTTCACCCGTGAGTTGCAGCCTGTGTCGCAGTGGTTAATTACCTCAGCTCGTCGGATGTCAGCTTTTTGCGGCGTAATTGCAGTTCTCAGTAGAAACACAAACAGACAGAGTAAATAACACACCATTTTCACATTTGTCCGCGATGTGGCCTTTGCAGACTATACTGTATGTACTCACAAGGAATGTTTGCATACGTCCGGAACAGTTATAATTAAAAAGTGCAGAACACAGAAATCAAATGGATGAACTGCAAAAGTGTAAAACCAAAGCACTGCGACCAAGGTGTGTCACATCTGCGGGATGTGAAAACTCACAAGGGATTCATTTTGGGGTCCAGCTGGGGCGACAGGGAGGGGAGTGAGGAGGAGGAGGGAAGGGGAATGGGAGAAGGGGGATGGGGACGCAGAGGAGAAGGGGGAGGGGGCGGATGTAAGGCCGATGTGCAGTCTATTGCAGTGTGCACACCACAGCGTAGCATTATCCTCTGATTTTAATGGTTATCACCCTCCATACACCAGCCACCCATTCCCTCCTTTATGTGTGGTTATGTGCACGTCTAATGTGAGCGTGGGGTTGGGGGCAGGGTGCGGGGTGCGCTCTACGTCTGCGTGCGTGTTGGATGCGCTGACAGGTTAACATTCACTGTCAGCAGCGATGTGTCACGGTAGCACGTGAGGCTGTACGGTAATAACACCTGCCAGACATGTGTGCATCCAGCCGGGTGAGAGGGAGCACGTTCCACCCTGAAACAACATTGTTAAGCCGCCAAAAGTTTGGTTTGGCCTGCATTATGTATTCCACACTAACTTTATAACACAGTGCATCATGCAAGTACTGTATTAGGAAAAAGAATATACAAACCTTTAACTGGAAAAATATGTCATTGTGTGAATTGTGAGGCATAAAGCTTACATTTAGTTGACTGCCTTGGTTAAACCACAGCTCTGAGGTCAAAGATCAGCTGAATAATGACATTCAAGCTCTACCCACTGCCTTCCTACAGTGACCTCTGTGGTCCTTAGCTAAATTTTATGTCATCAATACGTGTGTGTGTGTGTGTGTGTGTGTGTGTGTGTGTGTGTGTGTGTGGCAGAAGTAGAGAGAATTGGGAGGTGGATGCTGTGTGTATCTGCCTTTGTTCGTTCATCTGTGTCTGTGTCCTTGACGTGCGTATGTGTGAGCGTGTGCCGTGATGCAATCACATGGTCTAATGGCGATGTGCAGTGTGAAGTGGTAAACTGTCTGATGTGAAGCGGACCAAGGAATGTTCTCCTGGGGGAAATCTGTTTAAATATGCTTTAGAAATGAAGTACATGGCAATGAAACCTGGTCACGATGGCTCGTTTTAATCAGAAGTTAATTGGCGCAGTGATTATGAATACCTGCATTTCAGGTGCTAGGATGTTTTCTTTCCATGTGTGTGATCTGTTCTCCCTGCATGTGAAGATGAAGTCATGATACTTAACGTTTTAGGTCTCAGTTTAAAAAACGTTGACCCTTCATGTGCCTTCGTTCACACCCGCTTGTATAAGGCTGCTGTGAATGTGTCGCCTGCAGGTTTAATGTTATTGATCTGTGCAAACATTGTTGTGCTGCGATGTCTGTGTCCCATCCAGCCTACGATCGATGCTGCCATGCGGCCAGTCCAGGTCCAGTCTTTCTGCTTCTTCATCGGCGCAATCATTACGCTACAGTCCAGCAGTCATCGTATACTGTCAGCTTGTCAGCACTTCGTTTTCAATGAGCAGTCCAGTCACCGGTAGCTGTGGAAACTCTCATGTGTTTTATTTATTATCATTATCATTTGTATCAGACTCATTTACAATAAATTTTTCTTTCTAATTCTCATTGTCACTGACATCAACGTTTCCTGTTTTAGGTCTGTGAGGATTACCAAAATAATTTCTATGTAGTAAATGCAAGAAGAACGATAGAGAGAAAGCTTCTATTACTTAAATGAAATCAAATGAGATAAATATGACAATTTGTGAATCCCAGATGATGATGTACAGGTACATGCGTTAACTGGGGGCACACCTGTGGGTTTAACAGACACACCTCTAACACACCGCTTGTATGTGTTACAGCATGGGAAAATTAAGTTTTCAAGATTTCACACGTTAAGGTCAGTGCTGTAGGTGACTGGTGCATGATTCTAAGCAAACAAGACTCACATTGTAGTTAATTTGATTAATTTGGTGCTATTTTCACTATCTGGGTCAGTATAGAAATGTCAGGCTAAAAATAATCGAGAAAGAGGGAAGCAGAGATAGAGATAAAGGGAGCACCGCATTTGGTGTCACACGGTTCAGACGGAAAACTCTTGTAGCAAGTTAACAGTTGAACCACTTGAACACCATCGTCTCACTACGTCCAGCCACTGAGAAAAGCAACAGGCGCAGACATGCTGCAATGTTATTAGTTGTTTGTTTTTTTGCTGCATCTCTGTGAACAGCAGACATTGTTGCCATGGCAGCGGTGAGATGCAGCTCAGAGCAAAGGTGATGGTTTGTCCGTGTTTTCCTCCACTTATAAGGAGGAATATTAACTGGCAGCAGGCACAAACACAAGCAAAGGTAAATGAAACAGGCGAGAAACTCTGAATAATGTGAACAGTCTACACTGTCCAGGTGATATTTCACATCACCTATATTATGGTCCAGCAGTAGTTGTGTGTGTGTGTGTGTGTGAGCGAGTGAGTGAGTGAGTGAGAGAGATCTTAAAAGGACTCACGCCTTGTCTATTAAGAGAATCTAGGGTGATCAGGTTGCTAGGCAATTAAGAGCCACTATTGTCTGAAGGGACAATAGTGGCCCCAAGAGTGCCCTCTCCTCTCTTTGTGTTTCACATGCACACACACACAGAATGTACACACTAAATGTACATTTTGTCCACCACCCCCCACTCCACCCCTCAGCTTGGGGCTTGGGCGGGAACAAGGAGTTGTCAGCGAGCAGGAGGACCGATAAAGAAGCATTATAGGAAGCTGAGAGGGTGAGGGAGGACAGGGGGAGACAGAGAAGAGTGCAGCCAAAAGGGAAGAGCACTACCATGAAAATAGGACCTGCAATCATTTGCCACATTGAAGGGAACAAATGTAGCTGGAGGCAGGGACGGAGAGTGAGGCAGTAGGGGACAGGCAGCGAGAGAGGGGAAGGACGAGAAGGCGAGAAGGGAGGAGAGGGAGAGAGAGGCTCATTTCGTTGTGCATCATAACCACAGTGCTTCATAGAGGGAGATCACACACCAACTGACAGGTCGGCGGAAGGAGGAGAAGCACTGGGAGTTTGGCACTGCCCTCTCTCCTCCTGCTCCCCACTGTGTGTGAGCGCCTATGTGCGGTGTGTATGTGTGTGTGGCACGGACGCACACACACAAACACACACAGGCTCTCTCTGTGCGCCTGTCAGTGCGCCGGGCTCTCTGGGCGGGTAGGGAGCTGCGTTGTAGAGGAGATGTTCGCTCTGAGGATGAGACAGCGTTTCTAACAGGATCTATTTGTGGACTAGGATAATACACTGCCACAGCTGACGGGACCCAAGCCCACCGGAACCAACCGAATCAGCCATGGAGGGACTGCTGTCTCCAATGAGGACGCGGGTAGGTTTCCATGGGGATTGCAGAGCATCCCAACTGCTGGTTCTTCCTCAGGAATCCATGCACAGAATGGCATATACCGAGAAAGCATGCCTTGCAAGCTGTTGGGGAGCTGAAATGAATCAGTGCATGCCGTGAACTGAGAAGTTTCCGAGCTGCCGGCGTTGCTAGGGGCGATAGGCAGAATGCTGGGGGAGTGTAGGAGATAGAAGGCGACTAAGACGGTATATAAAATTGTTTCAGCACCGCAGCAGAGTTTTCACGTTGCATGTAATGTAAATGTGTGTGCATGTGCATTTGTGTGTGTGTGTGTGTGTGTGTGTGTGTGTGTGTGTGTGACTGAGGGGTGGCTTTGAAAGAATGACTCAGTGTTTCACAGTGGTGCCTGTCTCCCTTCTGTACAAACCACTGGCCTTTAGTTTCAGATTGAAAGACGGAGCAGAGAGAGAAGTACAAGGAAGGAACTGGCTTCACTCATCCTGCACTGACTCGGGTGAATGTCCGTGTCTTGTGCTTGACCTTCTGTGTTAATATTGCCAGGCTTGTCTCCCATGGTACATCGAAGCATAATGTCTCCAAGCGCACCATGTGAAACATCTCAGGCAATGATTGCGTCTGGACCTTCTAGAAAAGGCTACGAAAAGAAAACGTGTGTGCGCCTGTGACTACACACAAGGTTTTTGTCTGCGTACATGTTGCTCAGTGTGACATCCAGCACTATTGAGTAGCTATTATTGGACACTGAGGGGTGTCTCACTCCGTGCCAGCTGAGATTTTAGCTGAAAACTGTAAAGTTACATATCTTCATGAGTGAATTGTGAGCCGGCTGGCTGGGGGGGAGGTGTTTTAATGTAGAAGTTGTAATGGTCTTATTAATATTTATAAAAGCATGATTGAGTTTTGAGAAGACGAGATTGATTTTGTGACAGCTCCATATTCATCTGGCGACTACAACCGCATTCACGTAACATTGGCTGAACTGTGATACAGTAGCTCCACTGTGATATCAGCTCTCCATCCTATAATAACATCTTGTGGCAGCCTCCCTCTTTTCATTCCGACTCCCCTCCAACTTCCATTCAGCAGTAAGAGCACAGAGGTGATTAAACAACCTGAATATACATTGTACTGTACACTTCGCTCTTCCAAGGACAAACTCATCAGACACAGCTTGGACGTGTGTGTGTAGTGAAGGGGTGAATCCACTGGGATGACCTGATGGTGTTGTCACACACGGGTTCAGCCGTCTGCTGCCCTGTCCTCTCTTACTTCTTCTTCTCTTTATTTTATGGCAAACGTGGCTAATTCCCCCTTGTGCAGGATGAGCCACACTTGTCCTTTTGGTTTAAGCCAACAGTGCCTGTCTTTCTCATATTTGTGGTTTGTTTGTGTGCCCACCTGTCCATCTGTCTGTCTGCCTGCCCCTCGCGGCCCTTGGCAGTTAATATGAGTCTTGTAATTGGTAATTGCAGATTGGCCCATGATCTAATCCAAAGAGGAGAGTTAGCGGGCTGTTTGGAGATAGACTTGGCTTCAAAGACATGGCGTAGAATCAAGTTCGCTATATCTGTCTGCCACCCTGGACAGATTTGCCCAAGAGCCGTGGGTATTATTTTCACTGCCTAAATGACTTTTGCATTTATCTTCATCAGCCACATTGAGCTTCACATGCCCCACAGATGATATGTGTATCTCAGTTTTGGCATCAAAGTCACTTTAGTAGATTTGCGTGAGTGACTCACAGCAGGATGATCCCGTGTCTCTCAACGTTTACACTGCACAATCTTGTTTTAACTAAAATGATCTCACCCAGAGAGATAAAAGGGGAAAAAGTTTTAAAGTTTTTATTTGTTTAGTTCACATACAGCATCAAAGGTGAGAAAAGTGAGGATAAAGTATTTTCACAGTAAAAGAATTACTTCTATCTTCTCCAAGCTTAATTTCGCCTGTACTCTGTTCAGCACATTTTCTGTATCGTTCTTCCGTTTTGTTTCTTCACGTAGGATGATAGTAGTCAGTGAAGCAGCAAAATGTAATAAAATAAGCATCAGTGCGCTGTGAGACTGTTGTGTTTGCGTGGATACAACAAAAAAGTAGTTCAACACAGACACACACTACTGTACATGGACAATATAATGAGCAAAGCAATCCTGGGGCAATCTGAGTGAAGTAGCCTATTTGGATTCTTTAGTGTCCGTGAACCTTGCTCACATGGATTCCTCAGTTTGGTATAATGTCTTGTTATGTCTTGTAAGGATCAGAAGGAGAGGACAGACCAAAATAGGCCCAAACAAAGAAGGATGCACGCATACATGCAGTCTACAGGGAAGGAGATCAGGTTCCCCGTTGGTATCCCCACTTGTGTGTAATATATGCATATGGGTCAGTAGAACAAGGAGCACTAGCTCCATGGGAATCTTCCCTGTGAGAACATGTGCGCTGTTGTGTGGCACATCTCATACACATATCAATTAGTGTGTGTGTGTGTGTGAGCTCCCAGTCAACTTCGTCTCTGTGTTAGCAAATCAATAGGGAGCAGTTACAAAGAGATTAACCCTGTCAGTACTCTATCAGTCCAATCAGAGACTCCTCTGCTCTTCCCTCCTCGCTCCTGTCATTTATCAGCACAGTCTGTTTTATCTTTTTCTTCAGGTCATTTTTGTGCACACAAGAGAGTGAGACAGAGAAAGGGACTAAAAAAGAGAGGTGTGTGTGTGTGCAGGTACAGAGTGGTCATTTTAAGCATAATAAAAAAAAAACATTTCCCTTCACAGTGAAAATGCAATTTGTATCTGTATCAACATATTGGCCTCAAACAGTCAAATCAGAGCTAGGTGTGAGCACAGCTATGGCTACAATCAGACTCCTCCTTCTCCTCACCTCAGAATCTCTGTCCTTGCACCACACATTTCTTTGCCAGCCCCTCACATTCCATCCATCCCCAGTTCTTCCCTCCATCTATGCACCTGGTTCATTACGAGCCTGTTGGCTTTCAGGATGGGTAATGGTGGCACAGAGAGAGGACAAAATAGCCAAAAGGGAAGTGACCAGACCACATCACTGAAGCTTGGATGAAAATAATTAGGAGAGAAAGGCAAACCTGGTGGACGCAGACACCAAGACGCACACACTTTCAATGCACAGCAGGTCAGCTGGCAGCTTTTAAAGGCCAAAGTAAGCAGCAGAGGGGGGCGTCTGGTGGATGGAATCACATGGGGAACATGCAAACACACACACACACACACACACACACACACACTTATGTACACAAATACCCACTCACTGGATGTCGAGCCCCGTCTCCCAGCTGGTACCGTAACCTTCCAAGTCATTGTCTGGAAGAGTACAAGGACAGTCAACATATTTTATTTCACAACCTAACGTCTGTGATGCTGATTTAAAGAATTAATCATAGAAACCCTCTTGCCTTATTTTGTAATATAGTAAGATCATATATTGTTATACTGTGTTGATGGTTCAGGTGACTGTCCAGTGTAGTGCAGACACAATGTTAATGCGCATACATGTATCTTATGGGACATAAACTCGTGCACTGATGACACACAGGGTAAGATAAATATGACTTATGGCATCAGTGGGACGAAGTGCAGGGAGAGTGTTTCTACCACAGCTCCCTGTTTGAAGCACGTTTCCACTTTGCCGTGTTTGAAGATATGGCTCGGCACGTTGGACATACGACCTCTCTGACAGCGTCTGCGTCGGTGTGTACGTGTGTGTGTGTCTGCCTCGTGACGGTGCCCTGCTGTGTCAAGCATGTCAAACGAGCTCTTGTTCCCTTGAAGAGCCCCAAATGATGAGATCAATCAGAGCACAACTGAGCAACCACAGAAGCAAAGCAGTGATGCACTTAATGTTAGGTGTTGTCATGGAAACGCAGGGTGCAGATTTTCCACTTCATTGGCTACTATCAGTCTACAGGCATTTTTAAAATTGCTTCCAAGAGAGGCAATTGAAAGATGGGAGGGAAAATTAGTCAAGTGGCCAAAGAGATGGTTAGAAGACACAGCAAGACGCGTAATGAAAATTTCACTGTTGCAACGTACTTCAATTAATGCATTTGTGTTTATGTGTTAGTGATAAAACCATGCACTTTAGATTAAAGAGCCTCCAGCAGTTCTATTATGTATATTGACTCTATGTGTAGACTATGTGTGTAATTGCATGGAGCTGATAGTCACAAGAGACCATTCCCTGCTCTGCTTTTAACCTTCAGAGAATCAGAGAACCAATTATCGCTCCTGATTTTGGAATGCAATCAAAAGCATGTACACACACACACAAACACACACACGCCACACACACGATGCACACAGAGAATTAGTAGCATCACTTTTGCCTTGAAGGGTGACCCTGCTCTGAACGGGTATCATACATCATTAGTTGATCTACATGGCACGGACGAATTTCAGAGTAGACCAATACACGTGCATGCAGGAAAATACGAGTTTCTTTCTTTCATTCCCTCAGTCCATTGGCCGCAGTATTGTTCCCTTATCTAGCTCAACCACACAAGCTTTGCAGCATTTTCTCTATTCTTTAAGCTGCTATTTTCACCAGAGGGCCACCATTCCTAGCCAGATTCTAGGCAGACCTCTATTCTTATACCTCTTCCCCCGAGTTCTGAACTGTGACCTCTTTAATTGAGCAGGGAGGAAGCTGGAGGCAGTCAGTGGCAGGTCTCCTCCAAACTGATTGGCCGACCAGGAACTGGGCTGGTGTCAACAGTGTCCTGAGGGGAGAGAGTGAGGGATGCTGTTGCAGAGCAGAGAGAAGAAAAATGATGGCGTGAAAAGAACAGCGTGCAGTGTGGAAACTCATTTCTATAGTTCTATATACACTCATCAACAGAAATACGCCCCATAAAATAACTCAGCATTTCATACTCGTGGTTGGTCTCCAGTAGCGACTGCATCGCTCCTTCACTGACCATTCACATGGACTCAGGGATACTGGCTCTGCAACAATTATGAGTGTGGCCCAGAGCACAGGGGTGCAGACAGTTGCTCACTGGGTTCTTGTCTGGGTGCTTGTTTGAGGCTAATTGGCAAAGCAGCTTTAACAAAGCGTCTGTGCACTGATAGCTGTCTGTGCCGCCCCCAAGTCACCAGAGGAGGTGGGGCATTAAGAACAGAAACTGTGGCGCAGAGGTCAAACCATTGTACTTCATTTCAGCAGAATTGTTCCTATCTTTAGCAAAATAACTATCTTCACCATTCCTCAATATTTATATTATTTGGTGCAAATGTATACATTTTGTGCTTAAGGGATCTAGGGTCTAGTTTATGTTGATACGCTGCTGCTCAAAGGTTGGAAGATTGGGCACAATTCACCACATAGATGTAGGGCATAGGCATCAGGCATCAACCCATAAACAAATGCATGCGCGCTGCTCAATTTGCATGCCTCCTGACATCTACATGTGCACTGTAGCCTCGTATGCTGCCACCAGGCTGCCTTATTAATGTTGGCTTGACATACTCCTAGCAGCGATGGATGAGTGGCAAGTTAGATTTGGAGGGGAAAGGAGAATCTTTGGAGCCATTCCTGAGTTTCAACACTTCATTTTCAGAAGCGGTGGCCTGTGACATCACAGGCACTGTTCTTAGCTACTGGTTCCCCAGGTGCATCTGCAGCAGTGAGGAACATTATGATTAGAACAATATTTTTTGCAGTTTAAATTTTGTTTTCTATGAACAACGTTGAACGGTTGTTGGGTCTACTACTATCACCTGTGCCTTTTGTGTAGAAAGCTGCCTTATGCTTATTAAACGTAAATATCAAATGAGGGTTGCCAGATTGACGCTCATCCATCCTCATAGGAATATTAACATCATCCTAAGTGCCTCGCTGACCCTGGACGTCCCTATTGCTGCTTGTTAGAACAATTAAACGTGACGTGTGTCAGATTTATAACTCACCCCTGTGTGTGTTCGCCTGTATACATGTACGTGTGTGTGTGTTTCGCTCTGAACAGATGTGAGCATCTGGCATTGCTGTTAAGGCCATTAATACATGTCTAGAGGTGTTTGTACGTGGATGTGTCTAGTTTTCTGGAACAGCTGTTGTTATTTGCTGTGTAGTTTGCAAGTTGGCTGACATACAGTACCTGATTTAAAATATGCAGGTGTATAATAGGCGTAATGTAATGAGGCGTTTGTCAACACAGAGGCTTTATTCTGATTTTAATATCACTTAATTTAAAGAAATGAAATTCTCATACACAGAAAACACATTCACAACCAACCAACAGAATTTAATAGAAAGTTGTTAAAACACCAGTGTGTGAATATCTCAGCACTGAGCTTTAGCAGCATTAGAGCCTTGACCTTGTTTTTCCCACAATACAAACTGCTGCATGTTGACACTCGTGAGTAAATCTAAGCTAATAATACACACAAAGTAGACAATATAACAGCACCGGACTCCTTTCATGTAGCTGATCCTCAACCTAACATGGAATGTCGTCTGACGTGTCCTGAGGTGGGTGCAGATCAGTGATTACTATGTGCATACGTCAAGACTTGAATGCAAACCGTTTCAAAATAGTATTAATAATAGTGCTGTGATCGTTTAAATCGTGGTGTTTGGTGAGACAAAGGTCACTGTACTTGCTTCCCAGCGGCATCAGTCCATCTCTGTGGTAAACAGCCTGATGATGTTAAGAGTCGGCCTCTACGTTTGCAGCCAGTGTAGCTGTTCACTCATATATCTGCTGCTCTAATCCAAGTCATAACTGATCACTTTGCTATTTCTGCAATTTTGTTCGCCCTTTGGAGTCTTTCCCCAAGGAAATGTAGTCCACACTCTGACCACCAGAGTGCACTGTATGATGGGATTCACTTCCCAAAGGCTTCCCTAAATCAGGAGCCGCTGCACTTGAAGGTTAGTTTCATTCACCGAAGCAGCTCAGATCCTCCTGACCTTTTGGTTCATTGGCTCCTTCTTGCAGGTCCTTCAGTAACATGTAGGCCAGAGGAATCTCTTCAGTGCAGTAAGTGATCGTTGAAAAGATCAGCAACGTTTTTTTGAATTTTCAGATGCAGTGAGCCTCGTCCTCACCGTTTGCCCTGTAGACCTTCAGCTTTAAGGAGCAGTGGCCTGCTGCCCTGCTGCTGCAGTGTGTGTGATTGTAGTATTTTCCACTTGGCCCCAGTAAACACCAGGCTTTATTGGACAGCACCACTGTGCCTCTCATTCATCATCACAGCTTTCACTGAGACGCACGAGCGCTTGTGGAGGGGACCAGGTGGGGAATGAGGATCCTGTGTGTGTGTGTGTGTGTGTGTGTGGGTGTGTGTGTGTGTGTGTGTGTGTGTGTGTGTGTGTGTGTGTGGCAATGCTGCTGTTATATGTATAATTAATGACCTCATCCCTGCTTCTCCTGCTGCTCAAGACGGAGACAATGAGCAGAGGTGAAGACAAAATGCAGGGAGTGAATTCAGGAGAAAGAAAATTACAAAAAGGAGAAAGGGGAGGGACAAAGAACCTGAAGGGGGGAAGCATATGTTAAAGGCTGCTCTTGATTAATAATTATGAGTTTTTGTCAGTGACCGAGTGTCCGTCCCATTACCCCTGCTGTCTACTGGAGGGGCAATTACCTGGATTTAACCCCCCAATGCTGCCTCCTCAATAAATCCTCCTTATTTTCTCTCAGATTTTGAGAGATTGGAGACATTTTTCATGTCTCCAATTTTCAGGATTTCTGTGCCCCCCTCCCTTTTTATAGCTTCAGCATCCCACCAGTTTCCATGGTGATAATCAGAACTGAGCGTAAATAAGCTGTGATTACCAAGGGATGGGACATTGATTTGAGGTGCAACCTGGGACTGATCAACCCCTGGGTGTCACTCTTTTTTTCTGGACTGTGAGGAGGTGCAGCAAGGACAAAGACAAGAGATGGGTGGGAGGTGACAGGCCTGTCTAGCAGGGACCCCACTGGAGGCTGTGGCCCCAGGGGTCAGTCTGGCCCCTCTATGTCACCTCACTCCCCCACTTGATCCTTCAGTCTCATCTGTTTGTCCTTACAGCATCACGCAGGCAAACAGAACATAATGAACCTGAATGTTTTCTTTAAACATACGGTACAGCCCCGTAATAATAAATCAAAGAAAAGCAAGAAACACATGAGCTGAAATTCTGTAATTATGAATTTCACCTTCAAAGTGATGAGGACGGCCTGAAGTCACGTCAGGAGGTGGAGATGACTCAAATTACGTATTTTTCCCCCCTAAACCCTAAGGGCTCTCCTCCTCCTCATCCTCTGCACGTTAACAAAGACCGTCTGCCTGAGTGCTTTGACCAGTGTTCAGCACTGCTTTGCACGGCTGCAGATGCGCCGCTGCACCTGTCAGAGGTGTGGGGCCCATCTGTACAGTAACAAGCATCTTAGTCTCATGCCTGCAGCAAGTGGTGGAGCTGGCGGCCCGGCTTGGGTTACTGCCCTCCTGGGAGGAAGCGTGCATGCGTATTGGGGGTTATAGAATGAGTTGGTCACGCTGGCTCATTAGAGGAACAAATGCAGCGGAGAGTGTGTGCATGCGTGTGTGACACAGGTGCGTCCTCCTTGTAGTTAGAGTTTGTTTGTGCGCATACTTTGTTAGGCTGGACTTGAACCCAGAGGATTGCAATGATTCACTTGTAATAAAGGAGTAGAGATGTGTAGCTAAGAGGAGATGAGAGGTTTATGGGAGCTGTAAACACAGCTGCATCCTGCATGTAGACTAACACATGTAATGCGCATGTCTGCCGAATGAAAAGGGTTCGGTAGTGTAAAAAATACAGGACTGCAAATAGACAATTATAGGAAATAATCAGAATATTGCTCTGTTACAATATATGGGACCTTATTATTACATCTCACAGACACACGCGAAGGTTAAATTGTGTTGTGTTCCTCTGGGAGTATAATCATGTATATCCCATTTCCCCTCATGATCCCGCCTGTAAAGATTAAATATGTAGCCGTATCATCAAACATTTAACGCTTACGCCGCTACAAATCAGATTCCTAATCATGCACGGACTTTGGGAACGGGGACTCACGTGAATGTCTCGATCCTAAGTTCGTGTGAGCGTGCTGTTTGCACGCTAGAGTAATTCCCCACCGTCAGACGGGCATGCCTCCTTACTCGGGTGTTAATTGTTAAATCGGTGTTAGAGAAACAGTGTTTTCTCATCCACTTAGCTGTGTTGCAGGCGTTCGTGTGCGCCTGTCTGTGTCTGTTTCTGTGTGCCGTAAAGCCGGGAAGCCTCCTCGGAACTGGAAGTGGGCTAAGTTTACTGGGGCAGAAAATACTGGAGCGTGACTCAATCCAGCGCCTTCGTAAAACCAGCCTCTAAAATATGCCTCTGTCGCATTTTGTCTGCTCAGTGCCTCTCAGACGCACACTCACAGGCTTGTATGTAGGACAGGGAAGACAGAGACAAAGGCTCCGAACAAGTTAAAAAGAATGTAGAGAGTATGTGCATTTGTTTGTTTCTACTAAACCACTTGGTCTGCTTAGTTATGGCCATGAATTATAAGCCCAAGGTGACCTGCAGCCTGAATGACGTGAAATAGCACAGTCACTCCCCCACAACATACACACACACCTGAGAGACACAAATATATGAGAGACATTCACTGTAATGTGCAATGACAGAGCTGTGGTTTGGAGTGACACAGCAAAATTCCCATTCCCATCCATGTTGCAGAGAATGACTTAGCAGAATGTCTTTCATCTGCACTTGCTGGCCTTCATCACTATAGGTTGACACAAAAGCAATTTATAGAAGGAGCTACCAGACATTTTATGAAGATAACTTCAGAAAAATGTGCTTAGTCAACAGAAGGATTGTACTGGTATAATATAGAGTAAGTGTTTAAAGCGTCTGGAGTGGATGAAGTGCAGAGATGCAGACTTTAACACAATAACCACTTAAAGCCCTGCGAACAGGTGCTTAAGAGGCTTTATCAACATGTCTGTAAAGGATACTATTTTTGAACGTGCAAGCGAGTGTCCGTGTGTGTGAGCGCAGCCCTCAAACCACTTGGACGACTTCCCAGTGTTTGATTAGCACATATCCCTACTTCCCCCTTTCCATCAGTCAGCCTCACACAGACACACACTGCCGTTCGAAATTAGACCTGAACAGCTGAATTTTGACTCGGAACCCAAATCAGAGAGATCCATTAGTGCCATTTGTGTGATGCACAGCCTGAGCAGCTGCTCTTTCTGTTTACTGGATTATTGGGACCGTGAGCTTCAGAGGAAACTGGCAACAGGGGGAGTCGGAGCAATACCTCACGTAGACAGCTTACGCTTGCTTCTACTGGTCACAGTATCGTTGGCTGTGGGTGAGAGACCAGGGCTGCGCTGTGGTCGCCTCCATGTAAATCATTATGCTTTATGCGTATCTATAAATCCATTCTGTTATTTTTTATTTATGTTTGCGTGATGTTCTTCATGAGGCAGGATCCACAGGGGAACCTTTCAAATCCCACCTTTGTATTTGAATAAATCATGCGCAGAAGCAGTAGCTTGGCCGTTCAAACTGCCTCATTTGTATAAATAACACAGTAACATGTTTGTGGATGTGAATTTCTGAGTACGAGTGTGGTTTGTGTAAATGTGATGGAACATAATGTGTTCTTTGCTTATGCATTATGTAGGGAGGTGAGGGCACATTCAGCTCTGTCTGGTGGATGCTTGTAAACACTGCACTAGCGACTGATGCTCCTGCCTCCACTTACCATCACACTGTATTGGATTACACGGAGAAATCTGGCTTTAACCCCAGCCTTGCCCAGACCTGTCACACTGGGACACGCTGTCCGGTGGTACCTCTCTGCTGGGGGCTAAGCTCTTTACTAAAGGCAAATACTGTTCTAGATCCTACATGTACCTGCCACCTTCTATATGGTGCCACCTGCTCCACAAGCCTTAGTGGCTATGCAGGGTCCATCTTCCTGGAGGGTTTTCAAACTGCATGACTTCCACGCAAATGAAATAGACGGAGTTAATAATGAATAGTCAGTGATGTGTTGTAGTGCCTGCGTGACTGTGTGCTCACAGGAAGTGTGTGTGTGCACAGAGTGGCCTCACACCCCAGAGCTGAAGACTGGTTGTTCCTGTGGACCTCACACCAAAGGGGGGGTCAAGGGGCAAAGGTTACCGGCACTCCTGGTCTGTGTTGCTTAGGAAGTCAGCAGGAGGAGGTCAGGAGGGAGAGATAAGGTTGAGAACGATGACTCTGATATGCAGCAAGTCTGAGAGCGAGTAAGACGAGACAAGGGAAGTCGACTCGTGAGTAAGATATGAAACCAAAAGAATTAAACACAACGAGAGCTGAATAACTGAGGCCGTCATGTTCGATAATCATCAGTACAAAAGCAGTCAGTTTACTCTGGTTGGAGGAGAATGAAGCTGCACTAGCGCTTGGCAGAAAAACAAAAACAGACCCTCTCCACAGAGCGTCCCACCAACATCCTTCGCTCCCCCCCCCCCGCTTCGCTTCTTTTCTTCTACTTTCCTTCCTCCCTCACTGAATCACTACCCCCTCTGCCACTCGCTATTATTCTCCTTGCCTTCCTTATCAGCCGTCTGCCCCACATGCCCCCCCCTCCCATCCCACTACTGTTACATAAGCGTCCAGTCATAGATCCAGGCCATGTCCCTGTTGTTTTCCCCGTGTCTATGGGAGCCTCAGCATCCAGGGCCATAATGAGGCCGCTACAAAGGCCCATTGATGAGAGGCTCAGTGTGAGAGAGGATGACCCCAGCCAAGAGCGGCCAGAACTGGGCATCAGCTGCCCGAGGCCCTCCCTCCACACAAAGACAACCACTGTGGACAGAGACCTGAAAGGGCACAGAGAAAAGAGGGAGAAGAGGGGGAATGAGGGAAGCCATATCCTGTTCAAACAACTCAGAGAACGTGAGATAGAAGGATATAAGACAGGAAAAACATGGATGACTTCACCACATTTTAGCAGCTCCAATCCACACTTTAGCTTTCTCCTCCTTCTACTCATCCTCCACCTCGCTCTCCTCCTCTGACCAGTGAGACCCACCCTCCACCCTCCCTCTGCCAGGGAGTGTCAAGTGTCTTCATTTCATCCATGGATCATAACTCGGGTCAGAGAATGAGGCGACGACACTCTTAGCCACAGGTTGCAGGGACACTGTGATCAAACACCTCTTGGAAATCTTTGCAATTGGAACTTGAAATTAAACTGGAATTGGACACAGAACTAGAGAAGCAGATAGTGTTGGGATAGCAGTTTGTTTGGGAAGCTGTCCTGGATGAAGAGTGAATGGAAAATGTAGACAAATAAGTCTGGACTGTTGGACGCTGCCTTGGCATGGATCTGTGGAGAGTTGGGACATTACATGGTTAACATGGCTGAAGTGCTTCCTCGTTAGTCTCCCATAATTACACATAATAAGAGAGAAGAAGAGAAAAGAATCCAAGCTTTGGTCTCGATTGAGAATTTAGTCAGATGTCGACGTCTCCATGAGCTGAATCATGACGCTTGCAGCGCGCCTTGAGGACTTAGAGGTGACCCTGGAGCACATGCTTATGGATGTTTTTGTAAGTTGCACACTCTTTCTTATGTTTACTTTTGTTTTTAATTCCAGAGATTGTTCTCTCTCCCACTTTGCTGAGCTTTTAGTACTCTGACACCGATCCCGTCCTCTTTTCTGCCTTGTGACCTACCCAGTGAATAATTGCGGTCGGTGACCAGGGGCCAACATATGTTCATGTCTCTACCCAGATGCTCTCTGCTTAATTAGCTAAAAATCTGCAAACTACACGTCAAACTGTGCGCACAGGAAGATTTGTGGACTAAAGAATTCAACCTGTAGCCTGAGAGCATGCACCACAGCCTTCATACTAATCTGTGTATAGGCATACGTTTGATTAGCAATGAATACATTCTTCCATATTAAGGAAGTGAGGGAGAGGAAAGAGATCAAGAAGGAAAGTGTTATGGATATGTACATGATCATTAAAGACAAAACACACTGACATGCTGTCTGCCTCTGCACAGACACACGCATTATAAATACGACATCACATTCCCTGGTTGCTGTAATGAGCCTGGTTGTTAAACTGCTGTTTCCGTTTAACATTGTTTACAGGCAGAAGCGTCTGCTGGCATAAGTAGTCCACTATCCTTCCACTCAACACTATCAGTGCTCGTTCCACCGCTGCAGCACATCAGCATCAGTCATGTTTGAGGCATGAATCCATCAACCCTGTTTTGGAGATTTGGTCATTTTCGTATATCCTATAGATGATTTATAACTGACGCACTAAAGATTAGTGTTTACTGGCAGAACGGGGTTTGGATTATTCATGCTCTGCATGTGGGATGGAAAAACAGGAAAGTCAGGAAAATGCCTCTTTCCTCTACATTTCCTCTCAGCATCCTAATTAAATGGCTTATTTATTTATTTCTCTAAGAGGCAGCAATGGTCACTTTGCATACATAAATGAAAAATATTCAAATTGCGTTCATGCGTTCTAGCCTACTGAGCATACATACGGTGGCGCATATGTAATCCCCCCCCCCCACACACACACACACACACAGACTGACTGCAGACATGAGCTTAGTTGAGGCCGGTTTCAGTGAACCATCAAAAATAGGCTGAGTGAATTAAATAATTTCATGCCATGCTTTACCGTCAGTAGATGTGTGTCATGGATCTTCTGCTGCTGAAAGCATTTTGCTAGTATACCCAAACTGAAGACATATAGACATTTGCTCAACAATGATTCCTATTCACGTTGAAATCACAATTTAACAGCATGAAGTTATTGAACTGCATTATTAATGTGTTTTTCACATGCTCCATGCAAATCCAAACAGGAAACCAGGAAAGACATGATGCCCGTGTCATCACAGTCTGAGCCACATCCCTCAGTGAGGCTGCGATGCCTGAGCTGTGTAATACACACAGAGAACAAGAACAATAGCAAAGGAAAATCCCTACTAGCAATATTAATGTTGACAACACGTTTGTAGCTTGTGTGTGTCAGGATACATGTTTTAAACATTGGACCCATGCAAGAAGAATGCAACACGTACCGTGTGCTCACTGGGAGCAGCAGCTGAGCACAGCTACAGTATGAACCCTGCTATTTTTATTAATACAGGGTATGAATGATTCAGGAAAGCGAAGAGGATCTGAGGCAATGAACTTCCTTTACAACCCTATTTTCACTTGATTGCTTGCAGCAAGCTCAAGTCGCCCCCTCCCCTTAAATATACGTGTGTGCGTATTTATTTTAGAAGCAACACACTAATCATGCCGTGCTTTTTAGCTTTATTACTATGTCATATGTGCCACACGCATTCTCACATACGTCAATACCGCCGTATACGCAGCTACCGTACATGAATAAAATAGTAACCTGACGTGTGTGTGCTGATTGGATTTTTTCTGGCTGCTGTAAAATGTCCGTTCATGACATCATATCAGCTCCTGCCAAAGCTGCTGTGTATTGTGTTGCTGGTCGGCTGAGCTGTGCGGGGAGGACACAGGCAATGAGAGAGAGAGAGATGACAGCTTCTCTTTCAGAGGAGGCACAAAGGGTGACAGTCACGTCAGGAAATGAGCCGGAGTGATTAAAAATGCATTTAGTCCTTGTGTAGTTTAATTGAATCTCCTCCTGGTGTGCCCCACAAACATCTCCACCCCCCAAGTCCTCTCCCCCACCATCCCCACTCCTTCTATGATGCAGGCCTGGAGGCAGAGCTAAATGTCGCTCCGCTCGCTCTCCTTCCTCCCGGATCTCATGTTTTTCTCCTCCAGCCCCCTCGTCTCTGACAGCAAGACCTCAGCTGGATGGGATTGTTTCCACAACAGCGGTATTGCACTGCTTTGCTCTTTTCACCGCTGTCTTCTCTGATTCCCGCTACAAAGCGTTGCTTCATATCTTCTTCTTCAAGTTTATTGTTTGAGTGATGACATTTTACACAGTGTGTCTATGTGCATGCAAACAGTCAGTAGCTGTGCTGACGCTATTGACTGGGTGTAATGTGTGACCACATTGTTATGTAATGGATGTGTCCTCTGCTTAGTGACAAAATAGTTCAATAATAGCCAGCTGACCTGCTCTCTCTCCTCCCAGCAGTTGTCGTAGGGTCTACTCTGATTTCACCATGTTGTTGATAGGTTGAGGTCACGGTGCCCAGACCTCTATGAAGGCCCTAAAACAAAAAATTAAAAAAAGTCAAGTTTGAGTAATTTAGTCACGTTTAGTCATTTTCTTGCCTGATTAGTCCTGACTGCAGAATCAGCTATAAATAGTAAAAAGACAATTATCATAAGCTTGATCCACTTTTGATGTGCACATTCGCTACTTAATAAGCAATTTTCATTCAGGCTTTCGTTTTCTTATTATGCACGGTCCAGATTCTGATTGTGTTAGCTGGCCCTGCTCACACTGAGGATTTCCAGTCCACTTGGGTGAATTATTCAGAAGCTCTGAATGCTGCTCGTTGGGGAAATTGCACATTTAGCTGCCCATTCAAGTCTACTATAGTATTCATAATATATATTTCTAACCGGCCAGTATGAATGATATAGTCTAATCCCATTAAGGCACAGATGACTGTATAATACTGCAGCAGCTCATGGGTCTGGATGTGAACTGCGCTGGGAGGTTTTTTTTCCGGGGCAATGCCTGCACACATTGTCAAAACAACCTGGAAAGATGCATGAGGTTCTCTGTCTGTCTGCCAGAGACTGAAATGTTAATCATAATGAAAAACACACAAGTGGATACACAGTAGGCACACACCCACACACACAGACCCAGTCACCTCACAGCAGTTTGAGCAGATGTTGTGCCGAGCAACACGATTTGACCAGAACAACCTTTGCCTGCGTTCCACCAAATCTCTTCAACATACAAATATGTCCCAGTTTTCACAATGAGTCACACAAATGCCCCAATTTCTCTGAAATCTCACGAGCTGCTACCTTTCTGAGTATTTCCCAGGCCTTCTTACCCAGACGCTGCTGAGGGGATGATAACTGAAGTAGATGCTCCCCCGTGGAGACGTCATTATGATTGGCTCAAGCCTGATGAAGGGTGGGAGGTCCTGCTTTCTGCTTATCTCGCTCTCATATGATCAAAAACGACAACTCTAGCACACGCACCGAAGCCTAGGCAGCACACAGACAGAGATGACATAAACTCTACTATCATGGTGGTATTGTTGGGGCGATGGAACCAGTTTTTTTGTTTCCTGTGCAGTGGCGCTGTTTCTCGGTTCTTTGTAATTTGCGAAGTCTTGTAACATAAACAGTCAACCCCCTCTCCTGCTGGTTGGGATGGGTAGAGAGTGCAGCTAGAGGGCATTTCCATAAACACACCCACACACACACAGACACACACACACACAGCGAGGAGCGGGACCATAGGGATGAGTCAGACAGCCGTGGGCAGAGAATGGCTGGGTTATCAGGATTCTACAATAGAGAACCACTAGTTCTTATTATTACAACTGCGAACAAAGATGAGGCAGACACACACACGCAAACACACAAAGAGACACAAACACATTATAGTGTAGAAATAACACCTAGAAACTCCAGATGCTTTGTCTGCCGCTGCCTCATTAGCATCTCTCAGCGCCAGGTAGTGATCTTCTCTCCTTCTCGTCTCTGTTTCTTTCTCTCCCTCCCGTTTTATCTGCAGTTCAGTGGGAACATTAATAGCTTGTGGTTCATTCTGAGGACGGCTGCTGTGAACCGATCCACTACGACGGCACACGTCAGAATCCCCAAGCGTTTGGTCTGGGATGTTGTACTTATGCCTCGTTACATATGTATTTTTGCAATTTCACCTATTCTTATTACTAAGTGAAATCCCGTTTGCCTTTATGCTTGTGCTTGTTGACTGAAATGGGCCATTGTTCATGTAGCCTGAAGCATCAGGAATAGTAACATGTTTGCTTTCTTTTTTTTTTTTACTCCTCTTGTCAAGACAAGGCCTTATCACCTCACACGCAGAGGAATTTCAAAAATCTTTAAAGAAAAATCCAGTGGTACGGAAAAGAGCAGACGCGCACAAACCATCCTTAAGCTGTTCAATTAGGAGAGTGTGTTGTCATCGCACCGTCAAGGTGTCGTCGTACGCGACATATAAAAGCAGCACGGTTTCGTCTCAGGAATCAGCAGTGGCGGTTAATCTCCGTCAGCACAATCGGAATTAACATCAAGCGCACACATCACACAGAGCACGAGTCGCAGGGCAAAAACAGAGAAACCGCTTCTTTCTTTCCAGCTCCCGTCATCTGTAAGACCTGGCTGTCTGCACACTGAGTTTATAAATAACCCTCCGATATTTCTCATGTAGGCCACAGTCACTCACACACTGATGTGGGATATGGTGTTGAATAAATAATGCTTACTGGGGATTACCACTCTGCTCGCTGCTCGGTATTAGCACAATGTGCATGTCTGTCTGTGTGTATATGTCTATGTACTTAGTATTAGAGTATTATGTCAGGAGCATCATCAGGTTCTGACTTAAAGAGCTGGAAAAGGCTCATTTGGCTGCTCGTTTTAATCTGGTTTCAGATCCTATGACCCAGCATCGAATTATCTAATATCAGCAGTTTAGTGGTTCATTTCAAAGCTGATGCCAACTACAGCACAGCACATAACCTCCTGCAGACCTTTGCTGTTCTGTTTGTGAACCTGCTGTGTGTATTATATCTGCGTGTGCCTCGTATTCAGCATGTGCGCGTGAGAGTTGATCCACTTTAGTTAATCAGTTCAGTATTGCATAGTGCAGCGGCAAAAAGAGCTCAGGAGTGAGTGATGATGAGAATATGACAGTAAGTCGCTAGGTGCTGCTGTAACTCATGAGTGCAATAGCTTTAATGGACATGTAAAGACCAAGGTGGTCGATACAGACCACTGACTCAGCCGTGAGAGTCTGCAGGCATCATGATAAACGGTTTCTCGCAGCTGAACATCCGCTACCGTGGGGGAAAAAAACCAAAACAACCTTAACTACCTTATCTACACTTTTGCGCCTGCATCCTATGAACCATATTAAGAGGTGAGCAGGAGTGTTGCACAATCATACATATTTGTATGTGTGTATTTCCCCCCATTGTATCCTAGTGCAGACAGTGCACGGAGAGAAAGCCAGATATGGGATTTCCAAGATAATCTCCCTACCAGATGGCAAAACATCCCATATTCCTTTTGAGGTTCCCCACATGATCCCCTGTAAGGGCTGTGTTGTGTGTGTGGTGGTGGTGCGGGGGGTGGGGGGGTGCTCACACACGTTTATTATTGGATCACGTGACGCTAGTGCGTATGCTAATAACAGCCGTAACGTCACATTAATCCAGTGACCTGGTTAAGCCCCCGACTGAAGGAAGTGAGTGTGGGAGGCAGAGAGGGGGGAGCTTCCAGAGAGCGAGAGGAGAGACAAAGCGCACTCCCTCTCCCTCACACACACACTCTCACACACACGTTGTCCTCCGGAGCGGCAGAGCGGAGCGGAGCCGAGCAGAATGGGTAGTGTTTCAGCACAGGGGGACAGAGACGCGGAGAGAGGGACTTAGGGCCGTTGTGGGGCTACTACCCACACGCACACAAACACCCACACACACTTACATCACGAGCGTCTTTCCTCTCACACACACACCCACGCGCGTGCACGCGTGAACCCCGGCTGTCAGGCTGGACGGGACAGCGAGGACACCCACCTCACACACTTGCACACATGCTCACACGCCCACGGACACCCACACTCTGGAGCGTGCCATGGTGGTCCAGGGAGCAGTGACGCCCGGGAGAACCCGCCGGCTGATGCTTAAGCTGCCGGTGGGGACTCTGCGGAGGAACAGTGGAGACAGGGTAAGAAGCAAGCTTTGCTGAATTCCACTTCCTCCGTTTCCCCCATCTTCTCTGCCTTTGTCTCTCGCTTTCTCTGCCTATAAATGGGATTTAAAACAGGTTCTTGGCTAATCCAGGGGATGGTATTAGATTTGAGTTGGTGGAAGGCAAGAGCAAAGCTTTTAATCTCTACAGTGGACAATACGTGTCTGTGTTTCTCTTGCTGTCAGTGTGAGTCTGTCAATCTTTCCACGGCTCAGTCTGTCTCTGTCACTGCTAATGTATTCCACTGCTGTCCTCAGATTTCAAGGTTATGGGGAAGTCTGGCTGTGGGACAGCGGTTGTGAGTCCAGCTTGTTGGCCTGTCGCTCTCAACACAAGTCAACTGACTCGAGACACGAGTTAGCTTCCCTTTATCAAGCAGTGTCATCTTCAGGCTGATTTAAGTGCTGGATTGTGTCCTGTCTGTGGGTTTGTTTGTTTGTTTTTTCCCCCAGTGATAATCATTTCGTGTGCGTTTTTTCTTGAGTGTATCTGGTGGGTGTGGTGTGACGACTGTAGATAATAGTTTGCAGTTAAGAGCAGACTAGGAATGTGGGCTGAAGTTAACCTGGCTGTCACAGTGGTGAAGACAGGCTATGACCTGCCAGGTGTTTCACGTATTGTACTCTTCTACAATGTTGCCATGCTCCAAGACAGTTGCGTGTTAAGCTGCGCATTACTGTGTGTGTATGTGTGTGATTCTTCCCTGCACAGTGTGTGACGAGTGTCGGCTCCCTTCATGTTGTAAATACACTAGTATTAGATGAATCCAACATAACTAGTGTGTGTTGAGGTGATTTACGAGCTGGGCTTACACTTCTGCCAAACTGTTTTCCTCCCATTATGCTCTGCTCATAGGATGAAATGAATTTCATCTTCCTTTTGAAGTTTCCGTTTTCTCATTTGATGTGTCACTAAGCCGCCTCTTTGAGCAAATGTGACTTCGAAATACCACAAGCCCTTCTGAGAATTGCATCTCCTTTCTCTTTGACTGACACCAATACATACACATACACTGACTCATAAATTACAGCCTGGCTACTCTTTACTGGATGACAAACATGTGCAACCTACTTCCTGCACAGAAATAAATAATGCTGCATCATCCCCATCCCCGGGTTTTCACAGTCAAGCTGCAATAGAAGAGTTCTTTCAAGTAAGAGACTACAGACGAAGTAAAATCTCAGATGATGCAAGTCAAAAAGCTTCGGCGCTTTAAGGTTTCACGCTTCAAAGACACAAGGCTCAGCATCACTAGTAAAGCGTATTACAATGTGGTGGTAAACTGGGGACATAATAGCGGTTGATTGGAGGAAAGTCCTTGCTGTGATTTGCATGCGTTGCCTTGCATCACTGTATGTGCTGGAGAGATAAGTGAATAGAAAAATGTATAACAGCTTCCAGTGTAAGTTAATGAATACATCACATTTCCCCATCAGGAATCCATCAGATCACATGGGCAGAAATGTGTTTGAGAAATTGACAAGACATTTAAAAAACAGCTCTTCCCCGGAGGCTTTTTAAAGGTTGGGCCTTCCTGTGTCCTTACTGAGGCTCTGAAATACTTTCACTAAGACACACAGCTGCACTGTTGTTCTGCTCCGACTTGTCATGTGTTAGATAACTTATCATCCATTCTCCGCCTTACGCGACTGCGTGAGCCGCATAACAACATACAAAATATTGACAAAACTCGTATGTATAAGCAGCTGACTGAGCAGAGGGAGCGCTGCAGTTGATGTGTTTATAGCTGTGGGCTTAGATCCACTTTAAAGCATTTTGCACACTTGGAAAGCCTGGGTTTTTTATGTCTCTCGGCGTTTGGCGATGAACACGCAGAGGTTGGTTGGTGCACATCCCCACTGGCTGGACGCTCTTCTACTAAACCATTAGCATTGTGTAACCTGTTTAAAGGAGCCGTTGCTTTTCACCTGCTCATCTGCACCCTGTCAGTTCTGTAATGCAGATGAATGGTTGTGCGCCTGTGCCAGTACTTTGTGATTTCTGGGGTTTGTGTCACTGTTAACTGAGTGTTATTTACACTGAGAGTGCATCCGTCTCTGTAAACAGGTGTGAACGTCGTGATTAAGAGGAGATCCGCCCTGGTCTACCCTAAGATTACCCTTTTCTCTTGGCATCACTTTTTGAATGGCTCATATTCTTTCTCTATTCTTCATTAGTGTGAGAAATGAAAAACAACTTCTTTTAGAGGATGTTTTCTATTTAGATTAGTCTGAATTAGGATTATCCTCTGCCTATGGTATCCTGCTATCATGGTAAGCTGCTCAGCTTCTTTTTGTGACATTAAGAACAAAAACAACAAACAAACAAAGGAAAGTCTGGTGTATGTCTTTGTGTCTGGGGGTATGTGTATCTGTGCATGTGTGTGGGGGTCGTCCAAACAAAAAGTAACATTTCGGGCTGAGTTGCTCTCTAAGGAAACATGTTGTTGTCAGGGGCACCGCAGGGGAGTGAAGGTTGTGAAGGTGCCACAGAAGGAAAGGTTCACACTGGCTCACACATATAGAAACACATACACTTTCAAAAGACACATTCATGAGCAGAAAAGGGATGGAACAGACAATAGGGTGACTGTAATTTACCACCACAGTCCTGAAACCTAGAAGCAGGCAGACAAGCGGTGAGGCCAGAATACTAATCGATCCTCGTTACCTTTAAACGCCTCGTCTGCGCCAATCACTGAGAAGGTCAGCGCTGGACTCTGGCATGTCGTGGATCAGGTTCACACGTTGCTTGTTTCTCATCAGCCTGATCTAATTGTCTCGACATTAGCGCCAGGATTCATTTAAGCACACGCAAAGTTGACGTGGAAACCTAAAAAACAACGTTCGACACAAGTTTCTGTTTAATATTCTTTTATCATCCTTCTGGCAGCAAATCAGTGTGGAGCTTTGAGATTTGGCCTCTGCTCTTCCACCCTGTCTCGCTTTAATATCGATTCCCAGGGATCTCAACCTGCCTCCAGGACTGTAGGTGAGAGATCTGTGGTCAGTCCAATTAAAGAGACAAAGAAACGGGGAAAGATGGAAAGAAAGAGGGAGGTGGGGATAACTGGAGCTAAAGGCTCCTGAATGCCCCTTTGGCACCACACCCTTTTCACTATGAAAAGGACCCCCCCCCCCCCCTTTTCTCCCCAAGGCAGCTCATAAGGAAGAATGTTTTTGAGCAAGGGAGGAAAGGCGAAGGGGAAACACTGAGGAGACTTCAACCCTCCCTTCCAGCCTGTCTCTTTCATCACTCTATGGTATGATTTTTAATCCTTGTTTTGCTGTCTTCTTTTCCCTGTCCAATATCAACACGCAGTCCTACAGACACACGGCACAGCCGCGCACGAGTTCAAAGTAAAACTGTACAGAACGCACTCGAACAGTGAGAGATGATCGCCTCTTGACTGTGAGTGAAGGCTGAAGCCACTGAGCTGCTGATAATGTGGTTTTCTGTGGAGACAGCTTGCTAGCAGGGTAGCTATGGTGAGACCGGACTCCTCTGTCCTCTGCCAAAACATCCCCAGTGGATGGACGGGTGTGTGTGTGTGTGTGTGTGTGTGTGTGTGTGTGTGTGTGTGTGTGTGTGTGTGTGTGTGTGCGTGTGTGTGCATTTATGTGTGTCCCCATCCTCTGCCATCCTTGTGAAAACTCAAGTGGATTTCTTAAAGAGACAGATCCAAGGAAAGGGGAAAAAAGATGTGTGGGCTGATGGGAAAGAGTCTGTTAAGTTCTGTCAACCCCCAAAACAGGATGTGGAGACCCCGAAATGTTCCCGAAATATCCCAGCACAATCTGTGCTCTTTGTTAGACGACGATAACACGACTCAGAGAGGACGGAGGCGCTGTGTGTGACTCACTCATATGAACAGGGTTATTCATAGTGTGTGTGTGTGTGTGTGTGTGTGTGTGTGCTGGGGGGTGCCTCTATGTGGAGTGACAAAGAGAGACAGAGCGGGAAAGGGTTAGAAAGAGGCAGTGACAGAGCGAGCGAGGTGCAGTTTCTTGTTTTCCCGTAGGTATCCTGCAGTAATATAGTAATCCTCATTAATATTAATCTGCCAGGCAAAGTGGAATGATTAGCTTGAGTGTGCGTGTGTGTTATTGTGTGTGTGAAACGTTCCTTTGTGTGTATAGCACATACAGTAACAGCATGTAACACATGAACTAGGTCAACTATTATACATTAGAGACTAAGTCCTAACACTTCAAAGGTTTCGTCTCGTCGTATGTTTTTTTTTTATTGCCTGTAAACAGATTTTTCAGTTTAATTACCCCAAACACACAAATGAAGAGGGAAAGTGAATCTCATGCACATACATTCACATATGCAGACATACAGAAGTTTCCTGCTCTCGTCCTGTTGCGATATGTTATTGATTTTCCTGCTTGCACCTCTAATGCGATCACATTAAACTAGACTGATTGCAATTGAATTTCAGACTGGGTCTATACAAGCGTGTCACTTGTAATCTCTGTCACAGTAACGGTGGCATGTGTGTGTTTATACTCTGTCAGACACGTGAGCCAGGGTTGTTGGGATTTGTGAAAGACAGTAACAGGCCAGTGCAGGAGTAGTACCTGGTTTCTACTCTCTTGTACGCAAGTGTTTTAGTAAATCTGTGTGATAGAAGATGTTCTTGTGAATGTACAGTGTCTGTGACCCATTTCCCTCCACTGCTTCCCATCTCTCTATTTCTCTGACTTGCTTGCACTCTAGTATTTCACGCCTGAATGAAGATCAGAGAGCAGGAGGACGATTGAGAGAAATGGAGAGATACTGTATGAGGGCAGGATGAAAGAGAGCGAGGGAGGAATGGAAACAGGAGAGAATAAGAGCTGGGGGAGATGAGGGGGGAGAATACCAGCAGTGGAGAAAGTGAGAGTCTGTGCCAGAACTGCACTGACCTCACAACTGAGCATGAACGGGTTTATGTATCACCATTAGGAGGACGGTGAACGTGTGTGAGAAAGAATGAAATAACACACACTCTGTCACTATTGTCAAGTCCATCTGTCCATCGTTGTAAATTCCTTTTCCTCTTTCTCGTTACTATAGTAATCGCCAGTCAGCTGACACGCTGCTGATGTGTGTTTACATCACAGGACCTTCACGACCTTTCCCATGATTCACTGGGACACTGCAAACACGCAGAAGTATGGGAACAGTGCGCTGTCATACCTAACCTCTTGCCTCCCTCTCTGCCATAACAAATATTTACACCCCTTGTAAATTACAGTTGCTGAGCGGTGAATGTCTGCAGACTTTGTGTGCAGCTCCAGCCAAACCCTGATTCATTTTGGAAAATTCTCACACTAGTAATACCACACATTCCTCATCAGTTTCTCAAGACATGACTGGGAGAAATACGAGGTCCTGAGATAAACTGGGACCTGGGAACAAGGGGAGAAATGAAGACTTGAATTATTGGCGATATTTCAAGTTATATTGTGTTTTAGTAACAAGCAAATGCTAAATAAACACACACCCACACATGTTATGCACACTTATCATTTAGAGAGTATTACTGAGGCAACGGCATGCAGGCACTGTATGGTTGGCACAACTTGCATAATATGAGGGTTGCATTGCCTCCATGTGGCCGTAGATGCAAATGGGTAGTAAAGAAATGAAGTTCGTGCAATTAATTACATTTACATTCTTTTCACATGGATAATGTGAGGAGTCGTTAGAGTAGCAGAATGGACAGACTGAAGTTCAGGAGGAATTAGACACGTGATGTCCAGCCTGGGAAAACTGTTTCAGAGAATTAAAATGTCTCCTTATTTAAAAATATTCTGGCTGAAATCCCACATTTTCTGTTACTTACCAAATTCGTTACCAAGTACGCTGTGACTGTATTTGGTCTGTAGATGCATGGATGCATTTTGTGGCTCAAAATTGTGCATGTGTGTGTTCGACGCGCGTCGCCTTCACAGACTCAGAATGGCAGGTGTGTGAAAAGATGTGCAGGCTGTAAGCGCATCCGTCTCTCCTTGAAACAAGAGGCAGGCAGAGCTTCGTCTGAGTGCATACCACTTTAAAAACAACCACCATTCAGGGAGACAGCTGCGTTTCCTTAGTGGGAATGTTTGTGTTTGTGGCGCTGAGACCAGCGGGTGCATTGGTTAAGTGAGGAGAAAAGACAGACGAAGAGAAGAGGAAGAAGTGGAAACTGAGTCAGCACAGACCACTAGCAGTGTGGGACCGGGACAGAAGGACAAGCCTGGTTTGACCTTGAGGAGGCATCAGACTGCTGAATTCACCAGAGACTGAGAAGACAGAGTGGACAAGTTACAGGGTTATCCTGTCTCTGCGTCCTACCTCTAGAGACGACCTAATTATTATCTATTCTAGCTAAGTGCTATCGAGAGGACAATAAAGACTAATCATCCCAGCTCATTACCTAGGCCTCTGTGGATTTTACCTGTGATGGCACACCTGTGCAGATACAGATCTGCTAAACCTGTGCATATGTAGCAATATTAGCCGATATTGCTGTGCCGGGACATATTTCAGGCTGCCAGTAATGGAGGCAGTGTTGCTGGGACTAGACGAGGTGGTCTGCACTGGACAGGGTCTGCTGTGGACTCTGACTTCCACAGCCCTCCGTCGCCTCTGTGTGCACGCCAGGAACCTTCCTGGAACCCTGCACCTATTACACACACACAGGTGTGTTTCGAGGCCACTCTACCAGGTAGGCTGCACCACAAGAAGATGACTGTCTGACATGTAAAGGCTACGATAAATGTGGCGTTTAAGGAAGAAGAGAAAAGATCGCTGCCAACAGATGATGTTTGTCCTTCAGGCGAATGACCAGGGCCAGATACAGGCACAGGATTAAACATGACTGATTTGTCTCATTAAGCATGGAGGACAGAACGGGGTTAGATGTTGTGCCAGTCCATGTTGGAAACACGGGACACACATTAGTTAGTGGCAGCATGAAAAGCTGTTTGGGTTTGTTTTCCCCTGCTTTCCTCTGTGAAGTTTGGCCTGTTGTTGTTATTGTCGTTTTCAGGATGGAAAGTCTCAACAGGAAGTCGTGTTGCTAAGGTCACTAATACGAAACTGGTAACTAAGCTGTTACACTGCTAAATGTTTCTATGGATATGTAAAATGGGCTGCTTGCGCACAAAGGACACACAGGCTTTTATAGGCTGACTGAGCTCAGTGCATCCGTCGTCTTGCACATTTAATCTCACTCCCTGGAAAAGTTTGTCTCACTAAATGTGCCTGTTAGCTTTAAAAGAACGGTTTCACTGGCTGAAATTATTTTTGGTTGGCTTATTAAAAACAGTTGCATCTTTTTGTGCCTTGCATTTGTTTAGCTGTGATTCAGCGAAATGCTTCATTAGTATTCACTTCACCGTGTCTGGATTGGTACTCAGGGCTTTCATGGAGCCATTCGTATTCCCCAAGCGTCTCACCTGCCCTGTATGCAGCTGGCACAAGCAGGACAAACCCAACAGGCTCACAGAGTCTGATCAGGCCCGTCGCTGGATGGCTGTACGCACAGATTAAGTAGTATACTGGAAATAAATGTTAACATAAACCAGCAATGTACAGTTTCCACTTTTTAGCTTTTTTATACTCCTATGGAGAACAAGTTGGATTGTTATTCTAACTTTTGCCTTTGAATATTTTTGATATATGTAATAGTTTAAGTGTCCTGAGGGAGACTAACACAATCAGAGGAAACTGAAATAATACACCAGACCTCCCTAAGAAAACTGTCCCTCATAGTTTCACAGCATGGACACAAACATCTGAAGGGTCATACAAGGCTCTTTTAACACTCTCACACGGTTTTTGTAGCGGACAATGTATCTCCATGTGACAGGACAAAGTGGTAGAGTCCAAGGTGGAGAGCTAATAGTGGAGTGAGTTGCAAAGGCAGGAGGGGTCAGTGTGTCAGGCTGCAGGATGGGGATATCCCTGACTCACTGCGCTGCCTCTCTGCCCCGCTTCCTTTATTACTGTTAATGAGATACCCAGCCTCACACTGGCGCACACACAGTGGAGCGAGACCAAGAAAGACAGAGAAGCGCTTAGCTGCATCTTTATAATTTATCAACCAGTCTCCGCTTCCTTTGCACTTCTCCAACCTGATCCTGCTCCACGGCCGCTGTTGCTCCCTGACGTTCTATTTTTCCGCTTTTTCCGTGTTGTATTACTTCTTCATTTCTTATTTAAATCTCTCGCTGCTCTCATTTCAAGTCTCGCTGAGGACGACATCCATCACCAACAGCTGCTCGTACTCGATCAGAACACTATCCCTCATATTTTATTGCAATCTACTTGAGTTGACGCTCAAGGTGCTTCGCATGTTACACGGAGCAGTGGGCTCGAGTGAGCTTTAAATGAACCAGCAGATAGCAGCGTTTGTGAAACGTTTTTTACACAGAGGGATTCTTATTTTTCACAGCCACGTGTTCACACTTTCATACATCAGGCTGAGTAATATTGACTCAACAGCCTCCAGTCGCACATTTTCCTCTGGGGGTGTGACCCTTTAAAGAGGGTTGGCAGCACCAGGCCTGTGAGGCCGGTGCTCTGCTATTCTCTGTGGGTAATTGCATGTCATTTCTCATATTGCTATTTATTCGCCTTCGTTTCAGCTTCGTGCATTGTATCTTTCCACTTCTCTGAGTCTCCCAGCAGCCCCCCTTCTTATCCCTCCACCTCGTGCCACAAGCAGGATATCCTGCCTGGGGAAGAAGCGGGGACTAAGACTATAGCAAACACAGGTGGCTGGACTTCCTCTAAGCAGGAATTTAGTTTTCTCCTGTAACCGTTGCTCGTCTGACTCACCACAGCCCATCATTTTGTTATCAAGAATGAGAAGTGACATGTCGTGAAGCAAGACTCCATCCTCACTGTGCTCAACATGGCTACAAGCGATTTCAGAGTCGACAAGGCAGGCGTCCCACATAGACAGTTTATTTCCTGTTACAGCATTCGCTAATAACTGTAGCTGACAGGAAGCTGTTTGTCTTAGACAGCAATTACACGTAGATCCAAGCTGTTTCCTAGCAACGCAATCCCGCCGAAAAGTTGTTATACATATTTAAAATCAGATCCATCATGCATATTTATTACACCTGACTGCTGTGTTAGCTCGTGAGCTCTGTTGCTTCGTAGCACCTAAATTCTGGCCGGTTTACTCCCACCGAACTCTTCTGGCCTCTGAGAACTGATCCTATTCCCTTCTCACTGACGAGCTCCAGTTCATTGTGCTATGAAGTAGAGACATAGCAACACAACCTAGGACGAACAGGCCTCCCTCTGTCTGGAGGCTCGTGCATTTGTATTTGTTACGTCTTTTGTTTGTAGTCTGATAAACTGTGGGCACAAAATCAGATGGTGGTCTTGTGAATGTTTTGGAAGAGGAGTCCACTGCGATCGCCAAGATCGCCCCTCAATCCGGATACAATTGTCCTCAGCTCAGTTTGTTAAGCCTCTCTGATTCTCATGTTCAATTTGTCATCCTTTTGTTTTCATGTTCCTCTGAAACAGATGTCAGTGAATTGAGTCCCGACAGGCAAGCGAACATTCCAACAAGGAAATCTATCGCAAATTCCCAAGCATATTCCCTTTTCCCCTATTTTCCAGCCAGGTAATTATTGGATAGAGGCTGAAGTTAAACTTGTGACTTCCTACTAAAGAATTTTGATCACTATCCTTGTCTGGCAGCTATTTTTGTCCAGACTGCCAAAGTCAGAATCTGTATGTGAGAAAATCTTTTCCCAGGACCGACACAGAGCAGCTTGGTGATGGGAGGGGTAGAAGTTCAGAACAGACTATGCCTTAACATTTTCCAGTCCTTTGTTTATTTTTTTGCACTTTTCCAATTTGTTTGCAACAAGCTGAAGGCATGTTTGCATTTGATATTCCTGCATAAGCACACACACATAAACATCGCTCTGTAGATTCCGTTAGTGGCTGAAGCCGTTTACAGTGTCTCCCTAGGGATGGGGTCTTATTTGCATAGTTCGTCTGGAAAACATTCCCACTGCTCCATTCCCAGGTTTATCAAATACCCTGTGTGTGAGTGTGTGAAAGAGAAAAAAAAGAGAAGAGCCAGGACCAGGTTTGTTGGTGTAGACTTCCTGCAGAGATACACGAGCAGTTCAACCATGGGAACATTTTCTCTCACCACTCCATAAATCATAAATCACGATCAATGTTTTATCTGTCATTCATATTTTTTTACGATGAATGTGTCGTACGAGTCTGTGTGTGTGTGGTTGTGTTAAAGTTTTAATGCAGAACACCCTCCTCGTGTTGTTTGTGACTGTGCACCATAAGCCTCTTTGCTGGTGCAGACTCTACAGTAGTAATGTGGCTCACTAGTGGATGCGATGGTCGCTGACTTTAATTACAGATGCCTGCAAGCTCACACACTCTTCTCCACATACACTAAGGGCTCCACAGCCTAATCCCTGATTTAAGCAGACTACTAAAAAAAACAGAACGCTACTTCTATTCTGGCTGCATGACACCCTAAATACACACACGCATTTAATCACAGTACAGTACAGAAATATGAACAGTCTTTGAGATTGGCTGAAGTACTGTATACTTGATAAAACACACTGTTGGTGAAGCGTCTGAGTCGTGACAAGAGCAACAAGTAAATGTCCCCATCGGACACGAAGTGACAGTTTTAAAGGTGGTTCTTGTCTATTGAGTGAAGTGATAGTTTTAACTGTAGCATTAGTGATGGGGATAGAAGGGCTTATGATGTTTTAAGTTCAGAGGTCAGGGTCTCAGTGTGGAATAGTAATCCCAGAGGATTACCAGGGCAGCCTGCTGAATGCCTGTGGAAATCCCTCTCAGAGAATCTCAGATGCTTTGTTTGTAGGGATAATATATCCTCAAACAGTGAGTCCACATGTGTTTAGCAGACAGTGCTGTTTGTATGAAATATCCCAATTTCCATTCTATACCAATCCAAATATTCAGACCTGGATGCTTCACAACTGGAACCTCATCCCAGCAGTCATGACATTTGTTTTCACATGATGAGCGCATTAAATAATTGATGTTAGTGATTATTTGAAGATATATGTAAAAGCTGGAGGACAGCATTTCTGATTTATGAACTTTACGACTTTCTTTTAATATTGTAAATGCCTGCCAACTCTTTCTCTTCCAACTATGTACATCTGTAGGCTAATATACATCATCATACACTGAGAAAAATGAATGAACGTGAAATGTGTGCTGTCTAATATGGACCCTGCAACTCTACATTACCTGGACATTTTTCAAGGTTTTCAGTGACCACAAGACATAGAACAAGGGTTTGAAAAATAATGTAACCACTAAAGCTAAAAAATGAACCTCGCCTGTAACTCTGGCATTTGATTGATTAGGTGTTTTTTTTTTTTTTACTGAGCAAAAGCTTTCCACCGTCTACCTTCACATTTCTGCTCTCCCTCAGGTGAAACAGCCAAATGGACGACATTCAATATCTTTACAATGATGGGATTCCCTTTAGACAACGGAATTGTACAATGCACACACACACCACCATGTACACAGGACACACACGTTCGCCATAGAGCTCTCCCTGCAGATGAGCTGGGTCATTTTTCATTACCCTGGCTCAGAGGAATCAAGTGTGTAGTAATGGAGCACAGTCACACTGAGCCAAAGCTATGGACGGATAAATCCCAGCTACAGAGCACGGTGGAGGCAGATCTGACGCGCTGCTGGACAGACCCTGTGGAGGGACATCTCGCTTTTTATAACTTCTCTATTTGTCATTAGAATATTTCAGACTAGGCCCCAGTGGAAGATGATACGAAGATCTGTGGCTCTAACATGTTTAAACAGTCTCCTCTCATCCCTCAGTTGTTTTTGTTTTGCTGTTGTTTGTACTATGTCTCTATTTGTCTGTCTGCCTCATCTCCAATTTATTTACACTTTCTGTCCTACCTGCGTGATTTACTCTTTTCAGAGTAAATCTCCTGTGAATTCCTTGTTTTGCTGTCTTCACTGTTTTGCCCTTATACTGATCTTTGACTTGTAACATCATTTAGGTTACACTGCCTCAGATTTCCAAAGGGATGTAGAATGAGGAGTGTGGGAGGTACGAGTACATCTCGTCTTTGCAGAGCAGTGTCTTACCTTTGCCTGTTCTTGTTGTTGTTGTTACACGGCCTGGCATTTTTCAAACAGCGTGTGGTGGACTGGATCATTCACAAAGTTGTCATGACAACTTTTGTTTGCATCTCAGGCTGGAGAGCACAGGGGATAAAGGCTGGTCAAACATTTATGTACCTGTGCTGTTGTCCACCACTCGACTGTAGAAGTACATGCTTTTAAAAGCCAAGACTTAATAGATGGATGCGTGTTCTCTGAGCCCCTGTAAAGCCAGTATGTTCAATGATGAATGTTATATTATGGCTGTTTCCTTAATTAGTCTGCATCTTTGTAGTCTCTAAAGGACAAAAATGAGCAAAGACCAAAGAGGATTTGGGCACTTTTTACCCCAAACCTCTATTCTCCTCTCCCCTGCTGTTGTGGACTAAGGGGACGTGTTTAATGGGCCGGTAGAATACGTTAAGACTGTAACACACACACACACATTGTTTGCAGGGCTGTTGAATATTCAACATGCTAAATGTTTCAAGTGCTTGGTATTCCATTCAGTGACAGGACAGCAGCTAGAGGCCACAGGAGTTCAAGCGCACTCCTCTACACAGCGTCCTTGAGTTTAGCATGTGTGCATTTGTGTGTACGTGTGAGACGTCGAGCATCTGCTTTGAACACATCAGAAGCAATTGAAGGAGAGACAATGAGGTCAAGTATGAAGATTCATCATTTGTGTACAAGTACAGACTTAAAGAGGGGGTGAATAGACACACTAGTGTATAGGTATATCTAGCATATATCTAGAAACCTGCCAGCGGGATCACTGAACACAGGACATTTAAGGTCTACAGTGATTTCTCATGTTGTAAATTATAAATGAGGAGATGAGGTGTGAGGTAAAAGATCCTTCCCCTGTGAATGACCCAATCACACACACACACAGCAGACAGCAGCTACAGATCAACCTCTGTGATCACTGTGTTTCGGTGAAATGAAGGAGCTGAAGGCATGACACCACTCGTACCTGTGTGTCCTGAACCTCTCTGCTGTTCTGGTTTGTCTGTCTGTGTCCTGGCTGCCTCTCTTGCCCCGATCAGTGACTGAATCACCTCAGATCGTTTTAGGCTGAAACACAGGGCAGATGCACAGTCACATACGCAGAGACACACACACTCACAGCAGCTGTGTTCATAATGGCTTTGTCATCTAAGTGATCCCCTTGGACTGGTATTTAAGGAATTTATAACATGTGCCGGTTTAAAAAAAGTCTCCCCTTTGAATACCTATAAAAAAACATTACAACCAACATAGCTGAGAGCTGTGTGAAAGCACAAACTGTAAGTAGCACAACTTGCTAAAGGGATGACCTGTTGGCAGACTAACCACAATAGCCAGTGGTGACTTGCTCTCAAGCAGACACACTGTGGCGCAGTAGCTTCACACTGAGAGGCTTTTATTTGCTTGGATGTCATCAAGAGTGACATCGGCTGTGGCCTGTTTTAGAGTTTTCAGTATTAAATATAACTCCAGGCTCTTCATGTGTGTCTGTGCACACGTGTACATCTGTGTGACCCAGTTTTTTGTTTTTTTTGAAGCTACAAAGTTTGGCTTGAGTGAAAGCAGGAGAAAAAAAACCCAGTTTTAAAATAAGAGTTTTGAACATTTTGAACTGGGAGGAAAATAAAAGGGAAGCAAACAGATGAGAAAAGGAGAAGGACGTGGACATGAACCAGGGAATAGGAGGGTCCATTAGTCTTTTGCATGGATACATTACAGCTTGGCAGCCAAGGAGACATTCAATTCACAGTCCTCAGATAACACTCCCTGCTGCATGCATAATGACATAGCTATGCTGGGTATTCACAAAAGCATCTGATTAATTTAAAATTAGGGGGGAAATAATGAAGAGAAGAATTTCAGACAGTCATGAATTTATCCCGACAAGGTGAAGCTAACGACAAGATACTGTATATTCAGATTTCTATAGCCAATTTCACAGATGCTTCTATTTAGCCTACTGAAACGCAGTATAAGTGCCTGTGTAAAATTTAAAATTCATAATCACCTCCATCTGTCATAGTTGTGTTTCTAGTTAGATAACATCTCCTGAAGAAATGGAGAAAGGTTTGGGGTACAGTCTAGGAGCGGAGCTGTGCAGTAAAATGAGAACAAAGCAGAGTTGGATACGAAAATATCTGCACTTTGTTTGAAGTGCCAGCGTGTTTCTGATTTTAAAAACGCCCTAACTGGAACCACATTTCAATCCCGAAGTCAGTCACGGGCACAGAGGGTGGAGCTCGCAGACGCACACACATTCACAATTGGAAAAACAAAACAGAGCTCTCCCAGTCCGTCGTTTCTCTAGACATTCCTGGCTGCCTTTCCATGACCCTCCCTTCTACGTCTCACTCTGAGCAGCACATAGCTGGTTGGAGAAGACCATGGGATTTGGCCTCGCTGCTCTTATGTTTTCATCAGCTTTTCAATAACCCGCTGAACTGAAACCATAGCCACGGTACATTTTGCTGAATCTCATGTTGTAACCTAATCTGCGCCATATGCAGATAGTGTTACATAAAAACTGACAAGTCATAAAGCTTATTCAGCTATAATGAGCTCAGCATCATAAATCATCACTGGGCTCCTTTAGGCTACGCTTGCTCTCAAAGTGATGTGTTTAGGAGAGTGTGATTGTTTAGTCTCCTTGAATATGCGAGACAGGCAGACAGAGACAGACAACAACATTGGTGTCAGACGGCACTGCCTACCGCAGCGTCCCACAGCCAGCGTTAAAGAGATTCTCCATCTTGCTTTAATTAGCTGCTCACCACTGTTTACATCACGCTCCACCAGTACCGGGGAACCTTTCCCTACGCAGACCATCCACCCCGGACCCCAGCTCGCTCACACCCACCGCCTCTTAAACCCACCTCACCCATCCAGATCCTTCCCCCGCGGACCTTCACTGCATAGAAATAAACCAGATCAGCAATTCATTAGGACCACACCTCAGCCCAGAACAGAAGCCTACTGGCTCCATAACAAGGCTCTGTCAGGGCCCAGGCATGTCGCACCTACAAGTTTCTCACTTTTTGTAGGTCGTTAAAAGGTGACAGGGGCATACCGAGGAGCAGCTCACCGTTTGTTTTTCTTTCTTGCTTCCTTTCCTCCTTCCTATCTGTCATAGTGTATGACTTTCACTCATCTCGTTGCGCTTCTCTGGAGCAACTCATACCTATTCCAAACAGGAACAAGAACTTTTAAACAACCCTAACCCTAACCCCCCCCCCCCCCTGGTCAAACAACACTGCTCTTGTGATAGCAAACGGAGGAAGCAACCAATAGAGGGAGATATGTATTTGACCGGAGAAAGAGGTTCGGCTGCATGTATTAAAGAGTCATCTGGAGATGTTTAAGTTGGACAGGCCTGTTTCCGGTGTCTGGACCAGGCCAAAAATATCCAGAAACAGAAAAATCCAGGGGAAAGGATACATCTCCTTGTTTCTCACGTGACCTGCCACATTCAGCAAACTAAGCCAAGCACATTCTGTTCAGTTGCCCCTTTTCATTTCTTAATGTCAGGAAAGCGACTAGTTCTGATTAATCCTGCAAGATTATGCATTGCCTGGCATATTTCAAATACGGCGCAGATGAAATGGCCTCAGACTAACAAACAATCTTACCAGGGTGAAGTACCACTAGTGCCAACAGCTTCCAGCAAACTACCTGCGTACACATACCGTGAATGTCCTTCATGAAGCAAAACACGAGAGCAGCCAGATGACAAGCCTGTGCTCGTCTAGACATTCACTGGCTTTACTGACAGTACGCGTGTACTGTAGGCACGATCACCAAAAAGTGCTTTTGTGGCTACGCCGCTGCTCTTTCTGGGTAAGGTGAGCACAGCTGCCCAATTTAAGGAATAAAAAACAAAACAGAAGGAGCGAGAGTCAACGGCTGCAGTGGACTCAGGGCCAACAATCACTCAACCAAGCCAGACGTGGAGGTTTACGTTTAAAAGTGCAGGGAGGAAGTGACAAGCTGGGGGGAGAGAGAAGGGGGAGCGACCCAGGAGCTTTCCGTTAACCTACATGGACATCGACCAAGGGCCCATCGGACCTGTAGCGTAAACAAGTGATGAGAGGGAGGCTTCTCACACAGGGCTGCAGCTCGTTTCACAGTGGAGGCCTGTGATCAGTGCTGCGCTGACAGACGCAGAGAGAGAGAGAGAGCTCTGCAGTTTCTCATGGCCGAATTTCCCCCCTCATCTCCTGCTCTCCCCGCCCCCACATCTTGCCTCCATTATTCCCGTGTTTTCGAGGCAACTCCGGTGACAGCGAAAAACATAGCTGGCAGCCGTGAATAGCTTCGGTACGTCTGCCGCTTCTTCCGGTGCCGCCGCCCCCCTCCCTCCCTCGCTTTCTGGCTGTCGGTACGGCCCCCCCTGCCGCCGTCTGCTCGTTCACGGTGCCGGTAGAGAAAGGGGGAACCGGGGGCTGGTCGGCCGGGAGCAGAAGAGCCCGCGACGCGCTCTCGCTGTCTCTCTAACCCCGGGAAGGACCGATGAGAGACGCGGCAGCCTGGGCGAGCGCTGCCCATAATTAGCACCGACTCATCTCCGGGCTCGGTGGCGAGGAAGCAGCTCCGTGGCGCGCGCCGCTTGTAACCAACGGTCACTAACATGGATGCTGATGTGCCGCCTCCACTAGCTCGGCCGCGAACAGGGATGTTTTCTGGGGATTTTCGACTCGTTTCTTTCTGGGATTAATTCTCTTTTTTATTCGGGGACGTTTTTCTTCGCTCCGTCTTGGCGCCGGTTTTTGTGTGGGAGCCCCGCAAAGAGCGTGTGTCTGCAAGGTAACTAACTAATGATCAGCTCCAGCCAACACGCTTGACTCGTAGCGTAGTGATCGTCACGGTTTGCTGCCTGCGAGTCAAGCCTGAGGTTGTAGGTTCGGCTCCCACCCGACTAGTAGTGAATCAAGTCAAAGTGATGGAGGGATGTTGTTGTTGCCGTCAGCTGAACCACGTCCTAATGTAATGTCAGGCTCTCATCGTAGAAACTCTGACCTACCCACTTAAACTCCCTCATGTGCTGCCATGTTCCTCATTTTCTGTTCTATTTTGACAGAAGCTATTCACAGAAACGTTATAATGCTTGGTTTTATGGTGGTTTAAACTCCCCCAAAGTGACTTTTATGACTAAAACCAATAAGCGCCTGTCTCTGCCAGGCTGTGCTGCCTGATTTCAGCCTGCAGGCAGTGATTTGTTACCTTGACGCTGTTCCCTGGAGCCTGGAGCAGAGCCTAGTGTGCCTAAACTGTCTGCACTGCAGTTTAGAGTATTCTGCACACTACATACTTTAAATGAAGTAAGGTGTGTAGCGCTGTCCTCTGTCCTGCTGCGAACCCAGGGTCGTAATGGAGAAACAATACACGTTTAGGCAGTGGCAATGTTATCGCATCACATCTCCGTGTCACAGAAGAAACGAGGGACGTTTGAAACATGTGGACCAGAGAATGGGAGATGAAAGGAAGAGGCAGCCTTGGGAAATGTAAGGGTGCGCGTCATGGCCTGTGTGCACAGGTGCACCCAGTGTAAACGCTCAAACCACAGGAGATCAATGGTGAGTGGGAGGGTAAACCGAAGCCTTCAAAGCAGCCGACGTCCACACACACACACACACACACCAGTTATCCTCCAGCAGGGTTCACAGAGCGACGTTACCTTCTTACTTCTGTGGCCTTCTTCTGCCAAGCCCTCGCCTCCAACCTGCCACCTCAGTGCAAGCTGGCACGAGCGGTGAGAAAGTGGTTGGGCTTTATGTTGCGGATACACCCTGACTGAATAGCAGCAGCCTCAGGTGGACAACATGATCCCCTCGGTGAAGGATTACAGACCGGTTCCGTTTGTGCTCATGTTTATGGAAACAATGGAGGGAGTACTCATTAAATGTTTGACAACGAGGACGTCGCTCTCCTCCGTCGCCAACGTTTCGTTCCAAGCCCACCCCCTTCCCCCATCTCCCAGATGCGAGGGAAGTATGGGAGGAGTCGGGGGTGTTTGTGTTCCTCAGGGTCCCGGCTTCCTGTGAAATTGTGGAGAATCTTCACATGTGCAGAAAAACAAACAACGAACGTCCCGGACAATGTGAAATGTCTAAAATTTGTCTCTGCTGCACACGTTTGAGTTTTATTCAAGCTGCATCAAATTTTCAGCCAAGATTAGAAAAATGTTTTGGCTTTGTCTGTGAAGTGAAATGTTTGGTCTAAATCATATATGCGTGACACATTTCCTTCTCTTTCTTTTTCATTGTACCTGTCTCACTGCTGCCTGAGCTTGTTGGACAGATATGATCAGTTTGTTTTCGCATTGCTACAAACCTTGAATCGACAACAGAGATGTCTCGTGTTGTCAACAGGCAGCTTCACTCGTTGTGGTCTCTGTTGTTCACTGATGGATGATGGATTTCCTGCTCAAGAAGGAAAACCAGAAATGTTCGTATCTGTTGGGCCATTGTGTGTAGCGAGCTCGGCTGACCTTGTAGAGACCTGGCTGAGGTTGTTTTGTTAGACAACTTATGAGCTGTTTAAAATGATAACCTATTGTCTTCATCAGATTAGTGTCAATAAGACCAATATAGTAGCTGGCTTTTAGGTTAAACACAGCAATGCAGCCGTTTCAGTGTTAACTTGTCTTTTCTTCTCTGTTTCTCAGATGACAGAGGGGAGGCGATGTCAGGTCCATCTCCTGGACGACAGGAAGCTGGAGCTCCTGGTTCAGGTGAGTCTCTCTCTCTTTCTTCCTGCCCTTCCTCTTTGCAGACTTTGATTTGCGTAGAGCTTACAGAGAGCACAGGAGACATGATGCCTGGTGTCCTGAAGGAATCGATTACTGCTGACTGAGGGAAATTTAGTCAGTAGTATGTGACTTTGCGCTTTCTTGATGCTCCCCTGATCTCTGCACAAACACACACACACTGCTACACAAACACATAGTTTGTGTGCGCAGACTTTAGAATACTAAGGATGTCCTGAACAAGAATATTTACATCCCTTAAACAACTTTACTTCATCTCTCTCGATTTATTATCTGTCTGTCAAAGTATTTTACGTTCACATGTATGTTGTCCTCCACTCAACATGCTGCACCCTTCCCTTCAGTTTTCCCAGCAGGCCTCTATACAGTAATGACCAAAGGCAGGAGCAGCACGCAAAACCATCCCATCACTCCCTGCTTCGCCACTTGAAGCTTCATGCTCTATATCAGCTTGCAATTTGCTACAGTGTAGCAGCTCTGCTCTCTTTTATATGTCCCATGTCTGTGGTTTGGCTTCAGAGATCAAAGTGCTCGTTCCACTCTTTCTAACCTCCCCAGCTCCTCTTGGGTCTGACCATTACTCAATTTCACCAGAAAGACAAAAGAAGACAATTGCCCTTTAAGAAGTGGAAGAGCAACAGACGGGGCATAGAAAGACTGACACACAAACCCGTAAGGTGGAGAGGCAGAAAGAAGGAGGAATAGAGGATCAGGAGATGGCACTACAGTGATGGGATAGAGGGGAGAAAATGGTGAAGATAGGTCGGCTGACTTTCTGATTTGATTACTCTGCCAGAACCGATCCTCTCTTTCATTTTGGTACTTCTTTCTGCTCCTCTGTCTCCATCTCTCTCACCTTCCACTTGTCACCCTCCACATCTCATTTTCTTGCTTTTTTGTGTTTGTTTGTTTGTGTGTGTGTGTTTTTTCGACCTGTCTTTCCCTCTGTCTCTGGCTGATTTTCCCAAAACACCTGCGGCAGTTCAGTATCTTCTGCATCCATGCAAGATCTGTTGTTTGCATTCTAAAATACACAGTAATAGCAGAGCAACGTGTTTAGTTTAGTAATGGCATTAGCAGGGAGAAGGCATGAAAGAATGGACAGGAGAACTGGAATACAACCCAATACGCTGCTGTGTTTCTTTCTGCTTCTCTTGCTCTCTGTCCCCACTCTTCCCCGCTGGGCGGATGTATAGTAGGCCAGCGAGTTGTTAGAAGGACCACAGAGGATTAAAATGTTATTCTTAGTTTTCCGCAAAACTAAGAAGCAGTCATTTGTGAAAAAGGGTTTCTTGAAGGGATGATCATAATTCACAGGCAGTCCAAGCGCGGTGTGTTTTCAGTATTAAGGCAGCACCTCAGTGTTACTTGCTTCATTCAGTTTCATGTATTCATCGAGGTCCAGTCTGTCCTGGGTTTCTATGTCAGCTCCAGTCACCACCCGACCAGCCTCAGAAAAGCTGGATCTCACGCCTGTCACTGACTTGTGACCAGCTGTGTAATCCCTAAAGTGTTGTTCATCTTTCTCCACTTCCTTGTCCCCTTCCTTCTACCTTTGATAGCGTGTCCTCTGCGGTTTGTTTATGGAGCAACGCGTCGTTGACAGGGAACTATGTGCCAGGAGGTCGACGCACCTATTGACCAGGCTGTAAAGATGGAAGCTAACCGCCAAATACACCACTGGGCGACATGGCTATCGCTTCCTCTAGAGCGGTGTAGAGTAAAGAGTGAATGGACCATTATGGTTAGACATAACAGTTATAGAAATGATTATGATGAGGGGGTTATTACAGCTGGACAGGAAGAGACTAACACAGTTGAATAAAATACAGCCAAAATCCCATCCTGAGTACTCTACGAACTGACATTTATAAATCACTGAGCCTCATAAATCTGTACAGTCCCAAAGGCACCAACAGCCTGACTTGACTGTCTGCAGAGACAGGCCTGTGACTTACCGCCAGCCACTGTTGTGTGTTTGTGACCAGTCTGATGGTTTACTTTAGTGCGTCTTCTCCTCTGTTGCGCTTCTCTGTAAGTCTTGCACTGTTAATTACCAGGCACAGGCAGACTGTCTATTAGTCGAGGCTTTCTACGCCAGCAGAGAGCTTTACTGTCTCATAGTTCAATACTGTTTGTGTACACACATTATATATTGATGTGTGTTACGGTATGTCTAGGTATGCACAGACTACGCGTGGCTCTCTGTGCTTACCGTGCCACATCCTTTACTGTATTGCTATTGGTTTCCTCCACAGCATCATAACATTTCTATTAGGTGTCTGCCATCTCAGAAAATCTTTAGAGTCAGGATGAGTGTTTGTGTGTGGGCTATTTATTACATCCTATGTGATTGTTTTTCAACTCTCTTTTATAACCTGACTTTACACCCCTTTCCGTATTTCTTTTCAACCTCAGCTATGTCCCTTTCATGTTCAACAGTGGTTTAATTCATCTCCACATCATCCTTCCTACAGTTTACTTTAGGTGCCCGTGCGTCTCCCTTCCATGTGCATTGTTTGTTTTGCTGTGGTGCCATGAGTTATGTTTAATTGATATTCTTGCCAAGACGGTTGAGGGCTGTGTGGTAATGAAAGCCCAACGTTGCGTCTCAGATGGAACCAAAACATAAATTACTTCTAATACCGTAACGACAGACTGCCACCAGACCTAAAATTTCCACATCTATAGTATTTAGAGCACTTCAAAGACTGCTTGTGTTGCTCTTGAAATAGGTGCTCTCCCATCTGGAGAAACAGCAGAGCAGGTAGTGAATGTAACCACTCACAAACGTGCTTTTATTAAGCTAAATGTATCATTTAATAAATAAAACGTATGATTTTCATTGGAGAGTGATAAGTCCATTATTCAAACTTTATATATAATACACACTTGTCCTGCTGTTTGCTATTTAACACACACGATCTCATAAACACTGTATCTATACATACAACATAGATTGAACCTACATGTTTATGTTGGCTTCTGCTCGTCCCTTCAGAGCCTTTCTCTGTAGCACATTCACTGTAGGCACTACACTTATATGAGATCTAGGTCATTGGAGGTGTGTGTGTGTGTGTGTGTCGGTGTGTTTGTGTGTGTGTGCTGTGTACATGACATCACCTCCATTCGCTTAAAATAGCTCCCAGTAGCTTCTGTCAAAGTAAAGCCGTAAAACTGTGCGGTGAGCTGACAGTAAAGAACTTTAGGGGGAGATTATTAGTATTTACTTGTGTACTGTGTTTGCGTCTGTACGCGCGTGTGCTTATTTAATTGCTCATAATGTGCTTTCCCTCTGTATTGTGCACAGGGCAGGACGTGGTTCCCCTGCATGTTGTGTGTGGGCAGCGTGCATGCTGTGCATCATGTGTGCATATGGGCATGCCAAGCTGTGTGTGTGTGTGAGATGAAAATGTAGGCAGTGAGGCACACCCATGGTTAACCTCAGGGTGGGGCTTGCTGTTACTCAGGATGTCACAAACCAGCAGCATATGGCAGCAGTCCCCGGCCTGTGCTTGGCTTTAAGATGCTTTCCCTGATCCGGGCGTTGATGAATGGAGCTTGTCATCACGTTCAGTGTGTCTCAGACTGTGTCTTTGACTTCCACAGTCAAACTTTGCTATCCAACTAGCTGCAGTCCTCTCCCTGCAGTATAGTGGTTCAGCCCAGAGCCATGACTCTGCAGTAGTGGTATGGGTCAGAGAGGGGGAATGGGGGGGAGGGCAGGGTACCTGCTCTGTCAGCAGCTTCCACACGCTCCATCTATCTTTATCGCACGCTCTCTCTCATTTATCTCCTCTCTTGTGCGTTTCCTCCTTTTCTTTGTGTTTTTCAAAATGCTTAGTCATTACAGTAAATCCATGGATGATAGATTACCTAAAGATGTACAACACGTATATGCTGCAGTTATGCTACAGCGTGATAATCAATACACTTACACAATTCAGGTTATAAACAATTAATTACAGCAGGAAAGCTGTACTAATGTTTCTGATTCTCTGCAGCCCAAGCTGATGGCTAAGGACTTGCTGGACCTCGTGGCCTCTCACTTCAACCTCAAAGAGAAGGAGTACTTTGGAATTGCATACACAGATGAAACGTAAGTTGCAAACAAGTAGTAAGACAGTTGACATAGAAACAATAGTACATGTGATGTGTCAGTAGCCCAGGAAGATTTATCCTGTTTGTTTTATTGGGTTTGTCAGTACATTCCCATTAATACTGTAATTACATCAAGGCTATTAGACCTTAAACTACTGTCTGGGTTCTCAGTTTTTATTGATGGAATTGTTAAAGCAACATGTGGGACGAATTAAACGAGCAGCAAATAACAGAAGTCACCATCAGAGTTAAACAAAACTAATGAACGGAGCAAAACAAAGCTTCCACATGACTCTTACTCGACTATATTATTATCTGTTCGCACTAAGAGACCCATTTACTGTAGCATGAATGAAGGAGTGATCCGTTGAATAGATAAACAGTTGACAGATACTAGAGTTGTTAAAATGAGGGGCCTCAGAGCACAAAAGTATGACTGTGCTGCAGCAGGTGCCAGAGTTTTAAATGATGGTTTCATGTTTTTCCAGAGATAACTTTATTGTGCTCACAGCATATTCTGTTTATGGTTAAAACGTGTTTTTTCACACCTACATAAAATTGTACATTCGAGCCATAGCGTGCTGCACAGCAGTGACGTCTACAAACATCCCTAGAGAGACACGCTAGAATGAGTTTCTGATTGACTTGCTCTGGACCAACAAAAGACCATGTCTTCTGGATGACTTGTTACAAGACATGTGCTTGAAATGCAAACGTGGTATTCAAATGAGTTTCATTGTGTTTTCTGACCTAGAACGATGGAGGCGTCATGAGATGGTCGTCCAGGGCGATTCATGCAAACATACAAGTGATTTACATGGAGGCAAACATATTGCCTACTGCCTTTGTTTGTCTTTGTTCTGCGTCATCTCATGCATCCACTGACGTGAAGCTAGACTGGCCTGTGGTCTATGGCATTTATATGACAGTGACACATACACTACTGTAGCCTATGTCAGCCCAGCACAGAAGCACCAGCTTTGTGGTAGAGTCCCCAAGGCTAATTCTATGATGTGTTGATTTGTTACGTTCGCCTGCAGAGAGCAGATGCCTCAGCTCTGATGGTTCACTGGTCAAAGGGTTCTGTGTGGGGAGAGACCGAGAGAGATGTTGATCAGTTGCTCGGGAGACTGGTTTACCAGGGTGACAAGCTGTCTCTGCAGTTTTTCTCTCTGTTGGGGAGGGAGAGAGAAAAGAAAAGAGGGAAACACGCGAGGGGGCAAGGAAAAGAAATATTTGTAGCAAAAATGGGAATACTTGGAATATTATACCATTGTGATATGAAATTATGTTCCGTCTGTGTCTAATTGCGCTTGATTGATGTTTTGTCTCTTCAGGGGCCATTTTAGTTGGCTACAGTTGGACCGAAGGGTATTAGAGCATGAGTTCCCCAAGAAGTCTGGTCCCATTGTCCTCTACTTCTGTGTCAGGTGAGTCTAAACTAAACACCCTTCACTTGCACTAGACTCTGACTGAAGTGATAGTGATAGTGTGTATGAGAGAATATGACTCAAGGTGTGCACATGCGTTCATGTGATAATGGGAACAGATTAACAAGGTTAGTTATGACAGGCTCCTATAAAATTACTTTGACCCTGCTGTTTAACTCCTGCCACGGGGCCTCTCAGCCAATCATGAGCCTCTTAGACTTCATCAGTATGCACTGCATGCAAATCCCATCAGCTTCACGGTGACTACACAGTACCATACTCCAAACAACACGGCAGAATGCGTTCCCATAGGGGGCCTTATGATTCACTTCTATTTTTATTTAAAAGCAAATAGACAAAAGCTGTTGCAGACTGATGTGATCTAGACTCACTTGTCAACGTGATTGTAAAAAGATTGAAAGCTATTCGGGTTCTGTACAACCCATGATGAGACATGTGCTCCATATTCTTAGTTAAAAGCTAAGTCCTGGCACACAGAAAGTCCTGTTGTGACAAGCTTATGAAATAACCCCACAATCCCGCTCTCTTCTCTCAGCCCTTTGTGAATTTCACACAGTGTCATTACTCTTATATAAAACACTCCTGACTCACACACACACGCCCTGGATTGTGTGTGTATAAGTTACAGCCATACAAAGAGTATGTGCTTTTTATTGTGTGTGTGTGGGGAAAGTAAAAGACATCATCCTGAGAATGGATTTGCAGATATTCCTTAGACTCGTAGCTTACTCATCGCCCAAAATACACACAATCTCTGAATGGAGTACAAAGGCTTTATTAAAGGGCCACTGTTAATTTCAGTAATGTCGTGTCCACCCCAAGGGCTGAGCCTTGGTTAGCAACATTTACACACAGAAGTCGCATGACGCACATTAACGCTGCTGAACAATGTCACTGAGTAGTCATTTCCAGTTGACATTAACAACACTGCTCGAGCAATAATACACGGAGACAGCTGTGTACTGAAATCTTATTATTAGAGCACAGACGTTTTGTCCAACCTGTATTAAGTGAGCTGAGCCTTTGTTTATACTGTATTATGACAGCAATACTTTTAAAAGAGGTGCAGTATAAGTATAAATAGATGACCACTGGTATTAACATGTTTTTAATTCATGTATTTCTTAATTTTCATACACTTAACATTTTTAATTCAGCTGTAGAACTGTGTAAACCAAGCGTGCATGTGAGAGAGAGAAGGTCATCGTGTGTGTATTTGCATAGACTAATAGGTGTTTCAGGACGTGGAAGAGCTGCTGTGACATGCTGAACTTTGGCACAATTTAAGGCTACACCCCCAAATGTCACACTGACTCTCACACACACACACACACACACACACCTCCCATGTATTTAGTTGAGTTCATAGTTTTCTTTTTGTAATCAATGATTTGGGATTAAGAATCAGTTTTGTCACTGTCGTCATGAACAACATTAGCGCTTGAGTTGGGCATAATACTCTGTCCAGATGTCCACATCAGTGTGGTCGTATTGTTTTCATCACCACAAGGTGCTTTGTTTGTGGACGTGTCTGTGCAGGTGCTTGCACAAGTTTGCATGCTTGGGTGGTAGTTATGACGCGCGCCCACCTCCTGCTGAGTCGGTGGGTGCCTTTTTGCATGCTTGCTGCTGTGCACATGTTTCATCTGCAGCTTTAAGTAAATGTTCACGCCAGATATTGACAAGGCTTCTCTCATTCTGTCCTGCAGCTCAGTGCGTGACGTGATTTAAGCCCTTCAATATTGATCCTCTTACAATCTCTCTCACTCGGTACATATACACACTCATATGTGCAGAAATCAACACATCCATTGGTGTGTGTTCATAGGCACATTGTACACACTGACAGGGATATGTCAAGTACACTAAAGGTGTTAATGTGCGTACATGCGACTGTGTTACCACTGTGATCTTATATGGACATTGAGTTGGAAGATTTGAGGAGCTACATCACCTAAAAATGTGTCAGGGCACACGTGGAAGCATCCTTAATATAAAGCATCTTGTGATGTGCGTTTCCAGCAGTGAGGAACTCACAATCAGCAGCTTCCATGCGTACCGCTGCAGCTCCCCTCTGGCTCTCCATGCATTCGGAAGCTAAATTTAGACTGCATTATTATGTTAGTTCCCTGCTCACTGATCTGCCAGAAGTGGGTTACTGTGCTTCTCTCTCCAGTTTGTGACAGGGGGCGCGTGCGAGGCTTCTTTGTGCGCATGTGGAATCACTGCACACTGCTGATGATGCAGAGGGAGACGGTTCGCAGTGAGCTTCATCCAATTTAGAATGTGCACATGCTCACAAACTAATGATGGCTCACTGCCATTCACCATAATGAGAGAGAGAATTGGTTTAAGGGCACATGAAAAGGTGTTTGTCGGACAGCTTTTGGTAAATAGTGTCCTCTTGTGGTGACTTTGGTCATTGCCTCTTTTGTCATACCTGCATGTTATGTTTACAGAACCTGTATTAAATGTGTTCCTTCCTTCGTCTCTCATAACAAATGCACAATACATGTGAGATACTGGGATTCTAGGTCATCTGATGACTCTGTCTTTACAGTAAATGCACTGAGACTTCTCTTTCTATTTGTGCAGGTTCTACATAGAGAGTATATCCTACCTTAAGGACAATGCCACTATTGAGCTGTTTTTTCTTAACGCCAAGTCCATCATCTACAAGGTACAGTCATTACTCTGTTGCCATAACACACATTTCCAGTACTCTTGGCGTGTGTACTTCTTCTGAAAGGCTGCAGATGTGGTTGGATTCTGTACGTCATGTTATGTTGTGCATCGCTTACCAGCAACAAGCTAAAGGCAATTGAAATTAGGGCTCTAAAGGATCAGTAGCAGCCATTTACTTTAAAATAATTTCCGAAAGCTCAATAGCATTTACAAAATATACCTGTTGCCATCGTGTTCACCCAGCAGATACCAAGTCATTTGCTACTTGCTACTTCTACTGCAGGGTGTGAAGCAGTTACTTGTTCTGTCCAGAAGGTGGCATATGTGATCTGAAGTGGGGAAAAACTGAATTTGCTTTACTTAATGTTGTGTAGTTGAACCATATTCAGCACCATAAACAAGTATATTTATATGTCTTATTATATTATTGGATCCTGAGAGAGCCTGAAAGACAAACTGTACATCTGCAGAGGTGTCCTTGAAGAAGATGCCTGACTTTGCTCCTTTAAAACACTTCACCCTTAATATAAGCATGAGCCAAGTAACAGTTATATTCTAAAGAAAAAGAAGAAATGTGGCAAATGAAGCGCCACCTATGATCTACTATTTCAGTAAATGTCTTCAGTGCACATAGAATGAGGATGTGCAGTCAGTGTTTGTATAAGCTGTGGGAACCCAGAGTGGAACCCAGTGTGTGATGATTTGTTGCCTTGCTGGGTGGTACACGCAGGGTGGGTTTGTTCTGTCTAGTGTTTCGTCCTGGCTGCTTGATCTCCAAACCAATTAAGAGCTGGATTGTAAAGGGAACATTCCTGGCATACTTGACCCACTACTCACTCCTCAGTAACCCCTGTCCTTCTCCTCTTCAGTGCACACACTGTGCAGCCATGTACTATATATTTATATATAGAGAGAGGGTTTCTCTCTCACACAGAGAAAATAAATGTAACTTCTTTGCTCCTATGCCTGTCTCTTTTGTCCAGGTCTGAGTTTTATATTCACCTACCAGGTCCTCACACCCCTCAGAAAAACCAGCATTGGAAAAATTCCCCAGCAATCATTAACCAGAGCATCCATGCACACCCTCAACCCCTAAACCCTTTTGCTCCCAACCCCCTTTAGTTTGTCTCTAATCTCTGAGCTCCATCCTCATAAAGAGGTCATGAAATTAGAGAAGGGAGAGAGGAAAAACAGAGGGGGAGTGATGGAGAGATGAAAGGCACGTCTGCCCATCTTTGAGAAATGGATGATGATCAGAGACACTTCTACATTTCCTCCCAACGTCAGCACAGTGAATGTTATTTACTCGATGCCCCCAGACGGAGAATGTGTCATTCATGTTCCCTGTCTTCTTTTTCTTGCAGGAGCTTATTGAAGTGGATAGTGATGTTGTCTTTGAATTGGCTTCCTATATTCTACAAGTAAGACAAAATGTATTGTTTGGTGTGTGTGTGTGTGTGTGAACATCTGTATGTCTGGACGTTTGATTTAAAGATACAGTATGAAGACACACGGGTTATAAAGCTCCAAAACCACTTTGTAGCAGACCTCATGACTATCAACCAATCTCTACTAGCACGAATGTGTAACTGCCAGACTGTGAAGCTCTTTTACTTCACAAAATGTCCTGTGGTGCAGTTTCTCTCCCCTGTCGCTTTCTCAGTTTAGGTCAGTCTATTAACTGTGATCCTGGAAGGTCATGTTACTCTGGGGTCTTTGGTGTGTGTGGGGGTGTGTGTGTGTGTGTGTGTGTGTGTGTGTGTGTGTGTGTGTGTGTGTGTGTGTGTGTGTGTGCGCCCTCTGTGCAGGTGCAGATGTACAGTATCAGGTATCTGCTCTCTAGGCTGTCAGTGGTTTCACTCTAAATGGGGGTTTAATGTTTCTCACTGACTCCAGCACAGCAGGACTGGCTTCACATGAAAAAAAAAAAAACTTTCTTGGTCATTGCTAAGAAATTTCCATATATGTAAATTGTCTTTTCTTTTTGTTCGACAGGAGGCCAAAGGTGATTTCACTAGGTAAGCACAGAAGTAACTTTTATGTAACTGTATGTAATGTACAGTCACATAAAGTAAAGTTTGTAGCCCGATGACTGTTAATACTGACAATGGTCCAAATATAGTCAACAGGGAGGGATGTCTTTCATCATATGACTGTGATAAATGCAATAGCCACAGTAGTACAGTAGTAGTAGGGTTAATATATGTTAGATGATATCAATGGTGTGTTTGTTCCTGCGCTCCTCTGGGTGGTGGACTGCCTGAGTGAGAACTGTCTTTGTTTCTGAGTATTTCACTTTGGTTCACATAAGAGAACAGCACCGGTCACAGGCGTTGGGTGGAAATCTATGCATTGGGAGCAATTTAAGGTAGTGCTCATATCGAGCACGTTTCGTGTGAGCTACGCCCCACATGTGGTTCTTTGTATGAACATCTGTGTGACAGTGGCCCAAACGTGTGTCATCCCTCATTCCCTCAAGCCTTTGGTAACAGACTACAGCAGCCGTTACCTCTGACCTCATTTCCGCTCACGAAAGGAGTAAATAAACAGAAAAAACCCACTGCAGAGGACCGGAATGTGACACACTCTGGAGACATTCCTTATACCCTCCTCCCCCTTTCCTTACCCCTTACTCCCACACACATACTTCCCATGTCTAAAAGCTCTACAGACCGTACCCCTCCTCCATTTCAGGTTTCACTCTATCATGCTCCTAAAACAAATAGTCTAAAATATCATATATTTATATGTTTTTGCTGTTCATTTAAAACCACTGAAAACATTTTTACTTACATAATTAATAAGAAGAATGTGATAATAAAAACATCTAGTAACTATTGAAGATGTCACAACTTTATCCAACATGTTCTCACCCTCCCTTTCGTTGTGCGCAGTCTATCCACATATATAATGAGTAGGGACTTGAATGGACATCAACCGACCCAGACACACAGCTGTGTTCACACATTGAAGAACAGCCGGGCCGGGTGGAGGTGATGGATCTCTTCCAGGGCTTTAGCTCATAGGTTGTCGTGTTCCCAGGGCTTTCCCCTGTCCTCTGGTGCAGGCTAGAGAGAGGCTAGGGGATTAGAGTGCGGTATTAAGACCTCCAGTCACCGGAGGTCTGAAAACCAAATCTCTGGCCAAGTCTTGCTGGCACTCGATGTTTCACTCCTTGCCTCATTTACTGCAGCTTTGTTTTTATCTTTTCTTCCTCCATGCCTGTTTTTCTTCATTGGTCTTTGCATTTTTGTATTTGATTCTGCGATTTTTATTATTGTTCGTTCCCTCGGACCAGCGATAGACAGTTCTCAGATCAATTAGGCTTCCATGCTTCCTGACTTTCATGTACCTCATTAAATCAGTTTTGTACTTAAACTCTCTCCGCCGAATACTTTATTTGTTCTGTTTCTACAGTTTTTAAACTGCTAGGCCTACAGCAGAGAATAATTGCTGTTGCAGAAGTAGAGTTGACCATGTCTTGTGGTCTCTCCCTCCCAGTAATGATGCAACCAGGTCTGACCTGAAAAAGCTGCCTGCTCTGCCCACCCAGGCCCTAAAGGAGCACCCATCTCTGGCCTACTGGTGAGAGACTAGTCCATTACCCAGAAACCACCAGAGCTTTGTACACACTTCTTAATAACTGTCCTCATATCTCTCTTCTCCTCTGTCGCTCTCTGTACTGCCGACAGTGAAGACAGAGTTATCGAGCATTACAAAAAGCTCAGCGGACAGTCCAGAGGACAGGCCATAGTAAAGTAAGCATGTGTATATGTGTGTTTGTTCACTGTATGGCAGGCTGTGCTCTCTCTAACTCTCGCTGTCTTTCTGTATTTTCCTTCACAGTTATATGAGCATTGTAGAGTCTCTGCCCACATATGGAGTACATTACTATGCTGTAAAGGTACTGCTTTACTACTCCTGGAGTTTAAGTCTCTCTGTGCTTGCTTTTATTCTCTCGCATATTGTGCATATGCAACCTGTGTTCAGGTATTTCTGTTGTGTGTTTCAGGACAAGCAGGGGATCCCATGGTGGTTGGGGCTGAGCTATAAAGGCATCTTTCAGTATGATTACCAGGACAAAGTTAAACCCAGGAAGGTGAGATGATGCTCGAACTGAACTTTCCAATCTGCAAACAAAACTGCCAGAGCATTTCATCCTTCACTCTAAAAGCATTAATACATTAGCTGGTTACCTGTTGATATTTACAGACATCTGTGTATTACTGTATTACTATATACTATACCCATTATATATACTAGAGCTTCCAAACGCTGGGCCGTGGAATGTTTTGTTCTGCTTTTACGTCTGCATTTCTGGCCACATAGTCTTCGTCCCAGTCTGGACCATGTCCCATGTGGGTCATCTGTGAAAGCCGGTCTTCCCCCACCTCTGACCTCCAGTCGTGTTTAGGGCCTTGATCTTTGCCATGAGGCCTTGTCTCACTGGGTGTTAATTGGCTTGACAGCAGCCTTTTCTAAACTCTGACCACAACAACACTTTAACACACACATTCACTGATGCTTTGTTGCTCATAAACACACACACGTACACGGAAGCTCACACACAGAGGAAACGGACTGAACTCATGATGAATTCTTCCTGTCTGCCACAGCTTTCCTGTTTGGAAATGGTTGTCCTGTGTGTGTGAATTCCAACCGAAAGGACCGTCTCACTACTGAACCCGATTCCCAAGCTTAGAATGTGGCTCCCTAGGTGTTAAATCACCATGGCCACAAAAAAGCTGCTCTAATTGCACTGTAGTAATTAATCTCACATCAGACTCGCACTCACATAATGTCAAATCATGGTAATAAGCCTGAATGTCACAAACGTCTGTCTGAGCTAATATGGTGCCCATAGGTTTCCATTTAGCTGCCATAGCAATGGTCAGTGTGAGTCATTGGACTGTTAATAATGAGAGTCATCGCTGTTTCAGAGAGGTTAGTACTATAGTCAGTTTGTCATCCAGCTGGTTTAGACAGTAAACACTGACTCAGACCACTAGCCTGTCACAGCTCAGGTCTTCAGTCCTTGAACCATTTTTTTGCTAATTACCAACTTTTTTTCACCATGGTTTATGTTTTCGATGCCTGTTTTTATTAGTAAGCAACGAACCTCAACTTGTCTTGTAGACACTTGCATTTCATTAGTTAGTCTTTTTACAAGGGTAGATCCCGTTGTTTTTAAATGCACAGCGTTTACTGCAGCCTCCGTGTTTATTTGGGGATACTTTTCCCCTTCTGCTTACCACAGACCACATGCAGACACATAAATTACTCATAGCCAGGGGTTTACAACCCAACCACACTCTGTACTAATCCTTTACTAGTCCATTCTGGCTCATTATGGCTGAGATTATAGGGTCTTTGTGTTGACCACCTGACAGATTGACCGAAGGCCAACATGGAAAAGCTACAGTACCTTCGGTAGTTGACTGGGAGAATGTCTGTTTTGTTTGTTCCACAAATGTCACCCCTCAAATACTCAACAAAACAGGAAGTGCCTACAGTGTGTGCGCATGTGGATATAATGTCGCACACTATAACTCCACCCATGACAGAAACAATAGCCTTTGGAGCTCTCAGGGCTAATTCTGTTCAAGAATAATACCTGGCATCAAAGTTCCACTGGCCTATGCTTTTTGAATTTTCTATTCTTCACATAGACGCCAGGGAGTACGCTGCACTTATGAAAGGACCTTTAAAGTCTATCAGATATGACCTTTTCAGCGGAGTTTGCTGGGCTGTATTATGAGACAGACGTGGGACCATGCACAGGGGCATCAGAATAATGGGCAGTCACTTCCTCTGCCTGCCCTGGTGTGTTTCACAGTCAAAAAGCAACAGAATGTCGGACATACTGACGCATAGACACACAAGCCTCGCCCTATTAACACCCGCCGACTTTGAATGAGTCAGTAAGAGAAGCTGTCAGCGTGTTTTTATCAGATGTTCTGTGTGTTGACGGCAATGAATACACTGGGCTTATGTAACTGGAGCCCTTTTTGTTAAACAGGATTGTGACAAAATGTGTAATTTTAGAAAAACCTCGAATCACATTTGATTGTGGTGTTGAGTCATGTGGTTGCTGTTACATTCTGCACATCACTGTATAACTTCTCCTACATGAAAGGCGCGATTTGCAGTCGGTGGTCTCGTGCCTGAACACAGCTACACTTGTCTTATCTTTGCAGCGTTGGCTTACGTGCAGCCAGAACACACACATTTACACAATCGTACACTACTATCTACCCTGACTGCTATATTTAGCACCATGCTACATTAACACTTCTCACTCTATTGAGAATGTTCGGTATTGCGAGGGTTTAGATAACAGAGCCGGTTTATTTTCTTCATGCTAGTACACACACATACATACAGTACATAAACACATATGCTAGGCTGTGTTTAAATGCTTTCATAATATTTATTCCCCTCCTTCAACTTTCCTTCCTCTCTTTTCTCCGTCCATTGTTTTCCCAGGCTGTTAAAATTCCTAGATTCTGACCAGGTCCTCCTTCAACTCCCTTTTCCACTTTTTTACTTTATTCTGTCATGGTCTGCCTGAACCCGTTTTACTTGCTTTTACTATCCTCATTATTAGTTTGTGTATGAGCATATTGGCTCCAGCTGATTCTGAAATAGCCCACACGACTCTTTCTCTAACTAGAAACAGGCTTTATGCGTGTATGTGTGTGTATGCGTGTGTGCGTGCACAGCCATCTGACTAAACAAAGCAAGGGCACCTCAGTTACTGGGGCCACAAAAAGCTTCTTTCCCCTCTTCATCACTCCTCCCCTGTCCCCTCATTACAATCATACACACACACACCACACACACCTCCCAACCACAGAGCCCAGAGCAGGAAGCACAGTCCCAGAGGGAGGGAGGAGGGGTCAGGAGGAGGGGAGGCCTAAACGCCCCCCTCCCCTTCTCAAGCCACTAGCAAAGCTCCGGGAGGGGAGGAAACTTAACTTTACACACTTTCTCTCCACCAGCAGACACACGCACATGCCTGCAGATGGTGAACACCCGCCATCCGAAAACGTTCTGTTTCCCCGCATCTGGGAGGATTTAAGATACACACATGCTGCGGAGTATGTCTTGGGGGAAACTTTCTCGCCCAGCTGGCTTTGGCTTCATTTAAAGAGAAGCCGATGGTTCATAAAGAGAACGGAAAAGAGAAAAAAGAAAAGCCGAGGAGAGGAAAGAAAGCCTCCTCCTCACACTGTCTTTCTCCAGAGTGAGGTCATCAAGCCCAGGGATCTGCTGTGGACAAAATTGGCTGGTCTGGACCTGATCAGAGAGCTCCAGTCTAGGTCTTCTTCTCTCCCTCCACCGCCGTCCCTCTTTCTAACTCCTCCTCTTCATTGGTTCCTTCCATTCTTCGTTCCCCCTCCTTCTCATCCAGTGCATTTTCTTTCAAAACAAATTCAAACATACAGAGACGAGAACGGAGGATTCTTCCTAATTCTGTGTGGACATAACGTGGACCATGTATTTTGGGCAGCAGCCCTGATGGGTGTGTGTTTCTCCTGAACCTCAGGTGTTTCAATGGCGTCAGCTGGAGAACCTCTACTTCAGAGAGAAGAAGTTTTCCGTGGAAGTTCATGACCCCCGGAGGTAAATTTATATCACAGACCTAAGCTGATGCTAATCTTTTATCAACTTGCTCCAGTGCTTTGATCAATTTGACGTGTGTTGGAAGAGCTATGAGACTGAATCTGTTCTTCAGATGTTGAATGATCATTATCTCACACTGGTCCCATGTATTCCCACCAGCTAATATTTGGAAGTGGTACAGTTTTCCCTCAGTTGTGGACACATTCCAGTAGCATTTATTGTGAATTACCACTGTGCCATATGTGAATGTGTTAGGACTGAGACTACATACGATGCAGAGCAGGAAAACAGAGATTGGAATCTAATTCAGTAATGGTTGCAGCATTTGTTTTGGCAATAGAGCAGAATATTGGGGATGTCCCGGTGGAGCCTGACACAGATTGATAGGCTGATTATTAACACTCCTGTAGCCACATGCATGTGCAAACACACACACACACACACACAGTACAAACTGACCACAGAGGGATAGATGGCTGAGTGATAGCTGTTTTGTGGAGGAAGTGACCTCTCTTGTGTTTATTTAACATGGGTATATATGCAACGTGTTATTGCACAGGCAGAGGCAGGGAGGGAATGGGAGAAAAGGACACACAGAAAACATGGGTGCAGTGGCGTTTTCTTTAAAGCAAGCTGTCATTAGGGTGAGCTGTTCTGTTTCTCAGCTACAGATACAGTATGTGTTTAAAGAAGAATGAGTAAACAGTGTGGAACATCGTGTGTGGCTTTGGAGAAAATATCTCTGCTAGTGTTGTTCTCATAAGCCCCTAAAATGTTTTCCTCCTTCCTAATGGCACAGGAGTAATTCTATTAACAGGAGTAGTTGTGGTGGAGCAACTGCGTGGGTGTGTTTTCACAGATGTGTAAAAGCGGAGCCATCTTTTCAATTCAGTGCATATAAGGAGGCTTTGTGTCCGCTCCCACTGTAGGGCGTCGGTGACGAGAAGAACGTTTGGTCACAGTGGCATCGCTGTGCACACCTGGTACGCCTGCCCTGCCCTCATCAAGTCCATCTGGGCCATGGCCATCAGTCAGCACCAATTCTACCTGGACCGCAAGCAGAGCAAGGTCAGTCAGTCCAAGATTAAATCAAAACACCCCGTCACTGAGCATGTTATAAGTAAAGTGTTTGATGATGTTCTGACAATGTTTCATTCTGTCCAACCCAGTCGAAGATCCATGCAGCGCGAAGTTTGAGTGAGATTGCTATAGACCTTACAGAGACAGGAACTTTGAAGACCTCCAAACTGGCCAACATGGGCAGCAAGGGCAAAATTATCAGTGGCAGTAGCGGCAGTCTGCTCTCCTCAGGTCAGTACATGTGTGTGTTGGTGTGGTGAAGAGAAGTATTGTTGATAACTGGACAGACAGAAACAGCTGCTTCTGCAAACAGGCCACTGATTCATGTGTGAATGTGCTCACACATGTACTTTGCGCTCACCCCACCCAGTACAGAGCAGCGCTCGCATCACGTCACACAAATCCATCCTCTGGAGGCGCCTGCGCCCTCTAAATTTAGCCGAGGGAATAACAAGGGCAGCGGGTCAGCGTACGACTTGGCCGCACTGTTTAAACAATGCATATCTATGTTGAGTAAGTAACAAGTGTGACAGATTTGTACGTAAACTAAATTTAGAGGCGAGAAAATGCCAGACAGCTGTGTTGCAGACCAGAAAAGTGAGCGTCGTAATTGGGCCAACAAGAAGCACAAGCTGCTCATGGAGGGTGAACTTTTAAGACTGTGTGGCTCGAATAAAGTGCTGCAGAAAACTGGGTGTTGAAAATGGCCTGACAAACCAAAGGGAATGTGTTTTAGCTTCAGGAACAGTTAGATGTTAGGGTTTGTGTACCTGTAAAACAATAGACTCAGAGGCATTGACCTTAAACATAGTGTGTCTTGTAACAACAAAGAGCCATTTCATGTTTCCTTTGCCACAGCTGCTGCAACAGTGGTTAGTTTTGTATTGTTGCTACATCTGACCGCACAGTGAACCACGCAGGGTCATCAAGGGAGCAGCAGAAAGAAACTAGAGTGTGTGACTGAAGGAGAGTGTGTGTTGTTTTGAATAAGGCATGTTGCAAACAAGACTGGCACCGTGTCTGGGCCTTGGAGATTGTGCGTCACGGACTTTATCCAAAACTGTCCCTTCCTTGAAACACTTCACAAACACACCACTAAAACTAAAACTCAGCTTATCGAAACGCTCCATTCTCTTCCCTGTAAACATCCTGCGAGGTCAGCAGGTGCACTCATAGTTTCTCCCTCCCATCCACTGTCTGTCTCAAAGAAGTGCCCATAATTCCCTACTACTCCTGACTCCTGCCCTCACGTTCTGTGTTGACTTTGCCCCACAGGGTCACAGGAATCAGACAGCTCCCAAACTGCTAAGAAAGACATGCTGGCAGCGCTGAGAGCCAGGCAGGAAGCTCTGGAAGAAACACTAAGACAGAGACTAGAAGAACTCAAGAGCATCTGCATCAGAGAAGCGGTATGAGAACATCACAACAACTCATCTTTTAGCAAATGTTTGAAAACGAATGTACATTTTATGACCATGCTTTGCTAAATGTATTTCCCTCCCTCTCTTGATTTTTCTAGGAGCTGACAGGAAAACTTCCTAAGGAATATCCTCTGGATCCAGGGGAAGAACCACCGACAGTGAGACGGAAGATTGGTACTGCCTTCAAGTTGGATGAGCAGAAGATTCTTCCTAAGGGAGAGGTAAAGATAATCTGGGGCCTGAACCTAACCGGGTGGTGTGTGTTTTGCCTGCTAATTAGTTAAGCGTGTCCATCTGGTTTTAAGCCAGCTGTAATGATCTGTTTGTGAAAAGCTCAGTGCAAATCAAGGATAACTCAGCTTTAACTGATTTAGAGCCTCGTGCTTAATGCCCTCAAAATGGTTATGATTGACATAATGCAGTTTAACTGAAGAACGAGAAACTGAGGACAATAAAAGCATCTTTTAGCTACATAAAAGTAGTTGTACTTGCTGTCTTTCAATGCCACGACTAGACTTTCCAGAGCAGAACTTCTAAAAATAGCCTGGCAGCATTCTCACCGCAGGAAGTGGTGATAGTAGGATTGTATGCACGTCTGTGTATGCAGGCGTGTGGGTGTGTGTCGCTGAGGTTGTATGGTTTGAAAAGAATCCAGGGACACAATATCACAGAAGTGCAGAGCAAGCAGAAAGATCTTTCTTTATTTACACTGAGCACCTTGAACCCATTCATACCCTCTGGCAGCAGTGTGAAGGTACAGCTAGTGAGTGGGGCTCTGAACTGGGTGAATGCATCATTGTCTTGTGAAATCGCATGAAATGATCAAGATTTACATGAAATCGGGAGACAAATTTACAAATGATGACTGTGTGGTAAACCTTTTTTGAAATATCGAATATATTTTACTTGGTTCACATAATAGGCTCCACAGAGGAGAAGGATGGATTGATGTAGATGTGTTATTGGGGGGACGGAGTGTCTCACTGGAGAATATACAGCGGTGAGAAAACTCTGAGCTGCAGTGCAGATAGACGGTTTCCTCAGTGTGTTTTTCCTGGCGAGGCCGTATGTGTGTCTGTGCGTGTGTCTAACCGAATGCACTGCATGGGAGAGTTGCAGTCTGACTATGTGTCGGTCAGCCGAGCCTTGTTGATTTTGGACGTAGATTTCTGTTGCTAAAACTGTGATCAAATCCAGTATCTCTCAGCATCCGCTCATGTTCGCGCGTGTGCTTGTCACAGGAAGAGGAGCTAGAGCGGCTTGAGCGGGAGTTTGCCATTCAGTCCCAGATTACAGAGGCAGCCAGGCGTCTTGCCACGGATCCTCACGTAAGCAGCAAGAAGCTGAAGAAGCAGAGGAAGACGTCTTATCTGAACGCACTGAAGAAGCTCCAGGAAATTGAGAACTCTATCAATGAGTACCGGGTTCGCTCTGGGAAGAAGCCTACACAGAGAGCATCACTCATTATAGAAGGTATCAGTAGAGGCTTTCAGGGAAACCATTATTTCTGCTTGTAGTAAACACAGAGCAGCCTTATACAAGTACACATTCGATAATACGAATAACAAAATCCCCAGAACATTTCCCTACTTTTTAATTGTACAATCCTTTGCCATTTCTTGTAGAAGCCAATATTGGTTCTGAAGACAGCTCCCTGTCTGACGCACTGGTCTTGGATGATGGTGAGTCTCAAACTTTTTAGTAGACGTCACACGGGGAACTCGCTTGTAATGTACGTCATGACAACGATGATGAAATTAAAAGTACTTTTTTTGGTTTCTACTTTTATCTGGTTCAGATGACCCTCAAGTTACGGGTACCCCAACGTTTTCTCCAGTAGCATCACCTCACAAGGGCCTCCCTCCACGGCCACCATCTCACAGTCGGCCACCTCCACCCCAGTCCCTTGACGGCCTGCGACACTTACACTACACACGCTCCGACTACGATAAGTCACCCATCAAACCCAAGATGTGGAGCGAATCTTCACTGGACGAGCCCTACGAAAAAGTCAAGAAGCGCTCTTCGCATTCCAGGTATGAGGGACCTCTTCGTAGCAGCGTTTTTGACGTGGGGTTTAGCAGGAGGCTTCCCACAATGGTTTCAGCCACCTGCTAAACGACAACAAGTACAATGTGGTTCAGGAGCTGAAAGACATCTAATGAAAATTAGCTGTAGTGCATCGATGCAAATTAACATTAGCATTATAATAATGCTTTTTCACCTCTGTCAAGTCACAGGCGTTTCCCAAGCTCTGGTAGCGCAGAAGCAGGGGGTAGTAATTCTTTGCAGAGCAGCCCCATCAGAAGCCTCCCTCACTGGAATTCTCAGTCCAGCATGCCATCAACCCCGGACCTGAGAACCAGGACACCACATTACGTACATTCCACTAGGTCAGTGATTATAGCGCTAAGTGATAAATGGTCAAATGAAGATGTTTTTTAATCACACACTTTATTATTACATTAATTGTTACATCACTTATTCATTGTGTTTTAGGTCAGTGGACATCAGTCCCACACGTCTGCACAGTCTCGCTCAGCACTTTAGGAACCGCAGCTCCAGCCTTGAGTCCCAGGGCAAACTGTTGTCGTCCGACCCCGATGCACACCCGCACACCCTGGCAACACTGGGCAGCCCAGACTTCTTCCTTGGTCCAGGGCGCAGCTCTAACGGCTCTGACCCACTAGATGACTGTTCATCCTGCACCAGCCAAAGCAGCTCAGAGCATTACTATCCCTCAGGGGGCCCCCCTGGTGGTAACCCCAACTACTCTACTCTGGGAGAAGACTCACCCTCCAAAGCAAGGCAGAGACAGAGGCAAAGGCACAGGTAGGGAGATGCAGGAAAACGAGTTTTATGCTTTATATATATATATATATATATATACACACACTATAAGTTTGGTGAGATTCATTTTCTCTGCAGGTCTGCAGGTCACCTGGGTTCTTCGAACTCTGGCTCCATGCCGAACCTGGCAGCTAAGAATGGTTCTGGTGGAGGCTCAGGTGGAGGTGGGTTGGGAGGAGGACACCATGGAGTTTACCTCCACAGCCAGAGCCAGCCCTCCTCCCAATACCGCATCAAGGAGTACCCGCTATATGTGGAGGGCAGCCCCAACCCCGTTGTGGTGCGCAGCCTGGAGAGCGATCAGGAAGGCCACTACAGCGTGAAGGCCCAGTTCAAGACCTCCAGCTCCTACACAGCCGGGGGACTGTACAAGGAGGCCTGGGGGGGAGAGGAGGGAGGAGAGGGGAGCGGCAGGCTCACGCCATCACGCTCTCAAATTGTACGGACTCCGTCATTGGGGCGAGAGGGTGGAGGTGGAGGAGGGGGGAGGGCAGCGGTTTCTGAAGAGCTGCGGTGCTGGTACCAGAGGTCCTCAGGGAGCCTGAAGGAGAGGAGTCACTCACATTCAGGGTCCACATCCTCAGAGACAGGGTCACAGCACGGCACTCTGGGACATGGCCGTGGGAGCAGAGTAGGGACACTCGCCAAGGGCTCACCAGGTGAGTTTTCCTCATTGTATAAGTAAACGTGAAAGAGAAGTAATAAAATTCATCCTATATGAAATAAGTTTATTTTGAAGGTACAGTACATGGCTCTACTTTCAAGAATGCTTTTATATTTAAAACAAGTCAACAAGTATTAAAATCTCTAAGACGAATCCAAATTCGACACGTGTAATAATAAACCACTGGACATGAGTAGTAGCTGCTGTATCATGTGTCAACATTAGATAGGAGCCAACTACTGCATGTTAATCTGGACCTTTAGATTATGAGACTCACGTGACTAACTGTCGGTTTTTCCCATAGCTGCGTCCCCTCACAGCCAGAGGAGTATGACGCCCTCAAGTGAACACGCAGCTACACCCACACCCCCCTGTAGTCCACAGCACATCCTCAACTGGCAGAGCGGGTAAGCGTCGCACAGAGCAGCCGAACAGCGTGACGAGATGTCTGAAGTTGGATGAGCTGCATTTTGACCCACAACTTTCTCACCATCTTTATTCACGCCTTACTCTAACATGCTCTCAAGGCTTTGACTGCTGTCTCTGTTGAACTAATCAATGATGCTGGCTTTAATGTGATTTGGGGTACAGATCTACTTTTAACTTTCCCTACTGAATTGCTTTCAATTCGACTTCTCATTAACTCCAGTTTGACTGCGCCCTTTCTTCCTTGTTTTTTCATATCACGCCTCCTCTTCTGGTTGCCTTTGCTCTATGCAACAATTTTCTGTTACCTAATATTGTCATTTCTTTCCTGTCCCTTTCTGTCTATACTAACCCTCCTTTCCTTGTGTGTGTGTCCTCTCTCCTGGTTTAGAGGCACAGCAGACAGCTCTCCTACTGAGGACGTCTGTCATTCTCCCCCTCAGCCAAGCTCTGATGCATAGAGGTACTGTCTGTGGTCTTGGCCTCCCCATAGTTTAAACCTAGAGTGTACTGTTGGGAAGATGCAGCAGCAGCATAAGCAGATTTTTCAGGAACACAAATGTGGCTGCAGTGCTGGATTTACTAATAGCCACACTTTTATTTAAAGCAGTCTATCTATTAAAACCCTCTAAAAGTAACATGTTTATGAGTCATTTATACCGTCAGCTGTGGGGGGCTGACAATCATTTCCTGGTGTTTAATGGTGGAGGTATGTGTGTCATGTACTCCTTCTCTGACTACATCTGTTTCTGATCTCTGCATGTGCTCTGCTCTGTGTTCTCACACCAACACTGCGGATCATTCCCTAAAGGATTTACTAATAGAGACACGAAAGCATGTCCCACATGTGCGGTAACTGAGAACGTTCTTTCCCGTGAATATTAGAAGCCGTGAATAATAGTATTTTGTATATTTGACAGTTTGGGGTTTTGAAAAGACAGCAGTTCTGATGTCGGCACGATGCTTCTCTCCACAGGTCTTTCAGTGAGAGCTGTTTTCTCAGTAGCCCGCTGTGTTCAGAGCTGGCAGATGTGCAGTGGTATGGACACGACAAGGCCAAACCTGGAACCCTGGTCTGAGACCTTCCTATAGGGCCCAGGGTTCTCCCATTGCCCTCTCCTACTGCCTGTCCACTGTTACTCACTACTACCCATTGACAACCAACAACCTCATCCTTAAAGCCCTACAAAAAACCCTGCCCTGGCTGGTCTGGTGGACTGGACACGAGCCTCACTCCTCCATCAGTCCTTCCCTCTGTCCATCACACCACCTCTTTTATTACACCCCTTCTATCACAGCTCAACCAGACAAGGACACACTCGCTAGGCTCTGATAAAGGCTGACGGGACTACGGGACAGACTGAGAAGTGCCACGTCAGCTGTTGAACTGTTGCCATACAGCACCGCAAAACCGTTCTTTATTCACCCTCACAAACAACAGGGCACGGGGGCGCTGGGAAGAAAGAGCACAGAAAGGGAAATCACTGACACAACTCCAACTCAGCAAAACCATGTCAGCCATCCCGGGATCAGGTCCATACGGCACCTTTTTTGGTTCTCTAAACTTTGCAACTTCAGTGCACTGCCACCCAATCAGAGGATATTTGCTGGCCACCAGTTTCAAAAACCATTTCAAGGCCTGTGCTGTGATAGAGTTAAATATTCCCTTCAGTATTGTTATCTGTTTTTTTTTTTCATTTGTCCCTAATGTATTTAAAGAAGAAAAAAATCTGGATCGGCAAACATTTTGTATAAGAAATTCAGTTCTCCTCAGTTTAACCCACAACCAAAGACAACTACCATATCAGCTGGCCGTGCTGTTTCGGGTTCCTGAGCTGGTGTCTCAGCAGAAACATGGTGGAGTGAAGTCACAGTGACAATATCAGGACGGTGTCTGGGACTCTATGGGATATTGATGAGGACTATAGCAATAACAACCATAGTACAAGTACACGAACTGGCTTGAGTCTCCAGAGTTGAAGCCATGTTTTCTGCCTTGCGATGCTTTAGAGTTTACTAGTGCTTCATGGGTGATTTGCAGTGGTGGTTAATGGATTTGCCATTGGTCTATAATTATTACAGTGAATTCATCACCCTTTTTACGCTGTTGGTTGTCGCTGTTGAATATCTTTCCATAACTTTTTGTTAGGCCCTATGCTGCACTGTGAACAGCATTTGAGTTGGAGCTTGGTTTGGGCCAGGCTAAATGGCCATTTGTCTGTGTGGCAGTCACAGGTATGACAAAGTTTTGTCTCCTTTCTTCATATTTTCAGTTTCTTTCACATTAAAAGATGACTGGCTGACATTCGCTAGCTTGACTTCTAGTTGGATATGTCTGTGCTCTTCCTCTCCTTTGGTCATAGCGATATATTAACTCAGTGTTTATCTTTTCATGATAGCAGTATCCTGACTAAACGCAGACTCCCTGACAGTCTTAACACTTTATGGGCACACGTTAGTACTAACATACAGTATTAGTGCCAAACGTGTTTCCATTTGTGCTGTGAATGAGAACGGAAGCAGAAGATACCCTCATAGTCAACTGTTAAAAGACCAAGCTGGACAGAGTTGCCTGAAGACACTTCATATAATCAAATAAGACATAAAGTTGGGAAATTATCAGATCATACTTTGGTTTTAAAGCACAACATGTCTATTAGGGCTGGAGCTACTTCAGTTTTTTTAGTTTTCCACTGTCAGTTTTTAATGAGTTGTTTCCATTTTTAAAGAATAACACTAGGAAACAACAGGTGTTAAATTAGTGTTTCTTTACAGCATATAGACATTGATGAATTTCAGGCTGCAATTAATTAATACGCCATTTACAGGACAAAAGAAAAGCCATGAAAATAGAAAAAACAGATCTTCAATTCAGGGTGGGATCATTTTTCCCCCAATAAATAATCTAATTTCTAGAACAGGGTTAGAAAAGCACACCGGGTTTTGTAAGAAAGAAGTGGCGCTTTGCTTGTTTTACTGTACCTGAAACACCAACCCTCACAAGTCTTTAAATACTGAACAGTGCTTACAACTGTTTCACTGCAGCACAAAATCTGAATTAACCGTCTCAGTAATGGGGACAAGTGGATGTTTGTTTTGGTATATCATGGGAGGAATGGTACATATCTGTCGCTGTTAGTGGCGGGTTTCATTATGCACAAAATGTTAACACTCCATTCTCCCGAGCGTGACCGATTCTCAACGAGTCGGTCCTCCACGCCTGGCTGAGGCATTTTCACCCAGGATTGGGAACCAGCACTTCCCCATTACCATCCACAAGGAACCGATTACTTAAATGCACAACTTCATGCATGTCCTTCAGATTCACTGACAAATATAGACCTCAAAGACATCCAGCATCAGATTTCTATCCACTAACATTAGCATGGTTTGCTCCGTAGTGTTGCACTGCCCCATAAAGTCCCATTTTGAAATTGTGGTTTTCTGACCTCTAAGCCCGATGTGATGAAGTGTGGTGTCCCCTCCCTCTGATGCTTCAAGTACACCATATTTTCCATGCTCCATAGAAACGTTTGAGGTTTTTGTGATACTCCGAGAGAAACAAACTAACTCTTTTATCAGTCTTTTCCTGTAAGTACAAAGGGGCTCTGTAAGGTTTTGTGGGTTTTTTTTTTCACATTCGTTGTTTTAAAAATGTTCCATTTTATATGAAGCAGTATTGTTTTTCTTTTAGTTCTGACATTGTAATAACCCTTCCAGGTGCTACAAAATGACCAGTTACTGCTTTGTCGCGTAGGATCTTCATCTCTTCATTGTTATCAATAGATTCAATACCAGATGTGCAAAATGAAGCTTATTTTAACGGACAGTTTAATAGTAGAACACTTCCCCTACCAGACAATAGAGCATGTAACTTGATTTTATCACTTCTGTTCAACTGTAACAATACATTAAAGGTGTTGTAGAAAAATGTGGAATTGATTAAAAAACATGAATTCCGCGGTTAATTTATTCTTTTTTTCTATTAAAAATTTGTATAGTAACTTTACATTTTTCAAAACTGTGTTGTTGGAAATTGATGACGAATTTTCAAGATGAGACATCATGGTGGTTCTTGAGAGTAAGAAAAATAAATTATTGATGATGAATGTTCTCAAGATTGCATCTCTTTTTTCTCATTTTAACAATGAAGTTATTTGATGACTCACTTCCAAGTGTCTCATATCAAATCCCTCCAGGGCATTCAGCCCAAGGTTCAGAATAACAGTGACTTTACTGCTCACTTCCGCTGCACACACTCACTGTCTTGTCATCACATCCAGGCCTCAGTCACTTCCCTCTCACAATGTTGCTCTCCCAGGGAATGTGGGAAGAGGAAGATGCACTCAAAGATAAAAGGGTTTTGCAAGTGATGTGTAATATACACATCACTTGCAAAGCACCACTAAATGAAACAGCAGCTTTGAGGCATGGTTGCAGTCTTTGATTTGAATGCAGTATGTTACATGGTCGGTCATTTACTTCACGATCACATCAAACAAGTCTTGTATTGAAGTTTACTGGTAGAAGATAGACACACACACACACACACATCCGTGATAGTAGTGACTGACCACATTAAACATCATTTCTACTGTAGGACATCCAACCTCATAATCTTGCTTTCTTTTATTCTCCTTCTGTGTCCATTTACTAATGAATCCCATGTTATTCTTTGTGCTCTGTGTGTTCCCATAGCAGCTTTCCCAACCAGGCAACAGCTGGAAGCTGTTAGGCAGACATGTCGTGAGAAACTAGCTGCTTTCTGATTTGTGTGTGTGTGTGTGTTGCCATGCTATAAGAGCGGCCTATAACCTTGCTTTATTCTTAACACAATGGTCCATCATTTAAATAAAAAACCTCAGCATACCCTTCACAACGTCTCGGCCCTACTGTATGATGTGGACATCTATTATAGGGAACAACTGAGCTGTAGACAACAAAGACCCAAGTTCATTACGTTGTCCTTTAATGAGCTGTTCAGACACATTTACATCAATCAATAACATCAGTGTCGTTTTTCAGAGAAAGGCAGAGAACAATTGATTCAACTCTCCTGAATATTCATTCACACTCATCAAACGTTAGTCAAACGGCAAACTGTAGTATTTATTTATCATTTATTGGCGATTTAATCCTCTATGCTTCACCAGGAGGTTGATCTGTGTCACACTCAAAACCTCAACCATTGCTGCCCTCTAGTGTTTACCATACAGCAGCGTCTGCGGAAACGATGACGTCATTTTAATACCACCCCAACCCTCTACAAGAATAAAAAAGCACATACATTTTACTAGCAGGTTTAAGTTAAGTTAGGTAATATGGTCCCATATATACACATATACTGTATGTGTACACCAATATTTAAGTGATTCACCTTTGTAGATTCTACTGCATTTACATAGAGAGGTTTTACATCATTGAATGTCACAGATTGTATTCCACTTGTTCAAGTAGAGGCCCATTGGTTTCATCTGGATCCTGCCCCCAGGAAAAAAAAAAACATTTTCAGACCACATTAAATGTTATCATTTTGATCAAGACTGAATATTGAGCTATGTCTGATTTATGTTACCGCTATGTTCCTTTGAAGCTTCCCACATTTAATTTTACATTCGGAAAGAATGAATATTATTATAGTAGAAAACACACAGTTATCCAAGTTCTTCCGATGCCTGAGCTGATCTTCAGATGTATTACATTTACCTGTGAGATGCGGCTGTAGGTCTGAACGTGGGGAGGGCTGTAGCGACGCAGGCCTCTCCACGACAGGAAAAGTATGTATACTGATGCCAGAGAACACAGTACAGTAAATGCTATGGAGCCCCCCTTCGCAATATAAGATCCAGCACGCTGTGGGGAAGAGGGCAGGGAAAACATTTTAACATTCAGACTTAAAATGGTTTTGACATCTATCTTAAACAAAAGCAAATAAGAAATTCTTTGCAGGATTTCCATGTTATAAACAAAGTATTTCTGCTGGGTCAGCAGTACCTGTTGGTTTGTGTTGATTGCCACAGGCTGTGTTTTTTTGAGACTGTTGGCCAGGACAGCAGAAAATCCAAACAAAAGGCTAAAGAGGTTCAGACCCATCAGGGTGATGATCTATTTGTTGCAAACACAAAAGTAATTGAGGCTTTTTGTAACATAAGCACAAATGTTACATAAATATTCTTCTATAAGCCACATACCTTTAATTTATTAGCTTTCCTCTGAACCTCCACCACCAGACAGCCTGCAGCCAAAAACTGTAACAAGTGTGTATTTATTCTATATCTGATTAAAACATCTGCATAGTTGAATTCATATCAATGGAAGCAGTGGACTCACAAATAGGCTCGACCACACCGGTGTTGTCATGGAGACAGAGCAGTTATAACTCACACAGGCATGGATGACTGTGGTTAATATACAAGCTAAGGCACTCACGACCTGAACAACCTGAGGAGAAACACACAATATTAGGCAGTCGAGATAGTTTGAGGTCTTGTCATATAGTAGTGTTGTGGACCTGCGTAGGGATCCAGTCTCACCCCAGTGACTGAAAGTCTGGTGTTTACAACTGTCCCAAACCAGCGATATATCCTCGCATGGTATAGCTCGCCTTGATCAGTAACCTGAGCCAGGGGGGGAGATGAAGAAGACCCTTTAAAAAACACATGGTACAGTCCCTCCTGGAACATGTTCTGTGTCATCTGTGGAAGAAATAGTGTAGTGAAATGACATGGATGTTAAAAATGCCCAAGTAATGATCCACACCAACCTTTGATCAGTTTCACACTTGATATGTGACCACTTACCTTCCCCCAAACGTTTGTAAGCTTTCACTTCACCTAATCCTCAATTTATCCACAGTCCCGCATTTCAACCAACGTGTATGAGAAGCATTTAATGATATTTCTATTTCCTCACTGTTGCTGTTGTTCCTCTGTGCCGAGAAATATATCAAGAGGGTCAGAGTTCACTCTAGGTGGATGACAGAGAACGGTTAAAGTCCTACAAGGAAGTAGTTCAGGAAAATCATTGGTCAAGACTAAAGAGGTCATTGGCTGAGGTTTAAGAAAATGTGTTTCATATTTTTAAGGCAAGCTGAGATTACATTTTCATATTTATACTCATCCCATCCTGAATCTTAACTCTTACATCCATCTAGAAGAATTAAAGAAAAACAACGCCCTTGTTTGTATAGTAACACAAACCAAGTTTTAACACACATTTCTGAGATAAAACAACAATTAACTAAAACTAATTAAAATCTAATACAAATAACAATACACCTACGGTACAAAATCTGAAATAAACTTAAACACGTAACTATAAGCCTGACATTGTTCTGAAGTTTTTTTTTCTTCATATGATGGGGAGTGATGGTATAAAACGAATTCCACCTTTATAGAACATCAAAAACTGCTTCCAGGACTGAAGAGTGCTGTTATTATTAACGTTATAAATATGCATCTGCGCATTAATGCTCCCTGGGACAGCTCCAATTTGGGAAGGGAGGATGCCACGCTGCCTTCAAACAAAGGAAACATTGTTATCACACAAGCAGTTGTTTCTATAATTCATTTTACAATGTGTGTTTATTTCATTACTTGATTACTTTTCTAATGTTGATAATTAAGACACAAACAAAAATATTTTTCAACTGAACGTCTAAACTCAGACAAAAACAATAAAGTCAAAGACAAAAAGTAAAAGAAAAGAAAATTAAAAGTGCTCTTCACAGCTTACATACACTATACAGACAGATGAAACTCATAGATGTATTGTGTAAAGAAACAAGTGCAAACAGGCGTGTGTCTCTTTTTCTTTTCTCTATTAAACATATGTTAACCAACTGCTGAAATACAGCTTAGATATTTATGTTTTCATCGTACATTCAAGGACTAAAATCTTTCTAAACAAAAATATTAATTCCTTCAAAATCAACATGATTAATACGTTTATACAGTTTACTTTTTACAAAAGGCATCAAAAATGTTTATTTTTTTACTGTTTCAAATGAATTACTCTAAAAGGCTATAAAGATTATTATATGTCTTTAAATGTATCGGGAAAATGCTTTTAAGAAGCTGACAAGGCATAAATAGATGGGAATGCTTAGAAGTTTTAATTCAGAGTAGAAAATGAATCCATTAGCTGCGAGGAGGTCTGGCCAGGTCAGAATTCAGATACACCACAGTAGCTGTGACATCGTCCCTGTACATTCGGGCCAGGTCCTCTGGGAGAGCGAGCATAGAGGCCAGTCGCTCCTGGCAGAGTTCTCCATATTCCCCTGTGCCAAGACCATGTCTGATGAGGTGTGTGGCAGCATTGGAGTCTAGGGCAGGGGAGGCACGGGCTCGCCGTTTCAACAACAATTCATGGATCTGACCCAATTTCAGCCGCCGCTCAGACAGAGAAAGTGGAGCCTGGTCAGAAACCATTTATATGGGATTAGTTACATAAAGACCTCAAAGAAAAATTATATGCCATGAATTTGAGGTAAAATAATACATGTAAGCTCACACACAGACCTGTAGATGAATCCCACTAAGGTGCTCTCCGACAAGTCGTACAGCTTCCTCATTACCTAGTTCATCCCACAGGCCATCTGTGCCAAGAATCAGGAAGCGGTCCTGAGGTCTCAGCTTGTGATAGGTAATCTCAGGGTTTACATCCAGGTAGGGTGGAGTGAGGTAGTTAGGTGGAGTGTACTGATACAGATTGAGAAAGTCGAGGTCCACTCTAGCATCCAAACTGGCTAAAATGCTCTGCTGTAGTTCACGGCTCCATTTGAATCTCACATCTCCAAACGCACGTAAGGGCATCAGAACCTGAAAACACAATTAAAGCAGAGAACCAGTGATCTATCTTCTAAAAGTGGCAGCACTGTAACGTGTTAACTTTAACTATCAAAACCTCTTACCCCGAGCAGTCTTTCATCTGTGATGATGGTGCCTCTCTCAGAGGGTGGGTGCTGGGCTTTGATTCGCTCTACTTCAGCCTGGTTCTGTGAATTATGGTCCTGGGAAAGAGGTAATGCGCTCCATGAGCCATCCTCTAGCTGCACTCCCAATACTGCTCGGCAGTCACCAGCATTAGCCACATGGATCCCCTCTGTGCCAATGTGAGCCACACAGGCAGTGCAACCAGCAAATGCAACCTGGAGAAAAGATGGTACATGTCTAAAGACACTGTGTAGCCTTAACTAGATTGTACTGCACCTACAAGTATTTATATTACTTGGATGGCTGTGCTTTTCATCAAATCAGAGGAAAGAGGGACTTGAGCCTCCAAGGAGATGTCTGCATCAAGCCGTTTAAAAGCACAATCCAGAGCATCTTGAGGACTAAATGAAAGAGGAGATGAAGACATGTAAATTAAAAGAAAAATCAACTATATCTACTGATATGGACATAAATTTATCCTTGCCTAGATACTTACCTCATGCCTTCATCATGCTCCTCACAGTCCAGTAACTCCTGCCAGAAAACCCGCAGGTGGTCGGTGTAAAGTGAAGCAGATTCACGATGAAAGTTAAAGTCCGAATGGTGTTTGTACCACTGTAAAATAGGAGGAATGGGTCTGCCGTGCTCCATGCACTTCTCAAGCTCTTCCAGGCTGTTTTTTGGCATCATTGCAACTGCTATGTAGTACAGCAGCCGCTCACCGACAGCCTGGGCACATGCCCAACCCCCATGGCCATCAAAAACTCCAAACAACATTCCCTTTGACTGGAAGACGCAGAGAAATTGGAAATAAATTTAACGAGGAGAAACACATTAAGCGTTTACAGACAGAGGGGAGATGCACACCTGTAAACAAGAGGCTGCACTGCGACGATCCTCATTCGGTGCGTTTGCAGCCAACTGGTTACTCTCAAACCTTCTAACGACACTGAGACCCCTGCCGTCAAACTCAGGCACACTCACAGTCTGAAACCAAGAGAAGCACAAATTTACCGAATAGAATAGAAAATAATGTGATTATTATGCAAAAAATATTATTACTTACTATTATTGTTACTTGTTTTTCTACTGTATGTCTCACATTTATTGTCTTTTGTAAAGTGCTGATGGCGTGAAGATACATTATGCATCACCTGCTCATTAGACCGCAGAATGCTGTTGATCTGGACTGAGCTGAGCTGAAAGTTTAGATCCTGGCGAGTTGAAAGGTTTCTCCCAGTGTGAGACCAATTTCCCAGCTCCTCGTCCCTGTTGCGCAAATGGCCTGATCTGAAGACACTCCAGGATGAATAGTAACAATGGTGGGCTAGTCGAGGAGAGGAGAACGCTGCGAGGTGGGAGCACTGGAAAACAACAGGAGAGGAAAGCGTCTTAGAATGTGATGTACTGTACCACAAAGCTTCAGTTAAAATGTGGATAAGCGAACATCTGTCCACATACACACCTGGTATGAGGCAACAGGAAGTGTCAGTGCACAGCTGGAAGCTCTTTGAAAGACACTGGAGTACACCCGTGCAGACATCTCTAGACCAACACTGGTGGTGTGGTGTGTGCAGCGTAATCACCCTAATGTCTAGTCAAGAATAACAAGGAAAGCAATAAAGCTATAATGAAGCCATCACATAAATAAAAGACAAGTCAACAGAAACATGAACGGTGAATGGTAAGTGTGATTTTTTGAATTAAAGCAGATAAAAGCACTTGACCCACAGACAAGCAGTATTCATCACCTTAAGCCAGTCCTGCTACGCAGCTACATGGAGCTGAGGCGTACACTTGGGTGAGCAGAAGTTCGTTAGCTTGCTAGGTGGCTAGGTCTGCTAACTTTTAACGTAGCTATGTCAAGCGCTAACGACATTACACCAGAATCTATACCTGAGCTAAATGTCTTGGTAAAGACTGCGGCGCGTACGAAGCACACTGATTAAACACGTTATTAACAAAGTGCGTACAAACTTTGGACAATTACTAATGAACCTCTCGACCAACTCCATACGTAATAGAGACGTACCTCAGCGTCTGACGTAACTTATCACGTGCATTGTTGTAGTTCTCATTGCGTGTGTTTCGTTCGCGTTTCGAAAAGCGGGAAATACAAATAGACGATCTTTGTGTCGGGGAACTTTAACTAACCTAACGTCAAACAGTTATATTTTCGCGGTGAAGACTATTAGTATAGTATAGTCATGTCTATACTACTACTACTATAGAATAGTATAGTTATGTCTATACTACTACTACTATAGTATAGTAGAGTTATTTCTATACTATACTGGGGACATTAAAGCCAAATAGGATAATACAGACACTAAACTGGTGTCGTTGTGTCTCACAGAACTACTCAGCTGTCAGTGACCATATTAGGCAGCTCACGGTCCCGTTTGTCTTTGGGCAAACGGTTGTAGCAACGCCGAACACAGACACAGTAAGCTTTGTATAGGGGTAGACTTGAGAATTAAACGTTTCTTCCGGATGTTAAAGTGTGAACATTGGCCTAAACAATATTTTTACTTGCATACGGAGTTTGTTCTATATAAATTTCATATTCACTAGCTAACGTTTTAATGTTTATTTTTGTCAGCTAGCGAGCTAATAACTAGCAAACTTAACTTAACTAACCTGGTGTTAGCCCAGCACTGTTTGAAGTGGACAGTGGGAAAACCGTTGTGAGAAAAGTTTTGTAACAACAAGTTGCAGTTGTAAGTCGTATTGTCCCATTTAAAGTGTGACATGGATAAAAGTGGAGCATGCAGCAAAAGCCGTAACAGTAAGTGTCCCTGTTGCTAACGCTTGGTGATGACGTTCCTCTCTGTAGCCAACTGTTCGGTTATGATTTCATTTTGCCTTCAGCTGTGAGGACGGATCTCAGTTTGCTGCTTGAATGTCTGAAGTTTCAGATGAAAAGTCCCGATTTACAGAAACAGGCTCTGGTGACTATTCATTCAATCTGTGACAAGAGAGGTAAATGCACACTAACGGTGTCCCATCAGCCGCGGAACTGCTAGTGTTCACACACAGCGTTCACTGATTAACACGTTTTAATTATGCTAACAAAATATTGTATTATTGCAGAGGATAATGTGGAGCTGCTGAGAGACATGGGAGGGGTGGCATTTCTATATAATCTCTCCAAGTCCAGTATTGTGCATGCAGATGTTAAAGAGACTGCACTGTTTACACTTGGAACACTGGCAGAAGCTAATGGTTGGTGTCTAAGTGAGAGATTTCCAGTTTTACACGTTGACTCCATACTTATCGTCTTTTTCTTACTGTAGTGTATTGCAAGAATTCTCTCTGCAGAAAAGAGACATTTGCAGACCTTGCTGGCTGTTTGATGAGAGAAGACATCCCGCTGACACAAAAGACAGTGTCTGTGTATTTGCTGTCTGTGCTGGTAGCCAACAACAGTAAGAGGGAACGTATTTTGTTGAGTTGCTATATTTCCCTAACTAAAATGCCACTTCCTTTAGTTTTAAGGTCAGGCACAGTGCACATGTAACAGAATGCAGTGGTGAAACAAGTATTCTAGATGTAATCTTTCTGCGAGTATGATGATGTATATGTCAGAGAGATCTCTGTAGCCCTCCTGTGTCTGTTTTGTTGCAGAATCAGGACAAACTTTGGCCCAAACTACTGGTTGCCTGGATATTTTACTGGATCTGTTCAGGTATGTGTTTGTACTTTTATAATCTCACATAACCAGTAGTTCTGTTGTGTTTCTCATTGATTTGGGCTTGTAAACCCACAACTGTGTGCTTTGGATTTAAAATTTGATTATGTATATACCAAGGTGCCCTTTTTGTCATTAGCTTCCTTTACCTTGAATGTAAATAAGCTACCCACTCATATAAGCACTATGCTGTACTTTGAGGTTTAATACAGTACGTTTTGGCAGGACTACTTTCCCCATCTCCAGAGACTCTGCTTTGAGAATGGTTAATGCCACTCAAACCCACCAACTTTGGACGTCTATATCCAGTGCTCTCTGTGGATGTGTCAACAATCCTCAGAATGGTATTGGCAGCTGTGCACCTGTGCATTTCTCATCCGTTATGTGTGTCAAATATTGATCATCTTTCCATCTTAGCTACCGTTTTGTCCGTAGGATACTGTATATTGTACTATCTGGAGTGAGAACCAAACGAAATGCTGCTCAGTTGTCTTCCTTTTGTCTTACAGTGGAGGGCCAGCAAATTTGTGTTGCAGCCTTTCTGATAATAAAAGTCTGGCTTCAGCAGATTACTCTGCCATGCAAAGAGATATTTCAGCCAATATGTTCTTTCATAGCAATGACAGTTGCAAATAACAGTAAGTGAAGTGCCTTCTGTTTAACCAGTGTTTAGGTAAAAGAGGCAAAAAGTTAAATGATATACTGTAATTGGTTCATGTCAGCTGGCTCTTTGTCTTTACAGCCTGTGTTCAGGACAGTTTTTCAGCCTCAGGGAGTTTGGAAGCTCTCACCTTGGTACTGGTCTGTCAGGTTTCTGCTGCAGATAAAAGCTTACTGTCTTGTCAGCTTTCTGTCACTATATCCAAGACCCTGTCTGCTTGTATTACTGATAATCGTATGTATTGATGTCACACACAGACACTTAGAGTTCAAGTACTCGAATTGTTTCGTCTTACCACTGGCAATCTATTTTCTAGCTGCTCTGGCTTCAGGTCTGGCTCAGTATAGACTAGTGTCCCATCTCATCTCCTTGCTGTCTAGTCCAAACTTTGACCCTGATGACAGGCTCTCGGTTTTACTCACCCTGGGCCACTGCACTGGCGCCACTGGTAAGACTGCGTCGGATTGTGTTCTCTATGTACAAGAGTGTGAAGATGTGTTCCACTTCATATTTTCAACATTTCAGTCAGCTAAAGTCTTTCTTCTCTAGAGAGTAGAGTTCCTATTGATGCTGCCTGAATATTGTGCATATTTCTTTCTTTCTGTAGAGGAGCACCAGTCCCAGTTGGTGCAGTGTGGTGGTTTGCCCCTTATCATAACTTTACTCACAGAAGACACAAATGATGAGGTTAAGAAGGCTGCTACATTCATATTGCAGACCTGCAAACAGGCTAGTACGTCAGAGCATTCATTGTGTATTATGTGAAAAGTACTGCAATTGCAAAAAACAGTAGTTTATCTAAACACACAATAAATTGTCATAAACATATTGAACAACCAACATCTCACCTACTTGTACCGTTACTGATTACACTGATTAACTTAGTACATATTAAAATTAGGTCAGAAGAGTGGATAATTTATTATCGTTTTGTTTTTGACAATACATCCACTTAATGACCTTTGTGTCTTTCCCTGTTAAGCTATGCCTTTGGGAGTGCCTGGTCTACTAGTTAAACATGGGGAGGATGAAAATGAGCCTGTATCAAGCATGGAAAGCTTCAAGAGCTCAGCCAGAGAGTTGCTACGTAAAATAGACCTGCTAGAAAAGAGACAGATGAAAGTTAGGAACGCTTTCACTCATATGACGCAGTGTAATTAGCATGTTTAATATAGCTGTGATGTGCACTCATCCCCGTTAGGAAACTGAGGATGAACAGGACGGTACAGACCCACCAACTTCAGCTGACGTACAAGGCCAGCCATCTCTACTTCGCGCCATGGCCCTACATTTGCATCCACATAAAGCCATTCCCACAACATGTAGACAGACCAGCACTCTTAACCATGTGGAAACAGTCACTGAGAACAACATCAAAAAGGAGAAGAGTATGACTTCCAATTTAAATACTTGGAAGAATGAGGTGGAAACAAATGCAGGAGATGCGATGTGTTCAATGTGCAGAGGCACTGGAATCCTAGCTTCCTATTCAGAGTCGCTAGAGGGAGCCAGAGAGCCACGCACGGCAAACGGGTCACTAGACTTCCTCTACAGTTATTATTAATCAGACAATCCTAACTCTAATATAATGTTGGCTTCCATAACTCTGTTTTCTTTTTTATTTTCATTTAGTCTGCTGTATAAACGCCAAGAACCAGTGAGGCACAGTGTACCAAAAGAAAATAGCTATTCTGATGGAGCAGGCAAGAGTCACAGCCTTTAAAAAACTCTTATATAATATGTTAGTTCATTTCTTCCATTATGTTTATTTAATGTATAAATAAACATAATGTATTTTTAGAATTACAGGGTCATGAGATGAGTGAGGCAGAGAAAATCTCTACTAACCGGTGTTTAGGTAGGAGAAATTAAGCTGCTACTCGGTTAAATGCCTTCCATCTTGTTTTAAGAATTGGCTGAGCTCAGGCATCGCAGCCAACTAGAACTGAAACAGAGCTGTTCAGTTGTTTGATGAATCTTTATGTTACTGTCCTTCTAACCCTCCCTCAGGCTGTGTGGTGCCTTTCGAGAAGGTGACCAGTCGGACATTTGCATCCCTTCAAAGCTCCTGCCATCACAGCTGTGAGATGCACAAGATTCTTTTCGAGGCTACAGACAAATTCAGGACGTGTCATTGGAACCTTCTTTTTAGGAGGGTGAACCAGAACACTGTGAAACTGACTGACACAACCACTGACAAAGTTTCACCAGCACAGATACAAAGAAGCTGTAAACACTGGAAAGGTAAAGAGACTTCAACTGAATTTATGAAGTAAGAGATAATAGGTCTTTATTGTCATTGTCACAGGTACAACGAATTTTAAAGTACGCTCCAGTCAGTGCATCATTCAGAGTCATAAGAAAAAAATCTAAATAAATTGAGTACAAAAATTTCTAAAACAAGAATAAATAACAATATAAACTTCACATAAGCACACACACACAAACGTCCATTGCATAGAGTCTAGCTTGAGTCTGTTTGTCCTTTATTTAACCTGAAGGCAACAATTTAAACAGGTAGTGGCCAGAGTATGAAGTCACGCGCAATTTAGAGTTTTTTTCCCACTGTGGGAGTAAGCCAGAGAGAACCCACGCAGACACGGGGAGATACAAACTCCACACAGAAAGGCCCCTGGTTGCCACCGGGAATTGAACCCAGCACCTTCTCGCTGTGTGTAACCACCACGCCACCGTGCTGCCCAGAGTGGGGAGAAGGCAGTCAGCAATCTTTTGGAGCAAGAAAAATGTTTAGTCACACTCATCAGGCCTCGAGCAATAATACTAATGTAACTAATATCTCTCCTCAACATTATCCTTAATGCATTACATCAGTCAAGTGTAATATACTGTATATGTCATATGTGGGAGAGTCTTTCAGGCTGTAAACACGCCTCAGATGTCAAAGCTTTTGTTCTAGTTTATAGAACAACTCCTAGTCTGTTACTTTGTACTTCATCATAAATAAAACTGCTGGTATGAAATGGCAGAACTGTACAGTAAACGAAGTCTGTCTGACTCCCACATGCAAAGCAGAAGGGAAAGACAAGCGCTGCATGCCAAAACACCACTGGAAGAGGAACAAAGGTAGGATTTATGCAGCAAGTGGATTTTTATTTTGCTGACAACAATGTCTCGAAAGGACTTTAAGGAATAAGCCTACTTAGCCTTATAATAACAATAAACATGTAACAACTCATTAAAAAATTCGTATGAAAAGAAAACAAATACAATATTATTCCTGTGTGTTATGTAATTTTTCTGGCTCATAGGTATCACTTTGACTCCACTTTGCAGAGCTAAGGAGATATTCAAGACTTCTAACAAGACAAGTATCTGTTTGACATTATACCAGCAACATATCTCGTTCTGTTTTCCTTTACATTTGCCCTATTTATTCAGCATTCATCATCTCTGCTTTCAGTTCCACGCTTGACTCCCCTAAAAAGACAGCGTCTTCCTGGAGGTAGCATCAGATATGGGTATTTACAGTAGATTAAGCGTGTGTGAATGTTATGATTGAGAGCCTGTGGTGGGAGCTGTCCTTTGCTGTGTATTCTTGGCAGCACACAAACCAAAAAGCAGAAGGAATGTTGAACAGCAGCCAGTGTTCTCACAGTGCAGGCGAATGCTGGTTGAGAGCTGCGCAGCTGTATTAAACCTTTTCAGTCTAAACTCTGTACTATGTACACACACCATGATGTGTGCATGAGAGATAGTCTCACCTTGTGCGTGTGACTTTGTGCAACGAGACTTTAACATGTTTCTTTCCCGCATTACGGTCACTACAGTTTGCAGTGCTGTTAATGATAATATCACTTATTAAGGTGAAAAACCAGGTTTGCGCTATTTCCCCTAAATCTACATTTTGTATTTACTTTGTCTGTGTAACATAAGAAACTGGTTGATGATCTAAACTGCACAAGTATATCAAGTATGCAAAAAAAAAAAATAATAATAATAATAATAATAATAAGGAAGGAACATCCACTTTTCACAGCTCTGTGTTAGTTATAACAATAAATAAAATGATCATATTTTTGTGTTTGCCTCCTTCACATGGTTTGTATCTTCTGTGGCTTAAATGCTGTATTGTTGTGCTGATGATGCAGATCCTCTGTTGGGGAGTGTGTTCCTTCTGTCTGGTTGGGATTTAATGTATCTTTAACACTAAGCCAAACGCATTTTCCAATGCTTACTGAGAGCTTTTCTTCCACTGCACAGGCCTCATTTTTATTCTTTCTCCATCCAGACATTTTTTTCCAATTCTCTCTTCTTTCCATTCCTTTCTTTCTTCATGTATTGTTGATTGTTTGACTGCTGTGTTAGTCATAGATCATGATGCAATATCGTGGTAAAAAAAAAAATCTCTCCTGGTACATTAACTCTAGGCAGGTTTACTTGACTTCAAACATTCATAAACACACACAAACATAAATGTGTTCTTTTCAAATGCAGAAAGAAGCCTAGAGAAGAAACTTCCTGTTGAGATAGAAAGTACCACAGGCCATCGCTCTACTGTAAGAATATTTTCTTTAGCAAACATATTCACAATTAAATAAGCATTTATGTGTTATTTTTGTGTAGAGGTTTAAGTTTAGTAATTTATTTTAGACTTTGAGAAGTTGAAGCAGCAGGATTAAGTGCTGTAAACTTCTACTATGGTTATGTAACTTTAAAACAAATAGAGAAGCTGCAACAATGTCAAATGCCATTTGACAGTATTCATCTCAATATATGTTTTAAGTCAATGTGATACTAACGTACATTTGGAAATTTTATATGTTAATATATGGTAAGACCACAAAATGCCAACAGTATTCTCTATAAACACTGCTCACCTGTATAAGAAGTGATGTTTTACATGCAGTGTTTCTTTAGTTTCGTCTCTTCTATCTTTCTCTGTTTTTAGAGACGGAAGAGGAAAGACTTCAGCCATGAGGAGGTGTGTTACCTGCTAAGTGGTGTAGAGACGTTTGGCTTCTCCTGGAACTCCATCTTGTGGTCATATCCCTTCCAGTCGGAACGTACCAATGTTGACCTGGCCAAGAAATACAGGCGACTAATGGCAACAAATAAAAAGTAGGAATAAATGATGCAATTGTTTTTCAAGCCAGTCGTTAAACTGAACTTCCCTATTTCTCTTACTGGTTTTGGTATGATTTAGACAGTTTGGATAAAAACTCACTGTCTCACTCATTTTCTACTAGATAAGGCATAAGAAGATGAGTGAGTGAGTGATGAATACTTGAGTCTCTTTTTGTTGTGCATTCAAGATGTTGAAGCTAAGCTCCAATTTGAAAAATACACATTAATTTACTTTTTGATTGAAAATGTGTCTGCAGTTATAAGTCATTGTGTTTGTAGCTTAGGCTGCTATGAAGTGAGTGTTTTTTTTGTGGTTGACTTGGTACAGATTTTGATAAGTGATAAGGAGAAATATACAGTAGGTCACTGTATCAAAGTGTTGTTTAGCTGTTGCACCACAACACTGTATTGTAATGTATGTCTGCCAGACTTGCACAATGTCTTCATGAGTTGTGGCAATAAAAAAGGCTTGGCCCTAAACTGTTTGGCAGCTACTTGTACTTGCATCACAACTGTTCTTACAACTGTTTGTCAGTTTCAATATAAGTAACTTTTAGCAAATAAATGACTGCTTGTTTTGTTGATTTTTCATTTAGTTTGAACCCTTAAAAATTGTTCTTGTGTAGCTTTTTTTTACATATTGTGTCACAAGAGTAAATACCAAGTTCTGTTTGCTTTGCTGTTGTGCTTTGGCCATCAGAAGCCATGGAGAGACAGGAAATCAACAAGGAGAGTGGGGACTCCGTCCAGCATGTTTATTGAGCGGAAACCTCTGGTATGACAGGAATCACAAATAGTGCAAATCGTGCCGCTTATCTGTTCTCTAAGTGCACCAAGATGCAGCTCAAAGTGCTAACTCTACGCACGCTTTGTTAAGGGCGAGCTTCACTGAGATCACCGTCTGAAGAGTGCCTCTCCCTCTCCACAGGGACTCATCGGCGTGGTGTTAAAACCAAGGGGCTTAGCCCGTTAGCCGTGCCCTGGGGCGTAGGCCTTTAACGTTAGAGGTGCCTGGACAAGATAAAATGTTTACTGGAAGTTGATGTTAATTCAACTATGGATGTAAGCATCATAGGGGACACTTAAGAATCCTCTAATTTAGATGTAATGTATTTTGCTTTGTTCTTTAGTGCACATGTTGATGGCATATTGAGGACACTGTAGTCTTTTCTCAAGTATTATGACTGTCGCAGGCAGGCAGAAATGGCCTCTCATAACAATCCACTCACTAGTAAATATGTTGGGATTGTAATGCTGTGAAGGAGTGTGGTGGGAGAGACATGTGAGACGCAGCTTTCTCATGGACTGAGAAGCAGTCACTGAAGACTTTTGACCCAGGCCCCCCGAAAACCTCCTTCCTCTGGAAAGAATGTGGCCTCGTCTCTCCTCTTCCCTTCTCCCACACTACTGTGAGAAGGCTCAGCCTCTTTACTACAATATGTGCTGGACTGGCTTCAATTCCTATATGTGTATCCTGCGTCCCACACATGTGCTGGAATATTGTTAAGCATGTAAAGGAGAAACCTCTGTTTGCTCTATGCTATGTTGCCACCTCTGTTTTAAAGTCTAAATAATGTAACTATCGATCGAGTCGACTGCTACCGTTCACGCATAGCTTTGTAGTTGTGCAACTAATGATTTTATGTTCCACAAAGTAGTGTTTGTCTTAATCCGCTTGATTTTCCATTCTGCAAGCTTTTACTTAAAATAACGTAACTAAGGAAAAACAGGAGCGACACCATAGTGTGGAATAATATGGTTTATTATTACAAGCAAGCCACTACTTGAGTCAAACTAAATCCCTTCAAAGTACAAAAAGACGTCCTCACTCTATAATGTAGCAAAGTCCAAACATGAGTATTACTGGACAGACAATACAATCCATTGCTATATAGTCACACGTAAGGACGCTCTATTTATTGCTATGTTCCACTACCTGTAATTCTGCAGTTATTGCTATATGCTGTGCACCAACACATCTACTTCAACAGGCTTTACTACTCATCATAAAAGTATTTTTCATTCCCTTCATTCCCTCATTGTTTGTAGCAATGGTTCTGTAACTTTGCACGATATATTCAAATTCCTGCCTGGCATATTTGCATAGAGGAAATATCTCTGTTGTCCAACAGCACATTTATAGTCAGTTCTGAATAATATAGCTCAGCCACATACTCACTAGCGACACTCTGTCACAAACTACATTTATCAATACATAGTTTTAGTGTGAAAAGTGATAAGATGTCAGTTCCAAAGGTTTCAATTGCAAGAAAGCATTTTGTTGGCCTTCATTAGGCAACTTGAGAAAAAAAAATCTGTGATTCTATCAGATGTCATGTAAAAGGTTTAGCTTTCATTGTAACAAAACTGTTCACTTCTGTCATGAACTGGTCTTCAGTGGTTTCACATGAGCTCTGTGGAGCTGCACACGTCTGCGCTGGGAGTTTCATCAGGCATCTTGACATCACTGGGAATGAGATCAGTGACCAGGTCATTTCCTTGCAGCTCCAAGTTCTTTAGGAGTGTGCTCACACTGTCCTCGTTGACATCGCGCACAAGCAAATTCTCTGCAGCCTCCACCGGCTCTTTCAGAGAGCCTGACGTTTCTCCAGGCTTTTCTGGCTCAGGCGTGGAAATCTCAGCGGCACGAGCGCCGTCTTGGTCCTCGGTCAATGGGATGTCTAAGGGCTTGTCTGCATTGACTGGGTTGTGGATGGGAGCGATAGCAGGTTGAAGAGTCACATCAGGAACACCCAGGTCGACTAAAGTGGATGAAGAAATCACCGGCTTAGGCAGAGTCTCTTGGGTAAGCACGTCTGTCTGCTGCTCAGCTGGGCCCGGTACCGGCTCTGAGATGGGCTCAGGACCTACTTCAGCTTCTGTCTGTAGATTTGAGACGGGCTCAGGTTCTGGAGCAAGCTGAGCTGCAACAACAGATTTTGGTTCTTCAACAAGCTCTGACTTTGGAGGTGGCTCCTCGACTGACACCAGAGGCTCAGGTTGTATTGGAGCAGCATCATTCTCTGTGGCTGGTGTTGCTGCAGGACCTTTTGGCTGTTTCATCTCAGACGTACACTCTTCCGGTGGTAAACATGCATCTTCTATCAGTGGCTCCCCCACAACCACATCTAGATTCTCTTCCTCTGTGGCCTCCTGAGTCTGTGGGGCCCCAGGCTCCTCCGTTGCCTGAGCGGCTGCTGGATCCTCTGCAGTGGCAGCAGTTTCTACACTTCTCACAGTATCTCGTCTTCTGCTGATCTTGTTTCCCATGTTGAATCTGTATAGACGCACAAAACAAGAACAGAATTGATTAAAGCGATCATCTTAATATTACATTAAATTCCTGTTCATTAGTTTGAGCTACTGTTTTTCCCCAGTTTATGAGAAGTCCTCAACAATAAACAACCAGTTTTAAACGTAATAAATATTTAATCATATCACAACTGACTTAAATTGGTAAACCATATATTCCACGGTGTTTGTTTTAGTGGACCTGCGTTGGACTTTGAATGCGTCTCTATTACCAAACATAAAAACCAGACTCGTTTCAAAAACACTGCGCGTCATCTCTCAGAACCAGAGAGTTAAACTCTGCACAACTCGGCTGAAAACGTTTTCTCCGACAGCCACTAACAGTCCTGCTTAAGGGAAAAGCGTTGTTTATAGTTGCCTGTCGTCGTTTTGCTCCAATTGCTGTCCAACAACCACAGTGTGATCCAGTCGCGCCGTTTATTAGCGGAGATCTGGAACCAAAACGAACTTTAACAACTGACACGACAAATATTCCGACTTTATGACTTATTGTGCTTGTTATTATTACCGGTATGAGGAAAGCTGCAGTAACAGAGCCAACTGCAGGCCACCCCGCCTCCCTCCCAACAAACTTAACCAAAGTGCACAGAATGTAACTGCACGTTATACGAAGCTATAAAAACATGAAATGTCGCCGTTTAGTTAAAGAAATAATCACTTACAACCGGAGTGGAACCAACGTTTTTTGGCCTTGCAGTGAAAGCAGATGATTTTGCAGACGATCGCACTTTGGGTCGGTGAAGTCCGCACGTCCGTCAAAGCGCGCAGCAGCCGCAGGGCGCGCACAGCTCTACCAGCGCTGCTGCGCACCGTGCGCGCGCTGGGCGTGTGCACGGCCCCAGCGCAGGACCGCTTCACTTCCTGAATCACGTCGACGTCCTCGTTTCGCAAACGTAAGTAAACAGCCCAGAATTAAAATGCAATTTATCTTGCTTTAACGCTAAACCCCGCGGCTTTGAGGTAACTGCGCACAGCCGCAGAACATTTCAACAGGACAGACACACAAAAGCCTTTACACATTTTGTTGCAGCACCACTTTTACAGATGTTTAACATTTCAAGTATGTTTAGTAGTAGTCGTTGTACTATTACCTTTACACATATTTAAACCTAAATTTATTAAAATACTGATGTTAGATTTCCTGAAAATGTTTGATTTCGGGGTGTCTCCTGCTCATTTTCATTCAGATGTTGACATGCATGTTGAGCTTTGGTGGCAAGTTTTATTGTTAACCCTTTGCCTTTTTCTGTAACATTGGCAAATGTGGAACTGTTCTTTGAGACAAAACGCGAAACCGTCACAGCAGTGATTCTCCTGGTTTCGTACCCTCCTTTGCCGGAGTGCAGCCTCCAGCAGAGACACAGCCACACTGTGGGTAAGCATCGTCTGCCACAGAGCATCCAACCTACGGATGCTGACTGGCTCCAGGTGCCACCACAGCACAGAGCTCAGTGTCAAAGGAAATTCAGAAAGTATCTGAATGAATCTGAATGTTGACCTCGCAACTGAAGCAGACGTCAAACCTCTGTCTGCTATTTATCTCTACATTCACATAGTTTCTGGTTGGAGATCTCAGATCTCTCTGGCATTTTGTACCTGTGGAACACAGATAAATTAACTCAAATGACATTGGGGGGGGGGGGGGGGGGGGGGGGATACTAATATGTTCATTATCAGGTGAAAAAAATCTCCCGCACAAGTTTTAAAGCTTCATCCTCCTCTGGCTGCGGGCGCCCTCCTCTGCTCTCAGCCTCCAGTTCAACATCCATGACGGCGCCGTGACCCTGTGTGACCGGTCCTGGTGCTGGACTCTTCCGTCTTTGCTGCAGTGGTCTCTCCTCCGTGTAAGGCAGAGTCTCCACCTCTGTAATGTCCACGTCTGTTTCTGAAACGTACGTTGTCTCCAGGGCATCTCCGCAGTCTGAGGAGTCCTCGTCTGAAACCTCCGTCACGGTTTTTAAAGAGGCAGCTTTCTTCACTGTGGTGTCTCCTGACGTGTTTCCAACCTGTTCCCACCAGACATGGTTGAGTGGTTATCACTTCAAATTTCACATATTATAATGTAAGTGTTCTCGCCACGTTCACATTTGTGAATATGGATCATTTGCAAGCATTTAAAAGTAATAACACAGCGCCACCTGGTGGTCGGCAGGAGAAGCGACATCCTCGCAGCCACTGCTGGTAAGACACGAAACGGCGGCTTCGACCAGTTCTTCCTCGTTCATACAGTAGAAGACGGACCTGAAACACGTCAGTAGGTGAAGCTGGTTTAATCCCAGCATGAAAACTCCGCGTCCTGTGTTGCTTCTCCTCACTTACTTCGCGACTTTCCGTTTTCTGCATCTCTTCGGTGACTCCTTCTCCGTCTCCTCCTCCTTCTTCGACATCCATGACGGCAGCGGCCGGCGTCTCTCCGTCATTCCGGCCTGTGTGACCGAGCTCAGTTTCCCTGAAACGTCGTAGCGCGTTCACCCAGCATTTAGTGACTGGAGAACAGAAACAACGCGGTGCACTCACGTGGCTGCTCTGCGCGCGCCACCGCCGCCTAGTGGACAAATAGCTAAATGCAGTGTCGCGTTCAAAACAGCAAAAACACAAATTTGAACGAACAACCTTTATTATCATTTGTCCACAGGGTTCAATGAAATTCTGAAGATATGTTAACGCTGTATATTTTTGAATTCTATTAGACGCAGATTTTACATGTACTTCATTATGTGCTATAATGAAGTACATGTAAAATCTGCATCTAATAGAATGCACAAGTTAGGGTTGTTGTGTGTTGTTATTTATTTCTTGTTTACTTAAATGACTTTAATCTTGCTTAATGGATGTATGATTTCCCTTAAAGGTAGTAAACAATCACCCTGTACCTTAATGTTTACATGTAATTTCTTCTCTTTTGCAGTGACTTGTTGGGGTTTAAGACACAACGGGTTCATTAAAACCCCATTAATATACTTAATTAGCGAGTTTGGTTTGAAATCATCTACATAAAAAATGCAATAGTACAAAAAAATGATAAAACTGATTAGGCCAAAATAGAGGTTTTGCCTCTAATCATTCTGTTCTGCTTGCATCTTAGTTGTTACTCGGTGGTTGGTGCATAAATAATAACAAAACACTCACAAACACACAGGACACATTTGTTACAATTAATCTGCTGCAGTCGTGTGTTATGTAATTAAAGCCATGTTGCAAAGGCTCATCTTCCACAGTCTCGTCTCTCACCGAGCTGTCACCTTTGGTTGGATAATTACAGTTTGATGCCTGATGTGCAGTCTGGGGTGGGAGGACGTTGTGAAGCACCGATGGCTTATAACGCAGAGCGTCTTATTCTGACTGGCTGATGTTAGATAATCCATGGTGCTTTAGTCACATGACACTTTTTTCCTTGCTTTTCCCTCTTTTCTCCTCTCTCTGGTATTTTATCACCCTCTCTCAAGCTGGTGTTGAAACAACCTTGTATCAGACTCACACTTTCTGTTACTTTTCACCCAAAGCTGCTTTCTCGCACTCAGGCCTTTTAATTATGTCTGTAAAGCCCCTTCCTACAAGTGCTTAGGCCTTGATTGGAAAGACCAGCTTTGTATATTTGGTTCAATTAAAATGTGTGGAAAAGGGAGGAGAAATCTCAAGGCAAAGGCCATATTTACAGCCAGATGTACACACAATGTCATTTTCTGTGATGCTCTGAAGTTCACGGCATTTTAGGAACCACAAATAATCATAAGGCTTAACTGGAATCAAGTGAACAAAATCCTCAAAATCCTCCACCATATTATTGTAAGTTACAGTAGATAGTACTCATAAGATACACTTTAAAATCTGTGTCTGTGTGTCTATCTGCCTGGGTATCGGTCTGTCTGTCTGTCCATCCGTCCATCCATCCATCCATCCATCTATTGATCTGTCTATTGATCTGTTGATCTAATGATATATTTAAGAAAAAAACATGAAACAATCTTTGAGGAAGTGGCGTTTGACTCATCCACGTCCAGGCTAGCTGCCACATCCACAGATCAGGCCATGCTAAGAAGATTTCTGTTTGCCAGTGGAGCAAAGCTTGTCACTGCTTGACTTGCCTGCTGAGATTGTGGGTCAAACATGGCCAAAATATCTGCTAAACGTACAGCACTAACATGATGGCACGAGTCCTGCGGTTTTGTTTGTGTGCCTTGATGTGGATGTCATCGTGAAGAAACGTGAACAACACTGCAGTGTAACCATTTTTATTTAAAACGTAAAAAGCTGCTGTATCTACTTAGATGTAAATTAGATGCACTGCAGATTTGGTTTATTTCTAAAGATCAAACAAATAGCAAATGTGACTAAATTGAGCATAATAATTTTATCATATCTCCTCTGATTTTCCTCCTCTTAGCGTTATTCTTACTCTGTGGGGCCTAATTGGTGAGAAGCAGACTAATCTTCTAGTTGTCTTCCTGAGCTTAACCCTGTTCTAAGTAAAGGTCATTGCCATTGACCATCTGTCCCAGAAACGCTCCTTGTGATTGGCCATATGGCGTAATACAGCGAGATTTAGAAAGAGCACAATGTTTAAAATGATATTACAGTTGTCATGAAGGGTTGACGTTCTCGCCATCAGCATCAACTACTCTGTCAATGCGCGTGTGTTTATTCACTGATGCTTTGACGCAAACCTTTCATTCTTTCATTTCATTTGTATTGAAACATGCAAACAATGTTGAATGTGTGATTGGACACCAACAGCAAAAGAAGGGACGCAAAACCTCCTCAAAACATTCTCTTATTGGTGAGTTGCTGGCAGAGAAGAGTGTTGTGTTACTGACACGTTTCTTCACTTTATATTCATCTGCAGAAAGAGACAGATAAGTATCAACCTGGCCTGCTGAGACGTCTTTAGTGATATGATTAGTAACGGCTGACATTTTCTCTGTGTGTGTTGGTTTGTATGCATATTAGTTTGTTTTTAAGTGATTCCTCCTGATGAGTTGGTCTTAGAAGATATCATACGTGTCACCCCAGAAGAAAAGATGACGCGGTCTATGAAAGCGGGGATGAGCTTAAACCGATTAAGGAGATTGTAAAACAAAGAACATGGATACAAATAATTTGACGGACACAGGATTAAGGTAAAAGCAAAGTGTGGTGCTCAGTCTTAAATATTTAATAACCAACCGAACACATCTTTCAGCGGATTCTACTTTAACGTCGGTTAAAGGCTCACACTGTAGTTGTTTTTCAGACATTTGTCTAATGAGGTCATGTTTCTTCACTTTCTTTCTTCATCTAATCTGTTGTCATATGGGCCGGAGATAAGAATGGAGTTTAGCATCAGCTCCTCCTGCTGCAAGATATCACATATGTCTAAATCTGTCTAGGAATAGGATATTTGTGTTTACTCTCAGTGGCAGACTCCTCCTGGGACAGTCTGGCTTGGAGCCTTAAGAGACAATTATGTGAAGAGTCATCTATGGGGATGATTCAGATAATCTCACGTCTTCTGCTTTCAACTAGTTTCCTCTGTGCTGTGTTGCAGGCAGCAGTGCAGGAGGACGCCATTTATAGTTAGAACGTCAAACCCATGGAGCAAATCTGTTGTGCTAAAATGAGTGTGAGGATGAAACAAAAGTAAATCAGTGTGGTGATGAATGAGTCACAGGGACATCGTCATCTGTTCCCTATTAAAGCCACAGCTTGTAGTTGGTTGTAGTTGTTATTCATATTCACTGTGGGACAATTCCACACGGATTTCCTGCCAATCAGAGGCTCGTGGTGGTCTCTTAATGACTTTTCCTCGGAAGCTGATTTTCATTTCACCAGCGTGTTGTGTTTTGCTGCAGCTAGCAGGTCAAGTGGTATAATTTCAAGTCGATCCTGATGGTGTGTTGCTGCTGTTTTAAAACCCACTGCTCCGTGTTTCCATGTCGCTGTGTGAGTCTCTCCCCAAAGGCTCACTTTGCTCTGGTCAACACCAAAAGAGAACAAAAAGAACAAATGTGGACGATGGAAGCTGAAGCAGTTGCCAGCTCACTCTACCGTACACTCTGCCAAATTAGAGATGTTCATTTCATCCTGTGCACGTTAATAAGAGCAATCACTTGCTTGGTTAAGACTCCAATCAAAATGCTAATGAAGTCCAGGCAATGCAAATGAGCAGTTTAGGTTTCATTACCCCCCCCCCCCCCCCCCTTACTGACTCACCGTTACTTACTTACCGTAGAGAGAGAAATCACAAAATATGTCTTCATATTGTAGTTTGCTTAGAGGTAATGCACGACTCTAATCAGATGCTGCCGGGACGTTGGTGTTTTTGAGGATTAACTGTGATGTGGGAGATTTCAGGGATTGACATTTAGACTTTGCGGTTTCTCTTTGTTACAAGCTTTCCTTGTTGTCATGCCAGTCTCTGTGTGTTAGGTTTGGTAGCTCTATCATTTCATGGTCATGCTTCATGCATGTACTGAATGTTAGGAGTGAAAGCTGGTGAAACGGTTTCACTAATAGCCCCCATCAGTGTGTTTGTTCCTTGCTGGGAGTTTGTAACACCATCAGCCGCTGCTGTGGAGCTTTTGATCAATGATGTTCAGGAAATGAAACAGCGTTTCATTGTAACAATTATGGGGACATTTACAGGAAAGAACATTGGTTTCATTAGCTGCATTACAAGAGTTCACACACAAAGAGCCCGCACAGATGCTGCACAGGGAAAACTGATTTTTATCACGTTTGATTCAGAAATGCGGTGATGGAAGATTCAAGGAAGATTCACTGCAGAATTTTAAAAGCTGTTGCATTTCTGGCCGTTACAGTCCGTCATAGAAGATTAAGAGAAAATGCTTTTATGTGACTATATCTTTATGTGAGTGCAGCAGGAGCAAAGGTAGACAGTCTGGGGAGAGCTTGTCTTTTAAACCTTCAACTTTCTAGGTCCTTGTTTGTCTCAGAGTAACTATGAAGCAAGCAGACTGGTTTCCATAGCAACAGATGCACATTTGAATACTTTACATGTACTGTATCAGCTTGCTTGTCAGCACGTGTGTGTGTCAGTGACAGAAAGTGATATTTGCCAACTGTGGCATCTGGTCACGAGCGTAACATCTGCCACAGTTGCAGGTGCTGACGATAGCTAGTCACTCACGTTATCTCCCCAGTTCGAATATCACACAGGTCAGGATCAGGCACAGATCAGTACCTTTCCAGTACTACATTTCAAAGAATAATGAATCTAATTATTTTATGGGAAATACGTTATGGTGACCACAATCAACAGCCGACAACATAAAGAAGAAATGTGAATATAGCTGCTGCTTTATGTCATATTTCAGCCAATGCTGTTTATCTGAAGAATCAGTTTAAGGTTGATTGTGAAAGACAAGGACAGGAGCCTGTCTGTTTACACCACTCATTCGCACCCATGCATCAGACAAAGACAATCTTTGGCTGACAGGAGCAGGTTTGAATCGTCCGTGTGTGTGAGCAAGTACTCAAATGATTACAATCAGCTGGAAAATGCACCAATTTTCCACTGGACACGGTGACAAGTTGGGCGGTTAAAGTACTCGGAAAGTGTCTATTACCCAACTCTTGGCACTGGCAACTCACTAGCCAGCTTTTTAGGTTTTAGGCCATGTGTCATTTAAGAAAAAGGATTTCTTCCCTGAATAGAAATGCATAGGTCAGCTCAGTGAGCTTTTGGCACAGGTGTCCAATGGATGTGTGTTTCGCTCGTGTGTGGGGGCGCGCTATGACAAATGAACTGCCCTGTTCAACTAATTAAAAAAAGGTACCCAATTTAATCTACACTAAATAAAGAATGGAAGGATTAACATATGTATGTATGCACATGCGCAATCCGCTGAACTGAGCTCCGTCTTGAACCGACAGCCGCCGCAGACAGACCGTCTGTTTGTTTGGGAGGGGGAGGACTGACTGGAGCTCCGCAGAGGGAAATCACAAAATAACAGTTTGGATGAAGGAGAAGTTCATCGGCTCCTTTTTGCCCCAGAAGCCTTACTCATCTCGACCAATGGGATTAGGATAAAAAGGTGAAAGTTGTATTTCGGAGCCTAAATCAGTGGTTCTGACATGTGCTAATCCGGACCGTCGTTGTAAACAGCGGGATGTGAGGGACACGCAGACGGTCAAGTTTGAAATCAAATTCAAGAGAACGGACTTCAGATGAAAGGATGCACGTAGGTGAGTGGGTTCATCCACGCGCACGCGGTGCGAGGGGACTGTGTTGTGCGTTTGCGGGAGAGTCGGGGTTTTATTTGTTATCATTTATTTAGTATTTGTTGTCCACTTACTCACAACTTGGACAATTTTCCAAATTAATTTCGCATGGACACTATCGACCATGACAATTTCAAAATCACACATATCCAAGATGCGTCTTTATATATGTGTTGCTTTCTAGAGACGTGTTTAAAACGGGGGATTCCCACAGCAGAGTCTGTGCTCGTGGGGCTGAAGTGACAGCTCCCGACGTCGCCAAGTCTGTTTTATTGTTGTGGAAAGGAAAACGCATTTCTAAAGACCCTTCATAATTCAAAAATACAGTTTTAGAGGAAATCTATTTTCCATTTTGCAACAGTTGTGGCTCGGCGCCTGCCTGGGCTGCAGGAGGATTTAGGCTCACAATGCGGTTTAATGGGGGTAAAAGTCTGAAACTGACGTTCGGCAAAATCCTTCAGTTTTTCTATGAGTGTCATCTGTCACGTGAGTCGCTGTCTGTCACATTTTCCTCAGTTTTAGCTGCTATGTCCTACAGTGACGTACGATGTTTTTCATTTGAGGCATTCAGACATTCGTTGGGACAAAATATTACAGGCAAACAGTTGTTAAAAAGCAGACAACATATCAAGTAGGACAAATAGAGCAACATAAATGTGAATTAAATGTGTTATAAACAGGTCTTTCCTGCACATTGCTTTATTTTATGTGTATTATAACTACTGTTAATGTGTAGTAGTTTGCCACTGGAGGCCACAACATTCTCTATGTGGGTCATATTTTACATAACACGCAAGACATAATTTCATGACACAGGTTTTTTGTTATTATTTTTTATTTAGTGATTGCCGTTAGACATCCTTGCACAAAATCCTCTACTTCAGCACATTGTCAACAGTCCCAGCTCTCATCCAGTCTGTAAAGCTATAACATTTAATAGGATGCAAAAATAGTAAGGAGGAAGAGTAAGCAGATGGCCGAGGCAGCATGTCCTTATTCTGTACTTGTCAAGCTTTTGAACTCCACACCCCTGACCTGTTATATACATTCAGGGATTCAGGCGAGTGCTCAGAGATGAAGACAGAAGCACAAATCCTGCTAAGCTCTCTTTCTCTTTTCTTGTTTCTCTCCTTCATTGTGTTCTTCCTCACACGTTCTTTCCACTTACAGTCTGGATATTTCTCTTGTTCATTGAGGAGGCATTTGCTTCGGCACAAAAGACTAAAGGTAGGAGTGATACCTTCACTTCGGTCTTGTTTACTTTCATGCTGCAGTTTCCATAACCTTCTCAGATATCGTTTGTTGTGTGTGACCACTGGTTTACGGTCAGAAGGCCTCTCACCTGAATATGTCACGTGCAGATGGAGGTGCGGGATCAAGAGGCGTTCGACCAACTCAATGGCCAAAGCGTTCTCGTCACTGTGGAAACTGGGTACGAAATGCAGAGGGGGGCACCTTTAGTTCCCCAAACTACCCAAATACGTACCCTCCCAACAAGGAGTGCCTGTATGTCCTGGAAGGTAATCAGTAATATCACCTACTCGCTGTGTAACCTTTTGAATGTTGCAGATTTTGACATTGGCTCAGTTAAATGTTACTGTTGGCCCTGGAGGCATTAGGCGAGAGTGGAAAGAAAAATGAGGCAACAATCAGTCGCTCTGCCTCTAACGGTGGAGTAGAAAGAAACGAGAATAACAACAAGCAGCAGATGAAACGGTGGCTGGTAGGGACAGGAACAGCTGAAACATACAGCTCTGAGGCCAAAGTACCTGCAGAGAGGATCATGTGGACAGAGAGGGGAGACAGTCTGTTCTACTAACATCATCTCTCTGGCTAGATGTAACACACTGCCCATCTTCCCTCAGCACAGCCACGCCAGAGAATAGAGCTGCTCTTTGACAAAAGCTTCTACATCGAGGCGTCATTCGAGTGTCGTTTCGACCACATCGAGGTGCGAGACGGTCCCTTTGGTTTCTCGCCGCTCATCAATCGCTTCTGTGGCGCAGCCAGTCCTGGACTGGTCCTCTCCAGTGGACGCTTCATGTGGATCCGCTTCTTCAGCGACGAAGAGCTTGAGGGGATTGGTTTCCAGGTCCAGTACAGCTTTACTGCAGGTAACCAGAACCCAGGCGGGAGGAACACGTCTCGGCTGTTATTTGCTGCTCTGATGTCCTTACCTTTAGCACCACTGGCCTGATAATGTGACATCTCTACATCTCTGATTTCACCCAAAGACCCAGAATTTCACCTGCATGTGGGAGGACTTTTAAACCCCATCCCAGGTAATGCAACCATAAACACACAAACACAGCAACACATATAGTTTGACTCTCCCCAGCATTAAGTGCTTCTGCCTCCCTTGTGTGTATCGTGTGTGGATCAGACTGTCAGTTTGAGCTGTCTGGGGCTGACGGCCTGATCCGATCCAGTCAGGTGGAGGAAGAGTACAAGTTGAAACCAGACCAGGCAGTGGACTGCATCTGGACTATACGAGCCCCGTCGAACAACAGGGTATGACACGTGACAGGCACCGAGACAGAATAAGCTTCACTTTCTATTTTGTGTATGTTTGTAATAATGTATAAGCTCACAGAAGGGAAAAAAAGTGCTGAGAGGGAGCTAAAGGGGGCCATGAACAATACGTTGCTACAAAACGGAGATGAGGAGAAGGGATGTGACTTATTGGGGACAAAAAGCATTGGTTGATGACAAGACTCTCTGGCCTGCGGTGCATTCTGTTTCCTCATCCTTCATGCTTTGTGATGTATGTATTTTGCAACAAGCTGCTGATTCAACATCATCCCGCAAACTCCCTAGATTGATGCACTTTGTATCTTTTGTTATTAAGCGTTCGCTGACATTGCATCCACAGCTTGACATATGAGCACATAATCCAACCGTCTACATAAGTACACATAGAGAAAGATTTAGATTTGATCCTCTAACGCAGCAGTGACTTCAAGCAGGACTTGTCTTCTTAAAGTGATGCAAAATATACCGAATATAAATATTTACACAAACAAATTCCTTGCTCATTACAGATATATCTGCGATTCTTGGAATACCAGATGGAAAACTCAAATGAGTGTAAGAAGAACTTTGTGGCTGTTTATGACGGCAGTAATGCCATTGAGGATCTAAAGGTATTATACCAGGACGCACAGTATGACATTAAGCTCTTTAATCTGATGCAGCTAACATTCTCATTTTCTTATGTGCTAATTGTTAATATCGTATTTGAATCATGAAACTAAAGCAACTGTTCTACAGACCTTGACCTCAGTGAGACCACACACTGAAGGAAGCTATAAGAGAAAACGTGTGGTTTCTTGCAGGCCAAGTTTTGTAGCACAGTAGCTAACGACATCATGCTAGAAACTGGCGTGGGCGTCGTGAGGATGTGGGCCGACGAGACGAGCCGCCTCAGCCGTTTTCGGATGCTGTTCACATCTTTTGCCGACCGTGAGTTTCTCTCTTGACCACTCTTACGCTCTGACCCGGGCGTTCACCCTCTGTTACGCAGGACTGTTGCTGCCTTGACAGAGAAAGTTCTGTGATGCTGTTTAGATGTATGATTACAAACAGATTACATACAGACAATAGCACCTACGTGTGGTTCAAATTGATGCTGCAGCTCGTTTCAGGCATCAATGTCTTAGTAAAAGTTGTAGTACAATATAGTGCAATAAAAAAATATTACAAACATTGTTAGCATAGGAGGAGCATTCAATCGTTTCATTAAGTGCCTGTGTTTGTGTCTCAGCGCCTTGTCTAGGCACCACGTTCTTCTGCCACACTAACATGTGCATCAACACTACTCTGGTCTGCAACGGCGTTCAGAACTGTGTGTTCCCCTGGGATGAAAGCAACTGCATAGGTAGTTCAGTTGTGCCAAAGTTCTTTCTTTGAAGATGTGTTATGTAATAGGTTGCTGTTGATGCCATGAAGATGTGGATAATGAAGTAATGGATAATATCGGGCTAAAAGTTTGAGGCAGAGGCTCCATTGATCATCAGCTAAATCATCTTCTTGGCTTTTGACTGATAAGTGTTTCAAAAGTACAGCCATTGATTGATTAGATCACTGATTGTTGTGTATCGATAGGGATGGTCATGAAACTGAATGTCTTTCATTTTATCACCAGAGACAAAGACCAAAACTGTTTTTCACCACATCACAAAGACTCATGGGACAGTAATCTGCGTTTCGACGGGTGTGGTGCTGCTGCTGCTTATTTTCTCCATCATGGTGCAAGTTAAACAGCCACGAAAAAAGGTAAGAGAAGTAAAAATGAGGCCATCGGATACTGCAACAGAATATCATTTATCAAATGTTTAATCGTATGTTAAAGGTGTTGGTGCGTAAGAATAATCTGTTTCACCGGGGAGACTCTCAGGATGCGTTTGAGCCTCCACATTATGAACTTTTTACTCTCAGAGACAAGGTTAGTTTGATTTTTTTCATACATTACAGTCTGTATGTAGCAATTTCCTCATAAAGTTATGGTTTTCATCATTTCTAGGGAATATCTGGGGACCTTGGGGAGTTATCAGAGGAACTGCAGTCTATGCAGGCACTTAGAAGATCCTCATCTGGCTCCCGCTGCATCCACGAACATCACTGCGGTTCCCAGGCGTCTGTCAACTCAATCAAAGCCAGTCAGCCTGTACAAGGTCTGGGCAGGGGATCCATGGAGCTTCTGCCATTCAGAGGAGACGTCCAAAGCACATTACCCCCATTAAGGGACTTGAACAGCAGCTTGCGTAAGAAGAGCTGGCCCAGTATGAAACCAGGCCGAATGCACGGCCATCACAGTGTTGGAGACAGAGCACTGGGGCGGCAGGATAGAGTGATGGAGGAAGATGAAGAGGAGGAGGAGGAGGGAAGATACGATGTGTATGTGCGCAGAGGAGGAAGCCGAAGAGGGAACTATGAAATGGCCCAGCAGAGATCCTTGTCCATGGACTTCTGAAGAGAAGCACAATAAACACAATAACATCAACATCCACTATTTTGTTGGTGCCACATTCTAGAGGCAGAACGTCCACATTTGCAACAAAAGGAGGAGGAGGCTTTTTATCCATCACGGCAAATCAAATGCATCATATTGTCACTATAACCAGCAGACCAATGCAATAAAATCAACATAAATTCATCCTACTTTTTGTTCCTTGTTCTTATTTCAAGTCCCATATAACGTCTATGTCACGTGAAGGCTGGATGAAAAATGTCCCTTGTACAGTTGTTTGCCATCCTGTGGGGGTTTATAACGTGAGTGTACTGGCACATGTATCGCACGACACCAGCAAACGAGATTTGTTTCATTTTCTCTTTAGAAAGTTATTTTCATTATGAGAAATGATTTTCCTTGTTTGTGGTCGCTCTCAACGTTAAGAGGAGGGAAATTAAAACGAGGTGAACTCCCTGTGGAGACTGCAGGCACATTTTAATTAACTGGCGATCAATCTGTTTAGATGACACAGCAAACAATGCAGAGTTGTTTATTAACCAGGGACTTTTTAGAAAAGAAATGACTCTGAGTTGACCTGATTAAGTTCAGATTCCCATTTTACGGCACTTTTATCATCATAATAAAAAACATTGAATGAACATGAGCATGGTCAGTAACTTTAACAGATGCCTATGAGTGACTCCTTTTTTCACACGCTGTATGTCGGTCATGATGTTGACCAGGATGTGCAACATTTGTTCATACACTGTGGAGAACACAGCCGTGTCGGAGGGATTCCCGTGGACTGGGCGTCCTGCTGTTGTTCTCACGCGACTACGCAGCTGTGTGTTCAATGTGCCAAATTACTAACATAACCTTGCTGTTGGAGCACAAAACACATTCAGATATTCAGGAAGTCATTCTGAAGTCCCGGCCTCACCACTGAGTCAACATACGTCACATTCAGACAAGTCACTGGGCAGAAAATCTGATAAGTGTTTGTCTGACAGAGCCGGGTCCAGTGTGCGTGTCTGCCAGTAAAGCTCCCTTAATGTCTGACCTGTACGCGTAGTCTCATATTAAGATAAGAATGATAATAAACACAATAGTCGGTCACTTCATATGAAAAGGTTATATAATAATAAGTGCAATACTGTGTGCGTTGCCCTCACATGTGTCTCTCTGAGGGGCTGTACGTTACATGTGCTGACCACGGCGGACGGTCATCACAGTCTGTACTGAGGGGTCGTATACGTGGGGCATGTTGGATAATGGAGCTAAATTCAGGTCAGTAGGTGATGGCGATGTCAGGGTTTATTACAGTAAAATGACACATTGATATGGATGTGATACAGTAATAAAAGCTTGCTCTGCTTAGCTGATTGTACCGAACTGTTAATGTTTCAACCAGTGAAACACAACGTATTTTACAGCAGATCTGGCCTCAACCATGTTGTTACTGTCTCTCGTTCGATCCTTCTACTGCACCTACACTAAGGAGGTTTCAGCCAAGCAAGTTGTGATCTTTATGGCTGTGTTTGTGTTGAATCATAGTGGGTGCAGTCATAGTCATTTGAAAGCTGAAGTGAAAATAGACAGTTTTATTTTATCCTGCTGTGTTTACTCTGTGCAACACATATAGTAACATTAACTAATATGACATGAGACACAAATAAAAACAGAATCACCGAGTTGGATAAAGGATCAGGCCCCAGAATCAGTCATGTGTAGCTAATCACCTTCAACGGTACACAAAGCCATTTGACTTTCAGCCGTGGTCACTTTGATTAGCTCAGCATGAAAAGAGTTTTGCTGCATTTCAGTTCCTGGTAGCACAACCGAAGCAAACGCTCAACCACGGCTGACGAGGCTCTGTCCAAAGATTTCAGGTATAATGTTGTGGACAGGCACACAGAGCACGAAGACAAATAATCCTTTCTTCATTTCAGGCTGCAAAATAGTTGAGTGTTTTCCATACCTGCCTTTTCTGACAAACCTTTTGCGTGACCTCAGTTGCACAGGCACACAAACGTGACTAAGCAAAGCGTTTTATTCTCTCAACTCAGCATTCCTCAGTGTCCTAGCGCAGACTTTTATGCCAGGTTAGCACACGTGTTTTTGAAATTACACAACGGTGACGTCCTGTCACGCTTGATGGAATGTTGAATAACAGCTCCACTGTAAAACTGCTAATTACAAAGCACAATGCAAAAACATATAAACGAGTTGAACAAAACACGACAACATAAAATTTACACTGAAAAATTATTGTTTGACATATATTTTAAATATTTGCTAAAACAGTAACACAAATCAACAACACAAATATAAATACTGCACAATTCAAAAAGTTATTTTAGTCCATGTCTATCATAAAACCAAAACACAATATACACTTATTTATGCCATTGTTGTTGTTGTTTGTTTCCTTTATGTTCTGGTTTCTTTTTATCTTCATTCCACAAAATAACAAATATTTACAATATGTTTCAGTCTGGCCTGTAATCAAGTGTCATGCTGTCAGTCACAGCACAGCGTCTCTTAGCACGTTTCAGTTCGACAGTTATGTGAAATCTTCAGAGACTCATCAAAAAAGGGCAGCTCGTACGCCAGCAGGGGCGTGGTCTCCCCGAGCACGGCCTCCTTGAAGTTTGGCCGTTTCCAGGCGTAAACCAAACTGTTCATGAAGCCTTGAAGGGAAACACCGGCAGCCTGAAACGAGCAGGAACAACCCTGAGACGTGCAACTCAGCTATCTGACAACTGGCTTGATTTCTTTTCCTTATCTCGTTTAAAATCTCTTCATTGTACCTGCAGTATGTAAAGACCGAACAGGCTGCGCTGTTCAACCTTCGTCCAAATCACCAGGGTCGACAGCAGAATGAGGAAAAGAACTTCAGGGGGAAGAAACAGGGTCAGTCTGACGTTGGCTTTACACTGAGGACATCACCTGAGCTGTTAGTGTGTGTACCTGGTGTCCAGCAGAATATGATGACCAGCACCATATTCCGCGCCGTAGAACAAATACTTCTAGATCTTCTTCTTGATTGTCCATCACCCTCCACAGGAAACAGGCCCAGATGCTGATGCGTTTCATACCATTTACCAACCTTATAGTAAATGACCTAAAGTAAAAAGCAGCAACTATTACTACAACTGCAAAGTAAAATAAATCAAATTGTTGTGACTGTATCTGACTTACAGAGGAAGAAAGTATCACTAGTATCACAACAAAGAAAACAACACCTCTGATCAATACTTCATGGATTAACACCTGGAAAGAAACAAACACTGGGTTATATATGTAAGCTTGTATATTTAACCAACCAAGACCAACGAGTGCAAAATAAACAATAATAATAAATAATACAAAACACTACTATTCCTTCATTTACAGATAAAGTGAATAAAACATGTGTCACGTGACAGCAGACACTCACAGCATGGAGGCAGGAATCTCTCCAGAAGTGCAAGAACAAAACACAACTGCGACAAAAAGAAAAAACAAAAACAATCTCGTTTCATTTCTTGAACATCTATTAGGTGAGTCGTGAGCTTTGTGTTCCTACCTGGTGCAGTATTTACTGCTGCTGTTCTGGAAGACTCCATCCATCGATTCTTCAGGGAAAGAAGTCAAGCCAGTATTTCTGATCAAGGGACTGAACACGTAGGCTAAGTACATTGCAATGGGGATCAACCTGTCAAAAAGAAATCTACATTACATTTACTGTACTGTACACAACGTCTTTATGGTGTTGTGTTGTGTTGTGTTGTGTTGTGTTGTGTTGTGTTGTAGCATTTAACGAGTAGACAGACTCACCACACCATGGCAAACACAGGCACAGTTATTATTGTCCTTTTACACTGACTCTATAGACCCAGACAGAGAGAAGCATTGTGAGACGGCCCTGACAGGCTCTGAGGGAAATATAACGTATGCATGCAGCTGCCTCACCTGTGCAACCTCGTCCTCCTCAGGCCTTGCTCTCCACCCTTGGATTGCGTTCTTCGAATTCCATGCGTATACCAGCACCAGCAGAAATGAAATAAAATAAAATGTCTGGAGCAGAACGGACAGACGCACAAAGATTATAAAGTGATGCCGGTGGGACAGCGTTTGTCTGTGGTGTGAGTCAATTTGCACATGTGCAGTGAGGGAAGTCGAATTTGAATTTTTCCCACTAATTTCAGATCTTTGAGAGAATATTTTATTGTTTGATTTAGTTTTCTGTCTAGTTCTTCTTGTCAGGTCATTTTTACGTTTGTACTACTTTGTAGACTGCAACATTAACAACATTTTCCAGCTCTGTTACATATAGTGTGACTGCCTTTACTCCTCAAACTCTTACATACGTCTTCTTTTTCATGGCCCAGTGAAGTTACAGATCTTCCATTGTCAGTATGGCCTGCTGTTCTTATTTAGCTTGAAATGTGGAGCAGCTTAGGAAGGTTTCTCTAACTTCGAGTGCCTTTGGTAGTTTACGACAGGAAAACAATCCTTCAGATATGTTATCATTTGTGTTTGCTGCTGGTTTGAATAAATAGAAATAACAATGAAAAGCAGTCAGATCGTGATAAAAATGTAGGACACTGTCTGGGAGCGTGGGGTCACCCAGCAGAAATATGAACTGCTGGATTTACATTTGCTTTGATTAAACATTGAACTACAGCAGAGGTTGAATATTTTTCATAACTGCATTTTGAAAGACACCCTCCCAACCCTGCGCTGACTGGCGTTGTGCAACACGTTTCCACATGACACTCTTGTCTTTGTTTGACACTATCATTACTCTAAAACTAATCAGAAAACTCTGGGTTTCAGTTTAAACTAAATGAAATGATATACATTCACCGTTTAATGTCATCAGTATATGATTTTATATTTGGAAATGGCACAATGAAACTGCTCATCGTGTTGCTTGATGACAGATGACATATCTGTCTTACTGCTGGAATTTTGTAACATGTCTCACACACCACATCACGTACCGACACAACTCACAAATGAATATTTGTTTTCACACCTCTCGCCCATGCGTCTCTCTGCACTTTACGATCCCTTCCCACACCAGAAAACAGTCCTGTGAATGAGTTTTGGGCCCTTCTAACAAAGTGAAAGCCACTGGGTCTTACCAGAGACAGCGGTAGGCTGTATTTGCAGATGGCGCCACTGACAGCAGTGTTGACTTTGTTCAAAACGCTGGCCACCATCAGGACCAGAGCAGCCAGCAGGTCTGCCAGGGCGAGCTGCACCAGGAGGTGCACCTGCAAACAAACACAATGAATGCTTTCCTGTAAAACTAATTAAGTAATTAAAGTAGCACCAAAACCACAGAAACAATCCTTTAAAAATCCATTTTCACTTACCTGTTTTTTTAATTGCCTCCACCTCACAATCGAAACCACAAGGACAGAAAAACTTCCGATGACACTGCAAGTAATCATAAATACTGTATGTGAAATATTCACTAATGCGGGAGTAGAAGGACTTATCAGCACTGTGCTGATTTACTCACTAACTTTGATTACTGACCATGACTGTAAGGTTTAAAATTAATGAGGAGTGTAAATTGTGAACTTTGGCACTAAGCTAAACACTAAAGCCGGAGCGGTTTATTGGTTAGTGTCCGAGAATGAAATAAAGTCTATGTCTGAAAAAGCTTATCTAAAACGCATGTGACCTCTGCGTAAAACAGTAAATCCAAACCCTCCTCTTGGAATCTTAGAAACTTCCCACAGGAACAAAGCATATGAAAGTCGAGAGACTGTTAAACAAATACACAATGGCTGGATGTTGAGGTTCAGTGCAGATTATTAGGAAGTCAGTAAGCAGCACATGGGACCAAGCCCTTATGAGAACACCATGTTATGTAAGAAATACTGTAAGCAGGCGTTCACAAGCCTGCATCTTGGTGTTTGCTGGCCTACTGTGTAAAATAACCCAATTATATAAGCATCGACAGCGGAAAAGGTTAGATTCATTACCTGGGAATGAGTAAGACAATATACACCATAGAGAGGACATCGATCTGAAACACACAGCATTCACATAGGTTTATATGGTTTAGAGGGTCATTAATATTATTTTTCATTAAAAAATACGCCATTTATATACAGAACGATTGTAAAGCCTACCTGATCTCCACTCAGTATACCATTTAGCTCCATGGTAAATATCCAATGGTTAGTCTATCCAAAACTCACACACTGTCCGTGCACAGGTAAGTGTAACGCGCCTCCATAAGAGGCGTGAGTGAAAATGTTTTCCTTTCAGAGCACACCTCTGGAGAAGTCTGCTCCTCGTCACATGCTGCTGTTTTGACTCCTCCTGCTCGGAACATGCGTGTGCACGTCTGAGACAGGAGGTAATCCCCGGGTGTGGAGAAAGGGAGCGTTCACGGCCCGACAGGTGTTGTGGAAAGAAATAAAAGCAACAAAATTATAAGAACATTACAACATTCTATACGAGGATTTTGAAAGATTTTCAAAAAGCCTTTTCTGTAGGTGTAGGGAACCTTACAGTGCAACATTCTTAGGCTGTTTGGATGCTGAGAAGGTTATACAGCAACATTCCCTAAACCTACAGAAAAACTTTTAAAAACTAGCCAATAAAAACAGCATGGAGGGAAATAATTGAAAACAATATATTCTATTAATATAATATTCTATTATGAAATATTTGGGAATGTTTTTGAAAGGTTTCTGGAATGTTTTCTGGTTTAGGGCAGTTACTGTTTAACCTTCTTAGGACGTTTGGATGTTAAAGCTAAGTATGTTATGCAGAAACACAGAACATTATCAGAATATTAAAAGTTGATATGCTTATAATGTTTTTAATTGTAAAAAATAAAAAATGAATTTTTTTAGAGGCTAGTTTTTCAAAGGTCGACCAATAACCATTAGATGGTTCGATTTTCTGAGTTTGCTGTTGTGTTTGGAAGGAAAAGCCTGAAGCAACCTGTCAGATGAAGAACCACCAGGTACCGGTCGCATGACAATAAACACGGGTTACAGCGACATCTAGCGGCAGGAATCAGACCTGCACGTCACCGAGAGGATAAAGTGCCGTGAATGCTGCTGAATGCAAAATAGATTTTATTCCGCATCTTCTGCAGTCGGGTGTTTACCGTATTAACAGAAATGCTTACATGCGCATTAAAAGGCAGAAACTGCATTCGAATGTGTTATGAACGATGTCCATAAAGGTGTGTGTTGATAAAGTTGATTCAAACTGATGACGTCGCCTGTTCCACGTTGGCCCGGACGTGGCACTGGGCAGCAGAGTCTTTAGTGGAAGCCAGAGCAGCCGCGACGCTGTTCTCCTGTTGTGGTTGTTGTCGCCGCTTGCTTCGTGGATCCTCGGGCCGCTATGGGTCTCACCGTGTCGTCAATCTTCAGCCGACTTTTCGGCAAAAAACAAATGAGGATTTTAATGGGTGATTGAAAGTTGTCTGTGTCGGCTCGGTTTGTAGCTTTTACGCTAGCTGCCGTTAGCTGCAGTGGTCGTTAGCTCAGTGTCCACGAGCTTTATTCTATGTGTATTTCACAAACCTTTAAAGTATAAGTTCGGTAATATGAGCGGAGTTAAAACACAAACTAGGGCTATAAAACCTGAGTGTTTTCATCAGTGGTTGTCTCACCACTGTTTAAAGGATTTAAAGAAAGTTTGGCAAGATAAGTTAAATTATAACTGCTGGTACTGTTATTAAAATAAGATTTGGTATAGATGTTCAAATCCACCCTTTACCAGACAGTTATTCTACATGATAATTAACCTTGACTTATGGTTAGTTGTGAGGGTTTTTAATAGGTTTTAATGTTTTCTTCCTTGATTAAGTACGTTATTAAGGATAACTCCTAATAATCAGGCGGATGTGGAAGTTTTTCCGTTGTGTTGGTTTTCAGAGATTAAGGGAGGGATGTGTCATTTGAAGTGTTATCTTCAAAGTTCATCTGGGGAAACGCATTATGCAATGAACACGTTGTCATCCGTCGTATCCTAACTTGACTCAACTGTTGCTTTATTCTCTTGTAGTTGGGCTGGATGCTGCTGGAAAAACAACAATCTTGTACAAACTGAAGCTCGGTGAAATTGTGACCACCATCCCCACCATTGGTAAGAGGTGCTTGTAAAATCAGTGTTGTGGTTTCTGTCGTGCGCGTTTTTGCCTTGCGTCTGAGTTTTGTGGATCATCTGTTACGACCCCCTTTCTCTCTCACCGTGTGCAGGTTTCAACGTGGAGACAGTAGAATATAAAAATATCAGCTTCACTGTATGGGATGTGGGCGGTCAGGACAAGATCAGACCACTCTGGAGACATTACTTTCAGAACACACAGGTATGATTGTAGCCGTCCCAGTGCGTATTAAAATGATAAAGGTGAACTTATGTCTATAATCATATAAGAAGTGATATATATGCATCTGTCATATGGTTCTAGTTATGGCAGTGAGTAAAGGCAGTGTTACTTCATTTGATTCCGTTTGTATTTATGTCCTGTTTCATAGGATTAGAAATGATTATCACCATCATCATTATTATTAGTACCTGTGTATGTTTACAGTGGTTTATGTTCTGTGGTAATTAGCGAGACCTTTTTCCATCTAGGGCCTCATCTTTGTGGTGGACTGTAATGACAGAGAACGAGTAGCAGAGTCTGCAGAAGAGCTCTCAAAGATGGTAGGTATTAAATGTGTGTACGGGACACAAGCTGCATTGCTATTCTGTCGAGCCTAATTGTATCATAAGACATAATTTGTATTATTGTTACATTAACTATACCATCATAATATTTCTAACAAGAATTTTTGAAAACCTTGAAAAGGTTTTGAAAAATTAGCAATATCTCACCGAAAATGTATGTGGTGTGTTTTTATGTTTGTACAGCATGTGGTCAGAGCTGTTGGTTTAATGTCTGTTGTCTTACTCTCTAGCTGCTGGAGGATGAGCTGAAAGATGCAGTTTTGCTGGTGTTTGCTAACAAACAGGATCTTCCCAATGCCTTATCAGCCAGCGAACTCGCAGACAAGCTTGGCCTACAGGTCCTACGCAACAAAACCGTAAGTAATGTGAAAACCATTCTCTTCCCACCTGCAGTAAAATTCACATCTGTACACACAGACTGCATTTGTGTTCTGTACCTTATCACATATAATCCTTTGTCCCGACAGTGGCACATTGAGTCAACCTGTGCAACCCAGGGCACTGGACTGTATGAAGGACTTGACTGGCTGTCCAAAGAACTTTCCAAAAACTAATGAAGAACCAAGTGGACGCTGAGAAGAGAGAGAGACTAAGCTTCGCAGAACGGCAGAGACGGCACAGAAATTGAAATCCAGAAACGTCGGGTCTTCCAGCAAAAATGTTGACAGAAAGGACTGGTGCACAGCTTTTGTTATCAGTACCATATTATGTCTTAACAACATCTTTATTTTTCTGCTTTACTTCCATGACCTAATACGTGTGCATTTTTGTGACAAGCAAATGTAAACAGTAACTAGAATAAGAGGAGTCATTTTTCAACTCTAACTGTTGGCTCCTCTTTGGGCAGAATTTGCAGTAATTAATCACTTGTGTAATTGTTGGGCTCAACTTATAACCATTGTTGAGCCAAGCTTGGGGGTGTGGGGGGGTATGAAAATAGAACTGTAACAACATTTTGAGGGGGATCCTTGTGGACGGCCACAAACTGTTCTTTACAGCCCATCGTGAATATTTGATTCCCCAGCAGACCTGACCTTTTGCTCTTGCTATGAACTCAGTCCCATAAAGGCCTGCAGCCTGTAGAGTGGGGGGTGAGGGCTGCACTCATTTTGATGGTTTGGTAGTAGTGTGGAACCAGTGTGGCTTCCTAGTAAATGGTTCTAAAGGAACATTGTGCCTTCTGGTCCCTCTTGATAGAAATCTGAGTAGTTCTGTCCTGTTTTCTTTTTAGGCCATGTTTCATCCTGAGGCGCTTTTGTAATTTTGCTATTGTAAAACGAAATAATGCAACAAGACACTTCCTTTCGTGCTGCAGTGTCTACAGCAGGACCACGTTGACTTTATTATCATTATGCTGTTTAAACAAATATGGGATTTGTCCTTATTTCTCTCACTTTCCATTTTTAAAGCTCAAAGTAAAAAAGTATCTTCACTTTTTTGTATCCTCGCTAACGGCAAATCTTTAAAAAGTAAAAAGAGGAAGGAAGTATCACTTTAGTGATGACACAGGCTTAGTGTCACAGCTAAGCTGTGAAGCAGCATGTTTTTCTATTCTCCATTTATTGGCAGTGCTTAGTGCTGATTTTTTTTTGTCTAATGTCACATACTGTATTAGAGTTTGAATTATTGTATTGTTCTTTAAACTTTGTGTCCCTGCCCATTGATGTTTGTGTAGACATTCCAACCTATGCTTGCAAATGCTGGAGACATTATTCTGAAAAATTATTAGCTAAAAATATTTTCCAAAAAAACAAACAAATAAAGCCAAAGTTTGAACATGGTGCTCAGCCTCTACTCATTGTCGTCATGCCTGGACCTGCTGCGTATTCATGTTATAGATTATTAAACACATTCTCACAACTATTTCCAGAAGCCAACGTCCAGTCAAGGTTTCTTCATTTTAACATTGTGTTTCATAATGACTCACTAACAGAGTCGACCAGTTTCTTCTATCATTAACCGTTTCTCTTAGGAGGAAGTGAGCTGTTTCCATATCAACTCACTTGCATCATCACAAACAAATCAGCTTCTGCTCTGTCTTTGATTAAGTAAGATCGACTTATTAACTAGCTGTCATTTGAAATGCACCTTTGTTTATGTTAAGCGATCTACATGTGTCTGCACATTAAACTGTACAGCTGCTGTTAAAAAAAACCTGCAAGGAGACCAGCTTGAGTCAGTGCTGTACACTTAAGCAACACACCTACAATCTGACCTACGACCTTCAGTTAATCTTTGCTCTGACCTCTGATACTGTATGATCTCTATAAAATTGTTTTTACAAGTTAGTAAAATGTAATAGACAAACTTTCACACTGTTTTGTGTACACTGTATGTTGGCTGTCAAATGTGTGTCAAATAGCTGATGATGTGTGAGGAAGCAAGTTTAGACAGTTAAATGTCTAAATTAAATGAAATCTCTGAAATGTAAGGGCAAATCTGTGTTAACTGCACTTAGAATAAAAATTTGCTCATAAATATAATATTTGTGTTTGCTGCAACAACACAACTCTTCTGATTCGTCTTAATGCTCCCTGTAGTTTAATATGTATAAATATACATAACCCATAATTAAGGTTTTTTCAAGTGAAGAGGAGGAAGTAAGACTGAAGGCAAACATTACCCCACATGACATCATATGCAGAAAACTATATTCCTCTTACTAGAAGGCAGAGGAAGCATTGGTTTGTTTTAATACGTGGATACACACACAACATTACAATCGAAGTAAAATGTCCTGTCTGTGAACATGTGTTACCTGGTAATTAGGACATTCACACACACGGCTTACACATGTAGTGAAGGTATAAGCATTATATAATTGGATTGCTCAGACGTGTGAATGTCTGCTCTAATGTATTTATGACAGCTTATGAGGCTTAGTGAAGCTGGGTCACTAGTGACTGTGTGCAGCTCAGAGCAGAGACATGTATCAGGTCAGAGAAGCGTCTTTCTTCGCGTTTTTGCTCTAATTGCTGCCATCTGCCCTAATCCACAACGTAAGTGTCTCATCTGATAAACTGTTATGTTATATGCCGTAGAATATTTTATACTCACTGTATTTTGCAGCTGATCTGCGTGCGGGATGATGCCAACTTTGACTCCGCACATACCGGTCCCGCGGCCCTCGTACTCACAGGCCAGGGAGAACCTGGTGAAGGCTATCCCCCCCAAGCTGCTGTGTCTGCTGGCGTGTGGGGGAATAGACTGTCGCTATGAGGGGCCAGAGTGCTGGAAGTTAAATCAACAGGTGATTCGCGGCCTTTTCTCCTCCTGGTAAGTCTGTGTAATTCAGAGTCAATACTTGTTGTGTTACATGAAGAATTTCATATTTTACAAAGCAGTAAGTGCCTATTTGCTGATTTTGACCTTTGACATGTCTCAGGGTGACAGATGACATAATTGCTATGGCACGGCCGTCTAATCATCTAATTGAGAAGTACAGCATAATTGAACAGTTTCACAGGTAATTAGTTATTTCCCCCCCAGGCTTATATTTCTTGTTGTGTCTGTGCAGAAATTCTGAATCTTTTGAGACACCAACGTTACTATATCACAAACTGCTGTCTGCATCACTTTGACTTTGTTTCTAGATTGCAGATTAAATCCATCATCAACATGCAGCTTCCAGGGGAGCATGCTCACTGTGGTCCTCCCATAGATCCTGAAAGTGGTTTCACATACTCTCCCCAGATCTTCATGGACAATGATAGTGAGATCTTGACACACATATAAATACACAAATAACCTGCTGCATGTTTCAGCTTAAAACCAATATTAGCAGGTCACTGGCAGGTCTTTTTATTTTGGCACCAATCACAAAGCAGACGGTAATGATAAACAAAAACATTTAAGGTTCGAATAAATATTATGAGCCACGTTTATCTGTGCCCTGCTTCTGTGCTATGAGATTAAATCCACACAGTTAATCCACACAAATGTACCGTATGTTTAAATTCATACAAATGTGAATATGTTCCATTTGCAGTTTACTTTTACAATTTTGGGATGCCAGATTTTGGTGTGTGCTCTCTTGCTGGAATAATTGATATGGTGAAGGTTTTGGCCTTCGCAGTAAAAGAAGGAAGAGTGGCTGTGCACTGCCATGCAGGCCTGGGAAGAACAGGTAGGAAACCACATACACGCTGCGTACAGCGCTCATATGCCAGCAGTTACACGTCCTTACACGTATTCCATGTTTGACTGTGTGGGTCTGCTGTGCTCTTGCTGCTCAGGCGTCCTTATAGCCTGTTACTTGATCTACACCCTGCGCATCAGCCCGAGCGAGGCCATCCATTACGTACGAATTAAACGGCCTCGCTCTATCCAAACCCGGACACAGATCACGCAGGTGTTCGACTTTGCCCGCCTGCTTGGAACGCAGCTCACCCAGTACCCTGACCTCAGCCTGCGGCACGGAGCCCCGTTCACCCTGCAGCACTACCTAAACCGACAGGCGCTGCTGCTGCACGGCCAAGAGGCACGCACCCTCAGACAGACGCCAAAGGTTCAGACTTTATCATAATACCTTCATCTTGCCTGAATATATTGTAGAGTGGTGGAAACCTTTGTGTTTGTCTCATCAGGTGCTGTACCTCGTGTGTGTGCGTCTCTCCTGCTTAGCCCTGGGTCTCTCCTCTCCGCCGGAGGTGCACGCTGAGCTAGAGAAGAGGTCAGCACTGAGGACCCTGAGCAGGACTGTGAGGGAGACCCTGGTGTCCAAACAGTACTTGCCCCTGCGGATGGAGGATCGTAAGGGTTCGTGGTGGTGCTCAGGGTCCGTGTCGTCCTGGGATGAACCTCTGGGATTCTTGGAACGCAAAAGAGATGCGCTGTTGGACAAGCGCAGCTACAGCGACTCTGACCTCAGCAAGATCACAGTAACTGAGGTAACAAATCACATTATGCATCCAGTATCACACAAAGTTGCTGAAAATGATAAGTTTAATTCCCCTTTGTTACATTCTGTCCTGAAGGATGTGGAGCTGAGCCCTTACCGCATCCCTGCACTTGGACAAGAGAGACACTGGTGTGTAGAGGATCTAATACGACCACTTAGCCCAGGGCTTCAGAGACCACCAGTCCCTCAGACCGCAAAAAACGAATCACGTGCATTCAATAGGCAAACATCTGGCAAGAGAACGAGCAACAACTCTACTCAGAGGTCAAAGTGCAAATACAGCTCCGACGCAGAGGTACCCGTGATTCCTACTGTGTAAAGAGCTACAGAAGTCAAATCTTAAATGTGGATGATGTATAACATCAGAGTTTGTCATATGAAGTCATACAGGAATCTGCATAATCCAGGCCCAACATCAATGGCCCGGGCTGTTGCTAAGGCAATGGCAGAGCAAGGTCCAGCAGGAGAAACCACACTGCAAAGGTCAGCGCTGCTGCAGGTGAGAAAGACGTGTTTGTGGTCGTCTAGTTTTTAAATCATGACACACAAGACACTGAATTAATTCGTGTTCTCTTCTTCTTCAACAGGAGGAGCTGAACAGTAACGACTGTGGCTGGGCTCTGGTGGTCACCGAGTCGGATCCTCATGTTCTCAGTTGCCTGCTGTGGACGTGGCTGGAGAGGTTGAAGGTGGAATCAAACCAGAGGCCTCAATGCTAATATGTCTTATTTTGTCCTGGGGCTGTGATTGGTTTCATTGTTCACCTCCTGTACTGTGCTGGACACCTTTGTTTTTCTCCAACCTCATCCAGGATCCTGTTCTGAGTGCAGAGGATGTGAACAGACTGAGTCATGGAGACAACAACAGAAAACCTCTCAATGTGCTCAAGAAGGTCAGGAAACAGGCGTATGAGACGTGTTGTCTATCACCTGCCTTTTTTCCAATTTAACCGGTGATTTCCATTATTGTTATAGTCACAGAGACACACCATCTACTGCCTGCTGAGCTGTGTGAGTACAGTGACCAGCCTGTGTCCACACAGAGAAGACGCGGTGCTGCAGCGGCTCATTCTGGCCCTGACAAGGGTGAGACAGTCACATTCAATCATGAGAGCCAAACGCTCACTTGTGTAACTGCTATTTTTAACTCAACAGCGTCCCCAAGAGGACACGGAAAACCTCACAGGCCTAATGAAGACGCTCAAGACCAGTTTGAGAGAAACGTTCCACAGCAGAAGCTTCACAAGAGCCCACAGCACCAACGCTACACTTTAACAAGCACAGTGCACCGAATGAAAACTAACACAACAGGTTGTATTAAGAGGGAACAAGCGTCGGCCTGGGCACTGAAGACACAGCTGTAGCCTAGTGCGTATAATAAATACAAAGGTTGCTGACTTGACTGCTGTTGTGCATTTTGTCATGGTTTTACTGGGAAACTTTGTTTACAGCGAAACATCACAGTTTGATTTCCTGCAAGCAAACATCCTCATATTTAAAGAATACAGCAACATATATAGTTACAAGTAGACAACGTAGGTACAGTAAGGTTTGGACTAATTCACTGCTGACAAGAGACAGTCATGTATATCTGAACCACTTTGTAGTATTTCGGCTACTGTACTTTATTAGGACCAGATTAAAACCAAGCAGAGTGTTCACAGTGTGACCCAGTGGCCAACAGCAGCCATTCACTCCTAATAAATCATTTACACCATGTACACACGTGTTTTATGCATTCACACACACACACACACACACACACACACACACACACACACACACACACACACACACACACACAAACATTCATACACAGCACATATTAAGCATGCTGGTCAAAGAGTTGTCTCCATGGCAACGTTGTCATAGTGAAGTTGTCAAGTACAAAACATTTTGTGTTTGGGTTCAATGCACAAGACGTTGTGGAGGTAAAGCTGGACACAGAGCGACGCTGGGCAGGATTTCTCTGAGGTAGCTTTAAACTTATGTTTCTAATTATATTATGGCATTAACAAAACGTAAAGCTGTGTAAAACGTACAGCAGTAACAGATTTGACGAGTTTGACACTGATTTTGTGACAGGTTGCTGTGGGCTAATGAGGCAACTGTTTATTAGCTAGTTGTGTGGCCAGTTGTTTACCTACAAACCATTAATATGCAATATTAAACTTGATATTAGTTACAAATATGACACATTATATGCTGAAGTTGTATTAAACAAATTGTTGGCTACATTATCCATCTTAGTACAAACTATACAAATGCTACTGAAATTCATTCAGGTAATGACCCTTTAAATTTTTATTGTCGTTTTTGAGGCCTCAACTGAAACAGATTCTTTGTTTAGGTTTATAGTCCAGAGTTCAGGATCATTAAAAAAAGTCTAATTGAAGGTTTAATACAGTTAATGTTAAAAAGAAAATTCTTCTTTCTGTCAGGGTCTTTATTATGATTATTGTGGAACTAATATTACTGCTGTGCTCACACTGAGAGAGCCTGTGGGAGTGGAGTGAGCCTGGTAATGTTAATAATAATAATAAGAATGTGATCTGAACTCTGAGGTGGCAAGTGTGTTCATGATATAGACGCCAATGTATCAATTCACCATCTTCTGTTAAGGTGATGACAACTGCTGAACCTTGGGTTGGGACCTGGAGGCCCCACAGGCCAAGAGGACCTATAGCTGCTCTCTATGGTAGCCCAGGACCAAAGTATGCACTGCCTGGTCTAACAGGTATTATTATTATTACTATTATTGTTATTATTATTACTAGTAGTAGTAGCAGTAGTAGTATTAATCTTTGATGTCTCTCATTAAGGTATTGCTAAACATGATCCTACAAGATCCAAAGCACCAATGTTCAGCTTTGGGAGGCGTCAGGACCAGTCAGGTTCTGACGCCTCCCCGGGACCAAGATACCTCATCCCTTCCAACATCACTAGAAGGGGCAGAGACGGCACCCCAGCGTTTTCACTCCACAGCCGCCGAAAGGAGTCGCAACAGTTCCGGGCCCCTGGGCCAGGTAGGCAAGGCTGCTTCCCGCAGATTGAGTTACATCACGTCTCTCAAGATGCTGGTTGTGTTCATTTGAGTTTGGTCATCACTTGTCCTTATATAACTTTGTTTTGGTGTTTTAGGTCACTACTGCCCAGAGCGGTCACAAAAGTCAGTCTTTCGCTCTTCTCCTGCTTATTCTCTGTCTGCAAGGAGCAAGGAATTCAGCACTAATCAAACACCAGGTAACACATTGTGTTTGACCTTTTTTGACATTCGTGACACAAACAACAGCCGCTGTACCTGATGTTTGTCCTGCAGGTCCGTCCTCCTACACTCTGCCTCCTGTTCTGGGACACAAAACCGTGGTCACGTCTGCTGCTCCTACTTATTCACTCAGTGGCCGCAGCAAAACCGGCAGCTTTCATGAGGACCTGAAAAAGGTACATATCCATATTTATTTCTGTAAATAGTACCTATACAACTTGATTCTGTAATGTTTTTGTCTTTCCCAGACTCCAGGCCCAGCTGCCTACATAGTTGTGGACCCTTGTGTTTACAGCAAAAAACCTCCTCAGTACAGCATGACAGGCCGCCACTTTGTTCCTGGTGAAACCACAAAGAAACCGGGACCTGGAGCACATTGTCCCGAGCTGGTAAGAAACCACTTTTACCATCACAAACATCCTTGTACTCTGTTCACTCACTGACATTTTTATTCTTCATAGGTGACCTTCACGCGACCTAAAGCTCCAAGCTTCTCATTTGGTCTGCGGCACTCAGATTACATCTCACCCCTCATTGCAGATGGGCCTGAATAATGTCACCTGTCAACTCTTAACTTCAAGTTCACGCATCAGTATCAAATAAAGCACAACAACAAAACTGATGAATATGTCGGGATCATGATTTGTTGCTTTGAGTACTGGAATTGGTGTATTCATATATGTGACTTGTCAGCCTACAAGTAAAATTTGTTGAAAAAATGTATACTTTGATGTTTAAAGAAATGCTACTTATCAGGCCAATACATAAATCAAATACTCAATCATGAAATTCTTTGAAACGTCAGTGACATGTAATTCATTTTGAAAGGATTTCCACAGACGTGTCCCCACTGAACCACACAGGACCTGATAATACACACGGCTGCACAGAGCTCAGGCGTTTTATTGAGGAAACCCACAGTAGATAATCAAAACAGACAAGTCAGTTCTGTGATGCTGCCAACAGTGAAACTTCATGTGTGCGTTTCATGCTCATAAATACCAACAAAATTATCCTTGTACGCTGAAGAATCTTAATAAAGAACATTTCTCCAAGCAGTAGTCCTTACTAAGATAGGTCATAAAACTACGTGTCAGGCAGTACGTAGCAGTTCACTTAATTATATTAATTCATTCATTATAAATCATTCACGAGGTTACGTTTGGAGTCGCAGCGTATTTTCGTCAGGCATCTGTCAGGGCGACAGGAACCAGCCCAGGGGTCCTTCGGGCGTTCTCGTTGCATAGAAACGAAAACCGTCTGGACGTCGTGCAACAGCTACACTCGGCTTATTTTCAGATTCTAGACGAGTGAAGAAAATCGTTTAACTTTTCTTTTCTTGTGAAAAAAGTTTCCCCCCCCTGTGGAGGAATGTTCTGTACTGTACAATCAGTGACATTTAGAAACGTAACGCCGGTTTAAAACATTACCAAGGATTACTCGGCGCTAACTGATAACGAGCGTTAACCTAATTGTGCTCACGGGAGAATTTAAACAGCCAAGTGCGATTCGTGACAATGCGAAAGTTCCCTTTTTAAGCTCGCTTCTGTTTTGTGCGTGTGCAGAACCGACGGACAAGTGAAATGAGCGATGCGCAGCCGAGCCGCACCACGTTAACCGCAGCTAACGGATGGCAAGCTAGCTAACGCTTACTGGTGTCAGCACCCGTGGGCTGCTCGCTCCCACCGTTCGTACTTTGTTTAGGTTATAAATTCATCCCAGTCAGAGCATCGAAACGTGGAACATGGCCGGGGAGCTCAGCAGCATCCCTGAGCTGGACCAGAAGAAATACGATGCGGACGAACAAGTGAAGATCATCTGCCTGGGAGACAGCGCAGTCGGTAAATCGAAGTGAGTATTAACCTGGCTGCGATGTGTTCGACTTTACAGCTGCAAGTTCGTGGTTCGTCACTTTTCAGACTTTACTCACTTCATTCTCTGTGGCTTTTTGTTTGGTAACATCGTTGTTTCTCGTCCTCAGGCTGATGGAAAGGTTCCTCATGGACCAATAGTATCCTTCAGCAGATTTACAGTGAAGCATTGTCTGTACGTGTCATTTTTTAAATCCAATGACGTGCCAGCCATACTGTTACAAGTCAAGTGTGGCTCCCACAGATCAGATCTTAAAAGGTTAAGATCCTTAACTGTTTCCACAGTCGTCCCCAGCAGTTGTCAACGTATGCTTTGACTCTCTACAAACACACAGCTACTGTAGGAAACAAGACCGTGACCGTAGGTATGTATAATACATTTACTTAGTTCTACTCTAAGCCACATGAGATTATTTCACCCCATCTTACACGAGTCGTGTCATTCAGAATCAGACTGCACTGCTTCTGCACGGATGCCTTTTTCTTTTTCATTCACAGATTTTTGGGACACTGCTGGTCAGGAGAGGTTTCAGAGCATGCATCCCTCATACTACCACAAGGCACACGCATGCATCATGGTAAGGCTCACTCAGGGTCACACCAGGGACACAGCAAGAGTTTGTCATCATACTCCTGTTTTTTTGTTTTCAGGTGAACTCAGTAAAGCAGGTTTTTGTCTTTGATACTCTGCTTTATGTTCTAGGTTTTTGACGTTCAAAGGAAGGTCACATATAAGAACTTGTCCAACTGGTACAAGGAGCTGAGGGAATACAGACCAGAGATACCGTGTTGTGTGGTTGCCAACAAAATTGATGGTGAGTGTGGTTGTGACACTGCACAAACTACAAACTATTTGTTTTTCTTGTGGTTTAATGGAACTGCATTATTATAGCAAGAATTAATTCTGATTCACTACTTGACCATTAAGTTCACTACTTTACAGATGTGTGATATTTTTTTTATCTTGTCTGCAGCTGATTTAAAGGTGACACAGAGAAGCTTTAACTTTGGGAAGAAACAAGGACTTCCATTTTACTTTGTATCCGCAGCTGATGGCACTAATGTTGTTAAGGTTTGAATTTATGCTAGTTCGTTATTTGTTTACATTCCAATGGTTCAAATGTTCATGCATTTCACACTACTTCCATTTTCTAGACAACGTATGATATTATTCCAACCTATAATCCAGCATATGGTCCTAAAATGTCCAGACCATGTTTTTAATTTTGACTTTAAATGCCACAACAGATGTTCAGAGAGATGATAAAAAGAGCTGTGGACTACAAGCAAAACCCCAGTGACTTCATGGATGAAGTACTGCAAGAATTAGAGGTACGTCAAATAATTTACTACAAAGAACAAAGTTTTTTGTGCCCTAAGCATTTATTACTTCAACTACTACAGACATCTTCCAAAATTTCTTTTCTAATGATATTTCTGTTCATGTGGAAAATGCAGTTGTTACTGAAATTGCTGGAACGTTTTTGTTCAGTGCACATTTGTATTGATGACATTTTGTCACACTTCACAAATAGAACTTCGACCTGGAGAAGAAGGAAGATAATTCAGGAGAAGAGGATGAACTGAAAGCAGAGTCCTGACATCTGACAAATGTTTCTCCTCACTGTTGTGTCATCTCGTGGATTAATTATATTTCTTTGGAGCTGACGCTGTGAAAAAATACAATATTTAGTAAAACTATATCTCTGTGATCTCCCTCTGTGATGGACACCATCAACAGGAACGTTATGTATCCTCACACTATTAGATTGTAACTGTACTACTGGAGGATGGATGACAGGCTTTTAGTCAGGATTAAAGTCTCTGCCCTCTACCGGTCCAGTGATATTGGCAGGGAAATAAACCAGGTCCAACTGTGGTGCTTACCAGGTTTAATTAGACACAATTTTAGCCATGCCATCATACTTTGGTTAACAATATCTACTGTTTTAATAGAAAGTCATACAATGCAGCTGAATATTTGCTTAAGCACGAAAACCAATTACTTTGTCATGTAATGAGAATGTGAAGCATTGAAAAGTAAATCACAGAGCAAAGAGAATGTGTGATTATGAACCGTATTTGCTGCTGTTCTCTGTGTTTGTGAAGTCTTGTGTGCGATGCCGGTGGGAAGCTGCATCTGATGGCTGCTTTTGTTGCATTAATTCTATAATGTAAAATCGTTTTTTCAGCATTCTTTAAATTAAAACTTAATGTACCATGTAACCACATTGTCAAGTGTCTTTTTAACTTGCAGTGGGCACAGTAGTACAGTCAAGTTCACATCAGCACTTTTTAATATAGTAGCCTCTGAATAGATATAAGCTATATTGTACTTGAGTCCTTCATCATGCATTTGATGTGGTTCAGTCCTATTAGCATGATGTTACCATGGAGAAACATTTTCTAGCATAAGCCTCAGAAAAACCTAATGCACTCGTCTATTTCTATTTGATTGGTTTGTGAGGCATTCACTCACAATACATCAATCACCAACTAAAAAAAACTGAAATAGCAGGAACAAGAACCGAGGTCACACAGGCCATGTTTTAATTATAAATTTATTACATATTATAACAAACATATATCTCTGTGGTGGAGACATCCTGGGCAACATCTCAGATCTTGCCTCAAACCTCACTATCACCCTTACTCTGCTGCATGAGGAACACTAGGTAGATTCTGAGTAATTTATATATTTCAACCTGGGGGAGGGTTCTAATGCGATAAGCTTCCAGGAAAATAATAGATGATTTGCCTAGGCATCAGGTGCTGAGAAGGGGAAGTTCACCTGTGAGACAAGGCTGAGGCATTGCAGTGATACATCCACCGTCTAAACTTCACAGTGCAAACAAGGAGAAAACCAACAATGAAAGAAAAGAAAACTTTGATAAGATCACTGGTTCCAGTGGGTGACCTGACCCCAGTGGGTTTTTAAAAAGGTTACACCACTCCCCCTAAACTATGTAGATTGTGCTTTGTCGTTTAGAAAATAGGACAGAAATAACCCCATAATGAACATATTTGACCTAATAATGTGTAGGTCTGTTACTCATTTTGCATCTGTATTTATGGTAAACGTACACAATCCAACCAGGCGTTCACTACAGCATTATTTGTCCTAACTAGACCGGTCTGTGACTCCAGACTGTGTTTCAGCTGTTATTTGTACTTATGTGGGACCACTATGCCAAGCTGGGTAATAACCTCCATCGCAGTACGAGCTTAGATCAAGAAGCTATTTTCTGTGGAAGTACATATCTTCCTCAGAAAATAATGCTTGTATTTCAGTCATTTTCATTCCAGTTTTATTACAGAAGGACCTAACAGATGTCTGTAGTTCTCAAGATTTCCAGGAGATGGCACCATATTATTGAGTCTAACAGCTCAAGAATGCTGCAACTAAGATAAGCTAGTCCTAAAGCAAAGACAAATATACAGTTTAAAGTTATTTTTGGCACATTTTTCTTTTGTGTTGTTTGTTGCTCACTGGATCACTTCGTATAGCATATCCAAAACTCAGAAACTGAAGGTCTGAAAAAGGAAAAAGGAGTGCTGCCAAACAGTGTGTAGGGTAGGGAGCACAAATGCCATCTGGGAATAGGCATACAAAACAGTGATACTGCATAAGCTGTACCTACACAGTCGCAAGCTGAGTTGTAGTTGTCTTGCAATATAAAATGTGACAATGGTTTTGTTCACTCGCCCATGAAAATCTCTCTCTCTCTCTCTCTCTCTCTCTGTCTGTCTCTCCCTCTTGGGCAGGGCAGTCCACGTTTTAAAGATGTCACTCAGTACAAAAAAAGAAAACAATGGCCGTAAATTGAATTAAAGATGTACGTATATGTGCAGTCCTACTGGTGTGTGTGTGTGTGCGTGCGGTGTGTGTAAGTGTTTCTGTGTGACACAGCCACTGCCGGGAGTCTCTGATGGTAATACAGTAAGGCTATAGTGGACTCAGTCAACCACGCACCCTGTCACATGAGCATCCAAGCGTTTACACACATACACACACGGTGAAGAGGAACAACCACACAGAGAGATTCAGAGAATCTAGATGCACACATGCGCTTGGACTATGGGTGGCTTAAACGTTAGCACCTTGTCACCTTGTTTTGTGCAAATCATCCCCTAGTTCATAGTTCAGAGTTCAAAAGTTCAAGAGTTCATAGAAAGAATAAAATCTGTTCACCTTTTCCACAGGTGGTTAACTATGCATATATGCCAAACATTCATATATAGATCTATATAGTTTTGTTTTTCAAAAATTTATATGAAATCTATTATATATACATTGCTTGTGATAAAAAAGCACATTTGTAGTTTGTTCGTTTTTACAAGTTTAAGTACATTTAGAATGGACAGGATATTTGTCTTTTCTGTTTTTTCTTGTGTCATTCTAAACGTCAAATGAATGAACGGTTTAAGTATCATGTTCTGCACGCTACAAAATCTACCCGCAGAGTCTGAGGGTAACAGAAAAAGAAATAACAATAACAAAACCAATCATGAACACAAAAAGTCCGAATGAGTCTGAGGACACAACACTGGAGTCAGAAGTAGAATAATCAGTGAGGTCACAGTGAGGCAGTGAGTGCTATTCCTACAACCCACATTTATATATTATATTCATCTCCTGCCTTTATAAACAAAACAATGAATAAATAAAAAGTACACACAAATTCAACCTCAAAGTCAACCTGCCGTTCTGTACTGACCGGATGCTGCTGATGTGTGGAGGTTTCCCATGGTACTACATTACCAAGCCTTCGATACAGGAAGAGCTCAGGACAGAACACGTTTCGTTGTGTGAATAAAACTCACTGGTTCTCACTGCCGGCAGAAGCTACTCATGAGTACAATTGCAGATCTTGTATTGTTAAAGGAAAAATCAGTTCCTTTTACAACCTGGGTTTTGTTTTTAGATTTCTGGCTGCTATCATTTATGATAGCATTTTACTCACTAGGTAAATAATAGAAATTTGGGGAAGCAGCACTTTGTAAAACACTGCCAGGTTGTAAAATACTGCATTTTCTGTAAGACCTTGCAGCAGCTTTCCCATCCCCACAGCCTGATGACTATAGACACATTTCCTGTAGCGGCATCTCACATTGTATGGAGCGTTTTAGAATAGTTACAGTTGAATGTGACCAGATTCACACAGGTGAAACTTAAAGGTTCACAAGTTCCTACTGCAGGATAAGTGAAACCTTTCAAAAAAACATCCCAGCGTTTCCTTGTCCTGACCCTCTTTCGCTACCAGAGTTGAGCAAACCGGTCTGAGACGCATACTTAGGGATCACAGGGATGGAAATTTTTCTAGCCTTCAAACATTCTGTGTGTTCAAAAGTCCTCACAGATAAGAATTTAAAAGGTACTAAAGAGCTTCTCCACGCTACTGCCCCAAACTTCCATCCCTGAGTGATTAACAGGCATCAGCTGAAGAGCCCCTTTTACTAACTAGCTGTCTCATTAGCAGGATGTGCCACAGACAGAGGATCTGTAGCTGAAGCAGTAGGGATGGGTTTCAACTGAGGTCTCAACCTCACATTATGGGATGCCCTTTAGTATGAAGGAAGACCGCAAGAAAATAAAAACAAACAGCAAACGCTCTGTTCAAGACATGATGCAAGTCGTCATGCTACGGTTCAAGAAAGGGTGATAAGGAAAGTTGTATACCTATGACAAGAAAGTCATTGCCATATCTATATACCTTTTTTCTGTCAAATATATATATATTTATATATATATGTATATAATTAGTAGAAATGAGTAAACTATTGGCGGAATAAATTTAAAGATTCTCTTTGCCATCTATACTAAAAACCAAAAACAGGTGCAGATTAATTTATTACAGTTCCTCTTAGCAACATTTTCTTTTCTTCTGAAAGCTATATTAAGATACATATATATTATATTATATAATACCTATATATAATATTCCCTTTGGAAAACCAAAAAATGATTGTGAAAAAAGCCACGAGTGTTGGTTAAACATTCTCCAAATATAATAGATAGCACAGTCTAGGTACCAAGGCAGAGGGCTTGTCTCCCATGGTTCACTGTGTGGAGCTCCACCTCTTGGCTCAAAAGTCTTCAGTTTAAAAACAACAGCAGGTATATATGTCCAAAGTCCTGTGTTCACCATTATTGATTGATGATCACCATATAAATATTTTGAAAGGCAACTGAGCTTTCTGTTTGGAACAAAAGTTCTTCCTTCTCCTCCTTTACTCAAACTGCAAAAGGCTTTCAGACGCCGAATAGATGGAGGGATAGAGGTAGAAAGGAGGGAGGCGCGAGCGAGAAAGTGTGGGTGTTACTAAGGGAACAACTAATGTTTCACAAATGAGATCTTTTAATCAGGGCTCATGTGATTCCCCCAGCACAGAAAGACCAGAACCCATTTTGAGGTCTGATCTAGCTGGCTGCAGGCACGGAGCTCGGCAGACACTCGGGGCCAAGTAGAAGGGGACAAACGTATTGAGTCCTCCTCTTCAGTGCAGCACCAAGTGCTGGATGTTAAGGGAGAAAGGAAAGTGTTGCAGTGGACTGCAGGGAAACATGTGGTGCAGAACATAATGCAGCCAGAGTAAAAGAGGAGCTGTCCCTAGTTTTTCCTCATCATTTTCATCAACTGTATTTCTTGCTGTTCAGTATGTTTATCTTCCTCTCCAACTGTTGCTGCGTCTCAGGGCAGGGGTCAGCTCTCTAGCAGCTGTTTAAGTGCTCGTTCAATGTTCATGCGGTGTCCTACTCGTGTCACACCCAGCTCTGCAAAGTCCTCCTTGGTTAGTGCTGGAAGGTGAGAGCCTTCAATCTCATGTTCCTGAAATCCAGCTCTGTGCTCCCCCAGATTTATGCTCTCGAGCCAGTCACCCACATCATACTTATTCCAGAGGTGGAGGGGTTTTTGGTGGAAAGGCCGAAGGGCTAAAAGTGGTGACCCCAGCCCAGGGGAATGGGAGGGTGACGGGGAAGGGGAGCGAGAGCGGGAACGGGCGCTGGAGCTCCTCATTACGAAGCGGACCTCTTTAGGCTCCTGGGGTAGACTGAGGCTAGAAGATTTGAGGATGGTTTGTGGAGGTGTAGTTGGTGAGGTCGGTATGCCGAAGCCTGAAAATCGACCAAGAGGGTCTCCCCGATCAGGAGAACCAGAACCTGGGCTGGGGGTGCGTCGGGTGACGGGGTAACGGCTGCCGGGGCGGATGGTGAATGTAGTGCCGTAACTTCTCTGAGAAATGGTATGGAGCTCGCCTAGGCTGCTGAAAAGTCTGGGGAGACAGAAGACACGGACAGTTTCAGGAATGTAACCAGCGATAATTGTGAACAAAAAAAGAGGAAAGGAGACAGAGCTTTGAACTATGCATTGTACAAACTCAGTCAGTTCTTCCAAAGTTTAGGTCAGTGAAGGCTAGAGGCTACGTCGTAGACAGCTAGATCCACACCACAGCAACATGGAAGCAGTAAGCTGCATTCACCAGAGGCAGCTGTATACGTTTATTGAAAACAGTTTACCTGCTTGATCATAATTTCAAATTATGCTTTCACTGCAATATATTGCAACATTTGAAAATAAGTATCTATCTTCACTGTCACTGATGAGTGTAGTCAAAGGCCGGTGCCTGTACATGTTGCTGACGTGTTTACTGTGACCCACAAACTGCAAAACTACTTCACAATAAAGTATTAGAATAGCAGATGTCACTACACTGAAAGCAATTATTGCCAATAGTAACATGTGACACATACAGCACAAACAAATGCAGTTCACTTATTTGCCTACGTTCGGACAGATAAGAACAGACTACGGCGCAAGGAATTTCAGTTTATAAAGAAAACACATGCCGTTAACAGCTGTGTATTTATCATATCATTATCATCTTTAAACTGCTTCTCATGACAGAACACGTCTCTCTGAAGACGTTTTCAAGTAAAAAATAACTTAATTAACTTGAAGAACAGAAAGAAATGAAACCGTAGTGAGTTAAAAGTTAAAATGAGACTTTTCGTTTTATGCTACATGGGAAACCAAAAAGAAGAGGTTTAAATACGGTTGATCAAAGTTGGTGCAGTGTTCTATGTTGTGTTTCATGCATGTTAGGAGGTGTCTCGTGTTCAGGTGCAGCATGTTTTCCCACTTTTGACACGGTGAGACTTTTGCTAAAGTCTGGAACAACGACAGCAAGGCAGCACACAGGCTGGGAAAATGATCAGACTAGAGGGAGCCGATAGATATGTGATGAGCTCCATGCGCACTTACACAGTTGTCCTGCCCTCCTGGGCGCACAGTCTGTTCTAGACCAATCAGATCAGAGCAGCAGGGCGGAGCATGCAAGGTGAGCAGAGAGAGAGAGAGCAATGGGAGAGAATGTTAGCGTCACTCCATGAGATGCAGCCTGCCAACCAGACCTACGCTGCCTCTGATGCACGTTTACCTTTAAACGTCAAAGTTGGGTATTTCAAATTTAGAGTTCAATGTCTTTTCATGTCCCGTGACTCCCAATGTCAACATGGATCAACACGGATTATCATAGGGAGTCTCCTTATGGTGGCTTTATGGCAAGAACTATCTGCTACATCAGCACAGATATCAACAAAACGCAGGATAAACACTTAAAATGAGGCTCTATTTAGTTCAACTTTACACACAATAGTAATTTCCCAGGTGACTTAGTAATATAACCTAATAAAGTCTAAACCTTGATTAAACATTTAGAGTTATAGTTATTTACCACTTTTAAACCCAGTGACTTAGATCAGAGCATTTGCTTAGATTTTTAGTTTCCAATTACGATTTGCGTTAAGAGACAGCTACTGTAGAACTGCACTGACCTCTAATGTGCATCGAATGCAGCTTTGTAGCCTGCTTTAGCCAACCCTGCTGTCAGTGATATGCCTTGTACACAGTGTATGTGGCTGTGAGTACACGTGACTACTGTATGTGTGGCTTGCGTATTGGTGTTGCTGTTGTGTTGGCATGACAATGACAACAGAGTTGACATTAGCACTGAAAGGTCTGACCAGTGGGCTACGTGAGAGAGAAATGAGCACACTAATCACATATCAAACACTACACAAACAAAAACAACAACAAACAAACTAAAGGTGGACACATGTCCCTTAACTTTTGTGGTTACTTTTGAGCTTACGTTTGATGGCATGTAGATTTTAACAAGTACCATCTTAATTATAATTACTTAATAATATATCTTATATTATATTTTTGGATGTATTATAAAATGATAAAAGTATTACATTTACATTTTTACACTACTGATGGGATGTTTGTCTTCATGCGTTAATAAATAAATCAGAAATTGCAGCATATTCTATTCATTGTTTAAAAAACCAACAGTATACAGGAAGAACAACAGTCAGGGACCATGGCCATCCTCAACACAATCAATAACAACTACACACACACAAAAGTAAATGAAAGGAATAGATTTTCAAACCACCTTAAGCTCTGGGACAAACTACGTGAATGGGGTGAATACACAGTATGGCTGCATGTGAATTTGCAGGGTTTAAATGGAGAACACACTGCACTACAGTTTAAAGCACTAGAACGCTTACTACATGTGAAATGCTCCCGTGAGTGAAAAGAAAAAAATGCTGTGCATGATCATTACTGTCCCAGCCGAGGGCAATCATCTGTCTGCGGTGGCGATGGAGGGGATGGAGGGGATGGCTTTGATTGCATATTCTCAGGAAAGGTTGAGCACAATCAAACTGTGCGGTGCATGACATGTGTGATCACCTTTACCATCCAGGGATCTTGATGTTGTGGCAGAGATCAATGACAGATGGATGAATATGACTCAGTGTCACATGGTGCCTGCAGTACATATTTCATATTTGGCCACCTGAGTGATGCATTGTCTAAAAAGACGTCAGCTTTTCAACCCAAACTTGTGTCAGACTGCAAAAACTATTGCATCCAGAAGCAACACAAAATAAAAGTAGACGTCTGCTGATGCCAAACTACGCTTGTCAAACAATTACAAAACACTGTCAGGTAACAACATCGACATATTAACCAGGTCAGCTCTGGAAAAACATCTTCTGCTCTGTAAATGTTTGTCTTTGTTTAGTGAAGCACTTTAATTGTGGCTGTTTATTATGGATCATTTTCTACTGACGTTAAATGTATCTTCACAGGTTTCAGCTCAATCAACTCTAAAAAATTAGCATGACAGAAGTAGAAGGAGGCGGAAAAAGCGATAAAGGAAATCAAACTTAAATGCATAACGACGTAAAAATACGTTAAAATAAAACTTTTGTGATTGAGCAAAACTACAATTAACAGCCAAAGAAGACACAATCTATTAATCAATTATTACTCTAGTAATTATGTAAAAGTTTCTGAAAATACATCCTTGAAATCACTCAAAGGCAGCTTTATATAAAGAGCAAGGATGTATTATCTGATCAAGGACACCAGGAAAGGTTCAAGGAAAAAGCTGGAAGGATAACTATAAGCAAGGTCAGGTTAGAGCCCAATAGTGAAAGTGTGTAAGAGATGAGGAGAGGCCTTAAGCTAGTGCATGCCCCTAGGCCCTGTTACCTTGTTTGCACCAACTACATCATTTACTACATGGTCACACAAAGACTACAACTGTAACTATGGAAACCAAAAGGCTGAATACCAGTCCATCAGTTGCAGTAACACTGTAATTTATTCCAAACACAGAAGCAGATTCAGGTACTCGAATCTCATTAAAAAACATTATGTAAATATTGGTGAGTAAATCAGGGGATGCAAACAAGGTAACAAATAATATTTAAAGAAAAATACATGAGACAAATACATGAAATAAAAAGATTATTCTGTTTGGGATTAGTTATCAGAGTTGTTAGGAAAAATATAAAAAAAAGAGCTTTGGTTTACCCTAGGGGCTATAACCTTAAGGTTTACTCTCTTCGGTGTCCTCACATCTGTAGAAATATAAAGGACTTCATTGTACTTTCAGGTATGGGGTGAAATAGAAACTCAAACATACTGTAATGACATCAAATACCACCGTGCCTCACACAACCTGGCGTCTTATGTTACAACCTGTTGTGCGCCCAAAGAAATGTACCACACATATTACTGTTTAACAACTTTCAGAGCAACAATAACTTTCAGATCAAGAAATGCGATCAATGCTGGTGACCTCTGACCTCACTAGCACTTACATTACACAGCAGATCCTGATATACATATTTACAGTATATGTTATAAATATACTGTACATTTATTTGCATTAACATCAAGCATGGAAATACAATTTAAAGGCACTTACAGATGAATTATCTGATATTCATTCGGTTTGTTATTGTCTGCTAATGTTTCTGAAGGACACTGACATTTGCTTGTTAAGCATATCTCTGCCACCACATACCAGATTTTCTCTTACCTGGCACCTGTCACAGGTGACTTCCTCCCTGGGTCAAGTGATGTTCCCAGTGGTTCCTCTCCCAACGATCTAGTGTCTTTATTTAGCTGCTGTAGTCGTGAACTGAGCTCCCCCATAACAGAGGGTTTGGCTCCTTCATCTGCACCCAACCCTAGTCCCAGCCCACCAAGATTGCCCAAACTCCCAATGCCTAGCCCAACCCCTGGTCCACGGGGTTCCACCGGGTCCCCCCACAGCTTGGACCTCCGCTGGAAGAGGTAGCGTGGTTTGGTAGGGGCTAGTCCAGTCACAGAGGCTGAACCACCTGAGGGGAGCCCAGCTCCACCAGCTGCAGCAGCAGCCAGGGCAGCAGCTTGTTGCTGTGATAGCAACTCACTGTCAGAGCTCTGCTTCAGCAGAGGGTCCCTGAAGGTGACAGGCCCTTTACTTCCTCCTATCTGGGACTTGAGTCTGGGCTTAGGAGGCACTGGCGGCTTGTCGAGCACAAAAGTTTGTCCGTCAGCATAGGAGGTGTGCGTGGTGTGTGTATCGGCAGGCTCGCCGCTTTCTGAGGACAATGTGGACATGCTGGAAACTGTAGATACTGTGCTGGTGGTCTCGAGGTGGTGGTCTCGCTCTCTCTCACTGGAGCTGCGAGTATCAGCCTCCTCTACACCTGAGTCAGCTGCAGAGCCAGACTCACCCACCGGTGGGCGCTCCAAAGGATCAGAGGGCTTCCCTGAGACAGCTGCTGCACTGGGTGGAGGTGGGGGCTTGGGAGGCTGAGGCTGGATAGGAGTCACAATTGGGGTTGTTGGAATTGAGGGTGCTTGCGTTGTTGGTGTTGGAGAAGTGGCAGGTTTAGTTGGAGACACTGGTGCTCGTTGCGCATCTGCCAGCAGCCCATTAGCAAACTCATCTGGTGGTGGAACAACACCAATCTTCCGTAGCTCCTCTCTTGTTTCCTCATCACTAGAGGAGAGCATTGCAGGGGGCAAGGTCACTGTGTATGGATCTACATCCTCTTCAGAGCTTCCCTGAGCCAGACTCTTCTCTTGGGCTGGACTGGCAGGACGCTGGGTTTGCAGTTGGGCCTGGAGCTGGGCCTGGGTTTGGGAGACAGTAGGACTCGGGGCTTTAACCTTTGGACTTGGAGATTTGCTGGGCTCCACGGAGGTTTGGGCAGGCGTTTGTTCTATCTCTGAACCCACCCCAACAGCCTGGCCGTTACTGGTAGCATGGACCATAATTAGCCCTGCTGTCTTCTGCTGTGAAGTATCCATAATACTGATTAACATACTTTTTTTATCCTCTAGCCTTTTCTCCTCCTTCCTCTCCTCTACTCTGGCCTCCATCTCCTGCCGAAATGATATGGGTGAGGATGATGTTGCCCACTGTGGCTTGCTGGGCTGAGTAGCTAAAATTGATGCTGGGGAGGCTCCAACTGCATACGTTGCCTTAGCGCTTTTAGGTGAGAAAGGAGGAGATGTGGGTGCCCCTTCCCCACGTAGAGACTCTTTGGTCTGAGTGTCAATGAATATTATACTCTGGTCTGCCCTTTCCTGTTTAGTCCTAGGTTCTGGGCTACCAGTTGGGGATTGGCTCTGAGAGGTCAGAGCTCTCTCCCTTGCGGCCAGCGCAAGAGCTAGTGGTGAGTTGGGGTCCAGGGGCTTTCCAGTAAGTGGATGGATAAATGTGGTCCCACTAGGTGAGGGGCTCAGGGCCAAGGCAGGGGGAGGCAGGTGTCCCAGCTCCCGGCTTAGCATCCGTTCATCGATGGAATGAGACTGAGTCAGAGAGGGGGCATCTGAGCTGGTGGCAGAAGCCCCCTCCATGGTCCCAACAGAAAGGAAGACAGTAGATTTCCTCCGTTCTTCTAGGCGACGCTCGCGATCTTTGACTGCTCCAGCAATTGCAGCAGCAAAAGGGCCCTTACCCTGAAAGAGAATTTCTCCTTGGGCACGCACTCGCTCTCGCTCAGCCATCAGCTGCTGTTGGTAGTAGTCCACTCGACTGGTGTGTGTGTGCCCATGGGTGTGTGGGTGTCGCCCTGAGGGTGAGCTGTCTCGAGAGTGGGCAGCAGCGAAGGCCAAACTAGCTTTTTCTTGTGCGTCTTCCACCTGCAACATAACAAAACACCAAAACATGTCACAAGGTCTTTAGCACTAAGATGAAAATAATCCTTATCCTAACATGTACCCTACCTGAAGTTGTTTCACCAGGGGACTTTTCTTCCTCTGGGGCTTGGTGGGTGTGTACAGTCCAATGCTAAACTGACCTACGTTAGCATAAGGGTTGTCAATAACCCGACCCTTCCTCTTGATTCGCTCAGGTGGAGTAGCAGCAGAAGGACGAGGAATTTCTGTAGGTTCTACAGGGAGATGTGAAGAGTCCTGGAGGATGATCATGGAGCGAGCTTTCTTTTGTCTTTCGATGTGTGAAGCCTGCCGCTGAGCAGCCTCGTAAGGCAGGTCCAAGGAGGAGGGCTTGAAGCTTGAACGTCCTCCAGGCTCATGGCCCTGACTTTGGGTCCTGGATGGGGGAGGAGGAGGGCAGAAGGCTGGGGGAGGACCAGTGTCTAGGTAGTAAGGGGGAGGAGGTGGCGCTGTTTGTGGAGGTGGAGGAATGGGATGTGGCTGTGAGTGGTCTCGCAGGCTGTCTGTCATGGAGGAACTGCGGGGAAATCGATGCTCAGCTGCTAAAGCAGAAAGCCGATCCTCTTCAGTGGCACCTGATGAGGCAGGGCAAAGCACAGATCGTGTGGTGATGGGGAGTAAGCTCATAACCTAACCCCACCACTTCATACTAGTCTAGCAGGTCTACAGGCATTTCATGCACATGACAATTCATTCAGCATAGACTAATGAGAGTACTGTAAAACAGACAAAGCATATTAATGATGTATGTGTATACAGTTTCCAGAAAGTAAACCCTTCAGATCATCTAGTATTCAACATTATTTTGTTATAAAATGTGATCTTATCTTTATCTGAGCATAATAGGTTGCATACCACTTATTCCTTACCTGCCATGTGTGAGAGACTTTGTGGCACTTTGCCAATTCACTGCGAGAAAGTTTTGTGCTTTTTTTGGCATATTGTACAAGTAAAGTGGATGAATTCACCTCCACCTTTTACTGCAGCTTATTGTCCATTATCAGATTGTGTTATATAACCTGACACCGTACCGTCACCTGCTGTAGCTGAAATATTAATTGAGTGAAAAAAGCTGAATTCTGTTTTAGTGTAATTTAACATACTTAAACAATGTGTGTGAATGAAACTACAGTAGAAGCATGCATGGCCATTACTTTAGGGGCGGTTGTGTTAATTGTCATGCACCTTTAGTAATCAGTCTGATAGGTGACAGTGAGTGTGGAGAATAATACAGAAATGTGAATTGTTTGCTGCATAATGTTGCCTGTTGGACTTTGGCTTGTAACACATTTCTCTAATAATCTCTTAGTTGCAGTTGATCATAATTGCGACGCTCTCTTATCTTGCTTAATGCATTCATGCACCATGATATGCATACAACTGCCTCATCAATAGAACAGTTTCTCTTTTTATCGTAGTGAACTTTCTACCTGTACATGTTGGCTTTAGAGTCATCTTAGTTGTGAAGTTACTCCTAGTACTTCTGTAAATCCTCATCACCTGTAGACTGTAGGCGTTTGCAAGGCATGATACACATCAGGAAATGCTCCTTATGAATACTAACAAGAAAATGAATGTCAAAGCATCTCCAGTATAACTGTATGGAGAGCAGTTTGTTAACTCCTGACTCCAATTAGCTGTAACTGAGATAAATTCATTACATTTTATACAAAAATAATGCCACAGGGTTTCTGCCAGTTTCTCCACTTCAGGCAATCTACTGGAAAACCACTAAACGAACACTTTCTATTTCATGTCAACTAGGCCTGACAGGAGAAAGAACAGCTTCATCATCTGTGTATTCTAGTTGTTGTCCTGGTTACTATAAGCTGTTCTTTGTGGGTTTAGTGACACAACAAATAATAAAGCTTTCCCATTATTTCGTATTCTCTGTATGTTAGTATATTACTTACAAGTATATTGTACATAAGATACACTATCATTCACCTTATTTGAATATGTACAGGATGGGTGATTGTTTTACCAAAAGACTTGGTCCTGGACATCCCCCTTGGTAGTGGTATGTGACCTCGCTCTATACCTGGGTGAAGACCACCGTGTAGAGTCATCCCTTGTCTCTCAAACAGTGACTGCAGCACAGAAAAAAAAAGAATTTACTAAGTTACGAAAAACAGGTCTGATGTATCTGAAGGTTCTGAAAACCTGAAGGCTTCACACAGGCTACAGAGTGTAACGCACATGTGAACTGTTGTACTGTATGGTGTGTGTTTTTGGACATGATGTGACAGAGAGACGGAGCTTGAATGTATGCCAGCATGTTGCTGTGCAGGTAAACTCACACTGATCTCTGCTGGTGTTATTCTCCTGCTGGTAGGTCGTTGTTTGACAGTGGCTGCTCTGTAATCTGCCTCTGAGGGCTGCGAACGCAACATAGACTCCTGGGATGCCAACATCTCATCTAGTCTCTCTGTTGAGAAGGAAATGAGCTAACTAAATACCCAGACATAAGACCAGGATAACACTGTGACATCCTTTCCGACACTGCTAGCACTAAAAGTTGGTCTATAATGGTCTACAGTTTAATACAAAATCATTGCACTGTCTGAACAATTAGAGGTGAGCTCAAAGGCAAAGGAAGGAAAAAGAGAAAAAAGTCTGTAAATCTTCATTGTTCTGTTCCTGTGTTCTGCTAATCACTGCTTAAATTGGCACAACAAAGAATAATAACCATTTTCTATGACAGACAGCCTGGTAATAACAGTCAGATATATATTGTGTCTTGCCTCAGACTCACCTCCTCTTCTCCTCCGCGCAGAAGCTTAGTGGGGAAAAGACAAAGTTGGCAGAGGAGGAAAAATTACAAGAACAAGCCAACAGAAGTCAGTATCCTCAAAGGTTTGAGTTTTAACACAGCGGAAGCAGGAACATGACAGAAAGGAAGGAGGATAGTATAGACTTAGCTAACTAGTTATCTGCCACTCACCCAGTTCTTCTAGCTCAGCGGTCATGGACTTAGAGCGCAGCGTCAGGGTGGTACTGGGAGCTCTCTTGGGTGGCGGGGGAGCTGTGGAGAAAAGGCATGGTGTTGAAGAGGATGTTGAGGGGGATGAAAATCCTTTGGCTTTGCGGCTCAGAGCCCTCCTGGCTTCCCCGAGACGGCCAACCCATCCCGTCTTCACAGCTTTGATCTGGTTAAAATCAGGTGATCTGGACGCCTCGCCCTTAGCCTGGACCTTGTTCAGGCTACGACTGGAGCCGAGCTTCTTCATGTTTTGTTCTCAGTTGGTCCGGTGGCTTCTAAATTTGTCAGTCTGTCTCCGACACTTTCAGTCTTTTAGTCTTTGTGCTGCAAGAATTCCTCTCTGTTTAGGAGCCAAGGAGCAGCAAATGTACAGCTCAGTCTTTTCTGTAACATCCTTGGCATTCTGAATACTCCCATAACACTCAGAGCAACACAATTTGTCCACCACACCAGGCAGAATGAGTAAAAGGAGTGTGGCAAGGAGAGGGAGAAAGTCGTCCATCTTACTTTTAATATGCCGCCTGTCTGGAATTTAGCAGGTGTGATTCAGACAGAAACACACCGATACACTCGTGCACACACACAAGCATATCCTCCCACATGCGGGACCACATGCAGATCCACAGAAAAAACTCCTTCATGAAGGACATAACGACATGTGGGCTCGCAGACGAAGAGATAAGAGTAAATTCAGCAGCGAAGGAAAATGATGCGCTGCAGACTTTATAACACAAAGCTTCTGGGAGCCTCCCAATCCTACCACACACACACAACAACTGAGCTGTTATCCACCCATTCAAATATTAGCTGCAAATGTTAAAACCAGGGCAAAATAAAGACTATGATTAAGCTAAAAATAACTCAACAAGCACATTTAGTCTGCAGTAAAGCATAATGCTGTTATAGAATCCTGGTGATGAAAAGCACATGCAGCAGCAGTCTCTACTTGTTTAAAGAAACCCAAGTTCCCCAGCAGTAGCCTGCAGTACAAATACATCAGCTCGCTCTCTCTGGAACACATCAGCTAACGCTCCATGCACCACTGTAGAGCGGCTGAATCCCACAGATGCCCTAGTGCCTTACTGGAGCCCAACTATCCTGCTGTCGTCAGCACCTGCAGATCTACATACGCCATCCTAGGTACAGTCCATAACAAACATCTTCTTTGCCTCACCAGTCTGCACATTCTGGTACAGTAGCAGGGAGCAGGAGGAGGATGGAGGAAGAGAGAGGAACAGAGACAGAGTCAGAGGGAGAGAGAGATCCTTTTGCTGTAATGTAATGCTTAATTCAAACATGCAGTGTAGTCACCATGGCAACGGTGGCAGTAGTGAGGCCTTGCATAGTGCAGGGAATTACTATTTTGTATGGTTGTGTGTCCAAGTGTTTTTGAGCATGCATGTCTACATTTGTGCAAAAGTGAGGCACAATATGCAGAGCTATGGTAAACTAAGGTGCAGAGCGTGTTGCAGCACAGGGTATAATGGAAAAAAGAAGTTTGGAACACGGGTGAATCCTGTTCTCCCTCATCTCTAAAAGACTTTTTTTTGTCCACAGCTGTTTGCACTCCGATAAAACCATCTGCCCATCATACTGTCAGTGAAACAGAAGCACAACAAACAAAATGTCTGTTTTTTCAGTAGATTAAACACAATCAGAAATCAGATAAGCTCCATTTTAGAGAACAACACAATCAATATACGTGAAAGGCAAAGGATGTAAACAATGAATTACAAGTACATTAAAAGAAGAGACATACACCTGTACAGACCTAATTCATTTCTTCTTTTGGCATCATGTTAAATTAAAATCTCCATGTTTAGGCTTCCAGTTTCACGGGGAGCCACACAAAAAGCAATCTTTTTACTTTTTACAACACGCAAGGCCGTCAATTACATTACACAAGTCAAAGATTGATTTAAACTACAAACAAGAATTTACACCAAGCCTACGGATAGGAGCACTTTGTTAACAGCACACAGGGTCTTCCGCTAAACCAGTTCTACAGATGGCGGAAAAATATGCTTCTTTGAAAATTAAAAAGTGGGAAGAACCCAGCAAGGGGTTTGAAAAATGAACCAGTGAAACATTTGATGGGGTGAAGCTGTCTTTTGATTGGTCCAAACGCAGCAGCACCTTCAAAGCTCCCTTATTAGATTATTTTCTATTTAATCTGTACAAGCAACTCAATTGTAAATTGAGAAATTCTTCCTTCAACAAGACTTTTCGTGTTGAACTTTATCTTTGTCAGAACCAGTAACTGAGAGCAGAGACCCAGAGTCTACACTGGTTGCCTGGCAACTGGTTAGAGCCAACTAATAGTCATACCGTAAGCACATAACCCCCCATAAACAGTGAAATGTCCTTTGTGTATTCGGATTTTCAGCAAATTATACTGCTTATAAACTAAGTAAATTTCAGTTTCAGTTTTTGACGTGTGGTTGAAAGCTCAAAATCAAAATAAATCGTATTATTATTCATCAGATGTTTTCAAATTGTGCTGATATTGTACCACCAATATCAAGGGACGACAAAACTTTAATTAGCTAGAAGAAATATGACTAATGTCTAGCAAAGAAACTGGGTTCATTGGGCCAATACTTAAAAAAACAAAAAGACAGACGGTGGGAGACAGACAGACACCCAGGTGGAGAAAGGAAGACAGAGATTAGGAGATACCATAAGGCCCTGAGTAGCAGGATTTAGTTGATTCAGTACAGTCACAGTGAAACTAGGTCAAACCCAATTATCACTGTGTCTGTATCTCAATAATCCCCAAGGAGGAGCACACACTACACGCCACACAGGCAACACACAGACAACTGCAGTGTACAAAGTGCTGAGGTCATAGCACCAGGACTGTGTGGGAGCTGAGTAATGGCGAGCTCTGGTTGACATGGAAACCAGATGAATTAACAGCAGGGAAAGGTGGTAGATGTCTTTGACAAAGGAACTGTACAGCACACATTTTACTACGTCCGCTGTAGATACAGTAAAGCCAACAAACACTTCACACTGAGACATCTAATGAGAAACGTCATGCACCATGTTAAATCCCTATGAGCCATCCCATCAATACACCATTACTAATAAATCCTTAATGTATAATTAGTAGAACACGTTCCATTTCAATTATTGCAAATGCTAATTCACGTATTTAGTAACAACTGGCACTGCAACATTCCTCATACCACACACAGTTAAATGTTACAAGCTGAAACATGTTTTATGCTTCCTCCCTTCTTTCCACGTTTACCTTTCTTGCGAACAACTTCCTCCGACTCAGGTTTGCGTGTGACGGACACCACCTTCATCAGCAGCCTGTTGCCTCCTTGTCGTATCAAGGACACCACCTGCTTATGGCCCACCTTCACTACATTCACCCCATTGACCTAAAAGAAAACACACAAAGATACAATAAAGGCTGCTCCTCTTACTAAAGGGCCATAGTTGGAAGTTTTTTTTTATTGCAATACTCTGTTAATACTGTTAATATTCAAACATTTTAACACACTCTGTATGTCACATACCTACACATTCACTACAGAATGCTGCAGTTTCTCTAGGACCATTTCCACAGTATCCACTGTTAAGAAGCCTATTAAGGACTGTCCTTAATTACCTCAATGAGGAAGTCTCCTGTCCTAAGACCAGCCCTCCAGGCCACGCCCTCCACATCCACAGACTCCAGGTACTGCAGGGCAGGAAACGCAGGGGTTGGGGTGAATTCTTCAATCGGTGTCTCAGCTGAGAAAAATCACAGAGAACACCCAGATACCCAGATTCACTTAAATTGTTTGGTTGTATTACTTTGTATTGTTTACTTTCTCTAATAATATTATGGCTACATACTGAGTGTATACGAACATCTTTACACAACTTGATGCTGATACACATACACACACACACACACACAAAGTACACAAAGACACTCTGTTAAGTGTTACTGCAAACTCCATTTAATCTTGGAACGGATCCAACTGAATCCCTGACACATGAGAACTTTCAGAGGATCGCTAAGGGAACTGCAATGTGTGCATTTAAGGGAGAAAAAGCCAGAGTGAGTAAAGAGAGCATGGTGGGCCAAGAACCATGGTACCGTGTTGGAGCAGTACAACACACTCACTCAGACTCCTCACGAGGTGCCTGAAACAGGTTGCCACGGTAACCAGCCCAAGCAGGGAGCTGGCCCATGCATGGGTGAAATGTCTTTGCTGGAGATGAGCGTGATTTCAGCTGACGTGTGGACGATATAAAAGAGATTACACTAATGTTTTGAGAGAATAATGTACAGGATGTGAAGAAGGTGAAGTACAGCAGAAAGGAATAAAAACAAGGGCAGGCAGACAGACAACGAGAGAAAAACGAGAGGAGAGGAAAGAGAACGTGTCTCTACTAAAGCTGAACACCATGTGTGAGGAACAGATGGGACAGCTAGCTGACAGCTCAGCCAAGGATGACGCCACCAAAGCAGCTACGTGCGCTCATACGCACACAACCAAGCAGTCATATGTGCACAAGCACGCACACACACAGCCTGAGTGCATCTGAGTATACAAACTGAGTGTTGACCAAAGCTGGTCGTGCTGTTGACTCAGTAACAGCACAGGCTGAGCTACACTCAGCGACTCAGATCAACAAATTCCTTCTTACACCAGAAGTTACACACACAATGAATATAGGCAGGTAATGAATGTTTTGGCAAATGTGTGATGGGCTGTGTATCTCACCTTTGGCTCCTCGGAGGACAAAACCAAACCCTTCAATTTCTTTCTTCTGTAAAACAGCATTTTTCTCCTCTATGATATAGTCGCTGTGGAAGAGAGAATGGAGGGAGAGCAGGTATGAGTCCAACACCATCCTCACTTACACAAAGAGAGAGGGCAGCCGAGTAAAGAGGGTCGGTCAAAGGGGCTTGAGTAGGAGGAGATGGACACGCGCACGCACACGCACACACACACACACACACTCGTAAGCGCACCCCCCCCCCCCCCCCCCCACACACACACACACTTCTGGCTGATCCTTCAGATGAGACTGAAGCTGAAGAGGGTAATGAGGACCTGTGCTAAAGAAAATGAGAGACAGAGATGTCTTTGATGCCATATTATCCTGTAAAAACGACAAACTGTAGAGGAACCAAAAGTAAATGACCAAAGTAAACTTTATCACTGTCTGTTAAGTGGAAACTGTTAGAGGGCTTGTGCACGTGGCCTCTGAGCCAGAACCAATGCAAGTTAGTAAAGCAGCCTTCATAATCAAAGCAAATATTAGTTTAATGGATTATCAGCAGACAGAATGTAAAACATTCATGTGAGATAAGTACTGGTTAAAACTATTGTTGCACCTATGTGATAAAATAACATTTTAATGTTAAATAAAGTGTGTGAAACACCAACATGACACTTTTAAACCTAAACTTGGTTTTGATACAAAAAGCAAGTGTGGCAGCACCAGATACTGTGGCAGTATCTTTAAATCTTTTCACATCACTCCTTCACTGCAGTGACTGCTACCAGTTTACAGCCTGAACATCTTAGTCAAGCAACAGAAATGCTTTTTTAATCATATTATTAAATGTTTAATATTTAATTATATGTCTCCCTACTTCAAGTGTTCAGGCTGTAACTCAGTGGGTAATCTGCATTAGCCACATTACACTCATTCTCTCACACTTACCCAGGAGACACAGAGCTCCTGCTGTTGGAGCCAGGAGACCCATAACAGACCTTTCTGCAGGATGGAGGTCAAAGATTTGGTTTCACAGGAAGCTACCTATCCACTTCTTTAATTAAGCATTGAATATATATATTGGCCACTTCCTAAAAGCAATGTGGATATAACTATTTTCTGTTTAGTCTAAAAGACTGTATAGTCCCTATCGTTTCTGAACAAAGCTATATATACTATAAGCTCCATGTATTGTATGTAACTATCTCTGGAGTCGTAATGGTTCTTCCAACAACCAGGAGCTCTAGTAACACAGCTGACATTTAATCCAATTACAACCTAGAATGCAAGAACCTGGCATTTTGAAAGTGCAAGGAGACGTTCCCTCTCTGACTTTTTTTTTTTGCGTAATAGCAAAAACCTACATAAATTGCTTCTTCGCTCTTACAGTAGCTAACAAATAAAATTTAGAAAACAAGTAGCAAGATTCTTCCCACCACATAAATGCCAGCTGAAGACTGGAGGGGAAGTAGTTTAGGAATTCGGAATGAGATTCCAAAAATCAAAATTATTACATTAATTAGTAATATATACAGAGAACAAAAGGCGAGCCTAGAGTCAGAGACATTTTCACACACATGCATGTAGTTTACATGTTACATGTTAGAACTGGGTGCACTGGCTACACATTGCCTTTAGGTGGCAGCAGCTCCAAAGCCCTCAAGCTGCTTTTCACATTTACTAAATAATGTATAAAAAGTACACATGTATATGCAGGCAGTGCACATTTGAGTAGCATGAGGCTGTACCTGTATGAGGTGAAGTTGTCATAGGATCCCACAGTGTAGTGTCTGAACAGTCTCTTTGTGCGGTCTTCCCGAGTCTCTGCAAAACACAATACATGCCTGTATAATAAGTCTCATACTGTAATGTTATGTAGACCCACGTGGACTGAAAATAATGTCTATAAAAATGAATAAATACTTCACATTTTCCAAAACCAGGAGTACCCAGGAATGTGCATGTTATATATGCTAAAGGAAGAATGCAAAAGACTTTATTTACAGATTAAAAAAATCTTAATGGTCTAAACATGCTGACTGGAGGAGTACGCTTGGCTTCTGTCATTTTATTGCCTGCTGTCTAATAAAGGCAATACATCAAGCTGTTTGAGATGTCCTGTAAGTGTGCGGAGAGAGGGACATGTAACGGTGGCAAAGGGAAAGAGATCAAAGCAGGTGAACAGAGCTGAAGTGGTTGGCATCCTCAAATCCACTTTAGCCCGTCCATCTGTCTGTGTGTGATTGATAGACCGTCAGCTGAGAGCAACTCGAAGCGTTGATGACTGCATTAACTGACACTTGACAGCGCAACAGAAAAAAACACACAACAGAATTTTCAGCCTGCTGCTATATTCCCTCCTTTGACCCTAACGCTCCTCAGCCTTTACCTGGCCTCTCATTTTGTCTCTTCATTTCTCTGACTTTTAGACATTCGTTTGTTTCAGCATGAAACTGCCTCATTACACTTACCCCACTCTCAGGAAGATCGTTGAGCGATTCTTTCATGAGTTATAGTTTTGTTCTCCAACATGTGCACTACACTAGCATTTGGAAACATGCCATAACTGTGTTGGTGTCACTGTGTTTCACACAAATCAATAACCTGTTCCCACATGCAGCAAAAGTTCAACCAATGTTCTTGTTGGCCTTCCGGGTTATTCAAGCATTATTCCAGTATTCTTTTATCAGTCAGAGTGAAAAATCCTGTTGGTTTAAAGTTTTACCAGACTACGGCAAAATCTCAAACCAAACCATTGTAGGTTTGTGCATGTACGCACACACAACGACACACCTACATGTATCAAAAGCCGTCACTTCAAAGGACAAAGGACAAAAGAAAAACAGAATCAGCCAAAATGCTAAATAACTTTGGGAGTTGGTAAGTGCAAATTTGCACACTGACAGTGTTTTGTCTGAAAGTGGTATATCCATTTATACAGTGCGTGTGTGTGTGTCTGTGTATGTGTGTGCATGTGCACTATACCAGATGGAGTCCAAGAGTGTGAAATGCAGCTCATTCATCACAACTGTCATCTATTTTGTACAGCCCAGGAGCATCTAAAGGCAGGGCCCTGATAGCAGAGATAACCTCAACTCCACTTCCATCTATCTCTTTCTCTCTCTATTTCACTCACACACACACACACACACACACACACACACACACACACACACACACACACACACACACACACACACACACACACAAACACACACACACACACACACACACACACGCATGCATGTAAATGCTGCTTTTGAATGAACAAATATCAAAACAAAAGTTTTGATAGAATCCTCATTTCTATAAAATGTCTGGTCCACCTGGAACAAAAGGCAGCTGCTTAGCATGAGATGGGTGTCTACAAACTTCAACATCTGGGCAGAAGTGAACATAAGAATAATGAAAATATCTCGGTGAATCGTGAACTTAAACGCGTCACTTAGAAAACAATTTTCTTTGTGTTTTAAGATGCTCAGAAGTATAAACGCTGTTAATTAAAACAAATAAAAATACAAAAGAAGCAAATAGTATAACAAGTATAACAGCATCATATTGAGAGAGAGTCAACAAAAAGGAGAAGTTCGTCAGAACAGTACACATGCTCTCAAATGTGGCCTAATAAGAGACATCTGGAGAAAAGGGCATTTTCATTAGATAGAAGATGCGGCATTTAATGATAGAAACACAGATGGAAGCTACAGAAATATGCTTCTTTAAAAGCTCCTCAGGCTGTCTCAGTATAAATAACTGATCCACATCACAGTTCATCTGGCAGTGTGTTCAACTAAATATCTAAAATCTGATTAGCTAAATATGTTAAAGTGCTACAAGCAATGATAACGATCTTCAGCCAGAACTGCCTTGATGTGTATTCTGTGCTACAAACGTAGTTTGACTCAGAAGGGTTCACTTCTTAGGAAAATTGGTTTTGCTACACATATTTCTTTTCTTCCTTATTTAAGAGCATCTTGCATTGTGAATATTAAGGCTTGTAGTGACACGAGGTTTAAAGTTTTCCATTTCACATAACTAGAAATCGTCTGCAGACACTGTTTATATTCAAAAAATGCTACTGAACTCAAGTGGTGACTTCTTTAGATTACACTAAACTTTTTCACTTCTAGAGGTTTAAATGCTTTTATCTATTGATCCACAGGATGGAACTGGTGGAGACAAGTGTCAGGTGTGATAAAATACAAAAAGTATCTGTGAGACTCATAGAGAAGGTTTTTAAGGCTGTGGTGAGACCAGCGATGCTGTACAGCTGAGAGTCAGTGGTGCTGAAGAAAAGACACGAGGCAGAGCTTAGCAGGTAGCAGAGCTCAAGATGTTGAGGTTCCCTTTGGGAGTGACGAGGACGGACAGGATCAGGAATGAGGACATCAGAGGCACAGCTCATGTTGGATGTTTTAGAGATAAAGTCAGAGAGGCCAGATTCAAGTGGTTTGGACATGTTCAGAGGAGACGGATGCTGAGGTTGGAGCTGCCAGGCAGGAGGTCTTGGGGAAGACCAAAGAGGAGATATGTGGATGTAGTGAAAGAGGACATGAAGTTAGTTGGTGTGAGAGAAGGGGAGGCAGAGGACAGGGTTAAATGGAGGAAGACGACTCGCTGTGGCGACCCATAAAAGGGAAAAGCCGAAAGGAAGAGAACATCTACTGATCCACATACTATTTTTACTTGTGAATTAAAGGCTTTCATTGGTCATTGGAAGTTTTGTATTAGTGATCAACTAATCCATAAAAATGTAAATTGTTTTGTAAACTGTAGAACAATGGTTCAGATGAAAGTATGTTAAGCACATACGTTTTTATGTGACGCTCTAACACAGCAGCACAATGTTAAATGTGTTATATGTGCCAGCATTCTGCTGTAAATGTCCACAGCGGACAAATTGTTACACCTCTACTCTCCTTGTCTGAAGGACACGTGAGCCACATCTGTCTCTCTGTCTCCCCAACACATACACGCAGCCTCTCTGAACCGTGCTGAATGAGAATTAACCTATGCTGCTTTTCCACTGATAAGAGCAGCAGACCCCCCCCCCCCCCCCCCCCACACACACACACACACACACACACCATTCCTCTCTCTCTTATCAAGTGAGCTTCATTGACTTTTTAATTTTTGCCTTCCCCACACTCTCCTGTCCTCATGTTCCTTTTCTCCTTCTCTGTCTGTGCCCCCTCAGTCATGTTGTGTATGTTAATCTCTTAAACAACGTGGATAGAAAACAAAGCAGGGGGTGTAGTAAACCGCGGGGGATCACTACACCTCGAATACTAAAACACTGTTTAAATTAATCCAAACAAGACCCACACAAGCTGTGAGAGATCCTTCTGGTGAAAGAAAATTGTTGGCTTGTCCAGGTGGGTTGAAGGCTAACGCTGCTCCACAAAGCACTGCACACAGATTAGTGATTTCATTTTCTTTATGTCATGTCATTTAATGTTCCTGCTGTACGTGCATTTAATTGTCTTGCCTCTACCAAACAATTACTAGATACGAATTTTTCACATAATTTAATTTTACACATACATTATACATTGTAGTGACGCACCACTAGATGTTTTTCTCAAGCAGTTTGTCTGCAAACAAGAGCATAATAATATGATGAATGCAGGGTGATAATTAACCGGGGAGGTGGGAGTGTCAGAACAAAAGGATAAGGATGAGAAAGAAAAAACACACAAACGATATTAGAGTGAGAAGATGGGGAGGACAGATTAAAAAGAAGAGTGAAAGGGAGACAAAACAGAGGGAGCAGGGTTGTAAATGACAACAGACTGACGGTGAAAACAGGTTGAAGAAATAGCCAAACTGTCACTGTTCTCTGTCACAACTCACTGACTAAGGTTTCATTAAAGTTGTAGAAAAAAGACACAATGTGATCTAATTGTCCTCACATTCCGGCTCCGCAAACAAAACTGCAAGTACTAACATTTGTTAGAAGGGCTTAAAATACAATTTAAAAAATAAAGATGAGACCTAATTACAGCAGTACAGACTAAAGTGTGAGAGCTGAATGTATCCAATGTAAGAACAATGTTGATTCACAATGAGCAAGAGAACGTTGCTTTAAGAGCTACTTGAACTAGTTCACCTATAACTAGTAAAAACTAAAACTAAACTGTCCTCTGTGGATCAGGAAAAGCAACTGATAAAACCTTCAAGTTGGAAATTAAAGAGAGAGAATATGTATACTTTAAAACTATAAACATAAAATAATCTCTAGCAGACAAGTGCTATTCACTTGCTAATGACAGAACAGTGCAGAGTGTGACTTACCCCAATACAGCTGGTGACATTTGGAGTTTGGTTGCTCTGCCTTCACAACTGTTACCACTCCATCTATCCTGCTACACATCACAGGCAGATCCGACACCAACACAGGACAACAGTCCATTTCTCCAGCTGGTGGTTGTCCTTTAACCCTTTCACTGGTCTGTCCTCCAGCTTGTATCAGCGATAAGAACTGGGCCTCGCATCCCCGTCATCCTCGCATTGGGATTATCAAAAGCCATCCAGAAATGTCCATTTTGTGCAGCCAGCTATTCAAAATATAACACCATTTTCATAACGGACCCATTTTCTTTATTTTTAGAGAGAGAGATGATTTCCTGTCCCATTCTGTTTCAGCCTCCAGCATGAATTTCACATCTTTGCTTCTCTGGTTTCCTTCTTTGTCCTTCTGCTTTCCCTCAGCATTGCCGTTTTTTTTTCTCTTCAGAGAGCTTGTTGTTACGGTGTGTCAGAAGCAGAGACCAACGCCTATAAATACCTCAGCTTTGTTAGAGTGGAAGGACATACACATAGTGAAGGGAAGATAAAAGAGTAGGTGTGTTCAGTACAGGAACAAATGTATCCAACAGTGAATTCTGACTTGAGCTATTGGAGCTACCTTCACTGGTGATCGACTACCAGGACATATAGTGCTACTTTCTGCTTAAAGAAGTTAAAATACATTAGAAGAGCAAGCGTTTTGCTGATTGAGCAGTTCATAGTAAGCCATTCTTACTACTGTGGAATCAGGGAAAACAAAAAATCTGTGGTTCAGTAACTCCTGAGTAAAGAACAGGCAGAATGGACAAACATATCACAAGCTAAAAACAAACATCTGCACTGTTACTAAACTGACCACAAGGGTCAAAATAAAAAATAATTTGTGTCAACTTTTGGACCCTTGGCAGAGCAGACGGAGAACAGGATAATGAAACCAGGAAAGGAAAAACAAGGCCTGTCGTAATGGCTTATAATTAGCCATGCCCAGTGAAGGATATGTTACACAGACCTGCCAGGAAGGTTGCTCTGTGTTTATGCCTGTTGTCACATTTGCGCAAGAATGCATGTAAACAAAATGATGCAGCCAAGTGTGCCTACAGATTACTTCTAAGAACTCCAGGTAGGAGCAGCCATGACACTGTGAAATAGGCTTTCAGCGAGAAATGCAGCAGCCTGTGTGTGTAGAAGCTTGTTTATTTGTGTGCATCTGACCTGGTGTCATCCAGCGCGGCCCCTGTCAAATGTGATATGTCTCTGCTCCACTGCGAGGCCTGATTCTGCTGTGATTTATTGTTCTAACAGCATTGCCATCTATTATGATTTGATATGGACCTGTCTTCCATAGTCAACTGATTTATGATGAAAAGTAGAGATAGTAGCTGCTGCGAACCAACGCAATACTCGCATCTTATGACATGTCACTGTAAAAGCAGTTTTTTTTTCCAGCTGGACTCCTCTTGAACGGTCAGTCTGTAACACTGACTCAGCTAAACCTTAATGCCAAAAACATGTCTTCCAACCAGTGGTTTACACTCTCTCTCCCCCTCTTGCTCTGTCTTTCTAATAAGATGGATTAGTTGCCTATGCTAATCTATCTGCTGACTCCACACAGAATAATTGAAGCGTGTGCGTGTACATAAGCATACACACGTAAGACAGCCCGTCCATTTGCATGCTCGTGCACATACAGTTCACTGTGGTGTCAGCATTTGCATACTCACTTTGCATTTACAAGTTGCCACTAGAGAGTTACGAATTGAACTCACTATCTACTTGATTTACAATCTGGGTCTGTACTGACTAATTTACGGCATCTGAGAGAACCTAACTGAGAGCAGTTTGTCATTGAAAGGTAATTGCTTTTCTGTTGGTTATTTTTCATGCACTTGCAGAATCTACCCACTGAAAACTATGACTGAATAAATCTGAACAATAAGGTGCAAAATACAGAATTGATGCTTTGGGAGTCAATCAACAGAGCAAAGGACAAGAAACATACATATGCAACATTTGTGATTTTTATACTCAAATTACCTTTGTTACCATAACAGTTATATTAAATTTGTCAGGACGTTACTTCTGCCTTAAGCATGCACAGTGTCTAGTGTCTAAAAGGTAAGTTAAGACAGGACAAAGTCTCCTCAGAGAGAAGGGTTTGATAAGACAGCAGGTGTTGCCAACATGTCTTCAGTCTGAATACTTTGGGTGATGCAGTGCAGACTGTGGTCATCCTTGAAATGCTGCTTACGTTACAAAATGTGATAAAAAAGACAATGAATCTGGTTGTTAACTAACAATAGTTATGGAGCTACTAACATGTAGCTATTAACTATCCCACTATCGTACAGCATGTAGCGAGCATACACTGTATGACAGAGCATACGAAAACTGACACAAAAACAAAAGAGCAATTACTGTTGTACTGAACCACTCAAGCTGTGAACCAACGGTGTTGTTTTGACCGCATGACTACCTGAGCGACTTCTTCACATATCCATCTATCCGTCCTTACCTCTCTTTTACGTCTTACCCCTTAACTTGCTCTGCCCACGTCAGCCTAAGCTGCAGCAGCGATGCTGATGTTTAAGCATTCTAAGTGAGTGCAGATACACTCCAAAACTTCTTAATGGGCTGGCTAAAAATAGCTCTGGATGGATCTGACTGGGCTGATTCATGCGGCTGTGAGTCATTCAACTTCGCTGTGGTGTGAGGAGAGCAAGGCAACTGAGTGAGCTTGCACAAAGAGAAAAGAAAGAAGTTTGCATGCTTGTTAAAATATACAAACGCTGAAAATCAAGCATTGCTTATCCCATCACAGAGAACAATTGGCATTAATAGGCTGTGAGTGTCTCTGTGTGTATACGCATATAGACATCTGAGGGCTGCAGGGCCCACTCAGAAAAATGAAGGCTAAAACAATAGAGCTTCTACAATGCATAGCAAATGTATTTGGCTATAGCATTCTGATTGCTTAGGGGGTAGACAGGGATGGGGGTGGTGTCTTCAGCTGAAGCATTGTAAGATCCCAACATATTGTAGACTAATTGTACTACTGCTCAAAATAGGTGCCCCTGGCGATTCGGCAGCATCATTAGAAAGGGAAGAGCAGTTCATACTTACAATTGTCTCCCCTCCATTACTGCAGATAAACATCTGCCATTAACCTCCTCCGCATTCAGGCCAGCATACTTGTGTGGGCATCAGAGCAAGGGAGTCGGGTGAAGATGCTCCAGTGTATTACCCTCTCTTTTAATTATTAACTTTTTACGTTTTAGGATAAAAATAATAACATTTGATGACTTTGGTTTTGCCAAATACGAAGCCCAAACAACACGTGGGCATAAGTACCACCTAACTACTTTAAGTAGCACTGAGAGGATAAGATGGAGCCAGGTGCTGCTAAACATTAGCTCTTGATTAACTGATCATCAGCAGATGTGCAGACCTCAGTAAAAGCAGAAGTTTTTGGTAGTTTGCTGGTATGTAGAGTTCAGGTGTGTGTTAACACAATGTTGAGACTGAAAGCAATGGTAATAGATTAGATAATTGTTGCTGCACATCAATCTGGAGAGGGTTATAAAACTATTTCCAAACGTTTTTTAATTCCAACAGTGAAACAAACAAAAACCCCAAAGCATGTTGCTTTGGGGTTTTTGTTGTACAGGCCTCGTTTAGCATGTTAACATGCCATGGCAGCCAGTGAAAGCCTTCCTGTGTCAACAGAAGAAGAAAGCCTGACATATGTCCACACAACTGCAAAAAAACATAACCAGGAAAACCTCCTGACAATGTTCTATGACCCGATGCGCAGAGTAAACAGTTCGGTCTTGATGCCCAGTACAATGATTTGATGGATGGTGGATGGGTAATGATTTGAGCTACTTTCGCAGCCAAGGACCTGGGCACCTTGCAGCTATTGAGTTCATCATGAACACCTCTCACACACCAGAGTATATTAGAGAAAAACGTTATACCATCTGTTCAAAAGCTAAAGCTTTGCTAAAACTGGGTGCTGCCACTGGACAATGATTGGAAACACACTAGTAAATTTACATCACAATGGCTGAGTAATAAAAGGTTTGAGGTTTTAGAATTGCTTAGCTAAAGTGTGGACCTCAATCTGAAATGCTGTGGCAGGACCTTAAGGGAGCTTTGCTTGAGCAAATGTCTCAAACCAATGTGAAACACCAAAGAAATTATTACCTGCCGTTATTGTTCCTAAAGGTGGATCTTCAACCTATTAAATCAGGGAGATTTCCTTTTGGCTTCACTTGTGTTCGTGCAGAGAGCAGAGTTCTATTTTTATGTTAAACAGTACAATGATTTATAATAATGTAATTAATGCAAACATCCCCAACACACAAAGACATATCAGCTATTTGCCCACAGCCGCCAGCTTTGACAAATGGCTACATCACTCACTGTACTTCTAATGACTTCAATCAATAGTCTTTGCCCCTTGCCCTCATTTCCTTCATTTGTCGCTTTACTGTCCTCCTTTGACATTACTTTCCCTTTTTTCTACCTTTAGCGTCTACATTTTACATTTGACTTGTTTCTTCTCTGTCTCCTCAAGCACTGGTTACAGACGACCTGCTGGTCTCAAGTAGCTTAAGTAGCTGTTCATGTTGAGAAAGATAAGAGCTGTGTAGTGATGGGTAATGACCAAAAGTCAATGATGTTTAAGCTGTGCCTCCTTTAGATGGTAGCGTTCTTTCATTGTTATTGTCTTTAATCCTATGTATCCTTTGCCTCGTAACCATATTATTTCAGCAGCAAATATCCAAACTGAAAAAAAGTTATTTTGGAACAATTTTTGAATAGTAACAAGAAATAAATGTAAGAGGTGATGTGGGAGAAAAAGACAAAAAATTCTCAATGTTTTAGAATTTACAAGTGAGATGGCTCAATATCAGGTCTATCTCCCTCCCTTTCTCTCCTCTGGCATCTCCACTTTGCTGTCTTTAAGAGTATGCTCCACCATCCGTCTCACTTGCTATTTCTCCCACTGTTTTCCCTCACAATGCATTTAAATAGGGTATTTAGAGCTTCCGGTCTCTCACGTTTTTTCCACACCTACTCTAAGGTAACCTCAATCCCCCAACAATTGGTTGAAAAGGGAAAATGCCCTTACTGCACCAGAAATAGGTCCTAGGAGAAGCATGACAAATATGCATGGAAAAGGGATATATTTATAACAAACTTACCTTGTCCTATTTTCTAAGCATTTCACATTTTGCCAAACTTGTTCACACAATGATCAGATGCTTTTGAGAAGATGCTGAATAAAATTGAATGAAATGTTAGTGCCAGACCCTTTATTTTCCCCAGAGACCACAAAAAAGAATATGTGGTATTTGCAACATTTCACAGTCTACATGGTGGAAATGGTTAATCAGATGATCACATTAATCAGATGTATTCCAACTGTTTTCAAAGGGTTCGATTCAAATGTGTCATAGTGATCATTGATATGCTGTATATAAAGACTAAGGTGGTTAATCCACAAAATACACAAGTACTTACATTAGACAGTAACAGTGACACCTGCATTAGTGACTGTTTTGTTTCCTATTTATATTTTAACAGACTAGTAAACATTTACAATGTACATGAAAATTTAGTGGCCCTAAATGCTTGACCACCACCCAAATCTGAAAAATGTTAAAACATTTAAGTCAGCACTGATGAGAAACACAACAAAAAAACAAAGGTCTACACACAGGACATGCGCATTACTTTTCAGCACCATGGACAGAGCTACGCACACTCGTGCAGCACTCTACTACAAAATATTGACACTGATCCTTGCTGGGCAGTATCAGTGTCAATATGTGGATGTATAGTGGATGTGTTTGCATTGTGAGATCTTACCAAGCCGCGGATCAAACTGCCTCATCTGAACTTCTTCCACACAGTCTGCTGGAAACCAGCCTGTCCTTCCTTTGACTGTGCCTTCCCAGAAACCTCCTTCCCCTATACTCAGCACTGGCAGAGAGATAAAGAATAAGGGGATCTAAATCAGTAAATATGTCATAAAACAAGCATTCATTGATTTAGTCTGAAGTTCTGGAGGCTGTAACGGAGAAAAAAGTAGACAGGACCATTTACCAAAGTACACATTTAGTTTTTTCTGTTTTAGGGTCATCTGGTACAGTAGAGTGTGCACAGAGGTAAGAGGAAAGGGAACCAGAGACGGAGAGAAAATATTGGAAAACACTATGCACTAATGCACCATACACACTTGTTTTAGTGACATACAGCAGAGTAGGTTTGTTTATACATTATTTTAATACGTAGGAAAAGAGACAAAGAGTCTTAAAGCAATATAGTAACAAGAGAAAAACAAGTTGATCCAGAAAGGAACAATAAAGAGGAAGCAGTGTCAGGGAATAAGCGCAGACAAGAGGGAAGGAGATGCCTTCTAAGTTGCACTGTGGTAATCAGAGATGAATGTACAGTTATATTGATCTTCCTTGCAGGACTTAGTCTGTACGGTCATTTCCACAACACCCATCCATTATCCCAGCAAACTAACACACACACGCACACATACTCCTCAGAGATCACCAGCTGGAACCAAAGCTTTGCCTGAGCGAGCCCTTCTTCTAAACTGGTTGCTAGGTTACGGCAGTGATGTTGCAGCCAGTAGACAACCTGCTAAATGATGTAGTCTGCTTTATCCAAACTATATTGTATGTTGTCAGGCATAGGGACATATCATGGGAAGCAGCCAAGTCAACCTAACCTTACGTGGCATGATAGTAAATAATCGAATAGCTCAGGATCATTTACTATGATTTCTAAAAATAACAGCTTACTCTACACACAGACTATGAGCTCCTTGGTCTTCATATTGTAGCTCCAGTCAAACAGCTGCCAAATGCCAACTCAATACCTAATAACTTTACAGACAGATCGGTCTTAAAGGAATATGGATTAGAGCCCAATTAGTCAATTAAGTTGTCAGTGAAATGAGCCTGTGTGCGCTGTCTGAAATGTCTGTAATTGTTAAATGATAAAAGACATCTCTAAAAGTAAAGCTGAAAGTCTACGTCTACTGTACATCTTGTTTTAATTCAAATCCACTGTGGTAATTTATAAAAGCAAAAGCACTTTCATTGTCCAAATAGGTTCTACATTAAAGGTGAAAAAACAGAACATTTCCATAACCACTCTTTGGCTCACCTCTGTCTGGATAAGCACTAGTTCAGGGAGAAGTAGAATGCAAGAGGGATAAACGGCTGTTTATCGACTCCCTGCTGTAAAAAAACCGACACTGAGCACACAGAGGATACATGGACTGATCCCCCTCTCTGATCTCAGCTTAACACAACTTCACCCTGACTGTCTCCTGAGAGAAATCTCCAACTATTTAAACCCTTTATTCTCTCCCTCCTTCCACTTGCCTAGTGTGTAGGAATTTTTTTTTCTAGTCACATTAGTTGCATTTCCAAACGATTTCCCAGTCACTGTCTTGTACTCCCTTACTCCTCAGCAACCTCCCACTTCCTTGTCTCTGTGTGTCCTATAATAGTTGTGGTAGACAGGTACTGGCTGTGCTCTCTCCATTGACTAAATGAAAGAAAAGGTGAGACCCCTGACTGAGCTACTAGGCTGCCCTCTCTTACACTACTGTATCTCACTAGTACCTGACACCACTGGCAGACAGTACTGCACAGAATCGACCAGTGAGCTTCAAAGAACAGAAGAGAAATAAAATTGACTGTTACTGTTACTGACTTTGTACCAGTAACTACAACAACCACCACATCTATATATGTTATATGTACATGTTAAGCACTTGCATTAGTGCACGGATTACTCAATTTGAGCATGGACAGTAAAAAGCAAGCCTGAAAGAACATACTCTATGTACAATATGTTCCCTCTGTGTCAGTAGCCTCTACCTTACACTGCTACTGTTTTGGTGCTTGCCAGCACTGTGTTGGCATGAGAACTGTCCCTGTGAATCAGATGTGGGCTCACAGGAACCAAATGGCAGGAAGCAACTCAAACAGTGTTGTTGCGTCGACAAATTACATGAAAACATGTCTCCTTTTTGATCCTCAAGGTATGAGGGATTCAACTAAATACTACAGTATCATTCTGTGAAACTGCACTGGAGAATTCACATTTGTGGTTTTAAACACTACTGTACAACAATAGTGTATTCACAAATTCACTGGCAAAGCTGGGTCAGAGGTAAATACTTACAGTACTAGCACTAACACTTAATACCTAATAATGTACTACAGTTGTCTGCTGTAGCTCAAAAATCACATTCTTGTTGACAGAAGTATAATTGTGATACAGAGGAATGGGTTTGTGTATAACAGACATACTGTAGAGACAGACTGTATAATGAAAAGAAATACATTAAACTACTGACTGGACTCATGCAAACAATAGAGACAGGATAGAAGCATGTTTTCCTTCTTTGTTGCAATCGTTATCCTCTAGGACCTAACAAAACAACAGATCATTATATGAGGTAATTAACACCTCAGCTGGACACCAGCTTTTCTCTCTGCTGAGATCAGACCTATGTCAACTGTATCACTGCAGAGATCTGCGACACATATTCATAATCACCTCCACAGGTTGATGTGTGATATGTTTTTCCATCAAGAGATACACATGACAGATCCCAGACATTCTATGTGAGTGGAGGTCTTGCAAAGTATGGCATAACTAGCTGCTAATTTCACTATATTGTCATATTCCTCAAACCAGTTACAGGCAACATGAATCCCTCGACATGGTGCATTATCCTGATGCCAGTGAACAGTTAACACCAAATTCTGATTCTTTACCTTCAAAATGCAAAACAGCCTGTATTCTGTCAAACTTTTTTCCAGTCTTCCAAGGTCAAGTTTTGATGCATCTGTGCCCACTGCCAACACTATCTAATGCGGCAACCTCAGCAAAAATAGCTGGGCAATATGCCTAATGTATTCAATTACCAACATTTTGAATCTCTTACCAATCAATTTTTTTAGCTAAAGTCCACCTCTAAGTCCTACATGGAGCAATTTATAATGTATGTAAGACATGAAAAGTCAATATGGGGTTAAACTGGATAAATCAGCCTTTAGGTTGTAATTTCAACTGCTCAGTTCTGTACAATAAAATTGTGTATGTCTTGTAATTCCTGTCGACCAACCTCCCCCTGTCCGTATAGTAAGAGAAATGAGCAGCGGCTCAAGGCAGATAAAAGCCGACAAAGGGAAAGTGTCCACTTATTCATGACCATCCAAGAAGAAGCTGTCTGGTGAAAAGTCAGCTACAGTCAGTGCTCTATGTGTGCATTACTTCAGTTTTGCCCTTGGTTCAGTCAGTCACGACTCATGGTTTAAAAATAGCACCAGTGAGGATGCAGAGCTATTTATAGTCTTCGTGCTCCCTGCTTGCAAGCTGCAATACAACCTTTTTCGAGTATACGTATGCGTGTTTACGTGACAATCGCTCATTTTAATGCTTGCTTTGCTCTAATGCTTTGAGTTCAGTCTTTCATTTTCATTCTCCTTAACGCATTGCCTTTGTTTTCGCTGTACACACACAAAGACACAGACCCAGACACACATGCGTAGACAGACTGAGGGCAACTGAGGCAACCGTTGTGAATAAACCAGTGACGAGAAAAGGAGCAGACTATACACAATACACACACACACTAACATTTGTCACGTGTAACAGTAGTTGCTTCAAACTCCCGGACTTACTTGAATGAACAGGCAATAAAGATGCAGCTGTGCTGAAAGAAGCTGGTGGCTTTCTGCCACTGATGCACTCACACTGATTTAGACTGTGATACCATGGCAGAGATGCCAAAGCCAACATACAGTTTCATTTTCATAGATTACTACAGCAGAGTTTGCTGCACACTGGGTAGATTGTACAAAAAGACAGAAACAGTTGGATACTACTATTAAATAATACACTGGCCAAAGCAAGCACATACTAAAATGTTCAAGACAACCTGCTTCCTCAACATCTACCTCTAGCTGCTGCATTGAATTCTTTAATGAATCTCTAAAAATGATCTGTCAGGTTGCTTTTCGAATCTCAGGCTGTAGTTTTTTATCCGTAGCTTTCAGACACATACTGTATGTGGTTTTAAATCAAGAAGCAGCAAGTGAAGCAACTTAAATTCTCTGCAATGTCACTGTTGCGTCATGCAGACATAAAAGGAGGAAGAGAGAGAGAGGACATGACAATTAGCAATGTCTCTGGTAAATACACATGGCAGCTTTTTCTACTGCTGATAGCATCCACTCAGACCTCTACCACACACACACACACACTGAAACTGTTTGACAAAAGACAATGGTAATTTTTCCCCATTCTGTTACTGCTCCCTGCTGTTCACTCAGTGATCAGTGCTCTGTCTTTTCACTTGTCTCTTCCACGCATTACACTACATAAAACTCTCACCTGACCGTAAGCTGTAGTCATTTTAACAACCTGCTAAAAACAAACTCAAAATAAATATGTTCGCTGTTAAAAAAATTACAATTCAAATACAGAAAACAACTTGCGTCACTACCGTGTGTGTTAAATACCTGAGCAGTGAACTAAATATAATGTGAAAAGAGGACTTGCTGAGTAAGGTATTTCTGAATCAACAGCGCCTGTCTAGGCATGCAGGCGTATGGGCACATGCGTGTGCATAAAACAAAGTCAATGAATGTGAGTGGATAGCATTCCAATAACCAGAGTGCAGCTGTTATTAGATTTGGATCCCTGCACTCTTTATTACACCTCACTTCAATTCAGTGTAATAGAGAGAGCGCAGAGTTGCATCTTTATGAAACAAGGTGAACAAACACACACATGCGTCAACACGCACATCAGCAAAGTAAAAGGGAGATGACCATGTGTAACACGGATGGTCATGGTTACCAGAACAATGGTGATGATGAATACAACCAAATGAACAAAACTAGTGTTTTTATTCATATTGAACTCTTCAGCACAGTAACCACTGTGACACTTGCTAAAGTCACTGTAATCAGTTTAGTAGAGGAAGAAAAGGTAACAGGGGTAGAAAGAGGAATTAGAGGAGGCAATTAAGAAGGTAATATAGACAAGGCTGAGTGGACCCCAGAGTGGATACAACACTGAATGAAGTAGAGAGCCAGTAAATAGGAAATCAGAAAGATAGTCACACTGCTCAGAGTCAAATGTGGGAGGTGGTTTGCTGTGAGTTTATCCTCACAGGACTACTTCTCCTTAGAAGAGGACAAGGGAGTGGTGCAGTCACTGGCTCATCAGTATTCAACAGAGAGAGAGAGAGAGACAGAGACAGAGAGACAGACAGACAGAGACAGAGAAGACAGGGAGAGAGAACAGGAAAGAAGTAAGTAAAGACGTGACCAGTTTAAAGAAAAAAAAAAGATTAAATTCTGTGCTTTTGTGAATGACAGAGGGAGCACAGCAGAAAAGAAAGGCTAGAGGAAAAAAGAAATGCAAAAAGGGTGGGAGTGCTGTAAATTATGGTGGCGGGAGGAGGAGGCGGGTGGAAACTCCAAGAGTGACTCAGAGGGATTCCTCTTCGTTTCTTATCTCCTCCCTGTGTCTCTGGCTTGAGGGGAGCCATGATGTTCTTTTTCTTGCACACACTTGGTTTTACTTGCATCTTATTCGTATTGTGCATTGATCCTCAGGTGAACACAAAAATGGAAAAAGCATATTCACGCTATTCTGTCTTTTTGTTCTTACTCCAGGGCACTGGTGTCAGGACCCAAATCATAGTTCCATGTCATGAATATATGTTTATCAAAACACACTGTACATGGACATATCATGACATGAAAATCATAAGATCATCTGGTACACTGACCAGCCATGAGCAAACCATACCACAGCCCTCCATCAGAAGAGGCAAGTGCCTGATTAGCTGCACAGCAATGATTGTGTGCTGATTGGTAAAAAATCAGCCAAAGACAGTTGGTGGATCATGAATCACACACCTAATCATTTGATTGTGTGTGGCATAAAATTATGCTTTTCATGCTACGATAAATGAACATGCTGCAATCAGCCGACCGGTGTATGTGTTCTAGCCTTTACTAGAATGTACCTCGACTTGACAAAGCCGGGTAAGGGTGAGCCTTTCACACGTGCATTTTCACAAGTAGGTTGTCACTAGATGTCAGGAAACGTCTGTTTATATGCCATCTGGATAAAACCAGAGTAGTCCCATCCTCACTGTAACTCGGCCATGATAGAAAAACCGAAAAGCATGTGTAGTAAGTGTCTCTGTTAAACATGTGTCTGCATCTGTCAATGGCTCCTGTTTATGCAACAGTACTCCTGCTCATGTTTATTCATATACTGATTAACTCTGCAACTGCTGTTTCTGCTTTGTTTCTAATTAGCATTTTGTCTGAGACTACATCTCAGTAAATTAGGTGTATGTTAGGCAAGCACAGGTTTTAATTTCCATGAGAGGCTGGGGTGATTCTGTGGACTAGGCTGCAACGTATGGGCATATTTGGACAACACAACATAAACAAACAAACCCCAAAAAGAGAGAATGGAGGAGTAATGTTAGGACAGGTGGCGTGTTCAGCAGGGAGCAGGTACTGTAGGTGCGTGGGCAGGACTTTGCACCCTGCTGCTACTCTGATTGGACAGCTACATAGTTAGCTGTGACATCAATGTCCTTGCCTAAGGCTTGTGGACCTTTCCAGTATCAATATCATACACATACATGCGTAAAGGCACCCACAAAGAGAAAGGTTTAACTATAAATGTCATAAATAATAGGCAAGTATAATAAATTAACTAGACTCAGGCTGATACAGTAATAATATAAAATGTCATATATGCTAACTTCTGTACAGTACAGCAACGGTACATCCAAATGAAATGAACTCCAGGGTTGCATAAAAGACGTAAGCACGTGGGAGACAATTACACAAAGACAAACACACACGAGGTCAAGCACGTACGTACTGTAAGCACTCATGTATTTACACGTGCATACGCTACAGACACATGCAAACATGTAAATCCTGCTACTACCAGACAGAGAAAGGGCCAATTATTTTAAATTAGAATCACAGTGAGACGCGAAGGTTGACATTTAGTCTGACTTACACTTTTCAAACAGGTTCTAATCTTACCTGAATTGCAAGCAGCCAATTACAGTGTAAGAGAAAAAGGAGAAATGCTTCTAAAATTAAACCAAAAAGGACATGGTGTCTCAAAACCACACAGATTTTCAAAAACTAAAGGCACACTTTCATGATATTTATTTCTGTCCTGGAATGACATGTCTGAACTGTGATGCATGTTGCTTCTGTTGCCTAGTAACAGATGCTTATGAATTTTATTCTTAACAATAGCAAACTGTGCGGTCAAATTCTGCACTGATTCATTAATATACTGTAGCGGCCAACTTCTAGAAATACTGTATATGCACATGAATATACATATGTGACCAGTGCTACTGATAGAGAGAATGGTAGGTACATAATGTGACATGAAAAATAACTGCTTTCAGACAATGGGTTCAATAGTAATTTTTCAGTTCAGTATGGCAGCATTAGAAAATAGCTGAGCTATACTGTGTTTGCTCCCAGAGATCAGAACAACAGTAATAGCTGCCTTCTGAGCCTGTGTGGAGCCAGACCTGGAACAATCCATTAAAAGCCAGTATACGTTTGTGTGGGTATAGCTAGTCTAGATATCCTCCACACCCCGGAACAGTGTTAATATGCTGCACACATTTGGTGCGGCCAAACCCCATTAATCATGTTTGCGAATGTCTAATCTCAACGTTACTTGCACTGGTTTCATTTTCATGGCTGTCTGCAAGATTTATAATGGCGTTTGGAGAAGGTGTATGTGGTGTGTGACTTGTAATACACTGTTACGGAAGCATGCTCTTAAACATGTCACCTTGTTGAGGTGAGGAATGTCCTGAACACACAGTTAATGCTTCCTGAGGGGAACTAGCATGTTGACACACACATGTGGTAAAGGAAACCCTTTGTGGTCCCATGTGTGCTGTGTTTGTACTTGTAATTCTGTGTTGAGTCTGTATATGTGTACATTTGTAAATGTGCTTGACTTTATAGGTGAACATATGTGCAAAAAATATGACCAACTTATGCTGGTATGTGTCCCTGTCTGTTAACATGGTGACAGTAAAAAGGTCTTTTATGAAATGTTTATATGGATGATGAGATCAGAGCACATCAGTGAAAAAGAACTTAGAGTAGAAAAGCAGAGAAGGCTAAAGCAATGAAGTTGATGTGTGGCCCTGGCTGCTAATGGACTGCACCAACACATGTCAGCGTGACCTGACACACACATGTACACAAACTGCAAAATGTGACAGTCCTCAAGGTATCCAGTTCTTTCAGAACACACTCACACACACACACGCGCGCACACACACACTGAACTCCCCAGGATACCAGGTCTGCTTCCAACGGAAGTTCAGAAGTACAAACGGATTTCATTAGCTGACACTGTGTACTTGAAAGCTGGAGGTGGATGGCCCTGCTAAATGGTGGACAGCAGGGCTGTTTGTCTAGACAATAGCTGTCTAGAGACATCGCTTGCAGACAGCAGACCAATGAGCTGACAATCAGCCACTGAAGAACTAGCAATTCTTGATAATGATTAAGAAATAATTCCTGATAATGGATAGAACAGGTGGCCATTATCTCAGTCAATAAAATCAAGCATGCGTTTACAAGTTAACAACTGTTGCAGATGTAGGTTACATGTGCATCTAACAGGGCTGCGCTAAATAAATATGAAAGATGACAAAGTAGAACTGTGTCATTTTTAGAAACTATACAGTACACACTGTACCTCCTCTTTCTTTTGGGCTAGTTTATTTTTTATTCACTCACACTGCTGGTTACTATTGTGAACTTAAACACAAGGCTTTAAACTAAATTGAGACCCTTTAAAGACTTAAAGTTTCACCTACTTTGTCATCCTTCTTTAAAAATAAGAAACAGTTTTTACCTTTATTTTCATTAGCGTAATCATCCTCGTCATCACTGCATGTAGTGTCAGCTATAAAGCATTGCATAAATATACATACACATGACTACTCTATTTATAAAAGCATTTTCACTCTATAAAGAGTAATATTAAAGTACCTGATACAGGTTAAATTACTGGAACTACTCAACCACAATATATGCTACTTGTTATAGTTTTATAAAATATTCGGACCCTTTCACTTTTTCCAATGCCATTCTATTGTAGATTTCATATAAAAATGCAGCTCGACTAATCAATGTCCATCTATGATGACAAAGTGGTAACAGCCTTCAAAAACGTCAGGTGTAATCAGGTCAAGAGCAGTTCAATCAAAATTAAACCTCTACCACAGAAAGTGAAGGGTCTGAATATTTTTAAGGGCTACTATACATTTCTTTACATGACTATATGACTTAGAAAGTTCTTTTACAAGGCAAAGACTGTGATGCTGAAACTAACTAACTAAGAAAGGTTCAACTGTAATTACCATGCAAATCCAGAGAGTCGTCCTTTACTAGGAAAGAATTGAAAAAAAAAAACAATAATAACTGCCAAGAGTCTTGTGCCTCAAAGCGACGATCTACAGTATTAACTAACATACAAGACCAGGAACTTGCTACAGTGAGTCTCTGTAGACTAGAACAAAATCAATGGCCTTTATTGAACTACACCGTACTACAGTTTAACACATGTATGCAGTATTCAGTACATCAGGCAAAAATATTCCCTCCTATCAGGTGAGCTAAGTGCTTAGATGCTTAAGGATCGACACTTCCACACACACACACACACAACAGATACTTTAGTAGATTTACCCAGTCTGATCTCATCATAAAGATGATCCTCTAGTATAACTGCTGATTAACAAGAGTGTGAGGACAATAACACAGAAATTAGTCATGTCTGTGTGTGTGAGAGAGAGAAAGTGAGAGACTGTGTGTTGGAAGGGGTTAGGGGGGTAAGAAGGCTAATTATCTAACAATAAATGAATAAACTCTTTAACCTTTGAAGAGCTATCAGCTGGCTTCAATCAACCTACCTTTTCATTTGTATCTCACTTTAATCAGACAGCATATGAAACAAATCCCCCTTTTTTCTTGCAATTTTTATCTGCCTTGCATCACTTGTCTATCAATGCAAGTGCGTCCTTTTAGTTCTCAAATGATCCCGTCCTTAGATGAAATACATTATGTGTCAACCCATGGGTCCCCAGCCCCTAAAGGAACTGTCTTCTCAAGCCTAGCCTCTGTGAACTAGGGGGTCCAAAAAAAACAAAAACCCACCCCCTTTATATCAAACCCACACTACCAAAGAGATTTAACCTGTTGACATAAAGGATGTATTACTCGTTTTATATTTTAGGACTACAGAGCTATAGTGGATGCAACACAGTAATGATTATGGTGGTCAGTGTTGCATAACAATGCCAGATGGGTTACTTGGCAGAGTCATGGAGCTGGCAGCCATGCGTCTGGAAGCTCATTTCCTTCATGGTCAACATGAAACAATGGCAAACACTGTTCATGTTATTAGCAGGGTTGTGGATTCTGCTGCACCTACAAAAGGCAGATCCATTCAGTAGACGTAGGCAAATACAGTCAACAATAGACTACAAGTTGAAGTAAGAAACAATAATTGTGTGTTTGAGTAACTACTGAATAAACAAATTCATTATTTTTCCCACCGATACTGAGCTTATTTCGGGTCCGTTTGTTTCTTAATTACGTGAGATGAAATCATCCCATCACTCCTGAACCAAACAAACTGAAGAAGAAAAACGTCCACATAAAAGAGAATCGTCAAACCTGACAGACCCCATCGTGATGACTACTGCCCATCATTGTTACGCAGCAAGTAGTGAGCGCAAGGTCGCAAACCACTAAATGAAAGAATTTCAGAATATAGTGTTTATTAGAACTAGGAATTTGAAAATTGAGTGGAAACTGATGTTTTCATTTTACACAGACAGTGATGATTTTGTGAACGCGTGCTCCCGTTAGAACCAGGAATGGGGCAAAACGCCCACCTGACAGAAGAGGCAGGTCTATGACCTGATATGCCTGAACAGAAGTCATACGTGTTGGTAACCACAGCAGGACAGACCATTCTGAAGCAATGGCAGCTCTAAATAGTTCTAGACAAAATGAGGGCAAATGAATGTCATGATCATGCAAACAGACATTCTGCTACTCAGTTAATTTTATAGATCGTATAGGCAGATTCTGAACTAGATCACAGAATAACTTGAATCGCTAGAATTAATAATGTTTCACCGTTTAATCCCTTGTGCTGAGTATTGAAACAAATGTGAAGGAACATTATTTTTCCACAAAGAAGTGGGACTGCAAAGAGTTGCTGATGCTAATGGAATAGAGGCTATCCACAACGTGACATAACGACCTTTAGCTCTCTATGCTGGCTACTGCTGAGTCATCACATTTTTATAATGTTTGTGTCAAAAGAATTTCGCACCGCAGTTTCAGACAAAGTTGTATTATCGACTTTGTTCAGGTAAACATTTGAATTATTCAGTCTGAATTATTCACCTCTGTTATTATTACTGCTGCGCTTGTGACAATGTTTCCACAACAAAGACACAATAAGGAAACTATCAAGAAGAAGCATCAGGAGAGGATCTGCTAGTAAAGACCAGAAAAGTTGAAAGACAGAAAATGCCTATGAAGGAAGGGGAATACAGGACTTCAATACGCGTACAGGCAGACATGATGAATTGTGAGTGCTTTAGATCACTAGCTAGCTCTGTGGATCTGAAAGCAACTATTTCTTTCAAACCGAGCCAGCATGATGCATGTAAGGTGGCAGGATTTAGGGTGTGGGGGCAATGTGGAGCTGGTTGTCTGTGGACAGGTGATAAGTGAGGGGACAAAAGCAATTGTGCATCGAGGAAGAACTCTCACAGAGGAGGAAGAAGGGTGTGCGTGTATACAAACCAACAGTACACAGGACCTGTTTGAATTTCCATGCCCTCTCTTGACGTAATCACAGAATTAAACTGAGATTGTTGACATATGTCAGGTGTATTCAAACAGGGCCAAGAAGGAATTACTACATTAGAGGTGTAGGGTTCACACACACAGGTGAATGGGAGCGATACAGGGTCGGAGGAATATTATGGAGTTTACCTTCTACGTCATTACAGTCATAGTCTTGAGTGAAGCGTGAATGGAGACAAAAGCACACACAAACACATGAAGCAGAGCCCCTGCACTTCTGTGTAAAGCAGAAAACAGCACATTTACAAAGTGGATGAAGTGATAATTCTCAATGTCAATATCAAACGACACTGACATGACTTCAGGTTCAGAGATTACATAACTGCTTTGCACCCAGACAGTGAAATAATGGTGTGCTTCGCATCTGACAAGTACGAGACACAGACAGGTCTAGTTTTTATTCTGCTACAAACCCAGCCCAGACAGTCATGCAAACCACATGTAGCTGTCGACTTTGTGGCAGAACATAAGCATTGTCAGTGAAGACAATACACGCTGACAAACATTTTGGGAATCTGAATATTAAAGAACGTGTCAAGAAGCAGTAGTTAGATTAGTTAGTTAGATGAAGCATGGAAATATGCAGCAACATAAACTGAAGCAGCCAACTTACCTTTGACCCGCTCTCCACGGTTAAGCTGGATCTCTCCTTCCCCCTGTGGTGTGTAGGGCTTGACCACAATGAAGGTTCGTCCTGGGACAGCACTGTAGAGTTTCCGTTTGGGCCCACGGGGGCCTGGCAGCACTGGGGGGATGTGATGAGGGGGGCTTGGGTCTCGCTGCACTGAGCCTGGGCTGTAAACAAACACATATGTTACTGTGGTGATTCCAGGGAGCTGGTAGCTGAAGCCTGTGGTCACAGACATGGTCGTCAGCGGGACAGCAACCTGGTGACTCCTGGCTGTTACGGCGGCCGAGGAGGGGTTCATAAACAAGTCCCAAGCCTGCCGATCAGCCGTCAACAGTCAGTGTTCCATGGGAGAGTCATGAGAGGAGAGTACACTCCTCCCAACCACTCTCTCCCCCTCCTCTTCTTATTCCCTTTTTTCTCTCCTTAATAGCACAGACAGTATCCTTCTTGCTCCCTTTACCCTCTCCTTCTAAGTCTCCCCTCTCCCCCGCATCCCAGCCGAGGTAGAATCAGAAATCTTTAACGGAAAGAGAAAATGTACTGTTTCTGTCTCTGTGTGGGTTTGTCAGACCTGTCTGGAAGCCCCCCTTAGTCAAATACATCCTGAGCTGGGGCACAAGCAGAAGCCCCCCTCCAGAGAGAGTCAGATATCCCTTGTGTGTCCCCCGCTCTAGCTGCTCCAGGCTGGTCTACAGATCCCGCCTTGTCCTTGGGTCCTGGTTCTCCTGCTGTGGAGGAGAGAGGCTGGGTCTGCTCCCCGACTCCCGCTCCTTCTCCCGGGAGTCCCGCCGCGTCTGCCTCTCCTCTCCCCTCCACCCCTCACACACACACGCGCTCTCACACACTCTGGCGGTGCTGCTGCTACTGCGCTCCGTGGCTCCCCTCCCCTTTGACGGATCGCTCGCACTCAGCCACCACAAGCCCTCTATGTGCATTCTAGCCATGCGCACAGGCACACACACAGACAGCCCCCTCCACTGCTAACATTGCACCTTCCCTAGCATGGCATACGCTGCAGCCAGCATGTCGCTAACACGCCGCTGACACACACACACACTGATGGCAGAGCACGATTGATCTCCTGTCTGCCAGTGAGCGTGCATGCGCCACGGCTCCCTGAGACAGGCTGGGAGAGTGTGCGTGTGTTTCGATGCGCGCGTGTGTGAGAGTGTGTGTGTGTGGATGCTTGTGTGCAGTGGGGCGGAGGGGGGGGTAAAAAGCTCCAGCCCATTTGGTCTAATTGTTGCTCCTCCCTCTTTCCCTTTGCCTTCAATCGCCTCCTTCTTGCTCATTCTTTTGCCTCCATTTCACTTTTTCTTCCCTCTGCTTTTCAACATTTCCTTGAATTTCATCTTCGCTTTCGCGCTTTCCTTGCCTGTCTGGCGGTGAATTCTAATACAGCAGCAACAGAGCTCCGCCTAGTCTTCATTCATCACTACTCCGCCACTGCTGTGTAAGTTGCATTTACAGTAGAGTCATTCTGCTGCTTGTGTCCTCCCAGCGTTCGACCTAGCATGTTGTGATACATAGAACTCTGTCACATACGGTACATTCTTAGTGAAATCAGATGTTTTTATGTATCTGAGCAGGGATTTGCTCAAGTGTGTGTTTTTGTGTACTACACATATTCACTCACTATATCTACCTGATTATGCACTGAACTGGCAGGTTTAATGCTATCCTCATCAAATTTTCCTTGAAAAAACCCTTCGTACCTGTCTATCTGCCTTTCATCCTCTTTCAGTCTCTTGCCATTCCTCATCTGGCAAATTGTATCAGTTAATTTATAGCCTTTGTTCTGTCATTCACCTGATTCCTTCCTCCTGTGTCCTTTCCCCCTTCCCCATCCTTCTGTCTACACTCTTCCTCATTTCAAGCCTCGTCTCCTTCCCTCCCCAACTCTCTATTGCTTTTCCTGCTCTCCCAATATCATCCGGCCTCTTCTTCTCTGTCCCCCTCTCCATCGAAACAACTGCTTGTTGACGGCTTTCCAATTACCGCAGGGACTCAGGGGCTGGGATGGCTGCCGCATGTTAATGCCTGAGCCCAGCCACTGAACATCAGCAGCACACAGGAGGGATGTGATGAGGGAGGTTACGCCTCACTAGGGAGGGAAGGCTGAAGAAGCAGAGGATGAGGCTACGTCAAAGTGACACAGCCCAAAAATCTGATGTCCTAAACAAGATACACTTCAGTGACTGGAAACTTCTTCCTAATCCACACATCACTGCCACTCCATAGCGTGAACCTTATAAGAGGTTATGTAAACAGTGTGACCTCAGCTGCTTGATATGACATGTGTCATCTATGTGTCAGAGAGAAAGTGGTAGTATTTACTTCTCATTTTACTGGCCAATTTCATGGAATGAGTCTAAATTTTGCAACTGAACTTTAATGGCCCTAACACTGCACTGGCATCGCTGTCCGCTCATACGATGCTGTTGTAATCCTCATGATGTCGCTTTTAGATTATTGCATATATACAGCACATGGATGTCAGTCAGTGCCATGAGGTCTGTTTCTTGCTGAAAAGTGGCAGTAACGTTGTAACACAAAACCTATTTTATATTACAGTGGACAGCACAAAAACTACTGTAGTCACTGCAACATTTCCGTATTTTATTACTCATTTGCACTCAAGAGAGACATGTAAAATACCCCGTGTCTGTAAGTATTAAGTAGCTTGACTAAACTGCAGTCTTATGGCTTTTATAGCATGTAGACACTTTTCTTTATTTTTGACAGTAGGGCTGATTATTGAAAATGTGTTTGAAGTGGCTCTGGCTCGAAAAAGGCTCTAAGTGCTTTAAGGACTTCACAAAGGCTTCTGACAAAGCATTGTATGTCTTGATATTTTGAAAAGATTTCATGCCAACATGCCAGTGAGTCACCATTTATACCGTATATGCAGTCTAGTGCTGCACTACACATAACAGCTTTTTTCCTGCTCATTTCAATGGATCGTCTTCCCTTCTCTTTCACTGTGCCTCATTAAAAGTGGCTTCTACAAGATGCAGATGTACAAGGCATCAGTTACATGTGCACACATACACACAGATCCACAAACTTCTAAAGCAATCTATTACAAAAGCTCCATGTTTCGTTTCCTAGGACACCAGTCTGGCCTCTGTAACGATGGCAACTGTCAATAAAAGGAAAGAATATATATCCAGCAAGTGCACTGATACAGAATATGAACTTGGATCCCATCAATCCTTCTGTTCTTAACTATTTGCTTTAAGAACCATGCTGTATTGTACATGGAGACTGTTTTCTCCATCTTACACATTTGAGAAAGCTCACTGAATCTATGACCACTTCATCTATTGAACGTGGTATTTGATCACAGATCACAGTGACCTTAACTCCCTGTAAATAAAGATAGAAAAGCAACATGCAAATGTAAACTTTCCATTAACTATGGCTTTCAAATGTTGCTTTTAAATGGAAATATTCCAATAAAGTAATTTAGTTGTAATTAGCAGCTATCAGATGCTTGATTAGGAACGGGTGAACATTCAAGCTACTTGATAATGACTTTTTCTTTTTTGTGTCAATGAGAGACCTACAGTAAAAGGATGCAACTGCAAATGTCATTAAATGTCATTTTCACAGATGAGATCAAACTAAGCTGCTTCAGTGTAAACCTTCCACACATGACTGCCTTGCCTTTTCAGGTAAATGTCTTTTCCCCTCAAACAGCCCAGCTAAGGTGAGATGAGTCCATTATAAACACAGGCCTATCAGCATCACACTTTGCATTCTAATCATCACTGGTCTATCCTTGCTTTGATGCACTTGGATGAACACATTTCCTCCACAGTGTGGGGGTGTTTATGACCATCAAGAAGTGTTGAATTAAAAATCATCTCATGATTCATATAGATTTTTACTATTAAGCAAAATTACAAGAAGGGAATTTCACACCAATCTGAGAAAGAATAGGCTCCAGGATGTTGTGACACATTTACTGCATAATAAAACTCCATGTATGGCATAAAGGGAGCCTTTAATGACTAAAGTACAGTCTCTAGTCTTATAGCTAGTTTGTCTTTATTTTTAGCAGCAAAATCTTGAAAACATGTCTAAAGTAATTTGGCTCCAAAAGGCACTAACAGCTTTAAGGGTTGAAGAATGCTTCTGACCAAGTCCCCCAGGATGTGTTGTACTGTGGGCTAAAGCCAGGAATTAAGGGGCCCTCTGGCTTTTGGTCATTAGCACACTGTTACACTGACTTGTGTGATGAACTGCCAGAAAAACACATCACCTTCTAATGCGCATTATGATGTTCACATGCACAAAATCACACGCCTACATGTATTGTATGTCTTTCCGTAATGTGAGTTTCTCACAGGTAAAGCAGAAGAAGCTGAATTCTTCCAACTTGTTTCGATTCTCTTTTGTGTCTGTGTACCTTAGCCCTTGGGCTGTGTTCAGATGCTATGGATAATTTACATACCAAAAGCCACTAGAGTGAATAAAGCTAAAAGGAGGGTGTGGTACAGTATGAGGTGAAAAAGAGGTGGGGAACAAAACAAAACTGTTGAAAAGTGAAGGGACAGCTCTTGGACATGACACACAATGGCTCAAACTAAAGCACAGTCTTTTTGTTCACACATTCACACATCTACAGCTTAACATGCAAAAATGATCAACTTATAAAACTTGCAGGTTCTTCTCTGCTCCAAACCAGACCAGGCATATAATGATTACATTTCTACCTCATATACACTGGTGAAACACTAATTTCATATTTTAACTGAATAATTTCTGAAACAGACACTGTAAAGACAGTTTGCCCTTGATGAAGAATATCCCGTTGCATTGACAGAACATCCCCTTACTGCAAGTGGCCAATTGATAAATCCCTGCCATATCATCACCGGGCATTCTTTTTTCTGAGTGGTGACCATTCAGCTCAGTAATAAGCCCTCTCACACATTTTTATTCTCTGTATTAGATCCTAATATATATATTATTTTTTTAATATATATATTTTGGCATACAGTAAAATCCATTAGTCCATTACCCCCAAATATGTTCAACAAAACACCTTCAGTACTTTACCTTTCAAAATAAATAGCAACCTTTGCGCATCAAATCCATAATATCAGGTGACTTTACTATTACCTACTGTATGTATGTATGTCCATAAAGCTAATTACTTTTTCCAGATCCAAATCCAAACAGCTTTATTCTGTGATTTCTCATCTCCAGTATTTAATTCTGTTGACTGAATGCTTCCATTTACTTATTGTAGGTTTACTGTAGCTGGTTTTATTTTTACCACCTGGTTTCAATTTGTGGAAAAATGCTCAGAGGTTCTAACTAACAGCAGATTGTGGTCACAAGGAGCAGCGTGTAGAGGCTCACTCAACTTTCTTCCTGCTATCACTGCAAACATCCAAGAAGAATGAAGTGATGGTGAGATTTACTGTACAGTAACTTGCTGGAATCTGCTGTTGACTGGCCAAGTTAATTTCACACTCCCCTGGTACACATAATGCCTCTAGAGTTACTGTGGGCATAAACAGAAGGTCAGAAAAAAACAGAAGGGGGGGCGGGTGTAGTCGAGAGAAAATGTTCAAGGGCAGCATCAGTCTCACTTGGGTGCAGGTTGAGGCAATGGAGACCAGCTGCTTGCTTTGTGCCTTTTATACATTCACCCCACTTTAATATTTGATGTGTGGGTAATTCACATTGAAGAACAACGTCTCAGCGCTTTGGGTACAGAAGGACATTTAGGCCAGGACACTGAGGCCATGCTGGGCCTGCTGTCGTCCTTTGCTTTTAACGTCTACCCTTTTCTTTTTTTCACATTACAAATAACCTCGACATTTAGAAAGCGAAATATGTTTATCTACATACAGTAATGCTATTGTAATGTGACAGCCACAACAGAGGAACACACTTACTGCAATTCGTTACTATGCTGTCAATACAGACGGAGAAGATGTTGGCTTAACACTGCACTGTAAATATAAATAATAATAATGTAAATAATAATGAGCCACTGGCTTCATCTAACTCAAATTCAGACTGGAACGTTTGCAGGTTTAGTTGCTATGCTGAGTGATGTTTCATGATGTAATAAAGGATGTTGACTTCTCTCTAGCTGCAAACCATGGATTAATGAGTCTTTGATAAGTGAAGTAAAAGTGACAGGAACGCATTAGAGGAGAGTCGGGCATGGCTGAAGCTGTGTCTGTACTGCAATCCCCCTGTCAGACGTCTGACTATTTCACGCAAACATTTACATACACACACGTGTGGAATTCAGAAATCACATTGTTGGCTGTGCGCAGGTGATCTGGCTCTGAAATATGTTCATAATAAAAAGCTTTAACAACAGTGTCAGCAAAGCACTTAAACCTTTTCCTTCGAGGTACGATAAAAGCCCCCAGTTCACAGGGTATTCCCTTCAGTGGTTCAGTGTGCGAGGAAGAGGATGCACTCAGCACCCGGCACATCTGTACAGTGTGTGTCGACTGTGTTTCAAACTTACATAACTCCTTTTCTTAATCTTTCTTACACTGACGTACAGTACACACAAACTCACACTTTGACATTTTTCAATTGGTCCCCTTGCTGATAATTATTTGCCCCTTTCCATCTGTGTACCGCTGAACTGAGAAGGCACCCATGCATAAGCCTCATGTCTATGCCAGACACATACTGTACCCACCATGGTGGTGATTACTGTAAGAGGAACAGATATAACATGACTTACAGCTGACACATTTTCACATACAATTCACAATTTTCACTATTCACTATTCTACACAATAGCACAAGATTTTTCTGGGTCGCTCACAAGCTTCAACATGAAAACAATCTCCACATGTGTCTGCAATTGCAGTATGAAAAAATAACACAATTCTGCACCGAATGATGTTATGTCATGTTTATGACTGGTGGCAGACGGTAGCAGATGAACAACATGCAGTAAGATGCCTGGTGACTAACAAATGACTCAAACACATCAAATGGGTTTATTGGATTCAAATATTCAAGCAGGTGCATAATCACAAGGCCAGTCACAGGTTATCTAGTCTATCTACTTGGCAGGAACATCTGCCAAGTAGCATGACACACAAATTAGGAGCAGGAGGAAAAACACACTTATTCTTTTCTATAAAGCTTATTTAGTGAAGTAATCACTGGAAATAATACACACACTGTATAATACTTTGATGAGGTCAAGGAAATCGTACAGACCTGAGTCTTCCGCGAGGGCCATATCCATAAGGGTAGCCGTGGCTGTGGGACCTTCTGGGAACTGGCTTGTCCTCTTCATGTAAGTGATGTAGTGATGGTGAGCGGGAATGCGAGGATCTAGAGCTGCCAGTACTCTGGAGACTGCTGTCAGGGATCTCACCATGACGAGTCTGACACGAAGCACAAGAAGAGACAAGTATCACAAATCAAAAGAAGTGCTGTGGTGTTTATGTAGATAATAGAAACAAAACTCATGGGGATATGTTAACAAATCTTTCTCAGTTCCTTTACTAGATCACCTACCATTTTAGGCTAGAATCACACACACACACACACACACATCTTCATTTTACCTCTCCAAGGCTAGTCTGCTGCTGCCCAAGAGCTGGCAGACTGCGCAGTGAGGGGACAGGGGAGTGACCCTGACGGCCACGAATCTCTTGGGGTGTCTGACCACGAATGTGATCATGGTCGCCGTTCAGGTTGTTGTCACTAGCAGAGCGGAGCAACGAACGTGGTGAGGGCAGGGGGCCAGGCATCACACGTCGACGATTGGTGTAGGAGGGGGTCTCCCTAAAAGGCACTAAGAGGAGAAGACACGTCTTTAGAGATTCAGCTGTACTGTATGTGAGGCCACTGTAGCGTGGAGTATAAAATAGCATAATAGCATAAAATAAAACAGCACAGTAGTTATAATCGAGTACAAAATATAAAATATTAACACTGTGAATTAAATAATTTGGGATCACACATAAATTAGCTGCATTCATAAAATAACATTTATAGTCTAATGATGGCATTTTTTTTAAATGAGTCAACCATAAATTGTACTTATTCTTTATTACCAAAGCGAAGCTGCTGCTCCCAAAGAAAAGTAGAGTTTAACATCCAGTCCACACTAGATGGCAGAGTTTTCCTTCATGTTTGTGTCAGAAAAGCTGCTCTACTCTGCAGGGATCCAACAGCCCCTCAGATATTCTCTTACATTTATCTCCTCTGCTTTTCATTTCTCCACACCTCCGTGTCATCAATTTCCTCAAGCTTTCCCACTGTCCACACCCAGTCATGATTTGTCAGTCACTACGTATATTAAATACTATATATTACCATTGATGTCATCTTACCAACGTCTGATGTTTTGTGGACCTTTATGATTTCAGCCAGATCAAAATTTCCTGCTATAATAGCTACCTAGAGATGCAGAGCAGAGACAACAGGTAAGAAAAAAACACAGCATAATAAAAAAAACAAAAAAAACAGCAAACATGGATTTATTTTGTCCTTTTTTTCAACTTAATTAATTAATTTTCTTATTCTCCTAAAAGAATTTCACATTTCCATGTTTTTAGCAGATATGTGAAATGTATGTGTGGCCCTGTGTGGACAGGTTGGCCTCGCATACTCACAAATTAACTTTGATCAGCACAGGAAATCTTTGTCAGTGTCAATTTCACACAGACTTCATGAGCCACAAAGGCTGCTATTCAAATAGACCACAATGTTTAGCCAGCGGGGGTGGAAACCATTATGCTGCTTAAGTTTTTAATGGCAATCAACATATTCATTGTAGCAACATTAGGCCACATTGTAGCAATATCCACCCACTCATTTCAAAGCAAGGTAGTACAAAACACACATACTAACTAGTAACGCAGTGATTCCTAGATTCAGTGGTACCTGAAAGGCAGTCTGGCTGTTGTAGTTCTTTATCTCTTTGTTGGCACCCCGGAACAGCAGAACGCGTGCACAGCTATCCTGAATTGCAAACAGATTTGTGTTTGGCTATGAGTTTTAAATGTCATTGTACTTGATTTTGCCATGTACAACACACATATATACAAACAAGCAAATTAAGACACACATTCACGAACATGTGTACACACACATTCATGGAACACCTGAAGCCATTTTCCAAGACTCTAATTGGTCTCTATATTAGCACTGGGTGACAGAACACACACGTTGTATGCATGTACGTACAACCACTCTTCAAACTTCATGGTTACATTTTCTTACTTCATTCATGTAGTATGCAAATAAACTCTTATTGTTGTTTCTGAAAAAGCTGTAACTATTATAGAGATGCTTCATTAAATAAGCAGCAAACAGATCCCCTTTATTCACAAGCACAACATGTCTCTCTTGTGTGCCATAATATCATTTAATATCATAAATGAGCACAGGCCCCTCTGGCAAAAAAGCCCAATTATAGATTGACTGACAGGACAATATGTGGTCGATATGTAATTTAACACTCAGGCCAGAATTCACAGGACTGGTTGGATTCAGAATGAGTCTAGTGACTCCATCACTGAGTCCCACATTCAGAAACACACACGCACGCACAGATTGATTAAATATGTGTTTCACTTAATAGCAACCATGTGCTTTTGTTCATGAAGTTACCGTACGTTTGTCTAAGAAACCACACAGACAACTGTGTAAAGCCTGCAGTATGTGTGTGTATTGTTGGACTGCGCTGTATCGTGTGTTACGGTGTCCTAAAGAAGAAAATAGCCTTAAGAGGGCAATGTAAACATGGTCGGTAAAGTCGTGTAGTCATTTTGAAATGGAACAGGTGCCAGTGTGTAATTAATGCACAGTATAAAGCGTTTGGCCTACAGGACCAATAAGCAGTGAAAACCCTACACAGAGAAATGCACTTATGCCAATACATTATAGGGTTTCATGCCCAGCCATATGCAGTTATCATATAGGTGGTTATCATTAAACTCACAATGCTCACTTCATTTCAATTATAGGATAAGTTAACTGCATGGCCTTGTACTGTATGTTTTATTCAGACTCATCTGTGAGTGGAGGTGCAAATTCAATTAGGAGAGAAAAACACATGTAAAATACAGTAGCAAGGTTCAAAAGACCCATGATATGCATAAAGAAGATAAAAGGAAAAGTGTATAGACAGATATAAAGCACAGGCAAGTGAAGCCCACTAGCTGAAAAAGAATATCTTCTTTACCGTGACCGTTCAGAACACGTCTTTAAAGTCACATTTATTACAAAGTCATGTTACAACTAAACAAGACTAACTTAATACAAAGTGATTACTGTAATTCTTCATGTGAGTAAAAAAATGTGTCACTGTTTCAGAGGTTTCAATACTATAACTCTGCCAGAGTGTTACACGCAGTCGGAATGTCCTCATTTACTGTGTGTGTTACATCACATTTCCTTCGTGTTGATATGCTAAAAGCATTTTACCTTCTTAAATGACCAAATAAAAAAAGATTTGAGAACCTCAACAGCGAAATTTGCTTCCTTTGTGCCTGTTTGTATCTGTTTGCAGAGGTTTGTAGCACATACTGATATGCGCACACAGAGGCCAATTACAGTGTGAGACCATCTGTCTTGCTTTTCTCTCCTATACTGAACTTCTTATAGAAATTCATTAGTAAAACTACTGCAGCAGTCATCACGCATCGTTTGCCAACTATGATTAAACAACTGCAGCTACATACTGTAAGAATACATAGTGAGTAGGTCAAACACATTTCAGTAAGGCTGCCAACAGCATGACCAAGGCTCAGTTGGTAGCCATTGACCCCTAGTACTGGTGGTTCAAGTCATGGTTCCCGGCCGCCTGTCAGTGTGTCCCTGGACAGGGCACTGAACAACTAACCTTCAGTTCCTCAAATCCAGCTGCCTGGCAACAAGAATTTTCCTGTTCAAAATGTGATTCCTTCTATAGTCATAAAGCATGTTTATGTTCCACTGAATGTACAATAGAGCTTAGACATGTACAGTAATTACACTGGACTGTGAAAAACTAGAGGCCATGACAAATATTGTGGCATTGCACTATAACAACTTCTATACACAGTCCTACACAGATCCCTGACTGGTTTAGACAGTTCTGTGTGTGGTACACCACCTCTCTTTAATTTCACCAATCAGTGTTGTCCCTACTCGCCATTGCCTGCAGTGTTCTTTCTCAGTCATTCATCTAACCACCTCCTATGGCGTCTGCCAGGTAAAAGACCCCTGCTGTGCCTATATTCACTGTTGCACCGCTACCAAGCCACAAACCCAATAAGGAAATGGTAATGGCCACCCAGAACCATAGAATTGATCTTTATCTAGATCTATTTAACATATGGATCTACTGATCTTTGTTGGTGGACTACAAGCTTTCTGATGATTCGACCAGGCTGTTTCTTTTTGCCATGGCCTATTATCACCTGCTCCAGTCCTGTCAAGAGCTTGCTGAATCCCTGTGAAGATGCACTGTTACTGGGATCAATCAGATCAATCCTACACAGGCAGGATAACAGCTATCCCCATTGGTGGGAGCAGACATGAGCTAAGGAAAAGTCGATTGCCAGAATGCAGACTTAGGTTTACTTTTACAACTGTCTACACAAAACAATTGTACAATTGATTATAACACATCAGCCTCCACACACAACCTCTGGGTCTGTGGCTTTTAGCAAGACGTAGAACAGGCAATGACTTCAGTCACATGGATGTGTTACAAACCACTGGTATTAAATATTAATGCTGTGCTTTCCAACTCTGCTCTAGTCCTTTTGAAATTACAGCATGCAAACATATGCAGATCCATGCCCATAATATAAAGAGAGAAAGACAGGAGGCGGAGGAGTAAAGTACTCATTTAATGTTTATGAACTGAGCACCAGTAGCAGTAAAGAAGCAGAAAAGCCTTTTGACCACATGACAATGCAGCACATTTAGCATCCATGGTTTCAACCATCATTAAGCAGCAGAACAGTATAAATGACAAAGAAACATGAAGGAATCCTAAAGCATGTGCTGCCAACGCCGGACAGACCATTTTCTATTCAAAATGTGTGTTTATCAGAAGTTAGTAATGACCCAGCAGTGATCCACACTAGTGCATTAAGTAACGATAATTATTATGAACACAGCAATGGCAACAAACTGTTGCCATAAATACTCATTGCAGCAAATCTGTTAATCCACAGTTGAAAGTAATCCCCATCAAAAGTACTATTTACTGTTTAGCTAAAACACTACCCCTAACGGTTATAGCAAATTTCCTCTTACTGTAGATATAGTGCTACAGTAAAATCAAAATGTATTTGCCACTTTTTCTGTTAAGACCATCATCCTCAATACTACTATACATGAGTAAAAAGGATTACACACTGTACAGTACAGACAGAGAACAAAGGCTTGATTGAATGTAACAGATAATCTCTTTCTCTCTTTTTACTATCTAAGAAATCTTTAAAAAATATACTAAATCATAAAGTGCAGGAAGCAAAGCACTTTAACATTACAGCAAACTCCAGCCTCAATTTCTCTTATTACACAACAGGCAACAAATATAGTGCAACTCTGGACAACCAAGGTCAGATATACGTCTGATTCACAATACCCCTCGAATATACACACGCATATGCGTGGGCACACACATGCTCAGAGGTAAAATGGGGCCTAACTGCAACTCTCATCACTACATACTGTATGTGTCCTTGAGCAAGACATTAATTCCCAACCAAGTTCACTGCTGCAGCGGTGCTCTTGGAAAACACTACAACTCTTAGAACACAAGCAAAGACAAACAGCTTATTTATATACATAATGCCCAAACATACTGTAACTGCTACTGTTCACTCATACAGACAAACCAAGCACTAACCTTGTTGCAAAAGGGAACACTGACACTGGATGATTATTCAAAACAAATGTGGCAACGAAAGTAAGTTTACCACATAGTCATTTACCCTCCTGTGTTTGTCTTGTCACCCTATGACTCTTTCTCTTGCACTGACATTAAACCTAGTCATTAGATTTAAAGTGTACAAGGCACAAATCTTGATGACTTACAGTAATGACACAGGCGTACAAACACACACACACAGAAGACCGATCCACAGCTCCTCCTGCGTGAGCCACAACACGTTATTTAAAACGGGTACCTGGTTGTAGAGAGCACACACATGCAGGGCGGTGTTTCCGGATGCATTCTGAGCACTCATGTCAGCTCCATAGAACAGCAAGTGTTCCAGGTGCTGCACGTGGCCATAGCGGCACGCCTGAGAGGACAGGAAATGAACGCTTGTTAATACAGGAGAGAGAAACCAAACATACCTGAGAAAACAATGCACATGAGCAGGACAGATGTTTCACTTTCATGTTATAAAGTTAATAGCATACAAAAACATACTTGAATAAGATCTAATCCACACAGCATCTTAAATAAACGTTTCTGTAACAGACTAACTGAAGGTAACAAAGAGCATAATATATGTAAACTGAGTCTGAAGACAAAATGTAGATCTGAATTACAGTGATTCTGACATGAATGGTATCTCTCTGTTGTACACGATACAAAGACGCTACAAATTGTTTCATTTTATCAAACTCCTCTTGCTTATTTTCCACCTACTCGCTGTTTGTCTTTTGTCATTGACAAAGACGTGCACCAACTTTCCCCAACAACTGCTCTCTACCACTCTGTGTGACACCACTAGAATAATAATGCTGCAAAGCAAGAGCCCCTGATTTACTGTACAGTGTTTTATATTCATAAACAAAGAAACACAATATAATTCAGCATCAGGTTATTAGTCCTTGACTTTAAAAACTCCTTACACACACTAAGGAAGGTACAACCCTAGTCCTTTCTCCTTTGTTTTGCCTTAGTGCAACATATGCACACAAAGGCTTAGGTTCCAGAAACAAATCCCTGGACCTCGCTCAAGACTTGTGTGCAGCTAAAATGGAAAAATAGTCTGTGACATTAAGTGTTCACAATTTCAAAAACAATACAGTAAGTAACAAAAAGGAAAAGTGATGCAAGTGATTCTGTCCTAACCTCTAGTTCTTTGTGAATTCTCTTCATGAATTGCCATCTTTGCTCCCAGTTTACCTAATTATGATACCATTGTGTGGTATGAATTAATGTAAGTTGGAAGTTGTGCAGAACCATTTCCTGAATATTTAATAAACCTTACAATCTTAGTTTGCCTCTGCCTCTTTACAGACGCACAATTTGAGTTTTACCTATACAAAGAAAATACATTGATAGATAATTATTCTTATGATGTTTAATAACCACAAATTATTTCATTTTTTTCTGAAACTGATTTCCTTACTCTTACTCACTCACTCACTCAGTGACCAGTCACACTCCCTGCTCTTAATACAGTACAGTTTTCACAATCACCTCTCTACTTATTCATACTCAATTTCAGCGACAGGACACACGATCCTATAGCTGTCTGAGCTCATTAAAGTACAACAAGCATTCAGAGCTCCAGTGCCATTCAGTCACTACTCAAATCTGAGCTGAAAAGCCCTGACATAATCAGAAACAGCATGTAGGCATTATTCTTCATTATGTTTACAGAGTAGGATATGCCTCAAGGCTATACAGTGTGTGTATAAAATGCATACAATATGCTGTGCTTGCACTTGCTCAAGAGCCTGTTTTTATGCTCAGTAGACCACCTCTTGGACTACCAGCACGTCAGTTGCAGTAACAGCAGATTGACTAACTTTGTAGGTATCAATAAAGTAAAGGAGGGTAGAAAAAATAGAAACTTCCTGTTAAGTGATTTGAATTCTAGGCGCACTGCAAAACAATGAGTAACTGTAAGGCGTGTCACACAACGTCACAGAGAAGATCAGCGTGGAGGTAGAGATGCAGCAGTTTTTCCAAATGCTAAGTTCTTTGACCGCCCATCTCAAATTAATTTGAAGACAATCTGCCTGATGTTTTCCCTTCAGTTATCTGAATTTGAAAAGTAAACATTTATTTTCATCCACGGCCCAACTCAACACGCAGGTACACCACTATTAAACAAAATCTCCATGTGGCAAATTAAAATTTAAAAACCAAATTAAGTGAAACCTCAAAGCCCTGCGTCTACATTTATATTGTCCACATAGTGTAGTTTTGTTGTACATGTACTGCACATGCAACGGTATTACCTGATGTATCTCCTGCCAGCCATTCTCATCCACACAGCCGACCTGTGCATGATCATGTAGCAGCAGCTCACAGCAGTATGGGTCTCCTCCCACCATTGAGCTGTGATAGAGAGGAGTTAAGCCTCTGCTGTCTTTATAGTCAGGTGATGCACCCAAGTCCAACAGTGTCTGGTGAAGAAGTGGGGAACAGAAAGGATTTTACACAATGTCCTGTGTCTCTTTCCTGGTCCACTCTAGCCCTGAATGATGCAATGTGAAGGTAAAAAAGAACACACTTGATGGTATACGGCTACAGTATATAGAGTATGACGTCAAAGACTCTCACAACGGCAACAAGAATGTTCATACGGTATGTGACACATCCCTGTGAAATTGAATATTTGAATAATGACAACAACCGAGCGGAAATAATCAATTTCAACAGCTCTGGCTCATCAGGAAATTAATCATATGACTCATGTAAACCCCTTCATTTAGGTTACAACCCCACTCAGCACAGGCACACGCAAGGCCATTTAGTGAATATGTGTGGCCATTTAAACGGAGCATGTTAAGCCCCACATACAGGGTATTTAGCAATAGCTCAAGCACTCTTTGTACTCTATTGCTCGAGCACCCTCTGCCAGAGATGGCCTGACTGCAAGCTCACTTTTTTCTGAAGAAAGGATTATCATCAGGAAAACGGTGTGAGGGAAGATATACGAGACACGAGTCAGCTTTATGCTATGATTGCGTGTTGTACTCACTATAAGTGCGGTATGGTTCTTGCTGCGCACGGCCTTGTGCAGGGCAGTAATGCCATCTTTTGTTCTGAAGTCCAGATGTGCCCCTCCACTCTTTAGTATCTTGATGAGTTCTGCGCAGCCCTCCAGCTGTGCTGCCAGCGTTAAAGGACATTCTGTAGGATCCAAGAACAGGCAAGAAAACTAAATCGAAACTACTACAAAAACTAATTGAAGCCGTAAGTATTTAAAGATAACGTTTTAAAGATTTGTAGTGACTCTGTATTTATAGGATTGCCTTGGCTGTCGTGATTGTACAGTAAGTAAGTGGCTGCTTCCTGTTTGTGTTAAGCCAACCTATTCACATGTTCCCCTTGCTTCACACTTCCTCTGTCTGACTATGGGTCATCCAACAGGGAAATCTCCTTTATGAATGGACAATCATTTGCATAAACATGAGGAGATTAGCAAAAAAGAGTAATCCAGCTTTACCCAGCAAGCAAAAGGCTTATTTCACAAAATCCATACATGGTAATTTTGTAGTGAAAAGACACAAAGGGAGAGAGAGAGGGAGGACAGGGGAGAAGCAGAGAGGGAAAGAGCAAACAAGAGAGCACACAACAGAAAATACAAATCAAGGTTGACAACTTTGTGCACGGATGAGACATTTCTTTGCAGAGACTGCCTCACCTCCAGTGTCTGGATCATGAAAGTTGGGGTCCAGGCCTTTTTCCAGGAATCTTGAGACTTTTTCAATGTTCCTCTGCTGCACATACTCCATAAACTTCTTCAGGTTTGCCTAATAGGGAGAGACAAGGGGATGGCAACAAGGGGGAACATAGGAAGAGACAGCTGTGAATGGGTGATGTCAGACTTGTGAGGATGGGGATGTTTAATAATGCAGTGAGGAGATGAAAACTAAAGCTACTGCTCTCTCCTTGTGCATTTGAATAGTTTATTTCTGTTCTGTAACGCCAAGCAAATGGACCATGTGAAGTGGAGCTTCAGCTATAGGCTGTTATAGGACGAGCCAAAAAAAGACCAGGCAGACACTGAAAGAACTGTGACACAAAGACAGCTTTTCAATATTAATGCCAGTAATCTATCGATAATAGATTGGTGTTAATGTAGCTTTTTGAGCTTAAGTCTAAAGAATATATTATTTTACAGTGTCTGACAGAAACACTTTTACAACACTGCTTTACCACTGACATTTAAAACCATATTCATAAAACAAGCACCAACCCATATGCAAATACTACCCTTCAACTTATAATGAACACACAAATACACTTAATTTCCTCTGTGACTTATGATTAAAATATTCATCACCTCTGCTGATGGGTTTGAGCCTTTAGAGCATAGAGTGAAAAAAGCAATGCACAAGGTACCGGAACTAACAGTTCACAATAGAGTACTACAGCCTGAAGAATCCATCTTGGGCTGTCTGAGACCTAACATCAGCACAGAATGTGTCCAATGACTATTCACTGTACGCACAAAAGAAAAAAATCAGTTTACTTCAATTTTATTTATTCTTGGACATAAAAAATGTACAAGAAAACAATGTGGTAGCTTAACATATATCTTAGGGATGTAATAAGATCCTGTCTGCACTATCCCAACTGAGCTTCACAATGAACATTCATTACTACTGCATTCTCTCAAGCTCAGCCTCAGCTTCAGTCATTACATAACATCCACATGTGTGAAAGCTTCCAGACACTCACTTACACACGTGCATTTTACAAAGATTAATTACTAGAACACAGAGCAACGTACAAGAATCCAAACAAAACGAAAAGCAGCTGTTTTGACACTTACCATGTGGGACATCATATACAGTATATCGCTTGTCCTGAGAAGTCAAACTCAACAACACCTTCCTTTTTTCACATCACACACGGGTTTCTTTTCACACTGAGCCATCTGCAGCCTCTGCCTCTACAAGCCTGCCTCTTGTTCGCGCACACACACAGCACTGACATGCTGCTAGAACCTGCCGACCGCTACACTCACCATCTCCAAGTCAAACTGAGTGAGAGAAATTCACTTCGGCTTTTTCTTTTTTTCAGACGTTCTGAGGCAGTTGTTATGGTGATGGGATACAAAGACAGCTGTGGCAGCCAATGTACATCAGTGGGAAGAGCACCGAGGTTGTGAGTTGTGTTTTGTGCCTCTGCCCTGCAGAATCCATGGGACTGTTTGGTGATGTTATGTGTGTTTTAGTGCCTGCGGAACAGACTGAATGCAATGATTAGAAGGCTTTTTTGATGTATCAACTTTGATGAATGTCTATATGATGAATACCAAAACTTGATAATACTGGAACAGAACGTTGTAGAGATTTGCAGATCAAGTGTTCAACAGTGGTGACATGCTGATAATAAGTCTGCACAGTGCTAACAGCAGACTCACTACAGAATCACTGAGTCTTGTCCCTTGTGCAGATTCCAGATACATGTTGACTTTACATATAATGTTCTTCTGTCATTAAGCTGCTTGGTTGTGGTCTTACAGTCTTCGCATTTAACATTCTTATCTTGAATTGTTTTTCCACGCTTGTCACTCAATTCTCTACGTCACTTTCTCTAGTGAATCAAACTTTCATAGAAAACTGTAGATTCCTCTTTTTCATGGAGGGTTACTGGCAATTTTCCCACACCTGTACAGTCTGTCTTTCAATGGGTGGACCTTCCCATAAAATACGACTAGACAGACCCTGAATCATAACGACTACAGAGATGATAGATAGTTTCAGAACAGTTACTGTGCTATCATACAAGGTGTAGTTTGATCAGTGTATTATTAAACAGAATATTAAACAGAAATTTCTACAGTAAGATAAATAATTACCAGTAACGCACCACCTTACAGTAGCTGCAGCATATTCTGTGCCAGTAACAGTCTATTTAGCCAGTAGGCAGCGCGTATGGCTTCCCCTGGATACTGAGCAGCTATACTATACTCGAACCCAGCACATTTACTGTAAAAGCCTTCAATTTCAGGACACTACGATCAGAATTAGACATGAAGGACTATAAACTCCTGTCCTACTACTAAGAACACTTTTTGATTATTGCCACATTGGCATGTGTATCAAGATACTAATGTAAGCAGCACTTCGCAGAGTCTCATCAATCATCAGCAGAAAACAGTGGAACAGCAACTATTAGATACTGACGTAGTTTTCAGAATAGGTTGTCAAGTCCTCCAAAGTCCTCTAAAGCGCATTTATGTGGCACTACCTGTAAAACATGGCCAGACTGTAGGTGGCCAGACAACAAAACTACTGCATCCACTTCTGGTAAGCTCTTACTCTCACTACCTCAATACACAGCTACTGTTTCGTCTTTCTTTCTCTTATTTTGTACAGTATGTCGCCAGAGCTTTACAAAATTAGATTTCCGGACATTAAGCTCTGTTCAGTAGCTCATGTGCATTCAGTCATGATCCATACAGTGCACATGTGTCAGATACTTTCACTGCCCTATATTTACAGCCAGCATGACAGTTACATGGATCAGTAGTAATTACAATGCTTAGTTTGAAGGCTCATACGCTAGCCTAATGTGAGCTGACCTGTAAAATACACACATGCTCTTAAGCATCACAGCTGCAATAAACACAGGGAGCTAGTACACTGGGTCATGAAGAGGAACTGGCATTAGGGTGATATCTTTTTCTTCCATTTATTCTTAGAATTTTATTCAGGCAAATAAAAATCATACATGCACAACATAACACCTACACAAATCACTGTGTAAAGAGATAGGAGTAGACGGTTTTATAAATATAGACTAATAGCAAGAAGCACATACTCAAGCCTGAAAATAAAGAGAAGCATGCAGTCTACTCTCTCAACTCCCTAGCTTAGGTAGATAAAAGCAAGCCGGCGGTAAACATTCTAAGATGCACTTCAAAGCTTTGGCACAACCCCAAAGCAAGCAGTAAAAGTATAGACGAGACTGTATAGTGAAGCTGTCACTGGTCTACTGCAACATCATTTCCACTCACGGTTCCCTATCACAACAGAGGCTCCTCATGAGTCGAGAAATACAGTGAAATGGCTCAGCCAGTGTTATTTGTGTGCTTGTATAATTCATGGATTTATTGCAGAGTATGAAGGTCTAGAAGCATATTCCTATAAAAAATGCAACGCAATGACGTTGTGTGGTAGAAACACAAGAAACCAAGATCACATGAAGTACGGGAATAGAGAAGACAGCGAAAACCAAATACAGCAGGCATGTTTTCTATTTTCACTACAAATGTACCCTTTTATTAACCCATTGTACTATTTTCTTTAATAAAATCCAAATAGAAATACTGTATTTTTATTTTAAAAGGTGAGTTTAGTTGAGAGGGGAAGAGTTATGTTTTGCCTTTTTCACTCCAGACGAAACCCTGTTAACCTGAAACACCTGTCAGGCTCCAAAGAACAGTGAAATGTGTATTTTGTGCACACCTGCTTCAGTGAGGGTCACCACATACAGGCAAACAACATTTTTGGATGATTTGAAATTCTTTTACAGTAAATGTGGATTTGTACTTTGTCTTTTCCCAAACTTTATTCTTGTTGACCACTGTGAGTGTCCTGTTCCTGACTATGTGCCAATCTAATTAACAAAAAATGACTATTTAAACAGGCTCCTGCTTGAGGCTGTACACAAAGCAACAGCATCTTTAACTTCCTGGTTTGTTCATCTATAATAAATAGGGAAAACTGTAAGTTAACTATGCATTTGCCTTTATGTTTTTGCAAAATTCCCGGAAGACAACTCCTCAGCTGAACTGAAACTGGTGCTTTCATCATTTCAGTTTTTACATCTCTTGCAGCGGCTCTGAGAACTTAATGCTCACACAACTTAAACAACAACAAAAAAAAGAACAAGCATCTCTTTTTCCTAAATGTCCCACATGTAGTACAGTACTATGTGTCATACTGGTTTTTAATATCAATGGATTTTTCTTTATTGGCCCTCAAGAAACAATGTTGTAGAGTACTGTGCAAAAGTCTTAGGTAGGCGTGAAAAAATGCTGTAAACAAATTGAAGTGTTGAACATGTATTTTCATAAATAAACAAAATGTAGTGAATGAACAACGGAGAAATCTAAATCACATCAGTATTTGGTGTGACCACCCTTTGCTCACACACAAGGAACCCGGCTGGTAGGTTATTTGAAACATCTTGGAAAACTAACTGCAGATCTTCAGTAACCAAATATTGACTTGATTCAGATTTTTCTTTTGTTCGATCACTTCGCATTTTGTAAATTGACAAAAATAAACAATCATTTCTGGAAGCTTTTTACAGCATTTTTTCCACACCTGCCTAAAACTTTTGCACAGTACTGTACATTTTCATAAAGCTGAATTAAATGTCACTATTTTCCTCAAACACACCATGATATAATATGTATTACACGGTTTTAACTAGAGAGAATTCAAGTTGAGGAATGCATTAGTAATAAGTGTGTAATGTTTCATTTTTTCTTCTTTCTCATGCTGTAGCTTTGGTTATATACAACTGTATAAAATGGACGGGATTTGTAATTATTTCCCATTATATTTTTAATAATTGAAAGTGTATTCAATTGTATTATACCCTCTATGTCTGTGTTTGAATGGGCAGAAGCCTGAGAAATCTCCATATGCCATACCTAACAGGCTTAAAGTGTAATGCTCTGAGCTACAAAAAGGCCAGTGTGCTGTATGACAGACGATGAACTTTCCACGGAATAGGATTAGACATGGGTAAAATCTCCAACCTTTGCTGCATATGGAGCCAGAACAGTGGCTTTAAAGTTTAGTACCAAAACATAAAACGCAACATTGAAAACAATGCCCGAGCAAAAAAAAGGTTGGCAAAGGGTTGAAAATGTACAGCAACCCAAAAAACAATTAGGTATATACACGCGGGCACAACAGAATTCATGCCTTCAGTGGCCATGTGCAAGTTCTAGTTAATGCTAACACTTACATATTTATTCAGTTAAACCTTTGTGTTCAGACAAATTTAGTTTTTTCCAACTAGAAAGCGCCAGTGATCTGGCTCCATACCTGTTGTGCAACAAGATAAATCCAAATCACTTAATCACTGGTTAAACTTAAGAGAGACTGTCACCACATGAAAAAGCAATGGATACATGAGAATGCAATTTATTGCATTCATTCACACACACACTTCCACACGCAATCGCATACGCCTGCACATAAACTATTTACTGATTCATAATTTAGCACACTAAACACGCAGATTGTATTCATAATGTATGAGAGCATTAAAAACAAAACACACTCAGAGACAGGGATGAGGGTGTTACTATAGCAACAGCATCTAACACATCGTTGACCATAAATGTTTCTGTGCAACATTACATTCAATTTTACACTTGAATGTTTAAAAACAAGCAAAGCTCCTCTCATATCTCACAATGCGCAGTGATTCTCATCATGACCATAACTGTAAATAACTTACACTATCCAGCGTCGGACTGGACTTTTAGACATCAATTCCTTAGAGTTCATAGTCTTTTAGCCAAGATTTCTCTTGGCTTGTCAACTCTATTTCAGGGTTTCCTTACGCATGCTACAATAATACTACAGAGAAGAAGACACAACAAGTATATGTTATTCTAGTACTGTAAATGTTTTCATGTCCCTGTAGTGTAGAGATCTACAGTACATGACTATTTTTAACTTTGACTGCACTCTGCTTTTTACTACATTTAATCAACTAAATGACAATGTGTAAATTTGGGGTGGTACATCTGCCAGTTGTGGAGCTTTTTTTTTTCCCGCAAACTAATTGACTAATTGCACTTCACTTGATTATTTGTGCACTTCTCCAACCTCTGGCAATGATAAAAATAACTGTGATGTCACCTTTCTTTTAAGAACCAAATGAACTCAGCATTCAGTTCACTACTGAAACGATTTACCAAAATCACTGAACAAACAATGCAGACATGGCCACAAACTTTAAACAGAACGTCCTGAAAATGTAAAGCCAGAAAACAAAGAACAAGCAACGATACAAAAGGTTGCATCACACACCTCTCTGTTAGTAAGAACAATTGCAGAGCTCCTTGGATCGCTCCACTGTGACACTAACCTATATTTGCTCTGGATCTCATGAGTCATATTAGCAGTAGTGTCTTGTGTCTAACCTCAGAGGACCGGCTCCTGGTGGCTCTCTCTGAACGCAGCAGCATGGTGCCTCCAGGAAAATGCTGATCAGAAGCACTGCAACAATCTGCTTTAGCTCTATTTAATATGTAATATTCGTCTTGATGAACTGCAGCTTGGGCAGCCAGGACGGTGTGATCTAGGTCTGAATGGCTTGGCTAACGGCTGGAACAAAGAAGGGAAAGCCACAGCCCTTTTCTCATTCATCATCACGCTCACAAACATGCAAAGCACGGGCTTGTTGTAAGTGGACCCCCAAATACATTCTGCTGTACTGTATGCTCAACCAGTTCCACCCACTTGCCTGGCTCCACTGACAGCATGGCTTTGTTCAGCATTGTCTCTTCCATCAGCGCAGATTAGTGCTGAATTACCTCCCTAACCATTACTGAAAATGCATTGGACAATAAGAGACACACAAAAACATATAAAAAAGTCACTTTTGAGCCCTTACATTGAAGCATGCACACACAGGTGGATTTAATATGGCGGTTTCTCCAGCTTTCCGCAGGCTGGTGCTGAATAAGCAGTATTCAGAAAAACAAAACATGACATGACATCAATACTAAATGTCAGAAGTAAAACTTATTTTAAGCACAGAGATGCCTTCTTAGCAACAAATCAAAGCAGGACACAATGCATGGCACTGTAACGATTATTGCAAAAACTGGAACTGGATTTTATCCAGAGTGCTTCGTGCAGACCAAAACTGACAATATCAGACAAACAGGACAACAATTTGTTTACTGACACATGGAAAAGCAAAGGATATAAGACTCCAGACAGCAACGTCCAACCCAAGCTTTGCTATTGGTTCCCTTACTGAGGAAATTCAGATGGCTGCTGTATGTTCATGAGGGACAGCTGCTAAACAGCCACGAGATGTCTTGTTTACAGAGGTCTTCTATTGTTTGTGTAATAAGCCATGTTTGTGTAATCACTTATGGAGATGTCATGAACAGCTTTCGTCTCTTTTTGCCTTGTGTGCGTGGCTCACCAATTAAGAATGTAGAGTCATACTGTATGAATGAATATGCTGTAGACTGAGAAGCAATACTGAATGCAGGTAATGCCTTAAATTGCTTTTTAAAAAGAATAGTTTAAAACAACTGAGAGAACAATAAAGTAGTGGTTCAAACAGACTTTTAAACATTCTTTCTGTTAAATGAAATATCCATGACTGTGTGCTTTGTGTGTTTGTGACCATAAGCAGTGTGGTCAGGGAGAAACAGAGGAATTCATGCTGTCATCAAAATAAAAGAGCAGAAAGAAAAAGGCTGAATCAGGTCCAGTCACATGCTCTCGTACAAACTGACACAAGGGCACCGGCACATGGGTACAGAGCCAGAGAACAAACAGAACTAGATGGTCCAAATGAGCTCTGGAGTGCAGTCTATACTAATTCAATTAAATTTATTCTGAATGTCAAACTACAGCTGAAACTATTTAGTTAGAATTGTTCTCTCCTAAATATGAGCCTTGGCTACAAACAGGCCTACGGGATACAGAAAGCGGACAAAAGAGGGCAGCCAGCAAGCTCCAGGCTGAGACAGGGGTTTTGTGGGCAGTGTATTTATTCAGTCAGATGATTATTAGGACTCTATTGTACATTATGCCTCAGGCATCCTAATCTACAGTCAACTATTCATGCTGCTTGACCTAGAATGATAGTATCTGATGCTAGTGGGATGCTGATGTTAATGTACTGTAAGGCAGTGCTTTATAATGTACTGTTTGTTAATGTAAAATGAACAACCACAATGAGGCATGACATCAAGAGTAAACTACTAAAGTCCACTTGTAGTTCAGTTCAGCGATGGTTGGAAATTTAGGATTCCTTAAAACCTCAGTGGTGATAAGAGCTGTACAATGACGTGGCAATGTACATACTGTACAGAAAAACAAATGGAGTGACAGATTTTTTATACTATACAAAACATACATTTCACATTACAAGAATGTCACGTACCACAGAAATGTTTGGAAAATGTGAGCCAAGATGAAGTGAAAGATGACTACATCGTAGGGACAAGACCAAGCTGGGAATTTAAAGTGAACAGGTCAATCTAAACTAGCGTTTCTCCTTTTTGTACTACACTGATATAATTTCTTTTTTAAATCATAACAACAGAAGCCAAATAACTAGCATCACCCACAACTACAAGCCAAGATCTGCACAGAGCTTACTGGGTTGTACGACAAACAGCCTGGGGCTATAGTTTCTACGCGGCCTGGTTTCAGAGCATACTGAACAAAACACAATCAATTCCTTTCTAATCTGTCTAATCACTGTCTAGCTCTCACCTTTAACTACATATACATCTATAGTCTGCTCTATTTAACAAAAGATTTAAGATGGGAGTCAATTGCCACTGTGACAAAGTGTAAAACAGTAGATTCTAACCAAGAATGTACAGACAAATTTGGTTGGGAAGTGTTCACATATTACATAATTTACAACATTAACTAACATGTACACTAAACTATGTAAACACACTTCAGCACCGTGGTTTGTTTTAATGGCTGTTACTACACTAGCTGACTTTCTAAGCACACGACAAAGCTGCAAGACGGCAGCGTTACACTGCCTGACACCTCACAAATAACCATAACTCCTGAGTCAGTGATTAGGCTAATACAGATGAAAGACAGGCTGGTTTGCAGGACTTTGCCGACCGCACCACTGTTCAGTAGTTCAGGGCAGGTTGCTCGCATGGCTTCCTGTTGACAGCTGCCACCTGCTGACCCCTTATTGGCAGAATCTGACAGCTCTTAGACTCTGAGAGCTTCACAAAACACACTGTAAGTGGCAGGTAATTATCTTGAAATGTTTTCTTACAGTTATTGCTGTATATTGCTGTATTTTCAGCTCTTTCTAACTTTGCCTTTGTCCAGGACAAACACCAGACAGCAGTTAGACACAAACAGAACTAGCAGAAAAAGTAAAAGATCACAGACTAAGTTCTGCCCTCAAGAGACGGTCATAGAGCCTAACACACACGTTGTCATATGCAGGCATAAACAGATGTTCATACATATGCACAAGTGTTCTGACACTCACACGCCTGCCACATACAGACACATGCACATGTCTTATTCATTATACCAAGACTGACTTTTCCTTTACTCGTCCAAAAGTAAAACAGAACAGCTGACACTGCCCACAGTCAGACATACACATCCACATGCGTCGCGCCCACACGTACGCAAACATGCTTTTCCAAGGCCACAGTTAGTAGCTGAAGCAGTGCAGAGAACAACATTAGCATTCTGTGAGGGTTTCAGACAAGACTGCACCAGCTCTTCACACAGCCAACACGCAGCAGAGCATAACAACTGAATGAAAGCCAGAGAGAGAGGACAGGTAGACAGGGATGGGTTGGGGACTATGAAGAACCGCAGAAAAAAGTGTCAAAATATAAAACAAGCAACTCAATCATTTACAGAAAAGATAATCAAAATTGAAATTAAAATGATGATAAGAGCAACTGGGGTACCTTACTCTTGAGTCTGGCCTTCCTGGTTTCATTAGTTTTTCTTTTTCTTCTCTCGGCTGCTTGTCTTCTGCCCAGAGCTGATCCCATCTCACACACACATATACACACACTCCCTGTCACACACACTACAGCTCCTATGCCAGACCACCCTACACATGGTTACATCCAGTCCCCAGTCTCCGCTGCTTTTATCCTCTGGTTGTCTCTCACACGTTTTGCCTTTCTTACGATCTCTGGTGTTCGTAAAGTATGCAGACTCACATGGTCACTCACACAAACACTCATCCGAGCACGGAGCATAAACTGACTCTTGTGCATGCACAGACAGACCGAGAGATGGTAAGGTAGTGATTTTGCAGGATGCTGGAGAGAACAGGGAGAGGGTGGGGAAAGAGTGAGCTACACAACAGAGAGTGGAAACAGAGGGAGGAGAGTATAAAGTGTAAAGATAAAGGGAGAAAACTGAAAGGGAGTCAGGGGTGGTTTAAACATACTGTAATATAGTTGTGAAGACAAGAAAAAACCTGCAGTAAATAAAATAAACTGATATATAAACTGAATAAATATACTGTAGAGAGTTTTTAATAGCAAGCAACGTTTTTATAGGGCGGGACAGCGTTAACCAACACATCCAGTCTCATCACATTGATTGGACTCCAGGTTGGCTGACTCCTGGCTCCAATTAGCTCTTGGAGAAGTCATTGGAGAGGGGTTCACAAGCTTTTTCCACCATGTACTGTGAACATGTTATGTACAGTAAAAATATGAAAACATACAATGTTTGTGCAGAGTTTAAAACACTGTCTTCGGTTAAGATCAGAACACAATTATGACCAATTTATCTAAAAGTCCATGTAATCCCAGAGGGTTCACATACTTTTTCTTGTAACTGTATGTGAATACTGCGCTACATGTATTCACTTGGTTGTAACAAGAATTAACAATGTGGCCAAATAATTGAATTATTACAGCAATATTTAATTTCAATTGAGTCAATTTACTTCAGTATTATTTATTGCAATTGCAAAAGATTAGGAGACACTGAGGTTCAGCTCTTGTGCTGCTAGCGGCACTGACACATGGTCAAAGACAAAAACAAACCCTACGGCATGATACCGCTGCTCTCGCCTGGACCTATTTTGGTATTAGCAGATTATGTGCAGCAGAAACGAGTGCTAAACATATCTGCCCAAAGTAGTGAGCATGTGAGGTAACACAAAAAATCTCGAATGTCTGTGTAGTAGTGCATGTGCTGCAGCCACTGCCTCCAGGGAGTTGTCTAGGCTTGGTATCAGCTGGAAGGCATGACTGGCTGAAGTGTGTATAGAAAATCTGATAAAAACAGTGTCCATTTTAAAAAAGCTTGCTATGTGTGCCCTGGAGAAAAGGGCTGTTTGAGTTATTTTGAGTGATTAAATATCAAATCACTTCATACTTAACACCTAAATAACAAATTCTTGCAAATATTATTTTTGCCTGTGTGCTGTAATAATTAAATAAACTTATGAATGACCCTGCCAGACTCAACATGCTTGACAAACTGTGTAAGACAGTATTTATTGTTATTGATCAGACACACTAGCTCAAGAAAAGTGATTTTTAAGCATAGAAACTGATCTAAAGCCTTGAGTGCACTTCATTGATTCCCACACGCAGAGCCTTAAAAAAAGCCGTCTTAGTGTTTGTGTTGCAGCCAGCAGCTAATTCTGCACTTACCTGTACTGTATAGCTAACACAATAGGCTCTTTCTTTAGATGGTGAAGGTTACTGTTACTAATCATTTGGGGTCATCTTTTATGCCTGAACATCTCGTATGTGAACGCACAGTTTTCAGCCAACCCTGATTTACAACAGTGAATGTAGCTGTGTGCCTGGTGTTGTGGTGGTTAAATGTATTACTTCCTGCCAAGCATCCTTGTCTTGGTACATTGTCACTAATTGGAAAAGGATAACTAATAACTCACTTGATGGCTACTCTCAGAGGAGTTAGCTACCTGAGTCAGTTACCTTGACTTCACTCACTGCTTAGCACCTCGCTAGTTCTCTCCCTCAGATGTCTACACTACCCTTCATCCCTCAGACTCACCTCTATAATAACCCCATAATAACTTATCTCCATCTGAACAAACTTTGACCTCTTTTAAGGGGCTAGAAAATGACTTAAATCTGTGCTTATATCAATAAATAGGTTGTGTGTGTACAAGAATCTGTGCAATTCTGTCTATTTTTTTCCATATATTTATTATATATAATAGAAGAAAGGAGCATTTTGGTTTAGGGATTCCCCACTGGACACAGTCTCTGATCATATGCTATGTAACGGTGAATGCATACAGTATATGTGTGTGTGTTATGCAGAAATCCTACATTAAATTCTATGTTGGCGGCAGCTGCAGTAGCACAGATAGGAGGGTTGAGAGACTGAAAACGCTTTGTGGGATCTGGCAACTCACAACAGTATCATACCCACATTCTCTGTGCAGTTTGCAAATTGAAAATAATGCAGGAATTCAAAGCCAGCGCAGAGGTGGAATACTATTACTCTGCAATATGGCTTTTATGAATTATATGATATTATAATGATTACATTATCCACGGACACTAACAAAAATGTGGCACGTGTGGCTTGTGAATCCTTCTGAAAATGTCTTTTATCTAGTGCAAATACATGCAACATGTCAAAAGCCCCAGGCTCTTTGTCCTCCGTGGTGTCTGTGACCACTTTGCCAAATAGTGCGTTATTAACCATTGTGTTACAGTATATGGTCTCCTCTCAGGTCCTTCTTACTGCACGTATTAATGTTTAATATTTACATTATTTATAGTCAAATACGTAGGATATGTACACTCTTCCATCTGTCTATTCCAATAAACAAAGTCACTCAGACGTTGACATAAATCTGTAATGATAAAGCAAAACTTTAACCTAATCAACATATTGTATCAGATTAAACACAAAATAGAAAATGCTGATACAGATTAAAAAACAAGGAGAGGACAGTTTCTACTAGGGGAAGTCCTCCGACACGCAAAAAGAATCTATTCTGCAGCACTGTCTATCACATGACTGGCCTCCTACACCAAATACCCACACACACACACACTGTTTTTCCATATTTTATACATCGTAAATGTTCCATGTAGCAACCCTGCATGGTTAATGAGGACAGCTTTGGGCTGAAAAGGTCTCGTCGGGTCAGATGAAGAGAGGAAAAATGAATGGGAAAAGCCTATCAATTATGACCTCATTTCAAACTTTAGCCTTGGGCTGGTGAGCTCCATACCAGAAATGTAGGCTAATGCTTGACCTCTGTGAACCAGGGCCACTTCCTGCAGGATTCATAACGAACACTGCGACTGCCAAGGCTGCACACAGTAATTCAACTATAACAGGAATCCCCTTTGCAGGCTATTGTAACAAAGGCAAATGTATCCTTTATAAAAAAATAAAAGGTTACAGTACCAGCTGGTCTTGAGATTTTGGGGCCACTGCCACAGCCTATAACAGCAAGCAAGTTGTTTAGATTAAATCTGAACAACACATATTCCTAACCCCAAAAGCAAGTCACATTTTGGACTTACTTTCAAATGCTCAGCTAAACGTCAAAAAGGAATACAACCCCAAGAACAGAAACCCCTACAGTATGCCATGTTTCTGCAAAACAAGGCCCGATGCCATATTCTGAGCAGGAAGATTACTTTAAAGTTTACTTTACTTTTAGTTCTCTGTTCTGAATAGATATACAGTAAAAACTGTGTAATAATCAATAGTATTGCACCACGTAGCGTTCACTTGGAACTTGCATTCGTTCCTCAAACTCTGACTGGGAAGATTAAAAATACAGTCAAATTTTCTCTAGGGTATATGACACAGCATATGGAGAAGACTACAGAGCCAAACCAACAATAAGCCGATATTGGTTTTCACAAGCATTTGTGCCTTAACAACACATAAGGGGAAACAGTGGCTTGTCTGTGGTCCTCATGGTATTTAATTAATCACATTATAATGCAATGCAACAGATTTCAATAGCGCTTGATTACAAAATCAGCAATCGCTAAAACGCTCAGTTCATAGAATATTCCAGCTATTTCGATGCACTAACTTATACACATACATAGATATAGTAAAAAAAACATTGTTTGCAGTTTATTCACAGCAAGGTGAGGCATCCATTTACTGGAGCTAATGGTAGCTTAAACATGGACAGAAACAGCTAGTAATAGCTTCATTATGTGTCCAATTATAAGCTTGTGCCTGGCGATGGTCTGCATCACTCTGGAGCAGAGGAGGTCATCTTATGAAAGGCATAAGCAGGACACAGTGAGTCTGCTGGTCCTGCTAATCACAGGGACGGCGTCAATCCTTGTCCATCCTTATTTATGGCCAGCACAGTCTGTCAGGCTGTCTAGTTTGTTCTGCTCCTTTACGGTGCCAGTCTTTGACCTTTACTGCTTGTCTAATGCATTTGTGACCACCTGCCTGCCCTTGACCCCTGCCACTAATAACTTTTCTGTTTGCCATGTGGATTGCCTTTGGTTACCACTATGGGCTTGCCTATCCACTAAGAAAAGAGTGATTACTGGGGCAGTAGGGATCCTGTGTAAGTATTTTGGTAAAACCATTTACTGTATGCAGCTTCAGTAAGACTGTAGGTGACACACATCAGGGAAATAGGAAAACAGAATATTTGCATATAATATCTCCCTGCTAATAGTAATATGCAGACAAAAACAGACTGCATTTCTGTTTGTGTGACTTCTATCCTGCTGCCATGTTTACAAGCACACAGTGTCCTTATGCAAGGCTCTTAGGGCTCAGCAAAGCCTCAGGAGAGTACATAATGTACACATGAGTAAACCAACAAACGATGAAGCATGAGGCAGAACTGTCCTCCTTACAAGCATCTACTAAAGGCCAGCCCAAAAAAGCCAACAACGTACACATGTGCACATTTGGGTTCTATTTCAAATAAGCAATGGAAGTCAAGGCAATTGGAGAATTGTAAAGGCGAGTGTGACATTATATACCGGTAATTGTATACTTTAATTAGTATTTTGCATCATGTATAGAGACAAGTAAAAAGAAGACACAGGTGTGAGGCATTACTGATTGATTGGTTATGGCTTTCATTCATCTGATATCAATGTGTGTAATATGTGGATCAATAAAGAAGAACACAGCTTTGATGTTGCCTTGAGATGCACTTTCCAACACCTCAATGAGCACGAAAACACAAAAAGAAAAGATGCCTTTCCGTGTTCAGAGAAGTGATAAATCTATGGCAACGAGCAGAAGCTGTTGCGGGGACTTGGAGTGAACTGGTCTTGGGTCTTACCTTGGTGTGAAGCTTAGACAGCTGCTTTTCGTCTATGTAAGTCTGGGTGTAGACACGTCTTTTATAGCGGAACTGAAACACAAGAACAAATACAGAATGACAGATTTTAGCATCTATTTTAAACTACATACTGACCTCTGAACAAAAACGCCACAGTAAATATAATGAAAACATTTAACTGTGTGGTTTAACACCTTCCTCCTGCTCCTCACAGAATGTAGGTTTATAAAAACGATGATGTGGCGATTAATACAGGATTACTTTATAACTGCTCTATACATACACAACAGCTGTATTTCAGCTGATTTTAATTTTATGGTAAATCATTGTTTGATTTTGATACATTTTTATCTCACTTTAATCCTTACATTTGTAACCATATAATGCTTTGCTTTCACTGAATGTGTGTTTTACGTGTGCTTGATAGATAAAGTTGCCAAAACCTACAATGGCCTAAACCTACAGTAGGTAAAATTCCTTTGCACCAAACAAAGTCAAAAGCCACATCATCCACTGAGACCACAGTGAGCTGCTGGTTTAATAGACAGGTTTCAATGAAACCTGACACCCTTCTGTAGTTCCGTTTGGTGAGCCAGTGGGCGAACATTTATTTCTCCACTGATTTGCTCTGCTCACCAACAGGATAAATCAGCGAAAGGGCAGAGGGGCTTTAGTGGCTAATGCAAACCTGTCAGTCATTTCTACACACTGAGGGCCTCGGGGAATAACTGCTGGTCAATCAATGACACACACAGTAGTCTCACACCGTAGGAGCAGACACTAACGCAAACTGAGTGCCCACAATATTATGCTAACAAGGGAAGTACAGAAGGAACATAAACAAGTACAGATATGACTGAGTGAAAGCTGCAGCAATAAAAATGTTTAAATAACAAACATGACAAACAGCTTCCTAGTACATACTCTTACAGTACATACATTTCCCTTATGTGTAACATACATGTATACTGTTGTTTTGATGTTGGTATATGAACGGCCTACTGACTGGCACAGTATCCAGGCTGTCCATCAACATGATCTCACATGTAAACAGCCTATCACTCATGTTCCAGACATGCAGCACTTTTGACTGGCACAACTCAAGGAAAACCAGTCCCTCAAGTAATAGATTTAGTAAGTATTTGTGGAGAATACTGGAGACTGCTAGACACCACCAAATGACCTCACTGACCTCAGTGTGGCAGTGATGACTTTAACTAAATTAGATAAAGTTTTCAGATAAATTATAATTTTTTTACGATCAGGTGATTATCTAGGTTTTTATGGTGAATAAAAACATTTCCTGTGTCTAATGTTCCCATATTATATTAAAATATAAGCACACGTGATAATAATAATAACGTGACTGATCTATTTTGACTTACTGGTACACTTATGTGTCTTTTCAGTGTGTCAGTTTTCAACACATCTGGATCAAATTTATATTAGGATTTATTACGAAATATCTCTCTGACATGGTGAAAACAGTGAAATACTGAGAAGTTCAGTGGTTTGCTATTTACTCATAGCAACCGGGAGAACAAAAAAAAAAGATAAAACATATGTCAAACAAAAAAGAAGACCTACCATGAACTGACTTCATATCAGAGAGATTTATTACACTATCCCTGCAAGCTGTGCTTATGATAAACAATGATTACATTTTTAATAACAGTAGCTCTGATTGACATTCAACTGAGGCCCAGAGAGAAAAAAATAAATGTTTATTACACTCTTTTCTTGACAGTAGTATAATACCTCTGAAAACAAAAGCGGCCAAACTAAAACAATACCTGACATCTTTACACTGCTGTCTACAAAGCAACACTGCTTTATATGCCTGCGATTCTCTCAGATCAAAAACCATGATGGACAAGCACTACAATTATCTCAGAGAGATGACAGCCACTGCGGATAACACACTGACACTGAGCGCTAAATTATTGCTGCCAGATTCGCCTGACATGCATACCACAAAAAAACAGAGACTGCATGCACAACGATGCCCACGTACTGTACATGCTTCACACTATAGACAGCTTCATCAAAATAATTAGAGCAGATACTCTAACAAAGGTGTAGCACCTTCATCTACTGTACAGTATGTGTAGCTGTCCAACAACAACTTCTCCAGAGGGGAAATAAAGTATTTTACATTGTACTATTTCTTACTTCTTACTTATATACAGTCCACAGTAATGCATGACGGCTGGCACCCGCTAATATTAGCAGAGTTAAACTGTCCCGGCTTGAGGCATGATTTTTAAAAAGTGGCTTTAGTTTTGCAATGTCAAATAAATAAATAAATCAGCTAAATAAACTGAAGTGCATTTTTTATAGGTCTGCCTCTCATTCAGTGTTGGCTGGTGTTGGGTGAGGATAAGTACAGCAAACTGACATAAACCCAGTGAACAATTCTTTAGCCTTCTGTAGTCAAGGTAGATGCTGGACAGGTCTCCACAGCAGTGCATAAATAACTATCATACAAACATTCACTGTGGATGAAGGGATGCATTTAGTGGAAACGCTCATGTTTAAATTTTCATATTCATGTAAACAAGACAAATTTCTTTCAACAAAATGGATAGAATTAAACTAGCAGTCAACACACTATAGTGGGTGAATGTGACAAATTATTAGTGTTGATCATTCCTCTTGTTTAATACTCAGCAAATTAATGTGAGTAAAATCTCAAAGACAAAAGTGAGGTGTGTACTCTAGAAATATATAATTGCACTAGATCTATTAATAGTGCATTAATCATTTGAAAGAAATTATATAAATGAGCCAAGATAAACTATTAGCTCTCACGTAAAATCTTTAGCGTTTATATGATAATAATAAAATCACGTCATTTTCCACCTTGTTCTTCTCTGCTCAGATGTAGCCCATACAGACACATAATCCTACCTACCTCTAGGTAAGGTACAGGAGCGATGGATGGGAAGGGGTATTCCCTTAGCTGCCTCTCCTCATCCAGAAACTTGCCAGCCTTGCCATTGTAAGCCGGCTGGAATAGGCCATAGTTGAGTACATCCTTCAGGCTCTGGTTGAGATTACACAGGATCCGCTGCTTGGACAGCCAGATCGGAGCATCCACATTGAATTTCAAACATTTCTAAAAGGACAAGGGTATAAGAGGGGAAAGGGTGAAGCCATGTAAGGAAACCATATTTTCTACATATAATACATTTCACTGAGAGAGAAAATGAGATCCATAAATAATAAAACAAAGACAAGGTTTGGTTTTTAGTATTTGGCGTTTTGGGCTTGTTCATGGGATGCAGCCATGAGGAAATCACTGACTCCAAAAAAATGTAATAAAGTAGTAATCAAGCAGCTTTATTTGTCTGTAATTCCTGAGTGGCTAATGCCATATATGTGATCGAGCCAAAAGACTTTGATTGAATGACTGATTTCAAATCGATCTAGTGGGATTATACACTTATAATGTATTTGCTGAATAATCTGCTAAATGGTCTTCTAAAAACAGTCAAATGACACAATTCAGACATGAATCTGTATTTTTTATAATAAATTTAAGATGGAAAATCTCTGGCTTTTTTCCAGCAATAAAGAAACAAAACTTCCAAATTAGCACTTTAAATATATATTTATCACATGAACATTATTTTTCAATAACTTATTGGTATTACATCTGTTACCTGACCTTCACAATTTGAGTACAGGTACTTAAACTTAATGAATGCTGTTTTCTAATTGTGTCCAGACTAGACTAGGGTCTAAGGACTAGATTATTCTGGAAAAACAAAGTACTTCCCCCAAGCTGCCACATTGTGGAGCCTGAGGCACAGACGGTAGACAGAGAGTAAGGGAGAGTGTGCAAAACCCACCAGTAATAAATCAATCACTGCTGCGTGCAATATCAGTTCGGAACCTCAACTCAATCCTGTTCAGCCACACTACGTTTCTGACACAACTGTTCTTCTCACAGCTATCAACCACATGCAGATGCACGCAGGCCGCTCTGACTGACACATTAACTGATAAACGTACTGTAGGTACATTACAGCCTGCAGTAGCTGTACTGTGACCTAAAGCATGTAGAATTTATACTGTACATTTCAATGTTACTCTATTATTGCCATGTATTGTTGGATGACATGGAAAAGTTATTGCTGAGCAAATCTATGTGCGTTGCTCTAGATAAAACGAAAAATGCGCTACGGTAGAATGTATTCAGCAGAAGAGTGTTCTACCTACGATGACCACGACCACCTGTCAGACCTCTTCCTTCACCTTTGTAGTGTGATCTCATTGTACATTCCAAAGACTGATGTAACAGTGTCTTGTACAGGCTGTACAACATGTAAACATGCAACGATATAAATCTGCTATCTGTGTCTCCATAAAGATAGCAAGGGCAGCAACATGCTGTAACCGAACCCTACTGGCTATGTTTCTAGGGAAACACAAGATAAAGTTTAAGGTACATGACAGAAATTGTGATCGAACGTTTTATAAGCATCACATTTAGACTTCGTCATTTTTATTATACAGCTTTTATTCTAAGGCCGAAGCCTTAAGAATTGAAAAAGGTAAAGTAATAGTAGCCAGCTGGGGCAGTTCAGTCAAATTAAAGTCAAACTTTATTATATGCAAAGAGCTTTTCTGTGATTGTGGCTGTATAACCACTGTACTGTACGTCTTGGAAGAGGGATCCAGCCTCAGTAGCTGACAGGGTGCTGCTGTAGATCAGTGCGTAAAGTCCACTGAAGCTCCCATCTGACAATTTGTTAAATGATTTTTAGCTTATTTGCTCTCAAAATACTGACAATTTATTGATGCAGGTGTGAAACACTTAGAATTACCACTGTGTATGGAAAGTGCTATAGAAGTAAAACAGCTTGGTATTTATACATGGTGACTGTTCCCTCTATAAAAACGCATCAAACATCATTGAAAACAAAAACACAAAGAAGAACTACTAAAAGAGAAGATGTGACCAAACGTTTGACTCGTAATGGACACAGTTACACGTAAAAAGCCTTTGGAGGTGTCTCACTTTTAACATTGGCATTGAACAAAACCTTTAAAATCTATAAGGTAAGGTTTCTCTTACAGCATCTATGATAAAGATAATGTGAACATGAATGAACTAGATAATGAGGTTCTCAGAATTTCTCACAATTATTCAGAGAGCAATAGGCAAGGTATGAATTGAAGGGTTTTCAATGACAGGTCAATCAAAAAGCCACTGATCACTGTTATTTATCGTATATGGGACCTGGATTTGTAGTCAGGTGCAACACATGGAGAACTATTTGAACAGATAAACTACATGGCAATCTTGTGAGTGAATCAAATTTATCCACAAATCCTCTGACACATTCTTTAAAGATTATAATTCTAACAGAAAGGGAAGCAAAGACATTTGTTTGCTGATGAAAAATAAGTTGAGTCAGGTATAGTTAGTAACTTACTTAAAGAAGATGCACCCCAAGAACATTTTATCCACCACTTACTGCTAACTATTTTGTTTTTAGTATTGTGTCATTGTTTAGTTGAAACAACGCATGTGTGCACACCACACCAAAGTGGAAAAGTGGGAAGACTGTGCCATCAGCCACATTTTCACTTCAACACAGATTTTAGTTCTAATAGCGGCAGCACAAGAAGTTTAATATGCAGTCGAGGGTCATTGAGTCTTTTCAGTTTGCACCACTTGTCCTTGTTAATTTGCATTTACTGTGTATCCTTGTCTATGGATGAAAACTGGATTTTCTAGAATCCACAGAGAAACACGAGTGGCACCTTGTAGTGCATGCTGTCCAGTTTGAATGCACCAGTACCAGTACTAGGTTCTGGATCGTATCGAGACAATGTTAATAAATATTTTCTACCTAAAGGTTGTGGGGACTCCTGTTGGGTCCAGTTTCACACAGGCCACTTGATATAAGCTACTGTATTTTCTATCGAGAACGTACTTGTTCTCAAAAGGTGGAGATTAGAAGAAGACATCAGCATCAAGACGCACTGTGCAACTCAAATACACTGAGGGGAAAGATTGATATGAGCAGAACAGCGTTACATCAGCTGAAGAACAAGTCGCAAAGATAGTGGATGCTTACTTCTCCAAGCCACAGCCCCATGTTGTTTTCATTGAGTGAGCTCTGTTTAGCCATTGCACTGTTAAGATAACATTAATGTTTAACACATTACCTTCGATAATGTTTTGCTGTGGTAAACTAATATTAAAGGGTAATAGCTTAGTAAACACACAGTGACCTGTAAGAATACAACCGTGCTGCTAACTCCCTCTTTCCAGTAATTGAATTTCTTTATGTGACTGTTAGACACAGGAGCATTTCCAGCGTTGGGTCTCTGCAGGTTAGTGTCAAGGATCTGTGCAGTGACAGGACACCACTTACAAACTAAATTACTCCACAGAACTGTTGATCCAATAAGAAAAACATGGCTCATTCATTCCATCAAAAGTCCCAGGTAGTGTTGCTAGCTCCATAACAGTCTCAACACCTTGGAGGAGATGGCAGGATGCCCCTAGGATGTTACCCAAGGGAGTTGGACACAGTCACACTCTGGCTCTGCCTACATTATATTGAGCAGTGCAGTTTAGGAAATGAACGGATCCCTCCACCGACCACAGACGTTTTTGGGGCAACATTACTTCCTCTTTCTCTAATAGCAGCAGGTTCTTTCATCTTATCACCTCAGGTGAAAGAAAACTTCCATGACAAATTAATTGTTTTACAAAGGGTCACCAGATGCTTGTTCGTTTGGTATTTAGCTGTAAAATGTCAGCAGCTGGAGAAGGACATGCAACCAGTTCAGCAAAGTTGATGGAGGCAAAGGTTTCAAGCTAAAATACCAATAGGCTACACTGTGTTACACATACAGAGGTGTTGTAATGTGGTTAATGTGTGAATTGCATGTTTACTCCTCAGAGCTGTTCTCCACTACTGAACAATTTACTTAAAATGTAACAGAGTGTGTTGTTAAATTTAGTGGCCTTCTTTATATTTCTACACTGGCTATATACAGTATTGTAGATAGAGCAGTGCTGGTCCTGACTTTGTGTTAATGCCCCCACACTCATTCTGAACATACGTTCTTGTATCACTTAGTTTATGATAAAAGCTTACGTTTATATTGCATCTCCAAATATTGCTTATTTTGTTTTGCTGTATTTTGATATCCAATGTATGTAAATTTTAATAAAGGTTCTCCAAGAAGCACAGTGAAGTACCAGAATATGGCTTACAACACTATGAGAAATGATTCAGTGACTAATATTGAACATTCTCTTCACGTTGGTTAACCAAAACCAGAGTTACGGTTTCATTGTGCCTTATTGTTTCACTGTTCTTTCTGCCGGAGCCAATTCGTCCAAGTCTCTTGCCTGAAGATCATCAATTATGTTTCTCTCTTTTGTATAATTTAATGGACTTTCTGTTCAATTAATCTTATTGTAATATAGCAGTGAATACATCTAACCTGTATGGGTCCATTACCAACACAGATAACTTAATATTGATGAAGCCAAGTATAAACTGCATATGCTCATTCTGCTGATCACCACAGTTTTGAAAAAGGTGCCTTAACCTGCTTAATCTCCATGGCCACTCTTCTCAAAGCAATTACCTTCTGTCAGACTTTTAGATAGAATTATATCTTCCCCTAATATATATGTATTTAAGCTTAAATACTATAAAAACTATAATAAAAATTACAATAATAATAGAAATTACAAAGCTGAAAAATAGAAAAAGTCCATAATATTTCTGTGATAGCACAAATAAGGATGCAGGACTGTTACCTGCATGCAAACTAGGAAACCAAATAGCCCAACAATTACTGAAAAGTGACCATAAGCTGTAAGAACAACCCATGGCTTAGGCGAGGCTAGATTGTACCTAATCTCCAGTCTCCCAGGGGGCCGTGTCCTGTGATTTCTTGTTTTAACCATTCACCCCAACCACTGGTTCACTGTAACACTGTAACACTGTAACACTGTATCACACTGGAGGGCAGTGTCAAATACACATATACACTGTATATATGTATTTGCAATACAAAATACCAGTGACTGCAGATTAGCCTAAACTTTATGTTACCGATGAGAATGATTGTGAAAATGGGCTTCGTGACTCACAGAATGCTGCAGACCTATTTGCAGCAGCAGTACGTGTGCCATTATGGTTGCAGCCTGCTTTTCTGACTGAATAATTAGTTTTCCTTAGATCTCAAAGTCAAATGAGTCAGTACCTATTAAAGTTGTCCATTTTAATATGCTTTTCAGGCAAACCACAATGTTTATTAACCAGAGAAACCTAAACGTTGAAGGCTGTTATTAATAAAGACAAACACCGTGTTCAGCTATGACACTACATTAAGAGTCTTTTCTTATTAAAATGCTTTAACATCTCTGTTGTGTTTACTCTGCCTGCGTCTTTATTCTCAGCCTGTTTTGTTGTCTTCCCTATAAACAAAGGCTACCGTTGATTTCCCCATCTCACCATTCGTGACTTTGAACTGCAATGCAGAGCCAACCAGACTGGATATAGCATTCAAAGCATGACACAGAGAGTGTGAGTGCAGCAGAGAAATAATAACAAATGGAGTGACTGAGGAAGAGCATGGTATAGCAATACCTTTAACAGCAAGAACAGTAGTGAGCTTTACTGCATATTTGCAGCTATGTGTGTGCCTGTAAATGTGTGTGTGTGTGCGTGCGTGTGTGTGCACTTGTCAGTCTATCCACTGAGTCTATTTTGACAGCACAATCACAACAGCCTTTACATAGAATTACAGTTTATGGAATATAAGACGAAAAGATATTGTCATTGCCATTTCCACTTCCTCTACAGTTCAACAAAATACACAAAACAGACCAAGATTGATTGACTTTGACTGTGCACAGACGTTTTGATTTAACATACTGAGCAGACACTGTGTTTAGTGAAACAAAAAGTTGATGTATGGGTAGAACCTATGGCAGCAGGACGGCTGTTTGAGCCACCAGTGGGCTGCTCTCATTCTCACGCTTACCAGCCACAGTTTGATTGGTTTTCATTCTACTGTACTAACTAAAAAACAGCCATATAATATCTTTTGATGTGTTGTTTAATACAATATTCATGAACAAACTGAAAGGACAAACCATGCAGCTCTAATCCCCAGTTGCCAGTTGTTTCTCACTGAAGAGGAACAAACAATTTTGAGGTTGATCCTGATCATTTTATTAGAAGAAAGCAGTCAGGAGAAAGCAGCAGCTGCTTTTCTTTTCACTTGCCACTGCTTTCTCAGATAAGTTATGACTGCACTTTTTAAGCTACTGCTATAAATTGTCCATGCAATGTGTCCACAACAAGCAAACTGAACCAAGTGCCCGAATTACTGTTCCAGCAATAACATTTTGAACTATCTGTGAACCATTTTAAGAATACAGTAACGTGTCACCATAGGCTCAACATTACATGTTACAGTTCAGTCTCTATCCCAGCTGTCATTTGGACAAGAGGCAGGTTACACCCTGGACAGGTCGCCAGTCCATCACAGGGCCACACACAGAAACAGACACAGGTCTCCAATCAATCTGACTGCATGTCTTTGCAATGTGGGAGTAAAACCCACGCAGACACGGGGAGGACATTCAAACTCCAAACAGAAAGGCACGTGGTTGATCCTGAGACTGAACCCAGGACCTTCTTGCTGTGAGGAATTATGACCCTCTCTCACTATCCACACTCTTTCATCAAGTCAATCTTCCTTCTCTTTGTATTAAAGACATAGGTAAAGAATGAGTGACTCTGAGCTCAAGGGAGGGGGTGAGCAATATGATTAAGCCCACGCATGTTAATGTCTTAATTATTGTATTAGAGGGCCTACAGTTTATAGGCCAGGAGGCACCTGGTGGTTTATTGTTGTTAATGTCCGTGGTCAGATTTCAGGCAGCAGGAAACTTGCAGAGACAAAATTCCTGTCTTACTTAAAGGATTTAATTATTAAGATGTGTTTGTGCGTGTTTGTTTGTGATCATTCAAGGAGGGATAACGCAGGGAGCAGTACATGACAGTTGTATCTCTAAAGGCACAGATGGCATCCAGTCACAATAGAAAGAGACAAGGCATTGTTCTTCCTTTTGAGCAAGAAGTGATGCATCGACAGAGAAGACAAGAAAGAGTGAAGCATAGTGGGGAAGTGAAGTGAAAGAAGAAAGAAGTGCTGAGGTGATGGAGTGTAATGACTCTCGCACAACCCTGTCTCCATCTCCTAAGACCTCTGGCTGTCGCTGCCCAGATGACATATGCACTAATTAACAGCGTTGAGCCTGCCACTGGATGTGGAGGGAGCTAAGAGCCCTATCAACGCTGTAAAGGGATAAAGGGAATACCAGGCTACGTAAAATGTTTGTAAATTCAATCACAGAATAAATATGCTTAACAAATTTTGGACTGTACTTTGTGCTGGAAATCAACTTTGGGCAAGCCTGGTTTGTTTGACTGACGGAGTAAATAAACTGCTGTTGTCTTTCCCACTTTTCCTCCTCTTGCTCTCTCCTCTTTGTGCCTTCCTGAATTTGGCTCAGGTTCAGAGCAGTACACTTGCGTATGTTTTTGTCTCAGTCTGAGCATCCTTAAGAGTAGTCTCTGCACAAAGACAAAAACTAACACTGGCTCATCTCTCAGTCCTCTGTATTTTATAAGAACTAAGCATATTTGAGACATTGTTTTGCACAGGCAACAAATAATTAAGACGTATATAACCCATCAATAAAAGGTAACCATGTTATGAACTTTAAATAGGGTAAAAACCTTTGTGCTGTGAAACATTTTCTCCACAAACCCACAGACATTTTGAATATAACCAATCAATATCACTTCTAATTTCTTCTGGATTTTATTGAGGCAGGTACATTTTCTTAATTATACAGCAGGAGAGTTCACATGGAATAGATTTGGCCGTTAGTTTGAGCAATTAACAAGTTCCTCAACCTCGATATGATGCTGTGAAATTTATCATAAGAAGTGTAAGAAAACAGAAGCTGTCTCACAAACAGCTAGAATTTTATACGATGTGACAAATTAGAATGGAGAATGGAAATGAGTTTGGGTCTGTGTAATTAAAAGCTACGCAGTCTTAAAGGCAAACACTCTATGTTAGCGCAGACACAGTCACTGATGTGGCAATACAGTTCATCAGTCTCCTTCTCTTCAGCCTAGTTAGCTGCTCCCAAGATCTTAGCAAAATGTCTCAATTATAATCAAATGTCAAAGCATACAATGCATAACAAATATATCAAATGTGGCTGTTGAAACCTGCAGATCAATTTAACATAAAGCACCTAAGTAAGCGGTAAGTCTGTCACTGTTAGAATCATATTTGGTGCAGAACATCCATCCAGACTGCTTTCGGTACTGACACACCACAGATGAGCTCACACACACACACACACACATCGTTTCACAAGGGGTATTATAAATTAAATACTATGGACAAGTCTCTTTAATCCAAGGACTTACTGACAATGGCAAGCTAACTGTACATGGAGGTCTATACACAATGGGATTTCTAGTCTATCTACAAAGCCTATAGCTTCCATATCTCAACACAAGGTGGTAAATAGGAGCTATAACCACTGTACCCTCCAAAAACTAGACGGGATGCAGCATAGATTGGATTAATGAGCTATGTTAAGGACTCAGACACCTTGACAAAGACTGTACCATGTGAACACACATTGCACACTCTATGTACTGTACATAGAATGTAAATAAATAAATGTGTAAATGTAATGTAATATTGAATTATTTTGTTGCATTTTGACCTACAGTTTATTTTCAGTCAACCTACTGAGGGAATCAGCCCAGGTACATGGATGAATGTAAGCCAATAATTTGTTCAAAATCAATTAGTAAGTCTGGATATACTTGACACTGGATCATACTTACATGCCTCAGGTTTAATTATGAACTCTGTCCTCTTATATGCAGAGGAACCTGGACCTGAAGCTAAGAGAGTATAATCGTTGGTCGGGAGATCCTGGCAGCCACTTCAAATTTAGCACTTGGCCTTGTTGTGCTGCTAACTTGCCTTCACAAACACAGAGTCACGAAGGTTTCTTAAACTGTCCTTCCAGAAACTGGTCAGTTCAGATAGATCGCTACTCTTTTGAACAAAGGCCTCTGCCTCTACCACTCAATCACTCATGTTCTACGGTTTTGTCCTCGTAAGGGTTGGAGGTATGCTGGAGCCTATCCCAGCTGTCATTTGGGTGAGGTTCACTCTGGACAGGTTGCCAGTCCACCACAGGGCCTGATCAGACAGAAAATCACTCACTCTCACCATCACTCCAATGGGCAATTTACGGTCCCCAGTCAACCGAACTTCATGTCTTTGGACTGTAGGAGGAAACTAGAGAACCAGGAGAAAACCCAGGCAGACATGAGGAGAACAAACTCCAGAAAGGCACCTGGGCGACGGAGTTGAACCCAGGACTGATGATTTTGTGAAAATGTAGTTGGCACTGAAATGAAACAATTGAACATGTATAGTACTCTGCAGTACTTTTACTTTAGTACTTAACCAGGTGTTAAGTTACCTTTAATCTAATTTATAACATATGCAGTTGCATTTTAACCCATAAGACCGATTACAAACAAAACTAACAAAATGAACCATGTGATCAGCCAGTTACGCTTCGGGCGTGCCGAGGAGCAGTGCTCCCTAAGTAGTTGCCAAGGAAACTCAGTGAAATGTTTTAATTATCCAACAGAGTTTTAGTGGTTAAAGCTTTTAGTACGTATTAATTTCTTGAACTGCTACTGACTATGACAAATAGCTTCTCACTACAGTATATCATATGCAAAGGAATTAAGTTAGCCCTTTTCATTTTATATATATATAGTAATATACATGTGATTATGTTTACATAGTCATAGTACAATAACTTTACATGAATATACTATACTATACAAACACTAAAAGGACAGTTTCCAGCCTTCCAGTGTTTTTATAAACAGGCATAAACACACACTAGAAAACTTTCATATTGCCAATAAATGATCAATCACAAGGAGATATGACAACTTTAAAACATTGTATTTCTCAGAACTGTGAGAGTTCATTTATCATCAATGCAGCAAAAACCTTGATATCTTACAATCCACTAATCATTTGAAATATTTAGCAAATGTTTAACAAGCTTATACTTTATTTATAATAATATATAATTAAAATTATGTAACTTAACAACATCAGTTAGATTTTCCCTAAAATCCCATTGTAGTGTTATCATAACGCGTGACTAATTACAATATCTATACAACATGCATTGCTGTGAACAAACAAAGGTAAGATAAGAAGAAATTCTAACGCATTTAGTGAGAATTTCAGCATAATATAGACCTAAACTGTTGATACAAACACATGCAGAGCCACCCATGAAGAGGGCAAGCTTTCCACAATGGTCTAAAATGTGTATCACCATAATTTAAAATGCAATAAGGACAAACCGTTATATGTTCTTTGGAAATATTGCTCTAGGACTTTAGCTACAAGCAAGAACAATTAAGTTTTAATTAGTGTTTTATTTGACCACATAGGCCCACAAGAATGAAAAACAAGCATTCTACTGTCGCAGTGTACCAATAAGAATCATCTCACAGAATTATCTTACAGTGAAGAATGATCCCTGTAGTTAAGAGGGATTTAGTGGAGCACTATTGTAGTGTGTAAATTGCCAAGGGGTCTCCTTTTCCCATTGGCAGCAAGTTAGAGTATAGCATTTCTCTATTACGGTATTGATGCTATTCAAAGGATCTCTTTGAGGTTGATACTGTACATTCAACCCAACAGTACAGCAGCATAATCAGACAGCTGAAATCCACTATAAAACTATGTATTATATCTAATATAACTAGATCATTTTATTTAGTTTTAATCACACAAACTGCATCTAATCTAATCTATCCATCTGTTTTGTTCTTTATGTTTTTATATACAGTGCGTATTATCTTAGAGTGGAGAGAGGCGTTGAACTGCTGAATTCTGAGGCTGACTGGACTAATATTATTATGTTCTTATATTCTCAGGAATCTCTAGAAACAGAAAGGAGATGGAGGCTCCCTGAAAAACAATACAGGATCAAATGCTAAAAAAGAAAATACAATACTACTATATAATTAACCTACCTAAAAGGTTAGTGGATCGATAAACCAATCAGAGAGTTAAATAAGAATTTGCTATCCTCTAAATATTAATTGTGTCCTGATTTAATTTATTAGGGTCTAAATTGTCTTTCCAGACAACAGAGTTCTCCTCTTAGATAAAGAACATCACATGACTTTGCCTGTACTATAGAAAGAACAACTTGGTATCAAATTGGTCTGCATTGACACTGGCACTGAACAGCTTGTGATCTCTGCGTTTAGCTGTTTCTTCTTGTTTTTATCCTCTCCTCACTGTGTCTGTCTTTGGGCAGGATTTGATAGACAGAGGAGAAGAGACGTAGTCAGAAAGATGGATGAATGGGACATGAGATGAGAGGAAGGGTGAAAGAAGTTACACTGGGTCAAATGTCTCTTCATCTCCCTCGCAGATGGAGGTAGGAATTGCTGGCCACATTTTCTGTTTGTGCTGTGCCAACCGTGACTGAGGCTAAAAATAGTAACACGTGTACGTGAGAAGCTTTCCAGAGAGATGCCCGTCAGTCACTGATATAACACAGCATATGTCAATCGGTGTGAGTATGTGAGAGTGTGCTACATTTAAAAGTCAAAGCAGCTGTCAAAGCACTTTTAAACGAATGTCTCAATTACACATGTAAAAAAATGAGAAATAAAGCTAAGTCACAAAGACAAAAAGAAAATAATCAAATGCAATCAAATTAATATGTAAAGATAAATTAAAACCTTTATTATGTTCAGTATAAATGAACTCATTAGTCTCATTACCTTTCTAGACAGTTGACTGTCTAGAAAGGCTCTAAACAGTCACATCGGCCTTAACATTTGACCATCAAAACCTAATACGTTCATCCTTAAGTCCAACTGGACATTTTAGGTAATTCAGATGCTTTTCCAAAAAACACATGGACAGAAATATAGAAAAACCAATAGGGTAGGTCCAACAGATGGACTGATGCACAGCCATATAATCTAAAAACACAAAGCTATCTGCTGGGCAAATGAATAAAAAACATCCAGTGACTTCAGAAAAGGTTTCATGTTCAACCAATCCTTGCTACTACAATAGAAAGCCGAGGGACAGAGGACACGGATAGAGCATTATCTACAGTGCACATTCTAAAATGGAAAAAATAAGACTATTACAACTGGAAAATAACCAAAACTGAGGGCATGTCACAATTACCGCTACAACTATAGAAAAAATAAATTGTCACCCACTAGCATGGGAACATTAGATAATCAGAGTCCAACCTAGAAAAGTGAATGAAGACTTAGCTACTCAGGAATACAATAGGATTGCAATGCAGCCAGACCAAGGATGCACAGAGAAGCAGGACAAAATGATACATTATCAGTAATGTGCTGCTGTGCAAATCTACCTGCAGTAAAGTTCTATGTGAGGAATTAAAACATGAGGAAAGACGCTGATGCGACCATGCTCCTAAAAGAAAGCGGCAGCATTGTGCAGGGCCTAGTATTAATACATAATAGATGCAAGAAGCCTCATTGTCTCAGATCAATTACTATACTGTGCCACTCTAGTTATGGAGAGACAGCTTGATTTGAACTTCAGTCAGTGACATCAGTCATGCACAGTTTGCTCCAGAGTTGCAGGCCAAGCTATACGGGCATGCACTGGCAACTTTACATAACATAACATACACAATTCTATAGATATGCTGAACTGAATAGAGCCGTACATAAGAATTAGTGTACAGCCGTATACATAACGTTCATAAACATACTGCAGCTCACTAGACTTGGCTGGTGCATACAGTTACCATTTGCTTCCTTCTCATTTGCAACATTTTTCTCCATTTAGCATAACAAGCAGTCTTTGATGTGAAGCGGGGAGCTCAAAAGGTTACCACACACAGAGTAAATAGTTACATTCAACAGGTGCTGCTTGTACTCTCTCGCTTCCTGGCAGATTTGTTTACCCATATAAAGCGTCACACCCCCCCTGCTCTGCAATGTGTGTCAAATTTAATTAATTCTCAAGGTACAGTATATTACATTAGCTACACTGATATATGCAGTATGTGCACAAAGTGGACACTTTTAAAGATTTGTTTCAAATTATAAATACAAAGCAACATTACCTGAAACTAGAAAATTAAACTTACAGTTACTCATACAGTAGGTTACTCATTTTTCACTGTCCTATGCAAAAAACTGCACAATAGAGCTCAACTACGAGGGACAGCAGTGCTGCAAAAACTCTTGTGGGACTAATTAGAGTTCAGTAAAGGAAGAACCGAGTTTTGATGAATTTTATTTTAGCAGATATAAGTCTCTTAGATAGAGCTCAACACACAGTATAAGCATCTTATGTTGAATACAGTGTGTATTTTTTTTTGACCTCCAAACTGTAAAACATAGAGCACAGAATTCACAAAGGTCTCAGTCTTGAGGGCTCTTACCGCGCTGTCAAAAAAGGTAACGTTTTTCCCAATTCCCATTGTACGCTGTTTTGTTTTTGTCATTTGGTAGGAGAGCCAACAATACAACTGAATATGTCTGAAAGCCAAGTAGTTTTGGAGCGTGAATTAAAAGCTAAAATGCACTAAAAGAAGCAACAAGAGAAGCAAAATGAAGAATAAAGATTTATGCAGGTGGAGAGTAACTGGTGCAGAGCCTCCCACTACTCTGTTGAAAGATGAATGATATCTATCAGAACTATTGGAAAGCCATCTCTTATTCCAAGAATACAAGAATCTTCAAATAATCTGCCTCTATTTGATATATATACAGTCTATATATATATATATATATATATATATATATATATATATATATATATATATATAGAGAGAGAGAGAGAGACTGTATATATATCAAATAGTGGCATGACTACAATTGTACTGTCCCCCACCGCCAAAGTTCAATCGTTATTTAAACTTGTATCAAGGACTGAGCAACACAGTTATGGTAAATTGGATTTGGTAAATGTTGGTATTTCTACATAACGGACTGGGCACTGAAAAAGAAAGTGGAAGAATTAAGTCGATTTCAACTTTAGCTTTACCCCACACAAGGCCTCTCCCCCCTCTCTCCTGCTGAAAACGAGAAGTGCTGCGTGGTGTGATCTTTGCATGGTGCTTCATTCTCCTGATCCAGGCTTGAAACACAGCAGGAGATGTGTAATCCCACTTCAGGCAGACTATTCTAGTGTAATCTCCTGCTCACTCAGAGTACACACAAGTCACTTTTAACTGTTCCATTAAAGATTCAAACTGTCAGTCTGGCCATCTGTCATCTGCCTATGTGTTTCTCAGACTTTGAAGCTCTCGCGTTTGTCTCTCTGCCACTATGACACGACACAGTATATGTGTTTTTCCCTGCTTGTCTGTATATTAAACCAATGTGACTACTTGAAAGGGAAACCAATGATCAGTTGTCTGTAGTTACATAAGCACATTAAGGTAAGTCCTTTAGCAACAGGATTAAGATTTGTAGATGTTTGCACGCTTAAGTGCGCATGTCCAGGTGTCCTGGGTGTGCATTTCTACTGCAGGATGTCAATATGCATGCTTCAGTGTGTGTGTCTGTGTAAGCGCTCGAGTCTGCGAGCCTGACTTAAAACCATTTTTGTTCACAGACAGTGATTGTGCAGCACCTTTGGGGAATTCTCTGCTTTCTTTTCAATTGCGCACCTTTTATTTCCTGTCTTTATTCCTGGCATGCAGGGCTGGAGCCTCAGAAAGATACAATGGGCCATTACAGACAAGTAGCCAACAACAATGAGGTAATCAACGGTAACAAACACAAAAACAGCCCCTTGCTTTTGTCGTCACTGTCTGGAGAAAGAATCAAAAGGACACCAAAACTAAGCCAACTGAGCACGAGGGTTGGAGGTGCATAAGTAATTAGTGTAGTACATTAGATACATTAGTAATAACGTGCTTATACTGTAGCTTTGCTGCAACAGAAAATGTCGCTTGGTTTCACTAGCAGGCAGAGACAAACTGCGTGCATGGCGTTTACTGATGCTAAATTAATAACAGCCCATTTCATTCCAGAGCCAATTAATGGTTTCTTCTCCTCAGTTTCTTATTGGCTTAGTGTTTATCTGTCAAGTTAAGCAATTTCCTCCTGTTTAAGATTATTTTAACCTGTAATTTGGAAACGACAATTTTAAGATAAATGGTGGTTCTTAAAACACATAAGAATAAATTGTGAGGACAATTATGTTCTACCAATATAATAGCATCATACAGTATTATTATTATTATTACAATGGATCATTGTGTTCCCCAAATAACTACAGTGCAGCTGTTGATGGCTTGAAGAGTTTATAAACGTTTGCTTTACCACCTTGTGGAGCTAAAGAAACATAGGTACAGACACAGCTAAGTCCCAATAATTTAAGTGAAACCATAGATATAATCTACTGGAAATAGTGAAATTACGAAAGAATAAATCCGTGTTACAGTCTAATGGTTCTGCATTTTTTACAGTGCCTGTGGTGCTACATAAAGCCTGGCTACTGTATATCTTCAGGGAAACTAAAAGATTTTGTTAAGACAAAAATAAGATTGAAAGATTGAACAGCTGTCTGTGCTCAGAGCAACAGCAGAGGGGTAAAGTTTTACAGTTCAGGTATAACTACCTGATTCTCCACTTTGGATTTATGATCCTGCTTTCTTTATCCCTGTTGCCTTTCTATTGTCCACCACCCCCCACACCCCCCAGCCCCACCTCCCCCTTCCCTCCATCTCCCGCTCTCACTCTAAGTGGCCAGTTGTCAAAGTCAGCTGAAGCCCAGTTAATGAAGAGGTAGATTTATTAGCAAGGTATCAGTGCAATAGGCAGGAGGAGTGGAACACCCAGAAGCCAGTAAGCATAGACAGCATCTAAGCGTGCGTATCAAAAAACGGAAAGAAAAAGATAAGGCGCAGAAAACATAGGGAAAAGGAATTAAAGCAAGACATGGAGCAAAATCCCTAAAGCAGACACCAGTGAAGTAGAAAGCACCCAGTCAGAGAGGAAGGGGGAGAGGCAGCTTCCCTCTCTTTTATCCTCTCTTCAACTGTGGCTACAGGAAGAGCTCTTACCGTCTGTTGTAGGTCTGGGATTCCAATGCGGATGACCACGGTGTTGCCTGTCGGCTCCTCCATGGGTGCTCTTGCACTGTCGCTCCGCACTGCACCGGGATGGAAAGCCGGAACACAGACAGGAACGGGAACGCTGCTGTCCTCTTCCTGGGAGCTGCTGCTGTCAGTGCTGGCCCCCTGGCTGCCGTTTGCTGTGTGTGTGTGAGGGTGTGTGAGTGTGTGTGAGTGTGTGTGTGTGTGCTCCTGCTGCTGCTGGTCCTGCCGTGGAGGGCTGGGTGGCTCATGTTTGCCGGCTGCCGAACGGAGAGGCATGCTCCGTGTTAGGGGCTCGGTCTGTGTTTCTCTCTCTCTCCACACACACACAAACACACACACTCCAATGGCTCTCACTTCACACTACACGCACACACCACTTGCTGTGTTCATCACTGGCCTGGGAGAAAGAGAAAAGAGAAGAGGGAGGGAGAAAGAGGCAGAGAGGGAGGGTGGCAGAGGGAATGGCAAAGAGGAGGGGGTAACAGGAGAGGAAAGATGGTGGAGAAAAAACACAAGAGAGGGTAAGTGCTAAGCGAACTTGGGAAGAACATTCATAGATTTCCACTAAAGATAATCATAATGTAATTAGCAAAACGTAGGCACATTCACCTCTTCAGTATTAACTGCTAGTGTGTCCAAATAGTGAAAACACCAGCTCTTATCTAGTTCAAGTGACCACTAATACAATTTTAACAAAACTCTCACTCGTTTTTTTATATGTTAAACAACTTCAGTCTGCAACACTGGTGTTTATGTGCACTTAATCCGGCTACTCAGGTTGTCAGGGAAGGAGTTCACACGGACAATCTGTGAATACGGTACATGCAGCAGATATGTAGTCTGATCGTCCTCTGTCAAGCTCATTTTAGGAGCATTGTCAGGAGAATGTAACTACTGAGGCAGTTTATGTTTCTATAAATTTTGTCTATATATTTTCCATACTGTATTTGTTTAGGTGAGTTCACTTATATAATGATAAGCAACTTGTACACACATATATAGGAAACTTTTTTTGGCTCACTAGATCTGAAAAATAACCTTTCCTGTGTACATGATCGTTACGGAATAAGCTTCCTGCAGAACGCTGAGCGTAACCTGGTTACTTAGGTGAGTGGAAACACGCTGACCGTTGCTGCTGTGTGTGTTGCCAATGTGCTGACATGGCGGGCACCTCAGGACATGATGAGAGAAGGCACCGTCCAGGGGAAGCCAAGCCTGGTCCCAGTTGATTTCTATTGACCAACTAACAAGTAATGTTGCCACATTCTACGGAACTCAACAATCCATGATTACACAGATATCACCGGTTACACAGCCCACAGTCTGAACAAGTGAGATGTTCATGCAAGGAAATGAACCATTTGTGTCAGGTCTGTGAATTATTAATTGTGAGCTTAAGTCGGTGCTATGCTCCATGTGTTCTCATTGCCATCATTGTTCAAGTTGACCCAACAGCCCCAAGACAGCATTTTTCTATTGAATGGAATTTAAAGCAAGCTCTTCAGGGAAATACAATGATGAATGAACCATTTAAAGCTGCAGTTAAAATAATAAGCATAATTAGGGCTAATGCACACATACAAAACTGCACATAAAAACACATTTAAACTTCCACAAAAATACTGGCTGCAGAAAACAGGCAATTTGGATGGAAACATTATTTGGATGCTTCTCCCACGAATAGTAAACACTTTCATGTGCGATAAAATACACACACAGAACATATTTGTTTTTTTATAAATTCATTATAAAAACACTTGTCAATCATACCAGGGTGTTATTGTAAAAGTGGCCAGGAAAAACATGGACGCTGCCGATATGGACTCATAAATACAAAACAAAAGAATATTTCTTCCTTCATGTTATGAGTCAATAAATAGAATTATGTGACTGAAGAGCGAGATGAGTGAGGCAGAAAGAAAGAGTTTCCACCAGTGGTACTTCCTTGCATAAAGGTTTAGTGTGTCTCAATATGATGATAGTGTTAGTCAAAATATTACCTCATTATATCAGAAAGGCCTCTGATTCCTGTAAAGACCCTTCCCAGCAAAAAGGTGTTTGATCGTCACTGTGTGAAAAGACTTACAGAGGGGATTTAGAAATCAATATGCTAATGCATTTACTTCAGGCTGAAGTAATACAAATTAACAAAATGAAAGGCACAGCTTCGAAAATATGTTCAGGGACATGCTTTTGTTTCGTGTACATTTCAGCCTACATATTGTATTTAACCATCAGGAGGCGAATTGTATGCATTTCACAGCTCTAGAACTTTAGTCAGATATCTTTGCTACTTAAACTACCTGGAACACACAATTTAAAACATAAAGGATGTGCAAAGGGACCTAGGATGGCTTGCCAATAAGGAACAATGATTCTCTAGTTAGTGGGGCAGGGCCAGGGAGAGATTTCATTCTACTTGCATCACACATGGATAAACCGTGTGGGCAAGCATTTGAAGAGATCCTTTTACAGGGTGTAGTCATTTGGTTGGACAGAGGGCAAACGAAAAAAATCAAGAAACAAACAATTTGAGGTAAAAAGTGTAGATCTTTTTAACCAACCTTAACCAGCACAATGTTAAGGTTTCCACAGTCTAATCCTTAAAACTAAAATGTCTCAGGTTGAGGACAAGTACAGTGGGTAACTCTGAAAGTAGTGTTGACACTAAAACATTTACTACCAGAATCTTTTTTTTGCCTGATACCAATTGGTCTGACTTAATCTGAATCTGGCTTAAAATGTCACTTGTTCACTGGGGCTGGATAATATTTCATTATTTTTGTTCTTATTACTGTAGAGACAACAGTCACCCTGCTGTACTTGATGAGTGTTCCATTAAGCACATTTCATGCCAACCTAAAAACATAGGACAGCTGTGAGTGTACCTTTAGGTTAACACTGCAGCCTGGATGCTCTAACTCTCCCACTCGCTGGGAACATTAAGAGGGTGGACTAGAATTATAAGGGGGCTAGCTCCCATGCATCAGCTAACAGCTACTGCCTATACTCTCTTCAGTTCAGATCTCTTTCACCCCACCCCCTCTCCCCCAATCTCTTGCACTCCAGCCCAGTGAAAACAAAGTGAATAATTCATGACCATACAGAGCAGTGTGCATGGATCCAGTGCGATGAATATGTGTATCTGAAACATCCACTAGGCTTTACGAGTTCTTGCCATAGAGCCATACACAAGACCTTCATAAGTCCAAGTAAAATCCTCTGCAGGTCGCCAGCCAGTTCTACCTGCTCCCCACTCAGACATGCACACTGCAAAAAAGAAGGCTGGGGAAGGGAGGGGAACAGATAAAGGCAAGCACTTGCCTGAGATAGTATGAAGTAGAGGGGGTTAGAGAGGATGTGGCTAAGACATTACCTCTGCCAAAAAAAGTGAAGCCAACAAAAGAAAAAGGGAGGGTGGAAGAGTGACGACAGACAAAGATGGTACAGGAGCTAGCACGAGGGTGGGCAAGTGGGAGGGAGAGCAGTACATACAGTCTGCTTTGACAAAGCAGCCACATCGCCTGTGGCCTGGAGTAAATGCGATAACTGTTCACATCAGAGTCAGCTTCATGCTCCTCTACACCTGGTAAAGCAAATGCCAAGCCCACTCACACACTGAAGTCACTGGGGGACACGTTTATTTACCCCCCCACCCCCCGCTCCACCCCCCCACACACCTCGCTGGCTTTCTCGAGAATATGAATGAAGAAAAAGGAGAATGTGGTTTGCTTCTCTGCATTAACTATTATTCTACTGTATATCCATCTGTTTTCAAGAAGTCAGGTGAAACTGACTTAACACTTCAGAAGATACATTGAATTAACTTGAAAAAACACACACAATTCTAGTGTATGCCCACGTCCCCTTTTGATCACAATGTAAAGGACAACACCCCTTCCATCCACAGGGAACAGGGGCCTCCTAAATTGTCTGAGCAGTTTAAAAATATGGCTCATGTGCTACTATATTCACTTTCACACAGATGTCAACTCTAATCAACTATGGGATTTCAGGTGCTCTCCACTTCCAACAACCAAATAAGATAATGCAGTTCTGTCACTTTAGTAGAAGTCCACTGACTTCTGGTTCTTAAGATTTGCTGGTGGTGCAAATATACTGTAGGAAAATGAATGCTGGAGCTTTCTTATTATATAGCAACAAGTAACCAACTAGTTGATCATGGATGCCATTGCATTCTTGAAGAGATTAAAAGTGATTGGCCAAATATGCTTTGGAGGCCTGCCCAAGTCTGTTTGGGAAGCAGTAGTACTGTATGTGTATGTATGTGTGAAAATCAAAGTGTCAAGTGACACAAATTCGATCTTGCCCCCTTACCGACATGCACATATGCATGTTCAGTCAGCTCACAGGAATGTGTGAGTGTAAAAAAACTGACTGGCCCATCCAGAGCCCCAGGGCCACATTCATAGGTCCCATATGGAAAATTAGGTATGCGCTAAAAGCTTTTGGAATCAATACTCTACAGTAGCTGCACCACATCCCAAAGCCACTGTCTATCCACACAGGCTGACACAGTGAGTAGATGGGCTTTTCTGTTGTCTCATAGACATACACACAAATAAAGACAGAGCTGACATATGTCTAAACTACACCAATATTCCTTGGCTCACAGCAGGGTATTCATAATGCAATGCATAGCATTATGTATTATAGTATCAATGTTATTTGTGAGTCAGTTGGCAGGATAGAAATGCTGCTTGGCAAGCTCCCACACTGCCGCTTTTCAATCCTTCACCTGTGCAGACAGAAGTGGAAATGAGAAACACTAAGAGAGAAATGTTAACATATCTCCTTTTTGCTTATATTGCAAATTGATTCATCTGAGAATGGAGTTAATTCTATGTTGTGTAGGAAAATGTATCACTGTGTGACATTGACATTATATAAAAAAGACAAAAGCATTCAGTGACAAAAGTGACCCAGGTGACAGTGAGGCACATATAGCCTCAGCATTCTTGCTTCTGAACTAGACCAAACAAAAGAATCAGTATTTTCTAAAACTGACCAGTCGTCTGTGTCCCTTCGACCAAATATCTTTATTGTCATATTTCTTCCATCTGCCCCCCCACACATACAGGGCAGTGTTGTACGATTCTGAGAAATTAGGTTATCCTGTTAAGCAAAAGTTCTCTTTCAAACTCGTTCTGTATCTGAATATGGACATGGATTGCATGCGTTTGCCTTTGATCCTTAAAATATCAGGTAGTTCCGCTGATTTATCAGTTATCCATCCGTCCATCAAACATCTGACAAACCTCTTTGTAACAGTCAGAGGGTGCTGGGACCTTTGATTTGGGTGAGAGGTGGGGTATACGCTGGGCAGGTTGCCAGCCCGTCACAGGGCCACATAAGGACAGACAGACAGCTACTGACACTGACACCTGCAGGTAAATTAAACTCCAATTACGATGACTGCATGTCTTTGTACTCTAGCAGGAAGCCAGAGTATCTGGAGAGAACCCACACAGACGCAAGGAGAACATGCAAACATACAGAAAGGCACCTGTGGAAACTCCAGGTTCCTCAGTTATATTTGCCTCAACTGTTTTCTGTTCTCATTAAATTCTGTGTTTCATTACCTCTTTGTTATATATTCTCACTTTATGACCACAGAAAGTTGTGAAAGTATCTACGTTGATCACGGTGTTTCCAGGGTTGCTGCTGAAATGAAGTTTGCTTAATGATTAGCAGCATGACTTCAGGTCAGGGAATCTGTTTAGGGTTTTGAAGTCATGTTCTTGCTGTCTGTGAGTCACGTTAAGTCATGAACTTTGTTGATATCAAGTCCTGTCAAGCCATGAACTTTTGGTCATAGAGTCACGTCAAGTGGGGAACTTGTTACAGTTATTTATTCAAGGGCTGTTCGATGTTCTCATGTTGTAATGAAACCTTGGTGCTTGGACAAAGAATGAAGAATGACACACTGGATTAATGAACTTTATTTTCTGGAACTTTCACGTATTGGCTTCACTGCGACGGAGGAGCTGTCTCCCTGCATGCGTTCAGGACACTCTACGTTTGTCTCCGTTTGTTTCACAGATGGCAAGGAAGCTTCTCCGCGGTGTAAAAACCTGGTCACGCACACTCGCCAAAATTACCCACCTGTGGCCATCGCCTAAATCATCACCCACAGTCACCGCTTGGACATCTACAACGATGCCAATAACCTTACCGGCTCACAGCAGGCTAAGCTCCTCTCCGTTCCTCCCTCTTCCCCACGCACTCACGGTGCTTCAGAACATATAGGTCTTAGTCAAAGTACAGTAGTGATGAAAGCTAACATCATGTTTCTGTTTCAGATCGGTGCGTGCTATTACGACCATGCTCTCCCGTGCCGTCACAATCTCATAAATCTTAATGTGCAAATAGTTCAATAAACTTGTTTGCTGAAAAGCCTAAGTTCCGTCCATTTCTTCCACAGTTGGCCCGGTTCTGTCTAGCTGGGCCAGCCACTCATGACAGTTTGGCTCTGTGATGCAGTATACCCATTAATAATCAATGGGCCTCCCAAGAGAAAACTTCATAAAGCCTGCCAGCCAATTAAGACCTGCATCACACAATACACCGAATTATCTCTCAACACACCACAACTCTTAGAAGATAAGCTGGGAATGCTGGGGCGGTCAGGGATGTCACTTTGCAAGGCTCAATTTAACCAAATGAAATTCATGCTACACCAGGGAGTCAAGTTTGTATCTTTAAGCAGAGACGTACACAAACCGTAAACTGGACAGTTAGCACAGTCAACCTCCAGACAGAAGACCACCACAGACCACCAAGTGGCTATACCATGCCAGGTTGACACACACAGCACTGAACATGGATGTAAAGTACAGTATCCCCTGTGCTAATGCAGATCACTTTCTTCAGCATCATGCTTTGCAAGAAAAACCTAAAGACCCGCCGTGATATTACAAGTGCAGCGGCCTGTTTTACTGCAAAAGACATAATGTTAGTATCTACAGTGGATAACATTAGATTTTAGAATCAAGTCAATATTTATCACCATATACTATATATCAAATCACTTTCCTGGGTTCTTTTCAGTTCCCAGTGAGATGTGTACATATCATAAAGATTTAACATCATGATATCTACACAGCTCAGTAAAGAGAACATAGAAAAGAGAATTGTACTGTATGTAGTGATGCATATTAATAGAGATTGATCGGAAAATCCTGACTGCAGCATCACTGTTAGCATCTTCGGCTTCATTGTGGCATTATGGCAAAGTACTGTATGCAGTGTGTCAGGTCATTCCAATGTGTCACGTAAAAATCGATGACCATCTACTATAGGGACACACACAGGGAACAGAGTTATTATGTAATAGTCATAAACATCTCACAATGAGCCCAAGAATTTTATCAAATGTCCATGTTCATACACAAGTGCACATGCTAGCAAAAATGTTGAATGTATTACTTCCCTCAATAAAATAATGGAATTTCCACCAGTCTCCAGACTTGCTACTGTACAGTACCTGTCTATCGTGTTCTCCACCCTCCACCCAATGACAGCTACAGCAGGACACCATGTTCATTGTGTGGATACTTGAAAGCAAATATCCCATCATACATAACATGGAATCTGACAGTATATACTAAACAGGGTTTGCTGCTTTTGCAATAGCTGGATGTATTTAAAAAAAACATAAGGCCTTGACTTAGCCCCTCCCCCACATTTTACAGAGAAAAGGAACAAACTCAAGGTGAGCCATTATTCATAAGCTCAATGCTTACTATTCAGGTCTGATCATTTCTGAATATGACCTCACACTAGTCACGAGTGAAACATACTCTATCTGGTCAAAGATATATCTACAAGAAGTGCAACACTGAGGCGTCACACACAGTATGTCAAAGAAACAATACTGACAATCACACGTGTACTGTATGTATATGAAAATAAAAACTAAAGTTTATCATTTATAACTTACGTGTTATAAGCCATCAATTATATAAACAAATAACATTGCCAAGCAACAACAGTTTTCACCATTTGCTCACAGTTTGTTTAGCCTTGGAAGTTAAAAGGAAGCACTTATTTAATGACAAATATGAAGGACAACATACTGTGATGAATGAGTTGCTAGGCAACATACCAATGATCTCGATGGGAATGAATTGTCTTCTAAACATATTTTGTTTTGCGAAAACCAACAAAAAAGGGAATGAAACACAGATTTCAACCCTCTGGCTCTTGTTACGTTTTACTAACCTTTCAACTAGAAGCCGAATAAGCATTTTTGTTACACTTTTCCTAATTACTACTACTTTTAAAATGTTTTAACTAACATTAGTTGTTGGCGTAAATATAACGTTTTTTCCATTCCAATCACATTTATACACCACACACCACAATGTGGCATAAGCATAACCACAACATGTTTAGACTAAAGCTGCACATTCATGTCCATGCATCTATTGTTTCTCAATAGAGTACTTCTTATTATTAAATACAGACAAACAACACAAACACTGCTGAACACATTTATGCTTTTCTTGACAAAACCTGTGTGTAAACAAGTAAAAAACATTACGGATCTGGGCTGTAATATTCTGGTTAAAGTCTCTTCAAATGCATTAGTTAGTTTTCTTTTCCATCACTCCTCATTTTCACTGATAAAAAAAAAAAATCATAAAGGTTGTGAGGGAACAGTTTTTCAGTCCATATCACTGAGTAATAGAACAGAGGAGCAGAGAAGAAAACAGACAATCCTAACAGCTACACATTACTAAGGGGATTCCTAACACGATTCCATGGTGCAAAATGTCTAAAATTAATAAAGGCATTCAGTAACTTTCTGCATCACACAACAGTGATTTCCTAGATAGCATTTCGTAATGGGATACCGCAGAAATTAAGAGGCAATAAAGTTGGCAGCACTGTCAAAGACACAAAGTACATCCATTTTGAAAAAGCTCAACAGGCTAATAGTAATTTTCTGCACAGACCCTGCTTCATCACTGATCATCATGATCATTCATCAGTTCTTTCATCTGTTGCCTGATATAGTAGTTAATACGCTCAAGATCTTAAAGTGTCTTGAAAGTGGTAAAACAATAGGGCACAGGCAGTATCAAGAGATCATTTGACAGTAAAACCCCTTACTTGAACCTGCAGTTTGTATTATGTTGCAATTTTGTCCTCATGAAACCACTCCCCACCCCACCCCACACAAATTGGTCTGTTGTGGATGTGTCGTGACTCTCAGCCAAGTGCAGTAATTACAGTACAGCAGTAGGAGTTGAGCAGTAGCAAGAAGCATATAAAATGTGATCTGAACTGGTGCAAAACCAACAGCTATAATATTAAGTAATTTCTTCTGGATTGTTTTATTTATGATATACATATGATATCATACAGCCACCAAAACAGAGTATTGCATATAATTTAAAATCAGTTTAAAGCCATTCCACATACTGTACAGGTATGCTGCACATCAGATGTAATCCCTTAATAAAACATGCATAGAGGTTCTAAACCATGAAAGCCTGTGCAAAATGCAGAGATATCACACACTGACTAGCACAAACTCACTCACACACACCCACATACTTGTTGATGTATTGCCTATTACCCTGCAATGACAGTACTGGCATTGAGCCCAGGGCAGTGGATAGTTTATGATGTTAGGAATAATAGGCACAGTTAAAAATAACTTTATTATCAAATGCACCTCAGAGACAATAGCGACGTAGGCAAAGGAGGCAGAGAGCCCACGCTGCTCTTGTCAGACAGCGTGGGCCGGTGTGTAACGGTTACAACATAATGCACAGTCACAGATTTGCGGTTTGTGTCTGAAACACTACAGAGGAATCCGAGCCAACAACAAAGATGTCAACAAAATACTAGAAGGAAGGCATCATGCATAGTTAACCACATATTGTTACCTTAAAAGGAAGCCTGGCTAATAAGACTTGTGTGCATTATTATATTGCTGTCACTCTAAGACACCTAGATGCCATGCACAATTCACAAATGTTTTAGAAAGCTGCTCTTAGTAAGCTGCCATTGGTAATGGCATCGCGATGGATTCTGACATGACACCAAGTGCCTTCAGTATAACAGTGTATCCATTTTGCACCAGTCTCCCCTTTCCACCTCTCTGATCATCATTGTTTGAGGGAACTGATTATGAATGTCTTCAGTTCTTTCAGAAAGAAAAGATGAAGAACATTCTCATCAGACACGACTTTATGACTTTCAATGGATAGTTAAGACTACTATACAGTAGGTCCCACACATTCGAGTTCATTAAATATATTCAGCGGTTTCTTAAAGATTCAATATGTCCTGAGAAAAAATAAGGGTAAGGTTAATCAATAGGAGTTGGAAAAGAAATGTTCTTTCTCAAAAAATAACTTGTAGGTTTTAGGGGATTTGTGCGCAAATGTGTGTGTTGTACTATACAGACTGCATGCGTATGTGTGCCCATGACTGAATGTGTCCGTATACTGTACTGTAGGTATATTTGCCCACATGCAAAATTGTCCTTCAACCTAGTGACCAGAAAAAAAAAGCTATTGTAGTCCAATGCATTTCCTGCTTCACAAAGCACTACCACTCACAAAAGGAAATAAATATAGAGAAGTATGACTGCAGATAAAAAGTGAATGTGCAATGCAACAAAAACAAAAAAGCATACCTCTCTATGCTCCCGTTACAGGCTGGACAAGGGCAGCATTAAAAGTATACATGGTCCTGTCACTGAAGCAGATGTTTAACACATGATTGTCTGAGCATCTGGGGTTGGTGGCACAAATGCACTTACACAAGAGACAAACGTTGAATTATTCTTTAAACATCTGGTGGGAGACAACCGAGTTGGTGTGTTTATTAAACATGGATAAAACGTATAACCTACCAAGAAGAAGCTAGTAGTGGTATAGTAGTATACAGTGCACACAAACCTTTTCAGTACAGTACATTCATTATGTGTTTCACTGATAACAAATGCTAACTGTCTGAAATTAACTGGGAAGCTGTTCATTATGTTGGTATCCAGTGAGCCTGTATGGCACAGTGGTTCAGTGTTTTTGTTTCCAATTTTTGATGCAGGCATTGTCATTTTTGTTTTGGAGCACAGTCACCATTATTACCCAGTCCTGTTTCTCACATATCACACGTCGGCATACCACGTTCCGTTTTATTTGTAAATGTTCTAAGTTGCCTCCCATCCACTTACACCGTTTAGTCCATCTGTTTTCCATTTTCAGCACTTCAAATTCTTTGGAAAATTAATATGCAAGTCTGAGGTGTTGTTATGGAAACCTAGCCCCACGAGAGGTTAAGAGCTTGTGTTTCACAGTTGAGTCTAACTCTCTTATTTTCTTAAGAAGTTGATCAAGATGAATAATAAGTGTGGCCTTGCTAGTCTTGGGATTAACCTTATACACATTAAAATGTATGCAGGTTTGATTACCTTCCCTAGATAACAGACCTCCTCTAATACAGGGTCCCTTTCCTAGAGATCTGAGAAGAGGAAACAGACAAAGGATAAAAAAAACTGAGAAATTACTTGCTTTCCTAAATATGAGAGGACATTTCAAGGCTTTCTGTGCATGCGCAATCATTCATTTTACAAAATTACTTTATATTATTTATTTATATATTATTACTATTGTTGCGCTAACAAACTATGTTGGGTTTTTTTTATTGTTACAAAGAAGTGAAAAGCAAGAAATGTTCTGTCAAAGTGAAAATGTGGACCAAACCTATTTCTTGCTAAAATTTGGAATCAACATTTTACAGATTTTTCACATTCTTTGCTTTGTGAGAAAAATTATACATACGGAAACTAAACAGTATACCTATACCTGTACATATATCAAAAAATCTAAAAGAAGAAATAACCCAAGAACTGTCCCAGATTGAAAGTGGCAGAATGTGCTTTAGTTGAATAACTTCTAAGCCTTTGTAGGCTTAGAAGTAGAAATACAGAGTAAGCAAAGAATCAGAGATGAGGAACAAGGAAATAAAACAGCAGAAAAATAAATCAAGCAGCATTTACAAAAAACTGGCCACGTTTGCTCAATATAATGTGATTAAGATAAGGTCTTCAAAAGTGTATATCATTTTATGAATGCATGTTTTCCTTGAGCAAAGGACATTAATAAGGGTCAGAAAATGGAAAGCGTCAATATTAAATCAACAATGCAATACATTTAAACATTGATGGTGCCTAGTATACACTGGCAAGAAAAAGTTATATTTAAATAATTATGTATTTGCATAGCTTTGTTTGATTTAAACAAATGGGTTGAATTGATCACACAACACACAAAAACATTTAAGCATCTCTGAGCACTAAATAATAGTCCCATCAAAAGATATTCAATCCACGAAATAATTGTTATACAACTTAGGCATGACTTACTGCAGGTTTTCTCTTGCTGCAGACTGGAGATATCCCCAGGGAAATGCCACGCATGGGCCTGAGTCATGTGCATGTTTATAAGATAAGATCTATTGACTTATTGATCTCACATTGACAAAATTAAGTTGTTAAGCAGCTCACTTGAAAACAGTAGAAGGTGCAAAAAAGAAAATGTGTGCAACAGTTTCAAGTATAAACATTTGTTTAACAAATGTAGTATTTACAATATAAAAATATACAAAATTAACAAATATAACAAATGTTGGGGGATGTCTGAGTCTACCAGTGAAGGAGCTGCACAGAGCCTCCTCTGTCTGATGCAGCAGGCGAGAGGTATCATATTGTCTATAATGGATGTCAGCTTGGCTAACACCTCTTCTCACCCACCACCTCTGCAGAGTCCAGAGAGCAGACCAGGACAGAGATTGAGGATGCCACTATTCTATTGCCAAAGCTTACCCATCTCACCATTACATGCTTCACTGGTGATTATTGGCAAACATCTTTCATATTTGTATCTATATGTTCTTTACATTGACTATGCAAATTAACCTCTTACCTACAGCATCAGTTAAATCAACCTTTTACCTACAGTATCAGTCCACAAGACCTGGATCAAATCATCTAAAGTCAGTTTTTCTGATTTGCCAACCTCATCAGTTGGCAAAGGCCAAGTGTGATTATCGTGCACACTGGTGTCTCTCTTGGTATTAGTTTCCGAAGGACAGTTCAACTGTAAGTACTTGGGCTGAACTGAAGACTATCCTGGGAGGGACAGGTGTTTTTAAACTTTTTAAACTTTCAGTGGAGAAGTAATTTCAGATTGTCCAGGTATACTAGGTACAATCTGGTGATATTCACAACTGCTCCAAAAATGTATCCATCTGGTAAATCATACAGTATGCTGGTGTAATCCTTAAACCCCTTTGGGACAAAACATACCCTCAACACTAAGTGTTGCGATTTGTTAATCTTGTAAACATCCTTTCACTGATCTCTCATTAATTCAGCCCAGAGGATGACAAGAAGCGAGAGATAAGCCAGAGAGGGGAAGAGAGAGGAAGACTAAGATTGAAAGTGAAGGAAAGAAATGGAGGATGTGGAACATACACCTTAAATTTAAGAAGATAATAATAAAGGCTTCACTTCTACTTCTTAACAACTATGTTAATGATTCTGTCAAAGGTTACTGTTGGAACAGTTTGCAAAGCCATTTTATTAATATTATGTAGAGAAATCACACATTTCATGTGACCTTTTTATGTAAAAAAAGAAGATGCCAACCTTTAACACAAGGATTAACAGAATAATACACAATTAACCCACTGACTAGAAGTTATATCCATACACAGACACAAACGAAAGCTGGTACATGACAAAGGCATATGGGGCCCACAATAGCCACAACAAAGATATAGTGTAGTGGGTGCAACGACTCTTGAACTGTATCCAGTAAGTTAAAAAAAAAAACATTTATGTCTGTGACAAACTGTACATTGCTTAACATATTGTTTTCCACATTCAGAACTGATGGTAAAGAAAGAAAGATCTATTGTGCCAATATTGCATATGTATGCTCTATAAAACTGTACAGGCTACAGAATGGAGTGAGGTCTCACAGACGTGCATCTGCAAGTTGGTCTGGCAGAGAGACCACTCAAATCAGAAGAGACAGTGAGACAGATGGTGATTTTACACCAGCATGAGAAAAGAAATGGCTCTTTAACATCAAACCTCAGCACATTACTTTGAAACCAGCTGGACGGACACAAAAAGGGATCGTGAGTCTGTGGAAAGCAGCCAGAGTCTTACGCAGTGCAAGACACATGGCAAACCAAGCACGATAGAAAGGCCACCCAGACTATCCCTAAACTGCATAATGGTTTAATTAAGTTATAGATGGTAATGACTAATAAAAATGATCAAAGCAGGCATACACAAAAGAGACGCGTGTGCAAACTAAAGTTCAATGCCTAATTTTATATATAGTACAATTATACAATTATGTATAAAAAATAATATTGTGAAAATCAGAAATCAACTAGCTAAAAGTCCATATCCTCTTTATTCTCAGAGTGCCCATAGTTCTTTTACACCACCTCATAGCGTGTCTAGTCTTTCATTTAATATCTCCTCAGAATCTCTGTCACACACACTCTTTGGCTTAAGCAATTGGCATTAATGCCAAATGCAAATAGTTGGAAGCTGGAAAACACTTAAAGGAATGATGGCAAGTCTGATGGGCAATGTCCTGCGTCTTGCCTCAGGGGAGTAGATATTATGGTGCATTATGATCCATTTAAACCTATGGGCTCTTTCTGCTGATTTGCAGAATTACATTGATCTCATGCCACAAGATCTCATGATAATACACCATGACAATATGCCCCATCAAGGTGAAAAGCTGTCCTGTGTTATCAGCACAAAACAGACACGGAGAAGTGTTGTGAAAACCTGACTTAATAAACAGAAAATTGTTAAAATACTTACACGTTTTGGGACAGAGAGACTGGCTACTGTTAAAGCTGCTGTTAAAACTAAGCAAATGCTGATTGAATTTTATTCTTCTGCCTTAAATATTAAAACCAGTACTTGAATAAAGTTAATTCAGTTTCAGCATGTATCCAATGTCATATTACTGTCATATCATATGTGAATTTATTGCTTTTGATGAGTGATCAAAGTGCAGTACAAACTAGTAACTTGATATTGCTGTCAGAATAAGAAGTAGTAGAGAGCAGTGGGCAACACCTCCTTCACCTTGCCTCACTACTGCAGTCTGCCAATTCATGTGCAGAGAAAACAGCAGCTGTTAAGTGGCTACTGGGATCCACTAAACACCCTGAAACAATTTCAGCTACATTAACATCTAATCTCGGCTGATGGATCATGTGATGTGTAATTAAATGATTGTGTAGTTATATTGTTTTAGGATTTTTTTGGTAGGTTTAAGAGTTTTTGTGATGCTGCCTTAGAAAGTGTACCAGATGTTACTCATGGTTATAAATGATGGTAACTCGAATTCTCTCTTACCTGCACATTCACAATTGCTTTTACTTTACGTTTTTTTGCTTGTTTTACACTTTATCATACATACAGTAAGGAGGATAGATATTGCCAGGTCAAGTATTAAGTTTAGTTAGAGTTAGGTTTATTTAAGCTCTCTGCCTCCTCTATACCCATCTGCTCTATGCTACTGCAAGTTTTCTTACTTAGAGTAGACAATGTGTCAGAGACATGTTTATATCTATTAATCTTACTGGTCTTTTACTCTTTTGTAAGTTTATAATTAATTTTAGAGCTGTTTGTAAAGCAAATACCCCAGAAGCTTTCCAAATTTCCTATATATATATATATGATTAACACATAAGTCTGTGAAAGTATATTTGAGACATTGCAATAAAAAAACAAGGCAACACACAAGACAAATCCAATGCACACTAAAGATCAACATGGAGACACGTACCATGGACTGTGATCACTCTTGCTCTCTGAATGGATAGGCAAGGAACTCGGGTCTGCTCTGAGTTAATGAACAGAAAAACCAAAGCTGTCCATGTGTATCGTCTTCTGTGGGAATGCAGGATCTGGAGGGAGACACACTGAGAAAAGTAACAGAGGTAATAGGATCACAGCTGTCCACCTGGCCTCATCCCAATGCACGCCACAGTGTATAAATAACACCTTAATGGCTAATACTGTTGATTTACTTATTCTGTCCTCACTACAAAGCCAATTTACTGTGCTAATGCAAACCAAGCAAAAGTAATTGTTATTACTTGTTTTCAAGTGGAGATATTTAACACATTTGATTTAATGATTTATACATGAAAATCACAGAGACAACAGTAATCTTTTTGTTGTTACAAAATAAATTTGCAAGTTATTAGATTGCCACGTGAACGACAGTGAGTCAGAGACGCTTCAAATTGGTTATAGTATGCTAATCTCATCAGTGAGCAATGAGGGGAAAAAATATCATTTAAATGTTCTGTGTAGTCTAAGGTATACAGGGCAGAAATATTTAAAAATATGCAAACAAATTCTCAGACAAATGTATTTATCGTAAAGTCTTCTTTTACAGGGTCTGTCTGTCTGATTGACATTACTGTCATCATCAGCACTGCACACAAACGCACACATTACCCTCTCCTGCAACAAACAGTAATCCGAGTTTAATCAAATTAAACTCTTCCCCCCCCCATTCACCTGCTTTAAACTTTACGGGAGACAGGCAAGATAAAACAATGACACAGAAAGATAGAATAGTGCTGCGAGAGGCACTTGATCTGCAATAGCGCCAGGGTCCTTGGTGTGTGCACGTCAAATGCCAGTGCACTCCATAGGAATACGATAACAAGGGCTGCACACAGAGGGAATGCCAAATGAGATATCAAATACAGAGCACAACTGAGAGACACAGAGCAGACAGCGACTTAATAAGACATAAATGAAAAGACTACCTCCCCACATTGTACTAGAAAACTCTTCTTCATCTGGTGTTGGGAAACAGAAGAAGTGGCACAGAACATCACATATTACTGTACTGCATAGCTCAGAATTTCTAGTGGTTCCGTGATGATGACTTAATAGCTTTTTACAGCATATAATTTATGAGATTGCATCCACCAAGGCATCATTAGACATCTACAAAAAGCTGCGGATTGCAATTTAAAGAGACGACACCTTTAGCCAACTGGTTAGAATAAACCAAAGCAACAAAGTTTGCCGACGTACCGTTAGCTTCACCACAGGTGAAGCTAACAAAGTCAATTAACGGCTCCGTACGAAAACTAGCGTTAAGTTCATACCAGTATTCATCTATGCAAGTTTCGAACAAATTAAAAAAGGTGAATATGTGGGTGAAACGTAAAAAATGGCCCCGTCTACAAAGGCTGTAAACAAACAGTTTACCTGAAAGCGTCCAGCAGCAGCGAACTGTGGACTATAACCCATCAAAACTTCTCAAACAGCTCGCGAGCTCCCCAAGCAGACCATCCACGTGACCGCTCCAAAATAAAGGTATCATACATATGTCCACGTACCCATGTATCTGCACAGAACATGGAATGCTCTTATTTTGAAAATAGATCCTATTGACTGCATACAACATGTCAGATGGGACTAAAACGGCTGAGAAGATTTTTCTATATTCTGCTTAATGTTTTCTTACGTTAATGTCAGTCAAACGTCATCCTTTACACGATGTGGATGTCAATTTAGACTATGAAAAATAAAAAAGCTTTTTGTGTTGTGATGTGTTTTGTAAATCAATATTTAAATGAACGAAAGTGTGGACTGTGAATAGCGGACCTTCATTTACACAATGTGGCAACATTTGACAATAAAGCTTGTTCCCCTTGTACAGAAAGTCAGGCAGAAAAAGAAATAGGTTTGACCTGTACAAAGCCCTGACTCGAATAGTGTCGCACTCCTTTATGATAATTTGAGGAACAGCTCTGTGCCTGGCCTTACGGGTTGACAGCAGCCGACTTAACTAATATGAATAGGTTGTAAGAAGAAAGTTATTCCTTCTGCTAGCTACCAAAATCAAATGGAGTCTCCTTCTTTTTGCCGATCCTGGTTTGTGTAGCGTGTCTTTAATTTCTGACCTTTGTAAAGCAGGGATTCAGTAATAAAACTGTAGCTTGTTAGTTCAGAAGTATCTCCCACATTCTTCTTACTATCTTACTTCTTAGTTATGCTCTCCTTCAGTAATAAATGATCATAGTGAATCCACCCATGAGGATGAGTTAAATGTATCAACTTGGAATTACCTCAGTCAAATGACGTACCCTCTAAACAGTCTGTGCTTGATTAGGTGTTTGTTTCGCCAGTTTCCCCTCGTAGACTGCAGAAAAGGTAGAATACGTTATGCTTAGACATTATTAGAATGTGTTATGTTAAAAGTTAATTTGTGAAAACATGTGGCAAGAAAATGTCTACTACTGTTGTTGATTTAAGAGATAAAGTTTAGATTTTTTGTGTTGTTTAAGGTAGTTGGACTAAAGAAGAGATCACAAGTATGGTTCTCACTTTAAGAACAAATTATTAATCTAATTAATCTGTTTATGTTGAACTTTGTATTCTATTCTAAGTATTACTATACAAAAGCACAAAATAAAACTATAATAAGTAAGGAGTTAAGAAGATTTACAGCATCACTAAAAAGAAGTAAAGTGAACAAATATTCTTCAGGTCCTTCATTAGCTGTGACACCTCTGACACTGAAAATCATGAGTTGCTGTGCATCTGACTGTATGTTTTAGTGTTGTGGGGTTGTGTGTAAGTGTGTATTGGGCTTCAAACAAAAGCTAGAGGACACATGCTGGGCAGATGATGCAGTTTTGCATTTTAAGTTGATGGCTATGTCAGCAAGTGCCAAGCATCACCTGTACACAGTTTCCTGTGACCATGCCTTTGAAAACAAAACAATGAGGTCACTTCACACACACTTTACTTTTCAGTGCCCATGTACTGTACTGTGGCACAAAACGGCTTATTTTATCTGAAAAACCCCAAAAATGTAAATAGCACATATGTGATGAGTTTTATTAATATCACCAGACATCCCACCCTGAACAAAACAATGTAGCATTGTCTGCTCACCCAAAGGGAAAGGCCAGTGCCATTGCTTTACTTCCTGTCTACCAGAGCAGGACAATGAGTGTGACTGAACGTGATTAAACATGACGATGTGGACATAGGGTTATTGCAAGGTCACAAATAAAGGATGGGCTTTATGCTCCTTTGATTATGATTCTCCTTGGGTCTGAAGGCAGCCTGTAATGAGGTGGGCTATGAATGAATATGCTGGCAATTAAATACCAATATGACAAAATGCACAATGCCCTCGTAAATGGCTCATAGCTATTAAAATAATGGAACGGCATTCTGTGTCATATATTAGGTCATCATGCCTTTAGGGCTCAGTTGGACTCCATAAGGCATTAGATTAGGAAGGTTGGCTTTCTGAGTGATTAGCTGTTAACCAGAGCGTTGTATGTGGAGACAGATGGCTGGTCCCATCCCATCGCTATAGTTGGCACCACAGTCTCAACAATAGATTTGTGATGTGGCAAACTGGTCCTCTGCTGCTGCTCTGCTTAGAAACATGGGACTATTAACACAAAAACAGACACAAACTGTTCTCTGTGCTGTCTTGGCAGGTGCAATCCTCTGGGCAGTTCACAGTTCACCTCCACCCCACCCCTCGACTCCCTCCTCTCGTCAGTGCTTTTTGCTCTCCATCACTGAAAATATCTGGACTGTTGCCTAGCAAGCAATGGAAAAGCCCTTTCGCAGTAATAGTAAAAGGGAGAAAAATGGTGTCAACAGCGTGAAGAAGAGGAGGTCAGGCGAGACCAACAATAAGTCCTGAGAAAGGAAAGCTGACTTTAGCATGGACCAAACCAAAACGCAGTGGAAACCGTCCTCATTACAAAGCTTGAAACACTTTATATAAAATACAATCTCTCTCTGGAGTCAAGACAACAGAACAGCTGGCGTTATTAACAGCTTGCATTTTGGAAATCACTTTGTCTTTTTCTGGACTTAATTCTGACTTGAATTATGCCAAATAACAAGCAAAGTCTGAGTGACATCATGCTAATTCAAAGTTTTGTAACCGCTCCATGAACTTGGACAAGTACTGAGAAGCAGGCTTTACTGAGCTGGATTAGGGCCAAGAAAAATCATTTCCATTCGTGATGATTCCAGTTTAGACGGGGCTTTACTGTAAGTTTTACACTGCAGACTCTAGCTTTATTTTTTATTTATTTTTATTTAATTATTTTTTATTCTTTTCACTTTCGAAATAATGCAGTTTTACTGGACGATCTGTTGTATGTCAGGGCATGAGCAGAGTAGTGTTAGCGATGAGTGTCTCTAATAATGATACTGATCAGTCGTTGCCAGCCTCAGTAGAAAAGCATGTGCAAGATAACAAGACGTATTGATCACAGGGAAAAGAGGGAAAACAACGCTGAGGAAACAGGCCCAGTGAGAGAATTAATGAATAGCACAAAGACCGAGCAGCATGCAGATGAGGTAGAGCAGGGAGGAGAGATGGAGAGAGGCAGATGAATTGCACCTGGAAGGGGGAGATTAATTTTATTTGTGGAGATGAAGGAAAATTGAACAGATAATGGAAAGGAAACACAGGAATTAAAAGATGGATAAAATCAAAGTCACAATGAGGCTTTATTTGTGTGGGTGCAAGGTTGATGAACATTAAAATAACAGGCTTAAGGATGGAGAATTCAAGAATGAAATACTGTAGAGCGAAACCAGGAGAGGTAGTGAGGGATTTGAGTAGGAAGCATAATGACCCAAATCATGGAGTTCATCTCCTGGCTTTAAAGTAGTCCTGGAGCCGCTCTCTGTTAATCCATCAACAACTGTTCTCACGTCTTTCCTGCCAAACTGGAGTTTGTGTAGTCCTGGGTGAATAAGCAACCTGATAAATGAAGGTCAGAATCAGTACCTATTTCAAAACAGTTGCTGTGGGGCCACTGAGGCCAGGTAAACCATTTACTGACCTCGACTATAAGGGACATGTCAGCGTGTGAATACGTGCAGTTTGCTCCCTTTCGGCATCATTCGCTTCATTTATACTATACGACGGACGACTGAATTAATAAACGTAAACGAGATTCAATTCCATCACCCTGTCTCGGATGCATTGCAGTGTTTCCGATACTCAGTTTTGACAGGTATGAACAGCTGGTGGTGTAAACAAATTGGGCTATACTTTGTTCCACTGTGTGTGTGTGTGTGGGTGTGTGTGTTCTGCACAGAAAGATAGATAGCCAGTGCTGCTGTGCGGCTCAGTGTTCAGCCATGCAGAATACAGGAACGGTAATCAAACAGAAAGGCAAAAACAAACCAGCACAAGTACAACCTGGAACACCTGCTATCACATATTTGACTGGGCTTCACCTTCTAACCCGCCATCAAGGATTTGCTATGTAAATAGCTTTAGCAACCAGAGAATGTGTTCAACCATTAGTGAAAAACACTCATTTAAGGGGTTATGGGTTTAGAGCTACCCAGCATAAAGAGACTTTCAATTATCCGGACCGGAATTATTGTACATGCAAGATAGACTCAATATTAAATTGTTGTGTTCCTCTTTTTGCTTGAGTTTGTTAAAAACCAACAGAAAGACTATGGGGACAGTGTGTTGTCCTGGATGTGTAGTCAGATTTCCTCTGTGGTAAAGAAAACTCATTTTGCTTCACCCTAAAGTTCCCTGATTTCACATCACCTTGTTTTAAACATCTTGATTTTGAAGGAAAAATGAAGTGAAACACAATTTTCATAGTTCTTTGTTCCTCTAGATGAACAATTTAGATATGCTTTACACATAACTTAGAAGCTAATTAGTGGTTTAAAGGGCATACTGGAAATTAAGTCAGCCATCTCCTAGCAGGGGACAAGCACAGCTCCTCCTGAGTCCTACCTGAATTAAAGTTTGATTTTGATTAGCACTGGTGGAGATTATACATTATGTTTTAAATTAAGCAGTTTTTGAAGGAACGTGCAGATTTACTTTGTGAGTCTTTACTAGCCACGACAAACACACAACCACAACAAGAACTGAACTGAACAAAGTCTGACATGGTTGTCACAGTAGCCCATAAACAGCGGTAACACGAAGCGCAACACATATTCAACAACACAACATCAGCACACATACTGTACAGACATGCAAACACACACGCTGTAATTGTTGATTAGCCTCATCAGCATTAGCAAATTTCGACGGATCACTATGTGGTAGATTACACTGACAACCATACCCACGATGATGATAATGGAAATTGCAAGCACTCGTCATCAGCCATGAAACAGCCTCTGATAACAATCATTATGAGTTAAGATGACCTGGACTGATTTATAATTTAAATAATCAAGCTGATAAATCTAACTAGGTGTAGTACGATGTCTGTTACATTTTCTCCAGCTTAAAATATTTTATACTGTAAAAATTATCATGAGCTCATTTTATGTTTTGACAGAATATCTTAAAATACAAATATGGTTACAGACAGTTTTATGAGACGCTTCTCTGTAGAAAACGTGTGTGTGTGCGCAGGTTTGTACTGAAAGTGTGTTTTCTTCCTCCACCCCCAAATCTCTAAACTAGCCGAGCCAAATGAGTTGCGTCCTCGTTAACCTCATTAAGCTGAACCCTTGTTTTGTTAATTGACATAAAACAAACACTTGCTCATGAAAGAGAGGCTGCCAATTACGCTCTACCTCTTCCCTTGTTCTCCGTCTTTTGTTGTGTCTGCTTTGAGACTCAGGACCTAAACAACGATGCCTCGTATTTTTATTCATCGTTACATTTCAATAAAGGTTTTATGTAAGTTTAATTAAATAATCATATACACCATGATAAAGCTTTAAAGATATTCTAGTATGTATTCCTCAATTTGACAGTGGGGAGAGACTTTATTTTTTTCAATAAATGTACTTACAGTAGCTGGACAAGAATCCAAGACGACATAAGCCCCAGGCAATAAACAGTCGATTTGCTTTACTGACACAACTAGAAATTTCTGTCACTGTATGATCAAACCGTTTATTGCAGATTTATTATTTTTACTACTACTACTATATGTATATCAAACTATACATATCAATTTTTTTGCGGTAACCATGTGAATTTTTGGAGATTGCTTGAATCAGAAATGAACAAACTCAACACCTTCTGTTGCCTTCAGTTGACAATTTCGCACACACGAACACGTACACGTGTTTCAACAGGCTGGATATCCACCATGGGATTACTAACAGCAGTGTTTGAGTTGCTGTGTTGGTGAAAAATGCATAGGGAACAGGCTCGGGAGAGAAATGAGATTTCTGTGAGAAACCCTAAATCTCTTTCACACATGGTGCCAGATGACATCGCACAAACAGAGACAAAATACCCACATCACCCACATACAGATCATGCTCAGAAATGGGTGTGAACGGGAAGTGAATGGGAAATCTTTTCAAACAGGACAAGTGTAGTGATTGAACGTGGAATGATTCATTCCCTGTTCGACCTTGCATGGGTAAAAAGATGACTTCATGTTGCTGGGTAGAAAGAAATGTAATAGCAGCACGAATGTGAGTGACATCTCTTTAGTCAGTCTGGAGCACACACACACGGAAGCCTTCAGCAATGCTGTCTAAGACAAAACACACACCATATGCAAACACAGAGACACACATTGGCACAATACAACGTCCTGGGTGATGAGCAGGTTGAGGGACTGGCCAAGGAATGTCTTTGCTTGACATTTGGAGAGGGTCCACGGAAATAGAGAGCCAGCGAGAGATCAACAAATAATACGTTTACACAACCTGAATGCAAACATAAGGAGATGAATGCACCCCATTTGTCCATCAATGTGAGCTAAAGACACATTAACAGAGGTTTATCAGGACTCTTTAAATACTGTACAGTACTTAACTGCACACTAAGTTCATTGTACTTCATTTTCAATTAAATGCTCAGCAACAGCTACTGTTATTGGTCTGGCAATTTAGAGTGACTCAGACAGTAGGAGGATGTTAGAACAGGCAGACCTTCATCAATAACCTTTACAATTTAATAATAACATATTTAAGGCAATTTTCTACTGCTGTTTTCATCAGTATTGTTATTTTTATTGACATTGGGCTGTGATGACAACAATGATGTTTTATTAAAACATCAGTCTTCAAGAGGTCTTTTTTTCTGCTTTGCGGCATCACACATGCAGCTCAAATAGAGAAAGAGTAGCTATGGCGTGTTCAACTCGTGTGTCCTCATGTCTCATGTTGCGTTTAGGGGGAGTTGGATATCAAGCTCTGGTTATTCCCAGTAGGTCCTGTTACACGGACAGATAAGTCGGTCCCGTGACATCTCCCCTGTGTGCAGGGGGGCTGTGTGTGTTTGTACTTGTGGGTTGACATAGCACACATACCGAACTATGTGCTCTTCTAGCGTAGCTGTCATGTTTTAAACTTAGCGTGTGTGCGTTCATACACCGTGGGACAATGTGCGTGTCTGTGTGTTCTTTTATCCATGTTGATTGTCTATGGCACAAGCTTTAGCTGAATCTTCGTGCTGGTGAATAAGCTTATTAAAGTCAGCGTTCACAGTGGACTATTGCATCAAAGGCTACCAATTACCATCCACATTACAAAGATCGTGCTGATGTAAATGGAAGTAGCTCTAATTCATATCCTTTCAAGCAGGGATTGTCACTTTGGAGCCTACTCTGATGAGCCTAACAGGACTCTGATTAACCTGACTGGACATCAATACTGAAGGAGTTGAAGTAACATCAGAAGCAGGAGTTCCTGTGATCGTTTATATAAATACTACCATGATTACGTCATTATAGCAAGTGTTTAGTATTCGCACAACTGATTGTCGTGACAAGGGCTTCTGTTTATACACAGTAATTACTGTAAGCAAACAGCCCAGTCCAGAAACACTGAATGACGGTGAGAGACACAATGCCTCAAGATTGGTTCTCTCCTCCCTCAGCTCTTACTTGCTGCAGAGCTAACACCAGGTCGCTATGGTAACTCAGGTTTCCTGCCAAGATCACTTCCAATGCACCAGATTTGACATTCCCCCTCTCTCCATTTCCTTCTTTTCCTCTCCTGTCTATCAATCTGTCCACCCTCCCTGTTTTTACCTCTCAGTGACACACCTGGTTGTCAGGGAGTAAGAAGCGCATCAGTGACCCACCCTAAACTCCAGCGGACGTCAGTCGAGCTCAGATAGCCGTCAGTAGTTACCTTACTCCAGTGTGTGTGTGTGTTGATTTTCAATTTCAACTTTTGTATGGTGAGATATTTGCCGTAGGTATTGTTTCACTGTGAATTTTAAACACAATAGATAAAAAAGCTACACAAAGTACAAAGTACACACACTGATACACATTGTATCCTTTTCCAGTGCAGGACCTCAGAAAGTATTCAGCAGTAAGTTTTCAGTTGCGCTGTGCTCTGACCTCACTGTCCAACGCTGTCACTTAGGAACAAATGCTGTGCAGGACAAAGAGGACGGAACACAACTCAAGGACTCACTTAGGAGAATACATCGCAAACACTATACTACTTTCCCAGGAGAATTTATTCAGACAGCAAATCACATACGGTCAGCAGCGAGATGAGCTGGGGACACATACATGCGCACACACACACACACACACACACACACTCACGCAGACTCATATACATTTACTTCCCTCCCAGTAGCCATCAGTGCTCTTGTTAGCTATACTCCCACAAACACCCTGGCCTGCCATTTTGCTAATGAGATCTGGTCCCGCTCTTACGTGCAATCACTTCCCTAAGTTCTCTATTGTATAAGGAGCTGGGTGGCTCTAAAAGGACGAGTTGGTCTGCCCTCGCTCGTGTCCACCGTATCTAGCTGGCTTCCCTTTGTTCTTTCTCCTTGCATACACACACAAAAAACTCATTAAAGTATGGAGCTGAGCACTAATCACTCTTCCTATTGCCTCTCAGCTTTGACTCAGGTCTCATGGAGCTATAGGATGATAATTATGGTGGGACTGAGCCACTGAGAGACAGATCTGCTGCCTCCAAAGGTTATAAGGCCTCTGTTTACTAATGTCTGTCCAGTGCCCAGTGACAGAAACAGAAACAGATTAGGCAGGAGCGTAGCACCATGTTAACCTTGCCAAAATACATTACTGGATCTAAAGTCATGCTGTTGGCATACATGTGTCAGCCTGTTGTTTGTGTCTACATGAGATAATAGTTTTCAGAATCCAAGAGCTTTAGGAAATGTGCGTATTTATTGTAATTATTTTAAAAGCTTTGGCTGAAAACAGATGCAATTGAGGGAAAATCCATATTTAGGCCAGAATAACAACAGATTCCTGAGGTCCTCTTATCCTATCAGACAGGACCAAGCGCCACTGACTCATACAAGCACACAGACAGACACACACATGTTGTTGTTATTTCTGGAGTTATTTGCAGCCTCAGTCTTGGAAAAAAATACAACTGGAAGGCCAGTGGAGCAGTAATGAGTTTCTCTGTTTTCTTTGTTTTTGGCCAACAGCTGAGTCGTGATCAGAGCGAATGTGCTACCGAGGCACAGAGCAGAAAGAAGGAACTGCTGCACAGATGAGACACATTTTTCTAACTGTATGCAGAGGGCAGGACTTCAAAGACAAATCCTGACAATTCAGCTTCGGCTCTGCTAATTAGGTTAGAGGATTTCATATGAAAACAAAACACTAAAATTCAATCACAATTTTAATATGCCTCAGAAAGAGACTCCACTCATCTAATTCACATTATTACTGTCATTTTCTCCCATTTGTAATGGCTAAGCATTGTTGATATTGCTGATATTGAAAGTGAAACAAGCGTATTGTTTTATACGCTCCCCTGTTGTTCCTTGTAATTGCAATCACTTCACTTACTAAGTGTGTGTTTGCTTGCACATTTGTGCCTCGCTGCTGTCTCCCTGCTGTTCCTCTGTCTGCCTGGATACCTGGCGTTCAGCACATCTGACGCTGTGTGATTACCGACGTCTCTGTTGCCGCCTGCTGTAGCAGCAGCTTTCTTTCACTTTTGCGGGTAAAACCATCACGAACAGAGGGGTCTGAGATCCAGAAAGACCTCGTTCCAGATCTCTGCAGCATGTAAATTGCAACTCCTCAATCAATGTCCAGCTGTGCCTTTTCCCATCTCACAGCCCAGCTACAAAGAGGCGAGCGAGCTCCTCCACATGTAAACAGCAGGTTCAAGCTGCATCCATCAGCTCTATGATAACTCAGTCTGCAGTTCCAGCGTGAGCATATAGCTATAACATAAAAGCCAGTAAGGGGGCTTGGCTGCCTGTGTGAATTAAAGTTGCCTAAACTGAGAAACTTCTGAATGATATTCTCCAGTGTTGTTCTTTCGTAACTGATCAGAGAGCTAGTTTTGTAGTTGCTGTTTTCAGGGTTCAATAAGCCTTAATAGCACTAACATGTGAAGTTGTTTTTGTATTGTGGTCCCCTGGCACTCATGCACATGTACACACAACAACAGCCCAAACAACAACATGATTCATCCGAGACGTCCATGACCGAGAACGTAATATTCAATTACAGTTTAAGTGTTCGCTATTAAAACAGCCCAGACTTAACCAATAACAACATGTTATCATAATTCACTTTGAGTGTGATGAAATGAGAGGAAAGCTGGGGAATTTTCAGGAGAATTACATTATGAAATAATCAATGCTTTATTAAACCTCTTGTTCTATTGATCTATAATTCAATTATTAGATGTAAGCAAATGTCTGATTTTCCAGCCACTGTGGAGATCACCACATGTTAAGCTCTGCCACGTGTGACCACAGACGCTTACTTCAAATAAAACTGTATAAAAGTGGGAGGAAAGTTGCTTGAAGACAGACAATGAAACATCTAGAGCAGTCATGTTGTGTATTGTATTTTTAAGATCACACTAAGGTTAAATGCGGAATCAGTCCTTAAATATAGAGTGAAGTGGAGCAGGCACATGAAGGGAGAGAATGAGATGGAGAGACAAAACGACAGCGAAAACGAGGGAGACAGCAAAGCTGGCGGCAAAGTCAACACAGTCATTACAGTGACGATTGGATCAGCAGGAGGGGTGAAGCAGGGAGCAGAGACACCAGACACCTCACAAACAGGACCTTCAGAGGGAAACCACTCACGCTGCTGGGCTCAAACACTAAACTAATAGTGATCAGCATTACGGGTGGGAATGACAGGACGGTTACACCACAGGCTGAAATGACCAGCAGCGTTTGTGTTGCATTAAAAGACCTTCTGTAATATTTCAGGCCTCTCATTTAGGTGAAAGATTGAACAGGCGTTCAACAGCTTCTCCTCAAGAAAAGACCAAGAAGTGAACAAGAAACTGGTGACACTGTACCGTTTAGAACAAGACACCAAGATATATCACAAAGAGCTGCTGTTTAATAAATAATTTGTCCCACCCTTAAACTACATGTTGAATTATTTAAATGACGACTAACTCAAATCCTGAACTCTAAACCCTGTGTGTGTGTTATATTTGAAGGAAGATTCTGGAGGAGGATGAAAGCAATTAAATACTCATGCCACTGTATTCCAGGCTTGTTCTGTGTCGATCCAGTTGCTATAAAAACAACCTCAAATCTAAAATGACACAAAACAGAAAATGTTCAATGCCTCGATCACAAGCTCGCTGACATCAGTCATGGTGGTCAGATCTACACACTATGTTTGTAACAACAATGAATGATGCACAGGAGAGACAGAGAGACAGACGGTCTGAAGGTGACAGATGAGTCTTACTCTTGCCTCATAGTGATTGTCTCATCCTTGATGAGGGGGCTACAGCAATACAGTCAATCATTTTAGCTGTGGCTCCCCTTGTAGGCATCTCTCAGCTGATGTGGGATGAAGCTGAGACTTACTTTCAGAATTCACCTCAGGCTTCTAGAGAGAAAGCATCAGCTCACATGGAGGTAATAAACGCTTCTACTTCTGTGTGAAGCCTAAGTGCTTATTGTTGGGCTGAGAAAAATATATAGGAAAAACCTGAAATTAGATAAAGCCTGTGTTTGTTTTTCCTGGCAATGAAATCTTCTCCAGAGAGAGGAGGGTTTGCTGTATGGCCCAGCCACGTGGTAGGCTTCCTGCATGCATCTGTTGCTTTGTATGTTTAAGGGTTTGGGGTTTGTTGATCGCATAATTGATTGTAACTGAGAACAACCGGGTTATGCAAAACACAAAATCATATGATTGCAGATAGTTAGTTACAAAAAAGGTCTGATGGATGTTTACACAGCTCTAAAACTTTAAGATTGGCAACAGCTCCAAGAGCAGTTCCTCTGTTAAGCTCTGTAACCTTTAATGACTGAATACTGTGTGTGTGTGTGTGTGTGTGTGTGTGGGTGTGTGTGTGTGTGTGTGTGTGTGTGTGTGTGTCCTAACGTGTTCATCTATGTATGTGTATCGCACCGGGGCTTGGTAATTTTCTTAATCAGGGAAGGATTCTCAGAGGAAGCCACTGTAATATAGCCAATTACTGTGCCTTCCACCATTAATAATGACAGATATGAGTTTGGGAGGTGGCTAAAGATGGAGCAACATCCTCCTCTGGTGAAATGCAGAACGGAGGAAGCCAGAACACGTTGCAGGACTCTGCTAGTACCAGATGAATTGTTTGACACAGTGGTTGCATTTTCATGGTTGCATGGGCTACAGTCAGGACGTGGTCAGCTTAGCATAAAGACTGGAAATGGGTTCCCAGGTAACCAGCAAAGCCAGGCCTCTCAGCCAGAATTTGCTATTTTAAACAAATTAAACAAACTAAATGTTGTTTTTACTAGTGAGCATTAGGGCTGAGGCTACGTGGATCTTGTTACCTTTATTATAGACCCTGCTATTAGTCCAAATGCTTTGTGTGGTGGCCTCCAAACATTCAGCAAAACATCTTGTTACTCTGCTGTGAAACTTAACAAGCTTGTCTGCAGGCTTACTAGTGACCAGAGAGATGGGGAGTCATTACTGTTTCTCTCGCTATATCTCCTCAGCGCTTCAGGGACAATGTCATTAGCATCTCTCCTAGTGTCTGACAGGGAGTCAAAAGAGCATCTGCCTCTGTTCTGCTGGTGTTACATCCTCTAGAACTCAACCCTCGAGGCCTTCAGGACTGTGGTTCCATTGGCTGACCTGACTGCCATTCATTAGGCCACTCACAAACATCGAGGCCGTGGGTTTTATTTCATTGGCGGAGCGTGTGGGCCAAAGAGAGCCCTTTGTTGGTAGCAGGTTGTAACACTTGCCGTGTCTGCACAGTGGCAGATGTAAAGATCTGAAAGCTTTTGATCACCTTCAGCACTACTTTGCCAGCAGCCCGGGAGCCTTTTGAGAACAGAGAGATGGTTTCAGGCCTGGAATGACTGGGTCGTTGTTCCTGTGCAGGCTAGAACACAGACTGGCAGACATCTGGACCTGTTTGTTCAATTATAAAACTGTTCAAAGGTAACATTTGGCCATTAGTGTGACAAGGATTTTAGTATTTTGTAACATTTTGAACCTACATCCAAATGAGTCTAACTCCTACTTAATCAACAATGGGTTGTTAGTCACAGAATTACAAAGTGCTTTACTTTACATTGCTTTAGACAGTGCTTAAAAACATGATGAGCATCCATGTCATGCTTTACACGTTAAGCTGGAATCTGTACGTTTCAACAAAACCTTTTTGAGAAGCTGAACTACAACATGTTCACATCTCATAATATATTTGCACAACACAATACACAAGCTGCAAAGTTCCCCTTGAATGAAACATGTGTGCAAAGGTGCCGTACAGTGACGTAATGTTCCCCATGGAGGTGCATGACAGCGCTGAACATGAGCACAAAGCTCACATTCACAGCTAATCTGGACAATGAGGGAAACCCAGTCTGTGTGAGTGGGACTTAGGGAGCAGGATGGGTGAGGGTGGGTGAGGCTGGATCAATACTCTATTGTGTCTTTGTTTCCTGGAGGGTGAATCTCTGTGGCTCTGATTGTCACTGACTGCATGTCTCCGCGGCGCCAAAATAGTCGCAGCAGCCCACAGATACTCTTGGCAGCTGCCTTAGAGCAATGATAGCCTCATATTCTCACCTGTGTACATCTTAACAGGCACAGAGTGACTCCTGTTTGACAGCTGCGTGCTACAGTATACCGTAGGTAGTACACCTGCAGCTCTGTGCCTGTGTGACTGACCCCAGAGCTCCATCCTCAACTCTGACTAATTGAAACAGATGGAGAAGTTGAGGAGGGTAAGAAGGAGTCCTGAGGGCAGCAGTGATAAAAGGAGAAATGGGGCACAGAGCGTGTCAAGGCCATCAGGGGGTTGTGCAGAGAGGACTCATCCAGTGCATGTAAACAAACAGTTTCACCAATGGAGGCTTCTTCATAAGCAACCGTCCAGTCATGACACATCCAGCGAAACACAGGAGATCATTCTTATTGTTCATGAAATTCTCATCACATCTTTTAACTAATATATATCTTTAATATTCAGCGGATTTAAATTTGTCCCAAAGCCATTCGAGGTAATATCAAATACAGCACGGGAGGTTAAGAGAAGCCAAAGGCCCTTATTAAAGATACCAAAGCTTGTGCTAGCAAAGCTCCAAGTTCATGTCCTCAGAGCGGCTCAGGAGATTTATGGAGGGAAGTCGTAGGGAAGCACTCCTTCCTTATCTGTTGCACTTCCTCCTGATTCTGACTTGAATGAAATAAACCTCAGTTCTTGTTCTCTTTAGTGTGCTTGATTTGATAACAGCACTTGGATATTGCAATTTTCTGCAAAAACTGTTTTATTATCTGGTTCTAGTTTTCTTATTCCAGTCCTTCCCTTATTGAAGGTACATAAAGTCTCCACGGAGTTATAATTTAGTGGAAATGCTTATGGCAGTGCTTAGGTAATATATTTAAGTCTAATCAATACTTAATGGAGTGTATGTTGGAAATACATTTTAATTAATTATTATGTATTAATTACCTAAAATATGTATTGATCATGACCTTGCATTATCGAAAAACATGAAATTAGACACACGCCATCATTCATCTTACGTCCTACCTGAAGAGCTGGATGCCAAACAGAAGGAGAAGAGAATCTGAATCCCACAGACAAAAAGTGCAAAAGAAAAGCAGAGAAGGAATCTGGGATAAAAAACCAGCAAACTCCATCCACCATGAAGAAAAAGATGCCACATCTGCTCATCTGAAAGCCTGGGAAAGTTCTGATTTCCCTGCAGCCTTCTAGGCAAACGTCTGGGGAAAATGTGACTGCTGCTCTCAGTCTGTCGACCCTACTACTCGGTCTGTTCCTCTGCGTTTGCATGTGTGTCATCACTGTGTGTGTGTGTGTGTGTGTGTGTGTGTGTATAAAGGATATGGCGGCCTCTCTTCATTGTGCAGTGTACTGTAAGCGGAGTAAGAGGATCCTGGCCTGTGAAACAATACCTGGCCATTCAAATGGAGAAGATTTAATTGAGTCAGGCCAGGCCAGAACAAACCAGACACAGGCAGGGGGAAGAGTGAATACCTCCTCTGTGAGGAAATGAAGGAGGCTGCCTTTCAGCAACTGGCCTGTCATTAACTATCAATGTGTGTTTGTGTGAGGCAGGTTCAAAGGTCTTTTTGGAGTAATAGTGGATGATATGGCTGAAGGGTTCCAACAGGGATGGAAATAGGAATAGGAAATGGGGCAGATAGAGTCAAAAGGCCACTTTTTAACCTTCATGTAAACTCTCCCGCTCTGCAGAGGTAATCCACACCTGCATTAATAATTGAGGAATGCATGCAATGTGTGTGCCTGAGAAGAATCCAGCCATTGTTTATCTCTGCCGTGTAAATCAGCACCCAGCGTTTTCTCCCACGTTAAAACCATTCGAACTCTCTTGTCTTTCTTTCTTTCTCTGCTTGGACACTTAGCAGATATAAATTACAGTACAGTCCTATTTACACGCACCAAAACATTCACATATGCTTGATCAACTGTCCTAATATTCCTCTCACTCTCGCACCTGAGAAGGGCAGCGCCCGTCACTCATGTCAATGAGATTCCTAGGTATTTAACAGTCCCTGAGTCCTTCCTCTTCAGCCTCAAATTGATCTCATCTCAAACCGAGCCAGAAAGATCGTTTACATATTCATGGTGAAGCCGAACAATGCTGGCTGAATCCGATGCAGGTCACCTTCGGGGAAAAGCTGCGGCTGACATCAGTTGATCGGCATCAACTGATGTACATCCAGAGAGTAGAAGACAAAAGCAGAACAGTCTGTGGAAATATACCGTCAGCATAAAATCAGATGTCTCCACATACGTCAGTGGTGAAATATTGAGCAACAATTTGTTACTAATGAAAGCTAAGGTAATGCGCACGACTTCAGTTCAGTTATTCCTGATACATTCATTTAATCTTAACAATAGATTATTGTTAATACTGCTTTGTCCTTTTCCCACTTTAACCCAAAGCATGATATACAGTGGTTCACTCTCAATAGGCCTCTTTGAATATGCTCTTCTTTTGTGTGTGCTTTTATAGCATCACAACTTCATCCCTCTGTGCAGCTGTTTCCTTTTGTTAACAATTTTATTTTGTCTGACAGTTTTATTTTGTTGACAGCAAGTACTTGATGTACAAATCCATCTGTTTCACCAGGGACTGCATAACACTTTGTTGTCAGCATTGGAGCTGCTGCATTTTCATCAAGGAAAACATGTCACTGGCCTCTGTGCCCAGCAGAAAGAAGAAAGACTGGGGAAGATTTATGGTGATGTAAATCACATTCTGCTGGAATATGAGCACTATGGAAACACAGAAGGAGTCATGTACAGTGGGACTGGAGAATATCTCAAATCTAATTCACACACGCACAGTAATTAATATAATACCAGCCAAACACTGAACTTAGTTGTTGGTAAGTTAAAGCTGTGAATGCGATGGCAGGTATAGTTACACCTAAACTACAACAGTTACACCTGTAGGAACAGTTTTACCAGACGGCACTTTAAAGATCTAGGAGACAAATGAGAAGCGGCTTCAGAGCAGAGAGACAGACATGGTGGAAAGATGGGGAATAGCTTTTATCGAGCGTGACACAGAAAAATGGGATCTGGGTTTGTGGGCATTGAAGTGGTAATTGATTCAAGGATCTAGATCTGCTCGGAGGCCATCCTCAGGAACATTGTCGTACTGGGAGCCGATATGCAGTGTGATAGCTTAAACACCCATTTGACGGAGAATGAGATTGAGTTCTGCGAGGAGTCACTCCTTAAACGGACGTGGCTAATAGCTCGCCATGCCAATTCACAGTCAAAGCCGTAATTAGACACTTTATATTGTTATACTTGCTAATTCATTTGCAGCCTGTCCCTACTTTCCTCTGCAAATGAATTCCACGTGATAAAACAGTCAAGCACTGGAGATGGTAACAAGCAGGATGAGAAGTGTGCTCCACTGTAGCTGAAGTGAGCCCTGAGAAACGGAGCCTCATTATGCAGCTGAGAGATACTAATAACAAAACGGCACCACCTCGGTTTAACCCTCCCATTAGCTTCTGTAAGCAGCACATAGGCTGCAGGATGTACTGATGCTTTGAATAACGCCATGTGTTTATCCATGCCTGTGAAAAACAAACTATCGGATGATCATTATGACTACATATTTCTGAATCCCCTCCAAATATGACGACTGACAACGTCTCAGGACATGAAGCACGGAAGAGGAAATCTAGTCCCCCGAAGCCGAAGCTTTTTAAATTTACACTTAACATTAGCTTGAAGTGAAGGATTTGAATGAAAATATAACCATGTTCATGGCTACTACCATAAATCCTAGCGTGCTGTGTTATTCACGTATGGAAAGTGATTGATTTCACTTTTTTTTTTGTACATTATCTACTTTTCCACTGCTCTGATCAGCAGAGGAAGCCGCTTCTGCCAACAGCTGATCTAGATAAGCTCTGCCAGGGTAAAAACAATCATTACATCAGCTCATGCGTTTTGCATTCTCCGTTGTTTGTGGCTCTAAAGCCATCAGCGGTGATCTGGTTGCATACTGTAACTGAGTCAAGCACTGAAGCAGCTAATGAAGGGTCTAACAATCTTGTTCACATCTTCCACTGTGAAATTGGTTCCACTTACATTTATCTGTGGTGACAGTGTGTGGTATCAGTTTGTTCTATGTGACGAACAATACTTAATTTAAGCTATCTGAATATATTTAAATATAGTTTTCTAAATGGGGGTGAAAATTGAACACAAAGCCTCTCCGCTGCTAATTTCTGTAGAATGATAACTCCAGGAAAAGAAATTGTCAGTCTGAGTACTGCAAGCCTGAGCTGATTAAATCCAAACAGTGCTCTGTGTTACTGTTTTTAATCAATCACAAGAAGCTTGGGGAGGAGTGCGGTGCATCCTAGTGGGTTGACTGTGTCTGTTCCAATTTCAAATGATGACAATGCAAAATTCAAATTGTAAAATGAGCGAAATTACCATTTTCCTTCCACAGTAGCGTTCGCATGAATATGGAATCGCAGATGTGGGAAACCGGTCTGTGCGATTACAGACTCGTGGCAGACGATAATAAATTCAGACAGAGTTGTTTACAATAAAAGCCGAGCGTTTTCTTTCCCCCGAGGACAAGCTGAGTCAAGGCACATCTCAAGGTGAGCGGAACAGTGGGTGGAAGAGCTCGGATCATAAACCTCAACACCCATACGCGTTTTTGAAGATTCCTTCACGTAACACTAATCTATGCTTAGTTTAGCTCGTAGCATACATCATCTTGTACAACATCTTATCTCCTACCAATAAATAAAGCACAAAGTTTATTTTGAGTGCACGTCATCTTAGTGTGACCTGCTCCTATCGCGCCATCTCTGTGTATCTCTCAGGCCCGTCTCTCTATCTGACAAGGGTGAGGGTGATGCAGAAGTCAGCCTGAAAGAAATAAATCACTTGTGGAAGGGGTTTTGCGGCGTGGCAGCAGATGACAGCCAGAGGGTAGCTGGAGGATGGCACAAGGGCCACTCACGCTGCCTTTCTTCACGACGTTAGCCTGCAGTCGTGGAGGAAACGCGTGCAAGGGCAGGTTGTGTTTACCACCAGCAGTCCATCATATGAAGGCAGGGAGCGGAAAGCGATGAATGGAGGTGATTCAGTCATTGTGTGGGATGTATGAGGTGGGTTGTCGAGGCAAAAGAAACAATGAGGTGAGGTCCACAGCGATGGTAACGTCTGTGAGGATTCATGCCAACTGGACTTCTTTCACTTTCAATACGTGGCTTCATCGGCGGCTGCTGCTGTCCTTGCCTTAACTCGGCTACGGTACCAGACGTGGACTGTAGCGTCTCGCCAGGCCTTGGTGAACTTCTGCTCCATCTTTAGCACAATAACAGACACAGTGTGTGAGTTGAGAACGTCGACAAAAGTGCATATTACCCCGGCAGCTCGTCAAACATTTATGAGTTCTTCAGCTCATATTGCTCCACAGAGACCTGTTAGATTCCATTGCATAATTCTATGCTCTGTTCCAGCTTCTAGTGTTTCCAATGAACCTCTGTTTATTTGCCAGGATGTTTTCTATCACTGCTCCCTCAGCTCTAGAGGCAGCATAACAATGTCTTTTCATCACTGAATGGACTCATACAGTAGATGGTAACCAAATGGGCTCACTGTGGAAAACACTCTCAGCTTTTTTGACTGTCTTTACCGTAATCTTGCTATTTAAATGAATAAACTGTATTTTATGCTTTTTTTACTAAATGCATCTAATCATGTGATACTGAAGCTTATTTGGTCTCTGAAGTCTGGAATAAAAATCACAGTATATAAAATGCTTTAGAATTTGCTGTAATTCATTCTATATTTTCTGTCCCAAGCTATTTCAAAGATGTTTTGGTGTGTGCTGCTCAGAATGATAATAGTCGGCACCTTCATTTAGAGATGTGCTGCTATCAGGACAGAACCGTCTTTTATTATCATGCCTGTGTCTTTTTTTTTTTTTTTTTTTGCAATTTTCACAATACTTCAAAGGTGAGAGAGCACGAGATAAGTTTGTTTCCTCACCAAGAGGAACGTGAGGCAGAGCAAACTGCTGATGTACGGGAACAACATGGAGACACACAAGTGCAGCTCTGCCCACAATGAAAATGTCACAAAGCTTAAATGGAGATTAGCACGTGCTGCTGATACATATCAACGCTCAACGGCTCGGCTATTGCTCAGCGCAGCCTGAATGATGAGATTTAACAGCGATCCTCAGTGTAACTAGTGGTAAATATCTAACTAAACCGTGTTGGTTTTTTTCCTCTTCTGTAATATTTGTACAATGTTCATACAGACAATAGACGAACAGAGGTTGAACTGTGGAGCAATGCAGCCCCCTAGTGTTCAAACAGCTGGCCTGTACTCTCTGGAGCTGAATTGCTGTGTGGACCTTAAACAATACAGTCTAATCCTTCACAGTTTACCTCACAGGTTCTGATTGTTAATATGGTGTGAAATAACAAAAGCACAAAGAACACAAGAAAAAAATGTGTTCTCCATAGTGGCGCTTTGGTGCTGCCGCTTTGTGCTGGCTCACATCCCAGTTGGAACCTGCTGTGCCTTTTGAGAAGAAGAACTCGGCTACAGAAAGCTGTGAGTGCTTGTTGCTTAAGAGGAAGAGGAGTTGGTGAGGAGATGAAGATGAACAGACCCCACTCACAGCTCGGGGGCTTGTTTCCCTCAGTGCTTTTCTCTGTGCTGAGTGATGGATTCATTTTTGTACCATCAGTCCTGCAGGATCGTTTAGTCCCGAACCTCACGCCCGTATACTTGTAATTGCACTCGCATCAACACACGCCAGTGTCACTGCAGACTGTGAGAACAGAGGCTGGTCCTTCTCACCCACACACTGTACATCTATAAACACACACAGGAGGCTGGGTGAGAACCTTTGTGTTGCCTGTGCTCATACTTGTTCTGCCCTGGATTTGTCACCGACCACAGTTTTCATTTACTCGCAGTAAAAGGTCAGAGCAGTCATCCTTCACTGAAACACAGGCAGGACTGAGCAGCACACAAATATTTATCACTTTCACTTGTCCACAGCAGCGCTCTTCATTGTTCTTCATGACACGCCTGCCCATTAGCTGAGTTGTCTGGCGAAAAAAATTACAAATCATTAGCAGCAGCAAGACCTAAACGATCATTAACCACAAGTATCTGGCTCTAAACGGTGCCTGCTTCTAGGTATTGAGACAAAAGCTGCTGGAATGAGGATGGATTCATCATTTCCTTGAAATGAACTTGATGTCTTCAAAACATGTGTAGCCTCACGTTTAAAGCAAACACCTGCCGTGGAAGAAAGAGAACTGCCAGTCGCCCCACTCGAAGCTCGAAGCAACACGGTTCCCTGCAGAGATGTTTTAAGAGCTCTGTGTTCCAGGTGATTAGATGTAGCGAGCTCCTGCAGAGAGGCACCTTTTCAACTTCTCACTGAACATTTTCTTTTCTTCTTTCCACTTTCCTGCGCGCAACGCCTTCGTATTGACTCCTAATTCCTAATGCGTGCATATATTTGTGGGTTTGTGCCTGTGCTCGTTCACAGTGAGGCTTCTTCTCGTGCAGTTGGTCGTACACACCGGCACACACACTGACTAGTACTAGAATGTTTGCGTGTGAATAAAGTGTGCGCAGAACTAATGCTGATCACAGTCCACCATGCATAGCTGAGTGCGTGTGATATTTCCACAGAGTGAAAATACACAGGACAAAGTGATAAAACAACAGAGACGAAAACCACATCTGATGGAGTCGCTCCAGTCGTTTTTGGGCATCTGCCTCTTTTCATCCTTTATCTCTAGTCTCTGTCTCTTTTTCTCTCGCGCACACAGCAGCTGCTGAATGTAGGTCAGTACTGCAGAGAGATGTTAAAGTGAATTGTTAATCAAAACTATCAGCCGATGCCACAGCAACGCTTCCCTGAGGCTAAAGAGAATGCTGGACAGCATGCGAGCTACAATAACTGCTAGCACACACACACACACACACACACACACCGGTGCCAGCATCCCCCATGGAAAGTCTGTCATATTAGAATTGCATCATGTCATTCGCATGTATTCTACCTGCTTAATTCATCTCTCAATCTGCTGCACAGTGTTGGGATGTTTCAAATGCATGTAGCACAAGCTCTTTCTTTCTTTCTTTCTTTCTTTCTTTCTTTCTTTCTTCCTTCCTTCCTTACTTCAGTCAACCTCACTGATCATCGGTTGTGGGAATACAGAATAAATGGGGTGAGCACTGGACTGGATTCTTATGCTACAAAATCAGCTTTGACATCCATTTCTCCTCAGAACCGGTAGCTCCTGCAGCACTGCACTAGAGATTTATCTCCCCTCACGTTTGCGTAATTGACCATGTGTCAGGTTGAATCAGTGGCTGAAACCAAGGTTGGCACAGAGGACAGAAACTCCGCTGCAGGCCCTCGGACTTCCCGCTTTAGTCAAGAGGCAGACAAAACATGTGACGTGAAGGGTGCACAAACAGCTCAGGGCATCCAGCCTCCGTCCCGCCATGATTCTGAATTGAATTATTTCCACATGAATAAAAAAACCCTAACTTTCATTCAAACAGTGGAAAAACCTCCTGTACAACAACCATTAGCTAATAGATGGTAAAGTCATAGTGAAGCCTTCAGCAACTAAGTAAGCAAATCTGTGATAATTATGTCAGGAGATGGTTGAAACCAGAACACAGCTGGAAAACCTTTGGAGCAATAAATAGTATCATTAACAACCATTGAACATTAGACTGTCGCCTTCACGAGTGAACAACAAAGCAATAAATCAGTTATAATAAGACCAGGATCAATAACAAATGATTGACACAGTCTCAGCTTTGTATAAATGATCAGGACGCAGGTAGCCGTGATCTGCTCAGACCTGTAGTTCGAGCAGGGGATGTAGGACTACATTTCCGAGCGCGTGTGACGTCAGTCGTACGCGACTGTTTCCAGAAAACACGTGACGATTGTTTTCGGATCCTGTTTATTGTCGTGACCGTTTCAGTGTGAGCAGCTCGGGGGAAGCAACACGCGATGGCTCCCAGCTGCCTGTTCGTTATGAGTCTGTGGCTCTTCTGCAGCTGCGCAGCTTCGCCGCCGAACTTCGTCTTGCTCTTCGCGGATGATTTGGGCTTCGGGGACTTGGGCTGCTACGGACACCCCAGCTCCCTCACTCCGAACCTGGACCGCCTGGCCGCGGGGGGGCTGCGCTTCACAGACTTCTACTGCACCAGCCCGGTCTGCAGCCCGTCCAGGTGAGCGCAGCGCCGCCCGCACCGGTTCTGTTCTCCTGTTACTCTATTTAACTTTCACGCATGTCCACAGAGCTTCGTTGCTGACGGGCCGCTATCAGACCCGCTCGGGCATCTACCCAGGGGTGCTGTACCCGGGCTCCATCGGTGGGCTTCCTCTGAATGAGACCACCGTCGCTGAGGTGTTGAAGCCCCTGGGTTATGCTACTGCTGCTGTAGGGAAGTGGCACCTGGGACTTGGAGCCAATGGGATGTTTCTTCCCACTAAACAAGGCTTTGACCACTTCCTGGGTATCCCCTACTCCCATGATATGGTCAGTGTGATGAATGTTTAAGGATTTTACATGTCAAGTGTGATTCAGACGCTGTTGACCCTCACCTGCTTACATCTCCACTTCCAGGGCCCCTGTCAAAACCTGACTTGTTTTCCTCCGGATGTTAAATGCTTCGGCGTGTGTGATGTCGGCACCGTAACAGTTCCTCTAATACACAATGAGGTCATCAAGCAGCAGCCTGTAGACTTTCTGGAACTGGAAAAGGCTTACAGTGACTTTGCAGTCAATTTCATCATCACGTCAGTCGAGAAAAAACAGCCTTTCTTCCTCTACTACCCGTCGCACGTAAGCCACGCAGTCAAACAGAGCTGCATAAACGGTCCAAGTGAAGTTGTCTAATCAGGAAGTGCTCTGTGTTTTCACGTCTGGTTTAGCTGTAATGTGAATAGGTGGAGCCAGACCACAATCGCATTAATAACCATGCTGTATTGTACTTCCTCGTCCAGCACACCCACTATCCCCAGTATGCAGGTGCGGGGGCAGCTGGCCAGTCTTCGAGGGGCCCTTTTGGAGATGCTCTGTTGGAGTTTGACAACACCATAGGAAACCTGTTGACAACTCTGGAGAAGACAGGAGTTATCAACAACACACTGGTTTTCTTCACATCTGATAATGGGTTAATTTTTCCCCCCAGTTTATTACATACCCATATAAAAATATGGCTCCGTAATGGCGGTAGGACACTAGTTTGCCTCTGTGTAAAAGTCGAGTTAAACAAAAATCTGGACGCCGTGACATGTTGTATGATTTTTACCTTTTTCCGTATGGTGTGTTTTCATTGTCTCCGTAGGCCTGAACTGATGCGCATGTCTCGTGGAGGCAACTCTGGCTCTCTGAAATGCGGGAAAGGCACCACATATGAAGGCGGCATGCGAGAGCCGGCCATCGCCTATTGGCCAGGGAGCATCCAGCCAGGTCAGGAGCACATATTCAGCTGCACATTTAGTCACATGAATCCCTTAATAAATCTGTTAGTAAAAATGTAATAAACCCAATTCCAACACACACGCACCTTAACGTTTATTTACTTGCTTTATGTTCTGTTTTCCTGCCCCAAGGTGTGACTCGTGAGTTGGCCAGTACTCTAGATATCCTCCCCACTATTGCTAGTCTAGCAGGAGCCGCACTGCCCAGGGTGATGCTGGATGGAGTTGACATGACAAATATCCTTTTCAGAAAGGGAAAGGTAATGGCGTTCACTTATTGGAAGAACGTACTTATAGGTTTCACTGTAAAGGAAAGAAAATGTCATGAGTCTTATGCATCATCTTTTATTTGCAGAGCAAAAGGGAGGCAATGATGTTTTACCCCATCGATCCCAGTGAAAGATATGGTCTGTTTGCTCTCAGGCTGGGGAAGTACAAGGCCCACTTCTATACGCGAGGTAGAGCAGCTTTATATACGCAGCTTATTAAAAAATCACGATCAACTGCAATAACAGTGGCTGTCTGTGTTTTCTGCGTCAGGTTCTGCCCATAGCTCTACGGTCCCAGACCAAGACTGCTCTGTGTTTGCAGCCCTCGAGCCCCGTGATCCACCTCTGATTTTTGATCTGGAGGCTGACCCTTCTGAGAACTACCCTCTTCCTTTAGAGGAAAGACCGGATCTTCAGGCTTTGCTGAAGAGAATCAAGACGGTGAAAAACCATTTTGAAGCCTCCATGGTGTTTGGAGAGAGCCAGATATCAAAAGGAAGTGACCCGAACCTGGCGCCTTGCTGCAATCCCCAATGTCAGCCTAAGCCCACATGCTGCCACTGCTGACAGGGCACCTTCTGTTCTGATGACAGCTCTGCTCGCTGCTGACATTGTCAGCCTCATGAGGGAGTCATCTGGAATAACTTTCTTCAACAGGTTTATCCCTAACCAACTCAGGTTGATTCAGATCAAGAGATAGTAGTGGTCAGGTTATCTTACTCCATCGTTCGCCTTCTAGAACAAATTATCAACCTAGAGGTGCGTTCAGGGTCCTGATGGAAAACAAATGATGGTCCCACTAAGGGCAAACCAGATGGGAAGGCACAGCACTGGGTGATGCCAGTTAAGTGTGTCATCAATTTTGACTAAGTCATGAACAATGTGACCAGCAAAGCGCAGCGGCACCATGCTTCTCCACCTCCATGCCTCACAGTAGGAACCACACATGGAAGCGTCTGAGGCTGGTAGTTCCGGTACAGAGCTGCTGAAACTCTTGGCCTTCCTTTGCTGGGACAGTTGTGAGAGCTTGCTTCATCATAGCGTTTGACGGCTTTGATGGCTACACTTGGGGATTCATCACCTGGTCGTGAGATTTTTCTGACCGACTGACCTTCGTTTCTTGAAGTAATGATGATCGGTCTTCTCTCTTAACTGTGTTTTGCTACCGTTGTAGTTGAAATAATATTGTTGTTATTGAAATAATAAAAGCTATTGCCTTTACAGTACAGCTGGTGGTCAGTGAAGTATCTGATTAGCTATCGATTAGTCAGAAAACCTAAATGACATCTTGACCATCTTGTGAATCTGATGAGAGACTGCAATGATCAAAACTAAATGTCAAATATATTCTGGGCCGTTTAACATTTATCTTAACTAACTAAGTCCATACATGTTCTGTCTGAGGTTGGATGACATCAGTGTTAATTTACAATGAAGGAGAAGGCGTTTCCCAACTTTCTTCTGGCAGCGATTAAATCGTAAATCATCAACAGTGGATCTAAACAAGAAAGACAACAATGAATGTTTTGGACATCAAGCATATATTTTATTCATAAGACCAAACCCATGACAAGGCAGAGTGATTTTTTTTTTCTCTTTTTTTTTGTTTTCCCTTGAATTTTACAAGTCCTTGATTTTAAAGATACAAGGTTGGATATGTTTGTTCTGTCACATACTGTTTTGCTCTATGTATACAGTGAAGAATCCTGTTAATGTAATAAAGTCAAAAGTTTGGTTTAAATGTTAATGTATGTCTCAGCGGCTATATGAGACTAGATCATCCTCAGAGGTTTTTTGTGTAGCGGTGTGGAAAGAAGGATTTTAACTAGACTGTAACGAGATAGAAAAAAAGCAAATAGATATAGATCCGTGATGGATCAGACTGTTGGAGCTCAAGGTGATTAATAAATTGGCTAGACTTTAATAGTTCTCCAGTGGCAGCTGACTCAGTCACTAGCTCTAGTAGCAGATTGGCCAGTAGTCTCTGATGAGATCACGTCTCACAAATGTGCCTTAAATGTGCTGCTGAAGCCTGTCTGTGAACAACTATGGACCCAAATGTCACCTGTGTGAGAAACACCGAAATAACATGTTTTGCAGAGATAGTAGACACCGAAATAAAATGATTGCAGATCACAGATAATTATGTGAATTCTTGTCTTTTAGGGGCGTTTGTCTAGTTGTGACGTTTTTTAAATGTTCATTTTAATTAATGTACATATTCATATAAGTAACATACTCAACATAAAGGACACGGCACTATCTTAGATTCTCTATTGTATATACATGAGCTAACTGACAGCGATACATAATGTGGAAAACACCTCGACGCTTCGTCTGCCGTATCGACGCTCAGTGAACATTGTAACACTACTCCTGCAGCTCTGAGGTGTTTGTTCTGTCTGACTGTGGCTTAAAGCGGCAGAGCAAGACGCTAAACATGATAGTTCACCGGTTATGTGCATGGTCTAACCCTTGCATAACTATAACTAGAAAAATGACTAAAGGTTCGATTCCACTGTGATACCAGCACTTGTAAATTACAATCTCGCTGCAGAGTAGGCACACAGCCACATAGCATTACTGGTCCATGGCTACTGGTCGGTCTTGTCCTTCCCTTTCCCTCATTGAAACAGGCAAGTCAAAAGAAAACAGAGACTAGGACGTCACTGAAAACCGAAGTTAAACAGTCAGAGGTGTGGGAATATGGCTTTTCAGAGGGCCTTTACTTTCTTTACCCTGAAAGTCACATCAATCACAGTAAAATGTACAGTGATCTACGATTTGCAGTGTGAACAGCTGGATGAGTTCTTTTGAAAGCTCCCTGCGGTGAAGGTTGGTGAGTGGTGAATTCTAAGGGCTGCACAAAAGTAAAATGGTTCTGTGATATCGTCCTGACGTGCTGACAGTTGCTGCACCTCATCCCGAAGGAAAATACGCGGACTGGTCAATACAGCGTCTCTTTCACCTGCAGTTACACGTATCAGCGTGAGATGCTAACAAGACCCAGAATCCCCTCCATCAGCCTCAACTGTGAGTGTTTCTTAATTAGTCTGGATGAGGCGCCTGTATGTCTAATTTCTATACATGTATTTACAACACACACTACATCTTATACGCGACACGGGTAAGCTCAAACCATGGACAGTTCACTGTACTCCCTCTACTTTTCTCCAATGTCAATATCAGTAGAAATCAAAGTAGCACTTTGCTGATAATGAACAAATACATATTTACAGTTAATTCAACATCGACTCTTGATTCTACGCCATCCTCGCTGCTTGCCATTCGCTTGGATATGTGTATTTCTTGGTGTGTCTGTGTGCAGTAACCCTACTAGCCATGCATTGAAAAGTGGAACAGCAGTAGTAGGTATATTGTTTTCATTTCAAAAGATGAACCTTTAAATAAACTGTTGCTCAGCGTCTTATTTTTATATCATAGAAAAAGACAAAAGAAACAGGCAATCACTCCATCGAGATGATGGAAATATGGAAATCAACAGAGAGAGATGAAATAAATCAGTCAAATGCCAAGCATACTGTAGAAATGGAGATCCCGGTTTCAGTGGGACAGAAGATTATTTTACATTGGAGAGAAGAGCCAGCTGACAGCGCCCCCCAGAGGCATACTTGATGAACACACAGGCTGTAGAGGAACATCATCGTAGCAATGTTACTCCAGGTAGATGTCCTCGGTGGGGCAGGCGTACTCCAGATGTTCCTGGTAGTATTCCTGAAAGGCTCGTCTGCAGAACCAACAGAAGAACAGTGAGTTGAAAGCGAACCAAACAGAGCTTCGTGAACACATTGCTAGTGAACACACAGAGCTCTTGCTCAGTTAAAGAGAATAATTGCTTTTCACTGTCCTTGTTGTCAGGTCGAAGCAGACGGGTAAAATGTTCTGGCCTCCCTATGCTCTGCTGCTTGCCCTCATTCCATCTAGAGACAGTGAACTATCAGCATCTTTAATTATTCAAACGCAACGCAGATGAATCAGACACGATTAAACCTCATGGGATTATTTAGGCTTTCACTCGCACACACAAAGCCAGCGCACATTACTGCTGAGTTATCTGTCCACAGAGGCAGGTGCTTCAGTACAGATGGGCTTTAATCTCATCTAGATCAAACTACGACAGAGCAACTGTCAAGAGCAAGGAAATAGTTGGTCAGAATAAAATAAATGAGAGCTGTGGTATTTACTTCACATCTATAGTGCAACTGATTTATGGCAATAATAACATATTTTGGACTCACCCAACACTCTCTGCTACAGGTCGCATGGACTCCTGGGAAACAAACACGTGGCAAGCAAATCGATTCAGCATTGGGTGCTTAGTGATGAAGCCAAAGTAACTGCAGAGAGAAGAAAACAATATGATGCAATCAGCTCGACATTACACTGTTGACTCGTAACATGAGGGCAGAAGGTCGGAGGGATTGTTTACCAGTTGTTCCGTGGATGGCATCCACAGAACGAGATGTTTTTCATTTGGAAGAAGTGACTACATCTGTCGAACTGAAGACCAGAGAGGCAGAAACGGAAGGAGGAGAAATACTGAGTCAATTTCAAGGATCTGTTCAATAATTTAGGTTCTCTAATCTCAACCTGCAGGTCTCAGAATACTGTAATAAATCAACAGCATAACAACAGGGCATTATGGTAATTTAAAGTCACGACTAAATAATAGAAGTACCTTCATCCATCCGGTTGTCCATACCTCATCAAGGGTGTCATACTCATCCTCCAGGCTCATGATCAGTTTAACTCCTTGCAAGCTAATCTCCAGCTCACACAGAGATGGAGGTCGCACATGCACCGTTCGTTTCCTCGATATGGCAATCTATCAGGCAGAGACATTCGCGTCAATCATCATTTAAGATACTGTACATGAATTATATTTCTCAGAATATTTCTGTTTTCCATTTGTTTTACCTTTTGCATGGCTGCACAAAGAATGCCGTTTCCTTGGTGATAAGGTACCTCAACGGACCCCAAAAACTGAACGCTGTAAGTCTCGATCCACGCTGGATTTCTTTTCATCCCTGAAGATCGAAATGTCAGCATATACAGATGACGCTTGAGACCTTTCCAATAAGACAGATGTAAAGACAGTAATCTTTCCACTCACCCAACAACTCCTTAGACTGGCCTATGACTTCATTGGCATAAAAGGCAGGGAAGATGCCCCTCTCCCCTGTCCGCATGTTGTAGCCTCTGTACCAGTAGTCGTCCTCTTCCTCCTCCACAAATAAAGGATCGTCCACATCCAGCTCTAGCTCGTCTGCATGTCTTGGAATGAACCTGCAGAGGGCAGCAGAGAGGGTGAGTGGGGGGGGGGGAGCCTGTCACACGTGTCTCTGCCACTGAACAGCCAAGAAACTGGAGCTAATGTGATCAGGAAGCATCTGTTTGGGCTTCATGTGACTCCCAGTGGAGAACAGAGAGAGAAACAGATGACAAAGAAACCTGGTGGGGTGGGTGGAGGTAGACAAAGAGCTCCTCTATAACACGAAGACTGGAAATGAAAGTGTAATTATAAATGGACAACATGCATGTGAATCCAGCAGAAGAGTATTTACACCTTCAAAACCCCAGGGAGCTGATCTGATCATTAGAGCCCACCCTGCAGTGCTCAAACCCAGCTGTCACCTGGGAATCTGACACGTTGCCTAACATCATGAGTGATTCATTGCTGTTGCATGACCTCTTCATGGCACCTTGAACAAACAGGGAGGTTTTTCTATCTAACTGTTAGATCTGGAGGGTGTGGTTACCTGTAGACCGCTCTGTGTGTCTGCTCCCTCTCCTCTCCATTGATGGTACAGGAGAAAAGGCCGAAGGATTCTGTGCCTATGGGGCGAGGAAACTTGTTTTAATAACATTTTATAATTAAACTATAACTAAACCTGTAACCCTGCTAACTTGCAGAGAAACCAGATATGTCAACTTTTTGACAGGAGGCATAAATGAAACTAACTAGATTACTCAAAAAAGCCATGACTATGAAGCCTTTTTAATGAGTCCTCCATCATGCAAATCACCCGTTATTAGACGTATAAGACAGAGCACTGATTGATGATGGACACACTGGGAAGCTGATCCCTGTCATGGCTCTTGTGAGGGCTTACTGCCAAATTTAGTTCACATGTTAATGCATCATGCTGACAGTAATGTGATGAACCCTAATGCACCACATTCAGTCTGAGGACTACAAAATCATATCTCATAGGATATATAGCTGGCATTGGTTTAAGTGAACAATTCTTGCTGAGAGTTAGACGAGAAGCTCAGTACCAGGAGGACACGCACAAGTCACGGCAATACAGAACACGTTGTGCTATGTCTTGACCACTTGCAGTGACTTCCTCAGATTACATTGATTGGTCGAATACCCTTTAAAGGCACCTACTGGAGGAGCGGGAGGTGCTGTTGACAAACACATTGAGGAACTTCTTGGAGAAAGGAAGGTCAGCCTCAGGCGACGAGTCCTCTGAAGAACTCAGAAGTTCTGGCCTCTCGTCGTCATCATTTTGACCATAGTCCACCTCCCCAGTCCTCAAAGGCTCCTCGTCACACAGCGTGGAGAGCTCGCTGTCATCGCTCAGGACTGAGGTACACCTGTGAGGACAACATTTGTGAGGTATGTCAGTTTAGGACTAGACTTTCATTAGTAGCTATTGGTGCCACAAGACTGCATGATTAACTAGCAGGAAGCGTTAACCTTCTGAGGCTGACTAGTTCCAGTGTAGTATTCTCATCCACCACTAGTGTGTACTTCATTGAGTCATAGGCCAGTCCGTCATCTTCATTCGGCTGCCTCTGAGTCAGCTCTTTCTCACACAGTGGGAGGTCATGGTCAGGTAAGGGACGGTCTTGCACACTGGAGTCAATGGGTGGCGAACTGTCGAGCTCCAAGTCACAACCTGTGTAGGACTGCTTCCTCATACCGCCTAGAAATGGATACAAGTCGACGTCGTCCTCTTCCTCATCGTTGTCCGTGGAGTAGGTGAGGCTGAAGCAGCGGTTGGTCTGGGCAGTAGGGAGGTCCAGTCTGAGGCTGTGTTTGACTTCTGTGATGCGCTCAAGAGAGGCCGAGGACCGGCTCGTTGGCCTGGGCTCAGTCTCTCGACCTTCGTCCTTGTCGCTGACCACGCTCTCACTGAGGCTCGGTGAGTCCAGATCCTTCCTCCCTTCCAGCATCATCAAGTCATTATTTGGCTCCATGTTTTCTTCCTGTTTCCTGGTGTTCTTTGATGCTTTGTCTGTGAAGTCTGCAGTGGGGTACAGCGAGTTGGTTTCTGTGATTCCTCTTCCATTGTTTGCACAGCGCTCCAGAGTGGTTATGGTGTCACCAGTAGTGTTGCTCAAATAGAGACAGGGACCTTTCACTGCTTGTTCTTTTGAAGCTGAGCTATTTATTTCCTTTTCGTAGCCTTTGCGTTTTTTGTCTTCTTCCTCTGAATCCTCCATTGCTTCTTTCTTGTCTTGGTCCTCATCATTAAAACCATCTCCTTCTCCGATATCTGAGGATGGGGAGATGGTGTCCGACACGGATGTCTTTCTCTTGAAGCACTCCTCAGGGCAGCTGATTGGGTAGGAGCCCTCTGAGATCATTCTGTTCACCAAGTTGCTGAGAAGCCAGGGTGAGTCTGAATTCTCACTTAGGTCATCTTCACTTTCGGATTCGGAGTCCCCCTCACTTGTTTCATCATATTCATCAGCGCTTGGCATTAACCTTGGTCCCACTGGCAGGTAGAAGGAGCGTTTGAAGCTCTCTAGGCTGTGGTCTGGTTCTATCTGGAGCACCATCTGCCTGGACAGACTGTCCTCACAGCGTTGGGCTGGTGGCAGAGTTTCATCTGGGTCAGCCTGATGCTCGCAGGACAGCTCATCATCCACACTATGCAGCCCCATCAGACCTTGACCATTATTGTAGGACTCAGGGGGTAAGAGGGGCGAGTCAACAGGAGATGGTGTTGCAATAGTGGGTGAGGGTAGAGGGGAGGGGGAGGGCAGAGGAGATCCCTCTTTGATTGGGTCAGGCTGTCCTAAAAGCAGAGTCGCTTTCAATCCAACAATTCCACTGTCCTGCTCTAACTCTGTGTCTGGGTCCAGTTCCTGGTCTGATGTAGGCGAGCTGGCTTCTTCTATGGAGTTAGTGAGGTGAGACGAGCGTCCGCTGCTACTGTCATCACTAGTAAGGTCCAACTCTGTCTCTGATATGGATGAGATCATGTTGGAGACAACAGGACCTCCACAGGCAAATGCAGCCTCCAGCTCACCTTCAATGTCAGAGTCAGAGCCTGGAGAGCTGAGGTCCTTGTCCTGGTCTGAAGTCCCATAGCCTCGCTGGTTCATATCAGCTATCCCTGGGTCTGAGGATGGAGAAGTGGAGTCATTAGCTGCTGCCTCCACGGCAGAAGCTGCTTGAGTATCTGAACTGTTGGAGCGGTCGAGAGCATCTGATCGGCTGGAGGACACATAGCTGGAGAAGGAGGGAGGCTCAGAGGGTTCAATGGAGGGGAATTCAATGTATGACGACTGATTTTCTTTACACACCATATCGTAAGTTTCCTTACACATGAACTCCACTTCAAAGTCCTTGTCCAGTTCTTCGTCTGACAAAGGCGTGTCAGCGCTATCGTTGGCTCCCATGGGAGCAGTAGATGATAGGCAGCGACTGGTTCCGTCCAGGTCTAGGTCATTCTCTGGCTCCATACCTGACTCACTGGTGATGGTGTAGGTGTCAGTGGCACGTCTGTTTGAGTGTTTGTGATTGTGGTCACTGTTGAGGTCATGGTCCACTTCTGTGTCTGAACACTGGGAGTGCTCGTCAATGGATGGCGCTCTGGTTGTCGGGGCTGAAGGGTCGACCTTGGGCTCATCACCAGAGCACGAGTGGGACTTGTGTTGACCGAAGGAGCCTGCGAAGACAAAAATGTGCGGAGAAGCAAGAAAAAGCACGAGATAATTAAAAGAGAGAATGACTGAAAGGAGAATTCAAAAAAGCGCAGGAGGCAGGTCAGAGAAGCTACGGAGGCCAGAGCAACTCGGACAATTTAAGAGAGAAGACAAAGAGAAAGACCATGAAGAATAATGAACGAAGAGAGATGCAGCTCATAATCTTCTAATGAAAGAATGAGGGATGAGCAAGTTCAGCACAACTCCTCTTAATTGGTACGACATTAATTTGATTCCTTAAAGGAGATTAGAGCAAAAACCAACTTGACTGTGTTTTGCTGAACTTTAGCAGGTCAGAGTGACATCACAGCACGACACAAGACCGATGCAAATGGAATGAGCTCTAGCTGGCTGCGCTGGCCTTCTTGTTACCGTATTCGGGCCTCTCTCGTCTGTTGCCCTCCATGTCGCACAGGAGGGGCCTGTGAGGGGACTGCGGGTTTCCGCCCTCCCCTGCCTGTTTTGGTGGAGTACCTTTGCTCTGAGACCCGGGTGCCTGGCAGACTGGAGAAGTTGGGCACTGGCCTGTCTCATGGCTCCCATCTTCCAGACACGAGTGCGTTGGAGACAAACGGACTAGAGGCAGAGAATTTTCTTTATTTCTCTTTATGTGATACTGATGAAAGGTATGAGACGCAACAAAGGTTCAATCGTGTGCTTACCCTGTGAGGAAGGGTTGCGCAAAGAGTCCTGCCAGCTTCCTTTCTTTGGGGACAGACTGCTGTTGTTGTTTAGAGAATCCTAATAATCATAATAATGAGGTGTGATTTATATATACACAGTTTAACAACCTATCTGTCAAGGCAGTGCATAACTGTAAAGATTACTGTGTGTTTTGTGTTTTGGCTCCCAGCTTCACTCTGCCTACCTGCGACACAGCGGTGGTGAGGTTAAGTGTGGTGGGTCTGCTCTTCAGAGTGCCGAGGGTGGGTGAGGGTGGGGGAGACGCAGAAGGCGACGGAGGAGCATCCGGGTCAACTTCTTCATCCTCTTCCTCTTCGTCTTCTTCATCCTCATCCTCGTCATCAATCATCTCAAACTCCTGGAAGTCATCCTGGAAGGAGCAGACTGGGTGGTGCATGTCGCTCTTCTCCAGAATGAGGGAATCCTGGCAGCAGAAAAGGGAGATGGGACAAAATACTATACATATATATACTATATGTAATATATACCGACAGCTGCTAAACTATGCTAACACAGCAGGAAACCAACTGAGTTTGATGTACAGTACTATCTACATGTAAAAGCTTTGCCAAGAACAAGCCTGAGAACACAGCATGCAGTGCCACGATTGACTCAGGACTACGCAGATGTACACACTGTAGAACAGCCCCCTATGGTTGTGTATGTGTGTGGCTGGACTTCAACACAAGCAACATTACTTCTTCCCCGGTGAAAACGTGGGTGTTATTGGTCTTCCTGATGTTAATGTTAGGAGGCGAGAGAGGGCTTTACAACAATCCTATAGAATGCGTGTGAAGATGAAAGGATAAGGTAGGAGGTGCGATGAAATGAGACTGGATCAATCTGACGTCTCTCGGCTTTACCGGAAAGTGGTGCAGTAGATGATTTTGAGGTTTAAGCGACCATGCCTTCGTGATGCAGCACAGCTTTGGACCGAGACAAATGAGCTGGTTGAGAGAGTTTACACATATCTGACACCGATCACTTAACATTGATTAACTAACCATCTGTTATTACGCACTCTCAGTATAGATGGGATTTATTTATTTGCTGCATTCTCATTTTTGTGATTCCTTTTCTCATGAAATCTTCCCCACTTTGAATTAGAGGGTTACAGGGGATTGATTTATCTGGTTTACAGTTTGAACAGCGCAGCAGTTTCTCTGGCTCTCAGTGCAGTCTTTTTTAATGGAGGAATCAAAGCTCACCCCCCCATCCCACCCATCTACCACACACAATTCTGCTGATGCCTGGTGCAACCACTTTATGCGACAGCAAACAGAAATCAACACTCAGCCTATTATCATGGTATAATTTTGTCTGCGCTGTTTGATTTAATGTAAAAAAACAAAAACAAATGTGCATTATAATCCATTACAGGGGATATGTGGCCTATAAAGATCCAGGCATTCATCAGCGTTGCTGTGAAAATGTTGGTCTTTTCAGGAGAAGTTGTTTAGCGGGGCCGTGGCAGACTGACAGGTGGGTAGGAAGGCAGAGAGTTGTGTGTGGGTGAGAACTGATCCCCACGGCCTTCATTTCCCTAGGACACCCCATCCGCTCTGTGACTGCCCCTATAACACAAGCCTTCCAGAGGCTGGATGCTGACCACCGAGTGACAAGATGTCACTGGAACCTTTTGCTCCCTAATTAGCAGACAAGATGCTTGGTCAGCACAGCTACTCCGACTGTGCTGCGGCTGCACCACTGCTATGCCGAGCAGTGGGCAAACAAGAGGCTGAACTGTAGAGCAACCTTGCTTTCTGGCCACTGGATGAGATAAGACCATGCTCCTCCAGGAAACGATGGCTACAAATTAAGACGACATCAGAGACTCATAAATCTCAGAGAAGAGAGGTGGAGGCTCAGTATTATTATCTTATTCAGACTCACTGAAAATGAAAGACGACCATGAGAAGCATCTTTAATGACTATTACTCAACTATCAAATCACCAAGGATCCAATGAATTCAAACTAATAGGAGTGTTCTGATCCTTTAACTACTGGATGAGCTCATGTTACAATCACTTTTCAGTTTTACCTAACGTGCCAGTAATCTGAGTCTTACAGCCATGGCTGTAGAGGAGACCACCTGGAGAGTGAAGGTCTTCATCTTTCAGTGTTTATTTAATTTTTCACGTTTTAATCCCAGAGCGATGCCACAGCTGAGGCACGGACACCGTGGCACTGTCACACACTGAATTATACATGTGCTCACGGTGTTCAATCAGGACTCTGGAGACAGGGATGAATATTAGAGAGACAGGAAGTGAAGAATCAGAAGCAAGCTGAGAAGGAAAACAGCAGGATGCAGGGAAAGCAGAAGAGGCTAAAAAGCAAGAGCCTGCTGTGATGTGGCCTCTGTTAACTTTACATTTTGGGACACAAAAAAGTCCAAACTGCTAAAGCATGTTGGTTTTTAACCAATAAAACTAAAAATCTAAGTAAAACTGTGAGTGATCTTTAATTACCTGTCCTCAGATTCAGATCACAGAAGCAGCTATTTAGGGCATCATTTTTGTACTGTATGTGTGTGTGTGTGTGTGTGTGTGTGTTCCTGTGACAAAATACAGATCTGAAGGGCTATGCAGATTAAGACCTGAACCCCATAACGAATTGGGATTAATCAGAGTCGGGGATTGGGGCCAGAGGATAATCTCACTGTTTAGATTGGCTGTGTTTTCCTAAACATCAAAGACATGCTGCCCAGTATGACCAAATCATACTGACAAAAAAACCCAAAAGCCTTTCCCTGCATCAGCGGAGAGCAGTGCGAAAGGGAGGGACGGCTGCTGCTGATGAGCTGACAGCGTGTCGCCCACCCTACTGATACAGGCAAAATAAAACACCACGTGAAACTGCCTGTGCATGACATTCTCTCCGTCTCGCCTTTCTGTGTCTGTTGTTTAAATGTGCACACACAAAGACACACTCAAAGGGCAGCTGGATGTGTCCTATCCATCCCATGTCAGCAGGATTACTTCCTCCAGGCAATGATGTAACATAACAAGGAGCGACGCGGTGAGACAGCTCTGTGCATGTACAGTATGGCTTCATGTCCACTCTGGCATGACATTAAATCCTCTCTCTGAAGTGTCTCCCCCACGACACACACCATGCAACACAAAAACACATTTGTCACAGAAGGGCTTTGCTCGCTATTCATCGTGTGTTTTGACGGTGGATTAAAGTGGAAGAAGCAATAAAGTCGGTGGAGAGGTGGCAGAGAGCAAGCGAGGAGGGAATGTGAGTTCTGTCTCTGAGCACCACTCTGCAAAGGAGGGGGAGAAACCAGACACAGGGAAGAGGGGGGAGGAAAACACAGAGGGAGGGAAGGGAGGTTGTCTCTGCATAGCAGCAAACTGCACTGGGTCACCCGCCCTCTGCTGCAGCTGTGGCTCCACGCCACCAGCATAAAACATCACCCACTGGGTAGCGAGAGGAAGAAAGAAGGAGAACGAGGGGCAGAGGATGTGAGGCCGAAGCTCTTAGAAATTGTGTAATTAAGGCCTAAGCTGGTTGGACATGTGGGATGATACAGCTAATGGCTCAATTATTTATTAATTATTGTACTTCACAACACACTCAGCTGAATAGGAAGCTTAGTGCAAGGTTTGCTCAGAGTGAATATTATACACCAAGCAGGGAACGGGACGGTCTGCACAGCATGATGTCTGACGTTGATCCATGGGATAATAAAAGTAAATGAAGAGGGCTGCACTGTGGTCTAGGGGCATGCTGGGCGCTTGATTTATATTTCTACATAATAATGTGAATATCTGAGACTTGTGGTCATTCATGTAATGACTGCACTGCTGCTAATCCTGCAGACAACAAAGGGATGATTTTGATGGATGCTTACATAAGACACATGGCAACCAGCTGTTCTCACTACAGAGCTACTACAAGTGAACATATGTGACCTACTAAAAGGGTAAAATATTAACAAATCAGACAAAAAAATATGTGACTCACCTTCTCATATGGATCCGAGTCATAGTTGAGCCCAATTCCACAGTCATCTGTGATTTCGGAGAGGTCTTCATCATCGAACTCCTCCAGGCTGATGTCGTGGGCTGGCCTGCGAACACACGAAGGACCGCATGTTTTCTGAATGTTGTGGAAACGTACAGAAATGGCGTGAGCTTGTTTCTCCTCCCCCTGTTTCAGGGGAAAGCTGCTCTACACATATCTAGTTGTGCTCTGTGGGCCTGAGAGTCTTACAATGGACACAGGCAGCCACACGAAGCACAGCATCCTCTATGTTTGTCTGAACAGCCCACACTAATCAACTAGCGCACTAGCAGTGCTGAACAACAAGAACAACCACAACCAAACTTAAAATTAAAATCCAGTGCTGAACATTTCATTTCTGAATTTGCTATTGTTTTTTTATTCACTGTAGACACACCCAGCCTGTGGTGGGTGTCTGTACCACACCTGGCGCTGGATAACTCCAGAACGTCCACTGGCAGAAGCAGCACACTACAGCAGGGACGGGTACGTGTCTCTGCAATAAGCATCGCAAGTATTCTAGATTAGACTCTGTCTCATCTTTGCCCCATTAGTTTCAGCAGGCTCTCAGTTCTGCAGCAGTTTGCTTGATATGTGCTGGGAAATTGCTGCATTGCAGCTTTACTTACTAAATAAAGGACACTCCACATATTATATATGGCTGCAAGCTTCCAATGCACAAATCACATAGGGGTCTTTTCTGCACAGTGACATTGGTGCCATGGGGCAAATGAGGACATGCTGATGCATCTAAAAGTAAAATAGAGGGGAGTTGTAAAAAATACACTGACCGAAAAGATGGGAATTGGTTTAGTTAAAATCATCAAGTGTAACGATGTCTTTCATTTTAGTCCAACAAAGAATAAGATCAAGTAAAGCTACAGTGTGTACTAGCTTGATGTTTTAAATAAAGTACGTCTTACAATATGTCCGTCTCTTTCACCTTCAACACATCTGCTGAAACAGTATAAAACATTATGAAACTGTTTATGGAAGGCAGTGATAAAAGTGTGTGGTTAAGGTGGAACTGATACAGATATGCTATAGATATAACACGTTCATTTGTGGAAAGCTGCGGCTGCACAGGACCAAATAGGTTTGACCTTGCTGTTGTATCTAATCAGATAGAATTGTGCTTAAACTGCATCTTGGACATTTCCAGCTGTGTGCAGGAGGAAAAACAACAAAAAGTGGCATCGCATGCACTTTATTTACTACCAAATGTAAATATTGAGGTGAGTTAGTCTACATGTCCCCTAGAATATACCACCGCATACATGTAGGAATATTTTTCTTTTACAATATGTATGACGCTGTATTTGTACAGGGTCACCTTGTCTGACCTGATACAGTTTTTGATAATAGTGACTGATATGGGAGCAAACATGTACAGTGTATAAAGCCCGTTCAGATCTGGACTCGACTGCATCCGTTCAGGACTGTCGTGTGCACAGGAGGGATCATGAAGTGTCTCGTTGCTGTTCTGGTCTGCGTGGTGCTGGCAGAGGGAATTGTCAAGTAAGTATTAGAACATTTGAGTCAGAAAGAGAGAAAACCTAATGGGAACTCGAACTCCTTGTGCTGCCTCCTTGCTCAGGATCCCTCTACGAAAGCACAAGTCCATGCGCGAGGCCCTGAGAGAGAAAGGGATCGAGCTCCCTTACCAGGACCCCGCTCTCAAATACCAGCCCTACCAGTTGGCCAGCTCTGCTAACATGTACATCAACAACTACGCCGATGTAATCCTGACTTAATACTGCTTTAAAATACACTGTGTTGTATCTTTGAAAAAACAAGTTAGCAATGATCTCGTTCTGTTGCCTCTGTTTAACCTCTTACCAAGACCACCTACTATGGAGCCATCAGTGTTGGAACGCCCCCCCAGTCCTTCCAGGTGCTTTTTGACACCGGCTCCTCCAACCTGTGGGTGGACTCTGTCTACTGTAGCACTCAGGCCTGCAGTGAGTACAAACTGGCTTTATACTATGCTATGGTGTAATATCGGCATACACAGATATTGTAAAGTATATATATAAACATATATCTATGCCATTTACAGCCACACACAAACAGTTCAACCCCCAGCAGTCTTCCACCTTCACTTCCACCAGTCAGTCTTTCTACCTACCGTATGGAGCAGGAAGCCTTAATGGAGTCTTTGGGTACGACACTGTCAATGTGAGTAAACCCACAGTATGTACAGCACGTGTGACAGTGCCTTGTCAAATCCGGACTTAGGTGTAGTCGTGATTTAAATCACTCTGCAAGTGATGAAACAGAGCAGAGCAGTTTCCGTGCGGTTGTGATGAACCAGCTTTGGTGCTGCAGAGGAACCTGATGGATTTGGTTTTGACTCATAGGTTGGTGGCATCGTGATCACAAACCAGGAGATTGGACTGAGCACAAACGAGCCTGGTCAGAATTTTGTGGTGGCCCAGTTTGACGGCATCCTAGGGCTGGCCTACCCAGCTCTGTCAGCTGGAGGAGAGACACCTGTCGTGGACAACATGATGTCTCAAAACCTGCTGGACGCTGACATATTCGCTTTCTACCTGTCTGGGTACAGTATAACGGATTCTAGGAGTGGTTTACTGTGCTTTTACTGCAGCTCGTAGCTCAGCTTTGTTCTGTTGTGTGGTTTAGAGGAGGGCAGCAGGGCAGCGAGCTGTCTTTTGGAGGCGTGGACACCAACATGTACCAAGGCCAGATCTACTGGACCCCTGTCACTGCTGAGACCTACTGGCAGATTGGCGTTCAAGGGTCTGTACATTTCTACATGTAATTACCATTAACCATGAAAGTATATGAATGCAACCTTTTGCCACATGCAGATTCCAGATCAACGGTCAGGACTCCGGCTGGTGCTCTCAGGGCTGCCAGGCCATCGTGGACACTGGAACCTCCATGCTGACAGCCCCGAGTCAGGTCCTGAGTAGCATCATGCAGTCGATCGGCGCACAACAGAACCAGTACGGCTCGGTAAGACCAAAGGACATACCGAGTTGTTTACTGCCCATATGATGCCGTTACAAGCTGTAAGCGAGGTCACCAAACAAGTAAAGTCTGTATGAGGATGAACACGCTCCTCTGTTGTCTCCATGTCCAGTATATGGTGGACTGCAGCCAGATCAACAACTTGCCAACTCTCAGCTTCGTTATCAGTGGTGTTTCCTTCCCTCTCCCTCCTTCTGCTTACATCATTCAGGTAAGAGGTGCATGCATTTTTAGCATAAGTGGGTCTCTGTGGGACTCTGTGGACTAATGTGTACCACTGTCCTGTCTCCGCCTACAGCAATACCAGAATGGATACGAGTACTGCTCTGTGGGGATCACCCCCACCTACCTGCCCTCCCAGAACGGACAGCCCCTCTGGATCTTCGGAGACGTGTTCCTCAGAGTGTACTACTCCGTCTACGACCGGACCAACAACCGTGTGGGCTTCGCTTCAGCTGCCTAAGTGACACCAGCCTCATTGATTGAAGTTCATGCCCACAAAAACATCAGTCACAAACATCAGTCCTGGGATTAAAATATTAAAATTAGCAACACACTAAAGTATAGTTTGGATCATGACACGTATACCCCATTTGGAAACTGAAACTCAAAAATGCATCCAAAGTGTTCATGAAATCATTCTGAAGCATAATAAAGGTGAAAATGTTCACTAGAAGCGTTTTAACGTCTCATCTGTCTAAATAAAGCTTTGCTATTGTAAGAGATCAGATCCTGAGCTGAGGGACATCAAAGGGGGTTTCTCCTTTTCTAATTAACCTTCGGCCTCTGTGTGCTATGTGCGTGCTGTGTATTCATGTTTGCATGTGACCAAAATAAGAGACTACAGAATACACCATCAAAACATCAAAACGGATCAAGACCGTTCATCATAGCTGCACACACAGAGTCACAAAACGTATTTCCTATCTGTCAAAGTGTGTAATGATGTCGGAACGAACCCGGAGGAGGGGAGGAGGTCACTAATGAGATGCTGGACCAGCCTAGTCTTTAGGGAACCTGTGTTTGTGAAAGTGTGTGATTAAACAGGAAAAGCATCAGCACATCCCTGGTGCACGAGTGTCATGTTGGATATTTGGGTGAGAAGGTGGACAGTGATGGAGAAGCTGAGAGCTAGAGGTGACAGGGAGCTAATCAAAGGAGCTGGAGAAGACAACGTGGATGGAAGATGAAGTCATGCAAGAAAATGGAAATGCTGACCTCAAACAGTATTAGTTCACCAAAGACAAAGGACAGTAAGGTTGATTATAATGTAAAGCTGTTTACAGTGTGAAAGGAGGTGATGCTGACTTATCACTAATGTCTTTTTCAACAGAAAAAACATAAGAACAAAAGCATCAGCATAGCTACAGTACAGACTAACTGACATATGACAGATAACCTAGTTTGACTACTTCGCTGAGGGAACCTTCCTTCTGCTGAGGAGAAACCCTTCGTGTTTCATTTTCTTCTCCTAAATTCCCCTCCGCTCATTAGCTTTCCCCCATTGCTCGGTTTTGCACCATTTTGTTTGCGTGCTCATCTGGAGAAATGTCTCGGTGACAAACTCGAATCCCAGAATACTGGCCAGACTTAAAAACACAGCTACTCTACATCCACTCTAACTGTATCCATCTACTGTATCTACCGTACAACCAAACTTGATCATGAAACCACTTCTTATTGCAGTTTATCATACAGAGCTTTGAAAACACACAGTTGAAGCCAAGGAATCATCTGGCTTCACTGGACCAGTAGGTAGATAGAGTGAACAACACTGACAGCTTGTGGGTTTGATCTCTGGGCTTTTACTGCAGCCTCCTACTGTTGCTCTTTGTTTCTCCCTTCAATCTCCTCTTCAGCAGATGAAACATATGTTCGCCTGGTGATTAGCTTGACCAGCCCGGAAACCTTCACTTCTGATGCAGACCTGTGTTGAGGTGCCAGTGTGTTTCGGGCTGTTGTGCATGATGAAGGTCCTGTTAATTCAATTTGTTGAGTTCATGTTCAGTGCCCTTCTGAATTCGCCCTCCTGCTTTCATGCTGCGTTTCCGTATTGAGAAATAAACCCCAGTCTTGCCCCTGCACCACAGTACCAGGGTCTCATCAGAACATAAATCTTCTAGCTCGTGCTTTTTTCTGCAGATTCTAACCAGGCTTTCTGAATCTTAGTGATGATGGGAGGTTAGCTTCTTGTTTTCTGCTGAATCTTTGAATGGTGGATTGAAACATAGACCTTCACCCCACAGCTGTCACAACGCCTGCCATCGCTGTTCTGTCCTTGGCTGACCCGTACTGTGTATGTTGTGCAGTACACCAGCTGTTTCTGGTTGTATTTGTTGTAACGGCTGCGAAGACTCAATAAACACAAATCTACTGGGTAAACCCACAACCCGAAGCTGTCCTTTAATTTAATTGGTATTATTTGACTCATCTGAGTAACATGAATCATCAGCCGCGTCTTCAGAATCCAGTATTTCAAAAGGTCAGATATTTTGCATATTTTCTTTTTTTCTTTTTATGTCTAGACAGCTAAGATGCTATGTTCCATGTTGTGTCACATATAGAGATGGAAACGCTGAATTTCAATTCAAAATATAATTTACATGTTTGCACCAAAAACTAACATGAAAAACACGAGACTGTACTGCACGAGGGCAGGGGTCTTTTCTGGAACTAAGCTGCCTTTTAACCACAAGCACCTGCTTTATGGTGACATCATCGTCTTTAAAAGACAAGGACACCTGATGTGGTCGCCACTGACTCATTAATGAGATCAACTTACCAGGTTTTTCATCCACCATCAGTCTGTTCAGAGACCACCCCCCAAAACACACACACACACACACACACACAAACACACACTCACACACACTCACAGACACACACACACTCACAGGCGTGAGTCATGCATTTAACCTAATTGAAGCACTCTCTTTTGTCTTTGTCAGTTCCTTTGCCATTTTTAAACCAGAGCATAGCTTTTCAGGGATGATGTAAAGATTTCCTGGTTTTCGACTGGTGAAGTCACGAAATGCAAAGTGTATACAGCTAAACTGGAGAAGCACTCGCTGGAGTTACACTCAGGGACAACAGATCTCATGCACTGAATTAATGTGACTCAGTTAATTAATGTTGGGAAAACAAGCTCTAGCGACAGGAAGACTGAGGGAGCGAGGGAGAGGAAATTCAAAAACAAAGGCAGAGATGAAACGCTTGAGCTAAAGCAAATCTGTACGTGCCATAAGCCTCTTACCCCGTGATACCCGAAACCACCAGCACACGCCCTCCTCCCTCTGCCTTCTCTTCTCTAAGAGCCTTCAAAGGTTTGAAAGAAAAAGTGGAACATCGACTGCTCCACAGGAGATTTTCAGAGAGAGGGTTGGATGCTTGCTGAAAATTCTGTAGTAGTCTAGGTGTAAATTATTGATAATAACAAATCAATAGTAGATTCAACACATTTCTGACGGTTTGTTGAACCTAGTGCTAATAGCTAAATGTGTAGGAAATAGAAAATGAGGACACATGCTGTGTGGGCTGTAAGAGGTTCCAACATGTCAGTAACGAACTGACCAGATAATACAGACAATATAGAATCAATGAAGCGTTCGTACGCTGATGGTTTGGATGCGTCATTGTGTTCGTTTCAGGCTTCAGCAAACCTACAATATGCTGCTTCTGATTTTAGGTGTCTGGGTTTGCTCCAGACGCATGAATGTGTTTTGCACTGATTAAATTCACCAGATAGATATTGAACCATATCACTTAGATTATACTAATGAAAAGACATACACATATACTAATATATGAATATAATAGGAATCTTTGTTAGTTTGCACATTCAGCTCCTTCCAGCAGATCAGGAGAAATGTGTGATAAACGTCTGGTGTCCTGGAGAGAAAACAGACTCTCCTATGGATTACGTTGCCCTGTGGAAACACTGTTAGAGTTATGTAAGGCAGATTACTGTACCACAGCATCACACCACTGGTTTCATCCACGAACCCCTCACACGCAAATAAGAAAAGTAAGCAAAGTTAAACAAACAAAAACCAAATACGCTCATCTGCTCTAAGTCTATTTCACCTGTCTGATTGGTTGGTATTTCATAATCTAACACTGATCCCCAGCTGACCCAATAAAACAAACACTGATTGTGAAGGAAAACGAAAATAATGTTGGACTAATGTTGTTCTGTCTGTACCAGAGTCAACTGAACGACTTGCTCTTCGATACACTATAGGGCTGTTTCCCCAGGCAGGTCACCAGGGCTGTACATGTAGAATATTGACACGTTGGCCTGGCTCTGTCCTCTGAACTGAGGTCATTGTTAGTCATGCAAAGAACCCAGTCTATTGATCTGAAATGATCCACCCATGAGATGAAGCTACAGTGGGTAACGGAATCCCACAGTACATGAGTGCATGCTGTATATAAAACACACTGAGGCCTTGCTCGAGACAGACACAGGGACAGTAGGATGCTGCTCTTACGCATTAGTGCTTAGAAGCCATCCTGTATTTCAGCCTCCTGTTTGTTCCCCCATGTTGGCTTTGCGTTCTGTATTCGGTAGCAGAGCAGAGCTTTGCAGCAGCTGCAGCTGGCGTGGACGCTGAACGAGCACCATACAATAAGCTCAGGACATGTCTTCTGTCACATCTGTCACAACACTGATGGGGAATCTGGATTCTGACCAGGCAATGGATCTACCAGTAGAATCTCATGCTACACTAGAGACATGTAGCACAACATAAACACCAGTAGGCCTTCCCCATCTCCGGCTCAGCCCTATGCCCTTGTCTTGCTTAGACTCAACAGGGCGTGGATCTCACAAGGCGAATGCGCAAGGTGGGTGACTGTAGCAAAAACTAAACACCAGTCTTTGCTACGTACGTTATCCACACTTGTTATACGATGATAATGCGGTGTTATTTAAAAAAAAAACACTGACTTTTACGCATCAGCTCCAAAACACAAAACGGCAGGTTTCAACCGCAGCATCCATAGGCGCGAAAGGGAGGCAGTAGCAGGCCTGGCAGGTTGTTCGTGTTATCCACTACCAGCCCGTGGCAGGGAATGTGCGTTAGCGCAGTCATGAAAACAAAACAGATGAATATGTTTCTTGTTTTTAGTTCCTTCCTCCTTATCCGCATCGTCCCCCATCATCCCCCCGCTGCGCTACGCGTGTAGGCTCTTACCTGCAGCCAGGAGGAGAGAGGGAATGGAAAGTGGATAGGGAAAACATCTCAGCCCTGTCCGCCATCTTCTTCCACAAATGACTCAGAGCGACTGCAGAAAATCACGGAGGGAGCGCAGTCCATTCACAATCACAAGGCAGAGGACGGACGCAGCCGTGGACAGAGGTGTCTCTCTCCACGGCCCCACAGATGCCCCCTGGCCGCAAGCCTTCAATCAGACGAGCCTGCTCAGCACCATCAAATCTGCAGTCTACCATCCACACAGTCGGGCCAGCGGCGGGTGTCGAGCCAGGAACGATCTTTAGACACAGCGCACGCAATTAGAAAAACAATCCCGTGTCCCACCGACGGCGTACGTCCACACAAAGCGTAAGCGCGCAGTGTGACCGCAGTCCGGCTGTCGCTCGCCAAATGTCTGCTGCCGTGATGCTGCCTGTGACACACAACGGGTACGGGCCAGCAGTGCGGAGACGGGCAGAGACAGGGGAGGAGGGGGTGCGGAGCAGAGACGGCATAACGTCAGTGCCGTCGTCGTATGAGCAGCCTGACCCGAGCCTGCAGACGAAATGAACAGCGGAACAGTGTAAACGATACAAGAGGCACATTGGAAAGAGCAGAGCAGACATGCGTTACGTTTATATATCTTTATTTGATGTGTTCGTGTTTTTTCTTGGCAACGTGCTTGGGAAAGTCCCATAAAGACAAAGGTATGGATCAGACGCAGAAAGGAACCAGAAGACAGAGAGAGCAAAGTGCTGACAACACAAAAGCAACGAACAGCAGGAAATTCACTCAGGAGCAGATCAATACAGAGAAGGCGAAGACAGGCGGGACCAAAACGTGTTGATTCAAACATGCCGAAACAAAATGTAACAACAAAGTCTCAGATTCAAAACAAACACGTAAATGTTTCCACATGTACTGCAGACAGGCGCGTGTCTTTGCTGCGCATATACTCACTGATATAGTCTAATAAATAAAACACAAACTATTTCATTTAGCCAGATGTTTAATCTGCTATGGAGCAATGCACTTGCTAGGCAGAAGAGGCAGAAGAAGCTTTTTACCACCAAATCATAAGTTGTAAATGAATATTGATCAATAAAGAAGCACACGTCACACTGTAGGAGGCATCATGTCGTACTGAGCATGCTCAGTATCGAGCTCTCCACTGCTGTGGTGCTGAAATTGTGTCTTGTAGAGCTGAAAGTGACCATTTGCGCCACACGAGGGCGGTAAAGACTAAGTCAGTGGTTCACTGACAGTCGATTTGTATTGTGATAAATATCTGAAAAACGCTGGTTAAACCCAATTTAACTACACTGAGATCACGCCTGTAAGCTAATATCTTTATCTTTAATTTAAAGTAACTGTTTTCTATTATTTAGAATGTTTTTGGACACAAAAAACATGAAAAGTCTTTCTTTGACTTCATTGTTAATGACACATTTTTTCCACACTGTTACACTTATTATATTTTTAAATTAATGAACTTACATCTACAGTAGCTTAATATTTCAATACACCAGTGATGTTTTCACCTCTGCTTCTTTCCATGGTTGCACTGAATTAATAACGAGATGTAATATAATAGCACACAGACACTTGAAATGTTAATGTTCTTTTTGGGGGTTGCAGATATGGCAGAAAACTGAGTTACACAGGCACCTCTTCAATTTGTATGGGACCCATGCAGATTTGAGCTTCCCATTCAAAAACTGAGAAAAAGAAACAGATAACATGGCAGTGAGTGGCAGGAAAAGATCTAATAAACATTATTACTACAATAGTGACAGTTACACATCATCTCTGAGGAAAGTTTCTCTCGTACAATAAAGAATATTTTTTGTTACTTACTTTCACTGTGGGACACATCCCGCGTCTTCCTTGCATTATAAAAAGGGGGGAAATTATGGACAGTTCCAAAAGTACCAAAGGAACCAGTAACCCCCAAGCCAGAACCTGAAGAACCAGTAGCTCCGAGACCAGGACCTGAAGAACCAGTGGGTCCAGTACCAGTCCTCCAGGGACCAGAAGCTTCAACACCTAAGGAACCAGTAGGTCCGGTACGAGAACTCCAGGGACTAGAAGCTACAACAGCTAAAGAACCAGTAGGTCTGGTACCAGTACTCCAGGGACCAGAAACTCCAACACCTAAAGAACCAGTGGGTCCAGTACCAGTATTTAAGGAACCAGATCCTCCAACACCTAAAGAACCAGTAGAACCGGTACCAGTACTCCAGGGACCAGAAGCTCCAACACCTAAAGAACCAGTGGGTCCAGTACCAGTATTTAAGGAACCAGATCCTCCAACACCTAAAGAACTAGTAGGTCCGGTACCAGTACTCCAGGGACCAGAAGCTCCAACACCTAAAGAACCAGTGGGTCCAGTACCAGTATTTAAGGAACCAGATCCTCCAACACCTAAAGAACCAGTAGGTCCGGTACCAGTACTCCAGGGACCAGAAGCTCCAACACCTAAAGAACCAGTGGGTCCAGTACCAGTATTTAAGGAACCAGATCCTCCAACACCTAAAGAACCAGTGGGTCCAGTACCAGTATTTAAGGAACCAGATCCTCCAACACCTAAAGAACCAGTAGGTCCGGTACCAGTACTCCAGGGACCAGAAACTCCAACACCTAAAGAGCCAGTGGGTCCAGTACCAGTATTTAAGGAACCAGATCCTCCAACTCCAGCACCTAAAGAACCACTAGGTCCTGGACCATAACTCCAGGGACCAGAAGCTCCAACACCAACATCTAAGGAACCCGTGGGTCCAGTACCAGTATTTAAGGAACCAGATCCTCCAACACCTAAAGAACCTATTGGTCCGATACTTGTACCTAAGGAGCCAGTACCTCCAAGACCAACACCTGGAGAACTAGCAGATCCAGGACTAGCACCTGAGGAACCTGTTCCAGGCCCAGGTGGTGAACTTCCACTACTCCCACCAGAGTAACAGGATGCACATGCTGAATCAAAACCACTAGCTTCTTTCCACCTAGAGAAAACCAAATGTAAGTAAAAACCATAAATTAATTTTACAATCATACTCTTCCATTAACACATATGATCAGTGCAGGCTCACCCATTGATGTAGGAACAAGCTCTGTGGTCAGAATCAATGGCGTAGGAGGTAGTTGTAGCTATCAAGTGGCAGGTAATGTAGAGCTATTGGAACAGAGTTGAGCGTTCGGCTGTAATTGCTGCCTTTGATGTTCAGCAGAGCACACACACAGATATTTGAAACAATGTTGTATATGCTCACAATTCCGCTGGAAGCACCCTGAAACTTAAAGGCCTCCAACTGGAACTGAAGCTTGTTGTCGACAGTGCGCGGCATGAATTGCGAGGCGGAGCCTGTGAGCATGCCGTCAAGCATACAGCTGGAAAATGTAACATAAGATTAGAGATGGACAGAAGCGTTGTTGAATAACATCAATAGCAGAATAAGCAACCACACCCATGGTCAATGAAGACATAGCTGGGGCTGGAAGTCGTGTCAGATGACAGAGTAGCTATACAGCTGTCCACGTACACACGGAGAGGTACGTGGAAATACTGCATGACGGACACTTGAATTTTTATCATGTCACCCATGGCGTACTGGTAGTTTGGCCTCAAATATTGCCAGTCATCTGTACAATGAAACAACAACAGTTTGAATAAGGGTCCAAAAAAACAGAAATATGGAAACAGGCTGTCGCTTCACTCACCAGTCATGAGTGTCATGTTGAAATATAAGAACTCCTGTGCCACTCTAATGGCAGAGAACGGGCTCCAGTAAGGGTTTACTGGATGGCTGCTCACATTCTGGATCCTGAATGATTCGAGATGTATCCTCAGAATGCGGACAACTGATACAGTCCTCACAATAATCATAATACTCCTCTAATCTGTCACATCTGGTATGTCATTGATGATATGAAGTCAGAAGATATATATCATTTCATGCTGTTTTAAATGTCGAAGTTGGTTTTGTTTTTGTTGTTGTTGATAGAATTTATAATGACGGTCTACACACCTTGGGTAGTGGCATTGCACAAATACAGCCGCGCTGGAGGTCCTCACCACAGGGAGATTTGACACAGATTGGGGATTATAGTTGAGGATGAAGGAGTAGACAATGGAATCATTTGTCATCTAGCAATTCATTAACCCAGAGAAACAGCGTTAAATGTGAACATATTCTCTGAACATAATGAATATTTGTTATATTATTACTATTATACAATACTATAATATTGTATAATAGCATTACATTTTTTTTTTTAAATGTGTAATAACTAACATGTTCACTGTTCTTACTGATAATGTGCTGCCGCAGGCCTGGAGTTCCACATCAAAAATCAACACTTTAGCCACACTGTCCTCTGCAGTAGCGCCGCAGGTTCCCAGGGTGAGGTATGCAGGGTTGATCAACTGGCCAGTTCCAAACAGATCCTCCTTCACTTCCACGTGAGCGCTTTTCTCGTTACACGTGACGGCAACAGAAGAAATGGCAACTGGAACTTTCGGCGAGGAAGGCCCCACAGGTATGCTCTCACCCTGGGGAGGTGCGGGGTAATGCCAGGTGAGAGGCTTACTTATCTGCGTTGACTGTTGGCCATCTGTAGGCACCTGTGGCTTTGATTGCAGCACTGTAGCTCGCGGTATGGGGTAGGCACGAGGCGAGGGTCTGAAAAAATGACTCCACTGACCATCACAGAAGCTACAAAACGCCGTCAGTGCCACAAGGCACACAGCGGTACATCTCATTACCATGCCTTTCCCAGTGATCAGCACAGTTAAGAAGGTGCTGTGAGGAAGGTGGGAATTTCCACCTGCTTTTATGAGAGTGAGCCTGTTTACTTCCATTACGTTCCCGCCCTGTCTGCTGGTCATTCCCCATCAGACCTAATGAGCATGAAACTCAGCCAATGAAACAACTGGAGCTTTGCACAAAACCCTATGACAGCAAAATACCAGTTTCTCTGGTGAGTGTTTAAATTATTGATTCTTTGATTACATAAAATGGTACTTTGCCAAAAAAAAAAACAACCACGAAAGTACTGTATAAATGTATTTCATTTGTTGGTATGTAATTAGTATGAGAGCAATGAAATGAAATACAGAAGAGCACCATGCAAGTTGCTATTCATGTTCTTTAAGCTGCGTTAAGTATGTGTAATGTGTGGTTGAAACCATGTTCTATGGGAGCAGTGGTCACAAGTTAAGCTGACCCTGGGTTAGGTCTACCTGCCCTCTGCATGACACGTCAGACGCACTTTCTTGCCAGAGTACATTATGTGAAGGGCTACAGATCAATACGAACAGCAAACAGTATTATATGACTCAAGGAGGGACATAATATGCTCATATCTGTGTTCATTTCATCTTAAATCTAGTTTTATTTAGGATATTCCAACGTGTTTGCATGCTTAAACTGAATTTGCTTGTACTGTCCTTTACTTCAGCTTCTCTCCACACACGTCTTTCACCTGCTGAAATGTCCGGTCAGCCCTGACTGCGCAGCTCCCACAGACCTGGGCAGTAAATGGCTGCACCAGTGCTAACAAAGCAGTGGTGTGAGCAGAGGGCTGAAGTAACTGCACAAGGGGCTGAAACGGAGACTGAAGCGAAAAGTAATCACTGATACGTGAGAGAACATTTCAGTAGAAGATATGAAGTCACAAGGTCTATATCATTTTTTGTTTTAAATGTCGAAGTTTCTTTTATCTGTTTTTGATTAACTGAATTTATGACAGACAAAGATTTGAACATTTGCTGTTTGAGGAGTCATTTAATATTTTTAGATGATAAAAAAGTAAACAAAAAGGTTTAGTAATGTCACACAATGTCTTCTTGCTTAAGAGAACGAGGAGAAGACAAACGTGTATCAACCTTGTGCAGTTCGCAATAGTTAAAGAGAGGAAGTTAAAATTAGAAGATAGGAAAGGACACCCCACAGCATAAAAGAAAAAAATATGAGACTCAAAGAGTGAATAATCGTTAGACTGAAGGAAACTATTATTAATCTCTACGAATCATTTCAAACACTGTGATGTGTGCACTGCTCCAAACAGTAAACAGCACTTTGTTGTGTTTGTCTTTACAGGTACATGTGTACATAATGACCTGCAAGGCCCAGTAAAAAAGATCAACAACAACCCTATTCAGCGCACCATTAATTATTTAACAAAGATAAAGCCAAAAAGTCAAAACTGTGGGCAATACCGCTAAATGCGGATGCATGTTTAAGGTATCGCTTGCAAACTAGTAAATGAGTTTCATTTTTTTAAGCGTTCTTTCAGTTTATTGAGGTTTTTAAGCAGCTCCGGAAATGAGAGGAGCTCATAGTTGACTCAACTACAGCAACAAAGTGACTAGATCTTGTGGTTGCAAAACAAGCCCAATGAGTATGAGGTGTTTTGTTTTACGTAAAACTTTGTTCCAGAAATCTTGCTTAAATGTTGTTGTTGAAAATGAAATTTACAGCCCTTTCCAGGACAACATGCAGCATCATTTGCTTCTCTGTGAGGAGTTTCTGAAGAGGCAGTTCTCAAAAGGCCAGTATCCTGGCCCTAGGCCCTGCTGATTACCTGGACCAGGTATATTCAGCCAAGCAAAAGCCATAAGTACAGCTGAAATGGTAGGAAAACAATCAGCTGTAGGTCCTCCAGGACCAGGATCAGCCACCTCCATAATAATCAAACTACCCCATAATTAACACCAGGCATTTTATTTACTGTGTATTGGATGTGACCGTCTTATTACAGCACTTTGCTACTTTTTGGGGTTACCTCACGTCTTTATTTCTCCACTGAGTTTAGGTTTGCACTTTGTAACTGCAGCCGTGGGCAGGAAATAGCAGCACAAGTGAGAAACCCAAAGGTCAACATTACTGTGGAAGATTTGTTCGGTTGAATCAGACCCATTTAGGAAATAGATTAAAACACTCCCATTAAAAAACCAATCATTTTGTTTCCTCGTGACGCATGGAGGCGTACCTGAACAGAAACACTTCATTTCCCACAAACCTTTGGCAACGCTGACGAAGGACGCTGCGCCCTGACGACGACCAATGAAAAGCAGGCGAACGTGGAGTCAAACTGTGATTGGACGTTGAATACGTCCGTCAGGCTCAGAAAACGAAACGTCGGAATATATGATAGTTTGTTGGTCGTTATAAATCGCCTCACATGGGATTCGGACCATCCAGCTATGTTTGGCTCTTCCGGCTAAGTAGCTTTACCGGCAAGCTGCGTTTGTCAGCGACTCCCTGCTTCCGCGTCAGGCCGACATTTCCCACCGGTTCCCTCCTGCTGTTTGCACGAGAACTCACGATGCAACCGAGTCGAAATGTAACCAGCGGCGGCAGCAGCTGGGGCGAGAGGGAGCTGGACAGAGCAGACGAACCCGGTCCGGTTCTCTTCAGAAACATTCCGACCGCTGCTGCACAGAACACGGGGACACCTGTGGACAAGAAACGAGGGGCAGGCGCGCTTAGCGTTAGCCAGAGAAACGTGAGGACCCCGAGTCCTCTGTCCGGGGCCAACTGTGATGACGATTCGGAGGCAGAGTCCTTCCGGGATGGGAGAACGGAGGACGTGGACCGGGACACCAGGGTCAGGGCGTTTGCGTGGTGCCGAGACTTTCTGTCGGGGCCGTGGAAAACTATTCACGAGGATGAGTTTCAAATCAGCATCATCAGGTGAATGACGCCAGTGACAACACAGCGTAATGTCCATGCGCGAACCAAAGGCTTTACAATATGTTATTCTGGTCTGCAGCGGTAAATCCACTATAAAGACATTTTTGTTTTGGGGATATGTTAACTTTTGGCTTTGTTTTGCAGTGGTGGACTGAGTAATCTGCTGTACTTGTGCAGTCTGCCTGACCATGTGCAGCCTGTGGGGGAGGAACCCCGCCAGGTGCTCCTCAGAGTCTATGGGGCCATCTTACAGGTCGGTGCATCAAGTTCCAAGGAAATGACCTTTGTCCACACATTTACTATTTGAAAAACTATATTCTGATGCACTGATGTAACATTACTCCGTGTCCCAGGGAGTGGATTCGCTGGTGTTGGAGAGTGTGATGTTCGCCATCCTTGCAGAACGAACTCTTGGCCCAAGACTTTACGGCATCTTCCCAGAGGGACGCTTGGAGCAGTATCTTCCGGTACGATGCGCACGCTGTGTGTTTAGCATTTGACATTAGCAATGTTCATTAGTTGCTAAGTTTACCACTTCCGATTTGTGGAGGGTAGGCTTATCTTTCTGTAGCCACTTGAACTAGATCCTAATTCACATGAAACATTTACAGAATTTCATAATTGCCATATCTCTGATTTCTCAGAATACCCGCATGCACACAGAGCAACTTTCTGACCCAACGACCTCAGCGGAAATTGCCATTAAGTTGGCACATTTCCATGAAATGCGTATGCCCTTCAACAAAGAACCTAAGTGGCTGTTTGGGACCATTGACAAGTATGGATGACTTGATTTTCCTCTATTTGTATGACGGGGCTTGTGTCTGCTATAGCTATCAGCTTATTGCCTTTTTTTGGTTCACTGTAGATACATGGATCAAGTGATGAAGCTGCAGTTTGTACGGGAAGCACACTTGAAGAAATACAACAAACTGATGAAGTTTGACCTGCCTGCTGAGCTGGAGAGTCTACGGTGAGTGTGGCACAGATCTCAGGTGACTGAATGCTGCATATTTCAACGTAACATTTTAAATATAAGCTATGAATATAGACTTACTGCTTAAGGTAAGCATGTATAGTGAAGCCTCTACTGTGGCATCCATACTTTGAATACCCTCCAGGGAGTAGATTCTACAGGGCAACGTATGAACTCTAAATATATTCGTCACATTAGTGTTTGGGAGCCTGCCCCAATTTGTGGTTTGTATAATTTATGCAAACTTGGGACATACAGTTAATTACTGAGGCTTACACGCTGTCGTTTCTCTTTTTGAACCTACTTTGCTGATAAATAATTGCTGACTGCACAGTTTGGTCTGCAACTTTATAATCCTAACCGATGACAAGCAGTACAAATATTTAGACATCTACACTTTGTCCTCCCAACCAGACAAGATAAGATTATCAATAAATTCAATCATGGTGTTGAAGTTCATGCTAACAGCAGCTGGGTGATACATCGATTCAGAGTAATATGTGAAGACTGCTAACTGTAAAAGCTGGAGCTTTGTTTCAGACTAACGATACCATAATAATTCAAACGGGACCTTCTGTGTGTTTCCAGTCTGTTGGCTGCTTTGTCCCAATGCCACCGACCACCTCGTTTCACCAGTAGGAGTTATAATGAATGAAATTACAAAGTTTTAAATTTCATTGTACGTGTTACAACGACTATAAAGGCTGATTCTATTCTAAATGTTTTGTTTGTTTTAGAAAACGTTTGTCATTTCCTCAGTGCAGGTTTTCTGGTTTACAGTGTTGACTTCTGGTTCAGGACTTTTCGTTTCGGCCTAATTTAGGATAGTGGCCTTGTAATGTTAAAGTAACACTACCATTTTGTCATTTGCTCAATGCTTTTGTCCAGGGTGACATACAAATGAGGCACTTTGCCAGTAAAATAGCTAAGTCAGGGACATAAGAAATGGTAATAATAAGGAAGAATAGGTTTGTTGTTTTCTGTTTCAGTACACAGGAAGTTGCAGAAGAGCTCTACCTCTCTAACTGTTTTATTAATGTCTATATAGTTTGAATATTGGGAGTGAGGCTGCTGCTGTCATGAGGCCACTGTGGGGAAATGAAGCTTGTTGAACGTTGTAAGGTTCTCTAATCAAGTATCAGTTGGACGTTAGCCTAACGATGCACTATTATGTAATTTCACCATCTTAAATAGGGAACAGAGCTTGTTTACAGTAGCATGAAGATTTTCTTTTGCTTTGCCTTCATGTCCAGTGATTTAATGCCCGGATATATAACTTTTTTTCTTTTAACCACTACTCTTTTCATCCTAACAGTGCGTTGCTGGCAGCGACTCCATCACCGGTGGTGTTTTGCCACAACGATGTCCAGGAAGGTAAAAGTGTCTCCTACCTAACCTGTTCTCCTCCGTTCTATATCGTAATGTTAACATTGATCATAAATAGAACTTAAGCCAGTAAATGTTTCTGTGTATTGTTCAGTGTCTTATCATGCATGTTTTGAATCTAATCTTTAAAGATCGTTGTTTTACTGCAGGTAACATCCTTGACCTCGAAGACCAGGACAAAACCTCAACAGAAAGACTGATGCTGATTGACTTTGAATACAGCAGTTACAACTACAGGTAATATGGGAACTTTTGAGGTCATAGGTGGAACTGTTTGCTTGCCAGTGCTTTTAAAACGAACCAAAATGTTTTTTGCGTAGGGGTTTTGACTTTGGGAACCATTTTTGTGAATGGATGTATGATTACACCTACAACCAGTGGCCTTTCTTCAAAGCTACGCCAGAAAATTACCCCACCAGAGAACAGCAGGTCAGTCTAAGGACAATGTCTGTTTCTTTGGTCTTTCTGCTATGTACAGTATATCTGATGACAACTGAATTATGCTGGATTTAGCACTTAACGTAGGGCTGTTAATAACTTCTGCTTAAAGCCACAAAAGTCATAGTGAAACGTTCTGGCTGTGCGATGCCATCTGGTGATACAATTTGTTAATGCACAACAACAATATCAACCACTGATCTAGGGTTTGTGCAGAATGTCTGGCCGGTCAGACTGTTATTTGACTTTGGTGGTTGCTTCCCTCTGTTACGACAGCATCAAATGTGATGGCTGCACTAGTGCTGATACACAATGCAGGTCCCAAATATCTCTGCTCTTTATTGCAGCTTCATTTTATCAGGAACTATTTGGCAGAACAGAGAAGACACTCCAGCGCCACAGCAGACCAGACTCAGATTGAAGAGGACATGATAATTGAAGCTAACAGGTAACGTACTGTTCTAATAATTGAACAGGTGTGAAACTGATTTGTTGTATTGATTGACTGATTGATTTGCAGATATGCATTGGCCTCACACTTCCTCTGGGGTCTGTGGTCCATCATTCAAGCCAAGATATCTAAGATAGAGTTTGGATACATGGTAATGAGATTAACTTCTTTTACTTGATTACGCCGATTTCCACTCTCCTATTTAATTTGAATAAACCTCACCTCACGATAAGCTATATTGTTTTGCAGGACTATGCCCAGTGTCGCTTTGATGCCTACTTCAAGCAGAAGAAGCTCTTCTCTTAAAATCCTCCCTGGTGTCACAATGGACTAACTTGTGTTTTTCATGAGCACTGTTTCGTTTGTTGAAATTCTTTTTAACCACGTGTCATTAAAACTCCAGTCCTATGCAGCTCTGCTCATGAAAAGCAGCGCTGGGTGAAAGGTTGGCATTTCTGTTGCGTACTTGCAATCCTAATCTTTGATGCACCTATCTCTATAGTGTGAAATTAAGTTAGAGTAGAGATGGCTCTGCAGCACTGAACGTTGTACTTTTGCCATGTAGAAAGCCCAGCACAAGCCAAGCTCGAGTGTTTTATTATGTGTAGCACTTTTTCAGGTGCGCCACACTTTTTTGGACCACTTTTAGTTCAGCGTAGAAGGCTTTTGTATAACTCTTTCCTTTCATATTTTTAGTCATCCTACCTCATGTGTACCTTCTGATGTTCTTCCTACATTTGAGTCCATAGAGCTGGTTCTAATAGTCTTGACTGAAGGAAGAAGGACAATGTGAACACTGTCATAGGCTCTTTACTTTACCTGCTGCATGCAAGATTGCTTTAGTTCCCAGTGACGATGGCGCAGTAAAGTTGAGTTAAAACCGTGGGTATGTTCATCCAGTCATTACATGAGTGTTGATTTAACCATTAGAACCGTTTAGGTGACGTGTCTGTATTTAGACTAACTTGATCTAAGTTTTAACTGTACATATTTAAAGCCCTGTTCTGTACCTCTTCTCATCTGTGCATCATTCTTTCATGCTGATATCATTCTGACATGTTATTCAAAGTGTTATCGATTTTTAAGTGTTTGTTTTTCTAATTTTAAGCACAGTAACTTGAACTCTCTGCTTGTTGTACAGTATTAGTTCAACTAAATCGTCCCAGTGGCACATGTCTGTAACCATGGATTGCCTATATTACGTCCAACTGTAGTTGGACTTCAATCATGAGGTTTCCTGAAGCCTAAATGTGATCTTTTTTTTTTAAATTTGTTTAATTTAATACTATTTACTTTAGTTCATTGTTTGAGTAACATCAGCATCTTCATGTCTTTGTTTCATCTCACAGAGAGACTGAAAACTTAGCTGTGCTGCACTAACCACAGCTGCTGATACCTGCACCTTGTTAAAACATGTATTACTAAACCATAATTAAAAGCTTAGGAACCTGAACCTGTGTTAGTGAGTTGTTGTTTTTTTCATTGAGCAGTAAGAAATTTCAAATGTATTGTTGTCTTTTGTGAATCATGAAGTTGCTCTCGTGTTTTTACGTAACTTGAGCGTCCCATGGTGACGTCCCAGCTCCGGGTGCTAAGAATAGACCAGCCAAGAGGAGGAACGCTGCTGAGAGGTGGTGGAACACTTCTGAATCGACTGGATCTGTCGCAGAACAAAACAAATTCAGAAGTTGGAGAGTTAGATCTTGACGTTAGTATAGCATGTGGTCTTTAATCTTTGCTGTCAACATTTTTGTTTGCCCTGTTCGAAGGCATGTGACTGGAGAAAAGGAGACGATCCAGCAGGGCATGGACTGTGCTTTTTGTTTTGTTTAGTGGCTGAAATTCTTCATGGACCTTGTTTTACCTTACATGGAGCATTTGCAGTGGTTGTGTGAGAGGCACACAACAGACTTTCTAGTTGTAACAGTCAAATAGCTTTTGGCATTGACAGCAGATTCATCTTGTCAGTGAGATGAATCCCTTAAAGGCCTTTTTTATCATATTCCTTGAATGGATAAGTGCATGCTTGAAAAATGGTCTTATGAGATTATGGGGAGTTTTTCCAGCAATTCATTTTTGGACAATACCCCCAGAAAGAAGAGCATCAGACTCAGAGGATTGGCAAACCAAAGAGCCGCTCCGTACATATCAGCTTGGAGATGGAGCTGAAAACATGGTTATGATCCAAACAAGCACACATGCTTTCTATGTAAGTAAAAAAACCTAAAAGTCAATGAAAAACCAGGCAAAGGAAAAAAAAAATAGTTTAATGATTTAATTTGAAGGTGGACCTCAGAAGGCTTTCAGAGTGCAGTGAGTACTTCAGAGCCTTGTCCCAGTCTAGCATGAGAGAAACCTCAGAGAGCCTCATCCTCCTGGACCATGTGTCATCCTCCATCTTCCACAGTCTTCTTCAATTCTCCTTCTGTAATAAGTTTAATGTCCCTCGTGAGGAGTTGGATGCTCACATACAGGTTTGCAAACAGAGCTGGACATTTCTGATGTCGCTCCCTGATTCAGGCCAAAACCAATCTGTCCGGACTCCTTCTCTTTCTAAAGGTCAGCAGTTACCTCCTGGCTGAGGCCTTCCTCTCAAGGTGCTTGTCCGTCCTCGCTGATGAACTCAGGCCCGATAATTGTTTATCTTACCTGGAACTGGCTCAGGAGATCTGCTGTGTAGACCTGAAGATGACAGTGTTCACCTACCTGAGTAGAAACATGCTGGAACTGTCTCACGTCATCAGGTACAGGTGTAATGTTTACTGACTGAACAAACTGTTTTGGTGGTTTGTGTTACATTGTGTGTTGTGTTGTGCCTTAGATAGACGACTGTGATTTAATCTGATTATTACCTCAGGTGTCTGAGCAGTGAGGAGAAAGAGGAAGTCGCCCACCTGAGGACGCGGGGAGACCGACATCTCTGCAGCCTCAGGAAAGAGAACCTGACTTCGTGGAAAGACGCAGAAACGGAACGAGCCCGACATGTGTTCACCCTGACAGGGTCAGAGGACAGTGGGGGCTGGCATCCAGTATCTGAGCTGCCTTTCTGGGCCGATAAGTGGTGTTACACCACAGCCGTCCTCTATAACTACCTGTACATCATCGGAGGCTACCGGCAGCGAGTGAAGAGAGGCTGGGAGTTTAAAATGGCTTCCTATAGGTTTAATCCTCTTACTCATGCATGGGTCACCATTGCTCCTCTAATTAAGGTAAGACAGTGTTTTACCTTGTAAATTAATATGTGTGCATGAATCAAACCTTCTTTCCTTGTTCATACAACAATAATGAAAGCAGTCACCTTCTGCTCTGTCTACAGCACAGAAGGCACTTCAGTGCAGTGGCCTGTGAAGGCTGCATTTATGCTGTGGGAGGATGGTACTTGGACTCTCTGGTGACCCCAGACTCCTGCACAGCTCTCTATACTGCTGTAGAACGCTATGATCCATGGGAGGACACGTGGAGGTTTGTGTCCTCTGCAAAGCTGCAAACCAGCTGGTGGTTGTGTTTTGATGATGCAGTGCTGTGATACAACATTCCTACATATTATGGCCACAAACCTACTGAGCAGCTGCAAAATAGAAAACTTGGGCTTTGGAGACCAAAAATGTAACCTGAATATTAAATAATCCTCAGGTTTGTCTCCTCGCTGCCGCTCACCGACTTCCAGTTTACCGTGTCTCTGTCCCACGACGTGCCCCTTGCTACAAGCCTTGGACACAATATCTATGTCCTGGGAAGCATCCAGAGAACCGGAGAGAAACTGCTGCTGCAGTACAACACCAGGCAAGGTAAGACAAAGCAGCACAGCCCAGAAAACATCTACCTGTGAGATGAAATCTGTCAACTCTATTCTTCTATCAACTTTAGTTGTAAATCTGGATCTAAAACAAACAGAGCTCATATGTTTTCTCTGTCTTTAAGACTCCTGGTCTGAACTGCTTCCCACACTTACGAGAGCTGATGCAGACATCCCCACACTTTACTTCCTGGGTGCCACTGACAGGCTGCACGTGATTGGTGGAAACAACTCAGAGAATCTGGTGACATCATTCTGTGTGCAGTCACGGAAATGGGGACAGGTCAGTCCAACAAGAGACTTCACTGAGTTATGAGTGTCTGAAGCACAAACACAGTCTGATGCTGTTTTGTAACTGAAGTCATAATCTCCACATTTCTGCAGGTGCACAGGGCTGAGAAAGTGGGATTTGCCGGACAAGGGACGGTTGCAGGCGATCAGGTCCTGTTGCCAAGTATAGAGCACAACACTGTTGCAAGAGTGGATTTGCACACTCTGCTCCTCACCACTCTGCCTCCTCTGCCAGTCTCCACCTGTTATGAAGCCATCTTCTATCTTTGTTTCTAACGTTATAGGTTTGTGATTGGTCTATTATTACATATTCATTAATTACAGAAAAAAGACATCATCAGACCTGGTTTTCTCAAGTCACGACGCTGATAACATGATTCCCAGATTTTGTTACCCTCAGCACAGTCATATTAGTTATATTATTACTGCCCTGCCTGTCACAGCCTAAAGTCCCAGCGCTGCAGCAGGTTCAGTTACCGAGCACAGTCCTGGAACACGAGGTTAGGCTCTGTCCATGTTTGGTGTCTTGTTACAAAAAGAAACTTCCAGGGGTGAGGGAGGGAGAGAGAGGGAGTTGGGGAAGAGGGAGCGAGGGCGGGAGGCAGCAGCTCTGATCTCACTACCTGAGAAAATTCACTTCAAGGGCACTGGAGTCACACACAGAGCACAGGCCAGCAGATTGCACTGCCTTACACCAGAGTCACGGCTTTGCCTGCGTGGATAACACAGAATCAGCTGAGAAAGGTGGAGTATGACCTTGTTTCATGTCTGTCAGGCTTATTTATGTCTGTGTTTATTAGCTAGAGGATTATCTCATTGATTATTTTAAAATAGACATTGTTTCAATTGCATATGTGTAAAACAAGTTGGATAGAAATGCTACTATTGACAGTTGTGGTTTGTAAAATAAAACAGTTGAAATCATAAAACAAGGAGGAAGTTGATTGATGGAATCAAGTCCACTAAGTTAAATTGTAGCTTCAGTAAAGTAACAGTCGTAGTGAACCTCGGTGTTTCTACGCTGTTTCTGTGTCAGTAAAGCCATTTCAGGTTTGTACTCTGTGTTTATATTGTCATGCCCATCTGAGGTCTGCACACATGCTCAGCCGGTTCGCTGCACGCTGCTATATCTGGCCACTGAACTTTGTCCCACTTGGTGACTGTCCCATCATATGACATGGAAAAAGAAATCCTAGACCTGTCACCCTGGCTGTTACATGGAGCAGTTTGTGAAATCTAAACAGATTGGCTTAAATGTCACAAGGCCTTTGCGTTAAAAGACAACACGTGAATACGTCCAGCTATCTAATATAAATACACTTATTATGCAGTGTATCACGCCGACATGCTGTGAACACTGTGGCAAACAGTGAAACTTTGAGTCTGTGTGAAAGTGTGTGTGTTTTTTTTTTAATATAAGTTCATTAGTGGAGAATTTTGAGCTTTTTAACAGTAAATAAAAGGAAATATGGGCATGATTAATTGGGTTTTTATGATTCTGTTTTACAATTAATTAGTGAACCACAATTAAAGCTATTACAATGTAGATGCTAAATCATCTGTGTGTGTCTGTGTTAGAGACATCTTTTGGTTCAGAAACCTGATAGTGTTCCTGTGTTTTAGTAATACACAGAGATGGCTGAGGCTCACCAGGCGGTGGGCTTCCAGTTCACCGTGCACCCTGATGGTGTGGACCTTAAACTAAGCCAAGAGGTCATCAGAAACATTTACCTGTCTGGAGTGACAGCGTGGAAGAAGAAAGCCATTCTGTTCAAGGTGAAATACCCCCTGCTGCTGTAGTTAGACATGTCATGTCACACCATAAGATCTTCAGCTTTTGTCTTACAGTAGACACAGAAGTTTCAATTTTATGTGGATGTTGAATGCCGTCGTTTGTGTGGGCAGAATGGTGTGTTAGCTGGAGTCTACCCGGCCTCTCCCTCCAGTTGGCTGATTGTTGTCATCGCCATGATGAGTTCCTTGTACATCCGTTTAGACCCCTCTCTAGGAATGATAGAAGCCATCAAGGATAACCTACCACACAGGTCAGACAGCCACAGTCCAGTGTAATAGAGTCAATACGCTACATTCATTATCTTTGCTGTTTGGTTTCATCTGCTTGTTTGTTGTTTTGAGCAGACACTGCATGTCGGGGCAAACCCAGGCCGTGCTGAGTGCCATCTTGTTTGCCACTGGACTGTGGCTGTTCCTCATTTACCTCCTGCGATACTCCCTCAAGGCTCTGCTCTCCTACCATGGCTGGATCTTTGAATCCCATGGAAAAATGAGCACATCTACAAAACTGTGGCTGGTACGCGCCAGAATCATTAACCCCGTCACTGTGTAATTGTAGCTTATTGACGGTGGATAGACTTTTGTTAGAATGGGCATCTGATTTAATGTGTGTGTGTGATGCACTGATGTTGTCTGTGTGCTACCAGAGCCTGGTGAAGATGTTTTCTGGACGCAGACCGCTGCTCTACAGTTTCCAGGCCTCCTTACCCAGACTCCCTGTGCCAAGTGTGGATGACACCATTTGCAGGGTGTTGTTTCTATGTTTCTATGACCAGAGTAGAAACAGTAATTAGCCTGTTTACGTGCACATTAAGTGTTGATTGCATTCACAGCATTTAGATGGATTCATGGAACATGATTATACCATTATCCATTGTAGGCATTTGAAACAGGATATGATGTTGACAAGTGCAACTTGTAAACTCCTAGATCATAACCATAATATAACTCATAAACACAGTTACTACACTGTCATAACAGTTGTGTTTCCACATAACAATTACCATGGTTTTTTCCCCTCAGTACCTTGAGTCAGTTCGTCCTCTGCTGGACAGTCAGCAGTACAACCAAATGCAGACTTTGGCCAGTGACTTTAAAGATTCCATAGCGGCCCAGCTGCAGAGATACTTGGTCCTAAAATCCTGGTGGGCAACAAATTACGTGAGTGGTGTTAACAGGTCGTACAAAGCTGGAACTTTACTTGTGCTGTTACACATAATTCTAAACTAATATGCTGCAGGTAAGTGACTGGTGGGAGGAGTACATCTACCTCAGGAGCAGGAGCCCTATAATGGTCAACAGTAACTTCTATGTAATGGTAAGATTTTCATACCAGCTGTAAGAGTAGAATTATAGTAAAAAATTTGGCAAAGGAGCAGATAAAAGAGAGATTGTAGAGAAGACAATACTGGAAAAGAATATTCATTTTGACCTCATCTGATGTTTTTAAGGACCTTTTGTACGTGACCCCAACTCACCGACAGGCTGCACGGGCGGGTAACATGGTGCACGCCATGCTGCAGTACAGACGCAAGCTCGAACGTGGTGAACATGAGCCGGTAAAACCCGCCTCGACGTCTCTGTACTCTGAAACAGTTGAAATCTACTCTATCCAGTTTTCCTTGTTTAAACTCTTTCTCTTAATAGCTTTGCTGTGGTTTGCACAGATTTTATTGATAGCAACCTGCTGTTCAAAGTATCACTTGGGTGAATTTGAGTCTTTTTTCACCAGTGAGCTCATCATTTTCCTTCTTCTTCCCAGTTGAGGGCTTTGGGGACTGTACCAATGTGTTCCACTCAGATGGAGAGGATGTTTAACACCACCCGCATCCCTGGTATAGAAACAGGTCAGAATACTGTTTGTGTCCGAGCAATTCCCATTATATTTCACAGTTACAACAGAGAGCTTCTTTCTGTCCAGCGTGCACGTCTGTGTTGATTTGTGTGCATTCATGTGTTTGAGTAACTCATCTTACTGTGCTGAACAATCGCTGCAGATATCGTGCAGCACCTCCACGATCGTAAGCATCTAGTCGTGTACCACAAAGGCCGGTTCTTCCGGCTGTGGCTGTACACCGGCGGGCGCCACCTCTTACCAAGTGAACTCGAGATGCAGTTTCAGAGGATCCTCAACGATAATTCAGAGCCGCAGCCGGGAGAAGTCAAATTAGCTGCCCTGACTGCGGGAGACAGGTCTGTAGAAACACACACACACGTTCACATGACACATGCTCTCTCGCTGTTAAATGTCTTACTGTCACTTCTAGGGTTCCATGGGCTCGCGCTCGGATTAAGTATTTCAGTCAGGGAGTGAACAGAGTGTCTCTTGACGCCATTGAGTCAGCTGCCTTCTTCCTGGCGCTGGATGACGAGCCGCAGGGTTATGACCCAACAAAGACCAATTCACTTGACAGTTATGCCAAGTCCCTGCTGCACGGGAAGTGTTATGACAGGTAGGCACAGAGGCTGAGGAAAGGCCGCAGCTCAGACTTAAAAATCGCCTAAAAGCCTTGTTCTTAATCTTCACAGGTGGTTTGACAAATCTTTCACCTTGATTTCTTATCCCAATGGAAAAATGGGTATAAATGTTGAACATTCATGGGCTGATGCTCCAATTGTAGGACATATGTGGGAGGTATTAAATGTATGATGTCATCAGATGTCATCATTAAAGCAATAATTCAGATAATTCAGTGATATCACCTCTCTGTTCGTTCTGTGTAGTATGTCCTAGCAACAGACTGCTTCCAGCTTGGCTACACAGAGGAGGGACACTGTAAAGGGGATATGAACAAAGCCCTGCCTCATCCCACTCGGCTTCAATGGCAGTGTCCAAAGGAGGTAGAGGATTTATTTTTACATGTGGCCACTGATCTATGTTGTTTAATCCATTCAGTTATATATGTTTTCATTTTAAAACTAATCCAGGTGTTTTCCTGTTTCCCCTTGTCAGTGTCAAGACATCATTGAGGCGTCGTATGTAATAGCCAAGCAGATAGCTGACGATGTGGATTTCCATGGTTACCTGTTTACAGAGTTTGGAAAAGGTCTGATCAAGAAGTGCAGGACCAGTCCTGATGCCTTCATTCAGCTGGCCCTGCAGCTGGCGCACTTCAGGGTAGGACTGTCATCTCAGGTCAACGGTCTCATAAATACTTCATTGTACCATCTGCCATCGTTAAATCAGGTTAATCTATCTGTTATTCAGGACCAGGGAGGATTTTGTCTGACGTACGAGTCATCAATGACCCGTATGTTCAGAGATGGACGGACGGAGACAGTGCGCTCCTGCACCTCTGAGGCTGTCGCGTTTGTCAGAGCCATGGAGGACGCTAGTGCAACAGTAAGCTGACCACCAGACGTTAAGCATTCGCTTAAACCCTTCAGGTGTGAAATGTTAGGTTCACAGATGCACAATCAGTGACACACTGTAGTACGTACAAAAGGTCACATTGTGCTGTGTGGGACCTGGTCACCAAGACCTTGAGGTCATTTATCCCTGTGTGTCATTAGCCTGGACTTTCAACCCCCTGTTGTCCTGGCATGGATTAATCGGAGAGTCATGAGAACACAAATAAAATGTTACAGCTTTGAGTGGACAAGGAGTCTATTTGTCTATTTGTCTGATGTTTTCGTTATCAGAAAGCCCAGAGGCTTGCCCTGTTTCGGAAGGCGGCTGAAAAGCATCAGCACATGTATCGCCTGGCCATGACTGGTTCTGGCATCGACCGTCACCTCTTCTGTCTCTACATTATGTCCAAGTACCTTGGTGTTGATTCGCCATTTCTCAAAAAGGTTCGACATGAAAATCACACCCGGCATCATTCGGTTGACTGTCACAACCTTTCGCCTTTTTAATCTGTTTCCATAAATAAAGCATTCAATCTCTTTTCTAGGTGCTTTCAGAGCCCTGGAAGTTGTCCACCAGCCAGACTCCACAGCAGCAACTCAATTTAGTTGACATCAACAAGTTTCCTGAATACGTGGGTGCTGGTGGTGGGTTTGGGCCTGTGAGTGAAATTATTTTAATATTAAAATGATTGCATATGTTTTCTAATCATGATATTTCAGCCTGTTGTCAGGAGAGCTACAGTATTGTACAACGATGTCTCTTGTTCACCCCCAGGTGGCTGATGATGGTTATGGTGTGTCTTATATCATTGTTGGGGAAAACCTCATTACATTCCACATTTCCAGCAAGTTCTCCAGCCCTGACACAGTAAGATCAAAGTCCAAACATTGCACACGTACAAGTTTATCTTTCCACAGCTTAACTATTTCTCGACGGCCTTCTCCACCTCTTTCCTTTTTTGTGTGACACGCAGAACTCGAACCGCTTCGGGCAGAACATTCAGCAGGCCATGCTCGATATCCAAGCACTATTCCATCCTGAAAATGATAAGATAGTGATGAACGGAGAACACGTGCATCTGGAAAATGGGAAAAAGCACTTGTAAGACACGCTAACGGTCTCTGTGGACTGTCCAACACACAGCATGCGAGCGGCTACACTTGAAGTTTGCAGTGTTTGCATTTTAGTTGGGTCATATTACAAGTAGTACTCATTCCAATCCACCAGGCAACAGCAGTAGATGTAACTCCCTACCTTTTGCTCCGAATACTGTGCTTTTTTGGATGGTTTCTGTCTTCTTGCAAACCTTTGAGTTTATGTGACAGCCTGTATATATAAATCTAATGTAAAGTAATACATATGATCTTTGTGTATAGTGCGTGGTTCATAAATATGAAAGCAATGTAAATACATTAATTTTAAGGTGATCGATACAAATAAAACACACATTGTACTGCATATCTTGACTAAACCATACTCTAAACCTTGAACAAAGACCCAGAAAAACAATGTACTATAAGAGGGGTTTATTGTAAGAGCTGGGGTGGAAGTTATATCTTTTTCCATATGTCCATATGAACATTTACAGAACCCTTCCAGATTTATCCTTGCTAATTTGGTTGCTCTCAGTCTGACAGTACAGAGAGCAAAACTAAATGCACCACATCAGGTCAACAAGCTCCCTGATCAGAGCACAGTTTGTTTCCCCACCCAGATGTCATCTCATCTATGACTTCAGAGAAATGCACAATGCAGCAGCATCAGGTACGTCCAGGGGGAAACAGCAAGAGCATCTTCTATTTGAATATTTATTAGTTTAGGTGTGGGCAATACAAAAATGTCAAAGTAATAAAAAACAAACCATTCAGGTCTCACTCAAGGCATCAGTTACAGCAATGAACTAAAACTAGGCTTTCAAACTGTACAAAGTGAATGGACAAAGAAAATCACCATCACAATGTCTGCTTGGTTAATGAGAACCATTTTAAAAGAGGCAACAGGCGTCCTAAGATTCAAAATGAATCAACAGTATCAGGTTCTTGTCTCCATCACTATAACTCTCACCAGAAGCTGCCTGCCAGTCGAGCACATTTAACATACCAGAAAACAACAGACACAAAAGGCAAATGGATTTGAAATATGTCCTATCTCTTGCCAAATTATATCATGGGGATACTGCAGGTTGAGTCCACTGGTTGATGGCATGCTCCCTGGGCCACTCTATGGGCCTCGTGTACATACACGCCAACCCAGTCTTTTCCGTGTACAAACTATTTTGTGTATATATTTCAACACTCTAGAATGGTTTTATAGTTTATGTGTCTAAAATCAATCTGCAGAGCTTGTGGGTTCCGGTGTGATGATGATGATTCGGCGATGGAGCATTAGGAAGTCGCACCAGGAGTTGGGTTGACATTCTGTGTGGCAGCTTGCGGTGCCACTTCTATGATCCGTGGTTTGTCTATGATACGAGCAGTGCGGTTTCCTTTCTCTACGATGCCGATGATCCATGCTTGGTGGCCCTCTCCATATTTTGGGGATTTGATCTCAGCGCAGAAACGAGCGGCCTGTTCCCGGGGCAGGCAGATAAGCAGGCCACCTATATATGTACAGAAATATATACATATGTAATAAGAGATTAGATTGGTTAAAAACATGCATATTTTGTAACGTGTTGTATTATAAATAAATGTTTATAAGGTATGTAAGGTTTTGATAGTTTAGCTATCATTGTGTTTGGTGACATTAGATGGAGCTGCAGTGCTGTTAGTGTCATCCTGTGTTTCTGAGTGATGTTATTCTCCTCACTCTCACTTCAGTCTTAAACATGTCATCAGTGACACATGTGAAGATAATCAAAGGAGATAGGATGATCATAAAACACAAAATAACTCATACACAACTTAGAATTGACCAAAACCCCTGATTTGAATTTACACAAAGCTCCCTTTACCTCCTTAAAATGTTTCTTTTGAACAGAAAAAACTATTATTGACACACCTGATGTTTCAGGGCAGGTGCCATGCATGAGACCAAACATGTTCCCACAGGCTTTGGACACAGCGGCCATCTTGGCAAGCACCGGGAGGTTGTGGATGACAAATGACACTTCACTTCGCTGTTGTCGTGCTAGTGTCTGAGCGTGACCGAGGATGCCGAACCCTGTGATGTCAGTGGCTGCGTGAGCATTGAAGGTGTGCATGAGGCCAGCCGCTACAAGGAAAGACACGGAAACACTTAGGAGGTCATCTGGATGATGACTTGGCTTGTTAGGGTTTAACCTACATGTTCATGGTTAAACATTATTCACATTAATGGAACACTGAAATATTATTAGTATGTTAGAGAAGAGAGAGGTCTGTAACCAGCAGCTGATGAAGCAACATTAATACCATAATTTAACTGAAATAGGTTTTACCTGTCCTGTTGAGTCGGGCCATGTTCATCATAGCTTCGTGGTATGCCAGCTCTACATCTTCCTGCGTTACCACCAGCTTGATCTTGTTCCACTTTTCAGGCTGAGAGACACAATAAAAAGTCAGTCAGAGACATAAATGATCATCCATCCATCCAAGAGCCCAGAGGTGTCTAAACAGAGCTTCAGCTGACTGACCAACTTACAATATCTAGCCACTGGTGTACTGCAACAGCCACTTGTGTTCCCAGGGGCTTGGTCAACACCAACACATCTCCTGGAACTGCATTGTCTGGCCTGAGAAACGCGGCGTTATCATGATTAGATTAATTACACATTTTGAAGCAGCTCTGAATAGACATGACATCATAAGGACTTGTCTCACAAAATCTGACATACATGATAAACTCGTTTGGTTGGCAAACTGTTGTAGCAACTCCTCCCATCACTACCCAGGGGTTCAGCACCGTCTGCCCTCCTGTTACGGATGTGCCCGCCTCCTCTGATGCATCCTTGAATCCCTGGATGACCAGCGGCATAACTTTGTCCCTCTCCTGTAAAAATCCAGGGTAAATTATAATAGATAATATAATAGAATGTAAAATGAAAAATATATTATTAGCAAATGATGTCACCAATACTACAACAGGCTCTTTGTTTGTTGGCAGAGACCAGAAGGATCTAAGCATAGCTTTATCAGCTGACATGTTGCTTACCTTCTCTGACATTTTGTTGCTGACTCCCAAAAGCATCAACATGTTGTCACACTCTGTCACTCCCATGGCGTACAAGTCACTTAGAACATTGGCACAAGCGATTCTTCCCTACACAGACACACAGAAATTAAAATCAAAATAAAACTGGTGTATGTCGCCATCCCGTTCATTCACCGTGTGACAACTTGTGAACGCAGTAAAGAGAGTTCCATACCATCATGTACGGGTCATCGACAATGGGGTAGATGTAATCTGTGGTCTGGACCAAGGAAAGGCCTCCATGTCTGAGGGGGATCACACAGGTGTCCATGCCTATGCCTTTAAAAAAAAAACAACACTTGTTGGCAAATTGAGTATTTCGTATCGTGATCCTCGATTTTAATATTTACCCAGTCGAGGCATTACTGCACCCAGGAACTGTTCATCCTCCTGATAGTGGTTCTCCTGTAGGGTTTCTAGCAACTTCTGTAGTACATCTTGGGGCACCTGTCACCAAGAAAGAATTATGATTAGTTTTGTATGATGTTCATTATAATAATAATTCTTAATTTGAACAAAGACAATATTGCATTGAATGTAGATTTAGGAGATCCAACCTTGCAGCCTGTGCCTTTAAGCTCTGCAAAACGTGTGAGCCTGAAGTTTTTGTCCAGCTCATAGCTTTCGGGGTTAAAAGACTCCCTCACAGACATGGCTGAAGAAACTCTGGGCCCTCACCACTAGAGCCACACCAGTAAAGCAAGACAGAAAAAATGATATTGGTGGTTAGAAACAGTCTGTCACAACACCCAAGAAAAAACTTCCCAGCTCGTTCACAACATTACCATCTGAGAATATTCCCAAATGTACTGCTTTGTGCATCAAGGCCAAGTGAACCTGCTCATCTGTAATAAATCCACCACAATAAGCCCCCTTTTTGTGAGCTATTGATTTAATAATGATAAGTTGCAACTACCTGTCTAGTGATAACTAAGCGTTTAAGATTATCCAGTTACACTTTGAATTAGGTTGCACTTAAATGAGAGTACGGTGAAAAATAATTAGCAAATTATTAACATAAACATTGTTAATTCATTAGCATTGTCACTGACAGATAGAACCACAAACACCTAATAACAATATGTAACAACACCACATACACCTCACCAGAGCAAAACATCAGCCGAGGATCCAGTCAGCACCTCTGATGAACAATGAGCAACTGATTCAGGTGTTTTACCTCTGTACACTTGTACGCATCAAGTAACTACAGCAATAAATGTACAAATACATTCAGCAGCCAAATCTGGGAGGTTAAGATAAAAAAAATTTTTATTTTTTAATTGCAGTTATTTTTTAATTACAGGTAGAAACTGCTTTGCTCCACACAGAGACATTTATTATTTCCCTCGCTCTGTGCTACAATCTAAACTGACCACCGATGACCACAAACTGTCACAATGGACTCAACATAAGAATCAAAGCCAAAATATTTTTACATTTTAATTTACTTTCGTGCCAATAATCCAGGTGTGTCGTCTAAACTGTAAAGTGCTTAAGGGACCTCGGCTGCTTCGCGGTGGGAGTGTTCAAGAGACAAAATGTTGAAAAGTTCATTCATGCCTTCGATACATGCCAGCGATAGTAGAGGCAGGCTCGTTTATTTAGTGTAACGCACACAAGGTCAGAAACTATCGCACACTCCGCTGTAAAACACATATGCTGCTTGCTCCATCTACAGCTTTGTTTATTTTGCTGAAATTGCAGTTTTCATTCTGCTGCTAGCTCCTCCTAGCAAACGCCGATCCATGCGTGAGGTGCTGAGCGTCAAGCATCTCTGTGCAACAAAGAGCCGAGTGTCCGGCTCGGCGAGCCGCTGCTCACTTTCACACTCAGGTCTGTGCAAGCTGCAGCTTAAACGCGAGGCCGAGCTGCGAGGAACCGCGTTAGCTCGATGCACATGCAAGTTAAAAAGTTGCAGCGGAGCGCCGAACAAAAATGTCGGCGGCGGAAAAAATTAACCCTTTCCTGTCCCTCACCATGCGATGTGTGCAACATCGGCGTTAGTATCAGCAAAACAACGACAGCCGCCCTACATGTGCAGAGTCTGTAATGATATGGTGCAACATACGTGTTTACAATTGTCCTAGATACGATTTTAGGACCAAAGTGGAGTTATATTCTTGTAACATTTCCCCTTTAATTGCCCTGACCAGTTTATCCTTACCAGCTTCACGTTAGCGGTGGATCTCGACAGAAGAGCGGGGACGGCACCACAATGCAATGGGGCTGGAATCGGGCGTCCGCCATGAACGCCTGACCAAAACTCACATACAATCGTTGTTTTTGATTCAGGGCTACCCACAAAATATCAAGCTGCGGCGTGTAGCGAAATATATATATATACGAATATGCATATCTGATCAAAATCGTTTTTATAGAGCAATGCGTAATTTCCAATGTAAAGAGGAATTTGACGAGATCTCAAAGGGTCCTCTGCCTGCACAGAGGCGGCTTCAACATCCCCTTTAATGGGCTGTGAAGTCTGGCAACAAAATCTCTATCATGGAGTGTACCTTTAATTTACTGTTTTCCCTCCAATTGCACCTACAACAACAGAACATTGCTCGGACCGATGCGGAGACGCGGCCTAATGTGTATAAACTGGCATTTAATTACATATACCGGCATAATTATTGTGTTAGGAGTCTACATTTATGTTGCTGTATTGTTGTGTCATATGAAGTTAACCCTCTGTAGGCTGAAATTCTGCAAGTGTGGCCTGTGTTTCTCTTTGTCATCATGTAAAACCCACAAAAACGCGTTTGTCCAGAAAACATATTTAATCGTGGAATCTGCTCGTATACACAAGTTGAAATGGAAGAAAATGCTGTAATTCCAGCCCAACAGCAGCACACGAAGGAATCGAGATTCTGTTAATGAAAATAAACATTATTCGTAGAATACCGTTTGTTTGTTTTTCCTAAGCCAGACATAAGCTATTAACCCGGTTTTAATTAGCACAAATTGCCAGAAATGTGTAAAATATTGGGATGCTATGTTTGAAAGTGAGGTGGATGTTGCACTGCACATTACACCCAGTGAAATACAGGTCACTTAAAAGGCACAATCCACAATGGAAAACCTCCCATGAAATGCCATTTGTGCAAAATAGGCTATATTAATGCTATACAGTTCTTCATTGGCTTGGTTACATATGAAAACCAAAACAAGTATGCACTTAAAGCTTTGGCCCATGATGCAAACAGTAAGTCATGTCTGTGTGTGTGAGAGAGAGAGAGTGAAGATATTAAGCAGGCTTGTTCTTCATTTGGTCCAAGCGTTCAACCCTTACATTCATCACCCATAACAACATAACAGTTATTAGTTGCAAATGAAATATTTATCGCTATATGCAGAAGTAATGAAGACAATCAACAAATCTGTGGTAAATCTGCAGCCCTTGAATTAACCGGTCGTGTTCACTGCTGTTCCCTCTGCACTTCCATCCTTGTTGTAGCTGCAACCTGTTAAAGAAGACAAAGAGCATCACGTTACATATCACCGAAAAGCCTCACTGCCGCTTTGCACCAGATTTTAAGACAGCTCTGTTTTCTCAATGTGTGGATTCTGTATGGCTCTAATAGCCTCTCTGGAACAAGAACTGATATGGCAGAAACAGAAATGCTTATGTGACAGCAAGGGTGGAAGAGAGAGGTGAAAAGGGAATATGGTGCATGGTGTGAAGATAATTAGCTGACATTTTGGGAAGCTGTGTGAGAATGTCAAATGTCACAGCGACAGCGTGACAAAGACATATGAACCAATGAGTGAGCCCGCGACACCGGTTTGTGTGTGTTGTGACGGCAAAGAGAAGAGAGCCGAGGACATTATGCGCTCAGACGGGGGCTGATGGAAAGATGCTGTAAGACTGACTGCTGATGTAAGCCACAAGGTGCAGGCACAGAAAACAAAGGTGGTCCACAAAATGTCTCTTAGCTGCTCATAGTGGGCAAATCATACTTGAAGAAGGTCCATTCAAGGCTTCTTCTGCTTCTGCAGCATCTGAGGTACAAAAAGAAGAAAACGCTTTACTTGACACATTCTACCTCTTCAAGGAAGCACGGAGTCAAGGACCTTTTCCTTTGGCTGGCAACCATAGTAGATTAATAAACCTTACCTTTCATGAATAATAAAAATGGTAAGCAGATGAAATATAACCTAAAAAGGCCTATACAGAAGAAATGACTGCACGTAAATAAAAACCCTGGAGGTAGACTATACAGCAGTACAGGACCTCTTTTCAGCCTCCTCCTGGCGAGTTTGATTTGATCCTGAAGAATCTGAACCCAGTCTCGTGGCCCAGGCAACTTCTCTATTCTGTGTTCAGTGCAGTATTTCTCTGTAAACACTGGATAAAGTCACACAACTATATGAATGTTTCCAAAATGTGTAATTGTTTAATCCTGCTGCAGAAACATTATTAAGACCATTTGCTATTTTCTCTCACATACCTTTGATGGCCCCCACAATGTTCTGGTCCAAACCTTTACGGTTATCATTAAGCCCCCTCTTTCGTTTGCCATTTGGCAAGGAGTTGGCCAGGGTAGCATCGTCAAAGAAGGCACACACCTAAACATACCATAGCTGCTACAACAATACAACTCATGAAGGATTTTCAAGTAAAACATTTAAAATGTAAAAATAACTGGACATACAACACAATTACCCAGTAGTGCAACATAACAGTGACCTTAAACATATCTAAAGGGGAAATACAATGACGACGTAATGTAGATTCCCACCAGTTTCCGGAAAAGCAGGCTGCCAGAACGAGTATAGTTGACCAGAATGGAGTCTAGCTGGGTCTTTGATATGAACACATCATAGTCCTCTGCAAGACGCACTTCAGACTGAAAAGGTATAAAATGAAACACAGAGTGTGTGAATGATGCATTTAAAGGCAAGATTAGTTCATAGATAAACAGCACTGTCTGTAAATCACTATCATAAATATTATAGTACTGCTGTCCTGCATGGTCTTAATGTTACTGTATAAGCAGGTTCAATTACCTCTGACGGCTGAGCTTCCCTTAACTGCTTGAGGACTGGACTGTTGTTGATGGCTACTGGATCCTTCTGAGGTGGCACCACAGAACCCTCAGAGGAGATGGGATGACAGCTGGGTGAACATGACTCTAGCTTTTTCTCAGATTCATTTCTCTTTTGGGATTGTGCAGGTGCAGCTATTAGTGGCGATGCCTCCAGAGGTATAGGAGCAGCTCTTCTAGCAGCTGACACAGTGAGTGGTGCAGCTTTATAGATTGGCCGCCTCTTACGGGGCCTATGACGAGGAGCAGGGCCCGGACTAAGGCGAGGTTGGCATGGTGATACAGCCTGTTCCTGCCTTTCCAGGGATGCTAGAAGACATAGTAACACATTATGGTGTCACCTCTGCCTCTTTTTGTTTCTATCTCACAGTGTTTGGGTACTTTAGTTCATTCACTGACCTTTTTGAGTCTGCATCAGCCTCCTCATTACGCGCAGTTCCTGCAAAATAGCTTGCAAGGTGCCCTTACAGTTACACATACAGCAGGGGGTTTCTGGCACCTCAGGGGGGACTACATGTGCCGGAAAGTCAGGGGTGCATTGGTTAGACATATGTGCTTTCATGCCATATCTCAGGCAACAGAATGTGAATGTGAACAGAATAAAAGCTTGTCTCATCTTCTATTTTAAACATGAAGCTTGTGTTGTGTCTGTCTCCTTTTCAGACATACTGTGGCATCCTACCGTTAGCTTCTTTAACTTTGATTAGATCCTTTTGATTGCTGAGGACCCTCACAGTTTTGGATCGGGTGCTGTACTGGCCACAACCTGGACCGTTGAGGATGGGGTTGGACATGGATGAAGGTGAAGGCCCTGGGTCCCCTGCAGGGTTCCAGCTGTTGCTGTCCTCTGATCCAGCAGAAAAAGATGTTTGCTCATGTGTCCAGACCTGATGGCCATCACGGGGGTCCTTTGTGACGTTGTCCTGCTCTGATCCCACACGTTGGTACACCCTGCTGCCTTTGTCACTCAAAAGCCGCATCATTCCAGTAATTTGCCTCTTTATCTCCAGGCTTTCGTCTCCCAGCCAACCTACTTTAAGAGAGAATGGTGAAAATATAGTTAGTGAGATATGGTACGATGCCTAAGAACTGAATCCACACAGCGCCACATACCATCAGGCACGGCAGCCTCATTAGGTTCTCCATTGGCATCTTTGCAGCTTGAATTCACCAGGTATGAAGGGTCAGAATCTGAAAGAGGAACGCTGAGGTACTTTAATGCTATAATAACACCACAATAAACATGTAGACATGTCTGACAGGTGCTCAGGTGACAGGGACGGTGATGTCAAACAAAACAACCCCCCTCCCCCCATCACACACAGAAGCCACCACCTGTAGGCGGCTCAAAGTAGTTTCATGATGAGGGGTCACCTACAGCTTTTGGCTGGAGCACAGAAGTGAACAGTATAAGCTATGCGCTAGATGTTCAGCGGATTTTGAACTACTCGTTTACTTCACTCACGCTTGAAATCTGACCGGCGCTGCACTGAGACTGACGTGCAGAAACGTATCTCACATACAGACTTGGATGCTTGTTGCAACTGTTGTCTGGAAGCGAGGGACGGACTGTGGGCATTGTCGCGGCCGTCGCTTTTGTTTACAGAGTCGTCTCTGCTGGCACACAGCGCCAGACAAACACCCAGACACAGACGCGCGTCTCACAAGGTCTTGCATTCACTGAGCAGCCTACCTTCATCCGTGACCAGCTTAAAGCTCTGGGACTTCCTTCTCCTCTTCCTTTCCCCAAACTCCATCTTCAAGAGAAATATTCAGTCGTGCAATGCAAAAAAATCGATTCCCAGAAAAATGAAATCAGTGACTCGGATACACTCAGCGGAATCACTGTCCGTCTGCTTCATTAATCAGTTAAATTTCTCCCCAGACTGCGCTACAGATGCTGTCATTGGCAGATTTTCATCGCGTTATTGTTAAATGAACCTGAGGAATAGAAGAGTAGAATCTATCGCCGCTGCCAACATGATGCTGGTTGCTCCCTTCGCCGTGTAAATAAATTAATGACTTTAATATTAAAATTCGTCACATATCCCTTTGCGCCACCTGATGGTATGCTCTCATCTGAAAGGTCGAGCCAGACGTTTGTCACTGTAGTGTCCAGACAATGAATTGGCATTTCAACAAAAGCAGTATGAGACCTGATTAAGATAAGAAACTTTTTCTACGTAGACTCGTCTTATTGGTGCCTTTGTTGCTGGTAGTTAAGTAACCACTGGTGAAGCGGTCAGATATTTATTATCACAGAAAACAGGAGGTAGTTTTAAGTCACGTAATCTGTGCAAGCTATGGAAATGTGATACCAGTAGAATTTGAAGTACAACTATGTAAACACATGACCCACCTTCAGTGTTTAAATGTGACTGGAATAATGTGAAACAATATTAAAGTGCATTTTCATTTTGCTTCCATTCAGTGCTCTTTATAGTTTGTATATTATATATTATATTTCTCATACATACACAGCATCCAGTCCAATTTAAATATAAATTAGCCTTTAAAGCCTTAATTACAATCATACTGCTCACACTTAAATCAAAATGGCTTAATATAACGTACATATTTACATAGTCTACAAATGTTTAAATTTATTAAATAATTTAAAACGGTACACTCTTAATAAACGTTTGTTCTTCCACCTTATACATCCTCTGAACTTTCATTCACTTGTGAATTCTTATTCTATGAGAGTTCTGACTGAATAACAACAGCAGCAGCAGCAACAACAACAACAACAATGAAAGTGAACCCTTATATAATCCCACAATGGGGAAATTTGTGCTCTGCATTTAACCCATCCTTAAGTAAATAATAATAATAATAATAATAACAATAATAATAATAATAATAATAATATATTTTTACAGGTGGCTGAGTTGATTCACTCTGTGATTAACATTCAACACAAAAAAGCAAATCACGGAGACTCTTATACTGAAATCCTTGGCCCGAATGTTCCTCGGTTAACTACTTCCGGGTTAATCGTAGAGGTTATCGTTCTTATAACAGCGTTTCACCAATGGTTGCTTAACTACCACAATAAGCGAAACACGGCGAAAAGTAGATGTTCTAACATGGATATACTTAAAGCTGAAACTGAAAGGAAGAGGAAACTTCTAGAAGAAAAACGTCTTGTTGATGTGAGCAGCTGATGAAGTTATTTGTTGTTTAATAGCTTGTTAGCTCTGATGCTAATGCTAGCTAACTTAGTTCAGTTAACTTAACGCAGTCTTTCCAGAATTAACGATGTTTTAGCGTAACATGTAACTAACAAGCACATTCGTTCATTGCTCTGCTTAATACGTAGCTACTAACTAATGTATTTAACACATTTTAATGCCGCATTAAAATTTACAGTCATACTACATATCATATACAAACTGCTTACTCCTAGCGTACAATCCTACTAATGCTTAACACCTTAAAGTAATGGTGGTGTAAATAGTGGCAGTTTTCGTATACGTTAGTAAAAGTGATTCACATCCGCGTAAAAGCAAATTGACAAAATTATCAGTTATGTTCAAATGTGTACTTTTCCTCAGCTTTTACAAGCTCATCCACATCGACAACTGGGCAATATTCGGTGTTTTCTTTTACTAAACTGGAACATCTGGTACTGTCTTTTAATTGTGCTGTACATGAAATGTTTCTTGTATTTTAGGGCTCCAAAAAGTACTTCAAAAGAAGCGAACTAGCACGTAAGGAACAAGAAGATTACTTCAGAAGATCTGGCTTTAAGGTAGATTTCTAGATTTGTCTCCTAGTTTTTTTCACAAACATTGTGAAACAAAATTGTTTCCTTTGTTGATCCGTTGCAGCTAAATGTTTTTCCAGGACACAAGTGTAGATCAGGCATTGCTGCACAGGTGCTGATTAGTGTTTACACTTGTCTTTGCTGTGCTGTTTTCCCCCAACCTGCCTCTGCTACCTGCATCTGTAGGTTCAAGGAGAGATTCCCGAGAGCCAGGTATGGCTTTGCACAGTGAAGTTTGCTGACAGGGTGCATGGTTAAAAAAAAGACTGTGTCCCAAAAGCTTCTGCTTCCTTGGCCTCTTAAAAGTTCATCAGAAATAACATGATGGAGCCAACTCTGATTTCAAAATTAGTTAGTTAGATAGGTCTGACTTGTTTAAGCTGTTGATCGTGTTGTTCTTTTGTAGTAAAAACTTTTAACAGTCACTCAGAAAGCAAATGAGCATGGAAAGGAAGTCACAAAGTCAAAGTGGGACACAGCTACAGTGTGAATTTCAGCATGAAATACTGAAGTGAAATAAAATACTTATGTTTGCAAGCTGTGTTTCCTTATTAATACTTAGACCAGCTCTCAGTTATTCTTGGTTTTCCTTAGTACTTTTTGATGGATTCTTCATGGAAAAGACATTTTCGTTGTATTTTGTGCAAGGCCTTAGAAGTCAAATTTATTATTTAAGCTCTTTTCACACATGCAGAATGTAGTGCTTTTTCGAGCCATGGCTCTTGTTTCATTTAAAAAGGCACCTTTCAACATTTTTTGTATATTGTTTTAGATTGTGTGCTTTAAACCACAATCTAAGATGACCACGATGCATGTGCCTACATAAGCATGATCCAGCAGAAAACCTTGAGTTTGCTTGTTGCCAAAAAGGCTGAATATGTTTTGCGTATGAGTATGTTTCTGGTGGTACAAGCATCACTTTTATATTAAGGATGATGATTTATGATTTGATGGTTTTCTTTTTTGCAGGTAAGATATGGTGTGCTTCAATCCTGTTCAGTTTATCTACCCCAATGCAGGGGTCTCGTCTCATAAAGACTATGCAGATGCTTCTATGTATCCTATTTGTGTTGGTTTACATTGTCTTGATATCCACCTGGATGTTCATATTGCTTTTACACTTTTTTGATAACCTGTGTGTATTTTATTTCCCTCCACCATGTCGTAAAGATTGATAAGCAGGAAGAAGATGAGCCATCCACGTCAGCTAATCCAGGATTAGAACTGGAACTTACAGAAGAGAAACTACCTATGACACTGTCACGACAGGAGGTAATTATGTATGTTTCATCAAAATGCACCTTTTTATCCATCCTATTTCTTGAACGTAATAGATTTAGTGTTGTTCGCCTTTTATAGGTTATTCGACGGCTTAGAGAACGAGGAGAACCAATCAGACTGTTTGGAGAGTCTGACTATGATGCCTTCCAGAGACTCCGAAAGATCGAGATTCTAACCCCAGAAGTAAACAAGGTAAGACTTATCTAGATCCAAATAGGAATTTTGAACTCTTGTTTTGGGGAAATTACATATTTCATACAATACATTTAAAGTTATCATACATATTTTACATATACTCTATTAATTACACTTTTTGTATGATTGTGTAATTAATATGGATGCTGTTTTGTCAGGTAATTGAAAAAAATGCTTATTTATTATTGTGTGTGGTATGTTTGCACGTAGGGCTTGAGAAATGACTTGAAAGCAGCCATGGACAAGATTGATCAACAGTACCTGAATGAAATTGTTGGAGGAACAGAGCCTGGAGAAGTGGATACACAGCATGATCTGAAAGTGCATGAAGAAAATACCACAATAGAAGAACTGGAGGTATGTTGGTGTGTGTACTGCATCAGGAAGGACAAATTAGGTCCATCTTATAAAGGTTTATTGATCAATTGTGAATTTTACCCAGTGGTATTTATTATTGAGTTTGTCTGCTCTGTTGAACTCTTCCCTTAGGCTCTTGGTAGAACCCTGGGCACAGGAGATGATGATAGAGATCAAGATGTTATTGACAAAGTTTTGAGGGTAAGGCAAGAAATATGCTCAACTTATGATGTAGAGGGAGCTGTTGGGTAAAATATGTTAGTATCACCACTGTGCTGGCAAGTGTTCTTTATTCGTTTGATTTGTATTGTTCTTAAAGAAGTCATGAAATGCGTTATTGAATTTCACCAAGTGGGTTACATATTGTGGTGGACAGGGATCAACCTAGGTGTGAATACAAGGATTGATAATGTTATGGTGGAGCCTTGTCTATTATTTCCCATCGATATTAGCAAATGTGGTCATACTCTCACAAAAGCCTTTTCGTACTGTTTTCTAGTTTCTTCTTGGTGTTTGGGCCAAAGATCTAAACAGCAGAGAGGACCATGTGAAGCGAAGTGTGCAGGGCAAGGTGGCCAGTGCAACGCACTCACAGACTGAGTCATATCTTAAGCCGCTGTTCAGGAAACTCAGAAAGAAGGTATTTCTCATGAAGAGAGCAAAACGAGCTGCAAGATGTAGTTTACAATGTGTGAATTTAGGTGTAAAACGTCATTATTCTCTCTTTCAGAGCTTACCAGCTGACATCAAAGAATCAGTCACAGACATTATTAAATTCATGTTGGAGAGAGAATATGTCAAGGTATGTTTATATCTACCATATATAACAGTGTTTCATTTATTCTTAAGCCTTTGTTCCTACGTGAACCTTTGCAACATTTCTTACAGGCCAATGATGCCTACTTGCAAATGGCCATTGGCAATGCTCCCTGGCCCATTGGTGTGACCATGGTGGGTATCCATGCTCGTACGGGACGAGAAAAGATCTTCTCCAAACACGTGGCCCATGTTCTGAATGATGAGACACAAAGGAAGTACATTCAGGTAGGAGTCTGAGGTTACTCTTTTAATAGCATGGACATTGGGACATAGTGTTTTTTTGTAGAACAGAATCCCTCAAGTCACACAACAGTCACTGTACGATTAATACATTGAATCTGTGTTAATGATCAGTAGAAAGCATGTAAAGTTTACATTAACTTGAGTTATTTTTAGTGTATTGGTCACTACACTTGCATTAGGTTACTGCTAAAGGTTATAGAAGAAATCAAACCTGTTACCGACTGATTGCAAACAACAGTGTATTGTTATACCTAATTTTGCACATGTGTGTCTGTAAGATACTACATTCATTTGGATAAATGTATGTCTAGCAATGACCTGAAGTCTGAACAGTAGCTAGCGGTGTTTGTATGAATTCTGCCTGAAGCATCTAAAACTGAACAAGGTTATTTACACTTTATACTGACAACTGAATTTTCTTTTTGTTTATTCTTTCCACAGGGGCTGAAAAGGCTAATGACTATCTGCCAAAAACACTTCCCAACTGATCCATCAAAGTGTGTGGAGTACAATGCTCTTTAACTTTACCGCAACGTCTACCAGGTTACCACACTTCAGGTCAAAAAGGGGGACACGCAACATCTTTACATCCTATTAAGCTTGTTGCTCTGAACTACTGGAAAGACTGATCCACCTGTTATTCTATGAATAGTGGTAGTTCTTTGTGGTATGTATTTGTAATGAGCAGGGTGGGATGTCCTGGTCCTCAAGGGCCACTGCTGCTATTATCCTTTTTCTAGCTACTACTGTTTACATTTATTAGTTGTGTTCAGTCCATTGGCAGCTGGAATGGCAAACTGACACAGCTGATCAAGGTTATCAGTAGTAGCTAGGGCAGGATTAGGTGGAAACCCAACAGGGCAGTGGTCCCTCGAGGACCAGGATTGCCCACCCCTTCATTCCTTTATTCACCGCTTTCTCTAGTTATTCATTTTATGCCAGCTTCCATGTTTTCCATTGATCTCTGTTGGTGATGCTGTACCATCTCTGTGAGAGACTTTCTTGTATTACACTGACTGTTAAGATTGTGATTTTTTTTTTCTTGATAAATTTTGTCCTGTAGTTTGAAAGATATTGTCTCTGTTTTAATTCACCTGCTAGTTGACAGAAGGTGACCGTGTTTAGCCACCACATTTTCTATATAATAGATGAAAGTAAAGGAAAACTAAAATCCCTTCTCAGCAAATGCTTTTTCATTCTTCATTAAATTTGGATTAGGAATATGGCATAAATAAGATAAAATCTGAAGGTAAAGACTCGTGTGCTGTTGTGCTTTCTTCTGAAAGGCAATGTAAAAGCTAAATTTCCATCCACCGATTGCTGCTGGAAACCTTCCAGCTAAGATCGTAACAACCAGCGTCACACACTGACCTTACTGCACTCGGTAACCATGGTGATTGGATCTGTTCCTTGTAGCCACGGTATGTTCTCGGGTGCCTGAACTCACGTCACCACAGTCTCGGTCTGTCAGCTCTGAACACGTCACTGCTCGAGAGTCAGCTGGACACGTTGACAGTTGTCAGCACAGAATATTGTGAAGTGCTGCTTGATTTTCCTCATTTACTTCATTTCTACATCATTCCTTTTTACAGAGTCCAGCAACATGTGATGGGAAGGCTGTGAAATAACCTGATCAGCAATGATTACAGTTGTCCTCACATGGGACTATTTCTCTGCCTGTCCTTGAGCAAAGCCAGCTGAGTATTTTGGCTCATGTCCAGGCTCGTCTGTTTGTTATTCCCACACCAGAGGAATGATCAACACAAAGGAAATTCATTTTAGGTGAACATCCTGGACATTGGACACTTTTCAAATGCTGTAAAAGTACACGAGTCTCTGTGAGAACACTATGATTACAAAGTGAAGCCTTGGAAGAGTAATGCTATGAATGGATGAAACAGCACAGCAGTGATGATGATACAAAACAGTTACAGTACTGGGACGGATTCGTCCAAAACACATGCCGATACAGTACAGTTGGCAGTAACGGCATGTGTGGCTCAGAACCGTGGGGGAGTAATTGTGCTGGAATCTGTTGATGTGAGTAGTTAAAGCAGTGGCTTCATGACAAAGCTGTGATAGCGGTGCCTGTTTGGGCGTGTTTCAGCCGTTTCAAAGTATCCGTAGCTGCTGTAACGACTGCAGCCCACACTGATGCCGTGTGTAGCCTACGAACGCTGTGAATGTGGCTATGCTGATTGAATGCCGCTCGAATTCCCTGACAACAATGAGGGTTTGTGTTCGTCATGTAGGGCCTAACGTCTTGTTCATCTAATGGCCTCGGAGGTACCGATGCTCAGCCCTATTGGCGCCTGTAAGATGTGAACCGACCAATGTAAACCGTCTCTGTGTGGTCTTTTGTCAGACTAGCACGTGTGAGGGATCCGCTCAGTGCCGTTAAATTCCCAGGCTGTGGAGGGACCATCTCCATCACCTCTGTGTAACTGCATATATTAGCATGCAAATGTGGAAATCAAAGCAAATGTCGTCTTTAGTCTAATTGTTTTCTAGCATATTTAGTGCTTGAGCCAATCTAATTCAGTTTTTTTAGGCCACAATCTACCCACAAGCGTATAAAAATGTTTTTGTCAGTTGTTTAATGACCCAGTATTTAAAGGGAACACGTGACTTTGTTTTAACCAGAAACCATGTTTTCACCAAGCTGTCTTTCTGTCTCACCCTACTGGGCAAGGTGAAGGCTCTCCAGCGTGGTGTAACACATCAGAGGTTACTTCCGCTTCTGATTTTGTTTCCAGGCAGCCACTCTTCATTCATTTCCTTAAAGATGCCTCTGCTGCGGTTGCCTGCCTGCTTGCAAGGCTTAGCTGTAATTAGGGCTTCGTTTTTCTTTTCATCTGAACAGCGTGGCCGTTGCCAGGCACCTGAGCAGCAGTGGAAACCAATTACCGGTGGAGGCATGGTGTATCACACCAATAGGCTTCTATCTATGTATGTTTGTCCTTTTTTACGCTCAATTTCTCCCTGGATCCCTGGCAGGTTAAGCTGATTTATAGATTTCCACACTTTCCTTTCATGGTCGTTGAAGCATAGACAAAAACTACCACACGAGCCTCCCTGCGGAGGCTTTAGTTTATTGTCAGGAGACGCTTAGTTAAATTGATGTTACAAACACCTTCACCTGCTCATTTTATTGTTAGTGCTCCAATGATCCACAAAGGTCAGACCATTACTTAAAACACTAAACAGATAATGATTGACCTGATGTACCAATGTCATTCATTTAGTAAAAAATAATCAGGAAATGTTTCCTGAATTAATTTTTCTTTGATAGAAACATTCTGGTTGAGCTGTAGTCTTACAGTTCTTTATAACTCAGCACAGTACAGATGTGTCTTGCTTATCATGCTTCTCTTTCTGAGTTGAATCTAATTCAGATGCTCAGATTCAGACACAGAAGTCTCTGTAAGGCTGATTTGCACTTGTAATGTAAAAACCAATGTGCATCTATGGGAAACATTTGTTGTGGTGAAAAAGATTTGCACTCATAAAATAAAATGTTGAATAAAGTGAATGTGAGGAAGACAACTGCCTGGTTGTCCATCCTGGAGCACAGACTCAGGAGCTGACTGTCACCTTTAGATCTGGCTGAGTGGCTCTAATTTGGCATCATGTAATTGAGTGGCTTACATGATGCTCGTCTCCATATGGATCACTGCCAAGCGGAACTTGGGGATCTGGAGAAGGAAAGGGGAGTCTTGGAGAGAGAGAGAGAGAGAGAGAGTCCAATGTGCTGCAACAATTCAACTTGCAGCTGAAGGACAGGACGCATGTGTCGCGCAGCAGCTGCTCTGTCTGTGTGGACGTGCGATGGTTCAGATGCTGAAACGCCATTCGGCTAATTGATAAGGAAGCAAAGGCAGTTCTTGGCACACGTCTCAGTAGAATTTGCTCCGGGATGGAGGCGCTGCGGGCAGAAAATCCTGGAGTGGACGCTACCGGGGGAAACGCGGAGGAAAAGTATCGCGCTCTCGCCTATGACACTGCGCTGAGCACCCTGGTGGCGGTGGCTGTGTACGTGGTGCTGAAAGTGAGCCTGGACGGCATAAGACAGTGGCGGGCCAGGATCTCGGTGCTCATCGTGGGTTCGGGACCCGTGGGACTCACCGCCGCGCTGGTCGCTGTCCGCTCCGGAAAGGTGCTGAAACTGACCCTGCTCGATGAGCGGTACCGCGCCGGTCTGCTGTGCCGGCCCCAGCAGATAGCCCTGGATCCCCGTAGCGTGAAGTTCCTGCTGGGACTCGGGGTCGACTTTGACAACATGGAGGGCTGCTGGCACAACGAGCATTTCTTCACCAGGATAGGTGTGTTTCAGGAGTATCTGCTGAGCATCCTGGAGCAGAAGAAGCACACGGTGGACGTCAAAGTGCAGCTGGGAACCAAGGTACTGGTCCAACCAAGGCTCATTATTCATCATATGATGAACATAATAATCTACAATAGCCTCATGTTACGATGTCCTAAAAGCTTTTGCTGCTGTTTGTTGCTTTAATCTCCGCATGACCCACTTTGGTCTTAAGACAGCAGAATATTCTTTAAGCAAATTAACCGGTTTTATTTTATCATCATCAGGGATACAGCAAAGATACTTTTCTGCATTTGTCCCTGACCATCACTGAAAATGAATAAACATAGATATTGTGTGTTCTGAGATAATTTAACCACCTAGTGTTTTACTGAGGGGCAGTGATGCTCAAGCAGAATAATAAATCTCTGACAGATGTTCTGTTGCCAAGACAAGCACAGCCTCTTGAGTCCATTTGAATAACTTGTGTGGGTATGTTACAATGCAACCCATCAGTTTCTCAGGTGAAACAGGTTCTGGTAGAGCTTACATTATATATCCATATATATATATTGTATATTTTAAGCACGTAAAGGTGGTGTTAGATGAAAATACAAACAATATAATTGCATAATAAGAGAAAGAATTATCTAAAACAACATCAACAAAATAAGCAAATTCAGAATGTTTACATACTGATTCTGTGACCTGTTGCACTGAAACAATAAATAGATTAAGCCCTGACAGAAAACACAATTACGAGGGTTTTGATGACCAAAATAGCAATGAAAGAAAACTTTGATGATCACTATTTGTTAAGTTGTTTTATGTGTATAGCTACAGAGCAAGTGGAAAACTGTTTATGTTCTTCTAAGTTGGGCTTGATTACAATTTGATTTTTTTACTTCTCCTCTAATTTATCAGGGTGACATATTGTGATCATGAACTTGCAGACTGTAACTAGAACTATTCAATAATCAACAATTATAAGCTTTTGCTTTTTAATAATCATTAACTCCTCTTTTTGCTGTGTTAGTTCACGGAGGAGTTCCTGCGCCGCATCCCACACAATGACTGGCCACGTGTGATCGTGGTGGCTGACGGGTCGTGTGGCGACTCCTGCTCCGTACTGGGCATCAGCTCTGACTACACCGTGGAGTCCTGCCATGCCTACGGGGCTAATGCAACTATAGAGAGACTAGACCAGAGACAAGTCAGTGCACACCCATGATGTGTGTAAACACGTAGTACACGAAATGATATTAACAGCATGGCTGCATCCACCCGTGTGCACACACTGATGCAGTCACCACCACATCGCTGTTTTTGAAACGGATAAAGGCTGTAGAGTCAGGTCTAGCAGATTTATTTAGCTTCATAAAGCTGATTCAGCCAAACGGTGCTGTGGACCTGCCAACAGCAGCTGAACACAATATCTGGCTCTCGTAAAAACAACCAGATTTGGTCAGACTGATGGATCTTGTCAGCACCAGCACTGGCCCTGTTTTGATTTGATAACAGCAGCTGTTGTTTTGATTGAGGCGGGCGGCAGCGACGATAAAGCTTTCAATTCATTATACTCGATGGGCAGAATCATAATCTCTTCCCTGCCAGGTGAATACGAATCAGGATATCGGCTGTAACAGTTGTCACAAAGTGCACAAAGGTCACCTGTTGAATGATTTACTAAAAGACTTCATAGATAAACATGGAAAACCTATAAAACACCCCCTAAATGTTTTACTTTATTTGAGAGTGTAATGTTATATAAGCTGCAGGCTGATGCTCGTATGAACACCTCAACAGGTTTTGTTTGTCTCCTGTTACTAAAGAGAAGCAAAAGATGCATCAGAACCCACAGCCCTCCCTCTGGGCCAAAACCATTCTGATGTTGATCTGAAGCCATTATCACTTCTCTCTGTTACTTGCGTAAAAAGGAAATCTTCTACCTTTTTAGAACAAAAACTTCCTTTCACTCTGCTCTAACTCAACAGGAAACGCTGTCCAGGGAAACCTGAAGCTGGAATTTTATACTAAACAGACATTCACTGTTGGACGCATTCACTTGCTTTGATTATTTTACACTGCTGCAGACTAATATTAACCTCAGAAAGACATTTTAGTGCTGGGACTGCGTATTTGTCCTGCAGCACTTCATTTCTAAGAGCTTTAGGAAAGATCTGTCCATGTTTATGAGTCTTGACAGGAGGAATGTTTACAGCAGGAAAAAGCTGTCTGTGTTCATATTGGCGCCTGGCACACGCTTAAGAAACCGTGAATCATTTTTTTTTATTTCTAAAACGGATGGATGTGTAATATTAACAGACCAGAGGACAGAGCAGCTCACAGACAGCCTGTCGTTTTATGTATTGAGGCCAAATGGTTGTTCAGGCAGATGAAACCAACATGACATTGCTACTGCTTCGCTGGCGTGAAGGTAAAAAGCTTGTAGACTGGTGGTTAACCTAAGCATAGTCATTGGTTGCTTTACGTCACCAGACACATTCGCATTGTGTTTCCTTCGCTGACTTTGAGGCTGCCTCACGTTGGTGCCTTTTCTCTCTAGCTGTTTCCTGTAGTGATTGAATTTACCTTGCAGCCTATATGACCTCCTCACCGCCACCGTCTCCTCCATCCTCTCCCGCTGTCTGCTCTGCCGTTTCATCTATTTCCCTTGGCTCCACTAAATTCTATTTGATCCTACTTGGCTGGTGTATATCAATGAGAATAAAACTGATCAATTCTGGCTTGGGGGGAAAATGGGAAGTCACTGCCAGATTGAACCACTGAATGAAAATCAAGTTATTCTTACTCTCCACTCCAGTAACACCCCACAGGCACAGATGGTGTATAGGTCATAAACGTATACATATATGGTGCATGTTTCAGATTGTTATTGTGCAGATTTACTGCCAGTGTCCAAACCATGACATTAAACATGACAGTAATATTGAGTATTTTATTATAGGTTAAAGGATTTGATCTACTGCCTCTTCTGTTCTCTCTCCCTTCTTCTCCTCTCTCATAACTCAGGTACCCACTCCAGAGATTCGTGCTCACAGCCTCTACTTTGATCTGTCCGCTTACGGGGTTGAGGCCCTGCGAGAACATCGAAACCCTCCGACCAAACCTGGCTTCCACCTTAAAATCTACGGCACCTTCAGAAACCGCTACATGGCCCTGATCTGCCCCACGGCTGACACCAAGATGGTTCGCTTCCTCAGGCACACCGCCAACTCCTCTGTGAGACTTCTAAGAAAACGTTTCCTTGCTTTGGCCGCACGTATCCTCAGTATAATTGTGTACATGCTCCATCAATACTGCAGTGCTGTCCTGCCTACCTTCCTGCTTGTCCGGCACTTTATTCTCAGCGAATGGCCTTTGGACTCCGTTAGTGACTGTTTGTTTGTGGGAGTGCTCATGTGAACATTTAGTTTGTAGAGAAACCATCATATAAAGACATCGGGAGAGAAAGTAGACCTCGCCCGTGTGTGTGTGGAGGCAATCTGTTCCCTGCTGTTACTCTCTTTTGTTTAAACTCCAGGTGCTGATCAGGTTGTACAGCCTGTATCCACAGTGTGTAGTCGATCCTTGAAACGCTTGTTGCTACGTGGGTGGCCCTGAAATGTACTGTTACTTGGTAACAGATGACTGTGCAAGTATGGGTCAAAGAAGAGCCGAGTCGAGCAGAGAGAGGCTCGTCACTCAACCTGGAAATACTCGCCTATATAAGTCACTTCACAGGAAGGAAAAGCAGCAGAGTAGCGAGAAGCCTGAAAGGTTTTTGCTCAGAAGAATGCATGAAATTATCCATTTGCTTATCAAAACAATAAAATAAGTACAAGTTTAATAGTACTGATGTGCATAAGCAGGCAATGTGACATGCTGTAGGAAATTAAAGTGGGAAAACCAGTTATGTTGCTGTAAAAGATGGGAAATGTTACGTCTGTGTCTGTTCTTCTGTGCAGATCATGAAGAACATTTTCCACCAGTCTTTCAATGCCTATAAGACGGACATAGAGCCTCGCCTCAGTGACGTGACACTCCACCACATGCAGTGCAGCCGCCGCCTCTTTGAGATCCAGTTGTCACACAGACGCATCAGTGCTGCTTACATTGAAGGGGACAATGTAGCCGTGACCGTGGAGGGGGAAGCAGCACGAGTCTTGAACTTCGACACAGGTTTCTGTCCAAAGATGGACATGTTGATGGATGTTTTCATGGGGGTTTGATTCAGTACTGCAGTATGTGAGCTTTCAGCCCCGCAACGCCAACTTTAAGGCTACAGTTTAGTTTGTTTACAAAATGTGTAAAAACTGACTTTGACAGTTTCATTGTGTCTGTTTCTTTTCTCGCCATCCTCCAGGTTGTGGCGTAAATTTAGGTATGCGTGGTCTGGAGTCAATGGGGACGTTTATTTACCGGACAGCGACTGCTGTGGACCAGAATGATATCCTAGAGGCGCTGTCAGCCAAGATGCAGCACTCCAGACAGGTGGCTGAGACCTTCAAGCAGACGGGCCTTGCTGAATCCATGTACGGCTGAAACACACGGATGAGCAGGTGAATGCATGGCGCCACCTAGTGGAAGGAGCTGGATGATTTGTGTTTACAATGAATCATGAATCCTATGAGTCCTAATGAGTGTTGAGGTCATAGAGCTTGATGATGTTGTGGACATCAGCAAAAATAAAAAAGATATAATATATTTTCAGTCAAAATGTATATTTAAGCTATTATTGCACTGTGCATTGGAAGTGTGAGACAATAGGGAAACATAATCTAATCTCATCTGCCAAACAGTCTCCAAGTAGTAGGAATAAAAGAAAAGTCAGCAATCGTCTCCATTTCCATGACTTTTGTTTTCCCATTACATTATAAAGTGTATTTCCCTACATTTTTGTAGTCTTTGGTCATAATTATCAACTACATCTGAGGATCTATAAACTTGTGTTTGTAAATGATTTACCAAGGGAAGCACAGATGCAGAACCAGGAGAAGTGGGATGTAGCTGCTCCGACGTGTTCATATCAAGCATTTCGTCTTTGTGTTCATGCGACCACGTAGTGATAATTGTGGTGCTGATTTGTTAGAGAGGTCTATTTGTTTGTGCTGCCATATAAATAAATATTTTTTTATTTTAAAAAGGGGTTCTGCCAATAATGGTACAAATAACTGATACCTACATTTTAATCACACTTTTTTACTTTACTTGTTTCATTAGTATGCGTTGTTATGGTTTGTGCTTCTATTAGGGAGCCAATACAAATGCACTGATTGGAGAGAGTGATGAGGCTCCTCCTCCACTTGTGGAGTTTAACAGCGTATAGTCAAAACAATTTTAGATGTGAGTCAGACTAAAATCATATTAATGATGAAATATTTAATAATATCAATAAAATAATCAAATATCTATGTGTTGATAAATCCACCTTTTTAAAAATGTACTAGCTTAATGCCAGACTGGACCAGACAAGACAATTTCCACAAAAATTACATGGGAGCACTGATCTGTTGATTATGAGCAACTGACCCAAAAATGTAGGCTCTGAAGATTCTAAACATCAACCAAAACAAGAAAAAGATTATGATGTCAAAAAGCTGATCAAGCTAAAACTAAAACTGACTAAGCTGAAAAGTTGATAAAAAAGACAAATAGTAAAACCTATTGACCTCTGACCTCTATTGCAGGTGTGACATCGCATGCACAGACATTTGCAGACACAGAAGATAAATACACAATAAAAAGAGTGAAACGTACCAGAGAGAGACAGAAAAAACACACACATTCATTTAAGAGCATTTCCATATCTCATGTTCCGAGGCAGTGTCGGGATCATATTAATAAGCCATTCATAACAATGTTTCAGATAATGAAAGCCTCTGATTGTTTTAATGGATGACTGGGTTTGCGCCTGATGAGCTTTGCTGGTAGACTGACAGCCCCTTCACCATCAAACGTGTGTTTCCTGTCTGGCCTTCAAATAGAAATAGTAGAATTACTGGCACTGTTGGTGTGTTGGATTAAGTTGATGAACAGATGTTCCTAATAAAGTGGCCAGTGTGTGTACAAATCCACACACATCGTACTATAGCAGCTTAGATCAAGGGCTCCTTTATTTATCTCATTAGCTATTGTTGCAGATATTTTTGCGACGCACTAAACGGTGATAAGTCTTGAGCTGTAGTCAATAAACGGGAGACACAGTGACCTGCTGAGATCTATTAAACTGCTCTACGCCAACCTGTTCCACTCTCCGTCCTAACACACAACTAAGGCTGTCTTTCCCGAAGCCATTTGCTCTGTCTAATTAAAACCATCCACTCGCCAGCAGTGCCCTCCAAGGTCAATAGTCTGGACCTCTGAACTGGCCCCCGCTGTAGCACAAGACCTTTCATTAGATTAAATACAATAATGAGAAAATCTTTTATCTTTGCATATAATTAAAGCTTGGATAAAGGACAACTAAATCAATGATTTGGAATGACAAGTTCGTAAATTAATTAGTTCTGTCAATGAGGGCTTGGCGGCAATCAATGACAAATGTTAAATAGAGAATGAATGGATTGTAGTAACAGCAAATGCTGCCAGCCAGTGGCCAGATTTAGCTGGATTACTGTTATATTCAGTGTTTGCGAGAGTGTGCAGGCGCGTTAAACAAGCGAGGAATCTTTTTAGAGACTGTAGCTACTTAATTAATGTGCATTAATGGATGAAGAAGTTTAGTATTTGCATGTTTGCAAATGCAATGCGTCCAATGTCTGAACAATGTTTTGGATGCCTGCCATGATCCCAGAAAGTCAGTGTGTTCTGCCAGCTATGCTGACGTCATCCCGCCATAGGAGGGCAGTGTTGGCCTATAAAACAGAGTTTAGCCAAGCGGCAACACTGGAAGAGAATTTGGTTACAGACAGGGTTGATGGAGACTGTATGTCTGTGGTGTCCTGTAAAACATATAATTATGCATTTGTTTAAAATCATTTGTTTTGATGAAAACAGACAATAGGGTTCTGCAAAGTTTTAGGACAGAGCAAATCTAAAACATTGTTCATCTCTGCTGTGGCTCCTCAAACATTCCCATAAATATCCACAGAACCATTGCGATAAGCAATTCGTCCGATCTGCTTGACTTGTGTTTCCAAGTCCAAAGTGTCTGTTCTGTGCAAGCTTGGCGGCCAGTGCAGGCAGAGATAAGACAAGAAAGTGTTTTTCACAGTTCTCTGGCTGCGTGCGTTTGTGTTTGAGGAGACGGGAACGGATGTGAGCACGAGCTTGTATTGACAAGCCTTCAGTTGCTGTCTGACAAACAGACAGGAAGTCACTGTCACATGACTGAGATATCGGCACCTTGTCCAGTTGCACAGAGGACCTCTTATGTTTGCTGCCAGCACAAATACAGGCCGAGTCATTCACACACACATACACACAAAGAGAGCGAGAAAGAGAGGATGAGAACAAAGCCGAAAAAAAACGAATCTTAGGACACTTGAGTTTGTTTCCCAAGAACAAGGACTCACTTAATGTCGTCAGAGGGAGTGAAACCCTGCAGCTGCCTTGCTACCTGACTTGGTCATCGGTGGGGTATGTCTCCTGTCTATCTGGTTCCTATCTGTTCCATCACACTCACGCTCAATTTCCCTAAACTGCCACAGCTAATAATGGGGCCTCTCTGTCAGTGAAGAAATCAGGCCTACTGTTCTGACTAAAGCACACATCCCCTCCCTTCATCCTTCCCTTCTCCCCTTTTCCCTCTCTCTCTCACTTCTTCCCTTCTCCATCACCCTGCTCCACTTATCCAGTGGAAATCAGCTCTCCACATAGAACATGACCACCTCCTCCTCCAGCTCCTCTTCCTCCTCCCTCGAGTCAGTGTGTGTGTGTTCAGGATGTACGCTGTGTGACAGTGGTAGCCTCGGGGCCAGGTTGCTGTTGACAGGGACGAGGGTCTCTGATTTGAGGAGAGCCGTCACCCCAGCGACTACAGCTGCCTCCCCGAGTGACACCTCCCTGTTAGTGGGAGATGTGGACATGTGTGTCACTGTGTGCGCGTGAGCGCGCGCATGTGTGTTAGCAGTGTTGATGGACTGACTGCCTGCCTACAGTGCTCAGGACAAACAGGGAAACTTTCCCTGATGAGCTGACAGGCCCTCATGTTGAACACCTACTGTAACTGGGGTCCGGCTGATGCTTGGACAAAGTGCAGAGGAGGTGAAGGCAAGAAAGACTGAAAACTGAAAAATGAAAACACAAGTCAAGCAGGTCAGGGAATAAAAGAAGTGGAAAAAGGAAACTAAACCCTGCACAGTCCTAACGTGTCACCCTCATGTGGCGTGTGCATACATGTCTGAGTGTGTGTGTGTGTGTGTGTGTGTGTGTGTATCCAGAGTCCAGGCTGTGTAGATCACCAATCCACCTTATCTAATTTCATTAATGTGATCCCCTGTCCATCCCCTGACGGCTTAATAGCCATTATTTGTGGGTCCCTTCAAATAAAGGCTCAGCAGTAAATTGCAGTCTGTGGAAATCGAGATATAAACGCCACCCTGCATTACTGTATAATATCTTTCCCTTTAATTAACTGAAAGCCAGGCTGACATTTATTGGATTGCAAGTTACTTGTTAATGGCAATAAATTGCGAAACAAAAAAAAGAATCATTGCTTATTTTACATCAATAATTTGTGGACCTTTTGCTAATGATTATTCATTACTTGCCTATGGGGACTGTCGTGTTTGGTAAGCTAAAGTGAATGAAGAATGTAAAGATTTAAGTGGGCAGCATCTACTTAGTGGTACGACTTTGGTGCTGTGCATTAAATGTGTCGCTGTTGCTCTCTGCTGTCCTTCTTCTATCTTCTGCATCTGGTTGTTGTGGAGAAGTGTAGTCAGAGAAAATCTTCACAAATTCCATCATTTTAAAGTGAAAGTGTTTCCGTTCGCGCAACTGTTACTATCGCCAGTTTCATCATGCAATGATTTGCTTCGATGACGAAATTCAAATATTAAACAAAATGATGGCACAGAAAAGAAGCCTGAGATCCGTTTAATGCAGGCATTAGTGAAGTTCATCACTCAACAAAACATGTCTGAACTGTGCCTCCTGAATTATTTTGCATCAGCATAGTTTACAATCCCTACTGTCCTGGACAATATGTTAATTGTAGATATATTAATGAATGATTTCAACATAAAAACAAAACTTATAGCTGTAATTTTTCAGAACCTTTTTTCAGATTTTGATGATGATGAGTAATTGTTATGTTTTTTTTTTTTGTTATGGCATAATACTTTCAGTATGCAAATGTGTTCTGTTAAAGTAACCAGCTGTAAGAATGAAAACATCGTCTTAACCGACTACAGTCATAATACGGTGCTAATAAAGCGTTTTGTAAAATGAACATACAGCACTTTCTGCATCCCACTGCATCAGCAACAGGCATCTATGTATGAGGGCGTGGTAACGTTTAGTTCAAGGCCTCACTACCTGCTGCTTACAGCCCTGTGCTTTTCCTCTTTGCTGCCACTCTGTGTGTGCGTCACTGAGCCGCTACCAGCTTGCTTTTCGGCAGAACATATTCCCTGTCGTAGTGGGCGCCTGTCAGAGGGGCGGGTGGCTCTCATCAGGCGCTGCCACTTCCTTGGTGCTGGCATTGATCTGGCACGGGGGGAACCGAGATCTGACAGCCCTGCCACAAAAATCAGGCCCTTCAGATGCCAAGAAAGGAGACTGACTCCCCCGCTTATTGCTGCACATGCATGCGCACACAAACATACACAAAGTCAAAAAGAGCAGTCGGTCAGAGAGCATCCACGCAGCTCGGGCCTGTCAGTGCACATCTCGTTGACAAGGCTCTTCACATAGAGAATGACGGGGGAGGAAGAGGACGGCAAGTAAAAGGAGGGGAGGGCATCACATAGACCGAAACACAGTTTAAATGATTGGACGTGAGTGGGAGAGCCAGCTCACACTCGGCCCGACGCCCCGTGCCCCCTCCCGTGTCGTGCCTTTCCACGGTAACCTCGCTGCCCCTGGGTGTTTGCCTGGCTTATCCTTTTTTCTGCATGATCTGTTGTCTCCTGGTTGTGAGTATGACCAGAGACAGGCTCTGAGAGGGGGACGTCCCTCTCCGCGCATGTTGCGCCGCGTCCCTCACACTTGTCTCAGATGCCTTTTACTCATCCCTTGTGATGCCTCCCATCAACCTGCAAATGAGCAACTATGACAAGGAGAGAGAAAGACAGAGAGAAGGGGAAAAGGGGGAGGGGCGAAAGAAGGGGCATTAGAAAGAGCTGTTTATTTTGCAAGGCTGACAGAAAACTCTCCAAAACGCTGAGCTGGGATCATGTTGAGTAACATGGACTGTGACTTTTTAGGGGAGAAACAGTCGGCTTTGGTAAACTTGGAATGACTTTGGAATAATCTGGACCCTGCTCTTCATGCGCTGGAATGACAGGAGAGAAGTGCGCTTCAGCACTTCAGACGTCCACTACAGGGCCACGTACCAAACATCTGAAATGACAATCTCAACATTTCTGCGGTTCAGAATGTCCTCTCTGTTGCTCCTTCTCGTCATCTCTGTCTCACTGGATCAGTTTTCAACAGTACAGCGCTTCCTGTCTGTGTGCGGCTTGTATAACCAGCCGAATAGCTCTGTGCTATCTGATCTGCTATGTTCATCAAACACTAAATGCAGGCAGTCGCTGCAATAAACACAGGGAAAGTGCTGAAAACTAAATTTCTTGTGTCAATGTTCTGTGTGTCTCATTATCGTTGTCCTTTTCACTATGTGGCGATTTACAATGTACCAGCTCTAATCATAAGGTAAAAACATTGTCTGCATGTTAACGGCGTAATATAATGATCGTTTTGTAGCTTATTTCTGTTTTATTGCTGTGCTGTTTACTTCATCTGGTCTTTTAGTCAAGTTCATTTAACAGAGTGACAATAAACTCACGCAGTTTATTCTAAATACTTGATAAAACATCAGGCCCTCTCTGTTAAAATCCTACAGTTTCACAGAGCAGCTAATAAGTGAATTAAATGATAGATTATTGTTTTTAATTTTGCTAGATTTTACAGTGAAGCTTGGGGTTGACAGGGTTGTATTTTTTAAATCATTTTTAATGTATTTTATCCAAAAATTAAGTTCTTTTATTCAGTTGTAAAGAAACTGGAGTCAAAGATTATTTTATTGTCTTCTTATCAGATATTGTAGAGGTTATCAAATCTTTGCTAATGCTCTGTTGTGAGATTTTCCAAACCACCCGTGATAAGTACAGAATGATTAACTAATACAGCTGAAGTAGAGGCTCCACTCTATGAGTAAGTCATCAGTAAAGAACAAGCTTAAATAAACTCACGACAGCTTTATGTGGAATCACCGGCTTGTGGCAGACAGAGGTTTAAAACCAGCTTTCTGCACACAGATCTGTAGTTAATCCAGAGTTATCTGCACTTTCTTTACATAATATTAGCTCAGGCTCCTCTAACACAAAGGGAATAAATCTTATCAGCCATCTGGACCATGCACTTACAAAATGATCAATTTCAATCAGAGGAAATTAGAAGAGAGTTTGATGTATTTGACAAATAGATCATTGGCCTGCGCTGCCCCTGACCCAAGAGTGACGCTTTGTCGGACAATAATCTCTCCAGAATTATTAGAGAATTCAATTAGCCAGATTAAACGACACGGCAGAGAAACGTGCTGCTCTTTCTCGTTGCCACGTTTCCATTTCTTCTCCCTCAGTCTCCAGACTCTGGTCTTCAGCTCACCTCACAGCCTATTTAGTGAACTGTCTCCTCTTTGTGTGTGTGATTGCATGTGTCACTAAAGGCTGTATAAAAATGCCACAGAAAAATAATTTTACAGAAAGTAATAAGTATGCAACAGTGGCAAAGAATTGCAGAGGCTCAATGCACCACACACACACACACACTAAATATTTTCTTTGGTTACACTTGAAATGAAAGCTCCTGGAGTGGTGAGTGGTGAAGCCCTCAGTTGTCAGCCCCTTAGTCTTCACTGTTGTCTGAGCAGTGTCCTGTCTGCCAGGACCTTATCATTATCCTGCATGTGTGTGTGTGTGTGTGCGTCCCTGTCCCACTCCAGCCTCAGCCCACAACATCACAGAGCCGCTATAAGCTTGAGTCCCAGGGGCTGCGTTACTGTGTCACTGGACCAGCTCCTCTGTGTTTCCTGCACTGCCACATTTTCTGGGCACCGTGGTCACCAGCTCATAATCAAACCTCAGGGACCTTCTCCTCACACACACAGAGCGATGAAACAACCTTTAGTACACAGCACGTGTGGGTGTTTGCCTCTTTATTCATTAAGAAACCACTCGGATTTATTGCTTAGGTGAACATCATGCTTCAAAGAGAGCACATGACTGGATTCACACATGTAGTGAACATAAGTGAATTTATGTGTTTTCTACCCCACAAACCAGTGGATTAAATGAACTGGAGCTGCAGGAGGTGATGTGTTTAATTTAAATAATTCATATTCAAAAAAAACCAATTAATCAGAGGCTCATTTTTTATTTATTTATCACCTATAGATAATCTCAAATGTCTAGTACATAGACAAACCACCAGATGACGCGGGGCCACATCTACATGGGTAAAAAGACAACAACCTTTGTTTATCTTAAAGTCACCCACTGGACCTACACAGTAGATTTCCTGCAAGATCTCCATTAACAATAAACTGAAACAGGTGCTAAACTTCCTGCTTCCCATTAATTATTGGGCTTTAATTTCGCAGGCTTAGATGTGGCTTCTACGCACACACACACACACACACGTTCACACAGTTTGAGCCATAAACCCCTTTCTGCCAGCGGCTGATGCATGGCACCCTGTTGACACACACTAACAGTGATATATACCAGTGGATGAATCTCTAATTAAGCTTTGGCAGGGACTCTGCAGTTACTTAGTGCCACACTTCATTATCTGCACATACTCCTGCTACGGGCCTATCGTTGATTTAAGGTAACAGAATATCTTCTCACTCCGTTGCATCTGTTTCCACTCTAAACAACATTTTTCTGTCTGTGGCTTAAATAACATTTATTTTCAGTGAGAAAACAAAATATGTTAAATGTATTAAGAATTGTCTGCGACTATTTAAGCTGTGTATGTTATTGCAACACAAAAAGCACTAACTAATAATACATTTAAGATTTAATAATCTTTAAGATTTTAAAGATGGTCAGACTGTGTGTTTTTTTTTTACAAAACACACACACCGGCCAATTTGCAGCATCTGAAAAAACATGTCTGACACAATAGACAGCATTATGAAACCGCTTTTGCTCCTGGGCTCCACAGCCAATCAGCGAGCAGCGTTACCTCTGATCACTACATGTACTGTGACAGGGAGAGGTCAAGAGTCCTGACCTGTGATGATGGCTGAGGTGACAGATGTCATGTCAAGTTTATAATGGCTTTGTTTTAATGACAGAGTGAGTCACTGCTCATGTATACACAGGGTCACTGTTCAACACATACTGGATCACTGTCACACAATCCTCGTCTTTCTCTGACGCAATATACTGTAACAACTTCTGATCTGTCTGTCACTCAACATAACAATGTCCTGTCCCTGCTGCATGAACTGGTGAAAACACAAACACAGGGCAAAATATAAAGTGTGTAACTACTGCACAGTGTGATCATTAATGGGGAATGATAACACCTACATCTGTTAACAGTGATCTCGTGTTACACAGCATGTCTGAAAGAAATACATTCACTGAGTGACGCAACTTTTCACTGATTAGTTGTGTCAAAGTTCTGCAACCTTCCTAATATGTACAGTTTCTCAGTTTTTAGCTCAACCTATCACAATCTGACTTTCAGTATCTGCGCGTCCAAACCAGGGCACAGATTCTCTCTACTGTGCTTCCTTGCTTCGGGCCCGTTTCTGTCTCAACCACGGCCTTTTTTTACATCATTGTTTGACCAGTACGGAGGCCTTCATGTGTCTACAGCATAAAACAAACCAAACAATGAATCACAGGGGTGTGAAATTCCTTAAGAAGTGTTAAATGCTGAGTCGTGTTAAATTACAACCAAAGAAAGAGACTCTCTAAAGAATTAGCACTTAATTAGGTCTTAATTAGCATAATTATGCATGCTAACAGTGTCTCGACAGAATAGCAGTTGTCAGGAGGGTTGAACCATCTGTAACGGCAGAGGATTAATACATCATCTTTTATATCCAACAACGCTTTACCTCTTCTATCTGAAAGTGCTTTTCATTAATCAATTTCGCTTTTATTGGAGAGGAAATTTGGCATTTTTCATTAAGTGCCATTACACCACTCCCTTTGCTGCTATAACGGTTCTAATTAGGCCTCAAGTGTATGCTCAAACACAAACACTTGAAAAGACAGAGGGGCGTGTGCGCACACAGTGATAAAAACACACACGTGCAATTACGTTGATTGGCAGCTTTGTGTAACGTTGACCACACTAAACGTGGGTGACACAGGTGCTGGTAGAACGGGGAGGCGGCAGAGAGAGAGGTACAAGAGAGTTGGGAGGATGGACAGCGAGGAGGAGACGAGAGGCAGTGAACGGACGGAGGACGAGGTTGATAATCAATCAAAAGTCTTGAACGTAGAAGAACAGAACCTTTTCATGCTCGCTATCCAGCTTCGAGTTCCTGCATCACCTCCACCAGCGAGAGAGGAGAACCAGAGGTGGGATTTACATGAAGAAGACTTTTTTTCTTGTCACAAAGTGTCACAAACTCAGTTAGAATGAAAATGTACAGCTGTGTCAAAATGATTCTTAGCGCAGAGAGTCTGCTTAGTTGCCATCTTTAGTCGCTACTTGACCTTAGAATTGATAGTTAGACAACACAATCCCAGAAATTAATGTTTACGCTCAGACTTTTGAAATGACAATTTCAATCTTTTTTCCAGCTCCACATCTGAGGAATCAGTGCCTTGAGAGAAACAAACATGGCACAGCTCACCTTCCTCTTTAGAGAAGAGGGACACGATCATCCCCAGTGCTGCCATTTCCATCCACCAGGTCTCCAATACACATGCTCTCATGCTCTGGTGAGGGCAGGGCACATACACACCATAGCCGCAATCTATAAGAGCCCTGAGCCTAAGGCGACCTTGAGACACTCCCCCCACGCTGGCCTTGCCAGCAGCATCAGTTGTGTGTGTGTGCTTTAGTGTGTCTAATCCGTGTGCTTTCATTTCACCTGAGCCCGTCCGAAGTCTCCCATACTCATTGATATAAAACTCATCTAGCTAATGTACATGCTGATTCTTTTCATATGGTATTTAAAGTGGGAGTTGAGCACTTGTACAAGGTCTCTCCCTTTCCATTTCTTCCTCGTCTCTTCCCTCTTCGCATTCCTCTCCCAGGCCCACAGGGACATTAGCATTATCGATGAGCTCACCCCGTCACCTCAGACACAGGCTCTTAAAAGAGAATAATTTCATGCAAATGAGATATTGATGAGCTAATGATTAATTGGCTGCCCGACTGTGTTAATATGCAATAGCTGTCGTGTAATATGCATTTCTAATGACTCTGTCTCTGTGTGTTCAAACAAATGGGCGACTTTGATCATTGGGGTACTCAGAGGCTTTCCAGCATGTTAGCTCGGGGATAAAGCTTTGCCTGAGGGGTTTGTGCAAACTACCATGGGAGTGTAACCACAGAGAAAGGGGAACTTACCCTTTCACTGTGTGTGTGTGTGTGGGTTTTCTTTTTTTTTTACATAGAAAAAAATCTTTTTTTTAGCTGCATGGATTATATGATTTTGTTGCTCAGCTTTGACAGCCACTCACTGACGTCTGTTTGGATCTACATGCAGCCAAAACTTTCAAAAGGCCTTGACCTTCGAGTAAGACTGCTCCAAATCACAGATACTCCCCACTCACGGTATAAACACACCATTACCCAGCGATGCGTTCCCCTTTAAAAAGGTTTGGTTCATTTTAACCAGAATGCAATAGAGGAAACAAGACACATGCGATGCCATGTTGTGTGTCATTGCATTTGAGAATCAATAAAGTTGTACAGATTAAAATGAATAATTTTCTGGTCTTGGTTGTTGATCATCTTTCTTTAGTTTTTTTGCTCACATTTTAACTGTGTTGGACTAATTCATAACCTGTCTTTGACTTCTATCTAAAAATCATTCATATCTAGCATTTACTAAGCAACTCATTTATTTTGTGCTGCTTACCTGCAGGAACTAGGCAGAATCCAGTAGAATAATCCATCCTTGCCACTGACGGGCACCTCTGAACTCATCCACGCATCCTGAAGTCCCATCTTTAAACCAATCAGATGAGTTATTTGAGCAGGAAATAACCTTAACCTGAGTTAACTGTCAATCAATAAACATTCACCAGACCCATCTTCAGACACAAAGACTGCTCGATTCCTATATCTCATATAAATTCACACCTTTCACCATAGATCACCAGGACACTGCACACATTTAGGGACAAAAAGCACAGTTTGATAGCTGTAACAGCTCCCATTGAGCTAATATCTTGTGATTTGACACACATAACATGATGGCTGGCACCAGGCTATTCCTAACCTGGGTCATTTCTACCCTAATGGTCCTTTTCCCCAAATGCTCCAATAATTGCAGGTCTGGTTTAACAAAATGGAAATTGTGTGTGAGGTCACTGCTTGTCTGAGATGTAGCTTTTTAGCCTTCCCATAGGAGGTGACATAGTTGCTGGGCAAGATAATGCCAGGTCAATTTGGGGTACCCGTGTGTGTGTGTGTGTGTGTGTGTGTGTGTGCGCTCTGGCTATGTGTGCACCTAATCAGACTGACTGCAGCAGCCCTTGGGGATTTCATGGATCTATCCATGTGCCATTCAGTCCGTCCTTGTGTCTGTCTGAGGAAAGAGGAGAAACCACGTGTACATGGCACCAACAGTAAATACATGCAACCAGGATTTTGGTGTAAAACGCGGTGTGGTGGCTTGAAGACAGATGGATGAACAGACAGGAGCGGACAGGCAAACCGGCGGCCAGACATGTCACCACAGATAGTCCTGCTGACACCTGCGGGCGTGTGCGTGTGCACATGCGTGTGGGGATGGCAGTTGATGGCTGTCACTCAGACGCCTAATCGGCCATCAGGTGAGTGACAGGGAAATGTGCTGTTGCCCTGACCTGCTCATTTAATCACCAAGTGCCCAATGAGACTTCTCGCACTGTCTGCTGCAAACTGGTTGAAAATGAAAGTCATTGCGTTCAAACTTTATTTTGTTTACATTTTATTCTCAAATTATAAGACGTAGCTTTGTTTACCTACAACGAGTTCATATGTTGTTATGTTAAACAGTAACTGTTCCTAATACTTCTTTCTCTCCTTTCTGTTTCCGCTCCTCTTGTAAATACTCCAGCTCAAACGTGAATCCAAGCAGCCACCTCTTCGTGTGTCCACACCAGGCATCTCTAAGTTTGTTAAAGAACTTGACTTTTAAAGGTGTGATCGAAAATCACACAGTCCAATATTAACACATCAGCCAGTGTTGTCCGACGTGTTAATATGGAGGTTAACCCGCACTAAAAGCTATGCGTGATCAGCAGTGAAAGACTGGAACCGTGGACAGATAAGCGCAACAGTGGGTTTCCCAGCTGTGATAAATCCTCTAGTCAGACACTGCTGCTGTTTCCCCCTTTCATATATGGGTTGTTTTATTGAGTTTAGTCACTGATAAATAAATGGACTGCCACACACCCGTTTAAGCTGCCCTGAGGAGGATACTTGGCAGGAGTTTACACAGTCGGCCTTCTATCTCGCTCTTTCTCTCTTGTGATAATGATTTTGTTAGAGATCAGAGAAAGACAGTGATATATTGAGAAAGGCAAACAGTCAGAAAAGCACAGATAAAATCCTGAATGTATGTGAAAACAATCTCAGAAACCATTACAGTGAAGCCCTGTGCGAGCTGCTGTACAGTATGTGGGTGTAAAAAGCAGAGAACTACTACTACTAGTGTTTGAAAAGTATGGAAGCAAGTATAAAAATGGATTGATGGATGGAAATATGAATCTGAACAAACAGAGGAGCATGGACCATTAAAACTGCTTCAGATAGTCAAACCGCTGCTAAAATTCATAGATAAAGGAAGCGACAGGTAAAACGTGACAGGAAAACCCAGGTGTGATTGTGTCAATAACCTATTAAATTAAGTATTTCTGATCAGAGTCTGTACAATCTGAACATATTTTACAAAGGCAGATCGTGTTCCAGTGGTCAGCTTTTAAAAGTGATGGTACTGTAACAATCATAATCATTATATGGGTGAGTGTGTGTTTGAGGAAAGGATGGCACCAGGATGCATTATGGGAGTCCAATCCGAAAGCCAGAAGATAACGAAGGTGCTGCATAGTCCAGTCAGTGTAATTGTTACACCAGTGAATGTGCTGATCAGCTCAGATAAAGGCAAAGATCCATTAGGTTAGTATGCAAATATATGTATATCAGGGTTATTGATTAGGGTTGGAGACCCTGTTTAAGGCCTGCAGATGCTCATGAGGAGTGAAGGGATGCCGTGACCCGTCTGGGTCTAACTCAATACAGTGTCACGTTACAGCACAGCTCAATCACTTACAATCCTAAGTGGACCAGGTAGTAATGTCGCCTTCTGTTGGCCCAGAGGGCATCACAAGACGAATGTGACCTCTACAAGTGTGTTATTGTTTTACCTGGACTCACATGTGACCTAATCCTCTCACAAATACTTTCATGAATTAGCAAGCAGAGTGAGCTGTGTGTCATTTTTATTATTAGAACACAAGGCCAGTATTATGAAGAGACCTGTGTATGTACAATGCATCAGCCTGGGGTAAAAGCGCCATGGACACTTCAAACACACGTTAGCACTTGTGAGCTTATCAGCATGTAGGAGACACTCTTTCTGTAAATACAAATGTCCCTGGATGTGCTGTATGCAGAACATGCAGAACTTCACACCTGACAAACGGACAGGAGACAGGATGTAATCAGCATTATTGATCAGCCATACGGGCTCATGAGAACAGATGTTGTTTGTTTAGTAGTTATAACAGCCACTGTTAAAGGTCCTATATCAGCTGAATGCACGTCAAACACTGCTCTTTAAGTTCATTCAGTAGATTGAAACACATGATGACTGTGTTACAATATTTGTTTGTGTTCTTTCTGTAAAACCTTCCTCAGCCTTCAGAAAACTCAGAGATCACTGAGGATACCAGCTCATCCTTCTTGAGACAATGAGAAGTTCAGTTCATTTGTGATGAACACATTTAGACAACCTTTCATGTTGGTCTCCTTAGAAACTAACAAAGAAGCCCACAAAGTCAGAACAGACAGTGTCACGTTTGTCATTTATGTTGATGTAAATTTCTACGCACAAAACACAACTGTACGAGGCGTGCAGTAGACATCAGGATCACTGTGGGTGGGGGGGGTCTGTGCATGCGCATATGTGTGCGTCCTGCTATGCCTTGTGCTGCAACAGGACTCCACGGCTACCACACCCTCAGTGCAGTGTGTGTTCCTGGGCTCATTCAGAGTGACAGTGTAGATTAGGGGTGTAATCCTCGCAGAGCTACAGGGGATCCATCAGTACCCACGAGCTCCAGACACACACGCACTGAAATTAATTGAAATGTTAATGGAGGAGGAGACTTCATTCTTAATTGCTTGGCGTTGGATTAAGACCAGATCGTTTATGAAGAGATATTCAATGAGGAGCCAGAGTGATCCCGCTTGTAAAAAGGTTCCAGGCGTGTTGGGGAAGGTCGTGGACGAGCCCACCGCGGCTGGCGCCCTCTGTTTTTGTTAGCGGGTCATGTTAGCAAACCGAATGAGATAATTAGTTAACAATATGTACTCAAAGAAAGTTCACTGTATTTGTCTTTTTATCCCCAAAATGAAATATCTGAGGTGGCAGAAAAATAAAAGCAGTGTTTTGAGTTTTCCCGGATGTGTCGAGGAAAAACACTTAGAGGGAGGCTTTGATCTTAGTTTTAATTAGCTCCTATTCCCCTCTAGTATTCCTCTTCTCTGTATTTGCAAGAAAGCGCATGAACAATGCTCACAACGAAGCCTCTTCTGCCGATATCAGCATTTTACTTAACTTTCCCTCTTAACTTGTTTTTTTTCCCCTCTTTACTTCTCAAAGTGTCGCCTTTTTCCCTTAAAATGTCGCCACGCACAGGAAGAGGAAGGAGAAGCTGGTGGCAGCATTTGTGCTGCTCTCTCCAACATCCATCTCGTCTCACCTCACTCTCTTGGTCTCTTCGTGGCGCTAAAGACGCATTCAACATACCAAGGACATGATAAATTCATCATGTGGATGTTTTGGAATCAATATTAATTTCAGGCCTTTCATGATGGCAAATCAATAGCAGCAACTCTAAGAGGCTCCTTTGCATGTCGAGCACCTTGTCTCTGCCAGTGAGCGGAGACGTGAGGAGAGGTGAGGGAGCATCCGTGGTGGTGCCAGCGGGAAGGCCCAAACTCACTCATTATCTCCCCTCAATTAGACCCTCTCGCTTCGCTAGCCTGGGCCTCCGCCATGCATCCACGCGTGCATACGAGTGTTTCTGTGTGCCTTCGCCCCGCTGAGTCTCTCACACAGGCAGCTGACTGAAAAGCTCTCTCACTGATCACTTAGTAATTGGACGGATCAACTCTCTTTCTCTCTCTCTGTCTCGGGGTTTGTGTGTTTTGCAGCAGGTTTTATTTGACAAATAACTGGTGGACGAAGCCGAGGTTGCATGAAACAGGGATGTAATTCAACAACTTTACTTCATATTTTTGCACACTACTAATTGTTTGCTGCTGTTGTAGCAAGTGAATTTCTCAGAATAAAACTCAGATGATGGGAAATGTTTTACACAAACCCATAAATTAGTCATTTTTTCTGTCTCTACTAACAACATCTTCTTCTGCATATTCTTACTTATATGAAAAAAATATTAACTGTAGTCTAATTAAAGAAATGATGAGCTTCCTCAGTTATTTTAAAGATCCTCCTTCCTCTACATACAGTTTACATAAACACACCTGAGCTTCAATTGATGTGGCTTTTAATGTTTTAGTTTAATTTGAATCCAAACCTAGTTGAGGCATAACTCTGCCTAATGCTGTACGGTTTCTACTGTGAATAAGTTTGGATTTGGGCTGTAGTGTTGGAAGACACTCTCTCTACCTGTGCAGACTGGTGTGATTTGAGACTATGAAGAATCCCAGCAGCCCTGTGGTTCAGTTGTTAGCCTGAGAGCGAGTGTGTGTCACAGCAGAGAGGCTCCAATCCAACATTTATGAAGCCTGTGTGTCTGTGTCTAAGTCTCTGGCCTCTTGTAGTCCCGAAACACATGTTACAGCATAACACAGAAAGAGTCGCACACACGGATGTTCACACTCTCGACAGTACAGCGTTCACACAGGCAAACAAATGGATGTGCACAGACGCTGGGGACGTGCCAAACACTGTAACTGGGCTCTAATGAACCATGAAAGTTTAGTCTCACAGCCTGTGTGTGTATGTGCCTGTTGTGTGTTCAGAAAGACAACTAAATGGGTGGAGGTCAATTTGTGGGATGGATAGTTTTACAGTTTTACAAAAAAACAACAACAACGAGAGAGCATCTAGAGACAGAGATGGTGAGGGAGCGAGAAGGCAGTGGGTAAAAAGTAAGAAGTAGCGTGTGATAAGCAAAGTGAGGAGGAGCTGCAGAAGTTTTGTCTCGCCTTCAGTATCCAAGTTCCTGGTCCCTCGGTACGCCTTTCTACCCCCCAGAGGGTCTGTTGTTTAGGGTTGCAGAACCACCTAGGCCTTGATGAATTTCTCCCCGTCAACAAATTAAGAGTAGCTATTGTTGCTGTGACAACAAGGCATGCCGGTCGCCGTGGGGAGTACCATGGAGACCAGTGACAGAACTCCAGAATTCTCCTAATCATCCCCAGCTGTCAGGAAGCACCTGGCCTGACACCTCTGCTTAAAACCTGTCTCCCAGGCATAAGATAATTACAAGTGCCAGCTGAGAAAGAGAGAGAAGGCAGAGGGAAGGAGAGCTAGTGGGAGAGCAGAGGAAGAGAGAATTCTTTCTTATAAGTGGCTGTGTGAGGAACGGGCTGCAGGAGCTTTTTTAGACAAGTTGCCATTGAAGTAGAGGAAGTGTTCAAAGACAGAAGTGCAGTGGAGAGCGGGGAGGTGTCTGGGGTGTCTCCCCTATTCTATACAGAGAAGGCCTGGGAGGGGGTCCCTAGATAGCGCTGTGGGGGACAGGTGAGGGACGGAGCTGTCACTGGGCCCACATTCACACACTTTTAAAAGACAGAGCCTGTTTGACTGGTCCGGTACAAATGCACCACATTCTGGGGATAACAGTTTGTGGAGTATCTCGTTTTTTTTTTTTTCGTTATTACAGAAAAGTTACACTAAAGTTAGGAAGCTCTGGTCTTCCACGAGAATAGTTTGGAGGGTAAATAGAGCAATGGCTTTGGAGAAAGTGTGTACAGAGCTTACAAAACAAAAACCTTGACGCTGACATGTCACAAACGAGTCTCTGTTTCCAAGAAAAAAGGGAAACACGCAGGCTCTTGTCACACCAGGCCTCTCTAGAAGCAGCTTGATTGGTATGTAAAAAAATTCCTGCCAAATCAAATGTACCCAGCCACTAAGGAAGAGGAGCACGCGCGTTTCGCCCACGCACACACACTCGCATAAACGCGCTCACGCTTCATTTCAACCTCTCATTTCTCCAGCAGCGGGGCCTTCCTTCAGCGTAACTCTCCTGTCATCCCAGCCACAGGGGGCTAAATTATTCAAATACTCTAATTCCTCCCTTCTTCCTCCCACCCGTCCTCTCCCTCTTTCCAGCACTCTGCCACTCATAATTTGTCTTTTCATTGTTGCCAATTTAGAGGCAATCCCTCCCATTAATGATGCCAACTGTTCTAAATGGTGTCGGAGCTGAGAGAACGAAGGAGGAGGAGGAGGAGGGAGAGATGTCAGCGAGAATGAAGCGCTGCACGTGTGGCAAAGACAATGCTCGAGATTTTACAAGCTGCTGTGCAGATATAAACGGATGATATAGTGACTTTCACCCGTCTCTCTCTGCTGCCATCCCACACACTTTGATTGTTAAACAGGCTTTGTTTTATTAACTGTTTAAATGTACATATGTGGCTTTATTTGCCTGTCACTAGTAAGCATATTTTGTGAGATTATGAAATATACCTGCATCTGTTTCCTGTGCAGACTCCACTCGGATGCATAAAACTGTGGAATTTATTTTCACTACGAATCAATTACATCATATACTTTTATGGTTGTGCTTTTTGTATTGGCAAGTGACGCGCTATCTAAAAACCACTTTCTTTTTGTATTGACTGAACAAAAAGTACAATAAAACTGAACACATCAGTGAGGACAGTGATGATGCAGCAAAATGGCACTTAGAATATTGTTATTTTCTTTTTATGTGTTCTCCTGAGAGTAGCTTCACCTACGCATATACGTGGAAAATCACATTTGAATCACGAATATTTGACAATATAATTTATTCACAGGCATCAATCTGTGTCATGAGCAAGAAAGTCAATGTCAATATTTCATCTCCGGGAAATTTAGCACGGACACAAACTCCACCTTGTATTGAAGCTGAATCTGCATGTTTGCAATGTGGATATTTCTCTGAAACCACTGACAAACACAAAGTAAGCAGCGTTGTTTGGGGATTTGAACTCTGCAACAGAGTTAAAGTAAATTTTTACTTTAATTATTATATTTTTATGTAAGGTTTCAGGTTCAAATTGAAAAATGTTCTTTCAACCATCTTTTTCATTTATTGTTCTCACTAGTGTAATCTTTTCATATTTTAAAATGAGTTCTTTTCTTTATCAACGTCACGGGCGAACGAGTAGAGCATGTAGACACTGAAAGACAAATGGGGAAGGATGGCGAGCGCAATAAATATTGATTGGTATGAGAACGAGGGGTAAGAGACAGAGGGAGTGGGTGAGAGAGGCTTGGTTAAGCTGTGTGATGGAACTGCGCTGCTATCTTAAATGAGGAATCCCATATGAAGGTCTGGATTAACCAAATTTAATCCTTCATCAAACAGACAATAACAGTGCAGCCTAATCCCCCCCAATTCTCAGATTAGCAGCGCTCCTGCTCTCGTCTTGGCAGTGCAGCAGGGGCCGGTGCTGGCCCGTTGAGCTCTCCTCCACAATGACCTCTGGATGACAGCGGGCTTACAAGCAGCAAGTCTGAGCTTCATTACAGCCCGCTACTAGTCAACAAAGTTATACTGGATGAACGGTTGCATGACACATTTGCAGGATGTAGAAGAAGGAGCAAATGTTTATAAAGTGTCTCTGAAATCGGTTCAGTAAAACAAATACCGTAAACGGCTGGAAGGGAATTAAATGCAGGAGGTTTTTCAGGACACTTGACTTTGAAGACCTTGATTGTACTACAAAACCTGTAATTAGTGGTTGAGATAGGAGAATGTAATTACTGCTACGAGTGAGCACCCTAGAGTAAACAAATATGTTCATCAAGCAAATAAAGGATTACAGTGTATATGCTCACTTCACTCCTTACCCCATCTGATTCATCTGGGAAATGCAAAGCACAACGTAAGGCGCGAGGGTGAGCGAGACGGAGGCAAAAGGAGAAAACAAGAACAGAGAGAACGGAGCCGGGCCAAAACTGCTGACACCGGCGCTTCTGCACCGGCTGGATGAGACGTTTCCTTAGATAAAACATAAATAGTCAAACTCTCAGTGGGAATACAAGAATATTTATTTATGGTTTTCTTCACTTTCACTTTGAAATTTGTGAAACATTATTCCAGGACAATTTAATCCCAAACTCTTTGAATTTTTCTAATATTTCAGAATAATTTCTGCATCATGTAACGGTAGTTCATGAGGGGACGTATCCATAGAAGCAGGACTCACATCAGAGTATTGTTAACGACTTTGTTTTTTGCTGATTGGTTTAACACACCACAGGTTTGGGCGCATAGCTGAAATTTTGATTTAAACCTTGGTTGACTATCTGCAGCGATGTCTGCTGCTTGTGCAAACGCTGAGCTTTAGTTTCTCTCCTAATTAAGCTAATTGTGATTGAAGACTGGCCTGTTTTAGTATATCCTTAAGGCAGAAAAGTTGTGTTTTTGCAGCGCTAGGCTGATCGTCAAGCTGGTGGAGGTTCTCAAACCTGAGACCCTCCAGGCACCAGGAGACGTGTGTGTGATGTCTGCTGACCTGCGGAGGCTCACGTTTGGGTAAAGACCCACGGAGACATCTCTGTTGACAAACAAAGCAGTGTACCTGAGTGCTAGATGTGAAGATGGGACATGACAGAGTGCCTGAAAGCTGTTTTAGAGACTACAAGCATTATGTGTAAAACACAGACATACAAGACGATGGTCAAACTGCAAATAAGGTCAAACGTTAAACAAGCAAAATCAGCCTCTCCCTCCCGTCATTTCTCTTCTCCATCATCTGTAACTACGTCTTCGTTCAGGCCCAAGTATATTTTTACTGAACCATTCAGACAGTGTTTAAATCAAACATATATTGCCATGTAATTAATTACACTATAATGTTGTGTATCTATAAGATGTTGCACCTTCCGAAGCATAAATGCCCCAGAACAAAACGCAGGTATTTAATCTGTCACTATTTATTTGTAGCTTATTTCTAATGTTGCTAATCAGGAAATATTGGTTTATTATTAGTAGGTGTGCCAGTAGCTGTAGCTGTTGTAATATCCTGTGGGTCTATAAAATGTCTTTTTGTTTGTTTACGTCTGCAGTGCAGGCGCTTTGGTCCAGCTTGTGTGTGTGTGTGTGTGTGTGTGTGTGGGGCAGTTATATTATTTGTGGAGACATAAATCTATTCACACACTTAAATTGTGAAAAACAAGTCCCAGTAAGCTAAATTATTAACATGTTTAAGGGTTACCTTAGGAGCAGCACTGGGTGAGGGTTAGGCAAGTAGTGGCTATGAATAGGATTTGTGTGAGTCTCTGAAGTGACGGAAACACAACTGTGCCTGCGCGTGCATGTGCTAATACTGTACTGCAGGAGCAGTTCAGTAGTTATAGTGCTCGGGCTGGCTAATGTTGCACTGCTGCCAAAAACGCTAAAGCAGCCCCCACTGATATCAGTTATTAATATTTAACTGTCCACTATTAAAGTTTAAGGTGGTTGAGATAGAGCTGGAGGGAAAAGAGGCTACTTCATGATCACTGGCTGTAGAGCACTGTAAACATGTTCACCAAGGCCCCTGACGGCGTTACAGTGTGGATTTAAGGAGCAGGAGGCTACAGTTGTTCTGTGTGTAAACGCTCAGTACGTGAGCAGAAGACACTGGATTTGACAAATGCTGTCCAGGGCCATAACTGTCATAAGACCTAGGGAGACAAGTAAAGAAATTAATATTAGTCTTATATTTTACAGTATAAGTGAGTGAGTGTCCGTGTTTTTCTGAATATGCCTGACAGAAATCTTCCAAAGCCTCAGAGTGCGAATCTCTTTGTTAAGGTGTTTTTCACTTTCTCTTTCCCTTCTGCTAGTAGTGCGACCATGTTGCCAGTGTTGTAAAACACCAAAAAAAAAAAAAAACGTGGCGTGTGACCCCTGTTTTAAGGTAAACAAGTCAAACCAAGGTTAAAACAGTAGCAAATGCAGCGCAACACTCAGAGATGTTCCAACACCCTCATGAAGAGGTTCTATAAAAGAATAGGCTGGCTGGCTAAAAGTGAGCATGAAAAATACCCCACCTCCACGCTGACCCACATCATCCATTATGTGTGGTGATTATGAGAATAGAACTGCCTTATGGGTAGCCACAGCTCCAGGAAACAATAGCTCACTGTCAGGCTGTGTTTTAACCATGCGATGACCAGTTTTATTACTGTCTGATTATTGAAGCTCCGGCTGCTGGACGCGTTGACGACCTGCTTCAGTTTATATTTAGATAAATGAACCAACAATTGCGCCACACACGGGCATTTCGAAAGAGGTCACGACCACAAAGAGAGCGTCGCTGACAAGGTTTGTAATAAATGTGGCCTGCACATGATCCTGGATCAGAGCCCCGCTCATTCTTCTCTCACATAAATAAAAAAGCGGCTTGAAATAAAAGGTGTGTTTCTTCCTAAACTGTTTTATGTCAGTGCTTCTCATACATAATGCATTCATGCAAATGACAACGTTCTGCCCTCAGAAAATAACAAGAGAACCTAAATCTTTGCCAAAATTAGTCTTTTAATGAAATTTCCATGAATGCAAATACAAGCCAGGTCTGAGCGTAATTCTGCGCAGGAATTAAACTAAGTTGGTCTGGTTTATCTTAATAGCTGATCTCAGCCCAGTGGGGCTGGCATTAAGTCTGCCGGTCGCAGCACAGTGCTCAATGCAATCACAGCTTTGCCTTCTCTTGCGTAGCTTACTCCAGTGACCAGCACAGAATTAACATGTGCATGGACGTGCACTCACACACACACTCACACCTGCACTTACCACCCTCACACAGGCCTCGGACGCTGCTCCATTGATATTATGCATATAATTATACGAACCTGATTATTGAGGGCGATTTGTCTGTGGAATCCAACCTGAACATCTAAATAAAGACATGACAGTCAAAGCACACAAATTTAATTATTTTAATTATTGTGGAAGAAGCACAATTAAATGTTAATGTATGTTAAGAAGATTTCAATTTATTTAAGTTAGAACTTTTATTATGTGTCTTGTTCTAAGCTTTGCATTTGTGTGTGTGTGTGTGTGTGTGTGTGTGTGTGTGTGTGTGTTACCCATGACCCAGCAGAAGCAGGGTGTCGTTATCAAAACAGATGAGAATGTGGACGAGCCCGATGCTTCACTAATTAATCAATGCTTATACCGAGACCACAGCTTGTGGTCGACAATGTCATACGTGTGTGTCTTTTAGTTTTTCATGTGCTGTTCACCAGTGGCCTCCTTTCTCAGTGTAGTGCAGAGAGTGAGAGTGTGAAGAGTCAGGAACGTTCCCCTCACGGGCTCATTGTGTGTTTGGTTTACTGTACAGCTGCCAGTGGTGAAGAGGAACCGCTGGTCCCTTCACTCTATTCCAGCACAAAGTGACTCGCAGTAACTGCCAGTGATAACTAGTAATTACATCCATTTAAAATGTGCATTATTTTACCCCTGCATTGAATAAACTAGTGAGGCAGAAAATTGTCCAGTTTTATCCTCTCCCATATAAACACACGTTTCCAAAAGGAAGCACTTATTTCCAACTGGTTTTATCCTTGAGTGAGGCTAAACATTCCCGAGGAGTTTCCATGTTAATGGTCACGGTGACAGACAGACGCAGGGAGCCAGACAGACAGCAGCACAGACACACACTCAGTCACAGTCAAAGCACCTCAGGCCAAAATTAATCTTTCCAGCTCACTACAGAGACTCTCAGTCTGAGTCACTGAACTTTGATAGGGGATTCATCTTTTGAACCTAGACCAAGGCAAATATATATATATATATATATTTTGTTACAATTCCACAAAGGACACGATTTCCTGGATGGAAATACATTTGAATGGACATGTGCTGTCTATTCACTGAGGGAACTTTCTCTTAATACCAGTCTAGCTCTGACACTGTATGTGTGGATTCATTGTATGCACGTGGCACAAAGAATGATAGGAGTCTTTAGAAAAGAGCCTAGCTCGCCACAGATTAGACTCCATTAGCATTTAAGGTACTGTCATAAATTCCTCCCAAAGTGGAGGGGAGAGGCAGGACAAATGAAGTAGGATTAATAGAGGCTCCAGTCTGACCGATAGTGGGGATTGGGAGGCAGGGTCACCTTGGGATAGAGGATGGCAAATGTACGACTGGAAGTCTAGTGGAAGTAAAGGTAAGATGGACTTAGACATACAAGACAGACGTATGAAATGTTCTGTGCAGTTGGATGTTGATAAAAGAAGACGGAAGAATGAAAGGTAAAAGGTGAGAGAAGGGATATGAGCTTAGTGTGTTCAGGACCAGAAACGTGGCTGGTTAGGTCTGTGGCCTTCACCGCAGCTGACCTCCAGACAAGTAATGAGGTCAGCAGAACGAGGCAGAGAGCTACTGTGTGGGGAGAGATGGAAGCAGGGTTCACGTGTGCAGTAACACACACCGCAGCTCATCTCTGTAGCTCTGTGTGTTTGAGGTTCCGCTGCACAACAGTCATATGAGGATCTGTGATTAGCCTAAACGCTACAGGCTTTATGAGAATGTGCTCGGCGCTGGGACTGAGCTGAAGTTTGTCTGGATGCTGAATCACTGACTTGCAGCACGTCTGTAACAAAGTTTGCTCCTCCTGTGATCTGCAGTTTGAATTGACTTTCAGCCAGTAAAGGAGGTGAGGGTGAATGTCTGCCTTTATGCAGCTTAACTCCCAACCTTTACAGTAGCAGGGACAAGGTGACTTACAGGTAATCTATAAGAATAAGGAGCCAGGCAGGCGCCCTGGGCTTTTATTAGATCTCCAATACTCCCCGGCCCCAACCCCAGTCCCAGCCTCAGCCCCAGATTGGCACTTGCTGGCTCCACCCAGAGAAGGGCCATGTTGCAAATTACACCAGACAGCCAGTATGACATCCACCTAAAACCCACCTTTCCTTTAACTGGGGGTCGGGGCAGCGGAGGATGGAAGATGTCAGTGTCTCCTCGCATTCACCCGTGGAGAAAGTGAGAGAGACAGACAAAGAGTAGCGAGATCTATCTGTCAGAGCTTAAGGAGTTTTCTAACAGTACACTGACCTTGAGTGCTTGCCATTGATTTCCAGTAACAAATCCCAAACAGCACTGTGAGCCCCACCAAGTGCTGCGGGACCCTGATTGGGAACAGATTTCCCAAATTCCGATAGCGTGCCACATGCCCGGGATGATGGATAGTCCTCCTGTATCCCATCAATCCTCACCTGCTGCCGAGGAGGTGACACCTGGGCAAGATTTATCATCATATACGACATCAAGCAGAGGAGCCAATCAGAATGAGGAATACTAAACTGAGGCCCCTCCCATGTGGAGGGCTCCATTATGTTCAGAAACAGATTTATTCCGGCAATGTGACAAGAGGAGGGAAGATGAGGAAGCAGAGGAGGAAGTGAGAAGGAAAGGGTTCAGAGAAAAATGACTCCCTCCAGTCAACAGAGGGTCGAAGTGGACGACGCTTTAAAGAGCGAAACACTGATTAAGAATTATTCCTCATGTAACACATTAAATTAAGAAAAGGTTCAACCTACAGCACACTGATATTTCGCTACGTTGCAAACGTATTTACTTATTTTACTTGCTTCATATCTCTTTATTACTTGGACAGTTAGCTACATATGACACCTGAAGATTGAACCTCATGTGTTACATCGGTAAACTTGCTTCATCAAATATTTCCACAACAGGTTATTTGGACGTGTTTTGTTTGTCTTAACTCCAGTGTGAAAGGTCGTATAAGCACCAGAATCCTCAGCACATCATTCGATGAAATGATCTCTCTCGTAATGATCATGGAAGCAGAGGAGACGATCACAGGACCATGAGTGCACTAATCTAATTAATATTGTCCTGTTCCTGCCACTGATTTTTACGACTAGTTAAAAACCTTCTGCTGCGTTTAGAGCTATTAGAAGCTGAGTGTGAGCTATCTCCTTCTTCTCTCTATTTTCTCTTTCCACCAGCAGTTGGCCACCCTAAAAATTAAAAGCCTCGAGGGAGCGTAGAGTTCAGCAGACTCGGGGGCTAACTGCTTTTATATTATTGCGGCAAATGTCTAAAAAACAATCCAGAATGAGACCTGACAGTTGTGATAATGGCCTTTTATTGCCAGGAGTTTTCCTTTCTGCAATTAACCTCCCATCTCTCCTCCCCGCACAAACCCCCTTTCTTGCCTTCTTCTGCTCTGCAGCACGCTCCTCCTTTCCCATGCTTCCCTCTCTTTCACTTGGCAGAGCTACAGCAGTTTCTCCAAGGCTCACCAGCCACAGTGCTTTAGCCCTGTGTAATCCTGCCAACCCTATTTCATTAGCCACGCGGACTAAAGAGCTTAACGACACAGCCCCGTCGCAGTAGAGGGAGAGAGTGTAAAAAAAACCCACAACACAAATTCCTCAGAATACATCACCACTCAGCCAGTATTTATGCCTTCTCTCTCTCTCTCTCTCTCTCCCTATGTGCCTTGCCATACCTCTCTCTCTCTGCCTCTCCATCTCCATCCTGCAAAGGAGCCCAGAATGGATTAGAGATGGCATCAATGGGATGAGACGTATTACCAATCGATTTGAGGGGAGCGTGGCATTGTTCTTCTGAGTGGGAAAGTTTGGATCTGGCCGACGTCCCGGTGCCAAACGCAGCTGGTTGGGGGAAGAAGTTGTGCGGAGGAGCGACTCACTCACTCTGTCTCATTTTAGCCAAAAACTGCTGCTCACGTCTAATCGCTGAAGTCATTGAGGACTGTTTGGTGTTTTGTGTGTATTGTCTCAAAGTAACAAGTCGGGCTTAAGAGGCTGTAAAGTAGCTTTGTACTGATCTCAGGAGAAAGCAGGATAAACAAGCAGACTGGGAGAAACCTGATCAGTGTTAATGGTGATGGTTTCGGCTTTCGTCTTTCATTGATGCCTTCTGTCTGACAGCCTGCACAACCATTCTACTGATTAGACAGCCGCTACACAGTAAACATGTGCACGCTTCCCGTTCTTCTACGGGCTCATCGTAAAAAAGCACACTTTACTTCTACGCTGACAGATCATACATAAACTTTATAACACAAAACACCTGTCATATCATGATTTCTCTCCCGAGCCTGGGTTTGAATGAGAAGCGTCTGATTATCCGCACAGTTTTAGCGGGAGAGTGATGGGAGCGATGCGAGCCTGGATGAGGTGCCCAAGGATGTACGTAGGGGGGCCCGGCAGGGTCTGGGCAGGTTGTCAGCTAAGGGCAGAGGGTGTGGGGGACGGGGGCAGGGGCTGCTGCCATATTTCTTCATGAGGGCGACAGTGACAGAGGAGCACCGAAACGAATGGCCTGTCACAAGAAATGAGAACGAATAGTTCCTGTGTTCCATGGAAAACGGACCCTTCAAGCATTAAGAGGCCATTTGTTTGGAAGCAGAAACTAGAAGCAAGTCTGCAGCTTGCATGACCGCTAACGGCTGTGCACCCCCAGATTCAATTATTTGCGTGCGACTGCTTGATTGACAGCCTCGCTAACATCCTCCACACTTGTGTGACATGACGTGGTTTCCGCCCAGATTTGACCTGCGCGCCGCTTTTATTGTGTGTATTAATGGCAGCAAACTAGATACCGGGTTGACTTTACGCTTACTGTACATCACATGCTCAGTAAAACAGACTTCCCTTTAAATTAGATGGGACGTCTGTCTCCATTTATGTCTGTCCCCATACTGCAGCTTTTCTTCGCCCTTTTTCTTTAATTTCTCCCCTTTGTCTGCTCTGATCCACTTCGTTTTCTGTCTCATCATTAGTGGCTGCCCCATGTTGAGGGGAGAGTAATCTGAACTACGTGTCCCAGGGGCCCATTCCTTTACTTCCTGCTGTAGGAATAAGCGGCCTATTGATTAGTTATCAGACCGTAATTGGGCTGCGATCTCCCTCGCCCTCAGATATCCCCCAGATATATGACACTCCTGACAGCCTGAGTGGTGGGTGAGGAGGGCGGGCGGGGAGGTTGAGCAGTAGCGGGGGGTTCCTCCTCCCTGCCTGCCTGCCTGCCAACACTTTACTCAACAAAATGTCTTCCTGACCACAAAGATGCCAACTGCAGCCCACGTCTCCTTTCTCGCAAAGGGATTTTCAACCTCATGCCAGGGAGAGATTATTCAATCTTTCAAATTACACAGCCAGCTAGAGGTCCAGCCGGATTTTATGCTCTGTGTTAACTACGAGCATCCATTTTTGCCATTTTCTCATAGGAATAAATTCAGAAATTGTAATCACAGTTTTAAAATGAAAATGGTGCGGCTTACCGAGAAAGAAACTTCTATATAAGCTCAGAGTAAGTACACCATTCGCATATGGATAATTGCCTGTGAGGGATTTCAATACAAATTGAGGCTCAGGAAGCGGATAAGCAACAGGAAGGGTGTCTCTGCTCCTGTATAAGCATCCAAATCTACTGTGAGTGCGCAAAGAACCATGACTAACTCTTACTAAGTCTGTTTGTGCATTTTTAGGAAAAGCTTAAAGATACTTTCCTCTCTACTTCATCTCGTTCCTTCTTGCTGTCATAACCTCTTTTTTCCCCTCAAAATTATGTGTCACTGTCAGGATCTCTGCCTTTTAGTTAGTCTCCGTCCAAATGTTTCCCCTACTTTCTTCTCCTCACCGCAGTGTGTTAATTGGGAGCTTGATCAGAGTGTGCAGCGAGGAGATGAAGACGAGATGTCTCCCGCTGGGTTTTCCAGACAGACACAACATGTCAAACCCTCCATTTAGCAGCCAGATTAACGCTTATCACAACCCTTCCACTGCTCCCTCGCTCCTCCTGTCTCTCCCTCAAAACCACATCTGATAAACATCTCATTTCCACACTCAATATTGCCATAATCAAAAGTCCACCCATTACGTGAAGCCTGTTCATCATCCCGCTTCACTCATCCCTCGGCCCGGTAACGATCAACCTCTTTTCCCTCCGTTCTCCTCCCTCGCTGTCTTCCAGAGAAGTGAATATCCCCGTGGATGTGCATTTGTCTCCTGGCATTAATCTGGTCGAGGTATAAAGGATTGTAGTATGAGGCTCTGGTGTCCTGTGGCCTGTATTGTCTCTGCATCTTCCCTTCTGACGGAGTGCAGAATAATGCAGAGAGATGTGGCTTTAGTGTGCCTGCTCTCTCAAATACTCCTCTGCAGGCAAATGATTCTTTAATTTCGGGGAAACAGATGAGGGGATTATCACTGGTTGGTAAAAATTAATATTTTCATTCATCTACAATAATCTTAAATCATGCTGCACACAGAGGTGCTTACATTGCCATCTTTCTTATGGTCAAATCTCTTAGTGCCTGGAAAGGGATGGAGTCTGAGAGCATGTGTGGAAGGACTTCAGAGCTCTTGATCATTTGGACAAAGCCAACGCAATAGTTCTTAACGAAACAACATCAAATATTATTTTTGACAATACTCGCTGCTCCTCCTTTTTACACCACGGCTCAAACATGGGCTGAATGTTTGAGGAGCAGGTGAAGGAGAAGGAGCGAGAGCAGTCCTTGATCCTCCTCTCTGTGTGATGGCACAGTATCGACTGGCTAATTAGGAAACTCCCTTATGTATATGAGTTGCATTAGTAACAGCACAGACATTAATAATAGCCAGCGGAGCACGTAGCAGAGTACATGTAGTGGCCACATCCATAACAAGTCACAGCCTCCACCTGCAACATGAATCATCACCATGACTCGTTAATGTCCAACCGTAAAAAAACAAAATGACAGCCGCTAGTTCCTCAGCGTTAGAAACTCTTTAGCTTTAGGGGGAAAGCAAACCGATTGTACACCTTTTTTGTTTTTCGTTGTTTGCCAGCGTTGCCTTCTCCAACCTGCTCCTCCACATGCTGGGTGACGCACGGTGGGGATAGCTAATGAGGCCAATAATGTAGCAGTGTGTGTCTAATGAGAGAAGATGAGCTCAGGTTCCATATAATTCACACTTAATTTTTTTGTGTGTTTGTGTGTGTAAACGTAATTACATTTATGAACCTGGAGCCTGCAATTAACCGCTTCCTGTTACAGCACAGAACATCCAATTTAACTCCTTAGTGGAATAAAAGCCCTAAAATCACGAACTCACGAACCAACACGGGAATGACCAGAAACTTTTCATTGCGTTACCTCTTAACACTAGAGATCATCTTTTAAACTAAATTTAAAATCCAGCAGCAGAGCATCCGGTGTGGCACAGAAACGGAGCAGATGAGACTGCTCAGACAAAGCCTGTGATGTCCACCTGCTGTGAGGGACAATAACCAGATGTGAAGAGGAGAGTTTGACACATGCAAGTCTGCTCACTGTGGCCAATTATCAGGTTGAAGCATCCTTCTGGCAGGCGCAGAGCGAGAGAGAGAGAGAGAGAGAGAGAGAGAGGGAGAGAGAGAGAGGGAGAGGGAGAGAGAGGGAGAGAGAGGGAGAGCGTTGTTTTCTAATGAAGCGCAATCATTTGAGTTAGAATTGCATGTTCGCTCGTGTCTTTTTCCACAGGTTTCCACGTTTGGCTAGAAGTGTGAAGAACGATCACGTTCACTTGTTGAAGGACTGTTTCCTGATGTTTCTTTCAGTATGAACCGGCTGACACATAAACAAACACTTCAACCATCTGCTTCAGCCTGATTCCAACTAGAAAGGTTGCAAATTTCTAAATCAGTCCATCCTTTGTTACTGTGATGTGGAAGCTTATTATATGCATTCTTTTATCCCCCCTCTAAAACAGTGGCAGAAGACAGCACAGCGCCGTTCTTCATGCTCCTCCTCGTAATAGCTTCTCACCGCTCCTTATTCTATTACAGAAGATAGAACAGTTAGTTAAGACCCCACGAAACATTTCATTTTCTGTCCTGCTAATTAAATGAGGCTCAGATGAGCCCACTGAGCCCACTCGTCTGCTTGTCCACCATTTGGAGTGCCACCAGAGTTTAATATATGGCATTACACAGGGATTGGGAATGAATATGAAGCCTACCTCCCATTGGGAATGTAATGAATGATTAGACGGTATAATCTTGGTAATGCAGAAATCCTTTAGTTTCGTTTCTGTCTTTTCCGTTGAGTTACTGTCTGTTAAACACGGTTACGTCTTGGCTATTTTTGGCACATTTACTTTAAATATATATCACACGGACACACACAGCGAGGTTTTCTCCTCATTCATCTAAATCAGAACATTGTGTTGATCTTTTACAGACATCGTGGTATCAGATGCATATGATGCGGTTTACACAGGCATGTTTGTCTTAAATAGATTTCTTTTTCTGCTTTATATACGGGCCTCTGTAGTAGCTCATGCTTATAGAAATATATACAACTAAAAATAACTGTAAACAGCTGTGCTACAACAAAGCAAACTCAATTTGCACAACGTCAATGAACCCCAGAGACGAACGAAAGGTTAGCGCTCTGAAAATAAAAGTGAGGTCTATCGCAACATGGCGCATAACTCACAGCTGTAATGAGGATGTCTTTAATAGATGTAACAATTAGTAAAGTCACCGCACCAGTAAATCACAGGGAGGTCCAGGAACACTGGTCCTCCTTCAGCCGGGATCCATCAGCGTTTCTCCTGGGGTGAACTATGAAAGGTCAGACGGCGTCTCATTAACTCTGACTGTAGCTGGGCTTCACACGCAGTTAACACAACGCCGCTTTATACACATAAGAGTCACATGACCTCAGAGAGTTGTCATTCTTTAACTATTTAATTCAGGGGCCTGTCTTTACAAGCTGCTTTTTTTTAAAGCTTTGGATTTTTTTTTCTTTAATTTATTAGTTATTCATACCACAAGGAACATTTAATAAAAATAAAAACTCACACAGAACTTTATTTAAACTTAGTTGTCTGCCAGATGAGATTTCTACTTTCATAAATTAATTTTTTTGTCATTAGAACACAGGTTTACAAATAAAACTTTTCTCCACTCTAATATTTTAAAAGTAGACAGATTTAATCGTGTATGTGCTTTTTCCCCCCTCGGTTCATTCACTTTACACTATGGCCAGACCGGATTTCCACAACCACAGCGACAGCACACAGTAACATCAGACGGGACACATCGTCTGTTTAATATTTATTCAGGAGCGTCAGAGGAGCCTCCGTTGTGCGTTCTAATGAATAAAACACGATGTTTATCCTTCCTGTTTAATGTTAAGTCCCCATGAACAGTCACAGGCACCAAGAGAATATTTACATGTGTTGGGACACCTGGGAGTTGGATTATCTGCTGGCGGCTTTGTAGTTTCGTGAAGCTTCCTCGTGTGACATGTTCCACAGAGAGTGCGCTTATTTACTCTCCCGTCCTCTGTGTATAGCCCTTTTTATTGTTTGTTCTTATGCCACCATTCATGAGGATGGTGCCCTAGGAGAGAGAGAGAGGGAGAGAGAGAGGGAGGAGGAGAGTTGCATAGAGGGAGAAACACTGATGTGTGATCATTACATGGGATGGAGTCACCAGAAGAACACAGGTGGAGGTGTTGTCATATCAGCTTCAATTGTCTCACTAAAGAGAAATTGTTTGTTTAGTGATGTTGTTTGTTTTTTATTTCCTTTGGATTGAACAATTTATAATCGTATTTTATCCAGTAGCGTTGTTAGCAAGGTCAACAATCTTAAATTCTACTTCTCATAAATAAAACAAAATCCCCATATGAAGCTGAAAACTCTTGGCTCACAGAGAATCGGACAGACCCGGACTGGACAAGCGTGAACTACCGCATAGTGCCGAAAGGTGGCGACATTGAGTTTCCAAACAATGTGACTGGACCGGACTCGTGCCACGCTGTATTCAAACGCTTTCTCTTTCCACGCGCACCGATCTGCTTTAACCAATTTTCCCTGTTATAGTTATAGGTTTTTATTTATCAATATTTATTCACTGCATCTTAATGTATTTCGTGTATCATAATACAATGGTGTAATACAACGGACGAGAGAACGTGGTTGTTTCATTGCCTGATAATGGCTTTGAGATAAATATGAGTCGTTAAATAGAAACCTGATAAATAAAAAAGCTTTGCTCAACCTGACTGAACACACGCTGCATGAGAGGGTGAAGGTCTGGCTAATCACCAGAAAACGCTCGAGTCAAGCATATTTGGTAACAAATGTAAATGTCATTAACCCATAATTAGGTTGATAAACATTAGTTGTGATTTCAAGTCATAGACATGCGCTAATCTGCAAAGAAGACGTTTCTCAGCTGACGCCGTCGTGTAAACCTCAGAGTGACTTTTACTACGACTGCTTTATTTCCATGCACGGCGACAAAACAGCGAGTATTGAGTTTCAAATGTCGGCGTGATGATGCGTTCGGACAGTTCAGATCCAAACTTTGTTTCCTGCGCTGTTATGCTAATTACCTCCCCGGGCTGAGCTGCTCATTGGCTGAGTCTCGGTCAATTTCATATTTCAGTCCTGACGTCAGGGCGCCTATAAAACTAAGCAATGCTTTTTAACTCGTCGGCTGACTGATCCCTTGAAAAAAAATCTATCAATCCTTGGGTGGAGTTTTTTTTTTCTCCCCCCCCGTTCTCCTCAAGGCAACTGTTTGCTCGGGACACGTACGTGAACCTCCTCAAATTGGCGCACTAATCCTAAAAGGAGCCATGAAGTGTTAAATGGTAGAAACAGAGAGAGCGGCGCTCAGATACCCGCACGCTGGGAGAGAGGGAGGAAACAGCGCTGCTCCAATGCGTCTGTGCAACACAGGCTGAAGAAAAAAAAACTTATCGACTCACAAAACCAAAACCTGCGCCGCGCAATTAGTGCGAGAAAATCCACTTTTTCCTCCGGTTTTGAAGAAAATAAATAAATAAATCAAGCTGGCTCAGTGCGTGTCTCAGCAGCCCACTTTGACAGGTGCTCCTCACCCCCTTTGGAGGACTGTCAACAGCAAGAGGATGGCATCAGAGCTGGCAATGAGCAACTCCGACCTGCCCACCAGTCCCCTGGCCATGGAATATGTTAATGACTTCGATCTGATGAAGTTTGAAGTGAAAAAGGAGCCGGTGGAGCCCGATCGCAGCATCAGCCAGTGCAGCCGCCTGGTCGCCGGGGGATCCCTATCTTCCACCCCGATGAGCACGCCTTGCAGCTCGGTTCCCCCCTCTCCAAGCTTCTCGGCGCCCAGTCCGGGATCAGGGAGCGAACAGAAAGCTCACTTGGAGGATTTCTACTGGATGACCGGGTACCAACAGCAGTTGAACCCCGAGGCTCTGGGCTTTAGCCCGGAGGACGCCGTAGAGGCGCTGATCAGCAGCAGTCACCAGCTCCAGACCTTCGATGGCTATGCCAGAGGGCAGCAGTTCGGCGGCGCGGCCGGGGCAGGAGGCGCTATGCCCGGGGAGGAGATGGGATCCGCGGCCGCAGTGGTGTCCGCGGTTATCGCTGCAGCCGCAGCTCAGAACGGAGCTCCACACCACCACCACCATCACCACCACCACCACCACACAGGGGCACACCACCCCTCCTCCGGGTCTCAGTCCGGCGGCGGCGCAGGGGGAAACCACCAGCACATGCGCTTGGAGGAGCGGTTCTCGGACGAGCAGCTGGTGACCATGTCTGTGCGGGAATTGAACCGGCAGCTACGAGGGGTCAGCAAGGAAGAGGTGATCCGTCTGAAACAGAAGAGGAGGACACTAAAGAACAGAGGCTATGCCCAGTCCTGCCGGTACAAGCGGGTCCAGCAGCGGCACGTCCTGGAGGGAGAGAAGACGCAACTCATGCAGCAGGTGGACCACCTCAAGCAGGAGATCTCCCGGCTGGCCAGGGAGAGGGACGCCTACAAGGAGAAATACGAGAAGCTGATCAGCACCGGGTTCAGAGAAAACGGAGGATCCGCCAGCGACAACAACCCCTCATCCCCGGAGTTTTTCATGTGAGTCTCGGCGCAGAAAAGTTTTAATAACCGACCCTCACAAAGAAAAAAAAAAAAAAACAAACTTTAAATTTGTGCGCAGCTAAAATAGGTTGTGTGTGGCTGTGGTGCAATTGTTGCAGAAGCTGCGTTAGTTCAGGACAAAAACTGTTATTTCTGTACTTTGTTTCAGGACAACGAACTTATTCGGTTTGTTTCAACACGTTTTAAGGATTCATGTTAGGCCTGTTCCACACAGTCTGACTAAAATATTTCCCAAAGCTTTCTGTTCAGTGCGGGATGTGTGTGTACTATAAAATGACTGAAGTCCGCTGCTGCGCCTCGTCCATCCTGTTCTCTTCACCCCAAAATCTGTTGTGTAGAATTAAACAATTCTCAGGCACAACCACTTTATTTTGACGAGCTTTGGTTTGTTTGTTTGTTTTCTGTGTAAAGTCAAATTATTTTGACATAAATAATCACATTTTCACATCATCCATCCTGTTTGTCTTGTGGAAAAAACTCAGCCGAAGTTAACAATTTGCTGTTAACCCGTCTGTATCAGTGATGTGGAGCCTTGCATGCTGGTCATGTTCGGAATGTGTTTGACGTCTTTGCTTTTCTTTTTTGTAAACGTGCGTGTCATGATTGTATTATACCACGAATCCATTGTTTAGCCTCGTCAGCTGTGTGTAAAGTGTGGACACGTAGGCTTCGCTCATCCGTCACTTTGCTTTCGTAAAAGTTCACGGCGAAAATTCACCTAAAAATATTGAATGTGCTTCTTTTGGAGCCCAGTGGAGAAAACGACTTTATGAAATGAAGCAGCTTTGTAGGCTCCCCTCTAATGACTTATACTGATAGACTATGCAAACCGGAATATTCATAGGAAGAGATACCATTATTCTAAACCCAGAGACTAAATAGATCACTGCCATCAACAAGTGGGGGAGAACATAAAACGCTCTGAACAGAAGAGAAGCAGATAATGATGCATGTCCTGAAATAAATGAGAAATAAGTAATTTGGTCCCGCGAAATTGCTGCAACAAATGATGACTTATTTCTGCAGGTCGTTGTTTCTTTGTCTTCCTTTTATCTGCGTAACCTAATTAGGTTTACCTAGAACCCTGTGGGTCTTATTCGGTAAATAAACTGTGAACTGTTTGGAAATTGCAATTTAATGTTCTTCCGGTGTTGTAAAATAATTCAGTAAACCACACATCTTTTGTGATGCCCTGTGTTTCTACACATTCAATGTATTGTCTCGACAGTACAGCAAACTGGCAGAATGGAGTTTGATAAATAAACCATTCATCAATAAACTTTCATGAATGGAAACAAATATATTCCCTTGAAAATGTTCCTTATTTTTGCTTTTTAGTTTCGCCTGTTGAAGCGGGAACCACACTCTCGGTTTCACAATCTTCTCTTGATCCAAACTAAAACTGTATTAATAATTGAATTAGAAGAGCAACATAAATATCTGTTCATGAACATCTGGTTTGGTTGAAGGATGTTGTAGATGCTGCACAAAACGCGTAATGACGCCTGCTCGTGTTCAGGTCTATTGTTATGCAATGTAGTTAATTTATGCTTTGATTTAAATGCACTTAAATTAATTTTCAATTCATTCCTGATAATCTGGAAATGCAGCCAGTTATTTATAAGTATTTCCTCTTTCTCAATAAATAGAGGGCGGCCTCCACCTGTTGCGTAATTAAAGACAGAAAATCGCTTTAATTTCGCTGTAATACTGCAGAAAGTCCGCCCACAGCGTCCAGGGGTTTATTTTAATGTTGTTTTTTTCCTCGTGGCCCAATAACTGTGCTGCATGAGTCTGAAAAACGTTTCGGTTAATGATTGATTTTAGAGTAAACTTGCACTTTTTACTCGGTGTCCACTTGTTGAATATTGTCCGTGCAAACATAGAAAGTTCTGCACGACGAACACGACTTCATTCATCCTGTGAAGGAGATGATGCGCTTCAGCCTCTTTACAGAAATGTGTTTGTCTTAAAAATATTTGAATATGACGGACTGCGACGATTGCGCAGTGTCCGTAAATAGATTATGCAGCTGAGCACTTTGTGCCTAGTCAGGCTAAATGGTGCGTATTTAGTTTTGTTTATTACCAAATACATCGCTGCAGTAGTGAAGGACGGGAGAGTTTGTGGTAATCCAGCACTTTCGCTTTGATGTCAGGGTCTTAAATCTGACTTCTGACAGGCAAATGTTGTGAGGAACGAAAAAAGGCAAACACCTCGAAGTAATTAGGTTTTGTAGCGACTATGTGTTTGTGTGTGTGTTGGTGAGATAATGAGCAGGGTCTGGGGTGGTCGGCCACGCAAGGTCACTGCCACCATGCAAGCTGCTGGACGTGTGTGTGCTTCTGTGTGTGTACTGTGCCAGAGCAGGGCCATGTGTTATCTTTTCCTACTGCGGGACCTTTGGCTGTTCGACTGCCTGCATGTACGTGTGTTTGTGCATGTGCGTATTTTTCCTTCCAGGTGTGACAGTGTGTGTGGCTCGTGGAAACTTTGAAAACTTCCAAAAATTCCAGCACTGTGCTCGCCCACCTGTGCAACAGTGTCTCACACACGCGGTCAACTGGCTGGTACTAGTTCCCATGAAAGCCCAGAGTGAGGGACAAGATGGGGCAGCGTGATCCTCTCGTGCCTGGAGGAACGATTTTCTCTGTGATTAAAAGTGAGTGAGAGACAGAGACGGAGCGAGAGAGAGAGAGATGCTGGCTGCCTTCCTGCTCCTTTCAGATGATAAACGATCAGAGATGCCTCCTAGCTGAGAGGAGAGGGCCTTTTAGTGAGCATGTGTCCACTAATTTATGGCTCTCCTATCTGATTAGGTCAATATAGTGTGTTATTTAATTACATTTGTGTTATAACCTAGAACTGGCCACGCCATCGGTCTTTCCTCTGACTCAGGTAGATTGTCACTTGGGGCAGTCTTACCTGGAACCTGCTTGTCCATCACCAACGTTCTGACGCCCGCTGAGGTCGAAGGTTCAGCTTTCCGGTTGTTTGTGTCGGTGGAAAATTGCAGATCAGCGTAGGTGTGTGTGGAAATGTGCGCGGGACGCTTGAATCTGTGCGTTTTGACTTCTAGACACACCAACAGACACTGGATTTAGTAGCACTGATTCACTTCCTGTGTTGAAGGGGGACAGAAGGCACAGGAAGCGACATTTCAGCACTTCCTCCTCACGTCGCAGCACTCACATTCGCTGCTTCCTCATCCAAAAATGAGTTTGCATGTAGTGTACAGACACATGCTAACACTCCACATTATTAATCTCATCAAGTGTAATACTGTTCTCCAGCATATTGACTTCTGCGCTGTGATCATTTGCAGTCTGGCCAATGATTAGGTTATTAAAGATAATGCAGTTATCTGCTGTCACAGTATTGGACTCTTTTCTTTCAGGTCAACTATGGGTAATCACATTGAAACGTACCAGCATTGACATTAAATCATCGTCATCTACTTTGCTTTAATGCCTCAGAATTAATAGGACAAAGGGTGAGCGCACGTTTTGTCAATAATAGTCGGATTTGACCTTGTGATGGAAGTGTAGCTTTGTCAGTGAGCTGAAGCTGTAGGAAACTAGACGTGTTATCACGACCTGAAAACTCCTCTAAACACGGACTTATTTATTAAACGAAATTCGGTCTAAACAGTAGGAGTGATTTTGTAACAGGGCCGAGTTCTTCAAGCAAGTAAAGGGACGTGTAGTGGAGACGTGAGCGCTTCTCGTCACAAAGCCCCAAAGGGTTAAAAACATATTCGCATTCAATAGAGGAAACAATTTCAATCTCATCCACTCAGTCCGCATCTGCATCACTCGTGCGATAAACATTTACATTTAAAGTGATTTAAATCAGCTGCATTTATGTTCCTTTGTGGTCCGTCCATCATCTAGACCCCCCCTCCCCGTGTCTCACAGTGTCCTGAGTTATGTGTCATTTATTTGAAACCCTAATAATTTAACTTGTCCCCTCCTTTCGAGGCTGTGCCTTTGGTGAGAAGGCAGCAGCTGTAAAGTCGGTTTGTTCCTCTGCCCTGTTTGTGTCTTATTGGCTTCGCGTGGCGATTCTTCCCAGCGGATACGAGCATGCATATAGTCCAAGTAATGTGATTGTGCGAGTCCAATCCTGTGTTGCATTAAGATTAGTGTAAACACTCAGCTACAAAAGAAAAGTGCATCTAGGCACAGTGTGTGTCGCAGTAGAATTAAAATAGCAGATTTGCATCGAAGAGTTCTCCACAGAATGTAACTAAAGGGCAATAGATGAAAGCTAATTATGGTTCGGTTCTGTGTGATCACGATATTCTGACTCAGAGACAAACATCACCGAGGCTGTGTTGATGCTTTAACAGTGAGCTGCGTTGCAGGGCACACAGTCAGTGCGCGGTGTGTTTTGGAACATTGTGGCTATTGTGGACTGAGGGAGTTTGTGTGCGCACATGTAAGTTTGCGTGACGTAGGGCGGAGCTGGAGCCCGTCCCCTGTGCATTTTACCTGCATGTCAATGAAGCAGAGGTGATTTACCCTTCTACTGCAGGCAGACTCGCTCTCTCTCTCCCTCTTTATGTCTCTCGCCCAGTCAAACAGACATTGATCTCCTTGCCAGGCAAGGTGACCCACGGTGCTGCTCAGCTCTTCCAGAGTCTCTCCTCTCGCTTTCATTTGTACCAGGGAAAGGCCTTGACCCCTCGCACGGCTGCCTTCTGCATGTGGACCTCACGTCCCCAATATCAACCACAGTGTGTGTCTGTGTGCGTGTTTGTGTGTATGCTTGTGTGTGTGTTTGTCTCTTGTCGTTTGCACCAGGTTTTCCACCGAGGTTTCCGATGCGTGTTTATGAAGTATGATGTTCGTGTATGTTGTGTTCTCGCACAATAACCTGCTATCTGACATGCTTACAGCCAAATATGAACAGTGCGCTCTTGCAAAAGCACAATTGCTGGATTTTATTAATTAGTGCAGTGTAATTTACTGTAATCAATTATTTGGAATGATGCATTTACATTTTAACGTAGGGACTTTTTATTTTAAAACAAAATATAAAACTCAGCTTTATTTTAAATTCTTTAGATGAATATTGACACATTTGATTGATGTATTGATTTTATGATAAATGTTTACATAAAAGCTACTGTAAATTACAAAATAAACCATATGCAATCAGTGTGCATCATTCATCTTGGTTTTAAGTAGTTTATACACATATATGCATATATCATAATTTTTAATAATGCAGATTTGTGTAGTGGTTTATTGTTAATTGCTGATTGAAGAACGTCCTATGAAATCTACCTCTACTAAAGCCTTTAATCAGCGTTTGGTGTTTGATGTTTGTAGAAATGAACATTGCTGATTTGTTCATCACATTGTAAAAATGCGCGTCACTCATTAAATTCACGGCCATGATGGTGACAAAATGCAGTGTGACACTCAAACCATTAATCTATCTTATGTGTGCAGTGGTATTTCACTGGGTTTTAAAGTTCATTCCTGTTTCCCGTCTTTGCAGGACATCAAGAAAATTCCTCCATCTGTGATAGAGAGCAGTGACCTCTATCGTCCCATCACCCTGGAGTCTGAGGTAACTCATCCTGCTCAGTCTTTAACTCAAATCAGTTGCAGCAAAAGTCTGATGCTAAGTTTAATATCGGCTGTAGGTTTATTTAAACTCAGCGCATAGAGTAGAATGTTATTAACGCCATGTTTTGTAACTGATCTATTACCATGTTTCTGTGGCGTTCATTTAAATTTTTAGTGTTAATTTATTTACATTTTTAATGCTGTGGATTAATATACACATGTCCCCAGCATCAGGATTGTCATTGATTTTTTATCTGGAAAAGCTCAGTGTATTCTGAAGATGTAATACAATCTGAAATATGTAACATTTTTGCAACTTTTAAGAATAGTGTCATTTAATAATGTCCGTTGAAATAGAAACATTTATTGAACAACTGTTAGATTAGGACATTGTGACAACTGTCTATGGCTCTAAGACAGACACTCATTTTGATTTCATGGCTTGAATGACGCCTCTAGGATGAAGTAGGATTGTTGTATGTTTTACTAGTGAAGTCAAGATCCAAAAGCACATTGATTTAAATGAATAAGAACGTAGTTGGGCCCGTAGACACCTGGGAGCATTTTATTATTCGACGCGTTGTTTTAGCTTCATATGCATCTCTATGACAACCAAACTCCATCGTTTTTGACTCTCACAAAACGTATTGTCTGCGCTGTTATGCAGTTCTCTGTTCGGGAGCTCTGACACTGCTGCTTGATTGACAGAAGGGTGACACGCGCAGTGCTCAAAACCTTTGACCCCTGGCCCGACCCCTGGCTTCCTTCTGTCTGCTCTCTCTGTGGAGACGGACACTCCACATTGTAATTTTCTTTTTGGCTGACACTCAGATGGACAGATTTGGGTACTGGAGAATGGCAAAGGATGATGGCATGAGCACGGTAGAGCGAGGGACAGTGCTCTTCATTTGTTTTTTAGGGGGTTATTTCACGTTGCCAGTTGGAAAAATACAAGGAAACTGTATGACTCAAAGTTGAGGAAGCACCTAAGTCAAAGTTAGGGGAGGAGTCAAACGTTAAAGGAAACAAGGGCACCTGGATTTTTTTAAATGCAGACCAGCGCTCACAAACAGGAGGAGGTGAGCAGGAGCGACGGGAGGAAGGGGAAGGGCTCCTGGCCATGGATGCAGACAGACAGGCAGGGTAACCAGAGGCAGGCGGTGACCTTCTCTGCTGCTGGAGGATCGAAGGCTTTATTTAAAGGCCTGGTCAATGCTGGGTGCTGCTGAGGTATCAGCCTCGCAGCCAGGCGACTCATCACCACTGTAATACAACTCTCTACCCCTAACCCCCACTCACACACACACACACACACAGGACAGGACACTCTCTGGACACCTCGAGTTTTACACTGTGCAGCTGAGAGGCTGGACAGAGGAAACTACAGCATCAGCATCAGCTAATTTTACTGTGCAGCAGACAGTGTGCTCTGTTTTCCTCATGTGCTCAGCATCGGGCAGCGCATGATGGTTTTGCCTTCGGTCTGCGTTCCACCCCTGTGCCGACTAATTATAAATAGGCCGATTTGATTTGAGATGGCACTGACACGGAGAGGAAGCAGGTGATGAAGGAGTTAAAATGACACCATACAGGCTGCTAAGGCAGGACACCTGCGTCAGTGTGTGTGTTGGAGCGGAGCACGTGTTTGCGCGCTGGCATGTGTGTGGCTGCGGCGTTAGGACACCTGCATGCTTCAGCACTTTCTGGCTGTCGGGAGCTCTGAGGTCACCGGCATGGGAGTGGAGAGGGCACATTAGCGGAAGCTTCAGAGCCCCCACCCATCGCACCTCTGTCTTCTCGCCCCACGTAGCTCCCACCCTCACCAGCCTCCGTGGCTGACAGCAGGCAGGTCAGGTTTTCGTATGAGAAGGAAGGACACGTGTGCACATGTATGCGAGGTGTAGGAGGAGCAAGAAAATCACAGGGAGGGTGTCGTATACGAGGATGCCTTCACGCTTCGTCGCAGTGCATAACATAATAATATGAATTCAATTTGGAGATTTTTGCCAGTGCTAATCAAATTAGCATGGTGTCATAATTCCTCACATTGAAACAGATTTATCATCGCATAGTATAGGTAATCATTTCAGATGATTAACAGCACATTTCAGTGTATTGCCACTCAGTCTAATGTCACTTGTGAAACACTTCAGCTGTGTTAAGGTGTTTTGTATTATACAGGGACCAGGATGTGCTCCATCCACTGTTTGACACACTTCACTATCCTTCACTGCCTCGGATATATATAACTACTATCTGCCCCCGTGTTAGACTCGTTACACTGGCTTGATAGTGACACAGACGTCATCTCTCCATCCAGAAAATCCAAATGACAAGGAGGATATGAGCAGGATGTATGCTCATTATGAGGCCGAGTGCGAAGAGAGCAGCAGAGCAAGTAGAACCGAGTCTGAGACAGAAATAACCAAAAGGGGAAATATTTCACTTTGTGTAGTTGTAAAGATACACAAACTGAACACAAAACAACTGTGTTTAGACTTGAATTGTTCTTCCAAATATCTTATGTGTTTTTTACTTCTTCTAAATCACAGAGAAGATGGTAGTTGGGTACAGAACCGCGCCCCGGAGTCAAACCTCTAAACCTCCAGCTTCTCCTCTTTTCAACTTATGTTAATATACAGTTTTCTCTCTGATGTTTCACTTGTTTAAGCAGAGATTGCGTTGTTTTATTCAAACATAATTAGTCGGAAGGCTGGGTCTGTGTCTGTGTGTGTGCTCGCGCGAGCCTCTGAGCCACTGTTGTCCCCGGGTTGTGACTGCGTGTTCACAGCATGATTGAGAGAGGAACTGATCAGCCGGAGGTTAGTGTGATATAATGTATTCCCCTGAAACACAGCAGCCAGCAGCCCAGGGCCTTCCTCTCGCCCGCAGCCTCCTTCTCCTCACTCGCATCCACATTACCATGCTCTGCTCTCTCCTCCCTGCAGTGACCGTCCGACGCTTGCTGCTCAGTCTGAAATGCAACAATTCAGCATTAGCTCCTGATGCTATACACATGTTAACACGGCACAATACTAACAGTCCTTAGGACGTGTTTCAACAGCCGGCTCCTAAATAGAAAATAAGTGCTAAGCTCACTCTGGCAACGCATGATTTATTCAGAGCTCCAAACGATGTCTTCTGTATCCCCTAAAGGATCATCTTTTATAGCCATCAGCGAATCAGCACTTCATATGCACACATGCAGCACATGCAGAATATGTATTGCGACTACACACAGAAAGTGTGTGTTCTCTCTCTCGCTTCTCATTCTCCTACGCCCGTGTCTATTGTTCCTTATATAAATGTGTCGGCTGGCATCTCTGCATCCATATTGCTGGTGATGCTGTCCATCCCCTCTCCCTGACACCCTCACTTTTATTCCCTGGCTTTCAAACACTAGCTCTGGGTTTTAATGGCACATATTTCCTGGGCCCGGCTGAAACGGGATGCATCTTCTCCTTGTTAGCTTGATAAATAACCGGGCTGCTGGGAAAGTGCTGAATTTTAGCTTTCAGCCTCTATTTTCTGCTGGATGACATTAATTTTAAGTGCTGAGAGGGAGCTAACTAATACAGACAAATAAATAAGGAGGAGGAAGGGAAGGTGCAGAGGTGCTGGAGTCACTCTGCTGTCCCTCCCCCCAGTACCTGTTTATACACAGGCATTCACAGATGCAATATGCAGAACTGCACAAATATACAAAACACACGGCTGAGGCAAAGGCGGGCACACACACGCAGCATTTATCAAGACGCTACCTCCGTTGTTGTCCAAACTGTGCAATCATCTTGTTCCATTATTAGTACGACTCCTAAAGAGGTCACATTTTTAAAATGTTACACGTGTTTCTGTCAGGTAGAAAATAAGATCCATGATTCTCCATCAAAATAGGTTAGCGTGGCAGCGACGTGGCAGCAGGTCACAGTGAGCGGGCGAGTTTCATTTATTCCACAGAGATCAAGTTTAAGTAGCTTACTAGTGGACGTGTTGATAAGTAACGCTGCATAATAAATGCCATGAAACTGAATCTGAAGCCTGTTGCTGTTCTGTTTGCATGTGCAGTGATATGAGCGGCGACAGCCTGACAGGTCCGTCGTCTCTGTGCTGAGTGTCACCAGCTGCACTTTGGGTTTTACTGGTTTTATTATCTCCTGAGCAGCTAGATTCAGTTAAAAGCAGCCATTTCAAGACAAATGTTCAAAAAACAGTGTATTTATATTGATACATAACATTTTTATTGCTATCATTTGGATAGTTTTTTTTTTATTATTACAAATTTAAACCCAAGATGACCTTACATTTAGAAAAAGCATTTGTCAGCAGCAGCTAAAGCATAAACTCGCGTCACTGCCAACCTAAACAAACAGAACCAGTGAACCGGCTCCCGAGTCAAGATCTGGAGTCACTACAAAACATCTAAACTAATACGTATCCATTTTTAAATGCTATTCATGCCTGTGCATTCACATTCACTGTTTTCTTTTCGCTCAAACCGCCACACACACACATACTGTATACATCCATGTACCTCTGTTCTGTGTAACACAAAACAATGAAGTAGCGTCGGCTGAGGAACCTCATACATTATTTTAACAATGTATAGTGCGGTGAATAAAAAGGTCAGTGGTTGAGAACTGGCTCTATGTAACAATAACGTGCATGAACTGAGCACTGCAGGCCTTTCAGTCAGCATCCTGCCACTGAGGAGGAAACACATGTGAGCTGCAGTGATAGATTCTACTGTAGGCGGAGTGTGAGAGCGTGCGTTCACTGTTTATGGGGCACCGCTATGAAGCACCTTATAACAATAGATTTACTTGGTCTATCATTATTGATTGTACGTTTTTTTCCCTTTTGCCCTTTGCCTCACTTTGATAAATGTCTTTTAATACAACACTGTAATTTTTTAAAAGCGCATCGTGAGCTGAGATTTTGGTTTTAAAGGGCTGCTTTTATTAGACCAATTCTATTTTTGTCACCATCCGCTGCAGATGCCGATGCAAGCGATGCATGTTTCTGTTTGCAACGCTGGGTTTAATTTTCAGGGTATATTTATCACACGCTGTCATGCTGCGGTCACATGACCACATGAACCACTGCCAGCAATTAAGGCTGATAAATCACTCATTTACAGGAAGAGAAGGAGGGAAAAGAGCCCAGCGAAAAGGAAACGGGAGAGTGATAAGAGCAGGGGAGAGGGATAAGGAATAGCGGCTACTCTTTCACACATATTTTATTCTCTCTTTTTTTTTAACTGTGATGTTGAACGTTATTGTGTTTGGGCAGTGTAGTATGAACTGTTGCCAGTGAGGCTCATTGACTCGTACAGGCAGAGACAAAGAGACAGATGGTAGTCGTTTGTGTGGTTTACTGTGATTGTGACCTGACTGCACTGCTTTATTTACTGTTGGAGGTCTGTGCGTGTGTGTTTGTGTGTGCACACATGCACAAGCCAAACCATTTGTGTCACGGCAGAGGAAGAAATCCAGTGACTGTACAGTATGTACACAACCATCAGTTCACTGACTCACGCGCATGGATTTTCCTCTCAGTCTAAACAGGAGAGCAAACACACTGATGGCACAAATGCTGGATCTTAACTTTATCATCTTTTTATGTTTTATAAAACATAAATATAAATATTGTTATGAAGGAGATTTTTTTTTTGATCTGCCGGGACAGAAAACGATAAGAAAATAGCACAGAACCATAAGTTTTAGCTGCTGATCAGACAAAAGTCTTGAGGAGCTTCTGGGATGTGAACGGGGTCTAACCTGTGCAGCATATGTATAAGTTACATCAGAGTGTGTGTTTCAGCAGTGCTGGTCAGTGCTCTGCAGAGACTCAGCCGGCCCACTCACTTGAAAAGGCTGATTAAAGATTCATGACCAAAAAAAAAAAAAAGCCCACATTCTAATGGGCTGGAAGAAGACTAGGAGGAAAGAAGAAGAGGAGCAGGGAGGAGGAGACATGCTGTGGTTTCTTTTCTGACAGTCTGCAATTGACCAAAGACAGTGGTCACTAAGTGACTAGAGGTGTCTACGAGACCACTGAGAGGACTTGAGTCAGTCAGGTTTCCTGTTGAGTGAAGGTGCTAACAAAAAAATGTCAGTCAGTCGTTACTCTGCAAGCACAAGAGAAATGTCTGTTATTTAAACAGATATATTTAGTGTCACATTACCTGCTGATTTCTGTTTTGCAGAGATGCGTCTTGCTGCAGTGTTTTTGTCTGTTAATTCAACAGAGGCAGGACCTCGCTGTCTGAAGTCTCACCAGTCGAGCGATTACGAAAGCCTGTGACAAGAGCAGCTATTCTGCAGACGGGAATAAATTGTGTACACATTAACTGCAGCAGAAAACAAAGTCTGCACTGGGTGTGTGCGCGTACAGTATTTGTGTAGCGTGTGAAGAATTTCTTTCATTTCAAATCTTTCATTTTTGCAGAGAAGAGAACAGACGGGGTGAGGCTAAATATTCTCTCTGATCTTTGCTGCCTACTGACTTTCTAGTAACAGCAGCACTGTAAGCTGCAAAAGACGGTTTTAGAGCAGCATACTTCGAAAAAGGCTTTTCTGTTGAAAGACTTAAAAAACTGTTTGTATGCATTTTTTTGTTTTGCTTCAATGTGAATCACGTAAAAGAAAAGACAAATGTATGTTCAGGGTTGCAAGTTATTAATGATTATTTGTAGCATTAAAGACCAAATGATAATGGCAGTAGCCCAGAGTGTGGGCATTTAACCAGCATCTTATATTTCAAGGTTGACACACAGATAGGGGTGAGGGGGAGGAGACGTCAGAGCAGGAGGAGCCACAGTACGGGTGAGGGAGGTGCAGGCAAGTTCTCTTTTAGCTTGCGTGGGCTCACATATGCTCCACATACACCCTTTGTCACTTTCTCACTTTCAAACACGCATGTACAACACTTTTTAAGCGCTCGCTGAATCATTACAGTACCTGCTCTCTGGAAATGTTATGAGGCCTGAGGCGTTAGATTGTAACACTGCGTGTTGACAGTGCGCCGCCGCTCTACCTGTCTTCTCTGCACTCAGAGTAATTAATCAAACGAGTTCATCACTCGCAAGTATAAGTGTACACATTATCAATAATCTATGTTTAATGTCGCGCTGGAGTAATTGTGCGAATAGTGAATTTTGCCACAGGCTTTGTCAATCTCCTCATCTGTCGCTCACACGACAGATGCATTTAATAGACTGGATCACACACAGCAACACAAAAGTCACACAGCCTCAATTCCTAATTACGTCTGGATCACTAAGTCTATATTATTATTATTGTTGTTATTATTATTATTATTATTACTTCGTAGCACTAACAGTGTAAAAGCTGTATCCCAGCGTTCTTTAGTGTACATTTTGTCTGTAAATGTCTGTAAAAAGTGGGACGTTATTAGCGTCAGACCACCTGGGGTGAACATCTGCAGCCTCTGACTACACACCCAATACACATCATTTTTGTCTACTCTCATTTACTGCCTCTCTCCCTCTTCCTCTCTCGCGTCTTTTGGCTTATTGACGTATGCATAGTAGTCTGTTTCCTGCAGAAGGGTTATTAAAGACGCCACAAGGTCACAGTTCAAGTACAGGTTCGGTTGCTCCGGTCAGCCAGAGACCAAAGGTCACCAGGTCAGCGTCAGCCACTGGGATGATCACAGGTGACGCTTACATTAGCGATTTGTAGAGCGCTGTGTTTTTTCATGGACCCTTTTTATTTGTTTATCTTAATTTCTATTCCTACTGTAACTACTCTCCTTTGAATAATTAGATGTTCTTTTCATGTTCTATTAGGGCTGTTTTTCCTTCTGCCTCTGCTCAAACACAAACACATTTTTTCATCTTCAAAGTGGAAGCTAAAATAGGGCGATCATTGCAATTTAATTACTACAAATCCCTTTGTGACTTTGCTCTTGTGTTTGTTTACATGCATAGATTTGCCAGCTTTTGCAATTTTTTTTTCTGATGCAGTGAATGTTGTTACTTTCTTGTGTCGTTCTTTATATACTTCCTTATTTTTAACATGCAAGTTTGTGTGTGTGTGTGTGTGTGTGTAGATATAGTTGCACTGGGGTTTATTTAAATAGATAAGATGGTGTTTTATTCCCAATCAGGGGGATCTCCTGTCGCACTTCTGTCTCTTCATAATAACCTCTAGCATTGCTCCACATTCCCCTGACACACACACACGCACACCCGCACGCACGCACACACAAACACACACACACACACACACACTGAGTATTGCAAACACAGCAAATTTCCTTTTTCTCAGGGGTGAAAAGCTTTGATAAATGAAAATAAATACTTTTCTTCGTACGAGGAACAGAGGGGGAGAGAGGGAAATAGCAGCAGTGACAGGAGGTCTCTGACAGCTTGATACCTCAATACAAGCAAATATATGACAAGAACCCCCATCTATAACTGCAGGAAGGTGCGCGAGGGGCTGTGAGAGCGCGGTGCAATTTAGTGCTAAAACACAGGTACATCCTCCATCATTTAGAGGAATAAGAGTGAGGAAGGCGTGATGTGTGATGAGGAGGAGGAGGATAAGAGCGAGTGGCCTGTAGCCTGACACGTTAACTGAGTTACAATGAAAGGAAAAAACAGCACAGAGCATGATTTAGAAGAAACAGGGTTTCCTCTGTTGCGTGACCTTTTTTTCCTGACTTCAAGGTCACGTACCGTGGCCACTTGCCTCGCTCTCCCTCTCCACCGTTGTTTTTCCTTCTGCTCCTCCAGACCTCATTTCATTCAACACTACCAAACCTTCGACAGCTCCATAACTATAACTCTCTCCTCCCCTCTTCTCTTCATCCACAGCTAAATGACTCTGTCAGAAATAAAGAGCACTTATCTTATCTACTGCCTGCACTCTGCTGTCTCTATCCCCGCCGACATCACACACAGAAATACACACGCAGAACAACAAAAACAATGTAGAGAAAGTTCTTCAGCAGCAGACACGTTTGCATTAGAGTTTACATTCGAAAATATTTTCCTTTAGAATATGATGTTTTCAACCAGTGCCTCAGTTATTTCTCTCGTCGTTTCAGCTTGTTGTACCAACTCTAGTGCTGCCACCTGCCAGAAACAAAGACGTATCAGCCCACAGACAGGCAGGTGGATACTGGCTTGACAGAGGACAGGTGTCCACTCATTCTGTTCTGCCCCCCTCTCCTCTTCCTCTCCTGCCATCCTCTCCGTCTCTCCTCCCTGATGTGTGGAGGAGAGAAAGGGATGTGCAGATATCCACAGCCCGCAGAGGGCTTACTGTGTACGAGCCACCTACCAGGGACACAGCAGGAGGCCGCGGAGGGATGAGAGGAAAGAAAGAAAGATGAAGGGGTGTGAAGACGCGTGATAGGGATAAGAACAAACACACAGTAATCAACTACTGCACAGCACACACACGCGGCACACGATCCAGCAATCTGTTAGGCCTCCCCGAACACTCCATCACTAATAGTCATGTTACAGAGTGCAGCGTAGATGCAGATTCTGATCAGCATATATTGTGATGACTTCGCCTTTCCATCACCTAAAAGTGCACACATACACACACACAAAGTAGCTCTGGACGTACAGTTCAGAGGGATCAGAGGTTATGAGTAAACTCCATCGACTGATTTGTCTGCAAGAGGCAGTTATGCATATGTTTATCGAACCTCATCCAACTCTTTTTCCTTACCTGAGTAAATTACCTTGATGCGTTCGCGCGGCGTCTTATACTCAGGGTCGTCCTTTGTTCGCTGTTCTGAAGGCCTGCTCGGCACAAAAAGGGATAAAGGAGAGAAGGGAAAGAAAATGAGCTCGCTCGGAGCAGAGAATGAATATGTGTATGCAAGGATGTGTGAGAGACGGAGAGATGAAAAGAGTGATAATTCTCCTGCTACCCCGAGGCCTTTCACAGCCTCGCGGGCTGCCTATAGGTCCCCTGACACATGCCTGAGCACAAAGCAGGGGCCGCTAATTGGCCCCTGTGATAACACCAGAGAAAAAGTGTGTGTGTGGACAAGTGCGTGTTTGTGTTTCGTCATTACAACGCTGTTGAAAACTTATATTTTTTCCACACGTAATAATTTATTGGTTTTTAATTCTGCTTTGAAGGGTGTTTGATTTCTAAGTTGTGAGACATTTCAGCTCATTGAAGCCACTGAAAGACAATTAAAGCATATACATTAGTTCAAAGCACTGCTTCAGTCTTTAAACAGCTTGTTTCTCTCTAATTGTTTCATTATCTCAGTGTGCTTATTAAATGTACGATAATTGTTAATTACCACATGAGGATTTGTAAAGGATTTGTCTTGAGTATCAAAACAAATTAATTAAACTGAACACATTTTACACAGCAATGATAACAGCAGGTGCTGTGTGTGTGTGTGTGTGTGTGTCTGTGTACAGTACATCCCCATTTCCAGTGCTATGCCTGTTTGTTTGAATCTCTATGTTTAATTGAGATTCATAGGAGGAATTGAAATGAGATTCAAATGAGATTCATAGCTAATTATAGCAGCCCAGGTAATATGCAGATAGATTTAATGGTGATTCAGAGTATCTCGCAGTCTAACGAGAGTTTGATTAGACCATTGTAAGACACTGGCTGAACGCTTTGCTGTGGACTGAGAGAACAAAGGCATTTCAGCGCGTAGAAAATTATAGCTTTGTAAATGAGTTTCCTCAAAACATATATTTCAGTGTGAGAGCTCTATAATTTGCTCTGGAATGTGATGTGTTTCAGACAATCTGAGATCTTACACACCAGCTTACGGAAAGTTGTGAAGGGAGAGGAGTTTGTAAAACGGATGCATTTTTCAAATATGAATCATGTAAAATGTTTACAGTTTGGGATACAGTGAATTTCTCCAGTGGTTTGTCTGAGTGTGAAGCGACTACTTTAGATCCAAGTCTATACGCTTTACGTAAAATCCAGCTGTTCGCATTCACAGACTGCACACATGTCAACACGTACCGTTCTGTGGAGCTTCATACGTGAGCTACTGTACGGCTGCTTCAGTCCTTCTCTCCCGCTTTACTTACACATGGACAGATGTGCACTGCTGGACGCTGCATGTTTATCTACAGTATGTGTGTCATAAGTGTGCAGGTGTGTGTGTGTTTTATCATGAGCATTGGCTGCTCAGAGCTTTCAGAGTATCATACCTGCTATCGTTCAGTGTTGGTGTTAAAGTACACTGACATTGTGAATGGACCACTGGAAAAGAATGATATAATACAGCATCACTGAACATAACGCACCCAGAGAACACACACTTCGGTTTATAGACGCAAACACACGTGGTGAGCACACAGTAATCAGATCGTGTCCTGTTTTGCTTCCTTATCTATGCTCGTTAAAGGCGGTGGTTATAAACCAGGCAGCCTGAACACTGCGATGAGCCAACCAGCGGAATTAATAATTTGTGGGACTGGTTAAGGCACAAGGTTCTCTCCACTGTACATCTGCAGTATTGATAGATGCTGCAGAGCCTAAAACCTACTGTCCCACTTTATTTCAATTAGCTCACAGGAAGCAGGAAATAACCTGCGAATCAATTGTCATTTCTACAAGGCTGAGGCTGGAGGCCGTGATTCACTTTGTCCACCAATAAAAGATGTAGCCATGAAGAAGATTAAAGGGAAATTTCCTCCTCACACACTCTCCCGGTGTTGTACAGTACATCATCAGCGTATGGCGTTCAGCTCCATAAGGCTGTTATATATTTTCTGAAGAAGCACGGAAATTTGCTTCAGCGGAACAATAAACCGTGCACACATTGTCGAAAACTGTCTTAGGTGGTACCTCAGCAAGCAATCTCCTACATATCCCAGAATTCCCCTCCAAGGCGCAAGCAATTTGAAAATAAGTTGCAAACCTTTGTGTTTCCCCTCATGTGATGTGTGCTGATGAATTCTTTAATGAAATCAGAAAGCAGAGGAGGAAAGGAAAGGAAAACTACGCTGCATGTGTGCCATGAAGTACACTGGAAAGCTTTTAGCAAGGGAGGTGAAGAAAGGGGAGGCCAGTATGGATTGCAACTGAGCGAGATATAGAAGGTTATATGGCGTATGATCATATCAGAAAACACAGTCATGTATGCAGCCCACTTTGCAGTATATCACACACTCACCTGAAAACACCCGAACACGTTGCAGGGTGATTTGTTTGTGTTGTTGGTGCAGTGGACTGAAGCTGTGGAGGTAGTAACTGTTTGATGGCAGGCTTTATGGAGACACTATGTAACGCCTGTGACAGTTTATTCAGTGCGTGTCAGGAAGAGGGGATTTGTGACACTACAATGGCTGAGACACTCCTGCAGCCCGGTGCACTTATCCAGCAAGCATTCACGGCTCCGGAGGGAGGACTGAGCGCGGGAGACGTGGATCCGTTTGCATGTTAAATGTCACAGAGCCGCATGCAGCATCACACCGAACCTGGCTGGCGAGTGCACAGTTAAACAAGCGCTAAACTCAGGCACCGGAGGAGCTGAAGCAGTAGCTCGTATTTTTGGTTTGTGTTTTTTTTTAGCCTACTTGATTTCAACGTTACGTCGTGCTCGCTCGTCTGATGCGCTTGAATAGACGCAAACGTCTGAGACAGTTTCATGAGAGGTTTTCCCTCTGTTCTCTCAGCTCCAGTGGCAGGAAATCGGACACTAAACCGAGATCGTTAGACCGTGTATTTTCTTCACAAAAAATTAATTCTGCTTTCTTTTTGCACTAACATTTTGCCCAGCCGGTTATTCCCCAAGGCCCATTAGGGGCTTTCTCATTGGTTCTCCTCTTGGCTGGATGCTATTAGCCCTGTGATTGGGTATTGAATTAGCCTGCTGATTGGGTATTGAAGGAGTGAAGACTGATGAGAGGATTTGGCTAAGCTTTCTTCTCCAAACCTCATTACTCACACTCACACTCAAAGAGAGCCGAACTGGAAGACGTACACACAGACGTTTGTGCCCTGCTCAAACACACACACACACACACACACACGCACACACACACACGCACACACACGCACACACACACGCACACACACCTTTCCAAGGGAAATTTAACAACTTAAACATCATCTTTCTTCATCAGTCTCCCAGCTCAACTTTCACACCTGATGCAGACAGAGCAAAATTTGGACCAGTACCCAAACCTCTGATATGATGCATGTGAAGCCGCTGCAGAGACTGGAGACACTGGGAGACAAACCTCTCTGTAGTGAAAAGAAAGTGTTGTTGGCCCAGGAGAGGGTCGCACGCAATTGGAGGCTGCTAAAGAGAAGGATGTCTTTGTGTTGATTTATGCTCTGTTTCATCTCACAATAAAGATTATGGATGATGATATTGATTTACCCGAGGCTGTGGCCATGACTGGACTCAGGATCTCAGGTTGGGAGAAAAGAGAATATAGCTCATTATCATTTCCAGACACAGTGAGGAAAGTCTTTGTCTGTGAGTGTGTGGATAAATGTGTGTGTCTGTACGTGTGTGCCAGAATTTTAGATGATCCTCTGTATTAGCAGCACGACTCGTCCCTCTTTTAGTGCTTGTGAAAGTGTTGAATCCCGTCCTGTCCTCTTTCACGGAGCAGCAGGCATTCCCAGCAGCACAGCGGAGCAGGCCAGGAGGGAGGGATGGAGTTATTGACTCCACTTTGATTTAACCTCTCCTGCCTGGTCCTCTGAAGTGCACAGACACATGCAGATCAGAGAAGTCTCAAAATACCAGCTTTCTCTGCAGAGACGATCATGAGGTTCAGGATTCACTTCACCTTTGTATTTCAACAATGGCAGAACACAGCACTTACTATTAGAACAGCATAAAATAGGACTGAAACGCTCCTGCTTTCAAAGCATTGCTCGAATTAAAGATGCTTGTAAAATGTAAGCACCTGACTATGAAGCGTTTACCTCACGTACCCTTATGAGCATTTTATAAACATTTAATAAATGCTATATAACGCACTATAATGTGTTTTATCTGATGCGTTTTATTGTATTATCATTAATTATGCACAAGCATCCAGTCACAAGTGCCCACAAGTTATGGTTGTTTAAAGCTAAATGAATAATGTATAGCTGCAGTGTATATACGTAACTGACTAGAAATTGCAAAGCATTGGGTAAGTTATTTAAAAAAGTCATTGTGCATCACTACATATTATTCCAAATGTAATCACCCTCCGGGACTTACTCACAATCAGAGGCAGCAGTTGGTCTGAGGTGCCTTTAACGCACGGCACCTACAGTAGGTACTTGAATGCTGTTTCAAACATATGGGAGGAAGAAGCAAGGCATGCTGGGAAATGTGGATAACTGGATTCAAATGGTGATATTGTGTGATGTGAGGTTTTATGAACTAGATTAACATGTTTACATGGTGGCTGCATTTGATTTCATAGTCAAGATCAAGAAGGCAAATTGACTTGATAGGTTCAAGCAGCTTACAGCGTGAGCATTACACCTTGAGGGTTTTGCCACTAAAGTCTGAATTCATCCCAGCTATATTACTGTAAGTACACTGTGTTGTAAAAAAGCAAAATGATGCCTCTGTAATGCAGTAAAGCAGAAGTACAAATGCAAATTCTTACCATAAAACTGTACTTGCATGTGTGTGCTGTACTTCACCACGTGCAGCAGGTTTTTGTTCCTCTGCGCATTACGTTGGCTTAACTCAACGCATCTACACAACGTTTAGCTAATACCTCCCTAATTTCAGATTGAAACAACAGCCATTATTACAAGTAATATCACTGAATGCTGTTTTGCTGAGCACTGTTAGAGTTGTTGAACAGAACAATGGTGCCAAAGTGCACTTCTCTTTAATTAATTACCCATCTTTGTTTCTGGAGGCGGTACACAAACACGCGCAGATAACCACGCGTGTGTACACACTCGCAAACACACAAGAGTTTGGTTTTTAGAGGAAAAAGGAGGAAGTGAGGGAGAGAGTAAGAGGGTAATATCAGCAGGCTATCTATCCTCTCTTCCACTGGTGCATCCCAATCCTCTTTGGAAATAACAAATGCATAAAAGAACCACAACACAAATATATCTGCCTGGCTCAGATAGATAGGGCTATGCTAGAGTTTAATACCCTTATGTAAACCAGTAACAATCAAGCCCTAACACACACCCCCACATCACCACTAAGGGGACAATAAGGAACACGCGCTATTCTCTCTCTCCAGATATGAACAGTGAGGCGTGATCGTGCAAGTGTGTGTGTGGAAGAAAAGAGAGAGAGCGAGCGAGAGAGACCAAGCTGTTTTCCTCAGCAGATAGTGAACAATGCTGTAGCCCAGATTGGTTGGCTCCCTCGTGCTTGTTGTGATGGTTGTTGTTTCATAGGCGGAGAGTGATATAGACCCTGACCTCAGAGACCACAGCACGTCTGATACTCTATTTCATTCATCCCTCACCATCCAGTCTTTTGATATCTCACTCTTATCCCTCTGCGCCAATTTGTTTTCATACTTTGCCTCCTCTCTCATCCTCGCTCTGCTCTCCTTGTTTTGTTTTGGGGTTTTTTCTTCCTCCTTGCTAAAACTGACGTTTCAGTAGACAAAGAGAGGCGCGACACTAAAACTGCGGAGCCCATTTATCTAAAAAATGTTGCCACTGACATGCAATCCAAACCAAAGAAAATAGTCAAGCCCTGACACATTTATCAAATTAATTTGTGTAAAATATACTGCAGATATGGTGGGTTTACTTACTTTGAGATGCTCGGGAAAAGTTATTACACACTTTCTAAATAAAGTACTGTACGTGACAATTTAGCATCATTTCCTAACAACTCACGCGCACATTTTGACCGAGAGGGAGAAAAACAACTACGTCTTTCCAAAGGTGGATCAATATGATTAGTATGCCGTGCATGCGGGTGTGTGTGGGGCTGGGAGAGAGAGCGGGGGGTGCGCCAGACAGGAGTTAGAATAGCAAAGGTTAATATCATACATCAGCTGTCATCTGCATACGCCTCTGATGGAAAAAACACAGTCTTTATCTCTCCGCCCGCAGTGGGGTTGATCGCTGTAAGATTATACAGCCACTGACATTTCACACGCGCTAGATGGGGAAAATTTGGTAAAAGGAGAAGCCGTAACAAAACAGCTGTTTAACACCGTGGTGAGGTTTGGTTGACAGGATTTCTAGCCATCAATCCGTCCTTAGCGCTAAGTTAGAAGTGCTTCTCTCGTCTTTGAGAGCCTGAGCTACACGTAACCTTCACAGAAGCCATCAGACGCTTTATATGGGTTTTATCAAAAGCACAAGAGCGACGTCAGTAATGGGAAGAATCTGTCTTGTCACTGCAAGCTCAGCGAGACATGATCAACATCTGTAAACTAAGCAGTGAAACCCAATGCAGTGCAGTCAGAGCCCTGTGCTGCGTGTGCGTGTGTGGGGGTGTGTGTGCGTGTGTGTGAGTGTGTGAGTGTGCCGTTGGCCGTACCTGAGTGTGTGGATGCGCTGGTGTTTGTGTGTTGAAAGGATGCCTTGATCATCAAGCTTATTGCTGCACTCCCTCGGCCATATAAGACCCTGCTAGGAAAGCATCAAATATTTATACAGCATTATTCCTGATCCTATAGCATGTAAGTAAAGTAAACACTCGGCTCACTTTCTGTCGCTTTTCAGACGTTTCGGATCCAAGCTCGAGTCCCGGTTCGGGGTCGTTACGGATCACTTGACTTTCGTCCAGGTTTTCTTGAGGAACTGGTTGTGCCGAGCAGACGCCGCGTGCGTGGCCACAGACGTTCTCTGTGCATGGATTTGCACCAGTTTTTGGTGTAGTGACTGAGAGGGAAAAACACAGAGAGCCAGTGAGAGAGTATTAATTCAACATCACAGACACTGAATGGCTGCTGTTGTTCTGAAGGCTGTTTTATGGAGCAGAAACAGCCTGATCTCTGTGTTGTTTTCTCCCTGATTGATTGCCCTGGCCTAAGGCTCCTTGGAGTGCGCCGCGTTTTGTCTGAGTATTTACTGGAATGTTGGGAGGATAAAAATCACAGCCTCAGCCCATGCACTACACAGGCAGAGTGACAAATAGAAACAAACACAAAGGCAGAGGAAGGCCACACAGACAGACAAGCTGGGACGCATGAGGAGAGATGAATCATAATCTGATGATGCATGCGCCACTGTGATTACCCACCTCTTCTCTGGGACTGATCATGTTTTTGCATTTTCATTTAACCCAATAGTTTCCAACTTCATCATTAATGCTCCACTTTGAAATCGTAAAACATAGGTAATAGTGGTATTAGCATAAGCCACACAAAAGGAAGTGTGACTAAACTACAAACCACATCTGACCTTTCATCTCTTCCGTCCTCTGTCTTTCCTTTTGCTAAAAACTGATGTCATCACATAAAATCATCAGTCAGGAAAAAAAGTTTAATTTTTAATGTCATCTTTCATGTTCAGGTTTCAGGCAGATGGAAGCTTCCTCGTCAACACAGTGTTCTCTGTGTGCGTCGAGGTAAAGAAAACGGGAAGGTGCTTTTTGAATGCGGGGCCGCTGACATGCTGTGGACAGCACAGCCCCTGGCTCTGTCTGTCAGCATGTGAAGCCCCTGTGTGCAGCCTCGTGGACCGAGCTGTTCAGGATTCCCCACTGTTGTTGTTGTTGACCTGTCATGGTGACAACGACAGACTGACACAGTGTAGCACTGACAGAGTGCAGCTCTCAAACCGCTTTATTTTTTTTTCCATCCGTCCATTCATCTCTTTTATTCCTCCCCTGAACCGGATCTCCCACCTTCCTTCCTTGGTCTGTCAAAGGTGTCATGGAAAGCTGCTGTGGGTGTCTTGAAATTAATAAATGTGTGATGATTTTGATTCTCCGTGCTCACGTACAGCAGTTCAAATGCAGGTCAATTCATCCGTAAAGGCAAAGTGCAACATGACAGGTTTTGTTATTAATCATGCCATTTGTGAACAGCAAACAAACTAAAAGGAAATGTGAGTAATTATGTCAGCCCACAGCAGTTTAAGCAGCATAGACTGTGCATCCACACACACGCAGTGTGTTTCCTGTGTAGCTTGAGTGTCGTACTGGAGGAGGGGAGCTGATTGCGTAATCCCACAAACTTCAAATGGTGTCAGATGGAAATCAGCTCAGTCTGCAGATTACCACTCAGATTAAGACACGGTGAGGGCCGGGGAGGTGTGGGAGATAACGCCCCGTCATTTGAGTGCGTGTTCGCCTAAGTGGCTGTGTGTACTGTACGCATGCAAATGTTCGCACACGTTTGAAGGTATATTTTGTGTGCACACAGCAGTGGTGTGTACGTAAGAGTTCTCATGCCTTCCTGCAGTCTGTCGCTCGCGTGCGGGAATAAACTCACACGCATTCACCTCCTCCGATAGCCTGAGGGTTCTAGCAGCTTATTATGAGTCCTTAGTGGGAGAGGGAGGAGAGAACAAGAGGCCGACTACACTTAAGTGGCAGCAGACAGAGAGATTTATTCCAGCACACAGAGATTTAGAGGAGCTCAGTAAGTGATTAAGAGAAACTACTTGTAGCATATTCTGGCAAATGTAACGGTTAGGAAAGTGCCTTTGTGTGTTTATATGTGTGGTGACGCGTCCTCCAGGATTCGAGAGTATTGCACACAGTCGTGTTTGGACGTAGGGCTGCGGACGTTTCCATTTGATGAGCCAGGTTGCTCACGTCGTTCCTCCACTATGCCCCCTGTCTGCTCCCTTTTCTCCCCATCTTCATTCTGTCAGCAGTCACCGTGGCGATGTGTGTGTGCGTGCATATGCCCATTCTGTCAGGTTTATTTCTGTTATGTTTCTTAATTAGCTAATAAAGGTCATGGCATCTCTCAGTCAGGGGGGCCGGCGCATGCAAATGAGGCAGAAGGTCAGCTGGATTAGTGACCGCCTCACACCACCCAAATATGGACACGACCACGCTGCCATACAAATACCTGCAGATACTGAAGATCCCAGCACACACACACACACACACACACAGACGAGTGTGACTGGTTTACTCAACTCTAATGGTGTTTTTAGATAAACACGCCAGTGCTTGGCTAGTGAGCATTCTGAACATGTGGTCTGGCAGACTCATTACTATATTTTGGGACTATCCCAGAAAACTGCATCTGTTTCAAATCCTACAGATTGGTTATGGGGTAATGTCTTATTGGACAAGCACACAATGCTGATGGCTGTCATGAGCAGGACCACAGACAGAGCTTTATATGGTCAAATGTATCTATGCCAATGATTGAATTTAATAAATGATATAAGACATTATACCACATGAATACAATAGTTAGGTGCCTTAACCAATTTCACATGGCCTTCCAGAGCCACACTTCCACACTTCAGGTCCCTTTTGCAGCTTTGTGTTGCTCCTTGAAGCTCGTGACCTGTTGGCTCGTTCTGCCGGCAGCCCCCCGTGGCGCGTGGCTGCAGCAGCGCTTTCTGTGACTCCTATGTCAACGCGAAGTGAGACGTCCCGCTTGTGCCCACTCTTTTTACGCGTTTCACTACTGCAAATTCACAGGAACAACAACACAAGGCCTGTGCGTGGAAAAAGACAAGCACACACCAAGCAACAGAGCCAACACAGAGCATAGCGAGCATAGCGGGCCGGCTAAGTTATTACTGACTCATCCAGCAGCAGCAGCCGTGGCTCGGCATCTGTCCCCCTCCTCTTATCTCAGTGAGTAAAAGCCAGCCCGACCTTGTTGCGTTTCTTTGTCACCGTGCTACTATAGGAACACAGAGTTAGCTCTGACTCGCCGTAGGTGTGCGAGGTGTGGAGCTGTAAAGCGTTACGCTGTTAAAATATGAAATACTGCAGGTAGTTATAGTGGCAGGGGTGTTGTTGTTTCTATTTTCTTTGGATGTCACTGCTTTAGATATAATTTATGCAAAGGATAAACATGTGCCAACTGCTATAGTTTCTCTTTAGAGTAGTCAGGCTTTCTCCTGAAGACTCGGCCTCTACGACATGTGCTGCGTGAACGCTTGCGTAGATAAGATAAGAGGGAGGCGCAGATGCTTCCACAGTCATCTTCTGTAGTGTTGCAGTAGATCTGTTACTGTCTACTCTTTAGGTCTATCACCTTTCGCAGCAGAGCTTGTCTCGGTGTCCTTTAGCCCTAAATCACCCGACTGTCTCCGAGTGTGAAAGCTCTCTCTCCTTCTCCGGGTCTATAACTCATCCTGTCTGTCTCGCCGCACTCCTTCTCTCTCTCTCTCTCCCATAACTCACTGGGTCTCTCTCCATCTTTAACCTGCTCACTCACTCCTCTCTCATCGCCATTCATGATTATATCTTTGTAGCACTTTGCTCCTCAGTCTCTTCCTCACTCGCTCCACTTCTCTCTCTGTTTCTTTTTATTTATTTTTTTTGCTGTTCCTTCCTTTCGGATGCCTCTTGCAAATCTCACCATTCATCTGCTCTTCTCTCTGGCGGGAGGTTGTCTGGCTGGCTGCCTGACGTACAGCAGTGATGTGTGTGATGGACACAGGGTGAGACCCAGTGCGTTACACTCTTCTGCAACACAGCACAACAGAGACCACACGCTGCTGTATAGCGCTGCGCCGAATCCACAATGATGCACAGAGGAGGATGATAGACAAAATAAAAGTCGGGTGGAGAAGGAATGATAAACAACACGTCGCTCTGGGGAAACATCTCCAGTCTTTGAGCTTATTATGTTCATGAGCGAAGATAAACGCAGCCACATATCAGCACGAGTGGAAAGTCTAATAACGGAGACGTGAATTAATGCCCAACTTTCTTGCATCGGCGTGAGTACGTACACCTTCTATCTAGATGCACAGGCTGCTTGGCCCGCAGCATTAAAAGTGCAGCTAAGAGGGAGTCAAACTCTGTCAGCCCCATATCTCCAACCCAACAGGCCTTCAGCAGACGATAAAGAGAATGGGACTTACTTTGTTTAGACCCTTTCCTCCTCAGCCACCTCACTAAAGCATTTACACAGAATCCAGCTGCTGCTTCCAACACACGCTTCAAGCTGGAGTTGCCCTAAACTCCAAGACATATATACATTCTGCAACTGCTCCTCAGGAGCAGACACACGTAGTGCACACAGAACAGAAAATACAAACTCCGCTCCGGGGGAATATTTTGGAGCATGGAACCTTAGTCTCTCTTTAAAAGTCTAGTATTTTTACTTCTTTCCATCTCTTCCCTCCTGTAATTTTCCTCTCTTTGATGGTTTGTATATTTCACACACATGGCCCCTACTGCCTTAAACCAAGAGTCAGCCCTTCCCTAAAGCCTCTCCTGACTTTGTCCCTCGTCTTCTCTCGTCTCGTGACTTTCCAAAAGCAAACATGCCCCCCGTCTTCTAAAAGCCTGTGTCTGCCCCCGGGGGCTGTAAGATTTAGAGCTGCTTTCAGAGGAGTTGAAAAAGGTCCGATCCATAATCGCCATGCGCAGAATTACAATAACGTGCATTTGAATGACAAGCTTAATATCAGCGTCTGGTGTATATCACTGCTAGTCATGACTCACACTGCAAGCCCAGCACACTTAGTCTATGTTTCATGTTCACATCATGCAGATTAAATGGTGGGGTGACCACTGTATCACAGCGGAGCATGTTCCCCTCTTGTTTTTCCGTGCGAGACACAATGGAATATAATTAGTCGATGGCTGTTTCACACTCAGCCCCTTCGCTCGCTGCTAATAAATGCTAACAACAAAGAGTGAGGCCGTATGTCATTTGCTGCATTAGCCACTGTGCAGTTTTGTCAGGCCGGCCGGGTATGAGCACATTACATGCATTAGCAGTGTTTCCATTCTCTATCAGTTCTCTGATTACAATAAATGCTCCTGCGCATTGTAACGACGAGTTTACAATAATGGGCCATAAATTAATACAGTGCTCAGCAGTAAATGCTATTATGCTGTTGGTGTTTACACTATGTCCATGTATATACGGCAGAATTGGTGGATAATTATCGTTCACAGCGGCAGTCGGTCCGAAACAACAGCCACTTACTGTCCATTTGTCGTCATGTCATCGTGTCGGGGGTAGAAAGGAAAGGACTGCATTCTGATCAAGCATATCAGAGCCCCAAAACCAAATGGATCTCAGCACTGGATCAATAGCTGTATCAGTAGCTGTGTCTTACAGCTATTAAAACACACCAGCGGAGGGCTGGATCTCTTTTCTTTAATCTTAGAAGAAGGGGGGGGGGGCAGGTGTGAAAAGCTTATTAAGATATAATTTACTGCTGTGTGTGAGTCATTTGGGCTTTGTGTTATCACTGAGATCATTGCCACACACAAGTGTAAAAGCCCTGTGAACGGCAAGCAGGCGCGTGTGTGTGTGTGATGGGGGGGGGTCCATATGAAATGTACACGAGGGTGAATCTCAGTGGTGTTAATGGCTTTTTAAATGTCAGGGAAAGTCAGGGAATGATAAAAGAGAGATCTGTTATCCACTGTCCTCATGATCACCGTGGAGCACGCCGCTGCTCTCACCTTACCGAGGAGCTTCGGTCCACGCGTGTGCATCTGTGTGTGCGCAGGAATAGGCCAACTTCCACCGTGCTGATGTCAGCATGATTTATGCACCAATCAGATTAGCTCTGAGAGAGAGGGAATGAGGGAAGGAGAGCGGGGAGGGAGCGCCAGACATTACTCGCCGGTTTATTGTCGTGTTTTTCATCTTGTACCGGGTGAATCAGAAGCAGGACGTAACGGTGGCTAAAATTCACTTTCACAAGATGCGTTTTGGTACAATATCGTGTCTATGTATAGTACTGCACTAAGCGCCGATCAGCTCAGCAAACTATACGGCGATAAGGAAAACTGAAATAATATCTGTAAATTACACAACATATCACAATACACAAACAATTTACAAAATGATGCAACCATCATTCGTGGCTTTGCTGTGTGTTATGTTTAAGGTACTTTCACTTATTTATGGGCACTTTAAAGCTGACTTTTATCCTCTTATCAATAATGATGATTTTCATAAAAGAGAAAAGCTGAGTTAAATGGACTCAGAAGCAATGTGTGTGAAAAACCTACAACAGGGACATATGTAATATAATACTGTAGGTGACGTGTTCATTGTTGGGAACTGTGATAATGCTGGACATATCTGTGTCAGCGCCGTATGACAGCCTTCACTGCTCGTTATTCGTGGCTTCAACACACACACAAAACAAGTGAGGCGTTGGGTGAGAGCAGCTTTTTGGGGCTGACGGCGGATTTAATGCATCTTCGGAGCCACAGTTGTTTTCTGATGAACCTGAACCTCTCCAAGCTCTGCTCTGTTGGCTCTGAGAATCAACTCACACAGGCTCCTGTTTCACTTTCAGTAAGACAAAGTGTCTTGTGACTTTTTCTTCCCGCCATCCTAAATCCACCTACACGCACACCCTGGCTTGCTCCACCAGAAGGTTGAGTGATGTCGCAGCATTTTAATAGAGAGGGAAGCAATTAGAGAGGGGACAGGGCAAGAGGTGGAGAGATGGAGGGGCTGTCTGTGCGACACGCGGTAGGCACAGCGCGCACACACACAAACTCATTACCAAGGATGAGTTAATTAATCGCTCAGTGATTCACGATACTTGTAATTAATCTCGTAGGTATGCGAGTGTGTTTTTGAGAGGCCTCTCCCATTCATTTATATTACGCACAGACAGTCGCTCTTCAAGTGCACACATTTCATCCTCACAAGCAGACTTTCTCAGTTAACGATGCTTCGGGAAAACTGTGTCGTCACATTTTTATCCACGTTGTCTTACCAAAGCGTATTTATTGCTTTATGTGAGCAATAATCTTCAGTTATCACAAAACGGAACCTTCTCACTTGTTTTATCCAAATCCTGGTTCTGCAAATGCTGACAAAAGTACACACATGCATTTTTTTAAATTTGGCTGTTCAGAGAAAGTTATTTATTGTAATTATTAAATTATTCCTCGAAACAACATTGATTTAGGAAGAAGGGAGAGAGACTGCATTTATTTACCTTACAGTACTTGGTTACATCATGTCCAGACAGGAATGGCTTTTAGAGCTTTGTTTTTATTATTTTATATGTATTAATCCTCCTTGGCCTCCTCTACCCATAATCCCTTGCATTTATCAGCATGAGTGAGGCAGGAATCCCAATTTCGAAATTAAAGAAATAAAAAAGTAAAAGACAGGCGAGCGAGTGATGAGGCCGAGCAGCTGGCGGCGGCATGAATCCTGTCACCACATCACCTCTGTATGCAGACGTTTGGATACATGTCATGATTTTACAGTGTTTGCATATTTGAGCTAATTTATTAGAATCAAACACTAGCAGACATATTTACAAGCCAGATCTGGTCGGCTGCCAATAAGACCATTAAGTGCATTGTTTGAGAGTGGTTATATGATCTAATGCACAATGGTAATTGTGAATGGAGAGAGGCCGAAGCGTTTCTCAATGAGGTGATTATCTGCGCGCAGGTTATTGTGCGATTTCAGCATGACGCGTAAATCTGCGTCACGCCGTCAATCAAGACGTGGTGTCGGTACCAAAGGATGGCGGACAAGGCAGCTTAGTGCAGCTGAGAGAAAGAAACAAATATTGGGGGTTTGTTGTGCTGAATTCATTTGACATGACATCATCTCCAGCTACTTTGATGACTCTTTTTTGTCTTTTACCTTCTTTATTTTTTTATTAACTCTTCTTTATCCTTCTCTTAATAAAAACATACTTTTTCATTAACCGCGTCCAGCCCATGCCATGCAGACTTACAAACCCGTAAGCAGGCAGACGCCTCAGTTCCCTTACTTAAAGAAATCATGCTGACGTGCACGAGACTACACACACACAAACGCACATACACAGGGGTCTGGGGCTAAGTAAGCGATGCTCCAGGTTATGCGTCATTTACCACGGCTCAATAACAACCTTTCTCTCCGCCCGACACACCTGGTCACACCGAACAGCAATGTGCGTCCTTCGAGAACACACACAGATCTCCTTTCACTCCACGGTGGCCTTAACCAGACACATTACATCCCCACTCAACTATCTGCTTGTGACAGATGCATTTATGTAATGGTTTTGATAGGTATTGATTCGCGCAGCGAAGCCAGTTAAGAAACAGAGAAAAATGAGATTTCAAAATCAACATGGCTGAGGGCTGCGTTCGGTGGAGATGATGCCTAACAAGGTGGCAAGTGATCCGTAGAGAAGAGATGAGGCTGAGAGCAGTGAGGTCGCGCAAAACACACCTGTGTTCATACAAAAAGAGACAGGGCCTGTACACAAGTACGGACGGTGTGTGTGTGTGTGTGTGACCTTGGCTTGGCCTGGTGGTAAAGTGGGGCGTCAAGAGAGTCAGTGTGTGAGCAGCCAAGCGTGCTCCTTCAGATTAGCAGGCTTTATTACTGCCACCAACCGCTGGCCTGACAAATCCTCTTATTTCATTTTACCTTCCTTTACTCTTTCTCTTTGCCTCCCTGTGTCATTTCCCAGAAGCCTCCCTCCTCTTCTTTCCCAGGACTCTATGCGCCGGTTCTATAACGGCCCTGTTTTCTCCTCATTGTCTTTCCATCTTCTTCACAGTTCTGCTCACACCTATACTGTTTTTTGTTCTACTTTCCTCCACGCCACCTCTTGCTCTGCTTCTCCCTCTGTCTCCCTCCTCCCGTCCTCTCTCTATTGTGATGAATCTGTAGACAGGGGCTAATAATTGTACTTCAGCCCAAGTGCTCATTTTTCTTTGTGTTTGAAAGCTGTGACAGGCAGGAGCTCTTTTTTTCTCTATCCCCTGTCCCTCCTCTCCTCCTCTTACCCTCCCTCTCTCTCCCCCTCTCTCTTTTCTTTCTATCCTCACACAATGGGTGAGTAGAATAACTCAGGGTTTACAAGGTCATGCTGTCTAGTGGTGAGGACACACTGGGGATTTGGGGCTGGAAGGATTTCCTCAAAGGTGCCGTGTTGACTTCAATAAAAATAGAGAAAGTTATAGATTGTACAAGCAGATCTACAGGGGGAAATAAGTGTGTTTGATAGGGAACAGGATCACTGAATCACAGTCTGGACTCAAATGTTATCAGTGCTGCTTCTGAGAGTCTGTGCATAAATGGAGAAAAACATCTGCTTTGTTGCATGTGCCAATAACTTCAACTTTCATCATCTGCAAAGAGAAAACTCCTTAAAATACCACAGTTCCTGTCATATATTATCTTCACTTTGTGTCCAAGGAGTGAGTTGTTTTATAGTGAATGTTTGTGTTAGTGATGGTATCGCAGAGAGAAATGTATCCGGCGCCGCTGGTTTACCACTGAACACGCCCACACGCACCAACGCGAGGGCTATATTGGTTTTGTTCTTCTGTAAGTGAACTAAATGCAATCAAAACCCTGCAAAACACAACCTATAAAATAAAGAAATTGCATTTGACAAGTGGGTTCTTATATTAAAATGTACTAATTAAGTACAAAGAAGTCTGTTGGGATGATCAGCAAATATTTTCTTTTGCCTACAATGATTAAAAATGAATAATCTCAAGATCCATCCAGAAAAAGTAGTATGCAAGCAAAGCTCATGCACAGATATTGAAAGTAAATAATATTTTCATTGACTCAACAGTGTTACCTTATGAAAATTGATCAGCAGCTTTAAACACAGTGTCATCTTCAAAAGAGGGAGCTGGAAAGAGAGAGGGGGGGGGGGGGGGGGGGGAGAACAGGGAGCAAGTCTTTATTGCCTGCTGTAGTTAGATGGTAAATTTCCTCCTGGCAGATATTTATTGAGTTAGTTCAGTCTAGAGAGAGCTTTAACATTGATTGTGATCATTAAATATATCCGCTCGAAATGGCAACATGGCATTCCCTCAGTCAATGGAGCCAATAGGAGCAGAACAAAGGCATAATCAAATCAATCCTCTCATAATTATTCTGAGAGAGGAGAAATTAATCACAAGAAGAAATAAAAACAATAATGGAAAATGAAATGGTCAGTCGTAAACAATTACTGCCCAAATTGAAATAAACTCAGTGAAGGGAAAGAAAATCAACGGTAAATCCGACTAATTAAAATAACATTCTGATGTATACGGGTTATTTGGTTTAGAGCAGCCTTCAGTTATTACGTCTCCTTGTTCTGTTGTTATAAGATAGATAAGGAGACAGAAAGAGAAGGTGAGTGCGCAGGCCTTGACTGTGGGGTCAAAGGATTACGGTCCAGCCTCTCCTCTCTCTTCTCGCTGCTCACTGGGAGGAAGTGTAGCTTATTGATTAGCTATCAGATGATTCCGATAGCACCTGATCAATAGGACTCTGTATGAAAACCAGGCAGGATCCTCCCCCTTCGCTCAGGCGCATACCCATGGATCAGCTACTGCAGAGTCCAGACACAGAGACATCAGTTTGTTTGTTGTTCTTCCCTGAAGATTCCCCTTTGTGTCCTGAGTCCGCCCCTCCAATCGAAGGCTTCCAACCGTCTGTCTGGTCCCCACAGCTCCACTTTCATAGAGCTGTCATCAATAAATAAGCTTCGGCTTCCTGCTCAGAATCTGGTCCTCCGCGAACTTTGGTGTGCGTCCGGTCCGTGCTCTGGCTGAAACGTGATGCTAACACCACCATCGATGCGTTAGTGTGTCAGTGAATGGGATGCAATGAGTAAAACACTTTGTTAAGGCAGAAGAGAGCTTATACAGCGTATATCCTGTAAGGGCAGACTAACTAAACAACGCTAAACAGACGGAAACAGCAGAAATCCTAAACAAGGGAGCGTGTCAAGGCTCAGCGGAGTGAAGCCTGAAGGCCCACGTGAAAATCACGCTCTATCATTTATTAACAAGCAGACAAGTTCACATACTGTAGGTGCTAAACGTTTGGTCTAAGCAGTGCAGCTATCGTCAGTGTAGTCGCGGCACTCGGCATCTTTACCTGCACTAAAATCATTCAGATGTGATTATTGATGTTCCGGCTTAGAACAAGGTCACTCGTTTAATATTCTCAACCACTTACCGTTGTCATTCATCTCGTCGCGGCTCATGTGGGACACCAGCGTCTCCTGCAGTGTCTGCACGTATGCATTTGTTTGTACTGTATCTCTGTTCCAGGCATGTCCTGTGCTGTGAAAGGACAGTGATAAGACACCTGTGCTCTGAGTACAGTACAGATGATAACAGGACAAGACACTGGTATTGGCTTCTGTGCAGACCGTGTCCATGTGACATGTAGAGCATGTTTCAGAATGAATGCATTGGACTGACAGAAAAAACTGGGTGACAGTTGAAAAACACAATACATTTTTGTGTAACTAGTAGATTTTTTTAATTGGATTAACACGAGCCGGCGGCTGAGGATCGGCATGAGATTGCATGTCATCTGTGAGACTGGCTGTCTAGTTACACACAACCTCCAAGCTTCCTGAAAACATAAATAACAGGAGCAAAGAGAAACGTTGTAATTAAATAAAACACCCTGTGAAAGTTCTTTCTTCAGTCCCTCTCTGTCAGCTTCACAAATATCTCCCCCTAATGGTCTGCAAATGATTTTCAGTGTCTTTGGTTAGAAGGATGTCAATCACATTTTTGCTGTAAAACGGATTTTAATGCAATGTTCTCTGTTTGTTCTTTTGTTACAGATGATATGACACTGGAATGCTGATGTTTCAAGAGCAACCTACGGCACCCGGACTGCCATAAAGCACAATGTCTCAAAAGCATCCAAACGGTGGCTTCAGGGCCACTAATCCGCAGCAAACCCAAAGCCAGAGTTCAGTACAAAAATACCGAGAAAAAAAAACACAGGAGACTGAACTCAGACAGCAAGGGAAGCAACAGAAATTACCATCTGCATTTGCTATTCAAACGGACACGGATCACCTCATCAAAAGCTCTAAATTGTAATTAAGACTTACAAGATTATATATTGTTAATATGTAGGTTGATTCAAATAGCAAACTGAACAATGATGATGTCCACACCCATTTTAGCACATACCCAGAAATCAGACTAGTGTATATACTGTATAGAAGATGAATAGGGACATTGATGAGAATAGACCTTTGCAGAATAATGTATATAGCCGTAAGAATCATACCTCTAGTGTGTTTATATATCCATGACTGTCACATCCCCATTTATCCTTATTTCCTCTGTGCCCCAAAAGATTTACTACAAAGAAAACTATTTGCAACCATAAGAAACTATTACATCTACTGCTGTAGTACTAGGCGAGCAAATAGTAAATATACAGAAGTGAATTGGGAAGACGCAATATTTGCCATGTGAAGCACTGCTGAAATAAAATACACACAGTATGATCATAGAGCTCTTTTTAAACAGACAGTTGAGACACCGATTTGATTTGATAGTTACATATATTTAAGAATCAATACAGAGGAAGTAAGACGTTCCTGAATTCGTCTTCTCCTTTACCCCCGATCTCCTCATTGTAAACTATCACAGACGATCTGAACACAGCTCCAACTTATGATTTATTCAATAGAGTGAACGTGTACAACACCTGTCCTTTGCTGTATATTTAGTGTTTTATCCCCCGTGGTGATGTGACATATGGACATCAGTGGTTTGGCAGCTCTCTTGTGTAGTGCAGTCACAGTACAGTTACCTTATATTCAGTTTATGCCTAAATGGACATCACTACGACCCACCATCCTCCCTCCCCGGTTGGCTAGTCCCCCTCTCCTCCTCTGTCCGTCAGAGGGCCTGTATACCAGCTGACCTCTCCTCCACCAGGCGCTCGCTCAGCTCCCACAGGCTGGCGGCGCTGCTTTGGTCCTGGGCCTGGACAGACGGCAGGCAGCGGAAGCAGTTGTTGAAGTACATGCCGCCTAACCCCTCCAGCTCCGGAGCGACGGCACAGTACACGGTGGTGGCCGCCCCTTGTTGCTGTGAACAGAGAGACGCACAGAAGGAGGCAGAAGATGAGCAGGTGACTCGCGAGACTGAGACAACGAGACGGCGCGAGTCTGTCGGAGGAGGACAAATGTGAAGAATTCATCTGCTGACGCGTTAGGACACGTTCTGTTGAAAGAAAGAGGACGACCTGTGAGCGCCGCTGCCCAGTTACATCAGTATGTCCTCTACGAGACGAACACAGCAGAACAGTCCACAGGATAAAAATCTAAAGACTCCACACGCTGTCTCTGCTCTGCCCCCGCAGCCCGTGATGACTGCGTCATAATACAGCATAAGCCCTTATTGTACATATATTTATATACGTTTATTTATTTATTTATTTATTTCTCTACCCAGTGTACACAGAACCTCTGGCTGTACGGAACCATGTAAATGCCACAGATGAGCAGACTCACACTGGAGAAGATGACAACAATATACCGTACCCGCTCCTGTCCGGAAGCAAACCATAACTTTTAAATACAATGTAAAGAGCAGGTTTTAATGTTATACTTATGAATATGTATATTTCACATGGTGTGTATATGGGTACAGCCAGGCTTTTAAAGTTGAGAATAAGCAATGCGAGTACAATTCTGTATCTGTGTGTTTAAGTCAGAAGTTGGTTTGTTGTACAAGCGATGTTTTCTCATGCAGTGCACAAACATGCACAGACACACGAGGCTTCCCCTCCAGCTCTTCCTCATTTCGTAAGCGACTTTAAATCTGAAGATCACTCAAGTCTCAACCCAGAAAATGACACTGTTTCATGTCATCTCAAGCCGAGACGCACAGTCGCAGTAAAACAGGCGACCTGCTAAGTTCCCTAATACGCCCCGCCTCAGCAGCCGGTAATTAGCAGGGATATTTTTGCAGGAGGGAGATTTTGTGACATTTAAAAATGAAAGTTGTTACTGCAGCCGAAAAAACACGTCAGAGAGAATTACACACATACCCCAACTGTTCAAAGAGGGATCTTTAATGTTGCAGCTCCAGCTAAAAGCTGCTGTGACAGCTTCCCTGCGAACTCCAAGGCTGGAGACGACTTCTATACGGTCACATGAAATGGCTAGTCTCTTTATCTCCCAGTGAGAGCGAGCCAGAGAGACGGGGGCAGAGAGTGAGAGGAAACACTGACTGAGCGCTAGTGTTCAGCACCAAGCCCTGGCTTACCCTAAGACAACTCCATATACTGTATGCGGTAATCAAACATGGGCAAAGCGCGCAAATCATCACGTTACATGCCAACTGTCTGAACAGCTTCCTAAGCAGCTGTGAGAGAAGCAGTTATACTTACACATGCAAGCACACGTGGAAGTGTAAATGCACAAAAATATGCACAAACATGCAAATGATACTAACAAAAAACACAGACATCAGACTCCAAGAAATGTTTTCCTTCCGACACATACACAGATATAAATCCCTCTAAGTAAACTTCTGCCAGGAGGAGCCCCGGTGTGTAACGTTGCAGCAGCAGATTGAGCGTGTTTGAAGTGCAGTGTGATGAGAGAGCTGGTAAACAGCAGATGAAAAGGCAGCATCTCTCTGTGTGCCACTGTCTGTCTCACCTGCCAGTGGGGCGATAACTTCACCCACGTCACATGTCACCATATCAAAGGCAGACAAATGCCAAGCAGTGTCTCCAGGTTGCAGGTTCACACGGGCTCCGTCTAACTCATCCCCCTCGCTTAGGGCATCTGATTTAACTTGTCTCAAAGCTAAATGCCTTCTAAACGTCACTGAAGATTTCAGTGCAGCGGGTTCTGACTCGCTGACGCCCCTTGAACTTGGTTAACTTTCAGACCTGCTTGTTTGCGCACCAAACACTGGTTTTACTGTGAGTTGAAATATTGATAACAAGAACTTTCATGTTGAAAATTCAGGTTTATTTTGCAGAGTTTATGATGAGACCTACATTTTCTTCCCCTGTCTGTAGAGTCTGTAGTAATGTTTGTCTACAGGCTGCAGTGGTTCAGTGGTGAACTGTCTGCTGTGTGTCCAGCAACGCGTTATCTTACTGGAGTTTAGCTCACCCCCCCACCACCACCACTTGACCTTGTGACCTCAGCAGAAGATAAAGCTGATGAGGTTAGGCATTAACATGCTCGGCCACCCACCGCAGCCATCTATCATAGTGTGTACATATGTGAGCTTGTAGATGGAAGGCAGGGAAAGGCAGCAGGAGAGGAGGCGTAGCAACATCGATACACATGACGCAGGACACACACAAAGACATTCTGTGCATGTCTGGACGTAAGCATGTGCCTGCACATAAGCACGGACAGACCTGCAAGCGAGCGCCCGAACCAGCAGGACAGTTTATGCCACGACCCAGTGTGCATCACACACGTCTCTGATGTAATCGCTATTCCTAACCCGTGTGAAACTGTAGATTATGCCTGTAAATTTATGTTTACAAAACTTGATGGACTTTTGCTGTGTGTCTTTCTATCTTCTGCAACTAAATATGATTCATTACCTTGTGTACTGTAGTTTTAAGAGAAACATCTGTGGTGTTTTAGAGCTGTAAGAGCTGTAGACTCGGCAAAAATGGCGACTTGCGACTTGACTTTGACTCATCTGTGAGACTAACAGTGATCCTATTCATACATAGACTGGGTTCTTACAAATGTTGAGCCATCAGAAATCCCAGTATCGTATGTGCAGAAGTTTAGCATTTTAGTTATTAGTAATTACAGCTTCCTCTCAAGAAATCATGAATACGAACAGATGGCCCTGGGTTTGAAATTAAAACTATGTGCTACAGCATGTCATTAGTGGGCACACAGGCAGATTTTCTGAAATTTTGAGACCTGAAAGACTTAAGAGTGCAACTGGTTTTGCATGACTTCATTTGGACATTGCTCAAGAGAAAACCAGCTGTACTACTACCAGACCTAAATCTAGAACGACCCTTTATGGCAAAAGTAGAAAAAGATCACAGCAATATGACAAACCAAAGGAACAGCAGATTTTACTTACATACAGTATATTCACCTGTTTATGTTGGTAACAAACCCAAACCCCAGCAATAAGCTGCTGACAAGCAGTTGAGCCTGCACTTACTCCAGGGAGTTCCACCACTATGGCTCTGGAGCTGCTCTGGGATCAGATCCAAGTCTTCCAATCTCAGTATCGACTCAATACCCAAGGACCTCATGGACTTGCAATATAAACGTCCTTGTATAGTGTGACGCAATAATCGGTGGCTGGAAATTCCTTATTGAGCGTATTCAAAAGCAAAACGGATGGAATAGGGAGAGATGTGATGTTGTTGGATTAACAGTAACGTTACTTTGCCGTGTTCTCTTCTGCGTCTTCCACATGCGAGTTGTTCTCAGCCTTAGGAGCTCTCTGACCCTTACGCATGCGACCCTTCACCCACACATCTGTAGTTTTGACACTGACCTCTTCCTCTGACCTGGATGTAAATAAACCAGTACTGTAGAGCAGTCTGTTTTTGGCCCACCCCTGCAACCTGTATATACAAACCTGTAAATACCAACAGCTATGCATGATGAAAACCTAGCAATTCTTTCAGGTACTTTTATAATCTCCAGATTCTCATAAGGCATGTGTTGAAAAAAAAAACAAAAAACAAAACAAGCATAGTTTTAAAAAGTAGAAAAAAGAAAGAAAAAAAACGAGTTGATAATATTGTCAGGCAATATCCTCTCTTGGACAGTGTGTGTAGAGTCTTCCTGTTTTCTTACTCCTGTGGGTGGTTCTCTTCCTTTGCCTGTCCTGTGTTTCTGCTCACCATCTGTGTCAGTTGTTGTCAGTTGGCATTTGTACAGCAGCGAGGGTTGAGGCAGAGCGGAGAGGAGAGGGGGAGTGTTCAGCGGCTGACCTCTGTGATGCTCCAACTCGGCAGCAGAGTTGGCAAAACGGACAAAGCGATTTAAGCCTGGGACACGTTTGCTTCCCGGCGCTACGCGCAGATCGTTGCGGCGTGTGCTCATGTATGTCATGTGAAGGCCTGCGGGAGACGCAGTAGGTCCGCAAAACATTTTTGGACAGAACCAGAAATGTGATTTTTCGATCATTTTTTGTTAGTCTGTCTGAAGTTTGGTAGCCTGTTGATCACAACCTGTGATTTGAGGTACCCACAGTGTTGTTATATGACGTGAATAACAGATGAAGAAGGGGCGTCTAGAACTGGCTAAATGCAGTACCTGAATGCTAGGTACCGTAGCTATACTTGGCTACTAAAACCTATTTTCTACTATCATAAGAATAAGGCTATGGCATGTATTTGGAAAGTATTTTCTTTGCTGTAGTCTCAGTGACGGGATCAGGAGGAGTGCAGTTTTTGCCTCAGCCCTCTGCCCAGCCTCATGGACTAGCTATCCTGAAAGTGGGGACTCCAAAGGGATTGTGATTCTGTTTCAGGAATGTTTTTTCCAACCTTTGATGTTAAATAAATGGAGGTGTCTGATTTTTAATCTGTGCTAAAGATATTTTACATTTAATAAATAACCACTGAAATAAAAAAACTTGCTCTGTGCATGTCAGTAGCTTGTGTCTGAACGCGTGTGTGTGTGTGGGGGGTGGGGGTGTCGCACTATCTTTGCCCTCAGTCGTGGCAACCTCTGTGAGCTGACAACTCAGCTGAGCGTGCCAGGCCCGGTTGTAGAGGGAATCCTGGGTAATGCGGTCCCCTCAGATAACAAAGCTGTCCCTCCATTCAGCTTGACCACTCAACCAAGAGGAGAGGAGATTAGCACCTCAAACACCTCAGCGCACACTTCAGAAAGCAGCCTGGCTCTGCGCTGACCTCTGTCACCCCAGCTGAGGTGCACTAAAGCCAGAACAATACGCTGATCACTTTCTGTTCTGGCACAGCAAAATCATTTCAGTATAAAAATAAAAACACTGTTTTTCAACTTCCACATGTTCTGCAGCAAAGACTATTAAGGCATTTATTTGAGTGGGAGTCATGTCTTTAATCCGACTGAGATCTCATGAGAATTGCCAGCTCGCCTTATCCTGGGTGTCCCCGGTGATTAGTCTGCCCCTGGTCATCTGTGTGTACTAAACTCTATTTCATACCCTCCATTAGCCCACAGGCTGATGGCTAATACTCACCTATGGGCAGCGTGCTCCCCTGAGGGGCATTAAGAGCAGGATGGAAGGACCAGCCTCCTCCTCGTACCTCTCTTTCCATTCCTTCATCATGCTTGCTCGATCTCTTTGCCCGCCTTGCTCCCTGCTCGTTCCCTCGGCCCTTTTCTTTTCCATCAGCCCTCTGCAGATCCCTTTTCCCCAGCAGCCCCATCCCCCCTCCGGCCTCATAACTTACAGGACTGGGCATGCAGTGCTGCCGTAGCTGAGGTTTCATGGGTCTCAACGGTCGTAGTAGGACCACTTTGAGGTAAATGGACCACTTTCCCTAGAGTCCCAGATCACAGATGAAGCCCATTGATATTCTTTCACTCATAGCATAAGATGAGGAGTCAGAGAGATAAAGGAACAGAGGGATAAACTACAGAAGGACAGGAACACAACACAAAGTACAGCCAAACCCCCCTCTGTGGACTATTACTCCTCCTTTTCTATGTGCAGCCATTTTCCTTCCAACAGATAGGATCAACCAAGTGTCAGTCATGAACAACCTCCTGTCACACGGTGATTGTTCATCTGTTGTGTCTGTGTGCAAATGTGCAGCCCAGTGCGACATCCCTGCATACATTTAAGGCTTGCATGTTCAAGGGAACAGTAGTAAAGGAAGTGGCGACTAAGAAGGAGCAGAAGGGGGACATTAACAAGCCAGAAGGGACAAGGAGAAGGAGTAGGAAAGGAAGACGAGGGAGCTAGGACACAAGGCATCCAAGGGGAAAACGACAGGGAGTCAGAAGGACTTGCGCAACGACTGTGAAACTATCTCATTTTTATCTTGCGAGAGGACTTCCGAAGTGATCCGCACAACCTAATTATTTTCCCCTAATAAAAGCAACATATGCTAAGACAATAAAAGGCCTTATTGGACACCTATTCATTAAACAGGAGCAGTAAAAGGACCAGGACTCTGGCACAGGGATTAGCTTTTAAAAGGGCTTTTCTCTGCCTGGAAATGGCCTTAGTCTTCCTTTAGCACGCCCATATGGGTGCATAGCCCACCATAAAAGATCTGAATTATACATGAAGAGACCTGGCTGCTTTATTAGCTGTGATCGGCTTTTTCACTGTCACCTGATTGCATCGGCTCACAATGCCTCAAAGTTGAGAGCGATCCCCTCTTTGATCGCGCTCACTGCGTACAAACGCGAGCGACAGCAGAGCAAAGAAAGGCTCAAATGTAAAGTACACAGTGGTAACGACAACCAGTCAGTGGTTAGTTAGTAAGACCTGGTTGAAACAACGCATGCTGGCGACTAACGCCTGACAGTTTGACACAGTGAAGTCATTATTCCATATGGTCAATGTACTGTAAGTGTCAGTATGTTTCTATTATGAGCAGAGCGATGCTGTCTCTGTGTCGCTGTGTGAGTATGTGATGAGCTGGTGTAATAGGGCCACACACAGGTGTGTATATGCTCACCTCCTCACTGATGCACCAGCTAATTGGTCTCCTGCGGCAACCTGACGTATTCACAAACCCACTATTTCACACACACACACACATTCAAGTGCACACACATCCCTAATCACACAGATACCATGTGGTTTGCAATAGTTATATTCACATGTACACAGACTGTGCAAATATGCACATATGTGCAAACACAACCATGCACACGCCCACATGCACAAGCAGCCCACAGAGTGTATTTCCAAATGAACTCATTATCACAGTGCTGACTCCAAGTGGAGAAGGACTCAGTAACAGACTGCTCATACTTTGTACACACGTCTACTGTGAAGTCCTGTAAAGGAAAAGAAACACTGACCAGAAAATACACTGTAAAAAACGAGTTATGAAAAACGTACCCACGAACCAAACCACTGAGCTGCTGCTTCTTAAATTCACAGAAAATCCGAAGACAGCAAATACACTATAAACACAGTCGGGCTTTTTGTTATGTTAAATACTGATGATGATAGCAGGTGTCACTTCAGCGGCAGACATGAACGCAGCTGTAACAATTACCAAGAACACGGTTCCCAAAATCTAACATCACAACTGAGAGGCAGCCCTATTGTACAGCGGAGCAGAATAACACGTTGGAGATACAAACACGGGGAGTGAGTGGCACTGGCGAACAACCGTCGGTGAATGATGCGTCCTGCAGTCGAACTCACAAAAGCGTTCAGCTTCAAAACAAGAACGTTCATCTTCATTATTTCTCCTGCTCAGTGCTCGGTTTCTCACCCTACGCCGGACTTAAGCTGGTCGTGCTCTCGCTCGCATTGCCTGTCCTGCTCGTTTAACCATTCCCTCTAATCCAGTCTCCTGCACCCTCCCTTCCCCCTCGTGGTGGAGGTCGACAGAGGGATGTTCCGTTTTAAATAAGAAGGCAGCGCTGGCCCATTAAACTCTGATAGTAATGATATTAATTTGGCAGGAACGTGTCATTTTCACAGGAGAGCAACTAGCTGAACTGTCATTATGCGAGCGAACACACACACACACACACACACACACACACAAGCACACACTCTGCCTCGCTCACATTGTCTCCTCACGCTACAAACTCATCCTTTCTCACTCCCTCTCTGTCACGCATACACACTCAAACCAGGAACATGTCACAGGAGAGCAGCTAGCGGTAACATTATGAGAGGATCAGAGAGATTTGCTAATGGGATAGATTAGTGTGCCCTTGGTCACAACGGCTACAATGAAATGACTGGAGCTGTGACTTATATCCATGCCCCCCCCCCCAACCCCTTGATCACCTCCTTGTTCGCCCCCTTTTACTCTCCTCTACTGCACTTCGTCCTGCCCATTCCTCTTCCACTGATCCTCCACTCATTCCAGCTCCATATTCTAGCCCATCACTTCCTCTTCTGCATCTAAGACCAATGCTGATAAGGTTCATGGCTGGACAGTAGGTTGGAAATGTACAGAAGCAGAAGCTGAGTTGTGATCAAGAAAAGGGCGGGTGACTTTTCAGCCTGCAGCCAGCAACACATTATCAGAATTGTTTTTCTCTCATTATGGATCTTTGTTAATGGAGCCTAATGAGCACTGAGGAACCCGACCAATCAATGCATAAATGAAAGTGATTGAAATCCCCAAGTGTTCGCTGTAAGCTGAATGAAAAGCCAACACAGGACTGCAATAAGGGGGAGCCCTGCTAAGTGAATGGATGCCGCACGCGCAGCGTCTCTAGACCAACTGTGTCCACAGGTGGCTTTTCACTTTTCGACAACTTCATCCACAGTTACTAGTTATTTTTGAATGAGTCCAAGTCAATGCTTTCTTATTTCGGGTACTGAGAGGAAGTGGAAGAGAATGAAGTTAAAATTTTCAAACACTTTTCTAATGATTTTAAAGTCAGGCTTTATCTGATACAATTAATGTGACAGTAAAGACGAAGCTGCACTAGTTAACAGTCACAATGATCCACTTCACTGTACCTTTAAAATCCATTGCATCAGTCTTCCCCCTGCCTGCGACAACCTCTTCGTCATGGCAGGAAGTTTTAGTGGCATGTGGCACTTTTCAGACTATGACACTAATAAGACCTGTCCAGCAGCTCTCCTGATAACTGCTAAATATACTCACACCATCTCTCTGGCACATGGAGACACACAGGTCACACTGTGTATGTATGTCTGCTCAAATTCAAACACCAACTGACCCCCAAAGCAGTAAAAGCACTACGTAGGGATGTGCCTGTCTATTGTGCAGTGTAAGAACAAACTGAGCCTATTTTTATTGCTGTGCTGATCCAGGTGTACGTGCATATGAGACTGTGAGAGTGTGTGTCCCAGTATGCTCCTGTGAGTGTTTGTGTGAAGGCCTGTATGTGTGTGTGTTTATCTAAGTGTGTCCACGCTGACCCCATCTCGGCACTCCTGACCGGTTGAATGCGGGCTGCATAAATTAGTGCTGATGCTCTGCGATGTAATTATGCTGCTGTCAGGATGGTCCCTCTACTCAAATTCATTTTAATAAAGTTGGTCTCCAAGGTTACCAACCAGGGGTCACCTTCAGTGTCAGCCCCTATGGATCGTGCCCACAGAAAGTCTGCGGTCGGGGTCCGGTAACACCTTAACACGACAGCCTGAACCCCCACGTCACAGGATAAACACAGCTCCCACTGACTCACTCACAGACGGGAAAGGCAGGTGGCAAAGAGAACAGAGGAAACAAGTGGGAGAAATGGATTGTGGCACAGAATGAGAAGGGAACCAAACTGTGGGAAGACGGAAAAGATGTAGAGGAAGGAGGGCGAGAGGTGTGGCAGCGCGAACGGAGACAAGTGGGAGCATGAAGGAAGGAATAGAAATAAGCAGAGAGGAGTAAAAGAAGGGAGGACAAGGTTAAAGTGACAAGGAGAGGGTGAGGGAGTGTCTCTCGTGGGCAGATGGCGGGGTGTATTCTCATTTGTCCTGCTACAGTGTGTGTGTGTGCTAACACTAACCTCCAGGGCAGAGCTGCAGCACAGAACACGCTCTCAATTAGCCAATAACACAGACCTGCGCACACAGCTGGGAGAGGAGCTGCTCCGTCCCCTCACACCAAATGGTTAAACATACAACAGCAGCGCCGCGAGACCGGCCCAGCGACGAACCGCCTAGAAGACCTGTGGATAATTAACATGACACTACGTGTTGTCGATTCACAGCAGTCAGGCCAGAGCCATTATTCACCTTTCAACAACTGTGACGTGCGGTATTTCCCTTCAGTTCAGTATTTTTTATTTATATGGAAGCACTAAATGTAATCAGGAGTTTGACACACCTCTCTCTTTCACTGCTCTATAATATCTTTCAGCTTTCATTCCTCCAGGTTTTGCATTTGAGATGATGTCATCGTTTCACTCACACTGGCTTTGATATTGGTGGACTTCCAGATGACATCACCTGTACAGAAAAACTCTAGCTGAGAAATACAGATAAAATATGAACATGTAAGATATGTCCTCAGATTGTTTTTGTTTCTTCGTAGCTGGATTGTCTAAAGGTATCTTTTGATGCACTGATGATAATTCACACATTGGTCGAGACCAAAATATAAAGGATATGAATTCATATGTCTGGCTTTAATAGCAATGCTGCCATCATTGCTTAAGTTTTGTTGCATTTTATCAAGCTATCGTGGTCGTAGTCGGTCACCATTCACCTCTGACCAAGCTGCATTATGACCTGTTTAACTATGTGTCCTGTAAACACTGAAATGTCAGATTCACACAAACACTGCACCCTCTGGGGTCTGCAGTTCTTCTGTGTGTGAGCGTGTGGAGTCCAGGCGTGTGGGCCGGGGTGACTTTGACTGGCTGTGTAATAGTTACAGCGGCACGCTTTGTTAGCAGCAGGTAATTTATGGTTGAACTGGCCTTATAGTCTGATACGATCGACTGCCCCGACCGTCTTTACCAGCCGGCCCCAAAGACACACAGGAAGACTCTATCTGAGGAGAATAGGTGAGACGGGGCGGAGAGATGAAGATAGCGAGCTGCAACACAATTTAGAGTCTTGCTACGGCAGAGAGAAATAATAAAGCAAAACTGAATGTGACAAAAATGGAGTAGGAAATACAGTAAGTAATGCAAGTGAAAGGCGGTGAGAGGGTGAGAGAAATTAAAGAGTTGCAGCAGTTGGTTCTTAGCATCTCTCTTGAGGTGTACTGAGAATTAGATTGCATTAAAGACTGACAGTCCATTCATCTGAACCATACCAAGAAGGAACATTTAGTTAATTGAATGATTAATAAATTCAGCTCAGTTACACTATTTCACTGGTGTTGGCTTTGGATAAAAACGTCTGCCAAATGCGAGACATCATATATCACTGGCTTGAAATTCTTTTGCTGATGACTTGCACCCGGGCATCAATATAACTCAAACTAGTCCAGCTGTGTACACAAAGAAGAGCCGACCCAGCAGCGGCAGCACGCGGTGAGTTGTTTAACCTTGTGCTCCGGTGGCCTGTCTGTCTTCGGCTCCGTTTCATCATGTGAAGGTTTCAGTTGCTGGCTCATCGTTACCTCTGTCTGTGAAACACGACTCTTTCAGCTTAAACTAAAGTGCAACGGGAGAACTAACCAGCACCTGTCTTTCTAATATGGAGAGGCAGAAGAGCCTCCACGCCCACTTTGCTACAGCTTCCTCCCCCTAATAAAGACAGACACAGAGCCTTGCTCTACATATACTATGTCTTCACCCCCTCCCCTAATCCAGTCAGGCAGGAGCATCCTCGCCTTTCTCGCTCCTCCCTCCGACCTCCTTCTCCAGGACTGTGGCTACTCTAATCAAGTCTGTCAGGGCAACCAGGTCCCTGACTGCAGTTCTCCTTTCATCTCCCACCTTCAAACAGAATGAGGATACTTTCATAAGTCTGGGTGAGTGACAGGTGGGGGAGTCAGGTGGAGACAGGCCCGTGATATGGACAGGCACTTTGTCCTGCCTAAATACACTAATGGAGGATAAGAGGCCTGTCACATAGGCAGGTGGAGATGGGACGGGACAGAGGACACAGACACTCGTCTATACTTACAGACCATATGTTGAATGCAGGGACGGGCATCTGAAGTGTATCCCATCATATTGCAAAGGCTGTGACATAGGTCAAGCAACTTCGGTCTCACCTCAACAGTTTTGTAGTTTCTGATCTCATAGATGAAGACGAACGTGAGTGTGTTTTCTCTGAGTGAGTTCCAGTTAAAGGAACTTTTAAGTCTTTTTGTTTGAGTTGAGTTTTAGTTGGCCACAGAACAGACTAATGTTTCCAGGAGTCCAAGAACAGTCTCTTAGTCCTTTGTGGAACACTCCAATTTCAGTGGTACATTAAAACACAAATCACCAGTGAACACACACACTTACACACACACACACCAGTCTTTTGAATCACAGCTTACACGCCCAATAGGCAGCCTTTTGGATAGATGGCACCTGCATACAGGAGGAGAGGGCACACAAATAGGATTTGAGAGTGGAAGGTGGGTGTGTGGCAATGGTGGGTGGGGGTGAGTCCATAAATAGGATTGTGTAGGAAGCAGGGTGAGCTAAATAGGATTGTAATGTACAGGAAAGGGTGTATAAATAGGATATGAGAGTCCGAGCTGTGTTCTCACTAGTTCCACATCCCTGTGGTATAGGAGTTCTCTAGGAGTGCTTTGCGCTGTGCATGCATGTGTATGTGAGTGTACTAAAGTACAGGCCATTAATGCGGAGACTAATCTTGAGGCACCTGTCTCCTCAGGCAGAGTGTGACCTCCACCAGCCAGGTTCACTCATGTTTGTCCTCCTATCCCATTCTTTGCCTCCGCCCCCTCCGTCCTCCACTCAATCCTCACAGCCCTTTTTTTCATTTCTTCTCACTTAGCTTTTTTTATTTCATAAATGAGCTCCCTGTTTTTTGTTTCTCTCGCTTCTTGACCTCTTGAACAGGTAAACTGTCAGTCTAGCTGGGTGTGCACTGCTCTCCCTGGAAGAGAGGTCAACAGTCAAAGCTCTCTCTCCTTCTCTCTGTCTCTGTCCCTCTGCTTTATGGGGGTCAGTGGGCTTTGGGAGCTGTCAGCTCGGTGCTAGTGTCTGCTGGCTGACGATCTAAGGTCAAAGGTCAGAGGTCAGGAGTTAGAGGGCAGGACGTGACCTTAAAGATAAACAGCATGGGGAGAGGGTCATACCCCCGAAAGAGCCTGTCATTCTCCACATAGGGGGTAATGTAGAGCGAGCATACATACTCTTCTTTGCATACATGCACACTTGACCAGACGAACCAGTCACGTTGGTGCCACGGCATAGCTGTTATATGGCGTGTGAGGTGTGTCCTGTTAGCATGACATGCATCTGCATGGCTGTTTATGATTGCTTGTCAGAGCAGCTCGTCTCCTACACTCAGGATGACATGACAAACCCGTTTACACAGTCAAGGTCACGAAGGACCGCTATGAAAACATCATATTCTCCACGAGCCAAGGCAACAATGCACACGAAACTGACAAAGACACAGGCAGTTAGTCACGCGCAGTGAGCAATACATGCATACTCTCATATCATCATATTTTAACTACCAAGGTAACGGTATTAGTGTGTGGGGCCCAGGAGAGCACGCCGTCGCTTCAGACAGGTAATGGATGGTAGGGCTGAAAGAGACTGAGGGGAATTAAGATAAACACACTCTAATAAAACTCACCTGCCTGGCCGCGCTGCTGTCTCTTTACCATGAATTAAAACATATTGCAAACGCTGCTTGCGCATACAAGCGCACACACAGATGCGCATACAACGGATACCTCCATACATGCATGCAAACACACACAAATGGCCGACACTATCCAAAGGCATGTTAAAGGGTGCGACACAAGCTGGACAGTGGTGACTCTCTGAGTAATTGATCTATGACCCACATACAAGAGATCTTGTACATTATAAAGACAAATAAACTCACCAGATCAGGCCCCTATTATAAAAATCGAGCAGATTTCAACAGAGAGATTGTTCCTCGACAAGGGCATTTAATTTCCACCGTGATGCATCCAGCACACAGATTACATACACATAACCCAGCAACAAGCATAGAAAGAATAAACCCAAATGATTCTGAATGAATCACAAGTATAGTATAATTAAAAGATCATACGACTATACAGCAGGTAAACATTACATAATATTTAAGTTAGTAATCAGTCAGGACATGTGTGAATTTGTTTTCTTATCCAATAACGTAGCCTGTTATGTAAAAAAAGTTAGTCAATAGCCAAAAGTTGGTGCAGTCACACACTCCCCAGTGCAAACATGCTTCATACGTGCTCACACTCCTTTCCAAGTTCATGCACCGCTGATCTAAGTACATAATGAAGTGTGACATATCAAGCAAAGGTGCTAATGGGGTGTGAAGTCATTAGTGAACACTCTCTGTCTCTCTCATACACACACGCTCACAACGTTGTGCGTGCATAACAACACACCTATTCTTTGAGTCTTCACTTGTGATGTGTGATTGTGATAAGCCCTTCAGGCAATCCCGACTCCAGGGCAATATTAGTGCACCGCATTTTACAGATCAGTTACTCCACAGCAGGAGAGCATCACACATAGGCTGTGTGACTGTTTTATTTTTATCATGTGCGCATACAGCATGAGGGGAATGTGGGGGTGAAAGAAATTCCCCTTTACTGGAACTCATGCACCTGACACTCAGAGTTCGAACAAACGCACGTGTGATAACCTGACATCTCTGACATAATGTCGTCCGACAGACATTTACAGCTGGCACAGGAATAAGAAAAGAAAGCGGGGAAGGAAGAGAGACTCTAAAAGCTTGTCAGTCCCTCTTAATTATTCTAATTGCTGAGCTCAAGCTTCATGCCAAGGCTTAGGCATTCCCCTGGCACAAGACCACAAGCCCCCCACCTCGCACATACACACACACGACACGATTCCACCCAAAGCATTGCCTTGAAACCTCTCCTCACTCCTCGTTTAGTCCTCTCCCCTCATCTCCATACAGAACTCCCCCAGCTCTCTCACTTCCTCGTCTCCCTCTATCAGAATCCCTACACCCTCAGAGCGCCCTTTTATTCCTCCACTCCTCCTCCTCTCCTCCCATCACAACAGACCCTTCTGCTTCCTCTCCCCAGCCACTCCTCTCCTCCACCCCTCCGTTCCTCCGAACTGGATTAAAAGTACTTTTCATTACCCGTGTGGGAGATATGGCACTTAAAAATCACCCCATTATCATTTTTCACCCAGCAAACAGCACACACTCTCACAGAGACATAATTACCACACCCTGTCATACCAGGGAGATGGAGGCTGCTGATTTCCAGCCAGGCCGTGTATATCACTCTATGTGTGTGTGTGAGTGTGTGTGTGTGTGTGTGTGTGTACACGAGTGTGTGTATAGGAAACTACTGCCTGTCCGCCTGCCTGCCTACTTCTCTTATTGATATTAAAAGCGCAGCATAAACGAGTGTTTAAAATGGCTGTCAGAGGAGGGAGAGAGAGAGAGGATCCACTCCAATCACAAACTGCAACACACATCACTGGATCTCTTTCCCAGCTTGGCACATGGTAATGGCCTGGAATAACAGAATACTGCTGGATGATTCCCATTCCCACATTCCAAGTTGTGCGGGGCTACGGGGTAGTCAGCTGAAATGGGAGTGAGTGAGTGATAGAGCTCGATTTAACCAGTCAACATTTAACACATAATGAATTGAGAGTCATATGATGAATTGGATTTATGGCAATACTTGTTCTTAATGGCGGAAGAGATTTAAATTGTGGCTAGGGAGGGAAGAGAAACCCGACTCATTCACACTAATATTCATTTAGGAAGCCTGTCCTCGTCTAACGCTTAGACCAATTCTGCAGGGGCCATGCCTTCACTCAGCAATCACAAGGGGGTGTTAAGTATATACATGTTTAAAACTCTCCCGCACCCCTTAGACATTCATCACAGTGACAATGCTGCATGGCAGCCCCCAAAATCACACCGCAGGGGCTCGCCATTGGCTTGTCACCGGAATGGGTGTCTGTAGATAAAGCAGGGACAAACGTGGGTCCTGCATGATTAACTGGGTTGCTGTTTGATCACATTTGACTAATTTGTGGCATAAATCTTCAGGCTGGCGCCCTGGTAGAGACCATTAGCCCTGGCACTGACACCCCTGACACGCACACATACACTTATACTCAACACTCGCAGCATCTATAGAAAAAGCAGCGGTGTGCTGTTAGCCTTTTAGTGGAGGAGAAAAGGTGAAGACAAAATGCATGTTCCCGCCAACATATATTCCACATCTATCGGCATGAGGGTCAGTGGTGTGGGGGTGCGGAAGGGGTGGGTGGTGCACCTAAGCACTATAGGGAGAGAAATGCAGGTGCACCGGATTATAATATTAAGCAAACATGAGCTCCGAGGTCTAATTATGACACAGGGGAGGTTAGAGAGTGAGAGAGAGGGAGAATTTCAGTGCCGTGTGGTGGAGGGGATGCTGAAGCCAGCAGAACCTGGCTGGTCATTTGTAAACAGGTAACGACGCAGGCCAGGTGTATGAGCATATGTACCAATGAGCAGGGGAGGAGACAGAGGGGGTGTGGGAGAAGACAGGGAAGTCTGGGGAAGAGAGTGGGAGGAGAAGAGGGAGGATCTAATTAGGGTAAATTTACAGTGCCCTGTGCCAAACAGCTAAAATGGCCAACTGGGCACAGAGATTTATTACTGGGTTAAATTAGGTTGTCTGGTGAGAGTTAGTAAGACCACCTGCGGCTGTCAATTGTCTGTGATTATTACAACTGTAGAGAAAGATAACAGCAGCCACGGAAAGATGGTCCAAGTACAACAGTGGATTGTTGAGACGCAAGTTCATGAAGAAAAACCTATATTTTGTGTTCAGGACAATACCAATTGAGCCCAGTGAGTGATTAAGAATGATGCTTGAACCCATTTAGCATGAATCAATGAACCTCTGGATAGAAGGTTTCCAGAGCGAAGAGCCTTTGCCTCCATTTGCATTAGTATCCTTGATCAAATCTGCAAGATAAACAGGTTTAAAACCTGATGGGGGATATTAAACTTGCAGATTGAGCCTGGCTCCCCCTCCCCAGGCTTGTCTGCAGCGCGGGGCTGGGGTTTGGGCCTCAGCATTTGACTCTAGCTGCTGAGAGCAAGGACGTGGCACAGCGAGCCAGCCCTGAGCAGCCATATTTTCATGGTCGGTTTCCATTTAAATATCTGACTGACAGGGAACATGGCGCCATTAAGGCGTCCTGAGGGCCCGGCGCGAGAGGAGGAAATGGGCAGATAAAACCCCCCAGGGGAGGCGAGGGGGGTGAGAGAAGGGCCACACGGCCTACAAAGCCTTTAACAGTGGGACCTGCTCTTAAAACTGCATAGGCACCATTCAGTCCTTCATCTCTCCACATCCAAAACAACCTTGTGTCTCTGGAACAAAAGCAGGATTTATCTAGCATGACTTACAGCCCCTACCTGACTTTCTTCCTCTGACGTGTGAGTGCGTATGAATCAGTGTGTATGGTCACAGAAGATACTAAAAGCTCACTCTAAACCGCTGCTATGCTGTTACTTTTATACTCCATTGTAGACTCTGAAGCTCCATTAACAACAAGATTAGTTGGTAGCCATTAGATGAGAGGTCAGGACATTGTCTTTCTTGATCTTGAACCAATTTTGTCATATGGTCGACAAACCACTCATTGTCCTGTCTTAGTTTTGCTGCAGCAGAGGCTGAGCTCCGGTCTGTTGGGTCAGACATCTGAACGGTGGGTGCTGCCAGGTTTAGAGGTTAAGTGGTTGTCATAGATGGTGAAACTCAGCATCCAGTGGCTGCGACACGCAAATAAGCAATGCCAGCCAGAGGGCTGAACAGCCCGGCAAGACAGTGGCACCATAAAGACAGAAAGAGAGAGAGGAAAGAGAGAAGGGATTGTCTGCCAGTGATGTACTTTTACCTCTTAACTTCCCACAATCCAGCTTTCAGTGGTCACACTTTACCCCTCCTGCCTCCCATACTGCCAAGCCCAATAAAGGTCAAGACTCTGCCTTACTCTTAAGAAGCTCATTTGCATCCCGCCGGCAAACAGCCAGTCAGAGCTTGTTCAAAGGCCCTGCTAATCCAATCAGATTGCTTATATGTGAGGCCTTATCGCCACGGACACCAGCATCTGCGGGAACCACATCACAGGACATCACGAGGCTGCTGGTTGTGATTGGTGGAGACAGAGAGTCAGAGGGAAGTAGGCATCACTAGGCTTCAACAAGGCTCAGACTTTGCCAGGAGTGACAGTCAGAGAGCAGGGAAGGCTTCACCAACACTTTCCCTGTTATGACTGCAGCCCCAGGAACGGCACGGATACATATTGGGTGTGAAATACAAATTAGACCAGTTGGATTTCATCTTTATCTACTACTGAGTGAACCATGGAAACGTGTGGTGTGTGAGCATCTCATAAATATCACAATCTTGTAAAGATAAATGTTTAAAATAGACATTTTGGGTTTTACGGTATATTCCCGACCCAGTAAAACAACAACAAAATGTAAACTAAAATGTAACAAAAGACAACTTGGAAACATGCACAAAAGGTACAGTCTAAGACAAATGAATGGGTCTACGTGCCCTTCAGCCCCAACGGGAGGCAAACCTGCTTGTGTAGGTTAATGTCTAACTTTCAGCACACACACACACACACACACACACACCTGGCCATATCTCCAGTATACGTAACAGAGGCCGCAGGAGTAAAAACACACTTTGCTCATTCAGGTATATAAGTAGCAGAGGTGATCTGACTGTGCCAGTGACTTTGCATCCAGGGACGTGGCTGGACATAAAGGGACATGAGGGGACATTAAGGTACAAGGGACGGAGAAACCAACTTGGCTGCCCTTGCACACAATCCCACAGAGACCACAGTCCCATCCGTCTCTCCTTCTCCATTTCTGCTCCTGCTATGGCCCCTCTCTGTCTTCTTTCTCCTCCTACTGTACTTCCTGGTTTCCATCTTCCCATCCTCCCTTGCTACCTCCTGGCGTCCGCCCTCCAACATCCCTCCCTCCGGTTGTCTCACCCATGCACTTGCGCTCGACCCCATCGGTGTCACTATTAGCAGCATCACGCTGGGATCACATGGCTGTTGAGGTATGAAGGCAGAGTCAATGGAGCATGGCACAGAGAGACGTCCATATCCCCCCATTGCCCCTGCTTCCTCCTAATCCCTCCCTCAATAATTATCTTTTGCCTTTTTGCATTCCTTCCTGATCATTAGCTTGAAATGCATCTAGATTGGATTCAACCAGACTAACTATATCTTCCATATATCCTATGGTATCTTCTATAGCTGTCCAATAATAAAACTGTGTACTGTTTGAATAACATGCTAATATGTGCCATGAGTCAGCCATGTGATAGTTCACATCAACTCAGTGGACGTATGACTGTGTAACTGAAGCACTGTGTCCGTTATGTGACCTGCTCTTTGTCCTAGCGTTGGCAGACTATTAGACCTGGAGCAAGAAGTCAGAGAGGTGAGGCAGGTGTGAGGAGGAGGCAGAGGTGGATCTATAACAGCTCTCCAAGCAGACCCACTGCTCCAGGAGAGCTAGGTATGGATTCAACCCATCGCTCTCTCTTCTCTTACTCTCTCCTTTTGTGTGAAGCTGTATGTGTGCAGGGTCTTTGCATGTGTGTGTGTGTGTGTGTGTGTGTCTATCGGCACCCCGTGCATTTGATAAGCCTGTGGTAGTAGTGGTCCTGTGAGGGACCTAGGGCCCTGTTCTCCTGATTAGTCATTTATCAGGCCTGGCAGCCCAGACCCACCATAATCACTCTTCTCTTACCCCTCCTCCTTTTCCTCGGCTGATCCCCCGCTATCCCTCTAGATCTCCCCTGTATCCAGCCCTACAACAATGCTCTCCATCCCCCAACACCAAAGTCAATATGGTGGTGCATGTACATGCCTATCCAGCCTTTACCTCTACCCAGGCTGCACCCACCCCATCCACTTTGTCCTCTGTACTCACTCCTACTCTGTCTGAGTGTGTTTCGCTGGGAAAGCCCTCTCCTTCTCCTCTTCATAAACTCCAATCCAATTTCTGTGTTGTGCTCAGGCTAAAGCGCCAAAGCTGCAGCTAAAGACACATTTCCAATTTGTCTGCATGAATTTTTCCGAGTCGCAGCCGTTCGTTGCTGAAGAAAGAGACGAAGGGCACATGATGAGAGGAAGGTGGGAGGGCAAGTGTCTTCTGGAGCAGTAGGAGGACTTCCCTATCAACCAGCACCATATTCCCTCATCCTGCCACGTCAACAAGGAGGGATTAGGGTAACCGACATATTGAGGAGACCAAAATGAGTTAATAGAGTTAACCAGTCACTTCTTCTCAACCTGTCTTCCCTCGATTTGGAGAAATTGGAAAAGATGTCTAGCCAAGGAAAGCCTAATCTAATCTGGACTATGCAGACCGGAGAATATGGACACATGAAAGACCTGTCCTGCTTCCCATGCTCCTTTTCTCTTTCCTTCACCCTTCCTCGCCATCATTCCTGCTCTCTTTTCTGTATCTCTCTAAAGGGGAGGGGTGTAGAAGAAGGAACGGGAGAAATGTGGCCAGAAAAAAAAAAAAAAAGAACATATACACAGCATTCCAAATCCAATATGAGCGGAAAAGAATCAGCAAATGAAAAAGACAAACTGAAGGAAAAAATTGGGTGTATAGATACGGGGAACAGGGGACAAAGCAAGTGTGTGTGTGTGCGTTATTACAGGGCATGACAGCTGTTGGAACCCCCAGGGAGATAACAGCTGGGCCTCCACCACAAACACACACTCTTCTACATATCCCTCACTTCATTTCTCCTTAACTATCTCCGTATCCCTCCATCCCTGGCCTCATCTCATCCTCCAGCTTCTTTTTCCTTATTCATTTAATTTCCATCACTCTGCTCAAACTGCTCCGCTGGGTTTGTTTTCACCTATTCATGTTCGGCCAATCTCTTCTCTGCATCCATTTGTGTTTTTTGTGGTTCTTTATGTTATGTCCTGTCTCAGACTGACATGGAAAACCAGTTCTATACTAAAGCGTTTGGGTTTTTTTTTTTTACACCTCCCTGTTCTTCCTGAGGGTAAAAGATTACTTTAATCTCTTTAATAAATCTCCATGTAAACAAAGCCGGTATTAGGATGACAGAGTTTAAACGGAGGGTGTCACAGTACAATTACGAACCAGGGCTTTAACCACACCTCTCCCCCGCTGACTGTGTCTCTTTATAGAGCAGTCTGCGTAATAGGGGCTCTCTTATAAAACACAGCGGCGTGTCACACACACATTACTCAGCCCACCGCCCCTTTAAATGATCCAGAGATGTATGAGGCCATCTGTGGGCCGCAATTAAATTCCAAAGCCTTTAATTCAGCTGTATGCTATCACTGCCCTGTGTCCAGAGCCCAGTAGAACAGATACAGTATTGGAGTGAGTCACACACACAAATACAGTTAGTTCATCTGAGTTTTGACGTGAATGCACCAAATAAGAGGATGTAAACTTTTAAGGTTAATATATTTTTTTTATTTTTAGGCTATTGAGGAACAGACCTGAAAGTCATCACTGATGTCGCCCCTGCATGAGCATCTTGCAGCGGAGGCACTTTTTCCCCTTCTCTTGAAACCACTTAGTCCTTTCTCCCCTCCCCTTCGCTAGCAATCAGTAAAAGAGCTTCATGAAATTAGTCTGCTGTTGAACACATGCTCGAGCTTTTTCTTATTTCATATCACTCCCATCTGATTGCCTTTCATTGTCGGGCTCATAAAAGTCTCTCTCTGCTCTGTCTGTTTTTTCTCTAGCTTCACGGAGATTCCATCCCCCGACCATCTGAGTGTCTCTCTTTCATTTTTCTCCCTTTCTTCGTCTTTCTCCGTGTGCTCCTCAGCTGAAATGTCTCTGCGCACATTGCCATTCCTCCTCCATTGACTGAACTGGCCTTGTCTCCGAGCGCTAATTGTCTCATTCGGAGGACTTAAGGATGCTAGATGGGCACTAGATGTGTTAAAGAGACAGACTGTGAAACCAGTGTGTGACTGGTAAATTACATCCTTGGCCTTTCTATGGCTGGCAAAGACACTTAATAAGCTCTCAATGTGTTCAACAGCTAGGTGAATAGTTCACTGGCTCTGCTGTTGAAAGTGGATAGCTGTGGAAAAAAGCTGCACAGCGCGTCTGCTCACGAGTGCGTACTTGTGTGTGAGCGTTCAGTAAGGTGCTGTTTGTATTCTCAGAACGGTCGACCCGGCGTTCTTCTCAGTGACAGGATCGGGGCAGATCAGTGCTCACTTACAGAACAACTCACCTGAGGAAAAACTCCTCCTTGCGGTAAGCCGCCCTTTTCTCTTTCTGTCTTTCTCCTCCTTTGCTCTTTTTCTCTCTTCTCTGTCTCTGACTCCTGTGTCTCTGACCCAGACAGAGATCCCCTTGAGCTACTGTACTCAGCTCTCCCCCTTTTCTTTTTCAGTTTTCGTTCCCTAACCCTATCTGTCTCTTTTTATATCATGCTCTCTGTAAAGATACCCTGTGGGAGGGCAGTATCTAACAAACACAACCACACACACTGACTGACGTTGTACACGCCTGTGTGTGTGTGTGTGTGTGCGCACATAAGCATCACCTGCATCGCTACCCTCCACTCTAGTTCTCCCCGACACCGGTGATGGAATAAAATATTCTCACACTCTATCCTTCTTTCTCTCACTTTATGCACAAATATGCACAGTAACAAACAGACACACGAGCAGGGACAAACCCAGCAAATGCTCTATTTTCTGCTGTTGTGTGGTGATTTATGAAAGGTGTTCCTCACAGCAGGCAGACAGTGCTGTTTGGAATGCTTCGTTTCATAAATCTATTCTCCATTCTCCTTTCTCTGCATCCCCTCCTTCCTCTCCACTCTCGTATTTCCTCTTTTCTCCCCTGTGCAGGACTCCCTCAGTCTCTTGTGACACATACTGTACAGTACGCTGTATGTGTGTGTGTGTGTGTGTGTGTGTGTGTGTGTGTGTACTAGTGAGTGAGTGTATAGATGGGGAGGGGAAAGAGAGACATAAGTAGGCTTTGTCTGCAGTCGGGGTAATGATGCAGGAACAACCGAAGCCCCAGCAAAAACCCCATTCTCCTGGGCTCGTTCTCTCTCTTTCTGGCTCTGCTCACCTCACCCACACACACACACACAAACACACACTTGTGTACACGTACAGGCAAACCTGACACAGAGTCAAGCAGCGTTAAGTTGTGTAAACAAAAATGAGACATCAACTGTGATCCAACTCCCCAATGAAGCTGCACATGCACCTAATAAACACACACAATAATAACTTTGCTTGATGTAGCACATTTATCAACACACATACGGGACACGGTTGTGGAGCGAATACTAAATACTGATAAATAATAATAAATTATATATTTATATATATTTTAATATTATTAAAATATTACATGATACTTTTTAAAATAGTGAATTCAGAGCTTTAGCTGCAACAGCCCACATTCAGGTCAGGTTCATTATGTTGCTTACATCTATAACTTAATTGGAGTCCACAGAAAGTAGAAAGTAGCAGTGAAGTATTCACACCTGTTGATCTTTTGCTGAATTTATTGTTCTGTAAATGTAAATAGAAATTTAAAAGGTCTAGGAGCAGAGCTGCAAAGGGAAGAATGGATGTTTTTGACCATTCATTGAGACTGAGTAACCAGGCAAGTATGTGCGGGTTTGGAAGGATGTGTGTACTCTACGCACTGCTGGCACACAGACTATACACTAGACACACAGACTAGACACTCGTTTCATGCACCGCAGGACTGTACTGTACACTACGTTACGTTTCTCACCTTTTACATGTGGCTCAGCTAAATACAATAAATAGAGTCTCTCTTTCTGATGTTTCAATGTGAGCTTCAAAGTTAGAAAACCTGCCTACTGCCAGCTAGTTTACTATATAGACACGTGGAGTAATGATAATGTACATCATTATAAATGAAATCTGATTAATTTCAATAAGTCTTAAACAGTTCAAAGCAAAAGGAGGCTCTTTGTGGTGGAGGGCCCTCCCAGATGAGTGAGCTGTGCTATTTAACGGCTGCAAAGAGCAATGGACGTGCTGTTTGTAGCTCTGGACTCATCGTGACCATGGGTCATCAGATAGTAGCAGTGGTGAACACGGTGGGAAAATACTTCTTAAAAGCGCAAGTCCACGTCTACTGCAGTGCGAGTGTGTGTAGGACGAGGGAATGGAGGAGAGCGAGAGAGAGATGGGGGCCACAGTGTAGATAAGGCAGTCTTGTTCCTTATTTATGTCTTATTATAGCTACAGCGGGGCCAGGCCACAGACACAGTCACTGGGGACACAATGATGAACTACTCGACAAGACAGCCTGCTCACTCCTGGGAAGACACACTCCTATTTCCCACTCCTTCGCCTGCTTCCTTAACACTTCCTGCTCCCTCCAGTTTCCTGCTTGTTTTTAACCCCTTCTCCCGTAGGTTTCCGACAACCTCATTCTGTCTCCATCCCCACGAACTCTTTCCGCTTCCAGCTCCTCCTCTGCTTTCCCATCATGCATTGCCAGCGTTACTGCGACACGCGGCGCAAGGAGGTTGCTAGTGTAAACAGGGAGTAGCCCAAAGGCGGCGCAGCCGAGCGGAACGGCGAGCAGGTGACATGATTAAGACGTCCCCTTTCTCCCTGGTGCGCGCACGGGGCACCTCTTTTCCTGTTATGCTCCCTCTGCTGTTTTCTAATCCTCTCTTGCTCTCTCTGGTGGGGTGACCTGCAGAGGTGGATGTGACTGAGCTCATTACTTGCTTTAATGAGAAGACGGCACAACTGAGGCTGCAGCTGCAACACACATGCGCTTACTCACAGGAGAACGCATACAAATGCACGCTACTAACTACTGAGACAAGCAAATATACTTTATTACACCTCAGAGAGATAAAGACTCAAAGTGAGAACTGGAGTCAGATGGAGATGAAAGAGAGAGGTGCATGAGGTCTCCCAGGCTTGCAGCTGATACAATTGACTCTTGGCCGTATTCTAGTTGTTGTTTTATGGAATTACCCTTGTACCAACATGCTCTTCCTGTGAGCAAAGCTTTTTTTTTTTTTTTTTGCCTGGTTCAGGAAAATTAATGTCTATGAGCGCAATACAATCCATCATAGGCTGAAAGCAGAGGTCATTCTGGAAATGATAGCAGGCAAGATAGGCTTCTCCTGCATGTTCACACACACACACACACACACACACACACACACACACAGTTGGAGGGAAAGTGTGTGTGTAAGGAAAATCCAGAAACATGGGGGGCATAGGATCCTTGAATCCCTAAATGTTTCCTCTGTTTCTTTGACTTTGGCAAGTTGAGAGACAGTAAGATGAAGAAAGGACTTAAGCATTTTCCAGTTTCCTTCTGGAAGAAACAAAAGAATCAGAGTTTATTATGTACAAAAGAGTTTTTTAAATGTAATATTACGTATAGACCAGCACCTGTTGACCACCCTGCATGACATGACAGGCACTGCACTGTTGCTTCGTCCATATAATGGCTTCAATGTGTCCTTCAGGTGTCAAACATTGACCAGTTTGCTGATTTCAAGTAAATGTGCCCTGTGGAGTGTTTGACAGGTACAGTAGCGCTATGACGCAGGCTACACAATGAATGCTGGGATACAGACACTCAGCGACAGCTTCAAACAAAAACTAATTACAAGAAGTAGTGTAAGGAATGCACCAATGTGCTACCAAAGGCACAGGTAAGGAAACCGATTAAACACCGCAATGCATGCAACACTTTTACAGTATTGCTCATGAGTAACACTCTCTGTAAACATAACTTTATTAAGAAGAATTTAGATTTCACACCATTTTACACTGGCTCCAGAGCTACAGTACATATTTTTATGAGGAATCAAGGTGAGTCAAGGCCAAAGACACTAACACAGAGAGAAAACCAGCACAGTGTCCTTCTCATTCACTGAGCATGTGAAGTTGATGACGGATTCATCACATGCATTATTTATTGACAATAACTTCAATGTGAAAAACAAACATCCATCACCCTCGCCCTGTTTTAAATAATTTCTACCTTCCCTACATGGATAATCATATGGCTATTGATTAAGATACTAACAGCACAAGGGCATATTGATAACACACACGTGTGCCAGGCCTTACATTCCTGATGAGTACGTCGTGTAGCTCAGAGCTACCATGAAAGCCCTCAACTACCCGTGGACACACACTCACAAACACACACACACACACACAGACGAAAGCTGACCTGCATAAAACTGCATCTGGTAAGCAGGTGTTTGACATGGAAAGAAGGGCATGTTGACACACGGATAGAGACAAAGACAGCTTCGCCTTGTCCAAAAAATGAACAGATGAGCCCCCCCCCCCAGCGATGGAGGGAGAGGGTTTTATCTGTCTGACAGAGTGAAGGATGTGTGGTCAAGTTCTACTCTGATGCTCCTGTAAATCAGCCTTCACTGTCGTCACCTGGCCGACCTCCCGGTCACACATCACTGATGTCATCCTTACATGATGTCAAAAATCCCACACCCACCACACACACACACACACACACACACACACCACACACACACACACACACACACACAGACTGTACTTTTCCTGTCTTGCACTTGCATAAAAACTAATTGCCTTTCACAAATTCTCACACACACACACACACACACACACCTGTTAGTTACTTTCATCTGAGGTAGGTGTTACAGAGACACCATTATCTTAACAAGTGATGCTCAAACATCAGTAATCTATTCATGCTGCAGATAATACCAAAGATGAGAAAAGGCTGGTGGAATCGATACCACCCTCCCACAAGATGTATTGCCTTTTGATTGATTTCTCACCGATAACCCTCTCTGTGATAAACCACACTTCCTGCGTGATGGTTCTGCAGTCTGAAGGCAGGGCTGAGCAGAGGGTACGATACCTGATCGAGGTTCCGCTTGTTTTCACCGTTATTACATCACCACATATGACTGTGAGCAGCCCTGAGGAAAACAAGCTGTACAGAAGATACCATACGCCTGTAAGACAAGACGTTATCACTTTTACAACACACCTTTGAAGATATTATTTTATTATAATATATTATCTTAGTAACTTTATCTTCATTGTCCCCAACAAAAAACCTGCTTTGTTGTGTTTTGTTTTGTAAATACAGCACATAAATAAAACACAGAACAATTCACATGCAGTGCTATAACAAAAGAATTCACACAACCAATGATACATCTCAGTCTGTAAACTGTGATACATCATCAGTTAATAAAATCAACTCGCTGTATCCCGTTAAGTTCAACTGGTTGTTAAACTATTTAGAACAGCTTTACTCTCTGCCATTTTAAGTTGTTCGCTGGACTTTGTTTTAGTTTTACATCTTGTTGTACATTTTATGAGTTGCAGTTATTTGCCTTTACTTTTCAAATACCCAAATATAATTTCTTTAAAAACCACATTGCGTCCTTATAATAACCACATGTGCTGTTTTGTGTGTGTCTGTATGTTTCTCATGTGAGACATGAACATGTGCAGGCTATGAAAACAAACGCCCCATCTGGGACAATAAATGATACCTATGTGTGTGCGTAATAATCATTATCATTATTAAAGCCAGTTCTTAAACTAAGTTATAAGATCGTAGGTATGCATAGAGTAAACAAGTATGTAGGAGTAGGAGAAACCCCGCGAGCAAAAGCTGGGCTGAAGAAATGTCCACTGACGTCTGAAAGCACTAAAAGCCAGTCCCAGAAAAGGCCAAGCAGCTCAAATTCTATCAAAGGTTACTGGCTATATAAGAAATAAAGCATGCACAGTTAATCTAATTAAAGCTGCTCGCTGCCTAAAGTGCAGCTGAAATGTCTACGTCCTGCGACTCTTTCGAAACGATAACACCATTCTAAGCAATTGTTTTTGCAATGCGAGACACTGAACGTGGTACATGGAACACGTCCTACTAACTAGTAGCACCAGTCCTATACAGTATATCTCATATGCATCATACAGGACAAGTCATATACATCGCCGCCCTCATGTCTCCCCCCTGTCCTCCTCCCCTGGGCTCTTGTCTGTGATTGGAATGAAAGGTAATGGTCCTGAAAGAGGAAGAAAGGAGACTTTCCACCACTCTTATCTCTTCACACCAACAGTCGGTGGAGCAGTCTCCCACACTCACACACAGTCACAGGCATCTTTATGTCTTCTCACACACACACACACACACACACACTGTAGATGTGCTGCAGGATGATGGCAGAAACAACATTGGTTTAATTGTGAAACACATCAAAGGAAAACACATCTTGCATGAGGCATCTCAGAGGATGAACCAGTGTAGTAATAGCAACAGTTTTGTCTCTTTGAGAGAATATACATGAAGAATCCGGAAAGATGTAATGCTAAACAGATACAAAGTAATTTAATAGGAAGTTTAAAATATTCATAAATATTGAATTAATCATTTATAATAGATCTTAAATTAACTGCCGCCCTTGAAGTATTAGATGTGCGGAGAGAGGCACGAGAAAAAGTCTGTGATAGAAAAAGAGAATGATAAAGAATAAACCCTCTAGACATTTTCCTTCCCTGTGCAAACATCTTCTTCGTCTGATGAATGCATATTCATGTTTGATCCAGACACTAGCGCTGAACAAAAGCAGGGGAAGCCTTAAAACAGATACCGCTCCACTACTGATGTAGCCACACGCACAGACAGATCAGATATAATCATCCTGAACGACTGTGTCTGCGTGTGTGTGTGATGGTATTTTATGTCATGCATCGTTGATAAACACAAAAGACTGATTTCCATGTGCATTTGCACACGTGAAGCTGTGTGGGACAGAGGAGTTAAGGACACTGAAGGCTGCTCTGATCACATCCTCACTGCTGTTCCCGCTGATGCAGCATCCTGCTCCTGGAATCTAGCGGGTGACCTGAAACTATTCACTCACTTCCCCTTAAATCCCCCTGTGTTAGTGGAACATGCGGGAGTGTGAGTGTGTGTGAATAAGGGCTGAGTTGGCGTTCTGTGAGCCTCTCAGAGATAGTAGTGTCTTACAGTAGATTACAGAGGATCCAAACCACGCGCCCACCAGGCTCAACGAGACCAGTGCTCTATTCCTGTCTATCCCACAGCATAAAGAGGATAATAATGGAATATAATGCAGGACACACACAGACATGCTCAGGTTTACACAGCACGAATACAGACACACGGCATCAAAATAAGGCTGAGAACGACGCGTGAACGCAACAGGCCCTAGAGTTGACACACAGCAACTAGAGGGCTGAATGCTAGATCACCTCTCAGCACTGGGACTGTCAGTCTGTCGCTCTGAATGTGCACTGCATTCATCACGGTGCACGCGCTGATCCATGAGGGCGGAAGCCTTCGCACACGCACAAAGACGCATCGCAACCACACGACCACTCCTCCGAACTACAAGCACATGAAGAACGCGCTTTACCTCGCTTTCTGCCATTGATTTCACCTCAAGCATAGTTTGACAGAGAAAAAGTTAACGAGCAAGTTATTTACTATTAACTCATTTTCTGCTCTGAGTGATATCGACTTGTGTATCTGTATCATGACTTTATTAATAAGAACCACCACAAAAAGTCACGTGAATCTGCAGATCATGATAAATCCACCACAGTGGCCACTAAACCGCTAATCACTGAGAGAAAGGGCGTAACCTGCTCCGTTCTTTGACAAACGCTGGGGAAGAAGAGGTGGGTGAAGAAGAAGAGCTCAGGTTGGTTTAGATACACATTCAGCTCATCTGAGCGAGCACAGGAGAGGGAGAAGAGAGGGGTGAGGGCAGAGGGGTTAATAAGGCAGTGGGAATAATATGAGTGTTGGCAGCTTGGTGTGTCACTGCCTTCTAGCCCCTTGAAAGAGCAGGACACACACACACACACTCACGCAGCGGGAGAGAAGGACACAGACTGCTCAGTATGCAGCCCTGACATTGTCCACATCTGATACGGGACATTAGCCCCTAACTCCCTCCATACACGGCTGCCCTTCACTTTATATTACTTTATGTTAATAGAAAAATATTACATACAACATCATTTGTCTTTGTTACCACGGCACCCCACAACTGATTTAAATGCATGTGTTTACCTCTACAGACAGGTGAAGACAGGGGGAAGGGTGGGTGACTGACTGCGTGTGTTTGGAACAGGGGAGGGTACAAACGCACGCATCTCATTCAGATTTATCGATCCTACCCACCTCTCACCAGGGCCGCGCTGTAACATTTATATATAGGCACCGACAGGTGTGCGTTGCTGTGCAGACGGGTGTTGAGTGCACTGGCATCAAGCTGCCATCACCCCCAGCCCAAGCCATCTACCGAACACGTGTCCCACTGTGAACTGATGCAATGGCATAAAGAAGCACAACTTTATACTCTTTATGTTGGACAATGATTCACGTGTCTTGCTTTGAATCTGTCTGTTAAAACGTACCTTTAAACACCTTATGTGTGGTACAACCTTTATAATGCATTCAATACATTTTAATTACGCAGACAGTTTTAATCTACAGAAGGAAAGTTGAGTTTCTACTACAGTGAACTGTGATTCATCCCGCTGATGTCCTCTCTGACCAAACAGGTTGACCCGAGAAGCAGAGAGGTCACTTGAACCTGCCTGTCTGGGACGCCGTGTGTCTGGCTGCATGTGGTTGCGTGGGGTTGTTCTGTGTGTCGTTACCAGGTTCTCTGAGGGCCATCATCAGTGTTCCCATTCATCCATAAGTCAATGGATCAATGTTGGGATGTGACTGAGACTGAAAGCTCTCAGCAGTATTGACCTGTCATCTAAAACCCTGGTGATCACTGGACTTTTAATGTAAATGCTGCCTTAATATCAGTCAAATGAGCCATTTATATGTATGATGCCTGGCCATATCTGTAGCAGCGTGTGTTTTTACTACAGATGGGAATGAAGATTATTATTTTGACCTGTGTTTTGGTGGCTGTTGGATTTATCCTTACAAGGACATGCACTTAATATCAGAGCTATATTCCTGCCATGGGAGGTTATTGATCTTGCGTGTGAGCAAATGTGAGTATATTGTCATGCATGTAAATAGTGTGGCATGGAGTATGAGTGCCTTCTACTTAACAACCCTGCACTCTGTCATCTCTGGGATGTCAAAGCTCATACATTACACTGTTAAAACACCCCATAACTCTACCACCCAACGCTAATGCTACAGCACACTAATAAGTTTGTGCATCCAGGAGCTGTGCATGCGTGTGTGTGTTTGTCTGGGACGTATATTGCTCGATACCTTTAGTGCTGATTATGAAGCCGTAGATTGATAGCTGGCCTCGGCACAGTGTTTAATCATATTGGCATTTCAAAGCAAAGAAAAATGGCAGTTGTTATGAATTAGTGTGGTGAAATCATGTCGGGGTCATCCATTAGCAGCGGCTCAGAAGCAGGGAAGAAGTGCAACACGGAGGCGCTACGCCTCGCAGTATGAACAAACCAGTGACAAATCCTTAAAAGCACCTGTTGCATGGTTGAGCCATGTATGAAACTCAGATACTTGGAGGAGAACGACTGTCACATCTGTAATTAGACAACCCACAAGGCCTTCATAGATTAGTAGCCATGTCCGGACTAATACAGACTTCCCAGTACGCAGAAAGAATTTATGTCTCCCACACTGCTACACACACACGCATTAAACGAAAGGGAAGAGGACAGAAGACGGGATACTGGGAGGACGCTGTAAGAGCTTGTGCTCATTACAATCAATTAGGGTCAAGTTTAGAGCGGAGCCGGGTGGTAAGAGGGGGGAAGGAAAACGCGAGGCAGCGGCGAGGAAGGACGGGAGCAGGGGGTGGCATCCTGGCAAATGTGGAAAGAGGGTCAATTAAAGTGAAAGCAAAGGGAAATATGAATGATTTAGTGTTTAAACACACAGGGGGGACCCACACATGTATGTAAGGAGACACACACATCAAGGAGATGCTGTGTGTCTGCTTGGTTCGGACATTACAACGTCCCGGGCTTCCTGCCACAGCTCGCCTTTAACTCTTTCAACTCAAGTCACAGAAGCGTTCAGAACCATCTATGGAGCTGGAAAGCCTTTCAAAATTATTATATAATAGTACTGTCAGTTTGAAAGTGGTAGTTTTGTTTTAATTAATTAGGGCTTAACTAGAAAACAACATCCATTAGATGAATAAACATAATGAAAACTATAATTACGAACCATCTATGTTTGGGGTCGTGGCTGTCGACGGCCACCAGCAGCTTTGTTTGCTTCAAACTATTGGTGCAAATGTCAATTTTCTGGCGTCCACCTAAAGGTACAGGTGACATTAAAGCTGTTGCATTTATGATAACCTCACAGTAGAAAAGCGCTCGCCCTCGTATATCTGGCTCTATGCTGCTCCTACACACACACACACTGCAGTCCAGTGTGTGTCTGACTCATCTAAGTGAGATAATCCAGTTTTCCGGATGAATTTGCCTTTGTGTCCCCAGGGCAGAGATTAAGATAAAGATATTAAACAAACAAGAAGCCCTACTCTCGCCTTCCCCTATTGCCCGGTTCTCCCCCTAGTATCAGCCTGTGCTGTCCTCCACCACATCCTGCCTTTCCTGCAGCCAAGTCAAGCTTGTGGCCTCCCTTCTCCGCTGAACTCAATCTCAGTAAAGACAGCTGATCTGACTCTGTTTGCTTCAGAGAGGTGTCCTGAGCAATCAGACAGGGAGGCGGTGGGTCCTCACTCATATCTACCTGACCAAGAACTGAACAATGTTAGAACAACACGTTTCTGTCTGCACAGATAACTGCTAACTTTGTTTGTATTGTTGTTGTTGTTTTTTATTGTTAACCATTATCTTCTTCAAAGAATCGTTTAACCAAAGCTGAAAACCTCTGTAGAAATTAATTTTGTCAGCAGATTCAAACCATTAAATGAATTGATTCTCTTTGAGTGTGAAGTCATGTTTCTCTTCTGTGTTTGTCCATTTTCACAGCAGGAAACCTTCAACTTACACTGAAAACCAACATGCTTTGTCATTTTGCACTACAATGAGTAAAGGTGGTGCCATCAAAGCGAAGCTGAATTAGGGTTTGAGTAGACCCTCTTGAAGGCAGAAGGTCTGTGAGACAGACAGAGTTCAAGGGCAAAAAATCTCTTTCTGTCTCTCACTTTTTGCAGGGAGACATCAAACAAACACACCTGCTCCCCAGACCAATCCCCTCAGCACTGCCTGCCTCCAGTACACACACACACACACACTCCCATTCCTCATTACACACAAAACACATAATCACACACACACTCACACATGTGTGCACACGCGGTCCCATTCCTCATTACACACACCGAGAGCAGAGCAGTGAGAGATCGCGGAGAGCGAGCGGGAGCGGTGCTTTGGTGTAATGGGAGGAAATGTTGGTGTTTCATCTGGAATTGATGAAGTCTTGTTTCAGCGTCTCTCCCCGGAGCAGGGCCGCTGTGCGCTGCCTGTGTAAATGAAAGGAGCAGCCGAGACTGAACCGGAAAGGCAGAGAGCCAGTCGATAGAGCTACTGGAGAGTCATACTGAGCTGCTTAGAGACTCGGAGCTTTAGGAATAGAGGCTGGAAAAGAGGCTGCTCACTAAACAAAATGTCTATATTGGTAATTTACTGGCAGCACAGATGAAGCACAGAAAAAAAGGTCAAGACAAACAAAATCATTTTAGTTTCCTGAAACAGTACCAGTAGTTTTTACTGCTTCATCTGGTAAATGAGAATAAACAGTTGCTGTAAGTGGAATAACAGACATTAAAGGTGTTGTTTTACTGTACAGTATTTACTTGTTTTTTTTAATAACATCTCATCTTTATCTTGTGTAATAATCATCCACATTTATTCGTGTAATGAGTTTTACAAACAAAGTAAAAAGCATGGATAAAATCTGACCTCGTAAAGACCAGCATAAAAAAAAAGTCTTCAGTTTGAGCACGTACTGTATCGTGAATGATGTAAGAAGTCTTAGATCTAATAAAGCCAGTGTAGAGGCTGATGTAAATGCTTGTTCTAATAAAACCCTGGTGTTAGCTGGTGAGCAGAAGCAGATTTAAGTGCTTGTTATAATCAGGCTCAACTTGGTGCGTCTGTACTTTCCAGCTAGTGAGTGTTGTCTCAGGTTAATCACACAGAGATGAAAGGAGGAGGAGGAGGAGGAGGTCACCTCTACAGACGGACCGTAATCTAGAATATAAAGCGCAGAACAGACAGATTGTTCAGATGCAGACCTGACTTTTTGAGACAAACCGTCATAAGCTGTAGATCAGTGAATATGTTAGGTCTCTGTGTTAGTCTTTCGCAATCAAAGACAAAATGACGTGTGGATAAAAGTGCACTAAGAAAGAATAAACATGTTCAAATATGCACATATGTATATACTTCAACGCCAAAGTGCTTTTCCTCACTACACTGCACTTACAACACAAATACACACAAAGAGGAGCTTTATAATGTAAAGATGTTCAGGCATGACAAGGAAATAAACCAGTATTTTGCAAATCGTAAGAAGCCCATTAATCAGATCACAAACTTCAGCTCACATGAGGGTTGGCTACGATACTGACATTTACAAAGAGGAGGTAAGTCCCCCTGAAAGCACAACACACAGACACACTGCACGGTACACGGGCCCATCTCAGCCAGACTGAACTGAGAGAGACGAGATTAATTAACATTTTTATGTAAATTAGGTGTTTGTGTCTAATTATTTCTGTTATTCCAGCAGCAGCAGCAGGCTTTGATGTGCCAGCGGTGGATTTAAATAGAGGGAGATTTCCATCGCATCGTCCCTCTGCGTCACAGTCAGGATGGAGACAGAGAAAGCAGAGACTACACACTCCACCGAGACCCACACACACACCGTCTCGTCTCGCACACGTTCACACAGAGAGAGAGAGAGAGAGTTGTTTCACCTCAGAGGAAAAATCCCTTCGCGTTTGTGCGTATTTGTCGGCCGTGCTTACACTCAAGCATTCACATGCTTATAAACCCACGCTCACCCCCCTCTGCTCCACCCAGCTGAAGCAGTCAAGTGATGGAGATGTAGGAGCCTTAATTGGCAGAGCTTTCGTCGGTGTGTTATCTTTCTGAGGGAGAGAGGGTCTCCATGGCCTGTTTGGTGGTAGTTTATGAGCTAATATTAAAGGCTGTTAAAGTACATAAAGGGGATAAAGTTTTACAACCTGAACTTACAGCCAGAAACAGAGGCAGCGTCATAAAGGGCTGATGTACACTCTGCTCACACTGGACCAGGTCAAAGAGTCTGCAGCAGCGGCAGCGGATCAGTAGAGACTCGGTTAGAAAAAGGTCTGAGAATGAACGTCAGCAGTCACTACAAGGGAAAAGTTCAGGGCCAAGAACAATGGGAGCTTTACAGTTACTAACATTTGAACATACTAATCTGACATGATTATGCTAATAAAGAATTTCAAACTATATGTAGAAAAAAGAAAAACGCCATAATGCTGCTTTATATTTCAGCACCAGCACATTTCAGGCTTTGTGTGTATATTTATTTAGTCACACATTAGGACAATTGCTTAAGATGATTTATTTTCCTCTTGAAAAAAAATATCTGACCCAGTCCGCAGTCACAAAACTCCCAACCCATTTTGCTGCTGACTGACCTAAGAAATGCTTACTCTACATTTATCAGCTAACAGCTGTTTTGTCTTCTCTGTCTCTCTTTTTGTCTTTGTACCTTGGGACAGTATCTTCTCCCATCCGCCAGAATTGCAAATGGAGCCAACGTCACTGTTTAGTCTTGTTTGTGGGTTCAGCAGGGATCAAGCATTCAGGAGACTAGTGCATGACTTTTCAAAAAGCATCAGCGTGAGTGAAAAAGAAAGGCAGCCATAAGGAAGAAAGACTGTGTCTGTGGGAGAAAACACGTCTCTGAACTGTGAACAAACAGGGATCTGAGAGGCAGAGAAATGAGCGTTATTCCTGAAGGGGCTTTTGTGTCTGATCCTATAAGTGTTCCCTCCATGCTTGCTACAATAAGGTGAAGGCTTGAAACAAACATTGTGATAACATCATGACACCATGTCCTGTCACCTGGAGCCTGGGGGAACCAAAAATACCAGGCAACCTGCTTTTTCATAAGTCTTGACACCTGACACTGCTTGGTCTCCAGCTAACACTCATCCTTATATCACTGTCGAATAATGCAAGTGCGTCCCTGCACACACACACACACACACACAGTAGATGGTCTAACCTGTACTCTACACACACACACACTCCTGCATGTGTCTGTAGGTGCGTCTGTGTGCGCTTTAACTACCTGTCTTAGATATTCATTCTATTCATAACGCTGGAGAAGTCCTATCCTCCGTTGACTTCACAGATAAGCGCTCAGTTCAATTACAGGTAGTGAACATAGCAGGGCTCTAATCTGCATGTTAGCACCAGGATAACTAGCTTTCTTTCTGTGTCCTTTTTGTTACTGACGCTTCATGTACTGGATCAGCGAGGGTATCGCACAAGTCTACTATCAAAGCGTTACGAGCTGTCTGCACACACGCCGCGCAGCTTTCTGCTTGTAGAGATTCTGATTCTTCTTTTACCCTTCAATATTTCATTGCTCTGTGTTGTCTGTCGTGTTGTGTGTTGGTATTTTGCCGTAGATATTTACAGTAAACAGTCAACAGAGGTTTCTGGGCTTTTTTCGTATGATACAGAGAGACTAAAAACTGTGTAAAGACAAATGGTCACATGAGAAATTCGTATAATGCAAACAGAAAATGTGCGCTCTCTATAGAGTGACAGTCTAACTACTCATTATGTTATATGCTCAGCTTTTCTCACTGGTCCATTTTCCATTTCCAGTGTTGAAGCCTTCTCATAGAGGCCATTGATCCAAAGACAAGCTGCCTTGACTGATTGCTGGGAGGAAACCCTGGCATTATGGGCATCTCTGTGTGTGTCTGTGTGTGTGTGTGCATCTCGGTGAGAGCGAAAGTGAGGGAGAGTGTGTATGTGCAAGTGTAGAAGGAGGCAAAGCGGGTATTAGTCTGATGAAGTCATACAGGAAATCAATGTGGTATTGAAAGGAGAAAAATGCCCTGCCCAGGGGTGGCTGCACACAGGCCCGCACACAAACACACACGCACACACTTCACAATGAAATAAAGTGTGATGTGCGATGAGCAAAAAGACAAAAGGATTCATACTGAAAAACGAGTCGTACGTCAAGTTCAAGTACAATACTGAGGCCAAATGAGCTGTCAGGGCTGCCGCGTGTGTGGAGTCTCATTTTTGTGGGTCATTTTGGTCATCGTCAATGCTGATGCACAATAAGTGTGCATAGATATATTTCGTATGAGTATTTATTTTTATTTCAATATTTTTCAGAAGACACAATGTGCATGTCAGGCTCCCAGAGAGAAAATGTTAAATAATATATGGGGCCTGTAGATGGAGATGGAGATGAGCAGGTCGACTGCACCGTCAAGACACAAACACATCAGCGCACATACAAAGGAAAATACACACGAACCATAGTCTGTCTTGTTCAAACTAACATACACACGTAAACATAGGCAGCAGTCCGTCCTAGTCGCGCTTCTCTTGATCTCCACTCCAGCCCCATCAATTGTTAATAAAGCTGGGGCCCAGGCTGATTACTAAAGATTATTCCACTATTTATTCTGATCAATAGAGCATTTCTATTCCTGCAGGCCCTCAAGGAGATGTTTGAAGAAACGCAAGAGAGAGGGAAACAAAGAAGAAAAGAGGAAGACGTAGGTCTATATCCTAATGACTTTAGTCGCAGCAGTGTCTCCAGACCGAGCTGGCACTTGGGGCTCAGAGGGGAAGTTGGGTAGATCTTAGCCTAGGGCTACAGCTCACAGCACCAGCAACTTCAGGCTCAGAGCCCGTCGTAGACTGGAGTGGATATTAATTTCCCCGACCAAGTGGCAGACAGAGGTGCTGCATAAGACCATCAGTCACCAGACCTAAGCTACTCAGCGGGTATTACTGAGGCAATCTATACCCCCCGCCTGTGTGTCTGTGTGTGTCTGTGTGTATGCAAGAATACACACACTTTGTGTACACATGTGCAAGAAGGGAGGGAGAAGGACAACAGCGAAGGACTTAGCAACTACTGTAAGCATGAATCAACACTCATTAACAGAGACACACAATTATGTAGTTCCACACTTATGTTTCTGTTCAACCGGCATATGATGTTCACAGAGTAATTAATCATAAAAGGCGAAGAGGGGGAGGAGTTGAGGAAAGAAAGGGGGGAGGGTTAGAGAGTGGAACAACATTATGAGTCTGGATAATTGTCTAATTTTCCTTTAGAGAACCCAGTGAGGAATTGGAAAACAAACCGCTAGTCGCTTTGTAGTAGCACTTAAAAGATGGGAAAAGGCCATGGAAGCTCCCCCTCCAAAAGAACAAAGAAAAGAAAGGGTTTATCAACACATTATTGTTTTCTGAAATTAAAAACCATGAAATCAGGCAAATCCCGAGTACCTGACTCAATCACACCCTTGTCTTGATATCCACGTTGTTTTGTTGGTGACAAAACAGAAGCGTTTCAGCTCACTGCAGGCGGGACCACGCTTCCTGGAGGAGACGACAACATGTGTGTGTCTATACAATTATTTTGCACAAACGCACAGCTGCGTATCCTCGCACACACCAGCTGTCATGCAGACGCGGGCACAGAAGAACGCAACGACGACACAAACGCGCATCTACACACCTGCAGCAGTCGCAGCACTGTGGGCTCTGTGTAACCTCATGAAGAAAAAGAATTTATCACCAGGGATCAGAGGGACTATCACTAAATCCATTGCACACAAGGAAGAACAGGAAGGGCCTAAAAGTGACACATCAGACAGTCAGACGGAGCATCAGCCTGGCACTAACTTGTTAGCCTTCCGGTCACCCACACTCTGTTCTGCTAACGGAAGCACTTTACTTTAAAGCTGTCTCTTTTCAGCAGGATTAAATAACAAGGTAAAAGTGTGAAAACAACTTAAAGTTACCTGCACTTCAGTAAAAGCTGTTTCTTCCCCCAAAATTAATTGCTTCTTACTGGGGACATTGAGTGCACATGACAGTGAAAGTCAAAGAGGTAGGAAGGCATCGCCTCGTTCCTCCTTTGTTCGGTAAATGACTAAATATTTAATGTTCCGGGGCTCTTAAGATTAAAGGTAACATGTTGTCAGTAATAGTGCAGCTACTTCAAAGGATGTAAATTATGCATTTCTTCCTTTAGCAGAGAAATCAAAGCAGGTAATGAAGATTAAAGTTTGTGGACCTCCACTCGTTCTCTGATTGAGGAGAGAGGAGGAGAGGAGATGAAGAGAGAGAGCAGAGGACCTGCGTTAGGAAGGTTAATCTATTCGGAGCGTGGGTTATCTGATTAAAGGATCATTGTGTTCATTTAATCTGTTTCAGTGACGCTGGTATGTGGAGCTGGGCGATAGCGATGGGGCAGGGGCAGACACCGCTAAGAGTGAGTTTGGGAGGACTGGGAGACATGAACAAGGATTTTGACACAGTCTCGCTCCTGTTCCCTGTAACCTGACGCTCCTTCTGATGTCTCTGTGTACAGATGGAGAAACAGTTCCTACCAGTGCTGGACATTTTTTATTTTTTGTGCTTACAAGCCCCCTCAGGGCTGTATTTTCCTCCTACCCACCTGTCTAACACACCAGTTAGAGAACAATCCCACTGGCTACCAGAAGGAGTTGACATTTAGAAGCAGAGATTTTTTTTTGTTCTCTAACAGTCTGTGCTCCTCCATGGGAAATGAGGAAAAAGACAGGCGATGCAGACAGGAGACGAGAGCCGCTTAGCCCCAACTTCACACCCATCCACTGTGCAGCAGATATCCTTCAGGCTATCCCACAATGCATCTCCCACAGGCCCGAACAGGGGAGCCAGGCCCATTAGCCTAGCGACGAGAGCACTAATCGTCACATTCCATTACAGTCAATGGCAGCATGATGATTCTAATGCCCATTTGGGAGAAGTCACACAAGGGCTGACTTTGCGTCACCGGAGCAAAAGGGAGACACAAACCAAAGAGAGACTTCGAGGTGAAGGAGGCTTGTCAAGAAAGACAGAATCCAAATTAGTTTGGATCTTTCAAGCACTTACTGTCTTCTTTATGACTAAGGTTGGAAACACTTTGGGATCGATATCAGAATTTCCTCCAACCAAACAAAGTCTCTGCAGCGTATTCAAGTACAAACAGTGTTGCTGTGCAGCTGAGAGAGTGTTGACATGGGCACAAATACGACACGAACAAAGCCCAGCATTATTCTATCGGAATCAGATTCCTCTTTAACTGAACATAGACTTATCGACCATTGAGAGAGAGAGAGCGAGTGAGAGACAAAGGAGTAAATAACGTCTTCATCTCCACTAGCATGTGCAGCAGCCAATCACTCAGTCAGGCATCATTAATCCAGCGAGGAGCCTCATCCATTGTGTATTGGTTCATTTTACTACACTATAGTACTGTCTAAATATTGACAGAGCTCTGCTGTCTGGGATATTGACTGTCATCAGAACGCTTCCCCTCAGAGCCGAGTGTAAAAAGGAACTGGGAGGATGTGATGTGTCTCCTGAATACCAGGCTTCAAATGAGCACCAGCGCAGGTTAGAGGAAATGCGTCCAGCGCACGGCCGCACAGGACACGCAACCAAGCACAAGGTCAAACCGTGTCTTCTCGCAACTTGGCTGTCCTCTAAAATTCACTCACCTCAAATGATTCCTATGCAAATAGAACAGCAGAGAAAAATGCAGCAGCTGAATTAAATCCAAAACACATTTGGTCAAAAATCAATTGTACAGCATACTCTCCACTCTCTCTAGCCAACAGCCCTGGACTGTTGAGAAATATTCATTATCTTAATATTGATGTTGCAGAAAAACGAGTGATAGGCAAAACCGTAAAGTTTCCCCAACAAAGCTCTACACAACAAACACGGACACCCTGACAGGCAGACTTCCAGCTTAACAGTGTTTCTTTGAACAGCATGATAAGAGTCTTTCTGACCTCTACGCACATGTGGTGCATTCAAAGTCCTTCTGCACCTTTTCCCACCCTGTGTGCCAGAACTACCACAACTCTCCGCACTTGAACATTCCCTCTTTCCAAAGAGAGATGGTAATTACTTGACAAATCACTGCCTCTTTTAAGTGCCAGATGAAAGAGTGTAAATGGGGGGAAATACCGAGGAAATAAAATAAAATCCCTTTTTTCTGTGCTCAGTTAAGTAGCTGGAGAGGGAGAAGGGGAGATATTTAATGTTGCTTAAATATGCAGTGTGATTCCACCCGCTGATTAAATTATAGTAGATGAGATCTTCTGTTGGCTGGAAACTTGAAAAAGTCCAGAGCTGTTTAAAAATGCATCAAGCATGCTGTTGGATTAGCTCTCTGTCTCTGTCTTTCACTGTCTCGCTGAGGACGGAGCCATGCAGGGGGAGGAGGAGAGGGAGGGGAAGGAGGGAAGACAGAATAAACTCTTTAACAAATGAGACTGATGCCGCCGTGTTTGACAGAGAACAAATATGATAACGAAGAAGTCAAAGTGAAACAAATGCAAAAGGAATTATTTGATTATGTGACAAAGTGTTTCTGTGCGTGTGGGTAAGTGTGTGTGTGTGTGTGTGTGTGTGTGTGTGTGTGTGTGTGTATTAATTAGTGTGTTTGCCAAATGGTCCGACTGAGAGCCCACTGGGTACTGTGCTCTGCACTTTTTCCCCTCTCCGACCACTCTTTCTGCTCTCTCTCCTTCTCTTCCTCTCCAGAGCCAAGATGTGCATATGTTTTGGGCTGCTTTAATTTCTCCGCTCATAATTGGGCTGAACCACAGGGAGCCCTTATCCACTGGGACACCACTGTAAACATGAGTTTACTCTGTCTCCGTCCTTTTCTCTCTGGATGGGAGAGCTGCTCTCAGCTCGCTCTCTCTCCCTCTCACAGACATTTAAACACACACACACACACACCGTGTGCAAACACAATACAGTACACTGATCAAACAAATAAACTACCAACCAAGATGACAAGAAAAGGGGCTTTACTCCAACCTTCTATTTCCCGTGATGAACAAAGAAACACAAACTGCTCAGAGCGCCGCTCGCGCTCTGTCGATGACAGAAAAAATAAATAAATAATCGAGCCCAAGAGAAACTGTTTGAAGAGTCAGAGGCTTCTAGCCCACCACATTGCATCATAGGCCAGTAGACATAGAGTGCTTTCCTGCAGAGACGAGTAATGAAGGCGGGTGGGAAGTTATTCATAAGAATCTGACCACGTAAGCACTTGTGTAGAGACATGATGTTTAATTTGTAGTTAGAGCAAAAGAAGTTTTCAAGTCCGGCTGCAAATACGGCACAATAATGTCACACTTGAGTGGGCAAACAGGTCAAACCATTGTGCACCTTCAGGAACAACCGAAATGCAGCGTGGGACTCCAGCACTCTGGGGGTTAACAAATTGAATGAGCTCCAGAGCAGTAATAGCTTGTCCAAAAATGTACGGCTTATCTTATATAGCATACTTCCATAATTTAGACGCTGTGTGCATGTTTTCGTTTGTTTGTGCATGTGTATTGGCAGGGTCGGAGCATCCTAGGCGGCTGTGTGTGTCTGCGCATGCTGTATGTGTGCAGACATGCTCCTGAGTTCAGAGGTAGTGACAGCTTTGACAGCTATACCTGCCAATGGCCAGATCCTGGCGATAACCCTCGCTGTCGCCACAAAGCCGGCAGAAAGGCTCCAATTTCCCCCCCAGACACTGGACCGGTCTGTGGAGGCAGCAAGGGGGGTAGAGAGACAACCTCCAGCCATTCTTCACAATACGCTCTCCTCATTCCACACCACTAACACATGAATGGGGATCCAATTGATTCTTTTTCACCCCAGTCCATTTTCCCACCCGGCCTGACACAGAGAGAGGATTTTGTGCTCATCTGCCCTTCCTTGTGTACTTCATATCGGGGAGAAGACTTATAGAAAGGGAAGGTAAAAAGGGGGGATCTTTATCAGAAAGCGAATTAACGCTCAAAGTGCTCCATTTGGAAGGTATATCAGGCCAATCCATTAAAGGGGCCTTCAGAAAAGAGCCGGCACGGAGGACACCTTGAGAATGAACAGAAGACCTTGCTGAAACAGCAGTCTTCACACACAGGAGGAGAGAAAGAAAGAGAGGGAGGAAGTGAGAGAGCATGAGACAAGAGAGTGCGCCGGCTTGTGCAACGTGGTTCTGCATAATCACCTGCAAAATAAGTCCCGGATTTATCCGAAAAAGCCCGAATTTACACAGATAAACTTCCAAAAATCTGACGAGCAGCTGACAAAATCAAACCTCTAGCGCTGTTAGGACAAAACATTCCAACCACTCTTTTGTTCATTTCTTTCATTACTTTCGATGAATCTTACAGTAAATGTAGGTTATAAAAAATAAATAACTTCGGGTCCAATTTCCAGTCTACAATCTCTGTGTCACACACGCTGACTTAAGTGCATTTCCTCCCATGTACGTACGTACGCACGCGCGCGCACGCACACACACACACACTGCTCTACCCAAGACTTCCATTAATCTTCTCCCAGGCCCTGTCCTCTGCAGGCTGACTCAGGTGAGGGAGGGGGAGTTTGGGGTCAGAGGCAAGAGGAGTGCCCCCGTCTGGAGGGGGGCCACGTGAACATTAGCCCCAGGCCAGTGGATGGGGTCAGTGGAGGGACCACCCCATTGTGTCTGTGAGAGGTCAGAGATAAGTCAGAAAACCTAGAAAATGAAGGTGGACGTGACAACATTTATAAAAGAGGGCACATCGTTACTTTGCATTTGCTTCAGCGATGGCATCTGTTTGTCTTTTCCTTTCCATACACATAAACGCAAAGACAAATATAATTGGTGCAAAAATCAATGAAACACATTTTAGTGTGCAGAGAATGAACACTTATTCTGATTCCTGGCCTTATACCACATGCAAATACAGTAAAAATCATAATTTACCTCAAACCATTTTACACAGTGTTGTAGCAAATGTTAATGAGCAAATTACAGCAACATTTTTTTCCCTGTTGAAAAGTTTGGTCCATTTACTGTACAGTACCTACTGTACGTGTATTTCCTAATAGTAATTATCTATAATTCTATTAAAAATTATTTTATAAATAGACACATTTAATCGTCATAAACTTGACATATGAAATGGCAAGACTCCCTTACGATGAGAGGGAAGACATGGCATTAGCTCTCACGAATCCAGCCTCTACCTAAGGGGCAGATCACCCCAGAGCTGACCTCATCCCAAGCTGCTGATGGGAGAACAGAGACCAGGTCCCAAGAGGGAGCTCACCTTTTTGTGCCTACTCCCCTTCTCTCCTCTCCCAGGGAAGACCCTGAACAAGCACAGCCTCTGTCTGCAGCACCTACCCAGGAACAGAGACTCAACTCTTTCGTTTTGCCTGGCAATTATCAAGCAGCTCAGTGAAGAGGGGACGGACACAAAAGTTACAGAAAGTGAGTAAGTACAGAGAACAACAGGCAGAGGGAAAAGAGCCACAAGACAGAGCTGCACACATCGCAGACACATGGGGCCTGACAGCGTGACAGCTTCATTTCTTCTCTCTCATTCTGGCAGTGATGAAGAGTATGATTATGATGATGACTGCATGTTTGTGTTGTGTTGTGTTGTGTTAACATATTAAGTTCTAAGAAGTTCTGGCCCAGAATTGAAAAGAAGTACTATATTATAAAAAAGTACTCAAAAACACAGACTCATCTATTCCTAACTATTAAATCCCCTCCCACCTACGCACGCACCGACACACATACACACACAGACTTGAAAGTGTCTGATGTGCGAGGCGTGTTGATCCTGTTTATAATGGCGAGCTTCCTGGTGTAAGCCGCTGGTCTCCCTCTTCTCTCCAGCCCCTCATCTCTAATGCATGAGCCAGCCAGAGAGACTGCGGAGGCCAAAGAACGAGCGAAAGGGGAGAGCGAGGGGAGCGGCAGCGGACGGAGGGAGAGGCTAACCCCGGCACTGCAGCGCAACACTTTCATATTCTAATAAACCCAACATGAATGCACGCATATACAGAAAGGGAGGAAATTGCATTTCTAAAACTCTCTCTGTATCAAAGGACATTCCGCCGAACATCTCTCTCTCTCACACACACACACACACACACACACACACAGACACACACACACATATAGACACACATAAACATGCAGTCCAGCATTTTCCATACTGGGAAAAAAATGGACTAACACAAACATACACAAACACACACACAGGGAGGGCTCAGAGGGATTACAGTCTGCTGACGACAGCAGTTGAATACACACACAGGCATAAAAACACAGAAAACTTCTTAAGAGAACTTCTGTGTGCGGAAGTTCTAAGTAGATGTCAGACGTGTGGAAACCATCGTAAAGCATCACTGAGAGCAGGTACAAACCAAAGCAAGTGATCGCTACCGTAAGAGCAGGAGAAATGTAATGAAACTAAGAGCAGATCAGATCAGAGAGCACAGGTCTGGAACAGGGAGGCCAATATTGTGCAAAACACGTACACGGAGCTCCAACTCCGACGGGTGCCTCATTTCTGGCCTCATCTCCTTTAGAGCAAGCCATTTAATTTCAGGGCGCAGATACCCATCCCTCCTTTCACAAGAGTTGATATCCCATTCTCCCTCCTCCTCACTGCTGGTGTGTGATGGAGTCTCAGTGACAGCCTGTAATGCAGGCCCGTATGCATTGATTATATGACACCCTCCATTCAGGTGTGCTATTAAAGTTCCCCTCCTCTCTTCCTTTCTGCTCCGCCAGTAGAATAATGTGTAATAATAAGAGGAGCAGGTGACTGGAGCTGGAGCCAGAGTCAAGCAGGCTCAGGTAGAAACGCTAGCACTCTGGGCATGACATGAACGTGCATACGCCCATGTTATTCACCCCAGCACTGTCAGGCACGGAGGAACGGGACGGGGTAATGCATAATTGCATTTAAATTACATGAAGGATGCTTTGCCTATTCCCTTGTCTAGTTGCCACACCCCCCCGCATATCCACACGCATATAAAATCCATCCATCCCACCTTCTCCGGCTCCCCTCCCCCCGCAATAAGTCAGGGCGACCCTCATGTTCATCCCACATGAGCTCAGAATAGTACAGAACACAAAGAATACGCCTTTAATTAGCATTTAGTAACGAGTGTATGTGTCGCAAAGACAACGTAAGTACATTCCTGCATCAAGTTTCCTTCAGATCATTTTCTCCAACATCTCAGTAAAAGTGTTCTATGAGTGTTTTACTACACAGTAAATGAGTGACCTCTCATACTATTCTGAAAAAAGAGAGAATCAGCGTAGTGAAAACAGGAAAAAGCTCAAAAGTTAAAGTCAAAGTTCGTGACTGAGGTTAAGAAATGTCTGCATTCTGATACATTATGTACCAAATTGATTTATTTAATTACTTACTTATTCTAGTTATATACTGTGTGTCATCACATTTGCACAGTTGATTGAATAAATGCCAAAGGTTTCTGAATTTGAAATCAACATGAAGTAAAATATAATATACCAGAACCTGACAAGAAATTTATAGTCTATCCTGTAGGTTGGCTTGTAGGTCGGTGCACAAACCCCTTATAGTAACTAAAATCAGGTCATACTATACCAGCTGTACAAGCCTCAAACAGACGACATCTTTAAGCCTTGCGCTCTCACCCACACAGTATTCCGCTTGTATAGCACAGCAGTCTACCTTCACCATCTTTGCCTCCTCTTTCTGTCTTTCTGGGAAGCTCCAGGCCCAGAATAGGGCTCAGAGCTTGATGGTTTACATAAAGCACAATACCTTCTCAGCTCGGAGGGGGGGGGAAGACACAAGCATCTGTTATTGTTTGCATTTTATTCCAAAACATAAAATTGAATCAATCTTTTAATGCTCTGGATTGTATAAACATGGGCGAGAACTGCTTGAATAAATATCAAGAATGAAAATGGATTTCTCGTCGACGACTATTATCTATGTGGTTTATTTATGAGTGCCACAGCTGGAGCAAAAATAGGCAAGACATAAAAATACAGAGATAATATGTTTAGCCTTTTTCATTTTCTTCTTTTTAACTGAAAGAATAAATATTAGGATTTACATCACATTTACATTTTTATCAAAATCAAGTTTGGGCACCGCTAAACCTGTATACACCACTTTCATCTGTGGTTGCCAGGACAACAGCGAAAATAACAAGAGCAACATGACACTGACATCTTTAACAGGAAAACCATTAAAAGCGACATGAGGGGCCAGATGATGCTGGCTATGCCTCAGTCAGTGTGCGCTGATAAACACCCCACTGGATCCATAAATAGACTAATAGCGCTTTCACTGCTCCCACTACAATGTACTCAGTCAGGACGGTTAGGGGGTGTTTTTGTAAAAATGATAAAAAACTCTGAATATCAGCGGCTCATTATAGTGGAGCGCAGTCAAATACAGTCTGAGATGCAAACATACAGACACAAACACAGGACACACACCTACACTATCCCAGGCCCATCCATCGCCAGCCACACAACACCCACCAACGTCTCACACGCACATATATTCATAAGGTATTATGCAGAATAACACTTTTATGGATTTTAAATGGCATTCATTTACGAACACTGTGGCTAGCCATCGCACGGAAGGGCTATTTTATCCTCTCTTAATGTAGATTGGTCTTCTTGGGTGAGATGCAGAGGGAGGTCCAGAACATTAGGGAAGTTGGATCTGTCTTCACACACTGATTAAACTCTAGGTTGGGGTGAAGGAATTGAAAGAGATTGCATCAATTGGTACTGAATGCACCAATGCATAATGGAACTATCACAGGAATGCTATGCCTCCATTAATAAATTTTGAGCATGAGGATTCCAGATAACTCGAAGCATTTTCCGTCCATATTTCTTACCTCAGATTTTTACGAGCAGCACTCTGGTTATTACCGCACACGAGCAGAGTGAAACAAACTTCGCACAACCACACGGAGAACCACAGTAGATCCTCCACAGGCGGAGAGATGATTTTCTATAGTCTGTGCACGCGCCAGTGTGTGTGTACGTATGTGTGTGACAGGTTTATAGGAGTCATTTATCCTGCTCAGCAGGCTAGTGTAGTGCGGAATGGTGGCCTGAGTGCCAGGCGTAGCTTATTGTTGTGTAGCCTTTATGGGCTACATTAAGTACAGCTGAGTGAGAGGGAAACATACAGTACAATACCCTGAGCTCACACATGTCATACACACAGATTAACTACCTCCCTGGGCCCAGGGCAGCCCTACATCCACTCAGCAGAAGACCCTGGCACACTCCCTCTAACTGCAGGTATGCTGAGTCGATCTGAGAGTGTGAAAATGCGCGACTGAAAAGTTAAGGTGGCACCTGAGAAAATGGGGAAAGGGCGACGCCCGAGACATTAAGAATGTCACGTATCGTTCTTATGAATACTTGGCCTGTCAGGATTACAGCGGCTGGCGGCTGCCTGTAAAGTGCAGGCAGTGCAGCTCCCATCCAGATGGTGAGAGATCAGAAGGGGTCATTAAAATGCCTTTTAAGTCTCTCCACTTCTCTGATCAATCTGAGCAGTAAAAACCACATGGATTCCACATCACCGCTGGACTGCTCATTATCGCTGTTGTCAATAAAGGTGAAGATACAGGTATGAGCGCACACACATGCACTCAGACACAGTGGCACAGACAAACGGGTCCAACAGTCGGGCTATTTGAAAAGCAGTTTTATTCTCTCACTTACCCACTTATAACACCCCCCACCTGTGTGTCTGCTTTTTTGAAAGCTTCATAAGCGTCGCCTCTTCAACTGTGTTGCACGGTGTAAAAATAGAGGCCATTATATCGCCTAATGCCTACCTGCCAGCCCTCTATGCTCCCCCCTGTACACGGAGGCTTTTACATGATGAGGTGGCTGACATGTTCCACACACACCATCCATTACCATATGTACACTGGATGAGACTCAGCCTGCGCAACTTATACTAATGCATGTTTGGTATGCCCTGTGGGGGTGGGAGACACGCGCACACATGTTAGTGCGCGCACACACACACACACGCTTGAACGATGATGCGCAAACTCCCTCTCATACAAATATAATGGCAGTACTGTGATATGCCACTTGTATTAACAGCAAGATGCTTTTAAAGTAAATAAAAACATTACAGCTGGCTCTCTGGGTGAGGCTAGGTCTTGTTCTCCGAGGCTTACTTTGTGTGTGTCTGTGTGTGTGTGTAGAAAAGGGGGGCAATCCTCTGCACTGGGGCAATGGTTCCTCTCTAATTGCCCCTCTAGGTGGCTGTGTGCTGGAGAGCTGAACTGAGGGTAAACACAGATCTAGAGATGATTAATAGCCGGAGGTCAGGGTGGAGCACCACAGGCGGAGAGGCTGAGACCTCTCTACAGTCGACCTCCGCCATCCAGATCCACACACAAACACACATCGCATCCCGGTTTTGACAGCAGATCCCGACACATGTTCACACCGACCCTGAGAGAAAAATCTAATAACAATATCTGTCCCTGATTCCTCTCAGCTGCGAAGCGGGGCAGTTGGAGTGAAACAAAGAAGCAGACAGAGCGGGTTAGTCAGGGGTGAGGGTGAAAGGTAACGTTGAAAGGTGAAGGGGAAGGGTGAAGGGGAAGGGTGAGGGTCGCAGTGCTGGTCCAGAGCAGACGTCCTTAACAAGCCATAATCAATACATAACCAGAAAACCCTGAGCTGCTGTTTCTCCTGGATCCCTATGCAGCTGTAGGTGGTCTCACAAAGATTTGACTCTGTAGCAAGAAGAGACGCACACACTGCTTCTATTACCTGCTCACTTTGTCTTCTCTGTCCCCTGACAAACACACACACACACTTCTCTTCCCCACAGTACAGTATGTCTCATACACACATTTCTATCTCTAGCATCTGCACACAACACCACACACACACACACACACACACACACACACACACACACACAGCGCACAGTACATCCCCAGCTGAATGGAGTCACGTTGGGCGGCCCTTCATTTTTCATGCAAACGGTAATTTAGTGAGACTGCCTATTGATTGAGCGCCGCTTGTCTCCCAAACAATGCCACTTCAATCAGCGGCCCGTGGGGGAGGGGGCTGGGGGAGGGAGGAGACGGAGGGGAGGAGGTTGGGGGCATGGGGGGGAGGGGGGCTGCCGATAGCTGCAGTGACTGATTTAAGAGATGGATAAAAAGCAGATACGTCCCCCGCCCCTGTACTGATTAATGACAGTGGCCAGAGCAGCCCTGGACTATGCATCATGATTTAACCACCAGCCCCTCATCTAAAGATTAGCGCGTGTGCGCACACACACACACACACACACACACACACAATGTAAAAGCAATGTACTGTACCACACAGTGAGACAAGACAAGGAAGGTGTAAAGAAATGAAAGTGAAACAGTGAGAAAGACAAGTTAGAGCACAGTCCTATACGGTACCATCACTCAGTCTGGGGTCTGAGTATATGTTTAGCATACGTTCACTTACTGGCAGGATGCTTGGCTGGGATTGTTTGCCTTTTACATTTTTGTTGGATACCTCTTCGGTTGTTTACACTTTTAACCGAGCCTGATGCTGAAACACATCTGTCTAATAATAAAAATGTTCCTTAATAAGCAAGTGTTGCTGGATATTTTATCTTCCATTAGTTGAAATCAAGCAACCAAAGCTGTGAAATCCAAATCCATTACTAGTTCTATCGTCAAGGGGTTTCAAATCTATAAATGTCTTTTTGGCCAGAACAGTGTAAAATCTTGTGAATCTTATTAAAATGTTCACTAATAGTTCCATCTTAACATAAACATCTGATTTTATACAACAGCTTGAATCTTACAAACGTTTGTGATGGTAAATGAAGGGGAAGACATTTGAATCACCCTGTGTTTACTCTCACAGGTGGACAATCACGTGTAGACAAGTTATTCTGGAACCACTGTTTTTGCACCTTTGTGAAAAGTACAGATATGGTGCAGTCGCTCTTCCTTGTCATTGTTTCTAGTCTAATCCAACCTGGGAAACCCAAACAAGCCAAACTCACTGTCACAGTGTGAGCATTGCTAAATCTGAAGGGCTATGTAAAGTTGTGCGAGGGAAAACACTGACTCTGGTCCATTAGTTGTGTTGGAAGCTGAGGTGGAGGGTTGGAGCCCCTCCCTGCGGCTGCTAAAATATTCATCAGACTCCCTGAGAGCATGTCTGCTAATAGTTATACATGGAGCAGGAGAAAGAAGTGAGAAGGAGGAGGAGAGGAGCGGGGTGGGAGCGAGGCAGGAGGAGGAGAAATTGGGGAGATGAGCGATGCTCCCTGTGTGCATGTCAGCTAATAGTCAAACATGAAGTGCAAGGAAGGAGGGGAAAAAAAGCAGGAGAAGAAAGAGGGGAGCGAGGAGAAGGGGTTGTTTAAACAGCCGTGGCTGGAATCGCAGGGGATGGACCAAGTGAAAAAAGAGCATGTAAAAAGCAAATGTGAGGCAGCGACAGTAGGACAGAGAGAAAGAAAAAGATAGCAAAGGAGAGATAAAGACTGAGAAGGAATAATCACTTCTCTTCCTCCTCGGCTGCCATCACTTGCCCCTCCGAGCTGCATTCCAGATTGATTAAAAGCCCTCTTGTAATTGTCAGATCTTGTGAGAACCATCTTTGTGTTTAAATGTGTGTGTGTAGATGTGGGACGGGTCATCTCTGTGAAGAAAAGAAACCCAGTTTCAATCACATGAGCCGGTGCAACAGTCACTTCAATAGCCAACAGTCGCAACGACATCAATCAGAAGTCCCACTCTAGGAAAGAAACACTGCTCATGCTACTCTGTCTTTACAAACTGCGCCCAGGTAGCCAGGCCATCCGCATCCCGCGGACAGAAAAACATTCCTAGACACACACACGCTCATTTATCCGGTCATTAAAATGAGAAATGGACCATGATGCAGGAGCTGTTGAAATACTATTAAGATATGGAGACAAATGCAGAGGATCTCAGCCTGCAATGGCAACCTCGCTACAGTAAATCAGACAGTGACGAATATTGCTGCGATCAGGCGGCGCGCATATGCACGTACACGTACGCACATAGACACAAACCTCGTGCACACACGCATCCACGCACAAACTGCAAACAATCTGCGAGGCACCTTCCAAAAGCTCCTTGGGTGGATTAATGAGTAATTATTCTAATTAAATGTTTCCTGATCATCTGTTTTGATATATGGATGATTATTGTGTTCAGAGATGATTAAATGATAGTATAACAGAGCACGCTGATATCATTTCAAAGAATTAATGAGTGTTAGCACAGAAGAACCATGTGGAAAAAAGGCCCAAATTAAAGATTGAATTAACTTGGATTTAATCAACTCAGGACTAATTGTGAGCTGCAGCCATAGGAACTGAGCCGTTCAATCTCAGGTGTGAATACGAGAAAATGTGAAAGCGCCTGCAACGCTTTTTACTAAACCCATATATCAGACAGTGCTTTTTGGGAAACAGTGGTTATAATGTTGAAACATAAATTATACAAACCAGAAAATAAAATTACACCAACTGTTTTTCACAACACATATAAAAAAGCTTCTTGGAGTTTAGTGTCCTGCCCCAGGACATTTCAACAGGTGGACTGTAGCAGACAGGGAATGTGCTGCTACCGGCTCTACCTGAGGCAAAGGCGCCGTTCAGCACGATGTCAAAGCTTTGAGCCTCGCTTCAGACTGGGAGACGCAACAAGGCCTTTTGATTCTTTGGTCTGGTGACCAGCTGATTGGGTTACTTGACCGAATGACCAAGGAACAAGGCTGGGGCAGAGCTTATTTAAACGGTCTTTGAATTACAGTTGTAATTACGGACAAATCCGATAGTTCAGGCTTCCAAAATCACACAGACAGAACATCAGGCAGAAAATCTGACAGAAATTCAAACACACACGCGCAGTTCGTCTTCTCCATCGTGTACTAACTTGAGGAGATTATTTTGAGTATCAACTTATTATCTGTACAGTACTTGAACCTCTTCGGTATTTTGCCCTAACCCCTATCTCGCGCTCCACCGCCTGATTCACTTCTCCGCACGGTTCACAGTGCAGAGCAGAGTAGTTGCATGTGAAGGAGATAGTAAGCAGTAATATTCAATTATTGTATGCACGGCGTCCCCGTCCTGCCTTAAATTGATTTCTTTCAGAACGGGAGGCATCGCTCAGCACTGACACGCAGCCATGTTTCCCCCATCTCCCACATCCCACGCAAATTACTCCTCCATCTGCTCTCCCTCACCGCTCTCCTCCCCTCTCTCCTCTCCTCTCGTCTCCTCTCCTCCACCGTCATAAACTCCTCATCTTCTCCTCTCCTCGTCATCCTACATGGATATCGGAGGTTGGCACAGGCCCCGGCCCGCGTACAGTGCGTTTAATCTGTCTTTAATCTCTTTGCATTGTAATGGGAAATGGTTTTTGTGTTTTACTGTTTGATTGAAGCTGCAAGCCCGCCCCTCACCACCGCAGGACTCTGTGTTTAGGAGTGGGAGGTGTTTTCAATTTTGCCCTTGCTCAAATAGTCTTTTATCAAAGAATTCATATCAGTAATTTGATTCTACATATTAACCAGGCTGTTTGTAAGTGGCCTAATAAGAAAATAGGAAAAAGAGGCGAGAACGGGCTTCTACTCTACAGGCAGCGAAGGAAATTACACTGAATTAAAAGGCTGCTGAAAATGAAATAAAAACCTTTTTAAAGAAATATTCTGGAGAAGACTAAAGAAAAGGTGGATGAATACCTTCAATGTGGCTCATCTATAAAACGAGTGCCTGTCTTCACCTGACGCTGGTACACAGTGGTGGAAGTGAAAGTTTTCTCCTATCAGGTTACACCATCATCATAAAGACCTTTACAATTGTACCTTTAATAAAGCCACACAGAGAGGGAGCAGGACTAATCAATACTTCATATAGCAGGGATTATTGTTTGTTCAGTCTCAACACAGACTCAAAACACGGAGGCTCGATAGTCATGTAAAGCTAGAATTGATTTGTTCATAAAACAGTGAAATTTTTGATGTTGATGTCAGATTTATGGTTTTTGGATTCCCCAGCGTCACATTTTTTATTCATACGTACGGTCACTCTTCCAAAGAACGGGCCTGCGGTTAACGATGAACGGCGTTTACCGTCTCTGATGGTTAAAATCAACAAAGAAAGTCCAACACACACACACACACACGTGTGCCAACACAAATGCAGATATGCACAGACACACACACACACACACACAACACAACTCGCTCTCCTATTCTAATTAAAGGGACCTCTCTGCCCTGGGTGTGTGTGTGATATTGACACTTAGCTCCGTACAATAAACTTTATTGGCAAGCCCTGCTTGATTACGGCACTAAACTAGAATAACAAGGAATATGGGAGGAGGGGACGTGGATTATATACTAAACAGACATTAGTGGGATCTATTCAAATATCGCAGCATTTTAATAGGAAGCCCCGACAGGCCTCTGCCCCTGACGGAAGCTGTGTTGGAACCAGCAGGGAGATTAAGCTGAAATATACTGTGCACAAATAAAAAATGACTTGGCTGAAATATAGTCAAGGTGGAAAAATAGAAAGAGAGGAGAAAAGAGAGATATATCGAAGGATGGAGGAAAGGAATGAGGGATAGATTTCCTGTCATTAATGATCTATGGAAAATCCTCTGTCTATTTTCAGATATACTGTTAATGGCTGCTCGCTGCCATTAAAATCGTTGCTGTCTTGAACTCAGCTATTCACATATTGGCTGCTGCTTCATCTAATATTCATCTACTGGAGGTCAATGGCAGTGGTGGCATGCTTAATTTGTATACACAAATTAGGGGAGAAAGAGGGATTTAAATTGAGCACGGAGTTAAGATTCAACAGATATAGTGTAGACTTACTGATGACACTTCCAAACCTTTAAGGTCCTGAACTGAACGCATTCACGGAGTGAGCGCACACTAAACGTTTTCCTTTTTATAACATAAACAGAAACGCGTGTTGGCTGGTGGTTGTGAAGAATAAAGTGCTCAGCACTGAAAACAACGCTGGTGAAAGAGAAAGCTTTTAAAAGAGAACGACTGTAATTATTTCCTAAACAATGGCGGCTCAAACAATACCTGCAAGCAAGACTTTGCAGAGGCCTCTTCATCCTGGACATTAAATTACCAAGTGCTGAATCAATTAGTCACAGCAGACAGGTGACGCATGGGCCGGTGTGGTTTAATTTACGGTGCCTTTTCATTGTCTCCCAACTTTGAATAATCTGTAGTAAAACATTACAAGCAGATGCAGCATCCTGACAGGTCAACAGCAAGCCCACTGTTATGAAAACAGAAAACATAGATATGCTACAAAATGCATTTGCTTCATCGCAACTTTATAAGTTGAATAAACGTGGCATGTGATTGAGGAGCAACCGAAGCGCAGCTGTCTGTCCCGGCAGCCTCCGCCATCGCTCGCTCAGTCAGTTGAACTACAATGACCCCTACTGGTGAAACATGGAAGTGAGCTGCTGCACTCTTCAGACAAAGAGGTTACACTAGATTGTGAACTTGTGGCTTTGCAACAGCTCTGTCTGTTTAACACAAAAACACATCTACAAGGAAAAGTGACCATTGCAAATGTCATTATCTTTATTTTTATTGTTTATTATATCATTATAAAGGTTTTATCTCCTTCCAGACTCCACACCACACCTCTCAATCTGTCTGAGTTACTTGTTTAAGCGTCGATGTCCCTTTTTCACGTTTTAAATTCCTCTCCTCACCACATCGCATCCCCTCTTCCTCCCTCTCCCGAGGCCTTGGCACCCACGGCAGGGCCTCTCCCACTGGGTGTGTTGGCAGTGCTCTGTCTGTGATTCACTCACAGCGTGCCCTCTGGCTTAACAGGCTGGCACAAGGACACGGAGCAGAGTTGAGAGAGAAGGGCAACGCACGAAGCGTGGCGCTACAGGCTGATTGAGCCATATATTACTAAAGGAAAGTTATCACTGAGTAGGTGGGTGGTGCGAGTTAAGTTATTTGAGGTACAGCGTTGGAGCTGTGGTTTCTGTGAGCAAGGCAGAAAACGTGAGATTGGAGCAGCGGAAGCTCTCCATTGGTTTGCATGTGTATCTGGAGGAGAACATTAGAGAGAGACGCACACGCAGCCTCACCTTGAAGAACCACTGACCCCACACACCTTTATTGCATCTCCAATTAGAGGAGAGGGAGGGAGGACGGAAGAGATACAGGATGAGAGAGAGGGGCCGAAAGAAAGACAGACAGAGGGGGAAAGATGTATTTCATAAATGCAGTTCCATAAAGAGCACTGACCCAAATGGCATTCAGTAATTCCTGCCCGTGCCAGAGGAGGTGGGATAATCAGAAACTTCATCAAGCTCACGACTTCCTCCTCTCCTTCCCTGCGTCTGCAACCCCTCCTACTGTCCCACCCTCTGGTGGAACCTCTTAAACAAAAACCGTGTGCAATAACTGCACAGCATATACGGTGTATCCGGAACATGCATCAAAGAACACCCATCTATCCCCCCTTCATCGCTTCATTTTAATTAAACAAGTTTCCTCCACTCAGTCTCGCCATCTCTCATCTCTTTGATCTGTTCCCATCCGACTTACAGTAAAAGAAACCGTCCGTCTCCACGTTGTGAAAGTTGTACACACAGCACACTCCCGAGCAGCGGCGGTGGAGCACTGATTTAGAGTACACAAAAAGGCATCAGGAAAAACGCAAACATAAAGTCTAGTCCTTTTGTCAAATGCTACACTATAAGTAGAAGCCCTTACGGGGCTACTAATAAAAGCTGAACAAATCTCTTTCTGAAACTGTTCAATAAATTCAAATCTGTCTTCATGACAATGCCGGCAATACGTATCAAATCTGTCACTTTGCTGAGATGGATATGGGAGGGCAGAAATCTGAAAGAAAATAATACAATTAAAGTGTGTCTCAAGCACCAAGTCCCCATCGATCCGTTCGCTCCCTATTCCAATACACTATGGACTTAACATGGACTTATTCTTTCTTAAGCACAACTGGGACCCCTCCCTCCCCCCAGGGCGCAACACTCACACAATGCTTCAAAAGAACATTTTGTTTATATGTTCAATACCAGAAACATCAATAAAATTATCCAATCATTAATTTCCTGTTCAATACAAATTTAATGCAGAGCCACGGAGTAGCCAGCTCATATCCAATAAGGACATCTATCCCCAATCATTCAGCTCAGTGCTTCACACCGCGCACACATGCACCTGTCAATGGCCTATCCCTAAAACAGCTATTCCTCACGTATTGACTCCGTACTGTGGCGCGGTGGGAAAGGAGGAAAAGGGAGAATAAAGAGGCTGTGAGTGGAGGGAGAGGAGAGACTTATTACTTCTTAAGCACCGCAACAGTAAAGGTGAGAGCTGTGACATTGGAGGGTCCACCATCACAAGTACAGCATCAGATTATAGCCCATTGGGTGAACAATTATTCATTGGTGTGGTTTGGAAGTAAGCAGGTTATTTTAGTATATTATAGCATGTACAAACTTGAAACACCTGGAAAACTACAAAAACCTTATCAGCATAATAAAAACAGCAGCCATAAGAAGCACAAGCGACATAGTCAAAGACACAACACAGTATTAAACATGGTTGTGTTCCATGTAGTACGTGCACATGTGCAAGTGCAGAGATCTTTAGACATGAAAGTCTGCAGGTGTGAAAAAGTTGTAGAAACCCTGCGGCTGCCCCAGTAGAAACGAGACGCAAGGCCTCAGGTGATAAAGTTAAGAAAATGCTCTGTAAAAGTGTATTGATACAGGAAAGAATGAACGCAAACTAAATAAAAAACACTGAGTTTCACAGGTGGATGAAAGTTTGGTTTCATTTTCAGTTCCATGCTTTATGACACAATCTCTAACTCTCCGCTGAGTGCGATGAGGAAGCTTCTGTACATGTCATCAGTACTGAACGTCACACAGGTGGTGAACCCAGACCGACCGACTGCAGCGTGATACATATCAGATAGAGCTGTGAGCTGCGTGCGTTTAACATGTCAGAGCTGACGAGACGACACAAGAGCCAAGGTTCACGGGTCAAGTAGAGTCAAACCAGGTGGGCGAATGGCTGATCAGGTCCGAGTGTAATGACTAATCAATGGTTGAATGCATTACCCTAATCTAATGGACCAGGTGGGAGAGGACCGCGTTAGACGCATGGAACACATGATTGAGCACAACATGCAACAACGACGCAATCAATAACACATGGAGTGGCCTAACCCTGGGGGGGCATTTAGGAGGTGCTCCATATGTGGACACGGTTGATTGGTTCGAGGAGGACAGAAAAGGAACCAAGTTGTTTTAGCCTGATTGATTGGATTATGAAATGAAATGAGGGAAATCAAAGCCTTTTGTTTCTGACCGGGACACACACACACACACACACACACACACAAGATAAAGACGGAGAACCACCCTCTCAGAGAAAGTAAAAAGGGATTAGAGGGACTAGTTTGTGCGTTACCCAGGTCATTCACATTTCTGACCCCTGCCAAATTCATTTGTTTTAATGTTAGGTGCATAAAGCAGAATAACGAAGCAACAAAAACACTCAAAGCAATGTATAGTAATTACTACTATAGGTGGCAAATCATTGATCCGTTCACAAGGTGCTCAAACATGTAGAGATCTACTATGAGAGAGGGAGAAGACAAGGAAGGGACAACAGCCAGTCAGAGCAGCAGAGGACAGGCCTGGGTCAATACTCACAGCACATACTGCTGACACTGCACCGCTCGACAAACACACACGCAGTCACGCACGCCCGCATATTTTCACGTACATAAAAAACAAAAAGCCATCAGAGCAATCAGTCAGCTGATGTCAATATATAAAGAGGAAGACACAGCGAAGGAGAGGAAGCAGGTGCGTGAGTTTGTACATAACAGAACACAGACTCAAACCTTTTCACACTCGACCTCCTTGTTTCTCTTTACTGGGGAAATAAAATCTTCTTATTTATTATTATATATTAAAAAAATGTTAAAAAATATGTCATGTTTAGCCGCCAAATGTGCATTTCATCACCACTGTCCCTCTCACAGGAAATGAGTCGATTACTTAACGCAGGTTAAGCGTTTGGTGAAAACACCACTAGCAACCGATTTGAGCATTTTTGAGAGTTCGTGACGAAGCTGTAAATGTAGAATAATCATATCAGCTAAAGTCATGTTCAGGTCACCTATGGGACACTTCCAACCAGAAACAACTGAAAAGCTGTTACAAAAAAGCTGAGTGCACGTAAAGTGTGGTTCTCTAAAGTGCTTTTTTATGGCAAGTAAACAACGTTCTCGAAGACAAGAGGGTTTACTATGACCTGAGCATCTCCTGCAGCTTGATAACAAAGCATTTCCTCACTAATTTCTTAATTTCTTGTGTGCTTGTGTCTGAGTCTATGTGTTTGTGCGCCTGCATGCAAGAGGGATTTCTGTAGCAGGGGCCTTTCCATCTTTGAAATGAATTAGCGCGTGGTGCCTTATTGAGTGAGGTGCAGTGTTTAAGTGAAACTGATGAGAGATGTGTGAGCAGCGAGAACTGGGCTATAAGTATGTGGCTGGGGTCACGGGTTAATCCTTATTGATTTACTCCAACGTCTGCATATAGCCACACAGGAAGACAGAGAAGGAGAGGCCCACTTTACCAGCTATCAAACGCAGGATAAAATCACTGCTTACACACACACACACTGCGTTACCTGATGCTAAGCAGGATAAGAATAAGAAAATTAAGCATCATTTAATCGCTAAATGGGTGGCTAAACACCTCTACTTAAGATCACAGAGAGATATGATCATTGGCTTCATTTACACATATTATCACATATTAAAAGGTGCATGTTTTACACAAATTTGCTTTAATATGAGGAGCACACATGAACGTGCAGATGCTTTTGTGGCCCTACCCACCATGTGAAACCACAGCCTGGCCCTAAAAGACCGACGCACCGGACCAGAGTGTGCTTGATTACAAACCCAAGGAATTCTCAGACGACGCTGTATTTATAAACAAGCTCTTCACAAATTCACCCCAGAGGAAGAAAGGTGAAATATTACATTAATATAAACAACTATTAATAATGCCCCCCCCTTCTTCTTTCTCTCCACCTCTTACCCCTTTGCTCCTTCTCTCCATCTCTATCTCCCTCCTTTTCTCTCTCTCCCACTGCCTCTAATCCTATCATGCGGGCAATAAGTGTATGCACCATGAGCACATTTAATTTCTGCGGTTGGTTTTCAGCGAGCCCAGAGGTGAGCCTTAATAAGGATCAATGGCACTTTATCTGGGACAGCACCCACTTCACAGCATGCAAATTACACAGCAACCCTTAAAAAAAGAAATGGATTTAATTAAAAAATGTAGAACCACGGGCTCTGGAAATTCAATTAAAGGATTTATGCAAAGGTTGGCTAGCTTTTTGTGTTGCAGTTCCTGCTTATATAATGAGCTTTTCATATTAAAAATCAATAGGTAATCTGGGCTAGGGGATCGGTTGCTTATGTACATTTTTGAAATCAATTTGAAAAATAGTCCATCAGCTTCGTGTCACAACAAAGGGGGGGGGGAGTGGTTCGTGTGTGTGTGTGTGTGTGTGTGTGTGTGTGTGTGTGTGTGTGTGTGTGTGTGTGTGTGTGTCAGGACGGGGGGGGGGATCAGTGACAGGAAAGCAGCAGGAGTGAATGGCTGAAGAAGAGGTGATGGGATACATCTTTCTCCTGTCAGCGGGTCACAGGAGAAATCCCTGAAGCTCTAAAGGTAAGAGAGATGGAGGCTGGAAGAGGAAAATGTGTAGAGGGTAAGTGAGTAAGGAAATCTCTTTGGCCAGGTTGGTTTCTGGCTCTTTGGCCTATTCTGATCCCTTCTATTAGAGGAGAGAGTCCCTCGGCAGAGAGGGTCTAGCTGGCTCTGACCTGTGGCTCTGGGGTAATTTAGCCCAGCCCCAACTCAGACTCAGCCCAGACCTCAGACATCCCTGGCTAGGGAGACATCCTAATGGCCTCCCTGAGGTGTCTAGAGCTGGACAAGCATGGAGGATGTGGTGGAGGCTTTAATTTCTCCACAAACAAAACACAATCTGTCCTTGGAATATATCTTATAAAGAGGCAATGGATAGTAACATGAACTTGTTAAAACATTTAAAACATTTCGATAAAACTATTTGTTGCATTTAGCAGCTGCACTGCAGAATATCTGCTTCTTTTTTCTTTAACTTCTGCCCCTTTAACAGGAATCCTGTACATTCCTTCTTCACACTCGTTTTTATAACTGTATGCCGAGCAGGGGTGAATGACTGACTGCATGCAGTAGCAGACTGTCAGCATTTGATTGGTTCTTTATTGATCCAGACACGCTTTCCATCACATCAACTCATCCACAATACCATTTACACAGTTTCCCTGTGCAATGGACCACATAACCAGGCCTCAGGCCATCTCTGCTCACCCAGTGTGTGTGTGTGTGTGTGTGTGTCTCAGCATGTGTGTGTTTTCTTTAATGAAATGGTATCTCCATGGACAATAATCCCAGTAACAGGATTGGGCAGCAACACACATGTCAATACAGCCAAATAGGATTGTATGCTTTTATCCATTCCTCCACCAACACATCTTTCCCTCCCTAAGTCTCTCTCTCTTCATTGTGTAGCAGCCCAGCAGGGAAGGCCAAGCAGGAATATTACATTTATTACATCTAGATGCTCTAAACGATCTAAACCGTGGCCTCTGAAGGAAGTCAGTGCTTCAGCAGAGACGTTCACTTTGAGTATACAAACTTCATACCGTTTGGAATAATACGTAATGTTCTGTCAGCACTACTGACGAGGAGCCTACACACCGTCTGCAGTCAGCCTGGACCTGACCCCCTTCTGTGCAGCAATCATCCAAGAGGACTCTATTACAAGGGCCTGGCAGCTCATCCAACGCCACAAAAGAGAAGGGGGGCTGGAAGGGAGATTGGGACCTCTGCTCCTCTCTTTTACACATGGCTGAGCAGCACGCACACATACACAGGTTGCATGGGTGTGCAGCACAGCCACACCAGATAACAGATAGACCAGCTAACCGTATGTCTGTTTGCAGGAGAGAAACAGATAAAGGCCTCAGAGTGGCTGCCGCTCTCACACGCAGGACAGAGCCGCCCCAGCCTCATTGCACTGTAAGTCTGTTATATGGTGATGTTGACGTCTTGGTTGTAGGGCCTGTCTCTGAGGTTAACCCCCAGGTACAGGACAGACTACCTGCTCACATTAGGCAAAGCTCAGCAGAAGGGGCACTAGCAGCTAGAAGTCCCGCCACTCCTGACAGAACAACCGTTTCTCTAATACACCCCTGACTGCTGGTGCCTGGTCAAAAGTTCAGCCTGTGCATATGTAAAAAGGTGGCCTGGTGCCCGAGGCAGGATCCTGGGTAAAATAATCATGCTAAAACACTAAGAAGCATGGGACCAGGCGAGAGCGCTGATGAAACCGACCCCCGGGGGGGCCTGAAGTGTCTGATTGGACCAGCACAGCCTCTTAGGCCTGCTCCTGTGACCACCCCCCTCCCCTCTTACTATCCATCACAGCGGATGATGAGGCGTTAGAGCCACTGCCCACACTGATCTCCATTCAGGTCAGCACTGTCTGCGCCTATAGTTAAGGTATAGATTTGATGAGTATAGGCCGAGCCCAGCTGCTAGGAGCCTGAGGGTACACCGATCTGGAGGGAGCAATCAGTCAGTCAACAAAATGTCACAGGGTCAGCGTTACAGCATGACAGGACAATGACAACTTCACAAAGGTTACAGCCCAACTAATAAATGCAACAGTCGCTAAAATTCATGATGTGCTGTTTAAATGTGTTCCCAACAGGAATTCAGATTCAAACTATCATTTAATGACTTTTACAGTATATACACAATCTAGAAAGGCAGAATTATCTCCCCATCCTAGATCAAATAAAATCAAACCTAATCTGTACGAATCAAACTTTGAGCATTAAATTGCTGCTACTAAACTGTAGAAATGTGATAACATTTGTGCCTCTCATCCACACGCGTGCGCGCACATCCAGCAAACCAGATCATTCACTGCTGATAATCACTCCAAAGGACACAGGGAAAACTCCCACTCTAAACACGCTGAATTAAAGAAACAGGAGTTACAGGCCTAGTCGCACGATCTCTGATAAGCAGATCAAGGCACGGGGAGGGAAACATGATGTTAGTGAGAGATAGTTTGCCTGATTAAAATGTCATGGCTCTTTACAGATGCCTTTTTCAAGTCAGCAAAACGGAATCGGCTCTGTACATCAATAGCAGAGTGGGCTGTGCTCTCCGCTAATAGAGAACTTTCTTTTCCTTAAGTGGAATCCACAACACAAAGAAGGCAAGACTGAGGAAGTCAAAACAGACTCTGGTAATACGGGAACAAAGTATCAAAGAGATAAAAGTGGAGTTTTAGAGCTGATACAATAAGACAGGGAGGCCTGACAGACCTGCGTATGGTTTGACACGGCACTTCCTCAGCTTTACTATGAACACATTAAAGCTTCAGGACCACATGTAGCTCCAGGTGTTTCCGCAGTCTCCATATTGAGATTTCGTGTGTGCACTTGTCTGCGTGCGTTTCTCTGCTCTGGTGGAGCAACCGTACATCACTCCACCTGTGCTCGTATAAATCAAACCTATGTTTTAAATGAGAGGCTGGTTATTTGCACAAGAACACACACGGGGGCTTCGTGATTGTTTTTGGAGTCAACATTCTGCTTATGTTTGCATCCCAGAACAATCTCCATGGATCCCGCAAGCGTACGCAAGCAATTAAAGCGATACCATCTTCATATCCCCGCAACCAATAACTGAAATAATATCACTGTTTTATTAAGCCCTTAATGTGGGGGCAGAAGGAGCGAGGAGTGGGATTTTTAAGGAGGATACACTTTCAGGGGCCTTATCAAGCCCAGATTTAAATAAGAGCAAATGCTCAGCTTAAGGGCGTGCCTGTGTATCTGTGTGTGGCCTTTATCAGACATGGGTTTTGGTTAATTGCTGTGTCAGCACACTGGAATTTAATTACTGGCTCTACCTTTGTCCTTTAATATTTACTAACATCTACGCTACGTTTAATTAAGTGCGTGTAGTAATGGCATCGCCCCACTCCGGAGCAGAAACTGTGCTCAGGCCACAGCCTAAGCAGACCAGATAGAAAGATTCAAATAAAACAGCAAGCGATGACAAAGAACTAAGAAAAATGTTACCGACGGTAAAAAGGGAGGGGAAAAAAGTCAAATTGAGGGAATGTTCAGCTTGACATTTTGTGAAAGGTGCTGAGGAGCAGCTCCTCTCATCCCTCATCCTGTGTCAAAAGGAGGAGAGACAAATGACAGCCTGAGGCCTAGTGTCTGTCAAACATGATGGATCAGAATAACGCATCGCTAAAGCTCCACCGTGCTGCCGTTCAACAGATCACATTCTCCCTTCAGTGCAAATATGGAATTGATAAAGTAGCTGGAACAGGTAATGGACAGATTAAACAGTCCAAGTACAGCATATATTAGAAGACTTTGGAGCCTGAACAGTGCAGTGGTGCTATCCAGTGAAAAATCTCACAGAGCAAAGGACACAATATAGACCAAGATAAATCATAGTGCTGGATTTTATCGTTCATATCAAAAGAGTGTGAGGACATTAACCTCAGGCACCTAACATCATTTCCTAAGCACACACATGTGCCACGGACACTCTCATGTAGTCATTTATAGTGCAGCACACATTCCACGTCCCCAAACCGTCCTGTCTAACAGTAGAGACCCGAGCTCGCGCAGCACATTAACAGCAGCTCATAGACACAGCACCGACGCTGAGGTCCACAAACAGGAAAACCCAGGCTGCCGTTCTGAGGCCTCAGCCGATCAGCCAACTCTCTGTCCTTTAAACGTGATACAGAGTGTGGTGGCTTTAAAGGCTCTGATCCCCTGCTGGAAAATCCAACTAACTAAAGATCCGCTCAGGTGCCATGTAAAGGGACTATTACTACCACCACTAAAGCAATGCAACATTTATCTGTGATAGAAAGTCTTCTTTGGCGGCCACTGAGGCACTCATTCACCAGGTTTTCATTCATATAGCATTTCTCACTTACCATAGACTTGGTGAAAGGCCTGGCCAGTGTGAAGAGAAGGGTCATGAGCCACCAGCTCCGGTGAATGGAAGTGTACATCATGTTCCCTGGATGCACTGCATTGGAGGTGACGCCATGAGGTGAAAGTCGCCGATGGAGCTCATTGCTGAAGAGGATGTTACAGAGTTTGGCCCGATTGTAAGCTAGCATGGACCAGTACCCCGCCTTTGGTGGAGACAACAGAGCCAAGTCCACCTTTCCACAGGAGTCCAAGAGGTCCGTAAACCTGAAACATAGTCCACATCAACATTAGTTACAGTGGGCGCTTGTGTCTGTGTAAGTTGTCCATGGGCAGATGTGTGGTGCCGGCTGCATACAAATCAAAAGACGCGACATGATGTTCTTTAATTGCCTGCGACAGAGCTGTTAAACTCCAGATGTTTGACAAGGCCCCTTAAACATTACACTACTCATTGTGTTATTATGCAGCCACACAGCAGCGTCGCACTCCACAGACATGGAAAGAACACTCCCTGTGTGTCGCGTGGCTTTATGTGTGTGTGTGTGTGTGTGTGTGTGTGTGTGTGTGTGTGTGTGTGTGTGTGTGTGGGAAAGAGGGACAGACTCCAAACTGGCGGAACACATCCTACATATTAATCCAGTCATTAGAAAACAACCAATCAAAATGTCACCTGGTTTCCTTGTTGCGATTTTACAAGCTTGCTGCCTCTTGTTTACTGTCGCCTTCCGCAACATCCTTGCTTGGCTAAATTACAACATCTGCAGGCTTTTCATTTCATGTGCCGCAACTTCATAACTACTTTAGCAAGTAGAGGTTGATAAATCAATTGCATGGGGCCAAATTGACTTTTCTTCCACATTTTTCGCATTATACTTAAGCTGAGCCTAGTTACATTTGAAAGAGGTTTAAAATCTAACAGTCAATTAGTTACTCGTCCACACAAGCAGGAAATACAACATGAAAAAGTAAAAAAGCATCTTACATAAACGTACGGTGCCATTATGGACTTTATCTCTTTGTGTGATGAGATCTGATGCAAGACTGGGGCACAGAGAACCTGCACTGAGTCAACTGCACACTAAGCCCTTGTGGTGGAGCTGATAAAGTGTCCACCTATTACTTGCGTGTCCATCTCTCCCACCTCTGTCCCATATAGGTCAGAGCTTTACCAGCTTAGGGGATACAATATGTTACCAGGGCAGAGGTCAGACACTGCGAGTGGAAAGACGCTAAGTGAATAAACGAAATCAGTGGAAACTGGAAATAACACAAACAGACAAAGAGGTCGAGTTCAAAAGATGTAATATAGGTCTGGAATGAGGTGTGCAGATTGGAAGATGTAATATGAGATATTGTCTAGATTTGTTCATCCTGCGTCAGTGTGCAACCGACTCCGACCTAAACCCTCTTTGAAGGAGTCAGAGCCACTGCTGCTAGAGGAGAGAAAGGAAGGTGAGTGTATCTGTATCTGTTGGAGAAGCTTAGAAGAGTAATGATAAACACCTGGCCATTCTCGGCCTCGCAGTATATTCGCCATAACAACTATCAGAGCATGGACACCACAGGATCCCAGAGGCTGTGCTGTGGTTTCAGACACCAAAGCAGATCCTTTGCTTAACAGGGTTGAGGTAAAAGATCTTTAAGGCTGGACAGAGGTCATGGGCCTGAATTCTGACACCCTTCTATCGGAAGCAGCATTAAATCACCGTTGTTACTTTGCAGGTTCATCTTGCATTAACTAAAGGCTGTCGATGCAGCCTCCGCGACACGCCTTCCCTCAGTAAGCTTCCTGTGCCTCTTACTTTTCCTATGGCAAGTGAAGCGGCGTGACCCCCAACTAAAGTGTCAAGCAATGCCCTCTGCTGCCTTTTCATGCATGGCAGCCAGTATAACATAACTCATATAATAGCGCCGGTTGATCTGCTAGAATAACTTGTATGCGTATGTTCTCCTTGTCTCAGGTCACTCTGCCGAGCTCCAATCAATCACTCTGCTTGACCGTCTAACTGACTGAATCAATGTCTAGCGCGCACACGCACACACACACAGACTCTGAAACACATTGCTCAGGGCTCAGACTCACAGATCACTGCAAAATATAACGCTTGTCTACGTTGTGACAGGCACAACAGAAGCCTATGGTGCAGAGCTGCTTGACAAAAAGACGGGGAAAACACTAGATGCCAGAAGGAGTGAAAAGAGCGAAGAAAGGGGCTGAGTCAGGGGGTCAGACACGAACGAGCAGATACTAGATCAAAGTAAATTTTGGCTGATAAGTCCATCCATCATGTTGATGATACGTTTAATTCATAGTGACAGCGTGTGGAGGGAAATGAGTTTTCAGTGAGTGAGGCTGTCATGTTTGACAATACACATTAAGTCTGATCTATCAGTTTAGAGCAAAAACTGTGCCCATGTGGCATGACTGGACATGAAGAGATGTTGGATTAGACAGGGCATATAACCTTATTAAAGGTTATTTCACTATTTAAACAAAATTAATTATGTAATGAATATCAGTAATATTTGGGATTTTTGGGAAAATGCTTACACAACGTAGGCCGTGTTCTATGAGTCCGTCCTCATGGGAGACGTTGACAACTTATCCTAGGAATATCAATTTAATATGAACGATTCAATCTACATGTGTTCACCTGTGAGACTCTGAAGACACGACCACGACACGGGCGGGTGCCGAGCGGCGCAGCACATCCTGCAGGCACTGAACAAGGAGGAAGTGACCCAGGTGGCAGATCTGGAACGTGGACTCCAGGCCGTCTTCTGTCAGGCTCCAGGGCTGAGTGCACACCGCTGCGTTACACACCAGCATGTGGAGGGGCCTATGGGGGAGAAAAGGTAGAAAAGAAGACGTGTTTGATTGCAAAGCAGAGGCAAAAACAAGTCACAGCTGCAACTATGAGGGTTTTGGTACCGGTTTAGCCTGAAGAAGAGGTAAAGAGACAAAGAGAGGAAATAAGTAAAGAGGCTGGACTAGTGAGAAGCATAAGTAGAGGAAGGAAACAGGGTGTCCTATTCCAGAGTGTGGTAGACTTTAGAGCATCAGTAAAGCTGATATGATAAAGAGGTCTCCAGTGTAGCTCCCCATAGCCCGACAGGTACTGTAGATACAGAACACAGCTGGCTGGAATCCAAGACCAACAACACATTGGAAAGCGATCTCAGCCCATTTCAACACACAGGGGTGGTGGGCGTAATGGGTGTTGATATAGGCTCTGAGAACCAAACCCACTAGAACATTGACCTGGAAAGACTGAGCATATGAGGACAGATCAAGGAAAAGACACACTCGCGTCACATTACAATAAAGCACCGACTGTATTCAGGGCCAGGAAAAGCAGCAAACGCTTTAGCGCACACAGACATGCAACATTTTTCCATCCGCTCAGACTTCATGCAAGTGAGTAACACTCCCTGCTCACGTGCCAGTGAATGGAGATTGGTCAGGGTACGGAGAGATCCTTGTCGGTGACAGCGTCGCTCCAGCGAGCTTGAAACCACAGTAATACAGACGAACAATCCAAACACACCCCACCAATTTTTAATTTCTTCCATTAGAATTAATTATGAGGCCGAAGGCAATTTGTGTACCCTGTGTTTAAGGCTGCCTACTGGATTAATTAAAAACTGGATGCTGGAAAATTAATGTGTGAATTGTTATGCCTTGCTATAATGAGACATCCCATGCTATTACATAGGAGTGTACTGTACGATCACCTTCAGGCCTCCGAACACACAAGGTTCATTAAAGAGCACAAACCTAGTCGCAAGTCAACTCAAAGAATGCCGGCCTCAGCGTTTTATCAACAGAGCGTACCCTGGCAGTGAGATATTCAGATTTGAATAACAAAGCTAGGAAAAATAACTTAACTGCTCGGCACGAAAAAAGATCTTGGAATCTCAGATTCCTCTGAAAATGATCTCAGTCTAAAAAAGCGGGCAAACCAAGTGCCACGGTTGTTTTTGTTCTCCTGCCTAAGACGAGGGTGATGCTTAGCGAAGCGTAGCGGCCGGGGCTGCGCGCTTACAACACAGGCATCGCGATCTGACCTAACTTTGAAACCTTCCACTGTAGCTGCAGTTTTAAACTAACCCCTGAGTTAGTTGCGTGATTCTTTTGCTGTGACTTTAACTTGCACATGCAGAAGAAGGAAAAAAAAAAACTAGTATGTCACTCAAAGTATATCAAATATTTGTGATTAAAAACTCCAATAACCAAGTTTTCTCTGGCCAGTAGAGTGATTTCCCCCACACAGCTCACATGGGCCTCTGGTGAGTCTGCTTGTAATGTAAAAGGCCTGTTAATTCAACTGCCCACCAGTTAGTCCCTCTCTCATAAGCGCAGGTCTAATGAATGCCTTTAATAGGCCTAGCGCCGCATAGCACAGTCCCTCTCTCCACATTAAGACTTCACACTACACTGTATGCACTGTGCAATCTCAGCGCTGGACAAACGAGGGAGTTAACTACCAAACAGGGAGATATTGGTTTATATATTTACTTTAAATAACCCCCGTGGGTATGACCCCTGACCTCTCTGATAATGTGGGCCAGCAGGAAGAGATTTCCTATGTGAGCTGGGCTTGAACTACTGGTCATTAACACTGCACTTTATTGGCAAGTAGAAAACTGGCCCTGACGATACACTTATACATATGTGTACACCACACATCCCAATCAATACCCAGACAGTCACATACATTCTGAGACAGCTACAGTCCACATAACCCATGGAAGACTTCTGATTCAGTGTGTGTTTACAGACCCCCTACTACAAACAACCTCCTATTAGAACTATATTACGCAGCTCACAAAGGAAAAAAATCACTGGTGAAATAAACGTGTGCTAATTACGGACTGTTCAGCTGAAATATTTTTCAGGGCATCCTGTCAGTCCCGACCTCCATCAATCGCATCCCAATGAAACAGCGCTACGTTCAACAATATCAATATCCAGGTAATTTCATTTCAAAGGACAAGCAATTAAAGCAGAATTGGGGTCAATGGAACACAAAGCAGCGTGAAAGCCACTGAGTAAAGCACTTAAAAGCACGGGAGTGAGAAACGAGTGGAGAAAAAGAAAACGACTCCATTACATTTCACCTGTCAGTGACACGCGTTATTGTGCACGCGGGTATAAGTGCACTGTAAATGTGTCTGTTTGCCTCCATGTCTGTTTACAGGAACGCACACATCCGCTCCTTGCACACCACATCATCTTTGTGTGTCGGTGCATGTATGGACATATATGTGAGTGTTGTGTGTGTTATGCCTGAAGACATACGTGCAGTAATAGAGTGGTGGTAGACTCAGACAGCTGCCCAGTGCCATTCACAGCTCAGAGCTTCCAGCCTCCACTCTGCTCTGTTCGCCTTCTGATGAGAATTAATGTACTCTGACGTCCCCTGGGACTCCCCCGCTCCCCCCAACACCGCCGCTAATGAAGAAATACAACCTTGCCAAAATACGGAGGCAGCGAGAGAGAGCGACACAGACAGAGGAAGACTGAGAGACAACCTGAGAGAAACGCAGGCAGATGAACCGCTTGCAAAAGGGGGATTTTTAAAAAACACAGACACTGAGGTTAAAGGGAGGTCGACATACAGCCCATCAGCGTGGATGGAACAGACACGTGCGAGAGATGAGAGGACAGCTATAGGACACAGCATGAGGGAAGCCGCTGTGAGATTTGGCTGTGACCCAGGACACGTGTCCTGGATGGCCATACCCTGCCCCAGGGCTGCTGCAGGCGATGACTGCCCTGCCTCTCCCCAAGGGGCTCCCCTGACACTAGCCAGCACACGCACACAGCTCTGCCTAGAGACACACAAGTGGATGAGCAGTATGGATGACTTGACAGAATACGTGACCCCAAAATAGCAACTGTGCCAACAGCCACAAGACGTAAGACACATGTTGCAAAAGCTGACCACCACAAAACAAGTGCAGAAAAGTCTGTTCATCTATTTGACCAATGCAAAGTCACTCGACACGAACACACACACTGACTCCTGGGGCCATATGTTCAAATTTCCACATGGTGTCCATCACAAACAGGTGAGGTGTCCTCTAAATACGGTGCATGTGGAAACAGAGATGAGTAAGTCGAGACTTTTACTCAACATTGCTTTTATTTTTTCTTTGAAAGAAGAAACATAAGCCTGGGGTTAAATAACTTTGCATCTCTCCACCATACAGATTTCCTGGTCTTCTAAACTGATCCAAACACCTGAGAGCGTAAAACTGTCAACAGGACAGAAGTAGAAAATAGATTATTGAGCTAAACCTGCCTTTTCGCAAACAAACACTACAAGTGGTCTGAACATTCTATGCAAGGTGAAATCATGTCTATTAAAGCCTGCAAATAAATAAGAGCAGAAAAAATTACTCACAGTTTCTTGTCTTTGAACGCATCTGCAAACTCTCTGACGCTTCGAAGAGAGGCCAGATCGCACATCATTGCTTCCACCTTCGCTTTGTGCTGTTGAGGAAGAAAACAACCACTGAATAACATTAGCAAGAGAAAAACGTAAACTCTGTTATTTATTATGTCAAGTTCAAAAAGTTAAAACTTTATGTCTGCGCATCATCAGCTACAGATCTGTTGGTCTTGTTGTTTTAGATTGTCTGAAGGATCTTTACATTAACTAAGATATGACTTTTATCCATGCTGGCAAAATCATGTGAAAAGAGTGCTGACACGGCCGCAGTCCCCGCTTAAGATTCCTAAAAATTCCATACATGTTTGTGTGTGTGTGTGTGTGTGTGAATCTTACACCATATGTTGGGAGACAGGGTGAGGATAGGAGAAGAGCAGAGAAAGATGAATGACTTAAGAAGTGAATGCATAGCTGCATTTACACACAGAGGAAGCAGGCTAAATATTCATCATCCTCTCCATCCCTCTGCAGCATTCTGCTGCAGGGCAAAGGCCTCGGCAGACGTGCATGCAGGCCTAAGGCAGGCCATCTCCTTAATAACAGCATCCAACCATGTTCAGCTGCCTGAGAAACAGCGTGTCAGCGTAGACTCGCCACACGCTCTCTTCCCTGCTCTCGTCTCCTTCTGCGACTTTGCCAGCACCGGTCCTCTTAACAGCCACCTCATCTATGTTAGCACAAGCGCAAGCAGAATGAACTGAGGCGGTGTTGTGCTCATTCTGACGGTCTGTTAGACTCATGCCACATAGCTACTGAACTCAGAACAGCCGGCTGGGCCCAGGATTCAGCAGCGCCAGGTATTCCTCGCGACACCCCTCCCCTTCGTCCTGCCCGTCGCCTCTGAGGAATACTGTCAGCTCACATTACTCCCCGGAAGAGCGTTCAGCGTTCTGCTCTCCATCCACCGCCACCGCTGCTGATCCCCTGTCAGCTTTTTCCACAGATCTGATCTCCAGTCTGTGGGCGTCATTGGGGAACGTCTCTCCTCTGCGTGTCTGTCGCTGCAGAGCTAAGTGTACATGACACTCACAGTAAGGACGCTCCACGGAGCAATGAGCACAAAAAAAAAACAACAAAGGGTTAAGCGCGCCTTCTGATGGAAATGTGATTCTCCAGGCGTTTTACAGACACCATAACTGCCCCGGTGTGTATTTATACATGCACACACAGCCGCACACACATACACAACAAATTCAATGTTGTGACTCAAGGGTAAAACCATGCCATCACACCATTATCTATGCTTGAATTATTCTCTTGATGCTACTCTATACCATTATATGGATGCTATTACAAAGCATTAAAGGGCTGATTATGGCTATTATAGATATGATTATAGGGTACCTGCTTATATGATCTGCACACAGCAGTAATCACAGGTGAGAGGAGACAACTGTCTAATTTAATGACTTGTATGTGCGATTGCATTTAACACCAACACTAGTAACACCATACAAATGCAGCTGTAGAGAGAGAGAAGTAAAAGTCAACGAAGTATCGCTTTAAGTCAAAACAACAATGCATTTTAAAACTTTAAAAGTTCTTTTAGTGGGGGAGAAAATGAGACAAGGTCAGGAGTGTGATAATTAGCAGGTCAGTCTAAGGCCTCCTCCACAGGGCAGCTCTCCATGTGTGTATGACCAGCAGAGAAGATGAGAGCAGGTGTCAGCTTGACGAACACGTACCCCCTTCTCTAGAGACAGGGGAGAAGGGAAGGAGAGACCGAGTAATGGGAGACCAGAGGGAGGGTGGAGGGGGGCTGAAGGGGGGCCACTGGAGCAAATCCAGCAGGGAGAAGGTGAGCAGCCTGCCTGCCCGCCTGCCCGTCTACCCTCCCCCCTGCAGATTGAAGTCTTGCGAAGAAAATAAAGTTTATTGCCTGGAAAGAGGGGGGAAAAGCATGTAAAAAGCATTAAAGCGATGGAGGTGAACAATTAGACAGATGGCCAGGTTTTGGAAGGAGAAGAGCAAAAAAAAAAAAAAAAGGGTTGGAAAAGAGAGGTAGAACGCACCGACGCAATCGTTCAGGTTTTTATGAGGACCCTGACAACTCCTGGTCTCTTCAAGGGCGAAGGAAAAGTGAGAGGCAGCGAAGCCTCTCTGGTTAACTCCGGAGTAATCGCTGAGTGTGCAACACCAGAGCTCGGCTCGGGGTGATGGAGCTCACAGCCCCCAGCTACACACAACCTATCGCTCCATCTGAACACAAAAGCCTAATTATGAGCGAAACACATGTAAATAAGCTTTACAGACTGAAAACGAGAAACTGTGACGACTGAGCGTCCATCTTAATGACTGCGAATCTGTGGAAGAGCCGCATTCTTGGGACAGAGAGCAGCAAGGTCATCACGAGCATAAGCGTTCCTTCACTTCTCACCTTTTGCCCCCCTCCCCCTACAGACATCCACACAAGACAACAACACAAAGGAACCTTCAAAGTTTTCTTGAGGAACGAGCGAGTGGCATCTGTAGAGCTTCTCCTCATTTCTCCCGGTGTTTTCCACGTGTGTCGGGAAATGACATGTGGTCATTGCTGTGGAGAAGGATGGAGACATAGTGGGGGATGCCAAGGGAGGACATCTAATATAATTATAACTGGGGCCATCCAATCCAATAAAATGAAGCGATATTAGATCAGGGGAGCCCCATCCTGTTCAATAAGACAGTGGACCACTCTACTAACTCTTAAAACTCACACTTGTGCGGGCAAACGCACACGTGTGCACACACAGGTACGCACACTCCGCTGACCCCTTTAATGGCACAGCAGCCACCCCTAATGGACGCAAGCGAGTGGAACCGCCAAATAATACACTGTCTTAATGCACTAGGCTCAATCTCATCCCCGAGTCCCCTTATCCTTCTCAGCCTCCCCTCTCACACTTTAACCCGCGTTTCCATCTTCCTTCACCTCGTGCTGCTCCCTGAACAGCTCAGCTCCCCTTATAGATCACCAACGCAGGGACAACACTTAGGAAATCAAAAGTGCTGCCGATATATGAAACACTCAACCTGCAGGCTACTGCTTAACCTCAGTTAACATGTCAGGAGAAGGACTGTAAACGAATGAGAAGGGGGAAAGAGTTACCATACCTATAGTTTAACATAGCTTCTCCCTGTGAACGTAAGACGCCTGATAGTACAGAGCAACACTAACGCTCCATGGCTGCGTTTTTCCCGGCAGGTGCGGAGGTAAAGTGTTGTAATGGCGGTGAAAGTGAACGAGCAGGGGAGACACCATGTGAAAAGGGCACCTTATAAAAGCAATTAGAGAAATGACTTTGAGCCCCTCTTCTTGCTCCGTAGATTAGAACAGGCCTCGGAGGGAGGAACACAGAGGAGCTCAGATCTCCATGACCTTGTCCGCAACACGCCACACTAAATTGGTCATCAGCTTTTAAGACTGTATTTTATCATAGATATATATTTTTAGCGAAAAGAAAAAGAGAAAAAGAGGGAGGGGGGACTGTGGAGTGCGCTGCTCGTATATCATCCTGTCACAATTATGACATTTGTTCATAAATACCAACCAATCTCCTCTCCACCTGGCTAAGTCACATGCGCTTATGCACGCGCCATACACCAACAAAGAAGCACGGACACACACACACGCCATGTGCTGGGAACGCACACGCACACGCACACCGCGTATAAAGAAACACACACCTGGCTTGGTGCCCTGTCACAGGTCTTAGAACTGACCTCCACACACAGACAAAGAGACAGACTACACACTCAGGCAACTCAAATCTGAATGCAGCGTAACACGCAGCGCACACAAACAAACAAATGCCCACACGCATCCACATCCACCCGCTCAGTAGCTCACGCTGCAATTAATAGGGAGGCAGGTCTCTGGTGAGGAAGAGAAAGTGCCTGTTCAGCACATACCGGCAGAATATGCAATTTCCTCCAGTTAAGTCTGTATTAAATTGATTTCTTCTTTCTCTGACATGGACTGGGTTTTTCCCCACTAATGAAAACTGGATAATCTACAGGTTTCCCTTTCCTGAAATCAAGTTACAAATCAAGCAATAGCAGGGGCAGATAGGGGAAAGGTGAAGCAAGGACGGGGGCGGTTTTCCAGATGAGGATCACGGAGAGTGAGGGACATGCGTGCCGATACTCTTAACATGGACATCAGGGATTAAAGGCCAGGTCTGGGTTAGGTACTGGCATTTTCATTTAAGGACAACCTGTGGAACCACTGAACAATGTTATAAACACAGCATCAGTGCCTGTAATTAATGAAACACATTAATTAGTGAGCACTTCAGTCACTCAAACCAAAACCAAACCAAACCTGCAGACAAAACACCAAACATGGGAGAACTTAAAAAAACAGACGTGATTGCATATATACAAATAATAAATCATTTACAGATAGTATCCAAGACTGACTGGAGCAAACGCATTATTAACTATTAGCAGCAATGTGTGCTTTACATAAACAGTTAGTAGGCATTATACAGACAAAAGGGTAGAGGTGCATAATTACATGTATTATAGGATTAAAAATGAAGAGGCATTAACATGTAAGCAGATTTTTAATGGTATAGCTGGTCAAGGAGAAGTGAGTTTTAGTACTTTATATACTGCTGTGTAATTTAATTTACTGTACAGCCATGAATTACATTTATATGCTCATTATAGCTTTTCAAAACCTTTATCTGCAGTGTACCTTAACTTTAACCATCATATGAATTTAGTGGAGTACAAAATAGGATGTTACACCGTCACCAAGCAACATATACAATAATATGAGAAAGACTGACACTGGTGCCAAGATATAAATATTTTTTCAGAAGCAGAATCAAAAATATAAGTGTCCACGTGTTACATGGTGGCCCACTGAGTGCAAGAAGAGGTGTAATCAAGTCTAACTATTGAGACTATTGAAACTATTATTTACATTTCTGAAGCGAGACAGACAGGTCAAAGAGAGAAAAACAAAGACAGAACGAGGGAAAAACACTGTGAGAGCCGAGAAACAGAGATGGGAAATGAAAAGGACAGGGCGGTCATCATAATTGCAGAGTTTGCTTTTCGGATGCAGACAGACCAGGGCCATGGGGCCTGAGGCACATATCAAATTCCACACAAACACGCACATACAAATTTATACATACACCCGCAGTAAACCAACACACACACAATATATCAAAGCCAGCACAGCTGATTTTTTAAGTGTTCTGTTTGTTTGCGTTTTATAACAAATGAAGTGTGTAGTGAGACAGTGGCATGCAGCTCTTATATTAGACATCTGCTTTGTCTTTTCGTCTGTCGTGTGTGTGTGTGTGTGTCTCTCTACTCCACTTCCAGCCTTCCTCATCCAGCGCAAAGCCTGATCAGATTTACATTAAAAAGTGATGGAGATTTAAATAATGTCTGTGTTCTCAGAAAGACATCAGGAGATTTTCATCTTACTATCCCCTTCCTCTCTGTCTCTTCCTCTCCATTTCCTCACCCTCTCCCACTCCTATCTCCCCCTCATCTCACCCACTCCATCTCCGCCAGATTCGCAGACAGTGCATATTTTCCTGCATGTCTTCAGTGTAACCGATACCCCTAACAACCAGGATTTTAATGCGATCCATATCGCTCCCTAATATTTCAGATCTCAGAATAAGCACAGGCAATTACATATTTACACCCAGCTTATTTTGCAGTTCTGCACAGGGACTTTAGTGTCCGGGTGAACGCCACATGCAGACTTAGATGCTGATTATGTTGTGGTTAGATAACAATAAAGTCCTAGACCCATATGCACTCATACTGTATGAACAACTTTCTATTTAGGGGCGTCAGCAATAAACTCTCTCAGCTACAAAATAATGTGTTCTTTTCAAGTGTAGCTGTAATGTGATTGCTACCTAAACCCGTTAGTTTTCCACTGTTTAATTTCTCCTGAAACACTTGTGTCTCAGATCATCTCAGCATCCGGAGGGCTGGTAAATGCACACATTTACACATATGTACACTGTCACAGTGAGCACCCGCCTCTGTACAGACTTGAGAAATTATAATAAGCCTCTTTGATTTGGGTACGCGAGCCCTTTTGGTATCAGCTTTATAGAAACACAAGTATAACTTAATTGAATAAGAAAAGAAGCTGGCAATTAAGAAACATGAAGGCCTTTGATGTGAGTAAGTGTATAATAGGCCTTTTGATGAGGGAGTGTTTTACACTCCGCAGGGTCTGGTGCGCACTTTGATTAAAAGCTCTTTTGTTTGGCAATATTCTAAAGTGCTTACAATTTTCCACTGTCACAATAGTTTAGCCTGGAAAATACTGGGTTTAAAATAGTTCTCTAGCGCTTTCTAATTTCTCTAGAATAAAATCATAACTAAATTATTATTATTATTATTACACTGAAGTTGTTCAAGCGCATTTACATGATCTACTCTGTCTGCGGCTAAGGTCATGTGTGTTTGCATTCTGCTACAGTGTTTCGCAGATTTGAATAATGGGATTCTCATCATGCATCTTTAGCCCCTTGTCGCCTGATAATAGGCTGAAAGACGCTTGTTGAACAAAGTAATAAATGCATCATGTGACCTCAGCAGAGATCGGGGGTCAGGAAGCCACCGATTGTCAGCGGAGCGCTGGGCTGACAGAGAATAAATGATGCCTTGTAAACAAATTGAGTTATTGCTTTAATTCATGCAGCCTGATTCAATTTGCAGGGAGAGGAGTCCTTCACAAGGGAGACGAGAAGCAAGGGACTGTGAGGAGGGAAGGACGTGAGATGTAAGATGTGGACACACACTTTGCGTTTCAATCATTCTATCCCACATCTTTGGCTCCACTGAAGACAGGTAACTACATTAACGATGATGATCATCTCACAAGACTCTTTGAGCTAAATGTAATAAGCCCGTAAAAAAAAAGGTGGATTGGTCCACTGGACTGAGTGAACTACATTTTATGTTGTATAAACAGTTTAAGGAGTTTAAATAATCACAGAAGAAACAAATATATACAAGGATAAAGTTAGACTGAACACAAGAAGGCAAGAAATCTTTAAGGAAATCAGTGTAAGCTTATTGTGATGGGCAAATGGGAAGGCCCGTCTCCTATGGTACACCCCATGAACCTAAAAAACCCTAAATGAAACATCAGTATTAAGTTTGGTCTATCACCCAAAGCTGCATTAGGTCTCTTCTCAGTTTGCTCCTTAATTCCATCAGAGTAATCCCACATTATTGCCCTCTAACAGTACCCTAAACGAAGAATAAAAAGTTTGCTCCCCTCTAGCAGTGTATTACCAGGAAACAACAGGCCCTCTCCTCATTAAGTTATAGATATAAATGCTCCAAAGCATGAAATTACCCCCGAGCCTCCCTCTCCAAATAACCTGGTTTGCAAACAAATGATCCGAGCACAAGCAGTAAAAGGCAGATTATTAAAATAATAGGAGGGATTTAAATTTGCATCCACAGAACAATTCAGCAAAGGACTGTGCAATTACTCCTCCCCCTCCTCTCCCCCTGTTCATTCCACCTTTCTACTAGCAAGCTGACTCCCTCTTGTTGTGTCCATCTGTTCTTTCCAAGAAACAGAAGCAAAGTTCGGCACCTTCAGGTGTGATTGTACAGTATGTGAATATGTGTGTTTTTACAGGCGATATCTGGTGTGTAGCTTGCCTCCATCAAAGCCATGCTCAGTTTACGTGCTCATACGTCCTTATCCCCCCCCCCACCCCCACCATAAGGTCTTGTTTCCACTCCTTGTCCGACACTGACAAATATCTAACTTTATCCTGAGACAATAAAAGTCCCTCCTTCCATGCCGGAGTAAATGGGGAGTGATGAGAGAGTGAGGTGAGCGGGACCACACGAGGCAAAGGGTGTTCGGGTCCGCATTACGTATGAATTATGGCCTCCATTTGCATCTCAATCAGCCTCTTTGGAGAGCCCACCACCTTGGTAACACCCCCATCACACCACAGCCACCCCATGTAATCAGGGAGATTTAGTGGCACTGGCAGCCTACTGTGGGCACCCCCTGGCTGGGGCTCGCAGCTCATTCCCAGCCCCTGGTCTCGCTAAGGGCCCTCTGGGCCACATCCCAGCACAGGAGAATGGCAGCACTTAACAAGAGCGAGGAAGACCAAAATAGACGAGCAGCATGAACAAGCCATAAAACAGAGGGAAAACAAAGCACCCGAGTGATTGTAGTAGATGTTCCAGATTCGTCTGCATAGCGTTCTCTATCGCAGCCTCATTACAGCAAAGGAAAAAAGAAAACAAACTTGAACTTATGACCTTAGGTGAGAACATTTTATCTTAGAGTTGATGACGCCAACGACACCATCCCACTGTTCCCCTGCAGCAAAGGCAGACTCCCTCTAACATATAATAGCTACATGTGCACCCACAGACACACACGCATGGTGTGATTTGCAGGTAGTGAATGCTCCACTTGAGAGTTGCCTCTCTAGTTAGCACGGCCTCGTGGCTGAACCCTGCTAAGGTATTATTACCTACACTCAGCCCTATTGATATTGTGACTCCAGCCTCTCTTCACTTCCTTGTTACTGCCTGCATCCCAGCACAGCATCCTATCTGACTGTTTGCATGGTGCGCGGGCGCGCGTGTGTGTGTGTCCTTCTATTTGTGTATACCAGTGTATGCTAGACCTCTAGGGTAGAGGTAGATGCAGTTCACAGTAGAAGACGAGAAGCTGAGGAGGCTAATAGAGAAACCCTTGACACACCAGGGGCCTAATCAACTGCGAAGGACATGTCCCCACAGCTCCAACCCTCTCTCTAACACAAACCCACTCTGGCCTCCTTCTTCCCTTTAATCTCACTGATGCTCTAAACTCCACACTACTCGCACCGAAGCCACACGGCACAGACTCTACGGGTAAAGCTTGTAGGAAAACAACAAGAGAGAAGGCGAGACTGTAAACCAAACTTTGCTTGCAAGCACAGATGGCTCAGGTGAGCCGAGGAAAAAATAAAGAAAAGAGATGCCGGAGCAAAAAGAGGAACAAAGATTGAGAGACTCTGAGTTTCAGTTATCAGAATCAAATATTAGTGGGAAAAAAACGGGGGAGTGGGCAACATTAATCAAAGTGTTCACCTAGTGGGCAACCATATGGCAGATCAGCACGCCAACAGTGCAAACTTGCTGATCTTCAGTAACAGGGTGCAATTAATTCCACTGGCTGCATTCATCTCTCCCTCACACACTGAAGGAAGGGAGGTAGGAAAGAAGAAGGGAGAACAGAGGAGAGTTGGTTCTGACTCTTTACTCTTCTTCCTCAACTCTTTCTTCTTCTTCTCTCTCTCTCTCTCTCTCTCTCTCTCGAAGCAGAGGAATCAAACTCCAGTGATAAATGAGGTGGACACAAGGGCCTCAGGTAGCTCCTGTGGTGATGGCGGGGGAAGTGGTGGGGGTGCAGCATGAAAAAGTGGAGAAATTAGGAAGCGGAGAAGGGAAGAGACAGCCGTGGAGAAGATGTGTTTGTGATTAGAACTTAAAATCTATGTTTAACATGTACGTTTATTTTCCACTAACAAGAGCTTGTAGAATTCAGCGCGGAAATTATTTTACATTCGCTCCAAGTAAAAAGTTATAAGCATTCAATGCCTTAACTTCTAGGATGAAAAGAACAGCAGTTCAACACAACTTTCATAAACACGGTTTGCATTTCATGCATGTTGGTTCATGTGACGTTTGACAGAAACTGTGGTGTGAAACAAAAAAGCTTAACAGTATAAAAAAAACACAATCTCACTTAATCTAGATGATGTCTGCCTACTTAGTGTCTATCCAAATGATTTCTTTATTCAGAATTAAATGTAAATCTACTTGGACACAAACAACAGTCCTTGTATCCAGCTGGGAAAAACGACCTGACCAGCTCTCTTTTGACTGGATGTAAAATTGGCATCTCCCCTGGCTCTTAACACGGGCTCATCTCCATTAGCTGCGACCTAGTAAAACTGACTCCTGGAAATGAGTTGTGGATGTGCTTTCCCCTGACCCTCTCATCTCCAGCCATACAAACTCACAGCATCTGCTATCTCCCTGTAAGTCAACTCATCCCACAGGTCCAGTCACCATAGCACCGATACCAATATCATAAATGGCTGTGGGGGGAGGCTTTATTAGGGCAGCAAGGCCCCTCCACTGCTCTAATGAGGGCATTTTCCTTGAGTACACTGGGATAGACCTTTATAGCCCAAAAGGGGCTTTGTTAATGAGGAAGTATACTTGTCTGCATTTCCTGTCTAGCCAGGTTGGCAGTTCCTGTTTGACCCTGTTATTATCACAAGGCGTTGTAATGAGCTGTATTCGTCTTGGTCACGCATTGAACACCACATGGACATACAATAACAGAATAAATGAAAACACACAGAATTTATTACTCTACGAAACTCTCTTGCCGTACATTGAGATGTAGCCGTGCAGCTTATGGCCAAGGAGATGATGAGGAAATAAATTAGAACATGAGTTTAAGGAAACATATTTGGATGTCTTCGCTCCCGCAGGTTTAAACCAGGGTGATGACAGCTGAATTATTGCAATGTCACAGTAAATTCTGTTACACGGTTCCTACAAACTCTGCTTTTTGTACATTCTGCTGTGAGCCCCGCTCATTCAATCCTCTTCTCTACACCTCTGATCTTTCACTGTCCCTGTCTTTCCTTCTCTCCATCATCCTCTCTTTACTCCCAGGCCTCATTGACATTAACCTGGAGCACTCACAATTTCCCATGGTTCTCCATGTTGCTCTCCACATGTCAGAGCAGGAGGCTTTATGGCCCACATCCATCAGCGTCACATGCCAGGATTTATGGGAGATGGAGTCCAAACCTGATCATTCTGAATCAGTCTTACTAAAGCCGACCCCTGGGCCGCTGTGGAGAGTAATGGATGAGCATCCTCACCCCCACCCACCCCCCACCCAGCCGTCCTCCAATCTCTCCCCACCTCTCACCTCACTCACACCCTCCTCCCTTTATTCTTCAGGATTTTTACTCCTCAGTCCCACATGTTTGCCTTTGCCTTGCCCACAGTCTTGTGTACACTGCTTAGGCATGTGGAGAAATCCAACTGTCCGCCCATAAAGAAATACCAGAATCAATTATGAGTGCACTGGTGAAACAATAAAAGGTTTGAGATATCATATGTCGTCCTCATGGCATTCTTCCATCAGCAGACTTAATCAGTGAAGCCCCTGTGGTCTACATATAGTGTTGTGACTTAGGGAGTTAGAGGTCAAAGGTCAAACTGTGCTCGCTGGTTTACAGCAGGTTTTATTACAGAAATTATTTGATACATTTACCCAACCTGTTCACCTTCTAACCTGCCTTTATATAGAGCTGGTTATCTAAAAGTTGTACAGTGAAGACATGCCAACACACACACACACACACGCGCTCGTTTCTCAACTGGAACATGTGAAATAATATTGCCCTGCGGCCCCCCAAACAGGTCCGGCCCCTAATAAAGGCTTTACAGTATGAAAGAAACGCAGCGAGGCAGCTCCAACACCTCTGGGCCTCCCTCAACACACACACACAGACACACGAGGGCTGTGCGTGGTCACAGGTCAGGAAAGCCTGTAGCACTCTGCAGTGCAAGGCAGCAAAGGCGCTTGGACCTATAATATGTTCCTTTCTCCCCTGGTGCCACTTGTTGGGGTTTTAGTGGAGGAGAAATTACACCTGCTCTCCAGCTTGAGACCAGCCATGACACACTGTGACAACTGAAACTGGGGATTAAACCCCCACAAACACACAGAAGACACATGAACACACAGGGAACAGGAGGAGGAGATGAAACGTGGCTTTCAAACAACCGCTGGACATAAAGGAGTACTGTACATGTGTGGGTGTGAAAGTGAGATGTCGCATGTATGTCGCTGCATCGCTGATCAACACAACATTTTTAGGAGTGTTTCACACCCCATTAACACACCGGTACCAATTTAAAAGTGAGCAGCCCTAACAGCAATAACACAACAACCTGCTGCTCATTCATCAGGCAACACAGCTGACTGAAAGAAAGGAATACATGTATACTGTAAAGAACACAGAACAGGCTATGTGTTATTCTAGTAATACTGTGTCGAATCATGTGCCAGTGTGTAGGTTTAATCATTGGTTAGCTGGGAGGCTGTTTCATCAGCCAAAATGAACACAACAACCAGTCTACTCTGCAAGTCAAATGTGAGCCGAGAGATAATCATTGATATGGGGCAGGAGAGAATGAAACTAATAAAAAGGCAGTGTATCAAAGTATCACAGTTAAGCATTAGTCACGTGAGGGCAACTACGCCACAGCTCTGGTGTTCTCTAAATGAATCCCCCTCGTCCCATGCTTGATTTATAGACCTGTAAAAACACACGTTGTTTTTAATCTACTGCTGCCTGAATCTGCCGCTCTAATGAAATGTGGATCTGCGTGTGTCCGCGGCTGTGCATGTGTGTGTGTGTATGTGTGTGTGTGTGTCTGATAATGATGTATGGGCTGGGGTCTGATTCTTTGAGCATGAATTTTCTCTCTGATAAATATGCATTCAGTTACACAGACTGATTAAGCTGTAAACCAGTGTTAACTCTGTGTCAAAGCGCATACAAACACACATATACATACTTAGATGAGCACAAACACTCTCTCCCACACACACACACACACACGCTGAGCTGAGCCTGGGGCAGGATTTGTTTGGCTGCCTGGAGCGTTGCACTGATATCAATTCCATGAGACCTGACTGCAAAGGATAACCCATCAACACGAGACACGCTGAAAGAGAGGAGATCTGCATGAAGATACAACAATATGAAGGAAAATAAGTAAAGAAGCAAATACTCTTTTCTGATTTTTGTCACATAGAAGAATCAAAACTCGCGTGTTTTTCTTTCATGATTGTTGATCAGCGTGACTTTCGCTGGCAGGCAGGCCAGACTCGGCCGCCGTTGACTTGTTGTGACGCACTTCTCCGTTCGTTAGCAGACAACCGCTCTGTCTTTCCCAACAAACACAAAGCGCCACCAAGCTAACCGCACACAGTCCTCTTCTTCTCCCATTTTCCTCATATGTGAAACACAACCAGACATGTAGGGAACCACACAAGCGCATGTAGCACTTATTAAGCTCTCATCTTTGTTAGCTGTGAAGATGATGAGAGGCAGCATCAGACAGTTTGAACTCGTGCAGACATCAAACACAGAATAACATCTAATTAGTCTGTTGCATCTCCTATGAACTTTATCATGGGATCTGTGAGCCTGTGCTAATTTCAAACTATGCTAAAGATGCTAAAAAAGCTCGGGGTAATAGCAGATAAATGTTATAGCCAGTTGCCAGATGGTTCCTGCATTCAGTATCGCTATGTTTTCTTGTTTGGCAGACATCTAAGCCGGAGTCCATTTGGCTGCAGCTTATTACAACTGGCTCATCTCCTGATTTAAAACATTACAGGGTGTGCTGGACCTGTCTCTCTGTGGTCAGCACTTCTCAGACTTCAATAAAAACATTCTCTGTTGGCAGAGAGAGAAAGAAAGAGAAAGAGTGAAAGAGATCCAAGCAACCTCTCACCCCTCTCATCATAAGAAGCTCTCGTCCCAGGGCTACGAGCCCTCCTTCTGAGGGGAGAGCGAAAGAGTGAAGGATGAGAGTCTGTCAGGTTCAAACAACAAAGAGGTGCTGCCTTACACATCCTTCCTCAACCTGTCCCCTTCAGTGGCAGTGACATCATTTAAATCATTTAAATCCTCCCCAACATGACCTATGGCAAGTGACCCGTCATTCTAACGCTCACACCTCCATGTGAGACGGCTGCTGAACTGCTTATTTAGCAGAAAATACCACCCGGCTAACTATGTGATTTATTCAAAATTATTCCTCCATGGTGCTCCTTCACACAAAGCATTTGCCCATAGTTCACTGTGGTCCAGGCAATTAGGAGCAGGCCACACCTCTTCAGGAGACAGAGCACCTGGCTATAGCAGACAGACATAAGGAGGAGGAGAGCTGAGTGGCACACAGCCCTTCACGATGGGCTGGAATAACTAAGCAGAGCGGTGAGGGAGAGTGAGAGAGTGAGGAATGCAAGCCAGGCACTTTAGGATTCATTTAGGTTCCCCATCTCCCTGGTCACTTTATTAGCAGTCTGGGAAGAGTGATGCATGTCCCAAAGCTATGCAAAATGCATAATCAAGCATTTAAATACACACCATGTGGTGTGTAATGTGCATGCACATGCACGGAGGTGTGCATAGATGAATGTTATACTGTACTGTCTTAAAGTAGTTGTACAATCACACACACACACATAAAATGCTTACTACTGTAAAACCTCAAGGTATTCACACACTTTTATACTACATACAGTTAATACTACACAAAGCCTCCTTTAGTATTCCCAAAAGCAGTATTTTAACCGTCACCTGTGTAACGTAAAGACGTCCTCAGCGGTATATTACAGAAAACCTTATTGTAGTTCCAGAGTGTTCTGCGCTCGCTTGTTGGAGAAATCAGAGCCAGATAAATCTGTGCAAAAGGGGGTTCTCCTCATCAAATTTACATATCGCAATTCCACCCTAATTCCATTCATACCCTCCGTCTCCTCAGTGCCGTGCTGATGTGGAGCATAGTTGGGGACATGGGACCTTCTTATTCCCAGTCTACAGACTCAATGGAGACACAAAACAAACTAATAAATAAGTACATAAAGAAAGATAAGGCGTTCTCCGTGAGGAGGTGGATGCGCACTACTAAGTGAAAGGAAACAGAAGGATTTGCCCAGTGCCTCATTGTGGAAATAGGAAAGGACCAGAGCCCTCATTTCTAGGTTAAAAGGGGAAGAAAATAAGAGTTTACCATGTTGCAGCTTTAAGAAAACAAGCAAAGTTCAAATGTTCAAAACCCGACAGAATGCCTAACACTGAAGTATGATCTGCTACCAACCTGTTCAATGACCTCGGAAATGCGCTGCAATTTCCTAAATCATTTTGGGAGAGAGGAGAAGAGAAAAAACGAGGCACAGACCGCAGAGGGCGAACGGAGGGGGACACAAGTCTTCTGAGGCCTTTAAGAAAGATGAAGACAATTAAGATCCAGAGAGCAGCGGAAGGGAAGGGAAGAGTGACTAAAAGAGCAGCATCCTGAGGCCCTGGAGGGAGCTTCAACCAACCAGGTCAGCATTTCGCATGTGTCACTTCCTGTTGGCCTCAGCTAGAGGAGCGTGGCATGGCATGGTGGCCAGCGGGGGCACGAGGCCTGTCAGACTGACACAGGAGGTTATACACCGGGCAAACGGACGAACGCAGGCACACGTACACAAAACGCTTCCCATATCAAAACAAGTGTTATTCAGGTTAAGTGCAGAGTGAGGGTGACAATAGAAAAGCGCCTGAATGCATGAATGTATCCTAATGAATACAAGTCATGCAAGAAAAATAGTTCGCTACAAGAAACGTGGGACTTCTCCAGAGCTTTGCTACCCCATACTGCTGCATCCTATGTAGGCCATGATGCATTAACGTGACACGCTCATTATAAATCATCGGCTATGAGCCATAACAGCCAGGATACGTTGGAAAGACTGCGTTCCAGGAAGGAAGAGGAACACAACATTATGTACCAGCGCGTTCTGGGTGGAAACTCACTCAACGTTTGGAGGAAGGAGGAAGAGTATCTCTGTGGGAAGGCAGACGGTGCGAGCGTATTCTATGTGTGATTTCTCATTCTAGCAGAGGAACCGTCTGCCCGTATGACTGACCGCTGCTTATCGCCTCTCAGTGTGCCTGTCTCGCTCTGCTTCTCTGGCCTGTGGTAATGTTGCTGTTTGACATTGCAAACAGCAGGCTTTTTTCTCCCAACAGCCTCAGTGGACACTGAGCTTTAGCCTAATTGGTTCCAGAGCAGACCCTGACAGAACTCTCCTCAGCGGCACACAGCCATATTAATACCTCCCCGCCACACACACACGCACACACACACACCGAAAACAAGCGCAGCAATCAGTGACTAGCTCACTAATTTTGCCTTTACAAAGCATCTCATTAGCATGTGCTGTAGAAAGGAGCAGTGGGGGAAAATAAGCATTTTGGATTTTAAAAAAATGGGAAGAAATTACAAAACAAGACCATGGCACACGTGTGTGTATATGTATGTGCTGTATCTATTCAGGGGCCAAGGGCCTTGGTTCACCCACCAAACACTAGGCGGTATCTCAGGGGAGTCCATTACAGCTCTCTGAGGGACACACTGGAGTCAAAGATAAGCAGAATTTTAAAGGCAATCAGGAAAAATAAGTCTCCGGCACGCAGGCAACACTTTCGTTGTTAACCGCCAACTTAACCTGCTGGTACTGTGAGTGGAATAGGTGATAGATAATGTAGGTGAGGGGCTGGGGGAAATAGCTTGTAGTTAAAGTGTAGGGCAGAGGCCAGAAGTAGTGGAGATTAAAGATCTGCACAGCGGAGCTCCCTGAAGGACTCAGTCACAATACAAGCATGCAGATTTATGATAATCCAGACAATTTCATTTGTTAGGAGATGAACAAAGGTTTTTGACTTTACACATCTCTGCATTGTCTCGTCGTCTATCTGTCTTTCCATCTTGCTGTGCTCTCCCTTGATCGCTCTCAGCACCCATCTGCTGCTTAATCCCCTCCTGCTTTTACTGTGGCTTCATCACAGCCTGTAAAACCAGCCCCCTTTGAACCCGGTAAAGGCAACCAGCACCAGGCTTATTGTAAAACACAATCATAAGGTAAATGTTTATCCCCTCTCCGCTACTCTAATGAGCCTCCTGGAGGGGTTTCACCTCACAGCTCGAGCAGAGGAAGAGAAAACAACACATTGTGCACAGATTAGACCTGCGGTGGAGACGCAGCTAAAGTCCAATCATGAAAGCAGTGCGTAGCATAAACACAGCGAGAAACTAATTTTATGACGGAATGTCAGCAGAAACACGGATGGGCAGCGAAATCTCTGAAGGCACAAACAAGCTCGGTAATGTAAAGCAATAATGAGCCAACTGTTAAACGTGGTAAATATAGAAACAAATACTATCAGATTAGTTACAGAGAGTGCGGGGGAGAGTTCTTCCAGAAATCCTGGGTGAAATGTATTGTTCTGTTTCTAATGTACCAGTTCCTGGAAGAGCGTGACGTGATTGGCTGAGCAGGACAACCCTGACCCTGCACTTCCTAACAGCCAGTGGCTGTTCTGACCTGCCCATTATCCTACTGTGACTCCACTGCTGTACCCACACAACGCTCCACTAAGCCGCACCCTGCACCGTGCATGAGCCATCACTCTCCACCGAGCGGCACACGCAGTTGAAGAAAGGGAGAGTTGAGAGTAGTAGTAAGCAGGTAGTTAGAGGTCAGAGGTCGTCTAAAATCGCGACAGCAGTTCCTTTCCTGGCAGCCACAACGGAACTCTGCGAGGGACCTGGAAGTAGATATGATGACCTTTTGTACAGCGGACCCCAAAACATACCCTCTTATCAAAATGACCTTAGCGTGAGAGCATGGGAAGGCGAGCAGAGCCCATCCATCATCTTAAAGATTAATCCTCCTCTCTATTCTTCTCCTGAATCTATTAATAATGTCGCCAGAGGGGAGAATTTGCAGCAAAGATTTATTCTGATATTGTGACTTTTATTCATTAGCCTATAACAGGGGGATTCCTTGGGAAGGAAATATGAAGTAAGCTTAGGGAATGCTAATTCAGTCCTCGTGCTCTATTTGAACTATGCAGAACTCTATTAAGTCAGTCATTAAATTTGCTGACAATCTACACATGCCACATGCCAGAGTACCACAAATAGGGGAGATTATCATTTGCACTGCAGAGGTCACCAATCATTTATTCCTTTAAAGCAATTCTCCGTAGGTTCCCGTTACGTAATTCACAAACATTTAACAATATCTAAGATAACTCTGTAGCAGGTGCACAGCTTAAAAATCAATTTGACTAAAAAAACCTGGTACTTGGATCAGAGCTTTTCCTCACTCGTTTAGACAAAGCACCTACATTAATAGATCTGTACACCGGATTTCACACTGTGGAGCAGCACTGACAGCCCCAGGGGCATACTTCAATTAGAGACTTGGGTGAGTTTAAACACTGCAGATCTACTCTCGCTCAAAGGCGTTTGTCCCCCCCCCTTCTCTCCTCCACTCTTTTCCTCTCTCCCCGTATCTGCGCTGAGCACTCACTCTCCTTCTTCTTCAAGTCCTGCTCCCTGTAATCAACCCAGTGCTAATGGCTTATTCTTTCTGCTCCAGCAGCCACATTTCACTTGTTTATTTTCCCACACTCGTAAATCTGGGGACGCGTCACAAGCGCAGCGATATTAGAGCAATAATCTCAGGTAATTATCAGATGCCCTCTCTCACTTCTTCTCCCTCCCTTCCCTCAACTCGCTCTTGTTTCATACACACACAGGGTTTCCACGCCTGTCCTGGGAAATATGCAGACAGTTCACAAGAAACCAAAGATTAAAACCTTTTTTTAATATTGGTATTTGTTTCTTTTAGAATTATTGATATTTAACTAAAGATATCGAACCACATGGGCCCAGAGATTAATTGTTTATTATTTAACTCTATTGTTATTTAATTTATGTTGTTATAATCTAACCCCAAATCTTAATGTACATTTATATACTACTTGTCTTACTTTTCTGTAATTTGTTCTCAGATCGCTCTTCGAAAAAACTCCAATCCAAGAAATATTTCCAAATGACTAAATATTATCTGACACTTACCCACTCCTGCTGGATGAGGGCGGCGGCCTTGGTCGCGCGGGACAGGTTTCGACACGCTAGGATCACGTGGGCACCATGGAGAGCAAAGGACCTGGCTGTCTCGAAGCCTGACAACACGAGAAGGGACGAAGCAGAGACAGACAGATTTTTTATTCTTTAAGATAACTTTGATTGTAAGGGTTGAATCTAAAGGGTGATGGTGGGGGTTGGGGTGGAAGTTAAAGTCCCTATCATTTTCCACATTTTGTCTTTTATTGAGTAACCCATTGGTCTAGTAGAGGGAGTTAATCATGTCTCTCTGCAGTGATGAAACTGATTAAATTATCGTGGTACAAGACTCTTCTCCTCATCTCTGGTTTCGGATGTGACCGCTGGCCCTCAGGAAGGTATCACCACTCATTCCTAGTGGAGGGAAGGTCGGTTGCTAATTATGTTGGTAATTACACAGTGATGGCACTAATTATGAAAACATGGCTCATAATAAAGGAAGTTAAATGAACATTCGGACAGACATGACATTCAAACCGAACCTCGGCCTGATATTTCCGAACATCAAAAGGTCCTGATAAGGACATTTCTCCAATGAAACGAGGTCCACGGATACGCACAGAATTTATCAGTCCAAGACTCCTTCATGGCTCCATCCAAATCATACAGTCACGATAAAACTGACAAAAACTGAAGATAGAGGGAGAGAAGTTCATTTTTAAATTATAAGTCTAAATGGGTCATTTCAAGCCGTAGGTTGAATTAATCTAAGCAATTAATTTTTTCCTTCACCGTATTTTTATTTCCTTTGACATTTACGATCCCTCAAAATGACGTGAAGGAATTCACAGGAATGGCGCAGCATCCCAGGTTTCAGTCCTGCCTCCAAATGCAAACTGAAGTCACATACAGTAAAGCTGGTCACAGTCTGAGGCCCTGACTGACAAACCGTCAGGCACAATAACTGATTGTGGCAAAGAAGGTCTGAGAGGCAGAGCAGCAGGCAGTGTATCAGAGGGTGGATTAATATGAACAGTAATCCCTGTGAATGCTTTAGAGCATTCACAGGTTTGTTTTTCTAATCTTTATTATCACTGTGAATGCTGAAAGCATTCACAGTATTGTTTTTCAAATCTTTATTATTATTATTATTATTATTATTATTATTATAGTTCTTCCGTACACTTAACGGCATCTAACTCCGGCCGCACCGTTTGAGCTATAGGAACCGTTCAACTATCAAAATATTCAGCTCTTCCGGGACTCGAGTGCTTCCATTTTGCTCATTGATATCTTTTATACTTTTTGAAATATTAAGCTAATTTCAAAAATTTTTCCCCATTGAAAATGAATGGAAAGCTGGTATAGAGCAATTAGACTCTCTCACAGAAGACTGCGGTTCAAATCCCACTGAGGGCATTTAAGCCTTTGCAAGCAACTCATCTATTAAACCAGTCCTCGAACTGCTCTACTCATGTTCCTATCAGTACTGTACTGCTTAAACAAATGCTCCTTACTGTGGGAACCCCGAGTTCAAATCCCGCTCTGGGCATGATGTACAAGTAAGATGTTTGACATTTTAACTCTACAATTAAACTACTCTTGTAATAATAATGCGTTTGAACTAAACCTTTACAACTTCAGTATATTTCAACTTTCTTCAGCTGCCTTTTCAAGCAAGTTTTTTCATCTCCTATGTTCCTCCAGCTTTGAGTCTTGTGTTCAACTTAGTAGTGTAAGGGTTAAGCAACTGCCCTTTGCTCCAGGAGACCAGGGTTCAAATCCCACTCATGACAAACTTCACAAATTCAAACAAATTGTGCTCCATTCACCTTAACTGCTCTAAAATTTTTAGCAATATTTTAGAATTCAAGTTGTTCAACTCTTTCTACTTCTACAGACATTCAAACAAATTCAGCTACTTCAGCTATGTTTTAACTGCTTCAGCAGTTTAACCAATTCAATGGAATTCATTCAGCATGTCAGCATTCACAGTGCATTTTCTTCTGGAAATGCTTTTTTCTAGTTATAATTATTATATTTCTTCCGTACGTTTTTTGGCACTTAACTCCTTCCACATGCTTTAAGCTACAAAAATAATTCAAATATCAAAATATTCAGCTCTTTAAGGAGACGACTGCTTCCATTTTTCTTTTTCATATCTTTCATATTTTTTGAATTATTAAGCTTTTTTCAAATATTTTTGCCCATTGAAATGAATGGAGAAAGCTTTTCAAATCCTTTTCAGCTTTGTCTTCTTTCAGCTCTAACTGCTTCAGCATACTTTAAGCTACAGACGCCATTTGAACTTTAAAATACTCTTCAAATATTCAGCTATTAATGATCCATTCAGGGTTTTAATATCTTCTATAGTTTCTGATTTATGACAGTTTAAGCACAGCATGGTTTTTGGAAAAATTTCAGCTTTTCCATTAGTGTGTATTGGGTGAGGTAGAGTGAGTGATGTCACAGCCAGAGGGTGAGGGGCTCAATTTTTAAATCAACTTTTTTCTTTTAAAATTGTCAATACAGCCACAATCTTTAGTCTTTTAACTTAATTTTTTCACTAAAACGTAGCCATGTCTGTCTTCTTTCGAATGATGTGTCATGTTAAGCCAACAGATCTACGCATTTCTCTCTATCAGCCTTTAAAGTCCGTCAAGCGCTGACGTCTCCCCATAGACTGTAATAGTATTTTCTGTCCTGTTTTCGCTCCGTCGCACAGAAGAAGACACGTTTTGAAATCGCTGCCGTGGCCACAATTTTCAGTCCTCAAACATAAAACTTACACCAGTCGCTCATTAAAGTCTCAGCTCTCATAAAATCAAGTTATTTTTGTGGTAGCATTTATAGTTTTTCTCCAACAAGCCCATTTAGCAGGGGTGCACCTCACCATTCACTGCAATGAGCTGGAGATTTTCCCGCCTTTGGCCACTGGTCTCCATGACAACCTCGCAGGCGCCAGGGACAGTTTGACTGACAGCTCAGACTCCTCATTGTCTGCAGCAGCGCCATGCAAATTAATGATCAGTTAATGAGACTGTTTGATTGTTTAGTAATTAACCACACACACTTCCTCCAGATATTTTCAAAATAAAAGCATACAGTGATTAAAACCTCAAATAGGCAGAATTCTCAGTATTCAGTTGGTCTATCACTTGATCATTGTGATGGTTAGTGTCAATGTTTGAACTGGGTCATTACTCAACGCGTACTTCCGCCAACTCCTTTCAAAATAAAAGTATGACATTACATTTTTAATACATAAATTTAACGCAGAGAATTCTGATTATTGTTAGATAATTCTGGATATTATCTAAAATGGTTGGTTTTATTGTTAGTGACCCTCTACCACAATTTGCATGTCCTTTCAAAATAAATCCAATTATTCAAATAGCGGAACTGAATACTGGCAATGGAGGTTATCATTTGAACTTCATTTTATTAATGGTCAGTCAGTTAGAGTGTTTGACTATTTAGTAACTCACCACGCAGACGTCCTCCAAATCTTTTCAAAATAAAAGCACCGTTCCAATTCATTGCTTTTAATAGAGAGAAAACAGCTTAACTGTAATATTCAAATGTTTGCTTACATTGAGCTACTGTATATTTTAAATGCTTCAGCTACTTTCAGCTCTTTAAAATTAAATATTTTAACTGTAATATTTAACTTTTGAATTCAGCGACTCCTTAGACACTTTTTCAGCAATTCTTTTCAACTTTCTTCAAATATAAATTCAACTACTTCAGCTTCTGCAAACATTCAGCTTTTTTTAATTAACTTAATTTTCTCTTCAGCTACTTAAGCTATATTTGAAATTCTTTAGCTCTTTAAAACAAAACACCTTAACTTTAATATTCAAATGTTTGCTTATGTTGAGCTACTGTATATTTTAAATGCTTCAGCTACTTTCAGCTCTTTCAAATTAAATATTTTAACTAATATTTAACTTTTCAATTCAGCAACTCCTTAAACACCTTTTCAACAATCTATTTCAACTTTCTTCAAATTGAATTTCAACTGCTTCAGCTTCTGCAAACATTCAGCTCTGTTAAAATACTTTCTATTCCCCTTCAGCTACTTTCAGCTATGTGTAAAATGCTTCAGCTCTTTAAAACCAAACTTTTTCTGTAATATTCAAATGGTTGCTTACATTGAGCTACTGTATATCTTAAATGCTTAAGCTACTTTCAGCTCTTACAAATTAAATATTTTAACTGTAATATTTAACTTTTAAATTGAGCAACTATTTAGACACATTTTTAGCAATTTAAACTTTCTTCAAATTGAATTTCAACTGCTTCAGCTTCTACAGACAATCGGCTCTGTTAAAATAATCTTCTATTCCTCCTCAGCTACTTCAGCTATATTTGAAATGCTTGAGCTCTTTAAAACAAAGCAGTTTAACTTTGATATTCAAATGTTTGCTTAAATGAAGGTACTGTATATTTTCAATGCTTCAGCTAATGTCAGCTCTTTCAAATTAAATATTTTAACTGTAATATTTAACTTTTAAATTGAGCAACTCTTTCTTTAGACACCTTTTTTAGCAATTTCAGCAATCTATTTCAACTTTCTTCAAATTGAATTTCAACTCCTTTAGCTTCTGCCAACATTCAGCTTTGTTAAAACAATTTCTATTACTCTTCAGCTACTTTCAGCTATGTTTTAAATGTTTCAGCAATTCTTGGGGATTACATTCAGCATTACAGCATTCACAGTGCATTTTCTTCTGGAAATGCTTTTTCTAGTTAGATTATATGTCTTAATCTGATTTTCATTAAGAGCAAAACTGGGAGGCCTAATTGTGAGGAGAGTGTTAAGGACTAATATCTATTAAAACTCAAAATTGCAGTAGGATTGGAAGCCCTTTCTGACAAGTGAAGCATGGAATTAAATTATATGACACCTTATTAGGTGTAATGGAGGGGACTGTGGCTGTGAGCAGAGATCATTTCACTCACAGAAATGGAAATGAAAATAAAAACAACGTGACAGAAAAGCCCTGTGACTCTGGGGGTGAATACTCGCTTTGACTCTACGGAAGCAAACGTCATAACAACCTCTCAGCATTACGCCAAATGGCTGATTCTTCACCAAGGTGTTAAAAATAGAGAAGATTCAGCTTTTTTTCACAGCAGAGAACAAACCAACATTTGCAAACGATAAAAGATGATCTCGAAACGCGCCATCATTTAAAGCCAGCCATTATAAATTAGACAAGAGGACTGACTGCTGGTAAACAACAACACCTCACACTCACTTGTTGTGTGTATAAGCCATGAAAGTGAAATTAATTGCCACCAGTGTTTTCCATAATGGAGAACAAATTAGAATATGGCAGCAACAAGAGCAGCAGCACCGGAGCCATGTATTTCCAATGACAAATAACAAGGGCTTGACATTAATTGTGAAATAACGAGAGTGGCGTTGCTCTAACAGAGACTCCCCACCCTCTCACCCATGTTGCCGGGAAAGTGGGCCGCACTGAAACGAGTTCCTGGTCAGGTGTACAACACGGAGAGCCTGTTTCAGCATCGTGCGCTGACGGTGTTACATGACAAGGGGTCAGAGGGAGGTTTCTTTTGGTCTAGTGCATTAACAGGCGCCGTGAATTGTTTTACAACGCACAGGAGGCCTGACTGTTATGCTAGGCTGTTAGGATGTTCCAGGTTCTTTAGTCTAATCAGACAACAAGCTGGCAGACGCAGAGGCGTGAGAAGAGCAGTTTATACAGCTTGTTCAATCTGAACACTCACAGTGGAGCAGAAATACAGTAAATGGCGCAGGTATTGTTGGGAATTTGCTTCACTGTAACGTATAAAATGCATAGAAATTGCCTAAAATGTCCATTAAGCAGTGAATGCTCTTCATGGTACATTAGGATCCTGGCCCTACTGATATCCCCCAATAATGAGTGTGATTTAGTGATTTCACGCTTTGTTTGTCCTCCCTGGCCCGCCGCCCCTCTCCGGATCCGCCTTGTACACAGGTGTATTGGCTCAATGTAATGAGATCATTACCAGCCTCGTCAGTAAACCTGTTTATTTGGCAAACGGAGCTGCTTGCTCCCGCTCTCGCTTGATCTGCATCCAAAAAGGCATTTAACTAAAGTAAGCTCCACAGTACAATTGGACGGACAGAAGTCAATGCAGATCATTAGAAGACTTTGGGGGAAATATTTCGAGTTCCCACAATCCTTCGTCAACAGAACTAAATTTGTACAATACAGGTCATGACGACACGCGTGTAACTGTGATGCACAAATTTTAAGTGTGTTGTCTGTCAGTGTTTTAGAAGAACTAAATAAATAAGTGTTTGTTGCTTATTCTGCTTAACTCCAGTATCTCTGACTGGTTTCATTTGGTGCAGTTCTTTTTATTTATTCCTAAGAACCGTGAGGCCCTTGAGCTGGTTAAAGAGTTTATAAATTAGATTTATTAAAAGTGACTAAGCTGCAGCCGCCCTGCATCTGGTCCAAAGCTTTTACTGCACTGTAACAAAGGAAATTCCATCCAAGTACTAGACACACATGCTATGTAATTACTGGCAGCCATTTTATTTGCATATCCAAAATGTGTCCTCACAAACATTTCATGAATTAACTATCAATTAATAAATCAATTAATGAAATAAATATATAACGCCACAGTGGCATCGTGTCAGCCACGTCTAACGACTGGCGGCCTCGGAGATGAGTGCACCTGTTCCTGCTGCTGTGTATTTCTTGTCCCAAGAAGTGGGAAATAGTACAAACCCCCACCCCCACACTTTCTGACTTTTAAGATCCCCTCTAATTCCCATCCCATTAGTCCAAAGGGAGGGAGATGTCACCCCAAAAGTGGGATGTATTGTTAGTAATTACAGCCCAAGGTTGAGCTGTTCCAGGCGAGAGCACTGAAGTGGTTCTATTACCCCTCCCTGTCCCCTTCTGCCTTTCTGCCTCCGTCCTACCCCCCACACCCCACCGCTGTCTCACCATCCATGCAGCCCTATCTGCTACCCACCCAGTCCACTTCTCTTCCTCTGACCCTCTGTGCAACCTCCAACTCCCTACACAATCTCTCATCATGGCCTCACACGACACTGGTCACCGCTGCTCCTCCTGCGGCCAGCTTTACCTGACTAGCTCAGACACACACTCGGAGGCCTGTAAACCTAGTAAACACACAAACCGCACACAAGCGCAGGCATAAACACGGGCGCCCTGCTCACGCACACGTATTTCCTGAGCACTCAGGCTATTTTCATCACTGTCATCAAACCCCCCCAATCATGTAACTTTGATCCCCTCATCATCCGCAGACTGTAAACTCAAAAGGTCTATAAACTACTTGACTACACACAATAACCTGGTACCCTTTCATTTTATTTCACCTACAGCCTTTCAGTACATATATACATTCTATCCTCTCTCTCTAACCACTTCTGTACTATTATATTAGAGCTGTAATCATTATTGAACCCTTCTGGCCTCCAGCATAATATTCTTTGCATGTTACACCAGTTTGGGTTTGCATAGCAAATTTCATCCAAGGTTAATAAAGTTGAATAATTTGACTAACCAACCATTACTGGTTCTCATTACGTAGCCAATAAACACATTCATCAGAAAGGACATGAAGTGCCTGTTTGTAAAAAAAATAAATAAATAAAAAAAACTCTCACACTTCGATTTCCTCAGCGACTCTGTTCACAAGCTGCCACCAAGGAGACAGAGGGGGACACTGGCGAGCTGCTCCCCCAGCGGACACGCACACAAAACACTATCTGACCTCGGAATATAAACACAGATGCACTCTGGATGTCATCTAAACCACACGCAGCCACTCAGAGGTGCTCAGAGATACACACTGAGGCACAGGCACCGCATGCTACCCTCACCAAGAACATCTTTTTATCCATCTAATTCCTCCCACTATGAATAATGCATTTCCTTCCTTACTGAGGCTCGGGTTTAACGCATCGCTGCGCGGGTCTTTAAGGGGGTCCTTATTCATAAACAGCAGTGCAGTAAATACCAGAGCTTTGCAGCCAATTTAATGGCAGTTATGCTTAACAAATCTGCCTCAATCTAATGATCAGCCACAAAGCTCGGCTATGGGTTTAATCTGCACACAGAGGCTCCCTCAGCTCTGCAACTCACTGGGTATGCTTAGGGATCTCTCCATCCAAAGAGAGGAGGGCACCGACCTGTTCTCTTAATCCCCCCCAACACAACACAACACTGGGATCAACACAAACACAGAACAATGTCATTCTTTCATGAATAAAAATAACATTCAAAGTCCTGACACACTGCAGAGACAATGCATAGTGATACTTAAACATTATGAAGCGCTCCTTTTCCAAATCCTCTCTATTCCCCATCCAGACTGCGGGAGTCTTTTCCGCCTCTCATTCCAGCACTAACCCTGCGCCTAAACAACAGTACAGTGTCCAGTAGAACGAATGCAGTGCATGCATTTAGGCTGAATAGAGCTTTGTCTACAACCAACTACTGTACAGAAGTGTGAAACTAATTTAAAATAAAACCAAATAACACTGCAAAGATGGGAGATTTAATATACGTTATAAACATACACATACTTGAATACCATCTTTACATGCCTGTCTATAAATAAAAAGGTGGTGATCATCAAAAGTAAAGCCATAAAAACGTTTTATATTTCAAACAAACTGTACTGGGACTAAAATAGCACTTGGATATGCCACTGTGAATGTTTTATTTCAGTTAGACAGAGGGTCAATATCATATTTCTGACCACTATTAAACAACATGGCATCTACTGCTGCAACCTGGGAGAGTAACGCTGCTCCCCAGGTAGAGAGACACACATGTAGGTACATGGAGTTTCCCAAAAGAGCTGTCACAGAGCAAAGATGACTGTAAGTGCTAAGAGAGCACAATTCAAAAATAGCCCTGCAGCAGGATAAAATATTTTGGGAAGGTGTTTAAGATTGAAATTTTTAAAAGTGTTGTGCACACTTTTTACATCGTGACTCTAAACTCGATGGGAGCTGGCGTTACCACGACAATGGCCCTTCAAGGACTAGAGTTCCATGGCCAGTAAATAACCTAAGAGTTAGTTGATCAGAGAGGAATTAGAGCCAGGGCAGGAGTGTGTAATGGGGATGGATAGGAGGCTGTGGGTCAAAGCCGCTTAGGAATCAATGCAGAGGTACAGGTGTACAACCACAGGCCTGTAGAAATAAGAAAACCTTTAAAGCGAAGGGGCAGAGAGAGCGAGAAGGAAAAAATAGGGGGGAACAAACTACAATCATTCATTTCCATTATCACAATTAAAAACACCATTCAGGTAGGTACTAGTTTTTAATTTACTAAAGAAAACAGGGAGAGGAAGACTAATGTTGGGAATCGAGCACAGTGATCACATCAGCAAGACAAACAGCATTACTGTGTCGCCTCCCAGCACTGCTGCAACAGAGCTTGAAGACCGGCCGCAAAACCAGAGACTATGGCATTTCATGCACAAATAAACTCAGAGATGTGCTTTTCATGTTCATGTGCATTAAGAACTCAATTAAAGTGGAGAAATGTAAATTTGCTAATGAAATAATATCCCACCATTACTAGTAAAAATGTCACATACTCTGTGGAGGAACTAGGCACTGAGGAAAATGGAAATAGCCTTGACACTTGGATTAAAACACTATTGATGCCATTAAAATGCTAAGTGGGTCCAACCAATTGGCATAACCACATTTCACTGGAGGAATGTCAAAGGAACTCACGAGTAGTAGCAATTACTATTAGAATACGTTTAATTATGCCTGATGCATATTTAATATATGGTAGAGGAAAACAAAGATTATGTTAATATGCGTGTATTAAGGATTCACACAAAATTCTGTGTATTGCTGCCATTTGAGGCATTCTTGCGAGAAAAGCTGCTATTTTCAAAGAAACACATTGTGATTTGCTAAAAGCATCACACGAAATGTTAAATGTGTATTATCTTTTTTTATTCTATAGTTTTCAAGGCATGAGTAAATCAGTGGGATTGAGAAGGTTTTAAGTAACAGCCTCGTGGACCTCCTGTGCCCTCTTGTGGTGAGACCTTCTCCTTATATTCAGTATAAAAGTTTGTAACAGTTTAATAGTAGTCCATATTTCTGCATATGACCTAAAAGAGCAAAAGAAAGTATTTATGTCAAAAATGAGTGGGGAAATATGTTTGTTTCCTAAAGGACGTAACAATAACTGCAGCAATAACTTCAACACATTCAAGACTAAGATTCAGAGATGCAGACTAGCTTCCTTGCATAATCTGTCGCCTTCAGGTCCTTCCACAGCATTTCGATGAGTCAAAAAAAGGACATTTCCTCTGGTTTCACCCACATCTAGGCTTATTGTGGTGCTGCATGATGCACTTTGTGGAGCTTTAGTTCAAGGATGGATGCTGTGTTTTGTAACAAACCGCTCGGGTTCAGAGGCAGCAGAGCAGGACCAAATCAGGCTGCAACCCTCATGATTCACAGATGGGAACGAGGTCCCAACCAAACATTACTCCATTACTCAATACAAAATGCTTTACTTTTGTCTTATCAAGCCTTATGATATAACTCTATTAGCCTAGGCTGATCAACTTCTGCAGAATGTATGTGACAGATGACTGATGGAGTCCAAACGCTTCTTTAATAAACAGTATTATTATTACTAAACACTATTATTATTACTATTATTATTATACTAATATTTTATAAATCTAAGGTCTTTAAAAATGTTGTTACCAGGAACCTGTGTTGTTAAGATCAGCTTTTGATAGTGAGGATACACATTTCTTTTGTTATTCGATTAACCGAAACACTTTCCTTTTAAATATAAAATCATCATCATCAGAGGTTCCGCTATAAATATATGAATAGGTATATTCTTATCACACTTGTTTTTAGCTTTTGTGTGAAAACTTGATTTAGTTTTAGGTCATATTTATGCGGAAAAACAATAAATTCACGAACATAAACCACTGTATGTCTACAAACATCCCAGCAATAAATTACAGCTTCACAGAGCGTCTTATAATAACAATTATAGAAATGTAATGCCGGCTACAAATGCTTCTTCCAGAATTCACAAGGTCTTCTGCAGTTTTGAAGCATCTTTGTGTAATTTTCCTGTTTCAGCTCTTGAATGCAAACCAGCAGGAATGGTTGATTTAATTTGCATGTATGCAAGTAAACAGCTTCATCATGCTAACATTCAACTGCACACTGATTGCACTCACTTCTTGACAAGCTCTCCACTCACAAAATTATGTGTTTTGTTTTTATCAATTACTGTCCGCTTGATCCACAAGCTTTGGATATTTTCATTATTTGTTTCCTAGGTGCACACAATCGTAGTTCGGCCTAGTGCATAGTCATAACTGTTAGACTTGTCGGATTTACTACTGCAGAAATGAACTTCCTCAAAGGAAACAGAGAGAGAGAGAGAGGAGCTGAGCAGAGAAGTGATTTGCAATCACACACTTCACTGAAATACTTCATTAGTGACACATATCTGCTCAATATTTTTCTGTATTTTGTGGTACAAATTTGAAAAACAATCCATATATTAATTACATCCTTACATCAATAAGGACGTAAATGAAATCTATATTAACTTTAAATGCTGTATTTATAGTGGAACATCAAGGTCACAAAGACGTATACATATTCACAAGCTCCTTTGTTCAGTAAATGTTCCCATGCTGCTGGAAATCTCTGCACTACAGTGCTGCTTCGCTGTATCTCATATTATACACACACACAGCAATTACAATGCTGAGAGTACTTGGGAGAACGGATTTGAATATAAAGACAATTAACAATTTTGTGTTTATTTGATTTCCCTCATGCTGTCATTATCTATGCCGAACAAAGCATCACGTCTGAACAAATGGCCACAACTTGTGCTAATTTAAACTAAAGGAAAGAGGAAATACATTTGTTTCCAAACCATTATATAGCGAGCCATGCATTTGCTGGGTACAAATGGACGCCATTCATTACAGTTAACAATGACATCCAATTCAGCCCAGTTAATGAACTTCAATACAATCATGTTTGGTATTAAGGAGTGATTTGTTGGGTCTAAGTGTATCATTCTGGAGGCTAATGCTGATGAATGTCTGGCTGTGGAGAGACGCAGGCTCGCGCGGAGCACAGACGTTACCGTCGGGTGATGCCACATCACCACCTAGTGGCCTCATCATGGAAACACACTTCACTACATGACAATTGCCATTAAAGCAAAGTCCAAATCTTTCTTGGTTTTATTTGTGAAACTTACCAATGCCCGAGTTGCCCCCGGTGATGAGGACAACCCTGTCAGAGAGGTCGCGACCTTGCAGGATCTCCAGAGCGGCTGTGTTTCCATCGTAACGTTTTGGTTTCAGCACTACGTCCTCTACCGTAAATGCTTGGCGCGGGTCAAAATACGTGGTCCGCTTGTTAATGTGACTAAAAAATAATAGAGACATATTTTCAAGATTATGCGATCAATACGCAGTCCCATAAAGTTTCTACTTCGGTTAAATCATCAATCTACTTACTCAACATAAAGCGTCTGTCCTTTCTCATCAGTCTCCTGCTCCCAACCATATGGTAAATCTGCGAAAGGAATTTCACAGGAAAGGAGATCTTTCATCAGCTTTGTGTGATCAGAAAACAGTTGGTTAGTTAGTCTGTGAGTGTGCTTTTATAGAGAATTCTCACACACCTTAAATATAAAAAAGCTTATTAGAGTATCTGGACAGAGCAGACACACATGCAAACGGTGACAAGCAAGAAAATAAAGCAAACCTCCAGCACAGCGCTTTTTCTTTCCTGTCTTCGGATGTTCCCACTGGGTCTTCATTTCATCATGGCTGTTGGTACACAAAGACAAAAGAACAGTTGGCATTTGCAAACACATATTTACTTGTTTTACTTTTTGATTAAACGAACCATTAAAACTTTTGCATGGTACTTTTTTTTGCAGCACCTTTGCAGCAACCTGCTAGACCTTCTACTGATCAGCAGATACTCAGGTGGGATTTCCTCCCAATCCTGCTGCAGCTTTCCCAAAGGTCTGCTTGTGCTGGTTGAGTAGTGTCCTCAAATCTCCAGATTCTGCCCCAACAGCTCGATGGAGTTCAGTTGTGTTGTATGAGTTGGCCAAGTCGCTGCAAAGACTATTCCAGCAACTAGTACAGAACTGAGTTAAAGTCTTGCTGCAGAGTGAAAATCATTGCACAGACCCCTAACTAAAACACTTTTCCATCTCAATTCTCCACTGATGGTGTTAAGATGGATTCTATCAGATGTTCATGAGGACTAACCTCTGTGTCCAAACACCTTAAACTTGGACTCATCAGTCTACTTCACCAGGTTCTACTGAACTAAAGTCCACTGATTCAGGTGGGACACTCATAAGAACCCTTTTTCTTTGACAGATTTCCACTTTTTTGTCCTGAAGGGACACAGTTGCAGGCGTCTGGAGAAGAAATCTTTCTTGAATTACTTGGACGAAGACACGCTGCACATCTCGTTTCACAGTCTCTGACTTTCTCATCACTGTCCTTTCAGGACATTTCACACTGTAGCATGAGTAGCACCAATTCTGCAAAAACCCAACAAAATAAAAGCACTGTAGAGTTGTCGATATGGCTCTATTACAATAAGAGAGCTTAAATCAGTTCAGTGGGGAAACTTATCGCCACATCTTGGTGGCATGGGTTTAGCCCTTATGTACGGAAGGGACTAAAACTAAAACGATACACATGTTACACTTAGTAACGCCGTACAGCGAATACACATACTTTGCGTAGTACACCCATCCATCTTTGGTAGATCGCTCTTCCCATCCAGGAGGCAACTCATCCTCACTGTCTGTATCGTCCATACCCGCGTATTTCAGAGCGGCCATAACTCGGGTTTTTGACGTAAACACACACGGAGAAGTAAATATCTGCCCCGGATTATGGCTGCAGCTCAGCGATTAGAGGGCATAGATGATGTTGACGGCACAGAATTACCAGCAGAGTTTCCACCGGCACTTCCGCAACAACACGTTGACGATCGCCGAACTGCATCTTGGGAAGTAGAGGCTGAAGAAACGTGCGACGTATTCTTTAAAGCCGAGTGTCGCATACTCGCATGTATTTGCTATGATAAAATAATTACTACAATGTAATTATCTTGCAATTACCTTGTTGTAGCGCATTTAGATAAAAACAAAAAAGCTGTGCAGACTAGCAGAAACCTCTATTTTAAATATAGCATTAGCCATCTTTATACAAATCTACATTTATTTCTACAAAAGACAAGGAGAACCATCTCTATAATAACTGTTTTATGGCTTCCAAGAAAACCCAAAAAATTCAACAAGAGATACTGTTGTGTGAAGGTATGTTGTGATAATTGGTGAAACAGAATATCTCATAAAGAAAGGACAAGGCCATGAACTATGGTTGAATGAGACAAGATAAAAGGCCAGTGAGCCCTTCGACAAATGACCCCAGACTGAAAATGACACTGACTGTGGTTATTTGTGTTTGTTTTGTGTTGTGTCTATTTTGAGTCTCTTTGAGTCTATTATTACCTCTTTTGAACTCAACTGATTTTATTTTCAGTGTATGCTCCTGTCTGAGTGGTGGTTTCCTTTATGGTACTGTTGGACATTATAACTGAACCTATTACAAAGAACTTTTTTAATTATACCACATTTTAATATTAAAAAAAAACATTAAGCTTCACTTCCATATACTCGGCACTCAGACGACGCAGAAACCTTTGCGCAGGTGCAGTGAGCTGCGCAACGCGGAAGCAAACCCGGAAGAAAGAACAAGTTTTAAGGTGAAACGCCAGGCGACCAGTTTCCAGTCAAGTGAGTGGCCGCCATGTTTTAGTCTGGTATCCAGTTCGCATATCCATGGTTTGTCTCAACGTAGCGTGAAATGTGTCTCCTTATAGCAAAGGCAGACTTACGTGGGTCGTGCTAGATAACCGCATTCTTTTACTGAAAGTTTATTTCCGTCGCTTTGAGATTATTTTGATGTTTATTAAAGATTCCGCTTGTAAAACGCATTATTTATTGGCCAAGAGCGCCCATTTCGTCTCTAACGTTAGTAGTGTCCGCTTCCCCTCCCCTCGATGAAGCGTTGCGATGCCCTCTGATTTTATATCCCTCTTTAGTTCGGATCTCGATCTCAATTCACCCAAATCACTATACTCAAAAGGTAAGGCTTTACTTAATAAAGATTACTGGTTGGGCACTAACGTAGATCGTTCTCGTGAAACGTGAAGGAATAACATGTTGTGCCCCACGTTAATCTGCTAGCTAGCAGAGTTTAGCTTCTTTTCTGCTCCTAGCCAGCCTAGCTAGCTTAGTTAGCTGTATTTGCATTTGCGACTGCCTGGCTGGTTAGCTGTCATTGTCATGTTTTGAAGAGCACGCCACGCCAGGCTACTCGATACGTGGGATCATACTGTAGGACGTGTTCTTATTTAGCGGGTTGCTGGGTGGCATCGTGTTGGATACATGTTGTTAGGCAGAGCTAAAGCTACGTGAGGTCGTTCTCTAGCCTCCACATTGTTCAGGGGTTTAACGTATTTAAGTCTTTGTCGGATTCTGCAGAGGTGTGTGCTTTTGCACGCGCACACGCGTGTGTACACCCCGAGGCTCGAAGGTAGTGCACGGCTGGTTGTGTTAATTGTCCTTGTTCATCATTGGTGCAAGTTCAACTGCTCATTCTGGTCTTTTATGCAGCTAATGTCGTTTCCCTGTCAGGATACCACAAGGCTACAGCGTATTCTGTCAGTAATAGGCTTTGGACACGTGTCAGCCAACTGTTGTGTTATTATTAGGAGGGTGCTGCTGCATCGTGTAGGAACTGGAGCGTTAACTCTTGTTGTGGTCAGGTGGGTTAATTGGGTTGTACTGGCTTTCAGCAGCGCTTTGACGGTGGGTTAATTTGACTCTTAAGCTATTGCTTATTAATGAGTAAGTCCTGTGTGTGTGTGTGTGTGTGTGTGTGTGTGTGTGTTTGTTGTACGATCGTGCACTGGTGACTGTAACCTGAGGTGCATGGTTTCAATGCAAAATGCATTTGTTAGTAAACAGGTGCATGGCAGGGTTTGCTCTGCTACCAATTTTGGCACTCGTTTAAATTTAGTTTGCTGGTGGCTGACAGATTCTGCAGCAGTATCATCTTCTGCAGCCCCGTACCTGCTTATTGTCTCACCTGCTGCACATCTGTGTGGGTGCTATCAATAGGATGCTTATGAGCCAGGCAGAAAGCAACGCTCTGTGACCCTGAAATGCTCAGCTGAGCCTGCCATATGGCCACGGTCTCATAAACGTCTGTTCACTTTGTATCAAAGTAGCTGACATTCCTGGTCAAATAGCTAGTCCTTAAAATCAGTTAAGTTATGAATCTGACAAGAGCATAAGCATTATGCTGTATTTTTCTGCTTGTGCTTGTTTATTGACTTCAACTGTTCCACTAGTTAACTGGCTGTGTACATTTTTTAGTTCTTTTTAGAAGAATAGTCATGTCTTTTGGGGACAGATGTTATGTTACAATAAACTATACCTTGCTATAATTATATTTCAGTTTAAAGGTAAAAAGTAATTGGTGTAAATGGTTAAAATAGTTTTCTTTGCCAGTGATTAGCTCCATTGTCTGTACTCTGGCTTCAGATGCTGTTTGCCCGAGAGTGTAATTAAAACAGCTGTTGTTGGGCACAAAGATGTGTTCTTAGTGTGTGTATTTGTTTTTCATCTGCAACAAAAAGAGGGCCCTTGTGAATTTTGTGTTCATCTGTTATCCCAAATCTTAGCCCTAAGCCAGCTGCAAAGAACAAAAATGGACTGGTGGCCCTGCCATTTGGCAAAACTTATAAGGCATGTGTAATTCGAGCAGTGCATAGCTATTAGATGAGGTAATTTAATTGTTGTAAGTGTAGGCCAAAGTCAGTCTGCCCCTGGCTACTTGGTGTCTGGCAGCTTTTTTTTCGGAGGGAGGGGGCATACTCTGACAGGCATGTCGATCTGTGCATCTAACCTTATCCAGATGTCACCTGAGTTCTATAAAAGCAAACTGAGCTAAATCCAAAATTCTGTTGAAGAACATAATTGTTATCCAGTATTAATGTTGTAACAATAGGGTGACTTAAACTGCTGTTAAATTTGATCTGAACCAGGACTGACCCCCTCCTAATATCTTTGACAATGTAACTCTGTCTGGAGCTTCCTTCAGTTAAGGATGTAGGTAGAGTTATTTGATCAAAATGTTCTTATATTGGTTTCCTCCTTTACTTGGTTATTATTGGTTATTTCTCATAAAGGAAAGTCCTAAGCCCAGTCTTAAAATTAAGTGGGTGACTGCTTCCTAAACCTGAACTGGGAGCTGGTTCCACAGGAGAAGAGCATCATAGCAAAAGGCTCTACCTCTCATTTTACAACTGGCAACTCCAGGAACCACATGTAGACCAGCACGCTGACAACGAAGCACTCTGCTTGGAAGATATGGGACTATGAGATCTTTAAAATAAGATGGAGCATTATCATTAAGTGCTTTGTAAGTAAGGAGAAGCATTTTAAATTGTATTCTGTGGAGGCAGTGGAGAGAAGCTAATGTGGGAGAAATATAATCTCTTGCACTCATTTGATAAGTTCAGTGTTGCAGGTCAGAACGTTCAGTGCAACCAGGTATTGACCAATAAAAAGGTCATTAGTTCTGTTTAGAAGCATTGTCCTGCATATTGCTCCCTCCTTGGGTAGGTCTGCTGCCCAAATAATTTCAAAACACTGCATTAACAAATAAATGGTTCGTTATTTATTTTTTGTGCTTTCAAGGATGATCAGTCCTGTGTGTTAAAGAGAGACATTTATATGGCATACTAGCGTTGTTAGGGCACATATAGAAGGATGCCGCTCACTTAGTTGGGCTTTCATCCTTCAACCTCAGGTGGTTTTTATTCTCTTCCTGGCCACATGTTGTGGTGTCCTTGGACAAGACAAATTCTATAGTAGTACTTGCAGCTGTGTCCATCTAACCCAATGTACTGTCTAGAAATATGTAGAAACCTAAAGAATTTGTTTTGCATAATAAGATAAATTAGCCAAAGAGCTCACCGGCTCTCATATCTGTGCCGTTAACGTTTATGTGTCTGGATGACTGTAGTGTGTCATTTGTGTGCTGTAACTGGTGACTTTGTGTTATCACTGCCTCAGCATCTATGCACAGAAGTGTAAGATCATGTGTCATGTCAGTGTCCCCATTGAGGTGGTGCCAAGTCATAGCTGTGTATCAGATGACTACTACACATACTTGGTGCTTCCAATGCACAGCTGAACTATCCATGTCAGGCTGTTGATAGGTCCCTGTCTCCTAGCAACCAAACAACCTAATTATGTGTTTATCTGACATTAAAGGCAGTTTATACTTGTGTAGCTGAATTGGATGGACAAGTTTGCCAGGAATCATTCAGATGTCAAAGAGTATTGCTGTAGGTTCCATTATTCTAAACCCTCTTCTAACCCAATTTAGTTTATTATAATATCCCACGTGTTGAAAAACATCATCATGAAAATCCAGGATTGCTTTCACTTATATTTGCACAGGGAACCAACAACCACCTGAACTGTTTTCAGCAGTTTAATAAATACACGGTTAACCCAGTTATATTTTGTAAAGGAAATATATTGACTGTATCTCTAAAGTTGTCCCGTATAAATTAGTTGAGTGTATTTTTGGAAGCACACTTCATTCATTATTAGTGCTGCATTGTCTGACTGGCTCAGACTCATCGTTGGATTATTAATGTTGAACGTTAGCTACAGTTGTGTCTGGTGTTTAATGGGTTCAATCTGCGAGAACATACTTCAAGCAGAACTGTTTAAACCAGTTATGAGAAACACTCGAGTCAACCATTTGTAGTCATTAAAGTCATTTTGTTGTATTGGCAATTTTTTTTTTGTTCCTAACCACCTTCTTCCACTCATCTGTTATGGCAGAGTCAGTATATGACCTCCTCCCCAAAGAGCTCCAGCTTCAGCCGTCGTCCTCCCAGACCAACCCACCCACTATGAGCCAGAAGAGTGGGGGAGAGGCGGGACCTCCCCCATCCACAGCCTTGGCCTCAGGTGAGCTACCTGCTTAGCTGTTGAAAACCATGATCTGGGATCAGTTTCCTCTTGACAACCTATTTCCCCAAGTCATTGTGGAAGAAAAAACTAATATGGCCATGTCTGGGGTGTCTGGGGGCAACTTCATCATTTGACCAGTTTCAGAAACAGTTACTGATTGAACAGTATTAAACAATATGGACTTGTACAGTATTTACATTTCAGCAGTGGTTTTTTAAGTCTGCCAGTATGTATGTTTGTAATAAGTCTCACTGGGGGGTTTCTTGGTTCCACATGGCTGCTGTGGAACTAGCAGAATCACATTCTCACTGTTGGACTCGAGCTGTATTTAAATCTATTTTGGGATTATCAGCATTCCTATTATAGTTCTCTATTAAAGGAATGTATTTTGATTGGTTATTATAGGCCATTATTTTGACAGTGGCCACCTGAGATGTCCCTCTTAGCCGGTTAAGATGTTTTGTGTGTTCTTGTTTCATCCTAACAGCAGCATGGGAAGATGCACTGCTCATATTGAATCTGCAGTAACTACCAGCAGCTATTCTCTAAAATGGTTCTCTTTGCAGAACGGGATATTTGAAAAAGAGAGAATATGTTTTTGTATAAATATATAGTGCATTTTTCTTGGAAAATCTTAATGCTGGTTTTTGGCCCAAAGACATCTTTTATTAATTGTTTCACATTTTATTATTTTTGCCAGCACGTTTCCATGCGATTCTTGGTTTTGTGTGTGTGTCACTGACATTTTAGGCAGTAGAACATTTCAATTAGAATGGTTTGGTTTAGAGAAGCAGTGAAGCCTTGCTGAAGACCAGGGCTGTTCACACACTGTCCTTTTGGTTTGAGCAAACATCCCTCTCTTAATGACATTATCTTGTGCTTTTTAGCACTTTTAGGTTAAAGCTTCTCACTGAAGATGTTTGTGTGTGTATGTTGCGAAGTTGCATTTTTAAACGCCTACATTAGAAACGGCCTATGCACATCATTCACACATACACACACACACATACCACAGAAGGTCATCTGATAATTAATTTAAGTTTAGCTGAGTGTTGCTGCTAAATGTTTAATCTACTCACAGGTTTAAAATCAGCTGACATTTTCAGTAATTAACAGTTGCTTTTGAAGCCGTGAAGTTGCCCCTAGCAGTCATTAGATTAGAAATAGATTTTTGAAAACCAAAGGCATTTAGTCTGATCTTGGATCATGGTTCACGGCAGCCAACAACAGCCATTACTGTAGAAGAAATCTAGTCTTGAATTTCATTTAAACAGCAAACTAACTGGTCAACAGTCATGTTGAAGAGAGCGCTTTTATTAACGCTACCTTTCCAGTATCTGTCTGATGCAGCTGGCCCTAAGCAGTGCTGATCAAAAGCATGACTACTGTAATGTCCTTCAGATTATCATTAACCAAATACACGTGCTTCAAAATGTCAATAGATCAACTTCAAAGCTCCTTCCTTCACTATATTTACTCATCCAATTTACTGATTGACAGAAGTTGAGTCTTGAATGATCAGCTCTCTTGTTGCTCATTGGCTGTCTCGTTTTTATTGCAGGAAGTTCCCTCTGAGGCAGGGAGTGTCTGCATATAAAATGGTCTGCAGTTCACTGCTCCATAGGTCAGAGGCTTGTTTATTCTGTCTCCATGGCTACGCTCAGTCCCAACCAAATCTTCCAATTGGCATGCGCAAACTACTGTTTACTACTGAATGCACATTGCACAAACTGTACTGTTACACTGAAAACCATGGCAAATTGAATTTGGTGCCACACTACCAGCTTGCAAAAAATTGGCTGTACAAGAAAACGTGACCAGATTTTGTTATGTTTCTTTCTGGCAATGTGTATGTAACAATTTGTAGCTTGCTTTTGTTTTTGTAAACAAAGCATGTCAGTTTTGTCACATTGATTTTAATTGAGAAAGGTTTTGTAGGAATCAAAATATTGTGGGACCTATAGTACCCTTCTCAACTTTAACTTCAGCATATTGATCAGTGCTTGACTGCTCTCGCATGCACAGTGAGAGCATATAACCCACAACAGTCTATTGAAATTAGAGTTGGGAAGAGGGGAAATCAATACAAATCATGCACAAATTCAGCTGCTTGAATGGGACTGCTAGCCTGCTCTGTGCTGAACATGTGTATTAACTAATTTAACTATATATATACTACTGCAGATGCCACCTCTTCCACCTCCAGTCCTTCTGCTTCTTCCTCCCTGGCCATGGGAGTTCCGTCCACTGGCCCCTCTACTTCATCTTCAGACCATCTCCAGGTCCCCCAGCATCTCCAATCCACTGGAGGGGACGGAGCTGGAGCTTCAGAGATGCAAGGTATGGAGGGTGCTGTGTCTGCCCCCAGCAGAGTCAACAGTGTGGCACCCACTGGAGAAATGGGGTCAGCAGTGTTGTCAGGACTAGGAGTCCAGCAGCCTCAGACCACCCCATCAAAGCGGAGGCCTGTGTTGAGCATATCCCCACCACCTGAGGACCTATTTGATGAAAGCCAAATGTCTTGCCAAGAGGAGCCCACTGTGACGGGTCCACCTGGTCCAGATTCTGAGCTCAGCAGCAGCATGTGGGCTGATGACTCCGTCTCCAACTTCAGCTTAATCAGCTCCGCGTCTTACAACGACAACACAGAGGTGCCACGGAAGTCTAGAAAACGGACCCCCTGCCAGCGGCCTGGTCCCAAGCCTGCTCCCCTGGAGGACAGCATGGACGTATTTGACGCTGACAGTGCCAAGGCCCCTCATTTTGTCCTCTCTCAGCTGGGCACAGACAAGACCAGTGCCATGACAAGGTGGGGTGACCCATAACTCAGAGTATATCTATCCCTCTGTAGGAATACAGTGAAGGTCATTTGATGTAGTTCTACTTAGGACAGTGTCGTTTCTTATTAATGCCATTATGTGATTTATTTATTTATTTACTTTGTATTTAATTGTTTTGCCCTTCAGCTCTCTTGAGTCAGGGACTGCAGTGAAGAGTGGGTCACTGTCTGCTCAGTTTCCCCAGAAGAGTGATGGGAAGGAGCTAAAGATCCTGGTGCAGCCAGAGACCCAGCACAGAGCTCGCTATCTAACCGAAGGCAGCAGAGGTTCTGTCAAAGACCGCACACAACAGGGATTCCCCACTGTCAAGGTTTGACAAAGAAGGCCACCAGCTGCTATTTGACACAGGAAACATTAATCACTAAGTTGGATCTAAGACGGAAAAAAAAACATGGACTACTCTGTGGAGTACAGATGATTTACAAGCATTCATTCAAACTACTAATCGTGACCATGTTTGTTTACAGATATTATAAAAGTTTAATTTTATAACCTTGTGTGCAGCACACACATCTCAGTCTGGGCAGGGAAGTGACAAAATAGGACAAACCTTTATGCTGCTTAATAGCCACACAGATAAATCAGGGGCTGCTGTCCTTGCTTGTATATGCTGTCATATGCACAAAAAACACATTTTACTAACAGTAAAGATACCAGAAAGTAACTAATCCAGCTTGAAATCTGCACTTTTTGACAGTATGTCAAGGTATTTACTTGTTTATTTATTTTCTCCCCAGCTGGAGGGTGTGAGTGAACCTGTTGTGCTGCAGGTGTTTGTAGCAAACGATGCAGGCAGAGTGAAGCCTCACGGCTTCTACCAGGCGTGCAGGGTGACAGGACGTAACACCACTGCCTGCAAAGAGGTGGACATTGAGGGCACCACTGTTATTGAGATTCCTCTAGAGCCCAGCAATGACATGACACTTGCGTAAGGGATTATTTTGTATGGATAATACTGGATTAGTTCAAACCCACAGTGTTAAAGACGTTAATATTGTGTTGTGCTACTCCACAGTGTGGACTGTGTAGGAATTTTAAAGCTTCGTAATGCAGACGTGGAGGCCCGCATTGGTGTGGCAGGGTCAAAGAAGAAGAGCACCCGTGCCAGGCTGGCCTTCAGAGTCAGCATCCCCCAACCTGATGGATCTGTCCTCACTCTGCAGGTCCCCTCTTCACCCATTCTCTGCAGTAAGTAGTCGAGCACAACGTAAACTACGAAGGCCACCACCGGTAGCATTTGTTTTGCTGGTCATAGAGCTCAGGTCTCAACAGAATCATCATCTTCTACATGACTTCTAGCAAATACAGTAGTTTTGTTTCTCCAGCCCAACCAGCAGGAGTGCCAGAGATCCTGAAAAAGAGTCTCCACAGCTGCTCCGTGAGAGGAGGAGAGGAAGTTTTCATCATCGGAAAGAACTTCCTGAAAGGAACCAAAGTTATTTTTCAGGAGAATGTTGCAGGTGCTGTAGCCAACGTTTTACCTATGATTGCCAGCACAGGGTGTTGTACATGTGACATGACATTTGATTTTATTTGTAGACGACAGTTCCTGGCAAGCTGAGGCAAAGATTGACATGGACCTTTTTCATCAGGTAAATATATCTCGATGATTCATACAAAATCATTTTATCAGATGTGCCTTTGTTTACTAAAATGTGATCTTAGTCATTTCTGAGTTATTTTGAATCTCTGTTTTCAGAACCATTTGATAGTGGCCGTTCCTCCATTCCACAACCAGTTAATCACTTCCCCTGTTTCTGTGGGAATTTTTGTGATGACCAATGCTGGTAGATCACATGAGGCCCAGCCCTTCACTTACACTCCAGACACAGGTACGGTCTCTAGGTCAAACACAGAAGTTGGCTCATTTTACGCATTTTACATGAAAATAATCTGTGGAATTAATAGGTTTTTTATTAAGTTAAGTTTTAATTAGTGCAACAAGGCAATTAAATAAATATTCGTGAACATATTCTTACTTTGGGTAAAATGATTTAATGAGCATTGGCTGCTTAAGCCTTCAGCTTTACTGTTTACTAACATATGCATTTAAATGGATCTTTATTGCTGAAATGTCAGACCTCATCAATGACTCACCACAAACTCAAAATGCGCAGCTACAGGTTGATAAATGTGAATCTCATCACACACAGTTCAGGTACATTTATTGTGTTTCCTATCAAGTGCTCCTGCTTTTACCCTCAGGTGATAACTCAAATATCCAGACAGTAAAGACGGAGGGACCCTCCCTGGTTGAGGCATGTATATTTGATGGCCAGATGAAGTCTATGTCTGCTGAGCGAACAGAATGTTCTGCTCAGCCTTCTAAACGGCAAGAGGACACGCCTATGGAGGTGTCTAGTAATCCACCACCCACCGATGTTTTTAAGGTATATTTTTATTATAATAATAATAATACGTACCTTAAAAATGCAGGTGTAACATTTGCTTCCTGTCTTTTCTCAGCCGGCCCCTGACCCACTTGTCTCAGTACAGCAGACTCTGGAGCTCAGCTCTAGTTCTCTTTCCACTGGAGATTCCTTTCGGAGCCCAATGCCCCTACAACCTGAAGATGTGGACCTTTCCCAGGCGCCGCCTGTCTTCCCTAGCCTGGAGTCACTCAGCATTATACAAAAGCAAGAAATTTCCCCTACTCCTTCGTTCCCAGTGTCAGCGGACACCACAATCCCTCCAGTGACACCAGAGGTCCCTCAGCAGTTTCTCAGGGATCCACAGGAGAGCCTGCCACCTGAAAATTCTAACAGTGGTGGTGGAGTTGTGGTTGTGGCAATGCCTCAAATAGCGACACCCTCTCAGTCCCAGTCGCAACAGCCACAGGTTTCCCTTTTCCCCCAAGAAGGTGTAACTCAGCTGGAGAGGGCGGTAAGGGAGCTACAGGCTGGGGGGAACACCACGCTTCAGCAGGTGCTGGAGGCAGCTGTAGCCCAGCAGCAACTAAACTCTGTGCTTTACAGCCCAGCACCCTCTGCAGACTCTCTTCAGCAGCATGTCCAGGAAAATATGAACAGTCTTAGACTGGGAACTACAGAAAGTTCGTTAATACAACAGCAAATGCAACAACAGCAACAGTTTCAACAGCATCAACAACAACAAATCCTTGGCAACCTTCAGCAGCAACAGCAGCAAGTCCTTAGCAACATGCAGATGCAACAGCAAATAATGCTGCAGCCACAAGACCAACAGCAACTGCAGCAGCAGCAACTGATGGAGAATATTCAACAGCAGCAACAACTGCAACAAAATCAGCAACAAGTGCTCAACAACATTCAGCTTCAGGATCCGCAACAACAAAATCAAATTCTTACCAATTTACAACAACAACAACTACAACAGCAGCAACAACAAAGTCAAGCTTTGAGCAACCTACAACAACAGCAACAACAACAACTACAAGAGCAACAGGTCTTGAACAACCTGCAGCAGCAGCTACAGGCTGAGTTGCTTCAGCCCCAGATCCACACCTCCCCCCAGGTCCAGCAGTCTGTGTCTCTCCTGCAACAGGCTGGAGAGCTCCTCACTATTCAGACCAGCTTTCCTGCACAGCCTCCATCTCACACATCTCCCCCACAGCAGCTCTTCCAGACACCCAGGCCCCTGGCTGAGACACAGAGCTCTCAACAACAGGTCCAGGTCGCCCTGCTCCAGAATACACTAACTGTTCTGGCTGGTGGGGGCCTCAACTCAGAGCAGCAGTCCAATGGGTCAGCCCTTTACCTGTCCTCAAACTCTCAGCCCCAACAGCAGCAGCAGCTGGCATTCATCTCTTCCATGGAGACTTCTGCTTCCCAGCCCCAGACAGTTTCCCTTTTTCAGAACCAACCCCAAGCTCAGCTTTCCCAAATGCAGCAACAGAGCACCCCGATGGAGCAGCAACAGTCTTCTCAGCAGAGTCAACCACAGCCACCACAGCTGCCGATGGGCCAGCAGGGGACTTTGTTCCAAAGTATCTCAAACCACTCGCAGGCAAATCCTGTCCCTCAGACCCAACTCTCCCAGCCTCAGCAGACAGGCTTGCTCCTCTGCACCACAGATCTGAACCCCCAGGCTATTCCGCCAACTATTCTATTCAGCACCCAGACCCAAGGGCCTTCGTCCATGGGCAGCATTAGCGTTGGAATCACCCAGCAAGACCCAGCAGAACCCATGTCCTTCCAAGACCAGAGCTCATCCGGCAGCAACTCTACATCCAACGAGAACCCGCAGCAGAGCCTGTTCCAGGAGCAGCAGCCAATGCAAGTAGGCCCCAGCTCTGAGAGTGTCTCGAGCAGTCAACCTGTGGAGCTGTTCCTGCCACAGACATCTCTGTCTGGCCTGCAGAACAGTATTGGCTCACAGGAGCTAAGCAATCAGGCTCCGGCAGCTAGCACAACCATCTTTGTGGTCCAGGGTAGCATGGGTGTGGTAGCCAACCCTGGCCAACAGCCCCCACAGCAGCTTTTCCAGACAGCTGTGGGTGGAAATGTGGCTCCACAGGGACAAGCAAATCTGTTTGTGTTTGGCATCCAGAATGGTAAGTTGATTTTAGTCTTCACTAGGTCAAAAGTACAGTAATCAGAGTTAATCCGTTTTTATGGTACTGTCATGCTTTACCCATTGAATTGGATGTGTTCAACTATTTCCTGCATTGTTCTAATTGCACAATCACACCCTTTACTTTTTTAATGATTACACTATATCTATAATTTTGTTTGCTCCACTCAGACTCACCACAGCTGCTCAGCTCTTCTGGACCCACTCTGCCAGCTCAGAGCCAGCCCCAAAGCTCTGGTCACATGCAGCCCCTGTTGGACCAGCCCATGGCCCAGACTGCCTCCTCGATGCCAGCCAGCATGTGCAGCAGCTTGCAAAACACCCTCCAAGCCCAGATGCATTCCAGCTTAGAGAATGCCTTGCAGAGCAGCCTGCAAAATGCAATGCAGACAAACACGCAAACAGATCTGCAGTCCAGCTTACAGGCAACCATAGAAACAAGCCTGCCTGCTCCAATGCAGACTAATCTGCAGACGCAGATGCAGAGCAGCTTACAGAATCAGTTGCAAGCGTCGATGTCTGCGTCGTCCAACATGGATAAAATTGAGGACCTACTGGAAAGTCTACAGAAGCAGTGATAACTATTTGGACCTTGTGATTACTAAGCAAAGCGAGTGATATGTAGCTGAAAGGAATATGTTAACATCACAAACACAATGGTGGTGCATGGTGTTCTGTGCCAATGCCACAAACAATTTTAAACATTTAGGAATTAAATTCCCCTTTTATCTAAAACCCCAAATTATGAGCTCATCTAACTCCTTGTTTTTATCAAATATTTATCACTAATTATAGCCTTGTGCATCCATTGTCATGGAGTTCATGAATTTGCTTTTGTTACTGTCCCTCTTGCAGGATTAGTGAGGCCTGTAATAGCTGCTTTAATCTGAATAATGCAGTGTTAGAGTATTTTAATAATGTGAGCGTAAGAGGAGAGCAGTAAGGACCTGCCAGCTCAGGTGGGAAAAATGGAAAGGATTAAAGAATGTCAGGCGTAATGACAGGGGAATAGTAATGTGAATGAGGCTGTAGGAGCAGGCGCAGTAGATGAAACAGCCAGCCATGAATTTCAGATTGCACATAATGTACATGTCGGCAGAATTTCATTTTTTGAGTTTGTAAACTTCAAGCGTTCACTTCCTCCACAGAAGTGTGAGGCAATAAGTTATTTTGTGTGTCCATCAAATGGAGCAACAGTGAAAACCGCTCCTGGCATAAACGGGGATGAAACGAGATCACATGCACTCCACTCAAACTTCTTATGCCGTGAAGAACATAAGCTCTTTTGCAATTATTCATAACTATTGTTTGCTTACGCCAAAAATGTGCTCAATTATATTTGCTAAATTATACTCTAAGAGTAAAGATCAAATTAGGTTCATATATCGAACCTTTTGCCTCCATCAAATTTGCTGGCGTGGCTGAAGTCTACAACTGAGCAGAACAAAAAATGAAGTGAACTCCCAATTGGCCCTGCGGGCAGACTGTCACGTGCAGGAGGAGGCAGAATTAAACCCTCACTAATAAGATTAAACCTGGAACGTAATGTGACTTGGCCTTTCATTAGGCACCTACCAGTGTTTTTATGTTTAGGCCTCATCACTAGGTTTGCAGAAGCTTTGTCAGCTAAATCGTAAGAAGCATTCAACTAAGTAGTTTGTATATTTTTGTTTTGAAGAACTTGGTAAACATTACCAATTCAATGTGGATAGAAAGAAACTTTCCACTAGTGAAAATGGAGTGTTGTGTGGTTTTATAAACATTTTATCTCAAGCACTTTATAACCTCTTTTGTGTAACCAGATAATCCTTATATCCGTCCACAGCTCTCTACTGACCCAGGTGAATTTATACTCAAAAAAACCATCCAGTTCCGAAAAAAAAAAAGAAAAAACTGACGGACGTTGTCTTTGTTAAAGGTAAATACATCTTACCAAGCATTTTTACATTTTCTCATGTCAGAATATTTTTGAGGTCTGGGATACATTTGTATAGAATGTCTGCTCACTGTTGAATCCCTCTTTGTATTCAGTCTATGGTCCAGTCAAGTCTATCCTAAAGCAGCCATTCCCACAAAAGCATTGTCCTTTTTCAGTGTTGGGGTGGGAAGTAGGCCTTTGTGTTGTACACACGCAGAATACGGATTCACTGTCTGTTCAATGAAATGAAGGATTTTATTTGTTACACTATTTGTACTATTTACTGTTCAAACCTTGTCACTTTTACCTTGTGTGTTGTGTTGAGATATTTAAGTTTTGTCTCAGTGTTGGTACCGTGTGAAGTTGGCACCCAGTACTTGTCCCTTATGTTGTGAACAGGGACTCACTGATTAAAGAAATCTGTTACATAGAGGCCGCCATTTTGATTCTGTCTGTGGTGCTATGTACAGGAGTGAGGGGCACTTCTGATGTGACGATCGTACGTACGTTTCTACTTATCAATAGCACTGACATTGTTCATCTGAAGACGAGTTGGGTAGAGAGCTGGCTGTTGCGGTGTGGTCAGACAGGCAAACCAAAGCCCCTGTTGTGAAAAGCCCTCGTAATGTTTACTCATTTTTACGTGCTCATTTAAATTATGCAGCTTTTACGGGGATAATTCAGCATTTCAGCATGTCTTGGTTTCGAGTGCAGGTTTTACAAAAGGTCACGGAAGGTACTTTTGTTTGATGGATCTCATGAACATTTCCACCGATTTGATACATTTCTCTATTTTTTTTGGATGCAGAACAATACTGCTGTACTTTCCATATCCTAACAGGAGCCAACGTGGCATCATCAGCAAGCCAAGTTTTGAAATTTGAAACGTTAATAGCAACTTTACATTGTTTACATTTTCATAGTGATACTATTTTTTCCTGTTAGTAACTTATCTTTTGTAGAATTTTTGTATCCATCTATCAAAATGTATTTTTGTAAAACTAAACGTTTTGGTTTATGCTCATAGCACAGAATATCATTGTTGGTATGTTTTCCTGAACTAAAGGTTTGTTGTGAAGCGTATGACTGAAATTAGAAATGTGTTTAAGTGGACGCCGAGCAGATGTTAAAACGTTATTCTACTGTTCTGACATTATCCAAGCTGTATGGACTAGGTTCGTCTTCTTATTTTCCTCCATCTCAAATGGCACTTTGACTTACCCATTTACTGTAGATCAGGTTAGAGTGCAGTGGTGAACTTTCCGAGCATTCCGTCCCTCTCGGGTAGTGGAGTTTTAGGAGCACGTGATGTTGCCGAGGAAGCGTGGAACAATAATTCCTCTTAAAGCCATACCAACACAGAACGCCTACCTGTGACTTCACTTTCATGAATGTAGATTTACCTCATGGTGTTGACATAGAGCTTGCTCTACTTCTAACATCGGACCAATAACCGTTCTAGAGGACACATATTTTGAGGCCAGGGGGATGGTGGGGTGGCACCAACTGTCATTTATGTCACTGTACATGTGTTGGTTTGTCTGGTCTTGGATTGTGGTGTAAACTCACGTTCGTCGCCTCCACTCGTTTTAATTTTGAGCAGTTCACGATGCTCCGTCTGACTCGTCAAATAGCCACTTCCACTTTGAACAAACCACGTGAAACTTTGGTTTAATATGGGTGAAGATAGCACACAAATCTATACACAATGTTGGTTTTGTCCTTCAGTCATGTAAATGAATATCCATGTATATTTAAATGTGAAATATACTGCAGGGGTATCTTGAATTACAATTGTGATGCTTTCAACAGAACTTTGTGTGCCTTGATAACTTAACCGTTACTGTGCTGTGTTTACTGGTGTCCCTTTTGTTTCATTACAACTTGGCTCTGTGTCATTTTTATTCTCCAAGACTGTTTAACATCAGAACACTTCTCAGTAATTCAACCTTTATTTCCAGAAGACAAGCATAACCATAGCCCGTCCAATATAGTTGTGTTAATATTGTCTATTTGAAAACCCATTGCAATATCAGTGATTACTCTCAACCTAATATTGTGCAGCTTAACCAGTGAATTGTCAACTTGGTTACTTTGTTCTTTTTAATTTTTTTTTTTTCATGCCTCATGAGATCTGTACATGTGAGGTAAAAGGGACAAGACAGTGGAGATTGTTTCATGGAGAGCTTTCTTGTGTTGATGTGCTTTTCAACATTACTATTGTTGTTGTGAAATGCTTGATCAAAAGGAGCAACCATGACAAATTAACCGTTAATTGCCAATAGTGTGAGCTGTATCTCGTGTGTAATCAGTTTGCTCACTTTTCCTAGTTCGCTTTCTATTTCACATTCAACAGTTCGGTTGTATTCGTTCTGTGTAGCTTGAGCTTTAGTATCTAGCCTTAAGACCCTGCAGTAGGGATAAAGGTCAACCCCAGTGTGTTATCATACATCTTAACTATTATTAACATGTACTTTGCCTTGGTCTGGACATTTGTATACTCTTCTGTTTATCTGTAATCTTGCTGCTACATTAAATGAATTAATAAAAATCTAAACATCTTGATTTGATTCTTTTGTATCCTTCTAGCAGTAGTTGTGGTTTCCGGTGACAAGCAGTTTAAGTCTAATTATTGTTTCAATAATGTTTGCAAATTAAGTTTCACAGTACAATTATGCATGTATCCCTACAATTGGTCCTGTTAAAAGTAACTGAAGCCAGACTTGAGTCAAAGTTTACTGATCCTTCTTTGTAGCATCTTTTGGAAGAAATCTAACGGGTCCTCAGAGTCAAAACTAACATCGAACTCTGGTCTTTTCTTGAGAGCGAGGACAGCCACCAGTACGGCAAACACAGCAGTCAGGCCCCATATGTGATACTGGTTCCCTGAATCTGGTTCTGCAAAATAAAATGAGTGCAGTGGTCCCACGATCCCAGCACCACCGTAAGCAGCATAGTGATCCCTGTCACTGGTGAAGAAGTCCAGAGGAACCGTGAACACGGCACTGACTTCAGCTGGATTTGGACACGGACAAAAGGACTCCTCTATGAAGCCGACCACCGGGGTCACCAGCAGACCGTTCTGACAGAAGAGCAGAAGGCTTGAGAGCATAGTGTGGCAAAAAAAAAATCAAGCTGACATAAAAGCAAACACTGTTTTATTACCTTATTAATGACAGGAAACAATGTGCAGACCACCTGCACGTCATCGTGAGGCAGACCTATCTCCTCCTCCGCCTCCCTCAGAGCAGTGAACACATCATCTCTGTCGCTGGGGTCTCTCTTCCCACCGGGGAAACACACCTCACCGGCGCCGGTTCTGAGCTACACACAGACAGACGCGTTGAAACAGGAGGCACCACGACCCACCTCGCCCCGCTGGTTCACGGGCTGGTTACCTCGGTTGACCGCACAGTCATCAGCGTGTGCAGCCGCCCGTTCTTCACCATCAGTGGGATCAGCACCGAGGCTTTGGGCAGCAGACCCAGGTACGAAAACCTGCTGCCAACGTCAAACTGCTTCAGAACAGCCACCGCCTCGTCTTTAGTGCACATTGCACCTGTTCGCGCAGAGCCCAGCTAGAAAAACACGTGAAATGTAGTAAGAACGCGGCATTCAACGTTCCTTCTGTCTATTTTGAAGCCGTCGGCTACATGTGACGTCATCACAAGGTGAACCGACAAGCTAGCACAGAAGCTAACCCCGATGTTGTGCCAGCGGTCGGCTACGTCTCACACACTCGAGCTGAAACGTGCGTGTAGTTAAACGTATCCTTAACCGCATCACTGCAAATAAAACTAGCTCAAAGTATGCAACTCAAAACGCTTACGGCTCGGCTAACGTTGCGTTTAACTTAAACCTGGACGTAAACTGAGTCCAAGTGAGCTGGCAAGTAGTTAGACTGGATTACAAAGTTGCTTCCGATGTTGATTAAATGAACATAAACGGCAAATTAATATGACCGACCGTATAAGCAGCGTTACGAAGCCTTACGTCACGAAGACTTACGTCAACAGATTAGTGCGAGCTACGCCCTCTGCGGGGGAACCGAGGAAGTGCGACACAAACAGGCGACTCGGCGTCATGTTAGTATTGCTTTAAACAGGTGAAATAAAACACACAGCACATTCATCAGTGTGTAAAAACAACAGCAAACAACTAACATCTGACTGAGGATCCGCTCAGCGAACATAAAGCGTGAGGCCTCTTCTTTAATGAGCCACTTCAATTAATGCCATTATTTTCTACACCCAAGATAAAACTAATGTACATGTCGGGTTTATACGCGAGCGAGTGAATAAATAAATTAAAACTTAACAACCAAAATATTCAGAATATACATCATTGATCCCATTAAGTCAGGGGCAAAAGAAATGTGCTTCTTGAAGTTATTTACAATCCTTAAGTCACATTATGAGGATTTTGTTTTAGAAAAATAAGATAAGAAGAAAACACAGCAAAGCTATGGAGGGTCACAGTGGTCCCAGTCTTCTCTGGCTTCTCACACGTGGTCACACTTTGTACTTCTCCTTAGCTTGATCATTCAGTATGCAGATGTGCTGGAATCAGAGGACAACAACTTCACAACTCTTGTCCATGAATAACATTTTCATTGAGAGCTGTCACTGTAGCTAATAGCACCAAGCATCACTGATGCCCTGTCCATTTACTTATCTTCAGTGAGAGGAGGAGGTCTCCATTTTGACACGTTATTAGGAAAAGCTAAGCCCAATCACATGGACTATGGTTCTGTTATATTCTAGACCAAGAAACTGAAGCAGCATGTGACTAACCCAAACATGTGGTGCAGCCAGCTGCAGCACAACTTACACTGAGATCCCTGAAGTACTCGTTGTAGTCCAAAGCATAACCCACCAGAAAGGCATCCGGTACCTCAAAGCCAATATCTGCAATAAATAGACAGATACCACCTTAATGAAGAGTCATACATAGAAACGCACTGTCACTTCTGTAGGAACTGCTCTACCTTATTACTGCAATCAGATATTGTGTAAAACAACTGCCACTGCTCTTTTGCAGTCTGTGTGAGGTTGTATGCAGCAGTCAGTGCTGTACAGTGAAAGTTAAAACGCTTATAGTAACATCTGTCCTTCAGGGACAATCTTAGAGAGATTTAACCAACGCAAACCTTGAAAGCATTACACAATCGGAGAGAGCGTGAGCAAAGGGTCATTATGCGACCATAAGAGAGTAGGTGCCCGGCTTAGCTACATTTGGAGTAGATTTTCCTGCAATTAATTTTAATCCCACATGGGAAACACAGCATTTAAAAATAGCACTGTACCAGCCTTTCAGAGAACTACACACAGGTTACAGACACTAAACGACCTCTGCCATACGTTACTAAACCAAACCGATATTAGGTCTCCATGTGAAGCAAGCACCTGGATACTCACAGTCCGGTCTGTAACCAGAACTCCTCGGGGTCCTCTTCACTAAAAGACTGGAATGACAAACAAGGAAAATGAGAACACAAATGCCTTTAAAGACAAATCAATATGCCAGAAAGAAACGACTGATGTCACCCTCAGCTTTTCAGCGTAGGTTATAAATATCTTTATTGAAAATAAACGAAGCCGTCGCTCTCATTTAAATTTTTTACGCTACACGAAAGCTGTTCAGCGCAAGAATGGATTATGCAGCGTAAAAGATGCTTTGAGTGCTTGAGGGGAAACACATTTCCTATGTCACTCATCTGTCAGGAATACATCAGAGAATGGCCTCAGTCTCCACTGTGCAGTTAACAGTACAGTAGATTATCTGTTAAGCTGCTCCCTCCCACTGTAACATTAGAGCATCAATAAGCTAAGAGCACTATTCAGATGCCAGCCAGCTATAATGGAGGTGTACAAATCATGTTGTATTTGCTGGACTATAAACTTAGATCGTGCCTACCTCACAACTTTAACCATCTTTGGATTACATTCACTCAGCAGTGAAAGCAGCGTCTGCATTGTCCGTCCTGTTTCCACAATATCCTTTAAAAGATGCAGCACACCGGACGACGCCAGAGTGGAGTGATGAGCAAAAAAAGAAAAACACTGCTTAAAAGATTTTTATACAACGCTTATGTTTTTTATAGCAACGCTGAATTAACAAGACTGAGTCCGATTATAAAAGACGTAATAATTGCAAACTGTCTCTGTTTAAACCATTTCTACAATTACTCATACCTTCTCTAGATTGCAAATTATTTATGCTATATTAGGAACTTTGTTGTGTGACATCTGACCTGTTTCCATTAAAAAAAAACAATTCTAACTATATACATAATGTAAAAAAAATGCTTACCTCCACAATCAAAACGTTCTGCAAAAGATTGAACAGCTTGTTATATATATATATATATATATATATATATATATATATATTTCAACACAAAAATTATGTTGCTGACACATTTCTACCTGACAAACATTAAAAGGCAAACCTTGCCGGCAAGATTGGACAGCTCATCCCCTCCTATGACTTTGACACTGTTGGTTGACTTCTCATTCTAGTGGATACAGAAACAACATGACATTTGTCACAGGGTGGTTTTTGCTGCAGTGTAGTAACATCTCCTGCATTATTTGCTATGCATTTTAATATTAATAATGCCCATTCAGGATCTGAAAAAGTTCTCATTTGTACTTTGCTCAGTCAGCTCACATCAGCACAAGCACTTCCTGGAAAAGAAATGAGAAAAGACAGCTTACACAGTAACTCTTCACCCTAATGAAATCCACTGTCAGCGGCACTGATTTATCACTGTTCTGATTTAGTGCTTTGATGTAGTCCAGCAGGTCCGCGAAAAATTTGTAGCCCCCTTTCAGCACACACAGAGCCACAATGTGGTGTCCCCCCATGTCCTGAATGATGTCGCGAGCCAGTCGCTCTGTCCTGTACCAAAAAGAGAGAAGACACACACACAGACACACAAAAGAGATGCGTCAAGGGCTGTGATGAATACAATTACAGTTCATATGCTCATGAAGCTCATATTCAAATGCTCTTCAGGATGTGGACGCCAGTGATTTGAGCAGAGTTCACTGCTACAACACCAGCGTCTGTGTGTCAGATCCAGTAAAAGACGAGCAGACCAGTATCCAGAGTGTGGAGATGCAGCTGCTGCTGGCTTTACCTGTCCATGATGAGTCCGTGGGGGATGATCACTTTGTCCAAATCGTTTTCGTAATGTCTGGGGACACAGAAAAGATTCAGATCATGGCCTTTCTCGTCATCAGCGATCTGGAATAAGAAGAAGGAGAAAGTTGGCGGAGACAGATAACGTGCATTTGACCCAAGTGAAGCGTCTCTGTTTATTCTCATCCCCACATGTTAGCTAGTAAACACGTCAAACGCTGACAAGGCAAATCTCGACCCAAACGCCGCGTAGAACCACCTGCTGTCTATCAAAGCAGGTCCGCGACGCACAGCCACGCCCCGGCCGCGCCAAACGCGCCAGTTGCCAAAATAGCACATTTCCGAGCGGTCCTCACCTGCAGGTACGAAGCCATATTAGCGCGTCGTCCTCGTTCTTCAGTCTTGGCGAAGCGCGTGAGGAGACATGCTCCGCTCGTGAGACGGGGAGGGGAGGGGGGTCTTTATTGACCGGAGCTTGCACGAGCTGCTCTTCTCTGGGCGGCAGACCGAGCGCGAGCCGCACGCGCGATGCTCCTCCGCTGGGGGTTTAAGCCCTTTACGTCAGAATCCACTTTACATTCCCGGTAATCTGATTTGCCGAACACAACCTGGGCTTCAAAGGCGCTCGAGCACTTCCTGTGCCACGATGGATGCGTCGGTCGGTAGCAGCGCGTTGAGGGAAGCAGCAGATGACGCAGTTGTAAAAATAAAACGGTAGACTGGTGCAGTTAAGGCGCCTCCTGCTCTCTGCTCTGGATACGTCCTCACCGAGTACGATGTTATTATACGTTATGTTGTCTGTGATAAGTGATGCTCGAGTCGTTGATCGTTAAATCGTTTTACTGTCTTCTTCTCAAGGTGTAGGGATGTGGATGGGTTATATTTTCAGCACCTTTTGAGGTTAGACAGTATTTCTCTGATGGAAGGAAGCTGCTTTGGTTCGTGTGGGACCTGGAACGTAATGCAGTCAAACTCCCAGATTCTCTTCTAAATATACTCAAACACTATTTGCAGTATTACATCGATCATCCATGATGTTACTGTGCACAGGCGCACACTCGCCGTGACCGTAGGCAGTCGACAGGAAAGTAAAATATCAGTACTATAGGTATAAGTCTGCTTACCGGGAGAAATCAAGATGGGAACTGGGACCTTGTTTGCAAATCTAGTAATGTTTTTGTTACTTCATTTAGTGGTTTGAGTCACATTAAAGAAAGAAAAACACTTAAGCCGTTTGCTGTTTGTCTTAGTGCAATTTGCTGGAACTTGAACAATATTATTTTGTTAGGATGAGATCAAAGGAGAATCTCAGCAGTATCAATTGTTCTCAAATTTAGCAACTGTTCTAAACTTATATCTGTAAAATGGAAACAGTGACAAATGAAATATTAATCTGATCCAAATTTAATGAGTGATACAGAAACAAAAAAATCTCCATCTTACAAAAAAGCAACACCAGGTGTTGTAAACACCATAACCATGGCAACTATGAAAACAGAATAAACATATTTTCATAGTTTAGAACACCAAGGAAGCAAACATCATCATCTCTGCACGATAACAGTCTTTATGAGGGCCACTTGTGACCATAAGGTCAAATCTCAAATGACATCGCTCTGCAGAGAGTCCTACTTTTAGCCCGAGACCCACATACAGAGCTGTGACTGGGGGCAGAAAGTAGAACACCATCCAGATGAAGACAGCATGATTTGAGACAGGACCATAAAGAAAGAGCACTCATTTCTTCTTCTTCTCATCTTTCTTGGTTCCATCTGCTTTCTCCTTCTCTTTGTCCTTGTCATCTTTTTTATCCTTTTCATCCTTCTTCTCTTTCTTGCTTTCCTCCTTTTCCTGCCCTTCTTTCTTTTCTGCATCCCGGTTGGATATCTTGTTGTTGATCAGGTTGTGCAGAGCCACCACGGAGCGTATGAGTGATGCTAGGTATACCACCAGCATCTGGTCATTTGTCTTCAGATAGAAGGCTTTAGTGAACTCCTGCAGAAAAAACATACAAGTTCATTTGAACCTGACTCAGTTTGCCCTCCAATGGATAAAATAGGAATGCGCTGCCTATGTAGACATCATTAAAAATGTACTGTATATAGCAAGTTAAAACTAAATTTTATATTTCTACACTTGAGCTACTTCAACAGGACATTTAAAATAAAAATACATAATTTATTTGTGCTGGCAATGCCACGTTTATAATATATCAATAGTGACACTGATGTCACAGTAACTTACCAATAGATTTACATCTGGCAGCAGGTTGAAGACGTCTTGCAGCTGGTAGATGATCTGGTGGTTGATGGGAAGTTTGCCCGCTGCTACTCTCTCCAGGTAAGAGCGAATGTCCAACAGCTTTGAGTTGAGTCCCTTTAGGCCGTGAACCTGGTTTGTGATGCGTTGCGAAAGAGTGCCCACTGTGGTATCTTTAATATCTCTGCAATTTGAGTGTAAGGACATGAGTGTGGGCATATTTACATGCTCAAGTAGTCAAATCAGTAAATCCTATTTGGATTACTTTGCGTATTTAAATGTTGGATATGAGATGTGTTTAACTCAAGGGTGTGTCTAGTACCTGAGTAGGTGCTCTACTCCCACTTCCTCAGCTTCCTCAGCTCCTATCTCACTGGTAACATGTTCAAATGTCTTGGATGTTGGAGTGCCATCCTACAAATAATAAACAAACTAATGGTCACTAAAAAATAATTAATATTCCCATAAGTCCAGTGTCTGCACTAACAATACAATTACTGCAGTATAGCAAGGTGACAAAACCCATAATGGGAATTTTCTAGCAAAAACAGTCATAGCTCTAGGTGTAAGTTATTGATATGACATCCAGGAAAGCCTTCACACATGGACACCACACAACATTCATAAAACTGGCATTCTAACTGTCTTAATACAGTTAACGATTCACTTACATCATGTATTTCCTCTACAGAGATGTACGCTTCTGTGGGCAAACCAAGATCTTTGGGCTTAACATCTATAATGACTAACACCTGGCAGGGCAAAAAAGACATTCAAGTTAGTCAATATCAGTGCAAACATAGAGTAGAATAGGGGGTTGTAAAGACATTGATGGCATACATAAATAAAAAGGAAAGCTGTAGTTTACCGAGTTAGTGCAATACTGCTTGATGAGCTCATTGATGGCAATGTCATTCTTGTGCAATTTTGGCCCTGTGTGGTACCACCCAACTATTCTTTCCCTGGCTGAAATAACAAAAACACAATTATTCACAGGTATAAACCAATAACGTAAAACTTAATTTAATTATAAAAACATAAGCAATGTCTTACCATTAACTTTCTTGAACATGCCATACATGTTCTCCAAGTAATCATGGTCCAGGAACCACACTGAATCATCCCGGTCATCCTCATCAAATGGCACTGGAAACAGAAGAAACAGAGACAATGACATAAACCTTTTAAAGAGGTTAAACATTTATTATATGTATACACTCATCAGCTTCCGTAGATATTCCCTGGTGTACACTACACGAGTGAAGGCTTTCTGCCATTCTATTTATACCAACTAACATTAAAACACCTTAATATGAGGAAGACTTTCTAAAACTAACACTGTGTCAACATTCTTTTTGATTATCACAAGTCTACATAACAAATTTAATAAATGTTAAGTTAAACTGTTCTTCAATGTTAAACTGTTCTACAATAAATGGAAGAACAGTTTTAGAACACAGTTAACTTGGATTATGAGAATCCAAGGGTCCAGTCGTCTCAGAACTAGTCTCATACTAAGGTGTAAACTCAACACTGGCACCTTTTGTGCTTCTATTTATTATGATTTTTAAAGACCAAGTGCTTTGATTTGAAGCGTGACACTTACCCGCAAAGCTATTTGAGACGTCAAGAACTTTCTTCTGCCATGATCCCAAAAGGACACCAACCACTCGCTTCTGATTGCCAACCTTTCCTATCCTGTAGAACAAATCAACACGTTAAGTTACTACCGTTTGTCGTAAGTGACTGCCAATGATGCTAAACAGTTATTTGCTAGGTTGCTACTATTCCGCAAGTTAACATACAAAGGCAGAACAAAGACAAGATCATATAATAAGACCCTTCTGTTTTCCTGGTTAAAAGGTTTTGCTTTAGCTAGCTAGCCTGCTCATGTCTGCGTTCACCGTCAATGGGACTCTGACTCAGCAGGGCTAGCATTAGCTTAGCCTAGTAGCTGTGTTACGCTTCCAGGTGTTCAAACAGCCAACACCACTTACAGCCAACCACAAGCGCAGAACTTACTGACCTGTTAAAATGGTCAACTACGCTGAGCAGCACGAGAGGATGAACAACCACGTTTTCCACCGCTAACTCCGGCATCTTTGTAGTGAAGTGACACAGCGAGCAACCCTGCGAAGCACACAATGACGGCGACGCTCCACTTCCGCTTGCGCCTGACGTCACTTCCGTTTTCCTAGGCAACGCTGAGACGCACAGAGGAGGCAAAGTTTTCACAGGCAGCCGCCGCCGCTCGCAGATACGATGGTATGCGCTGAGCTGGTATTTATATAAGAAACAACTACAACTTGACGGGCATAGACACAATTTAATTATGTTTTATTAACTAGGGCATTTATAAACATCAGTTTTAATTGTTCTGTTTCTTTTTATTCCCATTGTCCATTAGGCTGAAGTTGAGGAAACACTGAAGAGGATCGAAGCCCATAAAGGTGTGATTGGAACGATAGTCGTCAATGCAGAAGGTATGCGATAAAGCAGTAAAACCCAGCAGACCATGTGCACAGCATGCAGTGTGACTGCAGCAGGTTCCCGTGTCTCCCTCCAGGTATTCCTGTGAGAACCACCTTAGATAACTCCACAACACTTCAGTACGCCAGACTTCTTCAGCACCTCACCATACAGGCCAGGAGCACTGTCAGGGACATCGACCCCCAGAACGACCTGACCTTCCTCCGCATCCGCTCCAGGAAACACGAGATCATGGTCGCACCGGGTGAGTGTGTAGGGGTTTCACTGCTTTTTGGACTTGATGACACCTGGAGAAAACAGCTGTAACTCTCTTCTCTTGTTTTTGTGCAGAGAACGACTTTCTGTTGATAGTCATCCAGAACCCATGTGAATAGCTGCCAGGCACTTGCTTGAAAGTCATTCTTTGTTTTGTCACAGGGTGGTGCTTTTCAAACAGTAAGTGTTACTGTATCTGTTGCTCCACATATTCCATAAGTTTATTGTTTGTATCTGGACCAAAATACATGATGCATGTTTGTTTTACTGCTTTTATTTTTAGTTGATGTCTGTGGAGTAAAGCTACAGGTTATTGTACATTACTCAGTCTATGCTGTGTATTCTTTTATAGTACAAACAGATGAAAATTCAGTTACTAAGTGTGTCTTAAAACAACGTGCTCATATCGATAGTGAAAGAGGTTTAACTCAAATTTCTGTGGAGGGGGGTAAAATGTATAGTCTGATAGTCTGTGCAAAGCATCATGTTATGTAGGTATTGACCTATCGATGGACACCATGGCTTTCATTCTTCAATGAAAAACTACATGGCCCTACCACAAATATCCATTTAGATTTAAACTAGTATCTACAGTACTGTGCAAAAGTGTGAAAAAATACTGACTTTTACAGCCTTTTTTCACACCTGCCTAAAACATTTGCACAGCAATGAATGTGATCTGAACATGTAACCTTCACTTCACACATGTTTTCCCGTCAACTTCATAATGAACTCCCCCAACCTCCTACTAGAGGTTTAAACAGCAACTACCAACGATCTACATACATAAAAAGATATATACATTTTTGTCAGGGCTCCTACTACCACCAGCCACACTTTCTGCATAATGCAATGAAATATACAACACGCTAAACGCGAATAACCAAATAAACTGATCAATAACTCTACTCGCGACTATGACGTGGCACAGTGCTCCAAAGATTTTATTTAACTGAGTGCAAGGTATAATATTAGCTATAATATTACACTGTCCTTAAAAAAGCTAAGCATTAGGTCCACATTACAGGCTGTGTGATCATGAAACACTTCCTGCCGGGATTTGCCATTATGCACTGTACTACAGTATTATTATAATGTCATAATATTTAGCTTGTAAATATTTTATGGCTGGTGGTTTGACACTGTGGACTTAGCCATCCATTAGCCACAGGGAGGATTCAGTTATTAATATTGATAGTCTGGCTGCACAACCTGAGTGAATGCAAACAAAGCCCACTGTTTTAACACATTTATCATATGTGAACACTCTGCCCCCAGATGTACAACAATAACAAATGCGACATTTTACAAATCTTTTAATCTAAATCTTCATCAGAATGTACAGCAATATATATATTAATAATTAATTGCAAATATACAGTCCAATAATACATGATATAACAACAGAAGAACTAAGGAGATTAAACAGGTGATGCAGGGAGGTCATGTGATTTTAATAGAACTGCTACTGAAGTTTGTACTTCTGGGATTTTAATATTTAGAAAGAAAATGATGAGTTTGTGACACTGTTTAAACAAGATAGGTCACAAAAATCAAATCCACACCACATAAGGTGTAGTTTGATATTCACAGTGTGTGAAGTGTCTGTTTATCTTGCCCACAAAAAAGCAGAGGTTTGTTAGATACACTGTAAACGTATTTATCAAATATGTCCTAATTAATTTTGAAAATTATGAAATGAAGTGAATAATAATCTGTTTTTTGTGTTTCTTCCACAAAGGCAATTGAATGTTTCAAATATGTCATAAGAAATCACCTTTGAGCAGGTGAAAACAAATGTAAGGTTGGACAACAAGCCTTCATGATGCCAATTATCTAACAAAACATTTAGAATTTAGCAAAGGCCTTCAAAAGTCACATGTTTTATTTGCTTTGTCAACACTTACAGGCATGAGCTTAAAACACAGACTCTGGCATAAACTGTTTAAACAACGGTCATACAACAAATTAAGTTTTTAGACTGGCGTTGTTTGTGCTCCATCCCATTTTTATACTAATCCAAACCCATTTATTTCATCGCACTATCAACATCGCATCCTTCGTGTTTATTTCATTCTGACCAGCAGCATTTCAGAGAAAACATATGGCTTCCCAAAAGTAAAGGTTAAAACAACTGATCATAGAAAATTCTTTATCACAAGTAACATTACCAATGGAAAAGTCATTAAACCGCAAAACACTTCATTTACCATTTTAGAGATATTATCTGTGAGATGTTTCCTATCCTCTGTAGAACCTTTGCCAGCACACAAACGGCTCCGTCTGTCAGATAAAATACTCAGTAGACACTACAATATTACCACACGGAGGACAGGCAAGTATTTCATTCCATTACATTTCAAGTGCATCCTATCGAGGTTAAGGCCTGAGGTGTGCTTTGATTCCTTGACTCAATTTTCATTCTCTGAGTTTCAACCAAGTGACCACTGCATACTTTGTCTCTTGTCAGTGCTGTCCAGAAAGGCTACAGGTTTGTGCCAAGTGATGCGTCACATCAGCATGGATCGATAAAATTTGTGCCAAAGTCTAGATGATGGGAACTAAATGGTGGAAAGTCCTTAGAGGCAACTCATGACTAGTGGGAGGGGTTAGCATGATAAAGATGCCAATTCATAAACACAGTGCTGTCAGAATGAGAGAGGAACTATATGGTTGCTATGGATGACTGCTACCGTGGCAAACACGGCAGGTAATCAATTGGATCAATTGGATTGGCTCCTTCAAGGGCTTCAAGTGCAAAGAGTGGTCCAGCTCCAGTTCATCTTGTTCTCGTTACTGCTCCTCTGCAGTGAGTCGTCACCTGAGCGTGTGGCCGTTGACTGGCCCCCTGCCCCAGTGAATGTTAGGTAGTGTCAAACACCTCCTGAAGTGCTCAAGCTGGGCCTGCAGTCGCTCTTGCTCTTCTCTCACTTTCTGCCGCTGACTCACCAGCTCCTGATAGAGAAATGGACAAGAGTGGGTCTTATTGCAGAACCGAGGCTTCCTACAAGTCTTAAGCCATTGCTTAAACGCAGCACCACAACCAGAACTCAAACAAAAAGGATATAAGGGGTGGGATACTTACCCCCATAGTGAGAGAGAGTTGCTCTGCAGTTCTGGTTAGATTATAGTTCTGTGCTTCAAGTCTTTTACACTGACTGTGAAGAACCTGCCTCTCTACACTCCACTCTGTACAGACAGAAATACACAGAAACCATAAATATAAATATGCGTTTCGTTAATTTCAGGTAAGATACCAATGACCTGTGACGGTAATAAATGACACAAATAATTATTTAACCTACTTTAAATACATCTTAGTGCTGCGTGCATGAAGCGATTTGATTGACTTACCGTTCACGTACTCGTGGTAAGCCTCGAACACAGCTTCGATACCCTTCCACTTCCTTGGAGAGTCTTCTGTCTCCTCTTCATCCTCCTGACAGGATACGTCCTCATCCTCATCAGAGAGACTTTCCTGTGGTGCCGCAGTGTCCTGACTGGCTACAGAAGAACTCAGGCGATGGCCGTTTTTAAATGCACCTTGAGGAGCGTGGGTAAGGTTTGAGCTTTTCGGGTGAGAGACGTGAGGCCGCAAGTGGTCGTTCTTCATGCCAGCCTCAGAGACATGTGAGATCCCTTTAGGCGGAGAAATGACACAGTAAGGTCATGTCTGTCCTCTTATGTTTATGAAGTCTATATAATATAACAAACCCCTAGATGGCAGACCATAGCCATTTTACAATTGCTCTCAGTGGGTGGCTCACCTTTGTTCTGCAGTGTGCCATGTGTGGACTGCAGCACTGCCTGGTGGAAGTGCTGAGCAAAGGCCTCAGGTGCGAACCTCTCCCAGGGTCGATTCCGTCCGTTCTGAACCGGACTGGGATCCTTTTCCTGAGGAGGAGCAACAACCCCGTTCTGGAGCTTCCGGTTTGGTTGAACCTCCACAAATTCAACCTTTTCAGGATGTGGGGCCAAGGGGGGAGGGACACGGGGCACCTGGGAGTCCAGGTAGGGTTTAAACGCGTCGCTGTGAGGGTGCTTAGGTTTGTGTAAGTAAGGAGGTGAGGGGCTCGGGGAGTCTGGGTACAGATGGCCATTGGACTGACACAGCAGAGGCCCTGAGGAGGTGTCACCTGAATGCACATGTAGACATGTTATTAGACACAGGGATATATTTGAAATGATGAAAATGCATATAAATGTGTTTGTGCGCATTTCTCACCAGCTGAGGGAGCAGGAGGACTGTTAGATGGAGGTGAAGTATTATATCGCAGCGTATCTAACGTCACAGACTTCCTCTGGATGGCCTTCAGCAGGTCCTCTGTCCTCTCCTTATCTACAGAGAAGAACACAATCAAAACAGCTCACAGTCATGTTTTAAAAAACGGATGGAGAAATGTTAATAATGGATTATCTGTCCTGTACAACGTAATCACAGACAGACACCACAGAATTAAAGCATTTTATTTTGATGATCCTTCTTACTGTATTTCTTTCTTTTTTTTTTTAAAATACACTGATAAAATAAAAAATACATAAATGTTTATATATATGTTTATAGGAAAAATGGAAGTTTACCCTAATGTGCCCCCAAAAGTAATGCATTAAAACAGTGTATAAATGACTATGACTATATAAGCTCAGTTAAGGACAAGCTCCTGCTCTGACCTACTCTTTAGAGTATTGCTAACATTAGTTTCTTCTCACCCCGCCTACATTCTTAATAAATAACAGAACTAATGGAAACTGAAAGTTGTATTTTTCCATAGGGAATCACCACAACGACTGTGAAGCGAGAGCAGCAGCACGTAGGATGCGTGTGGATACTGAGCAGGACCTACCTCTTCTCTGCTGTGGGCTGACATGGGAGAGGTGGAACATATGGAGGAAGTCTTTTTTCTCCTCCAGCTCGGGGGTGCTGTCCATCTGCTCGGCTGAGTACGGGGTACTTAGGGGAGTTGTAGGTGTAGGCGAAGACGCCTTTCTTTTGCCCTGCATTGCAGGCGGGGAAGGACTGAGCTCTCTCATCATCCTCCTCCTCTTTCTCCTCTTCTGCACCAGAAGCTCATCTCGATGTGCCAGCGTTGTTAGACCACAGAGTCGCAGAAAATCTACTTTCTTCGAAGAGACAAATGAAGGAATACGAATAGAGCGATGTAAAGTGTGAGGTGTGACGAATCACGTGTGAGTATCTTTATATTTACCTCAGAAGATGTGTCCAGTTTGAGTGGGGGCTGTTCGGTCACTCTCCTGAAATGGGCTTTGACCTCCTCCTCATCACTCTCGTCATATGACTCGTCCAGGTCATAATAATAACCTGGTAAGACAGAAGTAATGTTGGATTTGGTAAAAGCTGTAGAGCAACAGGTGTGATTTTTTATAATCGTCTGGTCATTTGTTGTCTTGCTCACCGCCCTCTCTGGCCTCCCTCCTCCTCTTCTCCTCTAGGTCGAGCTTGCTAAGCAGCTGGCGGTGCTGCTGGAGGACCTCGTCATACACCAGCATGCTGTCAGTGGCCTGAGTCGATCGCTCCCTCGCTGGAGACGGAGATGACGCCTGGCGCCGTCCCCCTGTATCAGTGCAGGTACCAGGGACGGACAGGGGTACGCAGGACTTCTGGTGGAAATTATTGATGTGATGCCTGTGGTGAAGGCTCTGGATGGTGGCTCTGTCCAGCTCAGGTCTGTTCCAGGGCTCTGCTAAACTAGTTGCCCTCACTGAAGGGTACCTCTCTGGGCCTTCTGCCCTCCTCCTGGTGCTCTCTTCCAGCTTCTCCCCCCAGCTTTGCGGAGGTCTGTCAGCTCGGGTCAGTCCAGGAGGAGGTCGACTTGGAGTTGTAGAGGGATATAATTTTCGATGAGAATCTCCAGGTGGATCAACAAGGGAAACTGGGTTCCACAGTGTAGTTGGGGTGGCAGGAGGATGATGGGGACCTTTTGGAGAGATGAGGGGGGGTGGAGCGCCAAATGAGTGGTGTACATCTTTGCTGCTGGAGTTGTGATGGACTGGATTGGTCCTGCAAGTAAAATACAACTTCATTTAGATTCAAAGTCAACCTGTGCTGTGTGACAATGCAGATGGAGTACAAATCATCTTCCTACAGTATCTCTCACCTGTGACTCTCTCTCCTTGACTCCACCCCTTTACCAGGTGACCTAAGGCCCAGCTCTAGCGGACTCTCTTTTTCCTGCCCTTGGCCACGTTGTCGCACTAACCACGCCTCTTCATTGTTCCTCTGAGGCATGATGGTGGCTGCCAGAGCTCCATGGATGCCCCCTGCAGCAGCTGCAGCATGATGCTTCCCCAGGTGAGAGGGCACCAGGCTTGGCACTGAGTGTGGGACAGAGCCCCTGAAGGAGTGAAGACCAGGCTGCAAGGGCAGAGGTTTAGGCGCTTGAAAACCAGGAAGCTCTGAATCCTTGGCTTTATCTGGAAGAAATGGTAAAAATGCATGAATGAACATGTGCAGATTTAACTGGTACCTTAATATGTGTGCGCGCATGTGTTTAGGTACCCAGCCTGTTTGGGGTCAGCCTCTCCCCTGGCCTGGCCCTGTCCTCCGGTGGTGCCCTCCGAGCCTGCAGCTCAGCCAGGTAGTGGCTCTCCACTGCTCTCACCATCTGCTGCTGTCTCTCCCTCTGCCTCTCCTTCTGTCTGTCCAGCTCTCTCTCCCGCTCTCTCTCCCTTTCCTCCTCCCGCTCCCTCTCTCGTTCCAGCCCGGCCTCACGCTCCCTTTCTTTCTCTCGCTCACGCTCTTGCTCTCTCTCTCGCTGGCGGAGCTCGTTCTCCATCTGTAGCCTGTGGGGGAAGTTGACATGAACACAAACACACACACAAACACACACACACAGGGGGAGAAGGTGAGAGATGCAACACCCAACATGAGGCAGATATTAACCACACACTGGTGAACCGCACACAAACATTTTTGCTCAAACATACACACACACACGCAGATACACAAATATGAGCACACATACTCCACTTAACCATGAGGAAAATAATCCATACACAGCATGACTGAGCGGGAGCAGATGAACACTTAATAGGTATCCACAGGAAAAGGACACACACACAACACATTCACAAGCAATCAATAGCACACAAACAAACCTATAAGATATGCAGGAGCCATTACAGAACCAGCCGATAAATAGCATCCATTTCAAACACAAACATTTCCCCTGTACAAGGAGACAATGTGCATTGTGAAACTGAGAAAGGAGCACGAGCACCGAAAGAAAACGAGACAGAGAGACGGGCTATGTGTGAGAGTTTCAAAAGAGCGTAACAGTGGCTGGCATACACACGTGTATTATACAGCGTGTGTGAGCGCGTGTGAAGGGCAGTGTGTGCGACGAGTGTATAGGAGACACGGTGGGGTGTGTGCTAAAAATATCACACACTCAGCAACCTGCAGAGAGTGATTACACAGCCCTGCATCCAAAGAACTGAGCAAGACGTAACAGAGAAGAAAGGAAAGAAAGACAGAAAGCTGGGAATGCATGCGTCTGTTACCTCTCAGCCAGTGCTGTGTGGTTTAGTTCCCCAGGGTAGCGGCCTCCAGGCAGGTGCAAGTGGAGGGCAGAAGGGTGGAGCGGAGGGAAGGCGCCCCCCGCAGGCATAGAGTAAAACTGCGACCGCAGTGCAGAAAGACATAGAGACTCCTCCATCCTGGGACAGACAAAGGCAAACCAGACTCAAATGAAACGATGCCCTGGAGTTACAGTACGATCAACCTTTCACCTTCACCAACAGTGAAGTAGTCGTTACCTTTGTAAGGACAGTGGGTGGTGCAGGTAGGCAGGATGATAGTAAGCAGCAGCGGCAGCAGCGTGAGCAGCAGTAGGATCAAGACTTAGTGGTAGGGAGGTTAAACGGAGGTCATCTGATGTGGCAAAGGGCCTGAGTACTCTCAGATATTCTTCTGGGATGGCACCTGAGGTAACCACAGGGTGCATCTGCCCAGGTAAACTGTAGACATACACCGCATTACGGTCACACTGAGTTATGTCATATATATTTTACTGCAAAAACTTTATTCTCTTAAATACAGTGTCACTTTGATGATGTGTGGTACTTACTTAAGGCTCTGTAGTCGAGGGTCTTGCATGACGGAGCTGGAGGCGAGTCCAAAAGGGTGAGTCAGTGGGCGAGGTGAGGGTACAGGTGGAGTCCTCTTGCCCAGCTGTGGCTGTGTGTTCTCAGCACCGGCCCTCTCCCTCAGTCCCTGAACACCTGGCTCAACCTAACAGGAAGACAGACAGTGAAAAGGGGGAGGAAAATGAGATGAGGCGACTGGGTAAACCCCCCACCTCCCACCCCAAGGTCCACCCAAAGGCTCAGTGGAGTGGAAAAATGGGTTTGACATGTCATAACGGGTCAAGATCAAAGTGGAAAGATGATCCTAATATCTGGCCAACTGCTCTCTCCTTCATAGCCCACTCACCCAAGAAGCTTCTTACTCTCAGGACCACAACATTTCATTTAATATCCAACCTACAGATCATCAACATGACAATAGTGATAAGGTAAAAAAGGTAACTTAACATTGTCTGAAGGTAAATGCATAAGATAAACCACCACGATGAATGAAATGATGACTGTGACATTTCCTTAATTTGCATTAACCAGCTACTCGGCTGTCGTTTCCAGTAAAACAATGAGCGTCTGCCAATAATCCTCTGACTAACTCAAGGTAATGAAATGAAGACATGTTTCCATTCCAAGTGTCAAATGTTGTAACTACAGTGAGAGATAATAATATCGGTCTGACAGCCACAAACAAATGACCTCTCTGAGCACCTGACCTGCTACCTTAGTTCTGACTTGCAGTGAAATAGCTGTGCTTTGAATATGTTTGAATGGATTTGAATGTGTCACTCATGGAAAGCAGATTCAAACCAGTAATGAGCCATCTCGCGCTGTCATTTTGCAAACGACACTGGTTCAAAGGGAGAGGAGAGGCAGTGCCCTAAGGGTGGGGGTGGGTGAGAATGGAGGCCTAAGCATATATGCACATATGCATGAGCACAAATGTATATTTGTAGAATGTAAAGCTATGATGCCATGTGTATTTGTATACTCAGTCAATGGAGAAAACGTCAATAAAGAATTGATAAAAGGCAATAAACAGACGTCTGGAGAGTAGCTATCACATTCCTTGACCTTTGACCTCACAGTGAGGCAGCAGCCTTCACAGATGGAGCAATAAACACACAAACAGTCTGTTCCTTTTGCTTAAGTTGTCCTGCGCTCCGTCCTTCTCTGTTCCGGGACAAGCCACATACAGAAAGGACAAATACTGAATTGATGCGAAGCTTCAGTGCCCACACTTCTCTCCCTGTCGCTCTCCTGCTCATTCTTACTTTCCCTCCCCTCCTTTCTTAACATCCTATTCTGCATTTTCCTGCCGCCCTTTCTTTCTCTCTGAATGTCTGAATGAGAGCCCCAGGCAGGCAGAGCCACAGAGTGGTCTTTGTGAAGGGGGAGAAAGGCAGCTCTGATCCAGGGGGAAGTGGCTACTGTGGGGGCTAACCCCTGCATTGTGAGAGGGGCCTGGGTCCTCGCCCCAGCTTAAATTCACTCACACATCACCAGACGCACACACATACACAGGTCTGTCTCAACATCCTGAGCCCTTTTTGGTGAAGGGTCAAGTACACACACCAACACACACACACACACACACACACACACACACACACTGCAGGAAACTAAACACAATAGGCGCTAGTCTCTGCAGCCGCCAGTGTTTCTTTACAAACCCCTCATGTGTTGCTGAAAAAGACATGGAGCGATTAGGGAGAGGAAGAGGGAGCGAGGCAGTGGGGTGAAGGCATGAAAATGAAAGAATAAGACAAGACAGGGAAGGAGAGGATGGGGGAAGGAAAGAAAGAGGGGATGTCTGGTTTTGACAGTCTGATGTTGACAGGCACTGGGACTATTTCTTTAATGGCCGGAGAAGCAGCAGGAGAGATGAAGAAGACAGAAAGAGACAGACAACTCATCTGTGCTGAGAGCAGAGAATAAGAAGGAGAATACGAGAAAACTAGAAAACAGCGAGACAGAGAACCACAAAGTACAGCTACACAGAGCAAGAACAGCAAAATGTCGCCCTGAGATGACCTTCGTCTCCTACCTGGCGTCCGTCGGCCCTCCACAGGCCGTTGCTGGTTTTGGTTGGGGCAATGGTGACAACCGGAGGGGTGCCTGGCACACCGTGGCCTCTGGTCTGGCCCAAGAGGGGCCCTAAGGAGCCCCGTTTGGGGGTGGTGACTGGTGAGCTGTGGCTGGTGGGAGGGGAGGAGACTGGAGACGACTCACCGCTGAGGGCAGAACCTGAGGAGGGGCAGAGAGGGCAGAGTCAGGAGAAAAATGTAGATATCAGGCAACTAATCAAACTAAGATACTGTGAGAATCAAACTGTTCGCCTGTGACATAAAACATCTGATACGCGAAGAAACGCATTTATCACCAGTGACAATGTAAACACTGCTTCAGGCTTTTTGATGAAAAATGTTCTGGTGAAATGTGACAGAAATTAAAGGCAAGTGTACAGGAGGCAGAAGAGATATGACGATCAGTATGTGTGTGTGTGTGATGTGGAGAAAACAAAAGGATGTCATAGATGAAGGCGTTAAAAAAAGGCTGGAGTGTGATATCGTGAAGGGGGAGGTGTTAAACGTGATAAAGAGTATGTGTGTATGTGTGTGTTTCCTCAACATTCGCTCCACCATTGCTCTATTACTACAACACTTGCTAATCAGTATACCCACACACAGAAACACAAACATGCTCTGAGACAGTAAGAAGGAGGAACTAATGAGATGGAGAGAAGGTGGCAACAAATGAGCTCAGTCATGGAGAGCCTTAAGGTAGAGAAAGAGCTATGGGGAGAGAGCGAGGGATTGGGGGGGGCTGGGGGCTGGGTTGTTATAATTGGCTGTAATTACATTCTCATTATTAGGAGATGAATGGAAATGGATGAAGGAAGAGACAGAGACCCAGAGGTCAGAATAGGTCAGCTCTTATCCAGCACCTTCATTAGACACCAATGAGCTGAGTGACGACTCTCACACACACACACAACCTAAAAGAGCTGTGATTTTGACCGCGCGTGTGTGTAGCTTTCCAATTCCTGCAGCTACTGACGGTCTGAGCTTTTAAGGAGGTTAGATCCCAACTCACCTCTGGGATCCTCGGCCTGTTTGGCCAGTTTGCGCAGGGCAGCAGCGAATCCGGAGTTTGTAGATTGAGCAACTGCATTCCCATTGGTCAGCGGGCTGAGGGGACTGACGGTAGCCGTGGTGCGAGTTGCTGTGGAGATCATTCCTGAAGATGATGACTTATTGGACTCATGGTTCATACCTGAGGGGCAAAGATTTGAGATTTCTCTTAATAAAACGTAAACAAACTCAGGGGGTTTCCATCTGAGAACGGACGTGTGTGTGTGTGATGGGGGGTGTGCGTGTGCTGTCTTTGTCTGGAGCATGTACACATAGGTCAGCTCCACTAGAGACAGAGTGGAGGGAGTAGAGCTGTGCCAAATAGAGCGGTGACCCTAATAGCAAATCACACACATGGGTGCACACATGTCCGTTTCCTCAAGGGAGCCAGCCAACACATCTTAAGACCTCGGGAGTGAATACACGCAAACGTTATCGCTATTAGCTATCACAGCGCATTCACACGCTCACACAACGCAACACAGATAACCAGCAAAGTCACACATCTATGAACAGTGGACACGATGTGGCTACAGTAACCTCTGCCATCACCCTGTACCCTTTGACTGACCCACTAATGTTAATTACAGCTAGAATTAGCCAGCAGCCCCCCTGCGCACTACAGCAGTGACCTCATTATCACCACAACACACACACAGCAACAAACAGGAAAGGCCATAAACACAGTGGTGACGAGATCATTTGCATAGATGACTGAAATTAAGAGTTGGCGGAATGAATGTGTCCTTTACGTCCATGGTGGATTTGCTGCTTATCTCTTACCTGTCAGGCATCACACATACACACGAACAAGAAGAGGAAGCTGTGAAGCTCTTAACGCAGTGAGGGGTTGAGCAAAATGCAGAAAGCAAGAAAGCGGATACATTTAGCAAGTTTGCTAGAAAGCTATTCAGGGTTTTCTGAACTTGAACAGCGCAGGCAGATAACAAACCACCAACTTCTACCTGTACTAGACGACATGTAAATTATACAATTAGCATCCAAGCAGCTTCTCACGTGACCGTGTTTGCACATGAAATAGAGGACACAGCATCTTCATATCTTCTGTGTTAGGCTGCTTCTCTCCTTTTGCTTTATTATTTTTCCTTTGTTTTCTCTGGCCTCACTCACTTATTTACATGTTCTGTCAAGGAAGCAAATTGTAATTGGAAGTGAGGCAGACAGAGAGAACGGGAAAGAGAAACGACAGGAGTAGAAGCTCAGATCCTGACAGGCTGTGTGTGTGTGTGTGTGTGTGTGTGTGTGTGTGTGTGTGTGTGTGTGTGTGCTGAACAGCAGTCAAGAGAGAGATGATAAGACAGTTTCTATCGACTCTTTCTCTCCCTCCTCTCAACTCACTCTTTCCTTCCCATCTCTCGTCTCCCTCTCTCATTTATCTCAGCACACTGAGGCTTATTTAACAGAAGACAAGACGATCTCTCCTTTCTGTGTTATGCTTTCTTTCTTTCTTTCTCCCTTCCTTCTACAATCTTTTCCTAAAGCTGTTCCTCAGATATTTATTCATGTCGTTCACACATAGCAGGCGACGCATGTGTACATAATTCAAACATGCAAACAGACGCACTCACCCTCCTGCTCCCTGTTCTCCTCCTGCTCGTCGTCTTTCTGTTCCTCCGCGAGACTCTTTCTCTCTCTCTCCCTCTCAGCCTTGCAGCTGCTACGCGGTCACGTGACCTCTTTTCTATCCACTTCACCCCACCTCCTCCTCTCCACGCCCCCCTCCTCCTTCACCTCCCCCTACTTTCATCACCCTCTCCATCCTCTGTCCTCATCCTCCTCCTTCCCTCTCTTCTGTTGTTCTTCTTATCTCTCTGTTTTCTCTCTCTCTCTGAAACTGTGCTCTCTGTGTCGTTTTCTTTTCTCATTTCATTCTTTACCCTTCCTCCTTTTTGGCTCACGCTCATAGGAGGAGGGGGGTGGGGGGTGGGGGGGGGGGGTGATGATGGGGAGGGTGAGTGTATGGTCTGAGCTGTGCGCATGCATGTGTGTGTGTGGCACGGGGGAGTGTTAACCCGCCATCTATCACTGTCTCACTGCTCACAGCCCTGTCTGCTATGGGGACAAGGGTGTGGAGGCGGTGAGGCCTGACAGTGACATTTCACCCTTCACCTCTGACCTCTGGGGGATGATGAACCTCCCTAAATACGAATTAGGACATTTAACTCCTTTTTAAAAAGCTGAAGGACTGAATAAATAAACTTGACTGAGGCCAGTGCTTGAACAGAAACCCTGCCGTGAGCGTCAGTTTAAAAGTTGACCTGTTGTTTGTACAATTGCACTGTGGGATTACAAAACATATCTGCGATCCATCCTTTTGACTTCCCGCAGATTTGCCAGAATGGAAATTACACCTGGGTGTGACTCCATTCATCCATACACAACGCAAGCCCACATACTCAATCACACTCTGTGTGATGTAAGCCACATAAGACATGTTGAGGCCTGTGTTTTTAACACCTTTTATAACGTGTCTCACTCTCCTTGACTTTTGCTCTCTCGCTCTCTCTCGCTCTCTCTCACACACACACACACCTACAGCACCACGCAGGGGACTGTGAGGACAGCAGGGGGACCTGCTCTGCCCTGTCAGCTCATTAAAAAAGCTCAACGTCTGTGTGTGCGCGTGTGTTTGTGTCGGCGTGTGTGTTTGGAGGATGGGTTATTAGGATGGAAGTAGAGGTTGTAACACACTACCCACTCATTAACCCTCATCACTCTGGCATCTCTGAATGTGTGTGCACTCCTGTGTCGGCTACAGCGTTAATTCCATTAAACTGACTCTTGTGTGCGTTTAATAGCGACTGCACGCACAAACACACAAGTGGAGCCCTAACACAAAATGAGCTCTGTTTAGGTTTTAAGACACTTGGCTACTAAACCTGATATTAATCACAACAACAGCTACTGTTGCGGTTACAATACCTGGCAGACATTTTCACATTCCTCTGACCAGCACAGACACACACAAAGACAAGGCAGAGGCAAAGTAACCACATGTTTTACAGCCTCTTAAACTTGTCTGTAATAGCAGTCAGAGCGGCGTCAACACAGCAGTCTCCAGGGCTACTCCAGAGGCTGCTAAATGGCTTTACTAGCTCCAGTCACTCAGCGGCTCGCACAGAAACACTTAACACTTCCTTGCAATCCATAAACAACGAACATTCTCTCCCACTCCTGCACCAATGCTCACGTGAACACACGAGTGGGCAAACACCAGGACAATGACATAAGCCAGGACGATGACATCAGCAACGTGACAGCACACATATATAGGGGGTCTGTGTAAATAAATGCAAAGATAGGCACATGCACGATTAGCTGACTCATGATTCAGGCAGCGTGCATCATAAAGTGTATGCACGTGACCCCTTGGGACCAAACAGCCAGCGTGCATTCATGGTCCTGGGATAAATGGAGCAGAAAAACCATGCACTGTAATAACCAACACCTCCAGCTAAAAAAAACAACAACAAAAAACAGGAAACAGATCATAAGACAGGCCGCAGTAGAGAATTAATAGCACGTAGGAAAAAGAAGATGAGGTATGAGAAGTGTGGCCATTACCCTGTTTTATACCAGACAGGACTGTAAGGCTGCCGGAGCAGAGCCATGTTTACCGAGCAATCATAACAGAGTTGAGACGTTAGTGAAAGGTCTATAAATTATCACCCCAACAGCTTGGAGAACAGCAATGTGCTGTGTCGGCAGAGAGGACGTCTTCTCTTCACGTTCTCTTCTCTTCGCTTTAAGCTCAGGCCTTCCCTTCCACCGCCTCCTGGGAACAGGGCATTTTTCCTCTCTCACTGGCCCCCACCTCCATTTCTCCAATGAGCGCGTTGGATTCAACTTGTCAGATGTGGACGCTATAAATAGCAGCTGCTTTGGGACCCCTACCACGTTTCTGTACCTGTCACCAGTCTGTGTTGTCATGTTTTACCTCCTCATTATGTCCTTTTCTCCATCTCCTTCCAACACTCGACAGCCTCTACCGTCACGTCGGCTACATTTCTATTTTTCTCCTCTGTGCCAGCGATCTCTTCATGCTGAGTCTCGCCTCTCTCTGATAAGGAGATGATGCAAAAAGATAAAACAATCGGAGGCAAACCAATCTCACTCCATCTCGCTCGGCTTCGGCGCCTGGTTGCAGCTCACTCTCCTGCCAGCAGGTTTTGAGTGCGTTGGTTCGCGTGTGCGTTCAGCGCCGGTGGTGGAGCCGTACACGGGGGGGGGTACTAACAAACAGTAGCCAGTCACAGTTCCTCCTCCTCTGGCCCGCAGCCGGCTCAGCTCACCAGGTGCAGACACTGTGGCTAGACCTCAGCCATCTGAACAAACATGCTCATTGCACAAAGGTGCATGAAGACACACAGATTTCCCTGACAGGCAGGTGTTGGTTAACTATAAAGTACAGGTTGGAAGTGAAGTGTACAAAACAATTATTGCCACAGTAAACAATGACGCTAGCGTAGAAAGAAGCATCTAGGCTCAGCAAATGAGAGCAGAGCCGATGTCTCTGTCTGCAGATTGTATAGATTGTTTCTTCAAAGATTATGAGTGTTTGAGTTCAGACAGAGCAACGAGGAAAGAAGCCTTAACTGTTCTTTATTACAGTAGTCGCCTTTGCCCTCGCTCGGTTACAGCTGCCTTTTTTGATGGCAGCTGTAAGTGTGACTGGCTCAGACCTTTCCTTAAACTACTGTTATGCAGCCCATTAGTTCTAAAACGTATGTGCATCTTAGACAGGGATGCAATTAGTTTTATATTCAATTATTATCTATTAATAATAACAGAGCCAAAACCAAACTGGGGTCCATACACAGCGACAAAACCTCACAACCCCTGTGAAACACGACTATTTAGGTTAAGTTTAAGCAGGTCTTCAAAGTTTGCTCAAGTGTTTCTGGCTACACATCCATCGCAGAGGAAGGTCAGAGAACCACACATCCGTGACGGGTAAAAGCGGCAGAAGCCGTGTTCGCGCTGCAGCCGGTTTACAGGCTACCTAGAGGAGAACGAGGTAATTAAGGAGGGTGGAGGTTTGCTCAGTAGCCCCCGCACAGCAGCTGGTCTACGGCAGGTCAAGAGCAGCACATGGCGCACGGGGCGCGCGTGCTGCTCGCTGGCTCTCGTGCGCGCGCTCGTGCGTGTGCGTTGAACTCCACCTGCAGACTGTGTGTACACACACAAAAGCGACGTGATCCGCTTGACTGCTGCTAATCTATCTCTGCCGAACAATACAGCCGCTGTTAAAGGTCCCGGATTAGAGAGCGACTCCTCCGGCTCCCGTGGGTGCTGTCAGACACAACCACAACCAGACTGGGTGACAGACCGCAGAGTTTCAGGTCTGTCCTCATGTCCGGTAAACGCGCCTCCTCTTACTGGAAAGATGTTTGATCACCGACAAGTTTGACAAGACAGATAACATAACGAGGAGTCACGCCGACACCTTTGCGAACCTCACGCCCTGCAGCTACAGCCGAACGCGAGTCGTTGGCCCAAACAGGAAGAGCCGCGGGGATAACTTCAAAATAAGACCATGCGACGGCCCACGTTCACGCATCATTTAGATGAAAAGGTCCGAACGAATGTGATCGAAGATTCCTCTGATTTGTAGCTGAAAAGTTATTTACACCCACCGCGACGATCGCTAATGTCTCTTTATTTTGAAAGCAGCAACCGGAAGTGTCTTTGTCATTGTCCTTACTACGCGCACATTCTTCACATTGTCCGTCAAGCTCAACCAGTTTGTCTGAGTGTGTCGCCGACTCAGTCCGTCACACGTTGCTGTAATGTTACAGTTCGTCTGAAAATAGCTTCGATCGAAAATAAAACTTCGCTCCCACCTACAGTTCGATTGAGCTTGACACAAAAAAAGTCAAAATGAGGAGATACGTGCTCATACACGTCAAAAAAGAAACCGCACAGCTACAACACATAGAAACAAAATGCCAAGCGAGACATTACGGATAAAGTGAAACCCTTTCAGAAATAAGCAAACAAGAGCCATAGGTCATTAGATAAAGTCACCGTTCAGCACCTCTGACGACAGCCACGCAATAATCCAATGAACAACTCGCCGCCTGTAATTTTAACAGCCAGTAAATACAAGGTTACTTTATTCACTCCAGCAAAGCTCGGCGATTTGTAGAAAAACAACAGAAACCAGTCAACTCACCGCCTCAGAGGAGAATCCGATTTGTGCGCATCCTCGTGTAAATATGTTACAGCTGCACAGTGTGTGCACAGCGGTATAGTTTGCGATCTCCTCGATGCCACACAACACACACGGATGTGAAGATGTGCGATGGAGAAAGACAACGCTGTCCTCAGGGAGAGAGAGAGAGAGAGAGAGAGAGAGAGAGGGAGGGAGGGAGGGAGGCGGGATATGAGAGGGAGGGGAGGAGGGTGAGCACCTGCTCCACTGATGCTCCCTGGAGAGATGGAGGGGATGGGGAGAAGGAGGATGTGCCCCCGGACTGCTGATACCTCAAAGCCTGGACATGTTTACTGTCCACCAGAGACGAGCAGATCTGTTCAGTCAGCTCCTGCTGCACCGCTGCACCGAACACGGACACTATGGCAATGGTGACCTGCTATTAACAGCACACTCCAAGACCACATCTACTAATACCGACGACAATAATAACAGCACAGTCAACCAAGTTTGCTTTATTCAACCTTAATCTGTAAAGACACTCGTATGTAGATATAGAGGAGACGGGGAAAGTGTGAAATCCCACTGGAGCACTCACTGCCTCGTTCTTACGAAACATAATATTTGTTTTGTCTACTTGACAGCAGTGAAAACAACCTTAAAATATCACCACCTTTAAAGATGAACTGAGGAATATGGCAAATAGTTGTTTAGGTACAATATACACAATCCCACTAACGCTTGTTTGTGTTCCGAGTAACAGCGTTTGCTCATCTTTAGGATTGATCTGATTAACTTTGTAGTGGGCAGATATTACAGGGGGAGCATTTTAGTTTAATAATAAATAACAATAAAATAAACATTGGTATCTTTTTCATCTTAATTTGGTTTTAATTTCTAAAAAGGAACAAGAACAATTAGAAGAAATCCCACCTTATTTTTACCAAGTGCTCACGCTTAATGTTAGAAGTGTTGGGTTGTAAGCATGTTATTCATCTGTCATCATGTGCTATAAGCTCACTCAGCCCACTTCATTTAGTCGAACATTTCAACATCTCCCCTGAGCCTCGCTCTCCATCTTTCTGTCTGCCTCCTTCTTGATCGCTCATCCCTTCTTCTCCCCATCCCTCTCTCCTCGTCTCCCAAGCAGCTGCTCCACTTTGCAGCTATTTAACAGCTGTTTTGCATCGATTTGCACTTCCGAGAGCAGATTTCTACCTTGTCCGTCACTTTTTACTTCTCTCCCTCTCTTTCCTCTCTTTCCTCTTGCATTGCTAAGATGCCAGATACGCGGTAGCACCAAACAGCCTTGATGTTTTCCTCAATGAATAGACTGTCTCCTTCAAGTCTTTCCCCGAGATCCATTCAGTGATGAAAGAGACACACACACACGCACAAACACAAACTGGCACGCATACATCTAATAGACACGCATATTTGGACACATGTACACATTTCGCAGATTAGCGCCCCCCTACTTCCATACTCTTCTCTCTGTGGAAACAACAAGTACTGAAGGAAGCGATGAAAAAAAGAAGAAGCTCCTCTCTAATCCCCAAATCCCTCTCTCTTGTACTCAAACCTACACAAGTGAAGAGAAGGGGAGTTGTGTGTGTCCGTGTGTGTGTGTCTGCAGAGACTAGTGTAGCCTGACATGATTTATGGTTTGGCTGTGCACTGCAGGCAGACACTCTCAGTTTTCTCTGAGGTGGGTGTCTCACCTCCATCCTTTGTGACCTATACAGGTTGTGTAGCAGTGTGTGCCTGCGCGTGTGTGTTTGAGGGGAAGACAAACACTGACATGTGCACAGGTGTATGTGTGTGAAACTGCAGGTGCGCGAAAGTGAAGATAAACCCTGTGATCGAACATGAGCGCCTCTGTGGGGTTTTTGTGCGTTCGCGTGCAGCGTTCGGGTCAAAGCGCACAGTGTGTATTCTCCAGGTGGGCTGGACTGTAGGATCCCCCATTAAGCAGCGTGTAAAAGAGACCAAGCACGGAGGCCATTATGAACTCTGGCAGTAATAGCTCCAGGAATCTTATTGCCTCTGGAGACCTGGTCATTAGCCTATTCCTCTCTCATAAAGCCCTCTATCCATCACCCACGCAAGCATGCACACATTTGTATGCAGACGCAGACGCACACAAACACACAACGCCACGCACGGCTTGTCTCCATCCCCTGCTCTCTTCCTCTGCCTATTCATCGCCGGAGCAAAAACGACTAGAGCGCTGGGGACAGTGCGACAAGAACAATTCACCAAGACATCCACAGATGTCTTTGAAAACAGATGCACTTCATGCTCACACACGAACACACACGTTCTATTCGCACACGCCTACAGATGCTCATTTACAAAAGCAGCGAGGCATAATATCAGCCATGAACCCAAACCCCTGATTATTTAAATGTATTCCTCCAGCCCCTTCCAACGAAAGTGAGACGCTGCAGCAGCCTCTTAGCTCTGGTCAGGTAGGAGATTACAAACAAAAAACCCCCACTGTCATATCGTGGTGGCTGGACACACAGCACCACAGTTCCAGAGATGAGCAATTACACAAACGCACACATCTCCATGCGCACACAAGCACTGTGAAGCGAGATTTACTGGCAATTCAGACAGCGAAGACAAACTGCACAGACAACAAGGAGGTGACACTCTCCCTCCTCAGGCAGCTGCACACACACTGTACAATAGTGTGTCCACAATAAACATGCAAAACAGCACACACAAAGCACAACAGACTCACAACCGCCTCACTGCTCTCACAGATACACACACACACACACTCTCTCTACACACATGTATTTACTTTCATTGCTGCTCACACCCTAAAGGTACACAAACTTTAGCCACAGTAACTGCAGCCTGCACATAGGTACGGAGCCACACACACACACACACACACACACAAAGCAGAGGGAGTCCAGAGAGTAGATACCTGGGGATATTGGAGTCAGTCACACTGTCCTCAGGCGAAACGCACACACACTTACACAGACGCGCACACACACACGAATGCTGTACAGATAAGCACTAATCCTGTTTATTACCTCCTCCCTCTCTGCGCTCTCCTTCTGTTTTTCATTTTATCTCTCGCTCATTTTCTCCCTCCCTCGCCACTTCTCTTATTTTTTCCTGCCTCTCTTCCTCAAGCCTATTTAAGCGGCGTGCACGGCACAACACACACACGCGTAGACAATGTCAGTTTATTCCTGCGATGTTTGCTGGCCCGGGGCTGAGACGAGGAAGCGGGGAGGGTAGCGGTGATGTGTGCTGCTCTTTTCCAGCTCGAGCTGTGTTCACGTCCTGCAGAGAGAATTACCTTCCCTTTGTCTGTGTGAAGGGGCTGCTGCCTTTACCATCTGTGCAGCGGATACAGTGGCAGGCATGTGCGTGTGTGTGAGTGTGTGTTTGCATGTGTGTGTTTCTGCACTGCCATACTTGTATAATCTTCAAAATGAAGGCAGTGGATATAAACCCGTGTCTTTCAAAGAATTAGTTATTCGAAGTTGAACGTTATCGATGTCATTTCATCAGAAAAAAGCTAACAATAAAACATTCTTTTATAATAATGTTTCTCTACACTATGAGTGTAATCAAATGATTTGAATCCCTTTTTATCACACCTGTGATCTGTTTGCATAGATTAGAATACAGACACAAGCCCAATGAAATATATGCAAAATGTCTTTCTCCTTTTTCCATTTGCAGGAAATGTTTCACTTGAGATTTAATTAAGTTTTAAACCCGTGATACTAACATTGTCTCACGTGTGTCATTCAATCTGTCCAAACCAACAGTGTGTTAGATTCTCCAAATAGTAATTATCTAGTTTGTCAAGTTTGGACTATCCAGGTAAAATCCGACTTCAGAATTAAATACTGGTTTTAGACTGTTTGTAGGATGAAACACGTTTGTCCAGGTCTGGTTGTTTGTTGACGCCCGTCTTTTATTATAATGAGTGTGTGTGTGTGTTTCTACAACTGAAGTAGCACTTTTCTCGTTAAAAAATTAAAAAGAGGAACTAAGTCAGGCATTACATTGAAACAGTGAAAACAGGAAGTTGTGGGTTGACACAACAGATTAAAAGGGAACCCAATCACGAACTGCTGCTACTCATTCTGCTTCACCTTCCTCACCAGCTTCTTATCAGAACCACTGTTGCTGTACACTCTTCATCTCGTCGTCATTCCTTCAGGCCTCAGCCGTTCCCCTCGTATTCTCCGCACGCTCTCTCACCTCCTTCTCACCTCCGTGTGTGTCCTCTCTCTCGCATAATGCATCCTCGCCATCGCCCTCCTCTCTCTCCCTGCATCTCTCTCTCGCGCTCTCTCCAGATGGGTGGCAGAGAGCAGCAGCTTGCTGTGGTCAGGCCAATTATTTACATAATTATGATCTCCCACTTAACCACATGATCCTTTACCTGGGCGTGGGCAATTAAAACCAGCGTCATTATGCAGATTATGCAAATACACCCAGAAGCGAAACAAGGTGGCAGGAGATCACACATGAGCAAACACGTGCCCTGTAAACATGTGTGTACCTGCGTGTGTGTGTGTGTGTGTCACAGGGTGGACGTGTGTACACAGTGTGGTTGCACATTTGACAGTTTACTGATTTGTTAATTGGATTTTTTTCTTTCTTTCGTGCCACTAGCTCTCTGCGAAACATCTACATTTGCAAATTCACCCCTAGGCTGCGTGCTGCGGTTTGCAGTATGGGATGAGGAAGCAGGGCTGGAAGAATCGAACCTCCATCCTATGAGGGCAAGTGGGATTTACTTTATGGTGGCTCAGCACATCAAAAAATCAAATTAGAGAAATTCAGCAGTTTGTCTCAGGAACAATTTCATGGTGGCTCTGAACACCACGAAGCCCCTGTTAGTGTATTTTAATAAATGCCACTATTCACTGAAAAAAGGATGTGATCATTTTCTGACATGATTATTGACTGCACCAGTTTTTAAATGAGATCATCATCTGACACGTCTGATTTTTAGATCTCTCTAACAGCTATAGATGCGCTGTGTTCACACATGTATTAGCCTGTGGTCACATGAGCGCTGAGAACCTGCTAGCACCGTGAGGCCAGGTGGCAGACAGAGCCGTGCCCGTGGGTAATCAACAGGCTACACCATCGGCCGTGTGTGTTTGTGTGTGTGTGATGACTGTATCGCTGCAGGCTGGAGCACTGTCGCACCGCACAAGTGAGGCCTGGGTAAACACACAATGCATCATGAAGCATAGATGCATTGTTTGACGGTGTAGCATCCCTCTGCCGTTAACCACCTCTGCTCACGCACACGTTCTCTACTCACTGACACAGTCAATCAATTATGTTTTGACATGGTTCGTGAACATGCAGATGGTGCCGGACCAGCGACGGCAGATACTCCGAGTACTCGTTCTCTCTCTTTTCCACCCCGGCAGACGCGCAGTGTGTGTGTGTGTGTGTGCCTGCACGCGTCCACCTCGCCGTAAAAGATATTAATGCCACAAATTCTAGCTGCTGTATTTTCATTTGGCTAATCCTGCTGCCATCTGGTCTTTATCATACACTGAGCTGCTTATTACAGTTTACTCTGCATGTTGGTGTGTGTGCGTGTGTATTTTCAGCTTGTGTGTCACTGAGTGAGCTACCGGGAGTTGTCGTTATCACCTCGGGTCAAAATCAGTTGGCATTTATCCCAATCCCTCCCAGTCAGTGACCAGGGAGGGGAGGTGCGCAGGCTTCAGCTAAAAATCTCACATCAAAGCTTCCTGCTTGTTGTAAATGAATGTAAACATCTCACACCAGACATGTTTGCCTATACAGCAGTGTGTGATGTGTGATTTATACATGCTTTAAACGAATCCTCTGTTAATTAAGAGCTCATTAGTGACGCCAGCTCTTTGACCAATTAGCATGGCTGACGATCTCGCCCGCTTGTTTGTTTTGCGTTCGACACTCGTTCTTTCATTCCTTCCTTTTCTCTTGCGCTCGTTTTACGGGTTGATTTATTTTATTTTTTTCGCTCTCTCTGGAGGATGGGACACATAAAAAATAGATCACGGTTGTTTTTGCACTTTTATTTTCTCGGCGATGGGACGTCGCCCTGCTCCTACACAGTGTTTGTGTGCGGTTTTTATCTCTCCTGTGTTATCAAGCTGTTGTCATGGTCTTTTATCCATCTCATTAATAACAGTGCCCTTGAGGTGGAGCACCGTGACCCAGTGGTAGCGAGCACACACACACACACACACACACAGTCTGACAGCAGCTTCCTTTGAGGCTACCTTCTTCCCAATCCCATACATGCACACACATAATCTTCCACACACATAAACACAGGCACACAGATTCTCACACAAGGTAGAGTCCAGACGTCTTAACCAAGGGAAAATTAAACTCACACAGGTAAGAACTGAGACGATGGATCAACTTCATTCTATCAATACAGGCTCTGAGGGTTAGTCTTGCCGTCCTGGATATTTGCCCTAAGTCTGCTCTAAACTTGAGCCATCTGTTGATTCCTTTGTATTTGCTGTGTTTTTTGCTGTTAAGGACTCTTTTTGGCTTCTTTCCTTGGTTGCTACTTCAGCAGCTCTCTGCATGAAGGACACTCTCTCCCACAATGTTCATATTGTCTTTTGTGATTCATTGCTCCTTCACAGTCTGGAATTAGCATTTATTTGTGTATGTAGATCTGCTGCTGCTGTTCAATGCAGGAAACATAAAAGGGATGTTACTAAATGCCATGTTCACTGTAATATGCCTGTGTGTGCATCTGTGCGAGTGTGTGTGTTCAGGTGACATATGCCATAAATCACAAGCCACAGTGTCCTTGTAGCTCTAACACATATCATGGAAATCAATGCAGAGGTCAAGTCGAACAGAGCTACCCAGCCCCCGAAAATACCACGGCGGCCAATAAAGATGGCAGGATAACACACACGTCAACGATCCGGCTTTCTCACCCTATTGACTCGCTGCAGATAATATGTGTGCGTGCGTGTGCACACAAGGGGACGTATACATTGACAGACACGCACACAAATGTCAGAGGGTGCACGTTCATTCTTCATGCAGACATCTGCACTGGGACTGACCTGGTGACACCGTGAGAAGAATTATGTCGTCCTGGTGGGAGCTGGTGCTACTAATATTAGAGGAGTCATGTGGCCATTGTCTTTGTTGTCTTTTTGTCAACAAATCTTCAAAATCAACAATATTTGTTGATGCCAGTGACAAGTACTGTTTGTCCAATCAAAACCTGAAATACTTTCTGTGCAATTAGTGCATATTAACACAACACATCAGTAAGCAGCGCTGTGGTTATTCATTTATTATGATCAACACAGACACTTTGTGCAAATGCTTACAGAGAAGCAAATCTGCAGCTTAATGTAGATTTCCAATAATTATTTAAAGACTTTATTTAAAGACTCATTTTATGGGATTTGCTCACAACCACAACTAAAATAAGTTGTGTTTTGTTTCATTCAACATTCAAACACCATCAGCCAAATCGGCCTTGGCCCAACGTCTTCTGGTTTTGCATTTGGATTTTAATAAAGTCTGATAAGATATTTAGATATAGATCAGCACTGAGAGAAAACAGTGAACTGCTTTAATGTGTGTGCCGCAAATCACCGGGAGGTCCAGAGTGTGGCAGATAGCAAAATGCCACCTTCTTTTCCTTATGATACCATGTTAAGGTCAGGATGTGCTCTGGGTAACAATGCGTGAATGTAGCACACACACATCCTCTCTCTCTCTCTTTCTCTCTCTCGCTTTCGTTGCCATGTCTTCCAAACCTTTTCTTTCCCCATTGATGGTTATAGGATGCAGATAATATGTATCATTAACCTGATTTTCTATTGTTGCCTCTAATTTCCATTCCTCTCTCATGCTTACGCTGCTCCACTCGTTCTACCCTGACTAATCACACAGTAATCACTCCACATTGCGTACAGACACACACACACACGCACACACACAGCCTTTACCCCTCACCCCCGACATTGTCAAATGATCATTGAGGAGCCCGAGTGTGGCTGACACTGTCTCCACAGCAACGGCAGTTAAGACCAGGAGGGGGGCTGGGGCATCTTCCAGTGTGTGAATGATGAGACACACACACACACACACACGCACACATAAGCACACACGCAGCATAGACAGGTGCATACAACCACACACAGACACACAGCCTCATGAAGGTGCCAGCTATGACAAAAACCCATTTACACACATGCACAATCAAGTGTCTACACACACACACACAGACGTTCAGAAGTGCACACACAGACATTAAACGAGACCTAGGAAACTAGAAAAAAAAAAGGATGAAAGCAAGAGAGGGGGGGAGGAGGGGAGGTTTTGCTTCCTGGAAAGATTTTCTCCTTCTTCTTCATCTCTCGTTCACAAGCACACACAGATAGAGAACACACACACACACACACACAGAAATATACAAACAATGACAAAGCACCACATAATAACTCTGATTCAATCATTTATGAAAGCAGATGTATAATTCAAAAACCAGCATGAAACATTCACAAGGCACAGAACATTGTTTCATCTGCCCTCCGCCCTCTAATTCCCCCCAGCAGACCCTCCCTTCCTCCTGCCTTTCTCTCGCTGTCTTACTATCTCAAAAGTCAGAGATCAGGGTTAGGGGTTAAGGGAAACACACCAGGATGGTCTGTCTTGATGCGAACACATCCCTGCTTCAAACACAACCATTCCCTTTGAATAAAATTTAAATGAAACAAATCACACTTTGCACTATTTGTTTCCTCCTCCTGTTATCTTTTAATTTCCCTTCTTCATCCATTGCTGTTCTCTTTCTCTGTCATCATTACACAGTCACACCTGTCTCCAATCTGAAGCGGGCACATCACACAATCAACTTTCAGGCTTCAGACAGACCCCACTGTGACCCCACAGACAAGCCTTCGTCTTCATCAACATACTGTGCATCATTGTTTTATCTGAAACAGAAAGACTTACACAATCCCAGTTCAAAAGCCTAAACGGACGTAGTTGTTTGTTTGTTCAGTGTGTCTTCATTAAAAAACAAGTTTAATATAAGAAAACACAGAGAAAGTCAACAATCATGCACAGCTAGGGAGAATGTTACAGAGCGTATACAATTTAATAATAAATAATTACTCTGTGGCTATTGTGTTCACGTCAATAAAGAAGCCAATAAAAATAAAGGTGTGCAACATATTTCCGTGTTAATGCAATGACCAAGTGTTGCTTTAACTAAGAAAATACTAATTAAAACTATAGCAACGTGGTCTTTCTGTTTTAAAATTATCAAACACTGTCAGCAAATAACAAAATAATTATTCGACCACAGCAGGTGTGCATGACTGTGACAGACGCATGGATCCTTTCTTAGCAGAAGACAGTAAATCAATGTGACATCACTCAAGCTATTAATTATGCCTTCAAAGATTGATTGAATAAAAAGGAAAGTCACTCTCCAGCCAACAGAATAAAACACACCAGCCCAGCTCGGTCTACACAAATCATGAAATGCTGTGTGAGCATGGTCTTACCTGGGAGGAAGAAGTGTGGAGGCTTTAATCCAAACATGGTCCTTGATCACTTCTCCACTGACTCAGAGAGGAAGAGTGGAGGTTACTGGAGGCAGGGGGGTGGTCAGGGGCTCGGGCTGTGGTAGGCCAGGTTAAGGAGCTCGTTGTTGGTGTAAGTCATCAGACGGCTCCAAGCTCCGGCTCCCTCTGTGGGCCCTGCGGGTGCAAAGGAGGAGGGGACGGGTCAGCCTCCGTCTACCTCCCTCTCCTCCTCTTCACACTCTAGACCGGGCACAGCAGGTCGGATCAGGGGGAACAGAGGAGATAAAGGACGAAGAGACAGAAAGAGTGACAGAGAAGAGGAAAAATAGTCCACGAGATGAGGATGGGTGACAAAGTGCTCATGCCATCTTTCACTGAGGAGATCGTCTGGGAGGGAGAGTTAGGAGGGTGACAGTAAGGACAGAGAGAGGGAGGAAGGAGTGAGAGAAGCAGAGAGTCTTCAGCCGACGTCCTCTCCTCTTTTTTTAGTCCTGTGCTGTGTAATCCCTTCCTTGTTATTCATTCAGCGGCCTCTTGCTCGTTTTCCTGTATAATGATCTGTTTTTCTCTGGCTCTGTTCTCGTTTCTGCCTCTATTCTTGCTTCATCCTCCCTCCTTTGCCTCAGTCCCACCACTGACTGCTTTGCTCAGCCAGCACAGAGGAGGAGGGAGCAGGAAAGAGGGAGGGACGGTGCGAGGGAGAGGAAGGAAGAAAGACAGGAGGAGAATCATAAGACAGACGAGTGAGGGAGAAATAAATGAGTTTACGTGAGAGCGTGTGTGAGTGTTACTCAAAGAGACTGAGCGAAAGGGAAGTGAAGAAGAGAGAGGGAGAGTGTTGATGCAGTTCTCATTATCAGTAGATTGGACTGGTGCCTGAGTGACAGCTGATTCATCATGGGAGAGATAGAAAGGGAGAGTGAAGGGGAGGACTAAGCGTGTGTGTGGAGAGATGGAGAGGGGGGTTCAAACCTGCCCTTAAGCATCTGCTTCATTCACATCTCGTGTTCGGCTTCTTCTTCTGCCTCCAGTCCTGAAAAGCACCCGTCTGCTGCTTTGGATTGCAGACATGGTGTGACCAGCATAACTGTACCATCCACACACACACACACACACACACATTGCTTCCATTGATTAGATAGGCCTCATATGTCTGACACATCCCCTTAGCTGGGCTTTCCATCAATTTGTGTCCACTCTTGGCGAGCTAGCGGCCCGTCTACTGTCACTGAGACCCAGTTCTATCACAGCCACCTCGGAGCCAGAAACCACAGCCCACACACACACACACACACACACACACAGCCTCAAACCGAGCTGCATCACAGGGGGATGATGTGAGATTATCAGCAGTTATTTGAGGTGGTGCTGTGGTTGTTCTGCCCTCTAATCATCAACGGTGCCATTTCGGAAAATGTTTCTCACACATGCGCTTTTGGTCCGTGTGTCCATGGCAGCTTGGAGGAACCTGGCTGCTTTATCGCTGTCTGCATCTTCACACAGTGGCCTTCGTTTCTCCCTGTCACTTCCTCTCTCTCACATTTGGTGAATGAGGCCACGTATGCACAGCAAAGCATGAGAACATAGTTGGGCACAAGCTCCTTAAATTTCACATTTATTTCGCTGCCTCAGCTCCATCCTTCATTTCCTCTCTGTTTGTTTTAAAATGTTTTATCTCCCTTCGATGTATTTACTCTCTTTTAATTTCCCCTCTTCTGTGTGAGTTGTGAGGAGGAAGCGGGCTGCAGATAAGACTCATCATGAGGGTGACACTGATATAAACACTTAATGTTCACAAGTTGTACATTAGGCATGAAAGCAGACATGCAAACCCCTGCGCGCGCCCTGACAGATGCACGCAAACGCACTGACTGATCAACAGCTGTGAGAGCTGTTGGGAAATATCAGAAAACCACAAACTGACAGTGAGGGCAGACTGGGGAGAAGAGATAAAGAAAATGAAGGAAACAGCAAGGAGGACGAAGACGGGGCAAGAAGGGGGGCAAAGCAAGTGATGAACATGATGTGAAAGCTGATGTGAAAGAGTTTTGAGTAGCTTTTATTTGTTTAATCTTCTTTGTGGTCACCCTAAGATGCAGCACACACACACTTGTACGGCAACACTCTGTAAACACCCCTGACCTCCGGGTCAATAGAGCCAAGACCCTTTTGGCTCCCAGGGGTCACGCTCTGCTGCACGGAGCAGGGTCAGAGAGGTCAAGAGGGGAGGAGGAGGAAGAGGTCCAACAAACACACAGCACGATCCGCGATGATTACAGACAACAGCCAATAACGAGCACCCACCTCTGACCTCATCGCTGTGGAAACACGAGAGAATGCCTGTCAGCGAGGGAGCAGTATAACTCAATCTATCAGCGAGCAGTGACAGAGCGAGGAGAGGAAAAAAAGGACGTTAAAGACAATACGAGAAAAAGTTGGTGTGGTCAATAAAATACCAGCCTCATCCATCCCACTGCACCTCCCTCTTTGCTTATTGTAGCTGATGTCCCGTCTTCAGAGCAGGCAACATCACAGGCACAAAAAGCAGCAAGGCCCCCCTCCTTCTCCTCCCTGGCGTTTTCTCTATCATTTGCCTGTCAGATGCATGCTGTGGGAGAATAAGAGCTGACACCCCAGTCCCAGCCGCAACCAGGGGCTGCCATCAGCACTTAAACATGTTCTCTCTCTGCTCCTTCCCTCGGCTCTCCCCAGCGTCCATGCAGCACTTTAACTGCTGACAAGGAGCACGGAGAAGATGACAAATAAAGAGAGAGGAATGATGGAGAAAAACGACGTCCTCTGTGTTTGCTATTATTCCTGCTTTCCTTTCCCCCCTTTGCCGGTGAGGTCACTGACCCAGAGCGAGGGAGCCTCATTACCCAGTCACTCTGTAGCCACTCACATATCAAAGCGAGGCGGGTATCTGCATGTGTATGTGTGTACTTGAGAGAAAGTAAATATATTTGTCATTCCTGAAGCTCGGTAAAGAGGTTTAAAGAGACAACAGAACACAGACGCCTTCGCAGGGAGAAACGACAAGATTAAAAGGACGGCAATTCAGGAATGGGTAGAACGGGGGATAAAGTGGACGAGGGGGTGGCGGGTGGGAAGTGGAGGCGGGTGGCTCGCGTCGGATCAAAGATAATTGTGAGCCGTTGTCATTATGCACATATTGTATAGCCATATCCGAGGTTTCTTTGAACCGACGCTTCTCATCATTCCTCCTCTCCTCTCTTCATCAGCCTCTCCAGGTCTTCCATACCATCAGGGATTTAATTGGACACCGATGACTTCACTGTAACATCAAGTGAAGCAAAAAAACAAACCAAAAAAATTGTTGGAGGACAGCAGGAATAGTTGGGACATTAAATCACGCCATCGTCAGCATTAGGCCGTGATAGAAGCACGAGCAAGAAGGCAGCCCAGACGTAAGCCTGTCTCGTCTTAGCCCAACTTTGTGGCACAGCCTCAGACATTCAGTAATAACACCCCCAACTGCAGACTTACTGAGGCTCGGGACATTCAGCCTGGTATGGTCTGCGCACGCTTGCTTGTGTGGCGTGTGCTGGCTGTGTCTGTCTGTCTGCGTGTAACGGGAGGCGGGTATATACGCTGCATTTCCCCCCCTAAAATAGACTAATTTCGGCCCCCAAGCTAAACTCTGGACTCAGGCTCTCTGGTGCCTGTCTGGCCACGAACTATGCTCAGGGCGCCATTCATGCATGCACACATAGACACGTATTGTCACGTATTGAGTGTGGTCTGCTAGATCCCTGACTCAGCACACACACACACACTCGGCTGACATTGTCCCACCACAGAATGCACAGCAGCATAAATCACGACTTGAACCTTAGATGGGCCTGAGCCACAGGGCTTCGCTGTATGTCTCCACCTCCTGTCACTCTCTTCGTTGTCCGTCTGTCCTTGTAAGTGCACACATGTAACACACATGCTGAGCGGTCATGTACATGTGATCATGTGATTGTGTGACGAGACAGAAAAGTGTCGCAGCGATTTGCTCCATGCACAGACGTACGCAGACTGCAGCAGAGCTCCCTCGGCACGTTCCCCTGCCCTGACTCGACCACTAATGTAACCTCTGACATCTGACCTGGCACTGTGACCTCTAAACCTGCGTCTGCTCCTTCTGATGGTTTCTGACCTCAGAGCCTCATAAATCACTATCTCAGACACAAACCCAAAGCTATGACACACATACCGAGATCTTTTATATTAATAATAACTTTGATGCTCACAAACGGTGTCTATAGGAAGTTACATAGACAAAGTGGTGTGAGAAGACAAAGGGAATGGGCAACAGGCTCAAATCCATCAGGAATTTCATGCTTGGGTCATTGTAATCGAGCAGGAAGTTGCTAAATACTAATAGCTATAAATACGCCGTTTGATAAAAAATATAAAGAAATAACTGAAGACTATTTGTATTTCTCAGAAAAATATTCGAATAAGACAAATATTACAGTGATCAAATGTCCCAGTTTCTCAACATTGATGTCATTTACTGCGAACTTCAGACAGATGCGTTCGACTGGTGCATGATGATAGTTAAACTGGATCCTGATTGTGAGGAAATCACAGCTCTGTTGGTCTGGCGTGCTGCTGAGCGCAATCAGGCGTTTCCCAGTCAGCTGTCACTCAACAGCTGAGGAGGGTTTCTGTTAAGGGAAAGCATTTATGAAACATTTCATCAAGATAACAGATAGTCAAATGTTTCGCGTTGCATGGGTCTAGAGGGAAATCCTGGCAGACTGTACTAAATAACCAGATCAAGGATTATTGTAGCTCTGCTGCCAGTAAAGACAGACAAAAAGCACGCACACACACCTTTGCACACATGTCCACGGACACACAAACATGCATATTACCTGGGGGGTCTGAGCTCCCCCCTCTACAGGCCTTCACCCCACATGCTCATCTCAATTAATCACCCAACAAAACAGATGTCAGGAACAAAGGAACGATCTCCATGCCTGTGGGGTAAAGGCAGGAGGAAAAGGGAGGCGTTATCGGGAAGAGGGCGAAAGCAGAGGGATGAAGGAGGAATAGGAAGCAGGCAAAGGAGGCATCAGTGCTTTCAGAGCCGGGTGGTTTGCGTGAGGCAGGTGATTGGAGGTCGGAGGGGCAGCTAGAGTGGGACGTGTTAGCTGTTTATGTGCTTTGAGCGTGGTGTTACTGTTACTGTACAATACAAGATGAAAGTGTAAAAGCGAAGAGAGAGAGGAGAAGAAGTCACGACGTGAGAGGGGGAGAGAGTGAGAGACGGCGAGAGAGTGAGAAAACAACAAAGCCCTGGAGATGAAAGACGGTCTACAAAAACAATGGATACAAAATAATGCTGTGCAGTGTGCAGAAATAGAGCAAAGATTGAAAACCTGCCAAGATAAAGACAAACCCCCGCTTTTGAACTGTCACTTCGCCGCGATACTGTCAGAAAACAAATGGCAATCTTGACAGGTTTCAGCTGCTTTGAAAGAGACAGAATCATATTTTATTCACCAACGCATATTTTAGGGCTTTTACAGCAAAGATCATAACCTGTTGTTAAGAGCTGGTTTCTTGAATCTTGCGCTAAATTATTGACATCTACATAATGTACAGACGGAGAGAGTGGAGAATAGGTGACAGCAGAGGAAAGAAGGGGAGAGAAGGAGGGTAGAGCTGCAGGGGGAACGCAAACGATGACAGAACTTAATTCTGTCGATTTTCACATGAATCAGTGGGAAATGCTTCACAGTCTGAGCATTACAGGGGAAGGCCATCAATCTGCTGGTGTTCTCACTACTGCTTCTTCTCATCCATCCAGCCCTCGCAGGCAGCTGTCCTCCATCTCTCTTTCCGTCTGCCCGTGGCGTGTGGACAGTGAGACTTATACAGCTCGCATCAATAACAGGCAGATAACAGCCCGGTCTTCAGTCTTCAAGCACAGCCTTAAATCACATCAGCCCTGGAGGGAAGCAAATGGAGAGGGGGGGGGGGGGGGGGCGTAGCGCGCACAACACACAACAACGGTGCAGTGTTGGTAAAATACACACAAGCTGAGCAGAGATGTAGTGGGAAAAACAAAATAACAAGAAGGCATCAATTTATGCAGCATCAAAACAAGGCTGGAGAAAATGAGACGTGCTGTCTGTGAGTGTGCGTCTGTGTGGATTTGCATATGTGTATTTTTTCTGAATCCTGGTATTAGAGGGAAACATCAATGTAAAATGAAGCACTCCACCCAACTGGCGTACAGCGATCCAGATCACACTGACACTGATCACACATCCTAACAAAGGGCTTCTTTTAAAAGATGGTTGGGTTCGTTCAGCCTGGATCTTGTTTTCTTAGGCTCCTGTTATGTAACTCTCACCAAGTCGGCTGTTGGAAAGATGATCCGTCAGACAGTCAGACGGGTTTGGACCAACTCTGGGGCTCTGCGTCTAAACAATGAGCTGCCTCCTTTCACCGTGTCACCTTGTTTTAACATAAGACTGTAACAGAGAAACACACTCACTGTTCGCTTCATACCCGTCACACCACCAGCACCGCCCCCCAGCCTTCCGTCGTCTGTGCTCCCATCTTTATCCTCCGTCGCTCACATACACACATCGACGCCTCCTACATCTTGCTCAGTCCTCCTCGGTCATCTTTTCCCAACTCCCCCTCTCTCTCTCTGTCTCTACAGCTCCCTCCCTCTTGACATAATGACTCAGTGGCACTTGTCTTTTCACTTCAGTATGATGACGGTAGGACGACCCACACACACACTGGAGCTGGAGTGGCTGTACAGTTTAATTCACACTACAGTAAACAGGGAGTGTGTGACCTCATCTGATCCAGAGTCAGGGGTCGACCGGTGTTACGGCTCCCTGTGAGGCCTCTGTACTGACAGGGTCGCACATCCTTCACAGGCAGCTGCTGTCCAGGCTGCCCCCATGCTCTGAGGTATGGATCAGGACAGCTAAAGAGATTTAAAAGGATCACTCCACTCTGTTCAGACACACGCACGCACGCACGTAGACACTTTTAGTCACAGATGTGCTCCAGCAGACACAATGAGTAGTGTACACGCACAGCTGAAAGATAAGAAGCCTCACTTGGCTGCATTGTGAGAGGGTTTATTTTGCCTCAGTGTTGGATAATGTCATTGAATTAGCTGCCCCCCCCTCGACCTCTGCCCTGTGCTCAGCACCTGCAGAAAAGGTCAGAGATCACCAGAGACCTCCCAGTCACAGATGGAGTAGCAGGGGTAAAACCTGTTAAATGCACACAACGACTGTGGAGCATTGCTGCATTGTTAGAGACACGTTCTCCTTGGTGTGATCAACTGAATAGGGTTCACGTGCTGAGTGACCACTGCTCTACAGACAGTTGGCTCCGTTTGACGTGTGACACCTGTGTGAATAAGGACCGATATTCATTGTTTTCCGACGTTGCTCATGTAAATGCAAGACATACCTCTCTTATACAATCGTTTTTGATAAAGTCCGAGACAAACAAAAGGCTGTACAGTTCCCAACTTACTTCTCATGTACCTTGTGTGTGTGTGTGTGTGTGTGTGTGTGTGTGTAGTGAGCTGTCAGAGGAGATCTGGTGAGAGTGGGCTAATTGGAGTTAATTCACCATCTGTCTGTGTGAGCCAGCAGACAGGGTCATTAGCAGAGACAAGTCCAGCCACAGGGGAGGCCGAGAGGGGAATCACCACCCCTCACTTCCTCTCCCTCTGATTTAGTTTACCTCCCCTCCCCTTCTGCCAAACCCATCTCTCGTCTCTGTCTCATCTTTCTGTCTTCACGTTTTCTGATTCCCAGAGCTCCCCGTTTAAATGTCCCTTCCTGCTCCGCAGCAGAGACTCTAAAGCATATTTAATTATTTGTTTGATAATAGGACTCTTTTATACACCTAAAAAGTGTCTGAAGTGGAAATGGTGATCAGCTTTTTGATTTCATCAATAGCTCTGTCAGAGCAGCACTGCCCTCTCCTGGCCAGAGGGGGGTATCCTAACTGAAACGTAAATAAATTACCAGCAATTCACACATCACTGCAGACACATCAGCGTGCCACCGGTCAAAAAGGTGATAAATCCTGCTCGGGTGAGCATTAACCACCGTCGCCAGTTTTCATCCTGAGGATCAAGTGGGAAAGTAGTAAATCAGTGCTCATGTTGTCAGTTTGATGGAGAGGGTTAATTGTGAAATAAAACAAGAGATTTATGTAGACCTGCATGCAAAATAAACGATCCACCGATCTAACCCAACAGTCTCACAGTAACGCAGCATTATTAACTTTTAATTACGACGGCGGGAAGACAGGAGATTGAGTTTTACGGCCGACCCAGACCCAGACCACCCACACACGTTTAACTGAGCTGTCTCTTAGCAATGTGCTGTTTAGAAGCTTAGTGTCTGTTAGTGTCTGCACAGATAATATGAAAGTGCAGGACATTTGTTAAACAGCTGGACAACTGTTGTTACATATATTTGACCCTCTGACAGTGTCAAAGCGCACAGAAGTTAAGTGCTGTTGGAAATCATAAACATATTTTGCTGGTATGTTACTTCCACTCAGCACATTTACCGTTTTGGGGGTTTAAATACTTTTCTCTAGGGGTCTTGCAAAGAAGTGGAAAATGGCAGGAAATGGGCTCATTCTCTTAAATGCCACAAATAACCTAAGCGATGCCTGACTCAGCATCATTATGCTCACGCTGCACTGTAACACTGAGCCTGAAGGCAGCAACAAAAAATGCTTAGCTGTTTCCACATGCTACAGGAACATGAAAGGCCTGCATTCCTGGATAACAACACCTCTGATAACTGCCTAATGCCTGAATATTATTCCAGTAAAGCATTTCTGATTGATTTCCTATGGTTATGTCAGCCAAATAAGGCGAATGATGAAGGAAGTAGAATCTCACTGTGGCATGTTAGGCCTTGTTTGGTTAAGGCCTGACTACTACTGAACTACGCTGTATTGATGGGACTGAAAACATGTAGGGTGATCATTTACACGTTTAAATATGAAACACAAGATGTGTGTTTTTTCTTTCGCCAACTTCACGATATGATGATTTAGCTTATTTGTGTATTTGTGACAGTGTGACACAAAAAACTAAAACTAAACCAGCTGAGAGTCCTTGTGATTTTACTGATTCATTTCGACTTACTCCATAATCAGATGCCAGACCCTCTCTATCAGAAACAACATCCATAGGTGATAAGAGCACAACGAGAGACTTGTGAACCATATGATGCTTTGTTCCTAGTTAATTGTATCCATTAAGTAGTTTTATATCAAATACAGGCTACCGCCACTAGGGGGCGCTGATGTGCTTTAAAGTGGCTCTGAAGCAGTTGATTTGCTCGTCGGTGAAGATCCGGGATGCTACGAAGCTGCTGGAAATGAAGGTAACCGAACCGGGCACTTACCAGCGTACGGGACAACATTTCTCTTACTCTGTGGACATTTCTACACACGGAGAGAACCGGGAGACGTCGTGCGACGAGTTGGATTTAATGAGAAGTTAAGTCGCTGAGCGGCTCGAACGAGGATGTTATTCGACTTTGAAGCTCTCAAGTTTTCCAGAGCTAATGCTACTTGACGTACGCTAGCATTAGCTACCGCAGCAGTGTTAGCCTAGCGTTAGCTTGCTAGGTGAATTGTACGACTGCTTTTTTTGTGCTTCTTTTTTTGCCGGCGGTAATTCAGGCGGGACGACGTGAGCCCCGCCGTTGTTTGGCGACTCGTTCACACGCTTTGTTAATCGAAGTGAACCCTTCGCTCCTGCGACATGGCTGAATATCTCTTACGTTGCAGACAAAGCTAACTAGCTGCAGTTAGCATGCCCGCTACCGTCGCCGGGCCAGCCAACAACTTCTGCAGGAGAGTTTCAGCGAGCTAACCACGCAGTATTGTCTCTTACAGGCGACCTCTGCCGCTCAACGCAGCCTGCCTGCAGCCATGTTTGAAATGGAGAGGCATATTTCGTGCCTTTTCCCGGAGATCCTGGCCATTATTTTCAGTTATCTGGACGTTAAAGACAAAGGAAGAGTAGCTCAAGTCTGCGCGGCCTGGAGAGACGCATCCTATCACAAGTCTGTGTGGAGGGGGGTGGAAGCCAAGCTCCATCTGCGCCGAGCGAACCCCTCTCTGTTCCCCAGTCTGCAGACCAGGGGCATCAAGAAAGTTCAGATTCTCAGCCTGAGACGAAGTCTGAGCTACGTGATTCAAGGGATGCCACACATCGAAAGCCTTAACCTGTGTGGATGTTTCAACCTCACAGACAACGGACTAGGGCATGCCTTTGTGCAGGACATCCCATCCCTGCGGGTGCTCAACCTCAGCCTTTGTAAACAGATCACCGACTCCAGCCTGGGCAGGATTGCCCAGTACCTCAAAAACCTGGAGGTGCTTGAACTTGGAGGTTGCAGTAATATCACAAACACGGGCCTTTTGCTCATTGCTTGGGGCTTGCATAGATTAAAGAGCCTCAACCTTCGCAGCTGCAGGCATGTGTCTGATGTGGGCATCGGTCACCTGTCTGGCATGACGCGCAGCGCTGCGGAAGGCTGTCTGTCTCTGGAGAAGTTGACCTTACAGGACTGCCAGAAGTTGACAGATCTTTCTCTCAAACATGTTTCAAAAGGCCTAAACAAGCTCACAATGCTTAACCTCAGCTTCTGTGGAGGAATATCAGATGCAGGGATGATCCACTTGTCACACATGACCCACCTCTGCAGCCTGAACCTGCGATCATGCGATAATATCAGTGACACAGGGATAATGCATCTGGCCATGGGTTCCCTTCGCCTTTCGGGGCTCGACGTCTCCTTCTGTGATAAGATCGGTGACCAGAGCCTCGCATACATTGCCCAGGGACTGTACCAACTGAAGTCCCTCTCTCTTTGTTCCTGCCACATCAGTGACGATGGCATTAACAGGATGGTACGGCAGATGCATGAACTCAAAACTCTCAACATTGGACAGTGTGTGAGAATCACAGACAAAGGGCTGGAGTTGATAGCTGACCACCTGACCCAGCTGACGGGGATCGATCTGTACGGTTGTACCAGGATTACCAAGAGAGGTCTGGAGAGGATAACGCAGCTCCCGTGCCTTAAAGTGTTAAATCTGGGACTGTGGCAGATGACTGAAAGTGAGCGTGTCAGATGAATGCTCGCTTATGTCGTTATTGTGTTTTATTGTGAATAGCGCTGTTGTATACTGAAGAAAAACTGCCTGTATCCATTACGTTTACCTTCTTTATTGTGGCTTAAAACAAAGAGATGAACTCAGCATTGATCACTGGATTATTGTTCACCTCTGCTGCAGTACTCTGCTCTTACTTTGTTTTTGATGTGCATTGTTTAATCTCAGCCTGTGTACAGTTCTTACTGTCTAGCTACCTCACCTATCAGACACAGGAGTGCCTACTATTGCTGAATACTAGATTACACTGCATGTTTTTGATAATCACATACTAATTGTGATATTAAAAATAGCTCATTGCATATTAACTAGTGGGCATTTAAACTCCTAACAGAAGGTTTGATGGAACTTTGTTTTGCTAACGTAATTTTCTTACTTGTTCAACCAAAAATGTCTTTGTATTGAACGGCTGTTGTTAACAATGTTGTACTTCAAATTGAAGTGGGCGTATCACTCCCGTCTTTTTTTTTTTTTTTTTTTTTTTTTTTTACCTAAGTATAGTTGACTTCATATTTTTGAGGAAGTGCATATGTATCAGATTTTCCTGTGCTACTTTGTCAAAGGTTCGACACAGCAACAGTAAGGCATAGTAATTAGCCTCTGCCAAGTCTATATGCAATACCTTCAACTGTTCATCAGTCCCTTTTCTCCAAATGAGCTTCCAATGATAGTGTCAGAGTATTTTTAAAAAAAGCAAGTAATTTAAGATTGTTTTATATTCATAAAGTAGTGATATTTATGAATAAAGATGACAAATATGTTTCACCTTGTCTATAAAAAAGTTTAATTTGTGAAATGTAGTATTTTATTTTATTAATCTTGTGATATTAGCATTTCAGAGGTTCCCACTTCGTTAAGATGGAGGTAACATTACAGAGGAGGTTACATTATATCAGCAAATCAGATTTCGCCAGCTGGCAAGTACAGTGAAGAGTAACCTCGATTTCTAATCACGATTTCCTCCCGAGATTAAAAGTCATTCTTGAACTTATAGAACTGAAGAATTTATAGTTAGTTACTTATCCTGATGCGGTTCCTATAACAATTAGTGTTGCCATAGTGTTCATATTCTTATTATTGTTAATGTATATTACACAGGTTTCCTGCTGAGCCAGGGTGTTGCCATGAACCTGAGGCCTGTGTTTCCAGATTCACTTCCATATATTGAAGTAAAAACACGGTTGAGGGTGATAAACGTACGAAGGACAAGCTATATTTGAAGCATTTATACAGTATTCTTTTTAGCATAGAAGTCATACTGATTGCTGCTCAATCTATCAATCATCTTCAGTGAAGTTGGTTGACATATAGTCTATATTGAAAACCAATTGAACTTCAATGCCTTTGGTCTCACAATTAAAGATTTTCCAAAACGAAATTATCTTCAATTCCTAATGCGGCTGTCTGTTCCAATAATAATAGTAGTTCTAATGACAATCTGTGGTCTGCTGCGTTGTGGAACAGAACATCACAACCTGGTAATAGGTTCATATGATCAGTGTTGATGAAAGGCAGCCACAGACACAAATCATCACAGGTGCGTTGTTTAATAGTGTGTTCCCTTACTGCCATTAAGTGTCTGGAGAATATTCATCCTACCTCGAGTCCTTTTGACCATAATTGTTTTGCCTAATTCAGTTTCACGAGTTGTATTTTTCTGTAAACTGTTTATAAAACTAGTTAAAGAAGAACAAGTCAAGTATTGACTTGAATATTTAGTTGGAGCCTACACTTTGTAATTTCCATCTTTAGCTCTTTTGGGGAAAAAAAGCTTAAAAGACCAAGGCTTATTATTTATTTATTTACATAGAAAATTCAAATAACTCACAAACGTGTGTTTAGCTTTCTTTTTTTTTTTTTTATACACAGTTTGATTCTTAAGATGGACAGACAGAAGGCAGCACATTATACAAATGATAGAGAAAATAAGAACTTGTAAGAAGCCCCTTAATTAGCTCTGTGCTCCTAAAAAAGGAGTCCAGAAAAGGAAAAGCTGAGACATTAAGGCAGAGCAGGGACACGTGGGATAAAGTAAAGAAAACGTAATGGGAAAAATAATATCCAATATAAATCAAGCATCCAACTAACTTTAGTGTGACACAACTTTGAAAATCCCCCTGCCTGAATGCATGTATGAATGTATGTTTACCACACTTAATATGTTAGAAAACTGTTTCTAAACGCATACTGACGCAGGTTTGCTCTGTCGCATTATGTTTCTCTTCTAAAGGCAGGAGGGCCGTAATGTTTTGAGACTTGTCCGCCTCACTCTGCCTCAGACATCAACAACAGGTAAGACAACAACACTGAAATCGTTGGATAAAACATTTACATCACCATTCGGTGAAAATATATAAAAAAAACTTACAATTAGAAATAAATGCAAGAAAATTACTCTCTCATCACACAGTCACATTTGAAAACATCTGTACTTTACACTTTATTTTGACACAATTTTTTTTGACACTTTTCTCCTCAGTTTCTGCTGAGGACACTAATTCAACGGTCATTTTGTTCAGAGCAGCTTGCTCTTCAAGACTGTGCAAACATTCAATGCATATCCGTACAGTAAACATTTTATATATGTATTATATTTATATATATCTCTATAGAACATGACTTTCTGTAAGTTATGGCAGTACTGTCACATACACACACTTTGTCCTGAAGACAAAATTAGACACAAGACACTGCACTGCCTTTAACTTTTTAGATTTTTTTTATAGAATGCACAACAGCTTCCACTTAGTTATATTCAGTCACTGAATATGTTAACGATCATGTTATTTACAAACTCATCTAAAAAGTCAAAATCTGCTGAAAAGTGACTTTTAATTTCTGTAAATGTAGATGCACTTAGTAATTAAAAACCTCAGCCCTGAAGATAGAAAAATAATAAAGGAGGCTTCACTTGCATTTGTAAGTGATCTGAAAAATACAAGAAAAAGGGGCTTCGCTTGTATTCTTCAATGATTCGCTTGAAAAACTAAAGATCAAGTGGGCTTTAGGTAATAGCTGTAGAAACTTTGGATGTAACTGAATCTGGATCAGTGGATCTGATTGAAAATTCTTTCATCATGCCTTAGCACCAATGTTACAGAGGAATAATAATATCCCTGCATTAGGTCCAGTACTGATCTCTGTGCATGCTCCAAGGCCACTGGGACGTTCTCAAAAGAAACATTGCATACCTCAAACATGTGGACGTTGTGTGCAAAACCGTCTAAAATTAATAAGTCACCAAGAACTAAAGCTTTCCCCCCCTCTTCTCTCTCTCATTGGATAAGAACGTAGCAACTAAAATTGATCTTAAATCAGTAACAAAGTTCAGGTCTTGACCCCCCTGACCAAGCTACACACGACAGCAACACATACCCACAACACAATTCTGTCTGTTTACAGATCTGCAGCTGTGATCTGGGAGAGGAAACATTTGGAGAACCTGATTTGTTTTTCATTTATTTGGTTAAAAGAAGTAAATTCTATGGGTTCCAGATTATTTGACAATCTCACTACTCAGGTACTATGTGACCACGTTATATTCACAAACAAGCATCTACATGACTCTACAATTCACCCACTGAGCCTGCAGCCTCTCTGTTCCCCTGCAGATGTAGCAGCTCCCCAAAGCTCCAGGATGAAAAGTGCTTTTCTGCCTCATGTAACATTTACCCCTTGTGATGTGAAAGATTTGTGAGAGGAATCTGAGGGGTAAAAGCCTGAGGTAACTGTGCTCGATCTCTGCGAATGAAGACGTCCGGGGAGAGGAAGGTTGGCAGTATATTCCAAGAACTTGTGCGGAAGTTTGCATCTTTCTTCCTTCCCAATGCACCTGTCCTGGACTTGCAGGTGTGCAATGGTGGTTTTGCAACTATTCTTAGACGAGCAACACTGAGTCTGGCATGTACACAAATGGAAATGGTGAACAGTCAGTTCCTTTGTACCTAAATCTGCCTTTCCTGTCCTTAATGAACAGATCTTCATTTGCAGTAATTGCATCATGCTTAAAAGCACTTTGTAAACATCTCTAGTTCCATTTTTGCAAGCCCGACATTAGAGAGACACGTGAAACAGAAAAGCACTCAGGTCATGAAAGCTTGTTTCAGGGTGGATGAGGGGAACAAAGAAGAAACGCTCAGCGTTGTGAAGTAATGCCTCTGCCTTCTTTCTTCCAGAGGTGTCACTGGGCTCAGCTATAGGTTGTGTGAGGACCAGTGGTCAGTTAGTTGTGTCAGGATGACTCCTCCAGGGCATTGACAACCTGCTCCAGGATATCAGGGCAGTAGTCAGCGATCTGTTGGAGGACAGAGTTGGCGTATTCCTGCAGCTCTCCACTCTCCTTCTCACACATCTCCAGCTCCCGCTCCAACTGGAGGAAATCAAAACTGTTTCTTCAAATCACACTCAAAACAAATTGTCATATTGCACTTTTGGAAAAAATCCGCTACCTGTTGGACTGTCATCTTCTGGAGCTCGTCCTCCCAGTCTTCACGGTCGCTGTGGTGATAGTGAGAGGGTGGTGCGAGCTGGCTGAGGATACTGGGGTCTCGGTCATGGCAGAGGTCTGTCAGGTGGGCAATGTAGAGCTTGAGCTTGCTGCGGTTCTGAGACAGGGCTAGAAGAGGGGGTATCATCTGCAGAATGAGAGGGTGGATAGATAGAGGAGAACAGTGTTTACGAAATAGTCCCCTTTTAAGGCTATCAACAACATATGAGCAGAAAACAAAGATTTTTTTTTTTCAATAATGAGAAAACCATCATAGGCATGCATGCTGACAACTCATCACCATCTCACATTACAACCAACCATCTCAAGCACAAAAGTGTTTTCCTTTCCATCTTGAACTTTTCAGTCACTGATCACATCAAGGTTAAATCTAAACCAGTTAGTTTAGATCAAATGAGAGAAGCTAAGACGCTTTATTTGGAGACAATGAGACTGAACCAGTCAGGGTCATTCTATCCTCTTAGCTTGTGCATGCAACAAACAGCCACAACCCACCATCCCTATCCCATAAGCCACTCAAAGCCAATGAACGATCAGCGTTAAAACACAGGATGACGGGTGAGGAATGCTTTCAGTAACGATGACAGTAAATAGCATGCGACAAAAAAGAATGAATTAATGAATGGAAGAAAAGAACATGCAAATGGAGCAGCGATGGAGAAGGTTGCAACAGATCTGTCAGTTTCACACAAGCTCACCCTTCTGAACAAAAAGGCTGAGAGAGAGAGGGAGAGGGCAAAAGTTTGGCTACGCCCAAATACCCTCCTCATCATCCTGTTAGGCATATGGTGAGCCCATCGCAGCAGTAGAAAGGAACATGTAGTTAGTGCGAATACAGGCAAAACAGAGGGACATTATACCTCCTTGAAATACTCGGTCAGTTCAACATCATCACCCCATTAATCAGGCGCTGATATTTTAAACGAGTCGATTAGGATGAAAAAGATATGAAATTCAGATAACAGTAGTTGGTGCTGATGTACCGTTACCTGATCTGGAGAGGGTTTGTGATTTGTCTGGTCAGGAGCAGTCTTCAGGTGATCGTCCTCATAGTTGTCAGCCATGAGTTTCATCCTGTTCTGAGTCTGTAAAATAAACACGGTAAAAAAAAATAAAAAGCCTTCCATGTCCACGTATACATTTCCTTATTGTAGCAGTTTGATCCATATTCTGAATTTCCTGTACTATCAACAAACAAGTAATAGGAAAAACGCTGCTAAGAATCATCCATCATAATAGACTAAATATGCTATAGACAGTTATATCAGCAATCATCTAATTCAGGGTTCAATATTATATTTGCCCGTCTCTGTATAATCATCCTGCCAGAAGCCCATTTCATACCGAGCCACTTTTTAACTGACTCGGGGGAATAGAGGTTATGTTTGCCTACTTAAATGTTCATAGAAAAAAAATGTTTCCTCCCAACGATACAGAAAATCCTGAGTAGATTTGTGCTTAAGGCATTTTACTGGGAATTGCAGTGTAATTGTAAGACACGCTGTGGAACATGCAGCGATGATAAATGGAAACAGTAATAAATGTATTAAATCGTGGTGAGGCTTCAACCGCTGCATGTGTTTCTCTTTAGCCCTCGCCCCACCTGCTGTTTGAGCTGCTGCACTAGTCTGTCTTTCTCCCGCTTCAGCAGAGAAACCTCATCCTGCGTCTTCTTCTTCTTGGAGGAGGACAACTCCAGCAGGGCGATGTTAGCGTCCTTCTCGCTAATAGCAGCCAACAGCGCCTCCTGCCTGTCGGGCGAGGATGGAACATCATGCCATTTAGCCACATAGGTAAATATGTGGCTCATTTATTATTCATTGTACAAAATCATCCTGACTGGGTGACATTTAGCAAGGTGACGGTCGCAATAAATAATCCAGAGTCTCCTGAGCATCTGTGTGTGTGTGTTGGGCTACATTGGATGACATTCAGGCAGGTCCTCAAATCCATTCTTCTCTCTTTGAGGGCTAAGCTTTAGTTGTCTTACTTCATCTCCAGCACTTCTTCCAGGTGTTTTCTGCGCTCAGCTCGCAGAGTTGTGAGGTGGGCCTCCTTCTCACACAGAGACTGCTGGGTGGAGGACAGCTTGGCCCTCATGGACTCCAGCTCCTGCTTCACTTTCTCCATGGCCCCCAGCAGCTCCTCCATCTGGGAACACACACAATCCAACCATTAACGGAAAACCAACAAGCATCTAAAACTACAAGTGTTTTCAAGAGGACATTTTGTAATGTTTGGAGGCAGGGGGAGCAGAATTCACATGGACCTTTGGGAAGAACTGTGGGCCAGCTATGTACACAGGTACAGTTTACCTACAGCACTACAATTCATTTACCTGTTATTCACTTAGAAAGGCACTGATTTATATCTAAATAGCTTTAAGCACAACTTATTTTAAGAAGCATAATTGGTTCTTATGTTATCAGTTTCATTTGTGAGTCAAACAAGTTTTATAAGCAAATAGCAGGTAAACAAAATAACACGAAGATGACATGGGCTGGAAACAATCACAACACTTCGCAAACACATGCAGTCCAACAATAGTAAACTCACAGTTCCCCAAAATCAAACCTCATATTCCTCCCCAACATATTTATTGCAGAGTTGTTGTATGACACTGCGCGAGTTGTACAAAGTGTTGCCGTTATTGTGTCCAACCCCTGTATGTGTTGTTGCGCACTGGATCAGTCGCGCATACCGGGTCATACCTTAGACCACTTAAAGTGGGCGAGGTTGGACTCATGCATTGGTTTGAGTGAGTGCTTCCGAGAGAGAAAACATGAAAAGCAACGAGTAAAGATAAAAGAACTGAGGGAGAGGAGCTAGGCAACATAGGGAGCGAAGAAATGATGAGAAGCACCCTGACGGCAGCAAAAGGTGAAAGAGAAACAATATCAATTCAGGAAGGTGTGATCTGCATATAGAGGCAACATGTCAACGTCACTGATCGTGATTCTGTAAATAGCGGATTCCTTGCAACGTAGTCATGTTTTTGTTATTGACAAGCAAGAACCCAGTGGAAGATTCCTTAGAGCAGATGCTAATAGTCAACTACAAATGTCGTGGTGTACGTCATTGTAACCAAGTCTTCACATATAAATAATGCAAGTGCGCTTGTGATTACAGCCACCACTAGCCTTGTTAGCATTAGCGGTCCCTCATCAATTATTGTTTGGTGCATTTAGGAACTGTACACAGCGTAGGTTATTTGCCTTTCTAAAAGAGTACAGCCAGAATACTATATGCTGTTGGTGTGAACCTGCTTGGGCACGAGTGTGTGTGTGTGTGTGTGTTTGAGAGGGTTTGTGTACCTGTTTCTCCTGCAGTGACCTGGCAGCCTCCTCCTGTGCAAGCACCATCTCTCGCTCAGCTGTGATCTGCACGCTCTCTCTCAGGGCCTCCTCCAGCTCCTCTATACGCTCGGTCTTCTGACGCAGAGTGTCCTTCAGAGCAGGAAAAACAAGAGGTAAAGTCTAGTTTCTTAAATGCAAGCCTATAAAAACAGTGGAAGAATATAATAAATAATTACTGCAGAGTTCAAACGGTCCACAAACCAACTTTACCTTCACCTGCTGCGACGTCTCAGACATGTTGTCCTCTCTCTTTCTGGCCTCCTCCATCAGTCTAGCATTCCTGCTCTTCTCCACCTGCTCCTTGTGTTTTAGAGACGCCACCTTCTTCGTCTGGTCCTTCATCTGCCTACAGGGTTATTGTGGGAAACATGAGAAGTTATAGGGTATGATGTGTGCAAGTCATTCTATGCATTCACTTGACAATAAAATGACAATGAAATAAAGTAATTACGATGTTGGAGACCAAATAAAACCTTTCCCCCAAACATATGCAGAACGGGGTGTCATGAAAAGCTGACCAATCCCCACTACTTAAAATTGGCACTTCAGCTTTACAGTGTTCCTTTTGCTAGATGTTTTACAGGCCTGCAAAAAGTTAATCTCAGATTTCAGGTTTGACTCAGAGAGAAAGGTGGAATAATAGAAAAAGCTAAGAGGAAAACTAGGCATGAACAGGAGTGAGACAAGACACAAAGAACCGGCAAGGCAATCGCTTGCAGCACCACATGCTATGGAGAAGCAAGAGGTGAAAAGAAACAAAGGGAGAGAAATATGAGAAGAAGACAGAGAGACAAAAAAGAGAAAATACTAACCTGGAGGCCATACTGTGGCGAGAGATTTCCAATGTAAAGACAAGAAAGCAGTAAAGAGAAAAACAGACTCAGACCAGGAAGATGAGAAAATGAAGATAGAAAAGGACAAGGGACACCTCAAACCCCGTCTATTCTATGACACTGGAGTTGTACTTGCCACCATTAAGCTAGAACTAGAATTGTTATCAGCATTCATCACAATAAAATCATTATGCTGTAATGTGGCCTTTAAACTAGCTGTAGCAATCAATGCACTCCCCTATTCTTGGCTACACTGCGCCACACTTTGATCAACACTTCAATAATCATTATTGTGAATTTATCATTACATCAACATTTACTAATCTGATCTGTATAGTTATGTCCCTCAAAAATCTTTGCACATGGTGTTTAGGGGCACATTTATCATAAAAATGAACCTGTGCATCTTTGCTCTGTTTATAACAGGTTGTCCACATCGTTCAAATTTACCTTGTGCCTGTTTCCACCCACCTCTCTAGATCACTAATCTTTTTGTCTTTGTCGTTTTTCTCATTCTCCATTTCACGAAGAATCTCCAGCAGGCGGTCCACCTCAGCCTGCGCCTTCCCAGAATCCTCTTTATACCGGGCCACTTCCTGTTCAAGGGTCTTAATGCGCTCGACCAGCTCTGTGTTGGCCTGAGCCTCCAGGGCTGCATTTTGAGCCTGTCGGATAACAAGATGCTGATTAGGAATCAGCTCTTCTCATGTTCAGTGGGCAGAAACAAAAAAAATGTCTTCTGATACTATGAGTTCTTACTCTCTTAAGATGGTTCTCCAGTTTGAGGCACTCCTCCCTTTTCTGCTCCAAGGAGATCTCCAGACTCTTCAGCTTGGAGTCCTTCTTCAGGCCTGAGGAGGCCAGGGACGATGCATGCTCCTTCAGGTCCAACAGCGAGGTCTGCACATGCACATACACACATATTATGTAAACAGATATATAACAACCTGTTCCAGCCAGTCAAGCTAGCGGAGCACAGGGATGATAAACAAATTTATTACATCTAATAATGGCATCCATGACTCACTGCAAAAAAAAAAAAAACTCACACTCATTTCTGACAGCAACACTTCACTGTATTAATAGAATCACAGTAAACACAGTTTTTCTGTCTCCGTGTGAGCTTGTGTTCCTGGATCTCTTTCTCACCTCCCTGTCTGACAGGTCTCCCTGCAGTAAGCTCAGCCTCTCCTTCAACTCCTTCAGTTCCTTCTTGGTGCACTCGAGCTCTTCCGTCTTCTCCCGGTCGTCTCTATCTCGCTGCTCCTTTAGACGCTCAATGATGCGCTCCTAGGAGAAGGTGGAGGGAATGATCGCTTTTTGTGCCTTCACAAACACATACACCAAAATGCATATTGCTACAAATAGCATATGTTACCAACTCCAGCGTGCTATGGGACCAGTCACTGTTTAATCACCTTTTCTGCTAGAGACTCCTCCAGTGTAGTGAGAGCAGTGTCCGTGTTCGATGTGTCTGCCTGCAAAGACTTAACTCTCTCCTTCAGGCTGCTCATCTGCTTTTCCTTGTCCCTCAGCTGTTCCTGCAGGTTCTCAATCTGCGGAACAAATACAGGCAGCCGTCGGTCAAAATGCACATCAGCGACATGCGTGGGAACATGATGCCTGCAACCCTGTGGCCATTTGTCACCTTTTTCTGCAGCACATTAACTTTGCGCTCCTTGACTTCCAGCATGTCCTTGAGGTCGTGGATCTCCCCGTTGAGAGTTCCCTTCTCCTCTGACATCTCTTGTATCTGTTTGCTCTTTTTATTCAGAGTTGCCTCCTTTTCTTCCAAGCGCAGGCGCAAAGCATCAACCTGATCAAAAGCAGAAAAACTGTCTAAATTAATATTTAATCAGCAATATATGTAAGTACAGATTGTGTATATAACTTTAGTTAAAGTCTCCTGGGCAAGTGTGCGTTGCTACGTAGCTGCTGTACCTCTGTCTGTAAAATAGCAGCTCGCTGTTCCTTGGCAGTGAGGGACTCTTTGAGGACTTCAATGTGCTGCTTGCTGTCTGAGAACTGGTTGGTCAGCGTCTCTAACTTGGTCTGCAAGCCAAGCAGCTCAGTGTCCTTCCTGGACAGATCCTGCTTCACCTGCTCCATCTAAGACAGATGAGGGAGGAGCAAGAGGGAGGCTGAGATAAGGCAACACGGCACTACAGAAGTTATATCAAACTAAAATCATGTCACTGACCTTGTTCTTCATAAACTTGGTATGGCTGCGGTAAACCTCCATCTGTTTCATCTCTTCCTGACGCTCCTCACAGCTCAGAAGCCCATTGGACTTTAGCATTAGCAGCTCCTCCTCCATGTCCCTCAGACTACGATCCATGGAGTTGATTTTTGCATCCTGGGGTTAATGACGAGAAGTTAATACACAATCACATCAAGTGTCTGTTTGACACTCCACCAATCCATCATGTACTGATTTCCATTTAAATCCTCACCTTCATGTCGATGACAGTCTGCAGAGCCTTTGTTTTGGTGGACTCAGGGGTTCCCTCATATCTACGATGTAACTCCTGTTTACTCAGTGAAGAGAAACATGTTATAGTATTTATAAGTATGTATAATCTACACTGACGTTCAGGTCATACTGTAGTAAACACACAAGGCTGTAGAAACAAATGTGTCTCATGCATCATGCTTGAACTGAACTTCACCTCTCTCAGGGCTGTAATCTCTCTGTCTCTCTGGTCCAGTAAGCTCTCAAGGTGATGCCTGTGCATCTCTGCATCAGCCAGTCTCCTGGTCCGCTCCTGGTCCTCTTCTGATGCTTTGGCAGATGGCCCTGACAAAAAAACACAACCTGTATTACATGATACAATTTTTGTGCACCATAAGCTGCGCAACGATGACACAAGATGCGACTTTGATCCATGCTTCAGGCGAAAGCTAATTTTTCCAGCAGGAGGGGGGAAAAAGGTGGATTGACAACTCCACACCCCAATGAGAAAACACAGCCAAAGAGCCTGCATTTTATTTATTAATGATTTTGGATTTATTTATTTTTGATAAATGCTAGATGGTTCTTAGTTTTCTGCATAATCTAATTTGTCAAATGTGACTTCCATGTAATTTCCAATCCCCAGCAACATGCAACAAGGTTGTCAAACTTGTACTTTTTAACTAAACTATGTGGGTGACGTCCTTGGATGTTTTTAGTTTTAGAAGCATGCTTTTGTAGTTTAAAGTATGCACTGCATCTGTTTTTGCAGCAAAGAAACCTACATTCATTCAGCAGGGTGAAATCTCAGGTGAAGCTTAGGGGGAAAAACATTCATTCAAGTTGTCTGTAGCACATTCGTGCTTTTACTATCAAATCTACCTTTGCTCTGCAGCATCTCCAGGAGTTTCTTGATGGATTCATCTCTGGCTGCCAGGGTTTGCTTCTGCGTGTCAATCCTCAGCTCCATCTCCTCCAGGGTCTTTCTAAGGAGGAAGAGCTCTTTGGCCTGCCTCTCGTGCTCAGCCTGCAGCCGCCGGTAGTTCTCCTCAGTAGGTTCAGATGTCAGGGCCAGGTCTCGGCTTTGGCTGGCAGGGTCTTGTTGGAGCAGCTGGTTGAGGTCCCGCTGGATTCTCAGCTCATCCTGAAGAGCCTGAACAGTCATCTGAAGATGCTGGAGACAAATTAGAGACATGTACATTCATTAACATTTGTCCATCTTTCGTCAAATTCTAATCTAAATGACAAACACGGGGGTGGACAAGGTGAAATATATACTGATCTGAATGGTACCACTCCAATTTTGTGAGAATGTATCAGGAATATTGTGTTACACTGTTAAACAACTCTGCCTCTCTGTAGCAGTATCCTGCCAGATGCACACCCTACAACCGGTCTTTGTGGACAGTGTTACATTTCGTGCCTAGAGAAAGACAAGTGGTGAAACACAATCAGCCCAGTATAGTGTAGCAGTGTTTGTGGCATCTGACGCCACAGACACTTGGCAAGGCTGCTGTGAGAGACAAGGCTGTGTTACACTCTGGTCTGAACCAGCTGCGAACGCTTTCAGACGACAGAACAAAGACAGAAGTCAGTGTCAGCCTTTGTTGTGCTCCATCCACCTCCTCCTTTTACTTCCTTTGTCATCTGCTCCATCTCCCTCCACCGGCACACACCATTCTCCTCCTCACACACTCTCCATCTACCTCACATCCTCTCACCCTATCTCTTCCCTCCAACACTTTCACCTCTCCTTTCACTAACCCTCCCCTTCGTCACCCTCTCTTCCCCGTGACTAAGGCTGACTCACTTCTGTGACTGCACCCTTCCACCCCCCACTGCCACCATACACGTACTGTAAATAGATGCATGAACGAACACACACCTCCTTAACATAACCCCCATATTCTCACATGTGCCTGAGGACTGATCATCACTAAACTGATCCAAAGTCACAGTCACATCTCTTAATGACACTATACACATACAGCCCGTCACCCACAAACCTTCCTAAACTGCATGCTGTAAAAGTTAAACAGACTTTCATGGTCTTCCCCCTGTGTTATTCATTAAAACACTAGGTTAGCTATACTAAATGCTAGTTACAATATATCATATGACAAACTATAACTAGCACTTAACAACACTTTTAGCAAGCAGCCAACAGTTAATTATTATTTTGAGTGTGTGACTTTTAGAATAGGATAAGGAAGGTGATAAACATCTCACACTAAGTATGAGCATGGACTTATCAAACACACCAACATGATACACAAAGATAAACATACAACTGCAGGCATATGCACACATTTGGCCCCACATTCAATGGTGGGGCATAATTAGCTAATTGCCTTTAAGTGTGTGTGTGTGTGTGTGTGTGTGTGTGTGTGACAGTAGGGGAGGTGGAAGCTGACATATGAAAGCAGGCATCTTTAAATTCAGCACCCACTGATTAGCCCTGCACTAGCCGGGCATTACTGAGATTAGTCCACAGCGTGATTCTGTGACACAGCAGGAGTGAAAACAGCAAATTACCCAGGTCTGCACATCCATTATGCTTCAGGGTGAAACAAAGACCAGTCTCTATATTAATAAAGCTTAATTTGCACGATTCCCACAACATGCTGACGATTTTAAAAAATTGACCTTGCATCCCCATTACTGTTATTAAATACATGTTACAGGTGCACATACAGTTTGTGTACACAAGGTGAGGCTGGCTAGTGACCTGGCATCAAACCTACGTCTACAAAGTGAGAGTCTGATTCAAAGCCAAGAAAGAAGAACACATTTTTAAAAAAAACTGACAGGAGATATTAAGGAATATTAAACTTCCTGCACTGCACACCAGAAACGAAGCCAACACTCAGCTCACACACAAAGTATATATAGACTGCATTAGCTTCTATCTAACCCTAGTCTGCCCTTAGTCGTTTTGGTATTGATTGAATTTTCATGATCCAAGATCAAAAGAAATGACAAACCAAAATCAACTAATACCATACTCCATTTTTACTACTGCTGGGGAAGGTTTCTTTGGTGGTAAACTACACCACATACACACAGCTTTAAATTTAACATTTTTAAAAGCTTTTTAATCCACATTTTCATCCCACTAAACACATCTAGAAATTTCTAGGACATACAGAGATGCTAATGCAGCCTTTTAGACTTTTGGGCCCTTTCATCTATAAGCACGAGCATATAGCTGCGTATAAGAGGATTAACTAGATGTTCAAAAACTGCCTCTAACCTATGCAGGGAGAGACGAGAAAATCCACTTGTATTAAAGCTGGCTCACTGTGTAACACATTGTTTCAGTCAAACATGTCTGACATAGAAAGACTGAGGACTCCGTTCAAATGGAGAAAATGTGTTGATGAGACCAGAAAGAGGAATTTTGAGGCAGATATCTGAACAATTCAAACAATATAAGGGAAGACTTACTTGTGCTTCATCTTGAATCACACGGTATTGTTCTTTCCAAACAGTAATCTTAGAAACCTCATCTTTCCTAAGAGCTCGCTCCTTTTTTAACTCTGGGCTCCAGAAGGTCTTGATAGAATTCATGGAGGAACTGAGCTTGCTCTCCTTAACTTCCACATCTCGCCGCAGCATCTCATTCTCACGCAGAACCTGAGGAAGGGGGACACAGGAATAGCACATAAATAATATTTAGCAATTCGTGGCCTGTAAAATATTTTTTGGTACAGAAAATCTGACAACTAGGAGAAAACTACCTCTTTGAGTTGGGCCTGCAGGTCAAGTATAGTGTTGTCCCTGGCCTGCCTCAGAGAATGCGGCACAGTAGAGGCCATGTGGTGGTCCCCAAACGCTAGAGCATCCCCTGCCATCATGCCTGCTGGCAAAACAGCGTTGGCAGGCACTGAGGTGGAGATGTTTGGCGTGCTCGCAGCCACAACTCCACTGCTGCTGCCTCTTGACCCATACGTCACTCTCTGTCTCCCCATGGTCGTCACCGTCCCTCCACTTTTGAGCAGATGATCGCCTGCCATTGCAACCTCATTGTCACTTAGGTACATTGGGCCTGAGGTGGCATATGCAGCGTTGAGGGACTGGATGTTCTCCATGGAAAGCGTCTTGCCTCCTGCTCCTCCAGGACCCCCTCCACTGCCCCCTGTGCTGTTGGTGCGGCGATGCCCCATCCGAGGAGAGCGCGGGAGGCGAGGGGAACGACCAGATCCCTGATTACCAGTTCCCCCTCCATCCCTTGCTCCACTATGGTTGGCATCCCCTCTGCCAACAGAGCGTGCACTACCATACATTTCTGCTGTACAGAAGAAGGGAGCCCACTACAAAATGTAAGTGTATTGTTAGGTATTTGTATGTATTCTTGCTGAATTTGTGGACGCGTCCTTCACCAGTTGTGAGCCTGTGGTGGCGATCTGGCTTCAACAGGCAAGAGGCAGAACGGTCATGATAAAAAGGACAAGTGTTGAGTTTTCCTCTCCCACAAGGAGCTTTCCCGTGTTGAAAATTACAGCCAATCTGCAAGAAAAAGATTACAATGGAATCATCAACTTTCATTAATTAATAAGGACACTGAAGAAAATATTATCTGACAAAGTAGCAGCAATATCAAAAGCAAGCAAACAAGCCCAATATTTTTTAATCAGTCGACATTTCCATTTCTAGTAAAATAAAAAACAAGAACATTTAATTGAACTAATTTTTCAGTACAGACAGAAGGAGTAAGGGCGACTACTGTGTGCTTCCCTCCTGCACCAGACACATATGCAACTGTCAAAGCCTAAAAGCAACATTACTCTCAGATCCAAAGTGTTTCCTAAGCGCCTGATGAGGATGGACGTGGGGAATCTCTGACGGCTGAGTTTAGGTTTAGGTTCATCCTGAGGAAAAAGGTTACGTTAAATGCTGTAATGTTACATCTCGCTCAGTCACAACCTCGGTCTCCACATCTGTTCGCAATTGCAGATGTACTTTTTTTTTTTTTTTGACAAGTAATGTGAACGACGTCAGTGTGTACGTGTGACTATTTGTGCTCCGTTTCACGGTTTTGTTTTTTAACTGTATTTCCATCACAGCTGTTACACCGCAGCCAGTCTGCGTGGCCTTGCTAGCAGCTAACGTGAAGTTAACACACCGGCTAACAGTAACAGCCATTTCTACTTTTATCTGTGGGTTATCTCCGAGTTGTTATCGTTTGCTTCGAGCCGTGTGTTCACTTGTTCGTGGCTTATGCCTGTGGATTTCATGTTCAATGTCCAATTCTTCGTTTTTCCAATGTGCTGACTCCATGGATTAAAATTAGCAAGGAAGGAAAAGGAGGTAGTTCACGGTGGACACATAAAAATCTCCCAGCTCGTGGAATTGAAAAGACACAGAGGCATCGTCTGTCAGATGGTTACCGACAAACGTTATGAAGACGCTTTCATGGCTGACAGATTACAGCGGATTCCAAGCGTTTTCCTAGCGACACCGTGCAGGGTCTGGTCTGGAGACACCCATATCAAACCATACCCATGATCCTCCTACTCTCTGAGCGGATTTCATTTCCAGCTACGCTTTTCTCCCGTCAGAGGCTCACACATGTAGCCGCGGGTCGCTTTAACGCCAATAAAGCGGCTAAAATGTCAAATGCACGTACGTTTGGCGTTAGCTCGCCGTAACATATGGAGGCTAGCCCGTCCAATTTACGTGGTCAAGCAGAACCTATATTTTCTCGCTAACACAATAGCCAGTGCTGAAAACCTCTCCGAGCAAACTACCTTTCTTGTTGACTGGCGGAGCTCACGTCGATGCCAACACCGAATCCTCTGTCAACTGGAAATCAGCCGGAAAAACGATCATTTTGGGTTAAATACGCGAAAGATCTCTATCAGATTTTCCCATCATTTCGCCAGCAGTACCAGCGGCTCAGAGAGCCAGGGCGCCTCAGTGACGTCAAGCCTCCTATGCGCGCCCACGACAGTCTTTCTCGCCACGCTTGAATTTTAAACGCGCGCTCACGAGTCTGTGGCTACAAGATGCAAACAGAAAGCACCGGAAGACATGATTTTCAATAATTATGGACCCTAAACGATGTGTTAAACTCCAAAGTGTTTTGAAAATTGCATTCATCAAACAGAAACCATTTCAAATAGTTTTGCTAGGATTTAACGTAAAATTGCCTCCTTTACAATTTTATTTTAACTATAAAAACATTAGACACTGTAAATAAACTGTTTATACGAGCATACAATTGATTTTGATTGTAATAACATAAATAGGATGGATGCATTTTTAGTTAAAAAAAACACCAACAGGGGGCAATGTCTACCAGAAAAAAATGAATAACCAAAATTGCTATTAGAATGCAAATTAAGAATGCTCTCAATTTTGACAAACATCATCTATCCTGCATTTGAACATTAGGATCATATCTAATGATTCAAATCAAATGTTTTGTTAAAATATATAAAAGTATACTTCCACTTTCATATATTATTATTTAGTTGTTTATTACTTTAGAATAAACATTAAATTGTCCCACCATGTGAATAAATGCTTTGTAATGTAATTAAAATGTCTGAAGAAAATGATATTTTAAATGATAAAAGAGAAATAAAATAAAAAACGTAAAAGAGAAAAGTTCAGTTTCACTTCCTCAGGATGACAGCGAAACACACACACACACACACACATATATATATAAATATATATATATATTTGCATAGACATATTCAGTTTTTATTTAGATTAGTTTCTCACATTAGTGGTGTAAAGTAAGTGAATTCAATATAGACTTGTACAGGAGTAAGGTAAGTATTTATAGTACCTGAAGTAAAGAATGAAGTACTATTTTGGATTAACCTGGTTGCATGCAGGGTAAAAGGGTTGTTTAAACGTTAATGCATTATTATTTATAGCATACATAAGATTTATATGAATCTACATAGGTAAAAATCAATCACCCAGTCTAATTAATGTCCCTAGAAATATGTTGTTATGTTAAGTGTATATTTCTTCTTCTTGTCATTTTGTAATTGTATTTTAAAAGTGGCAGTGCTGCACTTTTACTTCATTTGAATTGTGTCCTACTTGTGTGAGCTCTGGCTCATTTTTATTCCAAGACAAATTGTTCTTGGAGAGATAATTTAAGGAACCAGATCTTAATGTGCTTTAGAATCGGAGACATTCAAGACCGCGGACGGTGTGTGTGATGTAAATAAATGTCAATGGGGAAATCAGCCTTGAAGACGATTCAGAGACGTGTGTATTGTGGTTGCGAGGTTGTTCCACGGCGCATGCGCTTTCGGAAAAACCCGTTTCCCTGTCAAGATGTAGCAATTGCGCCGCTTGTGTGAAAGCGAGCCAAAAATCGTTTGTTTGATATCAACTATCAGGGAAACGTCGCTCTTTGCCAGCTACGGATAATGTACACGGGGTCTTTATTATATACACTAAAGCGAGTTCGTACTGTGGACAATTTCAACGCCACCGGCAATCAGTTGTGTTGTGGAAACGATTTTAAGGTAGGTCGGTATCTGTCGCCCAGCGCTGCTCTGTTAGCCACATCTTGAAGAGGGTTGGCGTTAGCTACATTGCTAGCTGACAGGCTGTTAGCAAAAATAGATTTACTAACGAACACTCAATTTGCGTAATGTTATCACCGAGGAGCGTGTATCGTGGTGTATCAGGCGGCTCCTCGTAAAGCACCAATTAAAATGTTAATATGCGCATTAATTTTAAACAACCACTGGTGTTTTAACGCTACCTCGACCCTGTCAGATAACGTTAAAGCTAATTTGAATAGGACAACGAGGAGGTGGGTCTAATATTTTAGGGCACCGACTAGACCCGCCTAGCTAACGCTAGCTGCTCGGCGCAGTAAGTTGCGCTGTTTGTCAATGCCCGCTAGCTTTCACGCTAGGCCTGAGGTTGTGTTAGCCACCGCCGGTAATGTTAATCACTCAGAGATGGAAATTGGACTTGGTTACGGTAACGTTATTTTGGATTAATGAATGTTAATTTCTAACTATTGCACCTACGTTTAATGACAACCCTGGCTAACTGTGGGAAATTACTGTGAGGTCAACTCAACGGGGCGGAATATTTAAAAAGACGTGACGTGGAAATGATCCGTTGCTGATTAACGTTACTGTTTAAGGATTAGCTAGCTAACATCATAGCTAGCCAGCTCCGTGTTAGCAAGCTAACAAAGACCCATTGCTCCTCCTTGCTTTGTATGCTCGATGTTGCGCTTTCAAATGTGTGGTATCACTTTTAAAAACTGAAAATATAGGTACGTAAGACAGGGTTTGCCTCAGATAAATATCTACTCGGTTAATAAACACAGCATTTTTATTTAGCGTTACGTGGATGACATTGTTTTATTGCTGCTGATATTGTGGCTGCCTACACTGGTAATGGCTGCACCCGTGCCAGGATATAGATGTGTAATAGGTAGTCTTTGTCATTGCATGCTGAAGTGTGACGTGATTTATTAAGTCATAGTCTCACTTTATTATTTGGCAGCTGTCATTTTTGAATGATAGAATTAAAATTTTGCTATCTGTTGATTGATTAAATTCAGCAACACTGAGCTTTCAAGTGTGGAGTGCATTTGGGATGTTTTGCTTTACATACTCAAACACTTCATAACAAGTCGGCTGAATGCTATATTGGTTGGGCACAGTGGGATAATGCTGTAAAAGTACCCATTAACACTTGGCACTAAAGCTGCTGTGGTGGAAACCATGCCCCACTTGACCTTGTCCTTCTGAAACACGGTGAACCTTATCAGGTAGCATTTAAGCCATCGTTGTCCTTCATTAATCAGCAGTATAACAAAAATGATCACATGCTTACCTATGTCTAAAAGTAATGTCTTGATATGTTTGCGTGCTATATTTTTCACTAAAACATTCTCGTTAAACGGTGTGTAATATTTGGCACTGCCCTATACAAATCTTGTGGTTAAAAAAAAAAAGTAGATATATTTGTTTATATTTTGTGTTTTTTTTTTTGTCTTTCAGTGAACCTGGACTGGTGCATGTTAGGAGTGTCTGGCTATCCTGCCTTTGCCAATAGCAGGCTTTGTGTGTTTTTTCCTCACCAGTGATTCTTCATGCTTGATAAAACGTGGACTCTGTGTCTGAAAGGATGGGAAATGTCTACCTAAAAAGACTTGTGTGTCATCATCAGCACCTTTCGTTTTGCTGCACCCTTCAGTTTTTTTTACAGAGAACTATTCCCTTCATACACCTCTAGTCTCTGCAGTATACGTACATAGAACATACACAAGCATAAAAAAGACAGTCAGTGGTAAAGGCTGTAAGACTGCCTTTTTAAAAAAAATCACAGATAGATAACGGACATATAGGCCTATATGGCGGACCTGGAAGGACTATTTTAAAGTTCCAGTTATTTTACCCCCTAACTCTTTGTGTGGGATGTCGGAGAAGCCAGACGACAAAATGGTGAAGTTCCTGGCTCCCCCTCAGAAGAGTGGAAATGGTCCTACTTCTGGTTCTGATTCGATGGTGGGTGAGTGTCGGTCAAGCGAAGTGAGACGCCGACATCACACCATGGAGCGTGATCGATGTAACCCTGAACACCGCTTCTTCCGTCGCAGTGTCATCAGTGATTCCAATGCTACAGCATTGGCCCTACCCTTACCCACCAAGATTCCTATCCACGCACCGCAACAGGTTCAGCTACAAGAGGCTGTTCCCAAGTGGCAACAGGCTGCTGTGGCTAAACCTCTACTGTCTGAACAAAGTTTAGGACAAAACGAGGAGGCTGCTCATAGAGGAGGCGAAGACAAATGTATAGAAATAGCCAAGGTGGATATAGTGCCTTCAGAGCGGGAGCCTGCAACTGTACATGATAGCTGTGATGGAGAGAGAGTGGTAACAGCCCAATCCGCAACAAGCTTAGGAACGGGTTTGCCAAGTCAAACAGAGCCAGAAAGCACAATTGAGGTGAAGGTATATCATGAAGAAGAGGGGGAAGAAGAGAACAAGGATTCTGCCAAGGCACGAGCAGAGGCAGAGCAGAGAGAAGCAGAGAAAAAAGTGCAAGATGACATTGAAGAGGCAGAGACAAAAGCAGTGGGAACATCACCAGATGGACGTTTCTTAAAGTTTGATATAGAAATTGGACGTGGTTCCTTCAAGACGGTTTACAAAGGATTGGACACTGAGACCACTGTGGAGGTGGCTTGGTGTGAGCTTCAGGTACGTCATTGGGAGAACAGTTGTTCTTAATACTTGCCTTCCCTCTTTGCTATTGCTGTCATTTCAGCAGTCCTCTCTGTAATCCTATCCATTCACTCAGAACATTAGCAGTTCACAGGGCATAAGTTATTAACGTCCTTTAATTGGGTCATCCTTACAGTGTTGCATTCTTTTGCGAGTGTTATCATTTCCTTTGGAACATGACTAAAACATGGTGTAGTTGAACCAAAGCAATTTCCTGTCACACTACTGAGTTTCAGGCTCTGTCATTTCCTCTTAACGGGACATAGCTGACATTTCCCCTTTGACTGTCTCACATTGCATTTGCCATTAAATGCTACAAATTTCAGATTTACTTGCTGGTGGCTGCATTTAGTAGCGAATGTAAAAGTATACTTTGGCAAGTTATTAAATTCTGGCAAGGCCCATATAAGGAATGTTTATACAGTCTATATAACAGTCTAGACACAGGAAATGACCCCTTCTCAGCTGAGCTTTTTTTGCACTTAACATATAATTTCCTCTAATTAGTTTTCACACTAGTAGATTGTAACTGTCTCACCAAGATTAATATGCAGCTTTTAATCATTGATGTGTCATTATGACAATAATGATTAATGATCTGGTAAAGGAAAGAGTGCTTATATTTTAGAGAGCTGAAAAATGTAGTAAATCACAACCTGCAGTTTTCAAGGTGGCCAATGTTAAAATTGACTGAAGTAAACATGTTTAAGGAACCCTTCATCACAAACCTGACTAAGGTTATTTTTAAAGATTTTTTTAAGATTATCTTTTACAAGATTTTCTTGACCCTTAATACCCTTGACCCTTAATTCTTGACCCTTAATACTTAAGTTGATTATTGCTTTTATTTGTCATTGTGTATAAATATAGATTCAGTTTTAAAGAATTATTTAGCTTCAAATCTGCTTTAGAACAGTGGGTTAAGATTTTTCTTAAATGATTATGAAAAAAAATGCTACTGTCTTATCAGTTAAGTCAGCTCCATGGCTCAAAGCAAAGTTTGACCCCATTCATCGCAGGAGTGTTAGCTTTTACTGTCATGCTTTCACCCTGTCATGAAAGGCACAGGCGTCACAGCTACACATGCACACTGTGCATGAACAATGTGAAGATTACAGGCACGTGCCCCTCCCCCCTGCACACAGCGATTCACACGCATGCTCAGTGTAATTTCTACTCTGAATGCTTATGTGAATGTAAAATGGGTCACATTCCTGTGAGTGGAATCCTGTGTGAAGCACAGCAGGCTGGCCTGCCAAGGCCTGCTTCTTGACTGTCCGTGCACCTCCCATACTTCAAACTTGCTTTTCACGCTTTTCTTTTTTTAAAATTTGAACATACCTTGCTAACTGCAATTATATTTTTCGCTTCCAATTGTTAATATTATATTTTGCTATGCGTTATTCTTGTCTTGTCTAAAAGCCCCCCCCCCCCAGCACACACCAACCCAGTAAGAAAAGATGGGATTTATTGAGATGTTTATGGTTGAATGAGAACCACCTCAGTTTTGTGCACGATCCCTTCGAAAATGTAATTTGACACTCAAATTCCCTTTTGTTCATGACTTCCAAGATTAGTAAAAGAAACTGGCGAAAAACAAGAAGCCTAGTCCCTTCTCACATGGTTGTTTAACCTGTCTTGTGATTACTCACGAGACAGGCATACGGTACAGTGACTAAAGTAGTAGGAATATAGTAACTTTAAAGTTTTTGAGTTGTGTCTTTGCTACATATTTACTGTCTTTGCTACATATTTACTGTCATTTTCTCTAAAGAGCTTTGGATAGTAACTGCTTTATGTGAAGTTAAGAGCAAAAGCTTTTTGGATGCTACAATCAGTGATGCAGAAGGTCATCAGCCTTTATTGGTGTTGTGAACTGGAATAAACAGTAGAACTTGACACTTACTTGAATGTTAATGAATCCAGTCTGACAAGTTTTTCCCGATAAAAGCTCCTTTAATCTTCCTTAAACATGGCTTTGTTGAGCATGTAAGTCTCATTACACGCCGGAAAACATTGGATTGTAGGATTCCTACCAGTGGTGAGATAAAGATTTTTGACCCAGTTCAAACTATCCTTTGTAGGGAATTTGCACCCAAATGCCAGAGCAAATTGTCTAGTAGTTTAAAGATAATCGTGTTGTGTATCTTATTTCCATCAAACTATGCTCAATTTGAAAACCTTTGTGTATGGACTTTGAATGAAATAGCCTTGGTTTTCTGCAGTCAGAAAGTCCAACGTGTCCATAAATGTCTAGGGATTTTTAGACATCCACCCTTTTTCACCCCACCCATGAACCCACACATTTGTTTCACATCTCACATTGCAGACATGTCTGAACAATAAGTAGGTCACCACAGAGAGGAAGTCATTGGAAAAAAAGAGGAATAACTTTAGGAGCCTCCCTATTCTTGATCATTCGTCCATCTTCAACAATGACGTCTTCCTCTCACTGACTCCCTAGCTCCTTCCTTTCCAGTTCAGCCAAAGACGAAAACTAAAAGTTTAGTAAGAGAGCCCCATGCCTCCTTTTAGAAGCGACCTATTCCTGTTGCCTGCCCAGCTGACTGAATGAATTCACTGGGGGTGATAGACTATATTTGAGCAATGGGTCCTTGTTGCATGACCATAAGCTTTTGATTTTGATTAAAGTTGCATTCCTTATTGCCTCATCAGCCTTCAGTAGTGGAACTAGATGTCTGCATAATGTTCAGTTGTTTATCTAACTTGTTAAAGGTTGCTGGCATGGTTTTGTTTTGTGAATGACACAACCTAAGCGTATTGGTTAACCATATACACCTTTTATATTGTATTAGTATTCACGGTTCCCTTTGTTCTGCGATAGGCAATTTGCTGTGTGTTTAAAAGTATCGGTTGCATGCTTGTCTTCTTTCACTGAATGAGCTTAAAGCACAAATTAAAGTCTCCTCTCACTTCCTGTAATACAGCCCTCGTAATAGCCCAAAGAGCATGACTGATACCAGGGAACTGGTTCATTTTTGGCTTCTTCTTTGATGTCCCAGTGAATGTGGCAGTGACCACTAACATAATGAACCCTTTCATTGCCTACATATTATCAGGACTAAATTACACTGCATGTCACTGTAAATTTGCTGGACCCTTTTCACCATATTAGTCAGACCATTTGTCATGCTGGCCTTTTTGCTGATCTTTGACCTTATTGCCATGTACCACAGACTTTTTCTCCCCACAAATCAAACTATATAACGCTAGGCAACTGTTTAAAATGGCTTTTTCGACCCATTAGGTCTTATCTTAACCAACGTTACCCTGAGAGCTTCATCTAACCCTCAGAGCTAGGACCCCACACAGCCAGCCTTTGGCGTGATCCCAGGCTTCTATTCTTCACTCTCTATATTTAGGGTTGTTGGGTTATTTATGATGGCCTTTGCCTAGAGGCAGTATTTTCTGCTCTGGGTTGGTGAGACTGTAGTTATGTTTAAGCTTGCTTGCTGAATTTATCTTGGGTCATAAAGTTGTTTAGATTGTGGAGAGTGATTATGGTTGGAATCAATGTATACATAAAGTAGTCAAATAAAAAAAAAAAGAAGTGCTTTTTACAGTTGTGTTATTTAAAAAAAAAAATAACAAGAATAATAGAAAAAACTTTTCTAAATTTTTCTAAATTACTGTAGTATGCCACAGCTAAGGCTGGTGGATTCCTAGTATTTCATCTGTGTATTAGCCACTTTTTCAAATAATAGGACTGCTGTATTTTCCCATTTAACTTTATTGCCTTATCGCAGTCAGAGAAACCACAAAGGTAGGATTTTACAGCTAGGTTTTATGATACTGCAAAGGTGGCGGTGCCAGACTGCTCCTTAGTGAACTGACTCATGCTCACTCAGATAGAGCTGTTATGAGTTGAGTGCAGTCTTTGCCTCCAGGTAGTGAGATTAAAAAGCATATGCAGAATATTTTGGCATCAATTCTGTAGAAAAATTGTGTTTCTTATTTAATCACAGTTTTTAGGTTATCTGTTTAGTAGAGTTATTTTGTCAGCTAAAATCTACCCAATTGCCGTTCTAAATTAAGTTCATTAAAGACAGGTGATTGAAGCAGAAAAGATTAGTAATAGTCTGGTAGTAGTAACGGTCTATAAGTTGCCATAATAGTAATAAGAGAAACATGAGTTTGTTTCGTTTTTTCCTCATTTACAGTTCAGTCAGTGGAAGGTGCTTGGCCTCAGGATTTGTGGCTGTACCAGAGACTACCAGGCACGGTTCCTAGTGACAGTAGGAGCAGGACATGGTACTGGCCAAAGAACTGTTTGAAGTGACCATTAAAAACTAGTGTAATGGTGTCTTGTGATAGTAAGGGTATAAATTCCTAGAGGTTTTTTTATTTTATTTATTTATTTTTTTTTACAGTTCTTGGGTCATCTATGCTTTTAGGAGCTACATGTGTAACTAGTTAACCATAGCTTTTGCTGAGCAATTCATGGAAAATGCTTGAGGTGGAGGGGTCTTTTTCATTATGCTCTGTGGAGGAGACTGCAGCCGTCTCTTAGAGATTTCCCAAAAACCTTGTCACAGTAGTGTGTTAAATATTCTTAGTTGTTTCTCTGTTACCTTTGCATAAGGGGGCATAGATTTCATTGAACCATGCAAATGTCGTCACAACAATAGAAAAACTCAGTCTGCTTAAACTAATACTGCACAAACATTATATGTTTTCATGTTTTTATTGAACATAACATGTAAACATTCACAGTGCAGGGTGGTTCACATACTGTTTTCTTTCTGTCACTATGGGTTTGCATGAATCATTTCACATAGTACACAGAAATATAAAGGAAAGCCACTGCCCCACCAGTTAAATTTTGCTGAAAGTAGGTCACTTGGTCCAAGTGCATCATGCAGCCTCTGTTGCCCGCCATCCTCCCTCACCTTATGTTTCATGACAAAGCTCCTGCCTCAGTGTACCCATTGTCGTTTTCATTTCAACTGCTCCTTTTCTCTGACCCACGTGGTTCCCAGATATTGCAAATATTTAACCTTAAACCTCAGATAACGCCAGCAAAGCCCCATGTGATGCGCTCCAACACATGTTACGTTAAATGCTCATTCTGCACGTGGGCTGGATTTCCTGGACAGCCTAGCCTGTTGCCAAGTATTTGGGGGTTTCAAGGGAGGTGCAGAGATTCACTGGGCTTGTCTAAGTGGTATGGGGTAGCTGCAGTATGCTCATGTGTTTTGTAAATATAGGCCATACCAGAAATTACTGAGGAAACTGAAGAAGCATGGGTTTACACATTCCAGTTTTTTTTTCTATTATTATACGGAGACTACAAGAGGAATATGGGCCACTCCTTACTTATGCATCAGTCATTTCATAAAATGTTAGATCCCATTTGGCAAACTGCTGTCAAGTTGACATTTCATAACTGGAAGACAAGCGGTTATTTGTTTTACCCTACACTGTCAACACCAGACAAGTGTAGTTTGTGCTGTGTACTGAAACAGATGTAGCTTAATCTGGCCTGTTGCATTTTAATTACTAATAATTATATAATAATTAAAATTTGATCTAGTCCAATGTTTAGTCATGTTGGCTATCAGTTTTTATTTTGGTGTTTATGGAATTTAGAGCAAAGCCAGACATGCTCCTTTGGTTCAAGGTCATTCACCAGAGTGCACAAGGTGTCTTGATCATGCCCGCTAACTGTATTTGTACAATCTGATTTATGATAGTAAAGTGTTCATGTCTGTATCTTTGTGTTATCAAATATAATGATTATGTTTTAATATGCACCTTTATAACCTTCACACGTTTTGATAACTGTCCATTCCTCTGGAAGTAATTGTGAGATGATCCAATTTTTGTTTTTGCTCACTTCAGGATCGTAAACTGTCAAAAACGGAGCGGCAGCGCTTTAAGGAGGAAGCAGGGATGTTGAAGGGACTACAGCATCCCAACATTGTCCGCTTTTATGACTCCTGGGAGGGACCCTCCAAAGGCAGGAAGTGCATTGTACTGGTCACTGAACTTATGACATCTGGTACACTCAAAACGTGAGTCTAAAGCTTAATGAAGAAGTACATCAGTACATTACTTCATGTGTTATCTGATATTCTAGATATTACTTAATACAGTTCGTTGCACTTTGAATGAAGTGATTGTCATGTAAAATGCCAAATATATGACTAAATCTAATACATTTTTGTCTTTTATTGTGAGGTGAAGTGTGAAAGATTTTTTTGTAAAAATTAGTTCAATAGAACTACATTGTTTGCAGTCACTTATCTAGGTGACCATTTTCCTGTCTTCATCATGCCTGTAGGTTGCTTGTTTGCCCCTTTCCAGTGCCTGAACAGGGCTGACAAATTCAGCATAGAATATATCGAAGTCACCCTTTCTTTTCTTTTTTTCTTTTTTGAAGATATCTGAAGCGTTTCAAGGTGATGAAAATTAAAGTGCTGCGGAGCTGGTGTCGACAAATTCTCAAAGGGCTCCACTTCCTTCACACGCGGGCACCACCCATCATCCACAGGGACCTAAAGTGCGACAACATTTTCATCACAGGCCCAACAGGATCCGTCAAGATTGGAGACCTGGGACTTGCCACACTGAAACGCGCATCTTTTGCCAAGAGTGTCATAGGTATGACTTTGAACACATTTCTACCTTGTGGTGTCTGTGTGGTTATGGGTATTACCTTTTCTGAAGTCATGATGTTACACTTGTATCAAACATGATGGTATTTAAATGAGGTATTTTCCCTTTGACTTGTTTTTTTTTTTTCTGATAATGTGGTTTAAAAACAGACCACAGGGTTTCAGCTGTCTCTCAAACCACAGCTCAAATAGAGGCCAAATACTGTGATAATCCTGGGCAGATTTCTGTCTTAGCACCCACACAGTATTTATGAAGTTTGGTCATTGCACAAAACACTTTTTGCATGTTTCTCAAAAAAAAGAGGGTTTTTTTCCAGGCACCTACTGAATGTAAGTAGCGCCTAACCTTTCTCCTACTGTTACTATAATATTAATCACAATTATAATAGTTCTTGCAGGCTAACCTGGCCATGGCTAAAGGTATGGCCTGTGCTTCTGTTGTAGACTGGTCTTTGTTCTGTGGTTTTGAAATATGTGGTCTGTTTGCCAGATATATCTATAATATTTAACTTCTCTTTCTATGGATTTGCTTCAACAGGTTTTTTTTTTCTCTAGTGTTTGTCTCTTACTGTCTTTTTAAAATATTGCAGGATCGCAGAATCTTTATGCTCCATGTTTGTGTCCAGGGATCTCTCCCTCCTTTCTCTGTCAGCCTTTTGCCTTTGTTTTTATTTTGTTTTCATTTATTTTCTTTCACATTCCTGGGTATGTTTTTAAAATGTAGGCTCTAGCCTCAGCTGTGCCCCATTCTGCTGTTTGGAATGAATAGGGTACTGCTGGTCATTGAGTAAGTATGAACTTATATGGGCCTGGTAAGTCCAACAGTGTGCTGTAACACACAATATCCAAAACAATTACATTCAAATAACCAAATGAGTTTTTCTGTGTAAGACCTGAGATTGAATGTAAAAGTAAAAGTAAAAGTAAATAATGAGGCAAGTGTGCAGAGACACACTGTTGAGCACAGTAACTAGCTATGGGACCTGCTTCTCTCAACCTTGACCATCACACCTTTCACCTGCAGGTGAAGAAGAGATGGTAAGTCAGATTCAAAAGGTAAGTGTACTATGTAAAGCAATGTTAATGTTGCAAGGTAAGGTCTTGACAAAAGTTATTTCCATAGCTGGTGATACTACACCTGCAAAGATTATTGGCACATGACTGTACAAATGATACAGTATTATAGTCCAGATATTAATCTGAAGTGCTAATTATAAAGCAAACTTTTGAGCAATGCAATCTAGCATTAATTTGCTAACATGTGTTCTGCACACTGGTTACCTCAGTTACGTTTTATATCCCAGTATGTTAAGGTCTTACACAGACAAACACGTGCCTTCTTCTCTACAGTCTAACTGAGCCCAGCCTCTCCCTCCTTTTTTTGTTTTCTGTCTCTTTTTGCTTTCCTTCCCCTATTCTTTCTCTCTCTTCCAACTTTCACCTCACAGGTTCTCCTCCAGGAGGTGTCAACAGGCTGGTCACTCTTCTCATCCTCCTCTTCCTCAACCCATCACGGGTTAGGGGAGCAGAGGGGCAATGGGTTGTCAGAAGCCCACTCAATCAGTAAGGGAGTTCCAGAGTTCTGAATAGTTGTTTTGATTTAAGGTACCCCTGAGTTCATGGCGCCTGAGATGTATGAGGAGAAGTACGACGAGTCAGTGGATGTGTATGCCTTTGGAATGTGCATGCTGGAGATGGCCACCTCAGAGTACCCTTACTCAGAGTGCCAGAATGCTGCACAGATCTACCGCAGAGTTACCAGCGTAAGTTTTCTCTTCAGCCCTCCATGTCATCCACTGCCCTGCCTTCACCTCTTCCTATGTGCCAAGAAGGCCTGTGTCCCATCAGGAATGGTTTTATATTCCTGTCAAGACCGCATTATCAAACATCGCTTAGATTTGTCTTCTACTGTTGTTTCCATTGCTTGTGTGTGTTTCTGAATGTCCCAGCTAAGTTTCTAATGCCCTGAATCCACAAGAGTAGAAAAAGACCAAGCAAACATATGTTGTTTACACCAAGAAGCCCTATTGGTTCCCCTTTCACTGTTTTGTCTTTCCTTCTGCTATGTTGCATGCTGGTTAAGAATGTAGTTGTGAAGCTGGGATGGTATATGGTTATGTAGTTAAAGTCTCAGTCAGTCAGACAGTGAAACTGATTCTGGGCTATACAATCGGTCTTGAAATATACTTTTCAGTTTTAGTATATAATTAATGAAAAAGTGCAAACTCTCTGCACAGTGTAAAACAGTAGTGTTGAGCTCCAAACACAATTGACTTACCTAAAGCCTAAAACTTGATATGATGGACTATTGTCGTACTTGGGAATGCGTCTAGTTTACAGTACAGTAGTACAGTAGTATCTTTTGGGAGTGGGGCGGTTATTCTTCCATTATTATTTTTTTCTTCATTTCAGGTCAGCTGTTCGGCTCTTAGCCAACCCTCCATTTTCCTGTAGCATGAGGCAGTTTCCTGCTGCTGTTTCCTTAACTCATGTCCTCTTTTTACCCTTGACATTCTGGAATCGTTATACACCACACAAAGCATGTCATTCTGTCAAGATTATTTGAGTAGTTACATTTATTAGAAGCAACTTCTGTTATCCATTCCAAAACAAAAAACAATAGTAAGTAACTTGGGGTGTTTGACACTGAGCTGACAAAAACAACAAGTTATGGGTTAGTATCCAAATTATTAAAAGGTCAGATAAGACATAGGAACCGTTGTCATTTTGAGTTTTGTGTTTCCTGTAGGGGGTGAAGCCAGGCAGCTTCAACAAGGTGGCTATTCCAGAAGTAAAGGAGATCATCGAGGGATGCATTCGCCAGAACAAGGATGAAAGGTCTATAGCTTAAAAAAAACAACCTCGACAAGTTTAAATCTCCATGTAAATGTTTTGCTCACCTCCTGTAACTCTATTTAGGTACTCAATCAAGGACCTTCTGAACCACGCCTTTTTCCAGGAGGAGACAGGGGTGCGTGTGGAGTTGGCAGAAGAAGATGATGGGGAGATGGAGGCTATTAAGCTGTGGCTGAGAATAGAGGATATAAAGAAACTCAAGGGGAAGTACAAAGACAATGAAGCTATTGAATTTTCTTTTGACCTCAACAAAGACGTTCCAGAGGATGTGGCTCAGGAAATGGTGAATTGAACTTTGTATCAGTCTTTGCTTTCAACATCTCATTAAATGTGAATCATTACTACACCCAAGACTGCATGAGAAGTAGAGGAAAAAGAGGTTTACAGTCTTTGAAATTGTCATTTGTTAATTCTACATGTTTAACCTGTAGGTTGATTCTGGTTATATGTGTGAGGGTGATCACAAGACCATTGCGAAAGCCATAAAGGACAGAGTGTCTCTAATCAGTCGTAAAAGAGCACAGCGTCAGCAGGTGAGCCATAGAACCATCGAACATTTAATATAATGAAAGTTCACTGTTGTTTAACAGCCTTAAAAACACATCTCTGTTACAAGATGTATGTAATCGCACTATAGATTATGTCTACATGTAGCTCATTAGAAGTCTTGAGCGATAGGTTACATTTTCTTCATGTGATATATTTGCTCCTGACTATATTTGAAGGTAAAAGAAAATCAGGAAAAGAAAATGTTAGAAGAAGACCTGCAGAGTCAGTCCCTACCAGCACAGCAGCCAGGCCAACAATCCAGCACAGAGGTGCCTCTGTCCCAGCCGATGCCACCGCAAGCATCTTACTTCCCTCCTCAAGTAAACCAACCAAGCTCACAGTTGTCTGTCCAAGCCGCGTCTCAGCAGAGCCTACCGAGCTCCAACCCTACTCAATCGACCCAACTGACTGGCACTCTACATGGGGGGGCTTATGTGCCCCAGTCGGCAGGACAAGTCCCAGTCCAGGCTCAGAGTGTGGTCACTAACCAAGTAGAGACAGAGGAGCCTGAGGCAGACAAACAGCCACAGCACACTGGAGGCAGTACGTTCCAATAACGGTTTATGATCAAATATAAGTCCATAGTATAATATCAGAATTGAGTGCATTAAAGTTTTGTTTTTATATCTGCTTCTTGCAGGTGGTCACATTGGAGACAGACCCTCTTCTTCCTGCGTCCCTTCTGAGGCCCAACCTGTAATATACAGCACCACTTCCACCCAGCACCTTCAGCCCCATGTGTCGTGCCCGCAGACACAAAATGACCAAACGCAGCAGCTATCACTAGTGAGTCATGTTGAAAATAGGTCATAGGTTGTGCATGTGGAAGAAAATGTCCTTGTGATACAGTATCTGTTACATGGCACATGTGTATAATTGTGTTTAGTATTTAATATGCATTATACATTAGCATTTGGCCCCCACAGGCCCTCTGCATTCTGCATTCACAGCAGCTCTTTCCACTGGTCAATACTCTTACTCAACTATCGCTCAAATGTTACGTCTTCCCTTGCAGATTTTAATCTTCTAACCACTGCTTTATTGTTTTCTTTCAGGGTCAACCCCAGTTGCAAAGTGTTCCCTCTGAAGTTGTTCCTATTGTACCTGCCAGCCAGTCTGTTCCAGTGACACCTCCACAGGTAAAGTGGCCTAATGTCGTTTAATGAACAATTTAGCACCAGGTGGAAAAACGTTGCTTTACTGATCTCGCATCAACACAGTTTTCAGCAGCAGTGTACAGCTAATACTACTTTCAGCCTACCTTAGCCTCAATATACTTATATATCACTACAACAAAGTGAACGTCAAGCACTTTAGGCTCAGCAAAAACCTGAGGGTGTTAAGTTAACCTTTGAAGCCTGTCCCTCCAAGTGGCTGTGTTGAAAGTAGCTGAGTGTACAAAATCCTGTGGTTTACAATCTCGTCCGTAATATTTCCCTAATTTACTTTTTCCTACTCTTACCCTGTGTCATGTTTTGTTTTTTATAGTACGGCGTTTACTACCAACCATCGCTTCCCCCTCAGGTAGTTAAAATGTCCCATTTTCCTCTGTCCAGTTTTTGAATACACCCACAGCCTTACACTATATTCATAATGAGATGAAAATATATAATATATAGTGAACATACATCATATGGCTGTGTAGCTGACTTGGCCTAAAATCTTTCTTGATCTGTGCTTTAATGCCCCACTTTATTAATGTATATTTGCACTTGTGCTGTACAGCAGATTAGTGCATGTGAGTTTGAAAGATATACATTTTCTGAAGGTTCAGATTAAAAGGTAATCATATTTTCAGGACGTGTCCATGTGAATGGGTCAGTATTTATCTTAAATGCCTACCGTCTGATTGTTTTTCGTTATTCCCTTATAGATTCCCACCCAGCAAGTGATGATGCCCCCATCCTCTCAACAATCTCCCCCCCAACAGCAGCAACAATTAGAAGGCAGCACTGCTCTGCAGGACTCTGCTCTACCACAGGCACAGCCTGGAGCTCAGCAGCTACAGGTGATGCACACATTTCTCCCTCTGACAACATAAATGCAACTTTCTGCAATATCACTTTAAGACACATGCTGACATATATAGGTGCTCAACTCATTTATTCCAGTCTTTTGCTTTAACCATACTACAATATGAGATTCTTGCTGGCTGCTTTTGTTTAATAATTTCCTCTGAATTTAACTCTCATTTTGGTGGCTGTCCCATTTCTCTTTTTACTCCTTTTATTTTTCCTCTGCATGCTACATATACCTGCATGACTCATAGTCTTGGGCCAGTGAGCCAAGTCCTCCTATCTTGTCTCCTCCACTCAACGCAGAGCACCTATACTTCCTCTATCAGGTCTCATGCCTCTCTATTCTGCAGGTACACACTGATTTTGAACCATTTGGTTTATACCTCGTTTTTTGTTTCTGGGGCTATCTAAAAATGAATACATGGAAATATTTTATGGACACATTCACATGTTTCAAAAAACATATACATATGAATATATTTAATTTTGATAGGATGAACAAAATACATTTTAAAACATTCCTAGACCTCTATCTATCCACAGTTTAATTTAAGACCTGTAACCTGTACAAAAATAAGCACAGCAAAGAAAGTGGCCACACTAAAGGAAATGAGACAAAGCCATTATACAAAACTCGCGATACTGGACTGTAAATGTAAAAATGGCTTCTTACAAGGTACAATACAATATGTCAGACAGCTCCATCTGGTGGTTGGTCTGGTCTTTTCAATGGCTGTGAAAAAGGGTGGTTACCATCATTTAACAAAATAAAATTGGATTAATAAGAAACAAGTGTGTATTCTATAAATAATTTCAGAATCACAATGCATAGGTAGGATGTGATCAGATTTGTTTTTACCTTAAGGAGCTTGATTTATGAAACATTTGTGTTATTTTTCAGACTCCCATGAGTGTTTCTCAGTCAACACCGTTGGATCAGCCAGCTGGCTCCCCTGCTATGGTGCCTCAGTCTGCAGAAAGGTAGGGTTTTTTTTTTTTTTAAGATGCAGGTTTCACCAGAACTGCACAGCCTGTCTCTCATGGATTCTTTTTCTATTTCAGCTGCCAGTCAGATGCAGCGTCAGGTCTCAGTGACGGTAATGAAGGATGTTCAACGTCAGGAGGTCGTCATGAGGGACGCTCACTGAAGCGTCACCAGCGACGATCTGTACGCAGCCGCTCCCGCCATGAGAAGACCTCAAAGGCCAAACTAAATGTCCTCAGTGTACGTCATGAGTTAAATTATGTTCTTTCTTAAGCTGTTTGTCCCTAAACGCTTTTAACATAAATGAATGTTTTGCAGATTTCTAATGTGGGGGACAGAGTAGCAGAGTGCCAGCTAGAAACACACAACAGGAAGATGGTGACCTTCAAATTTGATCTAGATGGTGATAATCCAGAGGAGATTGCACAGATCATGGTAGTGGCTCTTCAATTCTTGTGTAACTTGACAAATATGTTAACTGTTTATTAAAATTTTTACCTCTGAATCTGACATTTGTGACTGTGCAAGAAAGAAACCTTTTTTTTTTTTAATCCATAACTCCTGCTTTAAACAAGGATCACAAATTTAAACCCATGCATTTGGACGGTACATGTAGCTGTAGAAGTTGAACCTTTTGATGCTTTCTGTTTCAGGTTGAGAGTGAGTTCATCTTGGAGAGTGAGCGAGATTCTTTCATCGAGCAGGTCCGTGAAGTCATAGAAATGGCTGACGAGAAAGGCGAGGGCATGAAGGAAGGCTTTCCTCAGGTAATTCTTTCACATATAAAGAATTTATATAGAATTTCTATCCTCACCTGATGAACTTGAGGCAATAACCACCCATCTCATTGCAGATGAGTGATCTTCAACAACAGCCTGAGCGCTCTGTTCCCTTGACACAAGGTTTAGAAATTTTAACCAGAATCTACTGTTTAATATCCACCAACTGATTTTTTTTTTTCCTTTCACCTAATCTTTTGTGTAACCTTTCCTTTAGGGTTTTCCCCTAGTACAACAACCCAAGTGGTGCATTCAGCAGGACGAAAGTTCATTGTCAGCCCAGTACCAGAGTCTCGTCTAAAAGAACAGTTTTTTGGAGTTTCTTCTGCTAATACCTCCTTTGGAGATGATCTGCCTCCAGGTGAGAGCAAAATCAACCAGAAAGGTTTATTACAGTGTGAACATTTTGGGCATGTTGTTGTTGCTGTTGTTGCTGCACCCATTTCTCGTTTTTTATTCATGCACCTTCCATATAATTACACTATACTGTTTTCTAGCTTCCTCCGTGACATTGGGCCTTTCTCTATCTGCTCCATCTGGGATTCTGCAGCAGGCTTTCAGTCAAATAAGGCAACCGCGTGAAGAGAGATGCACCACACTTCCCATTGGTGCTGAGCATGAACCAAGAACTGTCCAATCCACTGATCCTGAAGTTGGATCAAACTCTAAAAACATTCTCACTCCTCTAGAATCTGCCACTAGTACGACTTATCCTGTTGTGCCCCCCACATCTGCTGCAACAGCCCTGTCTCCAGCCTCAACCGGGAGGGTTTCCCCTCAGACTATATCCAGCCAGTCCCCAGCTCCAGCTTCTGTCACTAGTGATCCCAGTCCACCTCCTCAGTCTTCTCATGACATAACCCCATCTCAGCTTCCGTTAGCCTCTATAATCCCTCCCTCCTCTTCAGTACCAGGACCCCAGGTGGGCAATTGTTCTGTTCCTGGCTCCTCTGTTGGTATTACATCCAGCTCTGTGGGCGCTCATCCTGCTTCAGACCAGCAGCCTCCATCTTCTCAGCCTCCAATTACATCCATCCATGCTCCACAGCCCATAACCTCCCAGACTCAAACTGTTCCCATTTTCACTGAGTCCCCACCTCCGGCTTCATTGCCTAGTCAAAGCCAGGTCCAGCCGCAGCCTGTTGAGTCGGAGGGTGCTGAACTCCAGAATAAAGCAGACATTCAAACATTAGACAAGAAGCTACGGTCCCTCTTTAAAGATCCGGGCTCTTCCTCTTCAGCATCGGTAGATCCCAGTCCAACCACAGGGACCTCCTCGCCTCCTACTGGGACATCTTCTCCTCCACCTGGAGTTGCCATAGTTCCCCCATCTAACCTTCCCCTCACCTCTGGTGTTCAAGGTGTACTAGGCCCCTCAACCACACCTGGACAGGTTGTTACCCCAGGAGGACAGACCCCACCGTCTAAGCCCAGGGCACAGGTTTGTGAAAGATGCTGACTCGATAAATAAATAAATCCCTAATACACTAAATAGACTTCATGTTTGTTGTATGTTGTTTTTTAGACCTTACCTCCTGGTCTAGACCAAATGGCTACACCAAACTCTGACCCTGTGCCCCCATTTCCTGGACCAAATCAGGTGAGGTGTACATTGCAATACTACATACGCGGTTAATATTGTGGGTTCTAAGTGTACTTGTGTAGTGTTTAATTGTTTCTCATAGTCTGTTTTTGTGAATCCAGTCACAGCAGCCTCTGGGTAATTTAGACACTCAGTTGAGAAGAGCCTTCAGCCCAGAGACTGTTCAGAGAGTTCAGCCACCAGCAGCAGGCTTCACTCTGGGACGTTTCCAAGTATGTTTTAGTCACTGCTTAAAATAGACATGACAAAAATCTAAAATGGTTCCACCTGAGCTTACTCACGCGCTTGTTATTATTTCTTAGGTGTCTGTTGCTTCGGAGGATGCGTCCAGCACCATTACAGATGCTGCCTGCACGGTGTCCTCCTCTTCCCTCAGTCCGTCCTCTACCTCTTCTTCATCCTCTTCCTCCTCCTCCTCCTCCTCCTCAAGTCCAGAAAATACCCTCCACCGCTCAACGCATCTGTCCAAAGGAGTTTGTGAACTTGATGCTGTAAATGGAGCGTCATCTCACTCTGCTGATTTAGCCAGTAATTCCACCACTATTGGGCGTTTCCAAGTGTCTACAAGCAGCAATGCCACATCTGGGCCAACCACTGCTTCTAAAGTGGGACGATTTTCAGTCACAGGTGTGTACCAGGTCCATAAAAACGTACTGGATGGGTATTAATACTTGAATACACTGAATTAAAAAAGGAACAGTTATACAATATACCGAAATAAATGCTTTATGGATACGGCCATCTCTTTACATCCTTATGGTCTCTGATTGGAGGGCATGGGTTAAGTATGACAATGTACTATATAGAGAGTGATGGAAACTTTCCTTTTCTTCAGTGACTCAATCTACCGCAGCAGGCTCCAGTGTGCAGAACGGGCCGGCATCAACATCTGACCCACACAATGCGCACATGCATGACAGTAGTGACAATGACGATGATTCTGGGACGGATGACGAAGCTTTGCAGAAAGAAATTAGCCGTTTAAGAGAAAAGTATGTTACATATTCACAGTCGAGTTTAATACCATCTTCATTTAACCAAGTCATGTCGCTTCTCAGTTTAGATCTAACATGGTGGCTTTTCTTGGTTTTTCTTCTGCTCACAGGCACAGGAAGGAGATTCAGTCCTTGCAGACCCGTCAGAAAGAGGAGATAGCAGCACTATTCACACGTATGGGGAAACATCCTCCTCCTTCTGTCTTCTCTCCCGCTGTGGCTATGACTGGGGGACGGCGTAGGATAAAAAGCAAAAGCTACAAATCAGCTCGCAGTAGTGGACAGCCCAGCCCCATACACTCAGGTACAAAGACTGAACCTAACATCCAGCCATTTTGACTGTTTTTGTTTTTGGATGCAAAACTCATTCTATCGTGTGGTGATATGTTCAGGATCTCCAGCTCAGAGCTTCCATGTTTCTGAGTCCCCTCCGAAGCTAAGTTCTCCCTCACAGCTCACGTCGTCCCCGTCCATGCCCAGCCTCAGCAGTTGCTCCTCAGGTATGTGCAGAGCACTCTATCCCAGGTGGGGTAAGATGCTTGACATGATTCCTTCGGCGAGTTCTCTACCTCTCATCTGACCTCCCATCTCATTTCTCAGCATCAAGTGGGACCATCTCCACAAACAGTTCAGGCCACTGCCAGAACCATTCTACTTCCTTGACCCAGGGAACTGGACCTTCTCTCCCTGCGTCTCACACCCAGAAGGGCAAGGGAACCTTCACTGATGACTTTCACCAGCTGGTGGATAACTGGGCCAGAGATGCCATCAGTCTGTCCCAGTGTAAACGGGGGCCTAAAACTGGAGCACAGGCAGCGCTGGGACATGAAGTAAGCATTCTGTACTTCTTTTTTTTTTTTTTTTAGATTAAATTGCCATTAGAGCATTTTATGATTGTACCGTTATAAATGATGTTAACCTATTGCTAATCCCTCATGTTCAATAGTGAGTCTTGTTCTTAATTTTTCTTCTTTCTTTCGTATTTTCCCCTCATTCACAGGTTCTCCCTCCAGCAAATGTTGGCCGTAAATTCTCAGCTCCAGGCTACCTTTGCCCCACACTTCCTACTCCTTCCAACACCACATCCACCACCAACACTCACCTCCCCAACCCAGTCAATCCATCTGTTCCTCTGGGACCTCGTAAAGGCTCCCTGGGCCCAGTTGCTCAGACCTTTGGCTATGCCTCGGCCCCGTACAGTGCTCCTCAGTGGGCAGGACCCACAAGCACATGCCAGGTCAACATGCTTAACCCCACACAGCCACTAGCACAGTACCAGCCACCTACGACCGTTTCAGCGTCCCTACACCAGGGCTACCATATGGGAACTCCAGCCGCCCCAAAATCCATCAGCCCCGGAGGACCCAACCTGAGGCCTACGTAGCCAAGTTCAAACCCTGCTCTAGGCAGAGCGGGCTGGGTTTTTGTGCTTTTTATTTTTATTTCACCCTAATCATTACGAGTTCTGAGTTGGCCTGTGTAAGTAAGTTCTCTTAGGCAGGATAAAATCTGCCAAACTGACAGTTAGAGGGAGAGTGCAATACACATTCACAGCACACAAGTTTCATTCTTTTGCCTGCCATGCGCTGTGGAATTTGAGCTGTGACGAGTCAGTTGGTTGTTTTGGATCTAACAAACTGAAACATAACCAAAGGCAGCCAAAGATGTCTTCTGAGAGCAAATGTTGCAATGTCGCCGTTCCTTTGAAGCTGAAACGGAAATGCGGGGTTGTGGTTTACATTCTTACTTGTCCTTACGTAAACTGATCTGGGAGTGAAAACAGAACTGATATGACACATTAGACACACACCTGAATAGCGTTAACCTGGTTAAGTGGCTTGGGATGGTAGGTTAGATTGTCTCAGAGAGAGAGAGAGAAGGTGAGTATGTAGGAAGTAAGAGTGGGCAGTTACTTTGTCCCTGTTGGAGCAGTGAAGTGTGACCTGTGGAGTTAGAAGAAAGATAAGGTACGTTAGGTAGGATTGTAATAGACAGGGTTGGAATATGAATATGCCCCTGTGGCTATTGAGTAAAACGCAATAATGGCAAAGAGTAGATCAACTGTGGCCTTAAAAGTTTGACTTTGTACATAGATATTCCTTCACTGGGTTATGATCCGTGTTCAGCATATTCATGTCCTTGTGATGTCATTGTGACTTGGTTTGTCTGTCACATACTGATTTATTCATCACTTCTGACATTTAAGCCAGTGGATCTGCCACATAAAAAAAGAATTGTCCTGGTGTTGACCACCATTAAGCATCTGAAACAGAGATGGTGCTGCTGTAGATCAATCTGCTTAGAGGATAATTGGTGTTTTCTTTTTTTGTTTTACTTTTTTTTTAACAAAAATGAAATCTTAAGAATCCCAAGTTGACACATGAAACCACGTAAAGCTATTTTTCATGAGCAGCTCAAATTCTGCTTCATGCTAAAATTGGACCATTTTAGTTTCTTAGCTTAGGGTTTGTGGAAGGTTTTGCACGTAACCTTTCCACTTCTCCAGCTGTTTACGCAGATGATACATAGACGAACAGGTTCGCAGTAAAGTTGTCACGTTAAATGTCTCCACTCAACATCAGTGTTCACTTCTCAAATCTCAAGTGTCTGGGGTTCTCTTTCTGTGGTCTGTTTTTGTACACGTATATTTAATGAAACAAATGTTCTTTATGGACCTGTATTCAGCCATCAGATTTTGATGTTGTTTCACTGTAATTATTATTAAAGGTTGTTAAACAACATGTAGTTAAAGGAATATAAAAAGTGCAATTGCAGGGTTGTTATTAATGTCCTACTCATCGTGTAGGAGTAATCCTGTGGTTTATTACGCTCTTCTATATATTACTGCCCTGCCTGCCCTTTTCTATTTTATTGTAGGTATAATCTTATGAGGTAAATGCTTTCATGCGATGCTCAGTCACTAGAGTATGCTTGTGGTGACCCACTCTACATGCACATGCACTCTAACCTGTAAACACGAGGAACACTTTAGTGCCTTGCATCCTCACTAATGACAAGTTCCAGATTCATGTAGTCTTGTAGCTGTGACTGTACTGCAGAAAACCAGTTGACTAAAGCTGTACATAACGTAAACGCGTGACACCAACAACTCGCAGGCTATAACACCCCAGAGCCAACTCACAGAACTGTAGAACAAATAGACACAGATGTGGAAACGCTTCCTTTAATCTCCAGTTACATTTGTGTTGGTTGTGTAATCAGCTGTGTATTTATATCGGACTCATGCGTACATGTTTTTGGCTGACGTTTGTTTTATGTGGATTTATCATTAAACAGTCTGAGAAAAGCACTTCGGATAGCGAGCGAGCTGTTTAAAGTGGCCATGCTCTTATGCTCACTCGGCTTTTGTCCCACCACCTCACAAGAGTGCCATGTGTCATTGTGATTTTCGCCTGCTTGTAGATTGGATGAATAGTTAAACTTCTCTAGAGAAAAAATGAGTTACTGCAATGCAGAATATGCAATGTTCAAAGTTTTATAGGGACTGAGGGTAATGAAAATGTGCATGCTGATGAAGGTTGTTACTGACTTCAGTGTTTTTGATATCAGAATATTAGAAATCTTTTTTTATTACATGCCTTCCTGCAAGTCATCACAAAGTGTTCATCTGTTTAATTGCTATACATCAATATCGCACTGCATCAGCATATGCTTTCTGCATGATGGCTACACTGATGTTTCATCTTACAAATGACAACCAACTCACAACTGGCCACTGTACAGCACAAGTTCACAGCAGAGCTTTAGATTCATGTGCTACTACGCTATTACCGGTAATTATCACACAGCTCTACTCGGTTTGAGGCTACTGACGCTGTATTATCTGTTGAACTTTATTTATGATCCCTCCTTGAACTTCCTGTGATTCAGTGTCTTTTGTGTATGTTTTTCACGTTGTACAAAATGTAAAAAAAAATAAATATCAAAAGCACTTTTCATGCTTATTGGTGTGAAGGAAAATATGATCAAACTCTCTTTAGCTATTATTTGAAATTATTTCGCTGAAAGTCAAATTATCACTAAAGAATATTTAGAAGCTGAAATCTCTGCACAACTGATTGGATGGACTGAAATATTTGGTTTCTACTAAGCTGCAATGATAGTGCTGTTATATTTTACTATAAATAGGAAACCATTAGAGTAGCATGACAAATTGATTTATTACCACTTGTAATAACATTTCTCCAAATATGTAACATAGCAGCAGTTCTTTACAAAATTAAATGCATACAAGAAAATAAATATAAAAATCAAAACCAACTTGATACTCTGAAGTACTGAGGAAGTTAAATCTCAAGTGTCCAGTCGGCGTTTCTTCATGTACTGTCCTTGTCTGTACGGGCTGAGGGCTTCACCTGTAAGAAGTAAAATTTAAGTTCACACTGCAGTTCACCAACATACAAGTGTCTCTGCTCGTGAAACTTCACCTGGCCTCGCCTGATGCTGGTTTTGGTTTTGAGGTCTGTACTGAATCCCATCTTGTCCTCTGCTGTATGAAACGGGCTCATCTGGGGGTCTGCTGGGACCTCTCTGGGGTGTTTTACTGCGTGTGAGCATCTGATGATTCCCAGGGGTGCTGGGCCTGGATCCCCTGGAATATGGTCTGGCTGTGGGAACATCCAGCTCCTCAATCCCATCTAAAGTGATATTCCACAGTTCAGGATCATCTGCAGAAAAACAGCACACAGGACTGCATGAGGCTCAGTGGTGAAGGATGAGGGCAGGTTTACTGACCATGCTGTGCTGCTTGTGAAGCCCCATAGTGGTGGGTGACAGCACCTGCTAGATAGTCATCCCTGCTGCTGGGCTTCATGTGTCCAGTGGCAGTGCTGTTGCTCAACACGGGTACACCTTCGTGACCTGCAGAACAGAAATCTTCATCCAACGCATCAATGCCAGACCACAACCTCTGTGCACTTCCTGTACTTCTGTATTAAAGGTAAACTGCTTGAGACAGTTGCTCAAGTTAAAAACCTTTTCCCTCACTGGATGCTCGTCCAATAGGAACGTCTGCATCTTCAAACTTTGTTTCATCCCATTTCTCCTGCAGCTTCTTGGCCTCCATCTCTTTTCTGAACTTCTGTTGAAGCTGCTGTTGTCTCATCTTTCTCAGCTGTTTTGGGTCCGTTTGTGGTTCACAACCGACATCGGCTTTGTCCGTGACAGATCTGAGAAGTGGTAACATGGGGTACGTGACTGAAGTTAATGCACGAGCGAGGATGAGGTCAGTGAGGTTAAAAACCAAAACCAGAGCTGGTGACATTTACCTGGCACTGAGGTTTTCGCTCTTCATTTCAGGAGTGGGGCCTGTACTAGGGGTATGAACTTCTACACAATTCTGGTTCTGGTTAAGAGCTCTGGACTCCAGCGGGGTTCTAGCAGGAACAACTGCAGGCACAAGCATATCCTCTCGAACCAGACTGGAGAGCCGAGCCTTTTCCACAGATGGTTCACCTTCTGAGCGCTTGGTGTGGGCTGGGTCGAGAGGAGGACGGGGCTTTGTGTCAGGGAGAAGGAAGTGATGATTCAGCATCAAGATAATTCAAAGGATATAAAAGCACAACATATGAAGAGAGGATATATGACCTGTTTGGGGATCTTGTTAATGGCCAGGAGATACTCTTTATCCAGGATGCAGTTCCCAAGGGCGTTACCAAAGCATCTTAGCAGGACAAAGACAAATCAAAGGCATTTATCAGATTTTTTAACAACAAATTATATTATAGAAAAGAGAAAGCTCTGGTACTTTAGTGCTCTCTTCATGCCATCAGTAACAGCTTCCTTTCTCGCCTTTTCCAGTGACAGAGCTTTAGACTTCAGTCCCTCGCTAACTCCATAGCCTACATCCTCATGAAATGACCCGTCCTGAACAAAAAGGTAAGTGTTACACACAAATTTATGTGGATGTCAGTCACAGCACATAATCTCATTTGTGTCAAAAGATGCTAAATTAACAATAAAATAATTTGCATTACCTTCAGCTGCACTTTGACAAATGCACTGACTCCAACATAAAACTTGCCATTGATGAGATCTACAAAGTCTGTAAGAGACAAAATGGTTTGTTATTGTGTGTAGCAGTCGGTTGCCTCAAACAGACACCTCTGAAAACAAGAAGATCTGCAAGTCCTACCAACGTTCTGCTGGGAGATGGAGTGAGACCATCCGTTATAACCAAACATCTCATTAGCGAGACTGATGACACGATGCCCTTCAATATAGCACACCTGTTAGAAGCAGAGAGAGGTGATGTGGCGCTAGGCTGCTTTTGGTTATGACATATCAGTTTTGCTATTAACTGGAATCATATCAATTTACATGAACCTGTTCGATTTATAGACCCCTTAAACATTTTAGCTTTTCTATGGGCTCCTAAAATGTTTGCATTTGCTTTACAGCCAACACAGTCACAGAGACTTGAACTGAGATCAGCAGAAACCTGCCTTCTGTCCTCCTCCGGCCACTCTGGTGCTGATGTACTCTGGACCCAGTTTCTGTCGCAGGGCATTGTGCACCGCCTGGTGCTCCTCAGCTGTGTAGGTACACTGTCAACACAATCCAGGTACGAACAGGAGCAAAAATAAACACTGGAAATCACCAAAAAGAGACACACGGCAGGTAAAACCCGAGGCCCGAGTGATGTACCTGTCCGAAGCACCTGGGTCCAGAGACGCTCCTCTCCTCGGCGTTAGTGGACATGGCTGCCCTGCTAAAAACAAACACACGCAGCAACGCTAACGCTGTAATTAACGTAGCTAAACGTCACTCGCCCCAACTCACCTGAAGGCTAACTTTAGCTTAGCAGCTAGCGGTAGCTTAAAGGTCCAACTCAGCAACTAGCACCGGCTTCAGCTGGCTTAATAGCATTACACTGGCTCTAAGAGGAGACCGCAACCGGCTGGTCCAGTCATAGAGACGCACACTCACCGTTTACGCTTTATTAAGTGTCAGTTTAGAGTTGAACGCAGGACCCGGGCGTCCGCTGCATCGCAGCTTCTCGACCATCTGAACTTCCCGCTCGGTAACAGGGGAGCTGGTTCTGCTGTGCTGCCTTCACGGTCTGCCAGAAACTACAGACATGAGCGAATCAGCGGCGCGCGCAGATGTAGAGAAAATGATGATGATGTGCACACGTAGAGAAATATATCTATTGTAATGTTCCATAGGAGTGAATACTTTGAAGCACAAGCGCCAACGTTCATTCAGTTTTTCTTCCTCTGCAACTTGTTTCGTGTGCTGTAAAGCCATGATTTCTGAGCTTCTCTACATGCTTTTAATAAACATTCAGTGAGCAAACACACATTAAGATAGAAAGTGGCTTCTTTTTGCTTGAAGTTGCTGAATTAAGAAGAGGGCACCGTTATTTCTCCTCTTCCCCTATAAATTTCACTTCCCCTGCGACTTCCTGTATTTAATATATTTGCACCCTTTTATCCGCTTGAACTGATTAACAGTCACAACATCCATGCACGTGCATCATTTTTGCCATGAGTGCTGTTTACCACACAGTTACCAAACACATTCTTTTTAATCAGCCGAATCGTTATGAGCCGTGAGTTGCTTTTAATAATCGCTTTATAATAATGAAGTTGCCTATTTACATTAGGACCAGTGGGAACAGGGGATTAGACCCTATCTGCATTGACAGATGGTTCGACACCCACTGAGTTAAACTGCATAGATTGGGGTCAGTGCCGGATACCACGCGTCTACAACCTGCAGTTCTGTCTGCAGTAGCTGCACATCTGTGTGTCTTTGTGTAGTCCACTGCTGCGTAGTAGTTCATAAACATTATCTTGCTTTGTTGTGGACGATGCTAGAAGCGTTGATATGCGAGCGCGCCTCCTAAACGAAGCTTTGACGTTTGAGGAACACAATAAAACATGTCCGTGTGTCTGGCGTGTTTTCTTCTCCAGGGTGCCAGTGATGTCTCCCTATGCCGCTACAACCACGATGCGCATCCACGTAGGCCACTGCTCGCGGCCGCGTCCAGGTTTGCTTTGCATCTCGTCAAAACAAAGCGGGGGCGAGCCAGAGAGCGAGAGAGAGAGAGAGAGAGAGGGCGGCGGTGTATGCCTCATGAATGAGTCCTTCGCCACCGCACCGCAGGTCGGACCCTTCATCCGTCCGCACCCTGAAGCCCGTGTGGGTGCGCAGACTGGCGGGGAGCCCTAAAGCAACCAGCCGCTGATGAACCCGGGCAGTAAATACTTGCCTTCAGCTCTACATGACCGATTCATCCCACCAGGAACCAGACGACAGGATCAGCAACGGTGAGTGCTGGCCACGGTGGGCGGGCAGAGGCGCACGATCCACGGCAACTTTGTAGCCATTGCGATACAGTTTTTCCTATAGGGGGGTCAGCGATGCATCCGCACCGGCCCGTGTGGGTTTAGCACATCCACGTTGTTTACAGTGACACTCCGCCTCGTCCTGCCGTCCACACAGGTACAAAAAACCAGAAAAACCTCCACGTACGCATGACTGGCTGTACATTCCTCCCGGTAGGATAAACGTGGACTGTGGATTGCGTGTCTGGCCGATTGATTGGTTACCTTATGTCGAATAAACACGTCAAAGCCAATCCAATAGGATACCAATAGGCCGTGATAGCAATGTAGACTAATAGAAATAATACAAATAAAAAAAGTCGCATCGATCAGACTGTAGTCGCCCTACAGCAGGAGGAGGGGGACAATAGCAGAAATACCCAGACTGGCGTGGCTTGGCATGACGGGCGCTCAGAGTTTAGTCTGCCCGAGAGACGATCCTGCTCCTGAAGAAACAGCAGGTCAGCCTTCACAAAGCACACGGCTCATACGTGTTATCTCTTGCATACACGGTGGCAGCAAAGGAGACTGTTGTGTCTTTGTCTGTGGCAGCCCAGACTGTTGTTCTCCCCTCTGACCAGCGGATGGAGCTTTTCTGTGTCCAGTACGTTTCAACGGGGAGACACCCAATTAGTCTGTAATGCTGTAATAATATCTTCCTCCAGGAGAAACCAGTGTAGTGCGGCTACGTGACTTTTACTGGAATAACACTCCCACACGGAACATGTACACACATGTATTTCCCTTTTTTCTGTGAGTGTGATTGTGGTAAGACTGAAGTTGAGGTAGTGTTGAAATAACAGACACCGACAGAATAAGGGAACAACAAACAGCCAAGTGATTTTAAAGCCTTCCAGGAAGCTCCAGGACGTGTGACTTATCCTGTATGTCTATGGCAGAAAGTGTTGCTCAGAATAGTTAAGTTTCTGTGTTTAAGAACCATAATCATTCTAATTTTATTAACCGTCAAAGAAGAATGTGTCTCGTGACTGTGGCAGACATTATTCATAGATGTTTCGCTTCTCGTGATCAGATGCTTGATGGACTCCGGCGGAGGCATGCCTCCAGGCAGTCGCCCCGACCCCTGTCCCTCAACTTCAGCACCTTCTCTGCCCCTCCTCCGAGCCCAGACATGGACAGCAGCAGCGATCATCCAATCAGAAGGTAAATCAGCTCATGGGATTAACATTTTACGACGCCATCATCCTGGGAATTGCATGAAATATTCATTAGGATTCATAAAAACTCCAGGACTCTGGTCCCAGAAGATTTAATTAACCTGCTGAGCTTTGCCTGAAACACACTTTGACCTAATTATAATAATCTCCTGCATCGATGTTTGATTGACTCATGTGTGTACATCTCATCAGCTTGCTGTGTTGCTGTGTTGTGTGTCTGTGAGTGTGTGGGCGATCTCCTGTTTACTGTCGTGCTATCAACAGAGTTTTTCTGGCAGTGGTTAAGTACTTAGCCCTTTAAATCCATTTGTATCATTTTTGATGCACAACTTTCTGAGAGAGAATCTGCCTGAATTCATCTGGATTTACAAGATGTTGGGGGCAAAATTTGTTTTGTATCTAAAAAATTGTTATGAGCAATGATTGAACCAAAACTGCCCAATTGATAATTAATAATGTATGTCATAAACAAAATACTATGGCAAACCTATATCAGTAATCTTATAATATCAAGTGGATTATTCTAATAATGAATTATTAAAGGTATTGTTTGTATGCACAATATAAACATATATTTGTTTATTCTTTGGTATATTTGCTGGGTATCTATGCTGTGAAAGAAGTACTTTAATAATTCAGATACAAAAGTGTCTTATGCAGGTTCAGACAGGTTTGTAAACTGACACTCAGCTTTATTATGTTATTATCGGCACCTTTTTTTTTTTTTTTTTACTAATTCACATGTCAGTATTGAGTGCAAAGAAAAGCGAGCATTTCAAACCAGTCCGCTGAGCTTTCACCAAGACTACATCTTTGCCAGGCTGACCTGCAGCTTCACAATGGCAACAAGACCTAGTTTTAGTCTGGAGCCGAGTTGATTAGATTTCAGATTTAGCACATGTGTATAAAAGAGGAGACACTGGAGATTAGCACATTATACAGTGTGTATATTATCATTAGTGTCAGAGAGTGGCTGTGGTGTGTTACTGCGTAGTTGTCCTGCTCCAGCTGCACTGAAAATGGAAGAGCAGGAAACACGGCTTTATTGTCCTGTATTGTGTCGCTGCTTCCTATCCCTGTTTTTGTCGTTGGTAATAAGCCGGACAGCGTCCTCCTGTCCCTCTTCCACCTCCTCTCTGTGCAGTGACAAGCACAGCAAAGTCCCAAAGGCTTTAGTCTTTTTACCCTGCAGTTCCTTCAGCATAAATATTTGTTTGCATCAATGGTTGTATTGTACTGCCGGAGAGGGAGGAAGAGTATGCCCCCCATCATTCCATGTGCTATTGTTTCCTCCTCTTCTGAGACTTGGGGCAGTGTGGTGTCCCACCTCTCGACGTGGCTCCACCCATTCTGCTTTTAACTTGCTGCCCTCTCTCACCATGCATCATCCTGTCCTACTTCTCTCCTCTTCTGTCACCGGCTGCTCTTTGTATTGTCACTGTGCACGCTACCTCTCTGCGCGTCTCCCGCTGCTGTATATTCTCCTCTTCCTTCCAGCCATCTCCTCGTATTTGTTCCCCGCGTCGCTTGACCATCCTCATTTCCTGCCCAGTACTTTGCGCATGGTCTGTTTTTTTTTTTCTTCATTTCTGTAATATCTCCCTCATGAGGACTCTGCACCGGCTGAAGTTGATGAGCTCCCCCAGTCTCAGCGAGCTGGGCAAGAGCGAGAAAAGTTCTCCAGAGGAACGAGGGGAGAAGCAGAAGAGGGCGGGAGCCAACGCCACCTGGAACAGGTAAACCAGCAACGGCGAGCATAACCTGTGCTGCTCTGATGTCTTTGAATCAGTAACACAAACTAGTTCGTGTGTTTGTTTGGCGTTGCAGCATCCACAACGCTGTCATAGCAGTCTTCCAGAAGAAGGGTTTGGCGGACAACGAACTCTATGTCCTGAATGAAGGTGTCCGGTGAGTGTTGATTGCCACAGAAACAACCCCAGGCCAACGCAGCAGAGGGCCAACCGCCTTATTTCAGAGCCCTGATGTCATTTTGTGCTATAATTAGTATAATTACTGTCTGTTCTGTGTTTGCCGACGTTTTTCTTGTGAATGAGTTTGTTTGTGTCTGTACTGTATATGGGGCCTGGGGAGTCATGTGGTCGTGCCAGATATCTTATTATCGTTTCAAACCAGACCCGTCCCTTCTATCACATCAGCACACGTTCTAGTCCAGTGAGCGCAGACAGTTTGTTATTTCACTACATAGGAAACGTAAGTATAATACATGACAGCTGGGTTCAGCAGATTGGTTTCTAACCTGCGGTTCTGTTATGTGTAGTTGTGTAGTGCCATGTAATTGAATGTAAGTAGTAAACTGCAGGAAACAAAACACACACATAGATTTAGTTACAGATATAGATACAATACTGTTCTGCATATTATTTAATATTATATATTATTTGCGACTTTTGAAATGAGGCTGATGTCACGTTTGTTTTCTTAGGCATTTGTTGAAGACTGAGTTGGGGTCCTTCTTCACAGAATACCTTCAGGTAACAGCTTTTATTTTAAAGCGGCTGCATCAAACTTTGTGTAGCTTTATGAAACCAGTTGATATATGAGATGGGAATATTTGTCATGGAACTTCCAGGGTGCAGCATCGTTCAGAACACCATACTCAGCTCTGCAGTGACAGCGCCTCACAAATCCATAATTACTGTTTTCTTCTTCCAGAACCAGTTGCTGACAAAAGGCATGGTCATTCTACGGGACAAAATCAGGTTCTACGAAGGTACGGCTGAAATAATACCCGGTCTGGAAATATGCTGAGGCTGTGTCTGCCAGACAATTAGCCTTTAATGGCCGTCTGTTTGCTTTGTTCTTGTGTGATTGTCGCAGGTCAAAAGTTGCTTGACTCTCTGGCAGAGACATGGGACTTCTTCTTCTGTGATGTTCTGTCGATGCTGCAGGCCATCTTTCATCCAGTTCAGGTACAAAAGCACAAGAGGAGATGGTTGTTCTACGTGCTTGGTGCTCAAAGGCTCAATTTCTCGACACCTCTCCCGGTTCCCTGGTCTTTCCTGTGTGCAGGGTAAGGAGCCTTCTGTCCGACAGCTGGCTCTGCTTCACTTCAGGAACACCATAGTTTTGAGTGTAAAGTTAGAGGACGCCTTGTCTCGACCGCGGGCTCGCGTGCCCCCCTCTGTTACACAGATGCTGCTTATTCTACAGGTGGGCTGCATATAACTTTGTACTAACTTTATATATTTTATTTATAATTCATGTAGGTTACTTATTCTACTTGGTCTTTTTCTTTTTGACTTGAGCAGTAGTAGCTACTGAAATTCACACTTATTTGCTTGTGTTTGTTTGCAGGGTGTCCATGAGTCACGCGGTGTAAATGAGGACTACCTGAGGCTGGAGTCTCTGGTTCAGAAGGTGGTCTCACCGTACCTGGGTACCCACGGGTTTTATTCTGGAGACGGTACTGAGGGCCATTGCTGTGTTCTGGGTAAGACTATCTTACATAACCTCAAAAGTATCAAAAAGTATGTGTCTGACATTTTTCCTCCTGTATTTCAGAGAAGCGTTTGCAGTGGGGCTGGCCCAAGTCTGCTGACCAACCATCTAAAAACCCTGTTGTACGATCAAAAAGCTACAATATCCCTCTGCTGCTGACCCCGGTGGCCGAGTATGACCCAGATGCCAACTCTGTAGGCAGTGGTGGAATTCGGCGCCACTCGGCCTGTGAGATTATATCATGCCTGGAGGAACAAGGACTAGCTTACGGTGACCTGGCCCCAGGATCTGAATTGTCTGGCCCCTCCTCCAACAGGCTGTGTGTGGGCTCTCAGTTTAATGGTATGACACAGATTAAGATGTCTGCATCTGTTTATTTAATAATAATAAAAATACAAATTTAATGATCCATAATGACCCAAGCACCTTGATATTCGCAGGCATCGGACAAGCAGGAGCCAGCGCCATGGACTCCATCATCCCCCTTCATTCCTCAGGAGCCCTGCATGGCACTGAGGCCACAATGACAATGACTGATCTCAGTAAGGGCGCATCCTCCACACCACCCAGCGAATCATCCAGCCCCGAAACCATAATTGGACAAGTGCTAGAGTCTGCAGACTCAGACTCAGATGGGATATTTATTGATTTCCCACCTCACTCCTCAGAGGCTATGGGGTACAGCCGGGAGAGCAGGCAGAGCACTGTGTAGCTGTGGTTGCCTTAGGAACGCACACCACTAATGTGTACGGTAAAGTTCTGGGATACAGATCAAAGAAATCCTACCACTAAATTTCATTCAGTGGGTACCAACTTACTTTTTTTTTTTTACTGTAGTACGATGAGCTTCTGTGACACCATTTCAAGTGCTTTCAGTGGTGAAGGAGAACCTTATAATTCTAAAATGCACAAATCCACAACTTGTGTTGTGTTGTCTGAGTTACAGGTTGGCCTGGTTCAACTTCAATTAAATATTCTGGACCCCTTTTTAACATCTTCCACAGAAACCAGGTTGGTTTTAAAAAAAATGGGTCACATCATCCTTCAGCTGTTAAAATTACAAAAACCAAAGCTGGAGTTATGAGGTCTTCACAACAGCAGCACAAACTGGAAAATATTAGATACTTCACAGCTTCATTGCGTTCTAAAACTACATTATTTTTTTCTGTTTACGCTGTTGTCTTGTGTTTGGCAGGAACAAAGTAATGAGGTTTCCTACATTAATTTTTCTACAACACTTGTTACAATACGGGCTGTTCTTATTCGTTTTCACAGTTCTGATCCAAATGTCTGTTCTTAGAGGAAACATCTGTGTCAGCATTAGCTTTGTACAGCAGGCATTTGAGGAATACGCTAATGTTTATTGTTTACATTTGACAAAGACATGAATATTTTGAATGAATGTTGTCTCACACACTGTATTTTGCACCACCATTACCTTGTAAATAAAATGTATTGTGGGTTTTTAGGACAGCTAAATAGTGTAAAGTGAGCTTTTACCTTCAAATGAATTCATATTTAAATAAGGGCTTTTTAACAAATCTTTTTTAAATGATGTTTTACCTCAAGTTTTGTACTTTACTTTTTTTGACAATCTATGATGTCGATGGGGTTGTACTTTGTATTCATTTGTTATACTAGCCCAGTAAAAAAACAAATAAATTTGAGTAATATTTAAACTGTTAATGCCTTGTGTTTTCAGCAGTCAATTTATTAGGGAAAAAAATCACTAAACACAATACAAAATGAGAAAAAAACATGACCTAAATCTTTAGTCCACACCTTCACAACTAATTTCTAGGCTCAAAGCCTGACAATAACACGATTAATAAACTAATTATGTCCATATATAATAGTATAGGATCTTTAACAACAGATTGATATGGGGAAGGAACCTAGACTCAAACCGTGACCACCTTGCTTAAATCTGTTCAAACAATCTCAAAATGTCATATCAGCAAATAAAATCATGCTGTTTTCAAAATATTGTGCCTTCATTGACTCTATCAAAATCAAATGTATCAGATAATTAAAATCAGTCTTTGTTTTAAAAACAAAATAGTATAACAATAGTATTATACATCTGTATTGTCATTTGGTGAACAGAAGCAGCTTCCAAAAGTAAATACATTGCACCAGTAAAACAGCGTTTGTTTTAAAAGTACTGACCGGAAGTGTAACAGTCGCTGCTGGGAGCTGTAGCTGGCACAGGAGCTAGCTCAAAGCTAAACGCTAACTACTCAGGACTCGTCACTGCAAACACTGAATACTCTGTTTAAATGTCTTGGCATGTCGTTCGCCGAAGGGTTCGCCATTTAAACGTAGGTGTAAAGAAAACAGACTGACGCCTCCACTGCCCGGTAAGACACCTTTGAACACTTTGGCTTCTTGGGTCACCAACTTAGCTAGCTAGCCGCTCGGCTAACCGAGCTGCAAGTACAGAACTTCCCCAGAGACATTTCTGAAGCCGGGACACTTCAGACAGTGACGTTTTCATGTATTACATCAACTTAATTCGTACTTCGTGTCATGTGGCCGTTCACAGCGCATGGCGTCTTTCAGAGAATAAGCCTGCTACGTTGTATCTCGGTGTGTTTTCAGATCACTGGGTGTCACGCTGGCTGCCGTCCTCAGTCCCCTCCTCGGTCTCTGGGTGTGGATGACACTGGCTCTGTGCCAGCCCTTTGTAGATGAAGATGTCTCTGGCCCAGCGAGTGCTCCTCTCCTGGATCTTTGCCCTGATCTTTCTTATCATGCTGGTGCTCAAGCTAGACTCCAAGATCCAGTGGAACTGGTTCGTCATCTTCCTCCCTGTCTGGACCTTTGACACCATCCTCATCCTCATGTTGATCGTGAAGATGGCGGGCCGCTGCAGGACAGACTTTGACCCCAGGGATGGTGAGCAGAGCCTAAAGAGAAAGTTGTGGTACCTGGCAGCTTTACTGCTCAAGGTGACTTTCTGTATAATACTGTGCACCCACCTGGAGAAGCTCACAGAGATGTGGGTCAGTGTGGTGTGCGTCCCTCTGTGGGCGCTGCTAGGTGTAGCACTGGTGGACCTGGGACACAGCGTTTTCCATTATAGGAGGGACTGAAACTGAAGAGTCTGCAATACATGTTTCTGAATATGAGGGACAAAACATTCACACACAGGCAACTCTATTTGTGGATGCACGAAGTGGGGGAGGTCTCAACTGTCACTGATCTTATTAGTGGATCATGTATTAGGGTGGGTGATACTGAACCACATTAAAAGTTTTTTTCTTTGCCAATAACTTCACAGTCTCTGCTAAAAGTTGAATGGGAACCACTCAGCCTTCACCCTGCTGTTACTAGTCAGTTCTTACTGATGTGGTTTACAGGTTCATAATGGAAACAAAACATTTCCTTTTTTTGTTTGTTGGCATTGACGTTACTGATTTCAGGCAACAGGAGAAGAAGAAACACTACACGGGCCTGGAAGGAAATTAGATTTTTATCATATATAATGTGAATCTTTCATGCCATATAAGATTGTGTTTAAGATTTAGAGCTAAGATGTTGTGACACAATATATGCAGATTGTTTCTGTGCTACACCCAGTTCAGGTGTTGACTTTATGAGGACACAAATGTAGTTAAATGAATCTTTGTAAGAGCTGTTTCTTGTCATCCACTGTGCCACTGACACATAAAACACATGCAACACAACTCGATTTGTAAACTCGAAGATTCATTGACGAGTAGATTCAAAATATCTTTTCACGTGGAACAAATTTGTGCACACGCACACTCACTACGCAGTTTGGTGCCATTTGACCGAACCTTTGAGTTCAGGTTCGTTGTGCCTAGATCAGCATCTGTGTGAGCAGCACTTGTGCTTTGTCAGTTATATAAGAAACTGGCAGCACTTTACCACAGTGAGTTTTTGCTGAGAGCTAGAACATGGTGCGTTTGATATTCGACAGTAGGAAAATCACTGGTTAAAATAAAGCTAATTCTAAGGTAGTGCTGTGATCAACACTAGAGCTTTTCCCCCACAATCATTTTAAAATGTCTGTTGTTAAAATGGCTTGCTGCAACACATGAACCTTTTAACCTAGTTGCATTGAGCAAGTTAACAAAATTGCATTTATCAAAACACCGATCAGGCTGGTGGGACATTTTAAAAATGACCTGTGCTGAACTGAAGGCATTAGAAGACATTTGGAACGGTTAATAGCACAAAAGCTCATTGTGTTTTCAGAGTTAAAGCAACATTATTTCTGGAACTTCTAAAAGGATATGAAATGAAGAAGAGGGATTAACAGTGACTAATTCAATGTTTGAACCATTTATTGAGAGGTTCTCATCAGAGTATAAATCACACTACCAAGTCTTATCTTAGGAAATAATATGTATTTACAACAAAATTTTCACATACATTGGTTCAAATAAAAACAGACAGTAAATGATATAAATAAGTTCTATGGAAAATAAAACTTGTCTTACAAAAAATATATGCAATTTCTGTATACATTTTCTCACATTGGTGCTAATAACATTTATACTGTACAGTTTTGGTACATACAGTATCATTTACAGCCCCGTGTGAGTAAAACAAAGTCCAGTCTGAAAACAACTACTTGCTGTGATTTTGGAGTGTCATAAACAACAAACCCCACAGACTAAAGCAACATGGCAAAGAGAATTTCAGCAAGAGCTCGGAGGCTTGCGGACATGCGCCAAACAGCGAACGCAGGTGATTCCTATGGTTGTTTTCAGATTGGCTGGTCGAGTACCTAAAACAGGTGAATTAAGAGCGAAGCTAAGTAGTGCACAGGCACTGACACACGGGTCACATAACATCCTATATAGAGCCTACATACATTCACTAACAAACGTGAAGTGAGCTACTTAGCTTACATTCTTTGGCACTGTTAATATACTTGGAGAGTGCATCCTCTTTTCACCACGCTGCTGGAGTAATGCAACACTGTAATGGCATGCGCATCTTTCATAAATCAGAAAGAGCAGTTCATGTCTGAAGGAAGGATGCATTCTCAAATATTTTAACAAAGCCTCAGCGTAAGTTGTACAATTAAAAAAAAAAAAAAAAACCCACAACGAGACATTCATATTAAGAAGTCTTTCTGCGTTTGTGGTGTGTGTGGTTTCAGGGGTTGTTTTAGCGAGTGCTGAGTGTCCTGTAGGGGGGCGGCAGGTTTCCCCTGCACAGAGTCCTTTACTTTTGGTCCTTTAGAGGGCATAACTGTCCGACTGTCAGATCCAGGCTTAGAGGAGGAACCTCGAGAGTCACTGTGATGGTGGGTCTTAGGTCTACTCTCTGTGAAAGACATGGCCAAAGTCTGATGAGCCTCCATCGGCTTAAAGAGGTCAAATGTGATGAGCGTCCGTGGCTGCTTATGTTCTACTGGTGCAGGACCAGATATAGGCTTTTTTCTCTCCTCCTTACTGTTGAGGTCTTTCTCTTTCTTTCCTTCTTTCCTAACCTGAATGTTTGTGGGTTTGGGAGTGACTGGCTTCCCGTCTTCTTTCCCAGACTTCGCCTGCACTCCCTGCGTATTCGATGCGTTGCTCCCCTTTCCCTCTCTGTGCCCGGTCTTCTCTTTTTTCCCATGTGAAGACTTGTGTTTATGCGAATTGGCGTCTTGAGCATCCTCTTTGTCTAGCTGTAAGTGAGACGAAGTCTGTGTCCCTGCCCTGTCTTTATCATGCTCCCTTTCTCGCTTGATGTGAGGTTGTGTCTTTGAGTCCCACTCCTTGCTCCACTTCTCATCTCTCTGAGCAGGCAGGGAAGTTTGAGAGGCTTTACTGCCCTCTCTAGTCCGATCCTCGTCCTCTTTTTTCTTCGTCTGTGACAACACCTTTGTTGATGTACTCTCGTCTTTTCCTCCGTCAGACTTAAGTTTCTCCTGCTCTTTCATCCTGTCCTTCTCTCTATCCCTGTCTTTCACCCTCTCTTTTTTATCCCTTTCCTTGTCTTTACTCCTGTCCCTGTCCTTCTTGTCTTTAGGCCTGTCTTTTTCATCTTTTTCTCTTTTTGCTCTGTCCTTTTCTTTTTTGACCTGTGCGGTGTTGTAAGTGCCTGTTATACTATCTTTAGTTTTCTCTTTTAGACCTTGACCAGAAAGACTCTTTTGATGCCTCTCTTCCTCCACATCATTGTCCTTCCTAATTTGCTGTAGTGACTTTAATGATGCATTTTCCACTCCACCCTCCCCATGGCCCCTCTGATACCTCTGGCATATGTCTGCACCTCCTTCTACCCTTGTCTCACCTTCTTCGTTTGCATCTTCCTTAACCTTAGACTCCATTAGTGTATGCGTGAGTACATCTTCAGGTCTGTCCTTCTTGACTAAAGGTAGTGTCATCAATAACTCCCTCCCTTCATTCTCTTGCTCCTCCTCCTCCTTGAAAATCTGTGGGGGGGTTTGTGAAGGCAACCCCTCCCCAAAACCATCTTCTAGTTTGGTTCCTGTCAGCACAGCAGGCTCATGTTTTTTTACATCTATCTCCCCCTCTTCCTCCTCCTCTTTGATATGAACTGCAATTTCTTCTGACGCACACTTCTCCTCTTCTTCTTCCTCGTCTTCCTCTTGGGGGTGATACTGTTTGAGTCGAATGTGCCAGGCCAGACTACAGACAGCGGACACAGTTTTAAACTGGTGGACAACTCCTCTAGGGATGAAGTAGATGTCATTGTGGTAGAGCTGGATACGGGCGTATCGGATTCCTTCCCTCCGTAGCTGGTTTAGCTTTGCGTCGTCAATCCATTGTACACACTGTCAAGACCGTGACAACAAGAATCAGTAAATATTCACAGTTTACCATTAATTATTTACAAAGAAATAAAAGTGACACTGATCATGTGTTTGATACATTTGAACTAATGGGCAGAAAAAAGACGACCCACCTGAGACAAGGGAGGTTCATGGAGGTCCAGCTGCAGCCTCATGACCACATCTGGGAAGTCTCCAGCGTGGAAACACACAACGTCTTTGGTGATGCGAGCAGGAGCGTTGTTGCTGAAAAATCAAAAAAATCGTGGTTATCGGTCTGAACATAAATCTGGACAAATTCAGTCAACAAATCTGTAAGTAACTGTTTACTTACTCCTCTCCGCAACGCACAGCTTTCAGCACACCTACAGCAGCTGTAGTTTGTCTCTCGAACCCCTGACCAATGTGGTCAGCATGGGCTCTCGTCCGGTCTTCGAACAGCATCTCCCGGGGCTCACTGGCCCTGGGTAAATACTGCAGGTTCTTTATCTCATTGGTGGACCTGAAATACGTCAGTAGAACATATTCAGAGCATTGAAAACTACCTGTACATAGCATATGCAGGTAAGAGATAAGCAGAAAATACTGGTGTGTCAGCTATACTGACAGCAGCTGTCAACACCTGCACCCTGAAGTAGTGATTTGACCATTTTTCCACGCACCTTTTCCTTTTAAAGGGTGATTTTGGCATGTCTGCCATAGGGATCATCTGTTCTCCTGGTCTGACCCACATGATGGGGCCGTCGTCACTCTCAGTGTGGCTTTGTAGCCGCAGGCTGGAAAATGTTCCCCAGGGTAGAGTCCGCTGCAGAAACACAAGGTGAGAACCTCAAGTTACATAACGAGTCAGTAAAACAACGTTAAGACAGACGCTCACAGGCCCACTGGCTGAAGAAGACGAAGAATAAAACACTAACCTCCAGAAAGGGAGACTCCTCTAACATGCTGATGAACTCTGGGAAGTAATCCCCAACTTCCTCGTCCACTGCTCCAACCAGGCTGACCTGCCGCATGGCCCCGGCACGGTACGTTCCCTGGGAATATGTCCGCTTCACCTGCAAACATATGCACCTTTTATAGACAACTATTCAGGCTACCACCGTCAGAGTTGTTAACATAAAATATTGTGACCTTTGCAGTGCACCTGCTTTTAATAAAGCACTCATTAACAGCACCAGCAGCATCTGCTTGCCAGTTAACACAGCCTTAAACACAAATATTTAATTTTCTGCCCAGTACATTCAGCAGTTACCCAGGCAGGAAAATGTCAACACACAACACAAAAGAGCAAACCATCGTCATCTTGAGGAATGAAACGGTGTCTGACAAAAGGATTTGTTGAAAATACTGGATTATACTATAAGATTTAGTACGGCACAAGACCTCGAAGCATAAAGGCCCGACAGACCGGGCAGCATCATCTGACAAATACACGTGGGCGCCTTACTTGTGTATCAGCTGTTCATTAAAATGACCAATGAGCCTTTTTCTGGCAGAGAAACTTCCAAACAACCTCTTCCAAACAGTTCAGAGTCTAAATGTTACTACAGTGCAGAAAATAAAACTGTATGTAAAAATGTCTTTTATACATAGACACAAAAATATTCACATTTCATCTCCTGCAGCTCAACTGATATCAGCCCAAGAAGCAACTACACCACCCTGACACTCAACACCATTTCTGAAACTCTTGTAAATTGTAGAGAATTCTCGCTCTTGCAAACAATTGGTTTGACTATTTATCAAAAATTCATCACATCTGAAAATGTGACAAACAATAGTAGACAAAATCTAATGCTTTTCATGGATCCAGTATATTAAACGTAGAATTTTCAAAGTGCACTTGCATAATTTACCATATGAATACCTCAATAAAACAGCAGCGGGATCATAACACCCTGTCTGGGATGCTTCAAAAGACCTCTACAGTCCATAGCTCTGAAGAAAAAACACTGTGATGAAATAGTGCATAATTCTGGCTTTTGACCAAGCTATGAAATAAAATGTATCCAGTAGATTCTGTCTGCAGCCACATATACTCCCAAATTCAACCCAAAGAGCTGCTGAACCTTGAACACGGTCAATGTGTAAAAGGAAATACATAGTCCCCATCAGCCACATGATGAAACTCAAACAGGCTAAACTAAGAAAATATGCTGACACTTGTGTTGAGTTTGGCTTTATTGAAAACAGCAATGGGATGAAGTGCACCATCTGCCTTATGCTGGTAGCAGAGGAAGTCATGATGCCAGACAAGCCGATATCTAATATAATATCTGACTACAAAGCACATGCAGCATCAGTGCAATCAACAGAGGGATCCTGGAAAGATTTCCTTCCCTATATGTTGTCCTTGGCATGAATGATTTCAGGTTCGTTCGACCTAAACAAATTGTCAATTTCACAAACAGTGGTGGAATAACACGGCACGGTTTCTGGCTGCTAGTGAATACTCTTGTTGAAACAGCTGCCACAAGTGGATTTTATTTTTTAAATCCAGGTGCTGGGACAGGAGACATAAAGAAATAATTTGTTATTATTATATAATTTTTCTCATTAAACGTAATATAATACACACCAATACATGGGCAGGTAGAAAACACATCAAAGGCTGTCACTCAAAACTCAAAATAAAGATTTCTGATAGGAAATGCTTCAGTAAAACATCCACCTCAGACTGACTATTTATTATTTGATTTACTGAACATAATCTTCAAGTCTAGCAATATATAGCAAATCTAAATGTTGATAAAACCTCTAGGAAATATCAGTTTCCTTAAAGGGTTGTTCGATGTTATAATGAATGGGATGAATCCAGTGAGTCCTACATACACGTTTTTTGGGACCTGAATGAAAGGTTTAAAATTCAGGTGTGTGGCCCAAATGTGGCAGACATGGTTCAAGAATCACAGCCATTTTTCATACACACATCACAAATTTGAATGGCTCATAAATATTAGAAAAAAAGGGTAACAAGCAGTTGCACGGCTGAAGTGCTGTCTGTTCCCTCAGTACTCCATGACTAATCAAACAGCTAAAAGGCCTAAAGGTAGTCCTGATGATAACATTTAACATTTGGAAGTTGTTCAACGTGAGGTCTGAAGAAATGTTTGTGTGAGTAAAGAAACAGCAAAAGACCACAGGGAACAACTAAAGTGACCACAGATTTCTTTCCTTGGTGAAGAAGCAACAATTCCCACCATCTAGCCAAGTCCAAAAGTCTTTAAAAGGGATCTGTGTCACTGGCAAACTGTACAGACAAGAGATGTCTTCATGAATGTAAATACAGAGGCTTCACAACAAGGTGCAAAACACCTGGTAACACTGAAGAACAGAAAGACCAGAAAACACCTACAAAGCTCTGACCAGTTCTGGGAATAAAAGGATATGGACTGAGGAAACCAAATTAACTTGCATCAGAACGATGACAACAGAAAGCTGAACAGTAGGAAATGATCCGCTTTGGATCCATGCAAGTAGAAAGTCGTTATCTTCAGTCTGTCTTCACTTTACTCAAGGTGAAAACTGCGTTATAGTGGAGGTATCATAATTTAGGCCTGACTGGTCCCTTTAGACCAGGACAGCTTTAAAATGTTACGGTGAATAGAGAGAGCATGCAAATTATGCAAATAAACAGTTCGGAAAAGTTTAGATAACGTGTGAGAACCTGAGGCCTTTGCAGCACTTACTATTGTGGCGTAAGATAATTCTCCACAGCAATAAATGTGTATAAAGTTATTTCTTTTGTTGGGTTACCTGTATCTAACATGAGTCTGTGCTGCTCACGCCTCCTAACATCTAACTGACGGACAAAGCATCCCCTCACACATACAAAAATGCTCACAGAAAGGGGTAAAACTAAACAAAACGCCACAATCTCACCTGAGAGTGGAAGTTGGCCATGGTTGTAGTCTCTATGTCCTTCTTCCCGAGCACCTCCATCTTCACTGGAGAATTGGGGAACTTGGAGGAGAAGTAGTCCAGAAAGTCTGGGAGGTAGGACGCTGCTCCATGGATGATTCCCATCACAAAACACGCAGCCTGGGCCTCGTCCTCACTAAACGACAGGGTCACAAACTCGTCAGCGAAGCGAAGCATCTCGGCCGGAGACAGAGCAGAGAGCTGCTCGCTGTAGGCGTGCGCCACGGATGCTCCTCCGTTGGCCTGCTGTTCGATGTGGATCAGACGGCCAAACTCCAGGCCTGGCAGGCCCGGGTCTGGGGCGCAGTGGAGCGGTGAGCTGTAGCCGAGTCTGTCCCTGACCATGGTGGAGATGGAGGCGGCCGTAACAGAAGGATCCGGATGGTGTTGCAGAGCTGTGTGGAGTAGACCGCTGCTGGTAATGCTGTTGTTCCCATTAATTTGACTGAGGAACTCGGGCAGAGCCAGAGACACTCCTGAGCACACTGTCTGACAAGAGCGACTATGCATTTTGGGTCGACTGTGCTTTTCCTTCACTCGTTCCCCATCTTTGTGCTTCTTTTTCTTCTTCTTCTTAAGTTTCTTCAGCAGTAGGTCCTCCTCTGAACACGCTTTGCGCTTTTCCTTAGAATCTGACAGAAAACAGACATTTTCACAGATTCATTCTAATGCTTTGCATGATTCGTATTTACAAAATGTGGGGATATCAAGTCACAATTGTATGCATCTCACATGATGATGATCATAAAAGTATGGAGGCTTGTTCCAGTGGGATTTTTAGTAACTGCCGTTTCTAATCTACATGATCTTCTTACGCAGTAAGACACAAAAACAATTCTTAAAATGTTTCATTCACATTATTGTATATTCCTTTAAGATAAACCTAGATTAATGACACTGCACATCAGCACTGGGCTGTTTTCTGCCATTACTGATGTCTTTACAAAAGTTTATCTCAGTCACACCAAGAGTGAGAAAAACATATGTGACATATATGTAATAAAGTCATTTCAGAAAAATGATGAGCGATCCCATGGTCTATGCAGGTCTCACCCTACCTTTCTGTGGGGAAATCGCTTCTCCGTTTTCTCGGGAGATGTCATGCACAGGTGGCAGCTGGTGGTTTCTCCACTCTTTGCTTTTCTCCCCTTTCTTCTCTCGGTCATTCTCCTTCACACGATGATCTGAGTGGAGCAGCGGAGAGTTCAGTTAGGGGAGACGCTCAGAAACACAACTGGCCAACAAACATTTCCACGTGTAACTATCACAATCTGGGCCTTATAATTACTGGGGGCGCCAGAACAGCAAACTGTGTAATAATTCAATACATCGTGTTATTACAGTGCTTCGTGTAGGTGTCTTGGTGGAGGCTGCTCGGACGGAGCCGTGCAGGCTGCTGCGTGTCCTACCTCTCTGTAGCATTTTCGCGTCGCCGTTCTCGGTCTTTGTATGGCAGCTAGCAGGGCTCACTCTCTCCACACCAGCGGCGGAGCTGCGCTGCGCTTCGCTGCTTTTCTCCTTGTACCGCTTCTCTTTCGCCTTCTTCACTTTGTGAGGCGAAGCGAGGAAGTTGCTGATTCTGAAGATTTTCCGAGCGGGCGCCGCTGGCACCGCGGCGGCGGTGGAGTGGCTCGCCTTGGCCGGGCCGAAACTCCATTTCGCTGGGCTCCCACAACTCTGCTTCCCGTTGTGTTTTTCCCCTGCGCACAACTCCCCGTTCAGTTTGCCGTGCTTCAGGCCCTTCTCCTCCAGCCGGACCTTCTTAGGGGGCGGCGGGTAAATGTCGCTGGATGACTGCGGTCGACTCTCTGGTGGCCGTTTCGCTATCATAGGTTTAGGGGAATTTGTTTTGCTGTTTGCTGCGAAATGCATGGAGTCTACGGACTCGGCCATCTTGGAAGTTTCTATTTTTTACGGTCAGACGTAACTGGTGCGCGAGGGCGGGGTGGGGCTTATGATGTACGTCAGACGCACGGCAAGCTGACAGGCGTGTTTACGGGCTGCAGGACATGACGGTGCTGGGTCGTATCCTAGTGTGACTGTCTCTGTGAGGTTCCCAACGTGGACATCAGTACATGTGTTAATTGTAAAAGAGTAAAACCAGTAATAAGCCACAAAATGTTAGTCTCAAATTATGCTAAAGTTTCAACGGCTGTAAACTCTAATCAGTTGTTAAACTCCGTGTTGGGAGGAGCTGGGTTTTTATGATAATATGTTGTCTGCTTGTCATATGTAAAAAATCAAATATTATTTATCAAGCGCTTGCTGTGGATGAAATGTGTGTGAGCATCATGAGATACTTCTTACAGCGTCTCTAGATGGCAGTATAGTGATGTCAATATGTTAAGCTCTTACTTTGAAAGTCATGTTCCCTGGTCATTACATCTATGCGCCGCTAAAGCAGCTGTGTGTGGTTCATCACGCCCGAGACCTTCCATTGCCTTAATGTCAGTATTATTGGTTACATCTTAGAACAGACAGCACAAATGATATCTTTAATACGGTATGTGAAAAGTGTTTTTGCTGTGACAGAAGACTAAAACAAATTCTGCAACAATGTGAAAAACAACTGTCCTCCTACTCTCAGTCTTATCTATTTATATCCTGTTTTCATCCATATGTGCAGCCACTAAAGCAGAAGATTTGATCTGCAACTGAAGATTGGAACGGTGCCGGACACAGGGTGTACACAGCGCTGACATTAGCTTACTCTAAAATGAGATTTGTTTATTTCTTTGGACCTAGATTGTTCATTGAGTAAATGTTACACTAAGCACTGACACTTGAACAGCTGTCAGAGAAGAAGACACAGTTTACAGGATAGTAAAGTAAAGGTTACATTTAGTTCCCCTAACATGGGACAATGGACAGAGAATACTCTTTTATCGTACCAGCAGCAGACGTAGAATAATCAGTTACTCAAGTTCTGTAAGTATATTGTTGTAATAATTCTTTAAAAAAATAAGCTTAACATCTTAAATTAATGCTTTTACTTGTACTAGTCTACGTTTTTGTACCAGGCTACTTAATTCACTTTTAATCTTTCATATTCTGGAAAAAAGTTGATTTACTTATGTAACAACTTTAACAGTCAAATTATTATTAACTATAACTATCACTATGGACACGACAAGGAAAAAGGTCAACAGACCAGGATTCTTGATATGCACTCAGTCACACAGTGTGTGTCCATATCTGGTCCATCCTCAGTGAGTTATGCATGGTTTCTATTAATCACAGATGGGAAATATACAGAATGCAGCACAAACGTGTTCAGTATGAGCAGCTTTAATTTAGGGTCTTTGTGGCAAATGAACATTTACTACAAAGCCTAAAAATGTCTTTTTAAAAAAAGACAGTTCAAGTCTTTTTATTTTTCAACATGCAAAAAAGTGTCCACTTTCAGCTCAAAGTTCACACCCACTGGCAGAAAGTGAAAGTCAACTGCTCTCACAGTACGTCTGCTTTCTATATCCTTCATCAAGACAAGGATTCTTCAATTTTAATTTAAGACATGTCTTAATGAAGTCCAGGCTTTTGAAAAAGAAACAAATTGACTTGCCTTTATCTGGTGTTGGCAAGCTGTAGGAAATCCAGCCCAGATGTAAAGGATTCATTTTTACGAATCACTATCAGTCAATTGACCGAAAGCATACTCACACATGGTAGAGGAATGCATCCGTTACTGCAGAATTCAGAAATTGGCAAAAGATCATTCATGTGAATATGAATATATGTATGTGATAAAAATGAGTAATATTTAATCTTAAACTGATCCACACTGATCCACTGGATCCAAGTGTTGACCATGTTTATTTGTTCTCAGCACGCAAACAGTCAGTAGAAAGGTTTTGTCCAGGTATTTGCCTTCAGGCAGGCAGACACAGTGTGGTATGAAAAGAGGCTGGTGATGCACCGTGACAGTCATTGGGTTCACTCCAGTTCATGCAGAAATGGGAGACTTATGCACATAACAGACGTAATGACACAGGCTCCTCTGCCCAGAGTGGATGGGGATGAAGTAGTCTGCTAGAAAGCAGGCAGCGAAGCTGGACCAACGGTCAGATGTTTGTTTCAGTCTGTGTTGAAAGAAACCACTGTGTTTACATGATGGAGGAGAGAGAGTGGGCCAAGCTCATTGGGGGAATGTATCAAGAGGGCACGCTGAGGAGAAAAAACGTCTGTCCATAAATGGGTAAAGCCAGGAGCGAGGGTATTAATGTGAATAATGGAGTTCCTGGCTTTGCTCTGCAGCTGAGGAGAACATCACTGATGAATCCGTTCCGACTACCGTCAGACCCATCAATCTTATTAAACTCAATCAACTATCAGATCTACCTCTTCTTGCAACCTGTGCATTATTATGAGCAGCAGCACTGTCAGATTTATGCTTGGCTTTGCTATAAAAGATGTGCCTCAATGACAATTAATCAGCACAGCCTAGCGTTCAGACAGTCTCTTGAGAGTGTCAACATTTCTGTAACGCTATTTCCCAGTGTAAGTGTTAGTGAAGTGACTGAGAAAGGCAAAGAAATTCTTCTTTCTGGCCTTTATCCTGCCAACTGTTGGAAAAAGCTCACAACCACATTAGCAAAGACGGAGGAGAGGAGGACCAATTAGAAATGTGAATCCACATGGAGCAGAGTTAAGTACATCGCTTCTGCATACAGTACGCACACTAATAGTCTACTTAAAAACATTTCAAGTTGTTTCATTTTTCCAGATGTAGCTTTGAACTTCTTGTACGATATTACGTCTTTTACTTCCATGTCCTTCGTTCCCAACTTGATGCACCCTGCAGTCTTCTTACTAGCAAACCAGCTTTATGCCATCAGTGTCACAGAACAAAAACGATCCACGGGGGTCAAGTTTCTTCTTTGTCTAAAAATAAGACCATTTAAGTTGCCTTAGAAGCAGTAGGAGTAGGCACTGCATGCGATCACTCATGTCTTATATCCTGTGGTGGGACTGACATTTACACTCCAGGTTTGAGAAACTGAAGCCTCATTATCTTAACTCCCTGCCAAGCAGATGCCTCATTTAGTTCATGTGACTATATGTAGAGACAATTACTTTGCTACCAGCCCTGCTCACGATCTATACACAAGCAGATGGGATTTTCCACCCAGTGACTGGGGTCAGTGATTCTGGACACTTAACGAGGATTAGTGCTGTCTGAATAAAGTCAATATTCAGTGAGAAATTTCTCTCCTCTGGCTTTGCCTTTGCATCAGGCCGCTTTCTTGGATAAATCTGACATTCCTGATTTTCATTACTCAGACGTTAAACTAAACCACACACCTTACTGTAAAATGAATTATGTCCTTACAAATCTGTGTAACAAACGTGTGGCTTCAACCCAGAAGCTAATACTTTCATTTAAATGCATATTTTGATGTGTCGCATCTGTCACTCACATGTTTGTGGACCCAGTCACAGGAAGCCTGGCCATCGCCTGCCAAAACAACTGTGACACACATGCATATTCAAGGTCACGATATGCTTATCATTACAGCATGGATCGAGAATGCATTACAAATGGTCTTCATTAAGGCATGTGAATATAATAGGGATCAATTGGAATTAAATAATGGGATTAAATTAAGACTCATGCCTTCAAATGCTCCAATGACTGATTTAGAGCTGTTTCAGTGCAGCTAGTTCTGTTTTTATTATAAAGTGGAATTTTCACATGTTTATGATCGCTATCGCTCATAGACGCCATCTACTAAGGAGAACATCCTCGTAATCCTCCTTTCACCTTCTTTTCCACCTGTTTTCCCTCTCACAGTGTCTTGTTCTTCCGTTCCCTCAAACTCATTCCATCAGTGCCCCCTCCCTCCTTTTCTCCCTCCCACCTTACCTCCTCCTCTCTCTGTCACTGCGCTCCACAAACTGAGGTGGGTCTTTTTTACACTCTCCTTCTCGTCGTCTTTCGTTCTTTACTCTCAGGACGCAATGAGGTTAACGGCACTTTGGCTCTGTGGGACCCTGCTGGCTCTCACGAGCCTTTCGTCGACCGCAACAAATTCTGGTGTAGGAGACATCCTGGGGGATACGCGATTTGGGCCCTGCACTGCAACTTTGAGACGAGAGGAAACATGCAGACAGGGGCAGGATGAGAACTCGTGCCCCTACCTGTTGAGTCTGCCACCACTCACTGTCCATTTACCAAAGCAGCTGAGGGAGCTGGAAGAGATTGTGAAGGATCTGCAGACGCTGAAGGACAATATGGATCAACTGAGGAAGATGTGTTCTGACTGCACAGTAAGCCAAAGTGAGAGAGAGTGTGGAAGACACGGTGAAAAAGAGCGTGAGAAACTGAATGAGGACACAGATAGACATGAGGATGGGAATAAGAGGATGGATGAGCGGGACCCTGGGAAACGAAGCGATTGTGGAATAAACAGGGTTAAAGTGGAAAGGACTATGGAAGGGGATCGTGACAGCGACGCTGAAAACAGAATAACTCTGGACGAGAACGAAAGAAAACAATGGGAATCAGAAAAACAGGGTGAAACAAGAGTCATAAAAGAAAGTGAGAAAGAAGACCCATTAAAAGAAGTGACAGAAAAAGATGGAAAAAATCAGACAGAAGGGGCAAAAGCAAAGGTACCAACATCTGGTGGAAAAGGGAGAACAGTCAATATGGCAAAAGAAACGATTTTTGGAAACAGTAACAGGGATGGAGACAAAGACAGCAATAAAGAAACAAATGGAAAGAGCGTTTCAAATGGAGAACCAGAGGATTCGTTGGACAATGGACAAGAAAAAAAGGCGCCCATTAACATAAAAAATACAGATAAAATACCAGGAAGTAACCATGACGTAAGGCAAGAAGAAACAGAGAAAGTCCCCAAGTCCCTAAATAAAGAAGACAGGGGCAGTGATGGAATAAAGATGTCTGAAGAGCATGATGACCATACGAATGAGGAGAAAAAACAGCATAGTGAAGAGAACAAAAGGGATATGGGTATTAAAGCGGAGCAAAACAATGAGAAACCAAAACAGACTGAAAACATTGGGAGCACGAAAGGAGAGAAGATTATAAAAGAGGGGGGAGCAGAGGAGGTGGACAGGGAGATCAAAACAGGAGGAGAGAAAACTGTCCAGGGTGTCCAGAGAGACAGTGATGGAGACTCAGCATCCAGCAAAGCGACGGAGAGAACAGACTTTGTTTCAATCAGCCCCACTCCTCGGTCTGCCATTGGTTCAGATGCCAGTTATGACTCCTTGGACTCAAACGCGGCTGCAACATTTACGTCATCTCTTCCATCTCCACATTTGCCTAATTCTGCTTCACGTTCGATCACAGATGCCAATCAACAGACGATAACAGCTGATTCTGAACCACCGACCCAAAGCACCGGAGCAGTTGGCATTCATGAAAACCCGAACCGGCCAGTGACAGACGCAGTAAACAGACAGACAACTCATGCCAGACCTGGAGCTGGCTTCCAGGGTCAGGCTAACTCAGCCACAACCACTACTTCCACTCACAAGTTATACCCAACTGCAATTTCAGCAGTAACGGGCCGTGGACGTTGGGCTGCTAAAAATAACAGCTCAAAGACTGGATTCAAAGCTCTACCCGACCGAGGACCAAATCCTGATAAAAAGCATCAACCTGGAGTTAAGCCCAAAGCAGGCCAAGGGCAAAAAAATACAAAGACTTACCAGAAACCTGATCGAGGTCTTTTGCCTAACAGAAAACCTGAGCAAAAGCAGAAACCTTCTCACCGAAATCCCACAAAAGATCTGAATCCAGAACCTGGCAAAGACACTAAAATGATCAACATTTCAAAGCCTGATCAAAGAGCTTCACTTGATAATTCAACTACTGATCACAATCTAAAACCTAAACTGGGCCAAGCTGGTACGTTCAATAAAAACAGGTTTCCTAATCAAAAGCCAGACTCTCATCTGAAGTCTGTTCGTCCTGTTGAAAACCCAACGCCTCCAATACCTGTGAATATAGAATTAGCCATGGCTGGCAAAGACCCTTCAACTGACCAACAACCTGAATACGACGAAATGTCTTTTATTAATCCGAACTCCAAACCTAGAAAAAAGCTGCATCCTCCTCCCAAAACCAACAAGCCTGAGCAGAAACAAACAACAAGTGAAGAAAAACACAAACCTGATCATAGATCTGAACCAAACCAAAATCTCACACGTGTTGGAGAGTCTGAATCTGAAAGAAGAGAAACAACACGTTTTACAGCAAAACCTAAGCCAAACCCGAACGAAAAACCTTCATCTGTGCCTAAATCCAAGCCTGACTCTATACCTGGACAAAAGCTGAGACCTGCACATACTATTACGACTCACGATCAAACACCTAAACCCATCCGGAAGATTCCTAAAATTAATCAAAAGCCAAAGCCTGGCCACATGCCTTCATCAAACCAAAGACATCCAGGACCTGTGACAAACCAGAAGCCTAAACCAAATGTGAAACCCAACGCTGGCAAGACAGCACAAACCAATCAAGGGATTAAAACACCTCCATCTGACCTAAGGCCTGACCTCGACCCAAAACCTGTGTCTGATGAAATCCCTGAAGCAGAATCCAGCAAAACAGTCAGACCAAGGCCTTCCCCCGGACACAGACCACCAGCCACACCTGTACTCAAGCCAGAAGCAACACGTCTTCAAAGACCAAAACCAGCAGCGCAACCAAAGCCAAGTCCAAAAACCAAGGGAGATTTAGATCTTCTTCCCAGCAGTGTGACTGCTTCCAACATCAACCATGACTCTCAAACTGACCCACCACCTGCACCTGGAGCTGGAAAACACACTGATGGTGTGACTCATTCCTCTGAGAACCCAGGCCTCAGTCGCAGCGTGACGGGAACTACCACTGTGGCCTCAGAGAGTCATATCAGTATGGACACTGGAGCTTTCACTCGCTCTTACTCTGCAGCCAAGAGCTTCACGGTGAGCCCAAACAGAAGAATTCCATCTAATACGAGGCCACCAGCAGCTGGTCAGCCATCATCAATGCCAGTGGCAACAAGCCCAAACATCGTCATGTCTGGCACGAGCCCAGCGTCTACAAAGCCAAATCTATCGTCTAATACTGACTCCAGCTCACAACCTGTGATTCTTCACAATGTGGAGGACGCAGCACTCAAGCAGTCACCACATCCAGACAGAAGGATGTCACCATTTTCATCTCCCAGTTTCCAAACAGCCTCCACAACCAGCCCTGACTTCGTGTCAGCAACTTCTGCAAAGACTGGTCCTAAGCTCCCAGATGTCGAGTCCTCCACTCCCAGTGCCCGCGAGCTACGCGTGAAAATCAACCAGGTGGCTGCGTTGCTCAATGGCAGCCTGAGTAAGAATGAAAGTCCACTGGACAGGGGACTTAAAAAGCCCCTTGAAGACAAGCAGGGAGGCAGAAGGCCTGACAACAGGCAACAAACACTGACACCACCTCAAGGCAAGTGTTTTTTATTTCACATGTTCACAACTCAAGTTTTATTTTTGTGTTTCTCTGTAAACAGCAAAAAACAATACAGATTTTGACCAGTCTGAGCACAACAACCATTTACAATCTTATTGTCTTTTGACAACATATATATAAATATAATTAGACAGGGAGAAAACATCCTAAAATTGAATCACTGGATTAGATAGGCAAATACTAGAAGACAGGAGACCACAGGGCGAGATCTGATGGTGCTATTCTAAAAAAACAATAACTGTGTGGTCTCATGTTATTTTTGTACCATACATCACATTATGTGTCATAGAAGGAATCTGCATATGGGTGCAAAATGTGTGCGTGTGCACTGATCAGGGGCAAAACCACAAGTATGCAACGTGCAACAGCTTAAAGTTATAGAAAGAATTAAAATAATTTATAGCTGAAAGCTGCTTTGCCCCTGTTGCCCTTCTAACCTCAGTACTCTTCACATACACATCCTGCCAGACCTGAGCCGAAGCAGTTCCTGGTTAGATCAGATTGGAAATATGTAAGAATGTGTTTGTAATTGTCAATGTCATATCCCGTCACTTGTTTTTCTTTTCTCCAGACCCTCCTCCAATGAGAGACTGTTCAGACCATCTGCTCCAGGGAGAAACGAATAGCGGAGTGTACCTGGTGACCCCTGACCCCCGCAGTGAGAGCATCTCCGTGCTCTGTGACATGGAGCTGGGTGGTGGAGGGTGGACTCTCATCCAGCGCCGACAGGACGGCAGCGTCAGCTTCAACCGCACCTGGGCTGAATATCGCTCAGGGTTCGGAGACCTGGGCGGAGGGGAGTTCTGGCTGGGCAACAGCATGATCCACCTGCTCACCCGGGACAGGGACATGGTGCTGCGGGTGGAGCTGCAGGACTTTGACGGGCTGAGAGGGTTTGCGCAATACGAGCAGTTCAGGGTGGCGAGCGAACGGATGCGCTTCAGACTGACGGTAGGCGGCTACTCGGGGAGCGCAGGTGATGCTCTCCGCTTCAGCAGAACGTATGACCACAACCACAGGGCGTTCACCACCCCGGACAGGGACCACGACCGCTACCCGTCCGGCAACTGCGGGGCCTACTACAGCTCCGGCTGGTGGTTCGATGCCTGCATGGCTGCGAACCTCAATGGGAAATACTACGTGAAGAGGTACAGGGGAATCCGGGACGGGATTTTCTGGGGGACGTGGCGCAACATATCGACAGAGTATTACCCCACAAATTACAGGCAGTCCTTTAAGTCTGTCAGGATGATGATCCGACCGAAAGGCTTTGCACCCTGAGCTGTGGCTGACATAGTGAACTCAAAGGGTCGAACTACCAACCTCATCAACGACAAAATTACTTAGTGTCCACATTATTACATTGTTGTACGTCACTAACACAATGCTGCCACCTTGCGGTGTCTGCAATAATGTTCTGTTTACAGGTTAACATGACAATAAATATTGATGTAAATAGTTTTTAAGATTATACTCCTAATTGCATTGTATCCTTTTCGTAACCTTTTGATATTAACATCTTTTTTAAGAGTGGATGTTGTTTATCACAAGAGGGTAACACTTGTAAACAGTTGTTTTTGTACTTAGAATGAGTCTGATATATGTGACAGTGACAAAGACGGACCTGTTTTGTTGCCGTACGGGAAGAAAGCCGTTAAAGTTGAGTTTGTCATGTCAGGGAAAATAAAAGGAATTTACATTAAAAAACGTGCATGTGTTTATTCGTCGTTTTTTTTTTTGTCTGCTGAAATTTAATACAAAAGGACTAATATATTTAGGGTTAAGTAAATATCAGATATGTCACATTTCCGACCTATATTATGCAGTAAGTGTATTTATTAAAGACTCGCATTCCCTAAATGCTTAGCAGGAAGAACGACCGCGTGGTCGACATGGTCACATTAGTCCTCTGATTGGATCAAACCAGAAGAAGGGCGGTGCTACATTTATACAAGAGGTACATCCGGTCCGTAATTTTATCTGCAAAGGCTTAATCCGGAAGTAAATTAGTCTTCTGTCAAAGTAAAATAATAAACGCTGCAAATATGAAATATGAAAATTCCGTCGACTTTGTGTTTTGTTATTCTGGGTTGTCAGTTACAGTTAAGAATTTTATCTACGTTTGAGACATTTTATTGCCTCACGTCTGTGGTTATATAACGTGTACATTTAAAATTGCATGTTGTTAAATCAAATAACAAAGCATCAGACAGGGTCCTAGTTCAGAAACTGAATATATAAACATTTTTAAATATTTAGTAGCAGCTGATAGCTGTGGTTTACATGTTTGACAGGGCTTTCTAGTGAGAATTATGTTTGCAGAAACGGAAAAGGCAAAGGAGTCGACTATAAATGAAATGTGTGCCTTTCACTTTGAAAGTCATAACGGAAGTTCAGAATGCACCGCGAAAGTCCACTTTGACATAACAACAACTTGAGCGGCTCAGCAGTTTGTGTTGTTAATCAGCGGAATGCGTGGTTGACCGGAAGGTGTCTGACATGTTCTGGAGCTCAGCAGCTCAGCGGGGATGCGTTTCCCTCCTACGCCGCCGTTGCTCCCTCACAGTCAGACCCCGGACTCTCATAAGGCGCCGCTGCGCCGCGGACACTTCACGGACCTTCTCCGTCTCTGCCTCGAAGTGTCAAACCCCTGGCGACTCACTGCCGCCTCTGAAGCAGTGGGTTCTGGCAGTGAGCCCGTTCAGCACGGTGCGGGCTCAGCTGAGCTGCAGCGTCTCCATCGGCCCACTGGACCCGCACGCCTTCCCTGAGGCGGACCGAGCCTTCATCACTGTCCACGGGGCAGACACGGAGCTGGAGGTCGGTGTGGATCACATACGAGTTCACTATGACGAACACAGGAGCGAGCTGAACATCTGTGCCGACAAGGCGAACAGCTGCCTGTCGATCGATGTGGCTGCACCCATCAAAAGCAGTGAGTGTCTCCTGGTAAAGGGTCCCCGCAGCAGCCTGTCAGTGTCGTTGTCCTTGGATAATTAAAGCGTGTGTTTCTGTCAGATCTCTTCATTACAACTCAGGGAAAAGGCAACGTGCAAGTGAAGCAAATGGAGAGCGACACCTGCAAGGTGCAAACAGACCAAGGCAACTGTTTACTGCACTCTGTCAAGGTGATACCATGATGTATGAACAGATGTGCTCCGCATGGGGCAGAATCCTTAAACAACCTGCTGCTAACTGGTTCTCTCACTGCTGTATCTCAGGGTCATCAGGTGGACGTGCAGTCCAGCGGTGGACATGTCACAGGGGTGGGCACCATCCATGGCAACGTGGCCATCAGCACACAAGGAGACGGTGTAAGCGTTTTCCAACAGTCTGTCATCAGGGGGCAGCAGCGGCCCATCTACAGCACCTAGCTAAACGTGTTCGGCTTCACTTTCTTTTAAATATCTGAAGACATTGGTTGAACCTGGTGCATCAGCCTGTGCAGTGACCGGTTCTGTGATTGCAGGCAGTAGACATCATGAAACTTCAGGGCACCAAAATGAATGTTTCCACACAACACGGTTCGCTGAGGGTCAAAGCCATCTATGCTGAGTCCAGCTGCATCTGCTCCTACTCTGGAAAGGTAGAACTGGGGCATGTGCATGGTGAGCAAACATCATCCACCACCCATCTTCAGTAAATCGTCTAAATTATGCGTCTACATTTGTTTTGCACAAACCTGCTGTGAGAAGTTTGATGTTAAAGCGTTGTCTGGAGACATCACAACACGCAGAGCAGAACATCAAACTACTGTAACAGTACTTCACCTGAGCTCCAGCTTCTAGCAATGAAATAACCTGAAGCTAGTGTGGAATGGTCTTCCAGCTGGGATCAAAGTCTTCAAATACCCCCACTGTCGATGAAACCCCGCAGCCCACACCTGCATCGCGTTAACTTGGTTGGTGAAATACTGTAGGATGGTTGTAGCTCAGGAATCTTTGGCTTTGATCCACATGTAGTTTATTTAGCTGCAATGTGGTTGCAATTTAGCACCAACTCTGCACATTTTGTTCTAGTTTTAGCGTAGCTGCAACACTGGGTAGTTGTAAAGTTATTTTGGAGGTAAGGATTAGCAATAAGACAAACAGACCCATGATGGGAAGTGAAGAAAAACCCGTCATCAATGTAGAATTTTAATTTCTTCCCGATGCTGATGTCTCACCAGAAAATCCATTGAACCAATTATGTTAAGTTCTTTGATACAGGCCTGTGACGTGACGAGTCTGTGATGGAGACCATGTCTTTGTCAGACCATTCACCAGGCTAGTTTACATGCATTACTAGTAAACTAATAATGTGACGGATACTTACATACGTTTTTATGATCTTTTGAAGGTAGCGCCACAGTGACGAACGTGTCTGGAGATACAGTTATAGGTAAGCAGCTTAGTGATTACACAGTGACAGACTTATGCTGTCTATCAGCAGCTGGTGGAAACAAATTTATGAGGCATGCTTAACTTTTGCAGATGGCTCAAATAGTTTCCTCAAAGTTTCCTCCCAGAGTGGAGTTGTTGATGTGTATGTGGGAGACGGCGGCAGCGCTGAACTACACAGTCAGGAAGGTAAACACAAGGATTCATTAGACAAAGCAGAGTGTGCTTTTCTTTTTCCCATCAGTTGTGTTTTTAATGACTTTATTCCTCATTGTTTTGTTGCACACAAGGGCCTGTGTGTGTGCGCATCCCTTCGTCATTAAGAGCTGGGGTGGAGCTCTGTGGAGCATGTGTGGAAATCAACTCAGAGGTTGTTCTGTGTGGAGTAGAAAACAACACAAGCCAAGGCCAAACCACAGTAACTGGTGAGCTATTATTTTTATTACATCACATTTCACGGCACACTACTAAATCAACACAGGACTTCATGTTTCTCCTTTGCTCTGTTCTGGGTGTCTTTAAAGGTTTTATGAATGTGGAGTCTCCAGTGGAGCAGTGGGTTAAAGCTCAGGCAGACAGTGGCTCTGTGACACTGAAGACACAAAGCTGGTTTGAGTCACTCAGGCTGGGGAGCTGAGGTGACCGGTTGGTGCTTCTCTCCACTGGGGCTTTGGGTTTAAAGACAGATATTTACTGCTGTTCTTCAGGATCGGACGCATCCTCACTGTACTTCTCTTAAGTATTGCAGCTCAGGATGTACTTCACTGAATATCATCCAACTTTCTGTATGTAAGAGTTCAAATCACTCATTCAGAGAGTCAGGAAGGCATAGTGTGTAACCATCCACCGTTATTTGTTCTTGTGTGATTTAGATTAAGTTGCAACATTTGCTAAGTTTAAGTAATTTAACATCATCTGTGTGATACTGTATGCAAATACAATAAAAGGTTAAAGATTTAAAGCTTTTTTTTTTAAAGGTTTAGTCACGTCACTGCTGACACGGCTTATACTGTACTTTAGCCAAGATTACACTACCTGCAAATGATAAACATTTTCACTGTCTCCAAATCTGATAATAAACAATAATTATACATTTTAATCTAAGCACGATGCCTATGTAACCTAAACACATTTAACACAGTTCTGCTTGTATATTCCAAATGCAATTGCAAATATATAAAATCTTCATTTTGGTTCCATACTATACAGTGTATGGAAATGTATTATATAATAAAACTATAGTGGACGTGAGACTGATAACCCAGCAGGATCAAAGACAATGACTGGCTCACATGATTGCATGATTGTCAAAATGCTTATTATCCATTATTGTTCTATGTTCTTTTACTCCCATGTCTCATCAGTGTTACTGGGTCTTGGCAGTGTATCCACTATTTGGCCCACGCTGGATCTGAGCCAGGACGGAGGTTCATCGTTGCTGTGCTCCCAGTACTTCACATGTGGCTGCAGCTTTAAGGCAGCCCCCCTGACCAATCACACATTTAACGATCATTTCAACTTCTTGTGCAGGAGCTTAAATGTACAGTTCTTCCCTCAGTTTGTTTCTTACCTGCAGATGCTGCTGCAACAGGCCATTTTGATGGAGCTGAGTGGGGGACAGATTCTTTCCAAGTGTCGAAGTGTGCGATCTGTCAGCAGAACACAGCCACTCACATCTAGTTCCCGCAGGTACTTAGACCCACTTGTCAGATACTGCATTGCCATATCTGTCATCTGCGGGTGGGTAGAGGAAAATAGGAAAAGTAGGGATTTGGGCCAGGGAATATTTAGAAGAGTCTCTTGCCTGTTCATACCTTGGGGCAACCTGACATCTGCAGTGTAACCAAACTTCTGCAGTAAAATGAAACTGCTCGGATGGCCGGGTCAGACAGAGCTACACAGTGAGACACATCAACGTGTTCAAGGTCTCTGACGTTCTTACACAACCTCTACTCATAGGGAACAAAGCAGAAAACATAGACATTTAAAAGGAAGTGCACACTGATAAAAAGTGAATGAAAAAGCATACAAATGGTACACAACAAATACAGCAAAAACACGCTTGTATACATTTGTTTTTGGACAGAAAGAGAACGACTACAAACAAAACCAGTGTCTCCTTTGTGGACCTGATTTACCGGGAAACATTTTAGACACTCTTTCTTTTCTTCATAACACTTAAAAACATGTAAACACAAATCCAATAAACTGCAAACTGTTTTATAAAAACAACATCTGGCTACTTGTTGAAATACTAACGAGAACTCTACCTCTATGCCAACGTCTGTGATGTAGAGACACTCAGAAAGAATTAACTTCTTCAAGCGAATTCCCTCAACAGCAGCCAGTCCCTATAAATACAAATACCAAGTCACAGGGTGTTCGCAACATGGGCCAGATGTTGTTTTATTAGAAAATATAAGACACAAACAAAGGTACCTGGTCCTGAATGTTGCACCCACTGATGTCAAGAGAGCAGATGGAGCTGCCGCTCAGCCACTCCAGACTTATGTCAGTCAGTCTTTTGCAATAACTTATGTTCAGATGGTAGAGCTTGCACAACCTGACAAACCACACGGAACAACGATGCTGCTATGTGACGCCGTCACCACATCACATCAAGGTTGTTTATATTTCTAAGAGTGAAGTACTTTATACCTCTGTGCAATCCTTATGACAGAAATGTCTGTGATGCAGCTGCAGTGACTGACATTCAGCTCTTTCAGTTTTGTGACTGAGGAACCTTCAGTTAAGGACCTGATGCCAACGTCACTCACCCTAACATACAAACATTATGTTATGCAATGTAAAGATAATGTGCATGTGATATGGAAGGAGTAGGGCATATACTTGTTGCAAAATGAGATATCCAGGTATTGCAGGTTCTTGAGAGTGGCCACAGATTCGAGGCTAGCGTCAGTCATTCTGGGACATTCTGCAGCATGGAGTCTGCGGAGGCCCTCTGAGGAGCCACACAGGGCTTTCCAGCTGGCATCTGATAGTTGGTTGTTGCCTAAAGTGCATGTGTGCAGAGCAGACAGAATAACTGAAACTGATGTTTGCATATGGAAATAAAAGCTGCAAGAAGATGGCCTCACCCTCTGCGTAAAAAGCCTTCAGTCTGGCTACTTCAGCAATGGCTTTCAGGGCAATATCCGAAAGATGAGGAGCATCCAATAGGAAAATGGCAGACAGACATGGACACCTGGCAAGCAGAGCCTGTTGGACAAGACTAAGACTTGGAACTTATAATGGAAATGATTAATGGTATGGGGATAAAAAATATCTAAAAGTTACAAAGCATTTTGTGATTGTGTTATGTTCTCTGTTGCAGACCAGTGACTACTGACATGTTAGAAATGACCACACTTACCAAAACACAGGCGTCTGACAGTGTGGGCATGTCATTGATCACAATCTCCTTCAGTGAAGGGCATGCAGCAGAAATGTATTTGAAACCGTTTACTGTCATCTGGGAAGAGAGAGAGGAAAACTTGTGTTGAAATCTCAGTCATTCTGAGGCTGTTTTCCTCCATCCTGACCAGGGCCCCTAAAGTCAAACCCTACATCTGGAACCTAACTAATGCACATTCTCTGCTTTACATTGTGGGACACACGTGTTACGTTACAGAGAGTGCACATGGTGAGTGGGTGGACCCAAGCTGATTGTATAAACCCAACCCTCCACTTGGCTACAGCTGCCCACGAGCCATGAGCTCAGTGCAGTCAGGAGTGTTCAGCCCAACTCAAGAGAAGACACAGAGGGAGCAGTGAATGGATTTATTCAGGGGAGATTGAAACCTTTAAAGCAGACAGCTGGTTCCTGTTTACAGATAACACTGTGACTCTACAGCACCAACCAAGAGCAACACGCCAAGTGACCTGAGTGCAGCCGGACAGATTGAGGTGGATGAGACTGTGGCAGCCTTTTCCCGTAGCCAGGTACAGAAAGCCTTTATCTGTAAATCTGTAGCAATAGGCCAAACTCAAGTACTGTAGGTTGATACAGTTCCTGTTAAAAATCAAAAGATGATATGAATAGTTTCATAAAAGAAACTTAATTGTGTGTTTAAACTGTGTTATTTGTACAAAACAGAATATTTCTAAATCCATGCATAGTAAAATGTGACAGCTCAGAGAAAGGAGCTGCATATAAAAGTCAAACTTCTAAATCTATTGTCCATTGTGTCGTGAAGTCTAGCAGTTGAGTGAGTGCCAGAACAGTTTCTCTAAATCTTAAATCTGAAACTCATCTCGCTGCACATGAATTGAAATACAAACGGGGATAGTTCTAGGAAGTAAGAGACAGAAGGCCAGATGAAAATGACATTCACCAATGTTATGACTGCTTAGACATTTGAGCTAGAAGTTTACCTGGACAATTCTCTTAGAGCATTGTTTGTGATGAGTGTGCATGAAAGGTTCAAGTACAGCAGACAGGGACAGCCCGCGACAACTTCATGAACCATCGTATCCTGTTAAAGAGCACAGGCTCAAATGTTACAATAAGGCACTTAAGTGTATGAGACCACGTTCCTACAGTGTCCAGATCCAATGTTCTCTACATGTACATCATATCTATAACTACTACTACTACTACTAATCATCAGGATCATTATTATCATAACAAGTATAATAATAGAACTTTTATTTATCACTTTGGGTAAATTATTGTGAATAGACAACCTTATTTAAAACACCAAGGTTTTGGGTTCAGTGTCTTGTCCAGGGAAACTTTGACAGGTTACCAGAACAACAATTATTTTCATTGAACCAAATAATAACAGTAAAGTAGTAATGTAAATTAAATGGTTATTTCTAAATAAGATTTTATGATTTAGTTTCTACAAATTTCTGCTACATTATTATAAAGAATTAGTCTTTCAATTAAGTTTCACTTACTGTAATATTTAAACACTCTGATAAATTGAGCTCCTGGAGATTTCTGCATTCATCTAAACAACAAAATGCACAAAAACAAGCAGGGAACAATAAATGATTACATAGGGAATACAGAGAAACAAGATAAAGTAATACATATACCTGTGTAAAGGGTCGAATTGAGTGGCATGGTATTCTGTCCTGTTTCTAAGATGCGTCTACATTCCTGGATGGCTCCAATTTGTTAGATCATATGCTGTTTTTGCTGTGTCTCACTTTTTCTGTAGGGTCAGCAGCTGTGTTCCATCATCAACAACAACACTGACACTACTGACCCACTGCTTCTGTTTTGAAGCCTGTTTCTGTGAGACTTTCATCCCCAGCTCCTGCTCCAGAGCTTCATACTGAAAGGACAATGCCTGCAGGGCCCAGGTTGCATCTGCTCTCCCTTCTTACAGCCTTCCTGTTTATCCTGCTGCTCACATCCACTGAGATGAAAAGACAGGGGAAGGGCAAGGGTCTCAAAAGAGTACGACAGAAACTCACACAGGGGAGGTACTGTATGGATTTACTCATCAGTCTTATTTGTGCAGGCCATTTTCATAAAGTTGACTGTTCATTTAGACCATGTAAGCCTTTCATGTTTTTCCATTGTATTTCCAAACCATTTTAGAGTAAGAGCTGGGCGCCACAGCAGGGCAGGTACTTTGAGGGTTGTTGCGTCTCCTCACTGCTCAGTGTCGACAGAATCTGGAGATGTTTTTGTAGACTGTCAGGACCGGGGCCTTACCAGCATTCCAACCTCAGAGACCTGGACCAAAGAGCCAAAGCACTTGCTTTTAGCTCGCAATCAAATCAAAATCCTTCATGACAGGGCCTTTGTTGGATACGAGAGTTTAGGCAGTTTAGATCTGCAGCAGAACCAGATCTCACTGGTGAAGGAAGGAGCCTTCCAGGGCCTGACACGCCTCACGACTCTACTGCTGCAGCACAATCGCCTTGGAACACTTAGTGAGGAGGCCCTCATCCCTATGCCAAACCTACGCTACTTGCGTATATACGATAATCCTTGGAACTGTGTTTGTCCAATGGACAGTCTTATACGAACCCTTCAGGTCCCAAGCAACCGTAATTTAGGAAATCATGCCAGGTAGGTTTTCCACTCAAAGCCTCTGATGCAGTGTAAGCCATTGCTCTCCATCCACACGTCTGGAGATATGTGGATGTGGTTCATCCATGACTTAACTGTACTCTCTCTGGTAGGTGTGCAGAGCCCATCAGACTCAAAGGAACTAAACTGAAGCAAATTGACCCTCAGATTCTTTGTAAAGAGTTAGACCCGACTACTGACCCAACTGATTCCACAAATCTGTTGCCCAGTCCAATTCGCGTTAAGCCTGATGCAATTGGATCTTGCCACATCTATTTTTTCCCCCAAATACGAATGGACTGCAGTAAACAAGGTAATTTCAGTTTTTCTACTGAGCTGCACTATGTTCTCAGAATTTCATCATGTCATTAGTCATAAACAGACATCCAGAGCCAGGCACTAAAATAGCAGAGTCATATCTGGTTTGGCACATGTAGAAACTTAAGTTTATGTCTTAGACAATGTGACAAATCTGAATGTTATACATAAAAACTGCCACCATTTTAATTGTTATAAATATAAAAAAACTACTGTACATGTGAATAAAGCAGTGTTGTCCTTCCTTATGTTTAGGTCTAACTGAGGTGCCTGCAGGTATTCCAGAGGATGTTGTTCATATCGATTTGTCTCATAATTTAATCCGCCATCTTAAAACCAGAGATTTCCAAGGTGCAAGGAGCCTCAGAACCCTCAATCTCAGTAACAACCAAATGGAGCACATCGACACAGGTGCAGCAGTTTTACGTTAGGTGTTTTAGTAACTTACACATTGTAGAATTAATAACTGCTATAATATTGAGGTTGACATGGACACTTGGCAAGTAGAGCCTGTTGGAGAAGACTAAGACTTGGAACTTTTAATGGAAATGAACGGTATATGCATATGCATTGAGGCTACAGGATTTCTGCAACTTCTGTTGAGTTTTGATTCTTTTCTGGGGACGGTTGTGCGTACAGTTCTCTATTTATAGAAGGGAAATGTTGTGTATGTATATACAATGTATACACCAGCCTGTATATTTGTATTTGAGTTTGCTTATGCTAGCTTGTTCTTGGTTATTAATAGAAATCAACAAAATAATTATTTTGAGCAAATGAATAAATAAAAGCTAAACTCTAAGACGCTAAAAAGCTTCTCTTTCTTTCCTCTGTCATAGGTTCCCTGTCTGGGCTCCTGCACCTCCGTGAGCTGGACCTGTCTGATAACAGTCTGCTTTTTATCCAGTATGGGGTTCTGGAAGACCTTTACTTCCTATCACAGCTGAAACTGGGAGGAAACCCCTGGGTGTGCAACTACAGGTTGGTTCTTCTCATCCATTGTGTACAACACATTTAGACAAATAATTGCTAAAAGCGGACTCTTTTCCAGCATCCACTACATGGTGTATTGGCTGCGTCTGCACCCAGGGGTGAGGCACTCTGGCCTGCTGTGTCGCTCCCCTCCTGAACATACTGGTGAGAGAGTGGAGAAGTATGTGAATTCTTACAACAGAGAATGCCCAAAGGACAGACAGCACAGCAATACAGATCCAGGACAAACAGACCCTGAGCTTTGGAACACAGCAATGGAGGTTCAGAGGGAGCTGGAGGAGGAGCTGGAGCCGAGCCACTTGAGAGCACCGCAGAAATACCAGATCATCAGACTATCCTGATTCGAATTACTTTAAAGGGCTATTTGTTTTCTGTTTTTTAACTTCTTTCAATATTATAAAAATGTCTAAATTACTTTTATTATGATTTGCGCAAGTCAACACAAACACAACTGATCCACAATACTCACTGATACATTTAAAAACGAGCCATTTTAGTTTTGTGCAGCCACGTAAGTTGAGATGAATCACAAATGGCCGGTAGTTCTGCAAAATCTGCTTCACTGTGTTGTCTGTTATCCATTCTTTCTCCCCAGAGAAATTTATCTAACAAGAACAATTTAAAAATTATTATCATAAAAAAATAGTTTTAGCTTTAAAATATAGCTTTAAACACTATTTTAATAAAAGAAATACAAGAATAAAGTTTTATACAAACCTGACTCCAAAGTGTTCCTGACTGGATGATAGCTTTCCATGCACAACACACCTCAGCACAATTCAACCAGTCTCGTATTGATAGATATTGAAAGATCTGCAAATAAACAATCAACAAACCAATATTGCCCCTAAGAGCAAGTGTTCTGGGGGAAAAATCCATAATAATCCATTTCATAGTAACAGATTTAGCCATAGTTGGTCCTTCAGGATTTAATTTAACAGACCTCCTCCCGACCCCCTTGGAAATATATGGCCAGTGTCATGCAGGCAATTAAGTGTGCTCACACTTCACTGGCGTCTCTGCCAGGCTGATACAAGCCTATGAGCACTATTTCAGTCACTATTTATTGAGAGAAGTGCTGGACAAAAATACCAGAGGAAATTAGGCCAAAACTGCGCCCACTCTTCCAACAGTATGTGAATCCAAAATAATCACGGTCTATGACTGATACAAGAGAACTTGCACACTACTCTATATATAAATATTAATACGTAGAGAACCATAATGCAGCAGCAGATAAGTTATTCCATAAACACAGGTCTGTCTGTGTTAATGGGCAATAGGTACAGTACATAGAAACAGCTTTGTCTGGTTTTAATCAAGTTGGCTAACAGCAACGAGAAGTATGTTTACAGTAAAGTCTTACATAACAGTCTCATGTATGATCTCATACTCAGCAGTGAAGCAGCTATGACTTTAAAATGGTCATCAGCACTATGTGAAATCACCAGGCTCAGCTAAGAGAGGCTAAGTCTAAGGTTTAGGAAAAGTTACCTTCAAAGTGAGGCTGCTAGGAAGTGCTGAGAGCTGGTCACGTTCCCCAACCTGTTGGCCTTCATTGGTGATGTCATTATAACCCATTTCTGACTTCTGCAATATGCATGCGGATCCAAACAAACATTACACAACATAGCTACAGAATAGAGCTAGAGACATTTTTTTAAATAAAAGTATACCTTTATGTATTCTGTAGTCCTCTTTGAGTCTTTTGCAACATTATGCCACGCGTGCACAATGCGTTTCAGACGTTCACCATTTATAAGTATCTCAAGTTTCTTGATGGCAGCTGAGGTAAGAGAAATTAATATCTTTTAGAAACCCAGTATTAACATTCCTGCATGTTTTAGCAAAAGGTAATATGAGGGTCAATTTTGGCAATATAATTATATTATATTATAATTATATATAATCATATAATTACACTGAATCTTGTACATTTAGCTTTGAAATGTAGAATTAAATGTCAGAGTTTAGTATTGAAAGGTACAGGGGACAAAATGAGTCAGTCGTGGTGTGGGTGTGAGTAAGAAAGACACTGGTTTGGACACATTTCTAAACCACAGAGCATGTTTTCTCTCTGGCTATATCCATGACAGGGTCACAGTTTGCAAATACAGCTGCTACAAATTAGTTCTTTTTTACTCAGAAATACTTGTATGGTCACCTACCTGAATGTGTCTTCTTGTGTGATTTTGCCCAATTCAACCATTTAAGCAGCACAACCCGCTGGCAGTTTGTCTCAAAGTGCTTCTTTGTCACATCCATCTTCAGTGTGAGCTCCGCTCTATCTCTCTTGCTCTGTGATGTGAACTTCATCCACTTCCTGCCTCCAACAACAAAACAGCTCATCATTAATTCAAAAGACAGGTACACAGGCTGTCAGACAGATGCATTCACTCAATCAAACAGGATTCAATAACACTAAAACAATTTCATCTAATCTAAGCATGAACATCGTTTTAATGAATATGACATGGCTGGACTGATATTGGAGGGGCAGTGGGGATCTGTAACACCTGATATGTTCATGCACTTGGCACTTGTTAACAACGGGGCACAGAAAAAATATTCAGCCCTTTTAATCACTGGGTTAATTTTCTTGGTATGTTATGAATGTTTTAACTATAATAAAAATCAAAGCCTAAACCCTTGTAAAGCATGAGATGTTAAGTGCAACAGGCCACTAACTGCCAAAAACCAAGTGAAAGCTTCACTTTTTCCAATCCTGCCAGCTCTACTGTATGTTATTTGTCCCAGTGTTTATGACAAGCAAGTCTCTGGGTTGGGTTCGACACTCTATCCACACCACATTTTAGTAGTCACCAAGCATATTTCATTTAATTATGGAAGTTGGCCAAGGGTTGTACTTCTCGGAGAATAACCCTGATGTGGAAAATGAAGGTTTTCTGTCAACAAGCTTCAAGTTCTGTACTTTTTGGTATAACACTTAAAATTCAATAATATATGGATCATTGTAAAATGGCCCTGGCTGAAGACTCATCTGGCTGGATTTGCTACAACAAGAGAAACTACCCAAATGGCCTACCTGAAGCATGAGCTTGTTATGTTTTCACTGTAATGGGAGTAGGCCTTCTCGAACAGAGCAAAGCAGGGCTAGGAAGCGATACAGAACCATTATTACAGTTATTTGTAAAATAACTTTAACAGCTGATTTAACCTGACTTTTAAGGGCATGTACAGTACTAAAACATACCACATCATCTGCCTCCATATAGACAGTGTTGACAGTCATGTGTGTCAGGATGGTTGTAGCAACACACAGTTCAGAGTCAGCAACAAACCTTTGCCTCAAAAAGAATAAAGTTGATCAAGACGTTAATGAACAACAGATAATACTGAAAATGTCTGATTGGTGTGGTTCAGGAACTGGGGACTTGCACAAAATAAAGACTCAACACAGTAACATCACTACATAACATGCACATTTAGTTACCCATCTAAGTAATATGTTAAGAGTGTCATGTTTCAGTAGCCAAAACAAAGCCATTATTTCATTATGTAACAAGAAATGTCTAAACAATTTCTTTCTTTCTTTGGAAGACTTATTATAAGAGTTATTATGGTTCCTTATCACAACGTACTGTTGTACACATTTAGAGAAGATTAATAGATCTGAACTACACTTTCGGGTTGTTTTGTTCAATATATTTAGTAGAATCACTTAGAGGTCAGTGAGGGAGCGCAGCAAAGTTTTCACTCCTCCACATTTGGCCGTCTTGAATTTCACCACCACGAGGGAGAGAAAACTTGAGAAAGTGAGCCACCAAGTGTCCAGGTCAAGGAGTCACAAGAAAGGGAATCCACCTACCAGTCAACATGATGCAGCCGATCATGTCCCTGAACGGCCCGAACAGTGTTTTTCAGAAACTGTATTGGGTCGCTGGGACATGACAGACATGAAGCTGCCAATATGGTCTGTTGGCAAATAAAATATAATAATAATAATAATAACTTGCCACGTTGTTACAACAACACGTTTCCAAGTGGTTAAATAGAAATGTAGTAGTCAAATAAAGTGATCTCCCAGCAAATCAGCTACTAAGATTTATTCTAATTAACGTCAGCTTTTACGCCACGTAAAAATAAAATGAATCAGGCCAGATAACTTTATTACCACCAGGACACACCTTATATATTTGTAGCGGACAGTCTTTCGGTCCAGACTCCTTTAGAACTTGCTCGGTGTTTGCTTTAGCCATAGTTTGTCGCTGGTATATTTGTGGTTTATTGGCTTCATGGCTTACGATTTTCCGGGTGACGCTCCATCTCTCTCGTTGCCAAGTAACGAAATCTAACTGTTGGACAACGCAAACTCTGCCGCAGAGTTTAAGGGCAGCAAGAAAGTACGCGATGTAAATTCTAACTTGTAATTTACAATGTACACGTTTTTGTGTCAACACATTGCAGGTATATAGTATAAAACAAGACGCCAACGTTTTGCTAGAAGCACAAAACTCTGTGCTAGTCACTCAGCAAAAGTTTTGGTTGGCCACCGTAAGCTGACCGGAACAACAGAACAGAACGTTGTTGACAACTATTACTTGTGGCTGTGTCAAACTTGTCGAGTTTTCGGATCAATGAAGTTGTTAAATGTACTTGGTGTGTGTGCTTTGTAGTGGTTTCGCCGTGGTTTTGTTATTGCTGGCTAACTAATGAGCCTGGTTAAGCCAGTTGATTTTGTTCACAACATTTTAGAGCATCTGTAGCTTAACGCCTGTAGCTAGCTAGCTAGCTAGCTAAAAGCTACGGCAGGGCAGCATGGGAGATGGTAGTGTTACTCCCAGGCTCAGCAACATGAAGGCGTTGCTTGGAATAGTTGCTGGAGCTGGGGCATCCTACGGGTTATATAAACTTATCAGCGGGGGAAGCTTTAAAAGAATCAAAAGAGGCGCAAACAGCGAAAGTCCTGGTGTTGTCAAGAGCAGTCAACTCAGTGAATGCACCCTAAAGCCAGGGAGCCTGCTGGCCAAAGTGTCTGGACTGGAGGTTGTGTGTCCCCGACCTGCAGATGTTGCATCAGGTAACAACCTCACAGCTCATAGAGTTATATAATATCCGCAGCAGAGCTATGTAATTATACATACATCAATAAATATACAGTCTGTACACTTTAGTCTAAGCTCTCCTCTCTGTTGCCCAAACAATGAGCCCATTTTCATTTGTGTAATAATTACAGCTGCAGTGTAATGAGTCTTCTCTACTGCATAAATAGTTAATATCAGTAAAATATCTGTTGAATAAACTGCTTCTTTTGCTCCCTAGGTGACATCATCCACCAGTCTACTGGCAATTTGGAGCCACAGCACTTGAAAATGCTATTGTCCTGTCTACAGGCCAGCAGTAATTCATTTGACAGATGTCAGATCCTGCTTACGTTAGGAAATGCTGCTGCCTTCACTGTGAATCAGGTACAGTAACAAAACATACTCACTATAAAACATTGTAGAAGTGAGTAGGAGTCGTGTTTTGTAGGTCACTAAAAGTTCTCTATGTTACATGGTTGTTTATATTGACATTATAGCTATTTGCTGCAATTTTAATATATTTTCTTGCTCCTCAGAATCTAATACGGGAATTTGAAGGGATACATATACTAGCAGGCTTAATTTCTGATCCTGCAGCGGAAGTTAGAGTGCAGACTCTGAACACTTTGAATAATCTGTGCATGAACATTCAAAACCAGGAACAAATAAAGGTATGTTGTTGTCTACCCAGTGAGTATCATGAGGTCTGTAGCTGAGTATAAGTTACCTTCCTCTGCTTGAACATTATGCTTATGTCAGGAAACAAATCTTAATAAAACATTTTTCTTGGTAGGTTTATGTGCCACAAGTGCTAGAACTGATTGAGACGTCGCCAGTGAATTCTGACCTTCAGCTTAGTGCTCTCAGGCTCCTGACAAACCTCTCAGTCACAGACAAGCATCAACACTTGCTTAAAGAATCAATTACACTTTTACTTTCTCTACTTGTTGTGAGCAATGAAAATTTACAGGTTGGTAAAATATCTTTTCATCTTCTATGCTAAGATGCAAACCTGCTATGGCCACCAGAGCTGGGCATGTTGTAACACTCTTTTGATGTTTTTGGTCTCAGGTTCAGACTTTGAAAGTCCTTGTGAATGTTTCATCTAATCCAGATATGATGGACGACATTGTCCAAGCTCAGGTAAGACTTAAAGGATGAAAATGACCATTACATTTAAGTTAAATGTCAAGTGTAGTTTCAATGTTCTTGTGATATACAATTCTTTTTTCCCCAGGCACCAGCTTCTGTTGTGCTGCTATTTGATGCACGAACGGCCCCTGCTGTGCTTTTGCGACTTCTGACATTTGCAGGGAACTTAAAGGCCTGGAGGCCCTCAGCGCAGGTTGCTGATGAATTGAGGCAGAAACAGGACTGCCTCTTCCGAGTGATGTTGGATGAATCCTCCCAACTCCAAAGCAGGCTCGTTCACCTGCTTTCACACCCTGATGGGGAGATTCAGGCGCAGGTGGCTCGTATCTTGACGTAGTTCTCTTTTGCACGTTTAATCCATGCACAGCTTTTGCTCCCGCACACTTTGCCAAAGCCATCAATCTGTCACAGTATGTAAGTAAAATTGTAAATCTGTTGACATGACCATAACACTTACACTGTTCCCCAGACCTGATCTCCATCAGTTTACAGTACTAACATATGAGCAGTGATTGAGCAGGAAGACATCATTCATTCAGATTAGTGTCTAAACAAACCTCCTCTCTGTTTTTTTCCTGTTGAATAAGAGTTTTCTTATTGCCAGAGACTATTTTCTTCAAAGATCCTTGGTGCCCGTACTTCTGAGAATCACACCTCATTTCTGTGAAGATATTTTCCAAGTGACATTTCTGTACCCAAACCTACTGCCAACTGTTTTTCTAGAGAATGTGTCCTTGTAACATTTACTACTCTCTGGAGTTCAGATAGAAACTCGAGGAGGTTTCTTGCTGCACATCTTAGCCTGCCTTGGAGGCACTAGAGGATAGTTGTACTGCAGACCTCGTCCTCACTAACATATCGATATATATATTCTAATTCCAATGAAAGGCCAGTCTTTCTATATGTGCATTTCATTTGAGAAAGAGTATAATTAAGTTATGGGGTGGCTACTTTCTTTGATTCTATGACATCAGGGCGAAACACTGCCTCCCCTACATTATGAGGTGTTTGTAACACTTGGGTAAACTAAGACCTACCATACAGTAGCTGCATACAGGAGTTTATCTGTTGCTGATTGTTTCAGCCTGTCTACAAATACCTGCAGATCCTCCAGGGAGTAGCAGGAGGAAACTAAAGGGGAAGTGGAAGTCTGGATTGCCTCAAGTAAAAAAAGCAACATAGATATTCAGCTTTAAGTGTTTGATTTGGACTCAATTATGCTAACAACTGTGATTATGATATGTGAACTGAATAACAACAGTGGTTGAATGTTAAGTCTGAGTTTACTAGGTTATGCACTTAGTAGTAAAACTTCAGTGATAGATGGCTGGGGGGCTGGAGGTGTGGATCCATCTGCTGGAAACATTACAGAAAGATGATGGATTTGTGTGCGCACCTCTAAATTGCATGACGATGTGGAAATTACATAGGAATTATTTTTATTGTATGCTGCATTTTTGAGGACAGAATGGCTTTATTCAACCCAGATCTCAGATACCTCTCAGGCAACGTGGTTTACTAGGTTAAAAGGCCGGGGGCTGATTTACTTGTGACCTAGGTGATAATGTTTATTTCACAACGTTAGTCTGCATTTTGAATATATATATTATGAGAAATTTGTTCATGTGTGTTTGAATGGTTCAGTAAATATTCTATAACCTGCACACTCTATATTTCTGATGTCCACATATATTCATCTGGAAATGCTGGCTGACTTAGTGTTAAGTTCTGATAACCAGCAAGAATCTGAATGTTATGTCAATGTATGTTTGTCAAATTAGAGACAACAAATATATCCACTTTGATCTGTAGTAGAAATACATGTGTCAAAAACCTCATTCTCAGTTTATCTAGACGCCAAAGTAAACATGCAGAAAATATTTAGGTTACTGCACCACACCAAGCAAAAGAATTTCACACTGTATTTCCTGGCTTTTAGTCCTAGTAGGTCAAGCTTTAAAACCTCTGCGTCCTACATTTCCCATAATGCTCCTCTAACAATACTAAAAAAAACCATGATTAGCATCCAAAATGTCATTTCGTCAGATGAGAAAAATCGGCGCTCAGTGGAAGGGGTTGAACTCGTAGGTCATGTGTGTGTTTTATCCTAAACGGTTCTGTGACGTGGATTATTAAACCTTTTAGTTTTAGCTGAGGCCTATTTAAATTTAGACAAGCTATTTATTCATGGCCTGGCAAGAGGCATTTCACTTTATTGATATTGAGAAATCCTGGTCGTGTGACGTTAGTTCCGTTAATAAACAACCTATCAGAAAAATTCTTTTAAATTAGTCAAATCTTAGTCTTTTAAACTTGTCTAATTTCGCACAAATGATGATGCGTTTAGATCTTTGTCTCCCTCTCTCGTCCCCTCCCTCTCGGGCCTACATCCCGCCTCCTCCCCCCTCTGAACCAACGCGATGACCACCCCTGGATCATCCGGAGCCCCGTCAGAGTCAGACCGCGGATCAGTGGGTGCACACAGGCGGCCGATCACCATCCAGCGCTCGGATCAGTAAAAGGACGAGGGGGCGAATCATTTCGGATTAGCCGCATCAGCTATGAACAGCCTCCGTCTGCTGTAGAAGGAAACCGAGCTCTCGCATCACGAACGCATCGAGGATGAGCGCGGCTGCTGCGGCCACAGGATCGGCTTCCTGCCGTTTCGCCCACTATTTTGTTGTGTGTGGAGTGGACACGGAGACGGGCCTGGAGCCGGACGACGGAGCAGGTACATGGTCAACAAAGCACGGAGGAAACAAATCCGACCTCCAGAGTCGGACGTAACATGTTTCATGACAGCCTTTAGCGTGATCCACGTCCACCAGGTCACACAGGCCTGTTTTGGTGGGTGACATGCATTTTAATGCGTTTTTTTGTTTGGAAGCCACATTTCTCTCCCTTTCTCTGTGACTCGCCTGTCTGGAAATGCCGGATTTTGCCCAGTAAAATTTCATTTTAAATAATTAAAATGGAATTTTACATGACACATTTGGCATGATTTGTATTTTTAAGCGCACTTTAGACAATTTAACGCTCATTAAACGCAATTTGATGGGTATTAAACACTCGCACCTAAATCCAGAAAAATCTGTTTTTCTGTGAACGTGAAGCAACTTCAGTAGCATTTTTAAATGATAGTTATGCCTTGTTATCCTTTTGGTGACCTGTTATATTAGCCTTGCAAGCCTTTATAGTGTTTAGACCATGGCATCATGAGTCTATTCATAAGCTTTCTGCAAGTCATCTACTGCTACACCTGGATAAAGAACATCGCAGAAAAACGGCTGCGAGCAGACAACAGCGTCCTATGCAAAACTAGAATATTGTATGAGGTTAACACAAATTACAGCGTGTCCGTGTTACACTCTCCTGTGAGGCAAAACATACTAATCTCTGCAATGTTGTGTTCAGCTCTTTCATCTCAGATAACTAAACTTTTCAGAGAGAGGGCTGAGGTGGTGGAAGTTGAAGGAAATGGATGCTCTGGTGTTGGTGGATGCGGGGGTTGCTATGGTGATGAGAGCCGCAGTGATACTGCCTTGTGTCAAGGACTCGTGATGGTTAGTTTGCCGTAAATAGCTGAATTACAAATGAGAGGTATCAGGTGTTTTTCCACATCGAGCAGTTGACGCTGAGCTTGCTGATGCTAGGACAGATTCACCCAGGAGCCCTCTGTGACGTCTGCATGTGCGTGTGTGTCTGTTTTGGCCTCTATAAGGATACAGAATCGTGCAGGTGCACTGAATACCAATACGCTGAATGTCACGTCTGGGTTTGACTTATGAAGACCAAACAATAATTACAGGTTCTAACTCTTCTCCTCTGAGTAAAGGCCACTGTAACAGACATTATAAACCCTTTCTACTTCTTTTTCAGTCTAATGTCTCATAATAAAGTATATTAGGATGAGTGGATTCCCGTGCTGGAAAACACGGCTCCGCTGCAGATGATTTAGAGCTCTAACTAACCAGTGGGGACTTTGATATCTGGCTCCCCGCAGAGAGTGACAGTGCTGCTGGCTGGTATATCCGACTCCTTCCAATCTGCTTATATAACAGCAGGTCATCCCAGACCCACAGCAGCAGGGAGCTCTGCTCCTTTCAAAGGATTCCAGACTATGTGCGGATCTTTTTGCCCTTGCATACATATTGTATAAACTGCAGTCAAGCAAGATTTTATTCTGAACGGTTCTGTTCACAAGAATCCGTGTTTTGTGCGTGTTTGAGGTTTTTGTGTGTGTGTAATTAGTGAACATCCACAGAGAGACAATCTCCTCTTGTTAGCTTGTGAATAGATGCCACTGTTATCTGCAGCATAATCAAATTTCACATGATGCTGCTGGTTGGAATGCTGAATGTCCGAGGCTCCAGCTCCCGTCCAGGCCGATGACTGTCACAGGGGGATGACATCAGTGCAGTCTACAGGCCGATTGTAAGAGTGCCACTTCATAATGTTGATCTGAGAATACATGTCCTGCACTTATGTTATTAATATAAATGGGACCTGAACGCCTAAACCCTTATCTTATTTTTAGGCACTTAATGCTTTCATCTTTTATTTTAAGCAAATTAGCTCAGCAACACGTTCGTGTCTCAGGCTAAGAGAAAAAGTAGAATGTGTCATTTTTTGTGTGATTCAGCCTCAGTGAAGGCGGAGAGATTTAAACGGTTTGAGCAGGAAGGAATTCCTGCTTTCTGTGCATGCCAGCTGACATTTTCTGTCATTTTAATCTCTTTCCACTTTTCTTTCTGTCCTTGTGCTTGTGTAATGATGGGCTAAATGGCACAATGGCAGTAACTCAGTGGCTGAGTGTGACTTTTATGGCTGTTCAGTCAACCTGGATGAAGAGCTCCTGTTTTAGAGATGAAGGACCATTCAGAGCCATAAATCTCTGTGATGACTCTCCACTGTGGCATGAATATGAAACACAACGTTTTGTCCTCAATCATCACTGACAATAATTGAGTGTGATAAGGACTTTCAATGCTAAAGATTAAAGCAGTTAGTCAGTTAATGATTTTCTGTCTTATGTGAAAGTAAACTGAATATATGTAAATAACTGATGGTTTCACAAAACAACCACTAAGATCTTTCTTTTTTTTTTAAATAATAATAAAAAAATCTGTCAATGTTTAATGTTATGCAACACACTGGCTTATTATTGTTTTTCAGTGTGTGTTAACATGATAAGAGAGGAAACATACTAATTACAGCTTTAAGTGAAGCAGGCAATTTGCTAGTCATTCAAAGACTAAAACAAACCTCCCTCTTATTCTAGTTTGTTAACACGGACAACAATTGAAAGATCGTTCTTATAGGTTTTGGGCAAACTGGTTGGTTTGCTGATGAATCGTAGTGTGACGTAAACGCTGGCGAGCTCTGTCGGGCGACTATCTTTGAGGCCACGGCGGAAGCGGCTGCCATGGCAACTGGGTATCTTTCAGCAAGCCTTGATTGTGCCTCTCAGCGCCAACGTCAATTTGTGTCCTTAGCAAAGAACACGGACTCCCCCTCGCAGTGCTGCGATCCATTAGCGTCTGTCCCCCACCTTCCGTCTGATTTCCCTTAACCTGAAGCGGCGAGTGTGGTGCAGCTTCGTCTCTGGTGGTTGCGTGCGTCATCTCGTGGGCAGGTCGGGTGGATGTTGCTGAATGCTGTGTGAACGCATCAGAGCTGCCAGCTGTGAGGAAAAAAAAATGCCATTGTTGATTTGTTTTGTAATAGTGACATGACCTCAGAGTATTATTGATGGTTTTCGTGAAATGAGGATTACACTGAAGAGCATTGTTCAAGGATACCAGAGAAGTGAATAATGAAAGTGCCTCATTCTTTCAAACACGCTTACTCTGTGGATGTACCCAGAGCTAGAAGCTGACACAGGCTGTTCATGGGCTTGTTGTATATAAATTTCTCCTCCTTTGTGCTGCTTTCCCACTTTACCTCTATGGTAATGAGTTGAGTTATATAAGCCCTGGATGGGTTTCCCTCTTTGCTGCAGATTGGTCAGTACTGTTCACTAGTCTCTGTCAGACAAGGTCGTCCCGTCAGAGGACGAAATCAAATCAAAGCTGCCGTCATTTTATTTTGTCCTTGCTTTTTCTCTTGCTCTGGAGTCTTTTGATAAAAGTCTTTCTGCTGTACGTCTCTGTCCGTCTTTCAGGTGAAAGCTTTGATCAGAGCCCCGTTCGACGGTCCTTCAAATCAAAGGTTCTAGTGCACTACCCTGAAAGCACAGAGAGGAACCCCTTTAATAAAGATGCTATCAACATGGTGAGTTGTTGCATGCACAGTAATAACTTGTTTACTTGCTGTCACAACATCTGATGGTCAGACTGCATCTTGTTTTTGTTTGTTGCTCTTCCAACAAAAAACGAGCATAATAAGAAAACAATCCGGGCCAATCATCTTGGCTGTCTGCCTCTAACATAAAAATTCAGCACACAGAGCATCTTGATGTTTTGTACAGAATGTTTGCCTTTATTTTTATTGCTATAAAAGTATGATCTCACTAATTGTCTGTGTTTTTACCTCTACAAATATATCAATCAATTTAGGTTTTAGCTGTGTTTCCTTGTACTAATTACATTTATAGATTATTTATTTATTATTTAGATTTGTTTGTCCATCAGAAAACAGGACTTAGTTTATTTTGTGTTATGTTCAGTGATTACAATATTGAAATGAGCACTTTGTTTTAAGCCTCATTCTTTTGTCTTCAGCTGTGTATGCCAAGAGGTCTGTCCTTCCGGACTCAGGCAGACGCGCTCGATCCCCAGTTCCACTCATTCACAATTACTTTTGACGATGGCACTCGCTCCTACGGCTTCGTTCACACGTTCTATGAGGAAGTGACCAGTGCTCAGATCATCACTGCCATGCAGACTCTCTACCAGATGCACCATGTGGAGCACCACTCCTCCTCCTCCTCTTCATCATCTTCCTCTGCCTCCTCACCCTCCACCTGCAGCATGGACTCACTTGCGAGCAGCTTAGATGAGTCAGACGCGGAGTCTCTGGCGGGGGTTTCTGGCTGCCTTGGTTGCGCGGGCTCTTTCGATCCGTCGCGGGACACCCTGTACGTGTCTAAGTCCCTCTGCCTGCTCTCTTCGCTCCCTTTTCTTCATGCTTCACGGCAGTTCCTGTCTCAGCTGCATCAGGCTGTGACGTCACACACGGCCCCACCCCTCCCTTTAGAGAGCTACATCCACAACATCCTGTACGAGGTGCCTTTGCCTCCACCTGGCAGGTCGTTGAGGTTCCATGGGGTGCAGGGACCCATCGTGTGCCAGCGGCCCGGCCCGGGTGAACTACCGCTGGGAGAGTATCCGCTAGGAGACGCGTTTGCACTGCTGGGTGTGGACAATATGGTGCAAGTACTTACCTGTGCGCTCCTGGAGACACAAGTCCTGCTTTGCTCTCATGGTATGCACCTCACAGTATGATTACAGTTCACCTAAGAAACTGACGCTTGAGATTATTACACTTTCAGTTTTAAAACTAGAAATTAATAAAAAAAATAGATGGAGTGCGCTCATTGTTTTTAGTATGCAAGTCATTTCCTGTTTCTCTCCTCGTATTTCCTGTCTTTTAGCAACGGTCTCTAATAAAAGCAAAATAAACAAAGAAGGGAACAAGACACTCACACAGGATGTATCAAATAAAGCGTTTTCCCACACATGTAGGATGCAGTAGCAACATGACAGCTGGGTGCTGTGGGGAAACACTGGAGGGAAACTCTGACAGTAAGACTTTAAGGTTTGATGCACAGCTCTCTGAAGCATGTGAAGAGGCCAGGATTAATAGCTCTATAAGCGACTTATGTAACCTTCTGAATTAAACTGCTTAATGTAAAGCATGGGATTCCCTTGGTACCTATAAGTGTTGAATTCATGCTAACATCCCATCTCGTTCTCTCTCTCTCTCACACGCGCACTCTTGTGTCCTCAGACTACCAGCGTTTGATGATTATAGCAGAGGGCATCACCACCTTGCTGTTTCCATTCCAGTGGCAACACATCTACCTACCCATCGTTTCTGCTCCATTACATCACCTCCTTGATGCACCTGTGCCATTTCTCATGGGTATCCAACGCAGGGACGGAGCTCAGCGATCCTCACTGCACCTACCACAGGAGGTAAAGCTTTTCCCAGAATTTTCAGGATGCGGGCATTTTAATTAATATTCAAAGAAAAGGATCTTGGAAAAGAAAAGGCTGGTTACACAGAAATGTTATTGGCCATTTTAAAATCCTCTACTTTCTGCTGGCATGACAGTTTACCCTCCGCCTCCAGCCTGTCAAACGGAGACAATGCACATCCTCAGAGTTGCCCCCCCCCCTTTTAAAACCAATCCTGCATCTGAGGCCTCTTTATACTGCATGAATATCTCGCTAAAGCCTCTTTGAAGTTGCTCTGCCCTAGAAACGATGCGACAGAAAGACAGCTTGAGGGGTTGAAACCAAAATTGCAGAGCTTGAAAGAGCCAGAATAATAGACCTCTATGAATGATTAATGAGAATTAGAGATCATCATGTATTCTTTGAGATGTGAAATTTGAAGGAGTGATTGTTTGAAAATCGGGAATATATGCCAAGTTTGGCTTAGGTTATCAAAAAATAAACAACCCTAAACATGAAACTCTTTAATGTTGATATGCAGCTACTTGAGTAGATGCCTGCAAACTTCCCCTGGGGCTGTAAACTGACTGGCTGAGGTCACCGTTGAAGGTCGCATTGCTGCTGACTGCGCCGAGCTCCACGGCTGCTGCAGAGGCCGTTTATTTTATCTGTGCCTATCTGTCTCACAAAGTTCCGTTATTCATTGCTCAGCAGCTTCATGGGTGCAGGTTTCCCATTTGTTTGCCTGTATGAAAGTATTCATCTCTTGTTGCGGTGATAACATTAATCGTTAGTTAATCCTTCACATGCCAGCGTCCCCTGAGGGGCTTAGCACAAAAAATGCCAGGAATCTATTAACGAAATGTAAATCTTCATCTGTGATCTTAATTTGGTGACGAAACCTAGACGCTGCATGAGAGTAATGACTCTCTGTGTGGAGTGACTTAAACCTATTAAGGCTCTAATCTGATGTAGGTGCCAGCTGAAAGGTGTTCTTTGTCTCATGTACAGGCCAACCTGTGTTTTGTGGACATTGACAACCACTGTGTGGAAATCCCTGAGGACCTCCCTGCATTTCCAGATCAGACTGAGCTAATCCAAGAACTGAGTGAGGTCCTGCTTCGTTTTGGGCTCCCTCCACAAGGCGGCATGGTCTCTAAGACCACCGCCACCACTTCCCCTCGCCTGAGCAGCCTGGTGCTGGAGGATCTGATGGAGGACAGGAGGAATGGGAACCTCGGAGGCGAGGAGTTGGCGGTACTGGAGAGGCTACAGGCTTTGGCGCAGAGGTGCGGAGGAGGGAAAATGTCAGACAGTGGGAAGACGCTGGGACTGTTTGAAGAGGAGGATGAAGAACTGAAGTCTGCAAAGCTGAACATTCAGATAAGGGAGGTGTTTGCTGGGCGCTTTGCTGCCATGTTTGGCAGGTACGAGGAGTTCATCATCCACAGTGCCCTGGATTTAGACTCATGGCTGAGCAACAGAGAGGGGACATTGAGCTTTGACAAGGTACTTGTCAAGATGTTGGTGTTATTTGCACATTAGGCTGTTTTGTGTTCTTTGGACTGACATGAGAAAGACAATCCCTGCTGGCCATGTTAACAAATGGCTTTTAAATGTTTCAGGGTTCCTTCCTCTCAGTTCAGCCCGTGACCCACTTGCGCTTCTTGTCCCGGTTCCTGGAGACATCCATGTTCTCTTTTTTTGTGGATGGGAAAGTGATATCTCGCTGGGCGGATCGAGAGCCACAACAACAGCTGTTTGACAACCGCCTGGAGAGAGAACGACTGTATAGCACGGATGAAGAGGATTCCCGTGACTGTCGCTACAGGAAATGCACCACACTGTTCGAGTCAGGTATGTGCAGGGGCTCATGATGACAAGAACAGCACCGCCGCAAGATAAATGAACTGTATTTCTACAGTACGTGATCTGATACAAGGAAGAGAAACATGTTGCTGTCGAGGTGTTTTATTCACATACCAGCATAGATTCAATCTGCTTAACCTCATTTACATAGATTTTCATATAAATTTGATGTGTGTACGTCTGTCAGGATGAGAAATGTACGACTGAAGGAACTTTGGTGAGTTCAGTGAACAGCTTTTCCTGGTTTGTTGTAATTTATAATATATTACACCTACAGCTCTTGCTGTCAGTTTCTTTTCAGCATTTTGCAACAGACTAAACCTCAACTCTGTTTATTTGAGCTGAATGATTTGATTGAAGTGGTCAGACTTTGCACAGACAATCTGCAAATCTGTTGCCATCTGTCCTTCTGGTTGGGTTTATGTTGATCATGTTGCTTAGCTTTCCTGCAGCCACCATTTATCTTCTTAATGGGACTCCTGTACCAGAACACTTAACAATGTAAATTTAAATTGATGGAAACATTTGCGAGATGTAAATTGAATCCAGTAATGTGCTAAATAACAGCAATTCAAAAGGCGTAACTTGGAATATGATAAAATGATATTACTTATTACTTACAGAGCTGAATTAATGTGTTTGTTGAGACGATGCGAGTAAAACGATGGTGTCCTGTGAAAAGCACACTGTCTGTCTCATTGTGTTTACAGTAGATAGATGTGGTGAATTGTTGTGTATGTCTCTACAGCTCAGGCTATTGAGCGCAGACTGCTGAAGGCTGACCACACAGCCATTCACCCCCACCTGCTGGACATGAGGATTGGCCAGGGCCGCCACCAGCCAGGCTACTTTCCCAAACTACAGGCTGATGTGCTTGCACAGGGACATAACACTAACAAGTGAGCGTTTGCTTTCTTCGGTTCATCAGGGAGAAACCACTAGATTCCCCCGCACAAGGTTTTATGGAGAAAAAGACTGAAAAGCCTGGGTCCTGTCACGCTAGTAATAAGACCTGAGAATTAGTAGATTCCATGATAACGTTGTAATAGAAATATATATCTATAATCCGTTAGAGTAATCACATTTGAAACTTGATGATTTAATAAGCTAAAATATCTGGGTGAACAGGTGGTCCAGCCGTGGGACAGCATCACGCAGGACTGACTTTAAGAGATCGTCAGCGGCTGATCACAATGAACAAAGACAGGTACTTTTCACACAGATACACTCTCGAAGTCTTTAGGAGCAATATGTTTATATGTATATATGATTTACTCTCTTTTTGCTTCTTTAACAGAAGCACACATTTGCAAGGAAGAACCTCAGTCACACTAAACTCCTTGACCCGTGTCCTCAAGTCATCAGACAGACTCACAGAGAGTTTGTCGATGGGCTGCTGAGCGAGTGTCGTCTGAAGGTGAGAGCTCTCTCTCTGCTTTCACTGGCTTTTAAAAATAATGACACGAGGTTAACGTTTGGGCTTTTTCTGGCTTTTTAGACCAAGCGAATGTTGATGGAGAGGATGGGGAAGGAGAGTGCAGAACTGGGTCAGGGAGAAGCCAGCATCACAGGCTTGCAGGAAAACACACTCATCCACAATTTGTGTGACCTACTGGAGAGAACCTGGGGCCATGGTCTGCAGCTGAAACAGGTCAGACACACACATAATTTAACATCGGCTCAGCTCAGATGACCTATAAAAACCCCTGAAACGGCACAAAGACAGAACCTTGCTGTATGACAGGGTTGAATATTGACGAGTGTGTTTATGCTGAACAGGGCAAGTCTGCTCTTTGGTCCCATCTGCTTCACTACCAGGCGGCACAGGTGAAGACAGAAGCATCAGCTGAGGCTCCAGGTCAGAGCATAACCCTGGGCTTTTGTTTTGCTAGTGTGAAGTAAATTGCTGAGTTTAAAGCTGTCTGATCACTGATGCTGAACTCGTTGCCTATTTAGAGTCCAACGGTTCAGACCAGAGAACGTTTGATGACGGTTCTCTGCTCCTGAGAGGATCTTTAATGCAAGATGTGAGGTAACGTTGCTTTTATGATGTCAGTTTCATGAACTATTCTTATGAAAGAGTCTTGAGCCAAACTAGATGAAGATAAAATCTTTTTAAATCCAAATGTTGTACAGTCAGTGACAGTGGTTGTTCCATCAGGTTTATCCAGACCATGAGTGAGGGTCTATCTGAGGTGGGTCACGCCCGAGCCTGGATCCATCTGGCCCTGGAAAAGAAAATGCTTTCCCAGCACCTTAAAGAGCTGCTCACAAACCAGGAGCTGCTCAGGTCAGACGTCCACAGTATAATACACAAGTTTACAATAATTAACTGTGGACAGATTTCATTCGTCGCATGTCCTAAACTAACTGACTTCATCTATTTCCCCAACAGACAGCTGTATAAACCCCATGCATTCCTGCTGTTTGAGGAAGAACGGGAGCAGTTCTTGTTCCACCTGCTCTCATTAAACACCGTGGACTACCTCTGTTTCACGCACGTCTTCACCTCCATCAGTAAGTTCTGGGAACCTTAACTACAAAATGGTGGCATTTACTGGCACAGTTCACTTTTTGTTTGTTTGAGAATCCTCTTCTCTCAGACTACTGTAAGAACGGGTATAAAATATCACCCTGCCGTGTGCTTTTCCAGGTATTCCATATCGCATTGCTATTATACCCATGAAGAAGCTGAGCATTGCAATGGCAACAGTTAATCCCTGGGTGTGTGTGTCAGGAGAACTGGGTGACTCAGGAGTTAGGCAGATTCCGAAGAATACGCAAGAGATTTTTTTCCAGGTTTGTATTCATCCATTAGCATAAAATAGCACAGATGAAACCACATCCAGCCTAACAGGGACATGTTGCTTTTCAGTGTAAGAACCTTGGCAGGCTGAGTACTCTGCAGCTGGGACAGGAGAACTCTGGTTTACTGGCCAAGTGTCTGGTTGACTGTGTAATGGTGTACAACGAGATTACTGGACACACGTACAAGTAAGACTAACCCTGATCAGTAATGAGCTGTGGAAAAAAATGTGTATGTGTCACCTATTGGATGTTTAAATGAGAACGATGTGAGAAAGTAAGGACCTAGATATAATTAAGTGTGGGGTTTCTGCTTTTGTTTATTTTATACTTTTGTAATCATAAGCTGAACTTGAAAAACCTGTTAAACAAATCTGTGGAATGGTGTTTAGGCGTATAAATGAACAGTGATTAGTAGTACATGCAGTGTGGTTTTTATGTTTCAGAGCAAAATAAACAGTGGCTGAACAGAACAGATGGCTGGGTCTCACCTGTGCCTAGTCCTTGTGTAATCAAATTAGATTTTCATGTTCAGTATGATGAACTACTGTGTCCCGTTTCCTCTCAGGTTCCCGTGCGGCCGGTGGCTGGGGAAAGGCGTGGGTGATGGCAGCTTGGAAAGAGTCCTCATTGGACAGCTGGTGTCACCTGGAGGAGAGGAGGATGCTGGAAGGTGGACAGGGACGCCTCCAGAGTTGGCCTCGCCTTCCCAGACCGTACGAACAGTGTTAGGGTCCCTTGGCAGCCGCAGCAGTACGTACTGACAAAGGATACATTCTTTAGTACAATAGCTGACCTACTTGTTGGCGAGCTCATTACAATAACAGCTTGTGCCCCTGTATCACCTTTCTGTTGCTGTTTGCCATTATTCATGCTTACTTTTCTTGCATGGAATTTATTTTTCACCCTCTTAGGAATGCTGTCGGTCGAAGTACACGAGGACATGAGAGAGGCGGCGAACAACCTTGTTAAATACTTCCACAAACACGAACAAGAGGTATGTGACTGTCGTGTGAGTTTCCTTTTTGTCTCCTTCGACATAGCCTCTACCATCATTTAAGTGTGAAAATGATTCATGCAAAGAAGCGCATCTCTGCAATGAAGTGTTAGACTGTCGACCTTCTTCTTTTTTTTTTTATCTCCAACACAATCGTTTTCTGGGTTCTCATTTGTGTATAACACAAAGCGCTTTCATCTCAAAAGCAAAACGCTCAAGAGCCCTGATGGACTGCTTTACTGTTACTGAAAGACGTCTTCAGTTTATTGTAATAACATTTTCAGTGTACACATTGTTCTGTTTGCTTTCTCTGAATAAAGAAAAGAAGATTCTTATTAAATGAAAACATAAACAAACAAGTCCCTGTTGTCGGCTCAAACGAGCAGATTTACTTGTTGTTCGATAAGCCTGCTGATTACAGAACCTATAGTAACTGTTCCCATTTTGTCATCCCAGAGGGGAAACTTGACAGTCCTGTTATGTGGTGAAGGAGGTTTAGTGCTTTCCTTGGAGAAGTTCCTCCTCCACGGGTTCAAATCCAACCGTCTTTTCCAGAGGAATGTGTTTGTTTGGGACTTTGTGGGTAAGTGTGTTCATTAAGAGCATACAGTACAACGGTGGCGTTTCATGTCTGTCTCCTGTCTCCATCTAGTGGCTTTGAATAATTATGTCACACATTTAACATCATCTGCCTGCAGTGTTTGCTTTTATGTCCTTTATTCTTTTCTTTCCTCCAGCGCACTGATGCATTTATTTATTCCATGTCTCTAAAACTTGTTTTCACAGAGAAGGCCGTGGCTTCAATGGAGACCGATGATCAGATGGGTGACCTGCATGGCTCAACGCTAACGAGGGGTCCACCCTGCGATTCTCTGTGCCACTACGTTAACGCCATCAATGCCTCATCGCGAAACATCGGAAAGGAGGGAAAGTTCCAGCTGTTTGTCTGCTTGGGAATCAGGTGAGCAGCTAAATGAAATCTAGGTCGTTCATTTACCATATATTTCTCAGCCCCATTAATCGTTTACTAAACCTCACCACATTTGATGCCAATCCTCAACTGGCATTTATAGATTTTGCTGACCCTTGACCTGTTCCATTTGGCAGAGACCGGCTTCTCTCTCAGTGGCTCCCCCTGCTGGCAGACTGCCCCCTGACGGCTCGGACATATGAGGAAGGTGCTCTACTGCGGGACCGTGCTGCTATACACTCCCTGTCCCGCATGCTGCACACACTGAATGAGTTCCCCATCATCCTGGAGACGGCACTGGTCAAAGGGGTTGAGCTCTGACCCCGACGCACACAGAGCTCGGCCCCTGCAAAGTCACCAACTGCAGGAATGCTGATGAGTTAAAATATTTCATTCTTCCATCTTCTGGAAAAGCAAGTATAATGTGACTATAAGACAAACAAGGACAGTGGATCAAATGGCATCACCCACATTGCAAACATACTGCGTTGTTCACTATGTAAATGTCGTACATCCCGTATTTGCGTCAGATTTTTCCTCTGCTTGTTTACACTGTGAAATTCTGTTTCCTCGAGGTGAAATAGAGTCATTCATAATCTCACATACACAATAGATTCACAGCTCGCATCATTTACTGTACCTGACCCTAGGACAGCTATTACTCTCCTACTGCTGTATTGCTTGCACTTGAATTTCAAACTGAGCACATGCATGGCCAAAATCAGTTTGTTTTGCGTCTTAGTGTGTTGTGATCTTGCATATCAATACTCAGGCGTTATATAAATTCCTTCATTGAATACCTTAATACACATAGTCAAAAAAATGTTCCAGCTCTATATGTTGCGAAATGTTGTGTTGTTATGCTCTTGTTATGCTGTGTAATATCTGGCCTATTTATTTGAGTTTGAGGTCACACTTACTTAGAGTCATGCTCATGAAGTCATCCGTTGGTGAAACACTGAAACCAAACTAGTGTCCTAATTGTGTCAGTTCAAATAGTCTCTGCCACTTTGTAAGAAAGCTTTTTCCCTCTCTCACTGTAAATAGTTTTGCTCCATTAGATCTTTGACAGAGTTGTGCCCATTTGGTATTATAGTGTAATGATTATGTGGCATTTTTTTTTTTTTTTGTATGAAGGCCTTGTTTGCGTTTGTGTAAAACAGCAGATTCCACATAGGGCACTAAATATCTGTATTATTAACCAAGCTGTTTTTTTATAAACTGTCGGTTGTCTTTGCAAAACATCAATGAATTGAGCAGAGGTTCTTTAAAACCGTGGATATTATGCGGCTGTCACATTTAAATCTCCTGCATTGTCTTGCAAGCACTACGTAACCGTCAATGGCCAGCCTATTATCATTTAACAACGGATTAGAGAAAGCAATAATATTTATGAAATGTCTTGTCAAAGATTAAAGTTAATATTGGCATAACTGTCGTGTTTTGATCTGTATTCATCATATGAAATCTTAATTATTGTGTATTCATATGAAACTTGCAGTACCTTCACACTGGGTAGAGTTTAAACTGACATATTTTGTAACAAAATGATTCATCTGTAATTAATAAATCAATTAACCATTAGTGTCAGGACATAGTCAACACCTGCTACTACTTACAGCTACTCTTTCATGACACTGCTCTTTCAACCAAAATTTAGAACATTCAAATTATGGAATGATTAAAAAGAAGCAGGCAAATCTCACTCATTTGAAAAGCTTAAACCAGGTCATCATTTTTCATGAAGATCTATTAGAAAAACATGTTGGTGCTAATTTGTAACCGAGTAAAAAGTAGCAGCGGCAGCCATGACTGGTTCCATGGTTCTCTGGGAAGACAACATGAATACAGTGTGTTTTGGCCACTGGATGGAGCGCGTGTTCGAGCCCCCATTTATTTAACACTAATCTGGTCAGTTGTCACGCAACTGAGATCAACAAAGCGAATCTCCGCGCGAGACGCCGAGCTCCCTAAAAAACCGTAGGCAACCAGACCAGCCATCTGGCGTTCTGTAGTAAAACGGCAGGCCACGCCCCCTGGTTACATTCTCCAATGTGCCATAGCAACCGGGGCCGAGCCCCCTATTCCCGCGCAATGTTCCCGTCCTTATAAGGCCAGTAGAATGCAGACGCACGGATACGTCACACGTCGTTTATGTAAATGCTTTGATTGAAGAAAAAGAAAAAAGCCCCTGCTCCACTCTGAAATGGAGGTGTGGATACGACGCATGCGCGCTACGTCCACAACTATCCAGTCCCGTCCTCAAGCGCAGACATCAACAAGAGAGCGGGTTACTGATGCGGGTTGATTTTCATAATAGTCACATCGTAACGACGCGCTACAAGAAGCATTGCTTTCTATCAGCTCCACGCAACTTGCGACAAGGTAATTACTGCAAACGGGGTTTGGGGATTGTTCGGCCCTTCACGCTTTAAGGGGGTTCAAAGTCTTAGCGCTGCTTTCAGATGTGTAATTCTAAACAAGCTTCGAGTTGAGTCAGAACAATTGCTGTTTAAGGCCTGCGAGGGTCCAAAGCGACCAGTCTGGTGTCGAGGGCACAGCGTAAACTGTTCGAGTAACCAGGCTGCGTTGAAATTAAAGCACGATTAACGCAAATGTGCGTTTAATAGCGGCAGAATATTTATTCATGTGCAAGTGTGAAAAACAAGGGTTGACTGGTGTTGTCATTGGCTGCTTCGGCGCATTTGGTTGTTGGAGGAAATTACTGAATTTGCCGCTGAAATGCGACTAAAGTCGGCCAATACAGAGTGAAACGCTCACGTATAAGGCGCTAATGTTAACATTAAGGCTGGAGCGCGTCTGCAGCCAACTAAACCTTTACGCTTTGCTAAATAAACCAAGTTAATCTCTCACGCCCACCCGGACCTGAGACGCGCCTCAGCACGCGGCGCCGCTGTCAACAAAACAGCTACAGCGAAACGCAAAGTGCTTAAGGGCGGATAGCGAAGCCCCGGCTTTGTGACAAATGTTATTTGGTGTAGGGAAAGTGGACGAACGCCGGCTCTCGTCGAGGCGTCTCTTTGAACTTCGTGCACATGTAGTTGAAGGTGGACTGTTGCAGTGACGCGGCGCTGGAATAACAAAGAGTAAAGATCAAATTACACGTTTCCCCGAGAACGGGCTTCTGTTCAAAACGGAGCCGGAAGTGTTGTGGCTTTCGAAAAGCGCGTGTTTTGGGGTTTATCGCCGGCTGAAAGTTAACGCTGGGAGGAAAGTCGGGCATCGTCGAGTAGAGGACGGTCATCATAAAATGGGTGCGCATCAAGCAGGTCGTGTGGCATGCCATGCTTCCTCGCTGGAGTGGGCGGTGAATTTGGCGACTTGCACTTTTCTTTCGATAAAAACAAGTGCATTTCTCGGTGTCTTCGCTGATTTTAAAAAGCCCAGCTGTTATTTAGGCCGGTCCCGACCGCTTTCGGTGGCGTTTTCACAGTTTTACTTTTTAATATTACAGTTTTTTTTGCGGAAAATCGCATCACACCCCCTTCTCCACTCTGCCTCCGCCTTTGAAGTGTGTTGCCATGTTGAGTTGCGTCACGTACTGTATTCTGCTGCAGAGATCGTCTGCAGTTTACAGATGAGACACTCGAAGGCGAAAACCTGGTCTCGGCCGCGTAACGTCCAGAACCGGGCCTGCTGCACCGAGATGTGACGGGTTTTATATAATAAACTTGGTAAAATTGCAGTTAAAACGTTCACTGGTAGTTATATACAGTTATATACTTGTGACATTCACCTGTTTGGTTGTTGATTAATATTATATCTATAGGATATTGAATTATGTATGTTATCTTTTGTGGTACTGTCTTCTGTGTGATGCTGTATAATTTAGGACCCAATGAAAACACATTTATATAACCGTAGAGTACGTCTACAGTCAGAAGTAGACGTTTGATCACGCCGTAATTGTGGGACATTTAATTTTATTTCTTCAGGTTGCATGTTGTACACTGAAATCAGTCAGTTCCAGGACTGAGTGAATGCATATATTAAATAAAATCACGGCCCTCCTATTCATCTCTACTATTATCTAGATAAATACTAGACTTGCACATTAGACTTGAAAATACAACTTGCACATTAATCTTGTTTTGCTTATCTTTTATACTGCCCAGCGTAACGCGTATTACTACATTAAGTAGCCGGTATAAGTGTCGGAGTGAGAGGTGTTTGCTTGTGTCGTGTTCTCTGTCTGCTCTCTGTGGCACCGCACTGTCAGAAGACCCCGAGGACTGATGGCAAGAAAAAAACCCAGTCTGGGGGGCGCGGCTCGCAGTTTTGCCGCAGTTCAGGTCTACATGTGCTGTGGAGATTAAATTTTGCCTAGCAACATAAATCATAATTCGGCTCCATAATCAGCTCGCTTATTGCATTTCGCTCAAACATATTTATGTATATTTTCCCCACGTTTCTGAGAATACAGCAGTTTGATAGTTTAATTTTAACCATAACTAATAACGTGTGCTCTGTAGCCCGGGGTCTTGAAATGACGTGTTTGCATTATGTTTTGATTTTCCATAAATGAGGCGTGCGTCCCGTGAGCGCAGCGTGCTGACTAGATCTGTCTCACACGCTGTCTGACTGTTGACCTACTTCCCCCATGTGGGTCACAGCGGAGAGAGTCTGTAATAAATTCGCTTTCTCCGGATGTTTCATTGCGTTATGATGCTCAAAAGAAACCAACATGAAATGCTAGAATAAAATGGATGCATCGCCGAAGGGATGCGCTGCAGTTAACACGATGCACATTGATGAAATAATAATTAGCATTATTCCAATGTTCCTTTGCGCACAGATGTTTGGCTTCCATAAGCCGAAAATGTACAGGAGTTTGGACGGCTGCTGCATCTGCCGCGCAAAGTCGTCCAGCTCCCGGTTCACAGACAGCAAGCGATACGAGAAAGACTTCAGGAGCTGCTTCGGGTAAGAGACACGCCTGCACATGTGGCACTGGGAGAGAGATTCACTTTAATGTGTAGATTGCTGCCTTCTCTATAATAAACGGGCTCGCACGCTGTAATTGGCAGACTGAGTGAAACGCGGTCCGGTGAAATCTGTAATGCTTGTGTGCTCCTGGTGAAGCGCTGGAAAAAACTACCTGTGGGAACCAAGAAGAACTGGAACCACGTGAGTGCAGATTGCGCTGACTGATATCCTGACGCTTGGTTAGGAATCCGTTGTTGAATGTTGAGAAAGAATAATTTCCCCTCTCCTCTATTTTTTTCCATTTACCTCTTACAGGTGGTGGATGCAAGGGGAGGTCCCAGCTTAAAGATCACTTCCAGGCCCAAGAAGATCAAGTCCATCTCCAAGAAAGCCAGGCCCAGTCAGATCAGCAGGCTGCAGAAGGAGCTTAAGAGAAACAGTAGGTTTTGATAAAACTTAACACTTTGCTGCACTCCAAATAATACTGTGCCTTTTTTAGTGACAAATAAAATGTTTTGAATCGTTATTTTTCTGCCCACTAGATTCAGATGCTCACAGCACCACCTCCAGTGCCTCTCCAGCTCAGTCTCCCAGCTACAGCAACCTGTCAGACGACGGCTCTGACACTGAACTCAGCCCAGGATCGAGCCGTTCCCCAGTTTTCTCCTTCCTGGACCTCACATACTGGAAGAGGTGGGTCAGTCAGTGAAGCAGATGGATTGATGGATTTGGTCCAGTTGGACCTTTTCTCAGAGTTGTGTGGATGTGCATAACCCCTATCATTCCTACTAGTCCAGTCTGACTTGAGGTTAAACGAGGCTGTGTGAGTGGCCATAGCTTAAAAAGTTCACTTACAGAACAAAGACAGTAGCATTTGTTTAAATATAACCCACTTAGCACTAGCAAGAATAATTAATGTCAAATCAGAAGGGTCCCATCTTCCTCCATCTAACACTGTATAACATAACATAACACCGCGAGTTCTGTTTAATTTATCCTGATAATATTCTATGTACAGTTCAGTAAATTGTGTTTTTCATACTCCCAATAGTTTTGATTCATATATCAAACATTTATAGCAGATTAAGACATGGCAGTGTTCAGAGTTCACTTCTTTCTTTCGCATGACTTCCTTTTCCTTCATACCTGTTTACCCTTATGCAACATTCACATTTCGTTTTGTGTAGGCAAAAGGTGTGCTGTGGCATAATCTACAAAGGGCGCTTTGGGGAGGTGCTCATCGACCCCCATTTGTTCAAACCATGCTGCCGCAACAAACGACCACAGCAACAGCAAGAGGAAGAGGAGGAGGATGAAGAGGAGGAGGAGGACGAAGAGGAGGAGGACGGTCAGGTGGGCATAGATATCACCGAGCAGAAATCCCAGACAGAAGAGGATGAAAAGGAGACACCGATGTGTGAGCAAAATGCAGAGCTCCAACCAGGAGTGTGCCAGTAGCTAAGGAAGGGAGTAGTAGGGTACCAGAAGTTCACACCACATTTATGAAGTAATCTTGGGGAGCTGTGTTTTTTTTTTTTTTTTCTTTTCCACAAGCACTTGCAGAAAGAAGTTGCCTCAGATTGCCTTCAGTCATAAAGCAGCTGGAAATCCTTTGGTCTTCTCCATAATACTGTTGGGGGTGTGTTTATTATGTTTAAATGGTAATTTATGGACCGTTTCCTCAATGTCTCTTCTTTTGTATTTAATATTTTTACCATCCTGATGATGGATCATTATCCACGGTGTTCTTGATCTACTTTAGATGAAATGCTGGAGCTCTAGTTTGCTGGTACATCGAACAGATTTTATTCCAAAACGCAATAGATCCGCTTACCTGCAGGAAAAGGTGCTACATGGAATTCATTGGTCACTGCTGAACCCATCTTTAACGTGGGTGAGCTATGAGCATACGCGTGAAAATGTCGTGTTTCATGTCATAAGTTTTGCTTTTCTTGTTCAGAGTATACTCCGTTGGATGGTGGATGTCTCGTTTTGGAATGAATGACTCTTATTACATTAACAGAGCACAGACCTGTACAGTAGCCCTTGTGTTTGTCTATTCTTATTGCCATTCATTCCTATCAAAGAGTTTGTGTTTGTAGAGTAGATTAGTGTCTCTCTGTGCAAATACATACATGGGTCCCATTTAAATAAGGCCTATTCACAGCTTCAACAGCAAATACACCAGCCTTAATTATGTGTTACAGACAGTGCTAGTGTTAATTCTGGATTGGTATTACGGGACAAAAAGAGACAGTAGCTATATTTATTGTGGCCTCAGCAACACATAGTGCATTTTGCATGAATGGAAAGCCGCTCATTCAAAAGACAATGATCTGATGCATGAGTCTACTAAAATTGCATGGCCTTATATAAACTGTAAATCTTACTTTTTTTTGGGATCAATTTCTCTGAAGGTCTAACTTATTTTTGTATGAAAAAAAAGAAAAAGGAACAATAAAAGTGTCATCGCTTAATAATACCACACAATATGACAGCAAAACACGCGATCGGTTTATAGTCAGTCAGCAATATCAATACAGTATCAGTGATTTCCCTCATTCATGGTTCAGTGTATGGTAAAAAACTTTATACAAGCTGAAATTCTATGCCATTGCCTTTTTATATACCACAAATGTGTTGTGATATATAGCCTAATATTACTTTATTTATCAAATAAAAGCCAAAGCACATTGAAATTCACCCAATGTCAATTCAATGCAGGTTTTCTATGGACACTTGTGCTTGTCCGAGGTCATTTGTGTGTATGTTTATGGTCTTCTAAGAACGAACACTAATATGATCTTTCATACATGTGATGGTGTAGTTGGGAGCAGAGGGCGTGTTCTGTACATACGGGTTGGGTGAGCCACGTGGCTCTTACATGGGTTTCATTATTTATTTATTTCATATTTATTTGTATCACTGCTTCCCTGCTTAGAAGTGTAATACTATGAATTCTTTTCATATTTAGCTTCTGCGTAGTATGGTTTTGAACATCGGAAATCAAATGTAATTTTCATGCAGGCTTTGTTTAACATTGCGTTGAATTACTGGTTGTCAATATTTGTGAAATGTTGTGTATTTATTTACTCATCAGTTGAGTTGTGTGCAACCTGGCTAATTCAGTATCATCATTTTGAATCTGTATCATGTAGACTGAAACGAATGATAGAACCAAACTGTACTTTCTCCCTGTTTAGCCTGTGGCTTAAAATGTTACAGATTAGTAGGACGTTACTCTAGACTTGCATGCACTGTTGCTATGCATTTACTTAGCTTACAAGTTAGACAAAGCAGTTTTGTATTTTTTATACATCATGTACTTTTTTTACTTGTCTCTTAATAAAAGTAATTTTGTGAGTTTTCTGCAAGTATGGAGTTATTGAATTTATTGATATAATGTGGCCAGGTGGATAAACATAAACTCAGCAGGAAGATGTGTTCAGTTATCCATAAAGCTATATTTGGAAATATGTAAATCATTTCATTTCCCTAAAAGGACATCCTTTAATACCAGCTGAAATACGTTATATAAGTATTAAGGTGAGGAAAACTAAAACAAGAAATGCCATATTTATCTGGTTTACTATTGTGCAATTTGATTATTAATTCATCTGAGATGGAACTTTGAGTGCAGCACTAATTTATAAATCCAGGGATCTGGTGCTGTTTAAAACAGTTCAGCATTTTTATTTTTTGCCTGTTCACAGTTTGAAAGTTTAAATTTAAAACTAGTTCACTTGTTAGAGGTTTTAAATTTTGAACAATGACTTGTCTGATACTATACTTGTCCTTGATCCCACATTAAAGATGAGCAACTGCTGCAATTTCAGGTTTGCTCTTATTTTTGCAGGAACGTTTGAACATTATCACCAATGAACATTATCAATGATACAAGGAATGATCAGCAATACTGAGCGCATTTCCCAGAAACACAACAGTGTTTAAGTGAGTCATAAATAACATCACACAAGCTTACACCTGCACTGGTCGAGCTGTTGCCTTGTTTTTGGCCATTTTCACTGTTAAAACACGTTTAAATAGATTTTTCCTTTCATGTGAACAGAGATAAAGATGTGATCCGTGTTACATTATACTGCTACGTGGGCATAACTGTGAGTTCACGTCATACGTGTCGCCAACAACCCTGCTGTTGGAAAACATTATTTTATCAGAGTGAGATTTGTCTATCGATAGTTGTCATTTCAATAAAGTTATAGAAAACGAAAAAAAAACCCACCGGAAACGACGGTCATGTGACCAGAAATGTAGAAACACGGAAACGCTCTGTTTTTGTTGTACAGCTGTTGGGAATACCTTGAGTCCGCAACCATCAATTAACCAAACATCCAGAGGTCTACGGACCAGCTCCTGAGGTAGACAAAGTGCTATTTTGTCGTTGGCCCAACTCCGCTGAACTGTGATTGAAGGAAACGGAGCATCGTGCTGTAATGTTAATATGATAGCCCAGCATTGTAAAAGGCGATTAGGCACAGTGACGTTCGCTAACCAGACAGAGAATTACATTGAACTTGTGAATATGCTTACACGTTTTGTATTTGTAGGCTTTGTGTCTTGATCTGCATCATGGTGGAGCCCACAGCATCTGGCGTGTTCTGCAACAGGATGCTGAGCATGGTCAACTCTGAGGACGTGAACGCCATCATCCAGGCTCAGAGGCACATGTGAGAGCCATGCTGTCATTTCCTCTTTTCATACTACTAAATGAAGAAATATATGATAGTAATCCTAACGTTGTTAATCCACCCTGTTAACTGAAAAATTAAGACCTGGAGATTGATGTTGCTTTGCTGGAAACAGGCTGGATCGATTTGAGAAAACGAATGAAATGCTGATCAACTTCAATGGGCTGTCAAACGTCCGACTGCAGCAGATGAATGACCGCTTCCTGCTCCACACCCGCACCCTGGTTGAGATGAAGAAAGATCTGGACAGCGTCTTCAGAAGGATCAGGTAAACACTTCAGCTGTGCAAAACACACACACATAAATACACACAACCTTATTTGCCACCTGTGCTTCCCCAGGACGCTAAAAGGCAAGATTGCTAAGCAGTATCCAGAAGCTTTCAGTAGTAAGTTTGAATTATCTTTCCATTCACCATTTTGTAGACAAAATCAAAGAATAAAGTTCTAAAATATCACATTTCTTAATTCTTAGATATCCACGAGTCACCAGTCCTGGAGGATGATGATGACGATGAGTTTGACCCAGTACCACCCAGTGTTGCCACAACAATCACAACAGCCACCTCAGAGCAGAGCACAGAATCATGTGACACAAGTCCAGGTGTGATTTCACCCACTGTAAGCAGATGTTCTGAAGATCTCTCCCAAGAGTTGCCCGACACACCTACCTCAGACGGCCAGGAGACCGCCGTCCTACGAGACGAGGGTCCCGACTCTGTACCCGAAGAGTAAAACTGACAGTTTTAGAAAGGATTTCAGTCTCTAATGTTGAGCTTCATTGTGAAAACTATTTCAGTAGGAGACCATGTTGTATATATTTAAAACCGCATTGGCCTGTCTGTGATAATCCTGAGTTTTTGTCAGCATTTACGACTCCACAACACAATTAATGCAGGTAATACTTGAAGCTGTACAGTGTGTCTCTATACTGTAGATATATCTATTACTGGCAGTAAACCTGAGCAAAAGCCTCACCAATGATGCAATGATAAACATATTTATTTTTTTGTGGTTTGAAGAATTACCACCTGACTGAAGTAGAGCCTTGCTCAGTGTTAACTAGGGGCACAATAACTGCAGCTTAGAACAGGCAGATCTAGCGTTAATTGGACTGGTCGTGTATGTTATATAAGTTCATTTGAACAAAGGCTCAATCACGGATACATTTTAAGAGCTACAGCTGTCAACCCTGCATTCAGACCAAACCAGTTTCCAACTTTCTGAGCCCTGATATGCTGGAAGTAATACAGCAACAGTAATTATAACCAGGTACTATCTCAACACTAGCGTTTACATTGACTCTACTGCCCCAAAAAATTAATGTAACAATTCACAGCTTACTTTACATTGAGAACTGTGGTTGTTGCTGAACTGGTTGCTTCAATGTCTTTGATAACTAAGCTTAATAAAACTGAGTTACGTGTATGTCATTGAGACTTTTGGTGTTTGTTCTTAACGCTTGAGACAAGACTGATGTCAGTCACCTTCCTTGGAGAAGGGGTTTGACCTGATGCTACCAGTAGCTGCCACCGGGGGGCGCTAAGTCCGACTGGTTGCAGCTTTTCTAGGCGGTGGGGTCAAAGGGCACCGCAGCTAACCTGCCTTCATAGCCCATTTCGAGAGTTCTTTGTGTTTAACTTGGATAATAAGCTCATCGGTCGTGGTCTGAACTCGCGGTATAGTACGTTTTCCTGTTTAATTTAGTCATATTTGCGCTTGCTGTGCTAACGTAGCTTGGTCTAGCTAACAATAGCGGCGGGCTCAGCTGCTGTCATGATCAACGTCAGCACAGAGAAGAGGACGAACATATGATCGCTACTGCTGGACGGTTTTCCCCCAAACAACCAGCGTTCACTTACCGAAAGATCGCCTCCACTTCATGAGGAGGTCACCCGAAGGTAAACCGCGGACATGAGGAGACTGACCAGGACGAAAGCTCTGACTCTGGTCAAGGAGTTGGACGCTTTCCCTAAAGTTCACGAGAGCTACGTTGAGTCGACAGCCAGCGGTGGCACAGGTATAAGCTAAGGCTACAACAAACAGGATCACGCTTGACAACAACTTACTATTCATTTATTATTCACTATAAGTGGTTGTGATGTTCTGTCTAGTGTCGCTGGTCGCGTTCACTGTCATGGCCGTGCTCGCCTTCCTGGAGTTCTTTGTGTATAGAAGCACATGGATGAGATACGAGTATGAGGTGGACACAGACTTCACCAGGTAAGAGCTGAACAGCTGCATGTTGGCTTTGTATGACGACACTAATGACACGTGCTCTTTATTTGCAGTAAACTGAGGATAAATGTTGACATTACAGTCGCCATGAGATGCCAGTGTAAGTGCAAACCTTCAGATTTCAGCTCTAGAATAAAGTATAATATAAAGCCGTGTAATGAGTCTTGAGGAAGATGCTATGATCGACGTGTGTGCATTGTTCGATGCAGACATAGGTGCAGATGTGCTGGATCTGGCAGAGACGATGGTTGCGAGCGATGGTTTGAAATATGAACCAGTAAGTATCTGCTCCCAAAATGGTTAATTGGACAAGAGGGTGTTACACGGATGGAGTTACTTTACGTTTGCCTAACGTTGTTTTCTGTCTTTTAGGTGAACTTTGAACTCTCACCACATCAAAGAATTTGGCACATGTGAGAGCAAACTAAACTTGTTAAACCTGTTCAGTTTATGACGCACCCTACGCAAATATGCTCACATCTTTAGTGCAAAAATCAAACTAGTAAACATATTAGTATGATATGGGCAACATATATTTTATATATATACGTTTAAAATGCTGTCTGTTTCCTTGGTGTCAGGACTCTTCTGCATATCCAGGAGCGCCTGAGGGTGGAGCATTCTCTCCAAGATGTGCTCTTCAAGTCTGCAATGAAAGGAGCTCCACCTGCCATACCCCAAATGTACAGGAACCTAATTCACAAGATGGCTTATGATCACAATGCTAAACCAAATGGTGGTTTCACTTTGTTTATATGTCTTCTTAAAAGTGAGGAGAATGCAGCTTCCCTCAGTGCCTGCAGGGTCCACGGCCATCTGTATGTCAACAAGGTGGCAGGAAATTTCCACATTACTGTTGGCAAGTATGTGTCCGTAAGTTTATAAACATTTCCAAGCATTTTGAGAGCGTAGCAGAATGGCTGTGGTTTCATCCAGAACAAAATAATTCGATATAACAGTAATATTAACTGGAGGGACAGAATCTAAACCTTTCACTGACCTTTTCTCCACTGCACAGGTCCATCCCACATCCCAGAGGCCATGCCCATCTGGCCGCGCTAGTCAGCCACGACTGTACGTTTTAAACCTGATTCTTTTTGTATGTTGATGCACTTTGGCGCTTTGTGGTTTCTGTGATGTGGAAGATAACTGTTTTGATTTATGCTGCAGCTTTTAACTTCTCTCACCGGATTGACCACCTGTCTTTTGGAGAAGTGATTCCTGGAATTATCAACCCTCTGGATGGCACAGAGAAAGTTTCTGTTGACTGTATGTCTGTTCTGTAAAACATAATGCATTTTCACTTTATCGTGTGCTTTTTTTAAATTAATAATTCTTTGTTGATTTTCTCCAGCTAATCACATGTTTCAGTACTTCCTCACCATTGTGCCAACCAAACTAAACACCTACAAGGTCTTTGCTGACACACATCAGTACTCGGTCACTGAGCGGGTAGGTTTACACTGTGAACTTGTTTATGTACTTCGGTAGTAGTCCTTGTGTCAGTGTGGTGACATTGTTTGTATTCATTTTGTCCTTTTGCAGGAGCGAGTCATAAACCATGCTGCAGGCAGCCATGGAGTCTCAGGAATCTTCATGAAATATGATATCAGTTCACTAATGGTCAAAGTCACAGAGCAGCACATGCCTCTCTGGCAATTTCTCGTTAGACTCTGTGGCATCATTGGAGGCATTTTCTCTACCACAGGTGTGTAATACACAACAACCATCTCAGTTGAATAATTGCCGACATGTGTTAGTCTTTTTGTACAGGTAGGTTCTTCTTCCTGATTGGAGTACTCTTTCCAAAATTACTTCATCTCAGAGCTCAGTGTTTAGACTCAGACCTTCTTCATCATTGTGTCCTGGATTTAAAGCTGCACCAAAGTTTCCAATGCTTCACACAAGGATTTAAAAACATTTAGCTTACTTCAAAAATTATTCAGCTGTAATTTAAATATACAAAATATTTAGTTAATAAATTGGATATTAAATTCCTCACGGAGACACTAAAGCCATAGGGAGAAGGACACAAATATACGTCTCAACGTTGGAATCACAGCTAAATGTCTTGAAGAGTAACTGAAACTAAGCGTTCTCACTTACAGGTATGCTCCATGGTTTGGTAGGATTCGCAGTTGATGTTGTTTGCTGTCGTTTCCAAATGGGAATCTACAAGCGTCTTAAGGTAAGCAATTACATAAACGTATTAAGCAAAAGCTCCCCTTTGTCAAATCTACTATTTCACGCACTACACATTTCTTTCTTTCTCTCTCGCTCTCAGGAGGCTCCGATCAACGGGCAGGAAAGCAGTGCAACCACAGTTACTACAGATAATTACCCTCAGTGATAACAGCCTAGCTGCAGCCAACTGAATGACGTCTCGCCACCTCGGGCTCACCCACCACGGCAATGAAATGCTGGGAAAACGTTTACGTTTAAGTTGTTTTATTACAGTCCGTGCCCGCTCTTTGTTCAGAAATGTGTAAATAGTTTTATAATTTGAAAACATTATTAGGTGGATATAAGAGTGAAACATGAATGTTGGCGCGTAATATCAATAACTTTGCCAATTATCTGCCACTTTCCCTCAAAAACATCAGTAGGAATGAAATGGAAAAAAATAATACAAGACAGTACTGTAGGGGTCAGTTCATCCAGCTGAACCTGGAGATCTCCCAGTTTACTTAAGCTCTGCTACGATAAAAAACCTGTGTAGGTTTGCAGAGCTTTAAATACTAATGTGAAAAGACTGGAAAGGTTTGAAATTGTTCGACAAGTGCCTGTGTGTAATTAAGTGTTGGTAAATTAAAAGTCACTTAAAGCTCGTTGTGAGGTGAGTAATGTCTAGCACCGTCCCTAGTGTGGTCACAATAACGACTGTTGTAATAAGCAAAACAGCCTCTAGAAAAGAATATTTTACACCATGTCAAGAGTTTATTTGACAGTATTTCAGAATATCTTTCAGTAAACAAGTTTTTTGTTTTTTAGCAAAATGTAATATATCAGTACTGTCGCATTTCATAAAAATAGTTGTTCACGTCTTTGAAACTACAGTATCAATGATACAGTAAACCATATTTGTAGGAATACAGCTGTACAAGGTGAATAGTACACAAGTAACACTACACAGTTATACTTGATCTCAGTGGGGATTTATGAATGTGCCATCCTTCCTTCGCAGGTTCCAATGAATCCTTTTTTGTTTTTGTACAAAATCACTCACAGTAGGCAGAGGAATGGCCTGGACAGAGACAAAGGGCTGGATGACGTACTGTTTCACCATTTCTGACATTTGTACATACAGTAAACACACTTTCTCCCAGCTAATTGCTAACATGTTAATCAAAGTTGATTTCAGCGTTTCAAGCCAGCCCGAAGGTTTCACCCATTAACCGCTGCCAGTCACGTTCAGTCGAGGCTTTTTGCAGATGGTCTCGCTAGTGTCCATTCCCAGTTTAGCTGTAGGTCCATGCCTGTCTACGAGTACAGCTCGGATCCGCTGTCACGCTGCATTCAACTCCTCAGGTCCAGCGTTTGCCAAGGGAGTAAGCATCTTGTTGAGATAAGTGGTTGACGAAATGCAGGATACTGACTTCATCTGTAGTGTCTCATTTTAATAGCAGCAGGCGTCGACTCTGCCAGTGGCCAAGCTGTGCTGCGGCCTGCTAAAAGACAAACGTATTGTTTCCTGCACAGAAATAACGCTCATCTGACAGAACAGAATCTGTGGTCCGCTTTGATAATAACCCTGTCTGGAGAAACGTTTCCAGCCCGACTCTTTTGGATAACTTGTGAGAAGAGCATGTGATGCTACAGGCTACATTTGATTCCCTTTTCAATACTTGGGGACATTGATAAGCTATAGAGCTCAGAGTGCATCGAGAAAACTGTATGTACTGCTTGGTGTTCAGTCCAAAGTTTGCTGATATGTCTGCATGGTCACCAACATCTGTTTTGCATTCAGTTGCCAAAACATATCACGACAGCTCTGCATTAGTTTGAGTAAGGCACTCTGCCCCACCTCACAACCATCGGCCTCCTCTTCCCCACACCGATGCCCCTCTCCCACAGTGATGTGGTACACTTAGCACAGTAAAAGGCATAGAAATGGGAAATATAGACTGGACAGAATTGTTCTGTTGAGCATCAAATAAATACAACACTGCACAATGTCTGCATGGTTGACTGATCAAGGTGTGTACATAACTCAGAAGAGTTTTACGAGTTCTTACTAAGCCAACTGGTTTCGGTTCTATTTGATGAAACAGATTTTCTCACGTCGTACACACACCTACCGACTGGTTAGCTCCACAGGGTATATCCTCTGTTTTCTACCTCTGAAAGATGTGGGCATCCCCATTTGATGTCATGGTGGTTTTGTATCCATGCACAAGACCACTGCCTCCTTCAGTGGTGTGGGTTTGGTGACTTGCACAGTCTTTGATATGTAGTTATAGGAGGCTGTGGAAATCATGATGGTAAAACACTGTCCTGACGTTATTTTTTTGCTCTTTTCTTTACAATGTATCTAACTACAACATGGCCCCAAAACACACTGACAGGCATGTTTTTGAGTTTACCAAATGTACATAATTTTCACATCATTACATTTACAGTATATGATATATTGGTAGGCATGTGGAATCTAACATATGTCGAGTTAACCAGGCTGTCACTTGCGTCAGTGGCGTGTCCTCCGGGGGTTTCAGTGTCACTGCCTCCATCTGATGCATTTTAGTCTTGTTCTTCCTACTCCGCAGGGAAAACGTAAAACGTAAATATCTAGGTGTGCATACAGTACAGCATGTCTTTCTCCTGCATCTGAGATTAAGTTGCAATGACCAGTCTTGAGCTGTTAAAGGTGCATTTCAAAAGCACAGCTCCACTCAGAATCAATCACTGTTGCTCCATCTGAGATCATACTGCTGAAGATGAGAGTCCAAATGCCTGCATGTTGAGTCAACGCCATTAGGTTTTGTACTGTACTTTTACAATAGCTGTAAAAGTTCCTCTGTGTTTTAAGGTGGTGGGTGTAATAATCATCTTGTAAGAATAAATGAAACATAACATATGGTCCTAATAGTAGATGGAGAAGAAAACAGAGCAGGGAGAGTCTCAGACATCTGATGGTGAACTGAATGAGGAGCCAGACAGTGAGTCCAAGCCAGCTAGATCCATTCTATCTGCTTACTGTGGACGTCCAGGACCTCAGGGTGCCAGCCAGTTTGTCAGAACCAGGGACGTTCCAGGGTCCAGGTGAGGCGGCTGTGCTCCGCACAGGAGGATCCTCCAGGTTTTTAGAGGAGCAACAGATCCCACTGTGGCCACTTGTCTTGTCGTCTTCTCTGGGGAACAGGCCTCTGGACACCAGCCTCTCCTGGAGGCTGTCGTGTACATCACCACTGGCTAGAGAGGCTCCATTCAAATTCACACTCACATACGAGTCCCAGGGCCAGACGGTGCTCATTGCCTGTGTGTGTAGGCCCTTTCTCTCACAGCAGGGGGAGCTAGCCTCCCTCTGCCTCTCTCTTCGTTCAATGGACCTCCCCAGGACAGTTTTGGGAGGCAAAGCCCGAGGCTGTCTGTCCCCTGGTCCGCAGTCCACCTCTCCAGACCCCTGAGGGGTTCCCTGACCCCTGATGATGCATTTCTGCTGGGTGGACCTGCCACCTGCAGCCCCTCTAATGGAGCTGAGGTCTGTCATCTGTGGAGCCTTGTCTGCCATGCACACTGTGGCCTCTAGAGGGAGCTGATGAAGGGAGTCTGGGGCTGAGATTGGATGGGATGAAAGCAATGGATTCAGGTGGGGTTCGAGGGTCACTTCCTGCAGGGCAGAGTGGGCTGTAGAAAGGGAATCCCAGGGGCCGGTACAGTCTGTCAAGGAGAAACAATGATGCTGAGGTGGACAAGAGTAGAAAGTGACCGGCACAACCAGCATGCACATGCATCCAGTTAGAGAAAGAAGAGAGTAAAAGCAGAAAGAAGAAAAAGGTGCACACAGAAAATCAGTCGCAACACCACATCCCCACATACTGCCTGAAAAACCTGCATGCACCCGACGTTCACTCTGCACAAAGACATGCGATACGGTTCACTCACGGAAAATAATTAACATGTTTGAAGTTGTGTGACAGACTGATCCTGAACAGATTGATTTCACACAGTCTACTTCACAGTGGTGCTCAGGATGATACCATCCCATGCATAAACTCTCTCTCACACACACACACACACACACACACACACTGCACTGAACACATGTACAGTACAGATTAACTGGTATGGAGAGAGAGAGAGACGTGCAGTTTTTCACAAACCGTTTCTTTGCCCATTAGGAAGAAATAGGGGGAGCTTAGTGTGTCACCTTTCATGCACATGGAGAGGTTGGGCGGTACCATTCCTGAGGGAAGGCAAGTAAGAGCCTATACAAATCATTAGATTTCAAGCAGACACACTACAGCTACAGACTAGTTTGTTATTTTACTATTTACTGTGAATAAAACCGCTTTTCACATAGAGACAAGTATGAATTCAGAGTAGAAAGACAGAGAGGAGTAAATGCAGAGAGATGTTAATACATGTTTGGCACAAGTTTGGCAGCTGGCAGCTGCAGGGAATAAGGTTTTGTTTAAAGGGGAGTAACATTGATCCTCAAACAATGAAAGTCACGAAGCATGAATGCGAGATTGAGATTTGGATCAGCTCAGACGGTTAGCAGAGAGTAGAAAGTGTGAGCGTCGGGGAAACCCACCATATTCTGGCACCTGTCCGGTGCCTCTCTTTAGCAGCAGCCTGACCCGCCTGCCTCCTGCCTTGATGAGTTCGATAGCGCGGGCATGAGTCATGTCCCGAGTGCTGTCCCCGTTAATCTCTATGATCTGATCCCCTACCTGGAGGAGACACACAGAGGACACGGTCGATTTCTGTCAGCCTCTGTTTACCCATGGAAAGTTGACTTTTCTACACGACTACAGTCTCCTGCTGGAGAGTAGCTCCTCTGCCGCATCTGGAGAGTAAGTGCCATTAAGTGTCTCAACAACTCCCTCGACAACGTCTCGAGTTGTTGTTGAGGGTCAGAAGAGGGTTTCTCTCTCGCGAAGTCCCATGCACCTCTCCCTGCTTCACTATCTCTGTTTTCTGACCTACAGGCTCTGACTTAAAGCAAGGGAAGGGGTGATTGATTGAAGAATAGCAGGACGTCTGGGCTTTACTTTAAGTCAACACGTCTAAATTGTAAACAGACATTTTGCTCTTCCTCAGTGCATGTAACTGGATTAATTCCTCTGTGATCATGTCTCACCCTCATTCTGCCATTCCTTATGGCAGGACCATCCTCCGCGAGGCGCAGCACAAAGAGATCCATCTTGTACTCTCTGCCTCCACGAATACTGAAGCCAAAGCCCTTTGCACTTTTCTCCAGCTCCACTGTGAAGTAATCATAGTCCTGCAAGACAATAAAAAAACAATACTTGCTGCATGCTGAAACACAGATTTTCACAAGTCATATTAATTACAATGGCAGCTTGAGCAGGGAGAGTGTGGTCTGGTTGTACTGTACCTGTGGTCGGAAGTCAGCAGGGATCCCAAGAGGAAACTGTGCCGCTGCAGGGTGCTGCCTGAAGTCCAGCAGGCCCGGTGGGTGCCTGTAGTCCAGGGTCGGCGGCTGTCGATAATCAGTAACTGGTGGGTGACGATAGTCTACTGGAGGTTGTCTGTAATCAGTGAATGGAGGATGGCGGAAGTCAGGTTTGACATCCTGTCTGGCTTTTACCTCCGACCTGAGAGGAAAGGGAAAGATAGAGACGCCACAGTTTGGGAAACGTGTAAAAGACAACCAGATACGTCCCCTTTTGTCTGTGTATTAAGCGTTTGAGCTCGGCTTGCTATATGTGAGGCATGAGTCTAGGTATTACTGATGATTGCAACCAAAGAGCCTCACAAAAAGGACCGAAATATCACTCCCTGTTGTGAAAAATTTATTGAATTCCTAGTTGTGAAATGGGCATAAATCCATAGCACTGGGAGTGCTACGCTCAATCTCACTCCGAGAGTCACATTCACACACAGCCATTCATGCACGCACACTTTTCTAGTTGTGGTGTGTAACTGGGCCTGCATGCTGGGTTCCTGCATTATAGAAGAGATACCTTAAGCTGAATTATTCACCAGCACTGTAAGAGCTAAGTGGAGTTATATAACGAAGTACAAACCAGCCTGAGTCCGACTGTGACAAAAAGTTTTTCTCCCAAACTTACTGACGTGCAAGAAGATGACGACTCAGTATATGCGCAGCTGGATATTTGCTACCTTTGAGTATTCCTCCTCATTCTCCCACCAAGACCCCTATGTTGTGTTTCCTTACCTGCCATCATGGAGGTAGAGCTGAGGGGGGAGGCCAGAGGGCTGGATGACTGGGCTCTGCTGGGTTCCAGCTGGGGCAGGCTGGGAGGCTGCTGGTGCAGGAGCCCCAGTCACGGTTTGGCATGTCTGGGCCGGTGTCTGGCCGGGCCGGACCACTGCTTGACCCGTCTGAGCGGCCGTCTGGCCCGGCTGAGGAAGCGTGTGACTGGGCTGGGTGCCTCCTTGGCTTGGCTGGGCTACAGGGCTGGGCTGGGTCTGTGGGCTTTGTTTCTGGGTCATGGGGCTTTGCTTCTCTGAGCTGGGCCCAGAATGGGCACCTATGGTGGCAAATAGAGGGAAGGACAAGATTTCATGGAAATGGAGATTGAGTGCGAACTAGTGAAGTCACACTGAAAACCTTTTGTTGAAATGTTGTTGGTGAACATACAGGATAAAGATTCCCACTTAAAATAATGTTGCGTGTGAACTTTAACTGTGTAGATTATAATATAGTCGTATACAACAGTACACACCGTTTTCAGCTTTTTAAGTACTTACCCTCCTCTGGTATGATGTGCAGCGTGACTGTTAACCCTGCGTCTTTGATGAGCTTGACAATATCTGCGTGTGGCATGCTGATGATGGACTGTCCATTCACAGCCAGGATCCGGTCGCCCACCTTCAGCTTCCCACATCGGTCCGCTGGGCTGCCCTCAATGATGCGTCCTATTTTATGGGGAACAGCTGGAAAAACAATAACAAGGTGTCAACAGCAGCTTTGTAGAAAGACATTAAAAATTAAAATCCATTATTCGTGGAGTCTTTTTTTAATGACCCAGAGATACCAAGAAGAACGAGACAGTAAAATAGTACAAAAACCTATAAACAGCCAGTCTAGTGCAGTGACAACCCATGAGGTCTTTGTCATCAAGACTTACGATCACCATTTGCATTGAGGAACAAGCTTTAGGGCTCCAGAGAAAAGCAACTCACTGATGACAGTCGCGTTCTCCGGCCTGTTCAGGGAGCTGATGATGACAAAGCCAAAGCCTTCATTCTCCTTGCGATGAATAACAACATCGCTGGTTTGCAGAGCGGACCCCTCCGGGGGAGCGGCCGCAGCAGGGACGGGGACCGCCGAGGGCCCCGAAGCTGAGGCCGCATCACTCCGTGGGGAGCTATGCTGTGTGGACACGGAGCCGGGGCTGCGGCCGTTCACAGGACACAGGTCACCTGGAGGAAAGCAAGCAGCAGGGTGAAGAAGAGCTGTGCCAGTGGTATCTCCTTCCTGTTTACATCCCAGAGAGAGTCTCTATCAATATTTTGCTTGCTGTTACAGCAGTGGATGACTTGTGTAGCCATATGGACTTGCAGTCGTCTTTATGTCACTTAGAAAGGCGACAACCCACAGAACCTGCTGCAGCGATGAACAAAAGACAGATGATCTGTTACCACAGAAAAGATGTGTGGGTGAAAAGTACACACTGATCCTGCACACAGATTGTCAGCATGTGTGTCCTATCCAAGTTGTTTTATTTTTGTGCCAGTAAAATGTGCAGCATGTTCTCCGGTCTTGGTAATGTGTGAAAAAAACAAAACACAACAAAACAAGAAAAGAAAAAAATAATAATAAAGCATGTCCTCACCAGGCGTTTGCACTCTCCTTCTCACAGTCAAGCTGACTTGACCATTGCGAGCGGCTGCATGCATCAAGTCTATTACATATTTGTGCGGTTTCCCAGCAACCACGTTTTTATCCACAGATATGAGCTCGTCCCCAGGTTGAAGCCGCCCATCACGCTCAGCAGGAGTGTTCTCTATTATGGCTCCAATAACAATCTGTTCAAAGACAATTAATATTAGCAGCATAGATGAAAGTGAAGAGGACAAGACGGCCACAACATGGAGTCACACAGTAATTACTTTAAACTAGTTTTGGGCCATTGCAACTCTGTTCCTTTTCGATTATTCTGCTGCTGCACTCTCTCTAAATCACAGTTCGCATGCTGTACACTTGCACAAGTTAGCAAGGCGTCACGTCAGTATGGGAGGTTCCGAGCAGTCAGGACAGGTGAGAAGGTCAAAGAGTGTGTGTATGTGTAAGATGTGTTGATGAGGAGTGTGAGATGAGGTGAGGCTGGTGTGTATGAGGTTAAGATGTGTGTGGTCCAGCCCGTCCCATACGAGCCTTGTCACGGGCGTCCGGACTCACAGCCTGCACAGCCTCGTCTCCCCCAAGGATGCGAAAGCCGAACCCTGTCTTCTCCCTCAGCAGGTGAACCTCTACTTCTTCATACTCAGGACCTGATGAAAGACGCAGACAGCAAAGGTGAACTCCCTCTTTAATTTACCATGACCATAATTCTCAGTGCTCCATCTGCTGAACCCTAAAGGCTCTGTACTCACGTCGGCTCTCGTAGATCGCCCTCGACTTCTCGTAAAGGTCATAAGGGTCAGGCTTGTTAAGGTCGAAGCCTTCAGTTGAGTCAGGCACTGAAGTGCGGTGCTGCGGCTGATTTGGGAAAGGCATGCCAGGAGGCAAGACCGAGCCAGACAAGTTGGCCTGAGGGCTGCCATGTGGATCCCACTGGTCAGTCAACTGCAAGCAAAACAGCAGCAATAACGTTTTAGTGGGAGATTATGAAGAAGCCAAGTATGTCTCGTGTACAATTACAGCCTTAATGTATTACGTCACATTTGCCCAATACTTTAGAAATACACACAGCACATGTCTGCTTTTCTTCCTAATCTTAAAACTTGCCAAAACCTTGGAGACGTGAGAATATTTATGTTTCTTTGTCAACATGTGGGATAAATGCCATGAAATTTCATGACATTGATTGATTGATCTGATTCTCTATGTAATGATTGAGTTGGAAAAAAGCTTTAGAATAAAAAGCTGAAACACTTTGTACTGATGCTTATAATACTACAGTAGATAATATAAGAACTGATATTAGCATAAGGGCAGAGGAAGCACACAGCACCAGCTGCAGTGCTAATCAGACTAATACTGTATGAATTTCATGAGCAAACTAAAGTGGGCAGAAAACAAAGCTTAAAGCATAAACTAATTAAATCAAAGTGAATTAAAACCAGTTAAGCTTGAAGACACAACATAACCCTAATGACAAAAATGTAAACTTTCTGCAAGAACTCGTCTCTCTGGATACTCCTAGTCCCTAATTAAAGACAATTAACTAATATTATCTAATAAAGTAAAGATACAAAATAACCAAGCTGATGGTAGATTATCACTTCACTTCAACATCATGTCAGGTCAGGGTGTTATAATATAAGAAAATTATTAGACCCCATTCAATTGTTTTGTGTTTTTTAGTGCGTCATAGATTTTATTGTAAATAAAAGCTGTTATTTTTCCAATCACTCTATATTTGATAATTCATAGTTAACATTTGCAAACACATTACAATTAAAAAATGTAAATCAGTCATACATGTTCAGTCGTAAAGAAAAGGTGCATGTCATGTCAGGACTTAAATCCAGTATTGAGAACTTTCTGTAGACCTCAGAGATAAAACTAATATAAATAAAACCCAGGAGCAAAGTAACTTTTCATCCAATAGATTGGAACTAACACGACGAGATTCAGAAAACTCAAACGCCATAACAGGTGCCAATACTCAACGTCTAAACTAGGAGTATAAAGAGTTTTCAGTTGGACTGTCTAGACATAGAGGTTTTGACACATGGGTTATTATGTATAGACAGATTAATTAACTTTTTTCTGTTTAACATTGAAGCTATCAGGGGTCTCTAGGTTCTGAACTGAATAATTGGATTCATCTCGTTTAACTCACTGCAATAATAAAATATTTGACCACACTTTAAACTTGAATGAGACCGAATTCATCATGTGTGAATACTTTAATACCATGAATGATGCTGATTGTAGAAGCAGTGACAGGTGCAGTATAAATCTGCTGAGCTTCTCCCCATCTGGTGAGGTGTGAGATTCGACGTGATCAAACCAATAAGCAGGTCACAACAGACTGGCTCATTTCACAATAAAGCAAAAGCCAAACACCTCTGAGGCAAAACAGCCCCGCTGGCAAACAGCGATCCACTACTGTCTTACCTCCTCGCCTCAGCAAACAAATCTGGCTCACAGATGATCATTTCTCTCTGCCTCTCATTCTGGCTCACTCACACAGACACACACAAGCAGAAACACATGTGGTTCAATCTCCGTACCTGTTTGGAGGCCTTCCACGGAGAGATGTGGCCTGAAGGAGGAAGACAAAAAAAAACATATTTAACAGAGAGCAGCATCTAATAATGTTTCAGATTCTCACCTTTAATGTGGGAAAAATTCTCTTACTGATTACACGTTACTGTTTTGACTTTGTTTCTTTGGCTGTTGCGTTTGTTTTCAGCATAATTGCGTCATTAGCTTGAGGCAAAAGCACAGACCCGCTCCCCCAACACACACGCACAGTCACACTTTGACATATAATATGATATCACAACAATCTCAACAAACACAGTTTCCCTATGATTCCATTCAGTGAAAGACACACGGCCCATTTTAATGCCAGAGGACCAAAAGCACATCTAGACAGAGGGACGCATTGATTGTTTTCTATATCAGACTCCTGCCACGTCACTGACGATCCTAAACAAACTGTAGACTCTGGGATTCCTGATATGTTTAATATTAACCTCAGAGAACAGAATGAAATGTACAATAGACTTATGCTCCGTCTACATCTGCCTTTTTTAGATGTGTGACATCAAGGCCAGAGCACTTAGCCAAAGAGCAGGTTGGAGGAACTTCCCATCAACGTCAGTAAGTGCACAGAAACGCAAATCAAAAGATAATAGATCAAATGCAGCTCTACTATTCTAGTATGGTTTATTGTTTCTCAATTTTCAACCCCAGCTCTCCTCTATTTGCTCGATTAAAGAGTCTTTTTCACCTGGAAGTCTTTGCCATCGTTTCCTACGTCCCCGCTGTGGAGGAGGATTCCAGGTGACAGGGAGAGGAGAAGTAAAACTCCTCATGTACATGATATGAAACACAAATGGAGGTTTGAGGAGAGCTGTCCGTGGTGCTGAAATGATTGAGCAGAGGGAGGGCTCTGTGGGAGGTTGGGACTAATAACCATGTTCTGCAGGGAATATGGGCCTTAAGGGAGGCCTTTGAGGAATCCTATTAACCCAGTCTCAGGAAACATTTCTTAATGATCCACGGGTGAAAATAACTATGAGATACATGGCAATTGTTGCTTATATTAAAGAGGAGCATCCCTCTCAAAGACACATGAAAGCTTAATTTAAATGCTAATACAATTCGTTGGCCTATGTGGCGGATGTGTGGAGCACTCTTATACATGCTGATGAATTACAATTGACTGGTGTAGAGGCTTCATTTGGCCTCCCTCACGAGTCAGTGGTCAGGCAGTCTGGCAGGCCGGCTTCACAGACTAGCCTGCTGAGATCTGGATGGCCTTCAGATCCACCCGATTGGCTTGTGCAACTCAACATCCTTTTCTTTAGCGCCATGATCTGCATCCTCATTGGTGCCGCAAAATGTCTCTAGCCTGTGGTTGGCTCAGCTTCAACCTTGGATGTCAGGGGACAGAGCTGTGAACACGACCAGAGCGCAGTAGAACTCTGGCAGACTGCCCACGCTACAGCAGAGCAGTCAGACACAGAGACAAACACACACAGAGCCACACATGCAGCGGAAGTCTAACACGCTGTCTGTACTACACAACGCGCTGGTGCATTCAGTCACACATCCGAAATCATGTGTGCAAACTGAATTCCACTGCTGCTTTGCACAGAAATCCTACATGTGCAAACATAAACATGCTTAACCGTTCCTGACATTTCGCACAGCAGAGTAATTTTAAAGGACCTTTTCCTTTCTTTCACCCTGCAGAGAGCAGAGAGATACACAGAGTCACAGCAATTCCTGCTGTGTCAAGCCAATGGTCCCTGTGGGCCGGTTGTCCTGAGGTGTTGGAGGAGGAGGAGGAGGTGGAAGGAGGAGATGGCATCTTTGGGGGAAGGGAGGCAATTTGTCACATTCAAGCTCATATTGACTGCGAGTCGTGTGTGTGTATTTGAAAACAGATCTGTGTATGTGCATCATGATGTATTAGAGTGTGTAGGTTAACCCCATTCGTGTATTGAATTCTAGTAAGCTTGTGTCTCGCAGTGAAACATAACGGAGGGTCATTGCAAAGCCTAACCACCAGGTGGTGCATACTGGCTCTGCGTGGATGGAAGATGCTAACCCTGCAGCCACACTCGATCCTAGCAGCTCGTATACACATGCCTGCTGATGTGTGCTCCCAGTCACAGGCTCTTCCTGTTGCACAGTCACTTGATTACAATAAAGGCGATAAATTCTACTTTGCTGAGCTCAATTCATTGCACAACATACAGTACAGTGAAGTCAATTCACTTGGACCAGGCAACAGTTAAGCTAACAGTCAAGACGTCTCTGATGACGGTCGATAACGTACTGCAACCAATCAGCAACCAACCCACAAGCACTTACATCAACCAGTCTGACGTCTAAGGATCATTAAGTGCGAACGTCTGCGATTGCTTCTAAGGTCTGCAATAATAATTCCTGTCACACTTCAATTAATTAAACCTGAGACGCATAAGAGACTGATTGCCTTCATCCCTAATTAAATACAATCCATGAAAAGCAGCGAAGCTAATGGGAGTATATCTGTAGGTCCTCTTTATTTTTCTGTTATTATGTCCAAAACAATACAAATCAAGTCTTTACTCCTGGCGATTTATCTCCAGAACAACTACACATGTAATGATGCAGTGGACACATGACCTTTGTCTCTTTAAGTTTAACTTTGAATGGTGCTGTATGTTAAACGTGTATGTGTGTTCGTCAAATGCTCAGTGACAAAGGCAGCCCCTGGAGAACACAGGATAAATACAGGAACTTGAATTCACCTTGTGAAATTTCCTCACAATTCAATACAAGCTTCACAAACTGTTATGTCTCTGTCTAAATAAACAGCGAGAAGGAAACACGCTAACATGAGGAAGATCAGGAAGAGCTTTCCAGACAAACAGTGAAGCAAACAGCTGCTGGTCAGTTGTAAAAAAATTTAAAATGAAGTCAGACCATAATAGAATGAGATGCTGTTCATTTAGAGCTAAAAGAATGTAGTATTTTGTATTTGTTACAGTAGTATTATGTCAAAATCAACAACTGGCTACAGTAAAGACCCACAAATGGAGCTTGGATAATTACAAGCAGCCAAACAGTAGCACGTCAACCAGATCCACTTGTTTGCCTGCCATCATATCTGTCCACAGCACATTAGAGTAAGACTAACAGAATTTATGCAGATATGTGAGTTGAGTGGGAATAAAACCACTTCCTCCATCTCTACCCACTGTTCTGTACCTAACAGTGTTATTTATGCTCCCTCTCATCCCAACCCTTCGGTGCATGTCGCATTTACCAGCTTCTGACTTGCTGTGTCTTGCCATAAATTTTTCCCATGTGTTAAATCCTCCATGTGGCTCCAGTTAAAATCACTGATGAGCTGCATTTAACACCAAGGACACGTGGTTTGACACAAGTTCAACTTACTGTGACATCTGCTTACACTCTTCTATTTCTGTGTATTCTCCGTATGAGTCAGCACATAAGAAATAAAACAAACCTAAACCCTAAATGTATTACTGTGATACATAGAAATAATTATTCTGCGAGAAAAGTCTCGATTATTACAAGGCAGAATAATTTGTATGTGACAAAATTATTAGCCTCAAAACCATTTTTTCTAAATATAAAATCTCATGTGGAGACTTGACTTAAGTGTGTCATGGTTTTAAAAATGGAACTGATATCAAAGTTGTCACAATCATAATCTCTTGTGCTCGCTAAGTGCTCTTGACTTGTCTCTTCTGCAAAGCTGCAACTGGGCTTAAGGCTGCACATCACCATGATGTGCATCTGTCAGGGGCCAGTTTCCCTGCATTGCATGAGCCCTTCAACAGGTTTGGCCACTAGCTTTATTACTTCCTTGCAAAATTATAAATGAACCACACAAAGACAGAAAATGTTTTCACCTGTTCCTGCTCTCTGTATGAGGAGTGTTGCCTCTGCGCCCACAGGACACTCTTTCAGCATCTCCACCACCCGTCCGTGTCCGGCTGCTGCCACTGGTTGCTGGTTCACTTCCAGGATCAGGTCTCCCTCGATCAGCCCTGCCGCTGGCTGTGAGCCTGGCTCCAACACCTGCATCACAGTACATCCACTCCTGACTTTTTCCAATTTGATTTGGTGATACAGAGAATACAGGTACATCGGGGTAATATATATTCTCTCTGACATCACAACTCGTGCCTATAACCTTTTGCTGTCTGCTTTCGGGATCAGGGATTTCTTTTCACTCCAAGCTTCTTTAGACTGTCACTTAGGACATTACCGTGTTAACAAATAGCAAGTGCTTCACAACCTGAGCAATCGTTTTCTACTTAGTTGAACTGACTGAACAGAATTTGCTTTGACCTTCTATATCCTATTGTAGCACAACTTAAATCCTGAGTTTAGTTGGCTACTGTGATTTTTACGCTTTAATAGTATTTTACTGTGAGAATTTCAGGAGGCGAATGTGTTCTTTAAAGTATCAACTTTTATTTTTTACTTTTCTTTTACTTTTATTTCATGGTCTCCTTAGAGAATGAGAAGAGAGGAGAGATCCGTCACCTGTTTAACCCGCTGACCAGTGGGACTGTCTGCAATAGTGAATCCAAATCCCTCAGTCCCCTTCACCATAGTAACCGTCAGCAGCTCGGCCCCTTGTGTGGCTCCTCCAGTAATCCCTGCAGTCCCTGAGGAGGCCATGGACACGTTATCATCATGTGGTGTGAGTGCCGACGCTGAGCCAGGTGTGGTGGGCGGCAGGGACGAGCCGTCCAGATGCGTGTCCCCGGGGTGAGGTGCTCCGGCCTGGGCCAGAGCCTGAGGAGGCAGCTGGGAACTCAAAGACAAATACTCCAGGTAGGGGTCGTAGCTGCCGCGGCCGTTCACCATTAAGGGCCGGTGCTCCAGGCCAATGGGCGTAAGGGAGGTGCTTGCTGCACCACTTGGGTCTTCGGGGTCAAAAGGCAGAGGATAGCCTCGACAAAGCACCAGGGTCACACTCTGACCGATGGGTACCGACTGAAACAACTTGACAACATCTGCGTGCGTGGTTCCGAGCACGCAAATGTCGTTAATGTAGACGATGACGTCGCCTGAAGAGGAAGGACAGAAAGGACAAAAACAGCTTCAGTCACACTTGCACTATGCTACACAGGTCACATGATCCGTACTCAGGGGTTCAAATAAAACATAAAACATACTGCGCAGCAAAAAAAAAAAAAAAAACAACTTGTCACAGTTTGTTGCCATAAATGTCAAATCTCAACATTAACTGGTCACAGTGCAGCACAACAGAAGAAACACACTGTGCTTCTCAAGTGTCACAGAAATATAATATCACTTCATCCTTACTGCAGGCAGGCGCATGTGTGAGGCAGAGAGATGTGATGAAGTCAGGGCCACTGTAGGCACATATGTCCTACAATCACACACACTTTACTGGACGCACATAGTAACAAGTAGCAGCACTGACGATCCAGGCTGGTGATCATGAGGAAATACAAAATATAGAAGATGAAAAAACGTGCTGTTGCTCAGGTCACGGCAGCTTTGCTGTCTACTCACATCAGTTCACTACGTTTTATATTCATGTTCACTTTACCTGGTTGGTTGGTGATATTTTCATGCGTACCACTAACAACGAGGTGAAGCAAACTTCACAAATGCGACACTAGATACTCTGTCATCTCTGCTGTACTTTGAACGTGTGGAAAGTTATGGATTTGAGCTTTAAAGTCAAAGCCCTATGACAAATGCAGCTGCCTCAAATCCTCTATTTCACACTTCTCGAGGCACTTTGTGTCACACGTGCAGACACGCACACGCTCCCACGAGCACGTGCACACACGTTGACACACACCACACAAGTCGCATGCACAAATATACAAAATCCCTAAAAGCAATGCCGCATAGCTCAAATAGGCCAGCTAATCTCAGCCAGGGTGTGCCTGTGTGTGACAGTGTGCATGTGTGAGGGTGAATGTGTGTGTGTGTGAGCAGCTCTGGCAATGTCACAGAGCAGAGAGGAGCAAGTTGGAGAGAGGCAAATCAGAACAGAGTGTAGGAAAAAGCTGACAGACCAGGATAGAGGGATGAAGAGAGGGAAACCAGAGAGGTAGTAAGAGTAAGAGGATGAAAACATACAGAGGCTGAAAGCAGAGGAAAAGTGTCAGATGACATGGCTCGATAAGAACGCATAATAAAGGGTAAGTCAGAGAGACAAAGAGAGGGATGGAGATAAAATAGAAAGAGATGGATTCCAGATAAAAGAGCAACTGATACGCAGTGGGAGAGACATAAAAGCAGAAACCAGGAGCAGGGAGAAGAAGAGTGAGGATTCTCGGCTCTGAAACAAGCTCTAAATGAGCAGTTAAGGCACCAGCCGGGCCAGGCAAGGCGCCAGCGCACGGGTTCAGAGCCGAGCACACATACAGCCTCATACAGCACATCCTTCTGTGAGCCCTCAGCTTCAGCCCACTACAACATCAGCTCTGGTGTTCTCTTAAACCAAGGAGCTGATTCCGTAAACAAGTAAAAACCTGGAGCAGAGGAGCCTCAGAATCAATTCAGTTTAACCTCGAACAAAAAGGGTTTTTAGGTTAATGGTAAGTCTGCAAACTTTGATAGTAACTGAACAGGAAGGGATGCGCTGTCATGAATGTGTAGTAGGTTTATAAGACCAGCGATTCTCTTTGAATGTGGCAATGTAGTCGGTTCCTGTGGTTCCCATTAAAAGCAGAATGCAAGATGGGACACTGGAGAGCTTGTCTGGGACACACGGTCAAATAATATAGGACACCCCAGATATGTCATTGAGAGCAAACTTGTCCCCTTTGAAGATTAATTTATATTTCTAGGGATACATTTTCTGCAGTTTTGTTTGTTTCTGAAGGTTTTGGCCTCCTATAGCTGAGTTTTATTAAACATTCAAAAACTGGCACTCAAACAGCTAAAAACAAACAACACTGGCAACAGCAATGGGCCATAAGGAGAAAAACAGGCCTGAGTTCATTTGTTTTCTACAAAACAAATGTGTTTTGTTTTTTATGCCGCATATGTCCATCCATGTGTGATCGTGTCCTGATGGGTGACAATGTAAAGGAAGAGTAGCTGGTGCTTCTTCCAAATAAAAAACAGGCCTTTTTGTCTGCAGGACATCAACGCCACTAAATATCAGCCAGTGCTTGACTACTGGTCACTTTTATATGAACCTTTAATGGTAGAACGAGTCTCTAAATGACAAAGAGGATATAAATTAATTGTGCAATATTAAAACATACATAAAAGTGAAGGGAGTCTAATGTTCTTCTGACCTTTTACTCAGAATAAATGCTGACAAAAATTATCCAACAGGCAACAATTCAAACTCTACAAAGAAATAAGTGTTCACACTTGATCTGCTTTGGCAGGAAATTACAGCCCCTAATGTTGACATGTCATGATAATGAAGCCGCGTTTAAGCATTTCTATAAACACTGCGCTACAGTATCAGCGGTGAAAGCACTGACAGGTTGTTGTTTGTTTAAGCCTCAATTTATGTCTGAAGCAGTTGTGGAATTTCTGCATTGGTAGACATAATTACCTGTGTCCATCTTCCCATCTTGAGCAGCTGGCCCATCTGGTATTACACTCTTCACTTGCAGGAATTCATCAGGCTCATCTCCCCCTATGATCGTGAAGCCAAATCCCATGTTGCTCTTCTGCAGCGCTGTCGACAGGAAGGTGCCCTTCAGCTGGGTTGGGTCCCTCGTAAACAACGGCTTCTCTGCAGGGACAAAAGGTAAAAGTATGAGATTTTAGGTTTACATGCATACAAATTCAGATTCATCAAATCATTTAAATTCTTATACAGCACATTAACTGCATTAAGCTCTGGTCTAACGATCCCTCACACGTGCCTCCGTTAGCCTCAAGGCCGACACGTTCTCTGTCCCACGCACTGCCACTAATTTCCATCCAACCCTGTACATTGTGACATTGTGCTTCTGCCCCAGCAAATACTCATGAAACTGCCCACTTTATGAGATAGGTTATAAAACTATATAAAAAAACATTTATTAAATCTGAAGCCTATCAGCAAATGAGCTTTCAGGGGGCCGTGATGCCCTGAACATCAAAGCTGTGTACCTCGCATGTCCTTTCTGCTGTTCTGGCGTTTTCATATCTGTGTAAATGAGCGGCTCTGTCAGCATATTTCACCTAAGGATCGCACATACTGTAACATTTCATGTACCTCTGTATATAGTTGGCAGTGGTAGAGCGGAGAGTCCCTGGCTTTGCATCTGCCGCTGCTGCTCCAGACGTCTCTTGGCTTCTAGAACCGGGTTCTCAAACTGAGTCCTTCGATTGATGTGACTGAAAAAAAATATTATAAATAAAATAGACAGACCAGACCAGCAGAGTTTAATCAAATGAGCAATGACATAAAAAGAAATAGGACTTTAGTCAAATTCAGAGTGAAGCGTTGTAAACTAGAAAAATGCATTTGCCGTTTTACTACAGAGCAGGTGATGAGTGAACGGGGACACTTACTCGACATAGTAGCTGCCGTAGATAGGGTCATCTATCTTCTCCCAGCCATAGGGCAGCTCTGAGAGGAAGGAGAAATCAAAGCAGGAAAAAGCCAGTTTAAGATGAGAGGAGAAAGAAAGTAGACTCTAAACTGAACCACTGAGGGGAGACCACATGAATCTTTGGACTCTCAGCGAGACGCTCCCAAAGAGCCCCTGTAATAAACAGACAACACTTCGATCTGCGGCAGCGGCTTCTGCATGGACACACAACCAAACAGAAACAGACACGTCGATACAAAGCAGGGCTGACACGAAAACACATTTAAAGCTCTGACACATTACACCCTGATCGCTCTTTCTTCCATTTCTTCTTTACTTTGTCATGTTCACAAATCTTTCAAGACCAAATACCTCCACTATGCTACTTCGTGTCTGCCTCTGTTCTTTAATCCACCCACTCGCTTTGCCTTGGACGGCTTCCATGGCTGTTGTGTTAATTGTCTCCATCTCTATTCCCTCCTCACTTCATCCACCCCTTTGTTGATTTAGCTCTTTTCTCTCCACTGTAAAAGAACTGGGTCAAGGCTCTGATAAAATTTTCATAATTCACCCCATGTAATTCTATTTCTCCCTATCTGACACCACTCAAACACACTTTCAAGCTCAGCATGTCTTGGTTTTTAGTTTTAAAACTTGACCTTCACTAGAGCATAATGAAGGACAGTGACCCAGAAAAATAAGCGAACATACAGAAACACACGATAAACCGCAAACTCAAAATCTTTTAGTAAAAAAATCTGTTACCAATATCACACGGACTGGAAAGGATGACAAACACAAAAACAGTGAGTCACCATGCGTTTGGCTTGAGTTTATTACAAAAGCACACAATCCTGGCGGGAGAAAAACGTATGATGATGAACTAGCAGTTGTTTTTAAATTAATACTGCAATTTAACAGAATTCAATCTTTATTCCGAGGTTTAGAACAATCACAGAAGTGTGAACACCTGCCCACAGAGAAACTGAGGGGAATAAGAACACTGCCGAGAAGGAAGCGTGTTCGTGACTATCACTACATACCAACGCAAATCGAAATGCCACCGAGAAATGACTAGGACCAGGTGAGACGCGATGCCCCTCAACACAGTCTCGATACAGTCCTGTGCTTCAGCTGCAGTACTGCAGCCGCGTGGCGCACGTAGTCAATGTGGCATTAATGTTATGGAAAGCAGAATAACCCCAACAAAAACGTATTCCACTTCATTCTTTACAGAGAGTCAATTGTGTGCTTGTCTGAAGAATGTCACAGTGATTTTAATGTAATTGATTTGATGTGTATCTATGAAATAATTTTACTTCATATTAGTAGTTATTTCTACATAGCCTAAATTATGAATAAATGACTTTCAAATTAAAAAGCCATCGTTTAAAATCCATTAAAAGAATGAACCTCATAATTACAATTCTTTGAGCAAAGCTTTGAAAATAGCATTGTTTTTACAAAATGGGTCATTTGGGACTCAGTCACTCACACACGCACACACACACACACACACACACACACACACACACACACACACACACACACACACACACAGATTTATTATTTTTACTTATTTGGTCTGAATGACACTGATAGTCTCCTCATCGTCTCTTCATGCTGTAATGTAATTATGATCAGATTTACGATGTTGATATGAGTAATCCGTGTGTGAAGGTGCCTGGGTGTGTGTTTGTGTGCGTTTGTGTGCGTCCCGGCTGTTGAGCGTGCTGACTGTGCAGCCGAAGGTGAAGGGGGGTGGGTTGGGGGGGGGGGGGGGGGGCACGTTGCAATTATCCCTGCTCAGCTTTACTGTTTCCTCCACCGCCTGCCCTGCACTGCCATTACCTCAAACGACCCTTCTCATCCTCCAGGCGAAAAGCGCCATAGATTCACACTTCAAACCACCTTAAATTCCTTCTCGCCCTGTCCACGCGCCACCTTAAATGACGGCCTAACTCATCCACTACTCGCTTGCCCTCCCCTGAAGTGAAAGGGAGACAGTTTCCATGGAAACCACCAGTGGAAGTCTTTTTTTCCTCTCCTGAGCTGAGGGCTCTGTCTTGTCTCTATCTCCTGCTGCTGAAACACACAGAGAGGGGGGAAGAGTGTTTTCATGTGTGTTTTTCTGCATTCAAGTGTATATATTTGTATAGTTTGTGTGTGAGAACTGTGTTTGCATGTGTGAATGAGGGAGAGTGCCATTGTGTTTGAATCAAACACATCATTACATGCCTGTACTCAGTATGAGCCATGAGGAGCTTGCTTGTTTCTGTGCGTCTGTATTAGTGTTTTAGTTGACATAAGGTCTAATTGCGATTCCTCTGCATTAGATGACTCATCTTCCCTTTTGCTCAGAATCTCTTGGACCAACAGGCAGCAAGGCACAGACTAAATGAAGTCATCTGTCTCCCACAAAGAAAATACTAACAATGGAGCCAAAAACAAATTCCACATTTACATTTGTCGTAATATGCAAAATACATCTGATAATTATATTCAACATATCTAGATCATCACATAATTTCATTCATTTATTACGAAAACTATCACAATTACTGTAGCGACTAAAAGAAATACTAGTTTTTCATATATTTTACTTTAATCACTCTATGAATTGTGACCTTTCAGTAATTAACATTTGTTTGGTCAAATAATAGTTTCACCCAAATAGGCATATTCCAATCACTTGTTTTCTCTGACAAATAATAAAAATTATATTTAGTCACACTTGTCATGAGGAGAAATAACTAACTGAATCATTTTAGCAAACCTTCCTTCATCTGCTCAGTGGTAATGCTAGAGTTACTGGAGCCACAGACACAAACCAACGAGCTTTCATTACCCACAGGACACATGACCAAAACACATTACGGTAGAGAAATGTTCTAATTGGTCATAGTTTTCACTATTCACAGTGAGCCTGCATCCCTACGTTGATGGGGCTGCATGTAGTCGCCTGCTGGCCAGGAGCACCTGGGTACAGGATACAGTAACCAGTTACAATGTTCGAGCTGTTTGCCTCATTAGTTTGGTTTGTAAACAGGAGCAGCATTTCTAATTAGCACAGTTGGGATTGATGGTAACATCCATGTTGCAGGAATGTTATGATAAACCAGTTAAATTTGAACCACTCAGCAGCAGATATTGCAAGATTTAAAAGTTCTGGATGAAACAATTACAATATCCTCCCACGTGCGGGTTGGGCTAATTGCTGGCTCTAATTAGGCCGAGTGAAACCCCTGCATGTGTGTCCACCCTGTCCAGACTAAAGCCCTACATCAACACAGCAGTCTCAGTGATAAGCAGGTAATGAATGCATTGATGGATATCGAGCCATGACATGAGAAACAGAGAGAAATAGTTCTGGTCCTGACACGACTGAAGGTAATAACAGTGATGTAACCTAGAGGTAACGCTTTAGCATGACTCCATGACTGTGTGAAAATGTTTTAACTCTGCTCATAAGCAACCGCTGCTCCAACTCCATCACGTCTCATTTCTTCTCTTCTCGCCATCTCTGTCCATACTCGTGTCCTACGGCATTTATCTCTCGGCTACTGTGCAGTTTTTGAAATTGCGAGTGGCTTCAGTGAGGATTTCTGTCTCCAATGAGCACGAGCAGCACATTATTGTCAACAGCACTGAGATTACTTTGAAACCTGAGTTGAATATGAGTGTGTATCAAAGGCAGAATTGTAACCGACGCTTGCCGTGATTTAAGGCTCGTCTCGCTCTGCTCCCGCCTCAGAGTGAGAGAGGAGACGCAGGCTTAAGTTACATAACAAAAGACCGGCCTGACTGACGAAAAAGTGCAAATGAACCAGATCCATAATGACAAACAAATAAATCTGTGAGTCAGCCTCAGCATACAGACACAACACAATGCACATAAAAACACGTGCCTCCTCAATGCACATGTAACACAGCAAAGCAGCCAAGGAATCCTGAGAGGCTGAGCGAGGGGAAAGGGAATAGTGAATGAGGATGTGAAGCAAAAGAAACAGACATACACGATACGCAGGCAACTGAAAGGGAATAACGAGGGAAGATGCAAACAGAGCACAGAGAAAAGTACGTCTGAACGTTTGTTTCCTTCTCGAGGCTCAGAGACTTTGGGAAATCCTTCAGGCAGATGGCCAGTTAAAAGCAGCACCACCTCTTCCTGTTGTTGCCAACCCACATTTGTAGGTTATTCGCTCTTCGTTGTCCATGTATATTTCATCAATCAACCATTTTCATGTCCATTCCAAGAACCTTCTTTAAAATGTCATAGTTCAATGCAAGCACTCAACAGGCAGAACAGCACATAAATTAGATTTATTCTAAATTAGCTTTTAGGGACAGATTAAATTAGAGATACTGGGATATATAAAGGATACAACGTGTCATCCAGAACCAAAAGCACTGCTGTAAATAGATTTAATAATTGAGCATAAAACTTTTTTTCCAGTGAATCTGACTCATGAGGGCAAACATATACTGATGATATGTTTTAAATGGAAATTAGAAACCGAATAAAAACTATATACATACTGAAAAGTGTAGATGCAAAAACTATCACAACTCAAATGTTCTAAACAGATTAGTTCCAAGCTGCTTTTTAAAGATTTCCTCCACTTACACAGATTTTACGTGTGAGGAGAGAAGTTTACGAGCCTGAATTTCAAAAGCACAGTCCGCCATAGTAACTCTGCTCAACAGAGGTGCCTGACCAAAAATAAAAAATAAAAACTTACAACATGTGATCAGTCTTGTGATGCTGACATTTGAAACAAAAAACTAAATGATGTTCTTTAAAAAGGCATGTTAAACGGTGCTGCCTCACAGATTTAGGCTCATTTTTAACTTTGTTGAATTGAGTAGGTGTTTAAATTGTCAAACTAAATGCTATAAAGAAAAACGTTTATCTTCAATATAATAATAAACATTTATGAATAAAAATGAATGAAAGAAACACATGAATTAAGGATTTCAGAGTCAAACAATTTTAAAAATGCTACAGCTTTAGCCATAAGGCAGCTCCATGACTTTATTTCCCACATGATATCTAAGACCCACGTTTCATTTGAAAAGCTGCGATCAAAGACAAAGCCAGAAGCAACAGCAAGTAGTTACAACTATACACAAAATGAGTGATCACACAGCGCTGCAGCTGACAGTATCTTGGCTACTGAACATCACTGGCGCTGGTGAAAACTGAACTGTGGTCTGCCAAAATAAAGCTGAAGTACAGTACATTGGCTGCTTCGGTAAAACAGGTTTGTGAATTGAATTGAAGTGTGTGTGTGTGTGTGTGTTGAGACAGTGAGAACCAGTTCGTGCAGAGCAGCGATATTAGAATTCCTGTCACAGTCCGGCCTTTTACTGGGCAGAGGAAGAGAAGGAGAGATGGAGAACGAAGGTGGGAGAGAAAAAGCAGGGAAATTAAAGAGCGGGAGATTGAAACGGGAGCGAGAGGGAGGCATGAGGTGAAGGATTGCAGGGGGGAGAATGATTGAAGAGGAGGAGAGGTACAGAAAGTATTGATTCAGATCTTACTCAGATGAATCGCATCACATCCTAATGCACTGACCGAGGGCTGTGACAGCAGGGAGTCATGTGAGATCAGCTTCTTTGTATATTTCTGCTCTCTTACACAACTGACAGAAAGAGGCTAATTCACAGCCGTCTTTGGTTGCTTTAGGACTTTGTTGACATCCTTACATCATCTAGTGGTGGTGTGATCTTTATAAAGCTTTATAAAGTAAAGGACTATCCAGTGTGGCCTCAACAAGTAACTCTAATATAATTGCCCCTCTCACAACGCGTAGACAAGAGCGAGACCAGTGGCAGACAGACAAACACCTCAAACAGTGGAGTATTTTTGTGCTCTTTTCTTCCCCGAGATGGAAAACACAGCGGAACAGCGAGTCAGGAACAGACAACACAGGTACACAAACAGCAGGAGACGCCGGGGCGACACACTCCCGCAAACTCTGAAAGATAAGCTAGACTCAGATCAACAAAAACAAAAACTTACAAAACAAGACAGCAGACAGGCAAACAAACTGTTCCGACTCACCGTCTTCCCTGCATTCTTCTGGGGGCTTTGCTTTCTTCGCGAGCCGAGGATCCAGCCATGATGTCGTTTTGGTGTTGTGACTGGAGAAGCAGAAAGCAATAAGGAGGAGGTCATTCAGAGGTGACAATGCCACAGAGAGAACCACTTAATTATCCCTTAGTTACCTGCATGATTAAAATCTACTGATAAGTACAGCTCTGTGTTGTCTTACTCTATGAAGTAGACCTCCCCTTTCTCAGTGTAGGCCATCTCCCAGTTGTCAGGCAGAGGACCCAGCTCCTCCTCATCGGCATCTGGGACTTTGGCCGGAGATTTACAGGGAGATTTTGGGGCCTCTTCTCCTTCGGTAGGAGGCTCAGTGGAATTTGGGGCCTGGCTGGACAAGTCGACAGCGACCTCCCCTGAGGCATCTGTGCTCTTGTCCTCATGTTCACTGGACTCTGTGGCGTGCACACAAACACACACAAGCAGTTATTCTGCCCACATGCAGACCCGGGTGCACACAACGCATGTCGCGCGTGATGAGTCAGAGCCAAGCCACTGCACAGCCATGAACCCCCAGGAGAAAGAGCGATGGAAGGGATGGGGGTCTGAGGACAATGAGACAACAACATGGGAATGTCAGAACTGGAGAAATGTGGAAAGACAGAGACTTTAGGGGTCGGAGGATGAGTCACAAACGCAAGAAAAGGTTTTTAGAATAGAGACGACAAGCTGGTGGCATCCAGTTCAGCAGATGAGGAGCAAATGATAGACAAACAATCCCACAGTCCTATTAGAACCGGCAAACCAAATGTCAAAGTACATCGTCTAAAATATATATTTTGTGATCATCTGATCTTGATGCTCATCACTGAGATTGTTTTTACACAACACCATTATCAGACTGGAGAGACTTCTAGTTGTATTATGCCTGAAGAGCATGTGTAAATAATCAAAGGCTAACTGAAGTTTGTCTTTTACGAAAAAAAGGAAATTAAGTAAAACTAGCACATGGTAGTGAAAGAATCAAGAAGAAGAATATAATGTGCGAGGCCCCAACTACAAAGACAGATGGGTGAAGGAAGAGGAGGACAGGGCACAAGGGACAGCGCCACAGAGACGGAGAAGAAGCGAGAGTTCACAGGAAGACGGCGGTGAATGAGAGGGAACGAAAGGGGAGAGCCGGTGTATTAATAGAAACAAGGACAAAGGCCAGTGGCTGGAGAGCAAAGGCTACGGAGGACCGGGAGGACAGAGAGAAGCCAAAATGAGACTCTGGACAGAGGTGCGCTTGTGCGTTGGGTTACACAAGGTTATTGAGAACGTGTGCAGTTTACACATGCATTTATTCATGTCGGTACGACTGGTCAGGGTACGGTTCTGTCGTCAGACCTGTGGCCATCGGCATAAACTGCACACATTAAACTGGGCCGAAGACGGAAACAGACACTTGATTTCTCCTTAATGATCAATAAAACACATAAAGCAGCAGTTCCTAGACCTACTGGTTGATTTCTCTAATTTTACTTAATCATACCAGTGAGGCAGCAATAAAAAAAAAAAAAAAAAAAGAGAGCAGACAGTTCAAACCTTCACACCTGTTCCTCCGCAACTTAACATGCTGCAATGAAATATTCTGGTCACGGTATTTGGGGAAACTGTGATTTAATCTAGTTTTTTCCTCTGCTATGGTACCTGGCGTGATGGCCACGCCATTGCCGTTGACAACTGGACTCTCCTCTTCCTCCTCCTCAGGCGGCTCCAGGCTGGCACGCTGCTCCATGTTGCTGACTGACTGGTTCCTCTTCCTCTTGCCCTGGGCACTGGGCCGGGCTCCGGGCAGCAGGGCTTCACTCACATTCAGAGGAGGAGCTGCGGGGGACGGCTCCGCTGGAGGTTTTGGCGTGCCGTAAAAATTATCTGAGGGCGGATAAGAACAGGCCACAGGCGTTAAAGAGGAATATTAGCGACGTAACACACTGTCTGTCACACAGAGAGCAGGTTAATTGCTGTTGTGCAAGTGAGGCTATTAAGTAGTTCCCCAATAAAAGTACAACTTGTAGCAAAAATAAAGCAGCAGATTAGAAACTGATGTAAACAGATTAATTAATCTTGTAATGAAGAGCAGACTTGGAACCGTGAACAATGTCAAAAAACTAACAAAGACACAAAGGGGTGGATCAGAGAAACATCTCCTACTTCCACACCTAAATGTTCTACTGCCAAGACCCCTGCCAGCAACAAGAAGCCAAGTACGAGTCCACCACAGTGCTGACTGGATCTTTATAAAAGATAACAACCAATGCAACGCTCCGAACCCAAGCGAACCCCCGACAAATGCAGGAGTCAATGTCATCGCAGCGTTTCCCCCTCATCCTTTTGCTTGTGTCTTATTAAACACACTGTGTGGCAATATTTCATAAGCAGCGATCGTTCCCAACTTCGCCGAGCCAATCCTTAAAAGGAAGCACTCCAGGCACCTTCCAGTTAATTTACTGTTCAATCATCATTGCTGTCTGGGCCTGTTCCTTCAACGACTGCAGAAAAACAGATAACACCTCACAGTCTTCTAAAATACAGCATCCTAGACGAGATACAAACGGCAAACCTGTCACATTCACAATGGAACAGTGACTCTTCATCTCATTTTGTAGCGAACGTCCTCATTTTTCCTCCAGCGGGCGAATCGAAACAGCTACACCACATGACCTGGGTTGTAGCTCTCGTCAGTATAGCTTTGTGTCTTCACATGACGTGTGGTCCATCGGTGTAGATTCAAACTTCTTATTCAGTCTGTGCAGTAATACACGGAAACACGAACAATACGCTCTCCTTTTCGTTTCAGGCTGTGTTATAATAGACGGAGCTGATTTGGACATTGATTTGTACGAACCATGATGCTGGACACAAATTAACAAAGAGATGACGGGAGGACCACATAAATACACATTACTGATACCAAACTCCTCAATAGCAGACAGCGTCCTTGGTGGGTTGTTGGGAGATTTCATTTGCTCCACAGAAAAAAAAAAAACTAAAAACAAAACACTTAGAGCAGAGTCCTAAAGCACTAAAACACTGAAATCCACCAGCACATTAAATAAGTCCCAGAAGACAGAGCATGCCCATTTTTAAGATAAATATTTGGGAAGCTAACGAAACCCTGTCACAATGTTCCCTCTGCCTAATGATGCTCTCAAACCTATTTTAGAGCATGATGCTAGCGGTGCAGTTATGCTACAGTACAACTACGATGTCTGAGAACTCGACAAACAGGTGCCATTTAATGATGAAATGGTACCAGACTGTACAGAACACACTGATCTGCCTCAGCACAACCGGAGCTGCGTCACTCCTCCCATGCTGGTCCAAACAGCTCAGCTTGGAGGCGCAAACAAGAATAAAACCATAAAAATAGCACAGTTTATACGGCTTCTTTCCTTTGGCTTCGCGCACGTCGACTGTGATAAAGCTCTGATTTTATTTGAAATCCAGACATGACTCTCACTATTCAGGGGAACTTATTTTGCGGCTAAATACCGGAGGTGAGTGAGTTGCAGGGAACTTGTAATCCCTCAAAGTGGAGAGGATGGGGAGGATGGAGAGGGCGGGAGGATTCACAGAGAGAAGCGAGGGACAATGGGAGGACAACGGCAGAGCAAAGAGTGGAGAACACAGCGGTAAGGGACAAAAGGAGGATCAGCAGGAGTCCACACACATCGCTTTGCTTTGATCCCCGCAAGAAACTGACAGACGCTCACACCTACCCTGCTGCCCCAACGCAATGATCACAACATACAAAAATATAAATGCGCACACGTAAACAAAGACACGCGTGTGATGTTCAATAGGCAGCCGGCGCCCACCAGGGCTCTGCTTATACACTACACAAGTCTAAAAACTGCCACAGCTGCCTTGATCCAGAAGGTTCCAGGTTTTATGTGAAGGCATCTTGGCTTTAGACGCTGTTCAATATCCACCTTCAGCTGTGACTCATCTCACACCACCACATAAGTAAACTTTTATGTGCATCAAGCCCTGCACACACTCACGCACCACAAGCACCTTGAAGAGATTCCCAACGATACTTCATGGCTGATTTTCCTCCTTCACTGCCTCCTAAATCTTTTCCCATCTTTTTGACTTCTTACCTCCTGTCTCCCATCCCTTCTCCTCCGCTCGCTCTTATTCTAATGTGAATTTTGAAATGAGTTGCTGCACCTCCAGCGCAGCCACCCAGAAAGAGACAGCTTCCCCCCACTGGGTATAAAGTAGGCTCTGTGTACACACACGAGGGTACATGTGCCCGTACCGTATGACTTACACACACACACGATCACACACATCATTTCTGTTAGTGTGTTCAAGTGCACATGCTCACGGAAACCGCTACTGGGCAAATGAACCAGCAAATCTCCCATCTGTAGATGTATCCCTGACAGTGCAGCAAAGCAGATGCACAGGCTTGACATGACTTGGAAATGGCATTCATCCAACTTTCTAAATCACACACACACAGGAGTAGTCAGCCATTCAGCAGCCACCAGAGGAAGCTGCTGTCATACACTGCGCATTAAACTCATTTTGTTTGTTAGCTGCGTTTTCAGTGAGGGCGTCAAATGTAGCTCAAGCAGGCAGATGAGATCAAAAATAGCAAAGCAGCTTCACTGAAACACATGTTCCCGCTTTCACTCCCCAAGCACCAGTACTTGTCTCACAGATGCAGAATGTTTCCTGCGCTCCCACAGCTTACCTTCATAGGTTCCACTCTCTAACAGGGCCCCACTTTGCTCCAGTTCCATAAAACGCTCCACACTCACAAAGTTGTAGTCCACCCCCGGCACCTCCCCTTCCTTAGGCTGCCTGGTCGTACCTGCAGAGAGGGAGAAGGCGGGAGGAAGAGGGGGAGATGGAGAGAGAGAGAGGTCATCAGAGCCAAATAGGGCACTTGAGGCGAAAAGGCAGGAAGGCACAGAAAGGGCTTAGAAAACGGGCTGGACATAAAAAGACGGCAGATTCGAGGCTACAAAGTGCATTAGAGGAAATGGGAGGGGAAAGGAAATGGAACAGAAGAGGATGAGTTATGGTGGCATCACTTGTGCTAGCCAAAACCATTCACACAATTGTGTTTGAGTGACAGTGAGGAAGAGCGTGAGAGCGAGAGAGAGAGGACAAGCATGCTCATACAGCAAACCGCTATCATTCAGCGCCTACATGCCAATCCGGCGCCGTTTCAGTCATGACTGAATCGATACAGCACTTTTAACAAGCATCACACCCCCCTTACACAGCAGACTGTAATGTGCCGGCTGGATTATTGTCAGAACAGCAGGAATGCAGAGGCACCACATTACCATGCAGCTATTAGAGCCTTCCTATATCAACACTCCATCAGTGCTGCAGCGTTGAAGCACAGCTCCGTGGTGGCAGCGTTGGGAGTTTCAGGTTTAATGAGGTGCTGTGTTTACGCCTCTGCCAAGTGGACTTTCACTTCAGGCTTGGTGAAGTCCGCTGGTGTTGGTTTCAGATCTCCACCGATCATGCCTTAAAACAATCAGCGGTCCGGAGTAGAGCGGGAGAGCACTTTCAGAGATTTTCCCACAGCTCAGGTCCACATGGTAAGAGCTGCGGCGGATTGATCTGGCTTGAAGTGTATGCGTTTGAAAAGGAGATCAGCTGCTCTGAATAGAACAGTGCTCACGTATGAATGGGGCATATTAAACATTTACAAGTTTCACAACTGGAGTGTGTGCAGAGGGGATAAAATAGGTGTTGGATGTGCTGCAGACACACACACATACAACTGCATGCGTATGCACAAACACCGACAGAGCGAAGTGCGATGTCAGTCAGGATCCTTTAACTGGCCCGGGAGTGTGATATCTTAATCATTAGATCTCCATCGATTGTCTGTCACCACGTTGCTCCTTTAGTGCTTCTCCTAACGTTCTCCACTGAATTTACTTCACCACTGGGAGCAGAGATGGCAGATTAGCAGGACATCGTGAGTGAGAATGTGATTTCAGACAACAGGTCTGTCACATTGTGCACATGGGTGTATTTGTTTGAACCTTATTGCAGACACGCGCCTACGTGCACATACCAGTGTGTGTGTTTGTCTTTGTGGTTCTGAATGGGCATAAAGTGTCCTGTGCCAACAGCAATCCCATCACCGAGCCGATCGCTGCTCAGCGGGACACTGTAAATCCACACCACAGGTGAGAGAGAGTGCGTGCGAGCGTATCTGATTGAGTCCCTCCATTTGCATTGCTACACGCACTCAGATCAGCGTATTGTAATGACTAACATCCTGAAAGTTAGTAATGAATAAAGATAAAGTATTAGGTAATGGTTCCCAGTTGTGAATATCCATGAGCTATTATATTAATTATTATATTATTATTAATTAAATTTGCTATTGTGATATTCCCTTCATACAAGTCTGAGCACCGCTGCTGAATTGGATCATGGTTGATTAATATAAACATGAAATACAACCATCTTAACTGTGCAAGTAAGTGTGTTCCCTTAACAGAAGGAGGAACAAAGAGCAGGACAGGAAAGAGAAGAGGAGGACACAGTAGTAGGTCAAGAGAGAGGGAACATTGCAACAAACACAGCTTTAAATATCATTTAAATTTCAGATGCACTGATTTAAATCACGCAAATGTATTAAGCTGTGGTATAAATACTCTGGGCAGTATTATATAACTGTTATAATATATATCCCTCCACCCCCACTCTTCTGATTGTACTGTATGTAAATATGCAGAGTTTTTGGAAAGGAATGTTTTATAATCAGCAAAACATTTCGCCAGCTCTTCAGATCCACGTGGATGCCAGCGTTCCACGATCTGCTACGGTGAATGTCATATATTCCACCCATTGTATGTGTGGTGCTACTCTGGATACTGCAGCAGCCCAGCCAGGCAGGGCTGGTCGCCTTCTGTTGGGTACAGCTATTGATCTGTAAGATCACAATGAAATTATTCTGCTGCCCACACTAGAGTAGGCAGAGCCTGTTGGAATACTGATGACCCGCTGATGGCCTTCTCCCACAGCTTCCTTTACTGGACACATCCACCCAACAGAGGGAGAGAGCGTCTTGCTGGATCCGAGTTGGGAATATTGATCGGCTATCTGGTCTTGAGATGATGATGGGCCGACTGTTCCTCTCTTCTTCCTTCTCACATGTTTATACCTCAGAGCGGTTCGGCACGTCACCCATTTTCCTCTCTCTCTCTCTCTCTCTCTCTGCTCTTCTTCTCTTCCCCATAGCAACACTAATTAAATAACTGTGAAGTAGACGATGTCTGCAGCAAAAGCCATACTACGATCCTTCTGCCTTGCCGTTTTCCTCTGCCGTCCCTTACGCTTAACCTTCCTGCATCCTGGTTCCCATCCCTGAGAAATAGCAGAGCACTAAATATTTATTAATTGATAGACGTCGGTAAAAGGGATTTTCTCTTTCTTTGTCTTGCACAAAGTCTATAATAAATGTGCTCATCAAAGCGGGACAAGGTGCACAGGTGCTCAAATGGGGGAAAAAATGGAAGCAGACTGTAGTGAGAGCAGGCAGGAGAATGTTTCCCCTGAGCCATGAGCACTGCTGCTGTTGACTATTGATTGGATGTCGTGCTCTCACTAATGAAGGATAAAGTTGGCTGCGAGCCAAAAATGGTCTTTACATTGCAATCGGCCCGTGCAGCCAAACCACTCTGAGGTGACGGTACGAGCAGGAGTAAGGATGCCGTAGAGATTTATGGCTTAAATGATTTAAATCTATAACGGCACAGAAAAGCTTCTGAGCTGCCACTTTAGGGAGTGAAGACATTCGGTCCCTCAAACCATAACCACTGAGCACCAAGTATTTTCACATTACAAGGACTGTGTGTGTGTGTGTGTGTGTGAGAGAGAGAGATTATGTAAAAACATAACAAGAAAAGTCCATTTGGAGCTAAAGCTAAAATAGCAGATATACTGAAATAACTCAGCTGGGTGTCAGTCGATAGGGGGACAAAGACCTTTGCTAAATAATAGAGTGGTAGAAAAGTGCAACACAACCACAAACAGCAAAGGACAGCAACAGAGAAGACGACGGCGAGAGGCATCGGGATTGGCTGGCGTCACCGCGTACCCACAGCAGACTGCCAGTGACTTTGATACTGTGCATACACATGTTAGTATGGGTATATTAGGAAGGAAGTCACCCAGAGGCAGACGCAGACGCAGAGCGGGGGGACAGTCTGAGCTAAAAATAGACTATTGATGGATGCAATCGCAATAAAGGGTGGGGGGGTCAAGTCACAGGATTTCAAGAGCCAGCCTATGTGGAGAACACAGAGGTGAACACGCGTTTTTCTTAATAACAGTATTTAAAATTGTAGTCAAAAGAGCCAGAACGGTCACTGTATCCTCCAGAGATGTGAGACTTGTTGGAATAAAGAACTTAACAGCATTTGCAGATGTAATACGAGGAAGGATTACACAGTAAAAATAGATAAAGAACTGGGTATACATATTCCCACGCGGTTTCTGCCTCTGTCGCTTCTGGTTTGAGCCTATCATCCATCAGAACCATCCGGCTGCTTCTGGAGTAAAACTGAATTTGTTACGGAGACTGAGGTAACACCAAATCTAACAGGAGCTAAAAATAACCTCCAAAAGGTGAATTGGCGAGATGCTCTTTCACAGTTATCCCCAGGTGGACGGATAAGGAGAATTCAAACGAGTACTTATAGATATAATAGCAAACCTGTCCTCCAACCCAACGGAATAATTGCTGGCTGATTTGGCAAATCTGTAACTACTTAATGAGGTGAGTCTGTCCCTAAACTCCAGTGAGGTTCCCGTGAGTTTTAATGACACACTAAACATATTGAATCTAATTGTGCACCTATAAAAACGCCAAACCTCATTTTTAAACAACCCAGAGGGGAATATAATTGGGTTTTGTGAAACAATGTTGCAGACATGACAAACAAACAACACTGAGACAGAAACCACTGTGCTCAAACCCTGAACTTGTTTACCCAGAAACACAAGCACAAGCGAGGGGGGGGGGGGGGGGGGGTTGTTTCTCACATTACGCACAGACACAGCTGCTTTCTTATTCATTTGCTGTCTCACTCTCACATCTGTCTCCCTTAATGTCTGTCTCTCTCTATCCATCTTGTCTTTTCAAATCTCCCCATCAATGATCCTTTTCTCTCTCATTCCTCTGGCTTCCAAATTACCTCGTTGCTCTTCCATCCATTTGTTCCTCTGTTGCTGCTCCCTGGCCCCATCACCTCCCCTCTGTCTTTTTTCATCCATTTCCTTTTCCCCTCATTATCCTCCTCTTTTCTTTTGTCTCTGCTTCAAGCTCTGTCTCAAGTCTCACTCTCACCATTTACCCCCCTCCACCTTTTCAATCTTCCTGGTCGGCAGATATGAAGTGAGACAGCAGGTCTGAGCGAGGTACGATGGAGTGCACAGACACCCTCACACTCACATTTACACTACAAAGCCCAGGCTACAGATGCAGCGATGCAACATGGCATCACGCTGACAGGAGCGTCTGCTACCACAACAACACATCAGTGCCTGGCAACACTGCCTTGCCATGGCAACAAGCCGCAACATCCACATTAGCTGTACAAAAATAATATTTATGGCACATATGACACTTGGCCATTTTACTAGTTACAGATTCCGAGCTGTGGGTTCACGCTTCCTTCTGTCTCGCACTTCAGTCAATTACAATCGCAACTCGAGCACTGAGCTCACACCTGGTTTCTTCAGAGTGATGCAGCTGGTGGGGAAACTGGCAGGTCTGGCTCGGGAGGGACCAGAGGCTGGAACGCTGTGGGTCACCTCTCCTGTGTAAATCCCTCCCTGGGCTGGAGAAGGCTCTTCCCCCACAGACTGAATAGTGAGATAGTGTGTGGGAAGGATGCGATATTGGGCAGTTCAGTTATAAATACACCAAGCTTGAAAGTTAAAAGGCGAGATGCTGTGAAACAGCCAGAAAGTTTGGGGGTTCTGCTGCAGCCTTTCCAAGCGCTGTTCTCATCAGGCGAGCAACACTTTGTCCAGTGTCAGCTGAGATTAGCTAAATGCTGCACAAGACTATGAAGGACAAGCGCTATGGCTAATGTCACACTCACAGGGTTTCGCCTCTTAAATGGCTGACTGAAGTGAAATGAAGGTGCAGTCAACTGGTCATGTAGATAATACTGTGCTTGTGTTTCGCTCCTATTCCTTATTAAGCTAATTTGGCTGTTTTCCTTAGGGAAACACTTAGTGACAATTGATGACATCAGTCTGTAGATGTTGAAAAAGCCTTTCCTGAAATAAGCTGGTTGGATCTGTATGCTGCTCTATGTATGTAGCTGATGAGCTTTCTAGATGTGCAAGTCGTCCATTCCATCGGCACTGACTTCCCAACAGAGCGCTGATAACAAGCTGCATCACTGCAATGGTTTCCAAAGAGCCTGTTCAGAGTAGATGCATCTGACCACAGAGCGATGTTCTACTTCGCCACAGATAATTTTAAATAAGTTTCCTGGACCATGTTTATTTGCTGGTTCTTCTTGGAATGAAAGAGATTTACAGTATGTTGTATAGTGTCAGTCAAACTGTGTTCACAGACAGTGAATGAGGATTCATTCCTGCATTTTGGTCTTGTCCTTTGCCTACAGAGCTTTCTCCACATTCTCTGAATCCTCTGACAATATTATGAGCTGTTGATGAAAAGATAAGATGGGGAACCATCTCTTACAATTTGTACATGCAGCTTTTTACACACTGACTCAGACTCTCCATGATGCTCTTCCTCGTTAATGCCACCAACTTGCCTTATGATTTTAATTTAAACTGTACATTTTCTCCTGTTTTATATGTTCTGTTGTAAGGAAACTTGCAAATCATTGCATTATTGTATGTACGGTTTACAACACATTCAGTCTGTGGAAGTGGGGCTGCACATGTAAAGTTATAGTTGGGTAGTTTTACACACTGCTTTTGTAAATGCTGACCTTTCGGTGGCACCTGAGAAATAAGTGATTTAAGAGGGATCTGACATTCAGCCAAAACTATTAATTAGAAATAAAACCTGGCAAACGTTACTCCAGGCCCAAAGAGCAGCTACATCTTGTGCAGAGTTTCTTCTGCCAGGTTCACCAGTGGTGGCAAGCAAAACGTGTTCAGTTTTCAGTTTTCAGCTCAACGTCTGGCAGAGCTGGTGTCTGGGTGACATTAAATTATTACATCTGTCCTGAGGTGTTTCATGTGGTGACAGAAATCAGCCCTGATAGGCTGGAAAGCACCTTTATTAGTCTGCAGAGTTGACTGACGCAGAATGACAGTGGGGGTCATAACGGTGCACACACAAAGATCTGCTGTGTAGGGTTTGGTACTGTGTGTGGTGTGCGTGTCTTAGCACAGAGGTAAAGACTGGCCAGAACAAACAGTCAAGCTTTCTGAGGTGTCAGTGCTCACTGACCATCACCGTTCGCCGAGCAGTCGGCTCATCGCTGCACATTATTTAGATCTTAGTAGCACAGATAAAGAAACAGGAGCAAAGAGTGAGGCGGCGGAAACATAAACATGAAAGACTTCAGAGGAAGCTCATTTTGTGATTAGCTGTTAAGTGAGAGGATCATAATGTGGAGAGGAAAAAAAAAAAAAGAGAGATGAGACGACACCTGTCCAGAGCTTAATGCACAGAGCACAGAGCAAACATAGCCAACTCATTAATCACATTCAATATTTGCTATATTCATTTCGTAAAATTCATATCACTCCCTCAGTTTCTTTCATCCGTGGGACAACATTAGTCCAGTGTGACAATCAAACTGCAGGGAGCACAGAACCACATCAAAGCAAGTCAGCCAGCCCTTTAACGAGAGCAAGCCAGCAGGTAAATCACGCCTTTAAGAAGAGAGTCCCTGGGGAATGATGGATCTCTCTCTCTCTCGCAGACACGCATGTAAAAGCAAATGCGCAAAAACTGTAACACTCCCATTATTCAGTCAGCCTATTAAATCTCAGCAGACAAACACAATAATCAAAGCAAGGGTGTAAAAATCACGCATGTACATTCACACAAGGAGGGTTTTTGGAAACACGAACAAACAACCCGTCCTAGAAACACACAACTTAATCTTGCCTACATTACCTCATTAAGCGTCTCCATTACCATCACGACAAACATCCTGAAATAACGCTCCACTCTGCCTTCCCCTCCTTTGCATCATCATCGCACAAAACTAGGATCAAGGCCCACTCACATCTATATCAGCGACTATAAAGAAGGTCCCAGCTATAAACAGAACATAACCGAATAAAGTGAATGTGTTCCAGGTTAAAAAAAAATAGCCTGACACTGGTTCTGTTTCAGGACTCATGTTTGAAAGCAACAGTCACATATTTCCTTTAGCCAGCGAAATGTATCAAACAGATGGAGGTGGGAGAATTTGGTAGCGCAGCGAGGTGACAGCTTCCTTCACTGAGGAAATCATCACAAATGAATGAACTGGATGTTCGTTTGGAGGTGCAGACTTTGTCCCCGTGTATTTATAGTACATGCATCCGATTGCACTTCATCAAGCATAATGAATTAAAATCTAACATTATCACAGCGACACTTTGGCGACTGTGTTGACTTAACCCAAAGATCACAGAGTGTGAACGCACCAAAGCAAATTACTTAAGACTAGACATATTTTACTTGTACCAACAACACTCACGCTTTCATCACAGACATCTCCACAAACCTAAAAAGGTTCAGATCGTCAGGTTTCATAATTAGACATAACATTCAAGTAGATGCATTTCAGACTAACTCAACAAGTCTTATAATTATCTGTAATGTTAATATGCAATTGGTCAGTAGTGGATGCAGTGTTGGATGCGGGTGTGATGTTGAGAGAACCAGCTTCCTGTTCACTGACACAGGGAAAAGCAGGGACACTCTGGAGAGGCAGTGGCCTTGTGGATGCTCCATAAAAGTACAATCCCCAGACAAGTCACTTGCTCACAGCACTTGAAGGTGGTCAGTAACAAACCTAAAGGGCTAAAACAAACTCAGGGGTTCTTCTACAGAACACTGACAAAAATGCTTCTAGGAACAGGAACAGGACGCGCAGCAACTCTAGGGACACACGGGTAGTTTTAGATTTCGCTTGTTTCACATGTTTCAGTGTCCTTTGTAACACTGGGCAAGATTTATAGCCATTGTAAAGCTCACTGTGCCTGGCATCATATGGATCAGCTAAGACTTCAGCTTCACTGGGACGTTTAACCTTATGTTTGCTGACATACAAACCAGTACGATCAGGCAAACAAACAAAAGTGTTTTGACTTTTTGTCCCAGAATCAATCATATCAACACAACTATGAAAATCATAGTTGCGTTGACACCAGACACTATACTGTCCAAAATCAGTTGGAGTCTGTCTGGAGTCTGCTTAGCTTGAACCTGTTAACAAGAACCCATTCAATAGTTCAATAAATGTTCAAGTGAACACAATAATTAATGTGGAAAATATATCAGTCAGTTTATTTTGGTTGAGGGTTTTAATCACCTGAGACATGAAACAAGGGTTTTGTTGTGTGAGGCTGAAGTCATGAACTATTTAATACAGAAAGATTTGATCAGATTAGCATCTTTGTTACTGCAATAACTATCACCAACCCCAGACTAAGGATCTCGACTAGGTTTCTCATCACAGCCTTCATCTTGTCCTCCTCTCCAGCGAAGGAATCCCTGTTGAAGCCCGTGGAGCTGCAGGGCAGCATGAACCCAGGAGCAGCGAATGTCAAGTGACAGAAGCTGCGTGGATTTATACGCCGAGTATAAACGTGCTAAAGCTATTTATAGATCCTTTTACTGATGCCTCTGAGTAGAGCTGAGGAGAGGGGCTCGTTCTCATGGGTAGCTCTTCCCTCATTTCTTCTTCTACCCCTTGCTCAGCGTACGCCCTCTCTCCTACTCCCAATGTCTCAACCCCCCATCCTCTCAGTTTGGCGCTTGCCTTCTCAATTTCCATTCTCTGACTGCTCTTCTTTGCTCTCCCCCTCCTGCTCTCCTCCTCTTTACCACTTCTGTCTCCTCCTGTTTCCTTCCCCTCTCCTTCTGTTGCTGCTCGCCCATTTCCTCATTTGTTTTCCATATCTTTTCACTCCTTTAAGACTGTTTAACACTCTCAGCTCTGCTTAAATCCAGCAGTACCATCTCTAAATTTCTCAACAGCAGGTGCTCCTGAAGTGGACGAAGTGAAATTTCAAATCGTAATGTTTTCATATCCCAACATTGATGCCACCGTCCTCAGTTTCCCTCCCATCTTCTCCCATATTCTCCTTCTGTGTCTTTTGATTTTCCTCCACTTACATTTTTGCACATGTTGAATTATGCAAAATCTAACTCCCCTCTTTTAACTTTCATTCTCTTTTAGGGAGGAATGACCAATCATTGAGCTGAATGATGTAAAAGGATGCACAAGCTGATGTCATGTAAGCCTTCTAGCTGTGCACGCACACGTGCACACACACACACACACACCTCCTCCCACGTCCTTCAGCGTGACAGCATGTTGTGATGCAGAGTGGCGTCTGCTTGTCAAGCTGACAGACTTGCAATGACAGCATGGTCAGAGTGCTGCAGACATGGGAGAAAAAACACTGAACTTATAACGCTCCAAACCACAACAACAAACAGCCTGCCGGGTCCGGGCGGCACCGCGCTTGGGTCCACGAGCCCAGTTTTTTTAGGGATCTGATGCTTTGTCACACTGATGATTGAGCGGCGGCTGCTTCTCTGTCCCAGCCTCCCAGAAAGTTATGCAAAGAATGTATATGAAACATCCGCGGTACAGATGTTCCCTGACCCAGTGTAAATTAAACTACAATGATCTTGCCTGAATGGTGGCTTTAATTCAGAAGTGGTGACAAAATTTTGCTCATGCCAACAAATGGGGCCTGTGAGTTGAACCTGCACTGATTAACTACAACCGGTCCCCTTCACCCCAGCCGTCACCCTGTCAGTCTGCCTATGCTGCATTTTTACACAGTCAACAGCCTGAGAAGGTGGAAACCAGAGCAGGGAGAAGGAAAATGCATGTGCAGCGTCTGGAGTTCAAATTGAAAAGGAGAAAAAAAAATAATTATGGCGCGAGGTTGTGACCAAAAGAAATCAAAGAGGAAGAAAAATAGGGAGTATGAAGTGTGAAAGCAAAGATGAAGATGACAGGAGAGCGGGAGGGAGGGAAGAAAGAAAAAAGACGAAGAGAGAAGCTCAGGAACTGTGCAGCTGTGGGAGCGAACGACACAATCACTTCTGTGTCAGCGGCTCAACACTTCCGGCTGACGATGTCTAGTATAGTACAAGTGTCAAAACACCATCGCTGACGTCAAGATTGTTTTCTCACGATTTTGCGCGTTGACAAACATCCTAAAAAGCCAGATGATTCCGTTCACCTACCTTTATTGGCAAAACACCCAAACAGAGCATGAGTCTGTTTTCAACAGGAGCATCTAAAACACGTTAGACGAACGTTGGAATGTGAACCCATCAACAAACATCAAGCAGTCCAGCATCAGAGCAGCTCGGCTCTCTGGAGAAGCTGATTCATGATCTGCTCGGTGTATGGACAGCGGGTGGAGCTGCTGGGGGATAGCATGGTCTCAATGTCAATCATAGCAATGACATCGTCCCCCAGCAGCCAACAGGCAAACGGCGACAGAACGTAAGCATGTGCATGCATGTCCACATGCAGTCAAGTGTCTCTGAGAAATCTGCGCGTCAAACATGTCAAAGTCCTTCCAACAGTGACGCGTTATTACCTTCATATACGTCTGAGTGGTGTGTGCGTGTTGAGCGTGTGCTGGAGGGGGTAGGGCGTCACGGCAACGCAAGCCTCGAGACAAGAGGGTGGTTGCCGTGGAAACCTCAGGCTCAGCACTCAGCAGCCGGACAACTGAGGGAAAAGAGGGAGCAACAGACGACGAGAGATGGCGAGGAGGAGCGTGTGTGATGAAAAAATATGAGGGCAGTGTCCCAAAGGCAAGGAGGGAAAACTGAAAAGGAGTAAAAAGATGAAAGGAGCGGATGAAAATGGGGTGTGTGAAACGACAATTACAGACAGCGAAGCTGAGAGACAGAACAAAGAGTGGAGGAGAGGGGTAAAGGAATGATGGAGGCCAGAAGGAAGAAAAGACGACGACTTACAGGGAACGGTGCGGAGGTAGAGGTTGTCTCTAATAATCTGCTGGTGGTCGTGGTCCACTGAGCCCTTGGAGAAGCGCAGGTTGAGGTAGTGCCGCAAATCCTTGTCAACCACCCCCCCTGAACACAAACACAGGAAGACAGAGGTTACAGTTTGCTTTCATTTTATTGAAGCCTTCCCTAAAGAAAACCACTCTTCTGCTGTTTGAGGAAGCTAAATTCTGGTCTTATGTTGCCCCACTGCATATTGAAAACAGCGAAGGAGCGCTGGTCCATCCAGCCTGTTACGATACCATGCCTGCACTGTTGTGGATCAGAACCCGGCACCAAAACGTCAGGCTGACATTTGGGCACGTGTGTACGAAATGATGCATAGAATAGATTTTACAGCTGCTTTCATGGTTGAATGAGAGGAAACTGGCATCAGGTTGAAGCATTCACACACACACACACACACACACACACACACACACAGCCCACCATAGTCATTGCTAAACTACTAATCCCCTCTGGGCTAAATGTGTGGCGTCAGCAGGTTGGACAACAAAGACCTACAAAGGACACAGGTCCACACCTCCTGGTCTCGTTCTTCCTGCCTTTGCTTGCTATTTTCTCTGCATGCTCCTTCTTTCCCATTAAGTCACTGTGGTGAGCACATGCAGCAAAATAAACCACAAAGTTAGGTGAAGGCTGAGGGCCAAGAGCAGGCCACCATATCTGTGCTACACACACACACTGTGTGATAATGGCCATGAATGTCTCTCCTCGCTTCATCCCCAACCAAAGACGCAAAGGAGGATGAGAGCAGAACTTATTCTCCACACAACATTTGTTATGCAAGACTATCACATTGGACAGCAGCAGGGATGAGGTTACAAATGACAAACGCGTCTTCTCGCTCATGCATACTCTAGCGACCTGCTGCCAAATTGACTTGACAGCGTTTGGCCTACCGGTGGAGATTAATGCAGCATCTACCTGTCAGAGAGAACATTCAGTCTAATGTTGGAGAAAATGCTTTCCACCGACTCGCACTGCACACACACTGTGCAGACGCACTCACGTCTGTTGCCGACACAGGTGACAGTATTTCAGCATCCTTTGGAAGAACATCTTATGTAAACTGACACCATTTTAGCGAGGCTGTGAAGCAATGGACTGATTCACAAACAGCTAAGCTGGAGAAATGAGAGGAGACCGAATACAAAGGAAGGCAGAATGAAATCTTGATTAACACTGTTGTCACGTCACACAATCTATTTATTCAGACAAAGAAATCATCCCCGACATGCACAGACAGCGACAAAGGCACATTTAGACATGCACACCAACATGCACAGATATACGTTCAGAGAGAGACGGAGAGCAAGAAAAGCAGCGTCAAGACAGGCAGTGCATTCTAAGCACCTCATCAGCAGCAGCGCCAGATGTTGATAAAAGCAGCGCGTTCTCCACAGGTACACATCCCCAGACAGCCTGTCCTCCCAGGCGTCCTCTAGCCTCGCGGCCAACCACCACACATCTTCTGCCACCTTGGTCAAAAACCTCAATGTCTCCCCTCCTGCCGCCGCTTCTCAACCGCTGCTCCAGCGCATACACAGCCGGTTGTAATCCCAGGAAAAAAAAGACAAGGATGAGGGGGAAGGGAGATGGTGAGAGACAGGGAGAGATGGAGAAAGACGATGACCGTCGGGAGAAAAGAGAGGAGAAAGATGTGCCAGTGGAAAAGCTGGGCTTCAAACAAGCAGGCAGCGGATTGGTTAGACGGCTCCCACGGTCCTGTAGCAGCCCCTATCTGCTGCTGCCGTCACTGCACTAGAGTGTTTGTGCAGTTGTGTGGTTAGTGTGTGTGACGGAGGGAGAGAAAGAGAGTGCAAATGAGACAAATGTTTGTGTGAGAGCATTTGTAGATGTGTGTCCGTCTCTGTATGTGAGTGCACCCAGATGCTCCCTGACATTCCTCAAATACTCTGCATCTAGTCCACCAGATGCTCTCCCTGTATGACCTTGTGTAAACGTCACAGACCGGAGAGAGAAATACTGGGGAACGCAGCAGCATGTCACACTGAGGTTACACACACACGCACACGCACACACACACACACACACACGCACAGACACACACGAGTTCACAGCTGCAGATGCCAGCGAAACTGCCTTGAGCACCGTCTTGGTCAAGGTTCGGTCTAAATACAAGAAGTAAACAAACACCAACACATATGCACAAGATCATGATACGAGTACTCGGCTCAGGGCGCGTCTGAGTGGGGGGGGGGGGTGTATTTAAACATGTTTCATTGGTGCATTTGATGATGTCAACACCACAGTCCCCCATTTTTTGCTTGCAAACATTTTGGAAGACAGTTTTGTAGTCTCCAAAAAATATTAGCATGTCAAGGAGAACGATGACAGCCACGATCCATCACAAACTCATCAAGGCAGACAGGAATCAGGGCAGCCGCTGCCTGCTGAAGCATTACATCAGTCCATGCAGGTCACAGTCTCCTGCCCATCAGCTGAGCGAAAACACCAATCGAGGAGTGACACTTTAACAAGGTGGCCCATTTAAGCCCCGAGCTCCACATTCCTTCATTCTGCAGCAGCTGCTCACAAACTGCTCTTAGTGACGAAGCCACAGCAGCCTCCACCTTACTAATCAACACACTGCAATGGTGCAGTGGGTCTCGGCGAGCTCGTCCGTTGCATTTATATGCTCAGTACCTTGTGGTATTTGTCTGCTGTGCTCCTGCTGAACGTTTAGCATGCTGCTTGAATCCAAACACGGGGAGCTGAATACAGACAAGTGTGGAAGTATTCACGCGGTAAACGAGCAGCGGCGAACGTCAAGCTACATCCAGTCTGTACATTTAACCAGATAAAGCTGACAAGACATCAGATTTACAGAGAGACATGTATGGATGAACACTGGCATACACACCAGGGTCTAACGCCTCTGTTGCTAAGCAACGCAAAAGAAACAGGTTTGTTTACACAGTTTTGATTTACCTAGACAGCAAAGCTGTTCTAGAGAGCAGAAGCTGTTCCATCCTCAGTATCTACTAATACTGTGATTGCATTTACATAAAAACAACAAACATTACAACGCCAACATGCTAAAACCTTCAAAGATGGTAAATGTTCATTCGCAAGCCAATCTTCAGCTATTTGTGAGGTTTTGCAATTTGTTAATTGGCAGTAGATCAGAAGTGTTAGCCAGACATTTGACGCAATACTTAACAGTGTAAGAGTGAAGAGCATTAGATTGTGTCACTGCAGCCAGGTGAACAGAGCTGCCACAGAGCATTTAGATTTATCAAGGACAAACTTTTAATGAACATTTTCAATTATTACGTCTCTTAAATGCAAACCTTTTGGAAAAATAAACTATGTTTCACTTAAACAGCAACGTTTTCAGCATTAGGTGCAGCTATAACTAACGGACCTCAGGTTTCGAGCAGACACTGTGAAACCACGGCACCAGAACATTAAAGCTCCAGTAAAGTGGGCCTGTTCACGTTAATGCCTTTTTCTTGGGTAGGTAGCTAACTGAATTGTTATTCCTACCCTCCTGGCCCTGAGCAGGTCAAGATCACACTCCAATACCTGTCACTTATCCTGATGTGCCGTCGTCTTAGAAACCGCCTCTAACCTGAGCGAGCAGCATCCACTCACATCCACAAGAACCTGGGAAACGTGATCTTTAATCAAAACAGGGCTTAGTCGAGCGTTTCTGCCTTTCTTGTCCTATTTTATGTAATTTCCTCTTCTTCCATTTAACTACTACTTCATCTAATTAGCCATAAATAATTGTATTTTAAAATGAACTTGCACTACACTACATTTATAAACACCCTGAATCTCATCATCTCTACTTTTATCTGAGGTGGTCAATGTTCCCATGTTTAACATAATCTGCTGGGGTTTAATTTTCCCCATTAAGTCTTTTTATGAAATGCACATTCCATGTTTTTTTAATGTACATGCTGCAGATATTTAAGATGTAAATGATATTTCTGCTTTGTGATGTTCTGTGAGGTTTTTTTTAATTTTCAAAACATTTTATTGTAATGCTGAACTTGAATATTTGTCATTTCAATTAAACTGACTCTACTTTGTCTACAAAACTATAAGCACGTTCTTTATGCTCATGGTCCTCATACGCATATTCTTCAGCGCTGCTTTCTCCTAACAAGGCACGTCTGACTGCACTCTTTATAGGTATGTGCCCCAACACAAGGCTGTATGGAGGAGCAGGTAGATGTAGAAGCCAACAACAGCCATTTAGTTTGATTTGGGCAGCATAATTAGGTCTGACATGTCCACTCTCCCAGGAGACGAAAAGAGAAGCACAGCTCAGCGAAGACGCATCGATTCTCTGGGCTTCTCTCCTCGCAAACTTTAACTGCTCAACTCTTCAGGGCTAACATTGTTCTGTAGTAGTCACGCTTTAGAGGCAAACGCTAGAGTCCAGATTACATCAGTGAAGCACGTCTTCAGGTGCAGATGACTAGTACACACAGTAAAAAACACTCAAATGCAATCAAGCCAGTCAACCCAGAGAGGGAAGATCATCCAGGCTCAACTCATCTGCCTTCACACACACACACGTCTCTTTAACACAAGATCAACAAATTGCTGCTTTTTAAACGTTTAAGAGATGCATTAGTTCAAGAAGATTTAAAAAACTTATTTTTGCCCTAGACCCTCACAGCACATGTATATAAACACCCAGCAACGTGTTTACCTGCTGTAGATGTGAAAAGAAAATCCCCATAATCACATGGACAGAAGAAAAACAGGGGGAAGTAAACACAGTGCAACAGCATGTCAGTATTGGCTAGACACTCAATACTTTGAATTTCTAATACACCATATTCAAGTTCTCTGCACACTGTCTTAACTGACAGACACATCCTCCCTCCACCATTTAGAGCAGACACACCTACAGTAGAACACCACAAACCAGCAGCTAATCGAATCCCAGCAACACAGGCTCACAACGCGGAGCAAACCGAGGGGTAGCTCGCCAGTTAGAGGGCGAGATCTGAGCCGATGGTCGGAGGCGTCCTGGGGGAAAGCTGAGGTGAAGTGGTGCTGTACCCGAGCGGTTGTCATGGAGAACAAAATTCACAGAGAGACTTGATGATCGATAGTTTGCCTGCACACCCACAAGAGGTCACACAGGATACAGAGGAGCAGGAGTCTCGCTCTCTCTGCCTCACTCACAGAATATTTTTCTGGCTGCTTTCTCATCCAAATTCCATTTACTGAGCATTGTAGACAATACTCTTCATCTTCTGCAAATACCACCAGTGTCTGCTACTGTATACACAGCTCTAGCCTGTAATCATGCACTAATATCACGGTCTTCAAACTCAACCCGTATTTTCAGTTCATCTTTCCACTGTGAAGGAAACGTGGAGTAAAACTAAACGGTGAATAGACCTTTAGAAAAGTAGAAAAACACAGGTGTCAAATCCAGGTGTGATAAATGACACCACTGAAAAAGACATAATCAAGTCCACTGTCTGCACCTGCTTCTTTTAATAAGGAAAACCAACATGTGTGCTTCACCTGGGACTGACAGGAATCAGCAACTGGGATTTATTCCCAAAGCAACTAGAAGAAACATTAATTATGCTCACTGATAAAGTCTATTTAGTATAAAGATGAACACAGCTTTCCATTAATTAAACATATGTCACACACATAACTTACACAAATTGCTTCCAAACCCTGCGATTACAGACAAAGAAGTACAGCAAGAACAACATACATACAGAGACCGAAGCAACAGAAGAGCAACCAACCAGCAAAACACATCTGAGTCTGTAAATGCTGAGAACTGACAGTAGGTGTAAGTGATCAGCAATAATTAGATCAGGGCGGGGAAAACAGGAAATGGCCATAGAAGAACAATAGAAGAAGACAGACCAGAACCCAAGGTGCCTCTGGAGGCTGGAGGGATGAATCATCACGTGGTTTTATCAGGTCACTTTGAACGAAGACCAATAACACAAATAAACCATTTTAGACCAATAGTTACTATGTTCATGCTTTTTTAAATATCTAAAGGCCCTAAACGTTGAGCATTAAGCACAAGGACTCTGTGGGTGAATAAAGTTGTCCTATATCGATTTTCACTTAGATGCTTTTCTAAAAAAAACCTTGTATCTACCATTCTGCTGCTTTTCCTCTCCTATCCTGCTTCACTAGTCACTAGTCACTAAAACTACCCTAAACTCACTTAGTCTAGTTTAGTTTGTTGAGCACATTTACTGTAGTTTCAGCTGACTTCAGCGTGAACAACAAAGTGTCCTTGTGTATGTTACTTATCCTACTTATGTACGGACACTTTGAGCATGTGCTGCACAGGCCATTTAGCTGTGGATGAAGTATCTGTTTTCCTAATGGCATTATCACATCGGTCGGCAGGGCCATTATTAATAGTAAATGACACTGCTCCTCTCCTAAAGGTCTTAATATTGATCTTTCTACCCTCACACTGGTCTTAATAATGATGTTCCTCCATGTCTTTCTCTACAGTGTTGTAAACAAGGCTCGACACACATTTACATACACAACTTGTGAGTCACTATAAAGACAAACAAGTCCACGCTACAAATGAGACTTCAAGATTATAGGTTGTGGGAATTGCCAGCCCGAATATTCCTTGTACACGTCTCCTCCTCCTAAGATGGCTCAATTAAACTGTCGTCTCTGCCAACCCTGCATGTTGATGCCAGTGAGAAAACGTACCAGCGTACACAAGCACCAGAGGTGTGTGCGTGTGTGTTTTGTGTATGTGGTGACTCCTGCTTTAAATGTAGCTATGGAAATCTGTCTGTCAGTCCTGATTGCCCTCTTCAGCTTAAATGCTGCTCTCAGACTCTATCCGGAACGACAAAGAGCATCTTAATGAGAATGAAAGCAACAGTCTACAAAAGAGCCAAAAGGAAGGAAAAAGAGCAAAAGGTGTGTGGGCTCAAATACTTGATCCTCTGTCCTGTAGCTGTGGGGAGCTGAGCCACAATTATGTGGAGAACATAGGAAGGACTCCAAGGATCCAAGAGGCAATAAGTGAGAGAGTAATAAGAAACTCATTGTTGTGAGGGGGCAGCGGTCGATAACCGGAGGGATTAAAACCAGCAGGGGTTTGTTCCTGGTCAATACAAAAAATTAATAATGGTGTTGGCAGCTAAGAGAAGCCGCCTTCTGAGCATCATAATGATTCTTCCCACCAATGCTTCATTTGGCGGCTACGGTCTGATAATCTAATAAAGCTTGTCTGTAGCGATTAGGGGGTCCGTCATGATGCTACACCCGAAGCAAAATGAAATGAATTCAGCTCAACGGTTCGGACTTGACTGCTCCTTTCTTTCTTTCCTCCATTACAGCAGAAGCGATATTATGATCAACAAGCACATACAGTCAAGAAAGCAAGGCCATAACTCACATCTTAACAAGCCAGGCGGAAAACTACTAGTGGACATTTTGTTTTGACTCGTCATCATTTCCTTATAACTTTATTGTGTGTATTACACTAAATATGTTTATTAGAAAACATCCAAAATGTAACATATAAGTATGAAAATCAAAAAGTTAATCTGCTCTGAAACTTTATTTAGGCAATAAAATAACCATAAAAATGTATATCTTTAACACATTAATGAAGAAACTGGGAGAATGATCAGCATCATTTCTGAAGTTCAGGCTGAGCTGAAACGGAGAGAAGCGCCGCCTCAGGCCTTGTGGACCTTTACATAACCTGACCAGACAGCTACCGTCCTCTGCCGGTACGAGGCAGCAACTACAGTGGCAAAGTGAGGCTGAATGCAAATGAAGCAGTTTAACACATCAGCTGAGATTTCTTCCAGTAAGAAAGGAGCTGCCTGCTGCTGCTGCAGTGAACACGATTAGCTCAGCAGTGCAATTTAGGCTCATGTTTAAAAACCCAGTAATTAAATTCCAATCTTAAATGAGCTGATGCATTAGCGCTAAAACACTTATTATTATAGGAGGAACAATGATGAGGCAGAATCAGGTGAAATCTATTCTCTCGTGATGATCCTACAAGATATGAAAGGTTGATATACAGTACAATACACGAGCGCAGATGATTTGAAGGCTTTTGAAACAGATCAGGTGTTGTATAAAAGGGCCTTTAACTCAATTTCATGACAAAGACCCATGTTTTTATGCAGTGTCTATGAGTTGGCTCCACTCCAAGACATCCAGCTTGGCCGCGATGGCAAACCTCTCTAGAAAGTCAGGAGGGCGCAGAACATTGTTGGTAGCCATCCACCAGTTTCAGTTCTGCAGCTGGAGCAGCTCCTGGCGCCAGCTTTTATAATCCTGCTCATTGAGAGCTGAAGCCCACAGCGAAGCTATCAGATTAGCGCTGCTGGCTAATCTACACCACTGTATGTCAATGAATGAAAAGCATCCCCTGCCTTCTGTGCTGCCGCGCCTGACTGAATAAGATATGATTCTGTGAAAGTTGAAGGGGCCTTTGTGTTACAGGCACAGATCTGCCTTTTGTCACACGCTCTTAGCTACATGCAGTACATACCATGTTGAAAGCAGACCTCAAGCCTTGTACTGTGAATTTGTTGGTGTGTGTGTGTCAGCAGATGGATCGCATACTGACATACAAGGCGACACACACACACACAGACCAAATAACTTTCACATTCACACGTCGTCATGAACCAGATGTCCTGGCTGCTTCCGTCTCTAGAGGTGAGAGATGGTTGTTTCTCTGGGCTCCCACAGACCCACTGAACCCTCCCAACCTGCACTCAGGCTGCATCATGCACAATACTACAGTGCATCCATTTTATGCCGCTTTGTAGTTTGACTTCACCCAAATGCAAAAGGAAAAACTGCACTTTTGGCTCCACTACACAGATGTGAGCTACATTTTACATATTTGTTACTTGTAATAAAGGTTAAATCTAGCTCCATCTTAAGCAACCTTAACCAAATCAGTAAAACGCTGCCTATGCACTGACGCAGTGATAAAAATCAAATAATACATTACAGTATAACATGCAGTTTTGTCGCTTCTGATGTATCGGCTGTAATACCAATAAATAAACAATAACATACCACTGAAAAATGTTCATCCTTTTTCATGCTGCTGCTCTTTGAGGCCATAAAACACAAACAAGGAGCTGCTGCACTGTAGGACACAATAATAAGCCCATCAGCTAAATTCACATTTTTTATAACACAAGATTACTGTGCCAACAGGTACGAGGTGTTAAATACAAATAAAAAGGAATACACAAACACTTTTTAAAGACATGGCTTATGAAATGTTTTCATTAAGGGTGGAATGGGTGAAGCGTGCTTTCATGTATATTCAGCAATGATAACCGCTTTGTAAACTTTTAGACATAGCAGTAAATTCAAAATTATAATTCACACAGTGTTTGATTTATGTCTATTCGAAAACCGCTGCAGCTAGAAGAACCACAGGAACACGTCATATATAACGTCATTGTCAATAATAATACTTTTTATCATAAAACTGATTATTATTCAAGTAGTTATTTCCTATTCATAGCTAAAGCTTTCATTCATTATTTCTTTTTATTCCGACAATAATTACATGCATGCCTACCCTTGAATTTGTTTTGTATTTTCTTTCTCAGAATGATAAACACGTGATAAACAAACTGTGCATTATATTGCCTCATCGCCATGGCGACCCATCACCAAAAGGCTGAAGAATCCAGGAAACTGGACACATTTCTTCTGACCCCACTTCTTTAATCCCCACATGATCACTATGTGGCCAGTGAGACACATTACACTCCTGCTGTTTCACGTCTCTGTTAGACAGACATTGTTTACGTGTCATTTGCTGTATAGAAACTCTGATTCTGTTATGACTGAAGGACAGGTTGTGTTACAGCAACAATGTTTGGGCAAAGTCACCTTTATGCCTCGTCTGGACATCAACAACTATCTGCATCTCACACCCAGAGGCTCAGACCCAGATTGTCTCAAGCAGTGCGTCCGCAGTGAGGAGAATTACATTGACCTAATTCACTTAACTGAACCACTTAGAGATATTTGAGATATTGGTCATTGGCTGCTGAGCTTGAGTTTGATCCTCTGGGCTGAGCTCCGGCAGCTTCTAGCCTCAATAACACTTTCCTCCGCCTCGGACGGAACGTAACTCTTTATGAGTTATTAATATCAACAGAGCAGACAGGATGTTATGCACTGATTCTTCAAGCTTCTTATCAACAAGCGACAAGGGAGCAGAGAGAAAAAGGTCTTTGTACATCAGTCCATCCATACTGTACCAACACAGAGAGGAAGGGTCGGACTCTGGCAGACAAGTCAAAAACCTGACAGCTTTAAATAACTCAGTGTTTGTATGCAGTATATGCCATAGATGCTCATACTGACTAATCCTGCAGGATTATAAATATAACAGTCTTCTTTAAAATGGACCCTAGTAAGTGTTAGTCAGATGTTCTGTAATTATTACAGGCATCGCACGACTTCCAGGTAATGGTGTCACCAGGTTGCGTCGATCTTGTCTCCTATCCTGTGACACGTTTTCTGTTCGGCCTTTATGATTTTATTGGAAAGTAAGCGAGGATGTCACTGAAGATGTTCAGTTACCTCAAACGATGCAAAACACAGAAACCACACATAATGTATATCTATAAAAATTAAAACACTAGCTAACAGGTTTGCTACCAAGCTATGCTCTAATTAGCTATAGCATAATGTTTTGGGTTGGTTGGGTAAGTTACTGTTATGGTCTTTACTGAAGCTCCCAAATCTGTGTTTGCGTTACATTTGCCAAATCCATCAACTGTCGTTGTTGTTTACCTCTGTTGTTTAGATGCTGAATGGTAAACTTTCCACTGTTATCAAAATGGTGTGAGAGAGTCAGTGTCACTCACTGTTTGTGGGATCAAAAGAAAGTTACTGTGTCTGAGTCAATTTCAGATTTCTTTTTTTTTTATTTTACGGTGCTCTGCTGAAGATCCTGTTCACGGTTTCATTAGTAAAAGGCTCCTGCCCCGTTAAGTGAGCTGCTGCACGGACGTCAAAGGGCATGTTAGCATTTTGAATTCAAGATGTTTTTCTTCAAGAAGCCTCGAATATCGTTCTCGTAACAATGACCCGGGGTCGTCCTCCTCCACACTGTCTAATAGGCAAAAAATAACGTTTCAAACAGGCAATAGTAGCAAACAGTGACGTGTTTGTGGCTTCGTGTCTGCTGAGAACCTTCAGGAGGTGAAAATAGCATTTGTGATATTGTTTATTGTTATGTAAATCTGAGCTGCATTTGTTGTGGATTAAGCCTAGGATGACAGCCTTAATACAATATGAATAAATAAAGCTAAAAATAGCTGACACTAATATTATTATCATCACTGTTGCTGTCCGTGGCTATTTATGACACTAGATTAAAGGAAATTAAGGGCAAGAGAGGACTGGATCATTTAACGCAGATGTCAATGCGTTGTAGGTGATATAGTTTGCGTATTTTTCTAAAGATGAAACACTAAACGCACTGACGGCTTTTTTATGGCTAACTAACAGGTCTGCCATCACTGTAGAAACAAGCATTTTAGAACTGATTCAAACTTTTAAATCTGCCAAATATAACTATAGAGAAATGGTACAGTGCCGTTTTCTCCATTTGCCCAAGTGCGTACTGTCACACCTTCACCATACTCTTCTTTTAAGACGTCACCTCTTTTTCTCACTCTCTCTCACACACACTCACAGACTCATTCACACGTCTCTACATACTGTTTTAACACCTCTAACACGGTTTGAACTTCATTCTCGCTCGGCGCTGACGAACACAGATGAGAGATGTTTATCAGATAATTACATACAGATGGACACAGCCAATCACTGATTTACAGTAATGTCTGTTTTAAAGTGCAAATGCATGTGGGAGATTGGAAGATTGAACAGTACAGTGCGCATGTTCAAAAGAAAATTCTGATTACACTCATCGGGGATAAAGTCGCAAGTGAAAAACGAACTGAGCAATGGATGTGTGTCCCAGTCTGTCCTGTGACGGCACTATATGACTGAAGAAGCCTCGTGGAATTCAGTCAGCAGTTTTAGTTCTCACACATGTGCTTTGACTATGGTGACGTGTAAAAATGTTTCCTGAAAAACGTTTTAAATAGCTCCCAAAAATCATAAAGCGCAGACGTTTCATACAGTTATTTAGACAAATGTAAAAAGCCTCTTCACTGTCGTCACTGCTTTAGTTTCATCTTCTTATATTGTTGCAGATTTATTTACGGGACATTCATATGTCAGAGGAGTGAGACACTTGAAGCACTTAGACGCACACAGCAGCGAAATAAATAACAGCCCTCTTGGGAAACATGCTTCAACCACATTTCTTTCCTGGCATTTCCACCGTTCTTTGTATTGGAGTCGTTCATCTCCAAAACAAAACAATCTTCCATGATTGGTTGATTGAGTAGCTGACATAATAGTGAGTTTTGCAGTATAGAAAGAGACTCAGAAGGTGACTTGATGCACATCTCACACCTGAATGTCATGACGTGCGGAAAAACCTGCCAACAGAGAAGCTGTGAAAGCGAATGTCGTGTGCGTCCGTACACTTGCTCGGCACTGGGTGGAGAAAGCAGCCGCAGAGCAAACAAAACATGTCGGCTCCAGTGAAAGGTGCAAAATATTCAATATATTTACAAAGCTATTCCATTTGGGCTTGTGCCCACATGCCTGTGCGCTTGCTGAAATCTGTGATCAGAGAAGATGAACCAGGTCAGGGCAGAGTCAGGCTGGACCTCGCTCTAGAAGTCCATCAGGCCTCGCTGTCACTGCTCTGCTCTCTAAGGGACGGTCCTTCCTTCTACCTGACTGAAAATTGCTTGTTAAAATGTGCGTGTGCATGTTCGCATGGCCGGTCAAACATGATTGTGTAGCCAGACAAGACAGCCATCTCTGATTCAGAGGAGCTAAACTACTGGACTGCTACTCAGTGATTCCTCAACGGGCCGTGAGTGTGTCAGCAGCTGTCTGCAAGCACACTACCATAAATACGCTCCGCTCTCCACCGGATGGAAGTCAAACGGCAACGTGACAGCAAGGAAGGGGAAGCCGGACAGTGAGAATGAGAGCAAGAAATATAGTTTGGAGGGGAACGCAAGCCGAGTGCTGAAGGACGTCCTGAGCCTGCTGGAGAACGGTGAGGTTTAATAAACACACTCATGTTTAAATGGATAAGACAGAGAGGGAGGGAGATAGAGAATAGACCTGTCTCAGATACGCACCATTAGCATTTAACCCCTCACACATCGCAAGGCAACTCTGTGTCAGCAGCTCCTACTCAATAATCAATCACTTTGACACAACCCATGGACACACTGACAAATCCTATGTGGGTAAACTCTGCAATGTCCAAAAATAAGAGCCCGCCTGGCTTGTCTCACAAGGAAGCCACTGTAATGCCCATTTCATGGCTGGGGATGCAGCACAGCACTTTTAGCCACTTACTGCTACTTAAACCGAGCCTCAGAGGGTGTGAAAATAACCATCTCCTCTGCTGCGCCTTCAATCCCATGTTCTAGTCTCTAACAGACCCTGTGCGCTTTTACGCTGGCTGACAGAAGCAGGTCACTCAGTCTACGCCGTTGCCACAAATCCACAGAAACAGAGGCGCAGCAACACTCGCAGGCTTCTCGACTGCGTAGACCTGCGCAATTATCTCCCACTTCTGAATCGTTCATAAACCAAACGTGCACGAGTGCGTGTGCGCGGGTTACGGCAAACGGAGCTAATCAGCGCTCAACAGTAATTAGGATGCGCAGGTTTAATTTTTCATCAGCGCGTAATTATACTGTAATAAGAGTAATACTAGTATCTGTCCAGGCAGTGTGTGTGTGTGTGTGTGTGTGTGTGTGTGTGTGTGTATGTGTGTGTGTGAGAGGAAGCCTGTCTGTCGTTCAGACTGTGCAGCAGCAAAGACAACACATTTGATCCACGGCGCAGGCCTGTTTGGTGAATCGACCCAGTCCCCGAACCAAAACAAGGACCAAACCGCAGGCTGTGGCATCGCGCCTAAACGGACACACCCCCTCCAGGCTGTGGCATCGAACCAGCGACACTGTGTAAAACAAACAGCTGCGATATTCATTCGAGGCTGGTCCTGGTCCAGCTGGACTGGACCCGTCGGTCCGCGTCGTACATGCATGGCATCGACAAACAGGCCCGAGCCCGTCTGCCTGGACGCACGACTACAGTCCCGAGTGCAGACTGACAGGTGACTGCGCAGATGACATCGTAATGAAAGCAGCCAGCAGCTCGCCTCCCTCCCGTCCGGCGCATCTCACCTTGCTTGACACATTTGAAGCGGACCGGGTCTTTGCAGTGTTTGATGACGGCCAGCACGTCCCGGGTGGTGAGCCCGGCCACCGGCATGTCGTTGACCTCCAGCAGCAGCTCATCCTGGGCCAGTTTGCCGCTTTGGATCAGTCCCTTCCCCTGCTTCACTTCGCCGAAGTAGGGGAACTGGCCGTTTTCCGCGCCCCCCTTCAGCTCGAACCCCAGGTCCCCTTCCTTCCCCCGGGTTATCACCGCTTCGTGGACTTTGTTGGTCCAGTGGTTTTTCTTCTTCAGGCTCTTAGACATCGTGAGGGCGAGTGAATCACCACGGGCTAGCCCACACACAAGCCTCCTACCGTCTCATCCCAGCCTTTGTGCGACCGGCTGCAGCTTCACGGCGCCCGTGGCTCCATCATCACCGGTGCACGCCAGGCGCAGTGTCCGCTCGGCGAGCCGCGCGGTCGGGCAGAAGGCTGCGGTACAGCGCGGCGACGGGCGAAGTAATTATTACTCTGTGAGACACACAGACGCAAGAGACAGATACTGGCGGATGACCCGGATGTGAAGCCTGAAGGAGGGGAGAGATGAATGGTTCTGGTTCGGCGTTAAAGGATGGAGAGGAGGGGAAATCACACAGGAGGCGCTTCACTCCCACTACACTGCCAGGGGCGCTTCCTCGGGCTCGCTGTGATCACACAGTGGCTGACAAGCAGCACAAGCGTCACTTTATAACATGTATATCAACATCACCGCAAACTAAGGCAAAAATACCAGCGTTGCCTGACGTTTTTCCACGCAGCGCATCGAGCGTGTTTTTAAAAGGATTTCAAGAGACGCACGTGCGTAATAAGTAATGAGGCTTTTTCACGTGGAGAAAAGCCTCCGGGCCCCAGACCCGAAGGGGGTTCAAAGGGTTCGGACTCACCATGTGGCGCTAGTTTGCGGTAGAACTAATTACTGCACAATAATTGAAAGGTTGTTTATCAAACCAGCTCAAACACATTAAGCCTCATCACGTAGGAATTTAAGGAAAACCCTGTATTATTATAGTATTCATCTTGTGGTCCCACCTTTTAGAAGGAGCACATGTGGACAGGTTGCATTTCCTGCTTAGTGCATAAAGAATGCTGATTAAAAAAAAATTACAAAATAAGACAATTAGCAAATTGTGTTTACAACACCTGTGAATGTGCTTTTGGTCTTTAAACGTCACCCTTATGAAGCGGGCTCCATTATTGCTCTGATGACATAAATCCTAGTCCAACAGACAATGACAAATCCTTTTGTTGTCATTACTTTTTCATGGCTGCGTGGTTTCCGGAGTGTGCGAAGTAACGTTTCATTTAATATTTACCACAAAAGTCAAGAGGCTGCAAGTCTACAGAGGATGAAAAGCCTGTACTTACTGCTGCTCTCGGCCTGTGTGTATGAGTGTGCATTTAAAGGACATGCTTGCGTTACGCGACCGTCCTTTTGTACAAGACAACATCGCTACACACAGACCTCAGCATTTTGCAGGCAGTAAATAATCCATGAAGAGCAGTGAATTCACTTTTCTTGCTTTAGGGTCTGCGCATTTAGGTCAAAGTATAGGTTCTGGTCACAGCACCTGCCACTGACACTACAAAGAAGACGATGAGCCAGAGTGGATGATTATTAAAAATGTTCATAAAGAGCTGATATAATACAGAAAATTGGCTGGATTAGCAGATTAAAGATGATGAATCCCTGCTTTGCTTGAATTGTGCCTCATCAACAGGCCTGAACCGAAACATGGCTCAGCGTAAGGGAATCATGTTGGGCCCAGAGCCTGCAGCTGTAAAACCATCTCCCTTTAACTAAATTGTGTAATCAGCTGATGCTGCCTTGGTAAATCTGGCACATTGTCGCGTTTTTTGTGTGCGCAGGTTAAATCGTGCTCATTTATCTATATCTGGATCAGAGCATTTCACTATTTTGGACCATCCTTTGTGATACAAGAACAAAAAGAAAAGCCATCAGCTGTCGAAGCTTTGAGCTGGAGCAGCTAAATTTGGAGCCACTTCAAGCAACTCATCGCCACTTTAACATGTTCTTTTGACAGGACAGTGAAGTAGTGCAGCAGCAGCAGCAGCAGCAGCAGCAGCAGCAGCTCTCACTGTGTGTCGCTAGCCACGCACACATGCACAGTGTTAGGAGCAGGCGTGCTCACAGCCCCAGAAACACCATGTAACCCACGAGTTTTCACCAGCTGCGTCTGATCACGTTTATGCCACATTATAAAGAACAAACACTAAATTGTTGTGACGGTGCACACCCTGAACATTTATAGTGGCTTCCTCACACCGTGGCAAATGTTTGCGACTGTGTTTGTGTGCTGGGTGGAAGAGGAAGAAGAAACAAAAGCATGTTACTTTCTATCATCGTCGCAGACAGAAACTAATGAGCCTCCCGAAGCAGGCTGCCAACAACAGAAGGCAAAAATATAATAACAAAAAAATAACACGGACCAGGCTGCGCACTCACAGGAGGAATTCCAATAGAGCCTATGGATTTAGCTCGCTGCCGCCGTCATTGACTTTGTGCATTTACTGTTTGGGAAGAAATGCACGCTAAGTTGTTTTTATTGCTCGGTAGAGAAGGAAGGCGTGGGGGAGGTAGGGGGAGCGGGGTCACCTTCACACACACACCACACACACTCGACAGGGTGAACAGACTCCGCTCGTCTTTAGTTTATCCACAGATCTGCCAGAGCTTAAAAGAAAAACAACAGACTCTAGGTAAATATATAGTGTAATCTCCTTACTACCAGTCACAATGTTTGGAAAATATTTCAAACTTTAAAATGATATAGACGTCAGTGACAAACCCAAGGGCATGCTGGACTGGAGCAGCAGTGAAATATCGGTTTCAAAGACGCGCCCACACACACACACAGAATAAGTTAATTAGACTGAATGGCTTAAGGGAATTGGCAGCTAAACCACGTTGGCTTTTTATCCAAGCTTACAACAAGATTTAATTACCCAGTGAAACTTGTGATGGCGAAGAACACCTGTAGAAGCCTCCAAAGCAGGCCACGCAGACGTCCTTAATAAAGCCTGAGTGATGCTTTGTCTGCTGTGCGGATATCAGGTGGACTGGTGCACAGCATATGACAGTTAGTAACAGGATGTGGAGGATGTGTCCGAGGCCTTTTGAGAAGCATCTGGGTGGAAACTATTTAAGGCTCTGCTAGTAACTATGTTTCTACGTAGAAGACTATAGCTGATGGTTTTATCATAATAGCATAGCAAATTACTGTGTGATCATAATGTGGCAGTGTGCTAGTAAGGATTCAGCATTTTTGGAAAAGCGGTTTTCATCTCCAAAGACACAAATATTGGCCTTAAAATGAATAAGTGAGCTGTAATCTGTAAGGACACATTACTATCGAACAGAACACACGCACAGCCCATATATTCCGTCTTATCCAGTCGTCTCTGATGTGAATGCTTTAATGTGGCAAATATGGAATCTGTTAAGCTACACATCAAAACGTGAGCCGGTGTTTCTTCTGATGAACAATGTGCTTTAGGTTGGGTTTCTTTAGCTTTGACTCTGTGGTCAACTCCAGTCAGCGATGTACTGTTTGATCACCATCATTAGCATCATCCTCCTCTTCTCCTTTACTACCTTCACATTCATCCACACTGTTTGATCTCCCTGGAGGGGCTTTGGGGATTAGCTAAATGACTCTGCAGTTAGCTTTCAAATCGCACAATGCCTCCCAAAAATAGTGTCCTCTCAGCTAATGCCCAATCATTGTGCTGGAGCAGCGATGGCTTAGCAAAGTCTGCAAGACGGGCGCCAGCCTTGGCACCGCTGTGACCCATTTGTAGGACGTGAGTTGCCGGCATCGCCTGGTGTTTATAAAATATATAATCAAAGACTGGAACATGACAGTTGCTCAGATAATCCTATCACTACTCTAAACTAATTCCTTTAATGGTTGATCTCTCATAAATATGAATACTGGAGAGGATTCTGGGCTCCAGTGCTTCCTTTAAATCATAACAGCTTGGTAGAAAATCACTTTCAGTCAGTTTAGTTAAGGATTAATTGCTCCTAATCTTAGGGCGTTTCCAATAGAGATTTTACAGAAAAGCCTATGCATCTTGTTCAGGAACAATCCATGTTAATTATATTAAAACCAGTGATTAGATTTTCCTCAGTTGTCTACTTTATGACCATAGAAAAATATCCAGTCTTGGTCGCTACTCAAAGTGTCCACTAGAGGGAGCGATTTACTGACAAACTGAACTGCCAGCGGCCATTAAATTATGTCGACGCACTGATGCCAGTTTTTGAGGAAACTATTAAAGTCCCTCTCAATTCTAGCTGTTGTGTCTTCACATGGTAGATAATCACTTTGCAGAATGATTTAATTGCGGTTTGCAAAGTGTCTTTATACAGGACAAACTATTTTATGTTCAAACCGAATCTCTCAGACAAGCAGGCGTGAAATTAAACTTAAACATTACAGGACGTCTCTAAACGTCTTTTTACGTTATACTCTGTTAAATATTTTCGAGCAAGAGTACATTTGTATAATGTACTTAAGGTACACGATAATAGGAGTAAATATATATAATCGTACTTATATACACGCTGAAATTTATATTCAGTGATTTAAAAAAAGACATTAGGTTTTGTGAAAAAATGTACAAGTCAAATTATAATTATTACCAAGTTATGGGAAAACTTGAATTTGTCATATTTAAGATTCTATTGAGATCTACTTACTTAATGTTCCTTGTATGCAGCTGGATGAAAATAACTGAAAATCATGAGGTCAAATGTCTGTTAGGAAAAACAAAAAACACAAAATAAAAGACAAAACATTTTGTTGCATAAGCTATCATGGTTTTACCACAGCAGCTTTTTTATTAGCAAATCATGGAGATTAGTCCACTAACGTCCCCATCCAATGGAAACAGAGGGTGGGGGTGCATGGGGGATATGTGATTGGAAACCATTACAGATCATAATCTATAACAGTGTATTTGTACTGAGCCGCTGTCCTGTCTGCCTATGCAGTGCACACGGATCTACATATGGTCCTACTGTCTGCTACAAGGCCGCCACTGGCATCCTCTTCAAAGCTTCTCTTAACTTCCTGATTCAAATCGGGAATGTTTCAATTTGTAATTGTGCACCAACAACGTGCACACATTAGTTAGAGACAATAGGTTCTTTTTTGGTCGCTTAGAAAAATAAAACTTTGAAAGAGGATGACAAGTAGAGGAATAAAGTCCCTTTTGTTTACTATTGTGCACACAACCATTCACAATCTCATACACGCACTCAGGCTTTTGGCCTCAACCACAAATCTTACACTCTCGGCACACATGCAAACTGCAACCTACACACACGCGCACACACACACACACAATCTCTCACAGTATGTCAAAGTGAGCTGGTCTACAGAGTGACTTGGTCTCGCTTGGTTTGTACAAGACAAAAATGATGAGACAATGGAAAACAATCTGGAAGGAAAACGTTAATATGAATTTGGGGGCGCTTAGAAAACGTTGAATGGTAACTTCTACATAAAGCTAACATCTAAGTCAACAGAATGACACTGCACCTAAAGCATGCAAGGCACAAAAAGCTACGAACAAGACAAAAACTGTTCATTTATGGAAAAAAAACATTAAAAGCAAAGGCCCCCGTTTAATATAAAAAAGAAAAATAATGATAAGGTAAAATAAGCACATTTTAAAAACTGAAAAATCCCCAGCCATTGACAGTTTTACAAATATCTTACACAAAATGTTTTTTTTTCTACACACCATCTTTAAAACTTTTAGAGATGAACATAAGTTAATAGAAGGTTAAAAGTGACATTCTCAGCAGGGTCCATGAAGATCCCTCCAGTCAGACTGCTCATCAGCAAAGTCACTCGCTAAACTGTCCGCCAGGCTGCCTGAGCAGGAACACAAGGAGAAGCGAGAACTGGTTAGAGGAGACAACAAGTGACTGTTCAAACAGCTCGACCTGCAGACAGTACCTTTAGAAGAGGCCACAGTCCTTCAGGTTGTTTTTGATGATGACGTCAGTGACGGCATCAAACACAAACTGCACGTTTTTGGTGTCTGTGGCACACGTGAAGTGGGTGTAGATTTCCTTGGTGTCCTTTCTCTTGTTCAGGTCTTCAAACTGGCACTGAATGTAAGCTGCTGCCTCCTCGTAGGTGTTGGAGCCTTAAATGAAAAACAAAAGAAACAGGATTTGACTATAACAAAGTGTCTTTTGCTTTTAGATAAAAGACATCTGCTTTTCTTGTAGACAATGATGACTTACTATTAATATCACAGTATTTATTAATTAACTTGAACCTTCCTAAAAATGTAAAAGTCCTTGAATGAAGACTGTATGACTGAAGAGGACTGCAAGATTCATGGACGGTAGACCTTCTTACTAAATTCTCAGTGCCAATACTCAAAATGTACAAACACTTACATAACATTCAAAGTACAGTATTTGCATGTGCAACAAACAAAAGCGTTTCCCAATGTGTCTGTCTGCCTCTCACCTGCATATTCGGGGTAGCAAATCGTGAGAGGACTCTTTTTGATCTTCTCCTCAAACAGGTCTTTCTTGTTCAGAAAGAGGATGATGGAGGTGTCTGTGAACCACTTGTTGTTGCAGATGGAGTCAAACAGCTTCATGCTCTCGTGCATCCGGTTCTGAGCGAGAGGAGAGGTGTACATGAGTAACCAACCAGAAAGGTTGCACAGAAACCTGAGTGAAGACGTGTTGAGGAGAGACAGGTCTTACCATCTCCTCATCCTCAGCTAGCACGAGGTCATAGTCACTCAAGGCCACGCAGAAGATGATGGCAGTGACTCCTTCAAAGCAATGGATCCACTTCTTTCTCTCTGATCTCTGTCCACCTACATCAAACATTCTGCAGAAGCATCATAGACACTGTTAAAAGAAATACACGTACACAAGTATCTAAACACACACTAATTACAACTTATTTACATGTAACCTGTTCCTAGAAGGACATTGTTAGTTACAGCTGCTCTCTGTTCTTATTGAAGTTCACGTCATGGCTGTATTTTCCAGGAGTAGTTATGAAAGCGCAATAAAGAGAGAAATATTTTTGATTCACTCTCAGCATGATGTTGTGATGTTTGTACATTTTCATCAGGGAGCATCTGTTATAACCTATTAATAGTGAGTAATGGCTCCATCCTTCTAAGCAATTTGCTGAAAATGGTTTCTGAAGTTAATATTTTTGTTCTACAAATAATTGTCCAATATTTGAAGCGTAATTTCTTTCCCCACTGTGAACCATGTGACATTAAGTTTCCTCCAATAAAGCTCAAGGGCCGGTAATTTCAACATTCATACGTAGCCGTCAATGAAAATTACCCCAGACCTACAATATTTGAATTAGTCATGTGGGAACGATTCAGAGGCCCAAACAAGGACATACCACCAGCATCATCATGCAAATCCAGTAGGGTTAAACGAACAAACCGTGGTGGTTGTACTCACTTGAAATGCAGGTCCTTGAAAGTGAAGTGCGTCTCCACTATACCAGTAGTTTTGACTCTGGTCCTCAACACATCCTGCTGGGTGGGTACGTATGCAGCATGCGATATCCTGTCCAAGTCATTTAGGTAGCTTTGGAGAAGATAAAAACACGACAACAGGTTTAAAAACACACAACGGTTTCCATAACAAGATGGAAGCAATGCATCTACGTTAATTTCTGCTACGGTGAATTCCACTCACTATGCTGCAGAGTCATTGAGCTGGTACTCTCGGGAGCGGCTGAAGCAGGCCTGGACGCCGCCATCCTTCCACAGCCGCTGAATGACTCCAGCCAGCTCCCCTGTCATGAAGCCCTCCTCCGCCGAACCCGCCAGCACAAACAGCTGCCGCGCATCATCCTAACGACAAAGCATGTTAAAAGTTGATTATTCATGTTCTCGTGTTAAATCATTCAAGATGAAAATGTTTACAGTGCATTTCCAAATATTTAGAAGAATCGTTGTATGCAAAAAACTCCATAGTACAGCCCTGTTGTAGAGGAAATGTAGTGAAAAAAAAATCAAATGTGTGCATTTATCATTTTCATCCTAATTTCATGTCATGAAGCCCTCCAAAATAAGAACTCTTCAGCAGGCCAGTGGCCACAAACTCTGTTTATCTGCAAATGCAGAAATTTGGGAAAGAAAAAGAAACGCTAAGTAAAATTGGTCACAATGACAGAGTCAGACAAGTCACACTGAGGCAATGAGTAAGTCTCTTGTTATGCCTGGAAAAAGCAGATTTACCCCAAAAAATAGGAGTCTGTTTAGGATAAGGACGAAATAAAAAGACCGTACACGCTGAATTTATTTGCAGAATGTGGTAAATAACTTAAATTAAAACTTGAGGAAAACATAAAATCCATAAACACATTGTTTTCATAAACCAAGGGAAAGTCATCCTTGCTTTAGTCCGTCATCATGCGCAGTTATTCCCAGATTAGAAGCACAACAACAGACATATGAAAACATGCTGAACCCCACCCATTATCATATTACAGCACAGAACCTGTAATATCCAGGTCCAAGCAAAGCAAAGGTGTTAGCCTTATTTTTCCTTCACTCACAGCTCTGGCTGGATCAGCAAAGTCAATCTTCAGACGTCCCATGGCTCTGATTATGGCGATTATGGACTGGATAGTGTTGCTGAAGACCACGGCCTTGTACTGCTTACACTCCTCCTCTGAGTAGCCGGCCTCATGGATGATCCTGGCACAAACACACACACATGGTGTTAACATTTGTTTCCAAGTATCACGGTTATCATCCCAATATAGATGATAATGATCAACAGGTAGTTTAAAAGGACAGAAATACCTTTACTCATAAACAGAGCACACGCAGAAAGTAGTCCAAGCTATTAAAATGCTTTGTCAAATATTTAAATAGTTTTTAATCATGTATGTCAGATTAGAATTTAAGAATAGTTTATAAATTAGATATAAATGTTGCATGGCCAAGATGTGAATTACTGCTCACTCTGCAGTAGAGTATCCATTGCGTAGGTGCAGTGATTGAATTATTTCCATCAGTAAATGTATGTCAAGGTGCCTCATCAGTTACATACTATATACCATTATATACTTGATGATATTTGCTAACTATGTTGTGTGAACATTGCTGTAGTCGATTCTCACAAGCAATACCGATGCGAACGAACACACTTACTTCATCTGTTTGACAATCGTACTTTTCCCAGACTCTCCAGCGCCTGAAACAGATTACAGTCATTAGCAAAAATTGAATACAATGACAATGAAATGTAAGAACAACACACAGATTTTATCTGCAGGGTATCAGAGGTTAAACCAACCCAGTAAAGACGTCCTTTAGCCAGATCACAGTGTAACTGGATTAATCAAACAGATCCTCTACTCAGTGAGATTATACACATCTTAAACATCCTTAAGTGCCAGACTCCCGCTCCAATCTGCCTGTCTGAATCTCATTTGGGCCAATTGATTTATGTTTGACCACAGCATACGCTACACGTGAAACCGAGGCAGCCCTGAAGGCAAAAGTTAAGAGATATACATAAGCATATGTAACAACATGGTAACTGGCATCCAGAAGTGTTTAGTACACAGCATCCCCTAGAGTATAGCTCCCTCTGAGATCTAGGCATGTTTTCAGCTGAACACACAACATTTTAATTACCTTACCTCTGCAGGGACCTCTCAGGTCCCCGTGAGGAGAACTGTTCCCCACTTCACCGTCCCATATGATAAACAGCCACGCACCACTGCTAATATTACTTCAAACATAAAAACAAGCAAAAAATTAATTTCCCAACCCAAGCTCACACCTCACTGAGCCGCTGTAATTAGGAGGCGCAATGGATGACAATTGGGACTAAAAGTTTAAAAAAGCCAAATGGTGCAAGTCTGTCACTAATATGGGATGTTGAACTGGCCAGGAAAAATACATACAATACAATACACCTTGAGATGGAGCTCTCTCCCTAGGAAACAATAATACAGTGCCAGCCTCAATTCTGTTCTGATTTTTCAGTTACTGTACCATTAAATACTTTAACACAAAAATAAAGGTTGCTCTTTATGATTTGCATTTTGCAACAGTCCACTTCTAAGGCAGTACTCCCACTCAAAACACTTGTCTCAAAAGCATGTCATTCGCAGATCATGGCAGTAATGCAAACACCCCCAGTGGGATGCCTGGCAGACTGCAATATTCACACACAGTAAAGCTGTCTCTCTCTGCCGCTCCTAAAACACATTACATAAAACCATTTTCACAGTGTCACCGAGGGACAGACTCATTCATGTGTTATGATAATAGCCCCATCAGATGCTAAAACCACAAACCATTCCCACATACCTCATGCAGGTGCTTGTGGGAATCGTGACAAGAAGGAAAAAAAACAAAACCATGAAGATTCAAATCAGGTACATCTCAAATGACGCACACATGTCGCAGGATCTGTGACTGTGGTATGTTCACAATTAAAATAAGCAGCAGCATGTCTGCCTGAGCTGACTTTAACCAAGGCATTGTGAACACAAATGCATCCAACCCGCCTGAAGCAGGCAGATGTCCAGTTGTGTGTACTAGTGGCTATGTTATGGGTATGAATATAGTTGCCACAGGTGCTTGCTGTCGGCAAGGCCGAGTAGGTTGCTATGCAACCTCTTTTCCTGACTGAGCAGGCCAGCAGTGGTCATCAGCTCCGACTAAGAGGCAGATCAGGGAAGGTGTGGCAGCTCCTCTGGACAGAATACCATTAAACTAAAAGGCTCTGTTGCCGTTCAGCCATACATACGGGCGTGTTAGCGGGGGAGCCGAGTCCCAGCCCCTGCCTGCTCCCTCACCGCATTCAAATGGCCCTGCTCGCTTCCCCAAACACCCTGTTTTCTTCCAATCAACCACAGTAGTGAATAACAACATGGTTAATACGCATTGGTTCTGCTGAACTGCGTGCAACAGCACAGCGACACATTTTTCAAATATTTCCTCCATCTCTGGAGTTGGACACATTCAGACTAGTTCAGCAGCATAGCTGGCACCAGAGCCAAGTGTGGAGCCGGCGTGAGCTGATGTTCCACTGAACTGTGTTAGGTTTTAATGCGGATGGACGCATCTTTCATCGCATTTCCACCTGGTCTGGGTAAACTGGATTCAGGGAGTCGGTAAAGCGGCCCGTGCTCGTTTTGAGTAACGAATGGCTGCGGACCGAAACTGCCAGTTTCTCTATTATTATATTATTATATACTATTATATTTCTCTCGCATTTGCATATTGGTGTATCCGCTAAAGACAGAGAACCGATGTGAAGGGACCGTGACGGGCAGACCTGTTGAAACAGAGCATCACCGACATTGTCTCGGGTTCGTGCAGCTAACTGACGCTAACCCACGCTAGCATCTGGTCGCTAACCTAACGTTAGCTAGGCGGCTAATTGCTAATTTAGCTTATTGATTTAACGCTACAGCTGGAGAACATGGGAACAAAAGGAAAACACGCGGCGCACTAAAAAATACTTTACTGGCTGACTTTAACTAGACGAAGCCGGGGTTCAAATAAATGCCGAGTTTATCACGCTAACTTTTGAAATAGGGTAACAGCACCTTCTCTGTGCCATTCATAGTTAACTCTAACCCAATCACCGACATTTCTCAAACTATTTCCGCTTGTTTCCTCAACTCCATCGTCTAACGGTATTAAACTTCGACTACGATAGATCCATGATTTATTACGTAGCGTTAACTATAACTTAAGTTGCAGTAGGGGGGTAAACCGTGCGATGGACCCTCTCCAGCAAATAGACAGAGACCCCGTCTCGCCGACCATCATCCATGTTCCTCTTACCGAGCAACAGCAGCTTGACCTCCCTGGCAGCCTTTTCTCCGTCGTCCCGGAGATTCCTGTCGATCATCTTGCTCCGCTCCTGCGCCGCCTTGTCGTCCGTGCTCAGAGTACATCCCATCTTCTTCCGAACTGACCTCCGAATAAATACAACGCCCAGGCTATAACACAACTTTCAACTGCGGGTGCAACGACATGCAAAGGCTACCGAGCTAGCATCCAGTGAGTGGGGAGGAGGAGGTGGAGGCAGACTGGCTCCAATACTTCAGATTCAAACACGCCCTTGTCTAAACACTCCCGATTCCACAAGATGTCTCCGATATTAGTTACCAACAACGCGCGTCTTCCTCGACAGCTGGCTTTACAACTTTCGCCTCAACTATCCACAACAGCCGAGCGCAATCAGTGACCAGTCACAGAAAAAGGGAGTAGTCGGTCTGCAAATGTTCACTTCCTGCTCTAAGCAGCCCCCAACTGCGCATGCGCCAAGAGCAACACGCTTCTTTCAAATAACGTAATCTGCTTATTTATTTTACAAACTGTCGGCTGTGATTACTGCAGCAAAAACACCCACAAAACGGACTCGAATAAACACAAGGCTTCGAGGAGTAAATAAAACCTGAATATATTCTGCTTTATTGTTGCAGCCAACATATTGTTTGTGGTCTAGTGCAAGTAGTTGTAGTAGTATTCTATAACAAGTGAATAAAGAAATGAATACAAATGGAGAGAATAGAATGAAGGCAAAATGTATAGCAAATACTTTTTCTACGTCTCGTTGAAAACGTTTTTTTATTTAAACCAGTTTTTTAAATGGCTAAATATTGACTTGATTTTGATGCAATAAGCCTAAAAGGTGATTTAGTATCATATGGATTTTTTTTTTTATTTAATAATATTCTGTCTGTTTCACTGTTTCCTATTGGCTGGTTTTTAATTTTGTGTTATGACTAATGAACAGTTACAGTGTTTTTTAGTTCGTAAGCCATTTCTGGCTGCACATTTAGGCAACAATTCAGGCAAATCAGCTGCAAATGCACCGTGACACATTTGTTTCGTGTGAGTATGCAATACATAAGTGGGAGAGAGAAAAAGAGAGAGACAGAGAGATCAGCATTACTCATACCTTGTCTGAGCTGTCAGTGCTGATTTGCATTGCAAGGCTCTTTTATGAGCTGCGAACACTCAGTAACATGTTTGCATGAGTAGCTTATAGAGACAAACTGCTCAAACAAAGAACTTTGTTGTTGTTTTTAATATTCAGCTATTTGAGAATTTCATGGTGAATATGTTAAGAAATGCATATTTCGAAACTGGTAAAAGATATCAGGATATTTTGTTTTTTTTCCACTCACCTTTTCCACATGTATTTAGGAAGATATTTCTTAAGTTAGCTTAAACTAAATCACTGTATTAAAAGTCAAGTTCTAACTAAAAAGGTTCAAATAAAAAAAAAGTTAACTCTCTCAATAACTTCAGGCCTGAATGACCAAAAAAAAAGGAACTGAGACAAACACATAAAACACAAGTGGTGTAATATATGTGTACTGTCATCTTAAGTCCCATCAGTACTGTACTTTATGTCGTCTGCAATAAAAGGTGTATTATGAGCAAAACACAGACAGATAATAATGCCAAGGAAAAATATGTGAGAAAGTAACTGTGATCAACAAATCAACATTTCTAAACACCTGATGTCGGAACAGACGTGATTTAAACAAGAGGTGAAGGACTATAGTCATTCAGTGTTAATCATCTCTGTGAGGCGATGACAAATGAAGGTTAAACAATGTGGTTTAGTTTGGTCCAAAACCACATCCAGGAATTCAAATGATGATGGTGTGATTCAGCCATCAGAACTTTGCAGTCAGACCTGTAAAAATCAGAACAGAATTATTCCACTTAAAAATAATGGGTTGGATTTTAGTTTATGTGTATAATATACCTGAATAAAAATAGATTAATATAAGGCTCATTGTATGGATCATTTACAGTAAGTTTTTACTTGTAATCTCAGGTGGTGCAAATACAGAGAAAAATAATAAACATATATTTCTTTCATGATATGAATTATTTAGACCCACAATGATCAGAATTAGCTTAGACTCAAGTAAACCATCATATCCACATTGGTTTATGTATAAACAAGATAGGAAAGGATTGCGATGTGGTTAGGATTCATCTCCTCACTTTACATGTGATTTCCATTGCATGGCCCTGCATCATGCAAACTAGAACCATATTTTTTTCCAATCCACTCGAAGTGAGCAGGGAAAATTCTTCCCGTGTATGTCCAGCAAAACACATGAGCAAGAGAGGTCATCGGGTCAATACAAGGGTGAATTTGTGAACCAGCCTAACAGTCAAAAGTCAACTCCAGCCTCTGTTTAGAGAAGATATTGACATTTCTTGTTGTTAGGTGAAACAAACAGATACAAAATGTCTACAACCCGATGTTAAATGACCACAAAATGACCAAAGAACAATATCAAAATTAATTTTTGAAAAGCCAAAGTCAAACCAATACAACATACAAAAAACTACACTTTAAATGTTTGGTCTATGTCTCTTTGAACCTGGAGTCGTGGGGGCAGACAGCCTTTTGTAGATCTGTGTGGACTATTGTTCCATAATGAATCCACCGCTCAACAGCACAACAAAACTACAAAACAAAACTAATTTAAATTGGTTGTAAATATGTGCAGCTAGTCACAATTTTAAAGCAGCCTTGTTAGTTTCAAGTTTCTTGTTTCAAGTGAGTCTTTCCTAAAGGGAGAATATTTGTGCCATTGTTACCATGACACAGGCAACAGGAAATGTTCTGACTTTTTGTGATGAAGCTTCACGTGTGAGTTCACTGGTGAAAGGACAGAGCATCTTGTCAGCACTGCGATGCTCATTATGTTCCTCAGAGCAGGGACCTATTAGTGTGTTCGTGCGCGTGTGTGTCTGCTACACAAGCTTTTACATCACTGCATAGATAGATGAAAAACATGTCATGTCATCTTATTCTTTATTAAATCTTAAAAAGGACAGCAAAAGGCTAGAAAAACCGAGGAACGACAGAAACAGAAACAGAAGCCTTATCCTGCGGTCAGTGGAGACCTGTAGGGCAGAATGTTGAAATTAAAAAATGCTTAGTGTTTCAAGATAGTAAGGCAACATCCACCGTGTTTACACCATTTCCTCCAAGCAGCTTTTACAATGTCCAGCAGTTGTTCTTTGTCTCTGTGAGACACCTAGTGGTGCTTCGTAAAAGCAAAACAGGAATAGTTGGGGCTGCGCAACTGAGAGGAGCTGCGAGAACATAAAAAGCTGGGACCCTCCCAGAATGAAAGAGACAAAAAGACTGGTCATGTTTTATTGTATTAGTATTAGTAGACGGGTGGTCATAATGTTATGCCTGCTGGGACAGTATAATGAGATACAGACATCAAACCTATCCCTGCTCTACCTAAATCTATGTGTGAATAGAACGAATAGGTCTGTGTCACAGGAGAATGAGGAGTTGTTGTGGAGAGACAAACCTACAGATGGCAGCAGAGTCATGAAGCCCAACACTCGGACAGAAACACCCAGCAGCAAAAGACTGAACATGTGACAGGACCTTAAAGTTCAGAACCATATGTTTTATCAGGTTTTTCATGTGATAACAAGGTGGCTGTGCAGCAGATGTTTAACCTGTGTAACAGACAATTCCTGAAGTAAAATGACTAAAAAGTTTCATTTATTACATAACTGGAAATCCTGGCGTTTTTAAGATCTATCTGACTTTTCCAAAGAACAACCAGGAATAACTGGGGAGTCCTTTTAACAGCATTTATCAGTATTTCTATTTCTATTTTCGTTATGTTAGTTGTTATCAGTCCACTTACAGTAGAAGAAAATTAGGTTCTGTGTCCAAGCATAAGCGTAAAAATCAGATGTGAGTGAAAACACACGCAGGCATACATGACAGCGTCCTTTCACCATCATAAGTTTGATCTTTGTTAATGAAATGCTGCCTGGTAAATCTTATTACCTTTAAAATCAATAGTGTTGGGAAATACATTTATTTACTCTCTTGCCAAGGGGCAGATGTCTGTCTGGTAAAAATGATGCTACAGCCAGCAGCCTGGTAACTGAGCCTGTCTTAGCATCAGGGGCAAACATCTGCCTACATGGTTCGGACAACAAAGCCCAGCACCCCAACACATCCAGATTTATTTGACTTGTGGTTATGACACATTATCGGGGTTATCATTCCTTTAAAGACTGAACAGTTGACCGTAGAGCAGTTGAAAACCATCAGCCTGACAATGACATTATGTTTAAATCATGTATTCTAAAACGATAAGCTGAAAATTGTTTAGAAACACAATATAAACAAATAGAGATAATTGAATGTGCTGAAAACAGATTAAAAAAAAACAAATTTAAACTCTAATGGTAGCGATCAAGGGCACAACCTAATGTATTTAGAGGTAATATCGGTGCCAGTGGTTGACCAGAGGCCAGGCCCAAAGCTCAGCTGGACTGGCCTGGACTCAGTGGTGGCCTTTGATGAATCAGCAGAAGAGAGGATAATGCCTCAGTTCACTCCAGGCCTGAGATGAGTTACAGTACCTGTCACAAACGGGAACTTATCACCTCTTGACTTGTACATAACGCACATATTGTGTAGAAATCTTTTGGCCCTCTTCTGCAATTCCAGACAAATTGAGACTGTTTACAGGAAGTTTCTGTGTGTTCTCCAGCTGCTCTGGCTCCTCCATGACCTCGTTTCCCTGCAGCCTTCAGGCTTTTTTGTTCATTAAGTAAAGAGGAGTGCGCTTAATTGTTGACATTCTCTTTCCACATGCACATACAGCAGAGAACAGCCACCTTTGAATGAGGGTGCTACTAGTATTTGTTTATGACTCATGATGTGAGACTTTTAAACCTTTAGTATGTAAGTGGACAGAGAAAATGTGATTTGTATAAAAAGGTGAGTTTAATGTCCAGAGTCATATTTTGTATCACTTATGGTGCTGCCAGATGACATTTCCTAGTACATCCTTTATGATCCAAGAGGAAAGCCACCAAAATACCGTACACCTAGAGATTAGCCATTTAATAAAAACGAGACCTTTGACTATCATATTTATGCATACATACACTAATTCAGGGCCTATGATGTTACCATGCACAGCAATTGCCGCTGGCCAGCAACGACTACACACGACCCTTATGAATAATGCATCCATCGCTGACCATACAAGCCACCGCCCAGAGCGAGCGTCATGTTAGCTTAGCTCTACCTGTCTGATAATTCATCACGATTAAATGCTCTGACATCGTGTGCCTTGTGAAAATTTGGGAAATATCACATTTGACATGAATTTTGTTCATATTATTCCTATTCGTTCCTATTCCTATATCTATAAGAAAGACTAAATCTTGTAATTTCTCATATCATAGAAAACGTTTCAAACAAAACCATGATTTATTTAATGTGACTTGTCAGCAGCTTCCACCAGATTGAATCAAGTCGTTGTTTCATTTGCAATATTGTTTTGGAGGTAGGGACCATTATCCTCTGTTGTAATTCCATCAAAGTAAGGTCATCCTCCAACTGGGTCAGGCTACGTCACTGGTTCGGTTAAAGGTCAAAACAACAGAGTTTTAAAGGTTAACGTCCTGCAGCAACAAAATAATGGTGCGACCCGTCTCTTTGTCCTCTTTTCACTAGTACTTTACAGTTTTATTTAATTCTGCAGCCACTCAGACACTAGCTCAGGGCTTTTTAATGCAGAAGAACATGACGTGTTTGTGCTGGAGAGTCCAGTGCTCTTCATGATCCTGAAAACAAGTTTCTCTCTGTGTCTCTGCCTCCTTCTTTGTCTGTCTCCGTCTCTTCTTTATTCAAATCTGTGACCCTAGCTTAAGGGATTTGATGCAACAGTCACTAATAGCATCTATGCCCAACTCCCTGCGTTGTCCACACACACACACACACACACACACGCGCGCACACACACACACACACACACACACACACACACACACACACACACACACACACACAGGTTCCTGTCAGAGGAGGAGCAACATCAGCGTCAGGTTAGTTTCTGCTTCTCTGTCTGCTTCAGTGTGTCGACAGAAGTGAGAGTATCAAGGACAACACTCAAACCTCTCATCTGTGTCTTTTGAGAAGGTAAGATGGTTTTTCTCCTGATTGACACCAGGCTACTGCAGGTAAGGATGTAGATTTACACAATGTCAGAAGAGCTACTGCGAGCAGGTTTTGAAATATTCTCGCTGAGGCATCAGTGAAGTCAGCGACGACATATCTGCATGATTTTCCTGTATTTTGATCGTTTACATGAGAAGACAACAAAAAATGAACGAATATCAATGTGATACATAAAACCTTTGGTTGAAACGGTACCTTAACTTCCAGAGGACGTTTATAGATAGTGGGTTTTATTCAAAGCTAAACTAAAGGTCTTCTGTCCTGGGCTGAAAAAATAATTATTCTGGATTCCCCAGTGTCTTTGTTCCTGAAGTTTGTGGTTTTACTATGGTTGTGCCCAAGAGGGAAATACCAGTGCAAATAGAGCAGCATAAGAACTGCAGGCCGGCAAATTGAAATCAAGTTATGTCTTATTCTTTCCTCATTAACTCTCCGATTCCTGTCCTCTACGATGGACTCTGCGTGAAAATGTGTGTGAAATTCTGGCGTCTTTGATTTTTTCCCCTGGTACCGTCCTTTCCACCCTCTTCTGTCTTGATATGCTTCTATGCTTTCTTCCCTCTGACGCTATAACAGTTCTTCAGTGGTTTTGCCATCACTTTGTTAAACTGCTGTACAAGGCCAAACCACAGATTGACGTGAAATGTCTCACGCTTCAGGTTCAGAACACACAACAAACTCACTTAAAGTATCTACAGCAGTAACATCAGCTTTGTCCTGAAAAACAACCATACATCTGTGAAATGCTCTTCACCTATATTTCATTGCATTTAAACAGCATGTCATGCTTAGATGTTTCTGGTTGGGTTCAAAGTCCACCTGTCCAATAAAATCACATTAGAGATTTCCAGCTAGGAACATGTTTATCATGAAGAGACGCAGAAAACAGCAGAATGCACTTATGATGAGAACCTTAAATCAATAAAAAAATGACAAACCGTAATATAAGGTCCCTGTTACAGACTTTGATCCCCGTGGTCATTAAATGCTCCTTGTGATCAAACTGTGTACTCTGTGCAGCGTCCGCAGACACAGACGCGCTTCCTCACCTGCTCTTGTTTCTGCAAACAAGCCCCTTGGTTCACGGTCCCATCTGCTGGTAACTACTGAGTCTTTGGGATATCAAACAGACTTTTTTAAAGCAGAGCTCACACTGCCAGATGAGTACTACTGTCCTAGAAGCATATTACTGGCACAGCAGCATCTGCTGGATCTAATTACTTTGGGGGCCTGTCAAAGAAATACACTTTGGCTCTTTGACTCTGTCCAGTGCCCCTGAATAACAATTAGGGAGGTTCAGTAATTTAGGTTTTATTAGTGTGAATGGAGGGGAGACGCATGCTACGGTATATGTGCTGCACATTTACCTTTGCTGTTGCTGTTATAGTTCCACATCTCTGCCCTAAAACTAATCTCAAGGATGTGAGGTTGAAATACAGTGTTTTAACATATGGGGTTCAACTTACCCGTCATGTTTAATTGCATCGAGTCAGCACAATTCTTTAAAACCTTTAACAACTACATGAGACTAAATGTTAATTATATTCAGAATTCCTTTAGAAACCAAAGTGAAACACTTTGAATCCTTTGCTCACCCTCAAGCACTGAGCACTAAGTGGTCTGAAGTAAAAAGGTACATTACTGCTTCAGTTAAATTTAAAAAGTGCATTTGTTGGTAGAATTATCCCCCATGCACGAGTCAAAGACTCCTCCAGGAAACTAAAAATGGTCAGAGCTACAATCCATCAGTCATCTTCACTTGTTCCTGTTGAGGATTGCAGGGTGATGTCACTGGGAAAAGGCAGAGTACATGTTCAGTACTGTTCAGTACCGTTGATCACAGACAAACGTTGACGTCTATTTACCCATTTAGTCACTTGCTGCATTTCTCTGAAGTTCGGGCAGAAGCCAGAGGAACCGTGTGCTGGCAACATGCAGACACAAGCCTGTCAAGAGAAAACTAAGTTGTATTACTATGTGATACACATGGCAAAGAAAAGTTTAGAGAAATGAATAAAATAAAAATAATATCCTAACATAATCCTTGATGAGTTCGCTATGTTTCATCTCATAATTCTGCCGACGTAGTGTAATTAGTAGCAGAAGGATGAAGCCTTGAGGACAACTATCATGGTCATGTGTAGAGACACAAATTCAGCACCTCCGTGATGTTACAATGAAACACAGTTGCCAGTGGGCACTGAGAACAAGACCCTTATGAATTAAACATGCAGCGTCCACACATCCATCGCCCAGAGGAAGCATCATGTTAGCTTATCTTTACCTGTCCGACAAAGGATGAAATGCTCAGACACTAAATGCCTTTCAGACTTTGTGTCACCACCAATTATTGCATGACCTCAAACACATTTCTGACCATGAAATGCTGTCGAGTACAACAGCAAACATGAGATATGACATTTGAGTTGCATTAAACAGATGATAGAGTGATGATACGGTGCTGGTGTAGCTAGAAGAGCGATTCGTTGTGTGTATCCAGGATGAGGATGCATCAGCGCAGTAGCTGTCTCGGGTGTGTATTTGTAATAAAACCTGTGATACTACGACACATGTTGGCCTGTAAAGTACTGTTAAATAAAGTAAAACTAGGTTGTCGAGGCAACACACACGACGACTGTGTTGGGCTGCATCAAAACATCCCAGCCCTTATCTGGCGAAGGCCACATATTGATTTGTGTTTGTGACAAATAGTAAAACAACGGCAGCTCATGCTCATGTTCTGCTTCTGAGCTGTGACAGAAAAAGACGGGAATGGGGTTTTGATGAGTTAGTCATAGAGATAGTGATGCTATAATGAAGTTTTATCTGGCTGTAAGAGCAGGAAGAAAACATCTCTCAAGTACAGTATGATGTTATCATGTTGCCTAATGGAGTCACTTACAGGGTTCAGTAGTATGCAACAGGCCACATCGTCTCATCTAAGTGTCTTTACATTGATTTTCTGATCAGAATATATCAGGTAATCACATTGTTGTCATTTGTATGCATCTATTAGATGTTCCTGGTGTTTCTTGGTTGATGAAGCTTTTCCTTAATTGTAGTGTTTTGGTGTCAGTTTGCTCGTCTGGAATCATTTTTAATACATGATTCATTATGAAAAAATACACGTATCACTATGTGTGTGTCACATCTTGTTTAGGAGATTCTTTTTTTCCGAAGCACCTGTGAGTGGACCTGCTTTTGAAGCGTGGGTGCCCCCAGTGGAAATGTCTTTCATAACTCAGAGAACAAGCGGTTCCCACCCCAAAGAGCAATTTACTCCCCTATTCTTCCACAACCGTTTCTCAGACAAGCCTTCTTTAGCAGGAGAATCTGTCCTGACTTGACCTTGGAAATCTGCCTTAATGAAAAAGCACAGACGCGTGCGCACTCACTCACCCACTCCGTACCCGAGTATCGCCTCTAAATTAGACCCAGCTTTCAAAGCAGGCAGGAGCAGAGATGTTGTTAGGAAATTACTTCTATTCGCCTGGAGGACTGCGATAACAACTTGACATTTTTTAGCTTGCTCTCGTGCACAGATAAGATGCTTTAAAAGGACATTTTGTGAATTTCATGGCCGAATAAGAAATTTAAATGAACTCTCTGGAGGTGTTGGTGGCCTCATTCAACCTGTCGGGTCAGATTTGATCAGCGCTGAGGCTTCCAGGTTGTTTACGGTGCAGGTGACGAGAATAACTTGTCAAATAAACCATTCATGGGTAATTTAAACAAACTACACGATGTGAGATACGTGGTAGATTTACAGATTTAAACTCCAAGCCTGTTGCAATGTTTTATTCCTGAGCCTTTATTTGCTCACCTGCCTCGACTGAGCTGCGGGCTCAGAAATACTCAAACACCTGGCGGCTGTTTACATGATTGAACTTATGCACGTTTGTTGCATAATCTTTGTCCTTTCCAGACACTTAACAGATTTGACTCTGCAGCATCTGTGAGAAGGAAAATCAAGAAGAGGCAGAATGGAATGGCAGAATTTTTCCTTCACTTTCAACACCAGCGATGGCGATGACATCGACCTACATACGTCAACGTGGTACAGGAACGTGGAGACAGTGCTCATCATCCTGGTTGCTGGGTCCCTGAGTGTGATCACTGTTATTGGGAACATCCTGGTCATGCTTTCTATAAAGGTTTGCATTTTCTTGTTGTGATCATTCGTGAACAATAGTGTGTCATCACGCATGGACAGATTTAGAGATAAGAACAAGGCATGTTCATCCCTGAGAGGCGTAATTTAATACAAATGAGCACATGCATCACATGGTACAAAAAAGATTAATGTCTGAAAGCCTGCTGCCCACGATGTTTCTCCAAAGGTAAACAGGGACCTGCAGACTGTCAACAACTACTTCCTGTTCAGCCTGGCCTGTGCAGACCTCATTATTGGCGTCTGCTCCATGAACTTCTATACTGTCTACATTGTGATTGGCTACTGGCCCTTGGGAGCAGTGGTGTGCGACCTGTGGCTGGCTGTCGATTACGTCGTGAGCAACGCCTCCGTCATGAACCTGCTCATCATTAGCTTTGACCGTTACTTCTGCGTCACCAAACCCCTCAGCTACCCGGCGCGCCGCAGCACCAAGATGGCTGGTCTGATGATTGCCGCGGCCTGGGTCCTGTCCTTCATCCTGTGGGCTCCGGCCATTTTGTTCTGGCAGTTTATCGTGGGAGGGAGAACTGTGCCGGCAGGTGAGTGCTACATACAGTTCTTCTCAAACCCAGCAGTGACATTCGGGACAGCCATAGCGGCCTTTTACCTGCCAGTGGCCATCATGATCCACCTTTACTGGTGCATCTCCAAGGCCAGTCGCAGCCGCATCCGGAGAGATAGCCGGAAAACCTCAGGCACTAGTCTGGGAGAAGGCCCCTCTCACAGCCAGGAGGAGGGATGTGAGAACCAGAACAACTGCACCACAGCAAGAGAAGCTCAGGAGGACGCTGGAGACGGGAAGGAGGAGGAGACGTTGCAGCACCACAACGGAAATGGCCCCTGCATGGAAGAAGGTCCTGATCGGGTAGATGCAACATCCGAAAGCATTCATGCTGCAGCATCTCAGGACGAAGCGGCGATGGCTGCACCCTCACAGAAAGGACTGAGTGCTGAGAAGAAAACACATCAAGCAGAGATCCTTTCCCTGGAGAACTCAACGGCTGAAAAACTAGTCACAAGGACGTTGTTCAAGGTAAATTTGACTGCTGATAAATTATATTTCAAATGTCAACTTTTAGATGCTCAGTTTCACAGGAATCAGTTTAAAAGTTCACAATCTGATAATGTGGCTCATGGCTAAAATCTTCAAAGTGGCAAACCCACAGCTACGAAGATGATAAACTCTAAGCCTAAATCTTTCAGGTCATAGTGGCTTCTTGCCTGCTCGATGTGGACACAGGTAATGGTTTCAGATTGTGTCTGACCTTAAAAGCCATGAACAAAAAATGACCCATAATGCCATTCTTTCAGGTAACAAAACAGAGTGCTGTGGCAAAGTGGAGAAAGAAAAGCTTTTCCTCCAGGGAGAGAAAGGTGACGCGCACCATCATGGCCATCCTGGTGGCGTTCGTTGCCACGTGGACACCGTACAACGTGATGGTCCTGATCAACACGTTCTGTTCCATCTGCATCCCAAACTCCCTCTGGATCATCGGCTACTGGCTGTGCTACATCAACAGCACCATCAACCCAGCCTGCTACGCCCTGTGCAACCCCACCTTTAAAAACACATTCAAGCAGCTCCTCATGTGTCAGTGCAAGAAGTTACGCACAGTGAGATGAAACCGTCGACATGAGACGACGACACGTGAACACACGACATGTAAACTAGATGCATTCTTGCCACTGAAACCGAAGTGTGTTGTGAATTCACAATGTTTTTTTTACTGCTTAGTGCATGGAGCAACGCGTGGTGGTGTGGATGCATTTGAGCGACACTTCTAGTTGTTGGTTTGACTTTGACTGAATGTTTTCCTCTTTGCTCCTTCTCCACTTGAGCTTGTGCACTGTGCTGTTTAACATGCAACCCGTCTAAACCCCAGCAGTACAACTATGGGTAATGTAAAGGTTTTGTATACCAAGTGATTTTAACCTACTAAAGTATCATTTCAGTATAAGAAGAAGATAAACTGTAGAAAGAGAAAAGATATTGCATAACTGATATTTTATTGCACTAACGTGTTGGCACACAATCTTCTGACTAAACAACTTCATATTCATATCATCAAGTATTACCAGCTGTAACCTGATGTATCCATGTGTATGTGTGTGAGAGAAGACGATTGTCCTGTGGTTAGATTTACTCATATTAAGCACGTCTGTAACCTGTGATCTTATTGTAAAATGAGCACAAATGTGCTTTGTCCATATCATTCCCCCAATTCTTCATGTATTAATACGTGTATGTAAATAAAGGAGATCATCAAAGAACATTACATTAAGTTGTGCTTGTTGAGAGATCAAACACAGGAAAAGTATCACAACCCACAGTATCATCAAACGTCACATACTTCAAAACACCCAGAGGACCGAAATTAGAGCAGCAGGCCAAGTCACCCTGTCCTGTTTGCAGCGCGATGGTCACTAACGCATCATTACACACCTTCCAGTGTAGATCCAGAGTCTTGTGTGTCTTTGCAGTGATCCCACAATGAAATGCAATGAGCACCAGAGGAGGACTTGCTGCACTAATCGTCCTGTCAGACGCAGAACTAAAGAAACTTCACCCACACACTGAAAAGTTTCTCTGTCTAGTTCATCAATACAGCTATGACACTGCTACGCCCTCTAGCGGTGAGATTTGATGCCGGTATGACACCTGTAGATATGTTCACGTGTACTGTACATAGATTATGTTATCTTCTTATTCATTAGTAGCATATATTTTTCCAAGTTAAATATGTATTACATTACATTTAGTTGATTAATTGAGTTTATTAAGAAATGAGCCACCTTTTATACAGTCAACAGCTAAATAGCTTTGTGTATTATACCACATTACCACGAATAACAAAGCTGAGTGTTTGTTATTTTGCATCACACTGCTGAGCAGGTGCCTCTTATTTGTTACCATTTAGGGCAAACATTGCATTTTGCAGGTAACGTTCTCCTAACCAGCGCAATTAAATAAGCACATAATCAACCTCTTGACATTCATGTAGCTCAACACTGCAGTGATTACGCTGCACAGCTAAGGTATAATAATAGGCTGGTGATCTCAAGAGAGGGGGGAGATGAGATTAAAACGTGAGCAGGGCAGTGACTCCTCCGGATCGGTTGGGGAAGTGATGAGGTTCGAAGCAGCACACAAAAGCAGAGAGGTAGGAGGACACTACTGACTACGTGGTAAAATATGAATATGTTATATAAATATCACTGCTGATGTGCATGTCAGTGAGAAGCACTGTAGGCAGCAGACAGTCGTCGCCTTTCTTCGTTGTTTCTTGGGACATTTTTGGTCAACTGCTTATTTCCCTGCCTCCAACACATCAAGCGTTGTAACTGTTTGCACTTCTTGACAGGTCCCGCTGTAATGAGACAGAGCTGCCAGTGATGGGTGATGTATCTGACCATCATTCATCACATCCCGTATCTGGCCTGTGAAGGTTGAGTGCTGACATCTAGTGGCGTTTGTGACCCACGGTTGTCACATTTCTATATCTTTTCTATATCACTTTCTCTGCCTCAGTGTCACTTAGGCTTCAGTAAGATTTATTATTTGATATCTGTATCTCGTGCTTACAGCAGGTAATAGAAGAAAACTCACAGTGTTCATTTGTACCTGCAACTGATGTCAAGTGCATATGCTAACTTGAAACCTGAATTAATTTTATAATGAAATAAAAACACTGTGTGCAATCAATTGAATAAATATAGGCCGATCATATGTATATTCTGTGCACTTTGTGTGGTAATAAATCTCCACTGGCTTGTTCAGGAATATGACTTTATTAGTTATTATACTGTATATTCAAATTGAAATAATCTGATTTTGAGCAAATTAACTCTGCTTTTAGTTCTGATACCTCCAGAGAAGCTTTATTTGCAGCGAGATTTGTTTTCTGCTACTTTATTAACCCTAATCCTAGAAAATCCATCTGGTCATATGACCATCATTATCTGTTTTCCTTGATTGTTGTATCCTGGCTGTCTCTGACCATGAAGTCCTAAAAATACCCCCTGTCCATGGATTACTGTAATCCAGAGTCTCGCTATGTTTGTGTGTACCAAGACGTGACCTGGCTGACGATCCTGACTGAACAGTACATGAGAGCAGCACTAATGTGACTAATGAATGTTGCCTGTCTCTCCTGCTCATTTCTAACTATAATTATATTTTACTAAAATAAAACTTTTTACTAAAAAAAACTAAAACATATCATCTCATTTATTTTTTTGACAGCATCTTCTTCTGTCTCCTGTTTTGGGATACAAATGACATTCGCTTTGTTCAGATCAGCGTAAATTACCTGTAATATCACAATCACAACAACAATAATAGTGCTAATAATACACCTGCGTTCCATCACCTTCCACCGCCATTATCATCTAAGATCCCACCCACTTTCTTGTGTTACCAGTGTGTGTGTGTGTGTGTGTGTCCTTCCTCCTCGTTGGGGATTCTCCCTAAAGAGCTTTGGTGTCTTCTCTGCATCACTACGTGCTCTAATCGCTCGTAGCAGCTGTCAGCGCTGTCTGCCTCCCTCCTCCTCTCTCTGCATTGGCTGGCACCGCTTGACCCCACATCCTCTGCAGACGACCACGATGGACTCTCACAGCGCTGCTACTGACACATGCTGAACCCTCTGACTACTTTGTGCATTGTAATCGCATTTGCTCTTCCTCTACCACTTTTCTGCTGTAGTTGTTGTAATTGTAATATTAGATTTATTGCAATAATATTAATGCATTGCAGCCAATAAACTCACAAGTAAATATTTATGAATTTCTGCCTTCATCAGGCTGCAGCTGGAGCCTCTGACGTCAGTGAGGGTTTACAACCACCGGCCTTCAGTTGCCGGTTCAACATTACACATGAACACAACTGATGTATTGATCAGGGGACGTGATAGTCAACTTACTGCTTAATGGCCTGTGTATAGATTGATGCGCTATGGTCCAGGAGTCAAAAGTCTCCTTATCCTTCAACGTTAGAAGTGTAAGATTACACTCAGGGTTTGATGTCATGACCAGCAAAGTGTGGCCGACATGACCCCGAGGGAGCGAGAGGAGCTGTATTCTAGAGGGGCACTGGCTGTAGCTGTACTTGTGCTGGAGGCGATCTCTGTGCCGTGTTTTCTACGGTGTTCTGAGACTGCAGGCACGCTCAGGGGGAATGGTCGCTTTTCAACCCTCTCAGCACCACCTGGAGTCACTCACACACCTCAAACCCAAAACATGTCGCGACACTTGTGTACAAAGCGATGAAATGTCAGCCGCTCATTTTGTTTCTCTGGTGAGTCCTGGTTGAGTGGAGAATCAAGGGCTAAAAGCTCTCGACCAGTTTTTGGCAAGTCTAGAACCACCGGATCCTTCCATCCCACCAGAGTGAGTTCTACCATTGCCAAACACTGAGGGAGAGTGCGCTGTCCCCACCACATCTGTGGGATGCCAGGGGGGTTCAGGTTACGTGGTATGGCATCTCAGAGACAGCGCACCGGCCTCCATGGCAACCGGTGATATCCAAGAGGGGTGGCGAAATCGATCAGATCCATAGCTCATCATCCACAACCCTCCCTCTCCACTCTCCCACCACGACAGCAGGAAAACACCCGAGACGAACAGCTGAGTGTCTGTCTTGTCCTAAATTGGCACTACACATGATTGCCCCAACAACGAGAAACAAAGCAAAAATGTGCTAGTGCCAAAACAGGCAAAGAAGAATGTGACACATTGCAGAAAAACACTTCAGCTGCTGATTCAGACTCCAGGTGGGACGGAGACCCAGGCAGCGTCGTTTTGTCTCTACTCTGTTTATGGCCCTATGGTAATTCACTGATAGCATGCTGTGACAGTGAATTCTACCAGTGCCATACACAGAACAGGAGGAGGTACAAGTGTAATCCCACATTATTGCTACCAGAACATCTTTTCCCTTTTCACATCCTGTGTCCAATTGCTTTGTTCACCTGTGCAGACAGGCCTATGGCGCCTATCTCCACAGTCTTAGCGGCTGTGGACAGATGCTTTAAAAATTTACTGCGGGATTATTCTCATGATTAGTATTTAGAGCCACTTCTAACCTCCATGAAAAGCAGGTCTGCTGCTTGGATTGATTCTGGCTGTAGGGAATGATGCGCTAAGTGATTTTTGAGATGCTCCAAATGGGTCCCAAAGCAGGGCTCATCTTCCCGTTTCCGGGAGAGATCAATGAAGTAAAAAGCTTGGGAGAGATGGAGAGAGAGTAAGATGGACAGAGAGAAAGACAGAGAGCGGGGGGAGAGAGAGGGAGAACACTGTAGTTACTAAGATCCATGTTCTTTGTTTATCTTTATTTTTCACTTGCTGTTACTAAAAAGTCAAGAGGAAGACGAGGCATCATATCCACCAAATCTTTACATTATGTACATTGGAGTGAACTTTAACACAACCTACTATAAAACTATCAATTCGGGGTTTTTTTTTAATACAGGCATTATTTGGCCTCTTACCTGAAAAAGTATTTCCAATCTCCACACAGCAACCAACTTAGTTAAAAGGGCCAGACCTCATCGGGCCCAACCTCCAGAAGTGTCCAGCATAGCCTCAGTCCATTTGGTCGTATCCACCGATGGTCCCTCAGTCGAGCTACCAGGGCTGATCGGATATGTTTATTGTTCAGTCCATTGGTCCACTGAAGAGTTAGCGAGTCTCCTGTCCCCAGCTCCCAGTTCCTCGCGGCTTCCTGCTTGTTTGGGCTGTAGGAAAGGGGATTTTCTAGTGAACAGATAATTAGTTGGTAAGCACCTTAACCCACTGGCACTATAGTAATCCACGCTGCCCTCCTCCTTCTCCTTCTGGCGCCTCACGCCGGCCTGCAGCGCATTTCCCAGGCGTCGTTTACGCACAGGACGCGCACTGGAGCGACGATGATGAGACCTACAGGCAACCGGATATTTGGTCCCATAAGGTGGGTGTGACAATCTCCATTACTGTCAAACAATAGAGTAGAGTTTTAAATGTATTTCATAGTCTGTCTGAATAAAATCATACTGATAATTACGAGTTATTGGCGAAGGAAGATTTAGGATTTGTAGAGAAAAAGTTGGTCAAGTCTAGATTATATCGTCCAATATGTTCTGTTTCTAATCGGCTGCCATGCAGACTAAGCATTGCTGTCAAATCCTGACGGTCCTATCCGACCAGAGACCTACCAGCATCCACCGGGTGTGGCATCCTGCTGCGGCCAGGGCTCAGACTCAGCGCTGTCCCCTCCCCACACGAGGCTAAAAGTTTCTCCGAGCCCAAACCACCTCTGCTCCTCGTTTTATACGCACACCCGGCGGCCTCTGTGGGGCTCGTTTACCTGCTGTCGCTGAATATTAGACAGGTGCGGGTGGAAGAAGAAGCATCATCCTCTCGGGTGATCTGAGTCCGTTAGAGGGGAACTAGAGAGGTTTGGGTTACTGCTCATTCAAAGTTAACCGTACACCTTTTGTCCCCTCTCTACATTATGGAAGAGGCGCAGCCGGTGCCGAGTTCTGCCTGTCTCCAACTGAAATGACCTAATAACCTTTATTTAACTTTATTTTAAAGGCGACCTTATGCTGTTAACCCATCGTTACTCGCCTCACTCGATTACACAGTGAAGTTGGTGACATTAAACCAGAAAGTAGTAGCTCAGATTTACCTGTAGTTAAACTGTTAATTTGTCACAATACTACTACTACTACTAATAATAATAATAATAATAATAATAACAAGAATAGTATTAGCTCAGTCGTGCACAGCCATATATTAAACAGCAGAGAAAGTCAAGTAGCATGAAAATTTGACCTGTGAATTTAAAGTTAATGCCCACTGCTTTTTACATTAGGAAAACAACTGACATCCAACCACAGATGTCTGAATTCAACTGTTTAGTAAATATTTATTATCTTCTTATTATATATTATACTACCTAGTTTTTATTTTCTATTGGTTGAACCAGACGAGTAGTTTCAGATAATATAACATCACTCTCATACAACATCAAACAATCCAAAAAACCTTTTTGTAACAACCATAACGAGGCTTGACCTGAGTTACTGAGTGTGGTGTTACCCTCAGTCAAATGTTGATGTAGAAACAGGAAACTGATTACGCTCAGAAAGAGTCCACAACAATGAATATTTCATAACGTCATTATTCTCCGGTAAAGGGAAGCCTGGAATCTGAAGGCACCAGAGGGAAGGACTATGCAGCCATTCAAAGGCTGACCAGGTAGAAACGACCTTCGAATTAAAGTGGTGTTTAAGGCGTTACGTCTTAAGAAAATAATAATAAGGTAATAAAATAAACAAAACAATGCGTTATCAGTCATGACAAAATTTGAAATTAACGTTAACAAATGCAGATCAACATAGAAACCTACACCCAACTCTCACAAATTACCTTTTCATCACAGTAAACATTGTAATTTGTCTTGAACAAGGACCCGGAAATTAATTTAACTTATTTTTTTAATGTTTCACAAAACAAACCTTTCTCAGAGTACAAATCAGAAACGTTGCTCTTCTTGCTGCACTTATTATGTATGAAAAAAAGAACAGTGGACAGCAATAATACAATTACTAGTTATAAAAATAGAACAACATAAATGAAGCTTTATCCAAAAACCTGCTTTACGCCTGTTGACGAAGATCATGGACACTCTGCGCAGACAGGAGCGCCATCTTGTGGACAGAGAGAGGACGAGCGTTGTAAACAGTCAGATTACGACTCTCAAATCATTGTGTGGCCTAAGTAAAGATTTGACAGTGCAAGTAAAACTGAACACAGACACTGTCATACACACAATCATAGTATCAACGCAGTTCATATATAATTTGTTGTTTTATTTTGGTTTTCTACTTACAAGGGAAGCACATTTATTAATTTTTTACCTTTTTAAAAAATCTGAGAAATCTCAATTTGTATCTTGGACATGGGGCTTAAAAGAGAAATCAAAACCTCCAAGTTAATTATAAGCATCAAAAATACATGTCTTGTTAAAAAAATGCATAACACATGGATGAATCCAGATTAAGACAAACAACGAGGCTGGACAGTGGATTGTTTTGCAAATGACTGTGGTATCACGTTGTCCTAAGACCTACACCAACACATATTTGGTTGAAAAGGCTAATTAGAGCCATTGGCCTAAGTTAGTCTTAAACAATGTGGAAGAGATTCTAAATCACTTCTATGGTATCTCTCCTTTACACAGGGGCTAGAGGCACATAAATGTTTCCAAGGACAAAAGACAACATCTGTTAATCTGTCCAGTGAGAAAGAAGGAAAATAGAAAAATGCTGTGCCTGACATTAGAGTTTACCTGAAATGACACTGCCACTCAGCCTTTGACATTATTAATTTATCTTCTTCATAAGTTCACAAGTCGTGTGTAAATCCAGTTACAGGGGAAATTCCCATCTGGGTTTTGTGTTTATGTACAAGGAACTAAGCTTGTACAGCCATTACATTTTTGGTCCCACCATTTTGGAAAACAATCGGCCATCAACAGGATGACAAAAGTAAATACGACAACGTTGAATGGCTGAAACAAGTCGCACTTCTGTTTAACACCGTACAGTTTGCTTTAATGGACACATTTGCATAAGAAGAGGGAGCAGAGGTGAACATGTCCTCGTAGGATTGGCTCCAAGACTCATCCCACACACAAAGACGCATTAACACTCCTCATCTTTACAGGACAATTAGTCTTCAAACTAACGTGTAACATAAGTATTAAACCATACAGTATGATAGGATTCACCACCCGCAGAAAACTAACTACCCCTACGCAAGTCAAACACCTATTATAGTTCAACACAAGCAATAGGTGAAGATTAGAAGTTTAATAATTCAATCAGGACCTAGATAATCCTCACCAACTCCCACCCATCTTACAGGCGTCCTCTTCAGGTCTACGGCGTTACAGCTCCACAAAGTCCTACACAAATTTACTTCTGTGTCATGCCACAATATACAAAGATGCTCAGAGAAAGAAAAACACTTTCCTAGAACGGAGAGGAGGAGGAGGAGAGCGCTGAAGATGCAAAGGATCGGAACTGTGAATGTTCTCCTCCACTTCTGCTGAGCATCACAGGTCAGTACACAGGTTATCAATACACCATGATTCTTTCTGGACTACATTCATGCATGCACACAGGCACACTAGAGACACACACATTGTGAAGTTGTCATGGTTAATGCGGTTGTGTCGGTTGTGTTGACAGTGTGTGTGTGTGTGTGGTGTGTGTGTGATGTGTCAGCAGGCCTGCACAGAGAGAAGTCCCCTGTGAGAGGCCAGTCACTGTGAAGATGCACACGCGCCTGCTTTGTGGCAACAAGTCTTCTATCGAATGATAAAGATAATGGCAACTCCTCGGTGCAGCAGTGTGAAATCAAAGACAAAAAGGGTGAATCCGCGCTTTCCTCAAGTCAGGATCGCACTGAAATAGTGACTCGACATCCAGTAGTCCTCAGTGAAGAAAACATGCCTGATGTAGTGACATTTGAAGAAGATATGGAAAAGTGAGGCTTGCATTGGACTCACTGCTCAGTTTGGACTGAAGCAGTGTGGAGGCCTTGACTGAAGCCTGCGCTGATCATGCAAATGAATGATCTGAACAGGCTCTGTCAGGGTTAAGAAGAGGGGGAAGTGGCAGATGGTCATGAATTCCTAAATAAGGGTTAATATTATGCAATATCATACTGCAAATCCTCGTGTAGCAATAAAAATGTTGTTGTTGTCTATAAAAAATGTCTTGTTTAAATATGAATATAGTACTGAGTTTATGCTCTTTAAGAAATGACAGTCTGTTGTACGGTGAGGGGGAGGATTTTCCCCTTCACTACAACTCCATGTCCTGAGCCTCATCCTCCGAAAAGTCTGACATGGAGCTCTCAGAAGAGGAGTCGCCGCCTCCTTCCTCCTGCTCTTTTAGAGCCTCCTCTGTGGCGTATTTCTGGATGTACTCTGAAACAGAAAGGATGAAAGGTGTATGACTGACTCTGTGCGACAACCGCAGCATCTCAGCAAGAGAGAAACGTCACAGTCCCACACATCAGCAGGTACACCAGTAACTGTGATCTGACCAAACCTAGTCACAGTGTCACACTCATTTATTTAGAAAGTACCAAATGTCAACCAGCTTGTCATCCCAGGCAGGTTGGTCTGGCTGATTAGCAGTCAAAAAAATATTTCAGTAACACATGGATTAAAATCACCTTCATGCGAAAAACATCGTCACATCTTTTAAGCAGGGTTAGTCTTGTATGCAATACAAGACTCTACTACACTCTACTACTACTCTACAAGACTCAAATGCAATATGCAATAAAGACACAATAAAGTGTGTTTTCTGTGACGCATCTTTTTTCATCGTTCAGGGTTTGAGCAGTTTAATCGATAACAACCTCCTAATATTTGCAGAACAGTAGTAGTATCATTCCAATTTTCTGTTCAGATTTTTCTGCAACTTAGCTTTAGTTTATTTAGACTAAAGTTCGAGACAAAGTGAATATGTGGCTTAAGAGTTTAAATAGTTTTGCATATAAAGTCTTAAATGTTCACAGAGAATGAATAACACGTTAACCATCCATTAATATTCACACACACCTTCAAAATGTTGTTTGATGTTCACTCATCCTGTCAACACCATCATCTTAGCTTTAATAGGTATAGCAGCATCTTGCAAAACACAAGTAACATCTTATCCACTAGTCACACACCTTTGATCTTGTGTTTATAGTCCTCTGGTCGGTGCAGGTACATGGCGGCTGCGTCCCCGTTCAGAGGATCGATGGGGTTTGGGTAGGCAAGCAGCTGAGGGAGGAACGACTCAAAGATGTTGGTGAGGTCTGGTGGATGCAGGGAAAAAGATTAGTCAGCACACGAATGAGAAGCCTGCAGAGAAAACGTTGGAGGAGCTCTCACTTCTGCAACATTGAATCATTCCTCACAAGTGCAGCTACAACAACAACAGTTAAGGGTTTATTAAAAAGCGTTGCAGGTACCCATCAGGCCTCAGTACCGTGGTCTGATGCCATATCCTCTTTCCAGAACACCTCTGAATCAGTCAGCCTAACACGAATGAATTGTGCATTTTCCCACTCGCTACGCTGGAACGTCTATCAGCTACTTCAACAAGGTTACAGGCTGTGGTCTTCTATCTTCATGTTTGGTCTGTTAGTCATCCCAGGTAAAGACGATTATCAGTGCAACGTGTTTATCATACCAGCGTCTCACCACCCACGCAAAGTGCCGACCACTTGGTCAGGGTGTTTTATGTACACAACACATGTCTAAGGACAAACAAGGCTGTTGGAAGTAAACAGGAGAACAAATAAAATATGTTGTCTCTTTGCAATGATACAATCTCAGATCTCTCTCGCGAGATTTAAAACAAAGACACTTCTGAAGAGTTGTCTTCTTTTAAGAGTTGCCCTCTTTAGTCCAGAAGAGCAACATGTTTTTGAGGCAGTGAGGTACTTCTGAGATAACTTGACTGAGTTAACATATTGAGGAAGGTTTAGCTTTACCAAACACTGTTTATAATCTTGTTGGACTCAGGACATTCGTATGTATGAGTGCACAATGCCTGACCTCAATACAAGCAGCAATTATCAATGACATGTAAGCAGATTAAACCAAGACAAACCAAGCCTCTGCCTGAAGCTGAGTTGCAGAGATGTAAGCTGCTCATTTGAGGATTTTGTTCAGTATAACCTCAGTTTCCCTCAGTTTAACAGAGCAGCTAATGTAGTAAAACTACATCAAATGAGAATTATGACTGAAACTTACCGTAGAGTGCAGTCCATGTCTGGTTAATGACATCTAAACACACAGTTCCTGACCTGAAAAAAGGACCGTCAAAATAAGAGCCTAGCAGAGCAGTGGCAACAGTGTAGGTTAAATATTAAAGTAAAAACCTTTCTTCAGGGCAAGAATCATTAGCTGTACAGTATATAAAACATGTCCCACTTACGCTTCATCAATGTTGGGATGAAAAATTTTATTCATGAAACCTGTAAACAAAGAAGACGTGACTTTAATAACTGTGGAGTCAATTTAAACAATAATACTAATAAGTGAAGAACTAAAATGTTCAAAGCATATATAGACACTTATATATTTTACCTATTGACGGGGATTTAAATGGGTATTTATCTGGCAGGTCCACCCGAACCTTCCATACACCTCCTTCATAAGGTGCTGAAGAGATATGGTTAATCAATATGTTATCAAAATAAATACACAACTTGAGCAAATAATTAAAAGAATCAGGGTTAAAAGAATTAAATTACAAGACTCAGTACGACATAGCATTCAGATATTAGATTGGTAATAAGAGGCTCTTACTTCCAGGTGGTCCATGGAACTTGACCACAAACTCATTGAGTCCACTGAGGATGGTGACCTCGTGCTTGCTTTCAATGCTGATGCTTTGTTAAGGAACAGTCTCACCCAAAACCAAACTCAGCAAAAGACAGAAGAACAATTCAAAGAACATATTTTCAACAAAACCTCAGCAAAAGCAGGTTGTGATCACTCATCTTATATGGACAGAGGTTAAGCACAAGGCAAATATGATGAGCCACAGCTCACTGTGAGATCAATAAAGCTGTAGCTACTGGCAAACACAAAAACTACAGATAACAAGTCTACTTAGTGTAACAACATAAACACAGGAGTTGAAATGCAAACCCTTCCACTGACCCTTACTGATAAAATATAATAAATAAAATATTAAGATATAATACAGATATACAGAGAGCAGCAGAGGGTCTGTGTATAAAGCATAAACCTGCCACATTTAGCTGTCTAAGATGACGATGACAGGTGATTTGGATGGGGACGCATTATAATCAAAGCATGTGCTGAGTGAAGAGTGATTCAACTGTGTGACAGCAACATCGAACGGTAGAGTGGGTTCAGTGAGCGACTGTGAGTTTGACACAGTGACAGATGGAGAAAACAGAAACGCCTAAACCGCATAAACTGTTGCACACTGTTTCATCATCTTGTCATAAATCCTTATGTCATTTTGATCCGTAGCGTCTCACCAAGGTAACAGTAGCATGCTAATTTATTTCAACACATAATAACACGGGGTAGCTTGATTATGTAACGGTAAGGCAGCAAAACAGCTGTAAACACATAGAGACAAAAAGGAAGGCTTGAAAAAGCTCAGTTACTGAATAACTGTCTGTAAATCTCTGAACAGAGTAGCACTAAATGTGGTCCTAAAAATATGACCCATTATAGATACAGACTTGGAGTAAAAATATGCCTTTCCCTTAGGGTGATCCATGGAAACCTAAGCAAAAGCTCTCTCAAGCGTAACTACACTGGGGGAAAACCCTTATTTTGACAAAACCTTAAGTGCAGTGTCACTTATCATTACACTATGCAACAAGTAAGGTTTTGTCGATTCGCATGTAAATTAGGAGAGAAATCAAAACAACAAGAACAAACGGATCCAAACCCTATAAACATGTGACATTTTTTCCTCATCCATATTTCATAATGATGCATTGAAAAAACAAAGAAAAAATACAGTTTTCCTGAGATACGACTGTAAATCTTAGATCATGCTTGGGGTGAAACTACAGCCCAACCTTTACGTTTAACATGTACGAAATACTGTAAGGATGGCGTTTTCTCTGATCAGCCTTACACCTGCCATGTTACAAGCAGGGTCCATTGAAAGTATTAAGTTTTAATCACCATTGTTACAATGTATTAACAATGGATAACACCAACATCATAATGAGATTAACTATTTAAATCTACATACCTAATAAAATGATATGCTCAATCAACTAAATATTAGTGTAAGGCAAGTTAACTAAGCCTCGGTTTAAGTCAACTTGAAACATGTTTGGAGCAAGGTAGGCAAGCAGCTGAAGGAGGTACAACACAGACACTGGTCAGGTCTGGTGGAAGCAGGATAAATCTTAGTCAGCGCCCAGAACAAGAAAGTCAGCAAACTGTCACCTCTCAACACTGAGTCATTCCATCACCTGGGATGAGTCACGGGTTTAAAAAAAGTCTAACAACTTAAAAGCCTTTTGACAATTAAATATTAACCATTAAGTCCATTAAGAAAACATAGTAAGTTAAATTGCTTGGTTAAGGGCTAAATAGTATATATTACTATTAATATTGCATTGTAACAAAGGTTACAACTACTACTGCTTTTGTTCTCAATAATGACTTCACTTTGTTAATAATAATTTGGTCTGTAAATTGTAAAATTACAGTCCTTTTTTTGTCTGCACAACAATTGAACATTATCAACAGAAAAAACTAAGGAAACCTCAAAACTTCAAAAACTAGAACAAAATCATTAGAAAACTTTGTAGAAGAAATGACAAACTGTGACCTTGCAATAATCGACTGATCAAACAATCAGACGCCAGTTGTTCATATGTTATGGGGACAACGACACGTCACCCATTAGGAGGAATGTGTGCGTTAAGCCCTGTCCCTGCCGCGAGCTGCATGTTCCCAGCCCCCATTCCTGCATGTGCCCGGACAGCACGCTTGTTGTTCCTCGATCAGCTGTGTGTGAAGCTCCGCCCTCTGCCATGTTCCGGATAGTAACAGCCTGGCCAATCACAGGGCAGCATCTCGCTGCAGGACAAAAACAAAACAATTCCGCTCGTGCTGTCACAAAACATTTTCATGCAAACTTTAACTGACGCCTGCAAATAAGGGGCTACGGGAAAAACTAATTCCCACCAGAGGACGCCACCAGTCAAAAAAAAACCAGACATCAGCCGAGATACAAACCCACACACACAAAAAAACGTTATAAAATAAAACCACAGTAACACATCATTCATTTGTTTCCCTTCAGCGTAGTTAAACTAAGATAAAGCAATATTTCGACTTCACATTTCTCGCCGTGTGTCAACCTACACTAACCGACAGTTATTTACTATAAATAGAATTCGGGCTTTGTTTACCCTCAATTTAGAAGATCGTTTGTTTTGGGGAATCAGTTGAAATTAGAACGAAATATGATAACGTTTAGTGTCTCGGCTGCCTAGTGTGAACTGGTGTAGTTAGCTGCCGAGTTCACCTTTGTTATTTGCCTAATATTTTCTTCTTACTCTGCAGCGACCTTTCATTTGTTCTTTCTTGATGCTAGCGTGCTACACAGTTAACTACACCAACGTTGACGTCAACTTAAAACCCAAATAAAGACGAAATACAATTGTCTTTGCACAGGTGTGCTTGAGTGATATAGAAAAGTCACCAAGCAGCCTTTCACGCTGAGTTGTCAATCCGCTGGGAACGCACATAGCTCGGCTAACAAGCTACGTTAACGCACCCAAGCTAATGCTAACAATGTTCGCAGCTAACCCACACAGCGAGCGACAGAAAGGCAACAGCGTCGCTATATTGCGATAGATTCCGCAGCTTATTCTCGCCGGATACAAACAAGAAGAGCGTTGCTAGGGCATGAGCAAGCTAACGCTGGCTAACAGGCGAGTGAGTTCACATAACGCTGGCGTTAACGTTAAATATAGCTACAGCTAGCGTCCCCTCGACAACAGTCGTTAAAGCCCACAATCCGGCGTTGCACGGGGCTTAACATCACGTTTCTACCAAACATTTTCATTTCGCAAGGGCAGTAGCCACACAGATCACATCCTAGTAGTAGCCGCCAGGAGCAAACGATGCAGGTTTAACGGGTGGACGTTGGAGAGCTGACAGTTGTTATAAAACCACTTGTGCCCGTTTGATTTGCATGCAGGCTTGTTTATGTTCTGAAAGGATACAGTTTCACCACGTCGGTATCCATTCGCCTCTTGCCAGGACTTGGAGACGACATGTTTGTATTCCTTTCAGAGGTGATCTAAAAATACTGCGGCGATTAGGCTACCTCAACCTTCCGTCTAGCAAACACCTAGAAGCCCACAAGGCTGCATCAACAGCCTCCCCACAGCGTCCACAAACAGGCTCCCAGCTGCAACATCGCCCACTTTTCCTCCTCTCGGCTGATCCTCCGTGTGTGACCAGCTCTACCTAGTTGCGTCCTGTCCTGAAGACTTTCCACCGCTGACAGCATCCTCCAGCGACCAGCCTGACGGGAGGAGGAGCTCAGGCACAGAAATGCACCGCGCAGAGCATCGCCGCGCTGCTGTTACGTTTTGATACAAGTAAACGGCCCTCGTGCGCTCGTCTCTCCGCACGTGGGAGCTGATATTTAATATAAATGCTCTTCTTTGACCTGATTTTTTTGAGACTGCTTAAACGTGCTCAGAGAGTTCAAGCGGTTCGCACTTCTATCATTCGAAGATCTATGGTAAAATTAGCTCATTGAAAAACTGAAACGCACACGAGGCCAAGTTAATTTTCTTCACATGCGCTCAGTGTCCACCAGTGATATGAACCATAAATGCGACTGGTTAATGAGTAATAACCTCTGCTATACACTGTTTGGTTGAGTACTTTGGTGTAGAGTAAACACAATGGAGGCCTGCTGACCAGAGCCAGTAACTCGCCATGCAGACTTGTGCTAATCGTATGCTATAAATTCAACTTTTATACAACTCAGTTTCAGGTTGGGAGATGTTTTACAGGACCTTTGAATCAACTTTATGGTCACTTTCGTCAGTGCTGCTGCTTATTACTCTGGGATACACTGACAGGTCTACAGCAGCTACATGCATTTCACAGAGAGTAGAATAAAACAAATTAGAGTGGTGCACAGAAGTTAAATAACAAAACTGCAAATGTCAAATGATAAAACAAGAAGAAGAACCCCCCACAGAGAACTTTTCTTTTACAATTGTGTTCGTCCTCACAATATGTCACAGGTCAAAGTTCCACCCATGCTGTATATGTATATAGTAATGCAGAAAAATGAAAATGGGGAAATACAATGGACTAATACCATTCGACTTATTAAACTTACACAAATGTCTCACAAATCTTAAAAGTGTTTTCATTTGAACTTTGATGGCTCAATATTGTATTGTATTGGGTTTCTTTTCTTTCTTACTGCTTCTTCTGGAAGGTCGAAAACCGTTCAAAGGCCAGCACAATAACTGCAACTGGAGGTCGATCCATCCTTGTACTGACACGAGGAAGCTTTCGAAATCCAGTGTTGATTTTCTGCTGTGGTGACAAATGAATGAATTGTGTCTCCTGGTCATGCTATTTGCTCAATCATTTAGATGAGATGGTCAATCAAGTGCTGATCTATGGTTAGATAAGTGGATGGAACAAAACGCTGACGCCCGTTGAGGATTTAATCTCATTAACACAGCTTGTTTAGAAGGCTGTGTTTACTGTGTGTAAATGACTGTCTTCCTGTCCTGCTCATTGAGACAATGGAATATTTGTTTAGCAACATGTTTTGTCGACTGCAATTAGAACAAATTAGAAATGTAGTAGCATTAATAACTTAAGTTGTTTAGGTGTTATTTTCAAATATTGGTGTGACACTAAATGTAGTTGTGGAGTCCTGAATTAGATTCACATGCATACATGGTGTTTGGCCTGAACTTACATAGCACTTTTCCACCTAATTGGAAGTCAAAGCGCTTTGACACTGCTCGTCACACGTTCACACAGAACTGCTATGTAGCTGGACCTCAATCACTGGGGGCAACTTGGGCGTCAGTGTCTGACCAAAAAGGTCACTTCAACACAGAACCAGAGGAGCCAGTAATCGACAACCACTAACCCTAACCCTGCAGAGAGCTGGACTAAAATAGTCTGCATCTAAACATGGCACTGCTCTAAAATGCTGACGAGGTCAAAAGAAACTATTTCTTTTCACGTCAGCCCCATCAGGTCTCAAAACTAGAAAGACACACCTGGCGTTGTGGGGAAAAAAGCCCAACAACCAATACTACAAGTGTTTTATAATCAAATGAAGATAAATGTTCCTGATTAGCCCAAATAGCCACAACAGACATGTTTACCTACCGACCCTGCATTTTATTAATGTGACAAAGGATGTATTAAAACATAAGGGCCATGATTCCGTGCAACCATCCTGTGATAAGGGGTTTGTCTGCTGCTTACTATCCACAAAACGAATGTGAAGCTTTTGTGTGTTGTTATTTCTGAACAGTCCTTTGTCTGCAACTTGTGCGTTTCAACATATCGGAAGATAGTTTTTTTTCCTTGGGCGTTTGAACGCAACATTAATGCTGCGTTCTGATTGGCTGGCTAAGGCCAGCTGACTGTGACGCTACAGGCAGCAGCTGTGGTGTGTGTTTTTTTCCATGTTGGTTTGAATACTGCAGCTAGCTAGCAGTCTGATGCTAGTACGCCAGGTTAAACCGAAGCGGGTCTTCGTCCTGGTCCAGGTGTAAACCCGCTGCCGTCTCTTAATAAGATGTCGTCAGATGAGCATAATGGCACCTTCAGACAGCTTAATGAGTTTGAGAAGCTATCGTGGAGGCCGTCCATCCGCGATTCAGGTTTGTTAACACAACTCCTCTGCAAGAGCCTGATTTAGGAACCCGTGACCTAAAAGTTAATCCTTTATCTGCAGTTAGTCGTCATTTATTTGGTCGTTGAGTGCACCAGGATGTTCGTTTGACTGCGTGTTCACCACGTAGCCATAGTTGTATCAACGCTGCAGCACATAGGCCATAGTTAGCTAACGATGCTACGGAAGCTAGCAACAATGAATGTGTGCTTATTAACTCAAAGCAGCGATGCTCAGTGTTATCATGATCAATAGTTTCTTCAAATGGAGAAGAACACGCGCAAGTGATAGAAATAGGTCAGAAGGGCAAATTGTAGTGATGCACGAAAGAGTTGAGGCATTTCGACATTATTATATTTGCATCTACCTCTGCTTTGTATTTTGAATGTACTACATTGAGGAGACACATGTCATGTATTGACTCCTTCATTTATTTATAAATCCAGATGCTTCTTAATAACGGTGCAAATGCAGCCAACTCTGATACTTTGTTGGTCCCTGCGCAGCAGCACACATGGTCCCAGGAACCTGGCATGCATTAGTTGGACTAAGGTCCATCATTAGTTGGCACATTAGTGATTCCTTCTCTATTTGGTGACGCACAGGGTCAAAGAAGCGGGCAAGATGGCTTCAGGCTCGGCGCATCTTCTCCCCATCGTGCCCCAACTTGCGGATCCCTAACAGGTTCCTGAGAGAAGGTGATCAAACTGCACAACCTCCATAACTATTCTTAAGCTCCCATTAGTTAACCAGTGTCATTAAAACTGTAACTGCCGTCAGATGTGTTTGTAACTGTAGTCAAACTTTCAGGCGATAAATGAATCACATCTACATTTAGAACAAGATGATTCACACCACTCTGTGTGTTATACATGCAAACAGATAATGTTGTTTATAGTAACTATTTAGTTTTCATTTTCCATGATGGCCATCAGGAACAGTTGGTCTGATTCTACTTTATTCCTTCCACAGGACACTGTATTCCTCCAGCCCGGAGTGGACATCGATGTGTGGCAGACAGCACCAACCTATATGTGTTTGGAGGTTACAACCCAGACTTTGAGGAGGCAGGCGGGTCAGAGAATGAAGACTACCCTCTTTTTCGGGAGCTTTGGCGGTTTCATTTTGCTACAGCCACATGGCAACTAGTCCGCACAGAAGGTTACATGCCTACAGAATTAGCCTCCATGTCAGGTAGGGACTACAGACATGCCCTTAATTCAGGAGTGTCCAGTGCTGATCCCTGAGGACCAGGGACTCCCTGCCCCACCTAATGTTGATTAACTAGCTCATTTGAGCTTAGTCAATCGGGTGCAGTTCTGAAGTGCAGGAACACTAGTTTTCCAAGTGTTCCTGCACTTCAGAACTGTGTCCTCTGGTGACCAGGACTGGACACCCTTGCCTCAATTTCATCAAAACATATTGTCATTTAAAGCCAAGTCTGGCAAGATATTAAACTACAGTATGGACTGATTGTATTGATGTCTCTCTTTCAGCTGTTTTACATGGCAACAATTTGCTTGTTTTTGGTGGGACTGGGATACCATTTGGTGAAAACAATGGGAATGACGTTCACGTATGCAACGTTCAGTACAAACGGTGGAACTTGCTCAACTGCAAAGGAAAGAAACCCAACAAGATCTACGGGCAGGTAACAGTGTTCCTGTTTGTATGTGCACAGTTTCAAAGTATGGCTCAACTGTTCTGTGTCATAGCTGTTGTCCAAACCGCGTCTGCTGCTGGTTCTCAATGTGGCTGTGTTTTTAAACCAGAGACATCTGTCCTTATTCTCTATATTCAGGCAATGGTCATTATAAATGGCTACCTCTATGTGTTTGGAGGAACAACAGGCTACCTTTATAGCACTGACCTGCACAGGCTGGATCTGACCACCAGAGAGTGGACTCATCTTATACCTAACAACGCCCCCTCCGATCTACCTGAGGAGAGGTCGGTCAGCACAGATATTACTACATGTACTCAAACTACTACAGAATGTTAGACCACTAGTGAATCCTCAAAATAATGACAATGAACGCACAATTTTACAGGTATAGACATGAGTTGGCTCATGATGGACAGCGAATATATATTTTAGGGGGTGGAACGTCTTGGACGTCGTATCCCCTGGACAAAGTGAGAAAAACCAGCACATGCCACATCAAAATATTACATTAAAATGGGATGGTACTACTCTCTTATCCACGTAACATTATTTGTCTTGATCAGATTCATGCATATAATCTGGAAACAAATTATTGGGAGGAAATGGTCACCAAACCACATGGAAAAATTGGTTAGTGAGTCATTCTTAGTTATCAAATTGAAGATCATGTGATGAATTCATTTTGTAATAGTTCTTTTCGTGACAGGATATCCTGCTGCTCGCCGCTGTCATAGCTGTGTACAGGTTAAAGATGGTGAGGCGCTTTTTAAATAGCATTTTATGGACACAGCTGTCTGGGGCTCTTTTAACCACACGGTGCTGTTTTTACTTCCAGATGTGTTTATATGTGGAGGCTATAATGGAGAGATGATTCTGTCTGACCTGTGGAAGATCAATCTGCAGACTTTTCAGTGGACCAAGCTGCCTGCTGTCATGCCAGAACCAGCCTACTTTCACTGTGCTACAGTCACTCCGGTTCGTAAATATAACACACATCTGACTTCCACACATTTCAGATTCTGCCCTCATTCTGTGAAATGCAGACGCAATTAAAACCTTGTTTTAGCAAAAACAATTTAATGAGATAAATGCTGCAGCTAAGTTCCTGTTTCTCACCTTCAGGCTGGCTGTATGTATGTCCATGGTGGTGTTGTCAACATGTCTGGCAATCGAAGGACTGCCTCTTTGTTCAAGGTTTGGTTGGTGGTGCCCAGCCTGTTGGAAATGACCTGGGAAAAACTGCTGAAAATGTTCCCTCACTTAGCCCAGCTGTCCACCCTTCAGCTGCTCAGCCTGGGACTTACGCACACACTAATTCAACGGCTCAAATAGACAGAGACTAAGAAGCAGAACCATGATGGAAGAGCCGGAACTAGAGTTACTGATAACTACGCAAAACATTCTTGAAAGGACAAAGTCTGACGCTTATAATATACTTTGAATGCCTTTTTAAATGTAGTTTTATGGACATTAAGTGCAATGTTTTAAAGTTCTCTGCATGTGAAAGTGAATTTGTACGTTTCCATCAGCGATTTGCATCAGCGTATGCTAATTTCTGCTTTCTCAGAGGTGTCTAGTGCTTTTTCTGTGTGTGTGCGCACATTTCACTTGTATACATTTTCCCCAAACGTTTGGAGTGTGGGCAGGGACACTTCTGTGGAATCATAATGAATGTTTTTTTTTTTGTTACATTGTTTTGTCTCTCTTTTTTCAGAAGCTGAAAAACACTGTTGATGAAGTAGTGATGTGTCAAACATGTTCTAATTAGACTCCTTCCATTTCAGAAATCAGTTCCCCTGAAAAGCTGCGGGCGGTGGCATGTTTTAGCTACAAATGTTCTCCAATTGCATGTTGCAACATTTTTGAGGTCATCTCTACATTTCATGCTACATATTGTCCCCCTCGCTGGTCACATTAGGCCTTGTGATCAGGTCAAATCCCAGAATCCTGCTTTAAACATCTTTGTCAGGGCATCACTGTGAATCTTCTTGTGCCTCTTCTTCAATGGGACTGACATTGTTTCCACACAGTGATCCTCAAGCTTCTTTCTTCATTCAGTGCCTTTCTGTGACTATTATGTGTTATTTGTTAATGATTATACTGTGTTGATGATGATTTACCTGGTGCTTTTCACACGAGCCCTTTTGTTGGTTAACTGTTCATGAGATACTATTTCATTAACTTAAAACCAAATATTTATTGTAATCACTGCTGCTGTAACAGAGTATGTCTCTCTATTTCACCCAATTTCACACTTCAGTTGTCTCTTTAAGCCTAAACTATTTTTTTTTAAACAAGTGTAATGTATATTCATAAGTACTGTGATCAGACCCAGTCTGTATAGGTCCACAAACATTCTTCGTTATAGTATGTCAGCAGGCTCAGTCATGTCGGTGAAGTTTTGCAGATTATTTAGAGGAAAACAGATCCTTTCCAGTTACAGTGGACTGTAAACCTTAAAATACTGCAGCAATTCTCCCAGATGCTTTTATCAAGTTACAAGTTACACGTTGCCTATTTTTGCCATGTTTTAATTTTTTTGTGTATCTCTGCTGCATTTTATTTCACCTTAACTGTTTTATTAAAGTATGAAACTAAACTCCACTAAATGTTATTGCATGATAACAACCCCTCAAACTTTTGCAGAATTGAAACCCACTGTATGTGCTCAGACATTGCTGATGGTTGAGGTGTTTATATTTGCCCTTTTTAATGTTGATATTAAATTGTTTCCTTTGCATGTTAGAATTGTGCATGTCACTTTACACAAGGCAAATGTCTCCTCAAAACACAAGAATGGCTGTAATATACATCATGTTTTTGTATGTTCTGTCTGTACAGACAATTAAAACAGGCAGTTTTTCATTAATTTGCATTGACAGACATTATTGTTGCTCTTTGCACAGCCAGCAATGACACTTTGTAAACCACAGGCTGTCAAGGATTTATTTAAACAAATGTCTCCTAATAACATGTACCTGTTTTATGGACTTAAAGTACACAATAGTATTACCTTTAAAGAGTTGACTGTTAGTGCTGACACCTCACATAAAACCACATTTTAAAAAGGCGATAAGTTACTTGCAGAGCCATTATTAGCTTCCAAACTGTACATTTTAATTTTAAGTGTTAATTTAAGTTTTGCACAGTCTCAAAATATCTACCTGAGATCAACATCAAGTTTTGTCTTTTGGATTAGAAAACATCAAAGAAAAAATACTGCTAACATTTTAAGACAGTTACCACCGGTGTACAAACCATGATGGCTTATGAACATACTATAATGTGGTTGTACACATCCATACACAATATTTGTCAACATTGCAAATTTCAGATGTATAGAATTTTGTCATTTGTGCAACTTGTTGACAAATACTGACGTCTGCCTACGACTATTATAGTGTGTTACAAACCATTTATTGAATGTTTGTCTACTGCCAAATACTTATTACAAAGCCTGCTTCAGCAGTCCTACATGATCATTAGGTCATAATCAAGTCATAAATTTAAAACTTGGATTTTCAACACAGTTCCATGCTCAACAGCCTGCTGGAGATGGAGCAAAGTAATACAGAGCTATTAGGATGAAGTAGACAACCACCAGTGCCGTACCTGAGAGGAACAAAACACACAATACTGGTGTGACGTGACATTCAGCACACTGGACATCATGGTTAGCTATATAAACAGACTAAAATAAGACAAACACATTCTCACCACAGCACCTGCTACACCAGTTTCTACTAGGTTTCATCTATTGGCTTTGAATTATCCAACATGGTTTGTGATTGTCACACTTCTTCTTTCAGTCATGGAAATAGCTTCTTTAAAAAAAAACAGATCTACCATCACTGTAGAAAACGTTTAGCCTTACCCTGAAAATAATCAGACTTCCCGTCCATGAAGATGTAGTTGACTAGAACCACGCTGAAGATGCTGGCCCACAGGTGCACGTCACTGAATAGCAGCACAAATCCCACGTCCTAAGCAAAGAAGGCAGTGTTGAACGGTCGAAGGTTTGAAACCACAGACGGGGGGTTGTAATATGAATAAACCAATGACGAGAAGAGAAGGGTCACTTACATAGAAGGCATTAAATAAAACCAGTATTGGAATCTGTAGCATGCAGACCTGGACGGCGATGCAACTTCCCACCTCTAAGCTGAAAACAGCAGATTATTTAGATGCAGAATCACTTTTCATTTCTCCTTTTTAATTAAGCACGACTTACCTAAGACTGATGTTGTTTTGGAGAGCAAACTGGATCCCATTAACAATCTCCGGGATCTCAGGAACCATTGCAAGAACGGTCACACTGATGAAGTACTGAAGATCAAACACACACACAATAAAGAATTACCATGACAGGACGACACTAACAAATGGCACCTGTCTGAGCATGTTTAAATGCACATACTGACCAGAGATATGTTGGGCTGGTTTAGTATGGGCTGGATGTGCTCAGTGACGAGATCAGCGCAGGCAGACATGAGCACGGTGGCCACGACGAGGATGACCAGAGACCTCCACCGCGACCAGTGGACGACCGCTCCGTGCTGTCCAGCCACTGCACAGAGATTATGACGCTGTAGAGCTTGTCGTGTGAACCCTCCCGCCCCACTGCTGCACAGTATTCATAATAGCGAGTGATACCCTGCGCTTCTCCAACGTGGATGTTATAGATGTGGGAGTGTGTCTTCAGAGTGAATATCAGACCAATGATGTAGGCAACAGGGAGGAGGGCAGACACCGTGTACACCAGAGGCCTAAGGAGAATAACGAGGGAAGAATACACTGAGGTTCATACGAAGGATCATATGATTATTAAACAGGTTTCAACTACAGCATCAATTACTTTGCTACTTTTGCTCAACTGATGATAATTTCTATTTGCCTCACCACTACTATATGTGGAAGTACTTTTTCGAATAGCATTCCATCACACACACTTTTGCATATGAAAGATTTGAATTTGACCATGGATTATTTTGAAAGTACAGTATTTGTTGGTGTATTCAAGGACATTCAAATTCTGAGACCTTAGCAAGGGAACATACAAGCGTGGACAAACTGATAAACACTATGGGTGTATGTAAAATCTTTCATGATCATTCCATGTCCATGATGTCACCATCATTAGCGGGAGGGACTAGGATGTGACTAGGAAGTGTAGCAAACCTACAAGATACTTGTGAAGCAGCCTTAGTTTTGAAAGCTCTGACACAAGAAACCTCTGTTCACAGTGCAACCGTGAAATGAACAAATACAGCCAACAGTGGTGTTGGTGGCTCTCAATTATCATACAGCACTCACATAAGGCCTCATTAACTTAAAGCACAAACGCAGAGGATCCAAAATAAATGCAGCAAGGGTACCGGTTGTCATAGTTAATCACAATTTCTAGTTTACAGTCTAAAATATGCACCATTATAGTCGTTTATTTGTCTTTCTCCTTTTTATTTTATGTAAGAACAAAAATAACGCCTTACTCAACGTGGCTGTGGAACAGTGTGCCATTGTTCTGCTGGAGAACAAACAAAACAACATTAAACTTTGACGTGCACGGAGGTCCTGCGTCGTTAGTAATACTGTGCTGCTCAGGCTGCTGACCACGTCGTAGTGGCAGTTGTGGCAGACAAACGGTCCGCTGCTGTTGCCCGTGCTGTTGCCTCCTGTGGAGTTGGTGCAGGCGTCACACACCAGGTTCCCATAAGCCTTAGAGAACAGAGTGGGGGCAAACACACCTGCGAGTGACAGTTCATGGGACCATATAAAAGATTGAGGCCATGCTTTTATATTGCAGTTAGTTTTCATTTTGGCTTCTGTCACCGCCACAATGACCTGAACACCAGACTCTAGCCTTTGAAGTCAACACATCTCTTCTTTATTATTAGAATACCTGACTTTTTATTTTCTCCACAATGAATCCTTTCATAACCAACTGACTGTGACACAATCTAACAGAAATGCATTCACTAAATGCCACAAAACCAAGTGCTCAACTACCATTTTCTGATTAATTATCTACTAACCGCTTAAAGATGGTCATATAATTTAGGAAAAGAAGGACTCAGCAGTGCTGCTGGTGGTTATGTTTCCCTGTAGGTGCTGCAGGCGGGCTACACAGCTAGAAAAGAGGACCTACCTTCATAAAAACTAAAGCTGTTACAGTATGTAGGCTCTGAATTTTGAACACTTGCCTCCTACAGAGATGAAAAGTAATGCGGAGCTGACTCCTGTAGAGCGACTGTTGAACCTTTGCTCGCTGTGCCTCAGGCCTCCGATTATCATGCAGATGCCCTGAGAGAAAGACAATGAATCTCACTGTTAAAGGCAACTTTGTAACAAATGCGTATTTTTGTTCACCTTGTCCATATTTGTTCCTTTTCTTGACTCACAGGAATAAACAAGATGCACCCAAGCAAAGTGCCGGTCAAGGCCGCCTTAACGACCTCCTGCAGACAGGGACTCGCTGCCTTGTGTCCTCTGATCAGGGCTGTGATGTAAAAAGTCAACTCCGTGATGGAGCCGAAGGTGGCGTTCACCACGGCGCCCACAGCAAAGTTACTCTGGGCTGAGATACTGCAAAAGATAAAATTATCCAAATGAACAAACTTGAAGAAGTAAATCCATACTTCTAACAGGTGGGTTAGATGGTTATGCGGGGCAGAGCTCACCTGGCAATGCCCATACCAATATAATAAGACAGAGGTATGATGGAGCAGATCGCTATGGCAAACTTTACGTCAGAGCTGGCGAACAGGTTTTCTCTGTCAACATATCCAACTACCAGGGAGACTATTACTAGAGGGAGGAGGTCTGAGGTGGGAGTCAAAGATGACAGCAGGTAATCACGTGGCACTAAGAAACACACGCTTCACGCGTTAAAGGATATTGACAGCAAACACATTGATCCCATCAACGGTATATTTGTAGTAGTACAAGTTTGCGGCGTGGTAGCAGCACAGCAGAGCTCTGGTCTCATAGCCTTCATGCTACGTGTCAAGCAGAAAAAAACAAAAAACAAACACACAACAGAAACATGTACATGAGCATCTGTTTGTCATCGCTCCAGGTTCACGTGCTATGGCTAATCAGTTGTAATTCTCTCCATCTTGCCTTCCTCTGGGAGCAGGTGGAAACAGACACATCCTCGGGAGGCAAGAGAAGGACGACCCTCACAGTCCGTGCGTTCATCTTGGAAACGGGGATGGTGAAAACAAGGATCCAGGAGAGGAAGCAGGCCAGGGTGTGAATGATCACCAGAGGAGGATAACCCAGCAGCAGCCACACATAGGTGGAGAAACGATGCTGCACAAGGAAAACAGAAATCAGCTGATCAAGTGCACGGTGGGGTTTTGTACATCTCTATTTCTTTAAGTGTGTACAGTTACCCAGTACGGCGTGCGCATAGGTTGTCCCGTCGTCTCTGGGACCAGCACCTCTGTGGGTGAAGGCAGCAGAACTGGTGAGTTCTCCTCCACCCGGTCTACGTTGCACTCACAGTGTGGTGCCTGCTCACAACATCTCCTCAGTGTATTTCCGAACTGGAGACACACAAGTATCTCATTGGCTCATTAAAGAAACGATAACACAACAGCACATCTGCACCTTCTACTGCAACAACAGGTCGGTGCAGATGGCCTGCAGTGTGGCAGTGTTTGTGGCGTTATTGAAAAACTTCTGCCTTCTTGACCATATGTTTGTCAGACAAGGATTTACTGAGTAGAAAAAATACATGACAACAGAACAAAGGGCTCCAATGACAGTAAACACTACCTCATGGACTGCCTTGCCAAATGGCCACAGGAAGTAGCATGACAACTTCCAGCAAAGTTTGCCTGAACAGAGAGAGAGGAAAAACTAATAGTGTCATTTAATTAATAATTTAATGTAATCAGTGGAAACCACCTTCTGCTGGTTATCTCACCTACCATACGGTGCAGCAGCGACAGTGATGTACATGAGCATCCCGACTAGGAAATACGCCAGAGAGACCCACCAACCAAAGAGCAACACGTACAGGACGTTTCCACATGTGATGAGACGCGCTGGCAACAGGGAGACAAACAGAGAAAGGACATAAGCGCTGGGCTGAGGAGCTCCCACACCGCACAGCGACCGCAGCCAGTACCTGGATGTGCTTTAATGACGTTCAGCTCAGAGTAGAGCTCTTTCACGACCTCCGACCTGTCTTCTAACGGTCGCTCTGTTACATGGCTCTTCCATTTTCTAAAACCAAACTGACACACACATCCAATATTTAGGCTGCTGAACTCCAGCCACCTTCATGGGCAGCGCTAAACGTTGAGACGTCCTACCCTGTAGTTGTTGACCAGTTTGTTGGCTTCCACTTCGTTCTCAGCTTTGATCGTCCTCTTGCTCTGGATCTCATCCCAGCTGTCATCGCAGGAATTATGGCTCAAACCTAAAACAAAAATTAAAGTCAACAAACACTTACGGCGGCCATTGCTGTTAAATCTCAGCGAGTTAGTCCGGGCCTCACATTTGTGTGCAGACATGCATTTTGTTGTGCACAGTGTGGGACACGTGGAGCGGAGTGTAGATGGAGCACAGCTGTCTGTTGAATTATACTGTTGATCTCCACACAGGCGATCATGGATTTCATGTCTGTCACCTGCCTGGGGATCATGTTCCCACTGAGGATCTGGAACAACAAACAACAAACTAAGCTAATATTCATTATTTTACAGTATAAGCAGCTGAAATATATCACAATTACAGAATCAGGCAGATCAGAAACAGACAAAAACATTTACTGAATCAAGAGTACAGCTGGAGGCACACATTACAGGATTGTTTTACCATGTGTCATGGAGACAAACTAGTTATAATATTTATTTATTATGACATTTATTAATTGCATACCTATTCCTGCAGCTTTGAGAAATCCCAGACACATAATACCTTAATCTACGTTGCTCAATTAGGAACGATGCATTATGACTTCTGTTAGTGTTTCACTTTACTATGGCAACATAATTTGCAAAAACAATTACAAATTTGCTTTCCGCTTGAACTTCACATTGGCTTCTGAGATCATATTAATAAGAAGTCAAACTGTGCATCTGTGTGATCTTTTATTTGATGTGTTTATATAACACATTTCTAGTTGCTATTGCATCTAATGGATCTAGGTCAAACTACTGACACTGCACAGGCCAGAATCCCTTGACCATCAATGACACAGCAGGTCTAAACCTTCACGGTGATTTAAAGTTGAATCCCTTCCCATCTTCCAAACTCTTAAGGCTTAACTCAGTCTATCTTAGATCCTGCACATGACCCTGGTTTCCTTCATTCACTTCTTCACAGTCCCTCTACTGGCCTGAGAACATATGCCACCATGTAGAGACAAAAGGCATTTTGAGCCGTCTTTAAGCTGATAACTACCTCTGACAACAGCTGGATTTGTTCTACAGGGACACTAGAGGCATGACTGCGATTAAGTTAAAAACTGCCTCCAATCATTCACTGGTTCATTGCCACGAGTCGTCTCTTCTGTGATAGAGCCTTGAAATTCACAGAAACTGACAAGCCACTGGCATCACAAGACAAAGGGACGAGCTCTTATATGACTCCACCATTTTATTAGTCAACACTTTTGACACTTTGAGGTTTAGTCTTGTTTTGTTTCCTCTTTTCTGTTTGGATATTTCCTTCCTCAAAAACAATCAGTTAAGATAAACCACAGAGCGTTAGTGGCAGCCCAGCAGACCGGCTGCTGGCATTAGTTATAGTTTTGTTCTCTGCAGCAAAAGACGTTCTGTTTGTGTTTTGGATCTTATTTGCTAGAGACAGGCAAAAATCCATGAACCCACGTACTTACAGTACATTTTGTAACTATTAGACTCTTCCAGAGATTAAAAAAAAAATCAAAGACTGGTGGGTACCTTCCAGAGATAAAATCAGTATGTTGCTGACACAACCTGTTAACGATGCTGGTGCATTACTTGTTTAAATAACGTTAGTTAAATCTTATTCAGTGAGAGGATCTGCTGCCGATGTTTGACTGGATAAAAACATGTAGTTGCCAACTCCGATGTTGAGAAACTGTGATTAAATGCATGAATCCGTGATAAGAATATTAGTTGCATTATTTTGGACTGTAAAATAGGCGCACGCGCGCGCACAACACACTGATCTCCCGTCAGTCGCACGAGAGCCACGCAGTAAAATGGAGCCTACGGTGTCTGCTCGTTCTGACGGCTTAAATTTCAGCCCCTCACCATGTTCCGCCGGCCTCCTCCTGCGGCTGGTCGCGTCTTGGCTCTGCATGGATGACAGAGACATGTCCGCCAGTAAACGCCTCCCCGTTAGGTCTTAGGTCTCAGCAGGAGCCGCTCACAAGTCTCCCAGAGAATTAGGCCGCTGGGTGTTGTGGGAAATGTAGGCCGCCGAGGTTGCGTTGCTTAAAGGACCACCGACCCTGACTGAAATGTAAAACCTACAAAATGAAAAGAAAAACAAGATGGCATTTTAATGATGATCTAAAGCAAAGTATTACTGTAGCTGGGCTAACATGTCAAAAACGTTAATTTAAAAATTCAAAACTAAACAAATAGGAAAATGTAGGACATATGATCAAATGTAACACATTATATAAGACTATAATTATAATACATATGTTAATTATATTATATGTATATGTTATAGTCTCTTTCTAAGTATATGTGTAGAAAATCCACGGATGCAATGATCAAAACACCTCTACAATCCGAATTTCAGGAGCATTTATGGGTTTTTGGTGTGGTTTTATTGTATTGTTATATGTGGCAACGTACACACACTGTGTACTGAAGTAAAAAGTCCTCTACAAAAATACCCTGGTACAAATAACACTTCAGACTCTTTACTTAAGATAAAGGACCATGTATATCCTCTATGTAGATTCACTGCATTAAGAATTTTATTGACAACATATTTTAAAATAACAAACAAACAAAAGGACAGAATCACTTGAGTAGAAACATAGAAACATAAAACATAGTTCATTGAATAATATAAATGTTAACAATAAAAAAATGACTTCCCAGTTTGTGTATTTCCTTAACATTAATCTATAGCATAAAGGAAGTATATGATGCAGGTGTTACAAACAAAGTCTAGTTCTGTACACTATGCACTAACAAAATAAACATTTGGTGACAAATAAAGTTTGAGACCAGGAAGACCTTTAAAAAAGGTTTATGTGACCCAAATGTTGGACTTGCAAATAAAAAAAGTCAAGCTGTCATCTAACCAACCTGATCTGATACGATGTTATCCCCTGGCCCAGTCAGGCAGTTAGTCTTGTAAAGTTGCCCAAAGGCTTATCACAGTCACATGAGTAATGATAACATTAAGTGATGCAAGGTTTTAGGTGTTTTTTGAACATGTGGAGCATTGATTGGTGGTGAGCACATGAAGCCTAATAGGTCAAACCTTCACATATAAATGTGACTGCACACACAGGTGGTACACTTGGGGACTGACCAGGACAAACTGCTGTGAAGCCATGGGAAAGCTGTGGAGTGCCACCTTCTTGATGGCACTCTCAGCGCTAAGCTGCTTAGCTGGGACAGAGGTTGAATCTCCGGCCTGGCGGAATCGTCGACAAACCATACCAAGGAGTGCTCAGCGTTATCCTCAGTTGCGCGCTAAGTTGTTTTCGGCAGACAATCCTCAACTTGCTCCACGAGCAGTACGTGTCCAGGTGGATGATACGGAATCTGAAGAGCCACTTTATCCAGAACCATACGTTCCTCTCTATCCTCCATTGGTGGATCCGCCTCCTCTATATTCTAACTGGATTCAACAACAATGGCAGGGATACCAGACAACACAAAAGGGTCTTCCACCTCTTAAAAACCCACCGTACGGTCCTTACCCTCCACAGCCACCGTATGGTCCTTACCCTCAACAACCACAAGTCGTAGTTCCACAGCCACCGTACGGTCCTTACCCTCAACAACCACCAGTCGTACCTCCACAGCCACCGTACGGTCCTTCCCCTCCACAGCCACCGTACGGTCCTTCCCCTCCACAGCCACCGTACGGCCCTTCCCCTCCACAGCCACCAGTCGTACCTCCACAGCCACCGTACGGTCCTTCCCCTCCACAGCCACCGTACGGGCCTTCCCCTCCACAGCCACCGTACGGCCCTTCCCCTCCACAGCCACCAGTCGTACCTCCGCAGCCACCGTACGGCCCTTCCCCTCCACAGCCACCAGTCGTACCTCCACAGCCACCGTACGGTCCTTCCCCTCCACAGCCACCGTACGGGCCTTCCCCTCCACAGCCACCGTACGGCCCTTCCCCTCCACAGCCACCAGTCGTACCTCCGCAGCCACCGTACGGCCCTTCCTCTCCACAGCCACCAGTCGTACCTCCACAGCCACCGTACGGCCCTTCCCCTCCACAGCCACCAGTCGTACCTCCACAGCCACCGTACGGCCCTTCCCCTCCACAGCCACCAGTCGTACCTCCACAGCCACCAGTCGTACCTCCGCAGCCACCGTACGGCCCTTCCCCTCCACAGCCACCAGTCGTACCTCCGCAGCCACCGTACGGCCCTTCCCCTCCACAGCCACCAGTCGTACCTCCACAGCCACCGTACGGCCCTTCCCCTCCACAGCCACCAGTCGTACCTCCACAGCCACCAGTCGTACCTCCGCAGCCACCGTACGGCCCTTCCCCTCCACAGCCACCAGTCGTACCTCCACAGCCACCGTACGGCCCTTCCCCTCCACAGCCACCATACGGTCCTTCCCCTCCGCAGCCACCAGTCGTACCTCCACAGCCACCGTACGGCCCTTCCCCTCCACAGCCACCAGTCGTACCTCCACAGCCACCGTACGGCCCTTCCCCTCCACAGCCACCAGTCGTACCTCAACAGCCACCCACGATCCCCCCTCCACAGCAGCCTAACGTTCAGAGTTGTGCTGTAGGACAGAACCTCAGAGTTCCATGTGGAGTTCCAGGCATTACTGCAGCTGCCTGTAGTGCCATTAGCTGCTGCTTTGATGGCCAGCAGTGCTACTATGGAAAAGCAGGTGAGTTTTTTTATCATTGTTACAGTTTTCTAAAGAGTTGTATTCACTTTCACATCGACTTTGAAATTACACTATGGTCATTATTATTGCCCAGTTATGTTATCTATATCTAAGTGCTACTTGCTAAATGTTGCCATGCCAACATACTAAGTTAAGATACTAAACATGACAGGATTTTAGAACATATCACATCTTGAACCTATAGTCAAATAAAACTTGAAACTAGATCACTTCTAATCTTCTAACATATTCCTTGCTTAGTAATGTCTAATTCAATCTATCAATGTGTTTTTGTTCTACCAGTGACAGTTCAATGCACCAAGGATGCTCAGTTCATTGTGGTTGTAGCTAGAGATGCCACTTTGCCAAAGATTAACCTTGAGACCATCTCACTCTTGGGAGATGGAGCTGGCTGCACAAATGTTGACTCTAATTTGGGGTTTGCCATCTACCAGTTTCCAGTTACTGCCTGTGGAACCACTGTAACAGTAAGACAGTGATTTTCTCTACTTTATAAGAATGAAAGAAAAATATGACAGACAGTTCACTTTCCATTTTTTTGCTTTGTTTGTAGGAGGAGCCTGGCGTTATAACCTATGTAAACAGGATGTCTTCCTCCTTTGATGTAGGAGTTGGACCATATGGGTCCATCACCAGAGACACCACTTATCAGTAAGCGATCCAATTTTATATAGTCAATAGCATATTCATAATATTGAAACAAAAACATCATACAAACATTTTTTTTCAGGCTGATCTTCCAGTGTAGGTATATCGGCTCTGCTGTTGAAACTTTGATTGCAGAGGTGACGCCATCAGGTGACCCGTCTCTACCAGTTGCTGCTCTGGGACCCATTACAGTACAGCTGAGGCTGGCTAACGGTCATTGCACCACAAAGGGCTGTCATGAAGGTAAGTCAGCATGGAAACATTGCTGCTTGTATTGTGTTGGCTGTTATGTTCACCGATGTTCACTCTGTTTTCACAGTGGATGTGGCCTACAACTCATACTATGCGGACACAGACTATCCCATAACCAAAGTACTCAGGGACCCTGTTTACGTGGAGGTTCAGCTAACTCAAAAGACTGATCCCAACCTGATCCTGACACTCGGTCGTTGTTGGACGACCACAACTCCCATGCCTCACAGTTTGCCCCAGTGGGACATTCTAATAAATGGGTAACTAAAATAGTTTTTAATGCCGCCTTTTGTTTATGTTATTACAGTCTTTGACATTTTTTGAAATGCTGAGTCTCAAAGAGTCATAGCTTTGATGTCAAAGTCAAGAATCAGATTCAAATCAGTGAAACTGAAAACGCTAAATTGTCATTGCCTTTAAACTAGTTTTCTCCCCATTCAGGTGTCCGTACAAGAACGATCAGTACATGAGCACGTTGGTTCCAGTCGGTCCCTCCTCTGGTCTGGACTTCCCGACTCATTACAGGCGTTTCATTTTCCAAATGTTTACTTTTGTGGACCCCCAGTCTACAGTCCCCCTGCAAGAAAATGTAACGAACACTTCAACAGATACAACATCGCAAAATGTTTTTGGACTGCTCTGTCAACACTGTTTCTTTTTCAGGTGTACATTCACTGTAGCACAGCTGTGTGCACCGCTGCACCAGGCAGCTCGTGTGAGCCAACGTGCGCCAGAAAAAGTAAGAAATAATTTCATAATCTGCAGACTTCAGGAGCAATGTGCCAGTAAATGTGACCATGTTTGTATGTGTGTGTAGAGAGACACCTCGACGATGACAAGAAGAAACTTCAGCCACACGTTGTGGTTTCTGCAGGACCTATGATTGTGGCAGCCCCCAAGCCGTAAACAGCGCAGAATGTTGAGGTCAAGAATTTAGATAATGTTTGGTAAAACATATGTAACATTAACATTGTTCAGTTATTTGTAGTATTAAATAAATTTAAAGTATGTCTAAGGATCATTGATGACAACAAGGTGCTGCAGGACCATTTCAAATCACGGTCTTGTTTGACTGGTTATGATCTCTACAAGCTCATCTTTACATGTTCACCATTAATTAACATGGACACATGGATTTCACGGTGTGTAGTGGTTCGCACTGTTGCCTCACAGCAAGAAGGACCTGAGTTCGGTTCCCAGGTCGGCCAGGTGGCTTTCTGCGTGGAGTTTGCGTGTTCTCCCTGTGTTCACCCTGCGTGGGTGTTCTCCGGGTTCTCCGACGTCCTCCCTCTAAAGACGTACAAGTCAGGTTAAAGGACCCTTGAATGGATGAAGTGAATACGAATATGAATATGAGTGAGATTGAGTTCATAACTGCATATTTTGTAATGTCTAGTGTTTTCGGACACTAAGGCAGAAAGGTGTGGATATAACTGTTAAGATCTGAGGCTGTATTCAGTGGTAATAATGAGCTGCATTGCATTATATTACATGAGTCTCTATTAGTCTGTGTTAAGTAAAAGTAGAGCAGTGCTTTGTGTTAATTCCTCCACACGTGCAACAGAAAGACAATTGTTTTAAAATGATAATGAGCTTATGTATAGTATTGGACTGGAATGTTTAGAGAGGAGTATCTGTGTGTATGTACCTGTAACTACTGGTTTGAAATGATTGGTTAAATAAAGCTGCGTATTCAAACTGAGTTCTGTTCTCTGGAATCAATGACTCTTTAAGAAACACATGCTGTTAGTATTAATATCCAGATTCTTACAAATAATGAAAGATGCATCCAAACAATTAACAGTTTATTTGTAACAGCAACTCTAAATATAATATACGTATACATTATATAATAGGTTTACATGTATCACATAATATAAGCTTAAACTGTGATAGTTTCTAATCTCCCTGTCAAAACTCCTACCTGCATGGTCCCTGTCAAAGAAGTGCCATTTATTATTATACCATATAACAAAAGTTATTTTCTTTTAATCTGTTGCTGTGCTTGCTGAAATACGTTGTAATACTATAGGTATTATTCAGAAACGTGCTCCTGGTCTTGTGATTTAAGTTTGGGTGTAATTTGTCTGGCAAACCTTTGTTTGTTCATCATCATTAAAAGCCGTTTATTTAACTTAGAAATATATTATTTTACTTGCAGTATGTTACCTAAAACACAGTCAGATGTGCATGTTAGGGCTGAACTATGTTACAGATATAGAGAAATAAATCAATTATGTATGTTGAACTCTGAGCACTGGCAACACACACTTGTTGATAATGTCCGATGTCCTGAAGACCTTTTAAAGGTTTCTGTGACCTAAATGGTGGACTGTTCAGTAAATACTTTAATGTCAGAGTGTCTTCCAACACACCTGTCCTCATCTGACATGCCTCAGTACTTTGTTCCAAGTATCCAGCTAAAAGAAACACACAGAGTCTGTCTATTTGAAACACGTTTGAGTGGCCATCACACCTACAGGCTACTGCTGTGAGCTCAGGGTTCAGTGAGGTCAAGGGATGCTCCCCTCCAACCTCCTCCACCACCAAAGAGTTCATAACACCAAAGCAGCAACCACAGCAGCTGTCCTCTTTGGACAGGGGAGTTTTTGGTGTTTGTTTTCTCCAGACACTCAAAATAATCATGTAGCTGACAGTGTACTAATTAATACAACGGTGTAGTATGAACAACTATGAAGTCTCAGCTCTGACGCAAACCTGGTATGAATTGTTTATGCGCTTGCTGTGCTCGGACAGGACGTTTCACAGTGACTGGAGATGTCACTCTGCCTAATTATGACCTCAGGTCAGTCTCGCAGGTTGGAGGTCAATCTGACTCTAAATCAGACTTAGACAATTTGGCAGTTTTGTGTTTTGCCTGTGCTTCCATCCATATAGTCTACGTTTTATATTCTCATGTAAAAAGTCATATTGTTCCGTTCAGTGTCAGATTAATTAATTTGATTGCTACAGTGTAACACTATTATATATCACAGTGTGGGTATTTCAGTGTGTCTATCTTTATAGACAGCTCACAGTGTTTGAAAGAACTCAGCTGTAGGTTGTTCCAAACATCTTGGAGAACTAACCACAGATCTTCTGTGGATGTAGGGTTTCTCACATCCTTGTGTCTTCATGTGATTCCAGACACACTCCATGATGTTGAGATCAGGGCTCTGTGGGGGCCAAGCCATCACTTCCAGTACTGATGTAGTAACCAAATATTAATTGGATTTGGATTTTTCTTTCGTTTGCTCCCTTTGCATTTTGGAAATTGACAAAAATAAACAATCATTATTTATATTTCACACCTGCCTAAAACTTTTGCACAGCACTGTTTGCTGTTATGCATGTAGTTGTACCTGCCATGCTGACGTATTATTGAATGTAGACTGAAATGAAAACAAACCTCCACATTATATGAATATACCTCTCACTGGTTCCAGTCGGCCCCTCCTCTGCTCTGCCCTTCCCAAATCACTACAGACGTTTCATTTTTCAGATGTTAACTTTTGTGGACCCCCAGCTTAACACTAAGTCCGGATGAAAAGACAGTGAATAGATCCACAGATAAGAAACTGCTACATTTGTTTTGCTCTACCAACACTGGTTTCCTTGTTCAGATGAATATTCACTACAGTGGAGCATTGTGCGCCACTGCAGCAGGCAGCTCATGTAAAGGAGACAAATTTATACACTACAGTATGTGCTCAGATTACAAATGTATTTTTAGGTTTCTCTCATATTAGTGATTCCCCACTTCCCCCAAAAACGTATAAAATGTTTGTCATCATTCCAGTTCTTACCAGTACCTTACTCACCTTACTCTGCAGACATACAGCTCCTATTACTTATTGATAAGGTTTTATATTAATACAGACATTTTGATTATTACAATTTTTTTAATTACAGCATGTAATAAGTAGTCACATTTTACTATTTTCTGGTTTTCTAAACCAAAATTAAAGAAGTAAGGTTTGACATAAGTGAATGACATAACTGTACTTTTAATGGTTTACCAGCTCAAAATGTACTTGACCCCATGAGATTGCAACAGAAGTAAACAGAGGAGCATTACGCTGACATTGACAACAGCACAATGAAAAGGTTATTTGGTATTTTTAGCCATCAGCCATCAAGTTTTCATTTTTACAGACAGACATGTTAACACACTTTTACAGTAACTAAGTATCTAAATATATAAACACACAAGTTCATAACATGAGAGGAATACTGACTTTTCTACAGGCACATTTATTGTAATAAACTGTATGCTGTATCAAAAGTACAAGTCACCTTCTGCAGAGCTGAGATTATAACCACTTAGGAGCAATCTATGAATACAGACACACAAACACACCAAAAGCCATCAATGCAACTGGACTGTACTGTCATACTGTACTAATTTCCAGTTAGATTCAAATGAGAGGCGGGTGAAATGTTTCCACACCCCAACAAACATGTCAGCTATAGATTATGTATCAGATTGTCCTGCAAGTTCAATTTAAGTGCCCAACTGTTCTCCTCTTACAGAGAAATTACCCAATGTGACAGATTCAACAGTGTCATAGGTTTTATATGAAGAATAAAGAAACATTTGAAGACCTTCATGATAATGATGTGGCGTGTTGTTCATAAAGAGTTGGAGTGTATGTAGGTTCATAATTGTGGGTTTATAACCATACAAACAAATGAAATAAAAACAGAAACGGCACATCCCTCACCAACACATGTACACTGACATTAAGAGTCCTCTTTCGCTCTTTACGCCTCAGATCAGTAAACACAGTCGAAGCTCATACAGCTGAGGTGCGTGTAATCACTCGCTTTCATCCCCATCAGTCAGACTTGTCTTTTTTTTTGCCTCCTCCTATAGGAACTTTGTTCACCACTGCAGAACCGACAGTAGTGACTCCTCCAGCCACTGCACACACGCCCCCTTTAACCAGGCCCACTCCCATTGCAGGCACAGCAGCCACAGAGGTGACAGCGGTTTTGGTGAGGTCCAGGCTCTTTCCTCCTACCCATGTCACACCTCCCACTGTTGCTCCTATGACTCCCTTGGTTGCTCCATATAGGCCCCCTGCCAACCTGCCGAACATGCCCGGCTGTGTCTGTGGGTGCTCCTTGTTGTTGTCTGATTAAAAAAAAAAAATTGAACTGAAGGTAGACCTGGCATTGTTCTATGATCTAAAACATGATCGTTGTGAGCAGAGGTACCTGTAGTTTCTGGGCCATCGTTGAGGTATGCAGGCGTGCCCTCAGGCACCTGCTCCTCCTGACTCATGTCTCTGGGAAAAAAAGCGACACAATTACCAACAAGCCCAGGACAAGGTATAAAAACACAAATGAGGGACTAAATCTATTTCCTCACTAGCATCCTTACAGAATGCCCACTGCACTGCACACCCTGCTACATGCCTACAGAGTCAAAAACAAGTCCTACAAGTTATTGAGTTATTCTTATTATACAGCATTTGTAACACGTTCAACACCATTGCAAGCCTTTGTTCCAGGTAGAGGTATTTCACATGGCAGTGACGGCCTGCCTCACTCAGAGGCCAATATTAAGGCAGTACGTGGAGAAAATAGATGAGCTTGCTTTGGGTGTGCTGCGGATCCTAAAACAAGGCGGACCTGTTCCTGCTGTACCAGAGCTGTGAGACAGGTTAAAACACATGGCGAAGACAGCGTCAACTCAAAAGAAGTGATACAATGTTAAATGCACGACTCAGTATACAGGAAAACACAAAGTGACATAGGAAGAGATAACGATCTGATGCCGATATCACCGTTATCCTGTTGGTTGTGTAACGTTTGGTCTTAAAGTAATTTGTTAATTTTGATAGATCTCGCTAAAAAGACACACGCTACAAAGCAGTTTTGGGGAAAAACACCGTAAACAATAAATAGGAAAAGTCCTGTTGAAGTTAACGTTACTGAGCAGGGAGCGTTTGGCAGCCGTGGTGGCATTTAATCGATGTTTACCAGTTTTATTATGCTGGTTAACTTGATAATTAAACGCATTATTGGGAGTAGATCGTTCAATGTAAACTTTATTAGCTAACAGCTAGCTAAGCCCTGAAACGCAAGGCTAACTCGTTAGCTTCGGGCAGTTTAAAAACAGCCACTTCAAAGTTGCCCACAAAAATGTCGCCGTCTCACTTTCCAAGCGAGAAACGACTACGGTGCCTATTGTCGTGGCTGTGTGGTTGTTCCGCCTTCAGTCCAAACACTGCAAGCAGCCCAATAGTTGCTGGAAACTTCGTCAACATCCAGAAAATGGACACGTCGCTCCATCACTTTAACGTTTTCGTCGACATTTCGTCAAAACTATCTTGTCCCGCTGGAAGATAACGTAAAGCAGCTTTTTCTGGCAACGTGGCTCCGTTTTTTCCCCCAGAACTGCGGGTTTTGACCAGCCGAACAAACTGGACCGCGACCCTCCAGGAGAACGTACCTTGTTTTAGAGCGGCACCAAACGGATCCAACGTTCTGCTCGCCTCGACCCAACTAAATCCGCTTCGCAGGCCTGAGATGTGGCCTAAGCTGCTGAAGCTGACTCGCGTTGTGCATTTTTTTTTTGGAGGACCTCAGTCTCCACCCAGAACACACAGTCCGCAGATGGAGCGAAAACACACGCAAACAGTAGCTGGAGCTGTCTGTCATTAAAAGCACTGATCAGTCTTTAAACGCACCAACACGGCAGGTTTCATTTTTCAAACTTGAAATGAAAAAATGTTCGCCAACAAAAAATTATCTTTCTGGTTGGAAACTTCGTTAGGATGAAACTTGAGCATGAGCAATTCATGAAAGAGGACGCGCAGTTATGATGTTTATTTTGAAGGGAAGTTTGGCGGGAGAGAACTGACGCAAACAATAACAATGCAGCGCAGCCTCCGACGCTCAATCCGGAAGTGACGTACATCCTCTTTTCGCTCTTACATCAAAGATCGTTTCTTATCGAGCGATGTGTCAGTTCGTAGTTGAAACCGTGCAGATCAGGGATCAGCAGCTGGAAGGGTCGCAACTTCAAATGGGTCCTGTTTTAGATTTGATGTCTAACTCATACAGCCACAGGTTTGATCTTAATCAAACTTAAGTCGTCCTTGAATGTGTGGTTGTAATCAAAAGACTTTTTAAAAACACCCTGTGATAAATTCTATCCTTCTGTTCGTCTGCTCATTATCTGTGTCAAACTATTATATGCAGGGTTTTCATTGGGTGGAGCTTAATAATGTATTTGTTTTTAATATATTTCCATTTAGATCATTTCAAATAAATCTTATATGTCTATATTAAGAGTTTAAGATTACAGAACAAAACACTTAAAATTTAGACCGTTCAAATCAAAGTACGGGAAGTAACTTAAATAAATATGGTCTTATTGTTTATGCAATCTTTCCCTATGTGTCTGTCTATAACCATCAATCATCACGTGACTCCAGCAGCGTTTCCCGCCTGTATTCATAAGGAATTATTCAGTTCCCGGAAACAGCAGCGGAGTGACAGCTCGCTCCTATCAAACTGTTACTTCAGGCTGAAACAGACAAACTGGATTTGAGGAGCAGGAGGCAGCTTTGCTACAAATGAACCAAACGCTGACTTGACTGTGACCCTTGTTCAAGACCGGCCGAAGGCTTTGCTGCTAAATCAGCTGTGTGCGTTTGCTTTTTTTGGAGGTGGAGCATCCCGCGGGGCCCAGCAGCGTCTGCAGCCCATCGACGCCGTTTGTTCATCAGTCAGAGGCTCCTCGGTCTGCAGGTACCTCATACTGGGCTGGATGCGCTGTTTTCATGGGAGAACTACTTCTATTACTGCCATGGCAGAGCAGGGCTGAGTAAATGTTTACACGTAAACAACATCCTGTAGAGTGCAGCTCGATTCCTCCACGTGTATGTATAAAGATGTTTAAACGTTGTGGTTAACGACAGCTGGAAATGTAACGAGACACGTTTTCTGGGGGATAAAACTACATTTCCCGACTTCCCATAGCTGGTTCGCGACCAGCTGCGGATGCGAGTCCGTTTACTTCAGACTGAGAACAGAAGGTTCAAGTTAATGGGTAGTTTTAATGTAGCCTACGTAGCCAACAGCAACATTAGATGCCAGCTTCTGTCTTTGATTCAAATGTGATCGAAGCAGCTAATCACGCTCCGTGGAATCCAGCCATCTGGCCCTTGTGGGTCGGTCCGTCCTCCCATGGAAGTTACAGCAGTTGTCCTGTGTGTGCGGCACTGCTTGTTTTCCAAATGGGCTGGTTTTCATATGTAAGGACACGTGTGGCCCAGCAGAGAGCAGTGTAGACTCACCGAGTGTTTGGCACTGGTGAAATCAGATGTTTACCATAATTACACATCGTAAGGAAGTGAGCATTTCCCTCCTTCAGCCGTTTAGGAGCAACTGCCTTGCACATCTGGACGATTTTCCCTCATCTTTGTAAAGGTGCTGCAGCTCTGGCAAATTTCACGGCAATCATGAGTCAACAGCCGTTTGCAAATCCAAGCACTGATTCTCTGTCAGACTGAGGTCTGGGCTCCAAAACAAAAACATTAACGCTGTTTCTTTTCACCCGTTTGTGTGTAGTTTGACTGTGTGCTTGGGCCTGTCGTTTAGTAGGACAGCAAACCTCGTCCCAGGCTGCCGGTCTCCACAGTGGGGACGTGGAGATTGCCCACATCGCCTGTGGCAGCGTCTCGCCGCTGCTGTGGAGGCGTCTTCTTCGTAACTGCGTGTGTGGAGTCACAGGTGTCTTTGTGACCTCGCTAACTAGTTTCTTTTTATGAGGTGCCGGGTGAGAGGGGGCCTGTGTTCCTATTCAGCGAAGGCCATTATGCACAAATAACATCACATCCCAAGACTGGTTGATTAGTACTTAGGCCATCCTCAGAGGAGTAAGAGGACCAGCGTCATTAGTTACCCATCACCCCTCTGGGCAGAATGAACTCTCCACCACCCACCTTCCTCTGCGTGTGAGCAAACAATATACCAACACAAATTAGGACTCGTTGCTTTGTGTCAATAGAGAGTCCAACAAAGATGCTACACAGAGTGATATGTCATTAATGAGCAGGTGGGGAAAGCGGACGTAGCACGGTTGCCTCTCCAAGTGAGTAATGAAGAGGTTTCCGTGGCAACCGCGTTGCCACTCTTTCCTTCATCCCAGAGAGGTCGGGCTTTGCAGAGAGCAAAGTCAGCTGTGCTTAGTTCTGCTGGAAGTGGAGGGTTAAATGTTGGGGTTGCAGGGAAAAGCCCCTCATTTAACAGGGGTAGTTTTATTTACTGTACTGAGATGTAAATTCATTTAAAACAGTATTAATTTTAGAAACTTTCAAGAAAAAAAACAACTTCTGGTTCTAATCAGTGTTCAATCAGTATCAGTCAGCAACAATCTTGCTAAGTGATGAGTTACTGACTTAAAAGGCCAAACATGCTCCAGTTAGAGATCCTCAAATACATCATATCACAAGAAAAAACAAGATATTTGTCACTGTGTTTTCATTTTATGCTCAGCCTTATTAATTAGTGTTGCATTTATTGATGTGTGTTGCATTTCTAATATGACAGAAAAACACAAACGTCTATACCAGGGGAAAAGGTCTGCAGGGTCTGGGCTGTCATGACCTTATGGTGCCACTCGTTTTGCACGCTTAGACCTTCTGAGCACGTTGTGTTCAAACCTGTATCAGCATGAACATCACAAGTGTAACTAGAAGTGTCAACAATGGCTCTGTTCCATCAAGTGTCACAGTGACCCAGCGCACAGTGTCTGGGTCCTCTTAGTGGGATCCAGCCATCTTTTGATTATGAAACATGCCTGGGCTGTTGCTGCTGTGATCTTGCAAAATATCAGTGTTTGTTAATTAATAAGACTTTACTTAAACAAATTAAAAACATACAAATGTGCTCTTTAGTTGTGGTTAATTTCTAATGTAACGGTTTTAATTTCCAGATGCATTAACTCTTGATTTTTATTTCTGTCTGTAGTGGTGAGCGTTGAGTGCGCCCACTGTTGTAGGTCCTTATTAGATCACCGAAACCCTGATATGAGCAGCTACCATCCTGGTGGCCTAAGAGGCGGAGGGGCCTCAAATCCTTTTAGAGCCTTTTGTTATTTATACAAGGCTTTGTCGTTAAATAGTAGTAACAGTATTTGTAGCACAATTAGGCCTCGATGAGATTAAACCGATTTAAGTCTGTGTTCAGGTTTCTCTTTAAGCCAGATTCAGTCGTTTAGTAATGTCGCCGGAGGAATGTGTTCAGTGTGTGCTCTCTCAGGTTTGATTGTGTTCTCAGGAGACTGGTCTGATCGCGTTGAAGTGCTGGGTCTACTTCCACCATCCGCGTGGGGCCGTAATAACTAGGATGCTGATTTATTGCCTGTACACAGCAGTATCTCTCTGAAAGGAGCCCAGACAAAAGCGGGGACCCTCGCCCTCCCACTGCTTTTAATAGTTCTTTAGGATGTGCAGGAGAGGGGAAAAGGGAGTGATGTGGGGGCTTCTGCCTTTTAAAAGGGCAACGTGAAATAAGGTTGAGCGGTTTGCAGAATGTGTGTGTGTGTGAGATTTCTACAACTTCAACCTCTAGATGCGAACGCAAGCATCGGCTGGGCTTGTTGATAACCTGTCTGCAGAGGCCGCTGTGTGGCTCTGTAGACCTCCAGTAACCCCTCTCCTCCTCTCCCGTCCCCTTCAGAGGGCGATAAGGTGCTGCTGGAGAAAAGCCTGTCTTATCTCTCCTCCGCCCTTTGGAGCAGTCATGTTTTATGGGTTGTAGCTCTTTTGTCTGCTCGTTCGCTTGCTCGCCCTGATCACTCACGCTCATTCCTCATGGAAGCTGTTTGAAGGCCTAGAATAGCTTTGGAAAACAACCCCCCCCTCCTCTGTCTCTCCTGTTCTCCTTCTCGTCCTCTGTTCTCTCTTTATTGAATCCCGCCTCTGTATCATTTATCTCTGCACCTCCTGTTCTCCTCTTTTGAGGGGGCCATTAGGGGGCATCCTCTTTTCTCTCCCAGCTGGGTTTGTTGACACACAGTCGGGCTACGGTTGCCTTTCACCTCTGCCACCCTTCTCATTCTCAGCTTTACCCTTCGTTTTCCCTGAACAGTAAAGCTGCCACAGCTGTGGACTGTATTAACATAGCTGCTGAGGAGCAGAGGGGGTTGCTAAATATATTGGTGCCATTACCTTTTGTTCAGTAGGTGACAGTTTTAAAACATTTTAGCGTCTGTATGTACAAAGGGGGTGAAGAAAAAGGCGCAATGATTTCAATGTAACAGCTTTTTAAATATGGGACACAGACGATGGAAGAAGAGCAAAAAAAAAGTGCATTACAAAAAATCAAAACAAGGAAGAATTTAAATTTACATTTGAATTCATTTATAAAACTTATAACTATAACTAATTTGTTTTTTCTCTGTCTCTGTAGCTGGTGGGATGAACAAGTCCAGAGCCATCTGTGATAGAAAAGCCCCCCAGGCTCCAGGCACCAGGATCACGCGCAGCTCAAGCTCACAGGTCAGGCACAGCAACCCTACAGAAGCCCAGGACTCTGGGCCGGGCCTGTATGGAAAACAGCGCAAGAAGCAGACGGACTCCACTCTGGCTCAGGACCTCAGCCAGATGAGTGTGAGTGGACAGCAGCATGTTCTACCTACAAGGTGAGGTTTTAAAAGGCCAGTTGAGAACAGAAATCCAAATTCATATTTAGTGGCTCATTTCCATCTGCATATTAAAACTGGATCCAAGTTAACAAATTGCTATACTAGTTTTGTTATCATGTTGGCATTAAGTTATTAGAAAGAAAAGCAAGAGAATAAAGGCGTTAATTATTACATTTTTAATTTGGTCTGCTCTCCAGTAAAGGAAAGATGTCCAAGGACAAAGCTGATCCTTTGCAAGCTGCTCGGTCCTCACGGACCAGATCTGCGCATTGTAGCCCGTCTGCCTCTGCTGCTAAGCCGTCGTCGCGTGGTGGTCTGGGCTCTGTGGCTCGGTTGGTCAAGCTCGGCCGCTGTAAGAACGTGTTGGTAGTGGCCGGAGCAGGAATCAGCACAGCTAGCGGCATCCCAGATTTCAGGTTGGTGCCTGTGGGTTCATCCTCTCAACATTTATCTGTTGGAGCTTTTAAAACCTGAACCTTTATGATTAAGACTCCTTGTTGGATCGAAAAATGATCATGTAAAAAGTCCTGATATCCACTTTATATTTTTATTTTTCAGAACTCCTGGAACAGGTCTTTATGCGAACCTGGAGAAGTATAACATCCCCTACCCGGAGGCCATTTTCAACATTGACTACTTCTCCAGTGACCCGCAGCCTTTCTTCTCCCTGGCCAAGGCTCTCTATCCTGGCAGGCACAGACCCAACTACATACACTACTTCATCCGCATGATTCATCACAAAGGCCTGCTGCTCCGAATGTACACACAGAACATAGACGGACTGGAGAAATGTGAGTGAGATCGTCAGCTCTTCAAATGAAACCATGCAGACTACGCTTGTAGTAACTGTGTATTTACGTCAAAGGTTTTGTTGTCGGCTGGCTTTCAGATCATCTGTCCTGTTTTTACAGAATAATTTCTTTACTTGCTCTTACTATCATATCTGATGACTTTCCTCAGCGTGTGGCATCCCAGATGACAAACTTGTGGAAGCTCACGGTAGTTTTGCCACAGCGTCCTGTCACTTGTGTTACACTCCGTACCCTTCTGAGGAGGCTAAGGTACGTCTCGCTCTACAGGCACAAACCAGACAAACATCACACCAGAATTCTTTCAACTGGACATCAGGGCAAACCTTCCTGCATTTGTTTTACAGGATGCTATAATGAATGATGATGTGCCCATATGTACATTTTGTGCTGCGACAGTCAAACCAGATGTTGTGTTTTTTGGAGAAGACCTTCCTCAGAAGTATTTTCTCCACACAAAAGACTTCCCCAAAGCAGACCTGCTCATCATTATGGGAACCTCGTTACAGGTTCACATCCATACGTTGATATCTGCATTTAGTAAAATGACTCGCATGTTGTGATTGACACTTACCAAAACGTGGTGTTTCAGATTGAGCCGTTTGCCAGCCTGGTGAACACAGTGCGCTCCACAGTGCCCCGTCTCCTGCTGAACAGACATGCTGTGGGTCCCTTTGAGAAGGTCCCACTGCGAAGAGGGGACTACATGGAGCTGGGGAACCTGGAGGATACAGTGCGGAGGTTTGCTGAAATGCTTGGTTGGAGCCATGAGATTGAAGAGCTGATGAGGAGTCAGGAAACGGGGGTGAGTTCAAACTCGAATTGTTTGTTTGGATTCTGCCATGTGCTAAGTGCCGAGTATGGAAATCATTTCCCTACCTGCAGTGCCTACCTAGATTGATCAGCAGCCCTACAACAGGGGGTGCAGAGACGACTTGCTGGAACACAGAAGACTCAGAACCTCAGTGCAGTATGGAGACATCCAAATCCAGACCAGGTGCTCAGAGAGCAGCCAGCAGCGGGAGTGAGGAGACTGATTCTGAGACGGACAGCAAAAGCTCTGCATCCTCCACCCCAAGCAACTGACAGGGTCACTGGACAACCTGGAGACATATCCCTGCCTCCAAGTTCACACTAAGATTGTTTAAATGCACAACATTTTGCGTCAGGTTATTATAATCTTCACAGGCAGATGTTCCTGCTGTGTTCACAAGATTTTATCCAGTTCAATATTTAAAGCACTTAACAGGGTCTTAGCACTAAAAAAAAAAGCCTGAGCCCTGTAAATGTTTGTGTGTTTTATATCAGTACAATATTTAATAAACATGTTGTGTGTAATTTGCTTTGTTTTTGTCATTTGTCACATGTTGTATGGGTCCAGAAACAAGAATGTTCTTATTTTTCAATTTATTTCATGTGGAGCCTCACTACATAAAATAAGCATGGTGCTATTTACAGAACAGACTGTGCAGAAGAAGAAAAGATTCTCATGACGTTCTTGAGGTGATCTACATGCAGTTAATTACAAAATCAATTTGTTTATTACAAAATCAATATAGAGGCATCTGCAAACCGGACAGAGTAAATGAAATGAAGTTATACTTGCTAGGACCCTGACGTCCTGAACTATAACGTGGAGCACTGAAGTTCTGCTGGCCCAACATTTTAGTATCAGGCATCCGCCAATAGACCGAATAGCTGACCTTTTGTTGCTGCTAAGCAGGAAGAACGTGTGGCTCTGTCACAGGAAGTTGTTTAAAAGAATCGTATTGAGTCATGTCTTTAGTGTTTGTGTTAACCTCCTGAACAATTGTTAGTAGGTAGTAGTGAGTCTCAGGTCAGATGAGAAGCTCTGAATGATTTACATGTTCTCTGCTCAAAGAAATATTCACGTTCTTTGGATTGTTATTAGCAATAAATAACTAATTTGGCTCTAAAAGGGAAAATCCTAATGTCACTGCATGACCAAACCACAGGTTTATATAAAATTAATGATCCTGTTTTCCCCTAGTGACTAATCATTACACAAAATGTAGCACCAGGTTCAGCCCATCCACACTGACGCTGACTGATGTACAAGTACACACCAATCCTATGGTGTAGACTCCAAAGCCCCAACGTGATTTATATCTAAATGTGTCTATATTGTGCATTTCAGTAATGTAGAAATAGAAGTATACAAAAGACATACAGTAGAAGGAAAACAAAAATATAGTAGGAATGATCAGGAAAATCTCCACATTATCCAGCTTAAACTATGTCATCATCTTTATCCGTTTAACTTGAGGAACAGAACACAAATGAAGCTGCAATGGGTAACGTAGAGGCCATCTTCATGACACCTCAGCGTGTATCAAGTCCACTTCCACACTGGAATGGCTCACAGCAGCAAAAGGGCCCTACAGTCGCCTGTGAAATGTTGAGCTGTGTCCCACTTCAAGGCTAATCTACATAAGTTACATGTGGGTCGAAATATCAAATATTATAAAGTAGACAAAACCTGCACAATTTCTATAGTTAATCGAAACAAGTCTTTTATACAGTCAGTTCCATATTGATGAGACAGGTGAACCACATCATAATTTAAGACCGACTTATATCATCTGACCACATCGCATTTAACTGATGGTGTGTTTACATTCAAGTGGCCAACAGTCAATGTATGATTGATCAAAGCACATTAATGCCTTGGGTGTTTCCCCTAAAACAACAGTCTATGCCACTGCCAACATTCACTTGAATAACTTCATAAGGAGCTATTAGTGCATTAAGTGCTGCTTTATCTCACTGCTACTTCCTGTACCCGTAAAGGTTTCTTGAAGACAGTGCTACGGTTTATTCTTGTTCTCATTTCGATTTCAGGTTCAGCTTTGTAACATCTCTAAAAGACCCCACCCTTCAAACAATCCAGCCCTCGAAATGGGACACAGCTTTGTATGTGTTGGGACGTGGTGGCCTTGCAGTGCACTAGTCAGAGTCCGTTTCTGAGTTTTCCTCAGGTGGGTCACAAAGAGTTTCTTCAAGAGGTGCTAAAGTCCCATCTGGCTTGACACCCATGGGTCTAATCACGTTTTGCCTGTGGACACAGAAACAAGAATGTCAACATCAAAAACAAGCTCCCATGACAGAAAAACAAAAAAAAACTAGATGAGACTCAACCCCCCTCGGAAGCCTTAGGACCCTTTGTCTGCGGCTGCTCTTTCAGAGGACGCTCACTGGTACATCTTCACTTTCTCACATCCAAACTCAAGCACCTTCATTCAACAATACCCACCATCCCCCAGCTCCCACACACACCCCTTCATGGACACTCACCCCAGTCTGGCCATCCTCTCCCTCTCAGCCCTCCTCTCCCCCTCCTCTCCTTTGGCAGTTTAATTACAGGATCAGAGCTCAGACTAATCTCCTCAAAGCCACGGCTGCCCCTTCATCCTAATCCAATTATACCTGCACTGTGTGTCACCCCTCCCTCTATGATTTATCAGAGACTTATCCATCAAAAGATTTTAACAGAGCCCATTTACATTCACTTAAGAGATTCACATACAAATGGGCATGTAATTCCAACAGATTCCTGCAATTTAGGTGATGGAGGGCAATTGTGGGCGCGTTCAATCTGATAATAGTGTGTACATCTTTTTACCTATGAATTCTCGCACCACAAGTCTAAGTTTTTATAAACGGTCCATCAGCAGGTGCAACAGGACAAAAAAAAAACCAAAACATGTACCATCATCTCTACCAATTAGAGGAAAAATCTCTCCACTCCTCTTCAGCAGTGACAGCAGAGAACTGGGGAACTGGCAGATGTGATGGGTGTTAGTGGTGGGAGGGAGAGCAGAATATGTACTAATTGGGGAACGAGTTAAGCAGTTAGAGGAGCACATTCTTTCAGGGCTCTGACCAATCTCCTTAGAGCCTGTAGTGAGGAAGTACCTCTCCATCATCACCACATCTCTGTTACTGAGGAAAAGAAGAAAGAGGATGAAGCCTTTGAAAGGAATCTTCCCCTTCTGGCTGCACGTGCCTCATTACAGCTCAACCTGCTCTTTGACTTAACAATGATGAGGTCAGCTTTCTTATGTCTGCAAATTTGTTCTCCCGTGTCTCCTCCACTCCAACCACGTTCAGTCCAAATGTGTTTTGTCCATCTCTGTCTGGACAATAATCAGCTCCTCAGAACAAGAAGAATAAAGTCAGGACAGATTATTAAAAAAAACTGAATGGGGAACATAAAGGATCCAGGCCTGACAAAGTGACTGTGTCTGCCAATTAGGTGATAATTAATGGAGTGGTGGTAATGATGCTTCAGTGCTGGCAGCTTCCATTTACTCCATCTGAATGCTGCAGCATGCTGGGAGTCTGGCTCTAATTGAAACTGCAGCTAACAGTAAGAGATTCTTCCTTTGATGAATCGGTTGGCAGGGAGCGTGCGCGCTGTTACCTTTGTATGGGCATCATGCTTGACTATCGTTAGCCTCTACTCACTAAGCAAAGGTCAACAAAAATACAGAATGGCCTATTGAGGAGGGGACAACAAATAATATGAATCTTTGAACAGGAGAAGCAACAGTTGTTAAACAACTTAGTTGAGGAGGGAACGTGTGTGTGTGTGTGTGTGTGTGTGTGTGTGTGTGTATACCTTGAAATGTTGTAAAACATATTAGCCAGCTTCTCTGCTTCATACTCTTTCTGCTCTTCTGTCATCTCTTCGATTGGATTTGGCATAGGCTCCTCCACATGACCGGTGATGGGGTTGATGCTGCAACACACAGACGAGCAAGTGTCATACATTGTCAAAGCATACACTAAAATAGAGAACCTCTGGTTTAAGGGCTGTGTACTCACAAGGGTTTGGCAGATTTGTATTCGTCAGTGTCCGAGTCTTCATCTTCAGAGTATTGAGTCTCTCCTCTCCCACCAGCCAGAAGTCCACGAGCCACTAAGAGTCCTGCTGCATTTCCATATCCCGTGTATTTCAACAGGTTGTCCACTAGAAGATGGAAACACAAACACACAAAGGTGTGACGTTAAATATCAAGAGTAAGGAGGCTGCATCACAACAGACATCATGTCGTACCCCTCTGCTTCCCTCCTTACCGCTCTCTTTACAGAGGACAAAGAGAAACTCTGCAGCCGCCTGCTTGACACCCATATCAACATGAGTCATTAGGCGAACCAACTTGTTCCTGATGGTGGTACCAACCTCCGGCCTGATTTTCACATCTTTCAGAGGGGGAAGGACCTGAAAATGCAGAGATTGCCAATAACTAGGACAATAACTAGTCGTTTTTCTGTCCCTATAACCAAGCTGAGAAACGGAGTAATTCAAATACGGTTAGTACACTGCTCTGACAGAGAAGCAAAGCTTACCTGTAACATTAAAGGAGCAAACAGGGGTCTAAATGTGCCATATGTCTCACTTCAGTCTCACTGCTGTACCTGAGCTTTGATATATCTGCGTATCTCTCTGTGGTGCCTGGAACCCTCAGTCAGAAGGCTGAGCACAGGAGTGAGTCCCTCTTTGTAGTTGGAGCCCTGCTTGAAAAGACATGGAGACAAGAGAACACTTTAAGCTATAATGCAGGTAACAACCAGTAAATGGCAAATAATACAGAATACTGTCAAAACTTTACCTTGTCGAGCCGTTTCTCCATGAAGTCTAGTAAAACCTGGATCGCATCCATATTTTTGCCGCCATATTTCTCTAGTCCTCCTTGGACAGGCACATCAATTAACACGTCCAGGCAGGACACAGGCAAGTTATTAAGCAAGTTGACAGCATGGCTGAAAATAAAACGTACGTAATTATAAACTGCCCACAGCACAAAAGCATGGTCCAAACTTCCACGACCAGTTCAGCCACCAGCTTGACAGATAAACAGGATCAATGACACGATTTACATTTCAATCTGAGCGCACAGCATTTTGTGCACGCAATTTTCCAGTGCAGTACAGAGCCTACTGTACTTTACTCAGCAATTTAGCATATTTCTATGGAAATCGGTTCAAGATGTTCTCTCTTGGTTCAAGAGAGAACCAAGGGTTGAGGACAGATTTCTCTACTTTAAAACACATGGCATCGGACTGTTTCATGCTAGTTGTGTGTCATCTCACAGATGAATGTGAGTTCACACCTGTGTGCTTCCTCTGTTTTCTCTTCCGTCTCAGTTTTCAGCATCAATACATGACGCAGGAGGGCAGCGATGACTCTGAACTGGTGATCATCTTCCTATCAATTTAAAAAGATGTACAAATATCATTAAACCATTAATGCATTTTCATAGTTTCATAGAGATAAGCAAAAGCATCTGGTTAAAAACTTAAGCTACAAGGGCAGGAGGCTACAAGCAGCCCTAACTGCAAAAATAGCAACAACTGTAAATCCAAATACTCCTAAAGCCAAGGACAGCGAGGGACGAAGTCTTTCAGGACATGGGGTGTTTACACCAATCAAACATGGTCCAAATAGGTGATGATACCATAATGTGGACTGAAGTCAACTGTTGATCCAAACTACTCTGTAATAATGACTATTATATTGTTGGTGAAACCAGTAACAGCTTAGCACAAATGTCCCTTGTGTAATATCATGTTTAATATTTCTCTTTTCAATGCATTACACCGTATTTTTATTTTGTATGCTTGCCACATTTTAATGAAGATGCGCCACATTATACTGTATGTGACGTTTAGATTACAGGAATACTATTAGCATCTAAAAGCCTCTCATGGCGTATTAACCGTTAATATTAACATGACAAAGCTGGGGTCTGCTGTGAAGATCAGGTGCATCATCTTTGTGGGCCATCAGTCTGCAATTTCACAAATAACAGGGCTAGAAACATTTACGTTTCTAATGATGCACTTACCTGGCATGCTCTTCACCGTAATACACAGTTACAACACAGAGTTAGAGAAGAAACCCTAATGATTAGCACAGAACGTTAACTGTGACGTCACACAACCTTATGGACTTACAACACGTAAGCAGAGCACACTCACCCTTCCCCCAGTCTCAGACAGTGTGAGGTTGAACAAGGCTTTGAGCGCTTCCATTGCCCGTTCGTTGTCTTCTGCAGACGTGGACATGGCCTGTGGAGCTGGACAGGAGGCTTCGTAGGGACCTTCCCAGCGCACATCCAGCGTCTGCTCCAACACCTCTGTCAGCAGATTCACGGCAAGACATTCCCTCCTCAGGACTCCTCTAACGTCAGGCAGCAGGGCGGACAGCAGGAAAAGAAGGCGCAGCGTGAACAGGCCCACCTCGTGGTGCCACGTGCGGGCCGTATGCAGATTGGCACACAAGCCCTGAGCCAGCTGCACATCTACACTGACCTGCTGGGCTGCAAGACTGTTGTACACCACATTGCATAGACACTTCAAGGCCTCTATAACCACCTTCTCCTCCTCCTCAGACCGTGTCTCTTCCTGAGAGCTTCTCTGATTGTCACCCACGTCCTCTCCAACGCGTATTCCTGCCATCCTTCCCAGGGTCAGCATCCCTTCCCTGGTGGCTACAGGCGCCAGAACACACTTATCTCTGGACAGGATGCGAAGGGTCTCCAGACATGTCCTCTGACAGGTGGGCTGCAACTCTCTGCCGAGCGCTGTCAACACGCTCTGACACAGCTTCTGCAACCACACAAGGCACCACGACACTCAACTAACACTTAAAAGGATTTGCTTCATCGTTTAATGACAACCTGCGGACATAACTAGCACTTACACTGCGCAGGGCTTCTTCCTTTGGGTCAAACTTGAAGGTGCGCCCGTTCTGAAACATAAAGATGCTCATTATGTGGAGCAAACAAGTCAGCTTGACATTACACGTGCATTTTATAAATGTTTGGAGGACTTCGAGATTAGAAAACCCACACGAAACGCATTTGCTTTCGAAAGTTTGGCGGATGACGCTTCCTCTACCTCGAATTCAAACGCTACAAACTTTGCTAATGCGGGTGTGCAGCTATACAGTTGAGCACACAGCGTTAGCAGTATTAGCTCGAGTGTTACATGGGTGCAGCCAACAAGGCATCACCGCCCTGTTTGGTTCATTTACAGGTTTAGCACCGAAGCATTAGACAACATATCGCAGTTCTGACACCGAACGGGTGCCTCTTAGGAGATGTCACAAGCTAACTGGCCGCTAGCACAGTCGTTTAGCCAACTAGCTAACGTTAGCGATATCGTTTGTTTTGGTGGACGAAGCGGAAACGCGACTCACCTCTCGGTTATAATCCCGAAGGAGCGTCTCGATTTCCTCTTCACTGGCCGCTTGTAGCTGCGATAAGATACGGTCCAAATCCATGGCGGCTACACGAAGACAACTGTGAGCGCTACCGATGAGTGCGACGCCGCTAGCTGGCTAGCTACGCTCAGTGTGTGCGTCGAGCTGCGCTGTCAACAGAGACACTCCCCGGCGCGTCTCCATCAGAACCGCGTCCTGCCCTTAATCAGCGGTGCCACCGCTCCGCGTCCACAAACATCTGCACACTCGCATCTGATCATTAGTCCGACACGTCTAACAACTGCTTTACGCTGGACACTGTAGCAGATCACGAGAGAGATGTTTATTTCTCATTTTATCAAGCAGTGGTATTTAAAATGCCGCATTGAGGTGGAGACAGGTTCTATAAAATCAAACCAGCTTATTTGATGTTATTAGTTTCTATCGTGTGTGTGTGAACCTTGGTTGTTTCTGCGTGTAGGGATCCTACACCAGTCCACAGTCTTTAAATTAAACAGGATCATTTTATCATGGACAGTTATCTAAATAAGTGAACAACATATGGATTTCATACTGGAAATGTTGTACACTTTGAATTATTTGGTGATAGTGATGTCAGAGATGAAACATGCTTTTGCTGTGTGACACTCACATCTGACAATATTATTCCCACTCACACCCACCGCTTCCCAATCTTCCTCTGAAGTCTTCAGCGGATATTGATATTGACACAGAGGTCAGGTGAGAGATTCACAATGGGAGCGTTTTTCTTATTTTTTGCTTAAAACTTAAAAGCTTTTTCATTGAAAGTCGCTGTTGTGAATTCTGCAGGATTTCAGAGAGGTAGAACATGGGGATCTATGTTCACATAAACAGCAATAACCTCAGCAGAGGTCAGAGGTGAAAGGTTACGGGACTGAGGAGCAGCGACCCCGACAGCAGGACATTCTCTCTATTGAAATGTAATTCTTTCTCTGGTGTGGCCCCTGTGCTTCTGACTCAACCCCCCACTGAGTTGTCACTTTGGTCAAAGAAGAGCGGAGTAAAAATCAGCTCAGGGAATATGAAAATGCTTTTTTCCTTTATCAACATCAAAATGGAAATTTTAAAATCAGGACGATGATTCAAAAGAAAAAGCCCACGTACATCTTAACTAGTCAAACACATCTTAAATACTTTTACAACAGTTTGGCCAAAATGAAGTTATTTTTGTGGCAGCAATTCTCCCCATACAAACAAGCTTCAACTGTAACAGTTTCCAGTGCTTTTATTTACAGAAAAGTGACTAGACTTCATGTTACTGTACACTTTGATATTCTCCCTTTTTTATAAATACCCATAGGGTAATAGGTCCTCAGTAGCTTTGAGTGCATTATCAAACACACAACCCTAGGTTAATGTGTCATTTACTAACCATACAAAACAGAAAACAAAGTACCAAATATAACATAGAAAATAAAGGATACACCATGTTACAAAGTTACAGAAAATACATACTATATATATATATATATGTATGTATATATATGTATGTATGTATGTATATATATATATATATATATATATATAGTCACAGGGAACCAGCAGAAAAGCTTGCAACAGAATAATCCTGCACAGTTGTTTTTGAGTCACAGCGTTTAATCATTAAGAAACAGTATCAAAGAAAGACACCTTACGTCACTGATTGGGGTCTTTTATGAGTTTTAACAGTCACTTATGATGTTTTGGCTTTGTGCCACAAGTTAAGGCAGCACAGCTCATCATCACCCTTCATCAAATGAGTTTCTGCTGCAACAAGCCCACAAAAAAACATGCTGAGTGCTGAGAACAGGAGGAGATGGAGGTGTCACCGAGCCTGTACTGGTGTCAGAGACAGCTTATAGCCCACTGATCCATCAGTCGCTGACATGAGTGACTGGCGCCTGGGCCGGCGGTCTGTGCACTGATTTGTGAGACTGATGAGGGAAACTAGCAGAGGTGTACATTCCTAAAAACAAAGGCACAGCTTGGCAGCAGCATTGCACTCTTAACATTATTCTTCTGCAAGTTCTGAAAATTCATATGGTTTCATCTTGTTTTAACAAATCACACCACAACTTGTCAGCATGTCCACACCATGATTCCTTTTACCTCTCCACTCTCTGCCCCTCCTTGGTTGATCTACTTGATTAGACGTGTTCAGAGACTTGCATCCAGCAGTTTTGCCAGACTGAGAGACTAGAGCTTGTCCTCAGCAGCACTAAGGGTTATTTCGCCCAGCCTGTGGTGGCCTCTCCGTTGATGTAGGCAAAGCCAGGGAAATGCTGCGAGTGTTCGTACTCTGAGTTTCTTCGCGGGCCCAGGGGAGAATACATGTCCCCAGATGTGGAATAGCGTGATGAATGCATAGGTGGGCTAGTGTAACAGCTGTTAGCTGGTGACACATCTGGCCACCGGGGGGCGACAGGTGTGGGGTGCAATCGAGGAGTGCTGCCCATCAAGCAAGGCTCCATTCGAGACATCTGGCTGTTGAGCTGGTACTGTAGAGAAGGAGAGGAATTAGTGATGCAGAAGCTATCGGCCGTTATTTTCAATGACACATGATCTGCACATTGCTGTTAATCAGTGAACTGTCTTATCCAGACAATGTTAACACTTACTAATACTTAAGATAACACATTAAAATGTTATGACTTCAACAATCCATGGGCACAAACCACAAAGATATTCACATCACAATCAAATAAGACAAAGACAAGCATCAACGTTTCTGGTTTTGGAAGGTGAAACAAGTGAATGTTTGTTCCAAATCAATCTGCTGTAATAGGTTCTTAGTGAATTCACTGATTAATCCACTAATTGTTCAATGCATGATTACATAATTGAAAACTACATACAAGGCATTTAATGTGGATAAAATAATCATGTTCATCAAGTGACTGAGTGACAGTAGTGGATAAGTTAGAATTTATTGTGATTTAGGGGGAAAAATTTGTAACCATTTCCCCAAATAGCAAAACATTATAAAATGCTCTTCATATTCTCTTTAATTACTGACTTTTTTTTATTTTTTTCCAACTTAATTTATTCACTGTTAAACTGCAATACCTGTAACTAGAAATGCCAACGTTCCTATTCATCGTCTGTTGCAGAGACACATCAGAAGATTGACTGAGCTCTGCTGACGTGACTTTTAATGCCGTGTTCGCTGTGAACTGAGCTCGCCAGGGGTAATTTCCAGTCAGGATTAATTGCCTCTCAAATTGTACCATACTTATCAGAACAGAAAATTAAACCAGTTGTGAAAATGACACAAAATGACACAAAAAGTGCTTCCTTGTAGGACGTTGTGCCTATAGTGACCCGACCACAAACGGCTAAATCAGCCTGCTGATGGAAAGGGTTCTGCTTGATTCAGCTTCATCCTCAATCTCTGAAAGAGACAAAGCACAAGCATTGTCCCCGATTTAAGCTCAGAGAAGCCAAAAACATAGTGGAAGTGACACCCTTCTCCCTTTTCTCACTAAATATAAACATGACAGTCGATTCCATTATGGGTGATCCTGGCATGGAAAAAAACAGTCACTGCGGGTCAGGGAGCAGGACGGACGCCTCAGCTGCTTCTTGTTCACAGACAGAAAAGAGACCATTGAATAACAATATTTTAATAAACGCCCCCTTGCCCTGCTCCGCGGCTACTGGCTCAAACAGATGAAGAGACCATTGAGAGCTGGAAAAGGGAGTAACAGAGCAGGGCCCCTCTTGGCCCCGGCCGAGCCACCTTTCACTGTCTGCTTCCGCTGGTGTAGAGAGGGTGATTCTGAGACTTTTAGGAACGCTGTGAGCGCTGAGGCCCAGCTGATCTCCTCCCACTATAAAGGCGGCAGTGGCTGGAGGGCTCTTGACAGGAAATTACCATCAAAAGAGTAAACTCACACCAGTCGCTACACGAGTTGTAACATCAGGGACTCCATCTCATCATAATAACCCTTTCTGACGGGTAAAGCCTGTCTTTACAGGACAGATTAGACAAGAATTCACTTAGCAAAACGGTGAAATGACTGTCAGAAACAAACGTGCTCCTTCATTTACAGCACTTCAGCACCTGCCATCAAACCGAAGCCTCGAGCGGCAAAACCAACATAACACCATCAACCAAGCGTCTTTGTTTTCTACCATTTCTTGTTTTCTTTATGTATTTGAATGCACATGTTTGTGCAGGGCATTGAGTTGTTCTTTCTCACTCGTCAGCGTGAAATGGTTCACTGCGTAGTGGGCGTTGACTGACCTGTGCAGATGAGCGGTGGTAGGCAGAGTAGTGCAGGGGGGCTGGGATTGCTGGCTCGTGGGTCAGACTCGGGTACTGGCTCTGAATGGAGTGAGGATGCTGGTTGGCGTAGCTGCCGTAGTTGTAACTGCCAGTGTACCTGGAAAAAGGTATGGAGGTAGCAGTAGCATCAGTCTCCATAATCAACGTTCATAATGTTTTACTGAAGCTAAATCTGAATACTTACCCATGCTCTTCTCTGTGGGTGTAGACTGGCATCCGGTGGGTGGACGGCGGCGGAGGGACTGGAGCACTGCTCCTCATGCAGGACAGCTGCTGGCCGGCCTCTGGAGTGGAAGCGCCTGCTGTTGTCACTGTGTATGTAAGGGACCAGGTATATGACTGAACAGCTCCTGGTAGACACATAATGTAGACACAGAGACAAATGTGTTGGCCCAGAATGACCGGATGCGCTAGAGCCTGATTTCTGAGTGTGGTCGTGATGCCTGCCTCACCTGTGGTGGAGGCGACTCCCGTGTACTCTGGGGACACCGCTGCTGTGGGGGAGCTGGCTGAGGAGACGCCCACAGAGTGGACAGACCGAGCAGGTGAGTAGGATCCCGGGGACGGGGAAGTGGGAGTAGTTTCTGTCAGCGTGAATTCCTCCTCTCGCTCCGCTGAAGGTGGAGAGACACAGCAGACTGTTGTGGCAACATGGACGCCATGGTTGGCATTTAACATGCAGGCCAAACAACAAAACATGTATATGCACAACACACGTATGGGGAAACGTTTCAAAGTAAATAACGTTTGTGCTTCTATTCAAATTCTCCAGTTTATTGTAATGCTTTACTGTAGAAAGGACGTCACTGCTCCTACATGCTGTAAAAGCCACGTATCATGTACTGCTGACAACAAACCACTGCATTTGTATAATAGGTCTGGTTTCTAAATATTTCATGGCCAGTGACAATATTCCTCAATAGTCTTCATGTTTGTTCAATGACATGACAACCGTTATGTTTGGCAGGTGCAAGGTCATCGGTTACACCTTCAGGTAGCAGTCTCACCTGTGCTGCCCTCACCCTTCATGGCCCTCATGAGGTCGTTGGCTCTCTCCTGACAGTGGAGGGACTCCAGCAGGTAAAGAACATAATCATCAAACATGAGGTGGATCAAGTGGAAAGACCCTGCACACAGATCGAATACACAGGATGAGGTTTTTGAGACTTTTGGTGTTTTCAGGGGTGTTGGAAAAAAATAACAACAAATGCATGTTTTGGGAAATATGAAAATGAATGACGACGACAGTGAGACTGAGGCTTTCTGAAAGCATCTGGGTAATGACTTCACATCCTGCAGACTGACAGGACAGCTGCTGTTATTAAAAATTAAGTGAATGCGCTTGTTTCCATGTACCAAGTCAGTGCCAGAAATATGTCAGCTGACCCCGGGGTCGCACGGAGGATGAGACCTTGGCATGTGAGGGATTGTCACAATTGTGTCATTGTGCCACTTGCTGCGGCCACCGTGTGCATAATAAACACTTGTGGCTATTCAGGGGAGTGGGCTGTGATACGGACTGGTCATAAAATGGAAAAGACAGGCAAACACGTCGTGAGAGAGGAGGCGCGGCTTTTGTTAATTAGCTGTTTGTGCACGGAGACCGGCTTTATCAAAACACTGCAACCAGCTGTGTCTTTGATATTCACAGACGCCACCAAAACCCAGAAGTCGACCAAAAGGAAGCCATTCTCTTTCAGTTTTACAGCTTTATTTATGGCAAACCTTGGCTGTGCACAACGAGCTATTAAAGCAACAGCCATTTTTACTTGTTCCTCCTCTCTCCTTAATTCAAAGAGGAATCTTGAAGGCATGCGTATGAGGCCAAATATTTAAACCAGCCTGGTCTTCAACAGGATGGAAACGTACAAAAGCCAGATATAGGAAACCCTCACTAATAACTAAATGTTCTGTAAATGCATGACATGTAGCATGAAGCGATGACGACAAAGCATTATCAGCTCACCAAAGCTGGGCGCGCTGTGGAGGGTCATGTCTCGGATGACTCTGGTACCGAAACACGACCACATCAGCAGGAACTGTTGGGCCACCTTCTTCAGGCACCCGGGCCTCTTCCCTGCCACCTAGAGAGAACATTTCCATGAGAAAAGAGGGGGAAGGGTCAGGATGCTGGGGCAGAATTAACCCTCGGGTTCGTACTAGGGCTTAACCCTCAGGAACGAAAAACATGTCAACAAGTCAACTATTTAATTTGCCCCCAGGGACACGCCTTCCTATTGAACTATTGTCTGTGCAGTCCAGCACGTTGCCAGGACAACCAAATTTTACAAGCCCATATCTAACACATAATGGACGCAAATGGGACGCTTGAAGACATCATTAACTAGGAGGATTGCAGAGTAAGTGGCTCAGTATAAGAAAGCCACGCAGAGACAAGTGGCTTCTAGCAGCAGGTGTCTTTTTAGGGGCAATGTTATTTGTTGGCTTAAAATCATGTGTCTGAAACAAACTTGGAAACTTTTAAACTTGTGTAATTTGGAATAATCCCAGTCAGTCAGAGCACGTTTAACGGTGAGTTTTGTCTAAAGGAGTGTGGGGGGGGAAAAGGATTTTGCGTCTGACCTTGACGACACAGCGGTCCACCATTGAGTCCAGCCACTCGATGTACGCCTCAATCGGAGACTGCTCCTCCAGGAGGCGGTCAAACTCCTGATACACTGAGGCAGGAGGCAGAACGTCAGCGTGTCAGTGTGTCAGTGTGTAACAACACCACAGACTGAAAAAACACAGAAGCAATCCTTCTGCAACATCTTCTGTGTATATTTGACCTATGATCCCGACAGGACAGATGATTGGAGATGCTCCACGGGGTGTTTCAGAGGAGGGTGAACTTGTTTAACCTTTTGCCCTATGTCATTATAATGCTATGACTCTGCTGGTCGTGGGAATGATTACCCCTCTGTGTGTTGTTTGCGTGGAGGTAAAGTGTAATTCTCTGTCTGGCTGGGAGCGTCTGAGTGGATTTAGTTTAACTGTGTGTTCTTACAGTGGATAATAAGCTGCCTGTGCTCCTCTTGTGAGTCCTCCATGGTGTAGAGGGTCTGCTTGGTGATGCTGTTCAAGTCCACATTCCTCCAGTCCTCCAACATTTGAAAGGTGATGTCGGCACTGTTTATCACAGTCCGCGATGCCTGGAGACAGATAAAACAACAATATTACCGAGGCAAGAATGCCCATATGCTCTTATCACCGTGTATCTTCATATGGATTTTATTAAAAAACATTCAGATCATGATACTCACCTGGCATAGATGGTTTAATGACGTTTGCCGCTTTAGAATCTGAGAAAATCTCCTGGACACTGGGAACGAAAAAAGAGAGAGAGAAAACGTTAAGCATGGCAAGCGTCACTACTTAAAAATGTAGAAACCATCGTTTGACAAGATTTAAACCATGGACTTGACGTATGGATTTCACACTTACATTCAAATTTGATATTTCTCAAGTTTTCAGGAAGGTCGTGAAGTGCTATTTTAAGCCACTCATCAAGCTGTTTGGCAAATTTACGAATAACCTGAGTCAAACTGTGGACGAGGGAAACACAATTACAAAAAAATAAACGGCCGCTAACAGTTTTTGGTCATTATAGGCGTATCTTTTTTATATCAATCAGCTGTACAATGTACAATATAAACCCTACAAACCCTTTAGCTTAATGTTCTGGAAAAGATGTATGTACATATGGTTAAAATTCTTACACACAACTTATCAGAAAGAGCCGTAACATAAATACAATGTGAAATATAGTCACTTTAAGCGCGACGGTGACAACAGTACTCACCTATCAGGCAGTGCTTGCAGGACCGTGGGCATCAGTACCCCAGAGATGGCCTTGTAGAGGATGGAGTCGCAAACACCGACTATGTTCACCACCGTGGGGGAGCCGAGGACAGGGAGCATGTGGGGTGGCATCCCCTGCCAGAAGTGCAGCAGAAAGCTTTGGACCTGCAGACACCGCACACGCACCAAGACTTAATATTACGGGAAACACAGTTGAAAGCAGTTTGTTCAATAAAAATCAAGAGCAACAGCTTAGAACCAAAAAGTGAAGAAACCTTGCCTCATCAAAGTTGGCTCGTATAACAGTGTCCAGTATCCTCTGACAGTGCGTCCTGTACATCATGATAAAGGTTGATACCTGAGAACAACAACAGGATTAATCCAACTACACCACAAAGTTAAAGGTCTTTTCTTTTTCGGGGGAAACTAAACAAAGTGGTACAAAAACAAGAAAATAAATCTTAAACAAAGCATGTGAACCTATAAATACATGTTACAGCTCCAGGCTGGAGCGAAGTAATATAAAACAAGCTTTAGAGAGAGCAAAAAAAACCACAAACCATTTAAAATCATGGCCCCTCTTTAAGAGCCGGACAGCTAGTGCCTGTCCTTTGTCCACTGCTAGATCTTATTATCTCCCCCCCAAAGATTAAGAGTTAGTGAGGAGCCAGCATATAAATCCTCAAGGTCCTTGTCTAAACGTAAACCCAGTGAAGGTCCTGTGGCCGATAAAAGAGCCAGAGGGGGCGCAGGGTTGGTGAGATGGCAGGGAGCGGTAGGAGGAGGGGTGGGCTGTAGTGGGGTGCTTTAAGGATGGACTTTTAAAACTCCTGTTTACCCTCTCTTCTGGCAGGCTGGCGGGCAAATTTAGGTCTTTGACATTTGGAAACTCTGGCAGGAGCGTCCCCAGTTTGGAGCGCGGTGAATAGGCCACTGTCTGCTTGGTGACCTCTTTCTTCCCCGTCTCGTTCACCCACGCCGCTCCCTTTTTGGAGTACATCACGTCATAATACGGCGAGCTCTCCTTCACCGCGATGCCGTAGTAGTGGTACCTGAGGAGAGTAGATGGGCCACAGGTTATTGTCCCTCTTCAAATAAAAGTATTTTATTTTAAGTAAAAGCTGGAATTTAAAAAGTCTAGTAAATTAAACTTGTTTTTAATTTAATAATTACCCCTCGTTAATTACATTAATTTAGTATTTTTGCTATTAACATTGAAAGTCATCTTTGGTCAAGGGCATTGTATTGAAATCAACTTACTTCGACTGCCCTCTCGTCCCCAGTCTTCTGGTGGTTAAAGCTGGGAATTGCTGCCTTATGATCTGAGTAGTGCACGAGAGAAAAGAATTGTCACTGGATGTAACTCTGGAGAAAAGGCTGAAATTTGAAATGCATTTAAAAATTCTTCTTTACAGGGATTCGAAAAATCGAAAATTCGAAAAGGACACTGAAGTAGACGACGCGAGGAACCAAATAATATTCATTAAATATGGAGCCGCGTCTATTTTTACTCTTTTAAATTAGTTTTGTTTTTGCTCAGAACCTGCCGATACAGTATACACTACTTACAACACTGCATCTTATATAAGATGCGTTTAATAACGTTTGCCAGGAGGACAACGTGAAAGTCTCTCAGCTGGATCCACAGGGAGGTCCTGGAACCATCCATTTATGACATCCAGGGGTATTACTTTTTCTACATCCCCTTCCTGTCATCCACTCATCCTCACTCTCTCTCTCACTCCTCCACTCCCTCCTTCTTCCTTTCCTCTCTTTTTGTCCAAGAGATTGGCTCCTTGGTCCAGCTCCTGGTGCAGAAACTTTAGCAAACAGTGTAGCACTCCATTGTGTGGGATGAAAAAAGAGGCCAAGCTGTGAAGTTTCTGTCAGGCCCCGCTTGATAAATGAGCAGACAGGGAGGCAGTCCGGGCCCTCTCTTGTTTTTTTGTCCTGAATCAATGAAGCCTTCCTAAAGGACACCCCACACTGCTCCAGCCACTGATCTAACATTCCGCAACATCTCACCCTTCCAAATTTCCTTTAATTACACATTAATCCAGGCCCCTTCTCTTTTTCAATATCTTCCGACAGGAGCTGCGGAGGGGTGGGGGTGGGCCGGGGTTGGGGGTTGGGGCCAGAATCCAGAGTACAGGGGATTGCTGGGGGTAGGAAGGCTGAGCAACTTCTTGAGGTTGTGGGAACAGACGAAAGCACATCTCCTTTGGCTTTAGATTATGTGTTCAGTGAGCGACTGCAGAGCTTTGCTTCACACTGAGCTGCAGTTGATATTACTTCAACACAGCAGCCAGAGCTGCAGCACAAAACCAAGCCAGGCTTAGATGGTCAGAATGCCCATGGCTGACTGAGTGGATGAGATCACCGCTTCACACATCAGACTGTAGCTTTGGATCTTCTTTTGTGGGTGATTCAGTTTGTTTGGATCCCTTATTAAGAACGTATGAATGTATGCAAATCCAAGGAAGGCTGAGAAAAACCACCACGTTCATTCTGGAGTGTGTGTGGCTGCACCATTACGCATCTTCTACAGAACATCCCTCACCACAGGTGTTTATGTGTCGGCATTTATCGATGCTTATCAGTCACCAGATGCCGCTCGGCCCGACGCGTTGACATCCTACCTTTCCAAAGCTGGCGGCGTTCACAGGCTGCGTGTCGTGCTTCTCACTGAAGTCCAGGTAATGCATGTAGAGGGCACTTCGGGGGATACACACACCTTCAGCTATTTCATAGTTTTCCTCTAGCCTGTGAAGAACAATAACATTAATGAGTGTATGATGATAACAATGAGGTGAAATGAGAGACACATTATTGTGTAAACTAGAATTCACATTATGATATGATGCAACATACGAAGTAAAACCTTCAGACAAATCTGAACGATTATGTAAAAAAGCTAAATTCTCACACCCTTTTATGTACGAGATACAGGTTAAATTAATAAGCTTACACACATCAGTCCTCTTAAAGCTTCATCAACAACTCCTTATGGGAAATATGAAAGTTGATTCATCTGATAACAGCAAGCAACATCTTTACATTAAAATCTGCAGCTATATTCAGTGATGCACTAATAATAGCTGCACCCCATCCAGAGCTGACTGTGTTGTTATGTCATGGCTGACTAAGACACTTAATGGAACTGAAGCAGCGTTAGTGTGTTTCCACCTGTGATTTTCCTGCTGTGACAAGTCAACACATCTGCTGTGAAAATGCTTCACACTTTGCAGCTTTTAAAGCCGGTTTCTGTGCGATTACAGTCACAGTTTGGAGACGTGTTTGTCAGCTTGTAAATACAGATGACAACATACTCGTGACTGTTTAGAAAACCATGAAGGAGGAGACATTTAATAAGAATGGACTCACATCAAACACAACAAAAGCAAAAAGTAAATATTTTTGATATCATATTAACACAGTTTTAGCACCAATGTGGCTTTGGCTTACAGTCGTTTATTCTCACAAATGACACCTCATGTTGAAATAACTTCATGCTAACTTGGATGAAACAGTACAGAAATATTTTACATTAGATTTGATGACTTTAACTAATGTTCAGCCTATTTCCATCTGTAGCTTTAAACAAACGACTTTGAGACATAATGGTACCTTTTAAAAGGACATCATTTTGAAATTAAAGTAAAAAAAAGATCTAATGAATCTAGATATTCCGTTTTGCCAATCACAGTAAGAGTAAGGCCAACAAAGCACCGGAAGCGAACAAATAGCGACTACAGTTCAGTCTGGGCTGCTGCCAATACGTTGCAGATTACATTAGCACAATATGTTCATTTCTAAAGCTTTGTGAAAGCTCTGACTGAGTAAAAGTGGGAGCAGGTTGATTGTTTACATGCAGACCAAGTGAATGTTGATGCTAATTTTTCAAATATGCATGTATTAATAAATAAATTTCATCGCACATGATCAGATGATCTCGACTATTCACCAAAGAAGATTTAAAAATTCTATTATATATTTAATTATGTTTAAGTATATAAGATTCACCATTCTCCAATAGGATTACGACCGAAACAGACAGAAATAGACAATTGAAATAAACCATTTTTATGCTTAATTTTAGTGAAAAAAACACCATCAAGTTGGGTCATCGTGTGCGTAAAACTGAGACAACGACTAAACAATAATCCACTGTGCATCACTGCCAACATATACAGCAGTGGGGCTTTGTAAACATTTTCTGACTTGTCTTCTCTTGATTGTATTTACAGAAAACTGTTCACACATTTTTCCTGACTCACCATTCCAGGGTAGCTGGAGTTGAATGTGGTTTAGAGGCTCTGTTGTTTTCTTTTTCTTCATCTGTGATGTAAAACACAGGACACAATTATTCAAAAACAGCTAAATGACCACCGTGCACTAAGCTTTATTTTAATATTTGTAACTGAGCCAGAGGATTCGTCAGCGAAGTCAGTATTTGTATGCTGTGCTCCGCTTACGTTCATCGTTGGACATGTTCCCCAGAGACGAGTGGCTGGAGTATCTCTTGCTTTCGTTCTCATTGAGGCATCTTTCGATCCAACTCTCTAAAGGTAAAAAAACAAAAAACATACAGTCTCCTTTTAATACAATTGAGAACCTGTATGTTGTTATTTGCACAGAAGTGATTATAAAAATATATTTTTAAAAATAAAAAAACCTAAATTTCAACTCCCTGCTGGACTGACTCATTTTGTCCCCCACTAGAAAAGAGGCGAAGCTGTATTTACATACTGTGCAAATCACTGCCTGTACAGGAGACTTTAAATGTCACTAATGTGACAGGCCGAGCTGACAATTGATTGTATGGGCAGTGGTGCGGCCATGGCTCTATTTGAGATGTTTTCACCAAGACGGCAGGAATCCAGCATTGTTCCCAGGAGACTACGAGCAAACACACTTGCTTAAAAGAGCCTGTGCACATTACTGAGGCAGTCTGGTGGAATCGAGGCCATTGTCCCATTTTTATTTCTACTTAGAAATAGCTCAACTGGTGTGCTTTCTGTGAGCAGGCAGCAGAAAAACACCAAGGCTTTGATGTAGACACAGCCTGAGACTGGACGTCCACATGCTTTTACTTGTCTCCGAAAAGGAATTTGGTATTTAGTGGATGGAATTAAAAAAGGAAAATGCGAGAATAAATATTCTGCTCTCCTTTTACTGCAACAAAGCATTTTGTGGATTTAATTTTTCTGTAATAATAAACTAAAACATCTCAAAGTCAAACTATAATATTTCCTGTTTAAAGGGTTCATGAAAACATGAGGAGCTACTGTAGGAGACACTGTACAAAACTGCCTAACGAGTACCTACAGTACTAAAGACAAAGTGCTATGTAACAAAATCAAACTCTTCAGCGTACGTAGTTTTCATAATTTCAGTAAATCTACTTTCTGCAGTCACCGTAGCAGCTGTTGCTGGGACAGGCTGTTGGCAGGTTGACCCGTTGGGCGGATTCAGAGGAGGTCACAGATATTGAAAAGTTTAAGAAGTTTACACCTTGATGCACGTGCTGACAGCAGAGGCTACGTCTTCAGCTAAATGCACACGTAAATTAATTATCAGCATTTTAAATTTTTCCATCATTTACCTGTTTCCAGATTAGGATTTAATAGCATTGCTTATAATCTGCAAATTAGAGCGCTTGCTGCTCAAATAAAAGAAAAAAGCCCGAGTATTTGCATTAAACGGCATCAGCGTCACTGGAGCATCATCATTTTTCAACAGTATTCGCTTCTGTCGGCCTAAAAAACAAGAAAACAAACCACGGAACTGAATCGACTGAAGTGAAGCTAATTCTCCCCAGAGGCTCAGCTCTCAAGCTTCATTTGCCCCATGAACAGACAAGTCGGGCTCTAAATAATTGGATTAAATTTGATCAACAACTGAAACGGATGTTCACTCATTTATTACACATTCAGAACTTAACTACTCTAGACTGCACAAAAGCACAATGATTTACTTTTCTGTGTTTCAGAATGAAAAATGTTACCAAATGAACAGAGAAAAAAGCGTCAGTAGAAAACACAAACACACATCATATATTTTTTTTTAACTTAAATTAAGTGGACATTATGTTAATTACTAATAATCTTTAAACTTCAGATGTGCTCACTTTAATTGTTTAAAAAAATACTGATGGATTAGTTAATAAAATAATTAAAAAATGCAAGTGTATAGTTAAAGTGCATCCGGATGTGCCGGTTTCACGCCTTTACTCCTATTGAGCAGTGCAATTTTCTTTTATAGCTACAGACCTTTAGTTGAACCAATACTGGCGATTTCAGAAGCTTTTCTCTGTTTCAGAGAGACTTAAGACTTAAAATCATCAACCAAGCAGCGAAACACAGAAAGTTTGAACTGCAACAAGTGTTGCAGCAAACTCAACATTTCTCAACCGATGCCGCTTTTCTCATCACACCCAGACCAGCAGAGTTTAACGGCACTGACCTGTGGAATCCATATCAGGCTCCTCCAGCAGCCCGCAATGCATCCTCTTCCCATCCACGACACTGGCTCCTCCAAGAAAATGGCTTAGTGCACGTTTCCCCTGTGCGGTGGCTCTCCCCTTGTCTCACTCAGTGTTTCCGTGACCACTGCCCGTTGCAGGAGATGTTGAAGGATCTGAGCTTCGCCCAGAGAAGGGGTGGCGATGGTGGAGGAGAGGGGGAGGTGGGAATAAGGGAGGAAAGGGGGGTAGAGACTCCAGAAATCCAGCGGGGGGAAAGCCAGACCCGTCAAAATGTTTGCTGATGTTTCATGGGAAAGGGGCTGATTTTATAGGAGCCCTGATGGGGACATGTCATTGATAGGCTTGGAAGGCTGATGAATGGCCCCAAGTCAGATGGGGATGTGGCAAGGCTCACTGGAAGTCTTTTGTGAGGCTGTTTTGAATAAGAAAAGCTCCCTCCCAATGAAAAAAAAGAGGCTTAGATCTACGCAGTCCTAACACTGTGGCCTCCCCATCTTCCATTATAGCATTTAATACGTTTTTATACACCCCCGAGCTCAACATAAACATACATCCCCACACAACCACTGCTCCTGTCTTTGCGTCTAATTCTAACTCTCGCTTCACATCCCAGACACTTGTTGCCACGTTTGGTCTGTTTCCAAACTCTTCCCACGATTAAACCATCTTTGTGGTAACTTCTTCACTGAGTCCACACACCGTGCGCTGAGACAGACATTCAGACATGCTAAAACTACGCAAGATTTTTCTTTAAGTGCGGTTCTCACCTCTTTTTGCTCACTCTTTCGCTGTGGCAACCTTATTTTTGGTGTGCCTCTGAGAAGAGGGAACAGTCACAAAGGGGGGGAAGTAAAAGTGCAAAGCCTGAGGCTGGGAGGGCTCTGATGGAGTGCCTGAGAGCTGGAGAAGGGAAAGCTGTGATTAGAATATGAATGGAACCACAGGAGAGGGGGGAGAGGATCGAGGAGAGACGAGGGGAGAGGAGAAAGGCGGATTATGGCTGAATTACTCACCACACCATGGATAGCAAAGGAAGACTTTCTCTTCCACTGCGCAGGCGTGGGCACCGCCGCTGCTACTCACCAACACGCACCACGCAGCCACCTGGGAGCAGGGCGGGACAGAGCGGCACAAATATGCCATCGCTTGTTAACGCGCATCCGCTGACGCCAAAGAAAGGAAGCAGATGGACGCAACAAGTGAACCCTCACGACGACTAAACGTGAGATCTGAGCAACTGACAAATCACAAAATATATTTATGATATTTCACAAGACAAGTACGATAACAAAATAATGATACTCAAAGGCCCGAGTTGCGAGGATCTAATTAATTGGCAAATAAGAAGGTGGAGTCTGAATCTCGGTGGATGTCCTGTTATCTGCTTATTAGAGCCTCATAAAATAGGACAGGTGCAGCCACTAAAAGAGCTTCTTCCACCCGTCCTATTCTCACACACTCAGCCCGCACAAACGCATGTGTACTGCTTTTGTTCACTGAAAAGGCCCCAATTGAGTTGTGTGTGTATGCGCGAGTGGGGGGTATGGTTGCGCTACGCACGTCATGGTGGCATTAAAGCGCAGGTCAATTAGAACTGTCTGCAGAGAGAATAAACAAAGAACAGCTCACTAATAAAAACATTCTTTTGATGATTTTATGAGTAGCTTATTAATTTAACCTCAAGCACTAATGTGGTTAACTACTGTACCTGGCATCAACTCTGATGTCAATTTACAAAGAAATCTCTTTTGGTTTCTGAAATGTGAATGTTTCATACAAAATATCAGACAAAATGTGACAATTGGTGAAATTTCACCATGTCACCTTCTTATTCATTATTATTCTTTCCATTTGTTGGGCCATAATATAGACATTTTAACTGTTGCCTGCAGTCCCAACAAACATTAGATGGTTCTTGAATTACAGTAAAACAGTGATTGTGTTTCATGACATATATCATAACATAACACACTTTAATGCAAATCATGACATCACACAAGTTGACTTAATATTTCTCGATTTCATCCATTAGAGGCTAAGGCTGTAAATGTAAATCTAGGCTTGTTTTCTCAATATAAAGGTAGGACATAGTTAATAAGCTTTATTCATATTGTAGAAGCTGAGAATAAAAGTAATTTATTTGTAGTTTTATTCCATTATTGTTTTCACTCACTGCATTGTTTTACAATATACCTCTATGAGGATGTGTCCAACTAATATTATTAATACGCTTTGCTTTACTATAAAGACATTACGTGTAGCAAAACTGTTTTTTTTTTTTAGAGGACCACTCATATGATACCGAATAGAAAATAATAGAAATGCAGAGTAATGTGTTCTGTCAGATAACCATGACAAATAAAGATTTAACTGCTAAGAAAGTTTCAGGTCTCGATTATGAAAACTGGCAACTCACTTAAAAATGTAAGATACATATTTTGTTTTTAATTCTTGTGTTTTGGGGAAAACCAATAGAAAATGATTAACATCTTCATGTCTCAATCTAAGTGCCTATATTTTTTTCAGTGGCTATTAAAATATTTATTTTTAAAGTTGAGTTAAAAATATGTAAACTGTACAAAACACAGCATCTGGCGTCAAATAATATTTAGATGTTTATTATGTACACAAACAGCGTAAACAAGAACGTATCAACTAAAGGACAAACAGGGAAAAAAAATGTTCACAAACCAAAACTTGGTTTAGATCAACAAAAATCTTCAGCCTGCTTCTTTCTGCACAATCTGAAATCATGTCTTAAACTCGTTTCCAACTACATGCTCTCTCTCTAAACCTGACTCACACATGCTGAGCTTCAGTCCTCGCCCTGGTCACTCGTTGTAACGCGACAGTTTGAGTCGGGGGATGATGTTCATGGACTGCAGCTCCTGGAAAAGCAGCTTGCACGCGTACGGGATACGCAGGGAGGAAACGTGGCAGGACGACTTGCAGTAGTGACACCTGGAAGACAGAGACAGACAATCGGACGGTCCACTGTCATTCTCTCATGGTCGACAAAGAGCATTTCATGTTTGGCAGATTCCACCTGTAAGTTGTCCTGCATGGAGGAAGTTCTGTATTCTAGCTGCACAGAAGGAGCTAAATTTGCTCAAAGGCATCTGATTTAGGCTATTTTTATTATTGTTATTATGATTTTTTTCAGTGCAGATTCCGTAGCCAATGAGAGCCCAGTTAGAGCCGCATCGTGCAAAGAATGTGAGCTACCAGTCCATTAATGAGATAATGCAGGACAGCCCAGATGTTCAACTCACCACCCAGAGTATCCCAACAGGCCGCACTGTCCGCACACATCCACCTCAAAGGCGTCACTGGAAATCATGAGACGCTCCAGCAGCAACATGCTGGCTCCGTAGCCGATCAGACAGTCACGCTCCATCTCACCCAGACGCAGGCCTCCGTCTCTGGAGCGGCCCTCTGTGGGCTGCCTGTTTCCAGGGCAGGCACAGTCAGAACATTAGACATCATAGGTTTGCGTATATGATTGTTTTTTTTAAATGGCACAACTTCTTAAGACGCTGGTTTTACCTGGTCAGAACGGCTCTGGGGCCTCGGGCTCTGGCGTGCATTTTGTCCAGAACCATGTGCTTCAGTTTCTGATAATACACAGGTCCAAAGTAGATATAAGCCTCCAGTGGTTCTCTAAAAATAAATATCACGTAAATACATTAGGTGTGCATGTATGAACTGTGTTAATGGGATAAACACTCGTTTTTTTACCCGGTGATTCCCGAGGTGACGTAGTCTTTGCCCTGATAGTTGTATCCATAACGGATCAGATCTTCACACACGTCCTTCACCTTGCTACCTCCGAAGGCTGTGCCGTAGTGAAAGCGTCCATCCAGGACCCCCGCCTTCCCAGCCAACAGTTCAATCAGCTTTCCCACCTGACGGAAATCCAGAAATAACAACACTGCCTTTATTCACAATCCATTGCTGACAGTGTGGGAGACATTAGATTACACGTGTACCTCTTGGAACCGGCAGCTTAAGGATGACTGATTTCAACAATTTCATCGGGGTCGCTCCCAGAGGACCCCTGACCCCATCGCATAAAAGGAAACACCTACTCTCATTTCACTCTAAGGCCACAGAAACATCCTCCCGAGCCAAACATTTCTGAGTGTTTTCCATGACAACTAGCAAACACAGTGGCACTGACAACTTCAGCAGTAAAGATCACTCAGGCCTTTACAGTGTGAGAGACAAACAGCAGGCAAAACAGGGCCAAGTACTGTACATGTTACTTTTACTCTGCTTGTTAGATAAAGCTTTCACACGCTGCTGGAGCTTTAATGGCAGACGTCTCTAAAGCAATAAATGTTTGTCTATAATTGGTAAGACAGCTGCTTAGTGGTGCCAGTGAAGGTGAGCTCTGGAAGCCGGTGATAACCCAGAAAGCTCAGGAGCAGGATAACGAGGTTTTTGTCTCTGAAGAGCGACAACAGTCATCACAGAGGCTGAGCTGACTCAGACTTGGCTCACAAAGAAACTGAACGAAAAACGAAAATCTTTCACTGAAACTACGGCTGATTTACTCTGTCCAACAAATTATTCGCCAAACTGACTTTAGCCAAACAGACGCAACAGAAAAGTGGCCCAAGTAGTGTTCTTGAACAATACATTTCCCCAAAACATTTGCTCCTGGTGCCAACTGTACCGTCATTCTGGAGGGATATCCGTGAGGGTTCATGATAATATCTGGACATATGCCTGTGTCACAGAAAGGCATGTCCTCCTGTGGGACGATGAGTCCGCAAACACCTGCAACACAAACATGTCGAATTAACACATCTGTACACACGGCAATGCAACGCACAGCAGTACTTTCATATGAAATGCAGAAAAATCCTTGTGTGTTTCATGCGATTGTGGTTGGACAAAATGTTAGCCACCGACAAGAGGCTAACTACTAGTAAAGCTTCTGCTGTTGTTGTTTAGAGTGACGCTGGAAGCTTGATGTGAGCTGGTGGAGCATGACATTTCCATACTCATGTGGACAGAGTCCTCTTTTGAGACGGGGGGTCCCCTGGTAGGCAGGAGTTTAAGTGTGAGTGCAAATGTTTGCCGAGGGGCCGAAGCACTCTTGCCTGGCCAGGGTAAACAGATTGTACACCCATTTGCAAATGAAAAAGCAGAGAGAAGAGAGCAGGAAGTGGAAAAAGGTGCTTAGTTTGACAGGGAGACCGGGATTACACACCCATGACTTTCAGTTCAACTCAGAGGAAGTGGAGGGGATCAACGGGAGAGGAGAAATTGACTATTATCCGAGCAGTCGGTGCCGCAGCACACAGCAGACTGCTGATGCCTTACAGGATGCTAACAGGATGTTGACTGGGAACAAGAGCAACAACTTACTGGAAAGTTATCCAGCAGCAGGAAGAAAGCGAAAAGAAAAGAGAAAAAGCACACAGGGGAAAGCCAGAAGAGAAGGTGAAAGGAGAAAACAGAAAGAAAGAAAGGGCTGTTAGAAAGGCTTGAAACCGAGAATACAAGAAGGAGAAAGATGAAAGAGGGGAAAACAGTAAGTGGAAAATGGTGGAGAAGGGAAACAGAAAGATTTAGAGAGAGAGACACTAGTTCCCATAGCAGACATCCTTGGTGTTGTTTGTTTTGTGTGAAAGTGAATGATAAAAGAGGCATGAAATCAGCAGAGAAAGGCAAGACAACAGCAAGGGTCCAGAGCCCTCCATCACAGCTCATACAGCTCCATGCTGGCAGCTCGCACAATGGGCCCCTACTACTGACAACCCCTCCACCTCCACAGCTGTGTGTGTGTGTGTGTGTGTGTGTGTGTGTGTGTGTCTGGTAAATAATTAACTTATTCTGCTCTGCTGACCAGGCCTTATGAGACTAGTATCTGAGAGCTCCGTTACTGCGGCCAAATTCAACTCTGAATAATCTTAGCCCTGATGTAGGAATCCATTTAGGAAACAATGCAAAACACGCATCACAGCAACAACCCCACCAACGCAAAAGTGCAGCTTTTACGATCGAAGAGGCTTCGACTCTTTGGACATTAACACGGTGTCCACTGTCCTCCGATAACATATGGTCACATCTGTAAGCATAGCACATCTGGGTCTTTGCGTCCAGATCTCCCCCAGCTAACCCTGTGGCGACCCCTCTCTCTCTCTCCGTCACTATCTGAGACAGAAGACATTGTCCCATCCTGAGCTGACCGCCCAGTGGCCAGCGCGTTAATGAAGAGAGTAAATTATGCATGGCGCCAGTTAGCTTTTTGATTAAAACATCATACAAGCCCTCTATAGGGGAGGTGCTACAAAACAATGAAGGTTGTAAACACTTTTTTCCCCCAGTAGCGGCAGAATACTGCTGGGGTGTAATAAATTTGCATAGTCTGGCACAGGACAAAGAGCCAATTAATTGAAAAAAGCTCTTGAAAGATGAGGACAGGGGAGCAGTGACAGAGCTACAGCTACTGGGACTAGGCTCCACAAATGCGCCGACACTGAGACGGCCAGAGATTGTTTTTAATCCAACCAATTGCGATCTTTCATTACAGGTTGAAATCTGAAGTGGTGACTATTAATGTGGTACTTTGTACTGTGCACAGTTGGACTGGAGCTAAACATGCAGCCGTTTGTTTGACAGAGAAGACGAGTGACTGTGCTGAGACCTGGCACCTTTCTGTCCGTGACGACTGCTGAACTTGTCTCCAATCTCTGGTCTCCTGGTCTGCCTCAGGAGGATCTTGATGAGAAAAGCATCTTCCGCATTAGATGAGATCATGACCTTTTCAATGTAGGAGTCTGTCGAGCCCTTATAGCTGCAAACAAACAAAAAGGGAAAATGTGAGTTTTAAATATCCAACCAAAAACTAAAAAAAAGGTTTGCCCACAGCAAGTTCATACAAGCTGAGGTGGCGGGTGAAGCTGAGGTTGGGCGATGGGTGTGGTGGTAGGAGCTGCTGTACACTTACCTGATGGGTACGTCTCTGTACTGGGGCTGTCCTGGCTGGGTACTGCCCTCCAGTGGCGTCTGTGTGACAGTTGGCATGGACTTGTTCACCAACACCTGCTTGTTCTCCACCCTCTCGCCTGTGCCCCCACAGATAGCAAAGCGTTAGACTAGCCCACCCAAATGCACTGAATTAAAATAACTGCCCATGTTGTGTGTGGATTGGATTATAACTTCCTGCAAAGGGGAACATCAGACATTTAAACCACGCATCCAGTCCAGCTGATACTCACCAGGGGAACAAATGCCGTCAGCATCCAGGATGCTGTGCCTCCAGATGGGCTTTCTCGTGTCAGCATCCAGCATGGGCCCCATCACCTTGTCAAAGGTCTGGTTGGTGTAGCGCCGAAGTGTGCATTTAGCGTTTTTATAGACGAGGCACCGTCCAAATCCTGGACGAACACAACAGAGATGTACTTTTTTTTTCTTTTAATGTACAAATTGGATCGTGTCATACTGAGACAACCTGCTCTGACCTCTGTCCAGTGAAGCTTTGTTGAGGACCAGAGCGTCCTCAATGTCGTAGCCACTGTAGCTCATTACAGCCACGGTGGCATTCTGACCAGCAGGCAGCTTCTCAAAGTCGATCAGTTCGATGGTTTTAGTTTTGACCATGGGCCTCTGAGGATACGCCAGCAGGTACATCAGTGTGTCAATACGGTTCCTCTGATTGTATCCAATGGTGCCTGGAGAGTGGAGACGTGGATTGTAATTACATAGGAATATGAAAATGTATATTTTTGCTGCTTATACATTTTAAAAGGTGTTATTTAATACGCCAGCATGTTTAATGGGGGTTGGCGCTGGGCCTGGTTTGCGCCATGTCAGAGTGGCTCGGTAGAGAAACGGGGCAAGTTATGGCATAATGCCTGGCCTCCCTGGAAGCCTTGACATTTGTCACATGCTATTACTTCACAATCAGGCTACAAGCACAGAGTCTGTGATAATAGGCCCGAGCCGCACAAGCAGATTTGCACATGTATAGGGCTGTCCACACAAAACAGACAAGGCAGAGGATATTGGGCCAAATATAGTTCCAGTCTGTGTTTTTGTAAAGATGGGGGGAGGGGAGGAAGGGCTGAACGGAGGTAAAGCGGTGGGGTGGGGGTGACAGAGGTTCTTACGAATGTTAGCGGGGCCGTTTGGGGAAGTTTTGGTTACCAGGGAGCTGCGGGTGCACACTTTGTGGTCTTTCGCAGCTGAGCACACTGACCCCCTGAGCACAGCCAGAGCAGACACAATGAATTGCTAATGACACTCTGGGTGACTGGCAGGAAAAGGGCCTCCGCACACACACAGCACAATGGAAAACCTACGCAAGCGCCCCATGTTTGATGTTCATCCGCATACGCACACCGACACACATAAGAAAAACACTCAATCACACATACAAATGTATCCTGACAAGTGGTAGAGCAGGAGCAGAGTTTGGAGGGACACAACCCAGCAGGCATCTTGTATTTATGCTTTTTGTTATTCTAATCTTCTTTTGTATGATTTTGACTTGTGCAAATAAAAGTTTAAACCCTGAACCAGCAGATTTAGGCGGCTTAAGTCTAGTATTCGTGTAAGATTAAATTACTGTAAGTGTCTGTGATGGTGAATGTGCATGCACGGAAGCAAACAGTGCGGCTGTGTGGAGGATGTTTGAGGGGGATTTGGGCTCTTTCACACGTTATTGACCCGACTGCTGACTGAAGCTACCTGTAGAGCTCAGCCTTACCCATTGCCTGCTTGCCCATAGCACATTGGTACGTGTTTCTGGGTGACTGGTTGTGGTGGGGGTAGGGAATAAGGCCAGCACACACCCCGAGCAGCGTGAAGGGCTCAATCTCCAAGTGTGTTGTCTCTCTACAGAAATGAAAACCAATAGTCAGTAATTCAGCATTTTGACGAGGAGGATGTTTTACTGTTTTTTTTAATGCCAGCTGACATGCTCCTCACTTGTTGATCAGGTGTTCATAAAGGGAGATCTGACAGTCATTCTCCTCATTGACATCTAAATACTCCACCAGGCCCTCATGGAGAAAATCCTCAAAGGTCCTACACAAGAAAAACATTAAAATCAATCAACTATCCTAAAATCCCTTATAACCCTTATAATGCCCAGACTCACCTGTATCCCTGTGACAGATCTTCAATGTGTTTGCTTTTTACCATTGGCTGACCCTTCTTCACTATGATGTACGGCCTGAAGGAAAAGAGCAAAGCAGTCAAATACAAACTAGTTACTTTAAACATCTCAAAAACAAATCAAAAAAGAAAAAACAAAACATCTAAAAAATGAACGTGAAATGGACGGTGCCAAAACTCATATCGTCCAAATGTGTCCCACCTGCAAAGGCGGCCTCCATCAGATGAGATGTAGACACAACGGTCTGTCAGGTTTGTGGAGATGGATACAAACTCGTTGATGAAACCTGCCCGACGCATCAGCCTAAAGGTGCTGACCAGCTTACGATGATCTCGAATCACACCGAGAATATTACCTGTTGAAAGAAAGGTGGTTGACGCAAAACAAGGAATCACTAAAACCTAGAACAACACAGACACTTTATACGCTTACACATCTGGTTTCTTTGACGCCAATAACTCTCTTACAGATTTGCACGTATTAATTGGTGCATGTTTTCTGTACCCATGACAGATCAAAGGGTTTCAGAAGAACATGCACAAACATCGAACTGAAAGAAAGCACAGGACAGGGTGCGTGTACAGTAGAGCACTCTGAACCTCCACGGCTGCAGAAAGCAGAGCTCCAACATCCTGCGGGGTTTTGTTCATATCAAGCCTGACAGACAAATAACTGGAGAACAGAGGAGACACTGTGCTCTGCCTGTGTGAGGGCGCATTTGCAGTGAACACACTCTGAGGGCTTTGACACCTGCTGCTACCAGCTAATTAAATGGTATGGCAGCTAATATAATTTGACAGTTATCAGTGGCAAGACAAACATATATAGTAATTAAGGGTCTAAGTTCTGACTCAAGAATAATACCTACTGCTGCCATGAAATAAATGACTTATCAGCCGCTCTGCATAATACAAAACGACTCTCTGTAAACCAAATGGAATATTTTCCCTTTGTGCTCTTAAGTAACACATTCCAAGCAGGAGGGATTAAACGTTCTTTTCAAGTGATCTAAAGTAGAAGCATCCTATGCTAATTCTTCCCGTTTGTTTATTTATTTATGTACTGCAGCAGGCGAGTTTCACCGTTGAGGAAGACGAGGAAGACGCTCGGGTAGGAGAGCTCCTCTCCGCAAAGCAGGTTGACGTCTTCAACCCCAAGGTTAAAGGCCAGTTTGATGATTGGACCATCCTCCATGTCGGTGGTGATGTGTGTCATCAGAGCCAAGTTCTTCACTAGACCACAGGCCTACGAATCCAAGACAACAGTGTCAACCGCAACCATGCATTTATTCTAATATGGCACCAAACATCTCAGCGTCAAATATTTCGAGGTTCGTTTTCCTTCACGACAACAGCAGTAAGACTGTAACTCCATTCATTTTAGCTCTGCTGCTTTTTTCTGCTTCAACGGCAGCACATACTGTGTTCAGGCATCACAGGGATTGAAATACATTAGTGTGAGCAATTAACAATCTGATAGAAAAATAAACATAAATAAACACTACCTCAATGCACAATACGAGTTGTTTTGCTCACTTTTACAATATTTGTAACTGAAGGACTATATGTGCAGCTGGTTACTTGTCTTTATGTAACAGGTGCAGCCGGAGCAGGTGACGTGTGGGGTCTGCAGTTCACTCACCTCTCCCTCAGGAGTGTCAGAAGGACACAACATGCCCCACTGCGACGGCTGCAGGGAGCGCGGACCGCTCACCTTCCTGGTCTTCTCAAACTGGGAGGAGATCCTGGTCATCATGCCAAGAGCTGAGATGTAAGACAGACGAGACAGGACCTGGGTGACACCCTGACGGTCCATCTTAAATCTCTTCAGAGACCAGTTGCCCTTCGAACAAAACAAAGAACGCTTAAAACCTGAACTATGGCACATATGCCTAAAACAAGCTTATTTTTGATTTTCCTGTTATGTCAGGGGGCCACACTCACTGTGGATATGGCATTGACCATGCCGTTCGTGATCTGATCCTGCCGCATGTGCTTGACCACATCAAACTGAGCTGCTCGCTGTTTGGGGATGATCTGGTCAGCGATTTTCTTCAGTTCAGAGTTGAACTTCTTAAAAAGATCCTCAAAGAGCAGTGACAGGAGCTGGAGGAGACAGAGTGGGAACCATTGTCACTGTAAAGCATTTTTGATCATTTTTACCCATCAAATTTCCAAACTAAGCACAGATTGAGGATGACAGTCGTTTTAAAGAGCCGCCTCTGTTCACGTCTTTAATGAGTGGTGAGGTGTTTATAGACAGATTTATTAACCTGGCGTAGCACTGATAAGTCTAACCTGGCCTCCGCCCCAGGTCCTCGTCCTCCTCCACCAGGCCTATAGGACGCAACCTCTTTCACAACCCCCACCCACCCTGTACATTAGCATACATCAACACAAACAGGCAGAGCTGCTCGAAATTAATAAAGAAATTAAGCTTCCGTTATGCAGCCAGGCCAATTAGTTGAATGTCAGGGAACCATAATTGGAGAGTGAGGAGATTGCTGGTGTTGTTAGTGTGTAAGCCCTCTATTGAAACAGGGCTCTGTGCTCCCCCTCCTCCCATCTCCTGCTCCTTATACAGAGCAGGTTGGGGTGGGGGGAATTAAAGGCCTTAAGACAGCAGTAATTACATTATCAGAGCTGGGCCTGCGGATTAGCTCAATCGCTCCAGTCAAGGCAGCAATTCTATTGTCACGGCACTGAAAAATCCCTATGCTTCCACAGCCCCAGGATTTTGCCACTGCATATCTCTCTCCTGACAAAGCCAGGCTGAAATACAGGGGGTGGGGTGGAGGTTGGGGGGGGGGTGTGACAAAAACAAAACAGGGGAAAAAAAGCTAAAGAAAATAATGAGAGTTTTATTAAAAGAAGGAGGCAGGAACAAAGATGCAGGTGAGAGATCACGGCTGGGGCGGCCGCTGTCCTCGGGTCCAACACTGTGATCCATTGACTCCAAAGCCGGTGTTTTATTATGTTCCTATAAATGAATTGTTAATAAGCATCAAGTGTTTTGTTTTCTTTTTGCTTTTATAAGTAAAAGGGCAGTAATCAATGAATGAAATGAACAAACAGCCAGTTCGTCTGGGTGCCTTTAATCGCACAACTGAGCTTTCTGTTGATCAGTTAACAAACTGAACTCAAAGCCTGATTATGCACTTTGAAATGGGAAACACAAGACAGGCAACTGAATAGGGGATTAAATGAGGTATTACACAAGTTGGAAAAGAAACCGTGCGGAGAACAGGTGCACAGCGACGTACCTGCCCGGCCAGCTCAAGACGTTTGTTGCCATAGTAATCTCTGTCGTCCACCTTGTTGTCTCCCTGGGCCAGGATCACTCTCCTCACCATTACAGCTAAATAAATACACTTAGCCCGGAAGTTAAACTCCTTGACCTGCAGATAAACCACAAAGTGGTTATAATCTGTGGTACATAATCCGTGATTCTTCTGTGTGTGTGTATTTACATACAGGCACATGTGTGAGGATGAGAGAGGCCAACAACTCTCTGGCCTCCTCCATCTTGGTTTTCTTAGGGCCTCCCCACATGCGCTGTCTCCGCACTTTATTCCCGAGGTACCGCAGAGCCTGAGACACAAAGCAGCAAAGGTCAAGAAGCAGTAACAGCAGAGTCGATCTTTTCAGTACTGGTGTCAATATGATATCAAAACTATTCATTTGCCTCCTTACTTTGACAAACGTATGACGCTAGCAACTTAATTTTTTTTTGGGATACTAACGCAACTGAAAAATGGTTAACATGCAAATGACAAAGAGCACAGAAAATATTAAATGCATCAGACCTATAGGAGGTCAAGTGAATCACAACAGGGCACGATGCACACAGACATACACCTTCAGACAACACCTGAGTCACTATTCCTGCAACACTATAGGAAAGGTCAAAGGTTAATAAGGCTGAAGACCTTCTGCAAGACCACCCACCTGACCTAGACGATGAATAAAACGTAAAAAACCCCAAACATAAATACCAACAGACAACTGTGTAAAAACAAGGAGGGGTTGCCCATAATACATATGTCATTTAGTAAAACAATACAAATATCACTAAAAAAGAAATGACAGCAAAATATTTTTAGAGATTACTAATCATAATCTGATAACAATGTGTCTTAAGCCTTATCTGCCTTTAATTATATAGATTCAGACCTCATTGTGCACGATACAATGACCCAATGAATACCATGAAAAGACATCATGGAGGCTGGCACAGAGACGAACATGAGAGCTGAGGCAACCGGTTGCTAGGAAGCAAATATGGCCTCATCAATGCATCAGTGGTTCCTCTAACAACATAATCTTTATGAAAAACAAATTGGCTGATTGCATTCATGTGTAGCTGTCAAAGAAAACACGTGGGCCTCTGAAATAACTCCTGAAAAGCATTACTTAAGTGGCTTGTAAGACAAAAGCTTTGTCATGTGACCACAGAAAAACAAAGAAAATACCTTTTGTCAGCAGCGGCAGCCGCTTGTTTCTGTGCCTAAACAACGTCCTGCTCTTCAGATGGAGTTCACAGGCTCACATTAGCGGTGGTTGACCATTTTGTTATTATTGTTGTTCAATCCCACTGTAAACCTTGTTTGTATTTACCAATTCCAGCTGTCCACACTAATTATACTGAAGAACAGAATTACATTTTAGGTTTACACTTGATGTTTGGTTCCATGTAATTCACAATCCAAATATTCATAGTTCATGTAACTGCAATGAACATCAACTATCTAAGTGATTTTCAGCTTTGTCACATCAAAAATAATTCCTGTGCTGTGATGTTGTGTGACATCACTGCTCTATTACCACCAATTAGACGTAGCTGCGCTAGTAGACGTAGCTGCGTTTAGTTGTAGGGCACAGGATTTTTGGAAAAGATTCTGTTTTTTTTATTGGTTTGTATATCTGATGACTGGGAATGAAAACTGTAATCATATCGCACAGGCGTGGAAAATGTGGCCACTGAGATACCTGCGTCTGTGTGAAGATCTGGGCTTTCTGGCATTCCTCCAGACTTGGTGCAAAGCTGGCCATAACATGCTCCTCTGTTCCAATCATCTGCACGATCTCCTGGTCACTCTCTACACCCATTCCCTGTGTGAATGACATGGAAACGGCGTGAGTTCTGACATTACACTGGCAGAATAATATAGACAGAGACCTAAAATAAAAACACATCAAATACGTAATTTGTGTAACAAAGTAAAGCCTTGTTGGTGAGGGTAAATGCACAACACAAGACATTCTGCAGCTGGAACAAAAGGTGAGCGAGGAGATGTGTGTTTGCAGGGAGGGAGAGGTGAACTGGGAGTCATAAGGTTGTCTGACATTTGCTTATGGAAATGTGAGGCTGTGGGAACTGGTCTGTGCGTCTCAAAGTGGATCTGAGGTCATTTCCGAAGCTGAAGCCAAACACAGGGAGAGACCGCGAAGAAGTCACCCAGGAAATACAAGTGCACTGCAAACAGAGCGCGCAGGGAAACTGAGTCCTGTGGTTAATGATTTCAGCTCCAAGCACTTGATGATCACAGGCTGACATGTTTGGAGAGATTTGTCCCCAGCTGGAAAGAGGTTATTGATGCCAGTTAGATAACTGACATTTTGTCTGAGAGCTGAGGTCAACTCATGAAGATTTAGCTAATGAAGAATGACTCTCAGGAGATAAATACTTTATTTACACTGTGAAACACTATTAGTATGGAAGAAAATTCAAGTAGCTGCATTAAACATAAAGTTTAGGAATAAGTAAATTTTACTTTGGGAAAAAACACAAGTTTGAGTGGGATAAGCTTTATCTATCTGGCTGCCCTGTAGCACCACCTGCTGGACACGCTGGAAACTACCTTGAATATGATGGCAATAGGAGCATCTTCTGACAGGGTGTTATGTCTGAGGTAGAAACGGCCTTGTTTGACGATCATATTAGTTCTGCTTTTTTTCTCATGAGTGGAGCTGGAATCAAAACAAGAAAAACAATATAATCAGAACAGGTGATGCTTCATGATGTTTGACAAGGAACATGATTAACTGATTTATCTGTAAACTGTTTTTGAAGTTGAACTATTGCGATTCGCTCGCAGCGCATTTAATTTGCTTTATTATGTAGTTACAGAACCTGGTAACTGAGGCTCCAACTGCACCCTTTCTGTCTTGCTCTACGATGATTCGATTCTTGGACAGCTGCTCTTGGATCAGAATGACCTTCTCCTGACCTTTTACAATGAAGTAGCCCCCTGTAAAGAAACAGTGCAGTGAAATTTAATTAACATCTGAGAACATCCTGCAACGTTCCTCTTACTGTGGCCCTTAACTGGTTATAACACATATGTTTTGTACCTGGGTCCAAAGGACATTCATTCAGTTTTGAAAACTCCATGGGTGTCTTTCCCGTGAGAACACAGTTTGAACTTCGCAGCATGATTGGCATCCTGAAAATGCAAAAATGTTATACACTGACACTCACGTTTACAGGGCAAGACAGTGTTGGACGTAAAACAAAGCAAAACCGATACCTTCCAATGGGCAGCGCATTGCGAATGATTCTCTGACTACCGCGAGTGTACTCGATGTCCACCGTGATGGGCGCTGAGTAGGTCATGTCTCTGAGACGACACTGTAGAAACAAACTGGATGAGCAGTGTGAAATTGAGACCTGCAGACCTACTCTTCACTTACAGAGGATAATCTTATTATATGAGACTGTTAGGCAACATCTTTGCATTTTAGACTAAAAAAATCATCTAAATAAAAGCAAATGATCAAGTACTTATTTAATTACAAGACATCTTTGCCATTGTCACAACACTTTTTATTTCCAGCAATGAAAACCTTTTACATGTCTGCAGAACATTTCTAGTCTATTGCTGAAGATGATAAACTACAGAAAATGGACTTTACCAATATTTGACAAATCAGACCACTATTCCTTATCATAAACTGAACTCACCTCATGAGGAGACACTGGTCTAGTTACATTAAAGCTTTCTTCAACATCAGGCATGCCAACATAAATGTTGAGGTATCTGGAAGGAAAACAGACATTTTTGGGGTTCGCACTAAGTCCCAACGATGAGACAAGAGGAGTAACAAGACAAAACAGGGGAAAACAAATGTTGACCTACTTGAGGTACCACATCGGATCAGCATCACTCGTGATTTTTTCATTGGCTTTCATTATTTTCTTAATCTGGAAAAGACAAAATTAGTATTGAAATCACAATGAAACTGAAGAGCTGAAGGGCATTCATTCATTTATTCATTCATGTTTTACCTCCACGTTGATAAAATAGTTGAAAGAGTCGATGTGCTGCTTTACCAGACCTTTCACCTGTAATACACTCAGATCAAAAATGTGCTGTGGGACGCACGTAGGCAAATGCAGACTTCAAATAGCTTGTCCCAAACTTAGAGAAGAATATTCATTAATTGCAGCTTCAATATTGTTTGAAAATTGATGCATTTTAAAGGAAATCATTGACTGTCTTCAATTTGGAAACAGACAAAACAAAGAGTCAAAAGATTAATTGACATAGAGACCTTTAACTTTACAGCGGAGGGCGGCACGTTTTACTCGGTGGCCCTGTATGAAACCGAGCTAAAAGCTGGTGATGCGTTACAGGACGGTGCAGGTGAAGTCACTTACCTTTAGGAAAGCTGGTAAAAGTTTCCATTTATCCTGTCAGAACGAGGAAAAACACGTAGCATCTTTTCAGACTTTACTTAAATCAACTTGACAATGAATGAGCTACGTTTACCAAAACACAGTTTTCTGCAACTTGAACTAGTTTTTGACAATGAGTTGTCAACACGTCGGCAACTGCCCTGGTAAAACTGTAAATAAACCAGTTTCTACCAATGAAGAAAATTATAACAAAGTATATTACGACAAAACATTCGCTGCATTTTTTGATAGATCCACGCTTCACACTCGACCTGAAGCGCTGATGTGTTTCTCTGTGATGCTAGCCACCGTGTTAGCTCCCCTGCGCTCGTGGTGTGACGGTTTCAGTCTTCACATCCTTCAAACTCACCGCCACGGTGTTGACAGGAGCCGCCAGCTCCTGAGGACTCATGTCACAGAAGTCTCCTCCTAGCACCTCCATGGTTGTTTATGCGGTTCAACAGTAAATACTCAAACTCTGCTCATGTCTGTGTTGACTCGCGGCGTCGGAAGTCGCTGCAGCGTGCGTCCTCCGCATGTGTTACATTTTAAAACGTCCGTGCTCTAGCGAAAACCAAAAAGGGTTCCGCGATAATAACGATGATGATAACGATGAAGCAAAATCTTTTAATCTATTTAATAGGGGATACACAAGGATCAAAGACTACTTCAAAGACTAATGTGAAATCTGTTTATTGGAATTACTTAAATGAAGAAACATATATTCAAAATACTGCAAAACGACTCCAAACACAACTTATGGAGAACGATGCGAGTATGTGAGCATCACTGTGGATGCTGCATAACACGTCTGCTCAGCAGTTTGGGGTATGCTGTACCAAGCGAATGCCCGAGTCTGATGACCACCAGCTCCATCTGGCACTGGTCGATGTTGACGAGCACCGTTGTGCTCCTCTCTGAGCTCATCAGAAAAATGATGGTGAAGACGGCCAACTCAAACTCTGGGCTGGTCCCCATGAAGGTGCTGCCAACAGGCTTCAAAGCACCATGCCAGCTGAACTGGAGGTTTAGAACGTGGTCGTCTTGATCAGGCTGTGGACAGAAATACCAAACTTACTTCTGCAGAACAAAGGCAAAGTGTGAAACACAGTGGGTTGAACACGCTGATGTTCTTACTAAGTTGTTCTCTCTGGCCTTGTATCCTTTATAGTCCAAGTGCCTGTTTTTTTCTTGCAGGTAGAACTGGATCCAGTTGTGAAAACCAATTACTTCTGTCACAGATTTTGTCTCTCCAACGAAGACGTGCTCAAATCCACATGAGTCCAGGCTGGTAAATGTGAAAACCTCACAAAATGCCACTCATTCAAATACACGTATAATTGCATGATGATGTGCTTCAGTGCCTTACCCTGAGTTTCTCTGTCTGTGGTAGATGTGGAACCAGACCAAGTTCAGCTGACCCTTAAACAACCTCAAGTCAGACCTGGACTGTCCTTTGCTCACCAGGTATTTATGAGCCCGCTGTGAAGACAGCACAGCTAAGACATTAACCTTCAATCATTTTATTTAAGAGACATTTATTAATACTCAAACATATACAGAGACAACATTTAGATACACTACAGCACGTATATGTACAATAATTCTTATCAAACATGTGTTTTATTATTTTTTCCATCTACGTCATCTTAACATATAATTAAATTAAAGTAATACTGGAAAAGGACAGTTTAGCCCATGGACATACTGCATATTGGATTTTAATACTTGTATGTGAGAAGCCTTTTTGTTTTCTGTCCTGATTTGACTATAGCTACAGACGTCAGGTCTATTGGAAAAGCACATCTTTCAACAACAAGTTCTGAATGTGCACATTTTTTCAGTGATCCTCTCTGGGGACACGGCTGAGGCCAACACTGCATTCCACAGCTGCAGACAGATGTTTTACATGTGTTTTAATGACACAGCATTCTGAAACACTCAGTGGGAACAAACTGGTGTAAAAATGAAAAGTCTGTGTAGTAGAAGCGAGTAACGTAACTGTATGTGGCTGTTTACGGTTCCCAGCAGCAGCATGTCGAAGGTACCTTCATGACGTCTGTCTCCAAGACGGCCTCCAGGAAGAGATTGATCTCAGTCAGCTCCTCTGTCGTGACTCGTTCTGCCACGCCTGTGGAGCGTTCATAGTTGTCCAGGAGTTTCATGAACCCTGCAGGTACAGAAATCCTGTTTACTGCAGTGAAGCTACAAAATGCTACGGTGTTCCTCTCTGCTACTGTCACTCACGCGTGAAGGTGGTTGTGTTCTTCAGTTTGTTCTCATTAACGTTGGTGAACAGAGGCTGTGAAGCATGATCCTGGACAACACGGCTGCCCTGACTTACAAAACTGGCTCTGCCCTGGATAGTTCAAACACATAATATGTATTTGTAAAAACACAAACGCGTTCATGTGAGAATAATAACATACTCCATACCTGAACAGAGATATTGTAGTCAACCCCTGGCTTCATGCGATTCACATCCAATTTCCATAGCTCATTAAAAATATTGGATAGTTCCTGGTTTACAGACGGCCTGGTAAAAAAGTAAAACAACTAGATAACAAATTACTCATTAGCAAGGTTCCAGTCGATCACTGTACCTTAATGCAGTCAGTCCACTGGCAAACACTGCCAAGAGAAAGACTCCACAAATCCTGCACAGCAGATATTACAGGTTATTCTGACTTGTAGTACTTAGCTTGTAATCATATTCAAAACAAAGGAAAGTCGAGCTTCTCTAATGCAAATGTAAAACTAAACTCACTTTGCAGACATGATGCTTCTTGCGAGCTCCCACTCCTTCAGCTGAGACTCCAGCAGAGTCCGGGCCCCACCAGGCCCCTTGCAGCTGCAGGGGCTGGACAGTGTCCACTTGCATTTGCATGGATGAATCTGAACAAGTGAAGAAAAACGCTTCTTCTACGCAGCCACCAGAGGCCACTTTGCCACCGGGGTTTCTGCTTTGACGTTGTTGCGCTTTTGCAGATGATTTGATTCCATAATGGTTTAGTTCATATGGCGTATATCGTTGTATATGGTGTAAAACTTAACACTGCTTTGAAATATTATGATACACTAGTAAAAAAAAAAAAGTCTAACCATAAATAAAACTGAGATATTAAAAAAGGATTAATTACTGCGTGTATAGTGTAGTGATTCCTTCTGAATCACACAGGCAGCTCCATATTTAACAGCCATGCTTGGTAAATCCACACTCTCAGCCATCACAGAGCAAATGTGCCATGAGCTCCCTCTCACTGAGTGTTAGAGACTTAATGTAACCCATTTGAGGAAATCTAATTTAAATAACTTTATTGTTCTTAGTAACTGGATAAACACTTGCGTGAAGGCAGCATTACAACATTATTACTCTTGAGACATTACATATCAAGAAACCGCACCTTTCAGTGTCCAGAGGATCCTATTAACACGACTGTATGGTTCACAACGGCAAACGTCTAAATGAGAGTGTTGGATTTTAATATCATGCAGTGATATTAATTAGGTATTTTTACTGTATGATATGTATGAGTGGAAACACGTGCACTCGAGTATTATGTTAACTGAAAAAAACTCATTAAAATCTTCAGAATATGACAATATAAAAATTATTTTTTTTAATTAGCAGGATACTGTTCTGTAGAAAACATAGCAGCTGTATTGCTGAAAGACTTTATACTAAATTTAAAAAACAAATGAGGGAGATCTACTCAGGGTATCATCTCTGAAGACCCGCCACATACGGTCTACAGTCACAACAAAATAAAAAAAAAAACCCCAACAACATATATTAAATTTACAGTATATTGGCATAATCGAGGTGTTGTTTCTCTGTTGGTTCACACTTCTGCAATAAAAAGAAAGTACATAAGTGCAAAATATGTCCAGAAACCAGCTGGCAGGAAAGCAGTGGCCTTCCCTAAATGTTTCCTCTGTCATCATATGACAGTAAGTGAGACAGTCCAACAGCGTTTACAACGAAAAGGTCACTAATACTTCTGGCTCATCTCTGAACAAAACACTAAAATATGTGGGAGCACTCTAAGGGTTTGTTGTGACAAGTCTGAGTATGAGTGACGTGGGTTGGCACAGAGTTTCAGTCAAAACAGGACCAGGTGCTGACAGCCTCATGCGTTGGAGTCCTCGTCTGTTACGCTGGCGTTTGGTGAATTTGAAATCTCTCTGAAGAATTCATCATCTTTCAGCATACTCTGGTAAGAGCCACAACACAGAAGAAAAATGAATAACTTCATCACCAAAAGCTTGTGACATAACGTTAGATGAGTACATGGCTTGTCCTCATCAATGTGTCAGCCCTAAGATTCTCACTGTCAGGTTCTGAATTCCCTCTGAGAAAGCTCCAATCTGTCTCACAGTTCCCTCAGAGTCCTCCATCTGTAAAAATAAATGTACAAATACCAGTAAAAGCTGATTACAGTTCAGAAGACAGATCATTAAAAGTAAAAAGCACAGTACATTTATTGTTCTGTATGTGAAAGATACATTAATGTGTAAATGCAAATGTGTTAAAAGTATGCTTTGAAGAACAAGCTCACTTGTTCCAGCCTGTCAAGGTCGTCCTCGTAGATTTGGAGCTCGAAGCCTTTCTGGAAGCTTCTCCCCTTTGGCATCTCAACATCCATTGGACATACATACTCCTCATTCTCATCTTGCCTTTTCTTTCTTAGGCTGCCAAAGTTACCAAATGACAGTTTCTTTGGCTGGTATGAGGGAAACAGAAATACAGTGCATTAACTTTTTAGAGCTGCAGTTTCATATATAAGATCCAAAAAAAGTTACTAAAACAGTTTAATACTGATTTTTAGGAAGATTGAAGCACTAGCAGGATAAATTAAGTCAGTATTAAATCAATATATAGACGTGCGTTACCTTAACCTTGGTGGTGGCAGTAAGAAGAGTGTAGTCTGGGTTTTCAAGACACTCCTGTTTGAGCTGCTGGGCCTCTGAACCAATGAGCAGGTTGAAATGTGTGGCTAGATGACGGCGCAGTAGAGTCTTGTTGGGAGGGATGTTAAGCAGCAAAGCCATGGTCTCTACATTAAACCGTGGCTCCAGAACCTAAGAAGAGCAAAGACGCATTAGGAAAAGACACATTTAGGCCAGTAAAACTCTTTCCTGGGTTTCTTACCATCAGGCCTCCATGCACACCACTGCCTCTCAGATTTGGAGCATATTCAGCAAGGTCCACAGATCGCAGCCACTCCATCACCCTGTGGTTTGTCCACTGGGAAATCTCTGCTGGAGATATGTTGTTCTATGGACACAATGCACAGAAAAACAACAAAAATGTTCAAATTTGGGAACTGAAACTTATGACAGACTTATGAGTTTCGGGTAAAACAGCAAAAGGGCCAGTTCTGTTATTATGAACACACCTCGTCAGATGGCCTACGGCGCAAACAGTTGGGCTCGTAGTTGTTGAGTCGGAGCACTTGTATAGCTCTTTTGATACTGAGGTGGTGCAGGACGCTTCCCACCTTCAGAGAAAGCAGGTCATCCTGGGGGATAAAGCATCACAAAAAATGTCACACCTCTGCCACGACACATATTCTGGATCGTTTTTGTTTTCTAAGTTCATATCTTTTCTGTCAGGATTCTTATAGAATGTTACAGATACTGTTAAATTAACAAAAAGCATTGAAGGGGAAATCGCGCCCAATCTGGAGGGTTTGGAGGGAGTGCATGGTTCTTGCCAACACTCACCACTGTCATGTAGTGTAACATGCGACCATCCACCCTCCCTTCATCAAATTGGGTCTTATACTGAGGCAGACCAATGTCATCCAGCCATCCTGAGAGGACAACAGAAGCGTACACAAGATATCAAGAATAAAGAAAACTACTTTAACCAGTAAGCAACTGTACAATTAGAATGAGAAAATGCTCCAACAAGCATTTCAAGATACTTAATGACAAAAAGCAACTGCTACTAACTAATCTAGTACAGGATTAGTCACACAAGGTGACCCGAAAGTTGTCCCAGAAGATTCTAAAAGGTGTCATCACCAAATTTGTTCACTTAGTTTTTACAAGTAGATGAAACAATGTACCTAATTTTTGGTTTAAATATTTTTGAGTTTAGCTGTAAGTCTAAGCACTGCCAGTCGATACTGACTTGTCACCCAGTTGTAGTCCAGTTTTCCCTTATTATCCTCCTCTTCTGAGCCGAGGGCCTGCAGCGCCAGCTGCAACTTCTTCCTGTGCAGTGGGTGTTTGATGCCCAGTTCCTTAAGATGATGCAGAGAAACTCATATGATTACATATAACTGTAACATCCCTATGGAGTTGTTTTGCTTTACAAATCAGCTCTCACCCTCTCCAGGTCCTGTTGTGAAGCTTGTAGCAGCGTTTGTCCAGAGGAGATCCATACACGAGCCATGTTCACATAAAGACCGAGACCCTGCTCCTGCAGCCAGTCACACACCTGATTCTTTGACCAGCGTGCAAAGGGAGCATCAACATCACTAAGAGAAAAAGAAGTCCAAGCATTCAAGAGGTATACAGGCAGAACAAATTCAACACAAAAGATACATACGAAAAATATTTTGAAGTTTGTCATCAAGACAAAGGTTTGTCTGAAGTTTCTGCATTTGTAAAGTAAAGTTCACTGTACAACAATTTGTTCAAAATTAGGAAACCACATTTTGAACCTGAACAGACTTACTTGTTGACTCGCTGGAGATCACGAGACCAACCCAGTCTGGGTCCTGCTGTGGCTCGCACTCCACCTCTCTTGAACTCTCCCTCTGGTAGGTTGTCGTCCAGGTTAAATGTGGTGGACTGACTTCTTTTTAGCCTGAAATGACATTCAATCAGTCAGTATTACATTTTCTACTGTATTTTAAATTAATTCAGTTATTTAAATTAAGAGACTAAGACAAACACGTGTACATTTTTACTCACTTTCCAAAGAGTTTTTTAATTCCTTTGGTCTTCTTCCTGCTCTCTGGGGTTGTAGGGAGTGTGTGCGTGCTATCACTGGTAGCTGACCTCTGCGGCAGTCCAGCCAGATCTAGATGGTCAGTGCCTTGTTGTTCTGTTTCAGCTGTGCAAACAAATGCACACAGAAAATAATCAGCATCCTGCACATCAGTCTGGGAAACATGCACATATTGGTGGAGACAGGTCTGCTTCATGTGGCCAGTAAACAATTCTTCCACTCCAAGAGCAGGACAGAATGAGAACACATGGCAACGGGCAATAAAGGCAATGCAACAATACATGCATAAGATACAGCTAAAGTCTGACTAGGAGTCGGGAGGTGAATTCAAGGTTTCGAAGTAAATATTGTTTAAAGAGGGAGTTTTAAGCTCTATATACTGTATGTAATTTCAGACGACAATCTGAAGCACATTCTTGTTTTTGTGGAGGGCTTCAGAGAAAACAAAGGAGTGTTAAATACATGCAGGCACACAATGTAAATCAACATGACAGACTAGCTACATGTTGAAAAGAACATTTGTGCAACAATGGGCAGTGGTTGTTAAAGCACTGAAGCTACTGAAACGTGATATGATAAAAAGATGTCAGAGCTGGATGAATGTGTTTTAGGGTTTTGGTGTTTTAGGTTAAGAAGTGCCATAGTTTCCTTTGTTTTCTTTGGAGAACTACTGCAACCCTACAATTACCTAGGGTCTATACTGTACCTAGCATAGGCGCACTTGCACTTCGGCTGCGGTCTTCATGTGTTACAAAGCACACATAACACACGACAGGGTCCAACAGAAAAAGAACAACACAGAGGGCAGAAATTATGATTGAAATAACAACAGGTCTGGAGAGGTGGGAAAAAACAGTCATAAATTACACACGCGCGCGCACACACACAGTAAAGTATAGTGGGCATACACCAGCATAGAAATAGGCCACAGTTTGAGAGGGCTGCAAATTATAATGTTAGTGTATATCGTTTATTCCATGGGCGTGGCTTGGGAAATAAAAAAAAAAATCCATGGTTAAAAAAAGGCTACCCCGAAAATCTGATTCTCTAGTAACCCGCCAGTAAATTCCAACTACTGTAACACGACAACATCTCGACAGTCACCTTACAGACTAAACTATTGTGCCATTAAATCACACAGTCTGCTCTTACCAAGGTTAGGAGAGCTGGTTGTCTTCTTGCCTCCACGGATCTTGAAGAAGCCCTTTCCAAACGATGAACGAGCCTTTCTGGTGCCAAAGCTGTCATCTTCTGTCTTTGGAGGCAAAGTGGCAGAGGGACCGATGGGTGGCTTTTCACTCAGCTTACCAATTTCTTCACTAGTATTCTGAAACACAAAGGTTTTCCATGCTATACTGGAACTTCTTGTAAATTAGAAAACTGTAATATAACAGAAAGGGTTATGTCAGACTTACCTTTAATTAAAGTAATTAAAAAATATTATAGTTTGAAAATGAAAACTAAATAAATACAACTCTTTACCTTCTCATTATTGCTTCTGTCCAGGTTGTCCTGGCTGCTAGTCTTTGTGGCTTCTTGGCAACTACAACAACAAATCAGATGCAGACATTGTAGCAAAGTATTTGAGATTGTAAACCTCTCATGAGCAGAAGCAGTGAGGCGTTACTGGATATGAACTCTGTGGCATAAAGAAAGATGGACACATTCTCACAGTACACTATGTGTAAAGTGCTGCTTTGTTGTAGTCTATACATAGTAATGACATGGATTTATATGCAAATAAAATATTGTAAATAGAGCATTGTTCAGCATGTTAAAAGGTTTGACAATAAAAATATTTATTAGTATTTTTATTAGTTCAATGTAAAATTACATGCTAGAATCAACAGCAACAAAAAATAATAACTACAAACTCCTAATTTTTTTTTATATTAATGACAAAAACAAACAAACACAGTATCGTTCATATTTCACCTTTCTCCATCTGTTGGTGTGGACTCTGATACTCTTTCTGGGTCTGAAGGGCTTGGTGTTGGTGATAGCTCTTCAGTCAGTCTATTAAGGATGTCCAGCTAAAAAGAAAGACAAAATCTCAAACGATGTGCTGCCTTAAAACATTAGATTATATGATACGTTCTCCTGGGGGCATGAGACTACAATATAAAATGCACATGCTTAGAGAACTGACAGGAGATGTTATTCAGTTAATTGGATGTCGAGCCTTTCAGCTCAGATTTCAGAAGTACAAAATGCAAGAGCATCGTCATTGCTTTACTGACTATTTCAGTTTGAGCCAAAAGTTAGAAATGGTCAAATAATTACAAAGCCTTTGACTTCTAGAGCATTTTTACATCACATCACATGTTGCACAAACCTCATCTGGGCTCCTTCTTTTCAGTTGTTCAACATCTGTGACTTTATACTTTTCTGATTCTGTAGACACCGTGTTAGATGACAAGAACGCGATGGATCCATCACCAAGACCCTCAAAATGCTCATTGTCTTTGGTTTTCTCTGGGGAAATGACAAGAAAAGAAACAAAGACAAGAAAACAAAAAACACAATGCACTTGAATAGGTGAACTTTACGAATAAGAAAAACTCAGTTCATCTACTGCATTTAAATATTTTAGACAGCCCAAAGTCAAGTTTGTTGAACAATGCTATCAAGTGTTTAGGAAAACTGAGGGTAATATAAATATACCCACAAGAAAATAAGAGTTGCCTGAATGTTCTTTACTACATACGTAGACAGATGCAGACTTTAAGTGTGTAGCTCTGTTTACAGACAGTTCTTGCAAGAATAATGTCAGATTATGTTGATATAAGTGCAGTGTGTGACCATCATGGAGTTACTGGAGCTCAGAGAAAAGGTGGGTGTGTTCTTCAAACTAGTTGTGCTCAGGCGGAGATGTTCTAATAGAAAATCAGACGATACTAAATGCAGAGAACCACAACTTCTAGTTCATGTGCTGTGTTTGAGCAAAACCATGTGGGCTTTTTATAGTAACACAGGGAAATGTTCTTGGTCTGATGCAACGTCTCACCGTTCTTCCCCTGCACTGACATCACCATGTCTTGAACTTTTTTATACCGTACGAGGGACAGCTTTAGTTCCTCAATCTTACGATCCTGTGAAGAAAAGCAAATAATAGCAATTGAGGGAAGTTTTTTTTATGATATTTCACAACGGTGTGATGTATATTAAATCACAACTTCCTAAAAAGTACCTTCTCCTCATTGGCTGCCATCAATGACTCAACTGCCTTTTTCATTCTCTGCACTTCCACATCTATTAGGGATAAAAATGGTTACAAAGTACTGCAGTGCTCATGGTTATAGTTTGAACAGTGGAACAGGGTGGTGGTTAAATAACACCCAGGATGCAATATGAAGGCTAAACACCAACAGGGTGTAGTATTACCACCATTAAAGTAACTGCTACATTCATGTGTCTTTTTATAGTTTATACTCATGGGAAAACCGTTTTAACAAAATAATTGCAACGTGTTTGTTGAGTGCAAAGAAGTACATGAAATTCTAGCAACATTCTCAAACTCTTTATGTCTTATAAATATGCTTTCATCATCAGAACATCACATGTACTGAATAAACTTGACATTGTTAAGTCAATTGCTCTTTTACTGAGGAAAGCGACTTGTTAAGAGCTAAAAGGAGTGAGAAATACCCAAATTCAAATGGATACATATACACATATGACACATATTTAATCTGGTGTTTAATTGTGTAATTTAATTGGTCTGGTCAACAACCGATAATTCGTGCAGGCTATAATATGAGCAGAACGCTCCTGAAAAGAGTTTGCGCACTGAGCGTAAAATAAAATTATTCTACATGACCGAAAGAGCACGATGAAGGAAGACATCACTCACAACAAAGATACTGTGACACAACAATGACCATGGCAACAATAGCAGAGTACACACACTGCTGGTGGGAGCAGTCAAGGGTTTAGAGGAGTTTGCGGAGACACTGAGGTGTACAGAAAGTAACTGTTGGTGGACATGAAGCAGTAGCATGAGTAAGCAGCCTGAGTGGTTATGACAAACAATCCAGCTCATTCCTCATGAAAACATACAGCATTCATTGTTGCTCTTCTACGTTTGGCATTTAGAAACACGCAGGTATGGCTACTTGTTCAGTTCAACATCTTTAAACACTGACAACAGTTTACCAGAGATGTACTCAGCTGTTATATATTGGCACTCCAGTGGGTTATAATGGACAAGCAGAGTTCAGAAGGCTCATGCTCGTTCATGCAAATAGTGGCTAAGATGGGTGCAGTGATAACGAGCAATGATAAACCAACATAAATCCCCCCTTACGTTTTTCTTTCAGCCTCTTTCTAAGAGTTTCATCTGGATGAGAGACTGAACAAGACAGAAAAATTAAGACAGAAAAACTCAGCAGGACTACTGTAAGCCTTGCTTTTGCTTTTTACGATGGAGATTACTGCCAAATTCAGGAAGGTCTTCCTACCTCTTTCTAATGGATCTGCACTGCTCAAGGTGACGGCTTTGAAGCCTGTCTCATCCTGTAATCTCCTCATCTCGTCATCTTTGCCCTCCAGCTGTCTCCTCAGTATGGTTAGCTCCTCCTGTTCAACAGAAGACTATAGTAAGACTGTTTCCTCCACACAGGCACCAATTCCCCATCTCAACACAGCATTACAAACAAGTTAAGGTGCAGAGGTTCACAGTTGCTGACATGGCATACAGGCAAGTGGAGTACACCTGCCCTGAAGGGGAAAGTGTGAGGTTAATGTAGTTTAGGCTGAAGGACTTAACACAGGTGACAGGAAAAAAATAAACACTTAAATCATTACAAACAAAAGCCAAGCATGGAAGAGAAATAAAAAATGCTTTTAAAACTTTTATAAAAAGATAATTATAAAGGAAATTGGCGGAATGTATATGAGAAGGGAAAAAGAAAGACAAGTCATTAGATACTGTAAGAGGCATTCGACCCTTTGCATTGCAGCAAAGTTATTTGTTTCTGATATAGTCGCATAGTTTTGCCAATATAAAAACACGAGGAAAGAAACACTGACGTAATTATTCATTCCTCCTAAAAAAACAACACAGAACTGGAGCCACAGGGAGAGGTCAAAAACCATAATCATATGGCAAGCACAACCATCGTCCCGTACAGAAGCCAACCTTTATTGCCTGGAGTTTGTGCTCCTTCCTCTGTTTCTCATACTGCATCTGGCCCATTTTGATTTTCATGCTAGAAAGCTTGGCCATTAGTGACTAACAGCAGACAGACAAGCCAAGGAAGGAAGAGAAAATACAGGTGCAAAAACATAAAGAGATAAAAGCATGTGGAATTCCCAAAAATAACACCAAGATACAGTATACACATTAGGAAATAATCAGAGTCATAGCCCTACAGATCCCATGGATTCATAACAATCATATTTTAGAGTCTTAAAGCCAGCCACTATTTGAAAGGAAAAAACAACATATATAGGCTCGTACTGAAAGCTGTGCATTGTACTGTAATGGTGAATGATTTTATATACATCCTGAAATAGGTGTTGTGGTATTTGTGAGATGATAATAATGTGAGACTGTTAATTATGTTAATTGTTTTCAACTATCGCAGCTTTGTAGCTGTGAGGGTTATTAGACTAGAATCTTCAGCAGGAGGAGAAGAATAACGCGATGGTAGCACTTGCATTTCCTATACAAACAGATTGTGTTGATTTTTCCTGTGACAACTCACCTTTGTGGATTTAAGTTTCTTTTCGTATTGCAGTTTTTCACTCTCCATGTCTGTCAATCTGTACCGCAGTTTGTTTATTTCTAGGATCAAATCCTAGAACACAAGGGCATAATCACAGAAAGGCGACAACAATAACTAAAATCACACATTTGAAAGCTCTTCATATAGAAATTCCAGATCCAGTAAACATATGGTTAACAACTTATTTGTAAAGTCTTTTACCACCCCCACCCCTCACTATACACAGCTGCTTGGAAACTGACAATAAAATAAGAGGTCCTTCTCCCACACATCTGTCAGACAACATGAATAAGTGTTTGTTTGGTGTGGTTTGGACAAGTATGTGTGTGTGTGCTGAGGCAGGGGAAAGAGAGGACACAGGTACAAAGGGGATTTGTTTCCTGCAAATGAGCCCGCATACCTCACTATCCCTAAACCTTTCATTAAAGTCAAGCGTCTCCTTCTCCATGGTATTTATCTTCAGTTTTAGGTTGGACACTTCGGACATCAGCTCTAGTTTCTGGGTCTCTAATGCTGTTCTGCACAGAAGTTCCTGGAACAATAAATGAAAACAAAGCACTAAGGTTATGTTCTGACAGCACAAAAACATTGTGGACATTTAAAATTGTGGTGAAACTGCAACAAGCAAAAACCCCAACAGAAATCCCTGTTTGTGTAGTCTGTGTTCATGTTTATTTAACTATGTACAATGATGCTCAGTGCTAATGGTAAACATTTACATACTTGACATACAGTATCAGCACAGTGATAAGTATTTATTAAATACAGCAGATGTATCCAAGCAGTAAAACGTTAGTGAACCTCCCACACATACACAACTTTCACTACTAGGTGACTCTTGCCACATACAAGCACACACAAACACACCTGTTGCAGCATCTCCTCTGTGGTGTTGAGTTTCTCCCTGTGCTCATCCAAACATAAGTCCAAGTCCCGAATCTTCTCTCCCTGAGCCTCCACCTGATCTGTCAACACACTGACCTGAATGGAGCAAATAATGTTAATGTTACTGGACTTCTTAAGTAGACAGCGTCTTGTGCGAGCCACATCTGAAATGTGTGTGGTCACTAGTAAATAACAACATGCTGCTGGATGCGTACCTGAAGCACCAGGGACTCTTTATCGCTTTCTAGTCTGGTAAGCCTTTCCTGGTAGTGGTCACTCCCTCCCAGATTGATGTGACCATTGGACTACGAGAAGAGAGGAAATGAAAAATAACATAAAATACTCTTTAAGGTTTACGCATACAGTTGCAAGAAAAAGTATGTCAACCCTTTGGGATTACATGCACTGTGAATGATTACAGTTTATGTTCAATAAAAACATGACACATATAATGTTTGTGCAGTATTAGTCTAAGCAGACTGTGTTTTTGCTATGTTGTGCCTTAGATGAAGATCAGAACACATTTTATGACCAATTTATGCAGAAATCCATGTTATTCCAAAGGGTTCACATACTTTTTCTTGCAACTGTATGTAAACATTGCAAACAAAACTCTGCTCATATTAACAATCCCTTAAAGCTTCAGTGTCTAATAATGATCTCAGACCTAACTGGCTTCACTGCTTTACTCTGTACAAAGAAATTACATGGCCAGGAGGCACATTCAGATTGCCGTGCACATGATGAGTTGCAGCATTACACAAAGGTTTCTAACATTTGTGGCCAACAGCCCATCACTTTCCCAAATATCATTCTGGTTCCCAAGAAGTCAGCTTGTTTCTTGCAGCACACTGGCTGTGACACTGACAACACCAGCATTCCTGCCCTGGGAAAGAGACTGTTTTCATTTATCAACCAGTCAGTCATCTATTTGCTAACAGGTTTGTCTGCCTATGCTACTCTGCAGTGAGAGTTTGAACTCAGCACACACAGTGAGCTCCTGCCACAAACCAGATGTGCGAAGGCTTATTTTGAGCACATTTTGTCTTGACCATCACAGCCAAAAATGTCTTCTATTCTGGTGACTCTTTCCTCACAAATGCGAGTATGGGGCAGAAAAAATATGAAGCAAAGTTTTTAAAAAATCATCAGAAGTACACAGTCACACTAAAGTCTAGATAGACATGTTTTGGGACTATACCAGTGAAACTAATCTCTACCCTGGAGCTACACCATACTAACAAGGACAGATAAATGTCCATGTGACTGTGTTTTTATGCTCTTTAGCTATGTACTCTCATGCTTGTTCTACAATAACCCAGCTGTTCTAGAATACTTACTAGATGCACTTAAATAATTTCATATTTTATGTTTTTTGTTGGTTTCAGAATGTATTCATCTTTCCCAAATGCAAAACTGACCAGGCGTCCATGAAGCCACTCAACCAGACTGTCTGCTGTGGAGTCAGGAATCTGGCAGCGAAGACTCTCCCTTTCCTCTGTGTCCATCACTTCCAGGACACTCCTTAGATCGTCCAAAAGGTGAAGCGCCCGAAGGCTGCCCATAAAAGGGGATGTTGGTGACTGGCAGTCATATAAACCATTAGAGTAGTCCAAAGCCTTGGACCCTGGTGGAAAGATGCACAAGAGGAGACAGAACACAGAAAGATATCATTTAATAAAGTACAATGTCGTAACTAGTAAATCTTACTGAAACTACATCCCTTACAAGCATGAGAAACTTTGTGGTTCATGCTCTCACAGTAATTAAAGCCCACGCAGTAGCAATACACTCTGACATAGAAATAGAAATGCAACTACTTTTTATCACTTTAATAAAACTACGTAATTGCTGAAAGCCTAGCACAACTAAAATCAGAGAATTTGTTACAATGCACTTTTACACAACTGCTCAAAGAAGACAACATGGCAACTTAAACAGTCCAAGACAAAATAAATATAATAACAAATATTATTTGAATACGATTATAGAACTTTACCTGCTATGATGCCATCCATCTGCTCCAGGGCAGCTGCCAACATGTCACTGGCATCAGACATCATCTTCAGTCACTGATATAGCTAGAGGGTGACCGTAAAGGACATTAAAATATACTACTGATTACTTATCTGATATATTTTCGCTTTTGTCTGTAATGAAGTAAATCACAGATAAAAATGTAAAGACAACACACCGAGCCTATGGTAAACCTACCATAAACACAGCGTCAGGATGAAAGCTGTGTGTTATGGCTATAAAAATGGATGTCTGCCACACTGAATCTATGCAGTAACAAAGGTTTGAGGCAGCGGCTTTGAGGATTACTTGGGATGTGAATATCAGTACTGAAACTAAAAGACAAATGCAGCAAACCAGTTACACTGACGCTGAGCTTTCTAGGCAAAAACGTGCAAACCTGGTCATTACAAAAGGTTTCCACCCAGGAATTAGACCGAAACACATTTTCAGCTACCCTCTATTCCTAAAACAGAACCGTGTCTATTTAAAACATTTGAGTGAGATGGGGTTGACTGGTCCATTGAGTTGTTCAAATTTCACAAGTTCCATGCTGCAGACATGTGAATTACGTCACAGTAAGACTAATGAATAATGCATTTCAGAATATCAATCGGGCTATTTACTGAAAATATTGGCACAATGGGGGTCTTTCCGTCAGGACACTGGACACCCTGTTTGGCGCTCAGTGAAGACACATTTTAGTGTCCCAGTCCTGGACGTTTGCCCAAATAACACAGCGACTGCTTTCTCCATAGATGTTTAATCCAAAAGCTCTGCTGTATATTTACAGGCACTACATGTAACAAGCATGACAGACACACACAGGCACACACACCTATCCCTTTAATCGGCTGCTTCACATCCTGGGAGTGTCCCCAATTTTCAGACTTTATGGAAACCACCCACAGACTTAACTTGGCTATTTCAGCATTCCTGTGGTGACATTTTACATTGTGTGTAAACTAAGTATGCACAAAAAAATAAGAAGAATCACAACACACCGTAGGCAAGAGGGTAGAAGGGGAGAGGAACCAGCATGCCATTAGTCAGATTTACAGTAAACTGCTGAGTGGTCTCCAACAATAAAATATGCAATCTGGCTAAAAATAGACCTACTTCTCTAAGGCTGCCTAGAGTGACTACTTCTCCAACTTGCTGACATGTACAATGACATTTAAAAGGTGCTCCAATATTTAGGGACAGTGTTCACATTTAATTGATCATTTCAGAGGTGGCGTTTAAATGGGCATGTATGGTGGCATATTTAAAAAAAAACATTCTTCAATATCAACCAGCATGATTTGTTCAACCAATACTAAAAAGGTAACTATTTAGATAAGGGCATCCAGAGTTACTTTTCTTTCACAGTAATTCTGTGAATGTTTCTCCCGAATAAAAAATAATTAAATGTGTTCCTTTATTTGACTAATCAATTAAGTGTCATTAAAACCTTTAATTTTGATTACACGCAACAGATAGAGATAAGTGGCTTCAACAACAGATATCTAGCTTTAAACAGTAGATTACACAGAAAGATGTAGATCGTGATGACTTAGACTGAAAGTCTGCCGGGCAATCCCCCACAAAAGGCCTGAGTCAGCTTTTATCTCACAGCAGAAAGGCAAACATGGGTAAGGTTAACACACGGCTTTCATCAAACATACTTCAAACACAGGACTAGACATGCTGCTTGGAAACCTGCTGTCCATCTGTGAATTGGTGCAAAACCAGTTTAAATACTTTAAGTGCTCTGTTTGAGCACAAACAACACTCAAATATGGTGACATACTCCCTATTCTTAGGTCTTGTGATTCCTCTTTTAGTAGTAAATACTTAATCAGTTACAAATAATTGCAGATTCTCAATCAACTTAATTTATTGAGCATGATTCAACCAAGAGGCCACCTCTTTTTAGAAAACTGTTGATTACTTTCAGTTACACACATTCCCACCTCAAAGATGACCAGTAGAACTACAATCTGAGAGGAAGGTGGCATTTTCAAACTTCTTCCACACAGATGTAATCAAATCTAGTCATGGTCTTATATAGTTACTTAATCTGTGCAAGCTTGTTCTGAAAAATCTCAACAAGCAGACATCTCGCTATCTGTTCTTCTATATGTGCTATGATGCTAAACTAGAGTATTTGTAACACTTAACTACTAAAAATACATTCAAAAACAGTTTTGCCCTTTGGTGAAAACATCCATAAAATGGAAACAGAGAATCGTGAATACAACTGGGGAACTGACTACAATAATGTCTTTTCAAAGCCATCAGCTCTCATCGCTTCAGGCAGAGAGAACCATCCCGTCTTCACTCTCTAAAGAGGTCAAATATTAAAGGAAAGAAAGAAAAGGAAATAGAGGCAAAAAACAAAAGTCAAAGGACCACCTGTCTCTGAGCAGAGAAAAGTGTTTACAACAGCCATGCAACTGGCTTTAACAGCCTGTGCTGAGACAAGTTGCACCAATAGCTAAAAGGTCTGGGGAGAAAGGAATTTACAATCCTGGCATAAATTACATAGCAGTTCTTTTTAATTGCCTCTTTACTGTAGCATGGTTTAGTTGTTACCAGGTAACACAAAAAAGTCTGTGATGATTTCGGTTGACATAATCAGATAAATCCAAGTCTTACCACATAATAACACCTTCCATGTTTTTAGTCATGGAGGCCTTGACCCAGTCTTTACCTTCACACAGTGTTTCCACGAGCAAACCTTTACATTTCTGGTTTGCACAACTCATCCTATCTTCCACTGTCTTACACAGTCACTGCTCTATTCAACAATGACATCATAGAAACATCTTAACAATAATAATAACGTTGCCAATAATAATCACCTACCAAAGGACACTATCCACATAAGGTTTGCTGTTCACCTTTTACACAATATACATCTTATGAACACTGTAGTGACTTGTTCTAATTAGAAGTCTAACGCTATTGTCTTCAAGTTTGCAGGTGCATGAAATGAGAAAGTGTGGTTACAAGGCTGTGACTTCAATGATCCACTGTGTGCAAACAGTGCAGGCATTCATCAGTCCCCTGAATGGGGCTACACTGGAATAACTTGCTGCTATTTCCACCTTAGGTGAGCAGGCAGAATACATCATCACTGATTTTACACCATAGGCCTACGCAAACAACGAGTTGTTGTAAAGCTAATAGGAGCCTACTCACCATCTTCAGGCCGACTGGATCTAAAAACAAGAAACCCACAAGGTAACTGTGCAATGATGCCTACTACTACTACTACTACTACTACTACTACTACTACTACTTGAATTGAATTGATTATCAAGTGGATTGAAGCACTTGATAAAACATTCAGAAACATCTCCTGCCTGTAAGCATGAAACAGATCACAGAAGAAAAGCATTTATGTTGGCCAGCAACACACATTCTTTTCATATTACTCAGATCTGCGCTGCTTGTAGCTAAACTTAGCTTTAGATGTTTTTCATCTTCGCCATTAATGCAAACTCAATGCAAAACTCATAGTACAGATACTTAGGTTCTGTACAACACACCAGCCTAATGTTTACTCATACTTAGGGAACTGCTTCCCAACACCAGTAACCACAATTAAAACGACTGTATGTTGCAGTTTTACAAACAAACTCCAGTATTATTTCTAAATCGTGCCTTCGGGTCAAATGACGGACAAAACAACATGTGATCAAACCGCCGAGCTCTTAAGACAACTCCGCACACTCACCGTCATTATCTAGCTCACATTATACTGGTCACGGAAACAGAGTTGAATATCACCAGTCAGCACCACTAGTGTAACATTAGTGTAGGCAGAAAGATGGACCAGACACAGATTCGCCGCCTCGTCTGCCAGAGTCCGGGGCAGCACTTGTAGAACAGTTTGCATTAGTAACCTCTGGCTGGTTAAGCCCGGACCGACGCACTCGCCGCTGACACGCACGTTAACTTCTGCGCAACGTTCGTGTGCGTCCAGAATAAAACCCCAAGGGCTTAGACTAAAAGCTAAACTCGTTGCTTTGCGTGTTGTCGCCTTAAAGTGCCAAGGAGCCGGTTCTGCGGTTCCGGCGTCGTCGAAGAGCCAGAAGAGCCCGTTAACCGTTAGTACGCGGAGGAGACAACGGACTAGCGCTAGTTAGCTGGTAAGTTGGTGGAAGAAGTAAATCACTGCCTGAACACGGGCGCGCGCACTTACCGCCGCTCCGCTCGAGGACCCTGTAGTTTTTCCACAGTTTGCCGCCTTGTTTTATTGAAAGCAACTCCACGGGCGTCGCTGTGTGAACTTCTCGGTGCCAACCAGTACTACCCCGCTCCGGGCGTCCACGTCCCTACGCCATGATGTCGGAGTGACAGGGTGGCTGGAAAACTCGGGACGTCATAGCTGGAAAATCCCGCCCTGCTCCTGGATGCAACTACCGGGCGTCGTGTGGCGTTAAGGGTACCGTGGCAAAGGTGGGAGTTTGTAACAAAATGTGTCAATCGTGAAGAAGCTACAAAGAGCACTTTGAAACAACGAGTGTCCCCATGTAAGGAAAATAACCACAACCAATAGTCGTTTTGCTGGTGCAACGGACGACGGCTTCTGCTGCATTTAGGTTAACCCTATAGGAAACTTTCCACATTTTGCGGTGACGTGAAAGCAGCATATTCCCCAGTGGGGGTTCGCCGTGGAAGCAGCACTGGCGACATCGAGTGGTGAGTAAGTGTCAGTGACGAAAGTGTGATTGTTTCTGGTAGCGCGACGCTAGGCTGCAAAACAAAGTTCAAAGGTAAACAACGTTTAGAAGAAGTTTTATTTGAAAGCACAGAAAAGCCAAGTAAAGACTCATTAGAGTCTCAGACTAGAGTCTCAAGACTCAGTAAAGAAGTGTCATGACAAGGCTGAAAAAAACTGTCCGTATGCAAAATGGGTATGAAGAACAAATAAAACAAACCACAGAAAAGCACACATTAATGGTAGTGACACTACATTACTTTGTGTGCGTTTTGTTACTCTCCTTTCACAAGACAACGTGACATAACATGCAACGATTCTTAGAAATTTCAGTCCAGCGAACAGAACAGTTGAGGTCAACCATGGGCCTCTAAAACACTGTCCCTCCTCACTGGCCTCTCCACTTTCACTGTTCTCGGGTCACATTCCAGCATCTCTCTGATCCAGTCATCGCTCAGCGCTCCCTCTATGAACTCGTCCAGACTGATGATGGCTACAGACAGAACAACAACGCTGATGTGATTCGACGGACTCTACCAACGTCACAGGTGTTGTTTTAGTGAGCAGGGGTTTTTAATGCCAGTGGAGCGTTTCATTTCTAGTTTCAACCATTTCAGCATTTTTAGATTTCCTGCACTTGACATAGCTTGGCTTATCTTCATTTTTAATTACCTTAGCTTTACTTCACTCATTTTTTTTTTCACAAATCATATGATTAACTTCATAACAAAATGCCACATTAAATAGTCATTATCCATGAGGTCAATTTGACAGAAAGACACAATGCAGCCCTATGTAGCTTCTGCCCCAAAATAACACTGCACCATTATTTTAAGAAAAGGAAAAATCATTTCCTTACCATTATTGTCTTTGTCTAATCTCACAAATATCCTGTTAGTACATTCTTCAGCTGTGAGTGGGTTGGGTGCGGTTAAAGCACCGGCTACACTCATCTTAGAAACCGCCTGTGAACAAAAGGAAACAAACCTGTTGAACTGAAAGAAGCAATATCTGATGGTAAATAATATAATCTTCTCATCACAGACACCTGCATTATCTCCAGCATTTCCTCCTTGGTAATGGCTCCATCTCTGTCTTTGTCATAGAGCTTGAACGACCAGCGCAGTTTCTCCACAGCTGAACCTTCAATGAGCATGCTGATGGCCATGACATACTCTCGGAAATCAACCACCCCGTCCTAAAGAAGAAAACTATTCATTAACACCTTCTTGTCTTGGGGATTTTTTTCCCCAAGCACCTTTTTAATTAATGTGCACTGAGGGAGGCTGACATTTATAACTATCCTATTTCTACTATGCTGTGCTTACCCCATTATTGTCCAGTGTGCGGAATATCTGTTCTGCATACTCTGCAGATTCACTGCCCACTGTTCCATTGCAGAAATGCCGTTGAAATTCATGAAGAGTAATCAGCCCACTTGGACATTCATTAATAAATTTTCTATTAAAAGAACAAAACAAATAAATATTTGGACGATGGATCAGAACAAGCACTGCAAAACGTGCACACACACACACAAAAAAAGAATTAAGGTCAACCCATCCTTGGCTTGAGGAGATTAGATGTGTTTGAAAGCTTGTTTACACTGTGGGATCAGAGTGCTAAGATAATTAGGCCAAATAATTTAGACCAGCACGGTGAAGTAAGGCCATTCAATGGCACAATTGAATACATTTTGCTACTAACCAGCATATTTGGCATATACTAACTAATAATCTAGGCAAAAACAAATCTCCACGGGACATAATTAGCAGCGTCTTTTTCTAAAGATAAAATAGGGCTAAGGACTTTTTTTTCTTCTTACAAAAATAACATTTAATCTAGAACAAGACACTGAGAAATCAAAAGACCAGAGTGATTAAGATTGGTTTGAGAGAAGTAAAGAAAAAAAAAACTTTCTACCCCATTAATTCATCAAAACGAACAAATATAAGCATAACACGCTTCGGAATCCTACCTGAACCACTCGTACAACTCTGTAACATAACACTTTCCTCCAGTACAGGGGAGAGTAGCAGCTTGGCCCATTGTGTGAGGGAGCCTCAGTTCTGGACTCATCGTTGACTATATAGACAACTAATCCCAGCTTATACCATGCTTTCTTAATTGATTCAACCACTACCTTATCACATTTACAAATGAGTCAAAGCTAATCTCCCCAGCAAGGCTGCAAGTGCTTGGCAAATGTAATTAATCAAAGAGAAGGCTGTAACTTTTCAGTAAACACCACCAAGTACAGGAAAACTGCTAAATGAAAAGTAGTAATTCCTGTTTAATAAACTAATATTTATTAACATGACAACCTGGGAAGACAGCCCAGAGATAGTAGCAGCAATAATGCAATAAACAAATACAGTAAGTGTTTCGCTGGAGCATCGAAGGGAAACATAAACGTACTATAAAATGGCAGGAAGTGGTACAGTAGAAGCATCAACAACCTCCCTGCTGCCCAATATGAGCCCAAAGGTTAATGTCCTCTCTCATATGTGATGGATGAGAGTCCTTAACTTTGCAACAGTAACTATGCAACACATTTCAAAACCAATGGCAATAAATGATACAAGAGCAGCATGCAACTACACGTAAAGCTGGGCATCCTGTTCTCTAGTTTACAAAATCTACGGTTTTATTTCAAACGAAGACAGAAGCAAACGGTGTGACCCCTTTGTTTATCACGCAGTCACCAGTCAAATGAGCTGAAATGGGAGTTCTCTGGGGAAATCACAGCTACAACAGTGCAACATTTGAACGGCACAAGCACAAAAAGTTACATTTTTTTTAACCTTTTTAAAAAGGACCAACAATGGCATAACTCCAGTTTAGTTAGGTAGTGAGTGTTGAAGTCATTAATTACAGCTCCTACTTCATCTCTGAATAAGCCTTCACTTCATTTGTTATGTGCACAGTATGCTATGTTTTGTCAAGTTTATATAGCCCTCGTTTTAGGTTGCAGAGGTGTCAGGTTGGAGGCGCTCTCCAGAAGAAATGCAAGTTTATTGTGTGTCTGAGCAGACATGTCTCAGTTCAGCTGCTCCTTCCACTGGCTCCTCGTTATTCAAGCATTAGAGAGAATAAACAGTATTCTTCCTGATTCACAACAATCTTTTCTGTAGTAATGTCTGACAAAAACTCCTTGACACAAAACAGTCTGTCAACCTGTAATGAGTTCACTGCGCTCTCTGTGAGAGTAACTTCAAATAGAGGTGTATACAACAGTATACAGTAATACCTTTATTAAACTGGACATAGCAAAGATTAAAACATATTTTTTGCCATCAACAAGGCTTAATCTGCCAAGGTATTTGTGTCATGATAATTTTACATAATTAGCTAACAAAACCATATTTGAATGTACAAGTCTATTACCACTAATATATAGGTTCATTATATGATAGCTATCAGTATTGCAAAATCTAAGATGTGCAAAACAGGGACAATTAAAAACTCAGTGAGGCAAATGGAAACAGGATCCATACAACCCAGTGCCCCATTAATGTTTTCACCACATATACCACATGACAGCACTTTGTCTGGAGCAAAATGGACAAAACACACCATTTAGACTTCATGGAATGAAAGTTCTGCATAGCACAATCCCTTAATAAATGTAGATTCCTGGCGACACTGCATCTGTGACAAGCAAAAAAATAAAAGTCTTTTGAAAGACTGTCAGTGCATAACAGTACAGGGAGAAGCTAAAGCTATGGCTTACCTGCAGGATTATGAAGCAGACAACGCGTTAAGAACACAGACACATACGGTGGATGAATAAGTAAAGAGTCACTAAACCACACCAATCTGCACTATGCAGGAAAGCATGTAAATCTTGCACTGGAGGACAAAATACTGTAGCAGGTTTTATGGGGCATCTTTGTTTCAATTACTTCCTGAGTTATCGTATCTACCATCGGACTCAACCTATATCTAAAATGCTGTTTTGCTTTGCACGATATAGGAGATTGCAAAAAACAAAACGAAAACAAACAAAAACTTGGCTACTCTCCAAAACATTTAAGAAGAAATGTTTTGAGCTATAAGAGACAAAGTTCAGGGCAGTGTATAGAAATGTACATACTAGAAATTTAAAATATATTTCCTATGCAAACTATCCCTTTAGGACAGATATGGCCTGAAGACACAGTGTTTGCATTCATAGCAAATGTACACATGTACAATATGTTCAAGTCTGTGTACAAGAGAGGTTACTGGACTATTTCCATGAATAATGTTCAGATACTGACAAGAGAAAATCTCTGAGTAGCACATCATAGGGTGACTCTCAAAGTTTAGAGGTTATGGAAGTGTGGTCCTCCGTGGTACACTGGCTACCTACGGTTTGAATCCCGAGGGGCAGGGGGCACAGAGATTGGGACAGGTTGTTGGGATGACTTTGTAATTCATCACACAGTACCTAATCAAATTAGAACCGTTTAAAAACATGAACTCAATTAAGTGCTTTTCCTTTTTTTTTTGCATCACCACCAAATATAGTTGGTGGAAAGATAAGCAGGAATCCGCCATCTGCGTTAACGACTTCTTCAATGTGGTGGGGCCTCTTCAACCAACAGAGGATGACAGTAGATGTAAGGAAAGCAATGAGGAGAAGCGTTTCAGGGCCGGCAGACCTCTGTAAAGCTTTAGAGGCACATCCTCTCTCTGAAGAGGGAAAGCAGACGTCCCTTACTGTGGTCTGATGCTGCTCCCTCCCACCTGAAGACTACACAGCTTACGTGGAAAAAAAAACATAACTAATAAATTAAGAGAAAATATTCTGCATCTTGGAGTAACCATTCCAGCTGTTCCTGTCATCAAAAAAAGGCCAGTGTGCGATTACATCACACTGTAACAGCAGATTCTATAAAGACCAGTGCATCTCTTCAAAGTCCACAGCATCGCCCAGGTTTGTGTCGGTCTCCAGGAGGCTCATGATCACGGCTGACAGATTGGCTGCTTCGTCATTGCTAAGACTATTAAGGCCTGGTCCAACCACACTGTCCAAATCCAGCTGTGAATTCTCCCCTGTAGTGAGATGACATAAGACATGAAAAGGATGCGCTAACGCAGTTATATAACAGTAGAGAGATGTCAATTTTATTGCTGCATCGTAAATAAGACATATGAAAAGTTTATACAAGTTGTTCAGTACATTTGGCAAAATGTGCATCTGCAGTAGGTTATTTTAAATGTTTGAACAAACCTTTAATAAACTTTGACCATAGATTGTATATAGTATTTCTATATATTTCCCAGCAGTGTTTTTTCCACAAATGAACTGTTTAACAGATTCAGGGCGCGTACCCATGAGTGCGTCCCCTCCTGAGAATGCAGCTCCCTGTGGGTCATCCTCGGAGCTGGACTTTCCTGGTATCTCCATGTCTGTAGCGTCTCCATTTGGCACCTGATGTTGAAAGATGAATTTCAAATTTACAGCTCTAGGAGCAACAGGGGTTTATATTCATACTATGATTTTATTATTAGATCCTGGAGGTGCTTCACTATAGTTTCCATGTCCACAGAGTACACATTCATCAGTGACGCCATTCAATCCATGCTGGTTCTAATACTTTGGGGCAGTGGTCAGTACAGAAAACGTAACTCCCACTAAATCTAAGCTTAAAGCTGCCAATGCTTTAGGGCTGTGTCCAGACTGATTACTTAGCTGGTCACTATCACTAAAACGATTACTGCAACTCCAAGTTCAGCTTATTTATTTTTGTTTTTAGTTGAAGATAAATCTTTTATCACATATTTTGAACAAAAATGTTCAAAGGTTTAGACTAAGTTGTCATTATCATGGATACAGATATTGGAAATACTTAAAATATGCATGTTCAGAGACTCACATTGTTGCAGATTGGATTGTGAGTCAATGGGGACTTCTCCTGCGGTAAACTGAATGGGCTGCCGTTACCACTGGAAGGCGAGGAGTTCATCCTGAAGTGGCACAGAAACAGACCAGTGTAAGACGGCACTGATGTGGAAACACCGGGCGTCCATAAAAAGCTGTGTTGCGAGGCCTCACCTGTTGAAGTCCAGCAGCTCATTGGCGATCTGGGTCCCTATGCTTGGCGCGTAAATCATGGTTCCAGGTGAGGGGGAGATGCCTGGTATGATTGCAAGGGACTTTTTGGGATCTTCTAAGAGAAACAGGTTAAATGTGAGGGAAATAAAAACATGTATGATATGACTTATTACACTGTTTTGCATTTTTACAATCAGACTGAAAGACTGACCTTCAGAAGTCTTGAAATTGCTCAACTGTTCAGACTTGTTTCCAGACCGACTTGCTCGGTTGTGATCATACCTTGTTATGGGATTGTTAACAAATTAGCAAGATATACTTATCGGAAATATGAAGGCATCTCATCTACAAAGAGACTGAAGCATATACTTACGATATGACTGTGTTGGTTGACACTATGTATTCTACTTCTTTGGTCCAGGGATTTACAAAACTAAACCACTGGCTTTGCAGGGTTACAAAAGAGCCATATTTTGTTTTGAACTTGTAGCAGTTTGTCTCTATTTTCTCTTTACTCCGCAGCACTGTGGGGAAGGAAATGACAGCGCGTTAGAGAACTAAAGGGGACAGGTGGTAGTCACTTTATAAAATATAGATGAAGAGAGAACAAAACTGAATAATATGACTACCTTTTCGATGTCTATCAGCTAAATGTGGCAAATCATCCTGATGGAAGTACTCATAGCATGACGTCCCAAGCAGCTCTTGGGGAAGATAACCAAGAATAGTAGTGGCTCTGCAGAAAATAAGTCAGTCAGAAATGTCAACGTACTGATGATACAGTGGTTCTTGTACGTTTGTGAATTATTTCCTACATCATTCAATCATAACATTCCACTGACATGTGAAGAGAATAACACCAATCATCTATTTATCGTGGCACCTGTTAGTGGGAGCATTATGTCCTCTAACTACTATATTGGCTCTTGTGGGGGTGTTCCCAGTGTGAAGGGTCAGTAACGAGTGGCACAAGCAAGGACCAGTGGCGATGCCACAAAAACACACTCCAGGAATAATTTGAGGGGCTCAACAACAATTTGAGGTGTTTATTTGGCTCCAAATTCCCCAGATGTCAATCCAGTCAAGCATCCGTGGAATGGGCTGGACTAATATCTGACCCCAGCTCTCCCACCCACAGCTCTAAAGGGGTCTGCTGCAAACATCGTTAAGCCAGACACCACAGCACAGCTTCAGGGTCTTCTGTGTGGCAGCAAAATTGGGCCAAAGCAATATTAGGCAGGGGATCAAAATTCAATACCTGACTGTATGTGTATGTATATCCTGCTGCATAATTATGACCTAAAATCCAACCAATATGATCTACAAGGTCTACGTGTAGATAAAGGGAACCCAGTTAAACACAAGAGAAAGAATTATAGTCAAAAACACATGTTTCCTGTAATTGTGGAACTCTACATATACTGTAAACCTGCAGGAGTTTTAGCCCACTCATCTATACAGAACAGCTTCAATGCACAGATATTGGCTTTGTTGCATGAACTTCCTGTTTTAGGACGTTTCACTACATTTCTATTGAATTATGGTCACATTACTCTCCTCGGGTCATTGTCTTGTTGCATGATCCACTGTTGCGCTTTATGAATGTGCACCTTCAACGTTTCCTATACAATCAGCTTGTTCAATTCTGAATTCATAGCTTCATCAACATATGCTTGCAGCCGGATCCAGAAGCAGCAAAGCAGTCAAAACCTAAGATACTAGCTTTCAAGCACCATTGTACATTATTACTGTATATGTCAACACATCCAAGCACCCCACTACCACCTTATTGTAATGTCTTTCTACCTTTGATCGACAAACGTGAATTTGCCATCCATGGCATAGCGTGTGATGAACTCTGTGGGTTTAACCCTGACTTCCCCGTTGACTTGAGGAGACAAGTGAGAGTGGACACGTCCCAGCGCCACCAGGCAGCTGAAGTGGGAGCTATCCTGCTTGTCAGCCTCCCCTTCGCCCTCGGCTCCCAGCTGACTTGTGGGCCAGCTGCGCATGTAGCCTGTGCAGTGGACTGTGCAGTACTTTTGTGATTCTATGGGCACATGCAGACAAAACCTCATGATGAATATGATACATACAAACAAAAGATAAAAACAGTTCTTTGATTTCAAACTAAATCTGCTCTGTAATGGATTTACCCTTTTTTTTGGAGGTGCCTGCCTGGAATTCCTTTTCCTCCACTTTCACAGAAATTTTGTTGTACTTCATGCGGCAGAAGAAAGAACGCCGTGCACCTGAACACATGCGGGCTGCACCAACTGGGAGGTCAGCCTGGACTTGTAGACCAGCTGGGGACATGACAGGAGCTTTGAAAGTGTGTTCATACAAACAAAAAACAAAAAAAAACCCACACACACAAACACAGAAAAACACTTTACTTTTAGCATCTATTAGCCGTTCACGAGGGTATAACTCTGAAGCAGACAGCTGTTCCTTTACTTTTCCCATATCCTTAGGGTGTACATAATCAAAGAGGCTCTGCCCAATCAGCTCAGCCTAGAGGGAGAACAGACAAGATTATCAGGCTGATATATATATTAGGAAAAAGAATAAGATGACTTAAAAATCATTCAGCATATTATGCAACTCCTGCTGACATAAAACAAACTTCACAGCTTGTGAATTATTGACCCCACAGCACAACCAGTTGTTTTTTCAAGTAGAACATGTATCATTTGATTATAAACCAATTGATTTAACTGTTACAATACAATATTGTGCCTTTTTCTCATGATAAGTGAAGTTACTGAAGTGTACTTTTGTGAAATGTATGCACAAGGCACCAAGCATGTTGCTGCAGATGGATGCACGGTTGGTGGGTTCTGCTCTATTAACATTAGTGCAACAACAGGACCCATGTGGTGTGTGCTGGGTTTTCTCATGACAAGACTGCAGATATATTAGCAAATGTAAAGGCGTTACCCGGCTGTAATTTAATATCTTCGTGACGGACTCTGAGACAAAAACTATTTTCCCACGATCACAGCCAACTACAAACAGGAACCCATCGGCAGCCTGTACAGAAAACACTGATGAGAAATGAGGAAGCCAATATGATGACATGGTAAAACAATAGCAAGTAACAAATTCATCTCTTTACTGTTTTCCTACTGCTGTACCCATCAGGACAACAGAAACATCCATTGATCCACTGTCCAAAGTGATTATTTTCATAAAGGTCTGCCATTAGGCAAGATGCAGGGTACAACCTGTACTCAGTCCAACTCAAGTACCTACAGAGAACCAGAGCAAGCTCCTGGCAGAGTTAACCACTCCACGTTTAGCTTCCTGCCACTATCAGCAGCTCACTTTAATGACCTTAAAATCACGGCGGCATTTTATTACAATGAGCGTTTCTCAGACTATGGGCACACAAATTGGCAGTTATCGTCAGCGATATGTTCACCTTGAGGACAAGGTGTTTGAGCTCCTCGTCAGGAAGGAATGATGGCTTGTAGTTGGCTTCAGAAAAAGAACTTGCTGAACCTACAAAACAAATATCAGTCATTATATCTGAAGAAAATCATGGCTAAGCTTGCTGTTGAGACCCAAGAACACGATTAGGTCACGTTTTCAAGAAATCCCCAGGTCAACTCAATACAGCCTTCCTTTTAGTAACTACTGAACGCGTCACCACTTTCAGTTCTACCCCCAGATAAAGTGCTTCAGCTAAACCGACTAAACTGACTCACGTATGACAAAGGTTGTAATAAAAACTAAATAGGTTGTCCCTCATTACCTTTAAGAGACTTGAGGTGCTGCACAGCCATTCTGAGCACAGTGAGTTTGTCCAGCTTACGGGACAGTGGGTTACAAGTGGGGATCATGGCTGATAGCTTATCAATGAGGTTGTTCATTTTGTCCCTTCTCCTCTTCTCAATTTGGCTGTGTGGTTCCCTGCACAAAAGGAAATGCAGGAATTGTTGGAAGGAGTCAAACTAAATGTTTCTGTCTTGGTTCTAGAAGACAAACAGACTGATTATAACGGGCCAAGAATGTAGGAATGTTATTGGATGAACAAATATAAACTACCTGAAACATTTAATTTTAACATGTTGGTCCTCTCCATCTGACCTGTGGAGAACAGAAGCACCTTTGTATGTATTTAAGCAACAACATAAAATATGATCCAGCATCTTTACGCTACTTTTAGTTGAAAATTATCAAAGATTAATAATTTGTTATTTAATTATTTCCTCGTCATCTGTTCATTCGTCATTTTATTGTTTTATCCAGTACCTGATCTGGTCATCTTCCATATCAGCGTCAAGAATGGAAGCAGATTTTGAATCCCTAAGGAAAATACCAATGACTCAATAAACAATCATCTTTAATTTAAGTCAAACTAACGTGATAATGCTCTACACTGCTACTCACAGGTTCTCCATGCTGCCTTTGCGCTTTCGGGGCATCTCCATGTTCAAGGACATGCCACCAGATGAGGATGGAGTCATCAGGCTGGACAGAGACATAGAACTGCTTTGGTTTTCTTCAACCAGCACATCTTCTGAAACGAAACGGACACAATAAGCTGTAACTGCTCAAACACTGAAAACGTAATTTGCATATTAGTGCATTTAAAAGCACTACTGCATTTGCATCTGTGAGAACAGTTTTTTTAAGATTCAGGTGGAAAAAAACCTGCATAAAAATATCATGTCACTATATAACACATCCTGATATTCAACTTTAACAAACAAGCTTTACATGCTGATGATTTTTTTTTTAGCTGCTTATCAATTTTGTTAAATTGTCTTCCTAATGCATCACTGAGAGGTCAGGAATATATTTATTAACATTCTGCTCTCCCTGGTTCACAAATGAAAAATCTGTGGATTAATCGCCCACAAATTATTTCTGTTAGAATGTTGTCATTTGATTGTAAGCATGTTTAGAGAATACTAAAGCACCAAGGTGGCAAAAAAACTATTGTTCAGAGAACATTTACTCCTGCCTTCTCTGCATTTCTTCAACCCATTGTCTATTCTGGCAGGACATGAAAACCCTACTGTTGCTTGGTCTTGAAAGTAGGTGAGCGTACAGGGAAAATGGCACGAGACAGGCCAAATATGGCTGGTATCCATGGCACAGCTCCAAGACCCTGTGACCCAAATAGCCATTAACAGATGAGCAGCAACCTCAGTTCTTATGCAGCTCGTCCTGTCTAGATCTGCTGGATTACTAGGTTACAGAGAAGGCAATGAGATGACGGGATAGCTGACCAAACAGACCCTCCCTCTGCCAAATCCTACAATCCCTCTGTGCAGCTCACACGTTAATCAAGTTACTCGTTCTTTGAAGGAGAATCTGCTGCACTCAAATCACGCTACGCCCTTTACAACCCACTCTGATAACAAGAGCAACAGCATCACAGGAAATTACTGGGATTTCATACACTATACTAAAGCATATTTACAACCATTAGCAACTTTGAGCCAAGAACAAACAAATGCGCTTGTATGTCATAATTCAACTGCACAGTGATTACGTTTCTGGACAGGGACCACGTTCTACAAAGTAAACGTACAAATGTCAACGAACAGAACCTCTTCACCCTAAAAAACAAACAGACCGTACAATAGGCTGTTTGTGCGCCACAATAAGTTAACCCCACAAAGCAGGCAGGGCTGCTTTACAGTAATATTTGGAGACGTTCATTTCTCATTTTAATCAGCTACGCTAGTCACAGAGAATGTTGCTGAACAGGTTCTTCTGATCCGTTTGTGCTGCTGTTTAAGTAGTGTTAGCAGGAGGAAATAATTGAGTGCAACATTAACGGACACATTATGTAAAGGTTTTAATTTATGAATCTTATTTAATCTGAGCCTTTATCATATATTTACGCCCTAACCTGCCGCATCATCCTCATAGTTACTGCAGGAAGGTGAAAGGAGCTGTGACACCACACTGAGCCAGACAGACGTATTCTCACAGTAATCAGCCACTTTCTACTACTTCCATAGATTTGTTTTTTTTAAATAAATACCAATCGCTATTAAAAGCCCTTCAGCAAATCCTGGATGTCATTTCACCATGTCAGTAATGTTTGTGAGCATCACAGCTCAGACTGTGAAAGCACAGCGTTTAGCTTCACTCAGACCGACCGTCCAAAGCTGGTCAGGGCCCCTGGTGCTGCGGTCCACGGGGACCAGGTTCGGGATCAAACGCTTTCATCTGCTACCGTGTAGCTAGCGCTGCTGGGTCACCGGGCCCGACATTATCAACGCTGCTTAAACGCCAACGCAGACTGGAAGCAAGTCCGCGTTAGGGCTGGGACCGGTGAAATATTCGACAGGATCGTTTCGACGAACTGTCACCGGCTGTCGGACGCCGCTGACATTACTGGCCGACAGTTGCCCCTGGTGGGTAATCGGGCCATGCTAGCTATGCTAAGCTAACGCGGTTCGGTCGGTTTTCCTCGGCAGCCCCGACACCCAATCTTTACATTTGCCACACAGGCTAAGATGTCCCTCAGTCACAGTCGACACGAAGCTATTTTCTGAGCAATACCCCCCCGCGAAACGACGAACGCGGCCGCGCAGCCTTACATAAACACCGTAGCGTCGGACGGAGGTTTGCTCTACTGATCTAGTGACCTAGTTTTGAATAGCGCAAAGTTACGGCCAGCAAAACAACCCAACGAGATGCTCCGGGCTCCTCTAGCCCGTCTCGACCCGCACAAGCATCGACCCCACGGCCACGGCGTCCACCACTTACACCGTTTACAGTTTCACTGGGCTGCATTTACCTGCCGGTCCCTCTGCCGCTGTGTCACCGCCACCAGCCGACGCATTCCTGGCCGACATGGCTGGAGCCGGTGCGCTGGGGCCCAAGACTCCAATGCATGGATGAGGCCGTCGTCTACTCCGGCATGGCGCTGGTGTGGTGAGGATGCGGCCGCTTGTTCCAAAGCCAAAGAGGAAGCAGACGAGCGTACAACGGCAGCGGGTTGTTGTGGACGAAGACACCCCGGCGGCAGGGAAAGAGCGCGCAGTGCAGCTGGTTCAGACCTGGGCTGAAGGCGGAAGACAAGCTCTCCTCCTACCGGCTCGCTGGAGTCACCGCTGCAGCCTCACACGCTCCACGACACCATCATGTGTTTGGAATTCACTTATATGTTAAAAAAGGAAAATCTAATACAGGCACACGATGCTTAGTGATGCCTTTATTCTCCAGTTTCTGTCAGCAGCAGATTTTGGATTAAGATGAAAAGTAGGAACAGAGTGAAATTATGGAGAAGGAGATAAAACCACTCTGTGAGTACAGAACAACGTCAGGAACAGAGTGTTCAGGACGTGGACGCCACACAGAACAAAGGTGATGAAGACCGCCAGTTCAAGCACAAACGGAGAGAAAATAAAGGCTTAAAATGACAAAAACCATGAGCTAGTGGATAATGTAACCGTGGATGAAGAATAATCTACACCTGTGGATGGTCAGTGACCATATGAACCTGGTTTAATCTGAGAAAAAAAGTCATCCTGCAGGAAAGCAAAATCTGTGGCTAAACTCAGGGGGAAATGAATGAACACGAGGGCAACACAAAATCTACTGGAAAACATGAAAAATAATAGATAAAATAAAAGGTTTGTTGTCTGTAGGAAATGGTAGAGTCACACCATGACTTTCATAGACAAAAGGAAGGAAACGGCAAATAGAATTTAAAAGACTTAATAGAACTGGATATACTTCAGCTTCATCTACAGAAACCTGATAGTGTAACAGATATGTCTACAAGAAAATTAATCTTCTAACATCACTCCTAACAAGCATAAGGTGTGTAATTAGCGAGTTACAATAAAACCACAACAATGTTGTAAGTGAGCAATTAACGGACTGAGATATTTTCCAGCAGGTAGACAGTTGACTTAAAATGTCTGTAAAAGTTAGAGTTTTAGGAAAGTGGAGTCATTTAGACAATAATCATATGATATGCTATATGAAATGCTTTTCCTTCATATTTGCCTGTGTGTGAAGCTGATCCATTTTAGGGGTGTTTGGGTATATTTAAATGGTCTAAAATCTGCCCTGGTGCCGATCACGACCTTATGAAACAAAGGAAACCATAGCTCACAGAAAAACCTATCTGACAGCTTTATCAGACAAGGAAGGCTGCTCATAAAATTGGCACAACAAAGGAGAAGAAAAGTTGAACAACAGGTTCTCAGCCAACAACACTGTGCAACAAGTCTGCAGAGTCAGAAAACCCGGCTGACGGTTTGACTGTGTAACCATCAGGTGCAGCTGTGTAAGAAACACTCTTCCAGCTCCTGAGAAATATTTTATCTTGTGACTAAATGACAAAGTGGACTCAGTGATGTCAGTGAACATAACGGGTACGGTAGTTAACTACCTGATAAATATCCCTGCTTGACCTGCAGTTTGGCTTCAGGGCAAACAAGTTCTGCAGTTGTAAAATGAATAAAATCCTCCAATGTCTTAAATTATCACCATTTTACTCAGCCAGTTTTCTTTATTAAGCCAGTTTTATGGCTGAGGTGGATACGATTGGTGTGTGTCTGTGTTTCTGCACACTGAGGCCAAATGTGTCCCTTCCTCACTTCAAACACTAGATGGTAGGCAAAACCTTTTTAGAATCAACAAGGCCTATTGTTTCCAACTGCTTTTGCTTCATATTCAGATCTCAATGTAAAGGCCAATGACTGTGTTCAACCAACTGCAATTTGCTGCTAAATTCACCAATTACATCGCTGTTGTTTAGGTTAATTACACAGTTTCAGCCACAGAAGTCTGGCAAATTTATTATACAACCTGTTAAAATAAAAACCTCCTACTGTAGATTTATTTACTATAATTATTTTGAGAGAGTTTGTAATTAAAATTATCACATTGTTACTCATGAAATTGTATGTATTTATTTATAACTAACATTGTTTTCCAAGCACTAGTAATTTTACTATAGTATCTGTAAAAACGTCATTTATGTTTCCTGTAATGCAGCTGTAATATTTCTGGTATGAACAGCCTTATTTATTTAAAGCGTGTCCACCAGAGACTGAGCTCCTGGTTTATTTGTGGAGCACATAAACATCTGGAGCCTAGAAAACACCACCCTGAGCAGCAACTCAACCCATCACCAACAGGCTTCAACCCACGGCATCTGCTCTGCTGTTTAAATTTTAAAATCTCAGTCACGATATTTTTCAGATGGTGCATATTTAATAATGTACAAAGAAGGAATTCTCGGTGGGAAATGATGTGTTTCCCCTCGCAAAATAAGCATTTCAAAGAATCGCCCATCAGTGTTAGCGGTGCTGGTTGGATATATGATGTTGTTTCTACATTAACTATGCAGCGTTATGGCTGCAGTTATGAACGAGCCCTTCGAAATGTAGGAAATGGAACGTGATGGCTCTGTCTTAAATGTCTTCTGATTACACCACAGCAGTGCAGTTACTCCCGTCTCTTCTCAATACAACCTGTCAAGCTCATTCATATTTAATTGTTCATCCAGTGGGCTGCTATCAGGTGAACCCAACTAGATGAAGGGGTGGTGCTGGGGAGATGACGATGAAGAAGATAATGATGATGTGTTAAGTGAGGGGCTGGGTTTTTGGAAAACCGGCTTCACCTGCCCCTCCTCACCAGGAGTGGATGAGTTTTGAGATGGAGGCGAGATCTAAGCGGAGCATCCAGTTGAGCTGCAGACACAGAGGTCTCACAGAAGCTAGAGAATAAAAACAATTTATTTGGACTCTGCGTATTTTGCCAACCTTGAATGGATCTTTTGAGGATTAAAGTCCCAGAGCCCACGACTGAATGGTATTTTGGACAAAGGAATAATTCAGCATCAACCCCCCTCCAGCTTTTGACCGAATCCTGTCTGAAAAGCTGAGAACGTCCTTGCTGCCATTGAGGGACCCTTGGCACCACTGGAAGGTGGAGCCAAGCAGCAGTGCCACAAACTCAGAAAGGATGAAGAAGAGTTTCTAGTGGATTTCTTTTACCTTTCTTACTTAAAACCCGTGTGAGTGAGTTGTCAAGACACTGTGTAAAGAGGAGCGCAAGCTGAAATCCAGGGAAAAATGCCTTTTGGTGGGTTAGCGGGTTTGAAGGAGCAGGTGCTTAAGCCTGGGAAGGAGGAAGTGAAGAACACTGTGGGGGACTCTCTGGGAAAACTGCAAAGGTGAGTGGGTTCATGCCCGGAATATATAGGAAGCGTTAAAAACTGTGCGCTTGTGGGGTTGTCGACCCCACACTAATGCTTGTGTGTATAATTTATTATGGACATAGATTTTTTTAAACAACAGTGCTCAAGTAGGAGAACAGAGATCTGCCCACTGTGCTGGTAGAGATCCTGACGATAAATAAATATTTGATTCCTGTGATTGCCGGGCAAAGCCAGTGATGTAATCACATTTTATTTTAAGACATGAATACATATTTCATATCTGATACATTTTTCACGGTGGTGTGTGTCTGATGGTGTTTCAGCCCCATATAAAACCATAAAGTATATATCCTCACGTCACTTTTATGTGTGTCATTAATGTGTAGGCAGGTATTTTATGTAAAACAGAGTGTAGTGTGAAATGTGATTCTGAACTGTAGTGTAGAAAAGCCCAAAATACAAAAGAATAGACAGCAGCTGACTGTTTTCATTTTATTTTCATATTTGCACTCAGGAAACTTGATGGAAGCAACGTAGAAGAGGAGGACAACATTGAGCTGACAGAGGACGGGCGTCCGGTGGCATCAACACCACGTCCCGCTCCACTGCTGGACTGCAGCTGTGGTGGTCTACCTAAGCGCTACATCATCGCCATCCTCAGTGGTTTGGGCTTTTGCATCTCCTTTGGCATTCGCTGCAATCTTGGCGTGGCCATTGTGGAGATGGTGAACAACAACACAGTTTATATCAATGGGACGCCAGTGCTTCAGGTAGCTGCAGCTGGGTTATTCCCAGTTTAGGACATGTACATCATGATAAATAATAGCCACAAAACAAGTGTAAACAAGTCAGAGATTAGAAAATCAAAAACATCAAATAACCTTTGGCTGTAATGACAAAAGAAATAAATCCTTGCAACATCACAGGTTGGAATCAAATACATGCTGCTTGTTCTGAAAATGCCAGTGGTTTATTCTGAACGTGCTTCACCTCTCTTCTCTCTAGAAAGCTCAGTTTAACTGGGACCCAGAGACGGTGGGGCTGATCCACGGCTCCTTCTTCTGGGGCTACATTGTCACTCAAATTCCTGGTGGTTTCATCTCCAACAAGCTGTCTGCCAACAGGTCACTGCTCCTAATGACTTCATGACTGTCCATTGTCTCGCTGTGATGCTGTATTTGATGTTCGTATAAATCAGCTTAGGAAGCAGTTTGATAGCGATTGTCTTGACACTGGCTACCGCTGAGAGGTATCACCTCCAAATGAATTAATACTGGAAATAACTGCTGGCTGTGGCCTTCAGCTCTGCGCAGACGAAAGTGATGCTGTTGATAATGAGACAAAAACAGTTCACGTTACATGTGAGGTGGTTTTATGATTTACAAGCCTCAGACCGCAACACGTATGTTCATATGATCATAAGATCTGGGAGGAGCGCCTCCTCAGCCCATGCAGTTGAAGGGTTAAAGCTGTGCGCCGTTGTGAGCGGTGCTGATGGAGCAGATAGCAGACCTGTAATAAAAGCTTCACAGGAAAAGAGGACACGCCACTGACAGAGTTAATAATGAAAGATCCTGCCTCTGATTTCTTTCTGAAACACCAGCCACTGGAATATTACAAGTGTCACTTACACGCTGTTTTGGAAAAAGAAAAGGAAGGAGGGTGAAGGTGAAGGAGCAACGAGAAGGATAGTTGAGCAACACTGTGGTGATGAAGCAAAAACTTGGGGCTCGAAAAGGATCCCTTTATCTCGGCAGCGAGGGATCTGTCCCATCATAAGACGCTTTGATCATCAGATGGTTTCGGTTATTGCTGCATGCCAATGTTACACATCTGTAACGAGTGAGTGAGCGTCGATGAGGTGCACGAAACGATGACATAGCGTTTTGTTCACAGGGTGTTTGGCGCCGCTATTTTCCTGACGTCAGTCCTGAACATGTTCATCCCCTCTGCAGCGAGGGTCCACTACGGTTGTGTCATGTTTGTCCGCATCTTGCAGGGCCTAGTGGAGGTGAGAACGACATTCACACTGTGGCAAACAGCGGCTGCTTCACTCTAAACATCTGTGTAAACATTTGCATATTCTTTTTACAGCCTTTAATTATAAACAGGCGCGATCTGTCTGAATCTGAATGAATGAACTATGCTTCCTAGTCACAGTTTGACCTCTGATGTCTCCCACACCATGTTCCCAGGGCGTCACCTACCCAGCGTGCCATGGGATGTGGTCCAAATGGGCGCCGCCTCTTGAACGAAGTCGTCTGGCCACAACTTCGTTCTGTGGTGAGCAATTCCTGCATCTCCACTGTTTGAGGCGCTTCCGACCTCCAGAGTCTTTGTCCGCTCTCCGCAGCCTTCCACTTTAAGTCAAAGTGGGAGTGGTCTGTAAATGGACACGACAGACCGGGTTTTGTTTTGCAGATGCAGCCTGCTGCTGCCTCTCATCAAATTAAAATAACCATGCTGCACTTTAAACTGGTACCATGACAACCCAGGCATCAAAACCCTCTTGACATTGTCTGTAAATGAACACGGCTCACCTGGATACTCTTTTTCCCTCTATTCACCTAAATGAAGCATTGCGTTGCTTACGCTTCCAAAGCACTCTCACGCTCCCTGCTCTATTCACAACAAGAGTTTATCAGTCTGCCTGGATAATAGAAAACACATTAAAACACCCTTTGCTGTTATGACAGTGCCAATGACTCATTTGAGAGCATTTATCCAATGAAACTAATGTGTTTCTTTGATGTGTTTGTTTTCATGAAGACACATTTTCTTTGTGTGGTGTAGGTTTGTTGTTCAAATCAGGTTGGACACTTTGGTGAAGTTAGAGATTTGAGAAAGAGAAAATTTTGTTCAAATATAATAAATACTATTAATAATGATTACTACTTGATTAATGACATTGTGCGCTGACATCACACCCATTGTTCGCAGGATCCTATGCAGGAGCGGTGATCGCCATGCCTCTCGCTGGAGTACTTGTTCAGTTCGTTGGCTGGCCGTCGGTGTTTTATATCTACGGTAAGACACGATTTTGAGGACACATCACAAACATGTCACCCAATTTGAAAAACACATGTTGAGTCTTTAAATAGACCAGATGACATTTAAAGTGGATTTTATTATGTTGCTCTGTGTCAGAATTGCTTAAGAGTTTGATTAAATACATAAAATACCTAGTTGCCAAATGTCTTTTAATAAAAACCTACTCAAGGTCTGCTGAGATATAATCTCATGATTTATTGATGTGAATTAACATTTTCCTGGCTGGGCACCGTGGCTCGTTCCCTGCTCGTTTCAGTTTAATAATGAAAATTGCTACGATCCAGAGAAAGTCTTGGCTTGTTTTAATAACTGCTGTTGTGACTTCTGCAAAACTTTACAAACCTTATGCTAGAAAGAAAAACACCTTTAGTATTGCATTAATGTTTGTTGCTGTCACTGTATGAAAAGGCGTTTTTGGCATCATGTGGTATGTCATGTGGCTGCTGCTGGCGTATGGAAGTCCCGCTGAACATCCCACCATCACAGACGAGGAGAGGACGTACATCGAGTCCACCATCGGTGAAACAATGCGACAGCTGAGTGTAACTGAGGTGTGTAATACTTAAATGATACCAATCATTTCATTCAAATCTACACACACACACATACACAAACGTGTGCGCTGCATATTAATGTCTTAAAGTACAGTGGCTTCTTTCTCTTGATCACAGAAATTCAAGACTCCGTGGCGTCGATTCTTTACCTCCATGCCTGTCTATGCCATAATTGTGGCCAACTTCTGTCGCAGCTGGACCTTTTACCTGCTCCTCATCAGCCAGCCGGCTTATTTTGAGGAAGTCTTTGGCTTCCCCATCAGCAAGGTTGGCCTCACAGTGTAACTACAGCATTTTTAAAATTGACATTAAAATATAATATCAATAAAAGTAGATGGTTCACTCCTGAATGTGTGACCTCCCAACAGGTGGGCCTCCTCTCTGCTGTCCCCCACATGGTGATGACAATCGTCGTCCCTATTGGAGGACAGCTGGCTGACTTTTTACGCAGTAACAAAATCATGTCTACCACAAATGTGAGGAAGCTCATGAACTGTGGAGGTACGTACACCCACTTCCTGGTTTTATTCCAACTTAAAGTCGGGTTTCTTTTGTCAGCTGAATTATGCAATAATCCATCAGTTGAATGCGTTAATTGTAAAACATTACGTCTCTTTAAAGCAGATAATAAATGCTCACAGTCATTCACAGCATCCTGTTATGTGACCTCATGCCCTACATCCTCCTCTCCTGCTCTCTCGTAGGGTTTGGTATGGAGGCCACTCTGCTGCTGGTTGTTGGTTTTTCTCACACTCGAGGGGTCGCCATCTCTTTCCTTGTCCTGGCTGTAGGCTTCAGTGGATTTGCCATCTCAGGTATTCCTGAACCAAAGGAACATTTGTGTTTCACCCAAAAGATAAGCTGTTCAATGTGACTGTATATTATACAAAAAGAGAACTACAGTGCGACTTTTCCTTTGGGTGAGATGCAGTATACTGTGTGCATTCGCCTGCCAAACCTTCACAGTCACCCTGAATATTTTATGAACCGTTGTCAAGGCAACAAAGAATAAGAAATATGTATGTGCATGTAAAGCATGTTCACCTCTCTCAAATACAAGAATGCCAAACTAAAAAAAGGCTTCTGTTACTATTTACAGATAACTAAATAGCTTTTTATGCTCTCTGTTGTTAGGTTTTAATGTCAACCATCTGGACATCGCTCCTCGCTACGCCAGCATCCTGATGGGCATCTCTAACGGGGTGGGAACGTTATCTGGAATGGTGTGTCCCCTGATTGTTGGGGCTTTGACTAAACACAAGGTATAACAGGCTGATGTGTAACATATTTTCTTATTTGGTAACGTAATATCTAATATCGCCGTTATTTGTTTCAGCAGTCGTTGCCTGTCTGACTTTTGCTTAGGTCTTCTGATCATCTCATACTGTATCTTCTCTTACTTGTTATTCTGAGTGAAACCACTCTCAGCTCAATCTGTAAAACATCATAGGTTTTCCATGTTCTTCCCTGTTGCTTGTATAAAATATACCAGGTTTTTAAGAAATTACGAAACTAATCCTGCACCAGTCAAAGGGCTTTTTAAATAATTTATAACTCTTCTTGTAGAATAACCTAAAGAGCTGTAAAATAGATTATACACACTGCAGCACTGCTATTTCCAGTGGCAGTAACGTACAGCACTACCTCAGGGCCTCATCGGTGAAATATCAGTACACCTGCGTCTAATAGTAAATTCATTGACTCTATTCATCTCCCCACAGACGCGTCTGGAGTGGCAGCACGTCTTTGTTATTGCGGCCATGGTGCATTACTCAGGGGTCATCTTTTATGCTATCTTTGCTTCGGGAGAGCAGCAGGACTGGGCAAACCCTGAGAGCACAAGCGAGGATAAATGTGGCATTATTGATGAAGACGAGCTGGCTGAAGAGTCGGAGCTCAACACTGAGAACATGATGGCTCCCAAAAAGACTTATGGAACCACAGACAATTCGTTCAGTCGAAAGCAGGGCTGGAAAAAGAAGAGAGGCGTGACCACGCACGACGAGGAGGAGCATTATGGGAATGGGGACTATCAGGACCAGTACCAGTGAGACTGAACTTTGGAAACAATATAATCCAGTGAAAAATGAAAGTTTTAATTTGCGTATGAGGAAAAGCCCAAGACATCACGAGAAGCAGCAGCATATGTACCTCAAGACCGCCTTCTTTAAATTTCAGTGAGACTGTGGTGTACTGTATCGTCAGCAGAAAATAAATGTCATAGGGAAACACAGCAACACACGTCAACGTAGTAAAATCTAAAACCTCATTGATTCTCATTGGAAATCAACGGACCTTTCCACAGCATTTTGAGTTGTTGTGGAAGGACCAGCACAGGTGCGATTAGCCACTGTTCCATTAAGTGTCACCAAGCAATGTCTGAAAAACAGAAATCTGATGCTCCAGTGTTCTCAGTCTCACCTGTGCCTCCTGCTATGACACGTCAAAGCATCTGCTGTAAATCAAAGTAAGAAAGAAAGAAATATTGTGTAACACTCACCCAAACTGTAAACTAGCATGTGTAATGCGGTAGAATGTAAAGTACAGGCGCCGATGGACCACCTACCGCTGTGTTAGAGGAACATATCAGTTTGCACTGATCAGAATCCATCTGTGCAGGCGAACATTAACACAGACTTTACTTCATGCAGCTTCCTACGAACCACTTTTTGAAATGTTTTGCGTCAGCTATGCAACGTGAAGAGATGTGTATCTGGATTGTAATAACGGATTTGACAGCGGACTACAGTGTTAATGCTATGCTATACTGGTTTTTTTGCTTGTATGTATTTGCTGTTGCTCAACGATCGCACTCTGTCACCGCTTCGCCCTGTTTGTACGTAACGCGCTGATGTTGAGCTCAGTGCAGACGTCACCTGACGAAACATTTAGTGAAGCTCTATTTATTCTTCTGGTGTTTGTCTTTTTGCAACCTTCTGATGCTTGATATCTGGAGACCCAGTTTATTTCCATAAGTCATGTAACGTAATGTTTCCTTGTTTTCATTTTCCCTTGTTTATCACCAGTACAAAGAAAAGAGTCTGTTTTGTACAGTGAATAATTCTGTGTCTGTTTGACATAGTATTGATTTGATTTGCACTTTATTTGAACACATTAGAGATGTAATAAACTGTGTTTCTATTCTATTCTGTCATATTAAGATTATAACATTAACATCTTACTTGTCTGCAGCTTTAATTTTGCTGCTTGGTTTGTGAGGAAGTACCAGCTAAACGCTAACAATAGCAAGGCACTGCGACGATGTCCAGCAGGCATCACGTTAACAAAGCTCAGTTTAGCACATTAGCATTCTGAAATGTGATTAGTAGTGAAGTCCAAACAGTACAACTCTCTCAACCGTGGGACCATTTCATTCAGGACCAATAATGTCGAGTTCATGACGGTGCTGGATGAAGTCAACAAAGTTCACCATGAATTTCTTTGTGGCTGTTTGTTTTCATATGTTTCATCTATTGTCCCTTCTTTGAAACATTAACACAAAACTGTCACCAGCATAAGCAGCATCACTGTCTGTTTACACTACTGAGCCCAAATGAGACATTTTTAAATATCCCATGACTGCTCTGTTTCTCATCACGGTTTGGTAAACATCCGTTCTCTTATCTGTCTTCTCAGCCTGCTTCATTTTCACCACAAATTTAATTACACGTGTTAAACTGGCTTCTAAAACAAAAACGCGACTCTTTTGTGAAATGTACACATATAAAAACATGATCTACTTTTAATTATTATTTCTTTGTATGCTGCCACAGAAATATCTGAAAGTACAGACAAGAGTCCAAGTCATCACCCAACAGCAGTCCGTGTATATATATATATATGGGCTAGTGATTGGTGATTATTATTTATTAATCATTTACTTATTCATTATTTATTTATTCAGTAGTGTTTTGTCCACTAGCCATTGTTGCAAACTCATTCCTTACATGCTTTCAAACAGACCAGATAGTCCATGAACACAGACCAGATAGTCCACACCAGCCAACAGCCAATGGCAAAGGTTCTGTTTATTTCAGAGACAGTGTCTGTTGACTCAGATGGGCCTCTCTGCATGGAGCAACAACCCATCAATGATTAAACGACCCGTTTTGGGATAAATTAAAGAACATAAAGATGAGAAGAGTGTGATTCGCCAGGCGCATGTTCGTGTTGCAGCGCACGAAGACAACAGAGCAGATACACTAAGGTGTGAATGCCCCAAGAGAAGCCGTGACATAGACAGCAGTGACATGATGAAGCGCCTTTGATCCGTTCAAGGACAGGTGACGCAGGTTGCCACACAGTCTGCTGGGTTTTTTTAGGATTCAATCAATTTCTTGTTGTATTTACAATATGATACAAGAGGAACGAACAGAAAACATCACACACACACACACACACACACACACACACACACCATAGTCTTCAGTTTTTATTCCAAAATAAAACAACATAATCTGTTGCACTAATATAAGAACCTCTGTTCAGTTTGCCCAGACTCTCACCAGATGACCATGACATGCTAATGAGTGCATGTATGTGCTATGTGTGTGTGTGTCATGCTGGACAGCCTGTTAAGATAAAGAGGGATTTTATTTGGGGGGGAGTTAATGACTGTGGTGGGGGGCTGAGGGGTAGGCAGACATGGACAGTTTAATTAATAACCACCATCCCTCTCTCTCTGACCTCAACTAGTCGCACACACTCTCACTGGAGCCCAGCCACAAACTGTTTAACCCTCATTAGGAAATATTGGTGGAGCTGTAGCTGACAGTGTGGATACCAGCACCCAGGACCAAGGCTCAGGAAGACGACTGTCACCAGGCAGAAACAACAACCGACCACGGGAAGGTAAGAACAAGTGTGAACGTCTTGTTCTCCGGTCTCTGCTTTAGCAGGTAGAGAGGGATGTTTGGCTGTTGTGTGGGCTGCTGGACTGGACTGGGGCTTTCTCCTCGTGGGTTGCTACTTTATCTCAGGGGAAATTACAGAGTTGATTAAAAACGTGATGTGCGAGGCCATAAAATTAATGTTTCACACTGTGACTTCGCTGCGGCCTTGACAACAAAAAGACAAAAAAGTTTAAAAACGTGTTATTTATAAGAGCAGGTTCGGTTCTGCAAAAGTACAAAATGAGCTCAGTAAACTTGTGACCTCTTGTGTACTTATGTATACTCATACATGATGGGCTGCCCTGCTGCCTGTGTTCAGGACTCATAGACGAGTCCTGCTCTGTTTTTATTGCTGTTTCAGAAACAAACTGACGCCACCACTACTCTGACCCAGTCCAGCCTGTGTTTCCTGAACTGGTGCCCAACGACCCTCCTGAATGAATGAGTGGCTGGGCTCGAACATCAATGTGGTGGGACCGCTGCAGCTCCCACCCAGCGATGAATTCACCATCACAGAGAGCTCGCATTTGTTTGGTAAGAAACCAGCTTCCAGGAAGATGAAACCAGCGTCCAGTCGGGTAGTGACAGTGTTTACTGTCTTCTGCTGCTAATACAGTACATCACGTATGATAACAGCTTTCCTAATAAATCTAAATATATTTAAAAAAACAACAAAGCGTATTTTCTGTAGCAGGCAAATTATAATTACTGAACAGGTTATTCCTGAGAGTTGTCTGGTCAGGTTCAGGGCCTTCTGTGAACCCAAGCACACCGTACAGTAGCAGTCAGCCAGTACCACGGTCCAAAGCTGAAATGACTCCCCACATCCACCAGCTACTTGTAGTGATGTAAAGAAATGTGACTGTGTGGTTAATGAGTAGCTGCAGGAACCTTTGCTCCCCCTGGGATTACTCAAGCAAGTGCCAAGTAGCTCAGTGTTCAAGCGTCGCCCGTGGAGGAAAGCTTTCCAAGAATAAATAGATTTTTAGTTAGACACGAAGGACGGGCTGACCCGCAGAACAGAGCTGGACTGGAATGAAGGCGTAAAGTCTCTGAAGGGTCTGTGGAGGTGGTCACACTGGGATGGCCATGGTCCAGACCGAGTCGTCAACAGGTCAGTGGTACTGTGCTTTACAGAGAGAGGCTAATATGGACGTAAGCTCACACTAAGTTTCAGTACGTTTCGCAACTGTTACGGACGACACATTGCTTCACTCGCCAGGGTTTCTAAATAAAACCTTATGTCACAATTATAATGGACCAAACCAGTAATGACGAAACAACATGGTCGATTCACGTTTCAATTTCAAAAGCGGCAGCTTGGTTGGAGCTGACTTTCATGCCACTCTACACGACCCTGTGCGCTCTGTCCCAGCAGCTTGTTAATCATTTATGGGTTTATAGTATGCGCTGTGTGTCATGCAGACTACTGCTTCTGCAATTAACAAAACGGGCCGTTCTGGGACAGAGCACAATTGTTAAGCGCTCAGACAATCAAAAATCCCTTGTATTTGACTGACTGATTGTTAGATAATTAAAGTTGCTCTAATCAATAGTAATTGTTCTCCATTTCATCGTCTTAGATATTCTGGCAGAACAAGGTAGTCCTCTGCTGCAGGATCCCGACATCTTACCCTACAACAGCTATCCCAGCATGCAGTACCCACCCATGGAGCCAATCATGTCTTCAACACCTTACTACTCCAGCCAGAGCTACTACCCTCAGTACAATGGGGACGAGTGGTATTCACACACGGGAATATATGAACTGAAGAGAGGACCCCTGGAGGGCAGCTACGACGCTGAGATGGAGGAGGCGTCTGCTGTGGCACCTGCTGTGTGTAAGAGGACCCGGCACATGTCACAGCCTGGAAGGGTCAAAGGGGAGGAACTGTGTGTTGTCTGTGGAGACAAGGCCTCTGGATACCACTATAATGCACTCACCTGTGAGGGATGTAAAGGTGGGATTAGAAATAAGACACAGCCACTCACTACATTGCAAACATTTATTAGTCTTGATACTATATTACTATATTAGTATGAGATATTTCATCTTATAAGGAGACAATCAGCTCATTTGTGACTGAAAAACAGGCCACAGGTCTAAAACAAACACGCGACTGTTTTCTCAGGTTTATGTTTTTGTGACACGTTAGGAGTCACGCACACACGTGTCTTAAACTTAGCTGAGCTCTTTGAGAGCTGAACGTCCCTGTCAAAGCTGTTATCTTTGAATTAGGTGCAGCAAATTTACCACCTCAGGACGTCTGCACACAGTGACGTGTTGCTCTTCATCCCATCTTCAATTACATGTGAAGTCTATATGACAGGTGGTAAATCCAGTTAGTTATTAATTACTGGTTATCAGTTCAAGTCTGACTGAACTGGTCTTGAACATGTAGAGGTGGACTAAAAGACAAGAGGTGATAAATATTACCATAAGAGACACTTTACAGGCTCTGTGTAGAAATTGCTGACAGTGTTGTGGCCTTTAGCATCTCCTCTCGCTCTCATCGCCTTTTCATGACTCTGTGAATTTGCTGTGATTCCTGTGAAACCGAAGGGTGAATGGGTGTGAGTGTAATTCCACACTGTCAGCTTGGACAATGCCAGTGGCAGCGGGCCCGTCTTGCCATTTGACTGAGAACGGGCTCAGGTCTACCTGCTACTGCTGCCAGATTGGGTTCCGTCTCCGCTTTCCGCTGCACAATGCAGGAGCAACCTGAGCTCAGTTACGCTAATGCATGTCATTGTGTTTAATGTTGTATGTCAGAATGTCTAATAACTGTTCCAAAGTTATTCTGTGTGAGTGTGCGCGTGTGTATTTTGGTCGCTAGCTTTCTGGTTCGTTGCTTCTTGGGCTTCTCTTTGTGACATTATTAGAACAGTGTGACGTTAACCTACAGTGTGAAGCAGTGAATCATGAAGTTGGGAACTTCAATCCTCCCCTCCCGTCTTTTCTCTGTCCTCTGCATAAAATATCAGCAGAAATAAAACCGAATCAGATGAAGACCACTAAGCTACAAGTCAACCTAAAGCTGAATAACTGCTGTTTGTGAGCAGATCGTACGTGTCTTCCTGTGTTCAGGTTTCTTCAGGCGAAGCATAACAAAGAACGCTGTGTACAAATGCAAGAGTGGTGGGAACTGTGAGATGGACATGTATATGCGCAGGAAGTGTCAGGAGTGCCGGCTCCGAAAGTGCAAAGAAATGGGGATGCTGGCTGAATGTGAGTACTGCTGCTCTTTAATGATACGCATGTTGATAGGACACTGAAATAATTAACAATATGCTGAGGAATGACAACATCAGTAAATGTTGCTGCTTACTGTCATGCATGAATTCAAACTCCACTTGGACACACTGTGCTGTTCTTTCAGTAGCATCAAGAGGGGCTGTCAAAGGCTGCCTCGGTAAGCCCTCATTTTCCATTCTGACATGGGCTGTTGAAGTTCACTGGGGATTGAATGTCACATAACAGACAATGGGCAGGTCCTGCATTAGTTCCCAAGACAGGAATAGAAGCAGTTCAGCTTTGTTTAGGAAACATTTACCAGCAGACGTATGCCAGCGTATTGTTAACGTTTTTGTTGGGATGGGAGTGATCAGTATTTTCAAATAGGAAGCTACACCACCACAATATGGAAACAGACGTTTGACAAATTATACGCACTGCAAGGTCTCAGCCTTTGGAGGATTATTAGTTGTTGGTTCTATGAAAGAGCTGTCAGCTGAAAGGAGATGGAGGATGGACGGGACTCCTGTTGCTCATAAATAGTGCAGGGCAGGAGTGATGAATATTGCAGGGTGGCAGCTTTTCATGACCACCGACAAGACCTCTGCAAATTAGAGCTTTTTGCTCATAGTGTGAAAAGACAGATGGTGATTTACTGTAGAGGCTGTTATTTCTTTGATTACTTTCAACTCCCTACTGTCCCGCACCTGTATTTCATATTACGTTTTTATTTTATATTTCACTACTCGTCTGATTTAACTTACTTATGGTGTATTCGATAGTGCACTAAAAGGTATAATATCATAGTGTTATAACATATAATGAATGTAATAAACAAAGTTTTCATTCAAAATAAAAAGTGAATTGTTATGTAATGAACGTGACTCGTGCTACAGTAAATGATAATGAAAGAATTGTGTGGCTGTCGAATAATGAGCCCTCGCCCCTGCTGCCAGGCCTGCTGACAGAGATCCAATGTAAATCTAAGAGGCTACGGAAGAACACCAAGCCCTCGCCGGCGCCGTCGACTGGAGACGAGACAGAAGGCACCGACAACACAGACAGCAAGCACGTCAGCTCCACCACCAAACTGCTGAAGGTAGTCACAACCGTGCCGCCTTGGAAACCCACGTATTTCCACTTTCATTGGAAATATTTTTCTGTTCTCCTCATGGTAGCTTTGACCAATTTGACAGTATTTAGTGACTTTTTATTTCTTTTATTAAATGCAGGAAAAAGCTGAAATCACCAAAGAGCAGCAGGCTTTCTTGAAGGTCATTGTAGATGCTTATAACAGACATCAAATCCCTCAAGATGTGACCAAAAAACTGGTAACTCTAACACAAAATTTGTAATAATTCATAACAACCTTAATATTGCCTCCAACAAAACATTTAGATCACTTTCATCAACGTTTTTTTGCACACCGACCTCAGCTACAAGAACAGTACAGTGCAGAGGAAAACTTCATCCTGTTGACAGAGATGGCAACAAGTCAAGTTCAAGTTCTGGTGGAGTTTACAAAAAATATTCCAGGTACTAACTCCCCAGTTTGCAGATTCTGTAAATGTTATACTCGACGCTTGTATGTTAAGTTTTATATCACAGTATCCTGTAAAGTAAAACAGTGTTTCCTCATCGCTCCTTGCTTTTCGTAACGAGCAGTGTTGTGCCTGTGGCAGGCTTTCTGGCTCTGGATCACGAAGATCAGATCGCTCTGCTGAAGGGCTCGGCTGTGGAGGCCATGTTTCTGCGTTCTGCTCAGGTTCTCAGCACAAAGATGCCCGACGGACACACAGAAGTTCTGGAGGAGAGGATACGCAAGAGTGGTCAGTCTTTACATGCTTTGCTTCAAAACTGACGACGCAAGGTGTAACTAATCATAGTGTCCAGCATCTAGTATTACTATACATGCAGCCTTTAATTGTATCGGCTTCTGATTCGTGACCTTCGAGAGTCTGCTCCTTCATCGTCATGACATTTGTATTTCCACTTGCAGCCAAGCAGTCACGTGTAGTCCGATCCTCCTTTAATAATTGAGCTGCCCGCTCTGTGTGATGCAGCTGGGAGACGTGTGCTGCCCTGTTGATCTTTGGCTTGGTGTAGCTTACGCATGCACACACACCCTGACAGGGTATAGTTTCACGCAGTTTAGGCATGTGTGTGCTGGCATGCCCGCAAGGTGAGGTAAAGGAGAGCAGTCACAGAAGTTCCTCCTGCCACGGAAAAGGCTGTTTCCAAATCCGAACTGTTTTAGCGCTGCGCCGTCTTCACATATATCAAATATGGATGCAGGGTGTCATCATGTCACCAAGGCTGGACAGTTAGACAGGCAGCAGTGTGTGTGCGTCACTGGGTTCCCTGAATGGATAGCAGATATTCACACTAAAGGCCAGTCTGGGAGAATAAGGGAGCAAAGCTGTCTAAGGAGACCATTGTTCCTTATCAAAACATCACGAGTGCCATTGTGCACTTCTCTCCCTCTGAGGCCTGCTGGCATTTCTGGATGCTTGATGATGTGTCAAACTCTGCCGGTCGAAGAGCATCAAAAGTAGAAATTGTAGCCGATGTGAGAAAGTGAACCGAACGCCAGCATTTAAAGGCAACTAGCGACACATCCTGTGGTATTTAAGCTCTTTAAAGTCGTTTTCTTTTTTTAGTGCCAATATAACACTAATCCCATCACTGACTTTATTTACAGGTTACAGATCCAACCCCTCAAAATAATTCATATGTATAATTGCTTTGGCAGTTAAATAGTTCTCTGTAGTGTTTTCTAGTATCAACACTATACTCAGGCTCATAAGTTCTTTCATTAAGGATAAACCATATTTAATGTGTGTTCTTTTCTTGGTATATACATTTTTCATAAGAAGCATTAAAGTTCATTATAAGCACAGGCGTGTACACTCCACTTTTATTATAGCTTATCAGTCAAAATCTCACAGCTGATGAAGTATTGGCCATAAATTTTATCAGATGTGCTGCTGATGTTTTTGTTGTGTGTCAGAACTAGGCCATTGTTATTGAGCTGTGCAGGAGCTGAAACTACTGTTAGCATTTATGTTAATATTTCACAGCGATAACGGGATTAAAACCGCTCCCTTACATTACACTAATCCAAAAGATTACTTCTAAAATGTGAATGTCTCCTGTTGCAGGCATCTCAGAGGAATTCATGATACCCATGTTCAACTTTTACAAAAGCATCGGTGAACTCCACATGGTGCAGGAGGAGCAGGCTCTGCTCACAGCTGTAACCATCTTGACACCAGGTATAAACAACTCGCTGGTCCAGACAGTTTATGTCACTATCAAGGTGCCCTTCCAACATCAGCACCTATGAGCATTTACGCCATGGTTCATTCCCAGATCGGCCTTATGTGAAGGATCAGCCGGCTGTGGAGCGGCTTCAGGAGCCGATGCTGGAGGTGCTGAGGAAGCTGTGCGCCTTACATCATCCGCGGGAGCCGCAGTACTTTGCGCGTCTCCTGGGCCGACTGACCGAGCTGAGGACACTCAACCATTACCACACAAAGATGCTCACGTCCTGGAGAATGAACGACCAGAAATTTACCCCTCTGCTCTGTGAGATCTGGGACGTGCAATGACGAGAAGCCAAGAGAGCAGCTTAGGGGTGAACGTGAACACTTGGATGACAAAGTCGCTGTCCAACTACAGTACATATTTGCCCTGTGTCGCCTGACCTTGATGGCATTGGCCATGTGTTTAAAGTGCTGTTTGTGTTCATTCTGCTCAAGGATTTCTTCCACGCTCACACCATCATCGCGTCTCTTTACTTTGTGATTTGGTCTTAGAGACACAGTTTTTACAGGACAAAGGTTCATGGTGCAGTATGTTCTGTCTACTATGCACATCATTTAAAACACAGCATCTGGAAAGTCCAATGAGATTAGAGTAGTAAGACACTGGAACACCTTCAAAGCAGAGATGCTCTTGTGAAGTGTTGCCTTTATTTTTTATTGGTAAAAGTGAAAACGTAATGTATTTTCTGCAAAAGAATAAGAGTTTACATTGGAACATTTTAGTTTTATAGCTATTTGTCAGAAATCAATAATTGAACAACAAAAACATAGTGGTGCCATTGAAAAAATTACGCATTTTCATTCTTATTTTTACTAAAACATAATCTCAATAAACACAGAAGCATTTTTGAATTACTGAAGACTGTTTATGTCCAAAGAGCGTCCGTGAATATGATGCAGTTACTCCCAACTCACATTCCTCTCGTGGTGTTTCAGAGCAGTTTAAGCTCATTTACTTTGGACTCACTGTAACATGTTGTATGATTTGGCTTTAAATACATACAAATGTCTTATTCTGTAAAAATTTATTTTGATTAACAAACAAACCATCGGTACAGATAAACAATAGAAACAATATAAAGACATTCTATTGCAAACTACTACACCCAAGGCCTATTACAGTAATACATTTTATACAGAAAATAAACTTTACAACATTTACATAAAAATTACAACACTTTGTAAGTAAATGTATTTTTGATATGAAACCAGAATTTCTTTCTAAACATTATAGCCAACCTAAACACAAATAATACGTTTTGTGTTTTACAGCAAATTGCACTTTGTGAACAAAAACGAACATCCTGCAGGCTGGTCAGTCCCCTTCATTGTATAACAACACCATCTTGTGGACTAATGTGGATACAACGATATGCGTTGGAATAATATTTATTGGAATTACACAAAATGTAGAGAACCGAAACAGCAAATGTACATTTAAACTCTACTATCCACAGATTCAAGGTGAGCAAAACAAATGTGGTGGGTTTTTTTGCTTCTTCATTAAAGAGGCATTTAAAAGTAAGTTCTGTCCGTCTTGGCCGGAGTGGTGAGTGGTTCTGCCTCGGGATAAACCAGGAAGCCAGAAAAGGTGGTGTACCTGCCCTGGTTGCTGTAGACGGCGAAGCGCTCGTCCTGTTGACTGTACAACCAAACGCTGTCGCCTCGACGAAGAGACAGCAGCAAACTCTGACTCTGCATCTCCCGCCTCTTGGATGTATCCTCATCATACACCATGGCCTGCACCTCACCTTCCCCGGTCATCAGCTTCACAGACACAGCCTTGCGGGGATGCTTTCCCACAGTGAAGGCAAAGAAGTAAGCACCTGGGAAGCGGCAGGTGAACTTGCCTGAGGTTTTGTTGAAATGGCCCCCGATATTAACATATTCTACATCAAAGCTTATAGGCGCTTTGGTCTGCTGCCTGCTGCTCTGACCCATGAGTGTGGAGGTCCGTGCTACAGAGAAGGCCGACCGCGGCTGCTCTGATGTCTGACCTCTGGCCTGAGAATCAGCCTGAGGGGGGCAGTACAGGTAGGACAGCCCTACCTGGGACAGGTGGTTGCTGATGTAGGTGGTCGAGGGGATTTCAGGATAGATGAGGTAACCAGAGAAAGTGATGTAAGGACCCGCATTACTGTACAAAGCATACTGAGGACTCTGTTGGAGGAGCAGCCACACTGTGTCCATCTCTTTCAAACGGATCATTACACTTTGGCTTTGAACTTTCCTTCCTTTCTTGCGGTAGTCGTCATACGCTATAGCCTGCACCTCCTGCCCGTTCTTCACAAGTATGACAGAAAGTATTTTCTTTGGAAACTTCCCCACAGAGAAGGAGAAATAGTAGGCGCCTGGGATGCGGCAGCGGAAGTGGCCGGTATCTGGATTGAAATCCCCACCAATGTTTTCAATAAGCCTGTTGAAGGTCACTGCCTTGTGCTTGTCTCCCACCACACTGTTGGTTTGTGTGGCAGAGAAAGCAGAGCGGAGACCTTGGGCAGCTGCAGGGACATGAAGGGGTGAGACTGTTCCAGAGTAGGAGATCATGATAAATGAAAATAGCAGGAAGCTGTTCGTGCTCCAGTGAGCTAACAAAAAAAAGAGAGGAAAAAAAAAGTGTTTAAAGATGACAGACATAAACCGCTTCTTCTAAGACAGAGGAGGAAAGATGAGCCTTGTCACGTCTGTATGGTGGGTCTAATAAGCTTAATAACTCATACTGCATATGTATAAAATAATCAGTTTTGTAGGTAAGTCTGGCTAAACTACGTCGAGATATAGTTTAGATACCAAGCAATGGGTGTGAGCAGCAGCCCCTGTAATGCGGCTCATACTGTCTGTTCACTCACTGTGCTCTGAGAGATGGGACTACAATAGGTGCTGGTCCATCCTGTGTGTGCTAACAATGGAAAGTTTCAGAGGTGGAGCAGAGCAATGCTAAAAGACACCACTTGAGAATAAAAATGTGTTCATAGAGGCTGTAAATTGCTTAGTATGACTGTCACAAGTTTATATATTAATAAAAAAACATGGTCATTTTTTCTATCTTCTTTTTTGGCGCTTTCCTGTTATTTAATTTGAAACTTTCTGCAATTATTTCACATCAGATTGATCAGTAGACTTTCCATTGATTAAATGAGTGGAAACCTTGCTCAAGAAAAAGAAAACGATTTCATTTAGTGACTCTGACCGTTCAATTGTCTGTCAGTAAAACATTTTACAGCATTTTAAAATATATCTTTTATTTAGTAGAATTAATTTGTGGGCAATACGAGTACTAACAAAACAAACTAGGCTAGAAAATGATTTAAAATTTTGACACTGTTATATGGATTCCACATTTCTTATTAGGTTTCTATTTCTGCACACAACTTGATTAACAAAAATATAAAACTCACCTGTCAGGGTAAATTGAGGCGGAAATTGCATGATTTGCTTCTTATTCTTGGTCCAGATTTTCAAATAAACTTCTTCTTAGTTTGCTGCACTGTCCTCGTAACAGGTCTCACACTCAAAGGCAAAGCTTTTGTCCACATAGAAATGTCAGGAGGAGGAGCTTCAAACTCCCTCCCTATAGTTTCCATTCAGCTGCACCATACAGTCCTATTGGCCAGTGGATGTGTTCAGTCTAATTCATTCTTTATTTTGTCTGAACCAGATAGAGTAGCAATGATGCAAAGTCTGGGAATGTCAGAGAAATGTAGAATTAAGATAAATGGGTTGTAACGTGCACATAAATCTTAGTAGTAGTACTAATGTAATAGTAACAGAATATCCAACAAAAGCCCAACAGCATTGATCTCTGTGTTCTGTCATTGAAAAGTTGAAATGAATGAATTGAAAAAAATATATATATATTGTTAGAACCTTAAAATATATTTGCATGACAAAATATGTGACTAATATCAATTATTATTACACTAAAAGTAAACTGTTCAGTGATATAGTTCTGTATACGCTCTGATTGCACACTAGTCAACACTGGTGTTACATTGGTTAAACTCCAGTTTTACACTAGTTCAACTCCAGTTTCACGCAGGTTGCGTACTAGTTAGCTGTGCATTGGTTAAACTTCAGTTTTACGCTGGTTGTGTACTAGTTAGCTGTGCATTGGTTAAACTCCAGTTTTACGCTAGTTAAACTCCAGTTTTACGCTGGTTGCGTACTAATTAGCTGTGCATTGGTTAAACTCCAGTTTTACGCTAGTTAAACTCCAGTTTCACGCTGGTTGCGTACTAGTTAGCTGTGCATTGGTTAAACTCCAGTTTTACACCAGTTAAACTCCAGTTTTACGCTGGTTGCGTAGTAGTTAGCTGTGCATTGGTTAAACTCCAGTTTTACGCTGGTTGCGTAGTAGTTAGCTGTGCATTGGTTAAACTCCAGTTTTACGCTAGTTAAACTCCAGTTTCACGCTGGTTGCGTACTAGTTAGCTGTGCATTGGTTAAACTCCAGTTTTACGCTAGTTAAACTCCAGTTTCACGCTGGTTGCGTAGTAGTTAGCTGTGCATTGGTTAAACTCCAGTTTTACGCTGGTTGCGTAGTAGTTAGCTGTGCATTGGTTAAACTCCAGTTTTACGCTACTTAAACTCCAGTTTCACGCTGGTTGCGTAGTAGTTAGCTGTGCATTGGTTAAACTCCAGTTTTACGCTAGTTAAACTCCAGTTTTACGCTGGTTGCGTAGTAGTTAGCTGTGCATTGGTTAAACTCCAGTTTTACGCTGGTTGCGTAGTAGTTAGCTGTGCATTGGTTAAACTCCAGTTTTACGCTGGTTGCGTAGTAGTTAGCTGTGCATTGGTTAAACTCCAGTTTTACGCTAGTTAAACTCCAGTTTCACGCTGGTTGCGTAGTAGTTAGCTGTGCATTGGTTAAACTCCAGTTTTACGCTAGTTAAACTCCAGTTTCACGCTGGTTGCGTAGTAGTTAGCTGTGCATTGGTTAAACTCCAGTTTTACGCTAGTTAAACTCCAGTTTCACGCTGGTTGCGTAGTAGTTAGCTGTGCATTGGTTAAACTCCAGTTTTACGCTGGTTGCGTAGTAGTTAGCTGTGCATTGGTTAAACTCCAGTTTTACACTAGTTAAACTCCAGTTTTACGCTGGTTGCGTACTAGTTAGCTGTGCATTGGTTAAACTCTGGGAGGACCCGTGCGTGGACAGTGGTTGTACTCTGTGGATGGACATGGTCGCTGCTGCTCTGCTCTGTCTCTCCATCCCTCCTCGGTTTGGGGTCATGACGTAACGGACCCGGAAGACGCGTGTTCTCTGTCAATGCCAACAACAAAAAGTCCGCATTTAAGACAAGATGGCAGGGCTGCCTCGCAGGATCATTAAGGTAATTATTTCATGCTCAACGCGGCGACATGCGTGGCTTTTCTGTCACGTTTGAAAACTCCCCACGCAGTTGACACTCTGTAATCTCTGCTGGTGCTCCTAGCGGACGGTTTTGTGTGCTAACGGTAGCATCCAGCTGGCAACCGCTTTAACTTCCGTTTCGCTCCAGTGCGCTGATATAGTGAGCTAACGCTGCATGGATGCACGGGTGGCCGGGTTTGGCTTCTTTCATAAACACACAGTAATGGTGGGCAGTTGCTACGGGTCAGATTATGATGTTTACACAGATAGCTATGCTAACCAGGCTAATCCGTTGGTTAGCTTTGAATGTTAAAACAGTAACAGTTAAAGCTAAGGGTTAACTAGTCAGGCTAACGTTGTCCTGTGTCATCTTATTGTCGCCTTACTTGTTTTTGTTCAGCTTTAGCCATTAGCCAATTAGCTAGAAAAACGTCATGAACCGGCGTTAGCAGGTGAGAGGATGCGGCTGATGGGAGTAACACAGGCTACAAGTCAAACACTAATGAAACATACGCACGTACAGGATTTTAGTGCTTGACTTTTGTATAACTGTTAAAAAGGACAAACATGTCTTTGTGTTTAATGGAGCATAAATCGTAAGAGGTTAACCACAGCTGCTTTCTTTGAGGAAGCACAAGCTACTGAGAGAAATGACTCGGGACTGTTAAAGCCCAGCATCCTTGCCATCACGTCTCACTTTGTTTTCACATGTTAAGAATACAAACATACGGTGACTGTGTTAAAACCTTTTGACCAGCAGGCAAAAACAAAGTAGATTAGTCTGGACAGCTGACATATGTACGTTACTGTTGAGGTTTATTAACCAGTTTTGTAAGAAGAGACAAGAAGCACAGGTGGGTGAGTAAGCAAAGCCCAAACAGGAGCTGGTGGGAAAAGGTGAGAGGGCTGGGAATGGTGCTCAGTGGACCGAGCCGCTGAGCCCCCAGAGCGTGTGACTGGGACTGGGAGCCTCTCTCCAGTCTGTGTTTTGACTGCACGGTTTTGTCTGTGGGTTATCTGAAACATTTCAGGAATCTCACTCCCAGTTGCGTTCAGGAAAAAAAAAAAAGTGTCACGAATGCAAGTGGTGGGTCGTGGCAACACCTTTTTGATGCTGTTTGTTTTATTCATAATTAGCTGTGCTGTGTGTTTCTTTCTTCTTCTGTCGATTCATAGTATCCTTTAAATCTGTGATGTGTGTTTCTATACATGTATATCTCTTCTGTCATTAGCAGCCCCAACCATTAATAACTGATCCATCTCACTTATTTCTCACTTAAAAATAGCCAAATTCATATTCCTTGGTCCTCTAACTTGCTTTCAATATGATGAGCAGGTGTATTGTTTGCCCTGTGTTTTATGGAAAATCAGTTTTGTCACCTGAGATCTGGCATCCCTGAAGATCGTTTTTACCTCAAGTGGAGAACGGTTCCTAGTGACTAGGGCCTTGTGAATATTTCACATAATCTTTTTCTTTGTTTCCTTTTTTATACCAGGAAACTCAGCGTTTGATTGCAGAGCCTGTCCCAGGCATCATAGCGGAGCCAGATGAGGGCAATGCGCGCTACTTTCATGTGGTCATTGCTGGACCCCAGGACTCACCTTTTGAGGGGGGCACGTTTAAACTTGAACTCTTTTTACCAGAGGAATATCCCATGGCAGCTCCTAAAGTACGCTTCATAACCAAAATATATCATCCCAATGTAGACAAGCTGGGAAGAATATGTCTAGACATTTTAAAAGGTAACTCATTACACTGCAACCCTCACTATTACCGCTTAATCTCACAAGATTGTTTAATGCATTTTTGTGTGTCAGTTTCATTCACTCCCTCCTATATTGTGATATTCATTATTTATGCTTCAGTAAAACACACATATTCCTCTGCTGATGGTTTTGATAGAAACAACAATTGTCAAAACAACAGAAATCCTCCCAAACTTTATCAGTTACTTTGTGTTGTGTGTTTGTTCTGTTCAGTCAGGCCTGTTAATGTAGGGAAGCCTGTGTGTATTGTGCCCCTTGATGTTTGGCCTGTGAATGAAGTGGGGAATTTGCCAATTTCATCTGCCCAAAAAATCAAAGGCTTGAAAAGTTTTAGCCGTGACACCATGTGGTGCCTTGTGCCACTGCTGCTTCATATTGCCACTGACTCGTCACTCCCCTTTTCATTTTCTCTTTGTTTTCTCTCAGATAAATGGTCTCCAGCTCTGCAGATTCGTACAGTGCTGCTATCAATCCAGGCGTTACTAAGTGCACCCAATCCTGATGATCCCTTAGCAAACGATGTTGCAGAGAAGTGGAAGTCCAGTGAAGTCGAAGCCATAGAAACAGGTGAGATTTATGACCAGGTCCAGCTGAGGGTTTATCACACTTTAAACCAGCTCTAGTCACGTGATTGGAATAAAATAATATTCACTGCAAATACGCTACAAAAAGAATTAGAGGAAACTAACATTTTTAGTTAAAATATTCTAATGCAACTCTTTGCTAACTGTGGGTCAGACTTGTCACTTAATTTTATTGCTGTCTTTTGTTTGTTTTACTTTGCAGCCAAGTCATGGACCAGGCTTTATGCTGGAAACAAAAATGAGGTGTAGAACATCCTAATACAAGTGAAAGTCAATCGTGAACACTTCTCGAGGTTTGCCAAGGCCTCTTCTTATTACATTTGCATTTAAGGGACACGGTGTTAAATTAAAAAAAAAAAAACTGTTAAATGAAAAAAACAAATGCAGCTACTGATATGTGGTGATTTAAATGCACACTAATAAGAACGCATCTTTGTCCTAACCCACTATCGTCCAAATGCATGGGCAGACGATTTACATCTACTCACCTGGCTTTTTTCTCCATTGACTTGCATGAACAGGTGCACTGAGTGGGGAGAACACGTCGTACTGTGTTTTGGGACGTGTGTGGGTTTGAGGTGTCCACAGCTGGTCAGGAGACACTGACTACATGTGCTCAATATACATGTAGTTCATATATTCAGTTCATATTCTTTAACTTCATTGCTTTTAAAGCAGCTAACAACTATTGATTTACTGTATGCAAACACTCCCCTGGACCATGTCACAGGACAAAACTAATTACCTTGAGTCACATTTTGCTTTATCCAGTGCAAGATAACATGACTAAAAGCGAACTGAGCTGCAACATTAACTCTCAGCTGTTCTTTGTATAGACTGGACAGAGAATATGGAGGATGGACCTTAGTTAGCGCATAGGATATGTTTTATTACAGTTTCCTGTCTTTTATATCGTGAAACTTGTTGCCATACTAACTACTCTGCTTTCTTAATTTATGTTATCACAGTATATTTCTAATGTCTTGGAGGTGAAATGCTGGGTTGTCATGATTGCTCTTTATTCTCATTATGTTATTTCACCATGCTCACCTGCAAACATTTATGTTATATAAATAAAATGTTGTTAAATAATAAACAGCTTCCTGAATATAATCCTTGATCAGACATTGAATTTTGACTAATACTGCTGCTAGTATATGCTATTATTTCAATGGACAGGCTCCAATACATTAAATACGTTTTTCATCTGTGCTTAGAATAATTCTCCTTCTGTATGAATGACGTCACAGGGGGTGATCCAGGTGTTCTGGAGAGCATTATGTTATGCGAATTTAAACATTACAGCCAAAACATTGGTACCATAGCAGAATCCTGTGGCTTAAATGCTGTACTCATCCGCTAGAGGGCGACAGAAAGCGTAGTAACTTTTCTACTCGTACATGATTCACCTAAATACCCTGAGTGTGCGCCAGGTTCTTTCTCTATAACGACGGTGTCAGGATTTACTCACTTTGATTGTTTTGCCTAAAACCAACAGGCAGCAGCCTGTAGGCGACCCAATCAATTAGCGTGAACATATTTTAAAAGTTGAGCGGAAGGAATGAATGAAAACGTTACGGCCTCGTTAATAACACTCGCAGTCCTGACGTGTGAGCTGACGGGCTGCTCTCAGGTCAGCTGGTAACAGCCCACTGTCCACGGCCGAGAGGGAGCGCGTTGAATCACGCGTGTTGACGGCGCTAACCCACCACAGCAGGTACGATGTGCGGCCAGATGCCGTCGCAGAGCGCAGGGATGAACGACGGGAGCAGACGCGTCTAAGCGCGACTCCCTGAAGGGACTGAGCTCTGAATCCTGCGGGGTCCGCTGCGTCTGCTGCCGCGCACAGGTTGTTTCTCCAGCCTTTAGCCGAGTCCGCGCTTTCTGTTTCCCCAACGTTCTGTGTGCGTGACGCGCCCCGGCGCACTGTGCGGCTGCGGGTATATATGATGAAGTTTAAGCCCAACCAGACCAGGACGTACGACGGCGAAGGGTTCAAACGGAGAGCGGCGTGTTTGTGCTTCCAGAGCGACGCCGAGGACGAGGTAAGACGCTGCACACCTGCACTTACCGGGCTTTTATTTTGACACTGGCACTGTGTCTTTTTCTTTTACTTTGCGGAGTTCATAAAGCGGGATGTTTGATTCCTCAAACACACTTAACATTCCCTGTGCGTGACCGTGGACACGCGTGGGTCATGTCGTTTTGACGGAAGTGAACAGAACTATTCGACGCGGGGCATCACAAGCTGGCACCGGCTGTAAGCAGCACCCAGCAGGACGCAGCCATTCCCATTCCCTGGAGCCAGTCCAGATAAGTCATGATTCATGAAGGCAGGTCACCCTCATTGTGTCCACGCTAACTGTGCACACTCCAGTGTTTATTTACACTGCTGTAGTACAGCATGATTATACATCTCAGTGACATCCTATATGTAATACACCCTAACCTACAAATACCACCTGTCATGAAATCCTACACCTTCATTGGCCTCACATAGACATCAAGCTCTTATTGTGTAGGAGTGTGGCGCTGCCTTCATCACTCAGCTCCTCCAGTTTGCAGCTGAGCTCTGACAGCGTCCCATGTGCAATAATGCTTCCTTCCTTATTTCTGACTCATGACTGAATGTACCTGCTGCAACAATTCTCTTGTTAGTTCCTCGAGTGTTTTTAAGGATAGACAGCACCTTTACTTTATTATGAAAGGCTCACATTAATCTAATCTGCTTACAAACGATCAGATTGTTGTTCCTCGTCTTTGATTCCCCCACACACTTACTCATCTTACTCCAGGGTCTTCAACTGTCCAACTACTGGGAAAATACTGGAGACACATGTAACTTACATAGGTTTTCTGGTTCTGATAAAACCAGACAATAAGAACCTTGATCACAGAAGTGTTTTTCAAACAGGGCTTAAAAGATTAAGGAGAGTAGGTCGTGGTCTCATGACCCACAATTAAAGTTTTTGGCCTGAACTCAGAGCAGGTGCTGCTCATCGTTTCACTGGTACAGTCCCTGTGGTGGAGCTGGTGGCAGGTGCAGAGGATTCTCCGCAGCGGAGACAATGAGACTAGCAAAGCACTGATAGAAGAAGAAAACCAGTTCACTGTAAATCCAGATGTGAAAAGCAGACACTTGTAATTACTACTAAAGCTGCGTGTACATACGTTATATCGTCGTTTTCTCTGGAGAGATATGTGTCCAGTATTGGAATATATCCAGCCCAGGGCCACATGTGACCAGTGGAGCTGGGTTGTTGGGTGCACTGTGTGCTAAACACCAAGTGACCTATCAGCTGCAATTTATAGAAACAAGGTGCAGGCACTTGCTGTCCCCTGACAGATTTACTTCCCTGCTCCCTGTGCCCCCTCACTCTCCTTGCCCCATCAGTCTCTATGCTGCTTTTAAACGCGCTTTTTGTGCCTCTCCTGTTTTTCAGCGAACGAGTGCTGACAGATGCTGAAAGTCACTTTGAGTGTTGTCGGTTTCTGTGGGGGAATCACGTAATGAATTGATATGACATGCTGATCCTGATTGTGTAATTCACGCTGACACCCTTTGGTTTGGTTGCACGGGTTGCACTTCCTGCGGTAAACTATCCGTGCTGCCTGCATAGCTGGTTTATGGTTACATCAACATGTCAGCTGGAGTCCATCAGGACATGACATGACATCTTCCAAACTCAGTATCATAATAATACATCACATATCAATACAAAGCAGATATACGCAGGTCAAATGTTTTTCTGTATTGTTGTCAGTATAGCACACTTCTGCCTAGTGCCAGTAAATATATTTCATATTCTATTACTGTCCAAGAACTCCAGGAACCTCCATTCCTTCTAGCTTAATCTCACATCTGTAAACAGCTGGTCTGTGATCAGGTGTTGATTACGTCCAAACTGGCGTGTCTGCTCTGAGCCAGCTCTGTCTGCAGCGTGTGTTGTCTCTGCCTGGGGTCATTAACCTCCTCCGCTAAGCTCGTTTTTGTACAGAAAGGCGACTGCTGATCCAGTGGTTTTCCGAAAGCCTCTTGGCCGTGAGTGTGTGAGCAGCTGCGTACGTGCAGGCGCCGACGTGTTTCACATGGCGTTTGTGTCGAATTGCGCATGCATGTGTGCGCTGTGTGCATTTGTGAACGGTGAGACGCGGCCAGTGTTTCTATAGTCTCCAGAGCTCGGCACATCCTCTGCACTCACTCTCATTCATCACACACGGAAGAGTTTGAATATTAGTCATATTGGTGACATATTTTATTAATACCTTTGGGGAAATTGTTGTTGAACAGCTGCGCATAGAACTTGTGGATTTCGTGTCTTGACCCACAGGTGACCAGTAGGAACCAGGAGTTGAGCTGCCTACCCTTTATCTGTTTATAATATGATCCATGCACTAAGTTGAATGTCTTCACATCTTGATGACGGAACAAGCTCAGAGTCAGAAGCCCTTAGCGGGTATGTGGCCGATCATATCACATCACATGACATCACTCGTACCTCTAACGTGGCCTGTCAGCCGCCCATAAAGATTGACGGAGATGCTTGTGTTAAAAATAAGTCAGTCTCCAGAGAGTTTGTAAGTGCAGGAGCAGAGATGAGTTTTAATACGACTGGTCCACAGGGTGTAAACAGGGAAACAGGAGTTCTTCAAGTTGTCATTTTATAGTGTGATAATTCTTGTTGATGAGATGAAAAGCTCAGGTAACAGTGAGACTATCAGAATAATGTTTGATTTGAAGTTCTTTCTGTGTCCGGAGATTTGTCGTTGGTTTTATTTTACTGTTCACTCAGTCACTGACTCAGTTACAACCAAGCATGAGGTTTCACTCATCACACTTATTTCTGGGCACCTGAGACCAGTGTATACGACAGTGAAGATGTTATGATTAGTGCTGCTCACTAATCTGCCACGTTACCAGTAATGCAGTCAGATGAATTTCGGTGCTAGTTTCCAGTCTACATATATCAGAACAGGTTAGTTTCCTAGTGGCTGCATATGCCTGTGTCTCTTAAGTAGAATTCAGTTTTGATGTGATGACACACAAGGTTTAAAACCAACTGACTGGAAAAAGCACCGTTCTCTTATGTGTTATCTTTGTCAGACACTCGATCTAAACATAGATTCGAAGGTTTTAAAAGTAACACTTGTTACTCACACCCTTATTTTAATTGCGGGGCAAAGGGTGTGTCATGCACCAGAGTCCAGGCCAAAGCAAGTAAATGAAGGACACGACTGGCGCGACATGTGAGTTGTTAGATCCGCACATCGTGCTAAATGAATCGCAGCACACTCCAGCGGCTACCAGACACCTATAGTGGTGATGGGCTCTCAGCTGGTCACTCTGCCGGCGCCCTTTTGGGCCTCTGAGCTCAGCAGCAGAGACCTGACGATGGCCTTTGTCCTTGGCAGGTGCTGCTGGTGAGCAGCAGTCGACATCCAGACCAATGGATTGTGCCAGGAGGAGGGATGGAGCCTGAGGAGGAGCCGTGTGGGGCCGCTGTCAGGGAGGTGTATGAAGAGGTGAGCTCCTGCACAAAGCAACCGGGTTACTCTAGTGTCTTTACATCTGCTTCTCACAGTCACATCCCAGTGCCCTGTTTTCAAGTCAACATTCAGAGGAACTTGTTTGAGAGAATATTTTCATTTTTAAGACACAGCAGGTGAAAGTTAGACATCACTGTTGCTCCCAGCACGTGAGTTGCGAGAATCAGCTGATTAGTCATGCTGCCATAAGCTTGTTTTTATCAAATTGAAGTTGAACATTAAGCAAACAGAACACGGTGAACTAGGTCAGACGACTTCTGCTGTGGAATCTGACTCTTTAAGACTCTGATGCTGGAATTCGCCATAAAATTTGCCAACCTGAATACATGGCCTCTTGCAGTTCAAGGCTGCACTTGACGATAACTGTGACACATAAAAAAATAAAGCAGGGTGACTAAGAATCATGTCTGATGATAATGTAATGACACCTCATAAAACCAGTGATATACACAACAGAGGCACTTACACAACTGTGCTGTCATGTTACTTTACTACTGTAAGTATTGTATTATTGTATTATTGTATTGAGATGCCTCCACTGTTTTACGAGCCAGATCTAGACAGACCGAAGGCATGGAAATATTTGGCAGCAAAGCCCTTTAATTGTTCTGTGGTTTAGTGAAAGGGGCTGCTGGTGTTTGGCCAAAGTGTAAGCTTCTGCCTTGGATACTAGGCTGCTGACAGCTTTGAAGTATAGCAGCGACGCCTGGGTTTCCAGTTACCCACACTGTGCGCTTCCCCCAACCAGACATGTGCCTGAATATAGATGTTGCAAACTGTGGCCAGTTAACGATTCCAAACCTGATCCAGAAGTTAATACTCTGCTGAGGTTTTACACATCAATCAACGTCAACATTACATCCGAGTAATGTAAAGTACAACCATAATACATTTAGGACAATATCTGTGTCCCAGTTCTTTTCCACAGGATTGTGTTTTGCATATTCAGTTTTGCCACCTAGACAGAAAAACCTAGGAGCTACTTGCAGCTGCCTCCAAAACGGTAACAAATTACAAATTGTGGTTTCCTTGCAAAACAAACAAACAAAAAAAAAGTAAAATTATTTGTGTTGCAAGTATTAGTTATTTTCATTCTCTTTATCATAAGAACAAAAACAATTAACTGTTCACTCTGTTTACAGTTAGTGTGTTACACTGTACGTATTTATGACACAGCGCTTCCAGACGTCCTAACTGATCCTGTCAGCTCTAAAATCAGTGGCCAGGTCACGGCAAGTGTCAGAAGTGCTAAACAAAGCCACGGGCTCCTTGCTGTGCTTGGACCAGGCATCCAGAGTTGATCATACATTCCATCGGTATCTGCTGACTAGAAGCATGCTACAGCAAGCTGCCTGCGTCCCTTGTGAATGCTTACATAATGTGGTTTTGGTTTGCTTGTGAGAATGAAAGTACGGATCAAACAGTATCATCTCTTGTCTCAACAATTTTCAATTTCCAAAGAGTCATGTTAATTAACGCTTAGTGCTCTGAGGTGGTCAAATTACCTTTCAAGAAAAAGGCAAACCTAAAAACAATCATTTGTAAGGCTGCATTTTTATCTTCACCACTCTGATAAATTTGAGTTGAAGATGTTTCCGCTGTCGTCTAGTATATTTGTATCAGCGGGGCATAAGCAGAAACGGATCTTGACTTTTGTAGTGTCTCATCACAGTGTAATTTAAGCGTAGGTCTTCCCAGTCATCTCTGCTATGCCGTCCCAGAGGAACGTGGATATGCCAGGACGGCACCAAGCAGCAGGTTTCCTGACCCGAAGGAGACCAATGTTGCACAATCATTAGAGCAGTGAAAAGCTGCTTGATGTGCTGTACAGTAGATGAAAATATTGCAGTGTTACATATAATGTTCTGTACAACACCGTGTGGTGACTCCATGTTCAGTGACCCTTGGTGCCATCTGTTCATGTGCATGCAGGCTGGTGTGAAGGGAAAGCTCGGCAGACTGCTTGGGATCTTTGAGGTACAGTAAGTGAAACAAACTTAAACTAAAAACTATACAGGACCTGCCATAGTAAATAATACATGTTTACAGCTCTTTAGCTTTGCACTGCGTGGACACAGCTTCTAGCAGTAATAAAAAAAAATGTCTCCATCTAAATCTTACAGCATAACCAAGACAGAAAACACAGGACATACGTCTACACGCTCACGGTGACAGAGATGCTGGAAGACTGGGAGGACTCTGTCAATATCGGTATGTAGACCTTACCTTAAAGCCTACAGATCCTGCCCTTAGTCGTTCCCATCTATGCTTACATTTCAATGAATACTCATGAATAATTAACAAGACTGTGAAAACAAAGGTAAACAAAAATCTATGAAGATCATCAACTGACAACATTATTTCTCATTCTAATAGTAAATATTGAAATTGCTTACTTTTTAGGAATGTTACTAACTCAATAAATAATTTCCAACTGGTGTAGAAACAGAAGCAGTGATCATTTACTGCCTCCAGGCAGAGTTCAGTCTGCACATGAGGGAGGAATGTTTGCTGTGCCCAGTTGTTTTCCAGTTATCATCACACCACAGCCCCCTCCTCACTTGTGCCCTGCTGCCCTGTGTGGGGACTGTGACGGAGCAGAAAGACTTTGGCACTGCTGGTCTAATATATTCCTCGTCACCGCCGAAAGGCCAGTGGTGCTGTACGTCAGGGTGGATGAACACACACATCTCACACAGGCCTCTGATTTCCACAGGCCTCGCTAAATGTTTCGCTCTTTAATGAAATGCTGTTTGGAATAGAATGGAAAGAGGCGATGTGTCAGAATAAAGTATAAATAACTCCCAGCTGACGGTTTACTGGACAGATCGCTTTTATGGAAGCTGCTTTTTAAAGGTTTGCTGACATGAAAGCTTCATAAACACAAACTGAAATAGGTCAGGAATGTCCATCTCAACTCTGACTTTAATGCGGCAGCATGTGCTGTGGTTTATTCTTGAGCGTGTTAAATAATATTGTGGTTAAGCAGTCGTATTCAGTCTGATATACAGTAGCACCACTAAGAAGGCCAGCACTACAGTGGCACCTTAATATTAGCTATGTGTCAGTTTTGAATGACATGTGCTGCCTCATATAATAGACAGCCACAGAAAAGAAAGCATACGTCAAGCATTATTATATAGTATAGTACATAATATATAGTATATTCATAAAATATACAATACAATAACAAGGTCACGAGCTGTGCTGAAGTGTCATAATCAAGCACCAGGCGTCCACCTGTCAGTCAGTGTAATACATGTGTGTTTGTCCTTTCTCTGATGCAGGAAGGAAGAGGAAGTGGTTCAAGGTTGATGAAGCCATCAGGGTCCTGCAGAGCCACAAGCCTGTCCATGCAGAGTACCTCCGCAGACTCAGCTGTAATCCCACCTGCAGCCCTGTGCATAACCCGAGCAATTGCAATGCGCCGAGCTCCCAGGTGACGAACAGCTCACCGCACTGTGTTGTCTGCTCCACACAGGGCTCAGATCGAGTCGACATCTCCGGTAGTGAGCAGTTCTTCTGAGAGGACACCTGGATGGACATGTGACCTGAAACGGACTGTGTGCGTTACATCACTGCCACAGCCTCATCGTGTGGACTGTAAAGATGTCTTGAAGTCATTTTGAACAATTAGAAACATTTTAAAGTAGACTTGAAGAGAAAACCTAAGATTTCGTATGTATACTTTTCACCAACAAATATCTCCCTCATGTTCTCAGTTTTCTTCTCATGCAGTGTAAACAGCCTTTTTCATTTCACATGCTAAATAACACTGGCAGTGCTCACAGTGTCTGGGTAGTTTCCTGGAGGCCAGCACCGGGTGTTGGCTGTCTCCACCGTGACTAGTGCCAAATAGCGTCAGTCTGCAAGACAGTGGTAGATTAGCTGTGTGTATATTCGTGTTTTTCATTAGAATGAATTCTTCAGACACTTGAGAAAGACATATCATAAACATCGCGAGTCTCCTGAGATATTCTGCTTCAGGACAAAATTGGTGCAAAGTTTACATTGTTATTATACACAGTTTCTACTAGTAAACCAACAATAACAAAAACCGTTCTGCCTCAGACACATTTCAATTGCACACGTCTTGAAGTGTTGACAGAGTGTTAAATTGGCTCTGTGAAGAAATATGTCAGCTTTTATATAGTAACATGTACCTTGCAAATGTGCACTACAAACACGCTGTGGGTCGCACAAAAAAATAAATACATACCTGAAGAACTTAGTATCATTAAGCAGCTATGTGAACTGTGAACTCCCGCTTAAGTCTGAGATGACAAGAAGCTTTAAGTGCCTTAAAAAAGACAACCACAAACTATTTATGAACAGCCTTTTCCACTGTCACCACCGGCCTTTTGCCAGTTTGGATCAGACTACATGAAACATGGGAGTGTTGTTACAGTTGAACCACAGTGTTTAGTAACCAGTGACGACAGTTATTTATGTCTCACAGAGAAATACCCACTGTCATTATGAACAGGACACTGTGACAGAAAGCCACGGTCAGTTTGTAGGAAAGAATTTTTTAGCACGAAGAAAATATCAAATAATAATAGTGTATTGATTCAATAACTCGTTTTATATTCGCGCATGTGTGACTGGAGTATTTATGCTGTGCCAACATGTTGTATATAAAACCTTTGGAATAAAAGCCAGTGTTTACGGATCCCGTTTGCTGCCGCAGTTTTGAATCCTGCCTCGTCTCGACTCTCCGGACTCAACCATCCTCCTCCTCGCGACCCGCCCATTCGCCGCTGCAGCCTGAACTCGGTCAGGTGTTCGTTGTCCAGCGACGCAAACTTTCGTTTTAGAAAACTAACTGGCTTTCGTGTCCAGATAGACACAGTCAGCGCCATGTTTAGACGGATACTTCAGATGGTAAGCACCTAAGGCTACGAACTCCGCTGCATCGCTTGCGTTTTGGTGAAACGCGGCTGTTTTGCTTTGGAGACGCAGGGCCTATCCTTGTCTGTTTTCAGGGTGGGAGCGCACGTTTTAGAACACAAGCGTGCCGTAGGTGGGTGGAGTTTTGTTTAAGCCAACGACAGCTCCTCGGCTGGAATGGTTTTGCTATCCCACCAGATCGGAGTGAGCATATCGAGCGCTTCTCTTGTAGGTTTGAGCTAGCCATTCAATGCTAACGCTGTTCGGTTAATTGGGGCTACTGTTGACAGCGACGCTGCTAGTGTCCGTGTCTAGAATGTCGCAGTAACACCAACACGTCCGCCTCCTCTGGGCTACCGCGGTGTAGTAAAAACAACAAAGAGCTTCGTCACTGAATTCTATTTTTGTGATTGCCGACAATGTTATATATTGGTTAATTCATCGTCCAGTCATCACATGCTAACACTGACGTTAGCCACAGAGTGGCTGTTGGGAAATCCCGTGTTAGCTGGCTGACAGCAACGCGGAATATGGATTATAGCTACTCTGAGCTTTAATTAACTAAAGGATATTAATGGTGAGGTAGTAAGTTTAGTAATAATGTCAGCTTGTCACTGCAACTAAAAGCGGGAGTAACATGCTATGAAGCTAGCTTATTCGTATAACTCCATTTCCCAGAGGGCATTGCTAGCGGCGTCGTTGTGTACATTGTCAAGTCTTGGCCTCGTAACTGAGGAAGTCGGTCTGAGAACATGGTTTGTTTAGGTTAGTTAGATATCGATGACCTCCAAGTTATTAGTGTCTGGGAAGTGAAACTCTGCTCCGTTAGTTACACATAGAACCATACAGACCTGCCCTATATACCACGAGTAAATAATTCACCAAGTGCTGCTAACTACCTAGATTTTCATCATAGGCCTTGGGATTTACAGGAAACAATTGCACATCTGCTTTCCATATAAATGTTAGGGAACCATTGACATAATGTGAAATGTGGTCAATCACGAGTGATTTTTCTTTTGGCGCCGTCATCCTCAAGCTGTGGAACACAGTATATTGGTATTTTATACTGTACATACATTTCATTGCTGTTACATGTCTCAACAGTGCTGGTTTGGTTATAGTCATAGTTTATACATTTCTGTGATGGTGTGGTGGGTAGAAAAACAAAAATCAAATCGGACAGTTTCAAAGCCGTAAAAGATCAGCTCCACCTCCCCTACACCCTACACAGACCTTCACACGCTTTGACTTTGTTCATTCATGCAGACTATTACCAAACCAAACAGGCCCTTTTTGTGAATGGACCACCAGTGACACTTCATGCTTAGGTGACTGGGCTGGTTTGTGGTGATAATATGACAGTGGACTTCTAAAGATTGAGATTTGCGGTGATCTAATTTACAGGGTGTGTCGTTTAATAAAACTAGGCGAATTCCCTGTTACATGACTGTGTACGTGTACTATTAGAGGCCTGCAGCAATGACTTAAATCCAAAGGTTATTTTGTGAACTACAGCATATACAGAAAACAATTACGAGAAGTTTAATTTTGTCATTATAGTCACATTTGTGAATGGCCTCAACGTCACTTCATCCAATATTGTTCAGCAAACACCTGCTCGTACCAATGTTGTTTGTGCTGCAGGTGGTGCAGAACATTCGCTTCACATGTCCACCGTAAATAAGAGATGTTTGATTCACACAAGGGATGTCTAGGTTATGTGGTCAAACACATGGCGACTGGAAATAGTCCTTTAAAGTCATTGACCAATGAATGAGATCCGGCTCTAGTTGTTATAGTTTTTCAGCTTAATCAGCCCTATTTTCTTCTCTCCAGACCCCTGGGAAAGGAGGCTCCCAGAATACAGAGACAGAGCAGCCCAGCACAGACCTAAACCATGATCAGACATCTGAGGTAATGCACAAGTTGAAGTGCATAATGAAAGCTGTCTGATAAGTCATTGTCACAAAGTTGATGTGATGGTACTGTACTGTATGTTTCTGTGTTCAGGGCTTCATCTGTCCTCAGTGCATGAAATCACACAATTCTGCAGAGGAGCTGTTCAAGCACTACGAGCTATTCCATGATACTGGAGATATCCCTGCGCACATGGCCCCCACTAGGTAAGAGATACATAAATTAAGACAGTCTGACCCCAAAATGACCTTGACAGAATTTTACTTGTGATTTTGGTAATGCACCATTTCCTCATTTCTAGGGAGGACCTTACAATGCTGCGGCAAGAGGTTCAGGACCTGCATGCGTCTCTCAAGGTGTGGCTGAATTTCAGCACTGGTTATTACGTGTGTGTAAATTGTTGGGTAATACAAAGCCTTGAGGTTCTCTTTCTGTGTATGTATAACTTATCAGGAGGAAAGGTGGTTCTCTGGAGAACTCAAGAAAGAGTTAGACAAAGTTCAAGGACATCTGAAACAAGTAATTCATCCATGATGTTTAACTAACATTGAAAACTGACTTTCTGAATGTAGAACTCATTATGTACCTAACATGTTTCTCTATCTTATTTTTATCACAGAGTGATGGACAGACAGGCTCAGAAGATTCAGGTGCAGCAGAAGACCTATTTTAAATCAATGATGAAAACGATTTATAAAAATGTCGGTCACTACTATGTCGCATTTTCTCTCTCAGCCCTTGAGAAGAAGTTGAATGAAGCAGAGACAGAAAAGTTCAACATCAAGCAGATGAAAGACCTGTTCGAGCAGAAGGCAGCTCAACTGGCAACAGAGATAGTAGGTTAGTGTTGGGCCAGGAAATAGGGGGGGTTCTGTGTGTCTGCATCATATGACAACTGTGAATTACAGTTTTTCTCCAGTATTTAGCTCAGTCCTCCCTCTGTATTGCATAAATTATATAACCTACATTTGGTTTTACAGCCTGTAGCTCTCAGTTTTGCATCACGCACTGATATTGTTGCATTTTTGTTAAATGTAATGAAGCGAACAAGAACTAAAATGAATAATATTAAACAATATTTGTTTGAATTTGTTGAATCTAACAGACTTAAAGTCCCGCTACGATGAGGAGAAGAGCCTAAGGGAGGCTACGGATCAGAGGCTGGCCAAATTGACTGACCAGCTCCAGAAGGAGAAGCTGGAGAATGAGAGACTCCACACAGAGCTGGTATGTCCTATTTTAGGAGACTTATAGTTCATACAGAGAGTTTAGAATAATGCTGTTTTAATACCATAAAATCAATGTGGCTATGAGCTGGTTGGACAATAAAATCAACTTTTTTTTAATGAGATTTAATGAGATGGAGGCAGATCATCATATTACTCTCACTGCCTAAAGATACATGCAACTTATTTCCAAGTGTCTTGATTTATCCCAGTTCAAAAATGTCTCTTATGTGACTTACTACCACTTAGCAGTCATGTCTGCTACACCGCACCTCTGTTTTGCCCTCTAGCTGCAGCGACCGGGAGTGGAGGACGTGGAGGTCCTGCAGAGGGAGCTGGTGCAAGTGCAGACGCTAATGGACCGTACGACACGCGAGAGGGAGGAAGAGTCTGAACGTCTCAAAAACCACTACGAGCAGCTGCAGGCTAATTACACTACCTCAGAGGTGAGGAGGCCAGAAAACAAGTACATGCAAATGTACAGTAGGGAAAACGTTGCTCATTCTGAGGTGTTGTAGGGTTGATGTGAAATACACACTAGGCACTTAGGTAAACCTGTACAGTTTAATTCAGTTATTCAGCTATTAATTCTCCTTTTACACGGTTATATGTTTCATTCCTAAAGCTGGTTCTTGACGGTTTAAAATGATTAAAGGAGACGAAACTGTTAGTATAATCCACTCCAGTAATACTGAGCCACCTACTAATAGCTCAGTAATAAACAAACAGTGGAACTATCACATGTTTCTGTTGGATATCTTTTGGATAGTTTGAGAACTTTCTAGTAAAGGACGGCTCTTGTTCAAAAATAGTTTTGCGCTAGTGTAGTTTTATCACACCAGACGGGTTTATGCCTAATTCTCAGTAATGAATGCCTGGTGAATTATTCATTGTTCTGCGTTATTTTAATCCTAGAAAGAGAGCGGTGTCAGCTCCAGACTCTCCCACACACCTCTGCAAATCACCTTTACACATAAGGAACCATGTTTTGAGTGGCTCTCCTGTAATTCTGAAGCGATGTTATTTCTCTGAAATTGCCGTAATTCAATTCGTTTTAGGTTCACAGTACGTCACTAGTTTAATCTGACCAGTAGCAACTTTTCAGCTCTCAAAAACACCAGTACTGTTTTTTTTTTTTTTATAAAAATGTTGCTCAGTTGTTATAAAATGATGATTGTTTGTGTCTCTTCCCCTCTTCTTCTGCTTCTTGCACAATGTATTCCTACACTTAATCTTTCTTCAAGATTCGTAAACTGGAGGTAAAACATGTTGCTTCCCCAAATTTAGTTTAATATCTTTTTGTCTTGAGTTTAAAGCCTTATTTCCACAATTGTGTATTTGTTTTAATAATAACATTTTAACTCTTTTATTTCAGTTGCGTTTGTGTGACTGATGTCTGATGCTTTTATGTTTTTAGCATTATTTTATTTCAGTTTGCACAGTGTTTCTTCATATTGACGTTATATTGCTTGATTGCACATTTATTGCAAAAAAGATTGTAATGTATGTGTCTAATGTATTGCAGATGACCATATCCCAACTAAAAGCAGAGCTGGAGAAAGGTCCACAAGAAGCAGCTGTTTACACCCAACAGATCCACCAGCTCCAGAGTAATCTGAATAATTTGCAGCAGCTAAGCCAGGTATTACATACACACTACTTGAACGGTTACAATGGTTATAGTAATGAGAGTGATGTGCTTTAGGATCATGAACAAATGACTTGCATACCATGGTATCTGTTGCACATTGTACAGCATAAATTGTACAGATTTTGCTTTTAGTTCAGGAATGCCCTGCTGCCACTGGTCTGGAAACCTAGACATGTTGATAAATATCACACAAAGCTCTATAATTAAACCAGCGAGGAAGGATCTCTACCATTCCAGCTCTGACACTTGTAATGTAGTCACCGGTACCTACACTGGCGCAATGGAAACTAGGGAATAGAGGTGTAGGATTCCTGCCAGAGATGAAATCCTCCCCTATCAGGTGCATCAGTGTCCTCTCTGCCAACAAGGTTTTGGGGTAGAATGAGGATTGCAGAACTGGATTTCCATTATGATGGCCAGAAAGGATAGCCGAGATGTGATGCAGATACGTCCTTCATGTGAAGAGAGACAAAGGACATACAGTAATAAACAGTGAAACACTGGGAATCAGGGCTGACAGACAACAACCAAGCTTTTATAACACCAGGATTCAGAGATGGGACAGGACACAGGAGACCACAGGTACCATAAAATAAGGATGCCGACAAGGCCATGTGACAAAGGGCTCTCATAAACGAGAAGGGGGTGTGAGCTTCAGAGGTTTATTGGACTTTCTTAAAGGCCCTAGTTAGCAACACGGTTCACTATAACAATTTTATTATATGTCTCCTTGTCGCCAAGTTCTCCTGCAGGAGCAGACTCAGAGTGCAAGTGCAGTGTCCACGGCACTGTATCCCAAGTCCCCTGCCGTAAACTTTCACCCAGAAATGCCACAGCTCACTTTAGTCTTAAGAGGCCACTGTTCTTTTCCATAGCTTATATCACAAGGCATGGCTGCTGGTGTTCTGTTGCAGCTCATCTTTCAAACGCTTTTAAATGGTGGTAATTATGCAAATGGTTTTGACCACATTGACTAAAAATTTACTGAAGAGCTTTTCAAAGGTGTCAGTCAGACATTTTTTTTCCTCTTTGTAAAGAAAGAAGTCACTTCTTATTATTTTGTATTTCTCATTTGTTCCTTGGCTTTAATGCCAATCTCGTTTACAAACCTTTAGACAACCGGTCATCTCACTCATGTTATCTTCCCTTCCAACAGAGTCTTTCTGAGAAGCTGACACGTAAGGAGAAGGAGTATCAAGAACTGGAGGAGTGTGTGGCAGCTGAAAAGGCTGCCAGGAAGGGTGTCCAAGACAGCCTAAGGGAGAAGGAACTGGAGGTCCAGGAACTGCAGGCCCGAGCCACAGGAGCTGAGGCCTCGCTGAAGAAGACCCTGTCAGAGCTTGGAGAGAGGGCTGAGGACGTGACAAAGCTGAAGAGTGAGATTACAGAGCTTGAGGTGAAGTATGCTGAGCTGAAGGTTGAGAGGAAACAGCTGGAACAACAGAGAGAAGAAAAGGAGAACCAAGGTGCTCAGCAGCAGACTGAGATCAGTCAGGTTAGTACGAAGCACAAGGTACATACATACGTGTAAGAATTCTGAAGCACAATGTTTCAATTTTTTATGAAATTATGTAAATTATAATTACAGAGTGGTTGGACCAATTTAAAATGACCAACTGTAATATTTAAACTAACTAGCTATTTAACTACTTAATAATTTAAATACAATTAGGATCTCAACACGGTTCATGCTACATGGGACTGTGCACAGATTTAAAATGAATAAAACATGCACACAGATTGTAGTAGCAGAGTCTGACCAACATCAGTTGATCAAAAAAACTAAATAACCAAATTATTAAAGACAGAATTCACAAATAGTTTATGCAGAAGTGTCTGCTCTCTGTCCCCTTTCTAGCTCCACGCTAAACTGCTGGAGGCGGAGAGGCAGCTGGGTGAGGTACAAGGTCGCCTGAAAGAGCAACGGCAGCTGTCTGGGGAGAAACTGAAAGACCGTGAACAGCAAGCGGCTGATCTGCAGCTCAAACTGTCCCGCACTGAAGAACAGGTCTGTCTCAAGCTCTTCAGTGGTTGTAGTATTAATGCGGAGGAACAGAGAGAACATCTGTATTGTACGTATGAATGTTGCCTGTAAGACGCGTCTACAGACATCTAGATGTATGTGTGAAGTGATTTAAATAACAATCTGCCATCGTTGCAAATGGAGTTTTATATATATATATATATATATATAAGTGACACAAACGTAGAATAATCTCACACTGGTTTACATTTTCAGTTAAAGGAGATCTCTAGTAAGAGCACAGACCTGCAGCACCAGATGGAGAAAGCCAAGCAGCAGCACCAGGAGCTGCAGGCACTGCAGCAAAACACCAACGGCAAACTGCGTGAGGCTCAGGTACTGTGTAAAACAAGAGTCTGTGCATTTGTAGCAGCATTAATAATTGTTACCATACTGTAAGGTAAGAAACAGAAGCTGTGTACAGGTAGTTTTAATATCACAGAGAGTTACAAATAATAGTACAAGCCAGTAAGTAGAACACCACTTTTTCCATTAGGGTGACTATAGTAACCATCGCTTCTTGACCATGCCTCATCATATACCGATTACAGTTAAAAAAAATATTATTTTTTATTACTGCATGTTTTATATTTTTAGATATATTATGTTTTTATGTTGTAGAATGACCTTGAACAAGTGCTGCGACAGATTGGGGATAAAGACCAGAAAATTCAGAACCTGGAGGCTCTGCTTCAGAAGAGTAAAGACATAGTAAGTCAGCTGGAGGCTGAGAGAGAGGATTTATGCGCCAAGATCCAGGCTGGAGAGGGAGAGACGGCTGTCCTTAACCAATTAAAAGAGAAAAACCACACACTACAAGAACAGGTACATTCCTACACACACACAACCATCTAACACCATCTCAGTGCAACTTCTCCATAATCTATGTATGTGGTCTGTAAAGGTGACGCAGCTGACAGACAAGCTAAAGAACCAGTCAGAGAGCAACAAGCAAGCCCAGGATAATCTACACGAGCAAGTCCAGGAGCAGAAGACCCTGCTGCGCTCAGCCCAGGACCGAGCACACACCCTGGAGACTTCAGTCACGGAGCTCACTGTGCAGCTTGCAGACAGCAAGGAGAAAGTAGCTCAGCTAGACGCTCAGGTAAGGAAGTAAAGAAGGATGTCAGGTATAACACATGTAATATTATGTTCTATACCGTAAATTAATAATCATCAGTAATACATGGACATGAAATAAAGTTTGAAACCGCAGAGACAGAAGCAGTACGATGATGTTAAGGAAGGTTGTTGCTCTGTTTTGTCCGCAGCTAAAGGCAAAGACAGAAATGTTGCTGTCTGCTGAGGCAGCCAAGGCTGCACTAAAGGCCAACCTTGAGAACAACCTGGAGACTGCTCAGCATGCAGTGCAGGACAAGCAGCAGGTTAGCCGTGTCTGTAGACCATTAATAAATAATTATGGCTAAAGTGCACTCTAGAGTACCCTTTTCATATACTATATTTTTTTTAAAGCGTCTGTGTAGCACATGTTACCTTCTTCACAGTTGGTCCTCTTTTCTCTCCTCCCTTTGTTTCACTGTTATCCTGCGCATGGTCTCCATCTTGTGTAGGAAGTAAATAAGGTTCAGAAGAAGATGGAGGAGCAGGGCCAAAGGCTCAAGGAGAAGCAGGAGCAGTGCACACAGATGGAAACCAGTCTAAAGGAATGCAAAGATAAACTGCTGGCCTCAGAACAACATGTAGATCAGCTTCAGGGCTTTATTAAGGTGTGTGTAATATTGAGTCTGTGCCTGATACGTGTGTATGATGTTTTTAACATATAGCTACTGTATAAGGGTATTTTATCACTATATTCTTTCCCGCAGTCCCAGTTTGTATTATTTGTTTTATTTTATGGATGTGTTTTTTGCTTTAATCTGTCAGAAATTGGAGTCACAGGTCAAGGAGTTGCAAACAGCAAAGGATCATATGCAGCAGGAGGTGCAGAGGCTGCAGAAGGAGGGGTCAGAGGTAAAGCAGAAAGCTAAGGAGCTGCAACGCTCACTGGACACAGAAAAAGGAGGGTGAGCTCACGTGTTAGTGGAAATAAACAAATGATGAAGGTTTTCAAGTATTTTTTTGTTTCACTATATTTTAATCAATCATTTTACTGTGAAGGGCTTCAACACTACAGGAGGAATTAAAGAAAAAGGCAGCTGCCTTGAGCGACACCCAACAGCAGTTGGAGCGATCTGAGCAGGATAAAGCTGCTCTTAAGCTGAACCTGGACAAGGTGACCCAGGAAGGAAAGACGCAGCATGCAGAGCTGGACAGAAAAGCTCAGAGTCTGGCAGCAGAGCTGCAAGAGACACAACAGGCCAAGGAGGCTCAAAGGAAGGAGCTTGTCACTACACAGGACAGTCTAACAAAGGCTAATAAGGCACTGAAAGAGAGCCAGAGTCAGCTGGATACAGAAAGGAAGAGCCATAAGTCAGTCATGGATGAGCAGGTAGGTTCATTAGGCGTTGGACAGACACACACACACACACACATCAGCAAATGTAATGTTTTGTGACGTTTGTAATCTTTCTTAATCCCCAGGAGAAGTCTTTTAAAAAGGCAAGACAGGAGCTCCTTAAGACGAATGAGTCCATCACCAAGGAAATAAAAGAATATAAAGAACAGCTTGAGCAGATGAAAGAGGTAAACATCTGAAAATGGACACGCTTTGCTTTGTAATGAACTGTTTTTACGTTACAGATACAGGCAAATAACTTTGTGTCCACAAATGTCAGACAGAAAAAAAGGTTAAAGGACAGCTGACTACATTAGAGCAGCAGCACATAAAGGCTCAAGACACGCTGAAGGAAAAGGAGAAAGAAATGGAGAAGCTACAGGCACAACTGAACAAAGCACATGGATCCTTTGAAGAGGAGGTGAAGAAACTGAAAGGCCAAGTGACGGAGTTACAAGGGGTCAATGTCAAGAAAGTAAGAAGCATTTGAATCCTACAGATAATCATTATCACGTCATAGGTACCATTACGTTTTATGTATTATTTTCCACAGGCTCGAAATAAAAATGTTTGATCAATCATCGTAAAACCGTTGACATGTATTTCTCTCTCGTCTCCAGACTGAAGAGGAGAATAAGCTGAGGACGCAGATTACAGGACTGGACCATGAGCTGACATCTAAGAAAAAACAGACTGCTGAGTTACAGAAAGCCTTGGAGCAAAGTCAGGAAAGTTTCAGTAAACTTCAGTCCGACTTATATGGCAAAGAGTCTGAAGTTTCAGCCCTGCGCCAGGATATCAAGGTACGTTACTGTCTAAACACCTCATTTTAGTTTATTCTCTCTTTGACCCCACAAAGTCAGTTTTTATTTTACTTCTTTCCACCCTGTCTCTGACTTTAGACGTCGGAGGAGAAGCTGAGCTTGGTCCAGGAAGAGCTGGCTGCTAACCAGACCCATCAAACCAGTTTAGAGGCTCAGATTCAGGAACTCAAGGCAGGCAAGACCTCGCTGGAGCAGGAGCTCAGCAAACGGAACCAAAAACTCCAGCAGCAAGAACAAAAACTGAAGGAGCTGCAGAATCAACAGGTCAGACTAACTCTGTAACGCAAAACCCTTACATGACTTGGAATGTGGTTCTGTTTGTTCTAAATTGTGCCTGTCTACACAGGGGCAAATTAAGAAGGAACTGGAGAAGGAGAAGAGCAACATGGAGGAGTTGAACAAAGCCAAGAGTGTCCTGGAAAAGAGTAACACCAAGCTAACATCTGAATTAAAGGCACTGACAGAGAAGAGTGAGAAGGTACAGCTTCAGTAGCTGCCATTATACATGATGGTATAACTTGCTCTTAATGGGCTTCTTTTGTGTGAATGGCTTAATTTGGGGGCACTGCAGGTCATCAGGGTACATCCAGTTGTCTGTTTTCAGTCCTTTGAACTTGTGTTAACAAATATGGAACAGTCTGACTAACAGTTACAATCTTACATTAAACTACTGTAGCTGTTTCTGCAAACTTGTGATAATTTATTTGCCGCGTCACAGGAGCTGGGTGAGTTGCGGGAAGCCAAACAGCTGTTGATCCAGCAGAAACTGGCGCTGCAGGGTCAATTAGAGAAGCTTCAGGGAACCCTCGACCAGGAGCAGAAAGAACACCAGGCCACCAAGGACAGCAGGAGCCAGAGAGAGAAGCAGCTACTTGCCCAAACCAAGGATGTGCAAGACCAGTTGGTAGGTTTACTGGACCATATTTAGTTTCAGTTAGTTAAGGCCCATTCACTTCTCTCGTTGTGATGCCATCCACGTTTCTTTCTAAAGGCAGCAGAGAAACGTTCCAGAGAGGAGCAGGTGAAGCGCGGAGAGGAGGTGGAAGCTAAGTTGGCCGTGCAGGTGACCGCTTTGAATGAAAATGTGGCCACACTGAAGAGGGAATGGCAGGGCAGCCAGCGGAGAGTCGGTGAACTGGAGAAGCAGACAGACGAACTGAGAGGAGAGCTCGCTGTGCTGGAGGCAACCGTCCAAAACAACCAGGACGAGAGACGGGCCCTCTTAGAAAGGTGTGTCACTGTTGTTTTATTTGACTCTGTTCAAATGTTGAATACGGTTCAGAGGCCTAGCAGCTCATTAATCAAGTGCGCAGCCACAGTCAAGAGTCTTCGTTGTTAAGCGGTTGTGTGAATTTGATAAATACATTGATCAACAGTGTTTCTTTTATTATAACGTTAACTACTATCACTGAACTATTGAACATCAGCCCACATCTCTCCTACAAATTTAAAATCACTATTTTAATTTTTAAAGAACTTTTATGCACATTGCCCTGTGCATAACAAATGATGAAGGCCATAAAGAGTGTTGGATGTACCAAGCCAGGAGCAGGTGATGAATCACCAGGTTTAAATCTAATTATGTCCAGTTTCTATTTGGAAGGCTGAAATCTTGTGTGAGCCACGTGTAGGGTATTACGTTACCTGCCGTAAATGCTTTACTAGATTACCTGAGATTGTATTTGCTACTGAGTGTTAAGATTGAATTGAAATGATGGAAGTACAGTACACGTGTTGACAACAGAGGCCATTGTACTACAGACTGGGGTACAACGCTGTGGTGAGCGCCACAAGCACTTTGTGCATTAGTAGCATTAATTAACGAAGCCATTAAGAAGCCAGTGGGCCGGAAATTCTCCTGAGCCGCTAATTAACACGAAGACTTCCCACAAGTCATTGCTCTGCGGTTGTGTTTCAGGTGTGTGAAGGGTGAGGGGGAGATAGAGAAACTGCAGGCGAAAGTGGTGGAGCTGAGGAGGAAGCTGGAAGACACGACCGCAGCCATGCAGGAGCTGGGCAGGGAGAACCAGTCACTCCAGGTCAGTCTCTGTGTAGTGGGTGATGAACAGTTACCAGGCAGGGATGTTACACTGTTATTGGTGAGCTGATTCACCATGTCACCATACAAATAACAGCCAGATGCAGAGGCTGTAACTGCTGCTGTGCTTCTAGATCAAGCAGTCACAGAGTTTGACCAGGAAGTGGGCTGAGGATCACGAGGTGCAGAACTGCATGGCCTGTGGGAAAGGCTTTTCTGTCACTGTCAGGAAGGTAAGTTTGCAGTCGTCTCTCTCAAAGACAACAGCATATCGGGCTCCTTTAAATTGTATGGTAAGTGTCTTGCTTTGTCTCCTCTAGCACCATTGTAGACATTGTGGAAACATTTTCTGCGCCGAGTGTTCCTCGAGAAACGCCCTGACGCCGTCCTCTAAGAAGCCAGTACGAGTATGCGAGACATGTTTCGAGGAGCTCCAAGGCTGAGTTCCCTCTCCGTCTTTTATACCCCCTTCCCTTCTTCCCTCCCTTTCCTACTCCAGCGTGCAGAGGAAGGAGCGTCTTTATTGTATTTAATGTGCACTATAAACATAACAAGTGCAAAGACTTCCACCTGCGTATGACTTATGGCTCTGGTGTGGAGGAAAGCGACATACGCAGAACCGTAGGAGAGGTGGGAGCAGGTGGTATTGTCTGCATCTGTTTTGTGCCTTTGCTTCTCCTGTGGACTGCCAGACAGCGGAGACAGTGAGAACTCGACACCACCCATCTCTTCAGCTCACATTCACATCTCCATCGTCGTATGCGTCATTTGCATTCGCAGGTTGTCTGCTTCCGTGCATTGTGGAATGTTTTGGTATTTGTTCTCAGGAGGTCAGTGTGGCAGGAGCGAATGGGGAAGTAAATGTTGTAGTGGTGAAGAATCAGTGCTGCCATACAAAGATAAACGCAGGTAATTATTTTGTCCAAAAAAGCGATTACATCACTAATTTCATTTTTTTATGAACATGATATAATAGTTGTTGTCTCAAACTAATCAAATAAAACAAGAATATTGTTCAGGTTTGTAGTTTTGCAAATACTATACTACTACTATATTTTAGTAGCAGTTGAAAAGATGGTGTGAAGAAATCTACAACCTTAATGTAAACAATAATCGGCCTATTATTTTACCAGTACTTCTCTCTGCAGACATTTTTGTCAGATTAGCTCCTGTGTGTTTTCTTTGTGTGGCGGCATATTTGCGAATTTGCTCACATTAATGTATTCGGCCAATTTCATGACCAAAGAATGTCTGCAGCAGGAAATACAGAGGAAACCCTGAACTTGTTTTATTTCAGTATTTTTCTACGTCTCCTCTGAAAACGTCTGAGTTTCATTTCACTGACCATTTTTATCATGAACTCAACATGTATGTTCGTTTTTATGTAGAGTTTTTTTTTTGGCATTTGCATTTCTCTATGCATGTTAATTTTTACAAACTGGTGCTTTCTGCGGACTGGTGATGCAGTCATTGACGGTGCCAGCAGTTTTTTTTTTTGTCCTGCTTACTTGTCTCTGACTGTTGCAACAGGTGTGAGTGTGTGTGTGTGTTTGTGTTTGTGTTGAAGCAATATCTGTGGCTGTATGTGACATTTTCATGCCTGTTGTGTTTGTCTGCTGAGGTGCACTGTATGAACTCAGAACTTCCCATTCAGTCTGGCATAGCTTTGGGGATGTCTGTGCTGCTTTCAGGTTCAGCTGTAGCTGTACGTTCTCTGCCCAACCTGTCTGCAACTGCAAACACTGTAAAAGTTTATTCCTGCGTTGTGTTATTTATAATTGTTGGCAGATATAAGATCCTTTGTGCAACTGTCTTACAGACTGGAGCAGGTGATAACACTGTATCCCAGAAGGCAAAACAGGCTGGCATTTCGGGACAAGCAGCTTTTTTCCAGACTTGCCAAATTAGCTCATTGTGCTTGTGTTGTTCTTACAGCAGAATGTCAGGTAGATATCAGTTGCAAGGTCTCACACCTCTAATTTTGTGTTGTTTTGTTTTGTCATGTCTACCTCAGATTGGCACAGGAGAAGCTCTATTGAAGATCACAAATGTTTGCGTAACTGTTTGCAAATGTACAGTCCCTAAAAATCTGGAGATGGTTTGCACCTTATTGTATTCTGGGTTTGTCCTTGTGAGAACCCAGCCACAAATGTAGGACCACTTTATACAGGCTTCAGCATTTAAAGCCCACGTGATAAAACTCTCATCAATACTGTGGCTGTCATAATTATCTTTGTAAATGTTTGTAATGAAGAAGAAATCATAGGAAATATAAATCACTTGTCAACGTAGAAACATAACAGCCGTGAAACTTGTATCAGTGTTTTTCTCCCATTTTTACAAAACGGCACCACAGACCTGTGCACACTGAAATGTGGCTTGCTTTGTGTTGTCACTTACCAGGCACCTAATTAGCCTCTGGCTCACACGTTTCCTCCATGTTTAGAGTCGTCGTGTTGTGAGGGTGTGCCTTAGGCCGTTGTGTTGTATGCGGCTGACTGCTAGAAGTGACATGCGCGGTTCACTACCAGTCACGGTGACTTCAGTTCACCCAAAGGAATGAAAGGAATAATGTAATGTACCTTCTATTGCACCAGTTGATTTTCTAATCCATCATCAGGACAAACATGAATAAACAGTGTTTCTATTTTCTTGTGTGTTCGAGTGAACAATTAATAACGAAAGATACTGTAGGGCTCACTCATGAATCAAAGTCACAACTATCCCCACGTTTAATCGGGACTTTATTGTGCAGTTCTACCACAGCAGGCACCTTTGCTTTACAAAATGAACCTGGTCCAGCCATTTACAGGCCTCCAGGGGACAGTGAAGTGCACACATCTCGGATGTCATATCTGCGAGGACTCCAGCCACAGGGAGGAGCTCTTGACACGCGGCTGTTGAGAGTCCAGCTTCAGCAGTGCCGCCACAGCGCCCTCTAACTTTGACATCCACGCTTTCTGGAAAACAGACCGTAAGGTTCAGAGTCCAAATATTATGTTCAGTAGAGATCAGCCGTTTATCAGACGAATTATTGTTATTGGTTCATTCCATACTGAACACAATCAGTCTGAATGTGAGCTGAGTACATTGTTATGGAATCCAGACAAATCGTTTACATGTTTACAGGGAAGTGTAAACTTTTTATAGGCTTCTCTACCTTTGCAGATTCTGATGCAGCTTGCAGGATGAATGCACCGATACACTGCTGGTAGCGGTTCTGGTGCATGATTATGAAAGAATGAGGCAGCCCCGATGCTACGGAGTGAAAAATAAAACAAGGTTTGCTGTCAACATACTGCATGTAGAACAGGACATTTTGATCCGGCTGTATTTTAAGTGGTTATGCTGTTAACATCAACGGAAATAACAGTAATACTGGTGTTTTAATTACTTGAGGCGTTTAGCTGATCGATGTTCTTGAGCTGGAGTCGGTCCAGAGACACAGGCTGGTCTAGAACCGTGAAGGTGCATCCTTCCTTAAGCAGCTGATCCAGCTCCAGGTCCAGCTTCTGTGGCAGCCTCAGGGAATTCTGCTCTGGACCGATGGTCCTCTGTGCAGTCAGACAGGACAGTGTGACTGATGTGATGTTGCTACACTAAATATTTGTCATTATTTCAGAACAGTGAGAACAGGACAACAGGGCGATGTGCTGCACCTTTTTGTTTCTCTTTATCTTTGTGATCAGCAGGAATTCATCAAACAGGAACAAAAAGACATCTATGAGCTTTGCATTTTCTGGTAATGACCGAAAAAACAAACAAACAAACAAACAAGAACATAACGTGAGAATGGGCTCAACGCAAAGCTGTAACCTTTGGATGGATGCACTGTCCACACCTGTGAGCACGAGTTTCCCTTCGTGCAGCAGACTCCTGTGACTAATGAGATTCTCCAGAGTGATTGGCTTTAGCAGATGTTTCAGAGTCTGAAAGATAAGCAGTCGCTCACGGGAGAGCAGAACATTTCCTTCTCTTAACACGTACCATGGCTAGAAAGCCTCAGGTTTTATTTGATAACAAATATATGCACATGAAGTAATGATGTTTACATCTTTAAATGCTTCGCTCTGTCAACACGTCTCATAAATATGGGCAAATAATGACATATACACAAACACATGGCACCTGACAGACCTCGGGAATGAAAGCACGCTTGTCTCTTTCCCACACAGGCAGCCACACCAGGGCATCCCTCAACTGTTTCACCTTCTGGTAGTTGTCCAGCCACTTGACCTTCCCTTCTAGGTCACCTGGAAAAGCGAAGGAGCACCTTAGACGAGCATATCGAGGATTTATGCTTAGAGATAATTACAGTGATTTGAAGTCGATTTAGTGTTTACCTGTTAATTTAAATGACGCATAAATCATTAAAATCACTAATAAAACTGCGTCAGTATTTATCTTTGGATGTGCCCTCACCTAGTGATAGTTGCCTGACGAGCATGGGTGTGACAGGAGTGTGCGATTACTTTCCCCCCACACCCAGAGCACATTGTCCTACACATTCTAGCGATGGCTACAAGCTGTCTGCCGCACCTTCGTGATTACGACTAAACGTAAGTCTTTGAATATGAGCCCACGCTGTTTGGTTTCTGTGTGTTCGATGCAACAAAATGACGCTTCGGCTGCGGCGCGGTTCCCACAGTCGGCTCATCTGGTTACAGAGTAAACCGCCACAACAGGTCTGCAGGCGGAGGCATGCTGTGAAGAATAAACGGTCAGGGCTGCTGGCTGCCGTCCAAGGCGTGAAGCCTGTTTGCTCTAAAAGACACAGGCTGGTCTGTTTATAATGACCTTTGTTGCATCTGCTTACAATCCTTCATAAATGGTTTGGAAGCTACCTGCTGATAAACACTGAGTCATGATCAGCTGAATAAAAAGTGCTTAAAGTCACACAGCCGGGCCCGCAACAATAAAAGCACAACTCGATCAGGGAGAGTCTGCTGATAAGACAGAGCTGTAAATTCATTCTCTGTAGATCTGCGGTGATGATGTGCGCTCTGCTCACATATGGACGTGTCCACCTGCTCGGCTACCGCCTCCAGGCCTCTGAGCTCGTCCTCCGCCTGACATCTCTTTGCAATATTCCGTAACAGCAGCGGGTATCGAGTCAGCCTCTGCAGCGGCGCCACCAACAGGTCGCGCAGTTGCAGCCTGCGGCACTGCTCATTCCTCTCGCACCACTGGGGAGACACAGAGAGGACGCGGTCAGGGGAGAGCCGGGAAACGAGGAAGAACCGGTTCCCTCCCGCCACGTTGTCAAGGCGCAGCATCCTTCTGGCTTTCACACACTCACTGTACCTTTGCATAACAGCCAAAGTCCTCTCTGAGCTTCAGGCTGTCCAGATAAAGCAGAGCGGTGGAGTAGTTGAGGCAGTACTTCTGCAGGCAGTGACATATGCTCTCCTGGAAAGCCTGCCGGCAGATACGAGTGTTACATAGTTGCCGTGGCTGCGTCGCCCAAGCCAATAGGACGCAGATAAACAGATCACAAAGAGGCAAGAAGAACCGGAGAATGCAGGGACGCTTAGCGGCTGTTAATGTCAGTCCCACTTGCCTTCCTGAGGAGCTCCAGCAGGGTGGGCCCGCCACCCTCTCTAACCTCCAGCGTGTCCTTGATGACGCGAAGGAGCTTGTTCAGGAAACCAAAGCTGACCTGCAGCGGAGAACAGTGTCAAGTGTCACTGTCATACCTCACCTGCTGTACCTTCACAGAAAACGGCCTAACGAGCGTAAAGGTTCAGTTTCTCGACCTTTCCTCTCTGTTAGTTTGTTAGTTAAAGCCAACACGAGTCTGTTGCAACACACAGAGGGAACGGATGGTTTAGGTAACGAGTTAAAGACATATTTACAGTAAATACTTTTAATTCACTCATTTTCATGTTTTTAAGTACATACAGCAGCTTTTGGAGAGTCAGCCACAGCTGACAGTCTCTCTCTTGTGTGGTGTTGATGGCGCACGCAACACAGTGTTATTATATTGTCATGAGAGTGGCTGTTGTTTGTAATTATTTACATATTACATATAAAATAACAGGCTTCATGCTACTTATTTGCATCATGTCTCACCAGGCAAAGCTCGTTGAGGTTGGCAAACACTCCCCAGGAGTCAACATCCGTCAGGCAGTTCCTCACCTGCAGGTTTGTCAGCGTGGCCAGAAACACCTGAACGCCACAGAGTATGAATGAGCTCGGGTTCAAAGGGGGAAAGTCTTGAGCCTCAGTGACAGGATTTGCACGGGAGGATGAAAAACGTAACGGAGCAGGTGTTTGGTCTAAAGTTTAAGCTGAATGTGTGGTTGTGTGTTCGTGTGTATTTGCATGTGCCTGTCACCTCTTTGAGAACCATGAGCTGATCCAGGAAGTAAACACACTCGCTGGTGAAGAGTTCCCAAATGGCCTCTTGTCTCTTGAAGCCCTGAGGATCAGAGCTAGCGCTCACCTGGGAGGACTGGTCCTGCAGGAAATCTGCCAGGGAGTAGTCCTGCACGCGGAGGGAGAGAAATCCTCAGATAACAGTATCTCGCTGTCAAATGTTTGTTGCTGACTAGTTGAGCTAGTTAACGATCGTTCCCGTGTCATTTTAAAGCAGCGGGAGGCTCCTTCTAACTGCTGGCCGTTATTTCTGAGTCACTTGTTAAACACTGAGATCTATTTGTATTGGAAATCTGGATCGTTTAGTTGTTCAAACTCTGAGTTTGCTTGGATTAGCACCAACATGAGGATTTACATAACAAACAGACGCAAACAGACAAATGCTCACGGTCTGCACAGTGTTTCATTTCTCACCTTGTACTTCTGAAGGTCAGAGTTTCTCCAGTCCTGAATCTGTGCTGTTGAGAGATATTTTTCGATATTCGACACTGTGACAGTGTGCGACTTCCCTTTACTCTGGAATATCGAGACATGACAACAGACCGATTAAAAAAAAAAAAAACAACAACAACAAAGACTTATCAGTTACGCATGTGTGTTGAATAAGAAACACAACACGTCTGCTGATTTGTTCTGTCTTTTATAATAGCTCAGTATTCTCAGCAACTAAATGACCACGTTTGGCTCTAGTTCTGCATTTCAGTTGCGACTAATTACCAAAACAGTTTGGCCCAAAAGTGGATAAGAGGAAGCACATTGATCTGCTTTGAGAAGTGGGTCAGAGAACAATGTCCAGACCAACTGCCCACTGCTGAAACAAAGTACATCCAAACAGAACAAGCACAACACAACAAGCTCCAACAGACAAACAACACACCCACCGCACTACGCCGCGAAAAAGGCCACTTTGACTTCTTAGTATCTGTAAAAATCAACATAACATAACGATTATTCATATAGCAGGGAGATTATGAGCAACCCAACAAATGGGATTAAATCCAAACAATAAAAACTGTGTGTTAGAATAAAAACAACGGTGGACTTACATAAATCTCCATATTTAGCAGAGCTATGAAATCAAGACAATCTTCATGTGCATAATTGCATTTACAGTCCAGGTGTTTACTGCTACTGCTGGTTTGCTTGGCTCTATTTTTGTCGCTGGGACTGTTTAAATAGAAACAGTGAAACCTGGACAGTTTCGATTTTTACCAGAGTAATTTGAATCGTTCAACATGTCAGCTGCTCCATTGGACACAAACAGGTCTCCTGGAGAAACGTCCAGGCCGGGCAAGCTGACCACCACAGAACTGCGCCGCCTCTCCTGGAGCCTGAGGCAACACATGCAGACAGACGCACATCTTCAGCAGTTTGTCGCGGCTGTGTAACACAACTGAACTTAGAAAAGCAGCCTGTAAGTTTCACTTTCACGGGAAACATTGTTGCTCTATTGTCAGACTAACGCAGCACGGAGAGGAAATGACAAAATTCCTTTTGTCATTTCACATGGTTGAAATACCATCTGCCGACCATTAAGACGAGCGGCCGAACGTATAAAGGTCAGCGCTGTGTGTCTGGGAGATGGGGGGGTGGCTGCTGATTAATGGATCATCCTGTTTGTGTGAGGTGAGCTGTCAGTGTGTGCCGCTGCTAATCCTGTTGGTTCCCTTTCACAGCTGCTACACAGGCCTGGCTTCCAGCCCGAGGCGGAGTTTTTGACTTGAAAACACTGATATTAGGGCTAAATTACCACAAAGGGCTGGGTCACGCTAATGTTTTTATTAGTTGCAGTAATAAACGCATGCCCCGGGTAATAAAAACCTGTCAGTGATTGTGTGAGTCTAACGATCCCAATCCAAGGAGGACCAAAGCTAACCGGGCACCTGCAGTCACAGACATAATGCTCCCAGCAACCAGAAATGCTGGTTTTGGTAGAGTCAGGTTTACTTACAGCGCCGACACCGATCCACAGATGCTCAGTGACCCATGTCAACACATTGTGTTTACACTTCTAACATTTTCGGGGTCTCGGCTTTAAAAGGGAAGAGCTTAGACTTGAGAAAAGGACCTGACAGCGGAGAAACAATGATCTACCAGTGCAGTGAAAGCTGATTTAGCTGTTCTACATCTGATTGTTCAAGTGCATTTCCCAAGTCAGTGCACTAGTACTTGTAAATGTGAATACTTTGGACTCATTTCAGTTTATAAACGCACTGTATACACTGAAGTATACTTGAGGTGTTTAGTAAACATAGGTACACAGCTAGTTTACACGTTTCATGTAATTATTTATATTTGTTTTGGCCTTTTGCTTTAGTTTGCTAATCAACAGACAGAAAACATGAGGGTAGGAGAGACGGGGGCATGACCTGCTGCGAAGGTGTGCAGCTTTATACGTGTACAGTAAGTACGTACAGACTATTTCCATTTTTCCATCTGTCAACATGAGTATAAGAATTAAAATGACCTTTATGGGCTTTGGTGCCTGAACAGTCTCAGGACAGTAATTAAACTAAAGTCCACATGTACAGTGCGAGACCTGCACGAGTCGCTCTGCAGCTGAACAGGAGTAACCTGGTGTGTTGCCTCCAGGACACGTTGGTTAAACTGGGGAAGCACCACCCGATGTTTGGTTTCATCCGGCTAAACTGACACAAGCCTCCTCCAGCACAAGTCAGCAGAATAAATAGCTGAGGCACGATTGCTCCGCTAAACCACATCAATGCCTCCCTGCAGTTCATTCCCCAGCATCCTCACAATGACATCCTGTTGCTCCGAGGCCACTCAGAAAGCTTTCTCTGTGTCGGCCCCTCTGTCACCGAGAGCACTTTTAAAAATGGGCGCTTTGTTCCCGCACAAGAGAAATAATGATGCTCAAAAAACAAAACTGCCCCAACCAATAGCTTGCGAGGCCTGGTCACTGAAAGAGGCACAGCGCCAGAGTGTAATTACAGGGACAATAGCTGCCTAATTATCCAGTGAGGGGAAGAGCCCAGCAGCCCATTAGGAGGGGCGTGGGGAGCGCTAAGTGAAAACAGCCATAATGAGGGATTGTCTAGCCCATACATAACCATGGGACTCTCAAAACTTAACCCACCAAGCTTATGCTTCATTAACAAAGACATATATGACAATGAGTGCACAATGGGGCTCCTGAAACCAAAGGTCTAATCACCCTCTCCTGCTCACGAGCATCCAGCGAGCAGAGAAAACACGGCGCACGTGACGCTAATGAAACCATCCGACACACGTGTTGTGAAACCTGCAATCTGGAGATGAGTCAGAGGAACACGCCAGTTAGCGTGAGCTTTTCTGCTGCTGGGAAGCTTTTGCCAGACTGCTGATATGCGGACGCGTTCTCCGACTCAGTAACGGGGCCCTGCTGTTTCGGCTGCGGCGACGCGCTACGCAGACGACATGCAACACAGTCCGAGGTTCACCCACCTATTATGGCAACGCTCGTTCTCCTGCAAGAGAGAAGAGAAGACAACACATCATCAGTCAGCGGCAGATGCATCTGTATCACTGTACACTGAGGACGCAGAGACCTCCTGCTGCTGCCAACGCCACTATATCACTTTCAAAGACATTCACATTCGGATCAGCGTTTTAAGTGGGCACTTGGATTTAAAAGCCTCTGATATCTGAGGAGAATGCCGGGACTCTATTGAGAATGTGCTCGCTTGAATACCGCGAGCTGATGAATAGATCTCCCCATTATCTTTTGCCATCGCTCGCTGACCCCTCTATTATTGGATGACTGCTGACTGCGGCGAACAGGGCCCCAAGGAGAGCACTTCCCAGGGCTCTGCGGGCAGCGGGTTTGCTCAGAGCTGTCAGTGCGTGTAACTGCTGATTCATTTGCTGTCAAAGGCTCGTATTGTGAGTGACCACCGCAGGAGGCAAGACGGACTGACGGAGAGAGCGAGAGCTTCCGCAAAGAAAGGAATGTGTAACCATTTAATTCACGGGCTTTGCATAAACGTCCTCCAGGCACCGCAGCGTGCGACCTGTGCTGCCAGCGCAAAGAGTGAGGAGTTGAATTTAGGATTTCACTCCTGCTTCAAGGCTCACCTGGACTTCATCGTCAGCGTATCCAAAGTCCTGAACAAGCGTAGGCTGAGGGCTGCGATATTCTTGTCCTGTGGAAGCGATACCTTGGTCTAAAGTCTTTGATCTATGTGACCTGGTTCTCTGTCGTCCTGAGGAGGAAGTGGGCTGATCATCGTGACAGATCTCTTCATCAGATAGGGGGCTCGCTGCAAGGGGGGACTTGACTCTGTGCACTGGGGACAGGGGGATTATGGGGGATGGTGGGCCCGCAGAGGAGGGCTCCTCCTGTGTGCTGCTCATCCTCACCGAATCCTGGGAATCCGTCAGCGGACGTCTGGTGCTCCTCATCCTCCTCAGAGTGGGAGATGTGGAGATGCGTCCCGGTGCCTGCCGGTCAAACTGGAACAAAGGTGCTACCAGGCTGTCACTTTCCACCAGGGGTGAGTGTCTGAGCCTGGAGCTGGCCCGCATGAGGTTTATGTGCATTATGACCGGGTTGCTGGTCTGACTCTCTTTGTGCTCACAAGGTCCCCAGTCCGTTTGCGTCTCTGCATTCGCCACACCTGTGCTGACAACTTCATTTTCAGCCCACTCGATGTAGCTCCAGTCCAGCTTCCGTTCAATGTCCTGGTCTTTATCCTGCAGAATAACGTGCTTCAGCGTCGACATTGTTACCTCAGAGCCATTGTAGTGAAGCAAAGTTCAGAAATCGTGTGATCCAACGCTCTGGTTCCTTTGCCTCCTCCGAGTTGAGGTCAGATGATAATCCTGTTGCATTCCAACACCGTTCACACCAGTCGACTCTCCAGCTTCTGGGGGGAAAAGTGGAAAACGTATCAACACACAAAAGCAAGATATAAGAGGCTGGGCACAAACTCGCCAGCTAATCTTCTGAAAGAGGATTTAATCAGGGTTGAAAATAGTCAGACGCCAAACCAGACAAAATGAAGAAATCATACAGCGTGACTGCAGCTCGGTGTGAGTTCAGGGGTCTGCGTCCCTGAAGGGGACAAATGATGGACTGGACATCTGATGCAGCTCACACACAATGACCAACCCTACAGCTGGTCATTGCAGTCTGGACAATGTGCTTCACAAAGACACAAGAGGTCCAGGACCTTATCCCAGCTCTGCTGTCTCAGTCTGGCCCAGTTTGTGGGCTCTCATATAGATTTCCTCTCTTGGCAGTCTACGCCATCGCTTCTGTTGCCACCATATTAGTTTAGTGCCTTGTTGATTCAAAGCCGCACGCGCTGTTAAGTCGGCACATCCATGCGCTAACAAAGATAGAAAAACAATATATCCATGTACAAACAACACATCATAACTTTCCATGAATGGCGAATCGAGCTGAATGTCACCTGAGCTCAAACCTGCCTAGACTGAGCCTCATTCAACTTTAATACGGTTTTACTTACAGCCACGACTGCAGCGACTAGTGGTGAAGTGACCGAGAGAGTCCAGAGCGAGCAGGTCCAGTAAGAAGCTCACGGAGAAGGAGGAAGACGGCGCTAGGTTGACAGAATAACCGCGGGCGGAGCGTGAAGCCGGGTTGGAAACAGGTCTGCGTGGCGCTGCGTAAAGGAGGGAGTGGAGCGACTCATTGTCCTTTGGAGAGGTGCGACTGCTGTGCGTGCGTGAGAACATCAGCGCTTTCTCTCTCTCTCTCTCTCTCTCTTCCCTCCCTCCCTCCCTCCCCTCTTTTATTTTGGAAAGAAGTGTTTGTTTTTGTTTTCCTGTGTTGTGTTTGTTATGTAGTTGTCCATAATAATAATACCGCAGTGTACCAAGTTATCTCCTGCCACAATTCTGTTTATTTTATAGTCTGCGTAAAAGGTTATTCCTGGAATACAGTCACTGCATTAAATGTTCCCGCTGGTGGAGGAGCAGCTTAACTCATTATATTCACTCCTGCCTAAATATAAAAACGCAAAAGACAAACGCAAGTACATTTAAGTCCAGGATGTACTGAGGCTGTGTAAGTCTTTTGTTTTGGGCTTTGTAATAGAGCTGTGTTTCCCCCATGATGATTTATTACAGCATACTTACAGTAGAGTAATATACCTTTTCATAGTCATGGTCCAAAGGCAACTTTGACTTCGTGTGGAATAAAATGTGATCTTAAAGCAACTATTGTAATTTGTGTCACAATGACTAACAAGGATGTAAACACGTTGGCTGCCAGTCAGACTAAATGACGTGAACAGGTCAGTTCCTGATGATCTGTACCTTTCAATGCGTTACTGTGTCTGGGGTGTGTATGGCCTTAAAGCCGACCTTTGGCGCCTCTACTTTGTGGTCTATTGAAAAAATAAACTAGTCTGAATTAGTCTATGATTTGACAAGGTGAACACTAGAGGACCTCACAGGCCAGAAAACGGGATGACAGCTGAAATCTTTAAGGTTTCTAGCGACTCCTAGTGGGTGAACACAAGCACTACACCAAATGCTAAAAAGGTTAAGATCACTGAGGATGAACACTACATAAACTAAATAATTGTTGGCTTTTTCTATGTTTATACACAAATTACACAGAAATATCACCTCACCATCATTACCATCACAATTACTATGATCATAACATTGTCACTGTCTGTGGTTCATGGATGCTTGACTTGTGAAAATAGACTCGCTGCAAAGTCCTACATTCATTAAGTCGCTGAAAAGGCAAACGTTTCATTCTGACCACATTTTAGTTATATGAACTGCAAAGTACCTCAAACTGTACTTGAATGCAGTACAATTGAATGAATCCACATTTTAAACCGCTGGTGACACAGGACGAGTACGTGTGGCTGTTTCTGTAAAGTTTGATTCACTGCAAAGCGTTGGCTTCGTCTGGAGCTCGCACGTATCGGTGAACGGGTCTGACTGGCTGCCGTCCAGCGGCTGTAGAGGTCAGGGGTCCTCGCCTGGACCCTCTGTGGCTGCAAAGCAGCCGTTTGAAGTCAAAGTTGAAAAATGGCAGAAAAAAAGACAAGACACATGAAAAATAAATTGAAATAGATATAAAATCTCAGACAACATTGCCCAGGGGCCACTGTTTATTTATATTTAAGATATATTTGTAATATTTTTACACACAGTATTTTTAAGTTGCTCTGCAGTTTGTGAGAATTATTTGTGTTTTCTGGTTAAGTACATTTGTGGTTTACTGAACCTGTAAAAGCTGCAGGAGCGTCTTGTCTGCTCATTTATCTGAACTGCTCTAATCCAGACATATGAACTGATGCCCTTACATCTGGCGTCTTCCCATGCAACACTGGCTTCGTTCGCTGCGGCCTATTACGCACAGCTTTGAGCTTCTGGTCGTATGTGTGCGTTTATCAGGTATCCACCCCCCGCAGCCTCCTTGTTCGTGATGCTTCCTCTAATGTCATGACTGGCACTTTCCGCGGAATACAAAGAAAAAACATGTCACTGAACGGAATTTGCTCACAGCCCTGACAGGAGCAGTCTCCTCCCCCAGAAGTGGATGTGAAGAAGAGCCCTCTCTGCTCTCGGAGAAATACAGGAAGTTGAACAAGTGTTAGAAAAACTGCGCTTTCAGGGGGAATCGCCAGCTCTGTGCTTGTTTTGCACTGTGGCTTTTTATCCTCGGCCAGTGTGGAGCTGGAAGAATGAAGGCGGCCAGTTTGAAGAAGGCTGTGGCCAAACTGGAGGCGCTGTAACGTGGGATTAGTTCAGCGAAGAGAAGAGCTGTTCGCGTCTAAATGGAAGAGCTGGACGCAGCGTAACCGGGTCTGCAGTGAAAATGTCAGAGCACAGATCCAGTTTTCTACACATCGGAGACATCGTGTCTCTTTACGCGGAGGGCTCGGTCAATGGCTTCATCAGTACTTTGGGGTATGTTCCTATATATGAGTCCATTTGGGTCGATCCTCTCATACTGTCCGAACTTGTCTAACTCAACCCCTGACTTCAAACTAACGCGGAGCCCAACGTGCTGCTCGGCACTCGAGGCCTGGCACCGCGCAAACGGCTGTGCAGGAAATTCACGTTTACGCAAATGTAACAGGAATGCAAATGTGCGAGGAACCCGGCAGACGAGCAGCAGGGCTTCTCTGCGTGGTTCCCAACGTAGGGCCCGGGGACCCAGAAGGCGACATTGTTGCTTTGCTAGAATACAAATGAGCAGAGCGGCTGGTATCTGAAGTTTTATAGGTAAAGCGCGCGGGTGTGTGTGTGTGTGTGTGTGACATGACATGTCACGTTGTTTTCATTCATTTGCAGTCAGGGATGGAAGGAAGGAAAGTGTCTCACCTCCCTCACCCTCAGATGTTATCCTGCCATGTAGATCAGGCTGAACCTTCACTCATGCTCCACCTTGTCTGTACAAACGTGCAAGCAGGCTGCAGTGTTACTGTGTTTATCAGAGTCAGTGCATGAACCTGGTTCTGCCGCGCGCCTGTAAGGGTCCACTAACGTTTCCACGTCCTCTAATGAGGGTTTAAAGAGGTGTGGACCAGTTTGGGTTCTAAGAGACTGGAAACGGCCAGGTTGAGTCCAGTCCAGTTCAGCTTTAGTAATGGAAAAGCAGGAAGTGTAATTATCTGTATCATAAAAGTACACACGGCATTCTGGGAAGCTCAGCTTCATAGCGTCACACACAGTGGGTCAGTACTTCACAGTCGGCCTGACTTCACATTCAGATGTGAACTAACCGTGTGTGTCTTCGCGCTGCGGTGCGACATCAGCCGTGCACCGTTCGCTTGGCTGTAGTTCCTCATGAGCAGAGCAGCAGTGCTTTGGTCCCGGCGCCCTCTGGTCTGCAGGACAGACGTGGAGGGATGGACTGGCCCCGAGGAACCAGCGCGTCCCACCCACTTCCTCTGCTTTCTCCACACTCTCTGTTTCACACTTTTTATATATTAATTCTGCAAACAATGATTGTTGTGCTAAAGCTTTTAATGCCTTGTAACACGCGTGCGGTTGTGCTCATGAATGTTCCCTGACGTGTTTTCAGCAGTGCACACACACCCTGTCCACTGCAACACAATGCTGTAGATTTCACTAAGCAAAAGTTGCACAGCTGGAATTGTTCGCACCTTCTGTTGTCGCGACGCGAACCGTGACTCTCTTATCAGTAGCTTTCACATCGTAAGTCGTGTAGTTTGGCACGACTGCTGGGTATTTTATCAGTGGTTGTGCTGTGTCAGAGGAACCTCCCTGAGCTTCACCTATAGCCACCAACAGAGGCACCTCATGCCCATGTTTGCTAAGAATAACAATAAATGTCACACACACACACACACCTTACATTGTAAACACTCAAAGCCGAATGACCTTTACATTCTCCATAAGGTCACTTTGCTTCTGGCTCCAGGCCTTGACCGTTTAGATCTTGTTGATCGTGCTGTCGTGGAGATGGGAGCTATTGTTTTGTTTCATTCTGTCCCTTCACCTGTGAACCGTAACATAATTGTCCTTCCATCAGCTGTTTTTGTGTTTTATGTGTGCTTGTTTTCTCTTTACCTGGAGTCGGTCCACAGAAGGAACAACCACATGTTTAATAAGGAAGTGTGTGACTGGGATTTCAGGACTGACTTATCAGCAGGTTGAAACCTGCAGTAACAAAGTGGTTGTGAACCCACACACACACACTCGCACTCTACTCGTTTCCCATAATTCACTTTATTCCTACCTATTAAGCCCGTCTGTCCTGTCGCAGCTCTACTTTCTTCTGCGTTGTTGTTTCAGTCCACACCACCACAGTGCAGCTATTATTAGCTCTCCTGTGTCCAGCGTCACACATTTATCTTTTGGTTCATGTTTAACCGAGTTACAAGGCAAACCCATGCACTTGCAGTGTCCGGACCATCGGAGTGTGTGTTCGAAGTGACCTCCGGCCCTCTGCAGTCTTATGGGAACTTAGTTATGAGCCTTCCTGTTGCCTCTCAGGGGTTGATAATTCTTCCTGTTGGGCTCTATTGTTTCTCATTTAGATGTTACTCCGATAGGACTTTGAGGAAGTCATACACACACTGTCCACTGACAGTGATCAAGTACTGTGGTAGAGATAGGAAATGGCTCAGCGCACTTCAGCACGGCTGCCAGCTTTGTATGAATCGGAGGAATTGTTCATTTGCATTATGTTTCTCCTCGGTGGAGGGAATGAATGGACGGGCTTGTGCAACTGCGACAGAGGCAATGGGATGATGTGGAGTCATGTCAGAATGTTTCAGCTGCTTCAAACTGCATTCGCGTCGTATAAGTCCGTCCAACACAGAAGCAACCCCTTAAATGCACTGATTGCATTTCTGATTGCACTAGTTCCAGTCAACTGTGACCTAACTACAGATGGTGTTAAAGTGGTTCCTCAGGCTTGGTTGGTTTAGCTTGTCATGACTTAACAAAACAAAACTTATTTCAGAGCTTTAGAGCGACTGCAGGAAGAAGTAAAACCTCAAATACACGACCTGGCCGAGAAACGAAGGCCAGGTCGAACACCAGTGTGAACACCAGTGTGATCTACACAGCAACCTACTAGTCTAAATAACTAATTGTGATAATGCAACAGAAACAAACCAACGAATCACAGCTGCCATTAAAGCTTTTATGCTTCAGTACGAAGGAACTTGGGGTCTTTTAGGGATAAAATGAATTTGCCTGTGAATTATTGCCAGCCATGTTCACTCTTGGCTCAGTGCTCACCAAAGGCAATTTGGCAGCAATAATTCATCCCCACTTGTGTACTCTCTGTCTCTGAACTTGTCTATGACACATGTCTATTGTGTAAAACTGTTGGAAGCTATGCTGGGATGTGAGTAAAGGGCTGTTATGAACTGCATAACAGCCTTTAAGTACCTTGTAATCAGCTCCAAACACAAACCACAGTTTCCTTTGGTGACAACAACCGTCTGTACTCTTTGCTTGCTTTGCTACTTAAAGTAGACTTTATCTCTGTGACCACCACAATGCTTCATTTTACATTCACAAGTCTCGTGTTGTGTTATTTCACATACTGCTTAAAAATGTTATTGGCCTTCATGACACAGCAACTCACTTATTCTTCCCCACATCTCTCCCAGATGAATGTCCAGAGCACCTCTTCAGGTAGTGTGTGAGCTCTAAGAAGACTAAAATTAGCATTTTCTGCTCTTCTCTGCAGACTTGTCGATGACAGGTGCGTGGTCCAACCAGAGGCCGGAGACCTGACCAACCCACCCAAAAAGTTCAGAGGTGTGTATGAATATCCTTGGCACACCGGTTTGAGGTTAAACACACACTCTCTCTCGCCAAGGCTGCTCGATCCTCCACCCTCAGTGTTGTTTAACACAACACGGCAGCTATCGAGAGGCTTTAATGTGTGTAGCGGACTGTACATAACCATTAACCTCAAAAATGCAGTTTCGCCACAGCAAGATCCTCGAGAGGCATGTATGCACTGTAACCTTATACACAGAGAGAGTCTCTACCCGTTTGCCTCTTCTCGTCTGCAGACTGCCTCTTCAAAGTGTGTCCCATGAACCGATATTCAGCCCAGAAGCAGTTCTGGAAGGCAAAACAAGGAAAACAAGGGAATAACAACACACAGGCAGACCTGTTCAAGAAGTTACAGGTAGAGGCTCATCACAGTCTGCGTTGACTGGTCCTTTGGTTCATTTGCGTCCTGAAACTTCAACAACACTTTTTCGTTACCCAGCATGCAGCAGAACTGGAGCAAAAGCAGAACGAGTCCGAGAACAAGAAGCTGCTCGGAGAGGTTGTCAAATACAGTAATGTCATTCAGGTACGGCCCACGTTCGCAGCAAACACGCGTGTTGTGTCTCGTGTCTAGAGCTTGTTTTAGTTTAGTGTCACCAAGGTTGTACTGTATTATATCATCCAGCTGTGAAAATGCCTTCAAGGCAGTGGTAACTGTTCTGTACATTCATAACACAGGTCACACTCAGAAGCAAGTTTGTTAGGAAAGACTTTAGCTCTTGTTTGTTAAATTTAATCAGGGAACGTTTTCAAATGAGGTCAAATTAAACAAATGAGCAAACTTGCACTTCAGATTAAATTACCTTGAGGTGAAGTGAATCTGCACTAAACATTTAATTAAAACACAATTATTTCACAGGTGATTAAGAATTTTGCAAACGAATAAATAAAGCACAAATTAATGAAATGAAAATGCTAAACAGTGCACATTGTCGACCTGAAGGTTTGGTGACTAAACAGGTTTCAGAAAATCATTTGCAGCTGTTTATGTCTCAATGCTCAGATGGTGACAATTCCAAACCAGTTGTAAACCAGTTGTAGGAGCTGTTCTTCTGATCTATATACTTGTACAGTTTCATTTTCGCACTTTGCTCAGGTGAAAGTCGTGCAGTGCCGTCACACCCTGACTCTTTTCTCTCAGCTCCTGCACATTAAGAGCAACAAGTACCTAACGGTGAACAAGCGTCTTCCTGCTCTGCTCGAGAAGAACGCCATGCGCGTGTCTTTGGACCCGGCCGGGAACGAGGGCTCCTGGTTCTACATCCAGCCCTTTTGGAAACTGCGCAGTGAAGGAGATAATGTAGGTTTTCCTGTGGTGGGAGTCGGTCAGTTTCTTGTTTGTCCTGTTCCAGTAACATCTCTGATTTTGTCCTTCCTCTTTGGCTTTAGCTTCCTATGGTTGAAGGTATTGCTCTTGGTTGTGCATGTGTGGAGCTTGTGCAGTAGTCGGTCGGACACAGAAAGTCAGAGGCGAGCATGGATGTCCTGGGCCTTCCATTGCATGTACACCACACGTCGCGGTTGATCGCGTTTCAGTCCGCGTTACTTACTGCTCCGGCAGCTTTCTCCATTCACATAAACAAACGTGTGATGAGCCTCTGTCCCTACAACCACGGTGCTTGTGTGTGTGGCTGCTTAACACGATGCACTGACTGTAGAAGTTACACTTCAGACTGGGCCAGAGAGCATGTGTGCAGTGAAAGCATGTCCAGCAGTAGAAGAACAGCCTGTGTGTGTGTGTGTGTGTGTGTGTGTGTGTGTGTGTGTGTGTGTGTGTGTGTGTGTGTGCTGCGTTCCTATAGACTGAATGACTCCCATTCTGTTGCCTGCCGCTACCTGCTACTCGTTTATTACAGAAGAAGACACTGTTTGCAAAACAACAAGCCTGGCATGGACACACTGTTGGTTTAAGCCTTATAAATACTGCTGCAGGCTTTTAAAGCAGCATCTCCTGTGAAATCACTCTAAAGTGGGCGACTGGGTTTTTAGGTGGTGGTTGGAGACAAGGTTGTGCTCATGCCAGTGAACGCGGGGCAGCCTCTTCATGCGAGTAACATCGAGCTGCTAGACAACCGCGGCTGCAAAGAGGTGGGAGCATGTCTTTGTTTTGATGGAATCACATTTCATCCCCTTTCCGACTTTCCCAAAATCGCGTATCTTCGTTGTGCTGCAGGTTAACGCTGTCAACTGTAACACCAGCTGGAAGGTCACGCTGTTCATGAAGTTCAGCGACTACAGGGAGGACGTTCTTAAGGGGGTATGTGGCGTTTAGTTGCTCGTAATTGTCTCCACGCCGCGTGGCAGCGCGTCTGACGCTCCGTACGTTGCCTCCGTCAGGGAGACGTCGTGAGGCTGTTTCACGCCGAGCAGGAGAAGTTTCTGACCGGCGACGAGTACAAGAAGCAGCAGCACGTGTTTCTCAGGACCACACTGAGGCAGTCTGCCACCTCCGCCACCAGCTCCAAGGCTCTGTGGGAGGTCGAGGTAAACTGAGACAACAATAACAATAACTCCCTAGTATTATAAAAACATTATCAAGGCTACTGAAAATACTTTTTGTTTTTTCAATTAGTTCTAATTCAGGAGCTGTTTTTTACATTTGGATACATTTGTCCTGTGATTAGTCTCTGACACTGTCTGGTTATTGTACTGCTTGTTCCTCTAAATTAAAGTTCCTGTTGTCGTTCTGCTCCGCTGCTTGAGCCTCCATGTACTTTATTTGATCATATCAGTGTGTGACAAACATACATTCATGTTGCACTTGGCTCACAGAACGACTCAGAATCTTGTTTACTCTGCCGGCTATTAATTGCTCACAGTACTTGCGGAAGGGAAATAAAATGATTAAAAGCCAACAAGACCTAATGACGGCCGACGTATGGTTTGTTATTTTGTGACCCCGTGGCAGGTCGTGCACTATGACCCCTGCAGAGGCGGAGCCGGCCAGTGGAACAGTCTCTTCCGTTTTAAACACCTGGCAACTGGAAACTACCTTGCAGCTGAGGTGAGGTCATTTGTTTTCTCCTTGCTGCTCATCGTTCTTAGAACTTTTGGAAATGAAGGTTGTCTCGTCTTTACCACTTTGAGGCTGTGATCGTTATGAATAGCAGCTGAAGGAGGTTTTAGGTAATGTGCTGTAGGTGGCAGTGTTACCCCTGATTTGACCACTAGGATCCATCTTCTGCCGTTTATATTATTTATGATTTGGTTGTCGCGGATGATAATGGTTTTCTAGAAGCGAGGTCAGTGATTGGTTATTTTCTTTACAGGTGAACCCTGAATTCAAAGACAACACTGTGGAACCTAAAGTAGAGGTGAGTCAGTCTAAGTGACATAAGGTTGACCATACACTACACATTACATCTAACCACCGGCAGCTTTTCATATTGTCTTGATATTTTTTTGAGCTGTAATCAAGATATTCAAGGTATCAGCAGTGCGGATAATTTCTAACTTTACACCGGAGACGAGTTGGATTCCACTTCACTGAACGATGGAACATTTAGTTTTAGTGGAAAGAACAATTACCTCAGCGCTTATATGTTCTCTTTCCAACCTCAGGTCGTTCTCTGGTTCCTCAGCCTACGGTTACGGTTGCATACCGCCACGTCTCGCACACACACACACACACACACACACACACACACACACACACATTCTGCCAAACTCTGAATCTATATCGAGACATGTCTCTCAGCTCTTTGCTGCCTTGCACATTTGTATTCTGGAAAAGCGAGAAACAAGCACACAGACTCACTCCGCCTCACACACTTTCTCATGCACATGCTGAATTTCAGACACACTGGGGGCTCCTTACATAATGTCTGGGTGTGGGGGTGCCCTGCGAGAGGGGATGGAGGGGAGGCAGACGTGCTGTCTGCTCTGCTTCACTTGCTTGTGCTAAGCTGGTGGGGTGAGTCACCAGCGGAGGAGGGGAGGGTAGAGAAGCTGAGGCGTGGAGGCAGCTCAGGGGAGCTTCCCATTGACATGCAGAGAACAGTGGGAGAAATTAACCCTTGCCTCTATCCGCTGCATCTGCACGGTGCAGACTGTAGCAGCCTACGTACCGCAGTGTCTAACACAACACACAGTGAAGTCATGGCTCTGTAGCTACAGTTCTCTATAATGTGATACCTCATTAGTGTAAGAAGCTGTGACAGTATAGTATGGCTCACATCCATCTGTCCTCATTTATCAGTATTTACGCATGTGTGGAAAGATGCAACGTACACTGAACACTTGTTCATTTGAATGAGGCTGAATTTTAAAGCCAGCAAGACTGAAGATGAATCATTTAGAAAAAAGGGACAGAAAGTTTGTCAGCGTGATTTAAAATGATGGTCCTATTGTGTCTTACGACGTTTGAAGTGTCGATGCGCATGAGGAAGTCAGAAGGTGCTGTCCTGCTGTGTCAGTTAATGAATTAATCAGAAACATAATCAGCTGAGGTTGTTACTGTTTGACCTTACTCGCCTTTTTTCTTTGTCTTGTCATTAGACACCCAGTTAGGAATGAAACTAAAAATTACAGCCATTATTGATCATTTTCTCTGTTTATTTATTAATTGGTTTGTTTATTCGCTTTGTAACCGGTGCCAAAAGCCCCAAAGTCTTATTCAAATCAGATTATTAATATATGAGTTTATTTATCTGCACTCTGTGTGTATTTATATGTGCGCTCTGCAGAATGACACAGAAACCGTGTTCTCCAAGAGGAAGCATCAAGCTGCAGAGAAGATTGCCTTCACCCTGGTCTCAGTGCCCCATGGTAATGACATCGCGTCTCTTTTTGAGCTGGACGCCACCACGCTGCAGCGGGCCGACTGCCTCGTACCCAGGTGAAAGGGGGAACTGCAATAAAACCAACTCCCGCTATATATCCTGCTATAAACCGTTTGCCTCCTCCTTTCATAGAAACTCTTATGTGAGGCTCAGGCACCTGTGCACCAACACCTGGGTGACCAGCACCAGCATCCCAATCGACACAGAGGAGGAACGACCAGTCATGCTCAAGGTGCACACACGTGCATACAAAGTCCTTCACATAGGTTAAATGAGCACAGATGCAATATTGACGTTGTTTTGGCTGTGATAATAGATCGGTACCTGTCCTACGAAAGAGGACAAGGAGGCCTTTGCCATCGTATCCGTTCCCCTGTCGGAGGTCAGGGACTTGGACTTTGCCAACGATGCCAACAAGGTGTTGGAGGGCACAGTGAAGAAGCTTAAGCTTTGCAGCATCACTCAAAATGAGAGGAGGTACGGAGGCCTGAGCATGTTGGTACGAGATAATGTGCGTGTTTTATAGTACAACAGAGCCCATGATCCTCTTTATGTTCAGGTTTGTGACCAAACTACTGGAGGACCTTGTTTTCTTTGTGTGCGTGGTGCCAAATAACGGCCAGGACGTTTTATCTGTGGTCACTGCTACACCCAACCGAGAGAGACAGAAACTAATGAGGGAACAGAACATTCTCGCCCAGGTCAGTACGAGTGCACGCGCTGTCGGGCTCCTGTCTGTCCTTTTGTGTCCTTGATGGGACAGAATTCAGATAGGCTGTATCTAAAGTGTAGCACACTGACTGGAAGTGAGAGCAAATCCTTAGTGGCATATATTTAAGCACACAAGTGTGTCACTGCAGGAGTTTGTACATGTTTCATTGGCCTGTGTTGCTGTTTCTCCAGATCTTTGGGCTCCTGAACGCGCCGTTCACTGATCACGGTGATGGTCCAATGTTGAAGTTGGAGGATTTGGGCGACCAGCGCTACGCCAACTTCAAGTACATGCTGAGACTCTGCTACAGGGTGCTCCGACACTCTCAACAAGACTATCGCAAGAACCAGGCAGGTTTTCGTCGTACACGCGAGTCTGATATTGAGGGTTCACTGGGTCGTCGTGAGGTGCGCTAATCATTATCAGCAGGATGCAGCGCTGATGAAGGAAAGAGAGGTGGCTGTTAGCAAGGAGCTTATCAGTATAGATTCTGCCAGACGGTCTGGGAAAAATCTATCCAAGGAGCACAGGGGCAGTGATGATGCTTTAATCAACAAACCCCAAGTAGCTCAGTCTTTAATCAATCAGTGGCTCACACAGAAAAGTAATTCATGACACGTATAAGTTAAGTCCTAATATAAGACATGGTTCCTACTACATACGTCAGACAGCTTAGTTAAGGACTGGACACACTCACTGCATGTGCTGTTCCTTTGTTACAGTATATTTTCATAGCCATTGATTTGACTTTGTGCTGTAATTGGATTCGTCTCTGATGGATCTTGATATGATTTAATCAAGACAATGAGTGAAATGATACATAAACAGATGGGACTACAAGGCAAGACACTATTTCCTACGTTTATTCTGGTTCCCCTCGCATCAACTAATAATCACTTCATCAATACGCGTCATTTTCACAGAAGACATTTTGTGTTTACCAATATTCTTTTCTTATTATACGTAGGAATATATCGCCAAGAAGTTCTCGATCATGCAGGCCCAGATTGGGTATGAGATCCTGGCTGAGGACACCATCACTGCTCTGCTACACAACAACCGCAAGCTGCTGGAGAAACACATCACTGCCAAAGAGATCGAGACCTTTGTCAGCCTGCTGAGGCGCAACCGAGAGCCCAGGTCAGACGTGTGCACCTTCCAGGGATTAGACCCTCGGGAATAGATTAATAAAAGCAAAGACCAGAGAGCTGTTCTTAATCTTGAATACATTGTGATTGCAGGTGTATAGTAAACTCTTTTATATCACCAGTAATTGTCCAACAGACGCAGGCTAACGGCCAGTCACAAAGTTACACGTCCATGCTGTCTGTGCTCAAACTTTAAATGTCTCCTCTACTCTTTCAGATTCTTGGATTATCTCTCTGATCTCTGTGTGTCCAACAAAACCGCCATCCCTGTCACCCAGGAGCTTATCTGTAAATTTATGCTGAACCCCACAAACGCAGATATCCTCATCCAGACCAAGTGAGTCACACCCCGTGGTCTACAGCTCAGTTGATCCTGTCACAATTCGCTTGTGCATTTTTAAACGTGCTGAAACATGCACAGCCTCTCCGAGCTGCGTGAGACTGTTCCTTCCTCCAGTTTGTCTTTTGCTGAATATATCTTTTCAGCAGCGGTAGCTCTACAGAGTGTAATGTGTGCAATTTTTCTAGTAGCTGCGATGTCACGAGCCCTCCTTTACCCCCACCCAGGCTCATCTCTAATACAGAAACCACCCTGGAGTCTTCTCTGCTGCAGGAGGAGGTGGAGGAGGAGGAGGTTTGGCTCTACTGGATCGACAGCCACAAGGAGCCCCACGGCAAATCCATCCGCCACCTGGCCCAGGACGCTAAGGACAACCACAAGGCCGACGTAGACATCGTCACCTACTACAGGTGATGGTTCGCGCTGTAAACTATAGCTCCCCCAAGTGTTCTGACTCACTGAAACAAGCAGTGAATAATTAAACCCATGTGCTCCACCTCCCCCTCAGGTACCAGCTGAACCTGTTTGCTAAGATGTGTCTGGACCGTCAGTACCTAGCCATCGATCAGATCTCTCGTCAGCTCCCCGTGGATCTGATCCTTCGCTGCATGTTCGATGACGGCCTGCCCTACAACCTCAGAGCCTCCTTCTGTCGCCTCATGCTGCACATGCACGTGGACCGTGACCCACAGGAGGCCGTGGTGCCTGTGCGCTACGCTCGCCTCTGGACCGAGATCCCCTCCAAGATTACCATCAATGAGTGAGTGTCTGCGTTAGATTGTGTGGGAATACGTACGCAGAGGCCTCATGCAGTGGCTGTTGGCTTCTACAGGTTTGAGTACGAGTCCACTGATACTTCACGAGAGGAGATGAAGAGGAAGTTTGCGCCCACCATGGATTTTGTGGAAGAGTATCTTAACGATGTGGTCAACCAGCCTTTTCCGTTTGGGGACAGTGACAAGAATGAGCTCACACTAGAGGTGAAATTCAACTTGTCCTAGCTTATGTCATGTATTTTGTTGTGATTGGATAATATTCCCTCGTTCTCCTTTTCTGTTTCAGGTGGTGAATCTGGCGCGTAACCTGGTTTACTTTGGCTTTTATAGCTTCAGTGAGCTGCTGCGTCTCACGCGCACCCTGCTGGCCATCCTCGACATTGTCCAGCATTCGCTCCCCTTTATGAACAAGCTCAGCAAGAGCCCAGAGACTGGTTAGTGCAGTGGAACGGCATCATTATTTCATTGTGTTGATAAACATGTTGACAGTCGATGAGAAGTTAAAGACACTATTGATTCATATTCAGGGGAAGATAGTTAGGCACATATTTTATATCAGAAAAATCACACGGCACATGCCCAAACATAAATGCCTCAAAACATATAAATAATGAAGATCTAGTCTCAGTTTAATTGATAGGGGGACTTGTTTCTTTCTTTAATGGCTCCAGGGCCGAGCATCTCTTTTCAGATCATTTTTCAGGCAGGCAGTATCGATGTCTCTGCTACGGTGTGTAGCTGTTTGGCTTTAGTGATGAGTTCAATAACTTTGTAGCGTTGAGAACTTTTTCACTCGTCTTGGTGTTTTTTCTAAGTAACGCTGCCTGTTTTCTCTGTCTGTTCACACGTTTCAACTATTACTACTACTTTTCAGTAAAAGTCAATCCAAAGACAAGATAGAGACAGACAGTTTGCTTTCACGCGAAGTGTGACTGTGTCCGATGAACCGTATTTAGCTAGGTTTGTCCAGCGGTTCGTCATTGTTCTACACGTCGCTCGCTTAGAGAATCCAGTGAAACTGCATAATGATCCACAGCACACCTGATGATTTCTCATGGCACACTTATGTTCCGCGGCACACAGGTTGGGAATCACTGGTTCAATGGACTGGAAAAAATAATTGTAGTTTTTTCTGTACTGCTCCTCCTAAACATTTACAGGATTTAAAGTGGTAGAATTGTGAGTTGAAGTATATTACACACACACACACATGTAAACATTAATTATCTATTAGGCAACAATGTCCTGCGGACGATCCACGGTGTTGGAGAAATGATGACTCAGATGGTGATGAGTCGAGGTGTGCTGCAGAGCCTCCCTGACTCCCCCGCCACCCTGCGCTACAGTAAAGCCCACTTCATGCCAGACAATGAGGACGTCATGGTGATGGACACGAAGCTCAAGATCATCGAGATCCTGCAAGTAAGCATCATGATCCGGGTGACGAGCCACTGACGTGTTTCACTTATTGTGCAGTACGAGTGACGTGGGATTTGTTTTACTTGCCGTTTTCTCTTCCCGGTCAGTTCATCCTGAGTGTGCGGCTGGATTACAGGATCACCTACTTGTTGTCCATGTACAAGAAGGAGTTTGGAGACAAGACTATAACTGACAGCTCTGTGTCAGTGACTGATGTGTCTCTACTTACACGTGAGACTTTATTCCCTCTTCATGCAGATACTAAAGCTTTCCACTTTACTTTTCAAATTTGGTGTTTGAGTCGTTTGCGTGCATCTGACCTGCTGTTCGCTTTATTTTGTCGCTAGCGTCTGAGCCGGACATAGATGAGATTGCATCCAAAGCGGAGAGCATGTTTGCAGGAAGGTGGGCGAAGTTGGGTTATTCAGACCGTCAGCGTTGTAATAGACCCTCACGTATTCAGACGGAAAATTAAAGTCACATGCGTTTGTGTGATTTCAGCGCGGAGTTAAGTGCCGTGGAGCTGGACGACGAGGGTGGCCAGACGTTTTTGAGAGTTCTGATCCATCTCATCATGCAGGATTACCCTCCACTGGTGTCGGGGTCGCTGCAGCTCATCTTCAAACATTTCAGCCAGAGAGCTGAGGTGCTGCAGGCCTTCAAACAGGTGCAGTAGTGACAGCAGCTTACACTGAAGTGCTGCATTAGGCCTCGAGTTAAGTGATTCCTGTCAAGGTTAATGCCATCTGTTTGGAGTATGTGGGTTCACGCTCCCATTTAATAAAAATCTGTGTACTGGGACATCTTTGGAAGCGTTGCTGTTCACTTTTGTTTGTCTACTGTCTGCCTGCTTTGTTGCACGTCCGCTGATGAGCGTTTGCGTTTTTCCACCCAGGTCCAGCTGCTGGTGTCGGAGCAGGACGTAGAGAACTACCAGCAGATCAAGGCCGACCTGGACCAGCTGCGTCTGGCGGTTGAGAAGTCTGAGCTGTGGGTGGAAAAGAGCGTCTACAGCAGTGAAGACCTGGGGGCCAGCCAGGGCGCTGAGGTGCTGCACCGTCACGTGTTGTTACTGTTAATCAGGGCTGGTGCAAGGCAAACGGTGCAAACTACTTTGTGATGTAGCTTAGAATAAGTCAGAACAGGAACCTAATAAATCTGTTACAAGGAGAACACATGAGAACTGTGGCACTGGCAAGGGATGGGATGTCTCTTCTTAACGTGTGTGTGTTCTGCAGGAGGTTGTTCTGAGCCCGGTGCAGAACGGTGATAACAAACCTCACATCGACAGCAATAAGTCAAACAACTACACCATGGTCAAAGAGGTGAGCTTCCTGTCTTCATCTCCAGGTCACTCGTGTAAAATGTTGTTGTTTTTTTGCTGCCATGTGTGTAAAGGATTTCTGTGAATGTCTCCTGTAGATTCTGCTGCGGCTCAGTAAGCTGTGTGTTCCCAGTAAGAAGAGCCGCGTGCAGCAGCAGAGGCTGCTGAAGAACATGGGAGCCCACACGGTGGTTCTGGACCTGCTGCAGATCCAGTACGAGAAGGTGAGAAACAGCCACAGCAGCTAACTACTAAATGACCTACTACACAGCATAGTTTACTGATGTGTTTCTGTCTTTCTGATGATCTTTACTTCACAGAGTGATGAGAAGATGAGTGAGATCATGACCCAGGCACATACATTTCTGCAGAATTTCTGCAGAGGAAATTCTCAGAACCAAGTTTTGCTGCATAAACATCTGAACCTCTTCCTCACTCCAGGGGTACGTTGTTAGAAACGTGCATACACACCTTTGCATCAGCAGAATTAGCCTGAAATAAAAATACGAGTTCAGTTTTTTGGTCTGGTCTTCACACAAATGAATCCATTTGCTTTCTGAATAATCTCGTACCTCCTTGTTTTGCCACCAGCTGCTGGAAGCTGAGACAATGCGTCACATCTTTATGAACAACTACTATCTGTGCAATGAGATCAGTGAACGTGTGGTCCATCATTTTGTCCACTGCATTGAAACACATGGAAGACGAGTCCAGTACCTCAGGTTCCTGCAAACCATTGTGAAAGCTGATGGGAAGTATGTGAAGAAATGTCAGGACAAAGTCATGACCGAGGTAGGATGCCGCCTATATTTAATCTGGTTGTGGTTTGTATGAGGGAAGTATGTACTTACTGATCTTCCTGATCTCATGAAAGTCCTTCTATAGTTTTAAAACAGCTTTGTGATGTGATCTGTACTATTAACAGTACTTATGTCTAGTACTGTGTTCTGATCACAGCGACAGGCCTCTGGCTTGTAGCTTTTGTAACTTTTCTCTCTTGCCGTGTGCAGCTGGTGAACGCAGGCGAGGACGTGCTGGTGTTCTACAACGACCGCTCCTCGTTCTCCGTGTTGCTGGAGATGATGGCCTCCGAGCGCGAGCGGACAGATGCGAACGGATCTCTGGCCTATCACACTACACTCGTGGAGCTGCTGGCTGCGTGCACCGAGGGCAAGAACGTCTACACGGAGCTGAAATGCAACTCCCTGCTACCCTTAGACGACATCGTCAAAGTGGTCACTAATGCCAGCTGCATCCCGGAGGCAAGTGGCTTGAAGGTTTTACCGAACACAGCTGAATGCTATAGATGAGTAAATTGTTGATGTTTTGTTTTCTCCCCACAGGTAAAAACTTCTTATGTGAACTTTGTGAATCACTGCTATGTGGACACAGAGGTAGAAATGAAGGAGATCTACACCTCCAAACATATCTGGAAGCTGTTCAGCAACTTCCTGGTGGACATGTCCCGTGTAAGTGTGCTGTGCGCCTGATCCTTTCCTGTACAGGGGATGGAGTGTGATGTTTCTCATGTTGTCTTTTTTGTATATAAGGTCTGCAACACTACCACGGACCGTAACCATGCAGATCTGGCCCTGGAGAAGTACGTAACGGAGTCCGTGATGGCCATCATTAAGGGTTTCTTCAGTTCACCCTTCTCTGTCAACCATGCAAACATGCAGGTAGTGTTTCCTAGATGCAAAGGGAGGCTCGTGTCACCTCCAGACCTCGACATCTTAAAATATCTGAAAGTATTTGACAGCAGGCTGCCTCCTTCGCTGCACCCTCACCCGGGACCGCAGACATTTTAAACCCACCGAAGCCCGTTTTCCTCTACGTTCATGACGTTTAGAACCGTATGTCTGCTCTCCCTGATGTTCACAGACAAACCAGGCAATCTTCATCAAGCTCCTCCAATCAGCTTTCAGGATTTACAACTGTGGCTGGATCAACTCTGCTCAGAAGGCCAATATTGAGAGTTGTGTCAAAACTCTGGCTGATGTTGGTGAGTGATGAGTAGAAGTACGTGTTGTAGCAAATGTATTGATTTCATCCGACGTTCTGCAATATTCACATTTCCTTGTTGAACCATATGAAACTTTCAGCCCGTTGTCATTCTTCCCCAGCTAAAGCCAGAGCCATAGCCATTCCTGTGGACCTGGACAGTCAGGTCAGCGCTTTGTCTCTCAGGGTCCACAGCAACATGGTGCAGAGGGCGGCGAAGGACTGGAGGTCCTCTGCCCGCAGCCGACCCCGCAAGGAGACCCTGGGCGGCCTTGACTACAAGAACATCATTGAGAAGCTGCAGGTGCTCATTTTTACCCACACACTACCACAAGCGGGAAGTGGCTCTGTGATACAGGTTGATGCGAGGAAGGCAGACTATGTTACTGCAGAGAGACCACTGATTGACTTTACATGCGTCCACAGGTGGTCGTGTCCTGTCTGGAGCAGCAGTTCAATCCCAAGGTTCAGGCAGAGTTTTCAGTGCTGGTGGATGTTCTTCACAGCCCGGAGCTGCTGTTTCCAGAAGGTGCTCCGCTACGCTGTGAAAGTGGAGCTTTCATGCTCAAGTAAGTTGCTGTTTATAACTAGTGTACGGAACAAACAACGTGTCTTCCTTTACTCGTAGCCTGGAGGCCTGCATGGCTCACACAGTGGTTTGAGCTTTGTTGAGGCAGGATTTTTGACAGGATTTCCTGACTAAATATTTGCAAATGTTTGTTTGTCTCTCAGGTTTTTTACACTCGATGAATATTACTAACTACTGTTATGTGTATTAACAGTTTAAGTTAATGAAGCGTATTGAAAGTGAAGCAAAACGTTTTGAACTCAAAGAATTCAGTAAAACTCCTGAAACTAATATTGACCGTAAACCACTACACCATGGAATCTCCCCGTGCTGTTACTCTGCTGCTGATCCTCCCCAGAGATCGGAAAGCATAGCTTACCTGTGGTGATCAATACAGCTGTCTTTTAAAGGGACTGCATTAGCAGGACAGCAAATGATACGGCACTCGTCTGTTCACTTCACTCCATCAGGCTGATCACTCACACCAAGAAGCTGATGGAGAAAGAGGAGAAGCTTTGTATCAAGATCCTGCAAACACTCAGAGAGATGCTGGACAAGAAGGAGTGCTTTCAGGAGTCTGTGAGTATTTGACCTTGCGTGGGGAGTGTGTGTCACTTTCAGAAGTCAAATTTTGCAACAGTTAACCATGACCAAGTGCTATTGTGTAAAGTTTGCTGTAGATTGAATCCGGCTTCATGTATCACATCAGCAGTGCAGCGTAGTCCTTGCGTTCTCCCAGGTCTGTCAGCCTGGAGCCCAGACTCCTCTTCATCTGTATGCTGTGGGCCTCTCTATGTTACATAAGGCAGGGAGGCACTTGAGGACACACTCACACTGAGATGGAGAATAGGACGGAGGAAGTATGGGAAGAAGGAGGAGGAGGGGGCAAGCACTGAACAAACAAATCAATACTGCAGCGAGTGGGGGGGGGGGTCTGTCTCCTGCTGCACCCCCCCCTCATCAGCCAGAGGCCTGGAAAGTTGAGCTGACAGAGGAGACTCAGGAGGCGTTTGCCTGAATGTGCACCAGAGGGCAGGAGGGTGAGGGGCCAAGAACTGACGTTGGGGCTGTGATCGTATGTGGATTGTTTTTGGAGAGCTTGTTGCAGCTTCACGGTGACAGGAGGTGATGACACGCAGCAGAGTCAACACCAAATGTGCCGCTCAAGTCGAGACCTCAGTCAGTCTGCATACGTAGGAGATCTGGAAAAAGACATTTGGCTTCACTTAATATAAAAGATGTTCAGATTTGAGCTTTTGTGGCTGAAATGCCTCCCTAGCAAAAGCTGTTTTCATTTCACCGGAACATCATCTTATTAAAATAGAATGTGTGCCTTCACCTTCTCTTTCAGTGTATTTGCATGAGTAATACTGTCAAGACAGTGTAGTACATGCCAGTCAGTGTCACTTACAGCTGCTCGAGGAGTCACATTTGTGTTTACCTGTTTGTGTTTGCATCTAATGTTCGTCAGCCAAGCTGTTTTCATTTTCGAAAGAAGGCAAATGATTCAACAGTTGTGTGGAAGAAGATCAGAGAAATTCAAAGCGGGGGAAAGAGTAAAAAAAAAAAGCAGTCACTTTTTAAAAAGCGGCTCGGTGCATTCGAGAAGCCAGACAGCGCTGTAACGATATGTGAAATGTCAGTTTGTGTAGGTGTGCGTGAGTGTGCTCAAGCATGTATTTGTGGCCTCTCTTTGTCATATCCCTGTAGCCCTGAGCGTGGAGCTGCAGCTTCACTGCACACGGCGGAGAGAGAGCGAGCGAGCGCGAGAGAAAGAAGCGATTGATAGAAATAATGAGAGAGGGAGAGACAAAAACAGAAGGAGACGGAGAGAGAGAGAGAGAGAGAGAGAGAGAGTGACAGCATAGGCAGCAGAGGTTGGTGGCTCCCCTGGGGTGCAATGAGTGGGTGGAGGAGAGTGAGAGAAAGAGATGGAGGGAGAATGATTGAGGGAGGGAGGGAGGGAGGGAGGGAGGGAGGGAGGGAAGGAGCCATGTGAGGAGCCATGTGAGTAGAAGGGAAAAAAAAGTGGGCAGCGGCTGCAGGGTGAGGGATTGGAGAGAAGCAGAGTCTGCTCAGTCCATGAGGAGACAGGGCAGGGGGTGCGCTTACGTAACAGCCTGCAGTGGCTGAGCCAGCGTCACGTGGACCATCACGTTCTCCCTCCCTCCCTCCCTCACCCTCCCAGCCTCCCTCCCTCCTTACGCGCTTCTGTCCGTGCTTCCTCCTTTGCCCCCTCCACGCTTTGTCTCAGTCTCTCGCATTCTGTCTGCCCGTCCAAATGATTTTTCTCTTTAATAATTGTGTTCGGTGGTTCTCTCTGCTTTGTGCGGGTCATGCCGGGTCCACTGGTTGGGCATCGAGGGCGAGCTCTGCAGCAGCGTCGGCACACAGATGTGTTGGCTGCACTTCGCTTGAGAGAAAGTTTTCGAAGGCAACAGAAAACGGCTTGTTTATTGTCAGAATGTAGTCAAATATTACATTTGAGACAAATGGCTTAAAAGGCCTGATGCTGATGGAAACCAAAACCAACGCCTGTGTCTGACATAGCTGCACTAACTCATCTACGAAGCCAACTGTTGCTACTGAAAATGCAAATGGAGCACATCTATATACGTTTGTTGCGGTTTCATTATTTATCAGCGTAACTTACAGGATAAATGCGTTGGGTTATTTCCAACGTTGGTTTTACCACACGCTTCCTGCAGCTTAACACAGCAGCAACTTGAGGTGAAATAAACTTGACCAGTGTATATTTCAGCTGGTATTTCCGTGCTCCAGCACAATCACATGATCTGCCGTCATGCGTGTGTAAATGTAAACATGTCTTCTTGTTTACAGAGGACTGAAAAAGCCAGTTACGTAATAGTATGTTTCACTTTCCTACATCTCGTTCACACTCTTCTGTCTTTATCTGCCCCCTCCCTGTCTTTTTTTTATTTTTCCTCGCTTGCCAAGTTTCACACCACCTGCCCGTGGCAAAGCAGATTTACAGATTACCGTCCTCTCAGCGCATCGCACGCATGTCCGTGTGGACGGAAAGCTTCGCTCTGACACGCGCTCCCGGCCGTGCAGCGCCACGCTGGCTGTCCCCGTGTGAGCTCATCTTGCAGGGTTTTCCCTGTTTGTCCGTCTGCTTGGTGGCAGCAGTGGAACACGGCTTAGGTTTGTCTGCAGGCAGGCAGACGGGGAGCCGGCGGATTTAGCGTATGGCTCATATGGTTTGACCCGGCTGACGATGCGTCAAGTTAGTAAATGTTTAACAGAACATTCAAACTAATGTCTTCAGAGTTTGTGAACATTCTAACTAACGCTCTAAAGGGAGAAATCCTTTGGTCGCCCGCTACCTGGGCTTGTGTCTGTTGGTGGAGTGTTTTGTTTCGTATCCATGGCAATGAAGGATTAGTACATGTTGTCTGGTCTAGCCGTGACCGGGCACAGGAAGTCTGTGTATCAGCGCTGAACTCTTTTATAAATCAGCAAACTGTGGAGGAAAGACACGTCTTTTAAAAAAAGCCAAAGGGCCTCGAGTCTGCGGCCTGATGCGTTCGAGGGCCACTGTGAATGAGGTCGATTGTCATTGTGAGCAGTGTTACGTGTACGATGCGTTTCAAATGGCGTTACTCGATTGTGACTGTGCTCAGATGTATCACACAGCCTGTGGACAGGACACGTTTCAGTGAGTCTGTAAAAGCTGTACTGCGGTTGGACCCTTAACCCTCGTGGGGCCTTCGAGGGGTCAAACCGACCCCACTGTAAAATAGGAGGCGCCAAGTTTAAAAAACACACACGGGTTGGATAAAACAGCCTTCGTGGGTGTTACATCCAAGCAATGAACACGTGTGGGTCTTCATACGAACAAGTTCATCTAGAGATAGCGTGTTGTGATTTATCGCCTGTCTGCGGCTGTTTTTTCCAACCCTTGTGTGGTTTTTGAGCTTAGAGCGGCCCCTGTTTTCATTTTGACCCCACGAAGGCTGCACTAGGGTTAAACGTGGTCCATACAGTTCTGACTACCTCAACCGAGCGTTGTCAACTTCGTTACTTGTACCTGTACACAGCTTGTACCCGTTTGGGTTTGACCTTTCTTCAGAATCACAGTCTTGGTTAGAAACACATCCATGCTTAACAACATTAGCGAATCACATGTAACACTTCCATAGTGAATGCACCAACAAGCATCCGGCCTTTTTGCTGAACGCTTGTTTACGCCGCTAAACCAGTCGCACCAATTGCTCTCACATGTTGCCTTAATTTGTTTTGCTGATATGCGTGTTTATTGGATGAAAGCACTTTATTTACTTGCAGATTGAAAACATTGGAAATGGCGACACTGGTTGCGCGTGTGTGTGTGGGCGTCCGTGCTTATTTGTCTGTTACAACATTTCATCACATTCACGTACCGAGCGAGACTCTAGGCCAGAGATTTTCAGACGGCATCGCCGTGAGGGGGCTGCGGGAGGGAGGAGAGGAGGGAGTGTGCGCGGATGCCAGTGCAGGGGATTGGCAGCTCATCCCCTGCTTGGACACCGGAGCCGCAGTGTGGCGTGCCGGTGCACATTTTAAAACGCCACGGCTGTGCGCTCCTCACCAGCTCTTGTTTGTTTCTCTCCTCCTCTTCCTCACCAGCCCCTCCTCCTCCTTCTTCTTACTTCTGTGTTACTTACCTCTATTTCTTTTTCTTTCTCGTGCCTCTTACATCACCTGACTGGAGTTTTTCTCGTCAATGCAGCAGCAAGCAGATGAGTCAGACTGGGCTGACTCCCCTCTACAGCCATCCTGCCTCCCCTCACCTCTCCTCTTTCTGCAGACCTAGCCAGCAGACTGCATTGCCTGGGAAGCAGGTGGACAAGACATCACTTAAGTTCCTCTTGCAGCTATTGTCATTGTCATGAAAACTCAACATATCCTTAGTCAGAAAAGAGGAACCGTTAACTGAAAGACCTTTAATCAGTCAAAGAGCATGCACTGAGATGTTCTGCTTCAAAGATCGTAGCTGGAAGCTGGGCTGAGTGTGTACGTGAGCACTCCTGCATGGAAAACAGGGGCTGGCTCCATGGATCCTCACCTTCAGTTCAAGACGTGTGCTTGTATGTGTGTGTGTGCACTGGTGAAACAACTCAGCCAGACAGTGCAGGCAGACAAGCATCTCTGCTGACTGCAGATGAGATGGAGTGTTTACTGACACAGGGAGCATCAGCTACACATGCTCCTCTATGTCGTTGCTCTTAGTTCGATGTTTTGCAGCTGGACTCTACCTGGCTGGCTTCCCCGCTGATACACGGAGCGTCCTTGTTTGTCTGATCTCCTACTGTCAAATACATTTTTTTTTTTTTTTTTCTATTTTTTTTGCTGGTGCAGCGTTGAATTCAGTAGTGACCCGTTTCCACCAGAAACCTTCTGTAAGCAACACCTACGATAAACAGATCAGATAGACAAATTAACAGTGTAAATATAAATCTAGCAATATAAAACGGACTTAGCAACAATTCAAAAAGAGAACCTATATTAGTATAATTAGTCCCTGATTCACCCACAAATATTCATAATTTTCTTTGCCAATGTGTTTTTTTTTTCTTTTTATTTACTTTATAAACCTTTTGGGTTAACAAGTCAGTAATTATTCAATATCCCATATCACGAAATTCAGACTAAAATGCTCATTAGTTGCATCATCACAGTTTGACTTGTAATGTAATTAAAATTGTTATTTTATACTGTTAACTTATCCCATGAACACGTTTCCAGGGAAACAATCCATTTGTGCATTTGCCCCACCCCTAGTGCAGTGTGTTCATCTACTCATCTATCCCTCCACTCTGCTGATCAATACTGATGGCGATGTGGTGTCATCAAAACAAGGCCATTTTGAGTTAGGTTGCCATAGAAACTGATGCTAGCCACCTATAATGTCCCTACATCTATACTGTACATCCATCTTTCTGCCCATTACTCTTTGCCATTGAACGGAAACGGGGACAGGCTCCATGCAAGTCCACCTGTCACACACCCCTAACTCCACAATATATAGGTAATATAACTAGTTTTCGAAATAGATTTGCAACTAGAAGCAAACTGGTGTCGTTTAATGCAACATTTCTGCTATATACACAAAACATCCTCGAGCACAGAAGGATCTTTTCAGACTTTCAGCCTCCTTTTATCACAGTGCGTCTTATTTTGATGTGCGTCTGCTGAAAGAATCACAGCTGAGGTGAAATCGCTCTTTATGAACTTACTGTATGTCATACAGTATATAATATGTTATGGCCAAAGGGTGTGTAGCTCACAACATGAAAACTACCTTCAAATAAGAAGAACCTCAATTGTAGGGCTTAATAAAGACAAAACCCTGTAAAAATACTCTATGAGAGACCATCGCTACTTAAAATTACTTAAATATATCAATTTCTTATGTTTGTGTTTATGGTCTTTTCTGTCTTGGCTCTCAACTCTCATAAAGATCGCTCATAAACGCTCCTTTTTGGATCTAGTTACAGTATTTACCTTGCTGTTGAAGCCCATTGTTATGGTCATGCTCCTCAATGACAGGCTCCAATACCCTTTGTTGATACAAGATATTACTCTCATCAAGGGGGAAAGACATCATGTGATGACGGTGATCATTCGCATTAGGTGGAAGATGAAATCTGCTCTGACCTCTTAGGGGATGATTGTGTGGATTTGATGCCAGTGAATACGCCGTGTTGTTAACATGCTCTTCCTTTTTTCATCACCTCTACTATCATGGGCTGCAAATGCCTCGTTGTGTTAAAATGTGTATTTTCTAGTTCTGCCTCAGACTGATATAAAGTTAACATTAGGATTTCTGGCTCCACAGGGAAGGGAGTTAAGAAAGATTCTGCTCATACGCTACTTTGGAAATCAAAAGGTTGTCTCCAAGTCAGAGCTCGGGAGTGGAAACAGCTTATCTGGCAGCTTTGTCAAGTCGTCATCCGGAGGTACTGAGATCCCCAAATAAACCCAGTAGACACTGCAGTAGTTATTCTCTTAGGAAACAACAGCAACTAACATGACAATGCGCGCACACTGTGCCGTTAGAGGGTATTTGTATGGTGGAAAGCGCCGGTGTTAATATTCGATCCCTACAGGAGGCTCGCTCGACTCTGACAAGCCAAGCAGCAGTGTGGTGGAGATCCAGTGTCTCCTGGACAACGTTGGAGCGTCCGAGATGGTGATTGACCTCATTGTCAACACTAAGAATGACCGGGTGTTCGAGGAGAGCATCCTGCTGGGCATCGCCCTTCTCCAGGGTGGAAACACACAGATACAGGTGGCCAACACTTCCCTCCACATTTTAACTGCTGAACCCACAACATGTCAACATTTACTGAAGTCACACGTGTAGATGTATGTGATTTATACTCTTATCCGCTTCGTTTCCTACCCAGAACTCCTTCTACTGCCAACTGTTCAAACAGAAGAAGTCAGAAACCTTCTTCAAGGTGTTTTATGACCGCATGCGTTTGGCCCAGCAAGAAATCCGGTCCACCGTGTCCGTGAACATGTTTGAGCTCAGCACCAGGAAGAAGGACGACGACACAGACGTCGGTACCGTCAGGTCCAAAAAAGGTAGAGCCACGAATTAGTGCATATTATGTTAACCTTTCTGTGGAAAACCGCTGTGTCCCCCTGAAGCCCAGCGTAAGTAAAGTTTATTTAAAGTGAGCCCACTGGACAGTGATGTCAACAGTAGCTCAGTATTTAGAGGTGATACACTGAGTCATTGTGTTTACATCCCAAACACACTAAGCATTTCCATAGTAACGGGCCTGGAGCGACTGAATGGGCTCAAACAGAAACTTGAAAATCTTAATGCCCTTACAGTGCGTGTGGTCCTGAAGTTCAGCCCCGTCTTGACTTTAAACAATGGCAAATCCAGAATGATCTGTGTTGCTCTGCTGACCTCTGAGCAGACCGTTGTTCCCGGTTCCTGCAGTCACGTGTCTGAAACCATGTGACGACCCACATCACAAGCCTATCAAAAGGCCATTGTATCAAGATTGAGCGCTTTCATGCTACAGGATCTCACTCGGTAGTTGCCAGCCTGTCAAGTGGGGTCTGTAATACGTGAAATGCAACTGTGTAGGCTGCCATCGATCAGCACAACTATGAATGTGCGCAGCCCAATCTTCTTCCAGATGTTACCGTCCGATATTTGAATAGTGACTCAACATTCTGTCTTGATCCTGTGCTGCAGGGAAAGAATCAGGGCTCCACATAAGGGAGGACATGAGAGGGCAGCTGAAGGAGGCCTCGTCCGTGACCTCCAAGGCCTTCTGTGCCTTCCGGAAGGATGATCTTGATCCTGACCTTGAGGACATGGGTCAGAACAATGAGGCTGTTGGGGCAGATGATGCTTCAGAAGAAATTCAGATGAGCCCGTCCATCACCATCATGAACCCCATTCTACGTTTCCTACAGCTGCTCTGTGAGAACCACAACGCAGACCTGCAGGTACTGGCTCCTGTTTGTGACTGGGATTTCAATTGTTAAAGTCTCAGCCCCAGTTAATTCACTTGTTGTTCTCCTTGAATCCAGAACTTTCTTCGCAACCAGAACAATAAGACTAACTACAATCTAGTGTGTGAGACTCTTCAGTTTTTGGACTGTATCTGTGGTAGCACCACTGGAGGCCTGGGGCTGCTGGGTCTTTATATAAATGAGAATAATGTGGATCTGGTTTGCCAAACACTGGAAACTATCACAGAGTACTGCCAAGGACCCTGCCATGAAAACCAGGTAGGGGAAATATACTCCACATGTTAATTCCTGTTTTAGTTGAATCTTCCAAAAATAATAACATGTTTCTTAAAAGTGGTCTGGAGGAGGATTGGGCAGTTCAGGCATCCCTCCTTTCCTGAGGAGGTTTGTTTGGATCCAACGTGCTTAAACTCTGCTCCTCTTGTTGTTGTCCAGACCTGTATAGCCAAGCACGAGTCAAATGGCATTGACATCATCATAGCACTGATTGTCAACTCCATCAACCCCCTGGGGAAGAATCGACTGGACCTGGTGCTGAAGCTCAAGGTGGGCAACAGGTGTCTCCACGAGCCCCGAGAGGCTATGACATGTAGCCATTAACAGCATTACTATCCAGTTATCCAGCTTTTTAAATGACGGTCACTGAGGTCTTGTGTTGTTGTAGAATAATGCCTCCAAGCTCCTGCTGGCTATCATGGAGAGCCGCCATGACAGTGAGAACGCGGAGAAGATTCTTTGCAAGATGAGACCCACTGAGCTGGTGAGTCTGCATGAACGCTCCTGCAGCTCCACGTTTGCATTCAAGTGGACGGACTAGTTTCAAAAACCTTTGTGCTTCAGGTGGATGTAATGAAGGAAGCCTACGCGCAGGGTCTGGACAGCGAGGAGGACGAGGACGGCGTCGGAGACCAGATCAAGCCCAGAGACGTTGGACACAACATTTACATCCTGGCGCACCAGGTAATAAAAGCTGCTCCTCTGTGAACAAACCTCAAACCTCCCGCGGCTAGAAACAGTTTTCAGGATGTGCCTTTGGGTTAATGCCTGTGCAGGTGTTCGCTGAGGCAGGTACAGTAGTGCTTGTACTCCCACTTTAGCTTATCCCATCCAGCTTTGTGCTGGTGAGAGAGAGCGGTTGTCATGTAATTGTGTGTGTGTGTGTGTGTGTGTGTGTGTGTATGTTATGTGTCTGCCTTTCTCCACAGTCGATGGCAGTTGGAGAGGGCAGGTCAAGTCTAGCGAGTTTTCACTTCTGCTTCTTTAAAGCCAAGTGTCAGACAGTCAGAGTATTTTTGTCCAGCCAACCAGACTAGTTTCATCATGACAAGGACAATAGTTTTCTTCACTGCAACCTATTTATTTTTATACCCCAGAAAATAAAAACGCTCTCACACCGCTAATAACATAAAAAACTTAATTGTTGCTTATCAGATGCTTTCAAAGGTTTAGTAGTTTTGTAAACATTTTGTCATTATGGAAGCTCAAGAATGTGACCTGATAATTCATATTTTTGGTCATTAATGCAATTTAGATTTATTGTATTGGGCTTTTTATGCAGTTCTGCACAGAAACTAATGTAAATGAAATCAATCAGTTTATTGATTTATTTTAATCCAGCTGGCTCGACACAATAAAATCCTGCAGCAGAACCTGAGACCCGGCTCAGTGCTGGGCTCAGGCGTGGACCCAGACAGCGAGAAGGATGACGCTCTACACTTCTATGCCCACCACACAGCTCAGATAGAGGTACCCACCATCATCACTTCACCTGTCGATTGCTTCAGTATCCAAAAACAGTTTCCAAACCAAGGCTTGACATGCGTTTGCCAGATCGTGCGTCACGATCGCACCATGGAGCAGATAGTGTTCCCGGTCCCGAACATCTGTAAGTACCTCACCGAAGAGTCCAAGGTGCGCGTGTTCACCACCACGGAGAGGGACGACCAGGGCAGCAAGGTCTTGGACTTCTTCCAGCAGTTTGACAACCTCTACAACGAGATGGCGTGGCAGAAGAAGATTCGCAGTGAGTCTGTGATTTCTGAACGCAGTGACTGCAGGGTTGTAAATCGTTATCGCCGTGAACGTCCGGTTGTTGTTACACCCAGAATAAAAACTGAAAGGCCCTCACTTCTTCTCTATGCAGACCTGTCCCACTGTACTCACTGTTTTTCCTCTGTGTGTGCAGAAAATAAGGCTCTGTTCTGGTTCTCACGCCACATTTCTCTTTGGGGGAGCATCTCCTTCTACCTGGCCTGTCTGCTCAACATCGCTGTAGCTGTGTTCTACCCATTTGGTGATGACGGAGATGAAGGTGAGTGTTTTTAATATAATATAGAGGCTTGATGTGCATGTAGAACCAGCCCTGGCCGTGAATGAGGCTGAAGCAACTTCTGTCGTTGCCAAATGTACATGCTTTGGTCAAGTTAAGAAGGAACTGTAGCTTCCTCTGTGAAAGTTCCACTAGATTACTGTAAGTGTCTGTGAAACCGTGGTCAGAGGTCACAGATTGGATGCACAATGCAAAGTTTATTGTTTTGCTTTGTCCACAAGGTTATTTGATGTGTAATAATACCACACGCTTCTCCAGAACTGATGTCTCATGAACTATATGAAACATTTTAATGAATAATAAATGCGAATATCTGAAAAGCAGGGTGTGATTATAAAAGACGATCTTTAGACAAAACAGATTTCCAGGTTTTACATTAAATATTAGTCACTTGTTCACAAAAGGTGCATTTTTCTATTTAGGTGTTTCCAGTGAGCCTTCCAAATACACGACTCTGTACCAGTGCACAGGATGTGCTAATAATGAAAGTGACGGCTGAATTCATTTTCAGTGTTACTCTGTCATAACTTAATCAGCTGAACAGTGAAACGCTTACAAAATGTTCCTGCTGGAAATTGCCCTCGCTCTCTGTAAAGGTGGCACAACTTAGTGATCCGTATTGGTTTTGTGAGGTCAGCAGCCTCGTGTAAACCCTGCACAGCTCCCACCAGCTTCTGCTCCAGGCCTGAGCTGTCGGGTATCGAGAACATGCAAAACTGTGGGGTCATGAGTTGTGATAGTGTCCCGTTGTGTATGTGGTCCTTTAGCCATATTTCCCTAAAAAAAAAGCCGCCCGCATCAGCAGATGATGGAGAACGTCTGTGTTGACTGATGGGGTTGACGGCCCTTGTGGAATACCGTTTGACATTTTAAAGTGTTGCCTCTGACTGTGTGGTGCTAAGTTGAGCTCGTAGCTCATTAAATAATTTATGGCACCGTGTTTTAGAGCGCTGTGATTGATGCTTTGCCCTTCTGTCCAGGCACCTTGTCCTCCTACTGGAATATCTTGCTGTGGGTGGCCGTGGGGCTCTTCACCTTGCTACTCCCTGTCTTGCCTAAACCGTGGGGCATCCTGTTCTTCCTGGTCTCGCTAATTCTACGCGCCATCTACACAATGGGCCTCGGTCCTGCTCTGTTGTTGCTGGGTGCTATCAATGTAAGTAAATGAGTGTCTGAACTAAGTTTGCACTGCCGTGTGTATGCTACAGCTTTTTTTTTCTCATCACGGTGGATTCTTGTGTTCTTCGTCTTCTTTCAGCTCTTCAACAAAATAGTTTTCCTCGTGAGTTTTGTGGGGAACCAGGGAACGTTCACTCGAGGCTACAAGGCAGTGGTGATGGACATGCTCTTTGTCTACCATCTGAGCTATGGTGTCATCTGTGTCCTCGGCCTCTTCGTGCACGAGTTTTTCTACAGCTTTTTGGTAAGTAACCCTCAGACGTTTGACTTTTAAACGGGCTCATCAGTGGAAGGGAAAGACATTATCGACGATGTTCGTCTTTGCAGCTGTTCGACCTGGTGATCCGAGAAGAGACGCTGCTCAACGTGATAAAGAGCGTGACGAGGAATGGCCGCTCCATTATTCTGACCGCAGTTCTGGCCATCTTCCTGGTCTACTTCTTTTCCATCATTGGCTTCCTGTTCCTCAAGGACGACTTCCGCATGGAGGTGGACCGACTTCCTACGCCAGGTCTGAGTTTATTGATCTGTTAAGAGAAAAGTACTGCAACACATTTCCTCACAGTGCATATTTATAGTTTAGCAATTCTCCTGAATTGAATTTCACTCTCACTGGGCTGCCACGAATGTCTGTATGTGATGTTTGTGTTTTGTTTTTATCCTCTAAACTTATGGTGGCACAGGCAATTCTGCTTCATCAGCCTTCGCCTTCAGAAATATTCTTTGACTTCGAATGAAGTTGTTTGCCATAATCTACTGTCAGTACGATGGTTAAAGATACTGTAAGCAAAAAACAGTAAAAATAAATGTCGGTACTACGAATACATAATAAGGTACATAAAAGTGTGAAGTATGCACGGTGTAGTGTGTACACATGAAAACGCTGCGGGGGGAGTGTGGGTGTGTTAATGAGCTCCGGCACACTGCTCCGCCGGCCCGGAAGACAACCTGCCAGCACATGTGCACCTGTTGCATAACCTGTTGGCCGCGCCATCCTGTGTTTTGCTGAACAGAGCACAGCAGACACAGCAGAGCAGTGGTGGGTTATGTAACCAGCCGGGCTAAGTCCTGTCTGTCTGAGCCACAGCCGTAGCTTCGTGACAGCTGAAAAGCGCCTTGTCCACGCTGCCGCCGCGACCCCTGGACCCCAACCGAGCGCCTGCGTCTCCTTTTCTGATCCTCCTGCCTCTTGTCTCCCCACTTTTCCTTTTGGTGACACCCCTCCCAAGTGGACAGGTCTCCTCGTTAGAGTGCTGCTCCTCTGCTGCTCAAGTCTCCGCTGACGTGCACATAATTTGTTCAGGTTTTTAGCAGCACTTTGTCGCCCACCCAGCAGCTGCTGATTCAGTTTATATAATGTGCTATACTGTATATTTCCTGCTGATTTTATGTGTGTTTAGGTGTTTTTATTCCAGAGCACAGTTCAACCAGATTTTCTTAGTTACCAGTGCTTTTATCATTAATCAACCTCACCTAAAATCATTCTTCTGTTTGTTTTATTTGTAGGAAAATTTGATTTATTTAGAAACAACGAAGTTGAAAAGTCTTGTTTGAAAGATACCTGCACTCTTTCAGCACCTAAATCTGGTAAGTTGTTTGTTGTTTGTAAGCTGTTATTTGATTTTATTTAAGTTTTCATTAGAGGCATTGCGACCGTCGCTGTTGAGTGGACAGGTTCTGATTTTGTGATTTTACAAACGTGTGGCTGTGGATGTGACCTTTCTGGTAGAGCTCAGTCCATGAAAGGTTGCACATGTGCGCACGCACACACACACGCCGTCGTATGTGGTTTCGCACACTTGCATACACACAATGGGAAGCACACAAAGAAACTTGATGAGGCAGAGGAGGTGACTCACACTCCTGTTTGTTCTCCTGCGTCTCCATGGATCACCTGCACTATAGGGGCCTGCACGTGCTCCCGTCCACATTCTTCACCTCCTATTTCTCTTCAGGGGTTATGCAACACTTGTCGTTTAGTAAACACAGCGTATCTTGATGTTATATGTGACGTATGTCATATGTGTAGGTTGTAGCACGTGGCACATAGGAAAGCTAGGATGAAAGAAGAGCCATTTGATCTTTGCTCACATCATTATCAGCTATTCACAGGAGACGTTGTTTTGTTATCAGACAGTGATAAAAGCCATCTCAGAGGTCATTTTTTGAATTAGTTCAGACTCTACAGTATTTTAATATTAACTTTTCTTCCAAATTTCTTGCGCAGTTTAATTCAATCCTTGTCATTTATACTATGGATTTGAATAAACAGGAAATAAAGGTCAAGCCAAGGGCTTCACACACACATGTACACAAAAATAAAAATGAGTTTTTAGTTGTCATTCTTTTTGTGTCACTTGCCTCTGACACGTTTCGTGTGTGTTTTATTATAGATGAGGACGATCAGACAGAGCGGGTGTGCGACACTCTGCTCATGTGCATAATAACAGTGTTGAACCAGGGACTTCGTAATGGGGGAGGCGTGGGAGATATTCTCAGGAGACCTTCTAAAGAGGTAAGAAAACGAAGATGTCTTTTTTTTATTTATGTCTATTTGGATGATGTCAAATGTCTTTCTCCATATTATTATTATTATCATTATTATAATTACTTGCACCATCCAGGAACCTCTGTTCGCTGCCAGAGTAGTCTACGACCTCCTGTTCTTCTTTGTCGTCATTATCATCGTGCTCAACCTCATATTTGGCGTTATCATCGACACCTTCGCTGACTTGAGGAGTGAGAAACAACGCAAGGAAGAAATCCTGAAAACCACTTGTTTCATTTGTGGTGTGTACAACTATGTGTCTTGCAAAATGATGCGTACAAGCGGCTACGAAGTCGCCGAACATTATGAGGATTGATGATAATCAGAGATGATGTGCTACAGGCTTGGAAAGGGACAAATTTGACAACAAGACGGTGTCCTTTGAGGAGCACATCAAATCTGAACACAACATGTGGCACTACCTCTACTTCCTGGTCCTGGTGCGGGTGAAGGATCCAACGGAGTACACCGGCCCTGAGAGCTACGTGGCTCAGATGATAGTGGTCAGTAAATCTACAGCACAAACACACAATCTTTTGCTTATATTACTGCAAACAGCTTTTGATATTTGTGCCACGTATAGAGAAACACAATGACTTAATTTGAATCTGTGCTGTTAATATTCCAGGAACACAAACAGACAGATTGATTTCACATCCTAATTCGTGTTTTGCTGGCAGGTTGTTCTGATCAGCACACGGACACCTTAGTGTTGGCGTTTTAAAGTTGCGCAGGCTTCGACAGTGTGCTAGAGAGGCGTCAGCCTCTACAGCAGGCGAGCAATCGAAAAACGAGACTGAGCCTCTAGGCCTGTGCCAAGCATCCCAATTTATTCCCTTTCCCCCTCGCTGCTAGAGAGAGATGGGTCTATGTGCTCAGGTAGTCTTCACTGTGCTAAGCTCCTAACCTGCTGGGACACATTGTGGTTAAATAGTAATTAAACCCAGTCCAGCTCCATTATCATCAATGCACCAACTTACTGCAGTGACACACAGACAAGAAGTTGAAGGATGTAAGGGCAACTAAAGGTGTTGCCATCAGGTTAATGGATTCAAATGAAGCCTCGGAGCACAATGGCACATTTTGTGATTAACATTCAGTCGTGACGGGCATAGGAATGGTTGCATTAAGATGAACGATTTGCATAACAAACAGGTGACAGGCGTTGAATTAATATGCATCAGTAGGTCTTCTAACAGGTCGGCTGTCTGATGCCAGGCCGAGGTATCGCCGTGTGATGATGAGGTAATGATGAATCAGGAATTTATATTAACACCTCCTGCAGTGAGGCAGAGTGAAAACACATGCACAAGAATAACAGACTAAAGCGTTGTGTGTTGTGTTTATTCATCTATCGCCTATTTATAAAATCTACATTTCTTCATCACTTTTATGTAGTTAGATGAAATAAAGAGACAAACGATACCGTGAGTGACGTCATGGGTCAAGCTCTGCAGCAGCAGAGTGGGGAGTGACTGGACACTGTGTCCGTATGCAGTTGGTGGGGGCTCCACCTGTTAAACTCCATCTACTGCAGCACAGCTTTGGCAACAGCTCTACATGAACTTCCTTAACTAATTACAACTGTGCACCTCCCTCCCCTAGTTGGAAAAGAGCAGAAGCCTGAGGATCTGCCGCGCACACGCACACGCACACGCACACGCACAGACCCCGACTCACATAATGAGCACATCAGTTGGGGTAGAAGAGAGGGATGCGGTGCCAACCTGAGTTGTTAGTGTGTTGTACTGTGGATGTGAATCCGTGTACGGGTGTTTGTGTGCCGAGCAGGTACTGCAGCAGCCACAACGCTGTTACATAACCAATCTCAAGTGGCCTGCTAATAGCTCAGCCCTGCCTGGCACGTGCTCTCCTGTCCCTTTCTCTCTCACCGTACCGACACGGAGTCAGCGTCACACTATCAGACCTTCATTTGCTTTACAATGCACATGTGACATGCTGTCAGTCGCTGAAGCAGAAGTCTCAGAATAGAACAGGCGGGTGCCGTTGACATGTAAAGCGAGGGCGGAGGTCAGTGACGGAGGCCTTTAAACACGCCGCTTAGCTGAAGAGCTTGTCTGGTGGCTGTAGTAAGTGATACTGCAGACCCATGTGGTGCTGTCGACTCTCTGCGTCGCTGTATCGCTTGACACTCGTGTGCTTTTGTGGCTGTTGATAAAAAGCATTGTACTGTAACTGCTGCAAGTCAGCACATTGTATTACGAGTTAAACTGTATCCACACAAACAAACGTTATTTCATGTATACAGAGAGCTGCAGGGATGTTTATGTTAATAAAACAGGTTTAGTCCTTTATTTTATAAAAATCATTCTGCCTGTTAGGTTACTGCAGCTCGTACTGGTTCCCCTCACGTTTTTATTGACCAGCGGCACAAAACCCCAAGACAAACCCGATCATGAAAAAGGAAAAAAGCAAATTAAAGCTCTGATTTGTGATTAATAAGTGACTAAAACTGCTCTCTGTGCATCATCTTCATCAATAGGTTATTGCATCTGTTTAGGTAATTGCACTGTTGCAGTTGTTTGAAAGAAAATGTTTTGGCATGGATGGAAGGAAGCATGTGATTTGAATGTGCAGATGATGTTAGATTTGCGAGCAGAACCAGCAAACGGATTGAAATGGAGGCAGAATGAAACAACTGCTCATTAATAGTAGGTTTGCTCTTCGAGCACGCTGCTAGTGTGCGTCGGTGGTGTCTGGTGCGCAGCGGTGAACCCCACCACACCGGTCTGTGACGATGGCAGCAGCGAGAAGCAGATGAATGTCTGTAAAGTCATGCTTGCCGAGGTGTTAAATGGATCAGTTAAGCAACACCGGAGCCTGACTCATTCACGCAGCGCAGCGCACAGTGGACCATTGTACAGTATAACCCATAAGAGTCAGAGAGTGGAGGGACTTTCTGTACCATCACGGTTTAACTTCATCTCATCAATCTACGAATGATGCATCAACACATCTGAGTGGCTGGACATTCACACAGAATATTGTGTTCGCCCTTAATAACATCGCTTAGATCTTTTTATTGGATTTCTGGCATAACTAAATCCATCATTTATGCATGACTCAACTAAACGGGCGTTGTATAGCCCTCTGTTTTTAGTGATGCCGAAGCTTTGTCTGTGACCTCACAGAGCTTTCGCTGCGTTTTTAAAACTATGCGAAAATAAACTGTTCTTTATTTCGCTTTATTGGCCATTTCATGCCACAGGCTCAGATTAGTCTGAAACTTTCAGATGAGCTCTTAAAGAAGGACTCCTTTCATACTGGTGAGGCTCAGCAGTCATAATCAGTCTAACTGCTTCCCCTGTGGTCAGAGAGAATTTCTGTCAAAAACAAAAAAATAGGGAATCGTGTTGGAATTTTAAGGAAGTCCACTCTATTTGTAGAGAGCTCTGGATAAAATGTGTCAATACAAACCTGAAGGATGTGATTTTGTAGACTAAACGCCACCATGTTTTGTAGATTCTTCTACTTCCTCGTTTCTAAACTGAAGTTTGACGTTGGCTGAGCTCTTCAGCTACCTGAGCTGAACAATGTGAAACTGAGGTGCCAAGTTTATTTTAACGCCCAAATCAGAATGTGTTACAAATGGAAAACTATCCAAGTGTTGGACTGGCTAAAACAATAATTTTAGCATTTTTGAAACTACAAAACGTTTTTTTTTACTACTTGGTCCTGTTCATGAATTTCACAGAGGAAATCCCATAAAATGTCACAACCATGAATGTCTCACTCAGCAAAGTGGGATAATCTCTGATTCATCGCTGAAACCCAAACTAACAGCCCACACTCTCCACATTCCTCCACTCACCTCTCATCTCATCTCGCACTGTGACCAGCTTTTCTATCCCTCCGTTGATTCTTATATAAGAGTAGGTGGGAGAATACCTCACTCCTCCTACTGGACCTAATGTGGTGCCACTCAAATCCCACTCTTAGCACCTTTTAAGTAATTTTCATAAGCAGCACAAGCAGAGGAATATTACATAAGATCAGCTGAGCGTCTGTGTCTGTGACACCTGTCTCACTTTCACAAGAGCATGATTGTTGTAAAACGAACGCTCCAACGAGCTCGCAGTCTGCTGTGTACATTTCCATGCAGATGCACACCCACACGTACAAACACACACACACACACACGTAAGCCATTACATAATGCTATAGGTTTGTTTTGCTTGCTGTGTGCTCGTGGCATTACTGCAAATGGTTTGCTCTGTCCACTGCTGCGCGGTTGGACAAACACATAATAAGCTGAACATCTTCATTTGCATGGGAGCCTGCAGACGCGCGGACACACATAAATAACACCATAGTCCCACTTAGATTCTTGATAGACGACAGTGACTCATTGCCACATCGACGGCGTGTTTATGGAGTGGGTGAGAATTGAAATGCCAGTTACTGTTCACTTAGTGTATAATTGCTATCAGCAGTATCCAAGAGACGGCAGCGCTGCTTACAAAATTTTACACTATCAAGCGTGAAACGAAGAGCAGCCTCCATTCTGATGTAATGATTAATGTTAACCCTCCACGCCCGTCTCCAGTTCCTGCCTCTTCTCTGTTTACCTGCCTCCTGCAGTCTGGCTCCAGCTCCCTGCCTGCAGATGCTCTCTGACCTACTGCGCCAACTTTCTTTTAGCGTTTGATTTTATTTTCACTCTTTTCTTTGTGTGTCCCTAACAGCCCACATCTCCTTTTCTCTCCTCCTAGGAGAAGAACTTGGAGTGGTTCCCCCGAATGAGAGCCATGTCCCTGGTGAGCAGTGAAGGAGACAGTGAGCAGAATGAGATGCGCTCGCTGCAGGAGAAGCTGGACAACACTGTCGCGCTAGTAGCTCAGCTCTCAAGCCAGCTGGCTGAGCTCAAGGAACAGGTAGAGAGCCACTTCAGGGCATCATTTCCATGACTGGTGTACATGCATAATCCCAATGAAGGTCCTCCTGGGTTTAACAACGCGTCAGCGTAACATCTCGTTTGGCTGCACGCTGCTTCTTCTGCAGAACGCTGACCGTATAACACCCGCGGGGTTAAAAGGTCACATGCGTCAGCTGTGTCGTTTTGCTGTCCGTCTCTGTTCTGAAGTAGATAATTTCTACCAGACACTGGATGCTCCTGAACACACACGCAACAGGTGACTAGTAGGTGACCGTTCTTGAATTCACCAGTGGGCTTCTGGCTGTTTGGATGACTGCTGCTGTGTGACTGCTCACTCTCATCACCTGCCTCCCCTGCATGTGATTCCAGTCACAGGGCTGTCCTTGTTCCTCTTGTGCCAGATGTGTGAAAACAGCTTCTGGGGAGGATCACGCTGCAGCAAACAAAACAACAACCTCCGTCGACCTCAGCGAGTCTGTAACTCTCGCTGCAAGGCGGGATTTCGTCACGTAACCCCTATAACAAGCAAGTTTATGTGCTGTTAACGTGCCCTTAAGCAAGATAACTGACGTGTTATCCCTGAATCTTGTGTCTGAGTTAACACAGACATGAATTAATAATAATAATGTGTGCTTGCTAATGTGGAGCCATAGGTTTGCTTTGTGATAAAACACATTTTTAGCACATGCAACAGGAGGCGAGTGCGGTTACGGTGAGATGAGGCCCAGCCAGTGTGAGTTTGCGTGAGAGGGAGAAAGAGCTGCTGTAGTTGGTTTGGATTTAAGGGTCATACACACAACACGCGCGCACAACGTACTCGCTTTCTTTAACCTGCGTGTACAGTTTTATGGCGTCAACAATCAAAGCATTGCAGATGTGACTGTTGTGAGAAGCAGGCTGCTCCTGATTCATGGAACTTCCCCCCCCACTCTTGCACATCATCTGACAGGCAGGTCACACTTCTGCACGAAAACACACCCACACATGACAATGTCCTCTATTAAAGTTTTTAGGGACGCTGGAGTTTCCAGTTCGAACAGCTGCTGAGTTTGAACTAACAACTTCAAGAAGTCCTAGTTTTGTCTTAAGCTAATCCAGATTCATTTACTGGAATAATGGGACAACAAGTCATTCCATTTTGTCTAAATATACAGAGTTCATCTAAATGAAGATCGTTTAAACAGATAAACTCATTTGCCAAAACAATGGTGACATTGTGTTTTGCATAATAACCTGTTGGCTAGAAAACGACGAATAACTAAGAGTACACACCTGGTTTCTATGTCGAGTGAATACTAATAGTAAAAATTCAAACACCTCCAAGTTGATGTTTTTCCCTTTTCTCTGCCTTCATAGATGACAGAACAGAGGAAGAACAAGCAGAGACTTGGATTTTTTGGTCCTCCTGCGCCCAACCATCAAATCTCATCCCACTGAGTAGTCGAGGTCTTCACAGGACAGGCCTCTGAAGCGCAGGATTGGAGTAGAAGCCAGAAACACTCCAGCCTTAGGAACAATACAGTACACACGCTCAGATGTGCATCTACAATTGCCGATTGAGAGGCCAGCGATACCTTCAGTGCCTTTTATATGAAACAAACAGCCTTCCTGGATGCCGTCCCCGCTTTACATGCTCACTCCAGACTGTCGTATGTGCACTGTGCACGCTGTCGTACACAGAGGACTTGTCTCTGACTGATTGGTCACGCTACACAACTGCCACTGTACTTAGCTTGTTGGACAGAGATTGAGGGAAATGTTAAGGCAAGGTTAATGGTTAAGTGCTGTCAAGTCTGCGGACAGCCACATCTCAGCCTTCGGCCCTCAGCTGTCTGAGAGCAAACCCCTGGACAAGCGGAGGCTGGAGACGGGCTGCGGAAAGTGAAACGTTCTCCAACTGGCTTCCAGGGGAAGAGTGTGTAGACTAATATCCAACAGTCTCTGATTAATGCCGCCTTGACAGTAAATCGCAATTGCTGGAAGTGCACTTTTAGAAAAAATTATATAAAGTTAGATTGTGACTGGAATCTTTGTTTTTTGTTTTTTTTTTTTGGGGGGGGGGGTTGTGTAGTGTTTGAAACGCACTTACTGCACAACACAAGTTGTTTTTTTTTACAGATGTCTACAGAGTATCTAAGTAACAGAGATGTGAATAAAAATAATGATTATCTGCCAAACCTACTTGAAATGTCCTTTTCAGTCTATAAAAAGAAGTTTGGTACATAATGTAGAGTTCGCTGGAGAGATAGTTTGTTACAATAGAGGAGCCTGGACAAACCTGACATCAGCAGAGATGTCGGCTACTACGCTAATGTTGACTGTATTTGCTCATACGCTCTTTTCTCTCTTGGGCTGTGACAAGTCTGAACCTGTGTTTTAACCTTGCACAAATAAATTATGGGCACAAACCCAAATCTGACGTAAATTTGTTATGAGGGTATTGGCTTAGGTTTAGGTCGTGAGCTTTAAGGCAGAGGTTGCCTCAGTTCCTGAAGAATAAATTCATTCTCTGTATGAATGAAATGATGTACAATGTATATAGGTATGATCATCCAGCACCGTGACATATTATGATCAAATACAGAGCGGCTTTAGCTGGTCTCCCATCCGGTCCTGTCATTTACCCTCTGCAGAGAAGCCCATCCTTCTTGGCTTCAGTTCGCTGTTTACGCTGGCAGGCCTGCATTTGCTCCTGCTGCTTGTGACAGCCATTAAAATTAGCTCACGCAGTGCCGTAATGGTGAGCAGCTGTCACTGCGTAGAAAAGAAGGGTAAAGTGCAGCATTACTGGAATGTATTGGACTGGGAGAGGGAAGGGAGCGGAGAGGATAATGCCAGGACTGTCACTTCTGTCTGGCAAAAGTCCTCTTGCAGTAGAGGGACAGCAAACCCTCTTTCCCTGCTTCAGCCTGCATCACTTACTGAACAGATCATTTATCATCTGAGATTTATGTTTTGACCGTGAGTGAAAAAAAAGTTTCAAAGTACTTGGGAGAAGTTAAGTATATTAGAGAATGTGATTTTTCTCAGCGAAGCCCTTTAGCACGAGTGAGCAGCATGTTGTTCTACTCTCTGAGCACAACCTTAGACACATTTGGATCACAGTCGTTTCTGAATTCATTTACAATCCACGGTCAGGAGTCACGTGTCCAGCCTGTGTGTACTCAGTAGTGAGAGTGAGAAAACACCCAGAGAAGGTCAATAAATACGGGGGCAACATCCCAAACACCTCTGTGGCTGAAGGCGATTGTGTGACTCGGAGCATTTGGACTTTAACTCACTGAAGGGACTGCGCCGCAATAACGCGTCACAGGAATCAGACGTTTGAATAAACAGCATATACTGTAGGTGCACGATTCACTGGCTGTTGTCGGGAGTTGACTGCACAGAAAGTTGTGACTGAGCGAGGCGGGTGGAAGGTCCCTGCGCAGTCGTCGTTATAAATAAACATGCCCCCGTGATGACTGGCATGTGACTTCCTGTGTTTGGCTGCGAGATTTAGCTTGTGTAGTCACATGATGCCTCAACGTTATAACACTAGCATGGAAAGACACTGCAGATGGCTGTGCCCCCACTTGTTGTAGGCCCAACGCAACTAAAGAGAACAAATCAATTATTCTAAGAATAATTTAGGGCGCAAATATTTTAATATCCAGGTCTGCGCAGCTCAGACTCTGACAGTCCAACTGTGTCGTGGTCATTATCATTCAGCTGGATTATTTTAATACTGAGTTTATTTTTCCATAGATTTTAGACATGCTGCTGATGTGTTTTTGTTGGTGCAACAGGAAGAAGAAAGCTTTCTATAGGTGAAGCAAACACAACCTAATAATCACTTTTACAGGTCATGCAACTGTGGCACATCAAGCTTAGTGAAGGTTAAACCAGGATGCCCAGTTTGGTGCCTTCTGTGTTTACACGCTGTGCTCTCGCTGTTCCTGCGTTGCCACACCAGCTGAGTGGAGCCTCGCTCAAACCAATCCCATGGTGCCACAATCCCACATTGAATGTCTGACTCTGAACATGTTGGTCCCTACCCCAGCAAAGATTTTGCAGCGTGTCAGATATTTGGCTGCGGGACTAGCTCATGCATATTTAAGATCGTTTACAAGGCACCTCTGTGGATTCTGCTGATCGAAATCAGGGTCCGTTCTCATCCCCGTCTGCTGGGCGATTCTCTCACGCGACAACTCAGCATCATCTGTGTCCGAACCAAAACAATGATTGTGTCTGCTCAGGTTCTCTGTGTGCCATGAGAGAATAGTTGTCCAAATGCAACGCCAAGAATTTCTAGGTGCCATCATTCGACTCTGTCAAGATGAAAAACATCGCAACCAGCACTTAGCTTTGCCATAGGCTACCCATCATCCCACAAGGTTGCTCTGTGGGAAAGGAAACACCTTGACAGGGCGAAGCAGAAATAGCTAAACCATCTTCATAATTAAAAGGTAATGCTGGTAATGTTTAAATTCGTTTTACAATTTTCAGCACTTTACCTGAACTTGAGGAAAGCAAATCAAAACAACACTGCATTGCCCCCTACTTCCTTGCAATGTGACTCTGCTTATTTAGTTGTTCCATAGAAAATAACAAACTCTCTAAGGGAAGCAGTGCAAAACATAACCAACCTTTGCTCTTTGCTGCTTGTTATTAGATCATATGTTGTAACATTCTGCTTAAAACTCAACTGATGCAAGTCTCCTCTAAAACCATCAGTCTATTGGTCCATGTCTGTGTGTTATGACCCGACATGCCTTAGTGGAAGCAACTAAAATACTGAAAACACGCTGAGTTGATTCAGATGCTCCAGTCTTACTGCCCGTCTGAGTCCCCCCCTTCCTCACCCCAGACCATCCCCCTCCCTTTGTGGCTTCAGTACTTTGACTCCTACAGGCTGTTTGAGTCATGCTGGCTACTGGCCTGGCATCCACCTTCGACAGCCACAGCCCAGTTCAGTCTGGATCCAGTCTGCGTACTGTCGGAAGTATAACAGCATTGCTGAAAAGTACTTTAAATTGAGTATCACAAGTGTTTGCTTCTGTGTTTAGACAATATGGACCATCTCATTGTTTTCTGAAGCTCGAGGCAGTAATATTTAACACTTCATACCAAAGGACAGTTTGGTTTGGGGTTAATAACTTCTCTAAGTTGTAATCATATATATAAGCTTTATATTTGTTTTAACATACAGTGTAATTGTTGAGAACAAGTGCCATGTTGTGTTTATCAAAAATAAACCAGTTGCTTTTTCTCTCTAAGTAATTTTATATCATTGCAAAGGGAAGTACAAAATCTCTTAAATGAAGTACAAAATTTGTGCAAAAGGCCAAAATAGTACAACTACTGCAAATAAAGTGACATCAAATAAAACACACTTTGGCTCGTGTCCTTGTCGTTAAGAGCGTGATCGCGCATTTGGCTTTACCCTTTCTCACCACTGATCCCCTCAACTCTGCCGCTATTACATTAAACTTTGTGCCACTGCGTGGAGGGAGAGCCAATCTGAAGACCAGCGAAGAAGACCTGGTACCGGTGCTTCCACATGACGAAGGTACCGATGGCACAGACAAGAGCTTGGAATAGGTTCAGTATAATCTGGAGCAAGAAGTAGAGGGGGAGCGTCCCAGTGATCGCCTCGCAGTCGACGACCTGCTCATAGGTGAAGGTGCGGGCGATGAGGTCATCTGGATCCAAAGTGCACACGCAGTCCTCTCCCACCTGGCCGCAGCTGAAGCTGCTGGTCTGTGAGTGGTGGTGTATAGCGAATGCCATGACCAGCACGGAAATGACCAGGCCGACTGAGCACATGGCAAAGTAGAGGAGCTGTGAAGGGCAGAGGAAAAGCGTCACGTCCACATTTACCTTGGAAGCAGAACACGTTCCGTTATCTTCCCTCTCTATGCTTTTGTTTCAGTGTGCAAACGTAGCTCCTGCTTAGGTCTGTGGCCTCATGATTAACCCAGAGAGTCACAACTGTAGCTCAGAAACAAGCTGGCTCAGAGCCCATGGCGAGTTCAACTCGGAGAGATTACCCACAACACTGCAGAGCAAGGTCTGACCCTCAGAGAAGGGGTCCAGCGTTTTACCGTAGCGCGGACCACATGCAAGATGCCCCGCAGCCACAGACGCCTCCCGCCTTGAGTGCAACATCCTTTGAGTGTGCCTAAAAATATTCTATTAAAGTGTGACAGTGTGTTGTTGTTGCTGTTGCACAATCTCCACACACTAAACCTTTATCTTAATCCAACGTTTATATAACAGCAGTCCTCATCCGCTGCCGTGTTTGTCCTCTACATTACAGCTGCTTATGGAATTATGCAAACGACAAGCCCTGCTAGATTTGAAATTGCATTTATACTAATTTGGAAACAGCTGTGAAATCGCGGGTATGGTTGGTATGAGTGCATCACCAGGTATATTGTTGTGCATTGTGTGCTTCATTAAATGGAAAATGATTCGAAACCAGAAAGCAGGTAAGATGGAAAAGGAGCCTCATAGAACAAATGTGAGTACAAACAAACAAGTAACAAGAAACTTCAGAGCCAGAGTAGATTCTAGTAGTGTCTGGAAATCACGGCACCCAGAGGGTTTGAGCTAATTAAAGCAACTGAACGTAAAGAATAAATATAGTGCAGCCATCTTTGAGCAACTTGAATTAATGGCATCATTCATTTAAAAGTTTGAGGGTCAGAGAAAGAAACACAGTTGACTAATTGCAACTATTTGTTTTTAGAAGAAGTGAAGTAAACAAGATGTCTCTCTTTTGATAAACAAACATTCTTTACGACTGTGTGTTGCCATGTCAAGCGACACAGTGCAGACATACTTGGAACTGGGCCGTTTCATTATGTCAGGGCCATTTTCACTGCACGTTTTAATGCAAACAATAACTACCGAAGAGATTTGAAATATCATATGTGCATATGCACAGAGTTACACCCATGCTTCTAAGCTGTTTGCTGCCTTTCAGCAGTGCACAGTGGTGGACGGGATTTAATTGCCTTGAAATTCCAACGGCATGTATTGTATGGCTAATTAAGCTGTACCATCTAGTCGCATTAATGAATGCACTCATCCACACGTAGGAATCCCTGCAGAGCTCTTTCAGACAGAAATGTGGTTAAATGTCTTTGCTTTTATGCCGCTGGCGGCTGCAGTCTGTCTGCACGACTCCTCTGAGTGTACCTAAGATGCTACAGCCTCCGGCCAGCGTGCAAACCGACCGTATTTCAGCCCGCGTAGTGTGTGACACAGAAACACGAGCTGGTTCGGTCACTTTTGTTTTCGCTGAACGCGTGTCAGCCTGCGTGTGTGTGTGTGTGTAGACTCACCTTGACAATGAACTGCATCGACGTCCTCTCATCAGGAACGTAGGTGACACAGTACAGGATGAAGCCCAGGATGGAAACTAGACACAGCTGCAACAACACAGGTTTTGTCAGGGCATTTCTTTTATTGTCATTTATCATGGTGCGTTATACATCTTGGCGTTTTAATCCACTGCAGCTTGTTGCTGTGAATGTGATGCGCCGTGTGTGTTGCTGTTAGTGGAAACAGGAATCTTCTACTGCTGCTTTCACTTAAGTACAACATCTGAGTACCCTTTCCACCACTGGGTGTCTCTTAATATTGCATGATACAGCGGTAAGCTGTCATCTGATTACATTAGTCTCTCTCTCTCTCTCTCTCTCTCTTGCTCTCACTCTCACACAGACACTCTCACAATCTCTCCTCCGGTGCAATTGGAGTCTTGTGACTAACATGCAGCGTCTCATTTAAATGTTTTTCTCAGGTTCTTAAGCGCTCAGGACTCTCTGGAAAGTTCATGATGACCTCAGTGTTTTTCACTTGGCTGAATCTCGTGAGGATCTAACTCGGGATGCTGGTGTCCAGGGATGTTTTCGAGAGAAACTGTCATCTGTGATAGGCTGAGCAAGGCAACATAGTCAGGAACACCAAGCTTTTTAACTACCACCGAAATGTGGCTGTACATCTTATTTTGTCTTATCTAACAAACTCTCTTTAATGGATTATAGTTTGTTACACGTTATCTGTCCACTTTCATAGCAGCGAGGCTCAAACTGTGCTTAAATTAAAAGCGTTTCACTGAACACTTTAACTACTTTCTTTATTTACAGTCTGTCTCCTGACATTTGAGTCACTTTCATGGCTCAAACATCAGCTGACACTTCAGCTGTCAGTGCTTACAAACAAGGCAACAACTCAACTGACCACACAAGTGCTTCGAATTCAGTTCAACTCTAAAGGAGGTAAACAAGCCTCCTTTAGTAGCTTAGCTTCAACACTACATTTCATTTCAGTTTCCTATACCAGTATTCTAGACACAACCTTTATTAATTAACTAACCAATTATGAGTGTTGTTGTTCTGACGCCTGCTTGGATTATGCTGTGATATGAAGTTGAGGATTTGTTAGAACACATCACTAAACAAGAGCAGGCGCAGGCGTGACAGGTGACTCTGGTGTCAACATCCAGGTGACTGTGACAGGTGGGAGTTGATTTGAACACGACGATACCAGTGTTTTGGGAGAGCGACAGCCTGACTGGGACAGTGGGTGAGGGCCAGCGCTGACGTGCAGTCTGCTGACGATGGACAACTCACTGGGGGATGTAGCTGAGGGTCATGCAGAGGTTACGGAAACGGCATGTGCATGCAAGCAGGCGAGTGTAGTAGGTGATGCAGCTTACGATAATCCCAGCCCAGTGCGGCGTCTCCCTGAGCAAGAGCGAGGGACTGACGGCCAGCGCAAGGAAGGCCACGGCTGTGACGGCCACCCCCAACAGCAGCTGGAGCAGGGCGACGAGCAGAGGGAAGCGACAGACTCTGCACTTATTGTCGTCTTCTGGTCCTGGACTTTCATCCCTGTTCTTCTTCCCCTCCTTCTTGTCTGAGGAACCTTTTCTCCCCTGCCCCATTTCTTTCTCTGTGTTCCTGCACTCTTTTACTCCTCTTCCCTCTCCACTGACTGTTGCCTCTCTCTCCTCGGCCTCCTCTCACCATAAAAACCAGCTCAACTGCTATTTGGAACCAGAGAAGGCTCTGAACTAATATGGAAAGCATTTGGACTGGATTCCTAAAGCAGTTCCAGTGCCACATATAGAGCAGGCAGCATAGTGTAGAGGAAAGGAAGAGGAGGGAAAGGGGACAGGGAGCCACAAAGGGGGGTTCCAACACACGACCGTGAGAGGGTTTCACATGTCACATTTAAGGTGAACAAAGGGAATGTTCAGAGGCAAATCAGACCGGCTTAGTGAAAATTCTGCAGAGGATGTTACACTTCATTTGATTGTAGGAGCAATTGGATCATACCTTGTCAGCACTGTTACACAAGAGCCATATGCTGCCAGGCAGAAAGAGTCACATGACAGAACACAGCGATCATAAGGCATGTGAGGACATTAAAGGCGTTTGGTGTTGAGGAAAGGTCTTCAGGTGTTTGTAAGACTTCAGCACATATTATTGTTGTTGTTGTTGTTGTTGTTATCATTATTACTGACAGACAGTTAGGTGAAGGTGGGAGAGCAGCGACCATGTGGAGATCAATAAAGGCGCACGTGTTTGAGCACACAGCTGGGCCGGTGCCATGGTTACTGACAACGCAGCTTCAGGCTAAAGATGTTTGAGTAGGTTACCCTGCCCTGTTTACACGGCTTGGTACCGTTCACTGCCTGTATTTACCCAGCGTCCACCTGCATGTTTTCACTTTCATCAGCAGTGACACACGGCTCTGGGGTGATCACGAAGCTCCCGGTGCCAAAAGCAAATGCACTTATTTGTGGCCGTAACAGAGGAACGTGTGGTAGCTCGGGTGGTGTGTAATCGCCACAGCCCGCTGCTTGGTACAGCTGTAAAGTTTAAGACAAATAGTCTAATATTAGACGCGGCTGGAGGGAACTGCGCTTGTGTGGAGTCTGTGGTCTGGCGTCTGCGCGCATGTTCCCCTGCTACATACATCACGTTTCTGCGCCCAGGTCGAAAGAGTTACACTACACCGATGCAGGAGCAGCGGCGGCGGCTCTAACACACAGAGGCTCTAATTACTGGACTTTGTGCTGGTGCAGGCTACACGTGAGTCGGAAGCTGTTCCCCACCGGAGGCGCGCGTGCGCTCTAACACGGTACCGACGGCTTGGCAAAGTGGCAGCTCAGGGAACTATAGACATCAGTGTGAAGCGCAGCTCCACTGAAGGACACTCACTGTGCATCATCTCCCCTCAGCCATCCGTGCGTGGACAGTGGAATAACAAACATTCCCCGAAGAAGCTCAGGAGCAGAGAACCGGCAACGGAGACGTGATGGATGAAAGGATACCGCATTTACAGGACAGGCAGTTCATGGAACACGCGGATTTCTTGGGGTGAGTGTCGCTCTTTGGAAACTCAGTCAAACTATATCTAAATACAAACTATGAGAACCGGGTGATTAATCAGAAAGTCTCCCCTTTCCTTCAGGGTGGACTACCCCTCTCTGTACATGTGTAAATCCAAAAGAGGAATAAAACGAGAGGACGGTGGAAAGGTGCGCGTGGTTTCCATTTAAAATCCCAATATCTAGTTTGTTTCTGTTTCTGTTAACCAACTTGTTTCTTAAAACAATACGCATGTTTCAGACTTTCAGATCTTTTTTTACATCTTATTTCCGTTTGTCTGATTTAATAGAGCAAATGGTTGTGTTTGTGCCAGCAGGACGCATACAAGTTACCACACCGGTTGATAGAGAAGAAGAGGAGAGACAGAATTAACGAATGCATTGGCCAGCTGAAGGATCTGTTACCCGAACACCTGAAGCTGTCGGTGAGATCACATTATAAAAGGCTTTAACGTGCTTGGCGAACGTGGTTTTACGCGGCGGAGATCGTAAGCGGTCAATTGAGTCTGTGTTTTCCTTCGCAGACGCTCGGGCATTTGGAGAAAGCAGTCGTCCTGGAGTTAACGTTGAAACATCTGAACGCACTGACTGCTGTCACTGAGCAGCAGCACCAAAAGATCATTGCTTTGCAGAATGGTAAGATGAACACACAGGCTGAAACTGCACTGCATGCATTCGCTTCATTGCAGGCGAACGCGCGGCTGACACGCCGTCTGCTGAATATTGTCATTGGCTGTGACGGGCTACGTATGGTTTGCTCAACTTTGCGCTGCGTGTTTCGCAGGAGACCGGCCGATGAAGTCTTCCATCCACGCAGATCTGGATGCGTTCCGCTCTGGGTTCCAGGCCTGTGCCAAAGAGGTCCTGCAGTACCTGAGTCAGTTCGAGAACTGGACGACGCGAGAGCAGAGGTGCGCGCAGCTCATCGGCCACCTTCACAAGGTGTTGGCGCAGTTCCAGCCCGGCGCGCCGCCACTCCAGCACCAGCTACCGGCCGGGGACGCACAGGATGCCCAGAAAGCTGACAGCCAAGCCAACTGTGTCCCGGTCATCCAGAGGACCCAAGGCGGGGAGTTTAATGAGAATGACACGGACACGGACAGTGGATACGGCGAGGCGGAAAAGAGCGATGGCAAAGATAAAGAATGTCAGCGCAGTAAGAGCCAGGGAACCAAGGCAGTGAAGATCAAGCAAGAGTTTGGAGATGAACGCGCTGCCAAAAAGCCAAAGATGACCTGGTCTGGGAACGGGTCAGGGGGCGCAGACCTCATCAGGCCCGAGTTGGCGCTCATGAACTCTTTGATGGGAATAAGCGGTGTGGGACAGCAGACACCGATTTGCATGCCTTTCTACTTCATCAACCCCTCGGCTGCGGCGTCTTATATGCCTTTGCTCGACAAAAGCAACATTGAAAAGTACGTGTACCCAGCGGCGGCCGCTCTTGCGTCCCCCTTCCCTTGGCTCTATCCGGCACAAGCGTCCGCGGCGGCGGCCGCGGCGGCTGCGGCCGCTTTCCCCGGTCTGTCCGCGCACTTTGGAGCCTCCCCTCAGTCCAAGGACTCACTCTCTCCAGACAGCGACGAGTCACGCGAGGGCGAGACAGGCTCACCTGACGAGCGCGAGGAAAGTCCTGCGAGTGACGACGGGGAGGGTGACGTAGCTGATTCCTCCCTGGAGAGCAACATCACCCGACACGATCAGTTTCCTGCTCGTCAGACGAGCTAATGTGTCTGTGTCACCTTTCAGCGCATCCTGCCGAGGTGTTTATGTATGTTCATTTTTTAATTAGGCTACTTTTAAAATGAGATTTCACAGAGTTTCTTGTGTAATGTCTTGGCAGAACAGGGGACAGTTGTAACGGCGTGTGCCTTTTGCACTTCTGCTAGATCAATCACTCTGAATGATTATCGACCATGATTGACAACAGTAATCGGCTGTCTTGTGCTGAACGTTGTTTTTTTATCCTCTTTGATAAATTATTTTCAAATGGCAGCATTGGTGCCAGAACTCTGAGTACTACACTAGTACGCAATATCCCAATCAGCCAGTCTCTTTGGATGTATGAAGTTGCAACTGACCTCTGCCAAGGTTACGAAGAGCTTGGCTGACTCTGACTGTAAATATTATTACCTGGAGGAGAGTCTCACCCATTAACATGTAAATGTGCACTAAATGGGCCTATTAAAGAAGCTCTCATGGAAGGGTAAGAGTGTAAATCAGCCATCCCAGTCCCCAGTGTTGCATAGGGTTAACACATTACTCATGGCTGGCTGTCCCACCCAATAAACACCTTATATCCATCCCTAACATAAACAAACAAAAACAAAAAAACACATATTAGGGAGGTTTTATGCCTGATTTCTCTCTTTGCACTTTTACCCAACTGAGTTTGCTCTAGTTTGCTTTGTACGTTTATTTCTTGCAAAAAAGAAGAAGAAAAAAATCATCCATGTCACTAACTAATTTCTTTCTCAAGGGGCTGCTTGACCTGCATATTGTACCTCTGAATGAAGCATTTCAGCCCAGAGATGCAGTGACTGCCTGTACCTCTAGGAAACATTGTAGAATAGCACCTTATAGATCTTTAATATTGAATGTACCCTCATTTTCCCAGTTGTTGAAGTTTGTATGTACAGTAGGAAGACCTTTATTCTCTCAGACGTAAAGTGCACTTTGTCACCTTATAATCACTGTACATCTCTTTCAAACTTACTGTGTTGAGTTGACAAAAAAACCCCAACAACCTTTTATTTCAAAAGAGCAGCGCGGAGATAGCAGCTGGCACTTTGTAAGGGTTCCACACAGTTCATTACTGAGCAAGTCATTTGCCCAAATTAGCAAACCACTGCTCATCTCAGGCTCTTGAGAAGCCCGGCAACTCGCTACAAGCCAGATGATTCCTTAAGTCGTGTTAAACGCCGTCACTATGTGAACTTTGCTTTTCAAATATCTGACAAGCGTGAGAAAGAAACCGTACTCACTTTATCACGGCCTGTTTTCTAAGAACTTATTCCAGCAAATGTAGTGTTGTTCAGCTTTTTCACATGGTTGATTACACCGACGATTCTCACAGCAGTTTGCTTACATGACATTGCTTTTGTAGTTTTCTTCTGCTGGGTTTGCCTCCCATCTGTTATCAGCTGTTATATAAAGTGGCATGTGTGTCTGTAAATAGTTTTTCTTTGAGAATATACCATAAAATATACATGTCAATGTCGTAGAAGACTGGATTTTTTAAAGATTTAACTCAGCAACTGTTGCACATTTCATTAATGCTTTACACATATGCTGTTCTAAATTATTGCTGATTAATTGTAAAATAAAAATGAAAAGCAATTCCTTGTGCTTCTTCTTATTTAACACAAGCTCTACAATCTGATCAAGCTCATCTTCATCAGTGAATGTGTGACATTCAGGTACACAAACTAAAGCCAAACTTCTCAGAGTATTGTACTGCGTGTGTTCGTACATTAGCACCACTGGAAGACCTGCAGATTAAACATCTTGTTATTCAGCTGACGGGTCACGGCAGAGGAATGTACAGTAAGCCAAAACCTCAAAAGTCATGTGATGAAAGGATGATGAAGTGAGATTACGCTTGGCCTGCGCAGGCCGATGGAAAACAAGAAGCCTCCGCCCAGATAGTCCAAGGTTTTAACCACGATCAGTCCAGTCATTGCTGTTGCAATTAAACGGTCAGTGGACCATTTAGATCTTTCTAAATAATGACATCACTTACTGAGTGCTTTCTAATGACCTAGACATATGAGGTACATTTAGTACCATATGTTGTTTAAAATGTGAGAAGAATCTCATGAATCTGCCCTGTTTCAGCAAATTCACAGACTAAGAGCGAAACAAGTTCCCATTTCCAGTCTTGACTTTCTCAGACTTAAGAACTTCCTTCCATTGACTGGGAAGAGCAAAGGTCAAAGTTGATGCCATCCTCCTTTATACTACATGACCAAACAACATGATGACACTGCTCCTTTTATTCTTTTATGGGGAAAACAAGTTGTCCTTTGATTTTCGTCCATCCACGTGTTGGACACGTTTCCACCATTACTAAGTAAATGCCTCCACCTACTGGTGAAAAGCCCGTAAAGCCCTTTGAGGACATAAGAACAAATTCATTGTCATTTCCAGTCAAATACAAGAGTTACTGGGATCATCTGTTGTGACACCTTCAGTTTTATCCAATGATTTATTGAATCATGCAGTTAGAGTCATATCAGTAGCCAGATACAACCGAACATGTCCACATTTGCAGTATACAGTATTGATATAGGCATGAAAAAATAAAAACAGGTTATGTACAGTTGACATCTTACAGTTCTCTCGACCATTTTTACATTTGTAAACAGTGACCACAGCTACGTCTTGTCCCAGGGTGGAAAAATGCACACAAGTGCTTTCTTAAAGGGAAAATCCAGCCAAACATGTGCACAACTATTAAACCCAACACTGTTCGAACAGGTCAGTGAAAAGCAGAGACACACTCCTGGGCAACAGTACTGATCCAAACTACAGTACAGTATTCTACAGTATGTGTGGCGTGACAAGAAGTAAACCAGATGAATGTGCATGCATTTCACAGCACCCAGTAATAGCAGGACAGTAATACAGCAGCCAAGTGGATGCACCATCAATAAAACTGTTCCCGCTGACATTTCCCCCAAATACGTACACATTCAAAACAATTCTAGTTTCCACTTTGCTGCTGTGCTACTGCCATTTCTCTCTGTGCAGCGATGTGGCACTAATACATCCACCGACATTTGAGCTCAGCTGACTCGGTTCATTTCATTGATGTCTCTACTAAAGCTTTACTCTACTTTATTTATACATTGATGGTGGAATGAATTTAAGGCACTTTGATGTGATTTAGCAGCTGAACTACAACCTAAGACAGGTTTCATTCCTTGGCTATTCTGACCTTTCAAACACACATGTACGCAATATAGCTGTAGCTATTCAACATATTACATGCCTTCATTTTTAAACTCAACTACCTGATTTACTGTACTCTGGATTTATCCTCCTATGGCTATATTAACAACACAATCATGCAATAAGACCTGCTAGTCTTTGGCCACAGATCCTTACAGGAAAACAAGCATATTAGATTTGGCAAAAACACATGACACCGTTTCAATATGCAGACACCACCGCAGGAATGAGGACACTCTGCATTTTTGTGATTGTGAATGCACCACTTAGTAATAAAATATGATTCACTAAAGCTGAGAAGTAAAAAAACAAAAACTAAACGATAACAAGAAAACAAACATTTATAGTAAGCTATAGATAGTAACATTCTTCAGTAACAAAACTATTAACCATTTGTGCATAGACATAACACAAACCGACCATCAGAGCTACAGGAAAAGATTCTGATATGCAAAACAATTGATTCTACACAAAGATATACTATAGTCGCAAGAGGATCCTTCATTACTTATATAAGAACCTGTTGTTATTGTGGTTTAGATGCATTCACGAGACATTTCATATGCTTTCAGAAATAAAGTTCATAGATTCACATACCAAGATTCTCAAGAATACTGTTCAAAAGGCAATAGATTGGAGTCATGATGCTTGTGAGGAAAACAATTCAAATCATTCAGCAGGTACTAAAGTGACAGTAAAAGTACAATAAGTGGATATGTTTGTATGCTGCAGGAAGTCCCAGCAGCCTTACGCCTAGTCCTGACATGTTGGAGATGTGCTGCTGGGTTTTATCCTTCATGCATTAACGTCTAAACATCACTAGCAAGAGTTCAGTGAGTTCAATTAAAGATCAGCTTTGTTCCATCACCGTTTCAGTCTTCATTCAAGGCGGAAACAGTGCATAGTGGTGTGCTACTGAGGTAGCATTTACTAAGATATCCATCTACAAATGGGTTCTGGGTGACAAAAGAGAAAAACGTGTTCCCTCCATTTAAACCATGTCACACGTAGATCCCCTCTGGGTTCAGGCCGGAGCTCAGAGGGCTTTGGAGGACCCGGAGGTGACTGGACACTGGGTGAGATGAAACCGGGCGCTTCAGTGAGCCAGTGAGGGGAACCAAGTCTGAAAAGATAACGCACCAATTAAAGAAACACTGAAACACATTAAATGTAAGAGCATAGCAGGGAAAAGGGAAAACACAACTTTCAGGTGCCACCGAGGGGCAGTGTTGAGTCACACTGGGTATAAGCTGATGCAGTGATTTTATGGTCCAGCACAAAAGCGCCAATAGGTTTTATACATTTGAAGAGGAAGGTTAGAAGAAGGACATAAAGACTCCAGTTATTTCTTTTGGTAACAAAAACCACTGACGTTAAAGAGAGTGGTGCACTGCTCTAAACAATGCTGAAATGAAGCCTCTCGTACAGTCATATTAGAGCTGGCAAAACAATTCTTCTAAGTTTGAACATTCTTTTCATAAACGTTGTTTTGCAAGTTTGGATATCCAGCTTTGTTCTCGCAAGCGTAGTAATTTAAGATGGTGTTACAACAACACATTATGCACGAGCAAGGCCTGATCTGAAAGACCGGTCTGCTATTTATGACTAAATACTACATTACTGTATATTTTAGAGCTCTTTACGAGCCCTCCAGTGAGTCAGTGCTAGTCTGTGTGCAAAATCTGGTTTCCTAAAGGACGACAGAGCTTTGGTCCCATAATCCCATCACAGAAACTGCTGAGCATGTGATAGAGGGACACCATGATGGAAGGAATGAAGGACAGCCAAAGAGAGTCACAGTGAATGAATGATGCCACGTCTGGCGGTGTCCAGGCCGCCGTTGGCATGGAGACCATAACTGCTACCAAAGTACTGTGTACTTTTAGTGTATTGCAAATACTCACACCTCCTCACATCACAATCTCATACTCTCTGTCTCTCTCTCTCTCCCACACACACACACACACAACAAATGAGCAAAGTCATTTTGCCTCAGCGGGACGTCAACACATGATGTAGAAGAATAATAAGAGCTTGATGGAACAGAACAACTGCACTAATGCAGGCAGCAAGACAAACGGCACATCATGCGCATTAATAAAAATAACTCATGTGTGAATGACAAGCAAACAGCAACAAGTCTGGAAGTATTAATTCCAATGATGGATAAGACTTAACGGACCACGAAACCACACACTGAAAAAGTCAGCTCCCTCCCGGGTTGGATCTGTAATAGAATAGGAGTAAATTCACCAATTTATTATTTGGAACAAAGTGATGTTACCTTTACTGTGGCTGTCAGCGTCATCCTCAGAGGGTTCAGCTGGCAGCACTGTGACCTTGGTGCCGGTCTGCTTGATGAACTGCTGCAGGTTAACTTGCCTCAGCTCCTTTGTCAGCTGCTCCAGCTCTTGTTGCATGTCCTTAAAAAAAAAAAGGTCAAATTATAACTAGCAGCTTGACACTGACTTAACAACAGACAGTCTGATGATTCCGCTGTGTAGGGATCATTATTGACAATACTCTCAATATATTTTAACCAGTTTATACCACCTCTTAAACGGGCATATAGGTTACTACTAAAATAAATCAAAGTGACTTTTATAAAGTTTTGTCACATCGATGCCCAAATCTGCCCACTGTGCTACCAGACAATAAAACCTGATGTGCAGCTCCTATTGAAGACACACACGCCTTTATTGTGGTTGTTACCATTTGAATCCTCTGTAACCAGACTTTTTTTTTTTTTAGAAAAAGTCACTGGCAGTGATCCAGCATCATAGTGAGAGACGACTCAGGTAAACAGATGCTCAAATAAATTATTGCTGATGGATGATCTCTGTCATCAGTTCATCATGACACAGCATTTTATTGTCTTACCTGCAGTTTCCTGCTGCTTTGTCCAAGTGACCTGTCCACAGCTCTACAGCTGCTTTCCAGCTGGACAGCTTGTCTCTCCTGCGCTTTCAGCTCTGCTTTGATTCTGAGGACCTGGGCCCGAGCTTCTGCCTCACTGACCCACTGGGTCTCCTGCTGCTTCCTCTGGAGCCGCGCCTCCTGCAGACCGACCTCGACACCCTGATGGCACAAAGAGACACACCGAATATTAATCACAAACACAAAGGGAATTTATTACAGCTCAACAACATATTGTGCTTTTCTGTAGCACCCTTAAAACCCAAATATCCCAAAACACCACAAAGTGCCCACCTGTACCAATGCCAGCTTTTCTTCAATCTCCACTTCGCAGCCTTTGAGACGCCCTTGTAGCTCATGTAGTCTTTCTTCCAGCTGTCTCTCGCTCTCTAGCTCAATCTGTAGTTCTGTGGCCCAAAACTCCTCCTCTTCCATCTCCACTTCATTTTTCCTTAGATGTTTCTCCAGCCTCAGGATCTCTTCCATCAACTCTCCTCCTCCCCCTAGGTCCCCGGTGCACCCTCCACCTCTCCCGCCTCGCCCTTCAGCCCAAATGTGGAGCTCAGCCTCATAAGCCTCCAGCTTTTTCTCCAGTACGTTGAGGGTCTCTCTCTGTAAACTCACCAGTCTGACCAGGTCTTCCATGCGACAAGCCCACAGGCCAGGGGATACATTCCCAGTGGCTGGTCCTGCATGGTAGTGACTGGCACCATTTCCCAGGACAAGCCTCCGTTTAGCCTCAGCCTCTCCAATCCGGCCCCCGCTTAGGATCTCCCTGAGGCCCCTTGGTGCACCGGTGAATGTGAGAGATTTGCGGCGAGGCTCACGACGTCGGAGGGAACGATCGTTGGGATGACGAAGTTTTGCAAGGGGAGGGAGGCTCTGCCGATGCAGCCCGCGCTCAGGCCCCCTCAGAGGGGGTCCTTCTGAGGGGGGTCTCTCAGTCAGGGAGGGGCCTGTACGATGCAGAATCAGCTGGACGTCACCAGCATACTGGCCCCAGGTGTTCAAAGAGGCCACGGGGCTCTCGTGGGGAGCCAAGTGGCGCTCGGTGTCCCGCCATTTTTCTACCAGGGTATATCTCCCAGTGCGACCTGTAAACAACACAACAGAACGAAACCGATTCAGCGTTTACAGCAAACAAGTTGGTTTATGCCGTTTAGAAAACACATAAAACAGCATGTGGACAGAAATACCTATTAATGCCAACTCAGAATTGAAGCCTGATGTGTTTTTAATATAAATGAGGAAGGGGCTCAGAAGTGCTAAGTTCCACGTTTGGCAGGAGACTGAGGGATGAGTCACTCTTTCCCTCCTCCTACCCTTTGCTTTGTGGGAAGTGGTGTCAGCACAGTCTGCTCATGAGCCCCCATCCCTGAAGATGCCATATGGGAAAGAGGAGGCTTTGATTCAAGAAAGCCAGTAAAGCCTCTAATATGACCCACTGCATCTCAACAGGAGTTTAATGTGTGGACCAGAGACCTCAATGCATCTTCATAAGAAACTGTGTGAAACTGTGAATAACGTTTACTTTTTTTTAGCTGCATTACCTCAGTGTGACATGGAGGAGAAACAACAAAAGAACAAAAATAACTAGGTGACAAAAGTGGCAGTTCGTCAAGAATTCAGCCTCGCAAAGGTGGGACGTGTCAAGTACTGTTCCTTGTAAAATAACAACCTCAAAATAATTCAATAACTATGATGTAACCCAATCATGAGATCATAACAATTCAGTAACTGAAGCCATATGGTCAACATTTAGCCAACCTAAAAACTTTTAGCAAATAAGGAATATGTCTCTACCTTATAAACAGACTTTCATAAAACCAGATGGCTGATATAAATATAACATACAACTGTAAAACGTAACAATTTGTATTATTTTGTACATAACTATATTGTTTAACAGGAAATAGCTACCTATGGCCTGGGCCAGAGCGATCACCACTTCCTGACAGGTGGTAGCTTCAGTGACCCCACAGACGACCCTCTGGACTCCATCCACCCAGACCTTGAGCTCCATGTTCGGTCAGAAGCGAGGGGGCCAATTGTGGTGTGTTGGCCCCATCATTACTGAAGGCTGCAGGGGTGCAGGGCAGCTGAAGCCCCTCGGGCCACTTTGCTGGTAACCTGAGGAAAAACAGGAAGTCATGATGCTTCTATGGTCAGGGTTTACAACGCTCAGTTAGGTTAAAGGATAGACTTAAACATGCAGAAACTACGAGGTAAACACAAGCTAGTGTACGAGTAACGATTCCCCAGTTTGGAAGGGACTCGTACAGCCAGATACGCCAGGACCAGCTGGGACTAGCGCTGCTGTTTTCTTGTTCTCTATGAATAGGTACGTGTCGGCTAGAGGTGCAGGAAGAGTCTGTCAGCAGACATTCTCAGGCGCAGTTCCTGCTTTTGTATTACAATTGCATGCATGCAGTGGAGACAGAGCAGGAAGAGACACTCGGTGTGTAAGGGCAGGCATAGAGAGTGAAACAGAGAAAGCATAGACAAGGAAGATCACACCACGAGAGAGTGGAGTGGGCTTTTGTTTTGGATGACAGTTATCATCACTGTCACTGTCACAGCCTGGATTCAGCCCTTATAAAAAAAAAAAAAGACTACCGTTCATTTTAGAGATGCAATTTAAAGAAAGAAGCAAAGGCTAATGGCTGACTAACAATTTCAGACGTAGAAGGTGCACGTTAAAATGTGAAGGTTAACTACTGACAGTATATGAAAAACCCAGAGACACGTTCTTCAAGGACGGTTTAAGCGCACAGGCAGAGAATGAATGGCATCTCTCTAGATCCGTATCACTCTCTTTGGATATAACCTTCATTGCACCTACGCTACCGAGTCAAAAGGTTCTTTTGTTCACCACCACCCTACCAATTACACCTCCCCTGTGTGTGTTCACAAAGTCATCCACCCCAGCCCGCTCGACTCACATCCCACTGCCTTTCTAAATATGGAGAAGACATAACCATCGCTGCAGGGTGACATTTGTACAACTGGACCACAGGAGGTGCAACCATTCGTGTTTTTTTTAATCCGATCACTTACGTGTGCACGGTGCACCAACACATTATTTTCTATTTATGAAGTGTATATAATCTGTGCATTTATATACATGAGTGTCACCTTTGTTGGTGACCTGGCTCTTTATCGCTTTATTCTTGGACTTGGTTGGAAGGTGCTTTTGCCCTTAGTTTCTGTCCTTAAATGGCGTTAAAGGCAGACGGCTGGAGAAAAAAAATGGATAGTCACACAAGCACACTGCAGGAATTTTTTGCAGTGACTCAAAGCACTGTCATCTTTTTACTTTCACCCTTCGTGGATACGTAATATGTAATAACTAACAGGTAAGTAAATCATGATGCAAAGCAGACATAGTGCTTCAGGAAAGGTTTAGAAAAGGTAAAGTGCCTAAAATCCAGAAATTTAAAGACTAATGACAACTGAGTCTGGGATTGTAACAACAGCATGAAACATCCTGAATAAATACTCCTGTGCGTTAAGAAAAAACAAGCTGACTGACTCAACGCCTCTTGCTCGCGTGAACTCATGAGTCTCAGTGGAGGCCTCTACAAACATCACACTGGTCCAGACTTATAATATTTATACTTATTAACATAAACCCGGAAAACCCAACTGATGACACAAGCAAAGCGGTGCGGGGCACGGTGCCATCCTGAGCTCTGCAAGCTCCATTCCTCCGGCCTGTCAAAGCCACAGCCTGGGGAGCTGCCCACTCTCTGATTTGTTCATTTTACGCCAGCGAGGCATTTCATGAGACAGACGACGGCTTAAATTCTTCTGAATTCTATTTAGGCTCAGCTGAGAGACGATCAGCTGCAGCAAAACCACAAAAACCTGGACGACTTCAGCACTGATCATTGGTTTATCAGGTTGAGTACTGCTGCTCGACGTGAGGCAGTGAGCGGCACTCGACAGTCTGCCTGCCCACCTTTCTGCTGGTGACAGTTCTCCAGACCTACAGGAGCACACAGAGCTGGCAGAGAGGAGGCATCGACTGGCTGCTGGTGTAAACAACCTACCATATGCTCCTGTGGGGGCTTCAACACACCCCAGTAACAAGCACTATGAAGAAATACTGTAGGTGTTTGGTCTGAAGGAGCTTAAATGTGGATCAAGGATCATGAACTGGCCTGAGTATCATGTAGTTGAGCAGTTCCCTGAACAAAGGAGTATTTGACGGAAACAAAATGGGGCTTCAGTAGATTAAAACAAAACCGAGAGTGAGCTCGACTCGGGAGGAAGCCTGTAGGGCAGCCGCTGAACCAAGCTAAGAAAAATGATCTCACAGGCAAACACTCATTTTCCACAAGTTCTACCTCCGCGAATAGACGTCATTGCCTTCTGGTTCCCGTCCAGTGTTACTACTGCTGTTCACCAGGATGGGGAACAATAGCCTACAGCCAATTCACAAAGCACCGAATGTTAGAGTCAGACATTGTAACTTCGATAAATTTGATTTCAAGTAGCCAATTAAAATGAATACCTAATTTACAGCATGCAAAATTCCTCCTCGCTGCTGCTAATTAAAGACAATGGGAGACTGCTTACAGACTGAAGTGACACCAGTCTGTTTTAGTACTTAAATATCGTTGCCGCTTGCTAACCAAACTTTAATTTAAATTGTGCTCCCTGTAGAGTAACGTGTAATTACTAGCAATTTATACCGTGCTGTAATTGGTAACAGATCTGTTGTGAAATAGATCCCTGTGAGCAGCCAGAGAGAGGCTGGTTTATTGTGGAGGCACTGGTGGTAACTTGATTGGAACAAACTGGAGGAATCGCTTTCCGGCCTTTTAGTTCTTCCAGATTGCCTTTAAATTCTTAGACCCAGTATATTCCCTAAAGAATATTTATACAGCGACCTAAAAAACAAAAATATACGTGCTGCACATTTAAAAAACGATCCCTGTGGTAAAAAGTTAGGGATGTTGACGTGAGACATGATAAAGAAGCTCCTAATCACAAGTATGCCAGTCTGGCACGCTCTACAGATGTAAACATCACTAAGTATAGCAAAGACTGTTGCCAAGGATGGGCCTTGATCCCTTAAAGTGGAAACTGATAACATCCAGGGCACATTCCTAGTCTGTGAGAAAGCGACAGGGCATGACTGAAGATAAGAAACCCGAAGGTCCGTTCACGCTTTGATCTGTTTGACTTCATAACGGATCATGCATGCAATGACAGTTCATCAAGCAAATAATCATTACAAGACCAATGCACGTGTGTCTGCAACAGTCAGAATAAAAGAAACCTTAATCCTTAAACTGTTTCTAAAAGACATTTTTAAAACTGTGCTTTTCCACCTTATGGTGGTTTACGACGTCGCAAACTATTAGCCTGCACTTCAAATTTTCTCTACTCCAATCTGAAGCTTGGGGTGGTTGGGATTAAGTCCACATCCAGTCACGCTATACACACAACATCCACAGCTTCTGCGAGCTCCCCACTCATTCCTGCCTTGGAGCAAGCTTTTCTCTCTCTCGCTAGCTGGCTCTTTGCTTGGCTGATATTAAACTATTAGGCGCTGGAGCGGCCTCCCCCATTTGGGAGGTCAGCGCTGGCAAGATCTCGAACATCTGGACGGCACGTTCAGCCAGCAATAATGCTGCCTTTGTTCCCCTGCCATGTTCACTGCTCGCTCGCCAGCTTTTTAAGAGCCAGCGGGGAGGGCAGCCTGCAGGAGCCTGCGCTGGGACGAAGCACAGCAGGGCAGCAGGAGGCCCCCGACCAAGGTTTACACATTACAGCAGTTTGCAACACATCAATCAGTGCTGAACGCACACGCACACATTTATAGGACTAAAATGGTTTTAGAGCAGCCATACAACAAAGTGGCCAAACTAATAACTATTGTTATCACGTCAGTTACATTTGTACTGTAGTTCTTTGTGATCTTATACCATAACCACGTTATGGCGTGAGTCTATTTCTAAACTAAAGCATCCCTACAAAGCACACAAGCCTGACACATGAAACCTTGGAGTGCAGCAACTCTACAGGTTGGTTCTGCTTCTTTACGCCTGTCAGAGGACTGTAGAGGATATAAATACAATGACTTGCAGAGATTTTATGTCTTCTGTTACTGATGAGTTTACAAATGAGGTCATAACCTCTGCTCCTATGACGCTAACGCTGATGAGTCACTGACGCAAATGAAAGAAACATTTTAAGTGAATGTATTACATATTTAGAGCAAAAACACGACGCTGCAAATTAAAGTGTGGATGAGTCAAGGCGGGTTAAAATAGTGTTGAGGAGCCGTATGAAAGCAGCTGTAGCTTGATGTGTCGGTATAAAACATCCTGAAAGGCGCAAGACGTTCATCCCTCATATAGTTGATGTCGAGTGGGACGAGTTTGGAGAAATGGCGATAACGGGCTGTAGCTCAGAGACGAGCCCAACTATTTCACTAGAGCAATGTTCCCGTTATCTCAACTACATCGGGCTGGCAGGCAACACAAGCGCCTAGAATTAAAGCAGTCTTACCTTCAGGGCGTGAAGGGGCTTCAACCCAGCGCTTCCAGTCCGAAGGGAAGTTTGATAAAAACGCACAGGTAGCGACGTGAAATCCGCAAATGTTGGTCCTGCTGAACCTCTGGCCAGCAAATCACTTCCAGCGAACTGCGACAAAGTAGCGCTTAGCTGCGGGACCGACGCACGGCAGAGGCGGTGGTCGCCCCCCAGTAAACACGCAGACGGTGGTTAAATCTCCTGTCTGAAAGTTTGTGCCCGTCCTCCCTGTGCGCTCGTCTTCTGCGGTCTCACCAGTAAGCTGCGGAAAATGCCCCTCTCCCCATCTCATTACTTCTGCTGGTAAATACATAGCAGTGGAACTGGGACACCGCAAGGCATTGTGGACTGTTTTAAAGCTGCAATACACTGAGAAAAGAGGGGGGGCGGGCAGACCTCTGGTCCACTTCAGCTACACCTGAAGAGTAGAAGAACATTTGTTTGTTTTTTTTACGTTTGTTAAAAGAAGACACTGATGGCGAAAGCAGTTCATCACACTCTGAGTAAAGAAACATAGATATTGCATTAATTCACATAGGCAGCAGAGCAATGGATTTTTTGACTTCTAAAAAAATTAGTAACAATACATAAGTAAAGATTTTAAATGGTAAATATAACACTGTTATATTACAGTACATCTACGAACATATTTATGATAATTTATAATAAAAACAGGGCGATTCACATAGTGATGACTTAATATGTCAAGGGTTAGGGTTAACTGTTCAGTTATATAAAGAAAATATTACAACAAATTAATAATCTGGCCAATCAAGGTTCTTCTTACACATTATAAAGACACTGGCGTAACCTACCCATTTATAGACTAAACAGTGATTTGTGTAACTCTCACATCTCAACATCTAGCACATGATTTAAATCTGAATGGGATCTTTGCAAAACAAGCCTTCAGCGGCTCTGACTGATGAACGGCAGACAATGAGACCATCTATAAATGGGAGCTTACTGCCCTCTTGTGACAGAACAGACCTTTACCCTTGTTACACTGTCAGCTGCATCTGTCATGTCTAAATATGGACTGTTCTCAGTAATCTGCTCCGTTACCAGGAACTACGTGTGGTGTGGTCAACAGGTTACTCCTAGTCATCATGTCTGAATCAAAAAGGATCACAGCCTTAGTCTATCACCACGGTATTTCATAGCCACAGAAACGCACTACAGTTTACAAAAGTCAATTCTACAAACAATCCCTTTCATAACTGCTTGTATATTGTTTCACTATACATATTATATTGGTTCATATTACAGTAGGAATGTGGAGGTGTACAAATAATATCAGTAAGGGCTCTGTTCCAATGAGTGATTGTGTCTGAATAAAGCTAATATTATATTAATATTATCAGATACAGTACATAGGATTTCCACTTCGATAACAAACAACAACAAATACGATAACAAATACCCTGGTGGTAAAGCAATTATTGTGTGATAATGTTGTTATTGTTGTTGTCTTTAATAAATACTATGGTTAACTAGCATTTAATTAATTGTAATTAATTAAGTAAATGCCAATGGAAAAACAGAAACTGGGTAATTACTAATCTTTGCAATATGCAATAAACAACATAATCGATGTTTAGTAAATATATATTTTATTATGAGTTAAATAAAATGATTTTCCCAATAACCAACGGCTGTCCTTCATTAATATTGAATCTCTTTAATTAAAAAAACTGTAAATATAGTTTTGACTTGCCTGAAGGACATCCAGACCAGAAGTCAACCTCGAATGGAGTGAAACTACTGTAAAGTAATTTTATTAAGTTATTTTCCTTTCTTATTGATATAGATTGTTGACGGCGATCTCATAACGTTTGAAACATGATTATAATACTATTATATAAAATATAAAGGCGTTAATAAAATAAATGATCGTTTATTTCTTTTGTCTGTGTTTTTTTATTCGCCTGCACATACAGTGCGCAGTCGGCAGCCTAGTGAACACTCAGAGAAACTGACATGGATTTGCCAAATCATTTCCTTGCCCGGGAATGACGTCTCTCCAGCGCATTCCAGTTATATTTAGAGCCTATATATAGAGGAGTCGCCCTCTAGGCTTTGTTGACTCTGCAGCAGGCGGCAGCAAATTCTCCTAGTACGAAAGGAAACGTCCCGAAACTGATACAAGCCACATTTATAGTCACAATCTCATTTATGGCCAGTAAAACATGAATATGAACCGCACTGTCTGGTTAGACGTGGTGCGGACGGAAACTGTTCGCATTCGCACGTAACCTGCTTGTAAAGGCTTTAAAGAGGGACCTAAATAATATATAACTGTCGACGCTGCAAACTAAAGCTCTAAACAACCCTGGTGCGTAGACAAAGGACAAAGCAAAGCGTCTGAGCTCACGTTGCGACATAGTGACATGGCCCAGACCGGCGAGGCTTTCTGGGTAAACGTGCCCCGGTATCCGCCCATATTCGCGTAAAGAAGGCCAACCTGAACAGCTAGGCCAGGCGCCGGACCAAATGGAAAGTTCAATCGATTAATTCGCCCACTTTTTCGTGCTTCCGAGACGAGGTAGACCGACTTACATGCGGGCGCTCGGCCGTGAAATAGGACATGCGGAGATCGTGTGAAACGAGAGGATTATCAGCTTGACTTTGTTTGGTCGCTACTTCGGACGCGGAACTGCACTCGCTAAAAGGTAACGAGAGAACAAACGGACGCGATTCGCGAGTGTGTTTCCCCCTTTAGCGTCGGCCTGCAGCGATGTGCTCGCTCGTTTTTATGCAGGTCACCTTGTCTGGCGTGTTCGCACTGGGACGTAACGCTGCAGTGGGAGCGTTAGTTTTCGTACTTGGTGTAAACTACGCCCAATAGAGAACCTACCGCCTGGCCCTGCAATGCAGACCTTTGGGGCTAGCCTGTCAATGGCGGCTTCAAGTGCTGCACCCTTCCCCTTTGAATGAATGGTCGGGGATTTGCCCCGGCAGACAGCGCTGTATTCGCCAAATGCTTGCTTGTAAAACGAGAGCGCGACGTTTCGGGGCTCGTTGGCTTAAATGTTCAGGCTGCGGACTCCCGTGCTAGTAGCTAAGAGAGCTAACAGCCTGGGCATTAGCCGCTACTCCAATCTGGCAACCCTGCCGCTCGCACCGCTTTAGGTGGCGTTGCCTGTTTGAACGCACGGCCTCTCGTCCGGCCGCCACTGACACATTTGCTGAAAGTCGCTGAATGTGCATATAGTTGCTCGTTTGCTATTTTTCCAAACTCCGTGCTGGGGGATAGTTTCCTACGTTTCCGGGGTTTCCAGCGAAACGAGACTTGATGTTACAACATCGCAACTTCACCGCGAAGTGCGATCCGTTTCAATGTTTGAACGAGCGATTAGAGTCTGTGAAATATAGCAGCATGCAGGTCTTGGCTAGAAAGGCTTGTGACATTATAAAGAGGCTGATGTGCAACACGCAGGGTCACACAACGCGCCGAGATCTGATAAGGAAGCGAAACCATCGTGTCCAGTGAAAGTAGGCTTCTGTTGGCCAAATGCGTCTCACGCCGCATTCTGGTTATTGTTTGTCTAGACCAGGCAGTGAGATCGAGGGAGCTCCTCCCTGTGTGCGGCGTGTACTGTAACTTGTGAAAAGGCCAAGCTGCCACTGTTGATGGATGCGGCTCCATAAAGCAGCCAGGCAGCATAGAGCCTCCCAGTGGCTTGTCAATTTTGGAGGCTTAATGCAATGTCATAGATTTCTGCCTCGGGCTAGTTTCTGTTGTGTGGTTGCCACAAAGAAAACAGCAGCGAATGCTGGGTTTAGACGTTTCCTTACATACGCAGGCTTTTCATAACTAACTTTTTTTTTTGGCTCATTTGTTCAAGTTTTTGGGCTAATAGTGATTGATTGTGGCAACATTTCCTAGTTGACAAGCAAGTTCCCCCCCCCCCATTTTACACAATGTCTTACGTGTGAAATTCTGTTTGTAGGTAATTGTGCATTTTTTTGACAAACGTCTTGAAATGAGTACGAGCAAAAAAAAAAGCAGATAATGGTATAAAAGCAGGCGCCCGAAAACAAGCAGAGATGTTTTAACGTGACGTGGTGTAGTTTCCTAACTGTCACTCGTGTTTGGAAATTGATATTGCAAATACTCAGGATGACTGGCTGTGTAAATGTCTGAATATAATGTTCTTTCTCTGGTCCCACAGGTGAATCATGACAGAATATAAACTGGTAGTGGTGGGAGCTGGTGGTGTTGGCAAGAGTGCATTAACTATTCAGCTCATCCAGAATCACTTTGTGGATGAATATGATCCCACGATCGAGGTAAAGAAACTGTGTGTGAATGTACATGTACAGTATCCACCTACTCCATGTGAGTGTTGGTGCAGTCGTGTCTGTGATGATTCCATCAGAGGCTATTTTGTTATAGAATCAGAACAAGGAAACTTTTTAAAAGTCTTTTTTAAAAAAACAGCCTCTTCTTAAGGTCTTAATAACTTTGCATGCATGTCGACCTGCCTGCTTTCTCAGGGTGGCAGCCTATCATGAGTGAACACTGTCTCATTACCATTTAAATTATTGATACGCTGTTGCAGGTTAGAGCTTCAAGATAGTTTATATGACCAGGAGATAACATCTGAAACAATGGCTGCTCACAGGACTGGACAGTAATTATCTGTCTCGGATCGGATTAAGTGTAGTCATTATGGTGATGAAAAGCTTGGACACGGAGGGATTTCGGACCTCATTATAATTTTAGGTCCGCTGCAACATGGATTGCGCTACCACAACTAGAGTAGGACAATTAAATGCAATCCTATGGCATCTTTAAGAAAAATCATGTCGTGATTAAGTATTGCAAGCAGTCCTGCTTCATATTTATTCATCTTTTACGACAGTCCTCCTTATTGATCATGGGGTGTGTTGTGTGTCAATTAATTGTACTTTGTATCTGAATTGTGATCCCTGTCTGACGCTGTCTTTATAGGACTCGTACAGAAAGCAGGTAGTGATTGACGGAGAGACATGTCTGCTGGATATCCTGGACACTGCAGGTCAGGAGGAGTACAGCGCCATGAGAGACCAGTACATGAGGACAGGAGAGGGCTTCCTCTGTGTCTTTGCCATCAACAACACCAAGTCCTTCGAGGACATTCACCACTATAGGTGAGCTAAGGAACTCGAGGACTGCAGTGTTTGGATTGGTTGCAAACACGATAACATGGGTGGTTCATTCAGAATATATTATCTTTTAGTGTGTACAGTCAAAACTCAGTCAAAAGGTTAGTTTAATGTCTCCTTTTGAACTGTAATAGTACCGTAAAGTCTTAATAAACCAGTAAAGTTTTGTTAATGTTCTACAATACACTACTGAGTACGTGTGCTCACTACTCTATGTCTTGATGTTGTCACTGAACACAAACCAGTAATGAACCTTATTCTTACAGTTGCTGATCTAATTTGTCTGAATGGATCCCGTAGCCCTATGAAACCAGCAATTCATCAAGAATGGGACCTTAGAGAAATGACATAACATTTGCTGCTGTTTCTGTCCAGAGAACAGATTAAGCGGGTGAAGGACTCTGAGGATGTTCCCATGGTGTTGGTGGGAAACAAGTGTGACCTCCCGTCCCGGACAGTGGACACCAAGCAGGCTCAGGAATTAGCACGCAGCTACGGCATTCCCTTTATCGAGACCTCAGCCAAAACCAGACAGGTGAGAGCGAGAGTCCAGCCAAAGACAGCCCCGCCCTCAATTTTCATCTTATTTAACTTTTAAATGTGTCTCTAAACTTCAGCAGTACTGCGCTGCAGGTCTGTGTGAGTTGAATGGTGTGAAGTTGCATGTGGCTTTGATGGGCACAGCAGTCCTTCTCTAAGCAGTTTATATCTAATGCTGTATTTCTAGGGGAATTTTGAAATGAGACCCGGCCGCTGGGATCACGAGAAATGTTTAAACCACGCGCTGCATTTGTGTTGCATTCAGTGGGTCTAATAAAATTGCTCGTGCTTGTCTGCAAATGCTCTTGGGTTAAATGATTTTTTTCTTAATTGGTGACAATGTAATCAGTGCATGCTGATCTGTTATGGACATGGGAGATTTCACGACCATTATAGCCATGTGCAACGTTGTCTGCTTTCTAAATGATCAGGAAGGACGGAGGAGTTAATTAGGCTGCTTACTAGATGTTCGCAGGTTTGGTGTGATGTTGAAGTGGTGTGTGCTGCGAGCATGGCCTAGGTTGGCTGACACAGTGATCTGTAAACACTTTCTTCTCTGGTCTCTCTGACCTGGGCTCAATCACAGCTTCTTCTGGTGCAGGGCAAGTCGACGACGCAGTGATTCCTTCCTTACGCTTCTGTTCACCTGTTTCTACCGGTGTGCTGGTAATTCACGGCTCCCGTGGTGCCGCTGCGTTTTTCTCACACTCCGTGTTTCCCAAATCTGCAAATAGTCTGAAAACTCATACTTAAAATGCACAATCACAGCTTTTCTGGTGTAAAAAGTGAAAGGAAGTTGTGTGTGTGTGTGTGTGTGAAAGTGATGCTGCACCCAAGTTTGTTTAGATTTTATTGGTGATGTTTTAATGGCAAAATGTCAAAACCCTCAAACCACTCTTGCACAATAATCCACCTTCTCTCAGTTCAACTTATGCTCAGTGTGTTTCAGCCAATCACTGTTCTGGCAAAATGTTATGCTACTCTCATTAAAGCAGCGTTGTTGTTGTTTCACTTGTATTATAGCAAATCAAGCGTTTGTGACATGAAAAGGGAGTTTATGCTTTGATATTTTTCTACATTTCACCATTGGAATTGAGTATAAGCACTTTCTCGTTTTCTTTGAGAAGAAGAGAAACCTGCAGGAGGTGAGTATTAGATGGGTGGAGCGTCAGTTTGTTTAGTTAACGTAGGCCGGAGAGTGTAGCAAGACCGGTCTGCTGTGCTTGTTTGTATCTGAGGGCTGTAACACATGCACCTGTATAGTATGCCCCCCCCCCCCATCCCCTGTTATTCCTGAACATTGAGGGAAGCTGTGTCTTATACTGCAGAGAGTGGAAGATGCCTTTTACACTCTGGTACGGGAGATCAGGCTGTACCGGCTCAATAAGCTCAGCAAGGAAGAAAAGACTCCGCGCTGTGTCAAGCTTAAAAAATGTGTTGTGATGTAAAAGGGGTAAGTGTATGCAGCCGTGTGTCCACCAGCTCTGTGTGTGTGTGTGTGTGTGTGTGTGTGTGTGTGTGGGTGTGTGTGGGTGTGTGTGTGTGTCTCGTTGGTGGAGAAGGCACTTGGAAAGGTTGCACAGTGAACGCTGGTGTTTAACGGGTTCAGCGCTAATCTGCTGCTTCTTTCTGGGGCTGTGGTGTGGTTCTCACAGGAGGCTGAAATAAGTGATGCCTTTTCCTTTTCAGTGTCTGTACTTATGGTTGATTGTCTTATTACTGTTTTCACACTGGGGCCATTTAGTCTGAATTCAAGTTTTATTATCCCTTTACATTACTGTGCCGGTTGCCTTTACACTAGGTTACTATTCTGGTCCAGGGGTACGTTTGTGCTATTTACTGATCCTTCCATATAACGGTGCATATTTGGATCTGTGTTTAAATTGGTTTACAAACAGGCAGAGCTACGTGATTATTATAACAGAAAATCTTGTTCTCACTTCACACAAGTCACGATGTAGTTGGTCTAGAGTCCTCATCATCAGCCCTCTCAGGCATCTTGGTCTGCACTGTGCATCATATCATTTGTTCACTGATTCCGACTAAACTACCAGTGTGAAAAGGCCCTAATCTGCTGAAATCTACACGAAGAATGGGTTTGGGCTCGTGAGCCAACATGTGTGATTAAAAGAAATCATGGTGAATCTGGGTGACAAATCATAAACACAAGTGTTGTGTCAAACTGCTCTGTGTGTAGTCACAGATGATTCATGATAATTCTTTCCCTTGCTTCTGTCTTTGTCATCACTCTTTGCAGGTTCAGCAACACATTTTTCAGTGTTATTCTAACTGATTTAGTCTCACAAACCTGCCTCACTGTGGCCTCAACAGACATTTACTGCATTTACTTGAAGCCTATAATTCACCAATAATTGGAATTAGAGCTGTGCACAAATGGAATAAACTGGCTCATTTTAAAAAGTCAGTCAGCAGGACTGACGATTGGCATCTTTTTTTAAAAATGTACAAATATCACATTTACTAAAAGCTGTTCACCTGAGAGACCTGCCACTTTTCTTGGCTGAGTAGTTCTCCGGTGTTTTTGCTGGTGTGATGCATCTTTCTTTGAGCCATCTTTGTATAATAGTTTTGTTTTTAGTTTGAGGCTACCAAACAGAAGGCCTGCCTTCTGTCCAAGATCTCTGTTAGCAGAATATATTTATAAAACAGTTTCTTCAGTTCAGACCCACAGCAGTCAAACGGTAATGGTGCCAAGCACGTGAAGCAGGTCCAATGCTTTTCATTTTTTCTCATTTGCCAGTTTGCGTGCGTTGGCGGTCTACACGTTGGGCTACTGGAAATGTAGACAGGACAGCTTGTTCTGTCATTTCATTTACAAGTCACTGAAACGCACTGTGGGAGTATACTGGACAGATCTCATTCAGGACCACAGACAAGATGGCTCACGTACCTGCAGCTTCTGTCAGTGGGCAAACTGCTGGCGTCACAGCTCCGCGTGATCGGCCCTTCAGCTGTTTTAAATGTCTGAACCAAGATACAGTTGCAGTGAATCTATTTACAGTCTCACACCGAATGCTTCTAGATGTTTTCAATCTCTTTATTAGTTTTATGTAGGTGGTGATATTCTGGTATAAAGAAATAACCTGTATTTATAACAGCTGTTGTTTTGTTTCTATTCCCAGGGTGTTGATGATGCCTTTTACACATTAGTGCGAGAAATCCGGAAGCACAAAGAGAAGATGAGCAAGGAGGGCAAAAAGAAGAAAAAGAAGTCCAAGACAAAGTGTACACTCATGTGAATGATCATCCCTTTCCAACACAGACTTAAAAAAAAAAAAGCAACCATGTTGAACATTTAAAGTAAAACATTTTGTACATTACACTAAATTATTAGCCTCTTTGAGTACCCACCACGCAGAATACTAAACCTGACCCAATTTTGCTGTCCTCGTCTGTTATTTGCTACCTAGTCACCAACAGGCTTTATTTTCAGCTTAGTGCCAGTTGCCCACGTGTTGGTCCGACAGCCTCTGTGATTTTATAGCATAACGTTAATTTGGGTAATTTTATATAAATGCAGAGTTGTGAGCTAATTTTCTCACAACTAATGTTTGACAAATGAGACATTAACACCTTATTTTTTTTTTCTCCCGTTGCTTAAAAGGTCAGGACCTTAATTACTTCAATGCCCTTTTTACGTTTGGGATGCCAAAGAATGAATTTTCATCTTGACTCACACAAACATAACAGAAATGAAGGACCGACATTCAGCCAGGCGAGATGCAAATGTCCCAGCCACCGTGTAACGTCCCGACTACGACTCTAGATATGTCTTTGTTATGTCACTGATATAAGTATGCATGCAACTCCTACTCTTTGAATGTTTTAACACCCTAAATAGCTAATAATTAATTAGCAGTTTGTCAATGCGTTGTACTGTGTGGGAAGTGATTCTTGCCTACATGAGGTGTTTTTTGTTTTTTTCCCTGCATGCATTTCGTCCTAGATGACATGGATATTGCAAACTGCGTCTAGTTGATGCATTGAGTAGAGCCAGCGATGAGGAATTCCCAGTGGACGCCAGTTTACCTGTTCCAGGTTGATGAACTATAATCAATATTTGCTTTTACGAGAGAGAAGCGGGTAGTTTTTGCTTCAAATTCAAAAATCCACGATATTGTGGGTTTTCATCTGTTTTCTGATGATAAAATGTACGTAGCAGCAGGTTTTGTGTTGCTCAGAGTCGTTTTATGTTGAAAGGATTGGTGCCTCATCAAAGCGAACAGCGTTTATGGATTAAATTTTTCCTGCCTTTCCTTCCTCTAAAAGCTTAAATGCAGGATTGTTTGAATTCATCCTGACAATAATCAGGTGTGTCACACAAGGTTGCAAATGAATCAAATGGTATCAATAATGATTGGAGTTCCTTTGTCCTCACCCTCTTAAAAGGAGACTTGATATTTAATGGAATGTGTCATTACTATATTTCAGATGCATCTCAACTATTGCACCTTGCACATCTTTTAAGCTGGCGGCTCATTTGCTTGAGACCGGTAGAAAAGCAGAATGCACCTAATATCAGCAGCTTCGAGGAACATTTCTGTTGGTGTGGTGTCACAGAGGTTGTTCAAAATGTTATCCATGTGAATTTTCACATTCCTGTGTGGAGCTTTTGGATTCGTTTGGTGGGCTGCCTTTCAACAGAAATGATTGTTGAGCAATATAATTTGTCCTTTTCTCTCACCAAGCTCGTGTATGTGGTGATGTAACTGGAACTGACGTTTGTAAATGAGGCAATAATTGCCATAAAATTGTTTTTTTTTCTAAAGAGTCTAAATTTACTAAAAATAGTCCTGCTTTCTTTCTGTGTCAATCCATATGTCACCTCTTCCATTACATTCACGAGTTGTTCCCCAGGGGACTTTTATTTGCCTTTCATGTTTGCGTTAGGTGCTACATTTACACAGTAGAAAGAACCGAGACATTTACTTTGTGCTGCGTGTTTGTGTGTGTGTGTGCCCTCGAGAAATACACAAAATGCTATTTTGGAGAAGCAATGCTATTGACACAGAAATTTCAGACATGACACATTTGGCGTTCAGGATTAATGAACCAGTTGACCCAGTTTATTATTACCTCTGTTTTTTATGAAGTACATAATAACTGTTAATGCAATTTTAATTATGGAACCATCTTGTTAACAATACTGTTTCAAAGTAGTTTTACTGAAATGTTTGAAATGTTCCTCTTCCTTTATTGCGTGCCAACAGCTGATTTCTGAAATGTATCATTTATACCTGGATCGTATTTTAACAACCTTTGTATAGTTGTGATACTGAAAGGTGCATATTTTGTAAATCGTGCTTCATTTTGTTGGTGTGTCTAAATGAATGTTGCTTTAATGGAGTTTCACTCCGCTCGGTGTATGTGACTAGAGAGTGCGACTGGGTCCAGGTTTAGGGAAGTGAATGAATGACCACTTTACAACACATGTAGAGCGGTGGTCTGATCTCAAATGAGTCTATTTTTTGCCATGAATCTCACCACTCCTATTTAATGTGTAATAAAGAACAAAGTAAAGAGGACATTGTCTGGATTGTCTTTTCAATTAAGTGAAGTAATTGCATATTTAGTTCATTACAGACAGCAAATTGCTGGAGGACACAGTAACATCACTACAGCGATTGCAGTGAAAGCAGAGATGATCTGAGCATGAGGTGCTGAAGTTGCTCCGTGGTTTTACGTTAGTGTTGCCCAGCAGGTGGCACTGTTCACTCACTGGTAGGTCACTTCATGAATCCTATGAAGGGAGCTGTTCACCAGCTGCCCACACTCCCAGAGTGAGCGTGAGTTCAGTTTGACAAATCATGGACATTTTCTAAAGAAACCATGTTTTTAAGTACATTGTTGTTCTGACTTCTTCCCAGTCCTTTAAAAAGACAGAGCAGACTTGCTTGTCGGCATTTGTCTCAATCTGAATTTAAATGTTGGAGTGTTCAAACAAAGGGTTATGAATTTTAGAAAAAAGTTAAACAAAAGAATGTGAGGAGAACAAAACATTAAGTTTCACATGCCACAAACTATTATATCTCAAATGAGGTCAGTAATATCATTTTCATCATCCAACAGCATTAATAGCTATATTAAAGTATGAGACAGTTAAAAGGTAATTTGTGCTTGTGAAATATTATGTATTTATTTTACAGCAGAACAGTAACTAAATGTAATAAAATAGAAATGTTAAAATAAATAAAAGTTGGTCTGATGAAAATTCCTGTCAGAGCTTCACTGGGGAACAAACCCCAGCACCTGGTTCCACAGTCTTGATTTGACAGTTCACATGAAGGAAGAGTGTGGAGATAAAACAATGATTCATTATTGTTCCAACACAGGACATAAAACCAACTTCAGGAATAGAACATCACTTGGCAAAATGAGGATGAATCACATGTTTGTCCTTTGCATTTACTGTACACGCATCTCATTCTCATTCTGTTTCTGACCTGCGCGTCGCAAAACATCTCAGGCTCGTTCACTCATGTTCGCTACCGAACAAACAGACTTTTAAAAGTCTGAAAAAAGATAATCCATGGCGTTGAATGAGGAGCAGCATCAGAATACTAATGACAGACTAAAACTCTAAAGGAAACCGTTTTCACTTTTCATATCAATGTGCCCATCGTGGTTTTAACCATGTGGATGGAAAAACCTCTGGGGCGTGTTTAGTTTAATTTCTATATTTGTCTCTATAAAGTAAAACGTTTAACTAGTGAATGTAGTAATTACACTGGGAATAGCTTGGAACATTAGGCATTGTTTACTTTTCTAAACATACCGTTTCCAATCATCTTTCTGCAGAAGGAAGGTATTAGAGATAATCACGAAGGTGCAAAATAGACAAATGATAATTTAACATTAAAATCCAATAAACATTTTAGTTTTGCCTTGAGAGCGACATTTGAATTGAATAATTAACAAATGTGTTGAAGGCGGCTTGTAGACACATTGTTTGAAAGAATGTTGTGAAATCTGAAACTTCAGCTCCCTGTACACTCAAACCCTGTCAGTCACTGTCATTTGTCAGGCACAGTCCAAATACCACAAAACAAAATGTGAAAACCCAGCAGTGTCAACATCTGTGACGTGCTTCATATATAATCTCGATAGCGGGTGATTTTTAGGTCAGCGTGAGTCCGTATTGGTGGAGCCCCTCCCTACCTGCTCTTATTTACAGCCACTCTGACAGAACTTGTCCTTTTGTGTTGGAGAATGTGCTTGTTTAGCCGTATTCTGTGAGGGGGGATGTCATGTACTATCAAAGATGAGATATTTTCTCTTGCAGATTCCCAAGAAATAAATGCCAGCTAGATTATGACCAGAGACAGCATACAAGCTTCAAAAGGACAGGCCTGTGCATGTGTCATATGCAGGCAACACTGGGGTAATTGGCTGCAAAACAATGTTGGCTTGCAATGGGGATAGCTCTACCTCAGTTTAGATTGCAGCCTCATATTTATTTATTGACGCTGCAGTTGAGATGACCATTGATTAATCCTTTAATATGCTGTAGACAGTTATAAATTAACAGTGGCAAGTGCTATTAAATGTATTTTTCCTTTTTCTGATTATTCTACGCTGGATGCGCTGCGTCGCTTGTTTCAAAGGAATCCAAGTTGTTTCCAAACTGTTGCTGCGAACAATAAACTATGTTAACACATTGTGACAAGCTCCATTACTCTTTCTTCTTAAACAATGGGGCTACGGTTCCTGCCACACAGCAGCCAAGAGTGAAAAAGAGAGAAGATCTAATGAATTATGCAGACAGAGCTTTCTCTTAGCCTGACAGTCTGAAACCAGCCTGGAGAAAATTGTGAGAGAAGTACGAGTCAGTGCAGCCATCACAAATCCCCCTCCCCTCCCCCCCAGGGACCACTGAGGCCAAGTCCTGTCAGTCAAGCGCCCCCTCCCTAAACTGTAATCCGGGGACAAGAAGCCTGCAGGTCTGATAAAGCGCTGAAAAGATGCCCCAGAAACCAGTGTGTGGCACTCTGGGCTCCTGTCATGAGGAAGAGAGGGGGAGGAAAAGACACAGCAAATGTTCCTAAATCGCTAACAACACGGCTCCCACGGACACCACACGGACCGCACAGCCCAGGCTGGCGCAGCTACCCGCCCGCCCCGCGCCCTCCGTACGGAGCAGCCTCAATCACAATCAGCCGTTCTGACCCGCGTGAACGTGTGCAGAGGGGTGAATTCACGATCGCCCCGTTGTCCGACCTGTGCCTTGTTAGTGCACAGAGTGAGAGAATTTCCTTTTTATTTTAATGAAGTGTGGCTTCCCTTCCTGGCAGGCAGCTGAGTGCGGAGCAGCGAGAGTGCAGTTTGGTAATGAGAGGCCAGAAGGTTCAGGTGTCTTCAAACCACAACACATAGAAGCGACTTAATACAGACGTGTTTTCACCAGCCCTGGAGGAAACGGAGAGCTGGATGAATATTCATGGGGCGCTGATGAATTGTGTTGCCTACAGCGTCGTGCCACTTTGAAAGCCCTCATGCTGCTTCTTTTATCACAGGAGGTCCTTGCCACTGAACCTTGCAGGCCGCAGCTCAGCACCCCAGCATCCAGCTACCAATTATCATCTGAGATCATTAACTTGTTATGTTGACACAAACACTGCAATTTCAGATGCCCTTCTTTATTCAAATGACCCTATTCACGAGGAGTGGCTGACTGAGTTGATTGGATTTTTTTCTTATACGCCTTGCAATCACTCAACAAGTGATGTTTGGACACAAAATTAATGAACGGCGCGCGATGCTTTGAACTGCGAGATGGATAAACAAGCGTCATAGCATCTTTCGAAGTATGCATCAGCACAGATGGATACAGTAACGGCACGTTGTTGAACGTCTGCTCTGTGTTCCTTTCAGCCTCCTCGTAATGTTGGTGCGTCGCGAGGCAGAGAGATGAAGGATGAAGGGACAGAGGCGGAGTGTGGTGGCAGGGTGGAAGGCCCAGGGATTGAGCAGCGTCATGTTCAGCAGCCCCAGATGGGTGATTCATACCAGCCTCATCACAGGCAACAGACAGGACATCCAGGCCTTTATTACCTCCATCCATCACCATCACTTCATCAATCTGAGCTCCTGTGAGCCAGCTCTCCAACCGGTCCCCAAACACCCATCCCAACGCGCTGCCGGACAGAGATTTACACCCACCCACTAACACGTCTCCCTCGCTTGCTTCAACACACACATACACAAAACAAGAGAGATGAGCCTCTATTTGGACATCAGACACACACACACACACACACACACAAAATGAGACAGAAAGAGAGGGCGTGTGTGCAAAGGCCATTCTGCAACCAGACATGGTGTGAAGCCGTTCCCCTAAGGGCCTCTGGCTGACAAGCTATCCTGCATTCTGAAAGCCACTTACACTTCAGCCACATGATACCACCTGCTGCTGCTGACCAGTGTGTCAGAGCACCATGCCATGATGGATACACTAAGCTGCCGGAGGAATCATTAAATGCTCTCCCCATTAAAACAACCCAACAAACGATACCACACATGCACAACAGTATCGCGAACTGCTTCACATGTACTGTAACCCGGAGAAACAGTCCTGCAGTAAATGCCACCGCGTTGTGGTTGTGTCAAGAGGTGCTGTGTAATTTTAAAAGCTGTAGTTTATTGAGGTGTTGCATTGATTTTTCTTTTCTTTTTTTGCACTTGGGGACAAGCCTAAAACACAACACTGATGCGTTATTACCTTCTAAAGTTTAAATGGCACACACACACACACACACACACACACGCACAGACCCCCAGCAGCTACAGTAGCTGTGTCAGTCTGGGCAGGTGGCGCTGAGAGGCAGGACACTCAAGCCATTTCATATGAAATGCAATGTATGGAAATACACTGGAAATGTTCTGTTTATTGTTATGTTCAAGAAGTGCTGAAACTCTAAACTATTCATCTATATAAGAAGATGACTATTACTACGCCATTAGTTTAGTTGAGATCATCTTTTGTAGTTTACAGGTGTGTTGTGTTGCATTTAATTGCGCAGTGAGAGAGGACAAAGATACAGTGAGTTCAAAGACGAAGCTCAAAATTCCTCTTGAGAAACGATTTGCTCAGTGTTTATGCGATTAAATTGGCTGATGATGAACAGTTTTGTTCTTATTTATTCACAAATATAATTCCAGTTGGAACTTTATATGCTCACACGCTGCAGAATGTTCTGGCTTAAATAAATCTTTGCTTCAGATTAGTGTTGGAGTCCACGCTCTGGGTCCACGGCCGCTTCGTCTGACGCCACGCGCAGGTTGTGAAGGGGACGTAAAGGACAAAAAAGAAAACCAATCACTTTGGAACACTGTGTCATATTGATTTATGGCTGCTATTATAATCTGCTCTACCTATTCCGCACATCCATGTAAACAGACCTTTGTCATAGTATATGATGTGACACAGAGGGTGTCATTAGAGAGTATGAATAAAGCCAAGTCGGGGGAGATAAATCAATGTTCTGTTGAGAGAAACATTTCACTCTGTGCCTTGTAACATTATTGATTTAGGCACCACATAGTGTTCCACCACTGGCTTTAATTTATTTGGAAAAGTTGAATACACAGAGATTTGTTTGGGCTTTTTGAGCCTGAACTATAGTTTCTTTTATAAGATCCAGTGTCTACAACAAGAAAGTGAAAGGATGTGAAAGTAGCACAGTTTCGCAGAGATGTTTACTTGCTTGACCACATGATGGCAAGTAATGACAGTGGGGAGGTTGAAGTAAGGGGCATAACACAAGGAGAGAGGGAAAGACACTCTCAGTGTAAGTGTCCATCAGCATGGGGATGTTTGGGTAGCGCTGGTTTCCGTGGTGACAAAGCGAAGAGCAAATAGACTAAGAGAGAAACATTTTGCACTTTTGGGGGAGTCTGGTTTTACAAATACCTCCTTGAGTGCTTTGTCGAGATGCATTCGCAGTCTGTTGTTCACAGCGTGTTAGAGTGTGGGGGTTCATGCACGTCTGCATCAGGATGAACTGTGGGATATTACATAGGGAACCCTCACATGCAGCTACTGTGTGAACAGGGGAGCCTGAGTACAGGGGTAATCATTTGTTTCGCTGGCAGCTTTCCACACCGGCATTATGAGGAGGAAGTGAAATGCAGAATTTAATAGCAAATGCTTCGGCACGGCGATGAATTCAGTCTGCAGCATATGTTTGGCTGTTACAGATGAGGATTTTTGTAGGGCAGATTTGAGATCATTATACAAATCATATCGTTTCATCTCCTCTGCATCGCCTTGCACTTCTGATTTGGGTGACAAATGAGCGAGTGTGCATGCCGCGCGTGCATGGGAGTGTGTGGCAGCGTTATCTCTTCCTCATTCAAGTCATGTCACAGGCCAGACACTCCATTGTCAGGAGGGGCTTTCATCCGCTGACTTCAGATGTGCCTGTCAACCAGTCCAATTATACAGAGAGAAATAGGTATTGTTACACTCTGGGGATTGATTCAAGACAAAATAGAAAAGCGAAGAGAAGACTACACAGTCATCTATGGCTATGTGCGACTTGCTGGGACTCACACACACTCGCTCGCACACACAGATTTGGAATCACATGGACGAACGACTTCAATATCTCGGTGATAACAAACCCTTACAAGTTAACACGACCTCACTCCGGTCCACAGCGGAGAGTGTCTGGCTTGTAGGTTACAGTAATTTGAAATGGTGAAGGATGGAGGGCCGCACCTCCACCTCAGCCTCGCTGTCAGGGTGATAGACCGGCTTTTTATGGAGATAACTCTGGGCTGATGGAGCAGCTGAGCAATAGTGGGCTTAAGACGACTTCAACCTGCTGCTGAGAGCAGTTCAGAGCCACTCAAGCATCAGTCAGCATCACTGACATGAACAGTCTCGATTCACCACCTTCTGCTCTTTTGACTATTCCCTCTCTCTCTCTCTCTCTCTCTCTCTGCCTCTCTCTCTCTCATAAAAAACCTGAAAAGATGTCAAGAACCTCCACTTACCTCCAGCCATTCATGGGGAACCGCTCCAATTTATTTATTACCTGCCTACACACTCAGATTGTGTTTTGCTGCTGTGTTACTCATTCGTAAGCGTTCTAAAAACCGTGGAGAGCAGGTGAAGGGAAACTGCTGAGATTTTTGCGTGAACACACTGTGGTGTGCACTGTGGTGTGCAAAGTTTGCAGCTATTCTCCCAGGCCCTGCTTTAAATTATCAGGACGGTGAGTGATTATGGAGGGAAACGAAAGTTCAGCCGTGCTTGGATCATCCGTCATTTCATTAAGTTTGTCAGGTGCATCCTTGTTTATACACAAGAGTTGTGGCAGCTCAAGATGGCAGACGTCTCAGTTTAGACAATCCCCTTATGTGTAGTCAACCTTGCATCTCAGCCGAGCCTCCAGTGTCCTTGCTCCTGATACTGATTCACTGATGTGGAACACAGTTGGCTGAGATGCTGGAGGGCATGGGGAGAAGGGATTTGCTCCTTGGCTAAGTCTTTTCTCTGTGTCGATTCCTACTGGGCCACGAAAGGAGATTTAAACTCTTATATATACAGTCTCAAACACACACACACATGCATCTGCTTCCCTGCCATCAATCTCCTAAATCCACCCAGGTTGTTTTGAAAGTGATAAATTCAGTCATTTAATATCCATAATTAATAATTTATAACACACAGCGCGCCACAGATTTAGATTAGGTAGTATTTTATCTAGCTAATAGTCGTACCCTTGAAGGTCATTCTCGAGTCTTTCTCATTATTGCTTCCTGATTTTAAATTTAATACAGCTGTGCAATAGCCCACAGATGTGCGACTGAATGACTCTTGAGGGTAGAAGCGGAAAGAAAAGCAACAGAGGAACAATTCAAAGGTTTAACACATTTATTCTTTCTAGACTGTTGCTACAGCTTTTTTTTTTATTTTCATGTGATGTGATGTGTTTGCTACAGACTTAAAATGATGCCACAGATAAACAGTGATTATTTCCATCAGTTAGATAAAAAAGAAAATAAGCTTGAACGATGAGTCAATCAATTAATCTTCATCCAGAAAAGTTCATTTTAATTTGTGTATTTTCCAACAACATGTTGGAAATGTGTGAAGTATGCTGTCAGATGTACTGGCAGCTCCCCCAGTCTTTACCTAACGCAGCGTGTAACTTAATTAAAACTTAAAACAAAGCAGCATTTGAAGGAATGAGCTCAGAAACTGAATCAGCACATATTGTTGTTGGCATCACAGTTAAAGTAACAACGGTGTTATTTTTGGTGAGCTGCTACAGAGCCATTAGTCAAAAGTTAAACAACTTAGTGCTGACAGCCAATGAAAAGTGAAGAGCGGAGGCTTTCCCTGATGTAGAAAAACTGGCTGTGTGGGTTTTTTCCTTTTCTCTTTTTGTAGTGAATAAATGTAAGTGAACCAAGTTATCTCGCTGTCATCCCCCCTCCCTTCTCCCTCCCTGTGCCTGTCTTTCTCCTCGCTGTGAGTCTCTGAAATACACACATACTCTCCCGCACAAAGGAGGGAAAGTGTCACTATGGAAACAAGGAGGCGAGATTCTAAAAGCTACCTCTTGAGACGAGAGTTAAAACAACAAAAAGGAGTCCACACATTGTGAGTGGCATAAAAGCAGCAATATACACAGCATGTATAGTTTTCCCGCCCGTTCTGCTGCTGTGGCTCGTCAGCCCTAATCCTTGTGTTATGTGCCTTCACCGATCTGCGAACGTCTGCTGCTGCGTGCTCACATGTACCGTGTGTGTATTGTAACACGCTCTGCTGCCTTTGTGTTTTACTGCTGTGCCTATAGTTAAATGCATGGCACAGTGTATGTATGTGTGTGTGTGTGTGGGGGGGGGGGGGGGGGGGGGGGGTGTCTAGGTGTAACTTGCACCACACATTTCTTTAATAGGGCTAATCCATTTTAATCCCACCTGCCACTGTTACCTTACAATGATGAATGTAAGCCTAAATGAGTTGAGACGCAGAGAAATGCCCGCGGGAGGAGAGGAGGAGGCTGGGAGGTAGATGTAAGTCTCTGTGTGTGTTTGTCAGTGTGTGGACTCGTCTGCTTGCGTGCGTGTGTGTGTGTGAGCGAGAAATTCCGTGCGTGTGTATTTATTAAGGTTTCTGCAGCAGCTGAAACAGGTTTTTCCTCCCCGCTCTGTTCAAGGCTATTTTCTGCAGGCCTGCAGGGTCACTGCTGTCCTTAGTGATGTCTCCTTCAGCTGTAATCAGCACCATGGACAGCAGCACCGATCTCCACCACTGCAGGCACCACAGCAGGCATCTATCTCAATAGACTCAAAGAAGCTCCCTCCGCTTAGCTCCTCTGCCTTTTCATTCCTGCTGATCTAAAAGAATTGGATAGGTGGACGCAGGCTGCCCATTAGGCTCCAGCGTGGATGTGCTCCTCCAATCCCTCATCTTTAACAGGGATAGAAAGGAGATGCAGGAGGAACGAGGAAGAGCAGAAGCCAACTGTAACAGACCGGCAGGCAATCGCATCTATTTATAAAATCTGTAACCTAAGTTCCATACGTGATGGGAGATTCGCATGCTCGATATCAGGGGTGAAATACAGGCTTAAAAAAAGAGTACATTTCAAACTGCTCTGAGTAGTTCTAGTTTAGCACTTGTTACAGTTTTAGTTCCCAGATCTCTTACATGTGGTGGCTTTGAAAAATAGTAACGATGTGCGGAAGCAAATGAAAACGAGGAGGAGAGTGAAAAAAAGAGCAGAGGAGGGAGGCTAGGAGGAGTATAGCCTACTACTGTACGGAGTGAGTGAGTTAAGGGGGAGAGATAGGGAGAGCGAGAGAGAGAGAGAGGGTGCAGATAGCGGGAGGGGAAAACCTCCTCTCTGAAAGGGATGATGTCAGTCTCTGCAGCTGAGCCTTGGTCCCCGACGCGATAGGGTGAAGGCTCTGTCCTCATGAAACGAGCTGGCAGGCACATCCACCAAGAGGGAGGCGGAGGTGAGAGACAAACAGACAGAAGAAGCAGGCAGGAGTCTGGTCAATGAAATCCTGCAGGTACGTATAACACGTTATCATCCGTCTCTGACTTCATTCATTAGTGCCTTTTGTTACTGCCTGCCATCACAGTTTAAAATGCTGCCAGCGGCTCGTTTGTTCAAAGTCATTATCAGGTTTTTAGTATGTGTCACATCAGAACCTCGGAGTGTGTGAGTGTGTGAGTGTGTACATCCCAGGCAGTCTGTGTGAATTTGTGTGGGTGTGTATATTTTAGTGGGGGTGTGGAAGGAGCATGCTCACGGTAAATGCGCAGACACACACACACACACACACACACACACACACACACACACACACACACACACACACACACACACACCCACACCCACAAACAGTGGAAAGTTTTTAATGAAGAGGGAAACTGCTGTATCCAGCCCTCTGGGGAGGAAAACAGCTTCAATTATTCAAATCCAAATCAGATGTGGGGTCTCCAGAGCACAGGGCATGACAGAGATTTGAGATTAGCGTGTAGGGATTTGGAGCGAAATAACCTATTGACATGCATGGGGCGGGGTGTGGGGGGTGTGGGGGGGTCTTTTGTCTGTTGCGTCATTGCTGTAGAGCTCTTCCTCTGTCTGCAGATGGGATTTGACAGGTTAAAGCAGTGCCTTCTGGGATAGCGGCGGTCACACAGGTGACATAGCTGTAGTGAGTCATCCTGTACCGACCGCCTCTTACACCTCTGTTTCCCGCTTTAGATTTCTGATTTGCTTTTGCACGAGTACTGGTGTCATTGTGAAACTTGGTAATTCAGGTCCCCTGTCACACAAGTTCATGCAGTTTATAGGATTAGTACGTGGACGCGTAGGATACGAGGAGAATAGATTTTCTGCTGCTCAGATTGGTTGTTATTAGGTGAATGCAACAGCCAGCTGAGAGCACGTGCAGGGTGACTTTCAGCAGGCGCCACGTAAAGATGCCACGGACAGTGTGTGTTTGTGTGGAAGACTGAGAAGACTGTGTTTGTGTGCATGTGTGTTTCCTCACCTTTGTCTGTCTGATGAACCCGCCGGCTATCAGACAAAATAAAGAGCAGGTCGCAGACGCATTCCACCAGCAGTCATCCATTTACACACTCAGGCTGTTGGCACACCACTCAATTAGTCACAGCGTGGATTACGCTCCATGAGGGGCTCGGGGGGGAGAATCACACCGACAATCTAATTTTGTGCCACATCAAATGTCAGCGTAGATCCTTCAGATTCTCGGCGATAAGCGCAGAGACAGTGGGAGTAGAGGCAGAGGGAGGCGCACAGGTGGAGGAGGGGGTTGGATGAAGTTATAGCGAAGAGATAATAAGGGCTGTATGGGAAGAAGTGAGGAGAGTCTCAAAGGGATGAGAGAAGCATGGCCAGCAGATGAAAGGTCAGCTTTTACTATGGTTGGTCTATGCGTCACGTAAATGCGTGGTTGCAGTGCAGCTGATTTTAAAATGTCAAGCTAGAACGTATTTAAATAGAAGCTATTGAGGGCTCCTCACATGTAATTACAAAAATACAGGAAGCAAATTGTGGCGCGTGTAAAAGGAACTTTCTTCCCTTCTGTGAGCCCAGTCGCTCTGAGGCACCTGCTCCTGGATGCAGTGTTCCAGCCACTGCAGACGCAAACCATCAGGCTTTCTTTTGTTTGCACAGCCCATACAGAGCAGCCACATTTATTTCTGTAAACCTGGAACATCAAACAGGTACTTTTACCTTTTGTGTACGGCCTGTTCCCTCTCTGCTGCTGACGAGGACAGCTAATGGCTGAGCAGATAAAGCCTCAGTCGGTAGTCAGGAACCACGACTTCCTGCTGAGAAGCCATTAATTAGCAAATCCAAAGAGTGCTTGGTTTTAATTTTTCCTCCTCCATATTATCTTTTCCTCACTGTGGTTTCTCTTTATCCGTTCATTTGCTTAGTAATTCATTTTGATGTTACTACTGACCCAGTTCCTTTGACTCCTATTTCAGGTGCCAGTCTACTGGGAGGGAAGTTTCCCTAGGTTTCGTACTGCCAGCCTTCCCATTTGAGAATTTTGAGGGGGGCAGGCTGTGTTTTCATGGTTGTCAGGCAAATTTGGTTTGATGTCTTGATTTCAAAGACTCCTTTGTTCACACCAGCGAAACATGTTTATATTGAATTATTCATACACTTCCTCACTACTGAACACAAATATTTTCTGATATTATCCCAGTGGATATTCATCACAATCTCACCTCTGTGTGTGCAGAAATGGGAGCTCAGACACTCCTTCCCTTTTGCGCGACAAATCCCTTCCCATCCATCTTTCTATTTATCTCTTTTCGATGGCTGAACCCTTACATTCCCAACAGAGGCGACCCGAATGGCCGCTCAGCCTGTGGGCCATTACTGCTGACCAGTAGCCTATTACTATCTGCCCCTGATCTGCTGACCTCCCTGAGAGGCAAGCAACAGCATGCTCCACAGCAAAAAGGGGGGAGGGAGTGCAGGGGTGGAGGCGAGCGAGGAGACAGAAAAAACGAGAAAACTAGGGAGAGAGAGGTGGAAAGGTGAGGGGGAAAAAGGAAGGATTGGAGGGAAATAAATGGAGAAACGAGGTGGGGTGAAAAACCGGAGACGTACCAGAGAGGAGGACTGAGAGAAGAAAATAGGGAGAGACAGGAGCAAAAATGGGAAGAGCTGGTGATTTGGTGAGAGAAAAATTGATGAAGAATTGGAAAGAAAAGCAGGAGGAAAGGTAAATCGGGAGAACGAGGGTGACGGCAGGAGAAAATAGATGAAGGGAAGAAAGTCGGAGATCAGATGAGGAAGGGAGGGAGACTCGGAAATGGAGTGAGAAGGGGAGAAAAGAGACGCTATTTCAAGACCATACTTACTGATAATGTCACTCTACTTCAAAGCGCAAAGCGCTCCTGTCATGCTCCTGCATAACTGTGCCTCTGGAGAATTTCCTCATAGATCATATGATAAAAGGATGCCTGACAGTAGGGTGCGTGGGGCTCCCACTCACTCCGTGTGACACGTTCTGAGCTAAACTGTGACAAACCGTACTCTTGTCTCTGCTCTAATTATGTGTTAATCAACACACAGCTGCCGGCCGCAGGACCTGGAGGATGATCACAGGTGCGCTGAGACCAAATACACCACGTGGATCAGGTAAAATACTAGTTGCATCCTGAACCAATCCGTTACCTGAACAACATGGAAACATGTGGTAGAAAACAAGGTCAGACACTGGAGCAGCATCGGTAGAAGCTCAAACCGCTGGTGTGTTGAGTCTGACGCATTAATTACAGTAACATGTATCAGATGCCACCAAAGTTATCTATCGCGCAGCCTCCGGGCTCAGCACTCATGTCTGAATCCCTGGCTGGCCAGGATTCCCGCAGCGTAATGAATTTAATCTCATCCTGGAGAATGAGCCATGCATCATCTGTCTAATTAAAAATTTGACTAAATTAATAGTTTTTTGAATACAATTTTTAAATCCTCATAAAGTATAAACTCTGTGACAGCAAGTATTTCATATTTTGTATGTCTTACGTGACTAAATTGCACATATTGTAATAATAGATTTCTCTATTTGAATTCAGTGTTGATGCTGCTGCCATTGGCTCAGTGGCCTCTATTTACAACAGGAGCATGCAGCCTCAACAGCACATCACCATCCATCCTCGCACTCTGACCTTATCGTCTGGTTTATGTGGTGTGAATCCGCAAATGCGAAGGGGATCCGATATTCTCCTGTGACATCAGCGAAACGACGACGTTCCACCCAGTCGCAAAACATTTGATCATCGAACGAGCCACTTTGATATTCCCCCGTTGACTCTCAACAATACATCACTGGAGTATAACAGCGTGTCAGCAGAGAGCCACATGAAAGGCTAATAGTGGGTTGTTCCCGTGCGATTACCCAACGTTCAGCCAGTGATTAGCATTTCATACACTGCCAGTCAACGTTTCGTTCTCGTAATTAAGCACCTGCAGGATTTAATATGGGTTTTAATACGACCTGCCCAGCAGTTGATGCATGAAGACGTCAGGTATGACTGTAGAAATGCACAAAAGCCTTTTTCTGATGAATTAGAGAACGACCTGTTAAACCAAAGTAGCTGACTGGACAGTACACACATACAAAATATAAGATCTATAGATATTTATAGGTTTACAACAAAAGCAGGGCTGCTAAAATGCCAATAACTTATCTTAATGAATTACCAGATCACATTTTTATTACAATTTGCCATTTTGGTAACTTCAATACTTGATTCAGTAAAATGAGACAGTGTCCATCTATGAGGCCCGTTAAGCATTATATAAGAAGTGATAAACACATCTGTGTTCTGTACGCAAATTATAACTAATGGAGCGATTTACTGACAGCTCATCATCAGCTTTAAGGAAAGCGATGGTGAACTTTCAGTCTCTGACTGTCACACATCAGTAAACAGACTTTCATGAATTTAAATGGTCTCATGCTGAAGAAATGCTGATACAGAAAGTCGAAGGGAACAGAGCAGGTCAGTAATTCACTGACAGCTACGCTTGCTTTATTTTCAGCTGTCATCAATGAGTCCCAAAATATGGTGTCCGTGCACGCTGCCAAACCAGTATTCCCACTAAATTAATTAGAGAAGTTATCCGGCAACAACACTGTGGTTCTGTTTTCTCCACACTTCCTCTGAATGTCTGCCATGGTCTCTCAAGATGGTGTTAGAATAAACACATGGACTGATGGTTGTTTATTGTGTTTCCTGACAGCACCAGCATGTTCACAACAACCCTTATCATTAAAAATAGGCTCCGTGATTACGACCTCGTGACGCATTACGGAGATAAACAGATTTAGCTGACGTATTTACGACACGTGCAAATAAAGCAGCATATGATCCATCACGTATGTGGCTCTGCGTTAGGCAGCTGTGATGCACATATACACATATATATACATAACGCATATGTGTAGAGACAAGCTCTATTAAAAGCAGCCGTATTTCTGTATGTACACGAATGATTTTAAAAACAAGGCTGATTCACTGTGTGTCTGAATGTATGAACTTCAGTCTCCTTTCTGTCTTCCCTCTTCTGTTACTGTCCTTCTCTCAGGTCTCATGGTGGTTCAGGGCTGACGACGGAACACGGCTCCTCCTCCTGTTCACCACTGTGTACTATGGCTTTTTATTCCTATGTGATGATGAGCAGTGTTCGTGTAGGAATTAAAGCCACTATACACACGGTGAGAGAGCACCGCGACACAACCGAGCGCTCCTCGCCACACGCTCGACAGAGACTAACATATGGTTGGATAAATGTAACTGTCTTTTGAGTGTTTCCCTGTAGTAAAGATACGTTTATGCTCATCTTTCAAATGATGAGTGGGCCCGTTGAAGTGCCGATCTGAAGATGAAAAATGAAGTCAGGCTTTGTTGTGTGTGCACCTGTTTTTGCCTCCAGGCACAAGCAGCTTGCACTGTTCCCAGTGTTTGATGCATGTGGTGACAGCTGCCGTCCGCAGGGATGGAAGCTGGAACATTTACAAAACATGTCATGAACAAAGGGAGAAAGGAGCAAGAAGAGACCAATACAGATCTTTAATAATCAACTATAAAAGAGGCACTTAGTGAACCACTTTACACCTTGCGAGAGGCACCGCACTTTCCTTTCTTCTCACGCTGATTCTTTTTGCACATCATTAAAATAAAACTTTGACATGACGCATTACACAAAACAATAATCTACCTACAATATCATACAATGAAAGATACATACAGTATAAACAAGATAAAGCACCTTTGTTGTCTTAGTAAATACTATCCATAATTAAACAGTTGTTTATGTTTGAGCTTGTAATTTGTGTGGTATTATCAGTGCATGGGAAGAACTCCGAATACAGGTCTGAGGACTGTGCCGTCCTTGTATGCGCCTGAGTTTATACATTGGAAGCTTTCGTAATTTCGATAAGTGTGTGTGCATGTGAAGTACTTGGTGGCTTTACACAGAGTCCTCAATAAACTGCAGAGAACCAGTAAAATCAGTTGGATGAGTGTACCGTGACTGCTACAGATCTCCTGTTCCTGTCAGAGGACATTGGCATTCACATTACGATGAAACACAACGTAGCACCAGGTAATGTTTATACGAAAGGCTATATGATGGATGTCAACGCCGTACAGTAAAATTAAACAATAATACAAACTGCATATGTTGGAAGCATGTTCAAAAGGTGCACAGACATCAGTCCAGGTCAGTTGTAACATCCTTGACTTAAACTGATAAAATCATGTTATAAATGCAACACAAACATGCATTTCTTAGGACATATTTGACTGTTTTCAAGTATTCGCTTTTTCTTTCCTTTACGTGAATGAAACATCACCTCTGAAACAGAAGGAGACGAAACAAAGGAGAAGCAAAAAAAAGTCCAATGGTTTTTCCTACTAGCATATTGATTTTCATCCCAAAGCCATTCGTCCTCACATTTGTGTAGTTAAAACACACATACAAGAAGACATAAAGTGACTATGTAAATATTTAAAGATAGAATTTCACAGAAAAGAGCTGTGCAATCGTATTCACCGTAATGAATTCATAACATTTATATCTGAAATGTACAGTCTCTTATTCACAGATTCCTCAAACCCCACTCAGTTAATAGATTCTGATGTGTCCTTCCTTAAAGGAATCTTGAAGCTGGTGAGTTTTTGGCCAAACAGCTGGCTTAGGAGGTGGTTCTGGGACTCTGCTGTCCGGTACGAATGGCTCTCCATTGACCTCACCCCCATTTTTGGCCTGGATTTATTCAAAGTATTGTTCATGGGAACCGAAGACACTTTGGAAATAGAGGAATGCAAAGGCCGCCCCAAAGTTCCCTTTTTGGTTTTATAATCCCCGTTTAGAGGTGTAACAATCTCAGCTTTCTTTGGACTGCAGATATCTAGCAAACTTCGTTTTGATTGCAAACCCATGTTTGAAGTCTTGCACTTGTTGATTAATTTATTGCTCACAGCGTCATCGCGTACTGAAGACAGCACAGCATACTCGTTGGGCCCATCTGGCTTTCTCTGCAGAGATGGATTCGTACACTTGCTTGGGCGAAATTTCTTCTTGGCCCTAGAGTCCATGTTCTCTTGTGTTGCGGGAGGGGAAGCCCTTTGCAGGCTGTTGGGGGATTTCATTTCCTTCCTCTTCTTCTGTGGTCTCGGAGATTCTTTGTCCTCATTTGACACCGAAGCCTTGGCGTGGAGGACTGGCGTGGCTTCAGTAGCTTTTGTGCTGACGTTATCTCTCACCTGGCCGCTGACTTGTTCCGTATCTTGGGCTTCTGTTTGCTGTTGGTTGTCGTTATTGGGATCTTTTGATGCTTGAGGCCCCTGTTCGTCGTCCATCTGCTGGTCCGTAACATCAGCCACTGCATTGTGTTTGGCTGACTCGGTGGTGATCAGATTTTCTCTTACGCTGACAAAAGAGTCCTCAGCAGGTGGAAGTAAGTCTGTTTTTTCTTCAGTCTCAGCTGTGTCAGCTTCAGCAGCGTCTTCCACAGCTGTAATATCCTCCTCTCCCGCACTACTACTTTCTTTAGATGCTGACCTTGAGTTTGTCTCTGCTCTAATGCAAACGGACTCGTTCTCCTCTTTCACGTCACATGGTTCGATAACTGATTTGACCTTGCCCTCTTCATCAGGATTAGGTGAGGGAGCTGGCTCAATTTCCTCTTTCTTGGGCGTGGCAGGCTCTGATGAGCCCATGTGGATGCATTTCTCCAGCTCTACGAGCAGCTCGGTGTAGTCCTCGGCCACGTCCTCGGTCTTCACATTTGTACTGCCGGTGTCGCCGTGGTAATCATTTGCGGTGGTTTGTGTAGAGTCTTCTGCCGTGGACACGAAGGCTTTTGACGACTGCGTGTCCACGGTTTGATTCAAGCGCAGCGGGCTTACGCTAGCAATGCCGCTGTCAGAGCTGTTCTCCTGCAGGCTGTCGGAAAACGTCCTCCTCTTCTTACCTGCGGGCGCGTCGCCTTCGTCTTCCCTGGACGCGGATGCTTTGGCAGGTCGGTGAACCCCACGGAACTTGAATATCTTGTTCCCCCCCGACAGGTGCTTTTCCATGTGACGATCAAACTGCTCCTTCTTGGAGAAGGTGTAGTTACAGGTGCTGCAGATGAAGGATTTTTTAATCACATGCATGACGTCAGCACACAGCTCGCAGGTGTAGAGGATGGTGTGTTTTGAGTCTAGCTCCTCCACTTCCTCGTGTGCTCTCTTGAGGTGGTCTTTGAGCGCCTGGGCCTCCTGGTAAGAGACAGGGCATTTGTGACACAGGAAAATCTTTTCTAAATTGTGAACGACTAAATGTCTCTGCAGTTTAAATGGTTTGGGAAATTGTTTCCCACAGTGGTGGCAGTCTCTTGAGGGGTCTTTGCAGTTGGGATGCATCTCTATGACTTTAGGTGCTTCTGCTTTGTGGAGGACCTCGAGTGGAGTGAGTGTACCCTGCTTTCCACCTGCTCCACTACTGCTTTTAGCTCTGTGAAATTTTGGCTCAGCCAGCTCGGAGCTTTTCCCCTCTCTGTCTGCAGCGACCCCTTTGTCCTGTTCCTTAGTGGCTTTGCTGGAGTCTCTGCTGGCTTTGCTCGGACGGTGCTGCATGATGGAGGTGATGAAGTTCTTCACAGCCGTCTCCTGCATGAAACAGCCTGGGATGTCTAACATGGAGCCCTGAGTCTGGCCCCTCCGAGCAAACTGAGTGGCATGCTCGCGTAAATGCTCGTTGTACATCCACACGTCCGATATCTCCTTCAAACACATCCCGCAGGTCCAAATACCTGTCTTGTTTTTGGCATGTTTCTCCCTTAAATGGTCTCTCAGTTGTTCCCGGGAGCTGAATTTGCGCTGGACACACATGTAGCAGGTTGGAGGAGGAGAGGGGTTATGGGACAACTTGTGAAAGTTCAGCTCGCCAAGGGTGAGGAACCATGTGAAGCACACTTTACACTTGTACTGCTTATCTTTCACCTTCATGCCAGCGTCTTGTCGCTTCCTGCCTCGGCGCTCAGCGACACCCTTGGACTTGTCATCGTCCCTGTTCTCCACGTCGACTGCTGCAATAGGAGGAGCCACAGATATCTCCTTGTTCGAATCGAAAAACTGAATGTCAGGAAGCTGAAATGTGGTGTTGATGGCTTGGATGTCAATACTGTGGAAGCTTTGGACGCCCTCTGTGACACTTGGCTCCCCGTGGGCAGCAGACAAAGCCACAGGGGACGGTGCGGTAGACGTTTCTGGTTTGGAGTTGCTGTCACAGGTCACTGTGGGCTCTGTGTCAAAGCAACTAAAGCCACTGGACCCACTCCATTCAATTGAGGATTTGTCAATGGTGCTCTCAAGTGGATTTATGCACAGCTCATTAATATTCTCATGGACATGAACATCCTGACTCACCTTCCCTTGTTTAGCGTCTGGCAGTAGCTTAGCATCTTCCTCTGTTGTGCTGTTGTGGCACATATTCAGCATGATTGCATCATCAACAGATATGGTTTCATATCCACAGTGGTTAGCTTGATTGTCAGCGGATCTCTGCACCGCCTGGTTTTCCATGTACTGATCTTTATTTTGCACAAAGGTTTCTGAAGGTGGGTAATCCTGAGACACGTTTAAGGCATGTGAAAGCTTATGTCGTTTGTTTCTTTTGCTGTACACCCTCGGGCACTTTTTCCTTTTTGCCTCGTCATCTCTGGGAAAGAGCTGTGAGAATGTGGCGTCGTCGTCAAGCAAGGTGTTCAGATCGGGACTTGCGCTGGGACGGCTGCGAGGCGAAGAGCTCAAACAGGAGAGAGGACGCGTCGTGTCTGAAGAACCACTGTTTTTCTCGCATTTAATCTCAACAGCCACTTTTCTAAGAATCTCCTGGGCCAGACTCTCTTCTGATTGTTTCTGTTCATGCATCTCTTCCACAGCACACAGAGTGTTTCTGGAATCCCCACTTTCTCTGATTATATCCTTCTCTGCACACATAGTACTTTCCACGCTATTATCTGCACATACTCGCCCATTTGCCGTCTCCGTCGTGCTTACGCATCTCATTTCCTCCATATCAGCGATTTCATTTAGCTCCATGGTTTCATTAAGCACATTTGTCTCTGTTGCCAGAGGTAGAGGTTCACTGTCAAAGCTGGAGCTTGAAGTCAAAGAGGGAGGGAATTCCTCTGCTCTGGCACCATTTCTGTCATTGATCTTCACTAGGTCCTCTGCAGATTTTTGCTCCCCTTGTTGTCCGCTTCTTTGAAAATCAGGAGTTATAGCTTGAAGTATGTCTGTTTTTAATAAATTCAGTATCTCGTCGGGGAAGGGGTCCGGTTTCATGTTTACCTCGCTGGTTTTGTTCTTTCTGGCTTTGTTGATCTTCTTTGCTTTTGTTGGCGGCGGCAGGTTTTGATGGACTATTTCATCCACTGCCACTGCACTTGTCTCAGCTGCCATTTCCTCCAGGACTGACTCAGTCTCTGCTGCTTTGGATATGAGAGTGCTACTTGTCTCAGGCAGCCCATCTATTTTTGTTTGGTAACGGGTCTGTGAATCATCTTTATGTTCTTTCTCTGTAGTTTGGGATGCTTCATAAATAAGTATAGTCCCCTGATGGTTTGATGTGTTCTGCGAGCCAGTGTGTTTTTCAGCTCGGACCAAATGTTTCACGGCCTTATGTCTCTTTAACCCCGGCACAGTCCTGAAACACATGAAACAGATTTCACAGAGCACTTTCCTCTGTTGAGTGTTGCTCTGTGTCTTTTGCTGTGATATTTCTTTGCGTACTTGCTGACTTGTTGAACACTGGCCAGTCTCTATTGTCGTTTGCTTCTCCGATGAGTCTAATGGAAGAGGCATTTGTTCGTTTTCACAGATGACGAGTAGCTTAGGAGTGGGCGGACCATCTGAAATGTCTTTTTTGAGAAGTGTACTGTCCTCAGCCAAGTGAGGATCTAAATTTACTGCTTCGACCTTTTCTTGCAGGTCAACACATGTATGCAAATGCGCCGCAGGTTCAAATGGATCATGGCACCTCTCCAAATCTTTTTTTAGATTATGAGCTGATGAATCTTTGCTTTGAATTTCAGCTGGAAGTCTCAAAGAAAAAGATGTGAATTTCATGCTCTGCTGGAGGATCAGTGGTTGAGCTGATAAGTTTAGTTTAACAGCAGGGTCTAGGTTTAGTGATCCTCCTGTCTCTGCTTTGTTGAAAATCAGTGCAGGGTTAATGCTTAGATCACATGGTTCACAGTAATCTCTGGAGCTCTGGTTGATGTCGGGGTTCTCCTCTGGTTTACTGGCTGGCGAAATTGGTATATAGTCATATTGATTCACTGGCGGATGTTCGTCTGAGATGCTGTTGTAGTGGAAAGGGCTGAGATCGTACATTGGTTCTCTCTTTTCAAGCCCCTCTGACATCTTCGGTGGTTCTGCTACGCTGCTCACAGGATGTGGAGAGTGACTGGTGATTTCCGAGCTGGGGATTTTACACTCCATGATTTCCAGGTCCAGGTCTAGAGAATACTCCATCTCAGCTGATGTGCTCAACTGTTCGTTGCTCCTCAGAGCCTCTTTTACATCTTGCGTTTCATCTTTGTTTAGAGGTGATCCAACATTTTGAACCGAGCTTTTGTCCATAGAAATATTACTGCACTTGCTTTGCGACTGACATGAAATCTCTTCAAGGGCCTTGATGGGTGTCTGAGGAGAGGTTGCTAAGAGAGGGCTGGTCAATGGAGCACTGTTCAAAAACAGGCAGTGACTTTGTTCTGGCTCCTTACCACATGGAGAGTTTTGGTGACTTGCCATAAAATCAACAGGAAGTTGTTCTTTGATGTCCTGAACATTTAGAATTTCTTCTTGTTTGTCAGCGGTGTCAAAGGAAAGACCTTCTCCTGGTTTCAAAGAGTTATTCGTTGGAGTGACTTTGCAGGAATCGCTGTCAGGCTGTGACAGAATCAACAGATTGGCCTTTCCCTCCATTACCTGTGCATACTGGAAGGCTGAGCACTGGCTATCGCCCTCTATGTTAGACTCCACGAGTATTGGGCTGCATGGCTTGTCTGTGGTAACAATCTCCACCGACATATCATTTGCTGGACTTGCTGTAGTGTAAAACTCAGCAGGGCTACAATAATTAATGGAGGAAAGTCCAATCAAACGGTCTTGTTTGGCTGTTTCCATTGCTCCATTCAATCTGTTCGACTGTTCCACTTTCGGTTCACCAGGATGTGATGAACCAGTGTGTCCAGGCTCTGCGTGGTTATCCGTGTGTTGTTCTAGCATTGCCTTTTTCATCACGTCTGCCATTTCCCCCCCAAAGTCTTTCTCCCCAGCTTGACCAGCGACTCCCGTCACAACCTCTGCCTCTTTATAGTCATCCGTATTCAAAAGCTCTTGGCCATCACTGTCGATTTTAAACAAGCGATTCAGATTGTCTTCTGCATTATTGTTCCTGCGGGAATCCTCAGCCACATACGGGTCACGTGTCGCCACACTCGAGCAGTGAGCGGGCTCAATCAAATTATTGCTCTCAGTGATATCCTCCTTTGGCGCGACTGTAGTCTCAGCTTGGCTATTATTGCTTTCTGAGGGCTCAGTTGGCTGCGTTGAAATTGGCTGGTTTCCATCAACTGTGGGGTCAGTGGTGCTGGAGAGAGATGACTGTGACTCATTCAGAATGAATGCAATATCATCCTTCCGCTCATTGGTATTTGGAGGTGATAATATATTCTCCTTCTTGGTAATTGCTTCCTTTTCACTGTGATCTTCTTTTTCAACTGCATCAGCTGCCTGACATTCAATTTCTTGATGTTGTTGACTCGTGAGCGAGGTGACATTCACCTCCTTGGGTTCTGATACAGTGGGTTCTTTTTTGAATATAGAGTCTGAAATCACTTCCAGGCTTTTGATGAGGTTTTCTGTGTATCTCTTCTGTTCTAAAATGTCCTCTTTTGTTTCTATCGGAGTCTTTCTTTCAACGTTTTCTACTTCAGATTTTTGGTCACCGAGCCGCGAGTGATCAATATGTGAATTTCTGGCAATCAAATTTGCCGTGTCATCCTCTTTCTCAGTGAAATGTTCAAGTGCCTCGGGTGCATTGTGAATTGGAGTATGGGGACTGTGGTGTGCTCCCATTATCTCAAACTGGAATGGACTGGACCATGGGAGTCCTTGTTCAGCGAAGGGCTGTGGAGGTATTCTCGTCACGGGCACATCTATCGTTTGCACAGGACACCTGATATCCAAACCTATGTCTTCACTCTCTGACTCATCACCGAGACGTAAAGGTGAAAACTTGCTCATTTGTAGTTGCTTGGGGGGGTCCTGAGCTAGCAATGGTGGACTTTCCAACTTAGTTGTTTGCAGCTGGTTTTCAAGCTCATTCACTATTCTTTTGATCTCTAGCTCATGCTCTGATGCACAGCTGGTTAGATTCGCACCGTAGTCGATAATTTTTTCCGGCAGAGACAAAAGAACTTGACCGTAGTCAGGTTTCTTTTCATTCGACTTTTCAGTGTTTCCTTTGTACTGAGATATCTCCTCTGGTAGCACGGGGCTAACAATGAGGTTCCAGTCTCTTTGCTCTAAAAACGTAGAGAAGGACGACACAAACTCTTCCTTTTTGTCAGCGGTGTTCTCTATTGAATGGAATCCCTCTTTTTGAATCGGCATATCTGAGTAAATGCCACTGTCGAATCCTGTGAGGTCGCCGAACATCGACGAGGTGTCGAACGAAAGTGGGGATTTCATAAGACCCTGTTCCTGATCCAGAGGGTAGGGCATGAGGTGGAGCGCATCTTTCTGTATCAGCGGGCCTTGGCTTTCACAGGGAGAAAGGCACACCTCATCCATCAAAGAGGTGCAAAGAGACGCAGGCTTGTGCGCGTCTAGGTCAGTGACTGCGGTAACGGCCTCTTTCACCATGCAGACGCCGTCGCTGTGTTTGTCAAACGCTGCGCTGTCTGATGGCGCTGGCTGCGTGACTTGGGGCCCCTCTTTTTGATGGTCCTTTGTGCTTGTGTCAATATTAAAATCAGGTTCTTTGTTGATGGCAGCGGAGGGTGAATCATACTGCAGTGGTTTGGTATCTGCACTGTTACGCCGAGCTGGTTCTGCGGGGCACAGATTGTTGGCTCTCTGTAGGCCGTGTCTTTCTGAAATGCCTGCTGTACTGATCTCCTTTCTGTGAGACACCGGCTTCTCTCTCGATCTTGTATGAGAGCTTCTGCTTTTCTCCAAGTTTCTTATTGTGTCTTTTGCTTTTTGTGAGGATGACGCTGAATCGGTAACGTCAGTATGTGAATGGCACTTCTTTGGATCCTCGGTGCTCTCTTTGTCATCAGGAAAAATGGCTTTGTCTGTATTATACTTGACGGATTTAGTAAATGTTAGTGCTAATGTGCTGGACTCTTTACACGCCTTCTGCGGGGAAGACCTTTCATAGGTTTTCCACTCTGGAGACTCTTTCTTTATGATGTCTGTCTTCCTCTCACAGTCTGAGTCTGTGCGGTCAGTGCTTTTGGGGCTGTTGATGCTATCGCTCGATACACTCACAGATGTGCTGAGTTCACTGCTTGTGGATGACCTGCTACCCCTCCTCCTGAGTCTCTGGTGAGACCCGTGTTTCTCAGGCGGCGAGAGAGAAACTTCCTCACTTTTCTTCACCTCAAAACACTCTTTTGACTCATGTCTCCACGCTGCCTGGTCCCGTTCGCTCCTTGCTCGCCATTTGCACTCCTTGGTGTACGTGTACTTGCACCGACTGCTTTGATTTAGTCGGCCTTGGCTTGCTATCTTTACGGGCTCACATTCATCATCTGAGTCCGACACATAGTCATATTCTACAAAAGCAGGGTTCTGGACAGTGGGAGGCAGTCTCTCCATTACCAAGGAAAACTGGAGGTTCTTGGTACCTTTAACATGGAGCTTATGGAGCTTATTTTTCTGTTGAACGATCTTGTGAATTAGTTCTTTGCTCCAGGTGCCCCCTCCAGTGTTTTTCCTCTTGCTCTCTTTCACTGCAGTTCTTGACGTAGGCGACGTCGAGGCCTGTGAGGGCGTTGACCCTCGAAGTGCAGAGCTGTCCTGAAAGCTTTTAACACCACAGCGCTCAGAAAACTTGCTGGATAAGAAAATCCTCTGTGTACTCGTGTTTTCATCCTCACTCTTGCACAGTTTTCTTCCCTCTTTCACTTTGCTGTCTTGTTCCCTTGTCTTTTCCCTTGAGGCGTTTCTTGAATTTTTATGAGAGACTTTTTTTATGTTAATTTTTTCATCTTGTTCCAAATTTAGAGATATTTTCTCAAGTTTGCTTTCTGTGTACTGTTTATCTGTCTCAGGGCTCTCGACATCAGAGTCATAAAAATACTTTCCCTGCGTGGAAGACCTCTCATCACTTGCTGCTGGTTTATTTTTGCTCCCAGAAACCAGCGATTCCTTGGTTTTCTGACACTGTTTGCTTGATGTTGCTTTGACAGTGGTGAGGTCATCATCAGCAAAAGCGTCAATAAAACTGCTGTCTATCTCTGCATTGTCTGATTGGTAGCCCAGTCCATTCAAGGCCTCTGTGATTAGGCTGTCTAACTTGGCATCATCCATTTCCAACTCAGGGAGGTTCCCAGCACTGGAGAACAAGCTCAGTTTCATGGGATCATCCTTTGTGTCTCCTTTTGTTTCACTGTCAGATAGAAGCTCTCCATTTTTATTAAGGCCTAGCAGAGACAGGTGAAGGTCAGATGGGCACCTCAACATTGAAACATTTGATGCTGATGACACTACTTTGGCTGGTTCTGCATGCAGCTTCCTGCTGTCCTCCACCTTTGACATGTCTTTGAGGTCATTTTGTGCAAATGTGTGTTGAGTGCAGTATTGCTTATGGCTTAGAAAAGAGGACCAGTTATGGAAATTCTGATCACACTGCTTGCATGTCAGAAGCATATCTAACTGGTCAAGGTTTGCTGTGGCCAGTGAGGTGGCTAACAGCTGATGTGCATGTAATGAGTATGGTGGCGGAGGCTGGTGATGCTCCACCCCAAAACTGTCCATGTAACCTTTGTTTCCCTCCATAGTTGTCTTTGGATGCGCGTTGTTGTTTTGCAGATAAGCCATCATATCGTCTTTGGCTTTGTCTGGTGCGTAAGGAAGGTTCCTTGAAGCATCGGACTGAAACTGGTGCGGGTGTGAGCTAAGGTGATCTGATGGTAACTGAGTTTTTAGTTGGGGCTGGTGGTAAAATGTGTGAGGGGCAGCTGATTTCGACACTTGACTGTCCTCAGAACTGATGTTAATGGGACTGGTAGATGCTGGGGAGACGGAAGAGCAAGTACTTCCAGGTGCAGCATTGTGAACTGGGGAGGGCAAAGGGGATTCATAAGGTGACACCATCATGAGCCCCATTGGTGGGCCCTGTAACGGATAGCTGTAGTTCCTCGTTGCAGCTGTCAGAGACTGGTTCAGCCCGAAGAACACTGCCTTATTTTTGGAGTCACACACTTGTGCATGGCTCATCTCCACTTTAAAAGTTGAGACAGTATTACTGCTGTGTTTTACAGGGTCCTGTCTTTGGTTTGCAAACCCATCACCAGTTCTGCTGTTCTGAAACGAACTGAGGTTTTTTAGCGAGCTATGTTTAAGCGATTTACTATCATCTTGCCAGTCAGAAGGGGCAACCATGTAAGCTAATTTCTGACTGCTTGCCTGCCTAGATAACTCGATTCGGTTCTGCATGGCAGAGTTTGGTCGTATCTGTTGCCAGGACATTCTGCTATTTTTAGATATATTTGGTCTTTGGTCGAGTCCTGACTGATTCTGAAATTGAAACCTGTCATTCATGTCAGTATACTGAATTGCGCTTTGATCAGCTGGTGAATATGTCTTATTAGGGCCCTCCCAGGAGCGTGGTAATCTATTCAGAGCTTTGGTATTCATGCTTTTATCAAAGGACATTGGGCCTGTGTGAATGTTACTGACTGGAGGGCTGGTAAATGTTTTGTTGGAAAAGTGCATTTGGGAGCCTGCACCTTGTGACACATTTCTCGCATGGTGCACGCTTCCTTGTATAAGTGTTCTTTGGTTGCCATCTGTGTCTTTGGGGTGACAGTTTCTCTTACTCCCTGAAGTAATGGCTGCATCCCTACTGTCTACCTGTCCATTAGGGTCTGCGCTCTCAGGCAGAGCAGTCTTCCCTTGCTCTGACTGTTGTGAGATAGAGCCAGAGCTGTCACTGCTGGTTGAGTCTTCACTCAGATTTCTGGGATACTGGATGGAGGATGATACTCCTTCAATAAACTGTGACTGTGGGGGATGAGGATAAGACGTCCTGTCCTCTGGCCGCTGCTCATTACTGAACTGAGTGTTGTTCTGAGCGATGTTTTGACCTTCTCCAGGTGCAAAGGTAAATGAGTTTTGGGTCACGTGAGCAGAACTTAGGTTGGAGTCTGTAACGTCTTGGGATTGGGCAGCCTGTTCACAAGGAAAAGAGTCAGAGGTTGATTCTTCCAGAAAATTATATCCATATTGAAAAGGTACAAAGGCTTTATTGGCTTCTGTGGATTTCTGCGGCGACACTCCATAATTAGCACCATTAAAAGTCTTTTCAGCAGACTGCCAGGCGTTAGAGCCACTCAGCTGAAAATCAGTCAGAATCAACTGACTGCCAGGCTGTGTACTGTTGTTGTCCATGGAAGCGGGCTGCTGCTGCTGCTGTGGCATGGGTGGATGTGGGTGTGATGATGTTCCACTTGAGGAACCCAGTGCCTGTGAGGTATAGCTTGGGGAGGTAATATTAGCGGAGGCCTCCTGGAAGCAGCGGCTGTAGTTGAGCTCTTCTTGCTGTAGCTCAGCCTCTCGCTCTGGTATACTGGGAACGTGGAATCTGTAGCTGCCCGAGATTGGGCCACGACCGGTGTCCAACGTCTTGGGTGGTGGAACCTTCTGCTGTGGGTACGCAATACCAATTGTGGGGTTGGCGCGTGAATTTGTAATGCTAAGTCTGTACAGCTGCTGTGGGTTGCCACGCTCTGTCTTTCCTGCCCGCTTCCCCTTCTCTCGGCTGCGTCCCTTTCCGCTGGGGGACTGGGGGCCGCCTTTGCCACTTGACCAAGTCCTTTCACTGGCAAATTTTGATCTGTTCTGCAGTGATTTGAAGTCAATCTTCCCTGCCTGCTGTGGACGTATGACAGCCTCACGCTGCTGAGGACATTCCCTTTTCTTCTCTAGTTTTTCAACTTTGGCCCCCCTGTTGGTGGATTTGGCCTCAGTGCCCGTGCTTGAAAAGTGTTCTGAAGACTCCTTTGTAGTTTTGTCACTTTGCTGTTCCAGCGCCGTCCCCTCATCCTGCAGTTTGGACCCAGCGTCCAGCTCTTTGACAGCATGCATTCGCTGAGTCTCTCCTGCCATGGTGCACAATGCGTGCTGTGAAGGCCTGGTCCTCAGAAACGTTATCTGGGAGACAGGGGCATTGTCTTCTGGGTCCTATGAATCAGTAAATATCCAGTGGCAGGGACTGCAGGGTCAGGGCTGCTCGCTGCAGGCTCATCTCTTCACCCTCATTGTGAACCGCCAATGCACCAGAGCAAAGCAGACCTGAAAGCAGAACAGAAGTTGAGATTCAATGCTTTTACTGTCTAGTAAAATAAAATAGTAATAATAATAATAATCTTATTTTATGTGACTTTATGTGGACATTTTGTATAAGCATACAATCTACATACAGAGCTTTAATTATTTATGAATGAATGAAATTAAATAAGGGATAAAGTAAATATTCAAACTAATGTATGTTTCCACACATTTATTTCAAAGGATATAGTTCAAGTCAAATGTTCTGCCAGCAGAGAGCACTGTTGCAACATTACTCAGCGGTGGTGTCACTGCACAAAGAAGCAGTCTGATCAATACAGAGTTTCAAAATACTTCCAAGCTCATCAATACTTTAACTTCAACCTTTTATTCTTCTTCATTCAGCAAAGCCGATTTCAAACCAAACACACTTTCATCTATGGATTCTTGCTTCACTGCAGGGAATTGAAATGTATACATGCATCACGGTTAGAATCCTACGTACATTCACATACTTAGTTTGGTCTTTAGATGAGGAAGTTCATAACAGTACTGAGAATGAAAAAATACAGTGTATGGACCCAAAAAGCAGTGCCAGTGCATGAATCACAAATTCCTTAAGAACAGGGACACAATGCCACAGTGTTCTATTGCTGCAGAGAGCTGCAGGTTTAGATCATGGAGGAATATCAGGGATTAGTCAGTCAACCATTAGACAGTGAGAAATACAGGCGAGCTGACATTTGTTGCCTTTCCTCAGGCATCCCAGACACTTCTCAGGTCTCAGTTTACTTTGGCCCTTTCCTGTCTCTGCTTCTTTTGAGGTCAGACCAAGTGAAACTTGGAGTTAGCACCAAAATGTAATTTCTAGGTTTGGTAACCAAGCTTCCATTCTGCCTTATTGTCTCATACCTTGGCCATTACCAATGCAATCTTAGTCTAGAGTTGGAGAAACCAGCATTTTGCCAAAGGTTTGGAGGCGACTGTGTATCCTGCTGTAGTGTCCTTGAGCAAGGCACACGTGCAGTTTTATAGTTGTTGTGGTTGGTCCCCTCAGGGTCATTGTAGAAGCAGACCCACATTTTGGTTCCATTCCTCAAAGATTCTCTATTTATCCAGGGCTTCAGCCTTTATCAGATGACTTAATGCACCAATTTGATTATATCAAGTTTTGCCAACAATCGTGCGCCTTTGGGTTGCAGTATGGATTATGTACAGTTCTCCAAGTAGTTTTTGTTCACTTTTGTTTAGTAGCTCTGTGCTTCTAGTTATGTTTGGTGGGGACACTCTCTCCACTGACAAGATTTGATTGTCCTGTTCAGAATCAAATACAGACTTTCTATTTAGTATATATGCCTAGAAATTATGTGGCGTGTTGGCTGCTTGTAAATGCTGCAAATGAGGGCTCAGAGCCCAAAGGAGTAAACTGATGAGGCTCTGTGACCTCCCATTGCTGACATGTGGGCCTGAGGAGTGAATTTACTCAGTGTATAAAGTGAAGGCACAGAGAAGAAGACAGGAAGTGGGCATGCAGAAATAATAGGACAGCCTGGCCTAAGGCATTGGAGGTTATGCTACATCCACAGAGCGTGTTCAGATATCGCCTAACAAACTGAATAGTGAGATTTGATGCTTATTCCTCACTTTCTGCCTTGTGTTTCCTTGTCTCATGCTCTGGTGAACCTCCCAGAGGCATTTAGCAGGTTAGGTGGGAGACCTGAGGCTGAGATCTGGCTGGGTTTAGGCCTGGTTGTGAAAAATCACATCCCCTCTAAAGCTTCTCAGACTCTGAAAGCCGGTGTGTCCGCAGTTCCCTCTGCTACCAGTTAAGGAAACTGGTATGAATGGCCGCGCCAGCATCTCCATCAGGCCGTGCTTGATACAGCGGCGCAAAGTCAGCAGTCACAATCATACATCATCGTCTTAACCATATTTGCCTAGACTAGCCACTGAGGTTTGGGGCAGAGGATGAATGGCTCCAGCAACAAAAAAGCCGTATGAGGATCACAAGGGCCTTACAGAAGTAGCACCAAAGCCTGAGCTGTCAGCTTTCAAAGAGGAAGGTATCATTTATATCCTAACAACTGCCGTGTCCACTTCCCTTACATCTCTGCACAGCTCAACAGCTCTTCCCTTGAATTACACTCCTCAACACAAACCAGGACGCCTTCCCACACAGACTTTACGTATATCAGTCAGTTTGGTGCACGGCTTATTCGGTTTAAACTGCTCTTAGATTGTGCGTAAATACAGTGCGGTGGTGACAGAACTGCAAGTTTGGCAGAAGTTAATATCAAATCCTTTGCGACTGGTCTAAAATTTGTTCCATAAAAATGTGTTTTAGAGTTTTACAAGTCAATTAAGGTTGGGAACGTGTGTGTGTGTGTGTGTGTGTATGTTATGTAGGCCTCCTGTCCAATCAGATTCTCAGGCAGTGGTGCCCTATATGGCAACAACACCAGCCTGATGCTTGACACTGCTGAGTGGTAAAGAAACGATGTGTCGAGGAAAAGGTGCCAGTGCGTTTGTGTGTCTAGAGTAACACTCAACTGGAGTTTTCACTTGCACTATGTATGAATTTCTCTCAGAAAAGAGGGAGTGGGTGGAAGGTACTTGAGTCAAAACTCAATTTCCTGAAACTCTTTCTCCTGTCATTTCAGTGCAGGATGTATGTAGTGTTGACTTGAGTGAAAATACGCTGGTGGAGCAGTGAAAATCTCTGTCAACTAATCATGTCAGTTTGTTACTGCTTCTGCTATTTTATTTTCCAAGAAGCTGAAGCAACCAATAAGCTGCACATCTCTCAAAGTCAATGAAACTTAACTTAAAGGAGTACAGGCTCAGCTTCCATGCACCATTTCTATAGCTCTTTCTTCAGTAAGAGGAGATTTTCGGTACCCGAAGGTGTTTGAAAGAAGCAAAAACAGACAATGGTTAGTGGCAGTAGACTGAGAAACCCACATCTACCGACAATGGCTCCCTTTATAATTATGTAAATCAATAACTGAGGTTAGCGGGGCTTTGTCCGTTTTTTTTTCAGCTTTTCCAGATGCGCACTGAAACATCACCACACAGACAGATGTACGGAGGAGGAGAAGAGAGGAGGAGGAATAATCATCTTGACGGGAGCAGTAGGAAAGGCCGTACAAAGGAAGAAGTGTCAGAAGTGAAGGGGTGATGTCCAGTGTGCCGCTCAGCGCAGCAGGTTGTCTAACCGGCGGGTCGCTGGAGGTAGGATCAAGTGTCAGAATAAAAGCTGTCCGACAGTTCTCCTCACACGTCTCCCAGCAGGACTGGTCCGGCAGCAGGAGCGTGCGAGGAAAATGGCTGGCTCAGGGCCCATGCCGGGGCGTGGCGCCAGAACCTCAGTCAGCGTGCCTGCCTACTCCTCTGTATTTTTGGAAATGTCCATTATGCAAGCAATTTGCCTTTAACTTCTCCGCACGTATGGCCATTCGAAGCCAAGTGTTTCAGCAGCGCGCCTTCACTATCGGGATTGTTAAAACAGAAGCTCTGGGCGTGTGAACAGCAGGGGTCTCACATCTTATTTCAAGCAGCTGATGCAGTGAAAAACGGAGCACAGCACTGAAGGAGCCCGCTATGCTTGCGTCGCCCTACCTCCAGCCCCCAACCCCACCCTTAATCCGGTGCGGTTAGCTGCACAGTTGGGAGGATGGAAGGAGCGTGTGTGAGTGCGCATGTGTCTGAGGAGCTTCTGGTGTGTAATTCCAGAGGCTCCCCTTACCCCCTCCTAAGTTTTCCCTGTTCTCAGACGAGTTTTTTTTCTCGCGTATTTACTTTTTTCTAACCGCTGGATTTTGGACTCAGTCTGTTTCCATATTGCTAACCACAACATTCCACAAACATGATGGAATCTTTGATTCAGACTGTTTAAAGGTGATTTTTCTCCGTATTTTTCACACAAATTCACAATTTTCTGCATGTCTGCGTAATATTACTGGTGTGGCTTTGCAAAACAACCGGTAACGTGCGTGAAAGACTCGTTCACCGAGACCGAGTAGAACAGGATATTATTGAAATGGGACGCTAGAAAAAGGTTCCTCAGTTCCAACTATAGCGACGATAACCATAGCCTTAATTGACAAAATCCTTCCTTTGGGTTTTATTCCTTCTGCATTCCCTTCTTTCAATGTGTCAATATTTGCTTGTCCCTTCTGCTACCTGGGCTAAAGTATTTGGTTTGAGCTGGACGGGGACCAGGATTCATTATTAACCATCCTCAGAATTAATTACTGGAGCTGTGTCTTTATACTACACTCATTTGAATGGATTAATAGTTAACAAAGACTTTAAAGATTTTAAATTTCAAGTGCAAACCAGAGCTGGCAAGACACGTTTGACTGATATGTGTAAGGTAAGAGAAACTCAAATAATATTTTCTTTACCAAAGGAGCGTAGCAGCCATTTTGACTCCTCACTAATTAAACTACAATTACAAGTTGGCCAGGGCTCTCCCTGAACTAATGTTGGTCACTGGGTGAAAAATATTGAACACGGACCCCCCACACACAAGAGAGGTGAGCAATGAAATACGGTAGCCTCGACCTTTCTGCAACACTCTGCAAGAAACCCTTTGTTTTGTGGTTTTGACACTGCTTCAAGCCAAACCACCAAAATAAACACATACAAGAACGGTAGATAAATCTGAACCTCACACCTTTTAGGTCGAGATAGTGGACTAATGATGGACGAATGAAGAAAAATGGATTTAGAAGCAGAAAAACCCTGTAACCCTGAATCACACTCCACAGCAAAATTCACTTGCAGCTGTCACACATACTGTATGGGGACATAAACACTCAGCTCATGTACACTCGCGTGACAGCTACAGTGAAATAACATGCAGTATTATGTATGGTTTATTCAATATATATTTACATTCTTCTAACCAGCAGTTTCTGTGAGCGTTCGGCAGTTTTCCCAGTGATTAATGCCATTTCAGGAACACATCACAGAGGAAGCCTGTTATTTATGTAGGAACTGCATGTTTTGCTCCGTTACCATTTACATATCCTCATCCACAGGGAAGCCAGGGCTGCTGGGAGACGTTTAGGCCCGCTAACACATAGGTGAAAGTCCACAGGCGAGACTGAACCTGCAGAGGCTTGTTAACGCGTGTTCAGACAGACTTTCACTGACGCGGGGGGAGAGGGTGACTGTCGGGGAGCAGCGCGGTATCAGCGGCATCACCCGACGAGCTGCTGCAGAACTCAGTCACAGAGACGCAAGATTTTGTTCCTGCTGGATAACTTTGCAACGTGAAATATGTATATGATGGTAGAGCTCCAGCGCTCGCATGAAATCGGTCACAACAGAAGACAAAACGATGCTCGCTGTTGTAAAAGTTGTGAAATCCTGTGTAACGTGACATGAACCCCATCCTACAACTGGAGTTCCAGGGTGTTATTTCACAGTCTCCTCAGCACATGAAACAACACGCTCGCACAAATGCTGTCTCTTGTGTTGTTTTAATGCAGGGCAGTGAAGTCACCCTGACAGCCTGAACATGAGTGGCCTCAGGGGACTGAGCGTTTTCTTACTGACCTGTCACCTTCCGTCCGCTGAATCAATAAACAAACATGCACGAAGTGTGTCTACTACTGAGCTAAACTTGTGGGAAATGTCACAAATGGCCAAATACTTATTTAGCGATACACGTGTACCATGTGTACAGCAAAAGGTGCAACCTCCCAAAACTCTGATGATGATTTTTACAGGTGGCGTGAGGCTGGTGTTTCAAAGGCCTAATGTTCTAAGCAGTCAGGAAATTCGATATTCTTCTGCAAAACACCTAAACACAATTGTAACAGAACCTTAAGCATTGCACATGCTCTTGTGCAATAAAAAATAAGGTTGCAAGTACAGTAAAGAATCTAATATATTAAATATTGGACATCTCTGCTTGAAGTTTTGCTCACACAGCAAACAGTGAAATCTGCTTTAAGTCCAACCTCCCCACTATCATCCTGTGCTCCGTGTCTACAATGACATGTGGAGGAAGCGTGAGAGGCTCTTTGCCTCTGGTCTGAAATTTGGGAAGAATTATTGGAAAGTGTGTCCTGGGCAAGTTTGGATTTGCAGAAATCCATCATCCTTGTTTTGGTCTAAAACCCAGTGTCGCTGCAGGCAACACCCGTGACCTTTGACCATCATCTAAGTCCTGTGTAAGTGAAACATAGAGGGAGGTTTCATTGCATGTACCTCAATAGACGCGGACATCCCCGAAAATGAAAGGGCTTTTCCTTAAACCTTGGGAAAGTAAGCTACATAAATGCACTTTCTATCGGTGCCAAATGAAACAGGCTAATTCTTACAAATCGCACTTTCCCTGTGAGGGCAGAGAAACAAAAGCTCTTTCATTCTGTAAATGGAACTTTGCTCTAAGTGTTTGCAGTTAAGAATGAAGAGAGAGGTTATGTTTAACATCCATGCAGTGCGTGTGAATACATCTGTACACTCAATTGGGTATAATTGTATATACTGTATATGCAGCTCTGCGGAACCGACTGCTTTCATGTATTATTTCAGTACACATTGTGTGACTGACGTGCAGTTTGGTGGTGCTTTATGAAGCATTAGATGTGACGGTACTTTTTAAAGCTCCAGTAGATGAATCAAAGGGTTCACCTCTAATTTAATGCTGTTCTGTATGGGGTCACAGACTGGCACAGACATTTAAATCAAAGGGCGAGCAGGCTCATGACAGGAAGTGATCCATTTCCTGCTCATTTATAATATGTAGGAATAGGACTTTGAGGGTGGGAGGGAGAACCAGTTTCTCAAAGCAACGTCTTTTGCTTCAAACCATACTGTCCAATGAATCATCCCATCTCTTATATTATTTCATTGCTTTTTCTTGCTACCTTTTCATTATGTTTCTGTCTTTGTCCCACACAAAAGTCTTTGTTTGGTGCTGTGTCACAGCAACTAGGAAGAAATGAAAATAGAAAGATAAAATGATTTAAAAATGAGCTTGAGTGGCTTAAGCACGTGATGGCCAGTCATGGTTTAATGATAGAAGCAACACAGCTAACTCCACTAAAGTGTGCTGGGCAAACTTTAGTACAGTAGTTGTTTCCCAGCACCATTCTGGTATTTATGGTCAGAGATGGACAGAGAGGCTGCAAAGAAAAACAGAGAGCATTGAGTAATATTTTTCTCTCAGTTTTTTTTATTCTAGTCCAATTTGCACCGGTGCCAGCATCAGTAGTCCCCTGGCCAATGGTAAAAAAGGGAATTCCAAGCAGTGTGTGTGAGTCAGTACCAGCATTTTCCAAATTCACTCTAAATAGCTCAAGGAAATGTCCAAATGACCTAATTACGACTCAGGCTTTCCTAAGTAGCCTGTGTCCTACCATGACACGGTGTTGAAAAATATACATAGTAACAAAACAGCAGGACTTGGTGGCAGTGAAGCCTTCCCTCCAGTTGCTTTAATTAGTTTTATGGTGGGACGACAGTGAGCTGGATTCTGTCTGTCTCCATGTTGTTCTCTGTTGTGTCTGCGCGCTGAGAGCTTTCTCTGGCCTTGGCAGACGTTCACCGTGTCAGCGGAGCTAACTGATTTACCAGACGCGTAGGTTTGACCAGATCACTTTATCGCAGTTTAATCTATGTCACAATAATAAAAATCATGAACTCAGTCTCAGTGACACAGTCTAAATTTGTCAAGCGCGGTTATAGAAATTCCTCACGGGGTCTCGCACATGCTTCCCTGAACAAACACCATTAGATAATTACGTCTGTTTTGGGGTCCCAACACTTTGGGCCACTTCAGCAGCTTAGCTGGACGTGAAGTAGTGCTGGGAAACAATAACAACAAATCCCATTCAAACAAAAGCCTCATTCACAGCACGTACAACTAGAGATGCCTTTACTGACAAAAATGAGCAGGACTCCAACTTTATCCTTTTACTGTGTTTGTTTACTTAGTACCGCTGGAGACAAGGAGGTTTGCATCCAGCTCAAAACCACTTTATGGTAATGGTTTGGAGGCAGCTAAGACAATTAAAGCAAAATGAAGGTTTGTAGGTGTAAAAACTATAAATACCCAAGGGATGTAGGGGTGGGGGTGACTTTGGGCAGTTACGCCACATGAAGTCATACATAACCCAGGTCTACAACCCACCGACCGGCATCAGATCGGCTTGGAAGACTGTGAGCCGAGCAAGAGGGGAAGTATGAGGACGAGGGAAAGGAAGTGAAACATGGAGGAAATCCTGGCTCTGCCAATCTACTCGTACAGTACAGTTCAACAGGTTCCTCCACTCACTGCCGAAAAACAGACCTGCTTTATACCTTTCACAGAAATAAACACATTATCATTTACATGATCCACGCTTTGTAATCATAGTCATAATAATCATTTTGGACTGAACACCTTTATTAGTAGAAGCCCACGCTGTCTGTTCGTTGCACCTCATACTCTTTTGCATAAATACCTATTTTCGTCTCATACGTTTTCCTCTCATCTCTTCCCCTCTCTTTGCCTACTGGCCTTTGGTGGGTGTGGCCTGTGTCTTGCTGTGCCTGCAGCAGGAGGACTACCTGATGTGTCGCTGTGCAAAAAGGGGTCTGCTGTTGAAAAGAGGCTCTGTGTTGCATCTGCAGATCGCCTTACGCGACCACTTCCTGCTTCCGACCCAATTCTCACAGGCAACCCTGTGTGCCAAACGCTCAAAAAAGCGCAAACAGAGGGGTTCAGTCCAACCAGGGCCCCAGCACAGGACCCCATTCATCCTCTGCTTAATGCTCCTCCTTGCCTCACCCCTACCAACCTCAACTTTATTTTAAAATTCACAAATATTCCCCTCTCTGAGGCATTGAAATCAATTGGTGGCTCATGTCTTTCCAGTGGTGCTTAACAGACCAGCTGTAAGTCTGCTACCCCCAGACCAGGAAGGTAAAATGGTCTGGTGTATTATACAGCCACACGTCTGTCATCTGTCCTGCTACATAAGAAAGGAAAAACAGGAGCAATGGCCATAGATAAGAAGACAAGTCCGAGGTGTAGGCCTGCTTAATTTTAACATGTGGACAAACGGTCGAAGGAGCAATTAAAGGCGCAGAGTAGGATCGGTCAAGGTAAAATAAACCTTCGTCTGAGGGGGAAGGGAGCAACTGGGTTTAGGTGTGGGAGTAGTGCTGCTATTTCTGGAATGCTCCCTTTGTCCCATCTAGACCTGGCATCTGTGGAGAAGACAGTAGCTTGGGAAGAGCGGACTCCCACTGAGTCGGACTATTTGTGCAGGGACCCGGTGAGGGCCAAAGGGGTAGGGGTATTTAAGATTCCTGTGGAAATGGTAAAGTGGGCAAATAACACTCAAGACAAACAAACCTGGAACATTAATGATGAGTCTGTCGCAGAAGTGGATGTTTTCCCCTTTTTTCCCCTGCATACAGCTCAGGGACGGCCAACGGCCTGAGCCTTGGTCTGTTTTCACTACTGTCCTTGTCGTTTCAACCTTCTGCCATTGGACACTGCCTTGTTTTTCTACTTTAAACGCATTAAAAAAGCACCCGATACGTCCATTCCTACCAGGGGGATATAAAAACATTTTGCCTGACGGCTCCCTGGGCTTCCCCCTCGGATGTCAGTCTCAGATGAGGCTGAGAAGAATGACGCTCTGTACGGCCACTGCAAGAAGCCATTCATACAGCCACAGTTTAGCTACACAGAGAGTGTAGCAATGACCCACGGTGGCTAGAACAGAACCAGTACTTATCCAGTGGCTGCTGTCTGAACACCCAACAACACCAGTATTGATATTAATCCATGTCGGACAGGACAGCACAACTGAGACGACTTGTCAGCCGATTCTGCGGGATCACTGCCGGGTCTGACCAGCGCAGACAACACTGCTACTGACAAGCGTCTGCAAGATCACCTACAGATGCAGGATCACATCAACAAACGCGTTCCAAGACTGAAGCACTTCCATGAAACAGTGCAGTGTGTCCACCAGGACCAACGTGTTTACATCAAAGTCAGTCAACCTGTACTTGTGTATTACTGCTGTGAATGAATTTCCACTCTCCTCTACTGTGCTGAACAGGAGGCCTTATTATAGGTCAGTGGCTGACTGGAGGAGGAACAAACTACAGTCCTTGGAAGGGCTAACATTGTTCCCCTCAGACCTGCTCAGGCTCACCGGAGGCCAGTGCTGGAGGTCGTGGCTTAGAAAGTGGTTTCTGTGCATCGACCGAGCCCAAAGTCTTTGGCTTCACATTTAAGCCAAAGATCGAGTCATAGAGGACACTGTGTACTTGAAGTATGCTGCTCAACAGTCTTATTGAAAATATACCAGCTCAGAAGCACTGACTGGAATAGAAAAAACTCTTTCAGTGGGTGCACACAGTCGGACGGATGAGTATGATTTATATCCAGTCTGTTAGGTGATGCCACACCGGAGAACCAAAACATACTGAAAGTGCCTCTGACACAAGATTTGCTACATTAGGTGCAGTCGCCCGAAGGCAAAGGATCGAGAAATTCTCTGGATACCAACACGAGTTCAACTTCTTTGCTAATCCTGAACACATTGCTAACGGCAAAATATTTATGAGGGCATTATTCATCATAAAATGAAAAAAAAACCCAACCCTGGTACTGTAATTTACTTCGCATGTCTTCAGTCACAGCTCCATCCTTATCAAAGTGGTCTTTGGCTTCTGTCTCACCGCGGGTTATGGCCGATAAGGTGAGGTACTGTACATCATCTGTGCAACAAGCTGGAGTCATCCCGTCTTCCATCACACCAATCAAACTTTATCTCTCGTTCCTATTTTTACAGCTGCTGCAACTATTTTCTCTTCAGTCACCAAAACAGTGAAGAAGGCTCAGGCTGTCGCAGTCACTCGGCTTCTTCTGTCCGTCTCTGTGTGCGCGTGAATGTACATGTAATCCTCAATGAACATGCGCTTCAGAAGAATCGTATCTGAGAATCAGTAATGACTTACAGGCTTTGTTTTTCTTTCCTTCATTCAGCCAATTGACTCTAAACCATAGAATGTGAAAATACAGGAATGTGAAGATCAGACCGTCTCTAGTTCAACACTAACATTGAACAAATGTTGAACTATAGCGCTGACAATATTTGCTCAATTCACACACAATTCACACAAAAACTTTGTGGTTTGAACTACTGTTTATTCTCTCAGCCTGCAACCTCATCATCAGATATAATGACTGTGACTCTTTGCATTCACATAAAAAACAACTATGCAAACTATGATAAGGTTGACAAAGTATAATTCGTGTGCCAACCTCTTTATGCATGAAATGTGCCAGTGTTGCACCCATGAGCAGCTTTGATGAATAAACCGTTCGGTCAGGCTGGAAGCCCGTCACGGTCCATTAAGTGGCTGCGACAGAGGGACAGGCAAGGGTCTGTAAACCCGCAGCCCTCAGCTCTCAGCTCGACGTCGTAACTTCACTCACACACTGTGAGTCCGCCTGTGGGTTGACCGCGCGCTGACCTTCGCCCTTTTGCCCCCATTTACATCTGTCATGCCAGCATCGCGTGCCCAGCCATTTGTGTTGGCACAGCCTGAATCTCTAGGCCAGCAGGAAAGTCATTAATCTAGAGTTAGTGGGGTTGTTTTAGGGGCAGCGTGAGGACCATCACTAAAACACACTGTAATCCTCATAAAACATACAGTTTAAATCCGTATGTGGACGTGCTAAATAAAAACGCCTCACATTTCAAATCTCTGACAACATCTCTATGGCCACGACATCATTTTCAGCAATTATTCACTCATAATAGTAATAATAATGCAAAGCTATTCCCATCTCGCTATTTTTAGTCTCGCTCTCAATTATCTACCTCACTACATGCATCATGTGAGCAGACACAGAAGCAGAGAGATATATAGGATGCAACGTTCGTAGATGAGTTGAAATTGTAAAAGCTGAGAGCAAAAAGTCAAATCTTCGCTGGGGCAATTTAAAAGGGGAGTGAGAGCTAACAGCAGCGCTTGTGTTGGAATACTTTCCTTTCTATGGCAAGGCAGGCGGCCGTTCTTACAAAGCAGCAGCGAGAGCCAGCAAAGAATGTGTGAGGACAATAGATCATCGCGACCATAGAGTCAAACATTCCACACATCAGCAGGTCTAATGCACTTGGCTCCAATCTAGGAGAAATTTATGAATGGTGTTCGTTTGGTCAGAGGCTCCGTCTGCTCTGTGAAGTCTCAACTCTATTAGACCTCTGCTGCTGCCGCTCCAGGCTCGAAGGCTTTCAGTGCAATCACTCCGCAGACGCCCAGCTGATGTTCCATTGTAAAACAAAAAAGTAATAGCGGTAGGGGGCTAACTCCCCTGCTTTAAGTGGGGAAAATGACATCACAGTAGTAAAATTGCGTCTCTGATAAGATATGGGGCTGGTGTATATGTGTGTGATCCTGCTCTGAAGGGTCCATATGTTGTTTATCAGCTATACTGGGCGATTGCGCTGCTGTGATTGTGAACTTGGCAGACAACACCCTGCTCTTTATGTCGTCTGACTGACTGAATATGGGAACAATATGTAATTGCTGGCGCTGGCGCTCGGTGGGTGTGTGTGTGTGTGTGTAAGAGAACGAGAGCTGAGGCTGTGGTGAAGATGACGGGATGTCTTTACTAGCCCCTGTTTAAGCTGGAATGCTGAAATCCAACAAGAAATATGAGTCTGCTGTTTTCCGCAGGTCAGAGGGAAGGGGGCTGCCACGCGTAGTACGTCAGCCATGCGATGAGCCAGGTGGACAGCGTTTGCCCCACATTGATGGGAAACGCATGATTTCATGGGTGTGCGCAGTCTGGAAAAGTCTCCTACCCATGGGCAGGTTACCTCTAGCGAGTGAGCCCAAAGATTGTTTTACTTTCCAATTCAGGATCTGAACACCCCAGAGACACTGTCTAGTATTTTCAGAACCATTCCCCCTCTTTGGCACAACTCACCAAATCCCAGTCCCAACAAACCAACACTGTCCTGTTCCATTAGTTTTCCTGGAAGTCAGCGGAAAAAAATCATAACAGAGATGGGAATGACGCATCGCGTTGGGTGTCTGGCTGAGTGGGTACAGTAGCAAGCTGTGAGTCAGCTCAGACTGGAAAGCAACGAAGCATTTAAAGAATGGGTGAACCAAGTAGTGTGTGTGTGTGTGTGATTCAGCACTGGTGTGGTGAGCCTCTCAGAGAAAGGCCATGCCACCGGGCCCTGTAAAAACGTGTCTGTTATTCTATATTTCCAAGCACTAGATGCTTTTATTGCTGCACCAAGACTCACAAACGCCTCAGGGCCAAACCGGTGAGTAATGGCATCGCACACTGTCCGGCAGGCTGACTGGCGTGGGGAGAGGGAACAGTTGACAACACAGGAGTCCGATCGACTCAGCAGCCCCTCAAGCTTCATGAACTCATCGTCACTCTGGAAGACGGATCTGTCCCGTCCCTCTCCGCCTCTGTCTCTGCCCTCCCACTCGTGCTCTGCTTTCCGTCTGAAATTCCTCCCTCTTTTGTTCGGTCCTCTCCAGTGCGTTGACGCTCTCTCTTCTGAGACTTTAACAAGACTGCAGCAGTGGGCAGCAGACGGAGAAGGGAGGTTATTTTTAGGCCGCACGCAGATTAAAAGTGGAACGTTTTTTTTTCATCCTTGTAAAGACTTATCTTCCGTCTCTTTCGGTCTGTAATGGAGTTTAGCATCTCTGTGGGGGATCTTGCGCTACCACCCCCACACACTCTTTTCCTTCCCTCTGCCAGACTCATCCAACCCCCCGCTACAACACAGTCATCCTCTCCAAACGCTGACATCATTCGACAGACCAAACTCTTTCCTCTGTCTGTGGGGGCTGTTCTGTTCTGTCTGTACAGCATGAAATGGGTGAGTCTCAGCTCTTACACAAATCAAGGAATGGGAGGAAAAAAAAAAACCAAGCTGTCAGAAAACACACATCTGTTGCAGGAAAACAAGCCCAGTACATCATTACATCTTTAGCACAGTTCTCCTCACTTGACCTTGTTCTCAGCAACACTACTACATCAGACTGCTGATGCACACGCTGCTGAAAAGGTGCTAAAAGAATAAATCACACAAATTCCTTTGCGTTATAATTAGGCCAGCGCTTTATCCGGGAGTCTGGGAGATGACGAGCTTTCCTGTGTTGGACTAAAACCAAAGTCAGACTTCTTTCTGTCTGCACACACACACTTCCCTCAGTATGTGTATCACCTCCATTTCTTTCCTGAACTGGTGAAGTGAGAGAGGGAGACATGGCTCTGTGGGTTTTATTGTTCCTAGCTTCAATGACCCATGTCAGGGTCTAAAGTCGGATACGACTCCTGTTACTTCCCTTGAAAATTGGCCCATTCCTTTCCAAATATTATGTTTTTTGCATTGCAGCTTTCCCTTCACCCTTGAATTGGAGGAGTGAACTCTTAAGGGGCAGGAGATATTGTGTGGAAGTTCGTCTGTCAGGGACCAAACAGGAAACCTTTCATTAAAACTCCCTCAAGGTTCATTGTGACTCAAAGCGCGGGTGTTAGATGCAAAATAATAAGTGACACGGAGCGGTTCTGCTGAACGTTTTCATAATGCCCCTTAACAGTCTGACCAACAAACCCTGGGACCTCAGCTGAAAACCACAAGTCCACATAAACCATAGAGTAAATGCTGACATTTCAAGCTCCTGGTTGACAGCAGTCTTTGAATTTGTTTGTTGCCCGCGTGCGTTTGATCAGAAACTTAGATATTGGCTTTCAAACCGAGAGAGGCCGAGAGCTAAAAGAAGAATGAAAAACGGTGATGGAAAGTGATAAAGACAAACCCAAAGACAAAATGAAGGCTAATCACAGAGCAGCCTGTGAGTTACAGCACATCAAACCACTTCAAATTGCTCCTTCTCAGGCATATGTTATTGATGTTTCGGGAGCTGCCACCCACACGCTTCCTTATCCTCCTCTTCATCTTACTCGCTTGGAACGTTGCGAAAAACTGTGTCAGCAATATTGTTACATTACTTCATTGAAATACAATAGCCCAGACTCTGAAATAGCTCAGAATGTGGGAATATGAAGAGTCGTTACAGGGAAACCTGATAGCGATGCTTCTGCTGTGCCCACCCTCCCTCTGCCTGTCATTCACCTGAGGGAGGTCCCTGCTCACCAGTGGCAGAGCAGCATCTCTCTGAGAGGGTTAGTCAGTTGACAGGACAGGAGTAACACAGCAGAGATGCAGCAACAATTGGGAAATGAGGGACGGGGGGGGGGGGCTGTGTTTATGTGTGGAGACAAGAGAGAAAGAGCGGCAGAGGCAAAATGGAGACAGAAAAGCAGTTGTTCCGAGTGAAGACGATAAGATCAGTGCTCTCTGTACTGATGCTGCAGTCTGGGGGAGTCTTCTATCCCTCTCCAGTGTCTACAAGACAACTGAGCCCCTTAGATGTGTCTAAGCTTTTCAAATACCAACAGGCTGAGAGAAAGGGACATTTCAGACCAGGCAACGATCGGCCTGTTCTGCTCTCTACTGTTAGAAAATGTGAAACCCCAATGTTTCCTTTTTTTCCCCCCAGAGCTACAGCAGGAAAAGCTTTTCTGCTCCAGGGCTAGAGAGCATTTATGTTGTTAGCATACCTGGAGCAGTGCCTCCTACAGAAAGCTCTCTCATTTAGCCCAGAGTCTCTGGGAGTGAAGAAGTATTCTTTCAGTGGTCCTGGCTGTCACACGCTATGATTGGTAACGTTGAAAAGTTGACAACTTGATCTCCTTGTTAACGTCTCAGAGGAGTAGGTAGAACTCAACACACGTAGTGACAAACAAAAAATAAATCTTTGACTTCATTTCAGATGAAAGACGGTTATGAAATCCTGCAACTTTAGCCTCACCTTCTCAAGCGGAGCTGCAGAGTAGGAGTAAGCGTACGTATGCAGGGTTCGTGTCGGCGTTACACCTGCTGAGTGAGGCTGCAGGGCAACGTGCCAGATGTACTTTACCGCGCACAAATATGACACTTTCAGAGGAATCCGCGCCATTCAGAGCTTTTCGGACTCGACATTCTTGTGATAATGCTGTCGGCGCGAAATGATTTCATGTTGTGCTAACTCGCAGCAGGGCACAAACACCACAAAGTCCCAAGAAGCACACACCTGCTGCACCTCACGCTAATGAGACCTTTGTTAGTCCACTGCAAGCTGATCACTCCCATCACTTGTGAATCCATGCACCCTCCCAGTCCTCTACGCTTATCTGTTCCCTACTTGTAATACTAGTGTGCCTCACAGCGAGAAGCTCTGTTCCTGTGGCACAGCTGCAAAAGATCTTTGTCTTCTGGTTTTTATGTTTTGTCAAAAGGTTAATTTGATATCCTTGTCTCCAAGAGGACATCGAAGGCTAATGTAACACACTTGTATAGTTTCTATGCTTATTTTCAGCCTCAGTAGCTGTCTAGGAGCTGATAGCATCTCACACACTGTCAGTCTCATGTCTGACATCGGTTGGAGAGAGGAACTGATTGGCAGATGAAGCCAAGCTCTTTGAGTTTCCTGCTGGGTAACGTCTCCCATCTGCGTCAGCAGCCACACATGGTTCACATAACTAATCTCTTTCTTCTTGGCTACATGCAAACACGTAAATGAGATGCACTACTACTGTGTTGATACTCAATCTTGCGAGGTGGGCACCGACTTTCTACTGCGGAGAGACAATATATCCAACACAGCCCATGAGAAACCACAAGGGTTCGTTTAAACAGAAACACATGCAGGTGTAGGTCTGTACAGACAGACGAGTGGACATCCTGTTTTTGAAAGACATATTTATTTGTGGCTTGAAAAATATGACCATTCACTGATAAAATGTAGCAGCTACGCATTTACCTGAATGACCAGACGTTTAACCTCTTCTAGATTTAGTCAAATGTAGCAAAAACAAAATGGAATAAAAAAAGAAGCAATGAAATTAAAGGTACATTACGACCAGTCTGGCACTCCCCTCAAATGACAATGTTTAACTTTAATTTATACTGAACGGAGTCATTACTCCACCCCGTCACTTCTCCCATCTGTACTTATCATTTCTACAGCCCAGCCACCTGTTTTAACCCTATAAACAGTGAGTGTTTAGGGACCTTAAGGACATCAATACGAATGCATCCACTTCTTTGTGGAGGCAAAAAAGAAAAGTGTGATGGGAATGCAGATCATCACAGGATTTCTAAGGATGAACTTGTTGAACTTGTCGTAGATCAAGATAGTAAATAGCTACAGAGGTTCTGGCACCAAAAACAAATCCAGTCCAGTTTGGCTCAATTTGTTTCCAAAATTAAGAAGAAATTGTGATTTTACAACCCAGTGTGGGAGCCTGCATCTCAATCTCTGAGCTCTGGGTATGATTGTATGTTTAGTTTCAGTGTGTGGGTGGTGGTTGAAGATCCCTAATAAGCTGCGTCTCTCACACACACACACACACACACACGCGCACTCACACCCCACACACACACACCACCCCCCCCTTCCCTAAAACACACTCTGTGAATGTTTGGCTGTGCCAGCTGTGTGAGCTTGATGTTGGGTGTGGGGTGTATACAATTGTCAGCCAGGCTGCATGGTGTGTATACACTGTTATAAACAGACTCCGGAGCGGAAGCACTGATCACCTAGATGTGCTTGACCTGGTGACTCCAGAGCTGAACTGCTATGCTTTCACTATGTGTAATAACTGGTCTGTACGGCTGGAAGGAAACACTGGGAGCTGCACGAGAACGTAACTGGACAAACTGTGTGTGAGTGTTTACGGCTTTAAGTTAGTTAGTGTTTATGCATTAAGGACCCACGTGCTGGAGAATCTTGCAGGTTTCATCCTACTGTTTATGTTCTTCTATTATATATCTATATATATTACTACAATTTCGGCCTGTGTGTTTCACTATGCACGTGTGTAAACAAATCTGAGTCTAAGTCTTTGATGTTGACCGCAGTGGCATTTCACTGTAGTGAAATTTATGCTGAGAAAGCGAAAGCCACAAAGACCCACATTTTTGTGTCAAAAACATCTGCATTTATATATAACTACTCTCAAAATACAAAAATGACAAAAACAGATTTCTATGTGTGCTACTCAAGTGGCAAATTCAATCTGTCTTGCTTGCTTCTTAGGAGAGGTTTTGTATTTTTCAAATACAGTTGGAATACTTAAGCCAGCTGACTTCAGTAGTAACACCTGAGCAAACAAGTATACGGCTCACCTGGATGAGACCATCATACCACAAAGGTGAAGCAAACAATGCTTTTAAAAACAGCCAGGGCCCTGTTTTTACAGGATGACAGCTTCAGCATCAAGCCTGAGAGTCTTAGTGCAACAAAGTGCTCAAAATGCTAAAAGCTGTCAGGTTATGTGTCACTGATGCTGGGTGTTGTAGGTCACTCGGAGGCTGCACACAGCATCTGTTTGATGAGCATTCTGTCCAGATGCTGCTTTCCCACACTCTGCAACTGTGCACGTGTTAGCGTTAGTGAAACACACCACGTATCGCCCGCTAGCACTTCATATCGTTCCAGCTTTTAACTCCTGAAGGGCCAAGGAGCTACTGTGAACTTCTTAAGCAAACACCGCCGAGCAAGGAGGGATGAAGATCTAGCAAACATGCCCGTTTGAACCGGAAATATTCCGCTGGTTCAGACCCTATAGGTGTTTGAACTGGGGACACTAGAGAGGACCTAGCAAATAAATGTGTGTTTGAAAGCCAAACAGTGTTGAAGGCAGAGCTCCCATGGGGAATCTGACAGTAGAGCCTTATAAGCAGCTGCTTCACTGACAATCAGCTCAGTCATCATGGGACAGATCCACATATCAGCTTCATGGAAACTAATATAAAAATCAATACTATTTAAAAAAAGATCTTTCATATTTAAACTTATGTAGCACAGCTTATGCACATGAGAGAAACGGAGACTATTCATTATCCCATTCTTGAATAGCATGAGGTGCCAGGTTCATTGACTGACAGAGCTAATTAGAGAGGCATGAAAGTTTAGGCAGCATGTGACTCCACTGACCCATAAAAAACCTGTCATGTTTGTTGGTTCAGTTGAGTCGTCATCTTTCGGTATAGTATCAGCTTTGAACAAAACCCAGCATTGTTCCTTTGTATGCATGGTGCACTGTTAAAAAAAAACAAAAAAAAAACAACAAAAAACCAAACGATAATGTCAGTGAGCCCAGGAAACGGTCCTGCTTCTGTAAGAGGTGGTTCCTTCTCTCTGAACCTTCTCAAAATGATACGTCTGTCAACACTTGAAATGAATGCGGTCATCTGTCCATGACACAGATTGCCGTGCCCTGGATGGCAGTCATCAGTAGCCCTATAGAGGCGCTTTGAAGTGAAACCACAGCACACTACATTCAGCCCAGTTCTCATGACTTTCCCTTGAAATAGAGCATGACATCAGGCCCTGCGCAGGTCTACCGGCCCGGTCCCAAACAACTGTGTCCAAACAATGCCACATCTGGAGAGAAAGGCATGACTGAGAGGGGAAGAGCAAGAATGTAGCGGAAAAGGGGTTGAAAAAGGGAAAGCGGCCCTAGAGCTGTTTAGCTCCAGGACCCTAGCCAAGGTGTCTGGGGATGTGCCTGGGCTATAATTTACTGGTGATTCCCCTTTCTGCCCTCCCCCCAAAAGGAACTGATGTCACTACTGTGAATCTAAGCACCCAGCAGAATAAAGGAAGGTGAAAGTAAGTAAGTAATCACACTGGAAAACTCACTAGAATCCATTAATAATTCCTTGAAACGTTTTTGCTGTATGTTGGAGCAAACCTTTCAAGACTTCCAGAAAGCAAAGCGATATTTCATTTGATGTGACTACTTCCTTTGACCTTTACGTGCGGGTACAGGAGGAGGTCCTCAGGAAATCTTATCAGGCAGCCTGTTCTTGTTGTCACTGTCAGAAGCAATCAGAGCTGCTGGGCCTGCATTCACGCATCAGAAGGAGCAGAGGAGCACGGCAAGTATTCAGGCCAATTTTCTGCCTGTTGGATAAAGTGTGTAAGACACACATGACGCCTGATCCAAGAGTTATCTGTAAGTACACACATGGTAAACTGTGTGATTCGTGTCACAGCTCACATCACATCGCGTGGAGATGTGACTTTACACAGATTTACACAGAGCAGTAGAAGGAAAATATGCCGGATGCTTCCGCTTTGCAGTGGAGGACACAGAAACAGGAGGAAAGGGAGGAAGGTGAAGGAAGGATCTGAGATGATGGAACCTCAAAGACGCATCTCCTGCAAAACACGTGCTTCATGTCTGCCCGGCGCTGAGTCGGCACAGTTGTATAAACGTCAAACCTCAAAATCGAATTCACAGGCCTGGTTGTGTGGTTGAGGGGAGTAAGAGACAGTTGAACGGTGAGGTCAAGCAGTTCGAAGCATCATTAACCTAAAGTGCACACGAAGGACAAATGATAAATATACTCCTACTCCTAAAATGACTGACAGGAGCAGGCACAGACAGATGCTGTACGTTGTTTCTGATTGGTTACATTAGTCGTGTCTGTAAATCATGATTCATCATAGGCCTCCATTTACAGCTATGATTAGTTGACAAACACACAAAAATGTTGATTTTTGATCACGAAGGAAACTCTTCAATTATGTATTTAAATTTAGACGAAAATTATATGGGCAAAGACAGTAAGGCTTGGCCATCTGATGTGTATGTAGAAAAATGGTTTCACTAGCATCTGACTCAAAGGTTTTCAAAGATTTGATGACTGGCAGCGACTGTTTGGAGCCTGTCAAATAAAAAATGATTCCGAGGTTTGAAAGGTGAGTCTTTCTATTTCTACCCTGAGGTGGATGCTGTCAGTGGTCAGGAGTCACGACTCCATTACTGACGTGAGAGGTAAAAAAATGAATGATCTCTGCATTACATTCTCTAAACTAAGTCACTGCTCTGAACGGAACCTGTTGAGCTGCGAACTTAAAGCTATTATCGTGCCCTTTAGATGCTGTACAGTGACCACTGACCGATTGGTTGCATGATTTTAGTGCAATACAAATATGAATAATATTTAATTTTAAGGGGAATGTGTAGATGTCTCTCCTTACAGCACAGAATCTCTCCATCTCTGCACATTCTCTGAGCTTGTAGTGAAGTCATTCTGTCGGCACGTCTTTCATCACTAAATACCTGTGGCTGTTCGCTGAAAAATGACTTTAACTAAGTCCAACTGTTGCATATGTTGATCTTTCCATATTTGTCTGTCCTGGCAATTATGCATCAGGTGGTGGAAGAGTGTGTGGGGGTGGAGCCGTTAGTGGGGCTGTGGTACATTAACAAGCAATGTGAAATGCAGGAGGTGGTAGCGGGGTCAGAGGTCACCGTGCTATGACAAACAAATGAGCCACCCAGTGAGGAAGTCAACAAGAGATGCTTTCCCCTACAGGCCTGTAAGCCCCAGCAACAGCAGCTGCTGGCAAACATGTGTGTGACAAATGTGCCATCTGAACCAATGACAGAGTCCCAATCATCACCATCTGGGGTTGCCACACAAACACAGAGGGTGGGAGCGAGACTGTGTCGGGTGAGGAGGAACAGGGGAGGCATCAGACACAATGCAAGACAATGAGGCATATATTGATAGAGCATGTCAGTTATTGTTCATATGGGAAGTTCCACCATACACGTCTCACTGGTGGTCTGATTACAAGACTCACAGCTGAGCAGAGCTCTTCATGTGGTGTTGACTGAATAGAGAGTCTCTGTTGGAAGAATCATGGAAACGATGCTGCAGTCAAGTGGGTTCTAGCGTTGCCCTTTGGGGTTAATGGCCAGCGAACAGTGTGACGATGGCGTCCGTATGCTCTGATCTCTGCTCCGCTCCTGACTGACAGACCAGATGAAGCAACCTACAACACCCACATACTCAAGCACTGATTTCTTTCTCTTCTGGGTTCGCATCTCTTCTCCTTCTGGTGACGTCCTCCTAGAGACTTCTCAGAGTTCACCTCCAAATCTACACTGGATGGTACCCACACTGTTTTGCCAGTCACTACTCCTTTTCCACTCTTTCATTTCATAATTTTATTTGCCTCAGGCTTCTGTCTGTCCTCTATCTGATGTGTTTTTTGTATTTTTCCTTCTCTTTCTCTCCCCCTCAGCAGCTCTGGAAAGTACATTCGCATACAGCTCAACAGTGACACAAGGACCGTCTCCTTCATGGCAGACCATGCTTGTGTTTTTTCAATTAAGCCGGGCTTCTGTACACTATTCATTTGGGAAACCATAATTCTCATGGCCCAGAAGAAACTAATGGAAAGTCGCTTAGGTTTTTTTTTCCAGGAGAGCTATCGGAAAGACCCGTTCCCTAAAAGCATGTCAGCCTAGTGGGGATGAATACTAAGAGCCTAGGAACTGTGAATACAGGAGGCGTTGATAGGAGATGAAGGCCTCATCCAGGGGTATTAGGGTGCAAGAGATCATGGGTGAATGGGAGCAGGAAGGAGGTGAGTGCAGGAATACAGATGGATGGATTTCCAAGGGAATGTGGATGAAAGTGAACGAGTCGCAGGCCGGATCTGGATTGCCCAGCGGGGAGGAGGACAGAGCCACACTGAAATCACTTCAAAGCCTGATGCCACTGGGCTGCACATGAGCACAGAATATCGCCTTTCTTTTATATTTGCAGGCGCGAGCCCCAGTGGCCTCCTGCATCCATCTGCCTTAAGCAGCAATCAACAGTTCAAATAAACATATCCACACATACACAAGAGACCCGGCAGCACAATAACTCAGCCGTCTGCAACAGTTAGCAGCTCATTTGAAATTAGAGGGTTGTCACTGACAGGCTGTATATTACACTACCAGCAGGCCAGACCAACAGTGAGAGTCAGAACAGTGATATCAAATCCATCACAGTGTTCACCTCAGTGCCCATCATGCTGCTTCCAGGACTTTGCTCTGACCTTTGTCACCGGTGACATAAAGCTGAAATGATGCTCACACATCTGCTATTGCATGCAGCATATGTACACAGACATATGCATATTAAAAGTGGGAGGGACTTGAAGCAGACAGCCAGTATTACGCCCACCCTCCAAAACAATTACCAGGAACAGTAAGACAGGGAAGGGAAGTAGTGAGGGAGAGAGAGAAAGGCAGGAGCAGCACGCAGAGAGGAGACAGTCTGACGTCTTACCTCAAGAGTAATGCTGTGGAAGCAATACGGGGGAAAGCCTCATGACTGTGGAGCTCTTCCTCAGCCTTTGTCTTGTTGTATGTCTCAGCCGCAGGAGGCGGGCGCTGAGACGCACGGGCAGCGAAAAGCGCGGCAGCGTTTAGCAGACTTCACAGGCAGAGAAAGCAGCAGAGCCGCGCAGACCCCGGGCCCGTTCGTTCACGCTCTGCCTTCTGAGGATGAAAAGAGAAGACTTCATTACCAGCTGTAAGACCACGCCTCCACCCTCCAGTCTCCCTCCTCCTAAACACTCTCTCCCTTCCTCCCCTCCTTGATTCCCTTCTACGCTCCCAGGCAGTAGCACGCTCCAGTGCCTGTCCTGGCCAAACTGTGATTTGTTTTGAATATTTACATTTTGTACAATGAATTGTTCTGTTTAGCCACTAAAGCATTTAAGTGTAGTAAAGAGTGTGTGCGTGTGTGTGTGTGTGTGCGTGTGTGTGTGTGTGTGTGTGTGGAGTGACAGCGTTAAAAGAAAATAAAGTAAAATAAAGAGGGAAAACAGAAGGGGGAGAATTAAATGTGAATCAAATGGGGAGACTGAGGCAGCAGGGACATATCAGGGTGTGTGTGTGTGTGTTAGGCGCAGAAGGAAGGACACAGACAGGCAGATGGAAAGAAAAACAGATACTCTCTGAGAGAGACATAGAGCAAGACTACTGATCCAGCTGACAGCTTTAGGAAGAAAAGAAAGATGAGACACATTTTTTTGCTGGAACTGTTGAAAGTTTTAATTAGGATTTATTGAACAAAAAACTTGTCGCGCGTGAGAAGGCACGAGTGTGTGTTTGTGTGTTGAGTTCAAGGGGTGGGAAAGATGTCTGTGCTTTTGGATTTTCTGTAAATCTGTATAATGTGCTCTGTGATGACACCCTATGTAAAGATGGCAGCTTCTATCCATCCAGGGTGTCTTTGCCCTCCTCTCTGCCTTTTCTTCTTATGCCAGAGTGAACTCTCCCCATCAGACAGGGAAAATAGGCTTAAAAGCACTAGCTGTTTACTGTCTGTAATTATGAGGGGTTGGGTACACTCAGCCCAGGCTAGTTCTGCACCCTGCCCCCAGTGCCACCACAGACAAACCTCGGTCTGCCAAGTCTTCCAGTTTAAACTGTGCCACAGCACAGACAGAGAGAAGGGTTTAAAGTTTTAGATGTGAGTAAGAACAATGTGCTGGCAAAAAACACACCCGTCTATTATATCTAAACAAAACGTATGATTCACTAGAATCTAGTTCACGTTTTGTATGATCATGACGCGAGACTCGCATAGATTCATGTTCACAGTTATCATTTCCCAGGAATCTGGGAAGTTATCTGAGAGTTATTTTCTGGTGAACGCTGCAGGTCAAGCTCCAGTTCACAGCTCGACCGTTGAGCCTCGGTTTAGCTGAAAATTAGAACGTACCACCACCACAGCGCATCGCTCCATCCACCACGACTGCCACTGCTGAGTTTTCACATGAGCACAGCACCACCAACGTTGGAGAGAGCAACCCAAGAGACAGAAAAACGGTGCCAAAAGATCACAAAACCAAAAGCAGCATGTGATGAGGTAAGCAGGACTTTCTGGCGAACTCCCACGCCAGCATTAACACCTTCAACAGATCCTTTCTGCGGCATAATGCTGTCAAATTTACACGGGTCCACAAAACAGCACTTAAGGTTATGGGCTGCATTCATTGTAGGCTGTGAAATCCTAGGCCTGGGGTTGCGTTTGAGACACTGGGATGGGGTTGGTAGAAGGATGGCAGCGAAAGGGGAGATTCATTACAGCACATTTTACTGCTAAGAAACACTAATCCTCCGAAACCAGAAACACGGACGGTCTCACTCTGGTGTCTTTAATCTGAGGCTCAAGCGACAGAGAAGAGACTAATCCGACATCTGAAAGCTGTTGCTTGTTTACTGTCTGCCATGTAATCAACAATTGTCATTACCAGAAAGATGGTAAATAGTTCAAACTGGCAATATAATGAGGACAATTAAAACAGTAATGACAGGCAGTCAGTCACAGTTTGACGCAGGAAAAAAAAGGGATTATGTCTCAGGATTTAAAACATGTCTTTAGGTCTGAGGTGACATTTACTGCAAGAACACAGTATAACATCCAGCCACTAGAGGCCGAGTTGAGCTGTGCCTGCAGTGAATTTACAAACGAGCATAAAGCAACGTTTGGCACTAACCCTGTGAATCAACATCCCCCTCATCCTCCTCTGTGTTTGTGTTGAAAGAGAGGATGCGTCTTAGTGCTCCTCAGTTGATGAGACATCCGTATCTTGCTCCCTTTACCAGCTGTGGTTCACTTCCAAGTTAACCCTCCTTATTTTTTTCACTCATTGAGATTCATTACAACCTCTGCAGAACTCAGTGCTGAATTCAGTCCAAGGTTCCCCCCCAAAAAAACGCTGCGTATGGAACGATAGGCCGCCTGGCGAAAAATCTGCTCGTTATAAACAACTGATAGAATCTGGCCCATTGATCTAAACACCAGTGTATTAAAACCAGCTTTGCACAGAGTGGGTTACAGAAAGTACAAGACCGTCACATGTAGGAGAGAGGCCAAAGGCAACACCACTGTATATACATTACACCACCGAAGGCAACTCTTTAACACCATGTTGAACCACACAACAACAATATAAACACTGAGTATCTTCTCAGTATTGTCTTACGCTCCTTACACTGTAATCTTTTAATGGCAGTAGAAATCCAACTAGATTAAAGTACATTTCAGGTTCCATTAGATAGAAAGAGAGAGAGAGAGAGTCTGATGTCTCAGTAAAATGGAGATTGTTTAAAACCCAATCACGGGGAGCAGTGCATATTAGTGCACGTACACCAATGGCCTGTATTGTACACAAATAAGTATTTTTAGTTCTTACGGGGTAATAAAATGCATTTTTCATATACTGGCCTAAGGCGCATAAATGGTTTTTCTCTGCAGCAGCAAAAGTCACATTAAACATCAGTTTGAAACGTATAAATCGTTCCCTTTAGGCAGCGACACCTGGGTTAAAAAAACTAATTAAACTGTGACCTTTTGGAGGCAATGTGAAGGCAGACATTTATTAGTACAGTCATTACTAAATCTAAATAAATATAAAAAACTAAATATATTCCTCTAAACCCAAAAGCAACACCTCATTAACTTTCACCTTCCCTAACATCAAACATAAACTCCGTTTTATGCAGTAATTACTCCAGCACATCGCGCACGTATCCACCTAGCATGGCTCTAGGTTGTCGTACGAGCTCCGCCACAGCCGCAGTGAGGATGTGAAGTAGCAGGGTCACTTCAGGTCATGCTGGTGACACGCCCTGAGCCCTGCCACCGATGAAAGGCCTCCACACTGCTACTAGCACCAACGCTCCTGCAACTGTCAATTAGGGGCACAGAGTGTAGGCACCGACTGCATGTGGTGACTGTATTCCATGACTCACTGACTGCTGCACACCTAAAATGTCCAATAAAAACAATTATATAAAGTCTTTAGAGGACGGATACACAGTGGAGTATTTACAAACCTGTGTGTTTGAGACTAGAAAGAAAAATCAGCCTGTGGGTTTCAACTGGGAGACAGATGACGGTGGCTAACCCAAAGGTCTAGCACCTTTCTGTTCGCTGCTTTCCTCTACCTGGGCAGCTTTTGGTTCTGCCGGGCTGAATGGCCACCCTCATCTCTGGGAATTTCACACCTACAATAGCCATGACCAGCAACTGGCCGTCCATCACACCATAGTGTGCCATTTCTGACCCAGAGAGCCCGGCAGCCATGAGCACAAGCTCTCCCCCAGGTCAAACGCGGGACACCCCAGACAGCGTAGACTTCGCAGCTCGGCGATGTGTACTCGCCCCATTATGTGGAGCAGGAGTTGATGACGTTCCCAGAGAGACAAGATGTACTAGATACACTAGGGGATATTAACTGCGGCTATTTTTAACATTTTGCACAAACAGGCATGAATTCATTCGTTCTTAAGAAAACTCAAGCCATTTGTTAATCATGTTGACACAGTGAAAACAAGATAATCACTATGCTGTGCCTCAGTAAACTGGTCTCTCTGGCTAAACTGTGGCTAATTGAAGGGTAACTGACCCAAAATGTCATTTATGTCTGGAACATAGTGATAAAGTGATAAAGTTAAATACTAAAACACATATCGATGTTCCCTCCTTGGCTTCCTTCCTCCGTTGTCTCGGCCCTGTTCGATTAAAGCGTCTGGCTCGGACGGGAGACCGGCGGCGGACAGAGCTGCCGTTGAACTGCAGCAGAGCCACAGCAAAACAAACACGGAGATGCCTGGCCATCATCTGCACAAATACACCTTTCAATCCTTCCCCTCACTTTTGTCCCGTCAATACTTCACTCATCATGGAGACCAAAGCCACCAATCCCAACCTTCCCTCTGCCCCCTCCGAGCACACAGAGAGGTGAATGGCGTCTACTGTACCTTGCACCACTCCCCTCGCTGTGGGGTAGAACACATTCTGACAGGCCTGTATTTATGGCTGGCTGCAGCCGTGTTGGAATGAATCATCTAAAATCATCTCGCTGGATGTTCATTTATATTGAGATTTGGTCAGCTGTGTGGGTCTGCGTGTGTGGTCTGTGTAGAGAAACTGGGACTTGTGTGACTGTGTGTGTAGATGGGAGTGGAAAAATGAGATAAGCTCTCTGATGAGCAACAAAGCATGTTTATTATTCTGCGTTTATTATCTGTCTGTCTGCACAGATGCACATACTACATGCATCCTCTGTTAAGACTGTGTTTTACTTAAATGTTCTGAATCTTGCCAAAAACACATTTTTCATTTATTTACAGAGATTTAAATTGCACCAAAATTAGTGTATTTTTATTAAAGGTAATGAGTCAAAATCACAGAGTTGCATCTACCTAATGAAAATAGTCATTTAGTGTTTTTATTGCAATGACTTTATGACTATTCCAGCTTCAACTAAACATCAAACATTTTTCGTGTGCTCTCAGATCTGGAAGGTTCCCTATAGCCAGTACAGCAAAACACAACCACCGATATGGGCACATGGTTTTAGATGCTAAACCTATTTACAGTGTCTAATAAACAGATAAGCCTTTGAGTTAATTCAAGACAGACAATTATAAACTTGTAGGTTCAAAGTTAAGCTTTCAAGCAACCTTTAAAATAAATGTTATGAAGTCTGGTATGAAGTAAAAAGACAAACTTAGAGACTTACAGAGAATCTTTGTGACACATCTAATGTGAGACCAGAGTTGTGCGGACTGATCTGTAACTGCTCGATAAATCCATCTTTACGTAGGGGCTTCAGTGCAGTTTAAAATGTAGAAAATATATATAAATAACTGCATAAGGGCCAACTGAGATTTCATACACAAAAATCATTTTACAGAGAAATAACTCTTTGATGACTGTCCAACAACACTCTGAATTCAGTAAACCATTGAATGAGAGAACCATAATGACTGATTGTTTTGTTAAAGCTGTCCAACAGTGTCCCCTACACACACACAGAAGTTCAGCACGCATCACCCCGTGAATCCTCTGATGCACTGTCTCAGTGGCTGTGTGGTAACAATGGGAGCCGGGGTGATCTAAGGCAGTCTTCTCTGGTTCTTCTCCACATAAACCTTTAATATGAGGCCTCCTCAGCACCAGTCAGCCATCTAAAGGCACTGTACCCTGTAATTGACCTTAAAAATACTTTCCGGGGAGGTCGGCAGCCAAGTCATTGGCCTTCGGCCCAAGCAGTGGCCACATCTCCCCAGCTCTGAGGAGCCTGGGAAGGCCTCACAGGGTATATTTAGTGGCCCTGTCCTTTGACTGAAGCAGGAGATGTAGATAATGCCAGTTTGTGTATAAACCACTCCACTGCCCACGAGTGGCCCTTTAACAGGCACATTTCCATCTCCCACAGGGATATGCTTCCTGAGGTCAGAGGTCGGGTACATACTCGGCCAGTACCAGTACAAACTTTCTGGGTCTAAAAGAAGCTGACCTCACTGGGGATCAATGTGAACGGTGGCGGAGAAACAGAGGCAGGAATCACTGTTAAAAATCATGTACATGTTACCACTACTGTACACGCACAAAGCCACGCACACAGGAGAGTAACGCATCAGGTAACATCCTGTTTGAATCCAGCACCGCTCAAAAAGAAACTGGTCTTGGCCAGCGTTACTTTCTATGCTGATCCGTTTAAACGTGCCTGGACTGGAGCCTGTACTGTTCGTCATGAGAGGCTCTGGACATCGACACCTGGTCGTGGTTGCTAGATGTGATCTGATCTTCACCAAAGTCACAAGTATCAGCAAACACATTCAAAGACTCACAATCATTCACGAGTGACGAAAACAGTGTTTCTTCCATCACACTTCACCCCTGAAGACCACCTTGACAATGAGGGAAAGATTTTTGTCCTAATGAAGCGAAGGCTAAATCGTTCGCAGCAGTGAGCTTAGTATGAGAGCGAAGCAGGTCTAATTCCTCCTGGATGCTGCACAGGTCTAACAGCTACAGGAAGCACATGCCTGAGGTTATTGGGGCCAAACTTTCTTTAACCTGTAATTAAAACATTGTTGCAATTACTTGTTCCACCGTTGCTGTTAAATGTAAAGCTTGTCTGTTTAATTAAGACATGGAGATCGATACAGAAACTGTCTTGGCTGATATGTGCCCGACTGATGACCATCACGTCACATTTCATGACCAGTTCCAGCAGAAAGCTAATACATCGCACACTGCCGTTTTTTCTATCCCCCTGTTGTTTTTGTGTTGTGTTTAGTTTTAGGTGAGAGAGAGCAGATGGGGCAGTGTTTACTCGTCGTGTGTGCAATCACACGTTTAAATTCCTCAGAGCAGCACTGAAAGAGGTCGCAGTCACTTGTGCCTGTCTCTGCTCCTTACCAGCAGAAACCACAGGACTTGGCAGGCTCTGGCCACACCAGAAACCAGCTCCACTCGTCTAACTATAGATTTCATGGCCTCCAGCAAAGCCCACGTTCTGATCTTAAACAACACCCAGGCAGCAGATTACTTGTGTCCAAAGAGTAGTTCAAACTCTGTTAGAAGCTAAAATGATATCTGTAATATTTTACAATAACAGGTCATCTTTTATTACCTTCACATCTTTGTTTAGAGAGTCTTGTGGTCCTTTAATAATACACATGCATAAAGCCACCAAGATAGCAGGAAATGGGACAAAGAAAGACAGAGCGTAAGACTCTCAAATCTTCTGGAATCTCCTCCAAAGACACTGCCCCTGAGAATAAGGTCCGAGCCCAACAATAACAAAGAGACACTTTTGATCCACTGTAAAAAGGACAGCTACAGAGCCGAGACCTAGGGATCGTGTGCTCACCGCGGCCACTGCGACAGATCTGCTGACCACTCCTTGCCCATCTGGGCTGCCAGTGGCGCTCTGCCTGCTCCTGAGGACAGCGAGTTCAGGCCAGTAATTTAGATCAGATGAGGTAAGGCAATATTTCCAGATTAATATGAGCCATATTCCTTTAGAACTGTCCTTTCTTCTTCTCCTTCCTGCGTTTTTTTTTTTTTTTTTTTTTTACATCTTACATGTCCAAAAAACGTCTGGCTGAAGATGAAAGGAAGACGCAGAAGAGAGAAAAAGAAAGTCAGCAGGGAAAGATAACCAAATTTTATGCTTCATAAGGCAGACACACAGGATGGCCAGTAGTAGTATGACACTGCTGTTCCTTTTTGATCTTCTCCTAAAACACCCAGTTATCTGATTATATTAAATAGCCTGTTTTCATAACGCGGGGGGAAATGTGTACTGCGTGCGCTTTTCTTTACTCCGTGATATGGACAGAGTGATTAGATTTATGCTGCATTTATCATTTTTATGTCATCTAGTGATGCTGAGTAAGTTCAACCGTTCTGCTGCTACCAGGAGGACGCGCTGAATAATAAAGCACCTGGAACTGATTCAACCACCTGTGCAGCGCAACCTCTAACACTTTCCCTTTTTAGTTCTCGTCAATGTAATATGCTTGAAATGTGCCTGGGCTGCTCAAGAACTTTGTGTAATCTGCATCATATCACGCTGGATTTCTCCAGCTGTGATTAGTCTGGCTTGGCAACAGAATCAGTAGTTGGGATTCAGGAAGTCACAGCTGTCCCTGTCCTGCAGCTGCTCGCTGAGCATGTGACTGGCTGCAAAACCAGCCCATGCTGATCATACACAGCACTATAAATCTCTTTGGCATTCAGAGAAAAGCATCTCGCTACAGTATTTCTGATACGTGTTCTGATAATGAAAACCACATTAGGCCGAGCAGGAAGAAGCTAAAGCCGTGGATTAATTGGCATCTGGGCAGCTGGCTGGTTGCTCTGCTGGAAAAACGCCACACGGACAAAGTTTACATGCCAATTTTTTCATCAGGCCACTTTGTTAATGTATAACTAATGCAGATGAATCGCCTTTCTCCCAGTGGTTACTGGGCCCATAGCTGAGATCCCATGTCCCTTCTAAAGGACCTTGATTTACATCTACGCAGGATAAGGCACGTGGTCTCTTTGGCTACGGTTCTTGCCTCATAGGGGAAACACGCTGATGAAGGCCTGATGATGGACGTACAGCAATGGCACTCTCCAGGGCTGTGATTATTTCTTGGTTTGGGTTTGCTACTCTTAAAGTAACCCAAGACTGTCATTGTGCTCCTGGACCTCTGGATGGACGTCACCTTCAAACCAATTCTGCTGATCATTGCTGGGTGATTAATAAAACAAGAGTTTAAGTCCTGCTTCTGTGATTCCAGTGTTTATTCTGGAACTGTCTTCCCCATCCCTCTGCCACTGCGTGATGATGGTGATGTCATGCCTGGGCCCTCTGATTGGCTGGGCTTTGTTCACCCGCAGCGCTTGAACGGCACAATTGAAGAGTAGCTTTGAAAGGGAACGTGAAATTAGTGGTGACTCATCTGTGGCCCCAATGTTATTATATTATTTCTCCACCAGTAGTGATTTCCATCTTTCTCAATCAGACCAAAAAGCCAAAAATATGCGTCTGTATCCGAAAGATGGAAAATGGATTTTTTATGGCCACACGCTGTAGATTCCCCCACTGTCACCAGCAACAGTTCCCCGTTCACCATTCTCAACAACAGAAGGCTGATCAGTGTCGACCGATGTCATATGTGCATCGCAGTGGGAAACAGACAAGTGAAGCCCAAGTTATACAACAACTGTCAAAAGTTGACAATGGTGGCAAGAATCAGCTTAGTCTCCAGCCCATCTGCAGGAACACCCACCTCATCCACACATTTCCCTGCTTGTGCTTGACTTTAACCCCGTGACCTGTAACGGTGTGTGTTGTGCCCTGTGTATTTGCACATCCACTGTTCCTAGTGTAAAGGCCAAGGGACCACACCAGGAGAACAGAAGAACTTGGCCTCTATAAACAAGTGTCAAATCAACCATTGCCTAGCTGCAGTGTTTTTCCTAGTAGATTCTCGCCAACAGTTTGAAGCTGTAATTCATGAATCTACTGTGGCAGTAGCGCGTCGAAAAGATTGTGTAACACTTTTACCAAGTCTTACTTAATTCCCTACACGCTGGCAAGTTGTTAATGAAGGTTACAGCAACCCGTCAATATCACAGTTCCCAGCGTAGCGACGGCTTCCAGGGCATTCCTCACGCGTGTCACCTCTCTGGCGTTTAGTGCTTAACATTTAACCTGGGCCCGTATAATGCATGAGCTGCACATTTGCGTGGTGGTAGCTAGCCAGTGCATGTTGAGCCTAGTGGAATGCAGCCTTGCATTGCTGAACGTGGCTGAGATTTATGTGACTGCTGTGGGGCGTGCATGTGGCTAACAGATGGTGGCATCCTGCTCCTCTCTCCTGCCTCAGAACATCACTGCTTACTCAACCTTCCCCACCCTGTCCCTATGTGCCCCCCCCCCCCTCCCATCCGTCACCATGTGCTCCCCTGCCACTTCAGAGCTTCACATTTGCACAAGCCAAGACGCTGATGCTCAGCTGTCGCGGACGCCGTTAACTAGGTTATCGACGCCGGACACTTATATCACAACGCACACTTCAGCACCACGTCTAAGCTCGAATAAACTCTCACTCACACACACGAAGCCCGTATGATTTCCATCTCTCTTGATTAAGCTGTTGTTTTATTCAATAAATATTAGGCTCGTCGTTGGACTCTCACGCTTCCCGTTGCTAAAAAAACTCTGCCTAAAGCTGCAGGAGAGCTTGGCTCACGGATGCATGTTAATCACTATCACAACGCCAGTAATCACAGTACCTCTGGACGCAACCGTGATAAAATTTCGACATCTACGCCCTCAAAACCACTAGTGCTAACTGTGTGTGACATGCACTTTATGGGTCAAATTGTTACTGAGCGATGACGCAAAAACACTAAGTCTGCGCTTACTCTTTCCATCTGTTTTGCTCACATCAGGCAGGATGGTCCTAGAGAACAAAAGTGAGTCTGCTGACTCCGATTTAGTCTTCACATCAGATGCCAAAGCCCAGGAATCTGGCACCCATGCATACAGTACAATAGCAACAGAGATGAATCAAACGATCCATACTGGCAACGTGAGTGTTACATACAAGGAGTAAAACTGTAAAAAAAAAAAAAAGGAGTGACCACTAAGCCAACACTGAGTCAAGCAAGGTTTGTCTGCCAATCAAAGAAGCCATTCAGTTCAAACATCAAATTATATACCAGCTAAAACGGGCATGTGGCAAACATAACCATTAACGCAACCATAAAACGCTGACCTGTGGGAGCTCACACAATCTAATAAAAAAGCAGCCAATCCTTTCCACACCTGGAGGTGTCCACGAGTCTCGCACCACATTTATGCGGAGACACAAATAAACACACAGATGCAATCAGACAAACACAAAGTCAACGCCTACAGATACAAGTGTTCTACTTAGCTAATCTAATCCCACTCTCAGAGTCTGGGAATTTACAGCTGTGTGGTTGTGTGACACACTGGGCACCCTGCCACGAGGAGTCACATCGAGGTGTTCTGGGCTGTGTGTGTTTGTGTGAGTTCATCTAGTCTGTGAGACCACAGAGCTGCAACCGCAAGGACTTAATGACTTTTACTATTGTGACAGCACAGGCATACACACGCACAGGCGCACGGACACAAAGACACAGTCGTGCTGCCACAAATCCACACGTGCTCACGCCCACGCCAACGCTGAGGAGGAGGGCACATTTGTGCATCCCACCACCGCTTGCAGCTAAGTCATCCTGTTGCTCATTATCACTCCTACTCTTGGCTAACTCACATTAAAAAGGATGCTGACCGATGACATCCAGAAGGTGAAAGGTGTTTTTTCCTCTCATTATTTAAACCCTATCTTTGCTTTGCAAGTACACTCCCGGTGTGATTTCACAGCTGGGAGGACTGCTCTCCTCACTTGACTCACAAAAAGGGGATTCACCAATTTCCGAATCAAAAAATCAAAAAGGGGAGTTTGTAAGAAATGTGATACCTTTGGTGGATTTTGCTTCAGTGACGTGTTCAGAAGAGGCTGAAATATCAGAAGTCTAAAATTATAAGCACAAAACCCATTTACCTAAAGCCCAAGTCAGGAATTTAGCATTGTTAGATATGTTTTGTCCCAAATCAGTTGTCATCTCCTAAATTCTCAGACACATCACAGGCTACATGCATTTGCTAAAATAGAAGTCAATCAACTGCCCTGACCCCAGATACTAAAATATGAGCATGTGAAAAGACAGACGTTTAATTATGATTTATGTTTTGGAGTCACATGGACATGGACAGCCCACATAAAACCAACCCTGACATTTATTTGAAAGGCATTTTGACTTTCAGAGGACATGTTTTTTTTCCTTTTTCACTCTTTACGCAATTGTTACACAGTTTTAAATCATCGCTATGTGTAGTAGCCAGAACCCAAAACGACTCAATGTAAGTGTGTATTTCTTTCTGTAGTATTAACAGTGATTCAACATCTAAACAAAAGGAGTGATACATTAAACAAAATGAAGATTTGCTAAACGAGGTCAGGCATTTTGTAGCTGAACAGAGGAAACACTTATCTGGGAGGAAATGCTGAGCTCGGTCTGTGTGAAACTTTGTGGTGTTTAGTCAGAAGTGGGTTGTGCTCCAGCTACGTCTGTGGGCTCTGATACCATTTGTTTCTTATTTCCTGCAATTTACTAGATTGGCACTTTATTTGGTCGACCAGAGCCTGACGCTCTAATATCGGTGAGGAAAACAGGAACAAACATCCAATAGTTGTGGGTCCTCCAGCAGTTCAGCTGGAGCGTGAGACGTCATAACAAACACAGCCTACAGCGAATTCACATCCAGTAGGTTAAAGCGCCTGCAGCTGTTTATCCTCCAGCTCCTCTGTGCTGTTATCGACTTTAATACCGGTTTACACACTGTGCAACGAATCTGAAGTCCATTAAATCATTTCGTACTTCACAGCTGGAGTACTAATAGTTCTCAGTAATCAATATTTACTAAGTAATAAGCCAGCGTTGACACTACCTGCAACCTGGAACCTGGCATGTTTCAGATATTACCACAATTTAATCTGAACAGTAAATGCTTGCAAGCCTATAATTGGATGAGTCATTTCTTGGTTCACTTCCACGCCACGGTGCACTTATTTCCTCTCCTTTCAGTGATGCCACGGTTCTGACCTGATTACAGCACCAAAAAAAAAAGTCTTTGACGAACATCTTACTGTACTGTACATGTCGCTGCATCTTTGCCTAAGATAGTTTTTTTTTGTTTGACAATCGTAATCCCAGAAGACAAACTGAGTTTTCTTAATGCTGCGTGCACTGAGAAGTGCAGTGGAGCAAGTGGGGGCTTGTGCGCGTTGGCTCGTCCTACGTGGAGAATACACAGCAAGTCTACATCTGTAGGCCACTCGGATCGAAATTTGGAAGATGTTTCCTTAACTGGACTTGGGTTTTAAATTAAAAACACATCGAATTATAACCGAGGGTGTGAGAAAAAGTGCTACAACACACAAGGAACACCGAGATCCCAACATATTGCAGTGGGTCATTGGTTAAGCCCTGATTTCTGTGATATTCAGGGAGAGGAAAAATAAAAAAGGGAAAAGAAGGCTGAACCAAGAAAAAGAATCAAAAATAGAAAAGAAGAGGGTTTTAGAAAAGCAGCTTCAGAGGTTGTAATTGACTAATGAGAAGCACACCACTGCCAGACCAGAGCCACAGAGGACAGAAGGCATGGAGGAGGAAGTATGGGATGATGAGGGAGGAGCAGGAAGACGCGAGGTAACGTGAGGTAAAACGCGTGCACTGATATGGTTTTCATTCCAGCAGCTTCTACTGGACCAGTGAAGTGCTCTGTGTGCCAGGCCAGCACTGCTGTCATGCTGCTGGACGGGGACTCGCGCTCCCTTCTTTGCTGTCTCCCTTTTTCAGACACACCCTTTTTTCTTTCCATCAGGTCCCCGCTCCTTCACTCGCCGCCTCTGGTTTCATTCCCTTGGCGATCAACAGCACCTTTATCGCTCCGTTTCCCCCAGCCAACGTTTCCAGTGCACTTTATGTCACAAATTCCTCGACCGCTCCATTGTTCTCCGCGGAATCTGCATCTGGCACCTTCAGCTCGCAACGCTGTACACCTGGATACTTGACCTCACTGCCACCTCAAATCTCATAAATCAATCTAAACGTTTCCACGAAATACCTGGTTAGTCTCCTGGTAACGAGCACTTGATTCCGATCGCCGACTGATGGCCAAATCTGGATATTTTCTAGAATTTCATCCTGTGACTCAGTTCTGCTCCCGCTGTCGTTCTTGTCGAGACAGTGTGAGACAGACACACGATCACAGAACCTTTTATTTATGTGCTCGTGACCGCAGGAGATAAAAAACCCCCAGAGTTTATAGCCTTGCTGGTACTGCTCAATCTGTCATGCACACACACCTACACTTCCCATTTCTCTTGGGAGTGGAACATAGTAATCTCAGCTAATTATCTCCAGCACTGACAGAAGGTATGTTCATTGCGAACATAGAGAGTCAGTGATAGAAGACAAAGCTTCCCTAGGGCACAGTCCCATGTGCTACATACTGTAGCACTGCTGTCTCCTTTACTCAGACATGCTGATGGCACACCTGGCAAAACACAGCATTACACTCACAGGGGGAATGCCACACCTGGCAGCACAGAGGATGATTTTCCACCTTTAAACCAGCGTGGTAGTTAGGCTGGCACAGGGAGGCAGACTGGCATGACCGAGCAGGTTCCACTCGCAGGGAAGAGAGGATAAAGTGGGTGTGGGGAGGGGAGGAGAGGGGAGGCGGGGTGCCTGGTGGGAGGCCAGGGAACAGAGGTTGGGTGGGTGCAAGCAGACTGGGGGCTGCGCGTATTTACCGCAGAAGCAGCCCTGCAGAGGAATCTCAACTATTCCACAGTGACCTGTCTCTCTGCTCTACCTGAGCCCCACCCTGCAGGTCCCTCTACCACACCCTCACAGCGGTTGTCATCAACATAAAAGCAGAGCAGGAAAACCGCAAGGCACAGATCACTCAGCCTGGGAGCGAAGGAGAGACAAGAGGAGGACAAAACTGCCTGAAGTGCGAACATGTTTTAAGAGCGTGTAGCTTCAAAGTGTAAACTGTATTATAACAGGTATGGGCAACACAATACCACCACTGCAGCTACTTCTTGGCACTGGGAAATATAATATTGTTCATGCATGCTTGCTGAAACACGCTTACATCAGTCTACTACAGCTGTTTTCTGCATAACATCATAACATCTGATGTCTGCTGTAAATCTATATTTTTACACAAAGAAATACAACTATGACAGCGAAGCGCGCAGGCAGCGAGCATCGCCGACAGATTCCTGAACGAAACTGAAACGCACGTGCGGACACAAGCGCCGTACCTGCACCATCACGCGCTGACCTTCAGCCTGCAGAATGATTCATTGACACACCACTAGAGTATGTGCTCTGTCACAGTGTCACGGTCCTTGTTTGCACCCAAACTTAAACAACAGCCTCCTGCATCTGCGTTTGAAGCGACCCCACTGCATGCAGCCACAATTCAGTCACTCTTACCCACACGCTCACATCTAGACACACTAACACACATGCATACAAATGCTAAAAGGCAAACACGTGTGCAATGTAAAACTCACAAGGCAGCAGGATATTCTCCCCTCACCTCACCTCTGTGGGCTGCACAGTGACTCCAAACTTCAGAATGTGAGGTGTGTGTTAGTCTCTCCTCTCCTTGATCTCTGCCTCTCACTCACTTCTCAACCTGTAGTCATTGTGCGGCTCTAGTTACGCTCTACTGCAGTGAACTAAGACAGAGGGAAAAGCAGGAGAGAGGGAGGGATAGAGGGACAAATGAGTCCTGCCCAGACTGATGAGAAATAGTTCCAAAAACGCCCTCAGGAGAGAAAAGATTAGAACACTTTGCTCTACTAAAATTTAAACTTTTTCACCATGGTTCTGTTTCCACTGATTTCTCCTCTCTTACATTCCTGTTGGGTCTTTTTTCACCAGCAGCTTTGAAAGTTTTTCCTAAAACCATTTTTTGGGGTTTCTGCCAATCAGTAAAGCAACAGCTTCTTCTTTTTTCTTTTTTTTTTGATTTCGCCTTCTGCTTCTTCCACTCACACAACGTTTCCCTTCTTGTTGCCTTTGTCCTTGCTTCAGTCTGTCACTGTTTATCTCAATGTGTCTGAATCATCTCTTTCTCTCTCTCGCTCTCACACTCACTCGCCACACTGACATGTGCTTTTCTGTCTGTGTACCTCTACCTCACTCACAGGCTCTGGTTTGCAGCTGTGTGATGAGGGAGACACACCTGCTACCATTCAAGTGTGTGTGTGTGTGTGTGTGTGTGTGTGTGTGTGTGTGTGTGTGTGCGAAGGGGGGGGGGGTCACATTCTGGCCAGTTTTCAGATTCAAGTGGTTATTTGACAGTTAAGTCTCCAGAGTTGAAGGCAGCCTCGAGAAGATTCTGTATCACAACAGGAGGAATCCTCTCGGAGTTTGCTGTCCGCGCCGTTTCAACAGTAGTCCAACGTCAGGAGCAGTTAAAGTGAGACCATAAATCTCTGATGATGGGATTTAATAGATGATTCTGAGAAATGTACAGGTCGGTTCATGGAGCCTGACTGCTGTTACATGGTGTAATAAGGAGACACACACACACACACATCTTTCACTTGAACGTTTTAATAGCCTTGACGCTGGCTTTCCAGATGTGAGCAACACACTACGCTTATTGGGTGGCGAGTGGGTCCGTTAAAAGGTAAAAACCTACCATGAGCCTGCTCAGGAGTGAATGGGCAAATATAGAAGAGAGAAATGAATCATTTCGGGGAAACTACTGTATCAAACCAACCAAAACGTGTCTAATCCTGAGAATTGCTGCTACAACTTCATTGTTACATACATCCCTAATTTACACGTCAAGAGCGAGAAGGGACAAGGTCAAGAGGAGGCAAGTGGTGTCCAGTCCAACTTGTAACCTGATCAACGAGATAAGGCAGAGTAATGCTGACACGCTAACCATGACACTGATGTGCAACAGCTTTCACAACACTTCCCAGTCCTGTGGGGATGACGTTTTAGCAAAAGTCCAGATTACAATGACTTTGGCATCGTGGCGGTCCCACCGATCGACTTGGCCCGGTTTTATCACACACAGTACAACAACAACAATCATCTGCCACATCCTCAACAAGCCACACTCCACATCAGGGCCCCCTGTCTCGACCGCAGTGATAACCGGCTCACTGTCCCTCTCTACCATCTCTTGGCCGACATCCTCTGGAGATGAGTCTTACTTGAATCAAGATCAGAACAGCCGAGCAGAGCAGAGTGTACTAGTGCAGCTTGTGATTCAGTGCTTCAATTATGAGAAAAATCCTGTTTACAGGCACAGGGGCCTTGACCTATGAGTCATCTTGTAGTCTTGGCACGGATATCACTCTTTGCTAAGTGGCCATCCCGCACTCCCCCAGAGTCTTCCCACTCTGTTTCAGACATTCCCATGTCGTCCTCATTGAGCAAAATTTTAAAAGAAGGCTTCAGCTCTGTCATGGATCCTAATGTGCTACAGCCTGACGTTCACATATTTCAGCCAGCATGTCTCATCCTCATGCTTTCTGTGATTTTCTGTGTTTGCATTTCTACATACACTCATACAATATGTATTCTGTCTTTTTCTGCCTGGTGGGAAAACATCCATGAAATGTTTGGTGTCATTTTAAATATTTGTGTTTTTGACATTCCTCATCCTGGAAGTTTGCTTCAGGCCGCTCCTGTCCAATCACCTCTTTCATGTAATGTAGTTTACAAAAAGATGACTAAGACGCTGAAGCTAGGCCAATGCAAGTCTTTTAACTATTTAATTAACTAATTAACATTTCTAAGTCTGTGTTAAGACAGTTTTCTTGCCGTCATGATGCCTCTGTGCATGTGGGAATATATCTAGGTCGCAGTAACTTTTCCTACTCTCTACACCAACCTCCCCTCAAGTCCTAAAGCATTTCACTTGGAATGTGAGTATGTGGTAAGAAGCATGGTACAAAGTGCACAACACTTAGTGCAAAAACACAAGTTTGTCTGAGGCCTGTGTGAGGATTCAGAAGTCAAAGCTAAATCGAGATCCAGACTCTGATATGGTGGAGATATGCAGATTGCAGTGAGGAGCTATCGGTGGTGGTCGACCTAGAACCACAGAGATGATGCTGACGGCATGGACGCTGTCCACCACAATATTTAAACCGCCTAGTGCTTTTATTGTTGCAGCTGTTTGGTGAATATGGAAAATGATTTTCCCCCACGTGTATGTTTCATCCTGTTAATTCCTGACAAAAGCCTGACACTTTCATTTTTGTAGCATTTCTAATCCAGAAATTCAGAAATGTTATATTACAGCATAAGTAGAATTGTCTGTGTTGTCTAATTCCTCCAACTCCCATCAACCTTCGGCCACAACATCGACACATTATGTTTCAGGCTGATATCAAACATTTCTTGGTAAATAGATGCAGATGCTGTCCAGGTATGTGTCTGATATGTGAGATATACGGAAGTGATGCCTTTGACCTGGCCTCCTGTTGCTTGGTGCAGAAACGTTAACCAAACATTTCAGCCCTAATAATTACGAGATACGAATTTAGTTAGTGCATCCATTAGGGTCAGGCCATGAGCACCTAATCGGACAAAGGGACCGGCTTGACAGAAGTATGTGGGATGCAGCTGGATGACCTTTAAATCACACCGTGAGCACATGATTATTTATTCTGCTGGATGTGGTCCCAGTCCAGGAAATTATTGGAGGTTGGAGTGAGTACAATGATAAATGTTGTGTGTGCACATGCTGTGGAAACTTTGTATCGCAATTCCAGTTAGGAGTAAAGCTTACGAACATCAACGCAGGACTGATACCCTATGGAGTGTGTAAGAAATGACAGCAGTTTTTGGGAAACAAGTGAACTTTTTTTTTCCACTGTGATTTGGAAACATTTTTAACAGCTTGAATACCTTAGTCATCACCATAAGGTATGGTTTCCATGACCTCCCACTGAAAAGAAAATGTAGAAATCTATCTATCTATCTATCTATCTATCTATCTATCTATCTATCTGTCTGTCTGTCTGTCTGTCTGTCTGTCTGTCTGTCTGTCTGTCTGTCTGTCTGTCTGTCTGTCTGTCTGTCTGTCTATCTGTCTATCTGTCTGTCTGTCTGTCTGTGTTTCAGAGGCAGGTACCTTTGTGGGTAGAAGTCTGCTTTAGTCGCTTATGAAGCTAGAGCTTAAAGAAGCACAACAGGCTCAGCTTTCAGGAAAAGAAATAAACCCTACAAGGATGAGCTACTAAAACGTTCCTCCTGCTAAAGAGCCTATAGATAAAGAAAAACAGAGATGAAGCCCACTGGCTATCAAATATGTTGGTGACACGGGTGATTTCAGCAGATAATGATCCAAGCCCAGCGGTGATACATTTTTCAGTGGGAAAGCGAGGGTGAGGGAGTGCCTGTGTGAAAGTGCACAGAGGAGACAGCAGGGCAGAGCAGGAAGAGGTTTCCCATGAGCCTTTGTTTGCAGTAACACCTGCCCCTACATCATTTGCCTGAGGAGACAGGCCTACGAGTTAACGCAGGCAACGGCGCATCCATGCATGATCGCACTGCGGCGCGCACACCCCAAGAATCTATGCGTTCCAGGAGCTTTTGATTTCACGGATGGTACCTATAGTTTAGCCATGACTCTTCTTTGACCGACAGTTCGTAAATACACACATCGGCGGCCATCTTTATGAACCACGAATGACCCGTAAGAAGAAGAGTCAAGAGAGCAGTAAGACAAAAGTATGACAAGTCTCCAAACAGTTGCTCTGCCTAAAGCTGGAGGTTGGTTCCTCAGTAATTCATGTCTTATCTGTTACCATCAAAGAGACACAACGATCCGTCTTCCGTGGAACGTCAGTAATGTGCACAAGCGCAGTATTTTACAGTATATGGATACAGAAAAATGTCATGCAGAGACAACCGAAGCCTTCTGACACATGCTTTGTTTTGTTGTAGAAGCTTGGTCTGGTTGGTCTTTTCTTTGGGTTTTCCCAACTTCACCAACCGCTAACTTATTGCTATAATTACACATGTTTAGCCAGTTAGACACTTTACATATGGAATCACATCTGCGCTTACAAAGTAGTAGTATAAATAAAAATATTCCTAACAAAACGTCAAGAAACAGGATTTCTAACAAAAGCTGAGCTTTTAATATTAATATATTAATAGTTTTATATTTTGTCTGAATGACTGGTAACTCTGTGTTTCTGTGTTTCATATTTCCTCCAGTTGAAAGCACAGCAGATACCGTGAGTTGTACCACACAAAAGGAAAGTACAACCTGCAGAGGTAGAGTACCACTAGTACAACAACAACGTAGCTTCAAAAGGTTCCTTTAAAAAGCATTTATGTGACCAAGCCATTTGGAGCAGGTTTCAGCAGCTTTCCTTTGGCCTAGAGACCACCTGCTGCCCTTTATCTGGACCACTCAGGGGATGTGTTGGACAAGATGGGGATGAGACAGATAGGATGAGGAGGACGTGCAACCTAAATATGGCTCTCGCAGCCTAGGCCACAGGGAGACAGAGAAGGGGACCACAGACCTCGGCAGTGTACAATTATCCAAAACAAGAGAGTCAAGCCAACCTCCTCTCACTGAGACTCACGACAAGAGCATAACAGAGTAAAGCCAACGCAATATTTTACTGTCCTTTAGTCCATAGATCACATACTGTATACAGATCTGTGCGAATAAGCACACACACACAAATCTGCTATTTTTTCCATCAATAACACTATAATCAAACAACTATTTCCCTTAATTAAAGCCCGTGAATGATTATTCAGTGCCACTGAATGACAAGCGTCTGCGTGTGATGTGTCCTTATCACACACCTCCAGTTAACAATCGAAGTAGCTGTAGAGTAAGAGGACATCCAGCTAGATGTATCCAGGCTGGACAGGTTTGGAGGAGGCCCAGGGGGGGAGACGCATCAAAGGCCTGCCGGCATGCTCTGATATCGTAGGTATGCTGCCCGGACCCATGAACATGTTACAGATGAGCAGAGGCGCCACAGACGCACATGGTCTTATATAACAGCACTGAGTGCGAGGACTAATAATGTGGACATACAGGAGAACCAGCGAGGAATGAAATGACACTTCTGTCTGTTGGTATGAAGCCTCCCTCACTGTATCTCTGACTGATGAGAACAGTTAGTTTTCGGTAGTAATGAGTCAGTAATTGCTCAATAAATTGGCTAAATGAGTCGAGAGACAATCATTTATGCTGACACAGTCCTTTTATCAAGACATTTGGTCCATATGGAGAACATCAGGTTCGAGGATGATTTCATCATTAGTGCACGTGAACAAACTAATACAAGAAAGTGACTCTGTTCATTTAATCTGATTACACCATGAATCGAAGCAAAGATGCAGCTACAGTCTGTGAAAACCTTCCTTCAACGGGATATTTTAAATTCTCCAAATCACTAAGTTGGCTCAGGTGCATTTACATGTACACGTACAACTGGTAAGAAATGTTTGTTTGTTTGCTATAACTTCCTATTTACTAGAAACAAGTCAAGTTGCAGCTCCTCTGATTTGCATAAAGAAAAGAATAATTGTTTTGATGTACTAGACTGCTCTGATGTCTGGAAAGCATCTGTTAAATTCTATTAATTGAAGAGATTTTATAACTGCAAGCATGACTTTATTAAGTAAGAGGGAGGCTGCATGTGATGAAATATTGGATAAACAGCCTGAAATGTATTGCAGATCATTACTAAATATTCCCCTTAGTCTTGTTTAAAACATTTATTGTCTTTTTGTTCAGATTTATCACCTTTTTGCCAGAAAACCCTTCATTTTTTTGTTTCTTTATGGATTCCATTTAACTTTAGCTGTCATCGTAATGCTGGAGGGGAAATAGTCAAGAGGGTAAGAAAGAGACATGACATTGAATACATTGTTTGACAGATCATGGGTCTTTGCTCTAACACATCATTCTTTTACAATGGAGGAATGAGCAGCACAAAAAGCTCGTGTGAATAACTGCGGTTTTGAATGTGTACTGTTTATGCAGCCATGTGGCTACATGAACAGTATATCACAGAAAATATGCAAGAAATGGCGAAGCAGCAAAGTGTGACTGGGGGTGAAACTCCTGAACAAGAAAGTAAAAAACACACCTGAAAGCCTGAAAAAGATGCGTCGACGCTTGTGGTTAGTGATGTGTGTAACTTAAAAGCAAACGCTGATAGTTTGACATCATAAATGTTTTGATCCTAATTTTTTCAGTTCTGATTAAATAATTAACCACTTTAGTAAATAATTTAACAAACGTTTAAAGTCAGAAGCCAAAAAAACCCAGTGTACTGTACATGTTATTCCTCAAATAAAGGACTTATGAGTCTTGGCCAGAAATATGAAACTGACATGTAATGTGTATGTAAACATTTGCTCCAGCTTTGTATTTGAGCCGTCTTGTTCAGAAAATGTGGCCAATTATATTCGGACAGTTATTTATACACCCATTACACTACATTCAGCTTTGTGGCCACAGCACAAATACCAATGGGGAGAGTCAGACAGACAAAAAACTGCTTCAAGGTGACTCGACTGACGCCACCAACGACCTTTACACAGAAGCAACTGGTGCAATGGAAGAGTCTTAAAGAAGACTGACTGTGAATGATATGTGCTCGTCATATTCCTCTTTCAGTATTATAGACTTTGAGCCCTGAGCTGCATTTAGCTCCCTAGAATCCAGATCTCATTGTCGTATTACTCAGTGTGGTCACCTCGCAGTTCGTCAAATCAAAGCTGCGCAAAGACTGTAATTTTGGAGACGTATAATTTACCTGTTGGAGTTTATAGCTGAAGGTTAACCCTTGGTGTAAAAGTATGCATGAGTTACCTTTCGGCTTTTACTGATGTAGTGGATGCTGTTTGTTGGGATTATGGTTAGAGTGAGGGTGAGACGGAGCCGGAGGGGTCACCTCTGGGATACACACTCCTCAATCACGCTACAGCTGTGTTTAAAACACGCGCCGGGCTTCCTTTTAAACTCGTGTGGCCAGAAACGCTATTGTAAACAGCAGGAAAAGCGGCATCTGTGCTTAAATAATGCACAACTAAAGAAAACCACTGGCTTTGTTGCGCTGGAGCTGAAATGATTCAAATTTGTACATTCTGTGAGCCTGTTGAAAGCGTTTACTGCACATCTTTAATCATGCTCGCGTATTTGTGCACGACAGCAGCGTGTCAGCAAAGCAAGATTAAAGCCCTGATCTGCTTTGTGATGCACTGCACAGTCCTGCCTGCCTGATCAGTGGAACGTGTTTGTTAAGCTCTGGATATTTAGATCACGTAATGAAGGCATAACTAGTATTATTTCATTCCATATTTTATCTACATAACTCGATTACAGGAATAACAATTTCTGATTGATTGGTTACACATTGTTAGCTCTACAGTGTGATCGGGGTCACTGATCCACACCCTACATCATGGAAATACTTGTCTGTCACTGGAGCACCTCACAGCGCGGTGTCAGCCTGCATGTGCGCTCATGAAGCCGGGTCCCCCGCCCTCTGATCTGCGAGCTAGTGAGGAACAGGAAGCTAATCGGCAGACACCGATCCATCTGCAAGGTGTTTTCCAGCCATTCACGGTGACAAGTTGAAGAGACGCCTCTCGTGGATGAGCCACATTAAATACTGTGAATGAAATGCTGGACTGACAGACACTTAGACTGCAGTTACGCATGTCAAAGAACAGAAAGGTAAGGCTTAGGATGGAAACTCAAAGCAAATCCTGCAACACAGCCCTAATGATACAGCTGTAATTTGTTTCCCTTTGTTGGACATCTGTTCCTGTCTCTTCATGACTAAGGTGTCAGTCTCAGTCAGGGGGACCCACCGCATGAGATTACTATGTACAAAACCCACGGTGCCAGAGGATGACGCCTAATGACTCTGGTGACACATCCTCTTGTTCCACTCCAGTGTGTGGTTCGCATTAGTGGTTATGATTGAAATATCTGAACAGGACAGATGACGACAACATTCGCTACAGATTTTTTTAAAGATTTATAACAAATCCTCATTTCAGGGGGAAAAACAAGCTCGCGACTAAAATGTGTACAAACACTGACAAGTTGTTCTGGAGAGAGCTGCTCCATGACTCATTCATACCTGCACTTGTACAATAGCACACGTGTTGAGATCATGCAGACATTATGCAACCTTCTATATCTGAGTTAAAACTGACACCACTGGGCTTGTGTCATTGCTTCTACTAACTTTTCATCAGTGCCGACCTTTCCTTGCTCCAGTTTTTCACAGAGACACTGTTTTCCGTATGCCCGGCCGCTCGCCGTTTCTTAACTAAGCTGCTCAGACCACACACCGGCTTATGCTGATCCTTTGAGACTATTCAAACGCTTACTTTCTCATCCTATCTCCAGACCTATGGTCTCATTCCTCGAGTCTTACTCGCAGCTACGCTTTCCAGCGAGCTCTCCGCCGCGCACGCGTTTGACATGTTTGCCCCGTGTTGAGGTCTTGTTTTCTTCAGTTTGACCCACCTTCCCTTCAGACAAGCCGTTTTTCCAGAAACGGGGGAGTGACAGTCTCCAGCTAATGTGGATAAACTGTAGTTTGCACAACACAGTTTCCAGACAAGCAAACTATTAAGGGAAGCGTTCTCACAGATTATGTTACTGTACTTTATCCAGCTGCAACATTCTTTCCAACATAGATTATGTGTAATACACACTTTACCTGTGTGTGTTTGCGCATGTTAAGGTTTTTAATTAATACAGTACGAGGATTTTTTAGATGAGTAGGTGCATTGTGTGTTTCAGAGTCAGATTACTAGATTACTGTTGACCTAATCATCTGTCGTCTCAGCATATTTGACAGTGAAGGACGCCCCAAATGCTCATCATCTCATTACGTGACACAGCAGGAGAGTGTGTGATGTTCCCCATCCTGATTGGTTAACAAACCTGATCTATTTGATGAGTGGGCAGCGGGAGTTTGCATTAGAGGCAGAGCATGGCCCAGACTTAGTTTGGGAGCTAAGAAGCCGGGCTCAAAAGTGTCCTCGCTGCCTCTGACGTTCTTCAGCCTCTTCTGCGGCTTTAAAACCTCATGTCTTTGGCCTCCAGTCACACTCTATTTATGCAAGAAAATAAAGAAGAGAACGCTGCCCCTCCTAAATCTGTAAACTGCAATTAAACTAAATTCCAAGTTTATTTCCAAATGCCGTCCTTGCTCCAGACCATGTGAGAGACTTGAGTCTAAAATTATCACACTTTTGGTCAGGAGGCCAAGACGAAGCCAGCGCTGAGACTGTCTTCTCACAGAGACGCCGTGGACGGCTCAAGCTGTTGTAATGATCATTTGGATCATCATACACTACGTCAGTCACGTCTCAGTATGAGAAAATGTAACCAAGTGACACATCTTGGCAGTCACGTGGATCCACATATTGCTTGATGGAGATTGCTGTTGCTGATTTTATGGAGCCAGTCGATAATGGACACACGTCCACATAAAGACAACGTGATGACATCTTGTTAAAGTGAAATGACTAACGCTTTAAAGTCACTGAGCCCATTAAAGGTTGAGCAGCGAGGCAGCTTAACTGAAGGTATCATGTCGGTTTAAGCGTCTCATACTAGTCCTGCTCTCGTAAGGTCTGACATGTGGAGGCAAACAAAGAGCAGCCCACGCACCCAGCACATCTCCCCGTCTCGCTGCGTCCCTTTTTCTGTCTCCCTCACTCTTTCTGTCTCATCGTGTGTTTACATGTCGGTGGAGTAAGTGACAGGGCTGTAATCGGAAGTCTACAACCGTGTCATTTGGAAGACTGTTGTCTTTTCCTGGGAGCGTGGTGGTCAGCAGAGAAAAACAAGATTTACATCTCCCAGGGAGGGGCCAAGCGTCAACCATGCATTATCCCCTTATTGGCAGTGGTTAGGGACGGGCGTGAACGTGTGAGTGAGGTAGACATGAGGGTGCAGGCAAAAATTTTATATCAAACACTGGGGAATTTCTGAACTTTAAATAGATTTAAGTTAAAACAGCTATTCCCATTATCCCACGTCTCATTATCACGCGCTACGTCCTGTGCTGTTTCTCTGCGTTGTGAGAATCTTTTCAGCATTTTACCAGGTGTGTCGCTGATGCTGTCAGATGCCAGTCAGCCTTTGTTTGAAAGGAAACGCCACCTATAAACAGAAGAGAGCACAGTATAGTAAATACGGCTCATAACACGTCAATCTGTGGTCACGGAACGGGAATTTCTGGGGGTATTTTGCGGACTCTGTATTTTGGTGTTCTTTGTGATTGCCTTTGATATTGGAGCACTTTTCCACTTTCAGTTGGAAATAAAAAATAACCAGTGCATAATTAAAACCTCTTCCACAGAGTTTTATTACAGTTTTATTTATTTCTTCACAGTGTTTACTGTTTATTCTCTCCAAAACTATGAAAGGCCGACAACCACAGACCGTCTTTCACCCCCCCAAGAAAGATTTTAACAAGAAACTTTGTGATGACCTATATTTTTCACTGAATTTGGCAATTATGGCAAATATTGAAGAATTCAAATGCATATTGTGCTGTTTAGAAGCACAGCGTGTTCATTTGTTATTGACGCACACACTGTGCTGTATTAACTATTCCCTGCATGTTTATATTTAAAGAAAAAATGCTATGAACTGAGAAACACAAAGTATCAGATGCCCCAGCGGTGCCTTGCCCTGTTTTGAGTCGAATCCAGCCAGACAGACACGCTTAATTCTACACAGGTTTGAAGCTCCACCAACGCACATATGGCCTCAACCTGAACAGAGTTAAAGAAAATAAAATAAAAAAGACCCAAAGAACAAAGAAGTTCACAGAGAGAAGGACTGTCAGCTATGTCCTTTTGTTGTGTCTAGTGGAACCTGCTTATTTTTACCAACCGTGTGTGTGTTGGCAACGATAATCTAAGTCACATTTCCCTGCTGGGCAGGTGAGCTCAACATCGCTGCAGAGTAATATCTCTTTTTGCCAATGGTTGCTAAAATTGGCCACCATGCTGCTTCTATTCCCATGACTCATGCGGCTACAGCACGTCCCCCGTGCGTCTCACCAAAAAACTGCTCATCCACCAACGCAGGGCGCTTACTAAGACCCAAAGTGAAGGCATTCACACAGATTTAGAAACATCAAAGCCAGACAGCATTGCACGTGCACATACAGGCTCACACACATTGAATATTTTATCGAACGCATGAATCAAGCAGACGCGGACTGTCATCAAAAAGTTTCCACTACTCATCTTCTAAATGAAAGCATAAATCCAACCACGGATATCGATAAAGGAGGGACGTGAGCATACAGTGTATCAAGCGTAAGAATGTAGAACAAGAGGATTGACTTCTAACTTAAGAGGAGCATTTCTAATGTCAAAGAAAAGTATTACTGATAAGAAAAAAAAAAACTTCTGTACCGTAATCGCTGAGTCATCAAACAACTAACAAAACAGTTAGAAGCAACAGGAATTTCTTATTATTTAAATAGATGAAATCATGCACAGATTGAACTTATGAAAAACGATTATCCTCCATCTTCCAGATAACCTAAGTCAAACAATAGTGACTCATAAATTGTGCGATTGATTCTGTGAAGTTGACTCCTACGTTTACAAGAACACAAGCCAGGCGCTCACACAGTGAGACATATGAAACGTTTCTGCTGATGTCTGAAAGGGGGTCTTCAACATCTGCGCCACATATTGCATCACATACCAGAGGCTCTATATGAATTACAGCCATCTTTACAGTGGAAGGTAGAACAATGCAGCCTAACGGCCAGCACACATCACGTCGAACATTCGAATTGTCACCAATCTCCAGCTACGAATGTGACACTACACCTCTGCACTCTGGTGTTTCTGTGTTTACGTCCGCACGCACGCGTAGCTGAGCGTTACCTTTACCCGTTGACCCCGCGCTCGGGGACCACCCCTGCACGCTACGGCGTCAAGATAAACACTTCTCAGTGAATTCGGCTGGGGAAAGCCCTGCTGGAGTGGGGCCGCATCGCGAAGGCCAAACAGTGCTGCACTCGATCTAATCGGTCGGCGTGAGAGAGGGAGCTCTCAGAGTTCACGGGTGAGATGTGAAACAAACACGGAAAAGAGTAAATATATAAATAATACGAATCAACAGACTGCGTTAACAGCTGCATGTGTTTTTCACTCAGCTGATATCATGCGAGGAAGATTTGGACAACCGCTCTATTCAGAGGAGTGTAATTACCCTTCTTTGTCTCATTTGTTGTGCGAGATTTATGGTTGTGCAAAGCAACGCAGTCACTCTCATTAGGAGGCGCATGAAGCCATATTTCATGTTGTGGAGAGACATTATGCCAACATCATTTTTTTTAACACCACAACAGGATTATGGGACTTAACGCGTTTTCCACAGCAGACATCCTGACATGCTGCAGCAGGAAACGCACAGGTGCAACAAATAACATTAATAACGGCTGGATTCACCGAGCTGTGTCGGCGTCGGCCCTGGACGCGGCGGCTAACTCGGAGTCATCGCTAATGCTTTTTGTGCCACATGTGCTTGCATGATCACACTTAAAGACCCCCCAGACTCAAAAAACGTCCGTCCCAACTAGAAGCTGTTTGCATTTTCCACATGACCCACAGAGACGCAAGTTTACTTCCTGTACAAGCTGCTACTTCTGTTTGTGGACCTAAAACTATTTGTACAGCAGCGTTGATCTAGTTTTTTTCTGCTGGTGAAGGCAGCTAGGAGAAAGATGGAGGACCAGCCATCTGTAGACCTTCCCCAGTCGCCGAACACTGATTACATTTTAATTACAACATGAGGAAAACCTTTACTTAATTGGCGGCATGACTCATCTGGTGAATCAGGGCCATTAAACATTCACCCATGGGAACTAAACACCTTTTCCTCAATATTTAACTGTAAACGTGTAGATGACACAGTAGTTGCAACAAGTCTTCGAATAATTAATACAGAGGATCCTTTAGGCCTTTGACAGCTCACCAACGCACAGTGATTTAAGTCTGTGGTTCGGCTTTAATCAGGCTCCAACTTTCATTAAGAAAAGGAAGCTGGAATGGAAACAAGGAAAACAATATTACACAGGACGAAGAATGGGATAAAAATCATTGATCGAGCAAATAAAACAGTAAAACCAAGAGATGAAAGAAAACTGTTCTGTCACTTCCTCACTGGGTAAATAAACAACCACACCAGATGTCCCCGCTCCTCATTCCTAGGGCCACGGCTCCAGTCCCACACGGACTCTGTTCTCTCATCCGGAGCAGAACCTGCGTAACTTGTGCTTTTCTCAGTTGTAGCAACAAAAAGCAAAAAAAAAAAATCAAATAAATCCCGCTGTCATCTTCATGAGCTGTGACTCAAAACAGCATGTACTGTACACAGAGGCACAAAGGACACAGGCTGCCACAAGGTTTACAGACTTTCCCAACAACTCTATCACACGACTGACAAAATCTCACCCCGGGGAAAGCCAAAATATGCTTGAATCACAAAGAATGGTTACTTTTAAATCAACCACCAGTGACTCACCGTCGGCTGGAGAATTGCTGGCAGATTGTCGTCAGCTTGGTCTAGCCATGATCCTTGCTGCTGTCTTCCATTGGTCCACATCCACTGTGAACCAGTAGAATCAGCTGCATGGATCACTGATGCCATTCTCACAGTACTCAGTCTGGAAAAGTTCACTCAATCACACACACACACATCTGTTCATCAACTTCTCTCCACAGCATGTCTGTTTATGTGTGCGTTTGCTTACCAAGCAGAGAGAAACCAGACACGGAAACACTTCCACAAGCGTATTTGCTCATGAGTTTGTCCTTCTTTATCTATCCACCATCTTTTAACTGTCCCTGACACTTGCCCTTGTCATATATACCAGCAACCAGGCCTCTGCACTCAAATCTCTCAGCCCTCCAAGGGCTTTGGCTGCATCTCATGAGCTTTCGGGCCCTTGGTCGAGATAACAAAAAACCATCAAAATACTCCAGCCCACAAACCCAGACACCCGTCCTCTGGCTATACTTTGGTTAACCTCTCTATCACGCTTAGGCTTCTAGGCCCCGCTGTCACCCAGACACACGAACACACAATCCACACAGCCAAAATCATAAACACTGAGTGAAAACCAGACTGCACTGCTGCTTCTGCCAGGCCAGAACAAAAAAATAAAGCTTTTGTGTATTAGTCACTGGTCAATCCCTCAATGTCAACGTCCAGCTATCTATGAAATAAACATTTTGCAAGACTTAAGCAGGCATCTATGTAACAGTTGTGTCTTTACCTCTGAACAGCTGAGGCCTCTGTTTGTCCGCCAGATAAATAGCTGAACGAAAGACTTAAACACATTACAGTTATTAAGTGCAGAGAGAAATGTCTGTGTCCATAAATAGTCTACGTGCCAACAATGTTTAAACATGCAAACCAAAAAGTGGGTCAGGAAAGCAAGCTTACTATGAATAAGCAATAGTTTGGCTGGAGTGCATAATTACTGAACACACAGGGCATGATCCATCTTTCTCTCCAGGTCTGTGAGTCACAACAGACACCGAGGCCTCTGCAGCGAAGGGAAAAAACATGCTGATGGAAAGGTTAAATCAAAGATAGCTCTTCTTTAACTGCACACAGGCACGTGGAGAGACGTACACTCATGCATATTGTATCAGACAAACACATGACACATGCACCATTGTTTCTATCAAGCAGATGTGCATTGGACTATCAGATGTGGTTTTCAGAAATCATTTTTTCTTTTAGACATATGGCCCCAGGTCTGAAAGTCCTCCAAACCTGCATGAAGCCAGTCTGATGGTTCCCAGATAACAAAAGTCTTTTAAGAACAAGGGAGGGAGGACAGATAATACTGACTGGTAGTTGGCCTCGGGCCCACACATTGTGCTATTTGCTTTTTATTCACTTACATGTCTGTATGAAAGTCACGTCCTGTTGGAGAATCATCTTGCTGGATTCTTCACATATATTATAGCCAAACCGCACTGAGTCCATTTTGAATATTTGCAGGGAAGTCAATATTCAGAAGAAGACAGATAATCTTTACTGCATAATGCAGCCGTCATCACATGCCTCGTTGGTCTTTCAGCAGTTTCGTCGTTTTGTGTTTCCCATTCCTAAATCTCCAGCGTGATTTTTAACCTCGCTGCTCTCCTTGGTTTCCAGCGCTTCATCAAGCGTGTTTACCAGCCGTTCCACAACAGGGCTGTTAGAGCGTCTAGACTGGAGTAGCCTGAGGTGGAGGTGCATACCATACACACCTAGCAACCACACTCACAGAAATGTCTAATCTCTGAGTGTGCCGTGACCCATGCAGGAAGTTTTATCTGCGCGCCTGTGGGATTCCACCGCTATGCGTTGGTAAAGCGAAGCAAGCACCACTCTGCGTTCCCTCAGTGGTCCACCATGCTTAACCGCACCCATGTATGTAAACGCACCTCTAACCAAAAGTGTGCATTTACGCGTGAGCTCGTCCATCAACCTAGGCAGAGCAGGAGGATAGCTTTCCTGCCTAACCCAAGGCCTTTCCCTCACACGTGAACTCAATCTAATCTTAACCTTAAGCCTAAAACTACCAATAAACCCCGAACGACCCCTTTAAGGAGCAAAGACGGACAAATATGGCCTCATTCTCAAGCTCTAACATAATTCTCCAGAGAGATAGTAAAAGCGAACCCATGTCACACATATCGCTTCACACCCCGTCTTAATTTATTCCAACTAATATGACCCTGGAGACAATGAGCCACTATAACTCAGGCACAGCGATGTTATCTAAAATCCATAAAGTGTTCCTTGTTAGCACCCAATCAACTACTCGTCCATAGCCCCCAGGAAAAGAAAAACGCTCCTATGAGCTTTGAGAAGTTGAGCAGTAAGTGCAGACCTTTACGGAGCCTAATTTATTACCCCCCGAGCTAAGCCGAGCTTAACATGCAACTATGAAGTTAAGCATGATAAGTGAAAATGAGCCGTGGCTTTAATGTGGGGTTGGTGCTGTGGGAGGGTGTCTTATCACACATAAACACCTTATGCATATGAACACACAGAGTACACGTGTAATCATGTGCACTCGCCGTCCATGAGGCTCAGTGGCGTCTTTGTCCCTGTGTTTGGCAACAGTCACTTCCTCAGGATACGAACCGTTTTGTTTAACTTCAAACATTGGCTCTGCCTGGTTCCTGCCCTGCCCTGTTCTCTCTCTCTCTCCCTCTCTCACCTGTTACTTCCTTTCAGGTGTTCTATACCGTTTTACCGTTTTTACAATCTTAATATTACGACTGACTCAAAGAAGGAACGTCAAGAGGTGGAAGCTGCAGAGCTTTTGTCATGTGCAGCAGGAGAGGGCAACGCTTCCTATTGTTCACGTCTGCCTAGTTAAACCAGCACCAGCCATAGCTGATACTAACCACAAGCTCAACCCCAAATTACCATCTGCCGAGCGCGACGCTCTCCCAAGCCCACCCGCGCTGTAGCGGTGCCGCCACCTCAAAGCGGGACCAAGACAGACAACTACCACCTCGGTCACGTTCCGCTCACTGTAATCAACCAGCACTCAGCCACTTACTGTGTGCGTGTCTGTTTGCGCTCAGAGGTGAACGTGAACACGGTGAAGTTTTAAAATAGCTGCCGAGCAGGTGTGTGCATGAGGGGGAGAGACAGGAATTGATTCTTGTCAGCGTGACACGGATCCTCTCAACCTTTGCCAAAGCATAGCGTCCTCTCCACCGCAACACGTGACAGCATTACACACTTAGGTGGAGCGTCAGAAGCTACACGACCTTATCGCTCTCGATAGACTCGGCCAAATTTGTCTTGAAGCAGCAACAGATATGAACTGAAAGAAATCAAAGAAGAAGAGGAACTGAGCTGGAAAACGCTCAAATCCTATTTAATCAGCTCATCGCCCTGGTGAAGTGTGTCTACGGAGAATAAGCCACTGCATCCTGCCAGGCCGTAATTATAGTGATTTAAGAGCTTATGAATGCGATCAGCGTGTCTGCGAGTAACGCCAGCACGTGATCAATTGCACAAAGACGACGGTGCGTCTGACCCAATTAATCTATCGCGGCGTTTCTTTTATTATGTCATTAGTGATTTCATCATTGTCATTAGTGTTGAGCCTCCCCTCCAAGACAACAGCTTGGCATTAAGATGCAGAGAAGCTACATGTACAGCAAGTGAGAACAAGAAGCTGTGAGATTTATTCCTGGAGCAAAGAGGAGGAAGCTTTTCCTCCTTTTATTTGTTTCCAGATGAACGTGTTGAAAAAAATCATTAAAGCAGGTGATTTATTTCATTCGCTGTCATTTATCACATTTATCTGTGATATACAAAGTTAAAACGTCCCGCAGAACTGAAATTTACAGCAACATGGACGCAGTTTATATTGCAAGGCATCATACTGTACTTTGTATAATATAGTGGGTAGTAAATTGCTTAAGGTGTAGTATCAAGTTTTATTTTTTCAACTGCTGGAAATTAATTTGAGGAAAATGAGGAAATCCTGCCTTAGTGAGCTGTGGTGGGCTCACAGTTGGAAGCCACTGTATTAAGAAGCGATTCATTGCTTGTGTCGTTTCCCTTTGGAGGGAACATTCTGACACGTCCCAATAAAGCACGCAGACGTACAGCTGCGTGTTAAATGAAGGTGTGGTCCGCTGGCTCGGCGTCACGGCATCTGGGACAACACGACACAACAGACTGACGTGAAACCGGCCGTTCAGATTCAGATCTGTGTCACTGTCGGTAATGTCGTCAAATCCCGTGCAGAGAAATAAATATGTATAAAAGTAAGAGAAAAGTGAAGCAATCCTCGCGTTGCTTGTCTCCGCGACCTGTGAGGCCTTCACAGTTGCGTCTCAGAGGCCCACAGCTGTGGAGGGGTTTAGCTGACGACTGCAGTCTTGGTGCTTAGGGCCCTTTTAAAACCAGGGGGACCTGTCTGCACTGTATAACAGACACCAGCAAGGCCTCGGTAACACTGAACCTACGAGAATGACCTCCTGCCTCTAAAAGTGGGACTTCCCCACCATGGCACATGGTAGGATCGCGTTAGTAAGAAGACCTTGATCTGTATAGCGTATGTGACATGTTTATGTGTTGTGTTATTTTACCTCTGTCAAAAAGATTGCGTAACCAACAGAATTGCGCTCCAGCAAGTCTGCACTATCTCAGAGCAAGCCACTTGTGTTTTTATGAGATTCAGCAGCATTCAAAGGAGAACAATTAAAAGGCTTGACTTTGCCAGAACTTTTCTAAATTTGATAATTTCTCCGAACCTTTTCAAGCCTGGAAAATGCGAATCTAAAAAGACAAGACTCTTGCAGAAGTGTGGGAACAGCATTCAGGTTGGGCTCGTTTCTTAGAGGCCGATATGTGTGTCTCTGGCTCTGAGCTCGGTGAAACTGAGATGAAAAATGAGCAGCGACAGCAGGCTACCTGTTATCACTTTAAATATTTTCTTTCCACATACCCAGAGTTAAAATTCAACAAATGACTGCAAATTAGATTAAATGTAGCTCATGCAATTTAAATCAACCTCCCTTCAGAGATGACAGTATTATGTTGCTCACCAGTCACTGAGCGGTCAGAGCGTGATAGTTCACCGAGTATAACTAATATGATTCACTTGAAATTAATGACAATTAAAACACATAGTTAGCACATATCCTTAATAAATCCCAACCTTTTGGATGGGTTCCAGATAAGTGTTAAAAGTTAATCAATAAAAAGCAATATTTCCTTTATTTTATTAAAGTAAAAGTAAAGAAGGCATAATAACTTTTAATGTACTGTATCGTATAATGTTCACATGTATGTATTTCCTGCTGCACACTCCTGGAAAGTTCAGCAAAGGTATACTTGAAATGAAGTTGAGTCTATTAAGTCTAAATGGTCTGATGACAAGATGACTAGAAAGTTAAGGGAGCGCGGAGACAGATGGGCAACTTGATCCTCATCCTGGTGCCCAACGTCAATAAGTTCCCCATTAACTCACGGGAGGTAAGTAAGGAGTCCTGTCCCTGCTGGTGGCGTTGAGGGACAGCTGCCCACACTGGTCTTGTTTAGCTTTGTTTTCCAGCTTGTTAACATCGGCTGTCTGTCAGGAAATCTGATCTGCTCCAATGTCAAACCATCCCAAACAGGCGTCGCCTTCCATGGAAGAATCAGCTGGAAAACCTTTTGCCAAAATAAAGCACACTGTAAAATAATACGACCAGAAAAATGCAGAAGCTGGTAAAATAATTATCGCTCAAAAAGTGGAGGATCACGAATTTCCTGAGCTGCTACACATGTGGTGGTGTCAGAATCTCATGATGTAATCTCTATATGAACGGTAGCGCGGGACCCCACTCGTGTACGAGGTAAACGATCATGGCAGCCAGTGTGAGCACAGGAGCCCCGCAGGGTTAATATATGTCTTATAATAGTCAGTCTCTAGAACTGTTAGTGATTTCTGCTAATAAAAACTACCAGGGGTCTTCCTGTTTTGTCTTCGCACCACTGTAAGAGCTGACAATCATTCAGCTCCGAGACATTCTTCAGTGTTTTCTTTACCTAGGCAATAAAGGCTGAAACCCGACCTCTCCACTGAACCATTCATGTGCCTCTCCAAAGGCTTCAATAGGCTTGTAAAATATAAGGCCCAACTTGGTGCACTATCTGGAAAATCATCGAGGCTTCCCATCACCCGCCAAAGCTCTGTGGTATGAACATATGGTTAGCACGCAACAAAATATTAGATGAGTATGGAGAGTGACAACATTTGTTTGTTGACATTTAGGAGTCAAAGCCTCAAAACAAAGCCAGAATTGACAAAACGACTCAATGTCTGCCTACATTTGATTTAATTTAAAGGTCTGAATGAACACAAAGATTCTCAAAGGTCCATTGTTCGGTGGCACCCAAATTTAATCAGGAAGTCTCAACCCTAAAATTATTATTGTTTGCTTGGTAAAAATATTCTATCCGAGCACATCAAATCGTTTGGAGCGATGCAACTTCTTCAATATTAAAAATCTACTTGAAGTCTGGAAACATCATCTGAACAGTATGTTGGCTTTTTACAATATTTGCTTTATATGATATTAATCAGGTGAAGATGGCTTCATTTTCTATTCAGATTAGATCTTAATGTGCGCTTCAAGTTTGACATCAGAAATACAGGTCTGAACACTGATTACATTATTAAGTCCAGTGATCGATGACGCTAATGACCTCAGATAAACAAGCAATAGTTAACCTACTGTACAAACACCCTTAGTACACGCTACACACACAGACGCTGCACCTGTTCTGTACACACGTGTATGTAGTTGTCTTCATTTCTTAATCAAAACGGGCATGAACAAAGCGTGACAGCACAATCCGCCCCCGTGGTGACATACTGCCATCTCAAAGCAGTTTAAAAGTAAAAACACTTTACGTTAGTAAACACGATGGCGCTGAATGTTGCGTAACACTGTGAAAAAGTTTGGATTTCATTGTAAAATGAATTCATCTCTGAAACTGTAGAGAAATGTGGTGCCACGTGGTATGATAACAAGCTGACAACAGAAGTACTCATCAAGAGCCCAGAGCGGAAAAATAAAAAACCTCTAAAGCTCAATAATTACAACCAACAATAACAACGAATCTGCAGTATAAATAAATATCAGCTTTCAGGTCTGTCTACAGGTCTAAATCTAAGACTCTGCAAACAACACCCCACACCAATAAATACTTCAACCCCAAACCACAAAAAAGAAGAAACCAACAGAGCTCACACATGCATCGTGGGCACACAGAGTCCTACAATGAGCTCAAGTAGAATTGCTGCTAAATAAATGTGTAATTACTATGTGTGCGGTATGTTGGGGTTAAAATTAAGGACAGATTTTATTCTATTTTTGAATTTCTTTCACTGCAAATATGACAATTAAGAGCCATAAGACAAATCATGGCAACGTGCTAGTGGCTGTTCTAACCTCTGTGCTCTTCGGTTCTACTCACTGACATGCGTACGGTTTTCCTGAACTGTAAATCTGACTGTGCCAAGGTCATGGGTGACGGCCCGGCATCTGATTTGGACGTGCTGACATTTGCTGACTCTCTCTGACCCGTTTCTTTGTTTCCCTCACTCACCAGCTTTATCTTTCCTCTACCCATTTTCACTCAACCTATTACAGCCCTGCCCTCAGCCCTGCACTTTACTGTAGGGGAAATTAATTGCACATGAAATTGTAGTTCGTGTAAAATGAAGGTGAAAAGCAGATTAAGGTTAAAAAAAAGGCCTTGTTAAATGCTGTGTGGGTCAGTGGGTAGAATGTGTTACTTACTATACAACTTATTCACATGTTTCATATTTGGTGTCTTGACTAAACCTCCACTTTAGTTCCTGCAAGTCATAAACCAGTGCATGGGCAGAAAGCCTGAAGAACAAGTAGCAGTTATTTATTTTGTAGACTTTTAAAGCAGTAGCATGATTGTCACCTTTTTTGCATATTTATGGATATTAATTTATTTATTGATGCAGTGTCATAAAGTCTGCAAATAAATCTTGGTTTATGTCATTGCAAAGCTGCAGCGTAGTGGAATGTAACCAATGGTCTGTATATAAACTAACATACATTTCATTCTGACATATGAAAGCTCAAATATTCATCTATAAACAAACAGTAACGTCCACAGACAAAAAGCAAAAACACAGCTTGATTTATTAGTGATTTAATAGTCACCATGCTGCCCCATGTGGCTCTGAAGAGCTGCGTAGGTCTTATGAGTAAACCCAGAGCATTAAAGTTCCATTTGCTCATTGGCGTATCAATGTGCATATGTATTATTTGCCGTGCTGTGTTTGTTTAACACAGCTCTAGAAGCTGGGAGTGTGTGTTTGTGTCCTCAAGTGCTAACACGTGAGCCAGCAGCACAGAACACGAACGCAAACCACAGATCAGTAAACGACTGAAGCGGCAGCAATCACTGATCTTCTCATCTACTGTATGATTCCGATTCTACGAGTTCTCACATTTCACAGAGCTGGTGCCGGCAGGGGGGGTTGGGTGAGCTGTCACGGCTCAGGGAACCGCCTGGAGAACGTCACAGCGCTCGCCTAAGGTTTGTCATATGCGTCAGTACAGTCAGGTGCATAGAAAAGAAACCACAGATGAGTTTTTCTGGTTCCTGCTGTCAGATTCCATGTAAGGTCGCACGTAACATGATGAGAATGGATTTTTTAATGACAGGACATGACTCCTCAACCTGTGTAGCAAACCTGAGAACACGTTTCATAGCAGTGGATACAAACCTCCCCCTAACCCGCTGTCAAATGCCTCTACTGTACGTATGTAACGTTTACTTACACGTCCAACTCTGCACTGATGGGCTGTGATAGGAGCACAACGTTTCCATGGCGTCACCGTTGGATACGTTTGAGGATCGTAACAACACAAAATGCAAATTACCACAGACCATTAAATGTTCCGAAACACAGCCTGCAGATTGGAATCGTGCATGAAGCCGTGGCCAGACAAACAACAGCACTCGCATCACATGCGCTCTGTGAGGACCAAACCACCAAAACACAATGAGCTGGACCACAGAGTGGCCTCGTGGCCACTTGGACAGCAACAGCCGAACGTCACCACAGGTTAAATAAGTCATAGGGTGACCACACTCTAAGCATCACATCCCAAGAGTCCCCGAGACACGACTCGGCTTTGGCTCCGAGCGTGGCGTCGAGGCCGCAGTGCAGAGAACAGAAAACTGCAACCAAGAACTAGTTGAAGTAAAGAGTCAGAGGCAGCCTATAGCGAGGCCCAGTGCCAAGAGGACGTCCGGCTGCTGGTGGCAGTGGAGCGGCTGACGCTGGGTAAAGACAGACCAGAGGCTTGGAGCTGGTCCAGGACATAGTATGAGGCTCTGGATGGGGTCCAAGCCAGCTGGAGAGCAGCAAAGTCAAGTCCCACGTTAACCCGGATCTGTGCAGCCTGGCCGCACCGCTGACAGATTTATCAACCTGGACCCGGCTCGGCTGCTTAAACTGCAATCTACAATTAGATTTCACTCATTCACCGTCAGCCCCGCGTCAGTGCTTTAGTTTAGCGTTTAAGTAAATTTGATTTGCTCCCACTCCATGAATTTCCTATTCAGTCCCACTGAACCTTCCACTAACCACAACTCAAGTTCAACATTAAAGCTAAGACAATAATACAGAATCACTGGTCATGTCTGCAGGCACAATGAGCAGCAACAAGGGGACAAAAGGCTGAAAGGAAGCAAGGAGTCAAAGAGTGAGCTGTGCTGCTGGGGTGAGGTGAGTGCCGGGCAGAACACCTGCCTGCCTGATTAAGTCACTGACAATGAGGCCCTTGTTCTACTTGTCCACCTGTCTACCAAGTGGAGCCCCTTCGTTCTGTGGCCCCAAATTCCACTCACCCTGCCCGGTGCCTCTGCCCCCTAGCATCTGCTGATTAATAACACTGTAAGTCCGTACGTAAAGAAAAGGTTTTCTAGACAGGACAATACGTCCTTGTCGACATTCTTTCTCCAAACCTGCCTGGACAGACGCCAGCGTCCTGCAGGTACAACTGAGCTGTTCTGGTCTTTCGTGTTTAGGGCTGGTGCCCAGCAGTAAAGATCGAGACTTGTTCTTGCAAACGTTTAGGGTGGTTTTCGCTTTTTCTGTGATCTCAAACAGACAAAATCAAGAGTTTGTGTTTAGGTGTGAAACCTGCAAAAGTATATTTTCCCCTGTTACCAAAGTATATGAGTTACATACCATGTCTTTCCTAAAGATAAAGTCCTCAGAATGAATACGGCGGCTGGGAGCTGTGGTGTGAAGGATTCTCTACAACAGACCCTTCTATCAGCCAAAACCAACAAGGCCCTCATTTGCTACTGCCTTGTGAACCGCTTATCTCATGTCTGTTTCCAACCCATCCTTGAGCCTTTTCTCTCCCACAGATCCCCTGTCTGGACCACAGCCTGCGTTACATGAGGAATGTACTAAGTATCACAGACACCAGTGATGAATGATGTGAATGTGACATTAATGTTTTGAGGGATCACTCAGCCTGAGATGATGTTTCTTTTGTGAATAACTGAATAGTTGGTTATGTAACTGTGTATGATGTGGGAGGAGTTACTGTATACAGCACTATCCTGGGCGTCCTGGTTCATCCTTAAAGTAAATTAAACTTGATTGAAGCTAAGAAACAATAACACTTGTTTCTTAGATTCACACTTTAGGTGAATTCTGCAGAGCTGTAATAAAAATGAACCCAACGCCTCTGAAAAGAAGCTGAAGTAATTAGAACAGAAGATGCGTTTATCAAAGTGCTATTATGGATGATATGTGTGAAACACAAGGAAAATGGAAACAAAAACAATTATGCTGCATAAATATCTGCACTTGTGATATGATTGTGATCATGATTATGATAATGTTTCGATACATTATGACATACATCATTTAACACTGTCCTGCAGCAGAGTATGTGGTGTAATTTACATTTGATATGTAAAATTATAAACACATTTGGGCTACATACTGGCATAGTGGCTCAGGCTGATGTTCATATAATATACATATAATGTTGATGTAACCACTTACGAACTGCTTTAAAAACGTCCCTTTACATTAGGCTGTGAGTAGATAAATAGTTTTATTGCTTAAAATCTGGCAAGAACTCTTTTACCTCTAAAGCTCCAGTGGGTTTCCACATTTTTAAAATGATCATTTGGTAGAAAAATGTTCCAAAATGTCTTACTGTGTCGTGTCTGTGGAGACCTGATGTGAATTTCAAGTATTTCCAGTTGATTAAGTTCTGGCGCTTTCTCATTTATAGTAATTTCTAAACAATGACAACTTGAACCCCTGGGCCGAGCGCGGCGAATTGTTGCAAACATGGCAAAGCATTAGGGAGCAGGGAGCGAGACGATTGGGTGGAGGAGAGGAGAAAGGTCCTTAGTTCCATAATAACAATAATAATAAGTCATTTAAAAGCCAAGGCAGAAATGACACAACCCTGCAGGACAGTTAATTAGCAGGAGAGTGTGTCTTTATTGATGAAATCCCAAAATGCAACTGTGCCACCAGAACGGCCTCGCTCTTGTGTGAACCGCACAGTGAATGAACCCCCACCGTGCAAAGGGAATTAACGCAGTGTCATCCTGGGAGGTGGTGTACCAACGGTGGTCTCCGCTTCTGCCCAGAACGACCACTTCCTCAACATTAGCTGCGTCACATGGGGCCATTAGCAGGCAAAATTAACCCTTGTAAAGCTGCTCCCCCGTTGTGTGGGTGAGACGGGGAGCGTTTGGCCTCACAGCTTTCTCAGCCTATGGGAAAAGGCTATAATGTGTAGAATGAGCTGTACGTTTAACGGCTGCACATTCAGTAGGAACCGTTCAGTTACACGCGTTAAAGAGCTTGCAGATGCAGGATGTGGATCACAAAACTCAGCGACACGTTTGAATCGAATCTCTGCATGAGACCTGTGGTCAGGAGGCCGTCGCACGGAGACCCTGGTGCTGTTGGATCTTCATGTTTCTTTCCGTTCAAACTTCCAAGACACCCGGCTATACTGAAAATAATAATAGATATTAAACGGCCTGTGATTAAGAGACCGTGATACTTTCCAGTGGATTTCGTAAAAAACAAAACAAAAGACATTCTGACCCAGCACATTTTTCAACAGCAGACTACCGAAAACCTTGGAGAGAATGAGGAAAGTGTACAAGGCTGTGTTTTGTTTAATGCCCATTTTTTAAAACCTTCCAGCTGTTCGCTACCCCTCTGCCAACTACAGCCATTAATAAAAAACTTTAAGTGTTCCAACTTGTATTGTTTAATGTGAATGTAAAACTCCTTCAGATTATATAGCAACAAACACTAACAGACTGTTAAGGCCCTGAATGAAGGGGGGGGGGGGGGGGGTTGAAAGCTTGTCCCTACCAACGATAAGTCACTTTCCCACCATACCCCTTATTTTTGATTCTCTTCCATGTCAATATACTCCAGGTTTTAGAGTTTATAGTGCCAGAGTTATAAAACAACAAGAGTAAGCTGATGACTTGCTACCAGAGTTTATCAACTTATTAATGCAATGAAGCAGATTTTTCCAATACAACTGTATAAATCGTAATCCTTCCCCAGACTTTGCTTCCTTGCTGTTGAACTACTGAGGAGACAACCAGTAAAGGTTCTTACAGTTAAATGTGTTTTGGTCCAAAGCAGCTGCAGTAAAAGTCATTTTTTTACAGTCTATCAAAAACATTCAGTGTGCTTTTATTCCAGTATTATATTACTAATACCACTTCAACAATCTGCAGAAGAGACACCCAGCCCAGAGGGGGGTTGAGAACGTGACAGAGTCTGAGTGATCCCTGCACCACTAAATATCACAAGAAATTAAATGCACAGCATTTTATGCAATAGAAAACAAAACTTGCAAAGCAGATGTTGGAACATTTGTAAATATATCCTGTATGTCTGGATTAAAATTTACGGAGGGCGATAGTTCATTTTGTCATTTAGAATCAACATCATCGTAGGAATCCTCAATATAACGTTCCCTCAGAAGAAAAAACACATTTAGTGTAGTTCCAGGAATCCATAACTAACATGGGAAGAGAAAAAGGCCTTGACTTTGTCTTTCTTTGACTTGTTCCAGGCCTGTTGGTAAGATAAAGGGCCATGCTGACATTTATAAATGTGTCTGGCTATATTTAGAAAATAAAAAAGTGAGAAAAAAGGGAGAGAGGAGATAAGTCACTATTAGCCCTGTACACTTTTAGCAGATCTGTCCAGCAGAGAGCAGACTCCCAGACATTTCCCCTGGTGGCAGCACAGACCATTATCCAGTGGCTTCACTGAAACGGGCCAATTACTTCAAGATGTAAGTGTTTGTACACGTGTGCGGGTGGGTGTGTGGGTGTGTGTGTGCGTGTGGGTGTGCGGGTGGGTGTGTGGGTGTGGGTGTGTGTGTGGGTGTGGGTGTGGGTGTGCGGGTGGGTGTGTGTGTGGGTGTGGGTGTGTACGTGCAGGTGTTGCAAGTGATGAGAGTTTTCCCATTATCTGGTCGCATTACTGCAGTAATGATCCATTACAAACAACCTTGTAATGCACCAAGTATAATGTGTGTGTGTGTGTGTTTCATTAGTCACTTATAGTAGCTCCACTATGAGCCATTGGATTAAAAAGCCATCACTCCTGTCTTCTTCCCTTTCACAGCTCATCCTCTCTTCCCTGTGCAGGGTTAGGTTCATATCAAGATGTGTTTGTCTGCCTGTGGTCGCTCACGTTTTAACCTGTAAATAGAGAGGTCGGCGTAAACGTAGTAAAACTTGTTTTAGACCATGAGGCGGATAAAAACTATATATATCCATAATATGACTCTTCAAACCTCTCTGTCTCCCTCGCTCTCCTTCCAGCACATTCAGGAATGTATCACTCAGTGTACTTTGGCAGCAGATCAGCGTTAGTTGGCTGAGCTAAGTGAGCGTGGCCACAGATGGCTATCAGCCTTATCTGCTGCTAATGAGTTACATCTAGGGACTTTAAAGGATCTTATGCTCAGTCGAAACTCTGGGCCCTTCGACCTCGCTTGATCACCCAACACACCAACCGTTCGACAGCGATCTAAACAGTTGCCTCTGCTGTAAAGCATTATTTGAATATCAAAGCCGACTGGCTTGTTCACTCCTCAGCGTATTTGATTTTAAGTTCATCCAAGAAAACTTGCCTATAATCATATCTGTGTAAACAGCATACAGTGAACTGTGCGCTGTTTATTCTCTGTGGTGTATCTGAGCACAAATATGCTGGAGGTTATGGTATACACAGTCATGCACAGACTGATAATCTGAATACACTAACAAAGTACAAAAACAGGATCCATGGATTATACAGAGAATGACAGATTATAAACAAACATTTTACCTCTGTGGATGCTTTTGTTTATTATATTCTCATTCTCAAACATGCTCTTCTTGACTAGATCTAAAGTGATATAATACACACATTGTGTAATACTGTATTACGTCTTTTCAGCCACATTGTCATGTAAGTCAATGACTAACAGGTTGTTAATGTCCAGTACAATAGCGTAGAACGCTTAGAGAGCACAAAGTGGGTTTTAAGCACTCGAACCCTTGCCAGACTATTTCTCCTCTGGTTGCCTGGTAGCAGCAAATGACCCACGTAAAATGGCACATTACTGTTTTACACTTCATTTATTGAATGGACGCACTAATGGCGAGCTTTAGAGGTGTAGGTAGGGACGTTTATTACGTCTGGACCCAGCCAGGGAGGCTGTTTCTCTGTGTTTCCACTCTTTGTACTAAGCTGAGCTGAATGGCTGCTCGCTCAAGCTTCGCATTTGTCTTAATAACTCGAGAGGCGTATGAGTCATCTCACCTGCCTCTCAGATTTGTATTTTTTCTAATTTGTCAGGCTCTTCCTCTAAACCCTCAAATTTATACACCAGGTGACTATACTAATAAAAAATATTCACAACATAAAGTAAATATTTGTCTTACATGAGGAATAGCGTGCCTCGTGGTCGTCTGCAGGGAGCCATCAGGTACGCTGTGTGACAGATGCTATTTATCAGTAAGGAATATTCTCTGCTCTCATACAATCATCTTATTTTCTTTCATTCTTAGCATCAGTTGAGGGTTTTTTTTTATCCTTTGAAGGGGAACATATGAGATGAATGCATCCTGGATGATGATCAGAAGCAGCTGACCGTGACCTCCTAATACTGTATATTGTGATTTGGTCAGGAGGTGTTTACTCAGACATGGACACCCACACATATGGTATCATCCAGACTCTGGGTCCTTGGTCAGATAGAAACAGACAGGCTGGGTGGGCTGGGTATTACCTCCGTCCTAATCACAAAGGGCGAAACCATAGGGAGGAACACTCACTTTCACCACAACCACTGAACGTATTCAAACACAGTGCTGCAGTCACACCAGAACAAATGCCACCAGAATCCAAGCACAACATCTGTTCCAGTCAGAAAGACGGCCGCTGCCAGAAGCACGCTCAAAAATGAAATAGCATGAAAGCAACGGTGTAAAAGAGAAATAAAAGAAAGGAGAGACACATGAAAAGGAAAACAAGAACGCCTGTATTACCAATTGATTCTCTCTGTTTTTTGTGGCACACCGTGTCATTTTCCGAGCGTTTCGGCTCCCACACAGTCCTGAGCTCAGAGTCCTGGATTTAGTTTTTTCCTAGGAGATAAAATCGTGCTGACATTAAGAGGTGCTAATTGCCAGACACTGAAGTGAATTTAATAAAAAGAGAAAGGATAAATAAAAAGGAGAATTTAATTGAACGAACATGAATTTTGACACAGAGAATGTGTATATGTGCGTGTGTCTGGCTACAGCACAGCATCAAAAGTCTTACCTAACCATATACTGTGAATTTTCTGTGAAGTAAAAATACTGTGAACATACTGAAATATTATTTGCTTTAGCAATAATAAAGTGTGATAAACTAAATGTATATACAACGTTATGCGCAGTGATGCTCAGTCTTTACATCAGTGTAATGTACTGATAAAAGTTTTCTCATGTGACTGCACCACATGCACTTTATCTGTAGCTGCACTTCCCTCAAGTAGCTCAGGACTGAGCACATCAACTAAGCTCTGCAGCCAGAGACAGCAGCTATAGGTTTACAGGCTTCAGAGCCTCCTCTCACACTTGGCAGGAAAAGTTAAAGGCAATTACAATAGATTAAACAAAGTATTTCTTAAGGCAGCCATGTAAAATAGGCCGTTAAAGTCAGGTAAAGGTTCCTCTGGTGTCAACCTCTTTAAGTCTCCCCAACTCCTACTCCAAGAATCTAATCCAGAACATATGGACATAATATGCACCGCCAAGGACAGCGGGGAAGACATAAACTCTCCCCACTAATACTGGCAGTTGAGTAAATGACTGGGCGATTGGGCTCAGCAGTTAATTGAGGTGACCTGTCTGTTTCAGGATTCAAACACCACTCTTCCTTTTCTGGTGTGAGCCCACTGTAAACACAAGATTTGCTTACTATTAATTGGAAAAGCAAAAGATAAGAATGTGATTTTGATATAACATGCATAAAATATTACTTTTTAATTGAGCCTCACTGGTTATTTATCTAAAAAATAACAGTTTTAGCACAGTTACAGAAATCATGAAAAGGTCCTTCGTGAAAAAGCAGCAATATGGAAGGCTGACATATCTGTATAGAGACTTTAAGTTGGATTCATAAATGAGCCTAACTGCATGTGGGAGCAAGCAGAGAGGAAAACATGCAAACTCCACACAGAGGAGCTTTGCCAGCTGGCCGGCCTGAACTCAAACCACAAACCCCTCTAGCTGTGAGGGAGAGGAGCAAACCGCAGCACTACCGCGCTACCACACAAACGGCACCGTGCTATCACATTTTCCTCTGTATCTCGCATTTCAGATTTCTTTAAATGTAACCTGGAGTGACAGTAATGCACAGCGTGTAGTATTTCAGGTGGTAGTGTCTGTCAGAAGCATCACTTGTCATCAAGATAAGTGAAAACGTATGTGCAGCTAAGCACATAAACTCCTGCTCTTTGGATGCTTTGGGGCGATTTCTCCTGTTCCTGGCTCAAGAGTGCGTAGACTGCGCAAATAGGAGTGTATGTGAACATGCAGCTGCAGAGTGCACTTCAGGACACATGGCTACTGTCAAGATGCTGGCTGTGACGGCGGGGATGGGCGCTCGATTCGAAGAATACGAGGACTGGTGGAACGAGGACAAGGAGGTAGGAACGAATATCAATATGGCTGAGCTGCCAGCGTACTGGCTGCTCAAATGTACGGTTTCTGCAACTGGGTGTTTGACAGAATCATATTAAAAGGAAATCAAGAGCAGAAACAGAGGGACACGGACAGAATTACAGCGTGAGCTTGAGTCTGAGATGAAAAACAGCAAACCCACTGAGTGTCAGCCTTCATCTCCGTTTTCAGGGCAGTGACCTGGTTCTCTGGCCCTTCGGCGTTGCCACATGATGTATGATGTATAAGTAGAGCGAAAGCCAGCAATTAGACCTGTTTCAGATCATAGCTTGAGGAAAGTAGGTTTTCGCGAGTGCATGCTTGACAAATAATGTGCTACGCAAATGGTGGAGCGATGGCACGCGTTGTTCTCCGTACCTCCACCCACTGCAGTTCTTTAAATGGCATCTGTCACGCTTTGCCCTCGCTTACACAGGAAGGTCGTGCCCTCTGCCTTCAAAGGGCCGCTCGTCTGTAGCACTCATTGCTTGTCTTGGCTTCCCACAGGAGGGACTGGTGTTTTCTGCCCAGGAGCCTCAGCTGACCACCATCCATCTGTACACCCTCCCATGAGCAGGGCTTTCAGCGCTCTCATAAAGGCCCAGGATTTACAGCATCACCATTACTATAACAGAGTCTTTGTTTGGCTGCAGGACGCAGACCTTCAAATACCATAAATCACCTCGGTTCTCTTTTCATTCTCTTGAATGAATCTTTATTTTAGTGTCATGTTTTGTCTTTTTTGTGTACTTTATAAATAGTAAACAGGATATAAATATGTGATGAAAATGACTTTTCCTATTGCTGGCTGTTCATGGAAACATTCTCCTTTCTAGGAGGGAGTAATAATTATGAATGCTCATTTGCCGGACCATAAATGTGATGGCTATCGCTGTAGCTGTGGGTTCGCATCCAGGGGAAGTACTGTACGTTTAGGACACTGTGCAGCTTCTGAGGATCATTATCTGAGAACTTTACGTGTCAGATGCCAAAATACTGTGCTTTGAGCTTTTAAAAAAACTCTCTTTGACAGAAAGGACTGGCCTACATTCATTCTCAGGTTTATTGGAAAAATGTGACAGCTTTCCAAACAGCAAAGACGCCATAGAGAGGAAAAGCTAAGATGAAAATGCTGCTTTGGAAACTTTGTTCTTGTAACCTGAGAGCCCGAGGGCGGGCAGTCATCTGGAAGATCTGTTTACCTTTTTCTCTGTTTGTACATGTACGTCCCTGCGAGTGTGTGCGTTGCTCCTGAGTGTGACCCAATGCTTTCCATGTGTGCAGGGGGAAGTCTCCAGTGTCATTGTGTCCTGATGGGATCGCCCGAACCGTCCCAGAGAGCAGCGCTACGGCTTGGAAGCTGCCGCCATCCTACACCACAAGGCAAAATATCAACAGAGGAGAAAACGCAACCAAGAGGTATTTTTGACTTTTGATTTACCACCGTCTTTCCCCTGATTTCCACAAAGTCATCATCTAACAATTACAGAGCATATCCATAACCACTTTCCCCCTGTCTGCCATTAGACCTTTGATGTAAACAATGGAAACTAATCAAATCTACACAAGGAAAAGTACAGACAGCAGAATTTCTGACAGTCGACATACTTACGACTTCTTTATGAGTCCAATCTGTTGCCTGCAAGGACAGAAAGTGAAGCATATACAGTGACTCCACTGGTTTAGACTAGACAAACAACGGCAAGCTTGTCAATTTGGTGGTTTTAACATTACATTTTCCATGTTGCTGATATTACATTCATCATCGTCTGATCCCCAGCTAATCCTAAAAGTCACCCCCCTCCCCCTCCTGACTTTCCCCATACTCATCCGGAAACAGTAGTGAGGTCGGTGCTGCGGCTGGAAGATTTCTGGTCTGTGTGATGTGGAAGCTAAAGGTCTACTGTTTCAGAAAATAAACTTAGCAGGATTGTCCGAGAGTAACACACACTTGCCGGCAGACAGACTCATAATATTTCCCCATTCGGATGACAGCTGGGAGAGTTTTCCATAGCGATAACAGGAATGTTTTCACACCCTCTGGACATATACAGTGTCCTCATTGTGGCCGGTTTCATACAGAGACCTTGAAATAGATCCAAGGAGCGTACGGCTATGTCTGAATGCAGCGGAAACGTCTAGCTGTGACTGTCTATTAGTCTCTGTCTTATCACAGACTCCTCTTTGCCCTGTTTAACATCGAAATGTAATCTCCCAACAATAACTGATTCAGCACGGTTCCCCGAGAACTGATCTGTCGGCCCACAACTTAGAGAAGCACCGTAAACTGCGCCAATGTTACCTAATAAACACGCACTGAAACTGTCCAGCTCTTCAAGTCGTGAGGAGCGGTGAGGTCCGACACAGCGGCCGTCATTGATGACAAACACTATAATACACAGAGGCCGTTTAAAACCACACGTGTGTGAAACCTCCACGTACATTCAACAGTGACGTGTGAAGTTGCCGTCCTCAAACTTCTTTCGTCCGACTCTCTCTAGGAATATCACACTGGCCTCACCTTTCCAGCACGAGCATAACACTGAGCACCCTCACACTCACAGGAAACACGAATGCATCCTCATAAACCCTGAATACGCCATAGCACCGATAGTTGCTCTCATACGAGCTGTTTGAGCTGAGGCCAGCAGTGACAGGGAGCCGACGATCAAATGCAGCCGACCTGAGGCGGTTCCGGAAGAGCTGAATATGCAATGAGGACCCCTAGGGATGAAGTGGCTTCCTGTGCGTTCCACCAGACCCTGTCCCAGCAGGTTCAGAGCAGGTGGGAGGGCGGCGTTACACACACCTGAATGACTTCATAACCACCAACCATTACCACATTATTAGACACCTGAGAAAGCATACACACACACGCTGGCAGTGCTGGGCCACATCAATGCTCAGAATTATAAAATGACTGGACTACTTCCATTAAAAGGCACATTAACACATTAATGACTCAGGAGAAAATAAACTAAAGGTTTCTTCTGCTTAAAGAAAGTACATATATGTATAATATGTGTAATCTAGTACTGCCAGCAGGGCTGGAGGACAGATGCATGGAGGAAAGGATTCCCACCACTAAAGCATGAGAGTAATTCTGGAGAGAGGCCTCTGAATTCCAAGATCAGTGAAAGATAATAATGAATGTCCGAGTCTGTTAAAGGCAAATCATTGCTTTGTAATACATATTGTGGTAATTTGTGCAAATACTACAACAGGAAACTACTGGGGTTGGTGACCAGCGCTGGTCTGGCTCTCAGTTCCGACCCTGAGGACACAGAACGCGCTGTTATTCTTCTCCGTAACAAATGCGGGATTGGCTCACAGTCAGTCAGGTGAACGGAACCGACTGCAAGCAAGCAGCCGAAAAGCAGCAGCAGCCCTGAGGAGCAGGGCCTCTCACCCCGAGCTCCTGAGTGCTGTCATCAGCCTGGCTTCAAGATTGACAGGTTTCCATGCTCAACGTCATTTGATGGTTTTTCTAGGAACCGCTGTTACAGTGACTAGCTGTTCCTTTACTACGTAAACAACAGAAAAAGCCCAATTTCATTTATCGCTCTCATTTTCCCCACCTAGTCACGTCCAAAGTCAAAGAATAAAGAGCAGTGAAGGCTCCGCACGTGTACAACAACATAACGTCATGTAGCGCAAGGAGATTTTCACTGCAACATGTAAAGTCCACCAAAATAAGGTTGTGTCAGAAGTGTCACTACTATATCTGAATCTCGCTGAAGCAATTTTCCCTTGTGTAAGTATTTAGATTCAATCCAGCTCCCACTCCCCCCCCCCCCCCATCTCTAAACAAGTGACCTGATAAAGGTGGTTTGAAAAAAACGACAACAAAGCAGAATAAATATAGAAAACAACACTTTTCCTAATTAGGTCTCGGTGAGTAAAGGTTATGAGTTATTATATTTTTATTATTAAGTCAAAAACGCTACATTAATCAAGCCACCAAAAACTGATAGTGGAACAGCAGTTAGTTGCAGCTTATACTTCTTTATTTCTTAATGTTTCAGCAATGAGCTCAGTTCTAATAAATCATCCGGTGTCGTTTTCACTCCTTATGAGGACAGCTGAGTGCGCCGACATGGTCGAGCTGAGATCTTATTGTGGAATAAATTGCATGGCCTGAGCTGAGCCGAAGAGGAGTTTGCCACAATTCATTAACCTCACATTGAGCTGAGCAGGTCTGATGAAGTCATACATTCTAAACTCCATTTTGTCTTCATTTAAAAGACTTTCACTACAGTACACAAGTCATCAATCATGTCCTCACTCACGCTGCCCAAAGGCCAAGATGCAGATACACTCACATTTCTACTGAACCACATGTATACACTCACAACACAAACAGCAGGAGCAACGCACAATTAGCTCTTCTGTGCTCTGGTCTCGCCAATATGTTCTCACATAATCCTTCGCTATTGCAGACGCACATCTGTGAAGCTGCGCGTGTCAGTCGGGTGAGAGCCACTCGCAGTCACTCTGTTGATGATAAAACAATCAGGGATGCCTGATGGCGCCTAATCACTACTTAGCAGAGCGTGAACGTTGGAGAGAAGGCAAAAAAACAGATCAACAAGAAGAAAACACAAAGAAAACAGTGCTGTGTGATGACGCACGTGCAAAGACTGCTGAGAAGATGAGATTAGTTCAAACTCAAAGAACAAATTTGTGGCATTTGTGAAGCATTTCTCAAAGTGATAACAGCTTTAATACAGTATATTTTTATCACTGTAACTACATGAGGGCTTTGAACACGCAGCTAATGTCATTAAAATGGTTTCCATGAAAGTGTGATATTTATTAACTACCTGTATATTTATAATTATACTGGTTTGTCGTGAATGGCAATAGTTGTAGTTAAATCCTGTCCCTAGAGGAGCCGAGTAAAAACCCAGAGTCAGTCCCGGAGGGGATTTAAAAATATTAATGTGGGAATAGACCTCTGACTCCTAATGAGCTCTATAAATTGAAGCAGAGTGTGGTTTAAACTGGCAGCTAATCAAGCCTGTTGAGAGCATGGAAAACAACGAAACAAACTTTAGAGGAGAAGAAAGAGCAGAGTGCAGACGCTTGTCAGACCCTTTAAGCCCCACATATCAGTCTCTCAGCGCCGTCTGTCCGCCTGCAGGAAATACGTCCTCACAGCAACTCGTTTCAGGACATTCACCGGACTTGTCCATTTAATGAACTGGCCAATCTCTGGCCGGACCCACTTTCATCATAATTTCCTTCCCTCAATGTCCCATAAGATCTATAGACCAGAGTTGCTCATTTTTAATAATAACTCAGAATACGAGCCCAAGAACAAAGGTAGATCCAGTGTTTCTGTAGGAGAACAAACGCGGCAGCTGAACTATCCCACCACCAGCTATTTTAATTTGAAATCTCCACCACAGCTCTATGGTGCCTTTCTAGTGCTAACATGAGTTGGATGATGTCCTAGAAACATTACGACAGGCTTTGCATTTTTAACCACAAAGAAATATTGTAGGACAAGGGCCGTGCTTTTGCTGTTGTATCAAAGAAATATCACTCCCAGTGCTGGCTGGATTTATGGCAGGCCTTCAGACTAAAGTTCAAATTCTGCTCTATAAAATAGCAGTCTTCATTATATCACGTATTCAAGTTCTAGCAAACATGACTGTATGTACAGTAGAACAGTCACTGATCTCACCACTGTTCACTTCGCACTATTCATCACCACCATTGTTTTTAATAAACGTGAACTACGTCTGAAAGTAGGTAAAGTGGTCGGTGGCACTGTGGGGCTCAGATGCCAGAAACATTATGACTTGTTCTTAACCATGGTCCATAAACATTTGCCCATGTTCTCATTTAGTAGAGGAAAAGCTGTTTTACCAGACCTTTTTTCTTGCAAATATCTTCAAGAAGGACATTCATCCATTGAAAATATATATTCTTAAAAGCTTATAATATTATATACTATTATAAGTATTATCGTTTTGATCTAAAAGAATGGAAACGGAAGCGTTAAAGCGTGAGCAGAAGTCCTGAGTGAAAACAAGCAAGTCCAAGCGCTTCCACGGTGTTAATTGGGTGCTAACAGCGTTCCCTGATTGTTGTTGCAGTAAAATGTCTCATAAATGTCACATAGGAGAATGGTATATATCTGTACACAAGGACCACACCTTCACGTGGCACGTTTTCAGCCTTAATAGAAAATCTCAATCTCACGTTATCGCAGAGTTGTTGCTGTAAAGAGCTGGTTCCAATTGTGCACGAACGCATTCATGGGCCTAGCGTGTGCGAAGGTGAATAAGCTGGATGTGAAAGCAAACCACAGATGCCTCGTTTTAAACCCACATGTCCCATGCTGCCATGCTTAAGCATCCACGTGGCTGTTTATAAGCAGCTGTCGAGGGAATGCTACAATATTTTAACAATGTTTACATATAAGCATAGTGTCTGCGATACAAAGACCAAAAAAGAGCACGTGGGGTTGCCACAGAGAAACAAAAGGCACATTAAACGCAACTAGGGTGACGCTGAATCTGGTTTGGCTTACTGCACACTTAAAACGCATAAAAATTAGTTCCATCATAAAGCTGGACTCACACATTAAATTTTAAAGCTTCCAATTTCTGGATTAAATTGCAGGAGACGTGAGCATAATGTTGCTGCTCTTACAAAGCGCAGACACGGCGGCTGGGAACACAGTCGAGCGTGTTGTTGAAGTTTTGATAGCAAGCAGCGTCTCCTAGAAGAGGACTGGACAGACGCCTGTGCAGACGTAGGCCGGGAGAGATGGAAAACGATTGATTTGGATCGCTGCTGCGCGTAACAAAGCGAGCTCTGTGGATTTATCCAAAAGAATATTAGCTGCATTCCTCCAGAATCAACCGCTGGCTTTGTGGACACATATGCAGATCAATAAAACCTACCGGAGGACTTTTCCAAGCCTCTGGTGAAAACATGGCTTAAGACCCAAGGGGGGATGTGAGATGGATGATCATGTTGATGACAATGATGCTGTGGTGGCGGAAGGACAGTGTACACCCCCACCCCTGCTCACCCTCATCAATGTGGTAGCAATCAGCTGTGGTGCTGAAGGAAAAATCCTCCCCCTATGTTTTTTTTCTCCACTGCCCCATGTCAGCGGTGCAGATTGTCCGTTTGGAGCGATGAACAAACTAACGCCGCTCTTCTGGGCAAAGGGACAGAGGCAGACATTCCCGCGGTCGAGGCAGCTGGCAGGGACAAGACACCACCGTGTTCGTCCCAAACCTCGTCCTGTTTCCTCTTCTTAGCCCACACCACAAATCTAAATAATCCTTAGAGACGACAAAAAATTCAACAAAACATCAGCTATTGAATGTGCTGTTTACGCTGTAAATATCCAGGATGATAAACAGATCTATGCTCGTGATGATTTATGCTTTAATGGCTTATTCCTGCCTGGTGTAGTTCCCAACTTGAGGTACAGAGGTTTTCACGTTGTGGTGCTGAAAACCTTCGCGATGACTTATGGGCACTTTACATGCAACCTGCCAGGATTCAGATCAAGGAATCACACAGCTATAAAAAACGAACACGCTCATCCCCACAGACGGACACAGTCCTGACTATTAACACAGTGGGACCTGACACACATCACATCGCACAGATAATTAATTATAGCTCCAAGCTATTTGCTGTGGCATTTCTAAACTTGTACCTGGTTTGAATAGTGTTTCTGCAGCACAGTTTTCACAGCAGAGCGATTTTGAGCAGGGGAAAGCAAACAGCGAGCGCTAGAGGCCCTCTGCGCTGGTACTTGGTGTGTGGACAGCACGGCTCTGCTATTTGTCCAACGGCCACTGAACAGCCGTCCACAGATCCTGCTACATATTTCAAAACCAGTGAGTTATGCTCTCACCACACTGATGTCACTTTTTAATAGCACGCGATTCACTGAATTCGGAACTTTCCTCCAGCGCTTGAACCGTCTCATCAGCAAACAAGGACAGATCGGCTCCGTTACCACACGCTGTCCCTTGGATTTCTACACAATCAGCAGCACCAGAGCTAAATCCATAGGTAATGAATAAATAAAGAGCAGAGCTGTATGGACCAGCTATCATTTGTCTGTCATTTTGTTTGTGTTGAGTACAAACCCTAACCAGACGCATACACACTCGCCCCTTTTTTATTCATGAAAACGAACTGCAGCAAAATGCAGCTTAGACCTAAAACTATGAGCGTGAGTAAATAAAAAGCAGAACTCTTTGGTTAGTCTATGGTTTTCCTGTCTGACAGCATTGACTAGGAAGCCCCTGATCCTTCTCTTCTTTTCTCACCATCTCTTTCTTCTTCGGGTTCTGACTCCAACTCTGACTCATTCTCCATTACAAGTCCCAGGTCTGGCGTCAGACAAAGCACTAAGTCAAAATGCCTTAATCAAATAAGCCCTTAAAAGTAAGTAAAAGCTGCCTCTTACTCTCCACTGTCTCCCAGTCTTTTCAACTTCTGCAATGTTTGCCTCTACTGGAAAGACAACGGCCACAGTAGAACACAAGCCCTTAGGAGTGTGGGTAGCATATATGGCTTTAATCTTTCAAAAGACGCATTTGTTTTTTAGAAATAAAAAAGAGAAAAGCAAATGTGCTTATCTGTCTGTGTGCGTGCAACCACGTAAATGCAGTGTTCTTACAGTAGGAGATCAAATTAAGGGCATATAACAACAGCAAGCATCTTCATCATGACATCAAGATAAATGTTTTGAAAAACACTTAAACGATGGCTGTAAAAGCAGCATGTTTCAATAAATGGGGAAAGAAGCTATTAAAGAAAAGTAACAGTGCAAAGGCTGGCATCTGACCTAATCTTCCTGTGACAGAGGTCATGCAGGTTAAACATCTTAAGTAGACTTTCCGTCCCTTTTCTGGTTTTAGCCCTGACGCTATCTGCCCTGAGTTTCACCTTCCCCCCCGCTGCTCGCTGCCCTCTCTGACCACCTCGACTGCCACAGCTACTTCAGGACGTGGCACATCAAACGGGAAACTACCTTTACATTACCGTACTTTCTAATTGCTGACATTTTTCAAGCTGACAGTTGTGGAGATGAAGGGGGGAGCGAGGACTGTCCTGGCTTAGCTTGCTGCTTTCAAGGCTCGCTGGGCTGTCGATTATTTCCCTGATGGCCTTTTAAGAGAGGCTCATCCATCACTGTCTGACAGCATCTGTCTCCCTCTAACCTCTCTGGCCTGATATGAAATAATATTTTTAAAAAGTCAAGTCTGTCACTGTCACGGGCAGCTCCTCCCACCCGGTGGCAGGAAGTCGAGGCAGTGATGTGTGTCACTCAAGTAATTTAACTCATGTGTGTGTGTGCGCGTGTGTGTGTTTGAGTGCACTTAGAAACAAATCACAGAACCACCACACGAGTTAAATCACTTCGGTGACACACATCACACAGAATCAACACACTGACTCAGACTGAGACGGGCATTAGGAAAACTGAAAACTACATGTGTTTTCCTTGGTCGGTGAGCTACCCGAGCTTAGGATTCCCTCTCTGGATTGTTTGATGAGATGTGATGAAAGGCCTGAAAAAGAAAACCCAGATGATGCGGAGCTGCGCCTGCGTATTGCTCATTGGGGTGCGAGGTGCCTGCTGCACGCGTCCGTTCTGCCCTTAGGGCCCGAGCTGCAGCTCCTGACCTACCAGACTCCAGCGCTGCCTGTAAAGTGGCCTGATAATCCCTCTTTACAGTATTCCTCTCTGCCACAGTACCTGCCTATTGTATTCAAATGATGCATGCAGTCTATGTGCGCGCTGGGGTTAGCGGCTGCGAGTCAGTCCATGTGCACCGCTGTGTTTATTTTCCTTTTATGACTTTCACTTGCGTTGACAGTGCGGCCACATGTGCACGTTCTGGCCTGTGTACTCCAGGACCCACGTGCATCCTGCTCATGCAGATTTTTCTCTCAGCGTCTGTTTGAGGCCATGTACACTATAGGCTGCCTGTGCTGCAGTCAAGGCCTCTTCTGTGTGTTAGTCAGTCGCTGGGTTCGCTGTTTGCCAAGCTGGCATGCTCCCTGGGATAATGAGAGACTACGCTTCGGTTTGGATTCTTGATTAAAGATTATTCAGCAACTCAAACAAGCTACTGTTCAGCCATGTGAAGTGCACTGGGCTTTAAAGGACGCACAAAGAAATGACGCGATAAACGTCCTGAGAGTGCACAACGGTAGACGGTTCTTCTTTTCATCAACCTGAGCGCTGGCCTGGCATCCCTTCATGCTACTCACTTTGTTTTTGGTCTTGCTGACACAAGTGATAGCAAAGGCTGCCTGTGTCCTGGTGCCATTTATAAGGAGCTTTACAAGGCAATATGGGATTATTCCTGTTTACATAAACTGGTCTAATTTTACAAAATGCCAATACTGCACAAATTATAGACACGAGGAGGTCGTATGTACAGTATCCAGCACCACACAAGGCAGTTAGCTTCTCATTTCACTTTAATTCTTTCCTTACTCCTTTTTCTACCTTGGCAACCATTATACAAAACAACCAGGATTCGAACACTAATGTTCATGTTTTACACAGTTTTACACACTGTAGTTGTTCTTTGCTATGAATTTTCCAGTTTATGAATAAAGAGCTGGCTCAAGCGTTTAATTGGCTCTTTCCCAAGCTGCCCGTTTAAAAATTCAATTTAGAAGACGGCCGAAACACCGCTGAATAGACGTGAAGGGCAACCATCCAAATTCAATTGCAGCTAGAAATAAGATGCACTGCTGTGATGTGGCCGTAGTGTTTTCACAGCTTACAGCAACTGGCGCTGTGTAATAACACAGGTTGCTACATGAAGGTGCCACCCAGAGAAAATACATAAACCAAACTGTAACTGACAGACACCAAAATGTACGTCTGCTGCTGGGGATTACTGCAGACTGGGCCGCACCGTCTCTATTTATCAAATAGTTCCAACGGCACATATACAGCATTAATCACGCAGAGGAAAAAATGCAATTACAAAAATCTGTTTTTACTACTTTACTACCATGACAAATAAATGGCAATTTACTCAAAGACCCTATTTTGATGGAGAAGCCCAAGACTAATTGCAAGTTGTTTAGTTAACTCTGTTTTTCTTTGCACTAATGATCATAAAATGCCACCATGTGTTAACTATTACAATTGCAATTATGATTAATAACAATTACAATTATGCACCAATGGTGGAATGTCGGGTGGAATCAACAAACACATGGGATGAGGCTTTCGCAAGCTATCGAGGCCATGTCAATAATGCATGTGTCTCACCTTTAGCTGGGTTGGTTCCAAGCTCACATCTTGCTTTCAACGTTTCCCGAGAATACCGTTAAACACGTAAATGTAAAACTTTAAGTTGTAGTCACTTGCCTTTGGTTGTTGTGCCTTGTGTCGGTGCCTCATAAAGCCTGTAAGCACAACTAAGCTGCAGACACAAACGGGCTCTTATGAGGAACATGACGGAATCCGGACGATGTTTTCCATTAGCTTGAAAACATGTTGACAATTAACGTAAATTGCAAGTTGAGCTGATGAATTTGTTTACTTTGATTTCGACGGGATAGGAACTACCTTGGTATGAGCTTAGGACCAAGACCTTTACAAATGCTGCTGGGGTGTAGGGAAACGGTTTTTAATAAACTGATGTTGTTTCACTTTATTTAACATGTTTCACTCCAGCAATTGTCTTTATGCCTAATTCATTCAGCTGTGTGAACTGGAGCAGAACTGAAAAGTTTGCTAGCACATCGCACATGTGCATTTCATGGTGCTGCAGCTCTGCGGCTTTGTAAAAGTTAATAAATTATGCAAAATTCTTTTAGCAGGATATCTGTTGTTGTAATCAGTGGCGACTGTGCTTCTAAGGTGTTCTTCCAATAAATGCTGTCCACTTTTCAATAATCACAAAATCTGGTTGAAGTTCTTGTCAGCAGTTTACAAACTTTTTGATTAACAGAAAAGCCGTTATTTATTCCTATGGAAAGGAAACAATCGACTTTTACCGTCTGACATCTGTTAAGCAGTCCAGTCAGACGATCTGCCAAGATGAGGCCTATTCCTGCCAGAATCAATCAACATGAATTTTGTTGAGACATTCAAAGAAGAGGCCCAACAGGACACAGCATGGGTCCCTACTGACAGGCCTGGCTGACGTGATCCACAAGGTCAATAAGGAAACGCGTTCGGAATAACAGTGGAAGAAGGAACATACCACAAAGCCACAACATGCCACTGTCAGCCAGCTACAGCCGCTGCAGAGCAAACAGTGAGGTGATGGGAGCTTGTGCAACGATAGCGTGTGATCACTATTACACTGTGTGTTGGATACTGTAAATTCATTAAATATCAGGTGTTTATTTAGGTGTGATATTTCCAGGCCTGTTGCTTTCTTAATGATCTTCCTCCTGCAAAATGCGTTTGTGCCACACTGCAGTCTTGCACCTCTTGCTGCCGTAATAATTACGACACAAGCAAAGACAGAGTTGGGTCACACTCTACAGAATGACCGTTCTCGCTGGGAGGAGGCTCCACTGAGTTACAAAAGCCCAACTTCCCCACAGGACACCGAGTGTGAAGAGTCAGTTCAGGGTTCATGCAGGTCATTTGAACGGATGAAAGGAGAAAGGACCTTCATGGGCATTTTGCCTGGAGGTCAACAGAGTCATCGTCGCAGTTTTACTTCCATCTGCATGAGGCTATTCAGGATGTCTAGTGCTGCAAATTTCCATAAAACCGAACGCTATTAAAGAAAGAGGTTAAACAAGGTTAAATGGAGTGAAACAGCTGAAAACGGCATAAAACCAAATAAATGTACGAAGAATATTTTTAGACATTCCACTGAAAGCCACAAGTGCAAAAGTGCTGATGAAATTATTTCCTAATACCCCTGAAAAGCAACTGGAGAATCAGAATCATACATGCAAAACACAAGTTGCGCGACCTGCACAGACCTGACACACGACTGCAGACGCCTACAGTCAGCACAAGAAGAGGAGCTCCTCCTGTGCAACGTTCCTGGTCAATGCACTACAGGGAACCTGCCAGCTCCAGCATCCAATGCAGTGCGGGAGGAGACCAAGCAAACAGAGGGGTCTGAGGAACTACAGCAGCATCATTATGAACGCCCAGGATAAAAAACCCAGCCTTAATGCAAAACGGTGTAACCTGGTCAGAGCCGGCCAACTCCTGTCAAACGGGCCTCAGATAGCACAGCCAGCAGCACCCAACACCTCAACAAGTACACAGGAAATCTAGATAAATACATAAATAAACCAGAGTGTTGCATTTGGCAGGCCCGCGTTGTTTGAGTATACCTCTGTATGTTTGGATTACCACGCGAAGGTCCCTGCTCTGCTGGGCCTTCAGTGTGTATACGGGCCTTTCATAGGGCCAGACCGACGATGAATATAGGGTCTGATGATTAGGAAAGCAATTAAGATGAACACTTTGAATGTTGAACATTTGCAGCAGCTTGCAAAGATAGAGATTTTGACATTTTGTTAACATTAAGCATCATTCATATTTATATTTTTATATGAATGTGTATATGGTTTGTCATTACATAGCAGCTTCATTGACGGATGCTTGTTGGATTGTACATAAACTGTCTGCATCAGGTCCCTCCCCAGAATTTATAGGTTTTAGGTCAGAGTCTTAATTCAGCCAGTTTAAAACACTGAATCTCAAACAGTCAACCATTTAGATGTAAGACATTAATAAACACATAGATTTAACGGCTTTAAATATTTGGGGCTTCCATCCAGTTCACTGACTCACCTGACCCATCGAATAAATTAATAATCCTAGAGGTTCACATACTTTTTTCCATGCAAAAATATTGAAAAATGAGATCATACTTATGCAGAATGGAGAAAACTGTAAAGGCTTCACAAACCACAATATGTGATTTGGGCGAATTGAATTTTGTTTGTGCAGCTCAAAGCATTAAAATCAGATTTGAGAAGCGCACGTCTTTCCAGAGAGAATGTTCCTTTATTTGTTTCAAAAACGGTCTTCGGTGCAAAATAGTTCCAGTGAAAGCTGTTGTCAGTGAAGCCTGTGGAGGACGAGGCAGAACAGAAGGAGACTTCCTGTAAATTGTCAATGCGCTGAACAACAGTGCAACCGAGAAGATATAACTGAAGCTGAGTTCAGTAAAAATGTGGCTTTTGTCTGGGCCTTTGTGTTCTACCCATAGAACCGTTCATCCACCACGTTGTTCTGCTTCCATTCATGGTGCCCGATGTATAACCCTCCAAAAAACCAAACTTCTTCTGTTTCATTCTTGGTCTCTGCCAAGAGAAGGGGGGGGGGTCCCTTTACGAAAGACAGCTGAGACCTGGGACATGTTCTGAGTTTGGACACTAATGTTGGCTTTTTATGACCCTTCTGTAATATGTTTTATGTGTTTCCCAAACACTGGAATGGGGCTTGCACCCCCCCCCCCCACCCCCGTATCCATCTCGTACATCAAATGGAGAAGCTGGATGTCAACGCGCCCTGGGTCCCCTGCACTTTCTCCTCCTCACAGCAACAGTCATGTGGTTCAATATTAAGCAGTATGAGGAGCAGGGAAATTGAATAGATAACGTAAGACGAGGCATAAAAATAGAGACGAGTAGAGCGAGGAGCATAAATCCTCACATTTATAGGAGGAGGAAAATAGAAAAATGGAGAAGGGGCAGAATGAAGGACATCATCTGAGGACTCCAATGTGTCACCCAGGTCACAGATCCCTGCCACCAGAACCTTACTAAATATTGCTATTAATTTAAAGTTATTAGAACTAAACCAATAACACATCCTTTACAAAATCTGGGGACCACAAACACATAAATATACACATAAACACTGTACAAATACTATGACAGTTAGGGGGCAACTCTCTTCCTGTCTCATCTTTCTCTCCTGGTGAGAACAGGCTTCTCTCAACATGGCTAGATTAATGGTGAACATGTGTTGGGGGGGGGGTCACTGTCTTCTAGTGGCTGCAATTTAGGATTAGTGGAAACAGTCGTATGGAAACAGCTCAGCTCCCACTATGCCTTTCACTTGACCCCCACCTCTTCCCAAGCGCTCCCCTCACTTTAAAACCCCCTCCTCCACTTCCCTCAAATCACCAGTTGAATTGTTGGCCTCGGGCCCCGTCCTACAAGGCCGACGCGATTTTTCTGTGAACGTAAACAAGACAGACACACAAATGAGGTGAGGGAGAGGTGAAAGATGAGTCTCTACATGTGTGACAGGGAAACACGCTGGCAGTCAAGGACTTCGCTGATCCACAACAGTGACAAGTCGCAGCGCACGCACTGATGCACACGTTATGTTTTCTGCCCTCGAAGTCGAGCTCCGCTGGCATCGGTGCGAACTAGACGGACACATGTGGACATGATATCATGATAATCCCCTGCAATCTAGGCTACTGTCATGGAGGTATGATAATCTGCCAAGGACATGTGAGAACTGACACCAAACCAGAACAAATAAACTGCACCGTAAGTTTTTCCCCTACCGCAGGAACTGAGAGAAGGAAAAAAAAAAAAAAAAGAAAAATGGAGAGTGCAAGGAGAAAAGCTCCAGAGCTTTAAAGGGGAGAAAAGCCCTCAGCACGCGGCCGGGAGTGTGCCTCGCATGCAACCGCCTCCCACCCACAAAGCCGGTCTCCAACACGCCGGGCCAGGATGAAGCGGGATGGGTCTGACACTGAGGCTAGAGGTAAACAGAGAGAGACCATGATAACAGAGATGGAGGCCCAGACCTGATGACAGATCACAACCATTCACCGGCAACACGAAGGTGAGCGTCAAGGGCAAAGTGTGAATAGAATGGGTAAACAATTTAGCATAAAAAGCCATGGCATAGATAAAATGCACAAAACAGAAGTGAAAACTCTTGTGTGAAATATGTTTGATTGTATTGTGACAAACAGTATTTTGTCACAATGCATCACACTCTACACAGCAGCGCTCCTCAGCCCTACGGAGCATTTCAGGGTCGTTATTTTGGTTGTACAGCAGCAGAGGACAGCTGTTCTCAGAAAGAAAGAATTCAAACCAAACAACTAGCGAGCCAGCATGTAGAGTCATTGGATGGCCAGCATGTCATCAGCACTTACAGGTCAGCTTGGTGCTGTAGCGATCACCTCACTTTATGAAGTTTACATGTTGTTCCAGTGCCTGTGTGGGATCTGTGTGGAAGCCGGACCAGGGTCTAACCTGCGTCTCAATCAGGGACAGCACCCGTACGGTACAACTCTTACAAGGATAAGCGGCTCTGATGACGGATGGATGTACAGCATGGATGCATTTTGATCTAGAAGAACCTTTAGTAGCATATTATTGGGAGTATATCTGATTTGTACAGCCCGGAAATGAAACATTGTCCACTACCAAGACAACTGTAAACTGTTTGTGTCTTCGTTTTTGTATTTAAACGTATGATAAGTACGTGTCTTCTAAGTGTGTGTTTGTGTGTTTCATGATATAAATATACTTCATTTACTGTAGAATATAGCTCAGTTCAAAGTCTCTTATGAATATTAGGTAAGTCTTAGAAATCCAATAAAGTCAATGGCAAGATGTCAGAGAAACGTCTCCATAGGAGAAACCTGTTACAGACCAGAATGGGAACATGAGTGAGGCCAAATGCTGGGGCAAACTGTGGAGGCAAGGGAACAACTAATTAGATGAAGACAGGGTAGATGCAGGGCCCTGGCGATTAGACTGTGGACAGTAGGAGCAGGAGGCCCACGCCTGACCTCAGTTGCCGATACAAAAATCGCCCCTCCAATTATCCAGGACGTGTTCCCCTCGCGCTCCAAACACTCTGCAGCCGGTCTTTACAGCCTTCGGAAACTTTCTGTGTTGTTTTACTGCGGTGACCTCACTTCACTTAGCATGCACTACAGCTCTGCTGGGAAGAGGGACTGCTACTTGTCATAACCAAAAAACATGATGTCAGGGAAATATATAGAAATACGATTGTGCTACTACCGAGTCGTAATGGGTCACGCATGGGTTGTAATGTTTGTGCCTGCAGGAGGAGGAGTGGAAGAGGAAAAACAAGTCTTGTTAGCACACAAAGGAAAGACAGCTATTTAAATTATAGCAGAGCCGATAGGACGGATCTATCTAAACATAAAACATAAAATCACAAAGCTTCTGAAAAGCATTACAGCAAAGAAGGTCAGTCTGATAAAGAGTCACCACCACTGGCAATATGTTTAAAAATACACAACACTCTTCAAAAGGACCCAACATCACTATTACTACATAAATTGAAATTCTTAAGGTTATAAATCCATTAATATTTGATCTACGCTCATCAGAAATATTGTATCTAACTTATTTTGTCTTGAAACAGTTCCTAATAGGAAAATATACAAATTAATGAGCCTTCTGTACACTACACACAAACAGAGCACTGGCTGCCAAGCTGAGGCAAAGTTAAACAGGTAATGGCTCCTGGCAAACGTCATGCTTCTCACGGAGGCCAAACACAATGGTCTAATGCAAACAGCCTTTCACAGCTAATCAAATGCCTCCGTGTCAGAGCTGGGGAATGGTCTAGATTTATGTAATATTAAAACAATATCTGACATCAGCTGCTGGATCATAAAGAGTCAGTGCAGTGCAAACCACAGTTAAGGTTAATTGAATTAAACCAAATTTGTTAACTACACTAATAGTAGAACAAACGTTATAGATGGAGAAATGTAAATACATTGTGCTAATGGTTGCAGGGGCCTCACATGCAGTAAGACAGGAAAAGCCTAAGAAATAAAACAGAGCCTAAAGGTTCAGTAGCAAACTCCACACACACAGTTTACATTGTGTATAACACGGCAAAGGCCGCGACGACACACAGAGGAGGACATCACTGGATTATTATGACACTTGAAAATCAAGATATTTCACTCAGCAGACACTGTTGCAATATAATAGAAGTATCAAATTTATTTTTCACAGGCAACAGAGCACGATTAATAATCCCGCTCCATCCCAGTGAAACCATATGGGTTTACAGGACTAGCTCCAGCAGGCAAATTATTAACATCAGTCCTCGTGCGCCTACAGGAGGGGGAAAGTTGAGGAAAGACACAGGGCAGGTCGACTGTTGTGGTTGGAGCCCTGAAAACGCTAAAGGATACATGAAAAATGTGCAATGAACAGAAATACGCTCCTCTGTTCTCGACTAAGTCAGCATGCAAATGAGAAACAGAAACAGAGACGTGACAGCTGCGACTATACGTCCAACAATCCAAACACTGCTACACTGCGTCTGTTTAGGCGAAACGCGGCGCGTGTGCTTGAGAATATATGTGAACGCATGAGCGCAAAAATAATATTTCAGTGAAACAGGCCAGTGATGTATTGTGTCTATAAAGTCATCCCACTGTCTACTACGAGCCCTGCAGGATGGCAGACCCCCCCAGAGACCACGAGCCATGACTTCATCACCGCACGAAAGACAGCGGCCTCATAATGTTAGTTCTATCTTTTGACAAATACCGTGTTAACAATTTTAATAATGTCTTGCAGTCTGTAGATGAATGTCAGTAGATTTCCCCCCAGCGTAATAAAATAGCATCTGAAAAACCTGCAGCTCATAAACTGAGCCTGTGAAGCCTGTTTCCGTCGTTGTGCGTGCCTTCAGTGTGCCGGTCCTTCAGGAGGAGACGCTGAGCTGCACACAGGCTGCCATATTGACAACGAGAAGCAAAGGTATAAATTGTGAAGACAGTAAAAAATCATGCAACACGACAACAGTAGGTTTCCTAAAGCCTGGAAGTCGGTGGTTCGCCAGTGATATCCACCCTGACTGAGCACGCCTTGACTGGGCTCAGTCATCCAGAGGTGAGCGCTTCGGAGGCGATCCCTCAACCTCAGCAGAGTGTTCTCTTGGAAATGCATCACATGTGCAGTATTGTATGCAATTATCAGCAGCAGCAGATTCCCAGGATGTCTGTAGATAAGGCAGCAGGAATTAGTATTTAGGAGAAGGTTTCTGAAGGTGAATTATTAGTTGACATAACAGCTTTGGTCATATCCATGTCATAAGACCTAGTGCAGGAAATGAACAGGGTGGTGAAATGGGCAACAAACGTACGGATTCATAAATGTGGATTTGCGTCGGGTTGATGCTTAACGTCAGCTCAGCACATTTACATGAAATACCTTTGGCTGGTGTGAAATAATAATAGTTTTAGTAGAGTACGTTGAGTGTGTTGTGGCTCTGTGTGTATTGTTCCTACACTGTGAGTCTTTCACTGCTCGTTATCTGGCAGCGTGTTGCAGGCTGGTCGTATGATCTACATCCAAACATAAATCACGCAACTTACAATTTGATGAAGGTAAACTAAGAAAAAAGTCTAGGAAAAGAGTCATAAAAGTAGTAGGTGTTTATGAGGTGTGTTAATAATGTATGTAAATAGTTCCTTGACAGCACTGGATTGTTGCTCATACAACATTTTTTCCAGGTCTATTGACAGTAACCCACGGTAACAAGAAACAAATTGATTTATTGCTTTACTGTTAGCAGTGCAGTTCGGGTCGGTATTTCTTTTTAATGGACTCTTTGATAGATGGCCCAGTGCGTTTGAGCCCTTTCCCACAAAGTTTGGGGGGCGGCGGGTGCAATAGTGGGCAAGGAAGCAAAGGGTAGTATGAAAACCAGGAACGAGGGAGAGCAGTGGAAGCAACGCGAAAGAAGGAAGCGGAAGTGAAAAGGTGACTCAGTTTGACCTGTTAGTCTTGATTTTGGTTCAAGATGTTTATTGTTCAAACCAAAACTAAGATTCAATATATTTGTCAACAGCTTTTAGCCCTGTGACAAATTCACTCCAGTTTAGAAACAGCTGTTAGATTCATGTGAGTATATACATATTCACATGAATCTTTAGGAACGAAATGGAATGCAAACACTTTTTTGAGGGAGATTAATGTCGTCATAACCATAATCATATTTGAACAGCATTTTCCAAGACAATATCCTCATTTTCCCCAACTAAGCTACTCTTTCACGTTTTTCCCAATTACTGCGCATTTATGAATATGAATGAAAGCTTGTCAGAGAAATTCCATATCATTCCATTTTCCATGCAACTGAAGCCTTCCAGATGGGTGCATGTCATTATGTCTGTTATGTCTGCCGGATCCCACATTAGTCTCCATTACCGAGACGTGGCCTAATGATTCCTCAATCTCCGCAAATGAGGCAACCACTGTTTTGCTCCCTCTTACATGCACACGTACACACACACACAAAGACACGCACACTTGTCTTTGCACTGTGTCTTCGTGGGGAAACTCGTTGACATAGTGCACTCCCTAGCTCTTCAGCCTAACCCGAACCATCACGAATCACAGTGCAACACTGAGCCTAACTCCAGCCTGCACTAGCCCCATGCTGACCCATCTCAACCTAAACGCCCCCGCAAACCAACACGTCCTCTGTGAAGAAACGCTGCGTGTGTTTCTCATCCTGGCTATGCAGTAAATATAGGAACCCACCCACTGTACCGTCGCATGTGTGTGCTAGAAAAACAACAAAGGTTCGTGCACACTCGGTGGGATATCTGACTATGTTTCCAGAGCTCATTCCAAAGCCATTTACTGCACGTGGGACTATGAGCAGCCAGAAATGTATATCTTAAAGCGTGCGGCTTATAATGTCAGACACATCTGACACACATTTGATTGTGTGATTTACTGGTTAACAGTTCCTGTTGAAACCACCCGGCATTACAGACGGAATAGAATAAAACCTAAACATAAATCAGCTCATGGGTCACTCTATAAGTCTAGATCCCAGATCCAGGGAATTGGGACTGTACCCCACTCCACACACACACACACACACACACACACACACACACACGCGCGCGCACACATTACTACTAAAGCCAAGGATGGATATGCAGCAGAAAACACACGTCTTGCCAGATATATTGTGGCTTTTACTGCTCTTGGCTTGTGTTCCACTTAACGCCCTTTACTTTAACACACACAGTATATCATTCAGCCGACTGTCAGCTCACTGCACCATTAATCCAGTGGGTCAGTGGGTGACAGTAGAAGTCCTGAACTTCTGGAGCACAGGTCACAGTCAGGGCAAATAAAGTCCAGCCACACACCTACTGTAGAGAAACTCGCTGTATAAAGTAAGTACTGTATTGTAATTGTATGAAATCTGGCCTATAAAATATTTTTATATTAGCTAAACTTAAAAAATGGTTACGGTAAGAATGGTCATACTCAGCCATACGTAAAGTAGTAATATCATCATATTCTAAACAGTCCCATTCTACCTACTGTACTGCGTCCTGCTCTGTTGACAACAGATGTAACTCATCTATGCATGATGTGTCCCATTTAAATTCACTTAAACTGGACACGTCACGCACACAATACACTTATTGTACAGTACAGAACTGTACAACAAGTGGGCCGAGCAGGGACCCGTGAACGTTTGGAGGCGCGGGACACACCCAAAGGACAGCAGCTGACTGACGCCTAGTGCAGACCTGAGTCATCCAGCTGAGCAAACACATGGGAATACAATCCAATAGGGCTGAGCTCTGAGCTAACTTATAGACTAATGCCGTCCGGGACGACAGGAATTGACATCTTAAGCAGTAAATGCAGTTAAATGACTGTGTATTACCCAACTGACCTGGAAATAGAAGAGTAAAAGGTCCTCTGCCCCTAAAAAAGCTAAATGTTTCTGTTCTTCTGTGTTCACCAGACACACAATATTAAATTCACTGCTGTTGCACGAACCTCACTTGCAGGGTCATAAGAACAGATACGATGATACTGAAGAAATCAATTGGTTAATGAGAGCTGTGCCATGGAAAAATACATTAGACCTTCTGCAAAAATGTTTATAATCACTATGCAAAAACGTCTAAACGTTTGCCCAAATCAAACCAAGCATTAGCAGAAACCATTGCTACCACATCCTCACACATGAGGCAGTACGAGAAACTCACTTTTGAGGTATTGTAATCTTATTTTGTCCAGGTTGTTCGCTCTGTCACATGGATGCTCTAGGTTGAAGCTTCATGAAGCTGCAAGGCATAGCTGGCTAGTTACAGCATACTTAAAAACATCCCAGCTTCCAGCTGTAATTTAAGTCAGTCAAGAAATATGCTCACACACTGCGTACGCTCTAAGACACAGACCTTAAATATATAATAGCATGTGGTTATGAAAGCACCATCAACAGTACAATTCCTCTGAGTTTAGGATTATTATCGATCCGTCCCTACCGAAGATCAGCGTGGTGACCTGGCCCTGACTGAGCCGGTGCATATGTGCTCTACATGTACTATTGATACTAGTGCAGAAATCTGCCACAGCAGATTATTATTTCACCCAAATGGCAGAATATTTTCCATGTTTGATGAAAAATGGCCCCTCAAGGCTGAGTAGGAAACTAAATTACTTGTTAAGAAGGGGTGTTTTTGAAGTGTGGGCAGCCTCTGTGGTAAAGTGAAAGCAGCTGAGAAATCATACAGTGCAATCATCACCAGAGCTAGAAAATTAGTGTGGGACAATTATTTTGTGTTAACCGCTAATTACTGCATTATACCTGCATAGTGAGCCTGTCTTTAACATATAAACTCTGCACCCTGAACAATTTAACTCCCACAACGATCAAATCTGAACACAAAGCACTGGGCCGAGATGTATGCATCACGATTTACTTACTTACTGTAAGTAATGGTGTGAAAGCCAATATGATGTACACAATAGATAATTCCTCTTGTTCTTTTAAATAACTTGTGCCTGGCGCATGCAAAGTGAGGAAATACTTAGTCCCATAGGGAACCTCAGAATCTCCTTGGTAGCAAATAAACCATAAAATGCAGAGGCAGAAACCTTTGGCATCTGTTCTCAAAGAGGCATAAGGGAGTCTCAGCTTTCTCATGGTTATATAAACAATGGAGCTTTAAAGTCCAAATGCCTTTAACAGTACAGCTACTGCATGGCCACTTTCCTCCACCCCTCCTTGCACACACCAACCCTATGGACGCCGCTGTGTGCGTCTTAAAATGACACAGCTACAAAAATACCACATAGGCTTTAATGTACACATTGTCACCAGTAGTTACAAAGGACTGGATAATGTGAGTAGCAGCCCACAGCACATCCTGTACCAGCATTTGGAAATCGAACCAAGCTGTAGGGCAGACGGAATTACAGAGCCTGAAAACAAAGGTTAAAAACAGAATCAGTGTTGACACAGTGGGTAAATAAAGGATTTCAGATGCGCAGGGTGAGAGAGGAGGGACAACGTCAGTGTGCTTTGAACATTCCCAGCCTGAGAAAAGACAACACCAGCCCTTGTTAAATTTGTTTACATCTCTCAAGCAACTCATTGTTTTTAACAAGGCCAAGAACTTTCTGAAAGGCAGAAAACTTTGCTTTGTTTTTATATGAGAGCAAAAGGGAAAGTGAGCATTTCCCTAGACGTGAGCCTGCAGGCTCACATCTAGGGAAATGCTCTTTTATTAGAAGTGATGCTACATGTGTTTATGTGTGTGGGGGGGCAGTGGTGTGTGTGTGTTTACACAGCTGGAAGTTAGAGAGCAGAATCACTTCACCTGGCGGTGGTTCCTGGGGTGTCCGTTGTGATCGCATTAAAAGTCAGACAGTCTCTGGCATCCTCTCCAGAAACCAAGAGGACCTCACTTAGCGAAATATCCCCACATTAGAGCTCAAACTTCAGGCCAAATCCCTACAAACCCCTCCTGAATTTACTTAGGGGGCAAATGGTTCCCTCACTAAACTCATGATAGCTGACTGCTCTGGCAGGGTTCAGGTGGATCTGTTGAGTGGCCTCCAGCCCAGTTTCCACTCCATTCAAGTTTCCACTCAGACCCAGACTTGTCTCCACACCTCCCTCTCGGCTCTCTTGCGCTTACTCCAAATCGTCCTCTTCACATCCTCCTCCTCAGGCTGAGGTAAAAAGCCAAAAACATTTACGCCAGATTTGGAGAAACCTCTATATCAGAAGGTATTTATTTAAATATCTGCCTGCGTCTCCTGCTCAGTCAACCTGCCCTATAGCTGTCCTTGGGGTTTCCACCAACAGAATGTCACGTTGGGCACATTCGTAGTAAACATCAAGCTAAACTCAACAACCCCGCTTGTTGATGTATTGATCTGAGTCACAGCTCTATGAGTCATGGCCTGCATTACAGGACAGATGCTCAACCCTGTCCAGCATTACTCAATCAACCACCTCAGCAGCAAAACAGCCTGTCTGCACGCCTGCCTGGAAGGTTTTAATGGCCCCGTTGTGATACCAAGTAGTGGGGACTGACAAGCCTCCAGGGCTCACTCTCTTCTCTAAACAAGAACTTTTCATATTGCACACACGCTTAGACAAGCATGCAAGTCTCCAGTTGACCTGCACACACAAGTATGTGCACAAACATCCACGTGGCAGCACACACGAACTGTACACAACAGTCTGCAGAGCATGCGACCGAGCCTGCTGCTCACTAATCTACTGGTCACTGTCCCGCAGTCAACAGAAATGAAGCTGACAGTCCTGAGCCAATTAGCTGTGAGGATGACGTGTGGGAAAGGAGGAAGCTGCAGTCCAGCAGCGCCTGTAGCTCAGATCAAAGCAGCAGAAAATGCTCTAAGTGTCTGTTTCATTAGTCTCTTGTCCCAGTCTGGTTGAGCTCCACTGAGGTCAAATCACTGGCTGCTCACTTGGAGCTTGGGCTGTGTCCAAATCAATAAAGCTCATGTGTATGCATTAACATGCCGCCAGATCCTGCAGAGGAAACTCTGGCGTGGTTCACAGGCTGAAGCACAATTCATTATTAAAGCAACGATATTTTGTCGGTTCATACCTGCGTCGCCTCTGACCTTTGGTAAATCAGTGAAGACGAGAGTCAAAGCCGGAGCTGGAGAACACAAAGGGAAAGAAGTTAGCCAGCTGCAGCCACACAGCACTAATAATCTACAATACTGCTGTATCCTCAGTAAAATAAGGCTTTACATCATCTAGTGCTAAACGTATCTAGAAGTCAGCCGAACTGAGACTAGCGTAGCAACATTATCGCTGCTTTTACTGGAGACTCTCCCTTGTACAGTATCTCACCACAAACACCTCAACATGATGGGGGCATGTCGTAATCTCATAAATATTGGATTTGACTTTGCAACAAAGATGAACATGTTAGACAAATGGAAACTGTGATGATTTAGAACAGGACTGAGCAAGAACCAGCATCATAAACAGTACAGTAATTCTTTCTTGTTCCTTTGGGCCAATGTGCTCCGCAGCCAATGCTCTTAGACACACACTAAACAAACAAATAAATCAGCTGCATCAACTTATCCAAACAGTTAAGAACAAGATTTGATTGCTCTGGCGAATGTGTAATACTTGATATTTATTGTTTGAGGTTAAGGATAAGAAAAATCCCATATTAAAATAAGACGTAGTAAAATAATAGAGGCTAATTTTTTCCACACCCCACAATTCGTCTCACAGTTCGTACTTGTGTGGTTGTAAATATAATGCTTTTCTGGGCTTCCTCTGACGAGGGTATAGCAACACGTGGCAAGGAAAAGGCCAGAGCCAGAATAAGGATCTGCATACAAAGCACACAGATCACAACCGATGTGGTATGTGAAGGAAGTCGTAGTGCATCACACTGGCAGGTATGATGTACTGTAAACATGTGATAGTATTTAAAAGTGTCAGTGCTGGATTAATGGGGGCAATGCAACAGTTTAATGAGCAAGTGGAGTAAGAGTTCATGATATAACGGAGGAGGTGGGCCGCTGTGAGCAGTGTGAGGTCTGCTTTGGATCAGCTGTACAGTTTGGTTGTTTAGGAGAGAAAGTGCATCTGGAAAGAAGCTGTTCCTGCGTCTTTATTGCCCTCAGTCATTTTCCTGATTGGAGCAGTTCAAAGATTGTGTGTTCAGGGTGGGATGGGTCGGAGATGATCTTGCTTGCATGCTGTTTGGCCTAGCAGAAGTGCATCTGATCAGCGGGGAGACGTCTGCAGCCAATAACGGTCCCAGCTGAGCGAGCGAGGGGCTGCTTCAGGGTGTCCTGTTTAGTTCCTGCACTGCACCAGAAAGTGATGAATGAGGTAGAACAGAAATCGCTGTCAGGTTGCTGCCTCAAGAAAAACCTCCTCTGTGGACCTTCTACAGTATGTTACGGGGCAAATAATACATCGGGACATTGTAATGTCCAAAAATGAATCGATGGAGATGATGCTGCCAAAGGAATCTGACTCCCCACTAAGACTGTGGTGCAAAATAAGCAATGCAAAACGAAAATAAAATTGTTTTAGCAGAATAAACAATGACTGGAACGCCTTAGGACGCAGGTTCCATTTGAAACCACAACTCTGACACGGCCCTCACGAGTACTTTGTTGTTCTTGGCAAAGGCCTTTGAAGATTGAGAAAAGTACCACAAACACCTTCACACGTTCCATTTCAACAAGATCTCAGATAAGTGCCCGCAGCGCTGTGCTGAGGTGTAGAGAGAGTAAACAACGTGGCACATGCTTGAAATTATACTGTGGGAAATGTCCCTTTGATACAATGAGCACACACAGATGCATATATACAGTATGTATATTCTATATTATAGGACACAGGTAAGTGCCAGACGGAGCCTGTGCAGTGCTGCTTTAACAGGCAATGAGTGTGGGAGACAAGGACGTTTGTGAAAGTTTGGGCCTGCTCAGAGGCCGCCGCGCGCGAAGCCTTGGAACACGCAATTAAATGAGAAACAGTCTCTCGCTGGATCGGGACAGTTTTCTGGCACTGGTAATAAAAGCAGGACGTCGGTACAGGCTTCAGTTGTTGTTGCTTTCACGCTTTTTGCAGTCCTTTCCTTTGGTTGGCCTGTTTGAGTTAGTGATGTGGAGTTCGGCTCTTTTCCGATTAAATTTTGTGCATTTATTCTGTTACAAAACCATTCTTTTGTTTAATATTTTAAACAAACGTTTGCGCACATGAACAAAAAACTGCAAATAAATCCACAGAACAGAACCAAACGCAAGCAAACAGTATTAATGTCCTCAGTGAAGGTTTGCATTCAAGTCAGATGCCTCAGCTTGGATGGACTGATCCGATTTCTTCTCTCGGTTACTATCTGTCCTGTTTTCGAGAAGATTCTCTTGGAAGGAACAGGTGTTGCCACAATACACAGTCTCCCCTCCATCACCTCCACCAGGCGTGGGAAGACTGAGCTCAGTGGGTCTTCTGCTCCTTGGAAGATAAGACCTCACCTTCATTACAGCATCAGCTGCAGAATTTACTCCTGGCAGCATCTCCTGTGGCTGTTGGGTCAAAAAGCCTCCACACAACAGAGGTTTGTGGTTGGGCTGTCACCCGCTGCAAACCTTTGCAAAGCAGGAGCATTTTTGAGGCTGTGACATAGCTGAGGGAGAGAAAACAGCAACAGCCTGGTGTCACTCATAGTTTCAATACGCAACTACACAAGCCACTCACACTCTCTCCTCCCCGCTGTCCGACAGACGCGCCACTTCCCAGCGCCCCCCCCCCCTCTCTGTTTTCACATAATGGTATGATCCTATATCCTCACATCTGATTGGCCGCGATGCCATTGCTGACCAATCAAAACAAAGTTCTGTCTTCCGCTTCACTACTCAGAGCCGCATCTTTTGCGCATGACACATCACTAGTTTGAGCGCGCGCGCTGTGCATCCTCCCTGTCACGAACCCTCCACCTTTACGAAAAGTAAAAGTCCGATGGAACATATAGTGGAAGAGGTTTGTTTCCGGTCGGCACCGCTGCTGCTCTGCCGTCCTCCCGTCGCAGATCTCCTGCCAGGCTGGACGACCGCTGGGCTCCTGGGTTCACAGCTTTATCGCACATCCACACGCGTCTGCGCTTGGCTTCTCGACTCTCTGATGCTATCGCTAGCATTCACGTAAATCAACGGCAGGCTGCAGGAATGCTGTGGCGGCACGCTGATAAGCGAGAGGTGCATATATTATATGCACACACACAGTGAAATGGGAATGTGCCTGCCAGACGAGAGATGACATCCATAACCACAGACGAATAAACCATACGTGTCAACAAGCTCTTAGCTTTAATTGCTTTCTGTAAGCAAAACATAGCTCACTGTTCTGACTGCCCGGGGTTAGGTTTTATCTCTTAGAGGTACAATAAATGGAAGGATGGAAGAATATATGAAATGTGACATGTGGTAATAAACCATCACATGACTTCACGTTTTTGACTGGAAAGCCCGAAGTTTGGTCTGTAAACTCTCTTTGCAGATGACGGTTATTTGTGTATTGAGAAATATGAGAATCAAAACTTTTCTGAAAAATGTGCTAAGTTCATTCTCAAAACCAGCTCTGGTAAAAAAAAAAAAACCCTCTGTGAAGCCAACAGCCCCACTTTCAGTAGAAACTCTCTCACAGCTCGACGTGCATACGGCGGTATATGTATATATATATATATATTTGTCAGAACGAGTTAACGCGAATGAAAAGTGAACCGCAGAGAAGTGACGGGAACTAATGGCATGTCATGCTATACACAGTTTCCACTGTCGTACAACGTGTCTCACACACAAACAAGGGAAATAGAATGTGGTGATGCACAAAACAGGCTACTTAGATATTTGATCACCAATAAACTATCAGAATCCTGCGCGGTACCATAGGTAGACCATAGAGTTCGCACCGCCTTCAAAAGGCCTTTCGCTGCTCACATAACAGTTACAAATCAATCGTCAATCAACCATCAATGAGTTTCGCAACTTCAGCCCAAACATTAATATTTACAGAGCGGGGTGTTTGTGGTTTGACTGGGTCTATAGTGAAGACGTGTACGGTTTTGGCTTTGAATCTTTAGGCTGAGTTTAGTTATCACATGTCCTGTAAACCCAGACACCCGTGTGATGTTGGTGGTTTTAGTTCCAGGTCTCTATAAAGACAGAAAGGTGATTAGAGAGAAAGGATTTAGAGAGGCAATGGAAAACAGACTCACTCGCTGAGCAAGTTCCTTGATTAATTCCACATTTTTTTCTGGCACACACCGATACTGTTTTCTTCTAACGCTAACCCTGTATCTCTCCCATGTGCACACAAATACACAACTCACACAGGTCCCAGAGAAAACAAAGTGCTGTCCCAGCTACAGATTTAGGAACTAATGTTACAAAAGCAACAACAAAAACACTGCTAGTGTCATCAGGGTAAAGTCAATGAGCCAAGGCTTTACATAAGGAATTACAGCATGTGCACAACTTCCAATACTGACTAAACTTTAAAGCTACTCTGGGCATTGAGCTTCAGCCTTGTCCCTTATACAGTAAATCACACTCAGAAGTGCATGTGAGGAGTGTTGACCTGAACGGGAGCCATGATAAAAATCAAATCCTCTTCATGTGAGCCCAAGGCTGGACGAAGATGTAAGTAGATTATCCTAGTCCTATAACTTACTAAAATCACAACTAAACCAGTGTGACACATAACCATTCCTGTTTCTAATTGCGTCAGAATCCAGACGCTTTAGACTGAGTTTTTGTTTTTGAGTGCCGCAGTCACACCTGCGTCCAAAATACTGGTTCCAAGACCTAATGGTGACCCAGAGGTCCTTCACAGCACGGCTAACATTCAAGTTTTCATGCAAAGCTTAGAAACATAATCGTAAACACTCTGAGAAAGAAGCTCTAGACAGAGGTTTGCCGATCGATAAGAAATAAAAGCAGCCCAAAATAGCTTTAAAAGGAACAACTTCAGGCTATTCTTCTGGCTGTTTTTGCCAAACAATCTCTTTTAATAATGTTAAGATGTATAATGATTGGTCTTGAAGGTAAAAGAGGTTCTCACAACGGCAAAGACTTCATGCTTTGCTGCGGGGTTTATCGGGGGCGGACGGTATTTTCACATTATCGGGATTAATTTACATAATTAATGTTTGCTGGAAACTACAGTGAAACCCATTTAGCAAACTCTGCCTGGGCTTCAATCCTGACTAAAACTCATGGGAAAATACTGGCGATGGTCATAATTTCAACCTACAGTAAACAACAGATGGTAAAGCTTTTGTACATAAAAAAACTAATAACATACAGTATGAATTCTTGAATTTTTCCACCCAACGCTTTCAGGCCCACTGATATGATCCTCCCTCAGTCGTCTCCATTCCAGATAATGACATAGTACATATAATCTACATATTGTGTCTGATCAGCTGATAACAAGCTAGATATTGAACATGTGTCGGTCAAAAGAAGCATTTAAACTTTTTTCATTGGTTATATCTTCATAGAGTGCAGGGGGGGTCTGTCAACAGAGACACGACTGTTTATGTGTTGGGTGAATCTGCAGGATTCATTAAGATCTTAAATCAAGATCCCGACGTAATCCAAACCAACGTCCCACTTGAAACCAGTAGCTATGACAGCTTGCGGCCAACATCACACTTGCGCAGGAACAAAAACACTGGAGCAGTCGGCACAGAAACACAAACATCGACATCAGCCACACCACAAGCTATCCTATCATATATCCCTCCACCAGCACAACTAGACAGGCCAGCCTACGCCGCGCTAGACCACAAGTCCTTTAGGATTTGGGGGCAGAATAAATGAAAATCCAGACACACACACGCAGCACAAACACTTCTGTACCCGACCTGACAGCTTACGTGTGTAAACAATAATACTATCTCTAGCAGTGACAGCACTGATTAGACACAGAGATGCATGTCGTAAATCTAAAATCCCAAGCAGTCCTGCTAATTAGGTAATGATTAGGCTGTGGACGACTCACTTATGGTGCAGCATCACATTCCTATTGGGCCACAGCATTCACTGGACAGTGAGATGACTATTCCACCCCAATGCGGAAAACAACCGCTCACCTGACATCTTTCCTAAACCTCTGTTCCATCTCCTCGCTACTGGACATAATGACTTAGCCCTGCCAACTCCAAACTGTTTGTCCGGAACTGGAGCATAAGAAAACCCAACACTAAATGTGGAGGTTCCCTTTAGTTACTATTCCTTCTGCCAAGAAATTTAATTTATGAGAAGGTTTGTCTACAATAACACATTAAAGCCCAGTGAGACAAGAATGCCTGTTTTTATTCCACCTACAGGAGGAGCATTCAGTGGAAAGTGGAAGTTAGGGTCACAGAACTGCAAATGTACTCAAGCGGTTATTTGCTGTAGGAAGAATATGTGCTGGAGCTGGACAGAGGCCTGTACTGTGCCTCAGAGGGAAGTGAAGGCATTTGGTATCGTGGTCAGTTTGGACGCGGAGCCAACGTTAAGAGTGTGCCTCACGTCTGAAACAATGCTTTGAGTTACAGCACATTGTTTGAGGTCGGGGCGTGCGGCTGAGTAGAGGTCTAGAGCGCACTGTGAACTCGTCTGCGCCTCTGCATTTCAGTCTAAAGTCCGTTTAAAGTTTAAGTATTCGCTTTTATTTTGGTATCATTTGGTGAATGTTCTAAGTAGCAGGAATTCTGTATAATGTGATTAATCAAATAAGGGCTTTGTATCAACTGTGTGACCTAAAACTGGACGAGAGCACCTCAATAAATCTCATATAATAAAATCACTGAAGATCAGTCTGATCGTCGGCTTTTGAAGTAATGGTACATTATGATGTTTCCCAGACTTTAAGTCACAACTTAGCTTCGGCACAATCCAATAGATGACATCACTGAGACTTCACAGTACAGCAGCAACTTTAGTACAGTAGAGTCTTGCATTAAGTAGGTCTTAGATTTATAATTTGAAGTATTAACTTAATAAACTTTATGGCCTTTATGTACTTTTAACACATTTTGATCAGTCCAGTAAAAACTCTGGGCGGTGTCCACTGTCAAATCTGAAACACTTCTTGCCTCGGTTCTGTGATTTTCAGGACAGACTGGAGGAAAATATACAAACACGCATCAGAGTTGATGTGCATTCTGCCGTCCAAACGTTCAATAAACCTGTCTGGAACACACCAGCGAGCACCAGTGAGCGCACGGAGCGTACGAGCGGTGCCAAAGTGCTTCGGTTAAAACAGAAGTGTGTCCAGTGCAGCTTTCCCAGATCCATTAGCTATCAAAGCACAGACCAGTCAACTGACATCACAGCATTATAAATACAACACTGTAGAGCTGCAGAAGACTGGAATGGCTGTTGAGGCATAGCGGTCATGTTTGACACTGACAGGATTGGTTACATGCCACCTACTGTAGAATTTATACTTCTTTTATATTCCGCAATAAATTTTGGAACAGCTGCAACAGAAAATATCATTTTCCAGTTTCCAGTGGAAGCTAGAAGTTACACGTCACATGGAGGCTAAGTAAGTAAAAGAGGCTACGTTCTCCAGCTATGCTGAACGACATGCTTTTCACATGGGCTGGAATGCTGTGATAACGTCCACCTTTTTTCCCTAAAGAGGCCTTGATCCTGCAGGCGTTTACTGGGTCACAGGGCCTCGGTGTGGATGAAAGCCAGGTAGAAGAGCTCCATTATGGATATTCAGAGTGGGGGACGGGCCTCCACTCTTGGACAGGCACGTGGTATTTGTATACGTTGGGGGATGCTGATGCTTCTAGCAGTGATGTTTTGAAGTGCTGAGCCAGAGGGGGAGGCGCGGTTTGAAATTTAGGGGCCTCTGCTGTCACGCCCCATGCACATGTGGGGGGGCTGTGAGGCAGGAGAACTGGCGGAGAGGCGTAGTGGGTTTTAGGACAAAGTGGAGTCCTGTCTCTGCAGGGATGGTCATAGAGGCATTAGATTGATGGGGTGGTGATGAGAGATGGAGATGTCAAGGAACAGACACCCATTCACAGTGGAACCAGTAAGGGAGGCCTACTGGGGGACTCTGGGGTCCATTATCACCTCCGCTCTCTGGCGTGGGCTGCAGAAATGAAATGAAAGCTGAAGCAGAATTGAGAATGCGACACCCAACGTTGGGTTTATTATTCTGGAGTGTGACCTGTGCCAGCTGCCCAGACGTACAGGACCTACAGTACGCGTCCACGCTAGATGCTGTGAATCAATTACGTCTCTATGCGAAGTTAAGTTAAACAACTTCGCAGCGCGCCGATGTGTCTAAACTGTAGAGAAGGAATAACAAACGAAAATGGGTTTCTCCTTCGTAGGGAATGACATTTTGGGTCACAGCTCCATTACTGGGCCTCCCAGATATTTCTGAGATACAGAAATATGAAACTGATAAGAATCAGTCTCTTCATCAGCACAAGTATTTTTCTAATCTCAATTCCAGTACCTCACATTAGGGTGACATGCTTCGACTTCATACGGACGTTAATCTGTATGTCACGAATTTATCCCTTTACTGATAGCAGAGAGGGAAACAAATCCATACATTACTGCAGTAAATGTATGGACATCATATATTCCTAGAAAATATATTTAAATATTTTTATAATGACCTTCATGGTAATATGATTATTCATTTGATCAGTACTGATTTTGTATCAGTCTTGCAATGTATGTAGCTTTCTGCCAACACATGATAATGTGTAGAAACTGTAAACATGTTCTTTTGTTTTGTTAATGAATCAGCTATAGCGTTGAGGTGTTTTGTTTTTTTTGCAGCGCTGGCTGTTGCCACAGACGGAGACATGGATGAATCAACTATTGTTTGCGGTGCACGTGCCACAGGCATCAAGGGACAAGGTAACCAGACGCAGACCCTCTCCACATCCCCACCAGGGAGCTGCGCCAGGGAAACTCAAGTCACGTTCAAATAAATTCTTTCCTGTCCAAACTGACACCCTTCCGTTGTCGTGGCGTGGCTCAGGGTTGGTTTACAGTAATTTGGAGTCTGGGTGGCAGAGGAATGCAGTGAGGGACAGAGGCTTACGGTGCACTTAAGATGAGTTACGTGCTCCAATTATGGGGTTGGGTTTCAAACACTTATCACTTTTCACATAAACAGAGGAGGTTTCCCTGGTGTTAGGATGAAGAAAGCAATTATTTAAAATGGGTTAAATATAAATCATCATCAAAGCTGCACTCCTGCTCTGTTGAAATGTAAATCTCTCTTACCCCTCGCTCTGTAATAAAAGCTTAACGATTCATCAGACTATAGAGGTAATTATTGACCTTTCTTTGTAAATGCCACTTAGTCTGTTTTAGTTGAGAGGCCAAATTTTTATTGCATCATTTCTACCAGCAATTTGTTGATTGTTATCATTTACTCAGAATACGTAGGGGTGAAAAGCTCCGTTTTAGTTACCTTTGGGGTAATGAAAGGCGCTAACCTCATGTCACACATGCTACTATATGTCCTAAATCAATCTGATCCCATTTATAGTTGTTGTGAGGCTGAGCCAATGTATCTGCTCCTAATAAACAAACAATAATCAGCTGATCCAGACTTCTAGCGGTACTGTATATGTACAGAACAGTTCCCCACAGCAGGACTGGACTTTCACAAAGTCGTAAACACCAACACTGGCTGCTCTAATAAAAGTCTCTCGACTATACAGGGGAGACAGACACATGGAGTTCATAAGCAACATAACAGTCTTTCTGCTTAGAGGTAACGGAACCCCTACAGCACAGAGAAATGAAATACACACATGCACACAACCGCAGTCAGACAGCATCCCTCACACTCACACACACACACACACACACACACTCTTGCTGTTTCCTTGTCTCCTCCACACCTTTCACCTTTCATACACTCATAATCAGGAATGTCAGCATTCCTTTCAGATTCCTGTCCTAATGTAAAAACCTGAACTTGATTCAAATACAGCTCTCACTTAAGCCAGCATTCATCCTCAGACGGGGCGAGGAGGTGGATTTCGTGCGTATGCCAAAACAGGAAGCAGGAAGCAACCATCTTTATGTACTTAGGCTGAAAGGGTTGCATGGCTAGACTTTGTACATTAGACATTTTATTAAGTGCAAAGAAACATTTTTTCCATCCCCTAACCATGTTATGGAGCTTGGATACAATAGAAAGCACCAATTTCACACTGGCACTGAATATAAAATATAAACATTCAAATCAAATGCAAACCATGGTTTTGCAGAGTTGCCCAGTGTAGATACTGCAGATAGCTACCCAACCAATTTGGTTGAAACGGCCACACTCATAAGAAGAGTATGTACGAGTAAGAGTTATGTGTTATGCTTTTATGATCTGCCACGAACCCCAAACTGTTTCTAATGTCCGAAAGCAGGCTCCCGATAGAAGACGTTACCAAAAAAACCTTCTGCTCCACAATCCAAACCTGCCTCCATCTCCAGCTGTGAAGCACTGATGATGTCTGCATCATGAAACCCGGGTGTTTCAATTTGCTTTAATGAGCGACCATGCTAAATGTCAGTCTTTACAAAGCAGTGCTATTATCATGATTCCTGCTGCGTATTTCCATCCGTCCTGTCCATGACCGTTTACTACCTGATTATTACAATAAATCTCTCCAGGAACAGGGCGCAGAGCAGCTCGCTTCTTTATGGCTACTGGTCTTCTGTCCAAAGCTGATGTAAAGTGTAGTGATCACATGGAGTAAAAGCGTAGCGATCACAGGGCCAGGACAGTTAATGTCTCAATCCGAAAGTGAAAAGAATTAAATTAAATCTAGAGTCAATATAGCTCTAATGAAGTGTAGATGTCACAGACGAGGCCCGGTTGCGTCCACTGAAACTTAACTTAATTGGTTCTGGAACAGGAAGAAACGCTGGATGACCTGCGGAGTATGACTGACTACTTGGAGAAGGAGCCAAAGCGGTTGTAGCAGGGCTGTATCTGTAGTGATGGCTGTACTGAACACATGTACAAACTTGCTGTTTTGCTTGACGCGTCTTCAGTCTTCTGAACTGAAACGCTGAGAAATTCCATTAGATCAGCTGTGGAGACGATCTGTGTATTTATGCCCGTCATGATAAGAGGTCATGTATATGTTATATGTTATTTGTCTAATGTAGTCTTTTGTAAAGTACTTTCAAGACTCAGGAACATGATCAGAGAACTTTTCAGGGCTCAGTTAATCACACACTCCTGACCTGACTAGAGGACTAGGCCTAAGCAAAAGTGGTTGAGCTCTAAATCTTTTTTTTTAGGGAAGGCATTGAACAGCAAGCTTTGAGCAGATTTGTATTTTTGCATATGGTTTGAGTTAATGACAATATGTGTATCATTTTGTGTCTTGAGGCATTGCCTGAGTCTTTTGTGACGGTGGGTGGGAGCCAAGGCATGGCTCCACTGCTCCATCTAGGATCTGGCTCTGTTTACCTAGTACTGATGGAGTCCAGATGGGCTTCCTGTGACTCTCCACTCCTTTACTGAGCCTGGACCAGCGATTCCACCAGCCAGGCAGAGCTGGGTGGATCATCTCTGGTTGGACAAGGACAAGTACACAGATGGTTCTTAATTGAGAGGCAAGGGATGGTTTTGCTCCATCAAAGCAGAGCTGGATATTTATTCAAGTATTAAGTTGAGCATGTTGTGCTGAAAGTGACAGCATTGAATCGCCCTCCACTGTAAGTTGAAGCTACTTTGGTGGAGAAACGGCAGAGAACTTCCAATCAAGAGGATGGAAAAGCACCTCGTGGGCTACATGTACTGTACATCTGTCCCCTGTGTCTCCTCACATATATACGCTCAGTGGCCACTTCTTTAGGGTCGAAACAACTTAATCCAATTCAGCAGCTCTGCCGTTAAGGTTTCAGTTTCTCAGTTTTTAAGTTGAAGCATAAGTGAAGGGTCAAAAAGGTAAGTAAAGCTCTACAGTATGTAGCTAACAAGCATCCACCATGTATAAATCAGAAATCTCTCAACATACACTTGAAACTACCCTAAATAAATATTGATAAAGATTATCTAAGAGGGAAAAATGTTTGACTGACATTTTCAATAAATGAGTCAGACCATAAATCCAGCTGTCAAAGAACTGCCTGTGATTACACGGTGAAAGCTCAAGCACCTACAGACGTTCTGTGCAACAATACAACAAGTGTTTCATTCGTGACAGATATAATGGGAGTTGAAAAACATCCAATTCAAATGAAAACACACCTTTGATACTACAAGCCCTCGGTTTCCTCGTTTTCCGCCAAAGGCTGTGAATGTAGCTGATGTCAGTGTTGCTAACTACAGATACCAGAGACAGAACAGGCACATCATGTGCTTACATCAGCGGGTACATGCACCGAGTAGCAGCTGTGCGCTCACATGCTGCAGGAGGACAGTTCACACATTATATATTTACAAAGTCAGTTTGAAATCTTCTACCTTAGAAGATCCACTTCTAATAACCCAAGGACACCTCTCTGTCCAGCATCATGTCACCATTGCCTCTAACCATTCAAACTAAGATGACGCTAATCTGGATTAGTGCAGCAGAACACTGTGCAGGCCTGCATCTACTGCATCTACGCACATTGTCAGTGAAGTCCAGCTGTGCATGTAAAGTACTTTCTTCACTTTCCCTTAAACGTTTGGGTTTTACTGCTGCATTTCCTGTAAACAGTCCCAGCACAGAGCAGGGGCTCAGTGAAGGCTCTGTTTGGATTTGTATTATACAGTTGATTGGAGAACGATCGTTTACATATTCTACATGTACATACTGGCAAACTGTGCGTCTGTCTATGAAAATATGAACCTAGAGCAGCTATGATGACTGCAGCTTACTGCAAAGCTGATTTAACAAGTTTGCATTTGACACATTTACATTTAATTTGAACGCAAATAATCGTTAGGCCAAACAACAGCAGCATAAATTATAGTGTGTAGTAGCACTTCCATATAGGATTGATACTGAATAATATGTAGCGTAATATACTGTAATGATACAAGTATTAATGGCCCAAACAACAATTATGGTCACGTTGCACCAACAATCACCAACAACCAACTTCTGTGCTTCTCAGTGAGACATCTGCACATATTTCAGGCTTCTTCCACAGACATTGCTCCAGTGTCTCATGATTGAAAGGTGCCTTCCTGGCTGCATGTTTGACATCTACCCTCGGTTGCAGCAGACAACAGTACCACTGCCATCGGTCTCCTCCAGCTTCCAGCCTCTCTTGTAAGTTCCCAAACATTTCCAAACATCTTATTTTTAGTTCACGAGTGAGCGCATGTGCTCGGTGTCCGCCATGTTTGCATGTCTGTCGCGCTGAACCGCAGTGCTGACACGGTAGTTTACAACCGGCTGCAGATTAGCTCAAAGCAGGTTTTCGTGTCTAAACAAATAAAAATAAACACATAAAACTTCTAATAATGAAACAAAGCAGTATTTATCCATGCAGACGTGTATTAACTGACTAATTTCATTTCTTTCCAAAACTGAATCCATTCGCAGCTGCTCCGCATCTCTGCCCACCCATGTTTGTGTATTAGTACAAATAGTTTAATCGTTCCATCCCTACTTGGACAGATCATAAAGCGACTGATGGTACGAGCCGACGCTGCCCACTGACCTCGGACTTGTGTCTCGTTGCACCTTCGTTGAGGCTGTTCCCTTAGACATTGACTCACATTGAGACGTTAAGCTCTTTTTTGTTCAGCGTGGTTCACGTGGTTGTAGCGAACAGCAGAGTGACCGCTTTCCTCCATTTAAACTGGGTTAAGTTATGACGCTTTCAAAAGGACAGTTTGAAATACAATTCTTTACAATCTTTTCTGTGGGTGTCATTATTTGTGCCTATAGCATTTTCATTTGATGCATTATTTAAATTATTTGACTAAATTAAAAGAAAGTCAGATTTAGATTTTTTTTTTTTCTTGAATTGCTTTTGCTGTTGCATCTGCATTAGATTTAGCTACATGTACATGATGTATACTGCCAACTGCCTGTACGTCTCCATTACTGTCCCTGCCATGTATTTAATGACCATGTTATTGATACATGACAAGATGTAGGAAATCTTTGGGGACAAATGTGACTTTGCCTCAGATGTGGCAGCTGTGTCTGCACATCTAAACCTCCATCTATGGGAAACAGCACAGTGAGAGGGCTGAGATCGTTTAGGGATCAAGCAAGAGCTGGCATGAATGAGTAGACTGAGCTTGATGGGCGCAGTGTTACAGATGGTTTATTAATCTGTGAAGTCCTGTGAGTTGTCACTTCATTTTAACAGATTATATCCGTATGTCAGACTGTCCAGTGTGAAACCGCCACATATATATATATATGCAAAGAGGCCTCTAAGACAATCCAGCACATAACTGCAGGGTGCAAGATGCTGGCAGGAAAGGCATACATGGAGCGTCATAACCAAGTGGCTGGTATAGTGTACAGGAACATCTGTGCAGAGTACGGACTGGAAGCACCAAGGTCTACGTGGGAAACACCCCCTAAGGTGGGAGAGAACGACCGAGCCAAGATCCTGTGGGACTTCAGGATACAGACAGATAAAATGGTAATGACGAACCAACCGGACATTGTGGTGGTGGACAAACAGCAAAGACAAACCGTTGTGGTTGACATAGCAATACCTTGCGATACTAACATCAGAAAGAAGGAAATTAGAAATTATAGAAATACCAGGGGCTCAAAGAAGAACTTGAGAAGGCCTGGAAAGTCAAGGCGAAAGTGGTGCCCGTGGTGATCGGAGCACTCGGGGCAGTAACCCCCAAACTGGAGGAGTGGCTAGAACAGATCCCAGGAAAGACCTCAGACATCTCAGTCCAGAAGAAGTGCAGTCCTAGGAACAGCTACGATACTGCGCAGAACCCTCAAGCTCCCAGGCCTCTGGTAGAGGACCCGAGCTTGGATGGATGAGACCGCCCACGGGGGACGAGGAGGGAAAAATCGGGTGGAACCCTCCATGCATGGTGAGGAGTTTTCGAGTTTTCACATCTGTGGTCTGTATCTCTTCCTTTGGCCAACTTATTATTCCTGCGGGGTATCGGATGACTGGCAGGGCATAGCTGTTAATTGCCTGGACCTTGTTTCTACCATTGAGCTGACTCCTTAAGACTTGCCTCACTCGTTGCAGGTATTTGTTTGTTGCTGCGCTTCTTGTCGCCTCTTCGAGGTTGCCATTTGCCTGTGGGACACCAAGGTACTTGTAGCTGTTCTCAATGTCTGTTATTGTGCCCTCGGGGAGTGAGACCCCTTCTGTATGGACTACCTTCCCTCTCTTGGTCACCATCCGGCCACACTTCTCTAGTCCGAATGACATTCCGATGTCATTGCTGTAGATCGTGGTTGTGTGGATCAGTGAGTCAATGTCTCTCTCGCTCTTGGCGTACCAGTCTTGTTGATTATTTGGCTAAGGGGATTCAGGCCTATGCAGAACAGCAGTGGGGACAGAGCATCTCCTTGGTATATGCCACATTTGATGGACACTTGTGCAAATGGCTTCCCGTTGGCCTCAAGATATATATATATATATACATGTATGTATGTATAGCAAACCTTGTGTGAATAGAACAAACCCCAAACACTGAGGGTGAAGCAGAATTTTACATTCAGCAAACGCTATGTGGCTGTTTTTGGGTCAGCTGTAGACGTGAGACAAGCGGCGCTGAGTTCAGTAACACTTTCCATGAGTTCCCGTCATTAAATTAGCAGCCGTGTGCGGAAACATCTCTGCAAGGCTGCAGCAGATACTCGAGTGTCTGCGCAGGTGTTTATATGCATGACAGCTTTCTTTCAGTTCTCAGTCCCTCTACCGTCAGCGTTCAGCCCTTCGTCATCGATCAGCAGTAGCTGACGGATGACAGAATTGCTCCACTTACTCCACCTGAACATTATGGCTTGAATATTTTTGCACTGGCAGATACACCTCCCTTGTGGCTTCCTCTGCCTCTTACATAACCTGCCGCCACGTTGCGCACGAAATATTTGGTGAGGTACCGCAAGGTCTCCTGTCCAGGTGCACTCATTCACCTTTCTGTCCTCAAGGACAACCACATCGGCATCATTCTGCCAGATAACAATGGAATGATTGGATCTTCCTGAGAGTCCAAATTCCATCTGTAGGGAAATAGAGAACGTATTGTTCCTTTAACACTCCAAAACACACAGTAGGCAAGCCACACTCTGGAGCTCGCTCTGAAAACAAGTCTGCCAGTAATGACAAAGGGTTATTTCTTTAATTAATTTCATCCTCTGCCAGCAGGTCGCTCTCCCTGTTACTGATTCATATTTTCTCTCCCGTGCGCTGCTCCACTCTTTTCCTGCTGCTGCTCTCTCACAGCTTCTCACAACTACAGCCCTCAGGGTTTGTCACACCCTGGTCAAGGTCGAGCAACACCCAGTGTTCACAAGCAAGAGTCACAGCAGCAGCAAATGCGAGCGCTTTGACTCACACGGCCAGAGATGTACCGACTGTGAAACCACAACAATCTGTGAAGAGGAGAATATACAGTACACATGCTGGGGGAGGAATATATGACAAATATTCACTGGAGAGACGGGTCCGGCACATGTCCCAGCTCAAAAAATACACCCTGTACTGAGCGATCGACCTTCATGACAGGCAGAGGTCGGTCCCAGCCCAGGTGTTAATGAAAGAAACAAGATGTTTTTGTACCCAACTGAGATCGTGTCATAAAAACAGTCAAAAAAAGGAGTGAGTGGAAAACCTGATTAAATTAGGAATGGCATGCGTCCAGGCTTTGTGATGCGTGAATCAGCGGAGCTTGAATCTGCTAATGGAGTTCAGCAAGTTCGAACACAAATGAAGATGGATTAGGCTTATTACAAACATACCAGCGTGTCTTCACACAGAAAACGCGAACTCAGACATGCATGTTACTCTGCTGCGTGTCTTTCACCAGCGCGCGTTGGCTTCGCAGGTATGAAAACAGCAACCCCGCAGCACATGGTAGCCCAGATTCCACCCTGTGTGTTTAAGCTGAGCTCACGTCCGGAGTGATTCATTTGAAACTTGATGAAATTATGTCATGAGAGAAAGGTCAAAGCAGGTCACCCTGGAAATATCGACACCATATGTTGTATAAGTATATAAACACAAAGCGAATATCACATTTCAATTGATCAATTCATCTTGACTAAGAGCCATTAAATCTAAGCTTGGTCTGTCCATCTTTACGGCCGCTGACTTTAAGACATTAAACAGGCCACCTTCACATTCTGAAGGAAGCGTCCCTAGTTTGAACTCATGGTCCAGTGTACTGCCAGTAAAGTCCTGCCAACCCGAGCCTGAATACTGTCAACACAAGCAAATACATTTCCCTTGAGAGTCAAAGCTGGAAAATGTGACAATGGGCTTGACAGCAGCGGGACAATAGATGATCTGTGGGTCCAGAAACAATAGGACAAGAAATATTTTGGGATTGTACACAATGCAGAGATGTGACTGTGGTGCTGTGGTGGGAACACGGTGGAGGTGTAGAGAGCGACGGGAACAGACAGAAAGAGGAGCAGCACAGTGAGTCTGGATATGTGTGTGAGAAACAGGCTGAGTGAGGATGAAGTGTGTCTGCACATAGTGACGTATAGTCTGCACATGTCACATAAGAGAACGGTATATAAACCCTTTATATGAGATGTATGACGCATCAGGGCACGTGAACTTTTCTTGGAAAATCACATAAATGTGAACACTGACATAATGCGGTAAAGATAATCCAGACTCTCTCAATGTCCAATATCAGCCCTTGAATTCATTAAAACGTTTTTTTTACTGTGTGTCTATGTGTGTGTGTGTGTGTGTGTGTGTGTGTGTGTGTGTGTGTGTGTGTGTGTGTGTGTGTGTGTGTCTCACTGTGGCTCCCATAAACACACTGGCAAGAGACATATTACTGTGAAGTTACACAAAAGATCCCATACTGCTAAAACTATTTCTCTCAAGATGTGTCAAGATGCGGATTTGCAGCTTCCTCGCGTCTCGTCTGTCATGCGGCATAAATGCGTCCTGGTGACAGGAAATGCGAGCTGTCACTAATCGATCTGCTTTTCCGCGAGCATTTCTTTCCAATCTATCCCCTAAAACATTTGTCACCTCAACGCTTTTTTTTAAACACGCTGTCATCAGAGGCACGGCCCGCCTGCTTGTTACAGTACCTGAAGGTTTAGAGGTGGAGCTGTCGAAGGAAATGACAACGATAACTTGACGCTGATGGGGTAATGACCAGGTCCTTACAGGTAATGACTGGGTGCTCTTGCGTTTCAAATCCTCCCTGTCATGCTGCGCGGCGCTGAAGTGCCGTCTGGGGTATGACTGTGCGTTGGGTATTTAGGGACCTACAGTTTCAGAAAGCACGCAGGAGAGAAACCGAAACACACAACCAAGACACAGTTGACTTCAGAGCAGTCAGATGTGATTCAATTCCTCGGCCACTCACTGAAACCGATCCAAGGGATTTGACAGAGGGAAAAAATGCATCTTGTGCAGTTTCAGCAAAAAGAATAGAAAGACTTTAATCTAATGCAGGAATGTAAAAAGGAAAACATATTCCATCCTAACTTAATTTCATGTTCTGCAAATGATCTAATGCAGATACGTAGTTGTTTTTAACATGTACAGGAATGTGAAGGTATGTGATTTGTTTAACGCCTGTTTCTGCCTCTGCTGTTCTTGTGAATACAACTGTCAAGTTAAGCCGTGACTGTTTGTGCCAAGCAGCAAAGGCTGCCAACAGCAACCCCTGCGAGCCTTACAGCGCAGCAATGAGCAGTGAACCTGCTAACCCGCCGCTCCAGATCAGTCACAGACACACCTCCGTCGTCCTCGGCGCGCCGCCTGAGGAGCGGCGTCCAGAGCTGCAGCACAAGTGCCACCGCTCGCGTGATCGCGCTCGCGTTTCATCGTGCTCTCGCTCCCTCTTCTCATCAGTCTGACTGAGCGACTGGCAAACAAAGGTCAAACTGGGAAAACGAGACAGGAAAGAAGATTTTCTCTGAAACTGATCTTTATACAGAGGCTGAGAAATATTTTCATAGAAGCATAGGCCGTAAAGGCACACGGGCAGTTAGTAAAGTCTAAGATTACGTGCAGGTGTAAGTTCTGGATGCCTTTGGCAATGTGGTTAAATTCTGATACTGATCTCAAAGGTATTTGTATTTCTTACTCACACTCACACACTGTGGCAAGGTCTTGGCGCAGCCATCTGGATTATCCAAAGCATTCACTTGGAACGATCTCCCACTGCCAGGATATGTTTAATTTGCTTATTTGCTCTTTTTTTCCCTCCATCAACACAATCTGGTTTAGCAACTCAGCCCTGAACACGACACTGTGTATATTGTATGTCCACACATCTGCATCAGTAAGAAGCTGTTGCACGCTCTTTGTTGTAATCATGGGACATGGAGATGATACAAACGTCCTATCACCAGACTGCAAAGACCTGCTCTGTGCTCTGGCGTCGTTCCTCAGTCAGTGACAGACAGACTCCAGTCACTGCTGTAAAATCCACTCTCAGGACGGACATGCTAGTGTTGCCATTCATCATTCAGACAGGACAACTGGAAATTTAATTCTTAGAAGCCTAAGACATCTAAGCAATACCATTTTGTGGCTCCATTCATTTCTAATTTTACTCTATTCGATAATATGAACATTAGAGTTTCACCAAAGGCAAATAAGCAAGAGAATAAAACAAAAAACGAAGCCAAGCCAAATCAAATTTGGGTGTAGATTCACATCAGAGAGCTCACTGACAGTAACCAGAGCAGATTGATGAACAATATTTGCGAGCGTGCATGTGTTAGTGTCCATGTAGCTGTGAAACCATGACAGTATGGATACCTGTCATCCAGTGCCAGAGCTGTGAAGGGGTTTCCATGATGCCCCTGGGGACCCAGCCCCAGCCTGACCTTAAAACCACTCCAAGAGCAAAACATAAATAACAATTACAATCACCATTACCATCCCTAGTTTGCAGCAAATGTGCACAGCAACCACAGCAAGAAAACTAAGGGAGACATGGGATCCGGCAATCTGAGAGTAAATTAAAACCAACATTCTGTTTCTTGGGAAGGTCCCAGGGCCTTTGTTATCTGTCTTCAAACCATGATTCATCCAGTTCTGGATGTTATCGTTGGCTGTGGGAAAGGCTCTTGTCATAACCCAGAAATACAGTTTAGATAAAGGCATCTGATCTCCGTCTCCTCATCCACCTGATGTTTACGAGCCCTCGCGTTCCTCGCTGCAGGTAAGATGACGCCACTGCTCCAGATTCAACACCTCACGTAACCCAGCGTCCACAACAAGGGAAACAACACGAAAGGGAACGCAACTACTGTACCTGTCAGTCAAGTTTAACCGACCCAGCCTCTTATATCCCACAACCCCAATCATCTGTCAGTCAGCAGGTCTATAAAGCTCGGCGTTTACCTCGTCTAGACAGACTGGAGGACTGGCAGCCATGGGCATCTGAGTAGTTTAACCACAGATGAGTACTTCACTGTCATTTAACGCCATAAATCAGCCCCTTGCGCACAACAGGCTATAAGGTTCGGGGTGTTGGGAAACATATGTGAGAAGGGAATCTGAAAACCACGTTTTAAAGGATACAGCACGAAGAAATTCCCTTTTGATCCAACACGTCAATGCATCTGATTCCTGGGGCTAAACCGTGAAGCGTAATCACGATTCGCACACAACGGTTTCTATAGTTTCCGTGCAATATGCGTTTTCGCACGACCTCCTACGCTGCACCACGGTGAGCGGGGCTTCATTTGCACTGAGCTATCGGCACAAATAAGAATAGTTCTAGCTGTGGGCAAAGTGCTCGTCTCTCCAAAAAAAGCGGGCCCTGACAGAGACGTACTGTACCAGAGCTCTCCTCAGTGTTTCCAGCTGAAAACCCAGACCTTCATTTAACATGGCTCGCAGCGATGCCTGGAAAAAATTATGCCACCACACATATTATCATATTAATTACCACAGTGTATTTTCGCTCACCAGGAGGAGAAAAGAATGGCAACATAAAGACTAACAAAAATGAAAATGATGTCTAACCAGAAGAATTTGTTTACGCAGAAGTTAAGATGCAAAAACAACAGAGGAACATTCTAAACACTGCAATTTGTAAAAGTGGCTTTAGAACCAATTGCAACATCAAACTTGCACATCTGTTAGAAGAAGGATGAACACAGCGAGCTATGACACCACGACTAAACCCAAACACAGGGCAGCAAGCGAACAGGCTGAGCAGGTAGAAGACCGTCCTGCACAGCTGCGACGTCTTCACCAAACAGAGTAGCTGCTGTCGCCGTGATGTGGACTGATAGCGTCTATGCCATCTGCAGCCCCTCAACTGGAACCGGTGCGATATCGCAGGAAGGAAGCGGACCTGTTATTGTTATGAGCTCCGAGGCTCTGGGTGGTCCATACACAATCAAATATAACTCTGCTTTACTCCCCGATTTAGGCTCTCTGAACACCTGCTGTTTCCTTTCCACGCAAACCACCGCTGCACTGACGCTCATGCATACATTTGTCCAAACCCTTATATACAAATATTAATCTCTTCATCGTTTTTTTTCCACGTAACCAGTTCAAACAGCTCGTAGTAGAAACATCCTCGCAGGCGAACGTATCCAGTGACTCATGCTGCAACAAAAACTGTACGTACTTAAAGGCACTTCAGTAAACACCTGCACATACATGTCCGTGGAGCGATATATTCATCAGTCACGGGTTAGTTTCCACAGCAGTCTGTCAGTGGAGGATGTGAGCTGATGCTGGAAGAGATTCATTATGGCTAGAGCACAGCGCAGGCCCGTCCAAGCGACATGTCGAGCCTCGCCCAGGACGACGCTAATCTGCACAAAAGGCACAAAGCAAAGCACATTAGCATGAAAGATCTGTGCAAACACAGAGGTGCTGCTTTTACCGGCTCTTTGTTCGGCGCTCGGCTACTTTTCTCTCTGAGACTTTTGATGTGGAATGAGTGGCCTGGACTAATGTGCGTGCACTCAAGAGGATTCATTTAGTTTAGAGTTACGTTAAAATGCGATCCTTCATCACCAAACATTACCGTAGCCAGTGAAAACTCCAGACCTGAGACGTGAGGGGACACCGGTCTCACCCACATTTATTCAGGCTGACAGACACACGCCGCGCAACCTCTCCCCTGTGCTGTCACGCCAAGCTACACAAACACGCGTGCACACAGACAAACAGTGGCAAATCAGTAGGTGGATGTGAGCCTCAGCCAGACAGGAACCGCTCCCAGCACATGTGCCACAGCTCATAAATCACTGTACACATTAAGATAATGATCCGCTGGGAAAAAGGTGAAATACACTGTCCCTCTCGAATACCAGCGCACAGCTTTCACAGCTCTGCCTACCGTCTGGCAGTGCTGTCATTAACGTGATTATCACTCTGCACGGCGTCGACAAAAGCTCAGCACCTCGAAAGCTCCAAAAGAACAGACTTGGCACAGCCTGTGGCATTTGGCATTTGACATCTGTGGCAGCTTTGTTGCTTGTAGCTGTACAACTTACTAATACCGAGGCTCTGAAAGGATCATTTCAAATAACCAATAAATAACCAAGAATAGAAACAGTGTAAAAGAAAAAAAAAGCATCATGAGCAGCGAACACACCACTGAAACTATGGGTTCTTGTCTTTATTTTTTATAGTCTGATGCCATTTCTGGAACTAATACCATCCTTTTGGGTGTGTAAATTCATTTCAAGTACAAAATGGACAAAGGAACAGATGCATTCTTTAGTGAAAATCCTGTCAGGAAGCTTAGAAGGAAAAACAATGTGTGGACCTTGAGGCCTGAAGGAAGTGGGGCTCAGGGAGCCTGGCGTTCGTATTCTTCAAATTTCCTCCACGTTAATTTAATCAATTATGTATTTACCTGCAATCTGCAGACTATCTGTTTTTCACAGCAGAGAGGCTTCGTACCTGGTAGCAATTTAGAGATTCAGACTGTTCTTTGAGGGCAGATCATACTATTCAAAGGTGAAGTTCAATGTGACAACATGTCAGTGATTGTTGCCAAGTACCTGCCGAATGCATCAACACAACAGCTGAAAATATATACTTAGAAGCCAGTTACAATGTGTTTACAGTATAGAAACCATTCCTGCAAGCCAGCACTACTATACCACTGCCCCCTAGTGACTGGCCCTGGCATCACGCGTCACGGATCCATACTGTGAATGGCCAGCAGCGCGTTCTTCCAGTGGCTCCTCAGCTCGATTCCGCTGAACGCACCACTCAGAAGAGCTGTGGCGATGTGCAGACAGTGGGAGACAGTCTGACGCTAAACTGCAGCTACGGCATCAAAACATTTCTTTAGCATGTGTCTGGAAATTACTACTGACTTGCACAGAAATAGAGTAAAAGCCGTGGAAGCCAGCATTCTTTGAAACGATGAGCTCACTGGATCTCGTAGCGTAAAGTAGGAGAGCAAAATAAGCAGACAGGCGTCACTACGCAATATGCGATTCAAAGATTTCGTACTCACCCACTCAGTTTTTTGTCTGAGCTGACTCTCTTTCTGCAGACACTTTCCTGTCAAAGATAAAAGTTGAAAACAGTCATTTCTTACTATAAACACGATTACACAGGTGTTACAGGTATCACACACACACACACACACACAGACACACACACACACACACAGAAAGAAACTAAAAGCCAACCTAATATCACATATCTCTTCCCACTGGAGAAAGCTAACCATGAAATAGTAGGGTTGCCTGAGTGCGTCTTGGACACACTTCAGTTGTCAAATAAAAACCCTGAATATCTCTGGCAAGATAAACAATGCAACAGTAGAAAACAATGCAAATCAATCAGGAAAATGACAACAGAGCAGCCCAGCCCATCTATTGCAGCAGGGCGAAGCAGCCTGCCAAACCCTGGGATCACTGTGAAGTCACAAAAAGGTTCATGTGTGCTGGAGGCACTGCACCGGCTAATGAGATGAATATGATTTTCATGTTCAGCATCAGTATGAAAGACTGAATGTTTTGGAGCGGTGCATAAGGCCAGAACTGTGCTTTGTCAATCACACTCAAGGAAAAGTAAAAAGCGCAGGAACGTCAGTGCAAACACAGTGGCTTGAAGTGATGAGTCTCTTGTCTCTGACAGCAGCAGGATCCTGAGACTGGGCCGTTCGTTAGGGCAGACACGGCTACTTGTGAGAGCATGCAAGGTCCCGAGCAGCGTGAGACGCACGCTCTCCACCTGGCCTTCAGCGCAGAGTGATATATTAGTGGAAATCCTGACAATGACTCACGTTACAGCACTGTTAGGCACTCCGTGCTTATTCCAACTGAACCCAGTCCAGCTGGACAACGACAAGATGCAATTTATTTCTGGTGGAGTTTGAACAAAGCGCCATAAAAAGAATGAGGAAAAAACACAAACTTTTACTTTTCAGATTAATTTTCAGATTCTGGTCTGACAGCAGCGAGGCCTGGGGAGCTCGGTGTGCTCCTTTTACGATGCAACAGTGGTTTGTCAGCACCGAGGCCCAACAGGGCTCTGTTGTGAATAATGTAATTATAAGAAGTGGAGGCTGAAAAATCAAGGGCAGCGCTGATGAGCCATTACAGAAAATACCCCAAACTGAGAACTGGAGATTCTTTGTGGGGGAAATCATCTGCTTACACTTTGGTTTTCTAGGATTCTGTGCTCGTGGTCATCAGAGCAATCGAGGACATTTCAATTTCTGGGTCATAGTCCTGAGCAGAAAGCTATGGTGGTAGGATACGACAACCACATGTGGAAGGCATTGCAGGCAATTACAGTACAGTAGTTGAGCCACTTATACAAGCTATGAAATATGTACACAGGAAAAGCCGGTGGGGGAGGATGCTAGCAAACAAGGTTTAGGGTAAAGCGTGCGTTTCAGTACCACTCGCCACAACTCATTATCCCACAGACATAAAACAGATTATTCACAGGTGGAGCACAGGACGCTGCAAAGTAAAGGTGTTTGTGCCACTTTGCCTCGGTTCGCAGGCTTTAAGACGGCGAGAGGCGTCTGTCGTGGATGGGAAGAGTCACAAACAATAGGTTCCCTGAAGTGCACGCGCTGAGCGAGATCCTTATCTGCTCGTCTACAAAGTATTTGTGGTTTGAAACAAGCAGACACTGTTTGGTGAGAACCGCTGTGGTGGTGTTGTCTAAATATTTATAGAGATAACAGGGTCCTCCTGTACCAAATGACAGCTCCCAGTCAGGCCCCGGAGCCACCGACTGCCTCTAAATCCATAGTGACAAGACAACTGTGCATGCCACAGTGCAGACCCCGGTCCAGAAAGGCAGTATGTTGTTCCATGCACATGGTTTGAATCAAGGTGGATTGGCTGTGCTCAGTGTGCAGTATTTGAAAACTGTTATTTTCAAAGGCCCACAGGCCTCCTTTGTCAAGGTCCATGTACTGTGCAGTGTAAGTTTCCCTCATCACACACAGGGATGTATCTCTGGAAGAGACAGAGGAAACCGGTTCGAGCACAAACACTGATGCATGAGGATGCTCCGCCGCTCTCCAGCGCCGTGCCAGTGCAGATTAGTGACACTTGAGCCACAGCGCTGCTGCTGCCAAGAGCCCGTGCTACACTTGGTTCTTATCAAAACGTGGCGAAGACCGTTCTCAGGTTACCAGGAGCTGTGGAGGCAGAAAAATATAATCTGCCTCTTCTTTTTTTTTTTTTGTTCATCCAAGAAACCACATAATCTTTGTCCTCGTTAAATCAGTTTGGGTGACGATGTTCACACGCTCATCTTGGCTGCCTCGGCTGCTTTTAGGTATTGTTATCTGAGAATGGGGCTGTTCACCGCGTGGAAAGTGGAAAGAGCACAATCAAAACACATGTGATATTCCCAGCGTTAACTATGAAACCTGGCTAAACAGTAACAGGCCAAACAAAAACCCACAAATGTTCTGACCTGAAGGGGAAACGATTACAACAGAAAGACCTGATTGTGGGTTATGGATGGGATCTGCAACCGTTCCTAGCGACACTCATCAATCCATGTTTATTTATGTGTAAATGACGAAAGCAAAATGTCAGACCAGCTCAGGGGCCTGGCCCAGAAGAGTCAGCAAAAACAATGCTCCCTTCTGCAACGAGGTGCCACAAATCCAAATACGCCGTTGGCAATGTTTCCACCTCTTCTCCTCCTTTAGAGTTTGGGGTCTCCCTCGCCACAGACGCCGCTGGTTTCCCACCACCACCAGCACAGCGAGCCAGAAAGACGAGTCAAATAAACTGCCATCAAACTGTCATTCGATCGTACTGCAGATTTCTGTGGAAAAATCATGGGGAGACTGTTTTTGTGTGTTCTTGAACTGCCACAGATGTTTTCCCCATTTCTCCTCTGCTATTCCCAACACAGATCATTTGGGCAGATGTACACTCCACCTGGGGCAGAACTGACAACCATAGCTTATTACAGACGTAGGAAACATATTCTATCAAGCGAAGGCTTTTGAATTCAGTGGAACAGCGTCACGGCATCACATCCTAACTGTGAAATAATTCATCTTTTCTATAATCCAAACACCACCATCTGACCTCCTCCCACCGCTCCCCTGACAGTCCCTCACATTACCCACCAAGCTCTTCATCAGCAGGCTTCTGTGTCCTTTCCACTGATGCATCAAGTACGACTATAGGACCGTTTGAGCTCGTTTTACAGGCTCCCGAACCCCCACACGCACCCACAGACACTATAGCTCTGTGCAGCCTCTGAGGCCTGGGGCCCGACATGTGGAATCCATCACAGCTAAGAGATTTGAACCTAAATAGAGAAGCAATACAGAGGTGGATCAGTGACATAGATCAAATCAAAGTACATTAGTACAAGTAGTGACCTTAGAGGTCAGAGTGAAGATGGAAGCCCTGCTCTGTACAGACCTGGATAACATATCATATCACGATACATGTGCACACAAAAGGTTTCCTTCTTTTATCCACAAATAATGTGCATTACCTGAGCAATTAAAACACAAGGCCAACAGCTCTCGTGCCTGGATTCCAATGACTCTTACTGTAAGTCTGACAAACAAGGTCGACCCTGTGTATGTCTCACTCCGAGCATGCATGTTATCTTGACCTTGCCTCACTATCACCTCTTATTTCTACGTTTTCAGATATTGATTTATTTCTACTTCAGTCATGCAGATGTGATCTTTCTGCCCCAGAAGCTACATCGTAATCAGCAGACATTTTAAACTACAATGAGTCACGGCGGCCACGTGGGAAGAGAACAGACCACAAACAGAGGCTGCGCTACACTTATTAAGACCAAACACAATCACATCCTGTCACATTAGCTGCTTTCTCCTTTTTAAGTGGAGAAAGAACACAGCGTACAGTACAGACTTAAGATGATCGGCTCCAGGTTTTGCTTTAAAAACCTGTTTTGTGTTTATTCATATGAGCGTCCAACTTCTTTAGACGTGCAAAAACGAAGCAACGGGACCAGGGCAGCTGCACAACCTGTTTCAATGCACAGCACCGTCACGTTTTTGGGTTTTCAGACTACACACCTGCCTCCAAGACATGGTTTTATTTAGTTCAGTCAGAATTAAATAAACAAACAAACTGTTATTTATGTGCATTTGATACTAGTTTAAAGCTGCGTAACCACACCATTCAAATCAAGCCCATGTGGCTAATTAGCATAAAAGCACATGCGGATCATTTACATTCCAGCTGCAACATTATTTCATAACAGTTGAATACATCTCATAAACAAATATTAGACACTCACTAACATTACTCAAACACGAGGTAAACAAAGCAGGATGTAAGCACGTACGCTGTCGTACCATGCAGTCGCACGGCTGTGGCCGAGCACCTTCGTCTGCCAGGGCCCGGCTCTGTTGGCTCTGTTGGCTCTGTTGGCTGCGCTGCTCTTCTCCGGGCACATCCCAGGCATTAAACTGCAGCTGTCCGACTTCCCATCAGTTTTCCCTGCCACAGCTGGAGTCAGACACATGTGGCCAGTGTGTGCCAGCGCTCACGTCTCCGCTCCGCGCCACCACGGCATAAACAGTGCAAATTACACATGTACCGTTTTATCTGTCTTCCAAGTTTCTTTTGACCTGTGCGTTTCCTGTTTCTGTTACTTGAACTCTGCAGGTTCAACATGATATAATGCAACAGTGGAGCTGCTCTACCTAGTAGGACACTATCCTACAGTCTGCAGTGTTTATCTCCAGGACTGTATGTTTCACATATGTCATCCTTAACCACACACAACTTCACCTGCGTTTGACTTCCACGAGAAACATCTTCAGGTCGGTATTTTGTGTGTAATATATGTGTACACATTTTTCACTGTAGCGTCAGCACGGTCCACATTCCTGAACATACAATCTTCCTTTTGCTCGGTTGTTACTTACACACTGTCGCTTGCTGTTGCAGTACTAATTTATCTTACTAGTTTAATCAGCATTTAAACACAAAGGTCCCCGTTCAACTGCCTTCACCTTGCGTCAGAGTGGATGTGACCCTGTGCACTGATTATGAGTCGTAGCTGTGGTGAACTCTGTTTACTCGCTGAAGTCTTGTCTTGATTGTTTACTTTGACACTAATACTAATCCCCAGATAAAGGTCTTATTAATCTTTTTCTCATCCAGGGAAAACCCTCTTTTGTCATCATCTACACTTGTTTTCAGGACGCTTCCAGACCTTTCAATGCTGCTGAGCTCACAGGTGTGTTCTGTCTTTTGAAGAACACAACCATTTGGCTAAACATGGTGTTTTTGCTACAGTATTTCTATGATGGATTCACTTTGGCTTTTCTGCCTAACGATGGTGGATGTTAAGCGCAGACTTTAGGTCTGATTACTTTTACTTTACTACATTTCCATAGCATTTAATTACTTTAAAATAAAAGTAACAATTGATATTTTAAACACGTCTTGACTGTATGATTTCAAACTTTCTGTGTAGAAGAATCCAGTGATCCTCTCAATACACAGTATGGTCAGCTTGATCCTCTATGATCCTCATTCATGTCCCACCAACTTTAACTCATTAACAATATCATAACCTGTATCACAATCTTAACGGATAACTTACACACTATTATTTATGCATATGTCCATCATAACTTTAATGACTTTAATGTAGAGCTCTGTAGTCTAGTTTATATACAGTATTTGAGGCTGTTAATGGATTCACTGAAGTGCTTAGAATGAAATGTGTCGTCGCCCTGACAAATCCTCGATGTGAGATGTAATTTAGTTCTGTGCATTTGCAGGTTAACAACGTGCAAGTGACAACCAGAAGATCACCGAGTCATACGCGGAAGCGACACTTTGTCACGTTAGAGGCTTCCTCGAGCAAACTTCCTAAAGAGGCATAAACACGAAAATAGGGTGGTTAGAAAATCACAGAAAGTCTTGAATGTGACTGTTAAGAATGTGTCTGTGTGTTTGTATTGTTAGCAAACTCCCCTACCCGCTGGTCATGTGATCGAGAAGAGCTGAACCAGATGGTGGAGAATTAAGTCTCAAACATGAGCGTCCTCCCTCGAGCCTCCTACGCCCACGCAACAACAAACAACAAACACCTAGGGCCTCCTTCAGTGTTGCCTTCACTGACACAGACATAGAGCAGCAGTGTGCACCCTGCTTTCAGCTGGACCTCGCTGCTGTTACGCTGTCCCACAACAAACTGGCTGACTTTAATACCATGTCAGGTTTAGTGAGTTCACTCAGTGCAGGCCCTAACGCCGCTCTAATTCTCCAGGTTGACGCTTTATTTCTCTCTGGGCCTTCTGAGGGCCACTGCCAGCCACACTCTCTCCGTCATGTTACTGAGCAGTGACAACACAGCCTTTGGGTGGGTTTCCTGGACTTACGTCTTACTGTCTAATTGTGCTAAACCACAGCGAAGCCAAGACACAGCTGGGTCACCTAGATTTTCTGGGCTGAGCGTGGATGAGCTCAGCGCTGCAGGCTGGGCGCATCCTCGAAATAAAAAGCTTTTTGTTCAGCAGTGATTGCAAAGATAATCGCTGGAAGGTAACTAAGCCCTCCGACTTTCCCCCATCCACATCTCTTTCTTCACTTGCATCACAACCATGTCATACTCACGAAGCATCGTACGTCTTACAGCACCAAACCTTTTACTGGACAGCGCGAACCACAAGGATCAATTCACATCCTTCTCCCTGCGTTTCCTGTGTTTTCCATCTAAAGCAGCACATGTGATATATTTCGCAGTGAGAGATTTAATGAGGGTCTGGTTCTAGTTTTCCTCTCTCAGTTCTGCCACACACTTTCTGGAGGTCATTAGGAAAAACAAAGACTATGTCACGACGTGACAGGCTTCAGAAGAGGCATGAAGGTGCTGAGAAATGAGCAGGATGTGTTGGGCATGCTGTGCGGACAAACCTGTTGTTAAGGCCGAGAGAATTCAAAGAACAGATCGTGTCATGCATCGTAATGCATCATCTATATATAATGGCACACAGTGCATGAAAACCTATGCATGTTGGGTTTAAACAGTTCGTTTCTGGTACTGCAGGCCTTTCCCAAGGGAGGTCATTTACTGTGGCTGTGGAGAAAAGGTTTTTTTTTTCTCCAACAGAAGAAGAACATAGTAATTAGCCAGAGTGATGAAAGTCACCACAGCTACAACACAACCACAACCTTCATCAACAGGCGAAACACCACAGCAGCTGGTAATATTTTTCATGATGCTAAAATATGTGATTTTAAATCACCATAAGTGGATCAGTCCTACAGTAAAACTTCAGGAAGCGCTTTGGGGGAAATAGACCAACCAATAGCATGAAAGCTGCGGGGTCAAAGGTCCAATCAGCCGGTGACTGATCCTGAAAATCCTGTTTCCAAAATATCTTAAAAAAAAATTATAATCCCTCTCTGTTCTCTGAGCTCATCGTTCTCTGAGACAATATCCTCTGGCAACTGTACTAAAGGCCATGTCCAGCCTGTTTCTGTGGTAAACATACCAATACTCTTTATCCGTTTGTTTCTTCCGTGGCATCAAATCAATTAACATCAGCCAGCGCATATTTCTAGTAAATTGTTTTACCGGAGACTTCACTACAGACAGAATAGGATGAATCAGAGAGACAGGATCACTGCAGCACAGGAAAACCACAATGGTGGCATGTTATGAAAGGTGAACCTCTGCTCCAGCCACACTGTATTTAGCCAGATTCTTGTCCATCCCATCTCTCCTCTCCCTTTCCTTCCAGCAATTTGGATTAGGAAACAGTAAACATCATAGAAAAAAAAAACACGGCATTGCCCTAAATATTATTATAAAATATGTTTAAAGAATCTGCTCTGTGGTGGCGGTTTCATCTTTCCCAGCTGACAGGAAGTCATGTTTAGCTCTGCTCTTCCATTTCTTTCACCTCATTCAAGAGCGTCTTGATCCATTTTCCATCCAAATATCTCCTTGTTCACTTCACAGATCACTGCAGTGTCAGCATCAAGGCTTTATATGAGTCATAAAGTCTGAGTCCAATCCTTTCCTCTACGTGTCTTGGTTTTGTTAAGACTCATTATTCGTCATTATCTATAAGGTGACATTTATGCAGACGGTCCAGCTTGTTCTGAAGACTGAACAAGGCTTCGCTTCACAGGCAGCGTGTCTGCAGACACACTTAGGTGAGCCTGTGAATGGCTTGGCCCCCCAGAATCAGAAATGGGGACTTTTCGCTTCATGCTTGCTCATAAACGCTCTCTCAAAACAAACACACAAACCACAAAAAAAGAAGCGAAACATGTCTCTCCTCACTTCATACGCAAACACAGTTTCATAATTTAGTGAGAGAGGCAACCGCAGACTCGTACACAGTGACTCCCTGAGGATTTTGACAGGTTAATGTGTTAACATAAGCAGAGATGGTGGGATGCAGAGTCAGACACTGGTTCTCAACAACCCCAGAAACATCCTATTCCCTGTTTTCCTGGGCTGACCTCCTGGTACGGCTGCACCAGAGGAAAACACGCTCGGAGATATCGAGCATACATGGCTCCAGACAAAGCTTTGTACTGCATGCCACATCTAGCATAATCATTTTCAACCATAACAGAGATTAGAGGAGGTAAATCAAACACAGCCTCTCTCTGCGCACGTACATGTCTACTGAACGAAAAGACATTTGGAGTTTCCTTTCATCACGTGGGAGCTTTCTGGTGTTAACAAACACGCAGTCGTTCTCCCATGGAATCAGAGCCGACCTCCAAACTGGACAACCCCTCTCTGTCCCTAAGGTCTCTGGAAACAAAGAACGGCCTTCTGGAGAGTTTAAACCCAGTAACTGTGAACATGCAGTCATTTCCGTCTCTGACCTGTATTGCAGCAACCCAGCATGGTTCTCATAGTGATGCTCCAAACTTGTCAGTGAGTGCTATTTCACAACAAGACTCGTGGTGTCAGGTACTCACCGCAGAGACTACTCATTATCAGCCATCTTCCCATGATTCTTATTATCTGGACAGAGGCGAGCGTGGATCTTATTACATTTCCCAAGCTTACAGTAAACATAGGCTCAATAACTCATAATGAAACGTGCTCTTAATGTCACTGAGTGCTAATAAAATGTGTTCGTCGCTTGTTCAAACAGACCACAGAGCTCAATGAATAAATGCCTCTGGTTCAGACGCTTTATATCTGCGAGCACGACTTGATGTTTACGGCACCGTGGCTCGTAAACCCTGCACGGCCTCCAAGGAGCCTGACATGATTTACTGTAGTCGCACACCCACCCAATCTTATTAACACCACAACACAGACACAACACTGATATTGTTCCCATTCCAATGAATCAGACCATGTCTAGATTGTAAGTAATTAAAAAAGGGGGAGGACGTAATAATTTAAGGTTAATGACCAAATATAATTGAAGGGTTTACTTGTCTGCCTTAAAGTCACAAAGTGGAATAACGTCACAAACTTCAGTTGTGTGTTTAAGTCGATGCACCTGCTTCGTCCTTTACCATGAAGGCACGCGTTCGCACCGCAACCGCGCCGCAGCGCGCGCAGAGACGCAGACGCGCGTCGGTCCGCGTATCGCGAGTTCTGTCGCGAGTAGCTTCCTCCTCACGTCATCACGTCTCGTGACCGTCTCCAGGACAGCGACGTCACGCGCACTTCAGTTAACGGTAGAAACGCCCAATAAATGTTCAACTTACCGTCGGCGCTAAAATTAAACGCGTGCGAGCGATAGTCCGCGGAGTCGGTTCAGCGTCAGCGCATCCACTGCAGTTTGCTCTTAGGACACCCGCTGACCAGGAAGCATTTAGCCGCTGTGGGGATGAGCTGCAGCCCTCCTCTCCCTCACATCTGGACCGTGAACTGAAGGAGTACCTCCCATCCACGCAGAGCCCGCTGCACTCTGCGCACCCACTACTCAGTTCCAGCCACTTCTCATAAGGAAAGGGATTCCCTGACGAGCCATAAGGCTGACACAAAGAAACGAGAAACTGAAAGAGCCAGTCATCTTCTTCATCCAGGTTCAAATGTGCAGAAAGCAACATTTGAGCATCAAAGTAGTTGTAGCACCCAGACCCAAATACAGAAGCTGTGTCGAAACCACACAGTTGGACTCACAGGTAATCGATGACAGAATTTATGAGATTATGAGCATTTATACACCATCTGAATCTGAAATGAATCAGGCATGGGATCAATCGGCTTTAACGTAAGAGGTTTTACAAAATAAAACTGTTAACTCACCAGGTCCAGTCAACGTTACTTCAAGACAAATAAAGCATATCAATGTCTTAGAGTTGCTACCAGGTACCGAGTCTCTATGCATCAAATTATATATCAAAATGGATGATGACATAAAGAAAACCCCAACTCAAGGATACTGTGATATCTGTGTCAAAAACTACCATAAAGAGACACCTTCATAAATGTAAAGGGGAATAATAACAGGAGATGTAAAAAAAGTTCTGCAAACTCCTCATGTTCTGAAATATGAATCTTTACACTGAAAAATTAGAAAAGATAGGAGAAGGGAAGAACAGTTCAAGTAACCACATCATGTGTCAGGCACGGTGGAGGCAGTGTTATGACACGGGCATGTGTGGCTGCCAGTGGAACGAGTTCTCTGGCGTTTGCTGATGAAGTGGCTGCTGACAGAAGCAGTACCACGAATGCTGAGGCATACAGGGCTTTACTGCCTGCTCACACACATCCGAATGCTGCAAAACCGATAGGATGACACGGATGAAGCGAGCGTTGCGAGGCAGAAGAAATAAAATAACGATCCCTGGTTGAGTCGGCTGCCAAATCTCGGCCCGGTGGAGAAGCAGTTAACTCACTGAAGGCAGAAGGATCCACAACACATCTCTAGACAGGAACCTCATAATCTGGAGATGTCCATGGCCTCTAAACTCTAAACAAGCAATGACTGCAATGCATGTTCACGCAAGTAATAAAAATGATGGTTATGTTTACAATAAAGCCACTTTGTCCAAAAACCTTTGAGCCTCTCTGAAAATGGAGTTGATGAAAATGTAATTCCTGAAGGGTAAATTGCATATTTGTGTGAAACCTCTTAATATAAAGATGAAAGTCTACACTTGAGTCACATCTTGGTTGTTTTATCACTAATCCACTGTGGCAGCATATAAAGACAAAGCCATAAAAACCCCGTCATTGTCCAGCGCGTATGTTTTCACACTCACGTTTGCACATGACTCTACATGTGGGTCTTTTTAGCAGCTCATCTTTTATTAATCGACCAAAATGGCAGTTGAGTTACCGAAGACAGCTACAGTTTCTGAGACTTCGACATTTCAAATCTGACATTTTGCAGCTGGGGCCATTTTATGACACGGCTGTGTCGCTAAGACTCTCCTGATGTTGGTCCAAGATTTGCTGCAGTCTAATTTAGAAACATAGCCACATATACACCCATAATCCTCATAATTCAATGTCTGTGAAGCTGTATACTCTGTGCTCACATGCAACAGGAAACACAATCAAAGGACACAAATGTTTCTAAAAGGCAAAGTTTGCATGCCTTGCTCATGAACTTTTGTAATATACAGCGTGAGAAATACAAAAAGCTGTGTGCATATGCTGTAAACTGTGACTCTGCTGCTCTGGTGTAATCTTGTCCACCGTCTTGAGAAAGATAAATCCTGCCTGTGCTTTGTTACCCCAAGATTAACAATGGCTGATTTATGATCCCGGAGACACGTTCTGTTTGGACATTTTTGCTCCAACAAATATGTTCATTCATCTCTGCACAACCTAAAATAACTCCTCCAACACTGTTAACAGAATCTGCAGCCAGAGACAAAGGGAGGCGTGTAGCCGAGGTTGGTACTGCGTCATGCCTTTCTTCTCTCGGCAGCAGATGCCAGCTGCCGAGAGAAGAAAGGCATGACGCAGTGCCTGCTCTCTGTTCGTCACTCCGCTCTTTCTCTCCAAGCACACGCTCCGCTTCCAAACCATCTCATCTCTCCATCCATCATCCTTTCCACTTTTCAGCGGGTTATTTCAGAGGCAGCCCGGAAGAGTGTCGGTCTCTGTGGCAACCACTCCAGCCCCTGGAGGGAGCCCAGGTTGTAAAAGTGAAGTCTAAAAGGCCGTTACAAGCATGGTCTGTTTCCTTCCAAGTCCAAGATTTAATGAAGGGTTCAGTGGAGAGGAGACTACATCAGTATTATTCAACAGTACGGGCCCACACGTCTATCCTGCGATATATTCTCCCACCCCAGTGTGTATTATTTTAAAGAGGGGTTTAATGTGGCTTCCAAAGAACAGAGAGCACAAAGTTCTTTCAGTGGGAGTAGAGGACTACGTAGGAGAGGCTGATAAGGCCAAGGACAAGATGAGTAAGGGGTCAAAGACAGCAACAACAGACTGAAAGGAAATAGCCAAGACCGTGGATGTTGTTCTATCAAGTTCATTTTGTCGCCTGGTTCCTTCTTTCAACTCTAAAATACCCTATTACATCACACAGAGCATGGGAAACATCTCCACATGACACACTCAGCCTCAGAGTGTCTCGCTTATGACTGCTGAGATATTCAGCATTAGCAGAGAATCACTCCAACAAAAGTAATTATAGTTCATAAACTGCTGTAAGGCCACAAATTAATTACAGTCTGCAGACAAAAAGCCAAAGCTTTTTATTTCTGCTATTTTGTCAAGATTGCTGACAATACAGTAGCCTAGTCCTTTGACTCGAGCTGACATGCTACATATTTACTGTAAAAATACTAAATAAAATAGCTCAACATGAAACACGACCTCAAAACCAAACTATTATTTCATGCTTCCTCAACTGTCTATTCGTAGCACATGAAAGCAAAACCGTGTCTTGGAAAGCTTTGAAGCCACTTTGATGGAAAAAAAAGTGAAAATACACAAAGAAAATAAAAACATACTGTTATGGCAACCACAAACATGTTTATTGACATGTATTTGTCTTTCACAAGGAGACATATTTGGGGTAAATAAACAACTTCAAGGTCTCGTTGGTATTCTACAAGCAACTTGTTCTGTCTATCACTGCCCCCATATCCTCTATTTTATTTTATGGTGTTTCACCTTCGCAGTTAAAAGTCCCCTGAAAACGTTGACATGTAACAATTAGATAAATCAAATACACAAACAAAAGTGTGGGGCTACACAATATGGAAACAAGCTGAACCGAGTAAAGGAGGTCAGGGCTCACAGCCTGGAGGGACAGTATGGACTGAATCTAGAAACCAAATTAATCGCAGCCAAGTGTAGCTGTCCTCAACAAAGTCAGCCTTCCCTCAAAGTCCACCATGGCAAGAGCTGATGAGAGAAGAAGCACATGACTGGTTGTCTGACATCACATTCAGGGGTTTGGGGTAAGCCAAGCAACTCAAGTCCAAATAACTCCACTATTTTCCCAAGCTGATGTAAACAGTTGTGTGCTGATGAAGTGGCAGGGTGATGGTCTGCATACGCAGCATCCTCCCTGGACAGACAACAAGTCTGTGGGAGGTTAGGCCTGTCTGCTGATGAAACACCAGAGAGACCACACTTGATTGTGGAGTGTCACGCTCGTTTCGGGTACTCTGTGTACGTTTCCACATTGTGACATCTGGTTGGAGCAATGTGCAGGGAAAACAAATACTAGAAATTAAAATGCCTCTTTCCTTCATAACATCAGTGACCTTCAGTGTATCTGCTCATCAGACTGTGCTGTATGCATTTATTAGCCTCCCATGTTTCACTGAGACTCATCTGGCCTTGGTGTGCGGCACAATTCTGGCTTGTGTCAGACCAGAACTGGGCTTTCAGGTGGCCACAGATGTGACAATCTGGACCACCTCGCCGTTTTCTCCCTGGATGGCACCTTGGATGGCCTCTTTTACTTCTATGTCTGCCTGCAGGGCTGGGGCCAGCTCAGCAGCCTGGGACACATGAAAGAGAGGACACAGAAGACACATACTCATTATGTAGTTTCCTGTCTGAGCTCATCAGCGTAGTTTGAAAAAACAATGCTGCAACACAGATGAAGAAATAACAGATGGAGGCTGAGCCATACCATAGGCCCCTGTGTCAGTGTAGGAGACAACCACAGCCAGAGGGACAAAGACAGAGCGAGCAGAGCAATGATGAGAGATTATATGATGAGAGGAGATATTTCAGAAAGAAGAAAGAGGGAGACAGTTGGTGACAGGAATGAGAAAATAAGCAAAGTGACAGGTGGAGAGAGGTTTGACAAGAGATGAGCTAGTTGTATTTTAATGCTCTTCCACTGTCTCTGTGGTTGTTGTCAGACAGAGCAAGGTATTGTTTGAGCAAAAAGAAGTTCATGACTCTGTCCTGGATGATGACCATGAAGAGTGACTCACTCCTTCCTCAAATCTAAGCCAAGGATTCTTTCAAACACACCTGCAGCATTTAATCCTTCCACCAGTGCATGCTGTTACTAGACTGGAGCACAGCTGCACCGCGGCCGCACTGAAGGCAACGACACATGAGGCTGACAACACTGGCAGTGAAGAAGTAAAAGCGATCATTCAGTGCGAGGTCTGTTCACATTGGGGAAATAATGATGGATTAAAGATCCACTGCTTTGCACTATATGGCTCAGAGTCTGTGAAACCTGATGTTGTGTAATTCCTGGAACACAGGATCATCACCAACATGCTGGACGCTAAAACATCAGTGTGTACTGCGCCACACTTCACCTAGTTCGTGGCATGGAAACTATTTTACAAAAAGAGAGACAGAAAAAAAAAAACGCAAAAACAAACAAATTGGCAGTCATTTTTCTTTTTTTTCTTATTATTATATTTAACTTATATAAACGCTTCCTCGTGTTTGGAAACAGATGAGAGAAATTCTCTCTATTCAACACTTTTCCAGAAGGAGGAAAAAAGACCAGCATTAACCTTCCTCTGACCTCTTCACTGAAAATCAGCTACATTTACTCTGACTTTGAAACCTAAATGGCATAGCATCGCCTGTACCCGGCGGCCCTGTATGCTTCCTCTGTTTCTGTTTGCTGTTCTGTGGCATCTGTTTACTGTCCCAGCATCTCTTATTGATACTAAACTGGGTAAAATGAAAAACTGAAAGAAATTATATCGCAATGACTCTTATAAAACATAATATATATAACTTATATTCATTAACAGTTAGGATCTGCAGTCCAGGCCTAGTTTGATCAATACACACAACACTGGCAACAGGCAGCTTCATTCTGTTGCTGAGTTAGTCGTCGTGTCCTTGAACTCCTTCCCATTTGAACAGAACCCTGATGACTGATCAGACCTCGGTCGACTCTGTTGATTTTCATAAAGATCTGTGTACAATCAAACATCAGGAAAAATTGAGGTCATTTTAGAACTAAAATTCAAATGAATCAGTTTAGTAAACAAACAGTTTGATTGCCTGTCCCACCAAGCAACATGGAGCCCAGATCTGGGAACACAGCGCATGGGGTGGCAACCATTGCGTATGCTCGGAAATACACAACTGTAGCAGCAGAGTAACAGTTTTGGTATGATCCCCAAGAAATGTAATCATTATAGGATGTTTTAACCACCTCCATGCTCACAGGAGCAATGAATCAATTACCTAGACAACTACACACAACAAAAGGACAACAAGATAACTGAGACAGCCCTTAGTAAAGAAGGAAATCCTGAAACCTGGTGTATGGCTGCTCAACACATTCGCTCACAGCACGTCTTGCAGGGATGTGATCAATCACACTACAGTCTGCAGGGAGATCCATATTAGTGCAAGACGATTTTACACAGCCGTAAATTAATTTAAAGTTTTTCTGGTTGTGTTATAACACAACAAAGCGCCCACTTGACTTGAAAGAAGCTGTAAGGGGGGAAAAGTAATGTTCAGCATATTCAGGGAAAAGAGAAGCAGAGAAAGGATGAAACAGCGCTGCTCTTTTATTTCCCCCTCAGACTTAAAGAGGCCACTTCAAAGGCTTGTGCATCGTCCTGATGCCACGTGTGGCTGTTGCCCAACAAGTTGAATCATCAAGAGATTTTAAGGCATATCTACTAAACACCACTCTTCTGCTTGTAGCACTCCATCCACTCTATTAAGTTAAATTACTGTTTGTTCAGACAGCCACCATGATGACTCAAAGCTAAGAGCTTTTGATTTAAGGAAAATAATGACAACAAGGAGAAAGCTGCTTCATTGTAACTATGCATAGTTTAGCTAGATTGCTGAGATTACACCCATATTTCTATTTCAACATTATAGTAATTATGAATGGAATATTACAGTCTATTTTGTCATTATGCACATTTTCAAACTATTATGGTACAAAGGATGACAAGTGTCAACCTTTAGCTGGTGGCTAACCCTGGTATTGCTGCTGCCCTGCTCTCTGCTGATCACCTGACCTGGTGATTTTCAGTCAATTACAAGTAGGACTGTTAGGACAGAGCAGGTAATGGGCGGATGTCACAAGAAGGCAGTGCTGGACGGTACCTCTTGGTTTCTAATCTTTCATTTTGTGCTGTGCACAGCGGTGAAATGCACTTTCATCAGTGGCGTTTGTCCTTTTCACATAAGCTAAAAATGCTGAATGTGTTGCACACTGTAATTTGCTAATGACAAGTGAGCTGTGAAGGGGGCAACACGCTGCAGCACTCGCTAAAACCCGTTAGACTGGACTAGACCGTTTATACATTATTCATGGCACTAGATATGGTGCACAGATTATTAGCACCACTAAAGGAGAACAGGTGGAGAACACAGCTGTGTATCATGGATGGTTAAAGAGACAAACGTGAAATGCGACTGATTTCAATTAGGACTGGAGCCGGTTTCTCTTTCACAATGCACCTAGTTATAAAACAATCAATGTGTGTGCATCACGTTTAATGTTGCAAATGTGTGTTGTTTTACCTGCACTGCAGCTGTGTGATCTGCAACAGGGGCCAGTTGGACGTACTGCACTTGGATGTCAGGGGTCAGAGAGGAGCCCTCGACGGCTGTGGCCCCTCCATCAGTTGACGCCACTGCTATCAGCTGTGCTCCACGCAACACCTAGGAGAAACGGGGAAAAGTCAACCAGTGCTGCCGTTTTCTGTGCCAATTCGAAACTTTCTCATTGCTCAGTACAGAGGAGTATAGTTTATGCCAGAAACGAGAATGGAAGAAAAACAAACAGCAGAAATATGTGATAGATGTGTGTGTATATTCTTCCATTGATTACAGTCAACCACAGGTAGACACCATTGTGCACAATGGTGTCTCACACACCAGGAGTCATGCAGCCATGCTGTGTGTCATGAGTGATAAATATGATCACCATTTGAGCCCAGCTGCTCTCGCTCCCTCCCTCTGTTTATACTGAGATGGAGAGGAACTTTATGGGCCGTTCTGTTCAATTAGATTTTTACAAGTTTCACTCTAGTTTGTCTTCGGTTGTATTTGGTTACATTTAGGTCATATGTAGACAACGAAATGAAAGGAACTGGCGGAGAGTAATTAGTGTAACATCAGAGGGGGATCCTAATCCCCCACAGCGTAGAAAGCAGCCAGGCGACATTGGAGCTCTGCGGTTCTGACACAATAATTACAAAGCGCTGCAGCTGGAGTGTTACTGGGGATTCCTATAGTTTGTTGACGCCGTGTCTATAGATAGACTTCAACCACAAACACAGAGAAGCGCATCTATGCGTAGCCACTTGTACCAGGTCACGCGCACGCACACACAGCTGTACTGGGATTAGCGGAGCACTGCTGTTAATTTGGATAGCACAGCTCCCATGTGACAACAGACATACAAATTAATGTACAATCATCCTGTCAACACAAACACAGAGAGGCCGATGGAGGGAAACGTTCACTCAGCCATGTGCTAGCGCATGTTCCTGTTAATCACAGCGAGGTCCAGTAACCGTCGGTGTGGCCGAGAGCTTACAGAGTGGAGGGAGGGGAGTAACTGGTTTCAAATCAAAAGCATTCCTGCAATAACTGACAGCCGGATTTTATTTGTATTTTTTTTCCCCAGTTCCACGGCCTTGGAATGAACACAGGCCTCTTCAGAGTCTTTTGTCTGGCAGGTTTCATATGTATGTCATCTTTGTGTGCTTTATCCCTGTGATGTTATGCGAGGCCAAACGTCTCCAGCTCAGTTTTGCTCCAGCTGTACATGTTGTTAGGATTGGGTCGGACTTGCTTAGCAGAATATGCAAGCCTGCAGAAAAAGCCCAAACCTCACAAACCTCAATTACAGATGCTGTTTGTCGCCCCCTAACCCTTTCAAATCAGACAGCCAAACAGTGTCTCCAAAACCACACACTGTCCACACGGCTTTTGAAGTTAGTGACGGGCTTTAAAGGTTCTGTTAGCCCCCTTCCCTTCCCGGTACCCGCTGCTTTGCCTCGTCACCTTAGACACTTTACCAGCTCAGCCACAAAGTCCGCAGCTTCATCACTATAATGTGTTAGGCCCAGGTGGAAGTGATCAGTTTGCCTGACTCACCCAGTTTGAGAACCAGCACTCGCAGTACAGACAGATTAAGGCTGGATGAGTTAGTTACCTTAATACAGAGACTGTCAGTGCTAGGTCAAATGAATCATAGCGTTTGAAGACATTCCTGATCAATTAGAACATTGGCCTGGAGTTGATCTAGACACTAAATTACACAGCAGCAGTTCAACAGTTGGAGAAATGTGGCCATTGTGTGCGTCACATACACGTATAGTGCGTTGTTGAGCAGGTTTAATTTCAACAACATGTCCTCACTAACTGCCCTCTGTCAGCTGTGTCATTAAGGACAATAAGAAATCATATAAACAACCAGTTGTGTAAGTGTCTTTGTGGCAGACATCCACAGAGACGCAACCTTATCTTCACATTTCATCGTGTTTTTATTAGAATTCAAACATGGTGTCTGCCAAGTGCTCATCTGTGTGCGCACAAGCATGATGATTTGTCTATACAGTCCAGCTAGTGTATCTAAATGTACAATTACTGGGGGTTCAAGGGATGCCATGGCTGACACGCGAAATTATAAACACTTGTCTCACTCAATTAGTTTCTGAACCTCCATTTGAGAGCAGTTCGCATTCTCAGCTGTGAGGAGCAGCGCAGAGGCTCACACAAGCATTTACAGAGTTGGATCGGTGTGTGAGATCTCTGCAGCGATTATGCAGGAACTTCTCGGGTCCACATCCTGTCCCACGACTCACTTTTGTCAGAACCATCCGTCTCTGCTATTGGAGTGAAATACTGCCACGCACGGCTTTAAAGTATGAGTCAGTCAAAAACAATCAAAAAAAAAAAAGCTAAATTTATGCTCAGGAGATTTACATGTACTTCACAGAAGCTGCCCAGAATGTGTACTTTGAGTGTACTCCCCATTAGCATAAATTATAGATTTTGTTCCATCATTACCACAGGCTTGTAAGGTAATTTAAAACACTATTAAGCGACTCTGTGAGTATAGATGATAATTACCTATCATTTAGCTAATGGTACATAATCATCATTACGGTCACTGGCAATGATGCAAAAAGAAAAATAACAATCAACAAATCAGGACTGATATGAAACTAGCATATTCCCACATATACAAATGAGCAGGTAAAGAAGATTTCGGAAAAGAAGATCGGGAAAACATAAAAGTCTTGCCTCTATGCCTTAACTGCATCTGAATGCAACCAAAAGCAGGGATGACTCATCTGAAATATTACTGCATATATTAGATTTGACATTGTGAGCTTGACTTGTCAGACCTGGAACCATCAGTGGATCTTAAATATATTAGTTACTGTTGACCTTGAGGTTTCAGGGATTGGGAGCCTTAAATAATCAGAACGGGCTGGAGGGTTGGCTGGATGGCCACCCCCATGCGGGAAGGTCAAAAAAAAGCAAAGCAAAGCAGACAAGTTAAGAGTTAAAGCGCTATGATACTGGAATACAGCACTGGAGAGAGGAGCACTGAACAATCATCTTCATTTTGTTGCAGGCTCTGCAAGCTGCCATGGCCTTAGGAAAAAAAAAAAGAGTAGAGAGAAACAAATAAATAAATAAATCTTTTGCTGATGTTGTAATGCTTTCAGTAATGGATCCAGAACAGTAAAGAAATACTGCAATGGGAAAAGGAAAGCGATAAACAAAAAGCTTAATGCAAAAAACACCCATGACTGTCTGTACCGAACAGAATCATGAAGACCGAACGGCAATAACCGACTGGATGAACACAGCTTTTTAACCTGGATTTTAGAACTGACTTCTGCTTTGTATGAACCTACTTACATTTAGAAAATATAGGTTGACCAGAAATACTACAACGCATCTGAATGTCCATCTCGGTCCTTTCTAATAATCTCACGCATCGTTTTAACAAACTTGCTTCCACCATGAACATAGTTGGTGAAGGCTGGCATCAATTCCCAGGCTCACAGGAGGTCTCATCTGAACCCGTCTGTGAATCAGATGATGTGATGAGTCACCCGCTTAGTCTTCATGTGTGTGTTTGTGTCTGGGTATGGTGAGATTTTGCTTAACCCCTGCTGCAATCAAAGTGTGCTGGAATCCCCATCACTTATTTGAAGCAACAAAAATCCATACACATAACATACACACGGGGAGGTTAGAAGTTTTAAGAAAAGAGAGCTACACAAATCTGGTTCTGATCAATCTCAGTGGATTTTAGGGGGAAAAAACAAAGCAAAACAAAACAGGGAAATGAAAAAAAGAAACATTTGGACTTGAGAGTGCCTGGAACTTCCTCTCAGCTTCACAGCTGTCAACATCTGCAACTGCCAGCACTGGACAGATGTCCAGGCAGAAATGCTAGCTCTGGGTGGAAAGATGGGGTGTGAAGGGAGTAGAGGAGTAGGGACTAAGTCCTGGTTGCAACTTGGCTGTAAAAATGCCCGTGGGCAGAGCAGTGCTCTGAGGGCTTGTTTACTGTAGACTGAGAACATGACCATTGGCCTAAATATGTCTCACTGCAGCCATTAGCTGTCTCAGCCACATATGCCTTTTATTTTATCTCTGGGTGTGAGGACTATTCTCACTTTGACTGGGTCTCAGCAGAGAAGCTGTGATACAAATCAAAGAAGGTCAGTTGAAACAGAAGCCTAACGCTTTGCTCCTCTATGATTTCTGAATTCTCTCTTATACATTCACACTTTTCACGAGTGACATTATGTATCCATGGGCGATAATATCGCTTATATCAATATGCTGTCAACATATTATTTATTTGAGTACTTGTTATAAATTGTATGTCTTGCGAGACACTTGGCCTCGTAACCTGGCCCATTGCTTCCCATCTCCACCCACACCCTGACACTGTTTGTACACCAGAGCTCAACACCTGCAACCAATCAAACCCTCCCTTGCATCCTTTGCTCTGCAACTCCCACCAGCAGACTGGAAGACAGATTCACACAGGGCTCAGAGAGATTTTATGACAAAGCCAGCTTGACTTGAATTTTAATCCAGAACCAGCAAATCAAAAGCGGGCTGATGACAAAAATAACAGCAGTAATTAAGAGTCAGGCCTCTTAAAAATGAAAAGGAAGAAAATTCCATTGAAGGTTGTCTCTGTTCTCTAGCACTAAACCGAACTTGGCCTGTCGAACTAACGAAGGCTTTTTTTACAATGTTGGTAAATGTCATGATTTAAGATAATGACTTTATCGTGTTTCCAATTATCCTGCGTAATTTGACGGAGCCAGAGGAGAAGATATACACAGGTTGTAAAACCCAACAAACAAAATGTCACACTGCACAACACACCCATCTTAATACGTCGTTCAATCTAGTATCAATCAAGTGAGTGAGCAGCATCTGGCAAGATCCTAGTACTTACATAGCTTCAGATCTAAAAACAAAACAAAACAAAAACAAATGAGAACACATCATTTGTCCAAATGACCTGAGAGTGAACTTTTCCGCAGAGCACATGTAGCCCCAGACAACCTCTCTTTAAGAGGACTCTGTGGGTTCAGTGCCCTTGACGCACAGCAGTCAGAGATCCAAGAGTTGAAGCTTCAAATCTCAAACCTGCTGTGAAAGACATCTGTCATCTTACATCAGCGTGCAACCCGCCGGAGTCTTTAAGTCGATGAGGCGTCGCATCTTTTTAAGATACAATCGGTTTCACTACTTTCTGTGCATGCGCCAGAACTAGTAAAAGGAGAATCAAAACAATCCACGCAGAGGACTCGTTCAGAGTCGATGTCAACCTTCTGTGTTTTCCTTCATCTGGTAAATTGTTACATTCACATAGCGGTGCCCTGGAATTATTTTGTTCTAAGCATTTCTTACTGCATTCATGAACTTCTTAGTTGCACTGCAACGTGCCTGTAGACTGTGTCGCTATAATTTTCACAAAAGAATTTTTCCACTGTGAGTCAAGCTGCTTTTTCCACCAATTCAGCTCATGTTTGTGGTGTGTGCAGACAAAAATATCAAGACCCTGCTTTGCACAGAGTTATTAAAAAGACTGATGAAGCTCTCGTTTTTGGGATTATGACTACAATGTGTGGTAAATTTCCTGAACGAGATATTTACATGACTACAGTACAATCTCGACCTGGTTATAATCAGCCGAGCGCATAAGTCATCTGGGTGACTGTTGGTGTATTGTCCCTGCCTGCTGGAGTTAAACTGATGAATGATGGGACACTCCAGTCCAGAGGCTGCTGCACCAAGCTTGTACTGATGGTGAGTCATACTCAAATGCACGTTGAACATCTGGTCTTTCTTACTCAAGTTGCCCCGCAAAGACAAAGGAAAACACGACTGGTGGTACCCTCCTCTGCCCTGATTTGAAATATGATTCACAACACACACACACACACACATAAAGAACTGAGGATTTCCTGATCTGTGGCCCTTTATCTAAAGGCCATGATGCCACAAAGATAAAAAGCAGACCAATACTCCTTTGAAACTGAATCCACCACTAGACCTCAAAATCCTTGACTGTTTATGTACATCCCACAAACACTAAACATTGGTCATAAAACACACAGTTTGTATCTTTTCATCTCATTTCTATCCTCCTCTCACACTGTGAATCAGAGGGATCCTGACAAACCCTTACACACTACAAACAACATTCTCCAGCATAGAGCCATAGAGAAAAACTGAGCATCTCTGGCCTTGAGCCAGAAGCTTCACTTCAAGCTAAAATCAAATCCTGGTTCTGTAACATCCTGCAAAGGGAACAATTTGTAGCACTGACACAGACAGTAAAACTTGGTACTGCGGATCAAATTCAAAACGTTAGGCTGTGTACCCACATGAGTTGCTGGGTGGAAGACGTTGCACGTACACAAGAGGAGAGAAGCGTAAACATTACCTTTGGAGAGTCATTAATATCTGCTACACTTTATTTTTAGCTTAAATGTTTTTGTTTTCTATTTTCCAAACTGCCAATAACATTGCCCAGTTTATTTCTAAAATGATTATGATGAGGTGATGCTGATGATCCAGGTCCGGCTGCTCCTCTGGCGAGGCCGATAACATTCAACCTCAGTCAGGATCACTTCATCAGTGTGTCTCAAATATTTGCTGCACGGGTTCCAGTACATAAACCTTTAAAATACTTAAAATAACCACTCCTCCTGGCTCATAGCTTGACCGTTTAAAGTTAGCAGAAACAGATGTCCTGCACCGGAACAAACACAGAATACACAGGTAGCAGCGTCTGATAACCTATAAACATTGTTCCGTTAAATGTACAACTTGTTTAGACATCTGATTGTGTGTAGGTTCGTTAACTGACGACAGAGTGAAAGAGGCTGATGTCTCACACAAACATTTCTAATTCTTATTCTTTGTTACTTTATTTTATCACTTCTCCCTGTTTGTCCTCTCTGAGCAATTATCTCTATCACCTTATCTCAATTCCCTCGTCCCTCTTTAACATTACACTCACACATGTTCTGCCTGTATTTTTCGCTTTGCTGGACAGGTCGTGTGATTACTGGACAGCCTGAAGGGACCATTGCTGAGCTGGACTCAACACGGTGTGACCCAGTTCCCACATTGACTATGAACAATATGACTAGGGAGGATCCAACAGATGCAGTGTAACATGTGCTGACAGGAAGGGATGGAAGAAGTTCAACTGGGGGGTGACTGAGGTGATGGGGAGCAAGTTCAGACTCTTGCCAATCACATCTAAGCCCCCGGTGGGCAGCGCTCAGATCGAACATTCGTAAATAAAGCAAGCAGATCGGTACATTTGGTAAAACTCGGGCCTGTGAGCTCCCTCTGCTCACTTATTTTCTGCTTTCTTGATATTACAGCGATGGGTAAGAGAAAAGTGGGGGCATCCAAGGTCATTGCAGACACATTGTGTTTTTATGTGGCACCTGGTATCTTGCATTTGATTAACAGCCTGTTTTTGCCAATTCACAGCTCAACTGGTGTCATTTCCAATCATGAATGGGACAAAGCATCTCTTCCAGACAGTCTCCCTTTTTGCTTTCTTCCCCCATCTTTATTCCATCTCCCCTCCTCCTTATCAGTCACTCCTTTCATCTTGCACAGCACACAGAGAAGTATGCTCGATAAGCGGCCGTGACAGACAGGCAGTGCAGTAAAAGACTAGTTATTTTATAGTTTTGCGGGTCTGCCTTCTCTTCCATCTGCATGAGAGGCTTTTTACAGGCCGCTTGAGAACTTCGGATTTAGTTGTTCTCAGACTTTCAGTTGGCAAAGTCGCAGTGGAGTGAAGTTCAGGGCTCAGCTGGCACTGATTGACATAAAAGCTGAGACACGAACATCTACAGCCAAACTACAGTGATCCGATGTGTACATGAGGAGCTAGACAAACACATAAACAAAGTGAGCAGTGGGATTTGTGCGTGTCACTGCTCTGCTCACTGCATGCAGTAAATCTCCAGTGGTAGCACATAGGATGATGGGTAGACAGAGAGGTCAGTGCATCTCCCCAGTGCGACTTCAGTCACATGAATCAATTTGAAATGTGTGTCAAGTAAACAAATGTTGCTTCTTGTGGACAGACACAATGGAAACGACACTTAACTGAGCTTAACATGTGAGCACTATTAAACCAGCTTTACGTTGCGTAATAAATCTACAAACATCCGAGATTTGACCTGAGAGTGTAAACATCTGACAATGAATGTGACCTAGAGTGATGGGCTGCAGCACGTGGCGTTTAAAAGACAGGTGCAACCACAGCTACACAGCACGGGGAACATGTGAGGGGAAAACCGACCGAGAGGAAAGCACAGAAGAGAGCTTGTGTGATAAATGACTTAGCCTAGGTTACAATAACATAGCCCCAGCACTCTTCTACCAGATTACAATAACACTGACATCATACATGGCCTATTTGATGTAGGCGTCTCTATAAACACACACACTGGACATTTAAGAAAGTACACATCAGGATTAGGTCTGATCTGTATCGAATTCTGATCCAAGGTACACTAAAGCAATTATGATAACGACATATTCTGTCACTCAGATTTGTCAAATAGATTTCCCCCCTTGACTGTGTGTCATGCCTGTTTGGGCCCTTGGAGTGTTTCAATATAAGATTTAGTCTACATGAATACAACAAAATATAATACATATGTAAGAATGTCCCACCCTCCGCTCCACGAAAACATGACAACATACAAGTGAGGAAAGACTGCCACTGTCTGTACCACTGCTTGTGTGTGAAACGTTTGACCTACAACAAGAGGTTTAAAGAATAATTCACTGTGTTTGTTTTGGAACTGCACTCATATCATTTTACAGACCCCATCAAAGAATGAGCTAAAAGAAAGAGAAAATAAAAGAGCTTTTTATTGGACTAGGCTCCCAGACACTGCCAAGGGAATAGGGGCCTACTTTCTAGTTCGCATCTAAGAATCCTCTGGTTACCGTCTCTTGAAAAACTACTGCATTTGTTAATGCATGCTGTGCATGACATAACGTGTCCTTTCCCAAACGGTTTAACCCGATAAAGCAGATGGAAAGCAGGGGGTGGAGAAGCTGCTTGAAATGTGTGTTGTGGTGCAAAAACTAAATCCAACACTGGCTAAAATTTGTTCCAAGGTCCCAGAGTGATAGAGGAATGCTGCCGTCAGGCTCAGCGACTGGGTCATCCGAGGACACAGGCATGCGTGTGTGTTTATGATCGTGTGACAGAGACGCAGCACAAGGATGTGTGGTGACTACCTCAATCAATTGAAAACACACACAGAGCCAAACAGCCAATAAAACAATACAAACAACAACAACAAAAAACCCTCATTTAAAGCAGATGTCTTCACACATCACAAATGTGCATATACACAGATAGTCAATGGTGCCTTGAACCTATGAACAAACTGGATGCTTGAGATCTTAATACGACTATAAAATGGAGAACTGAACAGCTGAAAGCACATGAGACCGGTTGGTGGGTGGCTTGCGACGCCTTCCTCACCAAATTGTGACATATTAAACAACAGAACGGGTGATGATTGGCTTTTCAAGAAGCGGGTCAAGTGACTCTTTTCAAAGCACATGCAGTGTAATCACATCACTGCACTGAATATTGTATGTATGGTCTGAAAATATTTCAAGTCATCAATAACATAGCGTAGCTAGTTTTCTTGTATGATCATGGGAAATTCGTTGCTTTTTTTTATGAATTAATAATGTGTAATTTTCTAGTAATAACCCCAACAGTGCTCATGTGTTGCCTCCATTCAAATCTGATGAAAAGAGGAATGAAAGAATGTGGCCTGTTCTATACAAGCACCTGTTGATACAAACTTCACAAAAGAAGTTTAACCACCCGACAGGGCAGCATGAGAAAGAACTTCCTTCCCTAAGGCCCCACATCTACACAGACACGATGAATGTGAAATTATGCGCAGGTCCTCAGGCATCCATATGTGGCCTGGAATGGTCATACACAGACCAGCTTTGATCGAAACTCTCTTGAAGGTCGGAGGAAAGAAGAGAGAAACAGGAAGGGCCTTGGGTTCAAAGCATCCAAGACGGAGACAGAGGAGGGAGGAGGGACAAACACAGGAACAGACACACAGTGAGTCTGTGTATCATTATTGTAACTAAATGTTGAGAATTATATGTAAAAGATCAGATGTTTAGTAAATTCGAGTTGCCTTGTCTGTCAGATTTTGCACATTTTGAATTATCTAACTGCATCGAAAACACGTGACAGCTTTATTTCTGCTCCGCAAACTCACACTCACATTTCTAGAGTAGTTCATTCACTGCAGACACACACTCGCCACACACGTGGCCATCACTAGTGCTTCACTGTCAACCTTATAAAACACTCAGCAAAATATTCCTCTCACCCACATCAAGACACTCACAGTGATAATACAGCAGAGAGTGACATCACAAAGTCACACAGAGGTCAGCACAGTTCATTAAACTGAGCCAGCAACACACAACAACGAACGCACAAACACATCCAAGCAAAAAAGACAAAAGCTTGTTTTGGTCACTTCAGTGGAAGTCACCATATTGTTTCAGGCATAAAAACATCAATGAGTAAAACCAAATCCCTCAATATAAACAGGCTACACAGTGACCTCATTCCTTGCTACCTTTAATTTGGAGTCTAGAAGGTTTTGCTAATTATGTGTGAAAGATTTGACAAAGTTCTTTACTGTTACGCAGAGTTTTTACAGGTTTCACCTCATGCAAAACATATGAAAAGATGTAGTTATCATTAGTGTTACGTAATTTAAATTTTGTCTTGAGCTAATGTTCTTACCTGTCCATCCTGACCAACATGCACCTGGTGGATCTGGAGGTTTCCCTGTAATAAAGAAACATCACGTCATGACACGACATTTAGCTATTTTAACTAGCAAATACAAAGCCATTAAAAAAATACATCTTTCTAACATCTTTGTTCTACTATTCATCTGTGCACACTATAAATTGCTAACACCTGCTTGTTGCAGGCCAATCAGTAGTTTTAAAACCACGCCTCGCAATCAAAGTGTGCAGCATGTGTCAGGTTCAGGAGAAGAGGAGTTTGGCAGAGGGGAGGTTTTTAGTAACCTAAGTAATGGACACAACGTCATTGTGTTTTACGTCTACTAGTTTGTAATTTCTGGCAACAATGGGATTCTTGGAAACAACAACAGAAACCCAATCACACAGGCTCACATCCATCGCAGACTCATCAAGATGCAATGACCATCGTAAAGTCTCTGAATATCCACAGTGACATTAACAAGACCACATGAGAGAACATATCACACGAGGCAATTTAACCAGCCCCACGTCTCACTTGTTTTCTGTCGCTAATTGTATTTCATGTATATATGGAGCGGTGTCTGAGCTGCCATGTGGACAAAATGCAGTGTAATCTCTCAAGCAGCTCATTTCCTTTTCTGGCACACTAAGCCCAGTGTCTTTGATGAAAGGGGCCCGTTCCTAATGAAAACATATTCTGTGAGTGGCAGTTGGGAGAAGTGGGATTTTGTTGCTAAGCTTTGAACTCCAAAAAAACAAACAATATCATGGAATAGGAAGGAGAGAAGAAGTAAAAAAATCTGGCCTTAGACACAAAGAGCAGGAAAAGCTTTAGAGCTTTTCTGCCTCCAATTCACTCTGTCTCTCTCACTCAATCATGCGTTTCTTCCCCTGAGTGTCCTTTAGCACAACTGAATAGGAAATGGGAAAAACACTTGGTCAAGGTGTCAATTGCTTTTGCACAAAAGTCGAGCTGTCATGCATGTGTGGCTCGCACTGTGTACAGTATGTGACTACACATGTATATGTGTACACAGCCTAGTGCCTTGAAATAAATCTGTCTCCCACACACTGAAAAAATCATTAACAATGATGCTGTTGTGAAAATTCCTCTTCGGCAGTATGGTTTGTAGATTAGATTAGATTCAGATTTCAGCTGGCAGGCCAACATCTGGGTATTCTAACGTGTCAAGGGTCATAACCTCAAGTATTAGCAGCTAGATATCATAAACATCCTGGATAGGGAGGTTCAGCCTCTGCTAAGCTTCAATGTCATCATCGGGTATTACTCAGGTGCATTGTGCCTCAGTATGAGCCTTTAATGATGAAACTGTCTGACAGCGTCCTCCATTAGGCTTTGCTTTCCCTTATAGGCATAAGTGCGTATAGTCTACAAGACGTGAGTTATAAATCATAAATCCAATAGTCATTATCTGAGTTCCACACAGCTGAAGGTGGTTAAATGCTTTACGTCTAAAAAAGAGAGCATCTTCACAGGATACTGAAGCTGGATGGATAAATGCACTAGACAGCAGTTGTACAATAAATGCTGTCAGTGCACTGTGCTACAACACTTAGACTTAGCTTCTCACTTCTGCTTGTGTACTTTGTGTTGTCGTGCAGCCTGTTCCAAAAAGTTCAGAATTGTTGATATTAACAAGCACATTGTCTTTTACCCAGTGGGGATGAAGAGTGTCTTTGCTAAATTCAAATATTAGGAATAATTTCAAATAACAACTTCAATAATGTAAATCATTAGCTGACCAAAATTATAAGTTTCAACACAACCCAAATACACCGACGCTCACACACCAAAGCACATAATGTTCGTTTTCTTCCAAACAAACCGCTTTTTCTCAAGCATGAGTTCACTGTTACAGTTCTATTCTGTTTAGAGACCAATTCTCTTGAGTGACTGGGAAATTTAATATACACCACAAAGAATGACTCAACAAAAGGAGTGGTTGGTTGTTGCTCTTTTCTCGTTCTCATTCTCACACTAACTTGCCTCACTGTCCTGTGTGATTTGCACCTCCTCTCCTTGCGGCACCTGGGCAATGTGCAGCTGACCCTGTGGAATCTGAGATACAGAATTGGAGCATGGGAGACAGTTGAAACTTTAACAAATACACAAATAGCAGCAATACACAGCAGTACAAAATAAAACTTGCAACAAGTTGTTACTGAAAGTACTTTTGGTAGCGTTTCTCTGCTCAGTTGAGCTGAAGGGAAAATAAAAAGAGGGGATTTGTACCAAAATATCTTTGGAAGACACCCACTGGACGTCTCACACAGGATGAGGACTGTGGATCTGCTCTCTCATCACTTACATTCAAAGTGCATTAGAAAGAGATTCCATAATGGCCAGTGAGATCCGGAGAAGTAATCATAGCAAACAAAAAACTGCTTCAGCGGGTACGGAAGCAATTTTACTGAGCTGCTGTAGCTACACCACAATGTACATTTTGTACAAGTATGATTGTACTAATCTGCTCTACATTATTATCAAGACTCATTAAGTCTTTATGACTTAAAGTGTGTAATACGCACCACCTGAACTTGTCCATCCTCACCAATACGGTGGAACTGGACCTGCTGGTTGGCCAGAGTATAGTGCAAGGTCTGCTGTGTGGCAGCCTCAATGTGGGCCGCTTCTTCCATGAGGCCTCCCTCTGTACAGAAGAAGCACATGCATTCATTAGGTCACAAACACAGTGCAAGTTGTTGTGATCACTATTGCTACTACAGTGGTCAGAAAGCCCTGCATGGACATGTCACGTCACAGGTTTTAGCATATGAAAAACTGAGTAGAGGTTTAGATGACATGCATACAGGACATCTCACATACGCCTCTAAAGTCCTGTTTTGTGTTGATATGAAGTGCGGCTGTCTCCTATCTTTTGTTAATACGCCTGTGTGCTGTATTATGTAAATAATCCTGTGATTTGGTTTGCCAGGAGAGGAAGAGCGAGCCAGGTGGCCTGTGGAAACTACAGTTTTGGTCTCAGCCCTTACTTGCTACTTCACTGTCAAATAACGGTTCTGACGGCAGAAGACGTGCCTCTTTGTAGTCCATTAACATGTACTCTAATTAAGGGAGGAATGATTGTTTAATGAATGCCTTTGCATGTTTGTGCACGCACCGTCTCAACTAGTGTTTGTGTTGCACACCCTGGGGTGTGTGTAGCCTGTAAAGGAAGGGCCTGACAATCCACCCCTGGTGTGTGCTCACAGGATATTTGGGTTTCCCCTGCAGCTTTACTTTTTCCTGGTCAGAGGTGAGAGGTGATGGCTCACAGGGAGGGGAGGACAGCATGCATTGTGTGCAGATTGCAACCATCTGCAGCGAGACACACTATATCTGCATTTCGGCCTCAAAATAGCTTTTATGTAGCCAGTGAAGTAAGGCCCGTCTCAGGTCACTGTCTAAGAATCCAAGTCATATTTTTGAATAAGGATCATGTTATTTCCCTGCATAAATGCAGTAGAAAAAGAAAGAGAAGAGGCAACTGCACATTAATTCAAATTGCTAAATTGAGAAATCTCACTTCTTTATCTGAGCTGAATGAATCACTCGAAGGTAATGAGTAGATGCCACATGCTATTAAAAAAAACTAAACAGTAACAAATGAAAAGCAGAGATGAGGGTCACTGGTTCAGCCGCCAAAGACACAGCAGCAGGTGTCGCATTTTTAAGTCTGTGGTGTTATCAGCAGATAAGGACTGGACTTTAAACAAGCTGGAATTTTATATTCTAGAATATTATTTGGGCTACTCTTATCAGTTTACTTCATATCTTTGATGGTGATGATTTGCCATCTTTCCCAGCTTATGCTGGCTGGTTTTCATTTTTTTCCTTTTTGATATATTTGTGATGAAGATGATACTGGACCAAGCATAACATCCAAATATTTATCAGAGCTGACTTTTGAGTGCACTCGTACAAGCCTTAATCTCTGCAGAACAAAAACATAACACGGCACATAAAATGCTGCGACGGCAACGATTAGTTTACCTGAGGTTGAACTGCGAGGCGTGCGTTTAGAGAAACTCTTGACGGCCAGACTCTGGCCGCGCTGCTTGCGTCTCCAGGCGGTGCGACACTTTGAGTCAATGCTTTGCTTGATGCGGTACCAGTCTGACTCAGTGATGCCAAATTTGTGGAACAAGTGACCTGTGGGGATATAGAAAAGTACAAGGTCATCACATGCTACATGTATACAAACAAACATTGTTGGCTCCGTGGTGAATGTGTTATATCTCTCAAGGAAAGTGATAGTGGAAGTTAACCCAACTTTCATTTACTTTCATAATGCAAAAAATGCTCTGTGCAGTATTGATAAAATGAAAAGTCGTGGCAACACATCTGAGGAAACACCTGGAGTCCTCAATATAAAATAAGTCTACCTGTATGTACCCGTATGTGATCATGTAAAAGCCAAGTCTTCCAAAGCAGCTGCGGCTAATGTAAGCAGTATGCCTGCAGCCAGCGCTGAAGAAGCTTTAGCAGAGACACTGACAGCTTCATCTTCAGATTATCCATCTATCTATCTAATTAGCCAGTTGGGTCTGTTGTTATTAGAGATTTTTTTTCCACTGTGTTAGCTGACGTCGACTCTGTGCTTTTTAATTTGCATTAGTTTAAGACGCAGGTGTATCAAAATCCCACTGCAATACTACTTCAATGTACAAAAGCATGAAACCAACAGTACTACTACATACAGGAAACAGCAACCGACTTTCTGCACTAGAAAACACCAGCCACCTGGAGTTAATTAAGTTTCTAAGGATTTGTGTGATTAGTCCTGTTTAAAGGTGTTGCAATAAGGCCTATTCATCTGTAACTGATAAAATGAAAAGTGAAGGAAACGACTGTCCCGATTTAGTGTGTTTATCCTGAAGACTCTTTGAAAAGCTGTTATCCGCCATTCCTCCCTCAGTGAAGCCATATGCAGGCAAGGACGTACTGGATGTATTTAATAGCTGTCTACCTCGGAGCTATGAAGTGTTTGAAAGGTCTGAGCTGCGTGACAGTTCATTTCTACATAAATGAGCATCGCCGCAGCAGCCTGAGACAGAAATAAATGAGACAGAAGTGAAGCTGAGGGGCATCTTTGGATAGAGTGACGGCAGCCCTCTCACACCTGATGGGTCCTGTACGGACAGGCAGGCAGGGCAGGTGCTCCTTCATTCCTGTTCCCTTTTTGTTTTTTACAAGGCAGAATGAGTCACTCAAAAGTCAACTGGTACAGCGCCAGCGTCTGCATACCTCATGTCAGGCCAGATCTTCACGTAACTACACAAAGGTGCGTTCAAACATTTATATGTGCCATGCACACATTTAATAACGTCTCCAGCAGGGGGCATACACTGGATTTTGTGTAGACTGTAGCTAACAGAGCTCCTACTTAAGACTGCATTGTGAGACGTAACAAAGTATGTATAGGCAGAAGACTTTCATAAGTGTCCAGCTGTACACCATCATAACCATGAATCTACTTATTCAGGAATCAAAGTGTTCCCTGAATTATAGTTGACTCCATTAGGATATTTCTACCAGGCATATGCTTGTCATTTAGAGTCTGGTATGTTATAAAATGTGTTGCACATTAATGCGTGTGTGCAATGAAGAATGCATGTTGTTGTAACCCGCCTTGGGAATAGAGACTGCAGTCTATTTCTGTGTTCAATTCAGCGCCGCTTTGTAAGAGAAGGAGGCTGAAATGTGGGAAGGTCCCAGAGAGTTCATTCCTTGCTACAAGGAGGCATGAATTTAAAGCCCAGCTGAGGGAGGGTTATTAGTAGAATTTAAACACTGCAGAAATCATGTAATATTCTTGATATAAATGTGGGTTATTAGGCACTGCCTTGGCAGTTACTAATCAATGATTCTAACATCTAACATGAGTTATCACCAACAGGCAACTTCAAGCAGCTGAAAAACATGCGGCAAGGAGACGAGGAATTAAACAGCAAAATGTCAACTTCTACTTTTCTCAGCATTGGTCTGTTGGTTCTGATGTGGAATAGTGTTGGCCACCAGGTAATAATACTGCATCACAAAATGAAGCAGGTGTCTTCACACTGCATTCACTTTTCATCAGTAGTAGGTCATGATGTCAGCACTTACAGCGGATGCCATAGATCATGAGCGGGTCCAGCTGCTTCTTGCCGTGTTTACCCTGCCCAGAGAGGTTTGACATAGCCTGGACCTCCCGGTGGAACAAGTAGTCCAGTAGAGTAAGCGCCATCTTCTCTGGTGTGCGGCAGTTTGTGCTGATGTGCAGCATGTCAGCTGCGGACACTGGGCAACGAACTCGTATCTCTGGGTTGTTCTCATCACCCAACCAGGTGCCTTCTGGGTAATCGTCTAGAGGACAGAAGAGAAAACTTGTTCAGACACACAGTTAGCAAACCGTATTGTGTTAACAGTCCTGTAATCTGGTGCAGTGTGTAAACAGGACAATATGTACATATATATATTCACAATCCCTGTACACGGCTATTCACTGGGACGGGTAATGTGATATTGTAGCACCCCCTTGTGGCAGTGAAGAAGAAGTAGGGGAAGTAGAGGCTGTGACATTAAAAAGCTGAGTATGTGGCTTGCTGTTATTCACAGTGTATGTTAGCTGTTAAGACCACCACACAAACAAAGCATGAGGCAAACTGCTTGGAACACCACATGTTACCATCTAGCTATTGCTGACTAACAAAGTTCTGGAATGGTTACCCACATCTGCAAATAAACGAATAATAGGTCGACTTTGAAGATAACCAAAAACTCCCCAAGTCCACTCAAAATAGCCCAACCCACAATCACATCCCATATAACAATATGGACCTAATTTAGGTTTGCAGAAGATAATTATATTCTCTTATGTTAAGCCAGAACATATGAGCAAAGCTACTGAAAACATGAATAAATAATTATCATTAGATTTTCAGACAGAACCACAAGAACATGAAAATGACACATCAGCACAGTTTGCTTTTCATTCAGTATAGAGAACATCTGTACCAGTCACGTTATTCACATAAAGTTCACTTTTTTAAAAAAACCTATCAAAGGCAGTATGTCTAACAGCACGCTAAGTATAGTGCTACTATACTCTACGACTAATATGATGATGAAGAGCGCAACCATACTTTACATGTTCAATTTGAAAATATAAAAAGGAAGTGCATGCATGTAACACAATCGCCGCTAGTGTTTCTGTGTGTATCAGTCAAAAGTGGAGTTATACCTTCAGAATTGAGAGTGATAAGCGTGACATTTTGGCCATTTTGTGCATTGCTGGACTGGTCGCCATTGGAAACAGAGTCACTGGCTTCTGAGCCACTGTCCTGTCCCTCCTGACTCTCCTCAGGGCCTGGCACCTTTACCAGAATTGTGTTCTGTCGCCTCTTGGCCACTGTGCTGAAAATCAGGAGAGAATCCAAATACATATACACATCTAAAATACATAAACAAGAAGGTTCTGACGGACTTTATTGAATGTGAGGCACTCACTTGCTGAGCAGATTCTCCAGAGGGGTTTCTGTGTGGATTGAGCTCTTTGGGTTTTCACTGCTCACTATCACATTGGTTTGTGGAACAACACTAAAGGAGAAGCATAATAAATTGACACAGGTGCACAGGCTTTAAATAGAGTAAAAAACTACAAGAATTATTATAATTTACCACCAGTCTGCACAGTATGCCTTAAGGAAGTAAAATGTCCAACATTAATTTACCATCGCACTTTGTTCCAGGTTTGAGTGGCCCCTTGAGGTGATCCTGCAACCATAGGAACCTGGATGGGGCTTTTGCTGCAGGGCATCAAGTTGTCCAGTTTGCGCCCAAGGGCTCTGCATGTGGCATCCAGAGCTTGAACCTTTGATTCTATCCCTTCCAGTCGTTGGCTGATTGATGTGGTGAATGAAACCAAAAGGTTCTGGAAAGACAGAGAATACGATTTTTTTTCATGGCTAGGTCATTCCTAAAATCCTTATAAACTATGAAAAGCAGATGTGCTTTGGAAAGTGTATGTAGTAGAATATATGGTTAACCTTAATAAAGGCTATGTCTTGGTTGTTGTTGCTGCTGTTCTCCTGACTGTTGCTTAATTTTCTCCTTTTCTTCTGAGGTCTTTCTTCATCGTCTTCATGATTGTCCAACATATTTGCTATGAATCAATGAGGCAATACTGTTGAATGTCTTCTGATGAAGAGGTTGTTGTAGTGTTTATGATGCTGATTATAAATTACACAGTAACAGTGCAGCAAACGCTCAACATGAATTAAGTGAATATTGAACCTAGTTTCAGAAAAACAACTTCTCAGCAAACATACTTGTATGGTCGTCCTCGTTAAAGTCCTCCACTGTTATTTGCACAATTTCATCCAACTCTTGTTCAGACATTGTTTACAACTGAGGGAGATAATAGGAGAACATGGTTAACTTGACCAAACTGTGATTTAAACTTCTTACATCCAGCAACAATTTGGCGCACTTGCTTAATTCTGCAAAATGGTTTCCTGACATAATCTGAAATATTTGATGAGGTACAAATTGGTGAAGAACAAAAAACATTCATGAAAATACACAATTAATCGCGCTGTTTGTAAAAAATCAGGTACTTTGGCTGGTTTTATGTTCTGATGTTTTAGTCTATGTTGCTTCTATCACATCAAGCTCATGAACTGCCTGTTGATTTGGCTACAGCTGCTGATTTGCTGTTTGTTACAACGTCAAAATGCATATGATGCTTTAATCAAAGTAGGTAAATCAACTACTGCTCATATTTCATTTTATTTATACACACACACATATACATGTAGGATTATCAGTGTGCTACTTTGGATGACATGACACTGTTGCAGGTGGTTCATTACGCTGCAAAACAATTGAATCTCAAAGAAGGTGCAAAATAACTTAAAGTTAAAGGTAAAAGCATACTTTGACCTGCATTTATTCCATGAGTGACTTTACTATTTCACATTTCCTACACTGAAAAGTGACATATTTGACATATGGTTGTTGCATGGCGGGACATTAGAAATGACACCAAAAAAAGAACTCTCTTTACATTTATGCAATGTGTAAACATACATATTTATTACATGTTTTATCAATCAGAAAGAAATGAAGGCAAATGCATTCTACTAATCCAGAACTAATATCCAGGAGCCAAACATTTTATTACTGTGAAGCTGATGGAGAGCGCGTCAATAACAATAGCAGCAGCAGAACAGCAAAAACGTGTAGCGGATCACAACGTCTTACTCTCCTTGCATGAAAAAAGTCTGCTCCTCTAGAAAGCGAGGCTTCAAAAAACACGGAGGCATCACAGTATTAAAACGCTGATAAATAAGCTATCCCCCTATTTACAGTTTAGCTTAGCTAACTGGGCGGAGGTCCGCTACAGATGCACCAAAACTCTGCTCGTTGGTTATATATCTGCTGGGATGGCTAAAGTGTAACTCCACACAAATAAACCCTTGTCGACACGAATGATAGTTGCAAAATACATTTCAGCAGACGTTACATTGTGCACTCGCCCTCTACCCTGAACAAAAACACACAAGCTAACGCTACTAGCTAACGTTAGCTGGCGCTAAAAAAACGGATTTGCAAGGCTGCGTGCTAACGTTAAAGCTGAAGCGGCGCAAAGAAGTCGCTGTCTAAGCTAGCGTGGCGACTAGCATGCTAGTGGGGCCTAAAGGCCTTCGAAGTACAACGCAATATTCGTAAATTGTTTGTGGAAATCACAGTAAAATATAATTTTCCTTCGGCTTGTGCTCCCCGGCGCTGGCACACTACACACGTACGATGTAAGATTGGGTTATATTACCGTGTGAATGATGAATTCTCGTGTTGTTTGTAGGGATTCCGATAACGGCGTCGTTCCTCGCGAGAGATGAAACCTTGGCGTCGCCCGCGCCTCAGCTGGAGGCTTCCCCCCCGCCCCCCTCGTTTCAGGCAGGCGCAGACAGCAGCCGCCTGCGACCGACGCACGTTCCGGAAGGAAGGAATTAGAGCATGTGATTAGTCCAGTACTTCCAACACGAACCTTAGTGTTGCGTTATATTTGTATGTTCTACGGTTATTGTTGTCGGCATTCGCAAAACGAACTTACAGTGAAACGCTGCGCGTGCAGTGTAAGCGTAATAATAAATGTTCGGTAAAAAATGACGGCATAAAATACCTTTTATTCCACTGGAGGTCGCTCAACTCCGCGTGAACAAAAGAGTCGAGCCAGCCAGGAGTCGAACCTAGAATCTTCTGATCCGTAGTCAGACGCGTTATCCATTGCGCCACTGGCCCGATATGAAGGCCGTCCACTGTCTGAGTATATCAAAGATAAGTAACATTCACAAATTCAATAATTGTGTGTTGTGGGGAGGTGTGCGACGTGTTTGCTGTTTGATATTAAACATTCCATCTAATATTTACCATCATGTGCAAATGAGTAATAACAACTGTTTGTGTCGCTAAGTATCTGCATCATGATAAACTACGGTGTGTTTTGCAGAGAGAGACCTGAATAACTGCAACTTCTTTAATCAAAGTTAAATCACAATCTACAATTGTTCCTAAGTATTTAAATTTTCAGTCTGGGCAGATCAGTCCAGTATCAGCATTCATTAAAACAAACCACATTAAAGCTTTATCACACTCTCTCTGGGAGATGTGGGAGTGGTTTGACTGACGTCTAACCACAGAAAACCTGTTTTGTCACATCATTAATTCTTATAAATGTCCTGGGGGAAAGCGTCAGAAGAGACATTTCATCTCTGCACCGTCCAGAGTTTCGACCATGAAGTTCAGTGGGAAACAAACTTTGTTCAGTGTAGTGTCTGTGCTTTTACTTTGTGTGGCTGCAGACATACATGGTGAGTCTGTAAATTCTCTCATACTATGAACAATCTAAAATGCATGTAAGGCTGATTGCAACATTTGCTTTTATTGTGGTCATTATTGGTTAATTTATATTGATGCAGAAGATCTAGTTAATCTAGAAGTGTGTTATTCAGAAAAGCCTATCTGAATAAATGTGGAGTAAAGTTTGCAGAATACACCTAAAAGTCCAAGACACATTGCACAACTGTGTTCTCTGTGTCAGAGTGAATGCATTAAGCTACTGTTTCTTGTCCATGGAATTTGATCACAGCTTTGCAAGCTACACAAATTCTTCACAGCGAGAGAAGCTGATTTACTTTAAAAAGTTTGAAACTCTAAGTTATGACGAGTACATGGTCTGAAGGTGCATAAAGCAATAGGCCACACAACGATCAATACTAACAATGAGCTAATATATTAGTTAGTTCTGTGTGTTTAAATGCTCATTCATGGTGTAAAATCCAGTCTGAAAGTGGGAACGTTTTTAATTGTCTGAGTTGTTTCTACTTGCCTGACGTTGTGTAATCGGTGGCTGCACCACATTATGTTTGATCCTTGGCAGTGATACATAATGTTTTCATGGGAACTTTAACTGATAACATATGATGTGTTTCATCATGATTCTGACTGAGTTCTAATGTCCTGACAGCCCCTGAAGTGCGCACTAAGCTGGGGAGTCTGAGAGGTCAGTATGTCAGTGTTAAGGGGCAGGAGACTGGGGTCCATGCCTACCTGGGCGTCCCATTTGCCAAGCCCCCTGTAGGTCCTGCTCTGAGACTGGCTGCACCTCAACCTGTGGAGGGATGGGAAGGAATGAAAGATGCCACCAAGCAGCCGCCCATGTAGGACATCCATCCACTGAATCCATTTACTGGGCTGCACATAGAACCAAAACATTTTCAATGTTCTCTTTTTCAGGTGTATTCAACATAAACAACATATGACCAAGCTGCTTTATAAACTTGGTGACATGTTTTCAGAGGATCCAGACATTTCAGAAGACTGTCTCTACCTCAACATTTACACTCCTGCAAACAGAGCTCACGGTGCCAAACTGCCAGTAAGAACCTTTCACTGCAGATTTCTAAATAAATAATAAATGTTCGTGGACAAGACAGTTTGATTGTTTACACGGAATCCATAAAAGCGATGTGAATAATGGAGGTAAACAATTTTAATCAGTATGAAAAGGGATTAGCTCCAAATACACAGATTTGTTTTGCTGCAGTCAGTCACCGACTTGAGTCATGTTGTAGTAATGAGGTGACAGTTAGAATAAATTGACAATGTTTTTTAATCATTTGTGGAAAACAACTAGGTCATGGTTTGGATCCACGGTGGAGCATTTGCTATGGGTTCTGCTTCTACATATGATGGATCTGCCCTGGCTGCTTACCAGAATGTGGTTGTGGTTCTGATCCAGTACCGCTTGGGACTTCTGGGATTTCTCAGGTAAGACGACCCAACTCACTAAGTGTGAAGACGCTGCTGATGTGAACATCTGACATCCATGGTTCCTGTGATCAGCTGGTGTTAATGTGAGCTGCTAGACTGTAACTGTGTGTTTGATCCAGCACTGGAGATCAACACTTGCCTGGAAACTTTGGTTTGCTGGACCAGATCCAAGCTCTGAGGTGGATCCAGCAGCACATTCACAGCTTTGGTGGAGATCCAGATTTAGTCACCGTATTTGGAGAGTCTGCAGGTGGAGTGAGCGTTTCCTTGCTGGTACGGCTTCACGTGCTCATGAAACATTTAAAACAAACTCACATGTTTTGATAGATTCTACACTAAACCACTTTGTCTGTTGCTTGAATCCACAGCTTCTCTCTCCGTTGTCTAATGGGCTGTTCCATCGTGCCATTGCTGAGAGTGGAACCGCTGCCATGGATGCGATTGTGTCAAATGAGCCTCTTCCAATGATGCAGGTAATAAATATTACTTAATTCACTGGATATTTTCAGAATTGTTAAGATTGATCTCTCATGTCTGTTCTCAGATGGTGGCAAATGTGTCTGGCTGTAACTTGGAAAACACAGAGAAGATCACTGATTGCATTAGAAACCTGGATATTGATACGATTGTGACCATTGGGAAGGTGAGAGTAGCTTCACTTCAGAAGAAAGTCCACTTGCATTGGTTTCTTACAGTATGTGTGTGTGTGTGTTTGTGCCAAGGATACAAAATTTCTATATTCTGTTACTGTTGATGGACACTTCCTGACAAAACCTGTGGACCAACTGTTCCATAAACATGAACTTCTCACCGTCCCAGTCATGACCGGTGTGAATGACGATGAAGGCGTCTGGATACTGGCTCAAGTATGAAGGCAGTTTTTTCACTGATAGTGTTGTACTTTAATTGGCTGAGTCTGGTGACTATAAAGGTGAATATCTTAAATGATCACTGCAGCTGTGTCTTCCTTAGTTTTTAGCTTTTCCAAACTGGACTGAGGGAATGGGTCGTGAGGAGGCCACTAACATGCTGTCTTTCTTCTACCCACATGTAAGACAGGCACCGTCTGATGTTACTGTATTACTTTTAACTATCATACTTTAGCTTCTCTGACAGATGTATCGCATATGTTCTCAAGCCCAAACATGCAGTTGCCATAGATTTGATAATAGAGGAATATATTGGAACCGGTGAAGATCGTGTGAAGAACAGAGACGGGTTCACTGAGATGATTGGAGATATTTTATTTACCATTCCTGCCATTAAGACTGTTAATTCCCACAGAGGTATTCTGCCCAATAATATGTACATTCATCTAACTATAAATACATGCTTTCATAAACAAGACATTTAGCATTTATGTGTGTGCTATAGATGCAGGTGCTGCTGTTTACCTGTATCAGTACCAGCATCCTCCCAAATTCCTGCAGGAAAAAAGGCCGAGCTTTGTTGGGACTAGCCATGCAGATGAAATCTGTATAGTGATGGGCTTGTGTTTCACAACTACTCACGTCAAATTAGCTGGTAAGTGCAATAAAAAAGTTACATCTTTATCACCATATAATATTTGGTTAATTTGAGACTCAGCATGAAAATCGTTTCACCTCATTCTCATTATTTAGGTTCATGTCCTGAAGAGGAGGAAGAGTTGAGCAAAACCATGATGAGCTACTGGGGGAACTTTGCCCGTACAGGGTAGGAATCACTGCTCTGTGTGCAGGACGTCATCTCACACGTGGACACCAGGCTCCTGTGTTTATAGCTTGTGTGTGTGTGCAGGTCTCCTAATGGGGACGGTCTTGCCCACTGGCCAAAGTACGGAGCAGGAGAAGACTACCTGGCCATTGGTTTGAAGCAGCAGGTAACGCGTCAGCATCTGAAGAAGAACCGGTTTGTCTTCATGACTCAGACACTTCCAGAGAAGATCCAGCAACATGAGGAGCGGATGGAGCGCAGCGATCTGTAGAACACTCACCTCCCAGTTCTCCGCTCCATCACGTTGGTGTTAATGTCAGAAATAACCTCACATGAATCTCAGTGCTTTAATTTTACAGAAAAATGTTCTACCCAACTTTACTCTATGTAAAATATGTAAATAAAAGGTGACTGAACAGTCTTGAAGTGTAACCTGGAAGTCTACCAACAGCCAAACCCAACGTCCAGCTTGTTTTCCAGCGACCACTGCTCATTACCTGCACCGGCTGAGTTCGGCCAATCAGAAGCTGCGTATGTAGGGGTCGTTGGCCAACCGGGCTGTGCGCTGAGAATGAACTCGTTGAGCACCTTCTAGTAGCTATTCTCGGTGACTACACTTTGTAGACGGTCCCTACGGGATAGTCCAACAGCTGCGGCTTCAAATAGACCAGTGAGTTCAGCCTCTTGGATGAAAACTCTGCTTCACCTTGTTGTGGAAAATAGTTTCTGTTTGTATTTTCCAATCTGTGAATATCGCTCCAACTTTACCGTAGTACTATGAAGATCGGCGCAAAGCGTCTTCTCTTCTGCTTCTCTCTAGCGTGTTTTTCATCCCTGTGCGTCGCAGCAGATCCAAATGGTAAGTTTATTTCACTAAAGTGTTTGAATAAAGGCTCAACATTATCTGTATTTCAAGCAGTGAGTGTTTGCTTTACTCCGCAGTTACCTGCCTCATTCCTCGGAGTAACTTGAAAACAAGGATCTATGTATTTAACTCATCATAACATTTCTCATCAGTAATGGGAGAAATTGGACTCACTGCGGAGTCTGGTAGCACCAGTGCAATCACACGAATTTTCTTACTGATTTTCACTTCTATCATTCTCAGAATATACGTTGCAAACTTCAGCTGCATTGCAAAAGCTATTCAGTGTCAAAGTTGACTCAAGGTGCGGTTCTGCAGCCTGTAGAGCAAAGTATATGATGGATGACTGGCAAATGTTGTTCACATGAATATACCAGATCTTGATGTAAGTTATAATTACAACAAAACATGTTACTAACATGTTGTTTATTTTTTAAATAAATTAATAGTTGAATCTCTTTATTAAATTATTTAATAATTATTTATTCACAGTGTGTACACAGAAGCGTTTTTGGCAGTCATACATATTATTCTCCTGAGAAATTTAATTAACAAATTACATTGTGATTCTGACTGAGTTCTAATGTCCTGACAGCCCCTGAAGTGCGCACTAAGCTGGGGAGTCTGAGAGGTCAGTATGTCAGTGTTAAGGGGCAGGAGACTGGGGTCCATGCCTACCTGGGCGTCCCATTTGCCAAGCCCCCTGTAGGTCCTGCTCTGAGACTGGCTGCACCTCAACCTGTGGAGGGATGGGAAGGAATGAAAGATGCCACCAAGCAGCCGCCCATGTAGGACATGCATCCATGTCTTCCAGTTTTAGCCTACCACACTGTGATTATATCAAATAACAATACATCAGTTTGTCTTTTCAGGTGTGTCCAACATAAGCAGAGCACGTTAGACCTGATTGATAAACTTGGTGCTACGCTGGCAGTAATACCAGACGATTCAGAAGACTGTCTCTACCTCAACATTTACACTCCTGCACGCAGAGCTCATGATGCCAAGCTCCCAGTAAGAACCTTTTGCAACACCCAGCTGCCATGGAACAGAGCGTGTAATGCTGTAGCATCTGTGTGATCTGAGCAGGAGACCCCCTGGTCATCAAGTATAGGTTACAGACCCATCATTTCATAATTCAGTCAGCAATGAGATAAACCCAGTTAGAACAAATGATAAATTCTCTTTATGCTACATAGAAAATATCTGGGTGGTTTTCCCTCTGTACCTTACTAGGTCATGGTTTGGATCCATGGCGGGGGCTATACTGTGGGTTCAGCTTCTATGTATGATGGATCTGCCCTGGCTGCATACCAGGATGTGGTTGTGGTTCTGATCCAGTACCGCTTGGGACTTCTGGGATTTCTCAGGTAAGACGACCCAACTCACTAAGTGTGAAGACGCTGCTGATGTGAACATCTGACATCCATGGTTCCTGTGATCAGCTGGTGTTAATGTGAGCTGCTAGACTGTAACTGTGTGTTTGATCCAGCACTGGAGATCAACACTTGCCTGGAAACTTTGGTTTGCTGGACCAGATCCAAGCTCTGAGGTGGATCCAGCAGCACATTCACAGCTTTGGTGGAGATCCAGATTTAGTCACCGTATTTGGAGAGTCTGCAGGTGGAAGGAGTGTTTCCCTATTGGTAAGGCTTCACATGCACATGAAACATTAAAAACGAACTCACGTGTTTTGATAGATTCTCCACTAAACCACTTTGTCTGTTGCTTGAATCCACAGCTTCTCTCACCGTTGTCTCGTGGGCTGTTCCACCGTGCCATTGCTGAGAGTGGAACCGCTGCAGTGGACGTACGCCCGTCACACGGTCCTCTACCAATGACACAGGTTCACTGACAATATTCTACACAACAGAACAATCATATCACAACAAATTGTTTACATTCTTAAGTGTGGCTTGTGTCTGTTCGCAGACGGTGGCAAGTCTATCAGGCTGCAGCACTGAAAGCACAAAGACAATCGCTGACTGTATAAAAAACCTGGATATTGATACTATTGTGACACTTGGTAAGGTGAGATGCAAAGCAGACGTAGATTGACTTTGTTGGATTACCTTAAACAAATACACATAAACCCTAATCACAGACTAACCGTAGCTAAATTGAGCATTAGTGAGTACATTGCGTGTTATCCCCTCATAAACAGTTAGTTCTGGAAACTGTGAACAAAGCCGTCTGGGCAGATCTGTGCAATACCAGCCAAGCACATTAAAGCTTGATGAGAATCTCTGGAGCTGTGACTAGGACGTGTGGGAGTGGTGTGATTAACCACGGGGTTAGCTGTCACGTCACCCCTGTACTTCAGTCCCTCCATTGGCTGCCAGTTGACTATCGTGTTAGATTCAAGATTTTACCAGCCTTTTCATTTTAGTTTATGAATCTGGCAACAGTACTTAAACTGGGGTTTTACACATTGTATATTTGTTTTATGCTTATATGTTTTACTTTAGTTTTTTTTACTACTCTTATTATCTTAGCCACTGTTTTATTACCTCCTTTTATTGCTGTTACCTGCTTAGTGCCTTGGTCAACTCTGTGTTGGGATGTGGCGCTTTATAAATAAAGTTTGATTTGATTGATTTAGCTCAACGTAAGCCTTTAAACGATTCAAAAGAAAATGTTTGCTTCATGTGTTTATTTCAACTTTTCTGTCAAGGATGAGAAATTTAGGTTCTCTATAAATGTTGACGGACACTTCCTGACAAAACCTGTGAGTGAGCTTCTGCAAAAACATGAACTTCTCACTGTCCCATTCATCACTGGTGTGAATAATCATGAAGGGGGATGGTTACTAGCTCATGTGAGTATGAATGAAGATTTGTTACTTCTTGCTCTTTCATCTGACATTTGTGTTGCTGGAGAACATGTGATCACTGCGTTTGGGTGCTTTTCTAGTTGTTCGCTCCACCAAATTGGACCGAGGGAATGAATCGAGAGGAGATCACGAAAACACTGTCCTTCTTCTACTCTGACGTAAGACTGTCTGACGTTACAGTTTTCCTTCTTTATACTCGAGCTTCTCTGACAGATGTATCACATATTTTCTGCAGCCCAAACATGCAGCCATCAGAGATTTGATAATAGAAGAATACGCTGGAACCGGTGAAGATCGTGTGAAGAACAGAAACGGGTTCACTGAGATGCTGGGAGATATGATATATGTAATTCCAGCCATTAAAACTGCTAATTCCCACAGAGGTACTGTATTTGTAGATATTATCATTCAAATGTACAGTTATTAAGATTTACTTAAACACATTTACAGAGTAACATTTCACATCAAAACAAACCCTTCACCATCTATGTGTGTGCTACAGATGCAGGTGCTGCTGTTTACCTGTATCAGTACCAGCACCCTCCCAAATTCCTGCAGGAAAAAAGGCCGAGCTTTGTTGGAGCTGATCACGGAGACGAAATCTTCACAGTGTTTGGATTCTGCTTCACAACTACTCATGTCAAATTATCTAGTAAAGTCAATATATAAATCACATTTCACCAGCAGATATGTAGGATGTATTTGAGAGTCATGCAGAAGGTTTCACCTCATTCTTATTATTTAGGTTCATGTCCTGAAGAGGAGGAAGAGTTGAGCAAAACCATGATGAGCTACTGGGGGAACTTTGCCCGTACAGGGTAGGAATCACTGCTCTGTGTGCAGGACGTCATCTCACACGTGGACACCAGGCTCCTGTGTTTATAGCTTGTGTGTGTGTGCAGGTCTCCTAATGGGGACGGTCTTGCCCACTGGCCAAAGTACGGAGCAGGAGAAGACTACCTGGCCATTGGTTTGAAGCAGCAGGTAACGCGTCAGCATCTGAAGAAGAACCGGTTTGTCTTCATGACTCAGACACTTCTAGAGAAGATCCAGCAACATGAGGAGCAGATGGAGCGCAGCGATCTGTAGAACACTCACCTCCCAGTTCTCCGTTTCTGTACTGTGGACAATTAACGATACAATATATTCAATACAATTTCTATTAATTTTGTATACTTCTAGCAAAAAAGGTTTCTATTTGTTAAAATATTTTATGTATATTACTTTACAAGGAATGTTTGTGTGGCAGCAGTAAAACGGGAGCTTAACTTGGGGCCTGTATATTATACAGCCGCTCAGTAGATATTGTCAGGGATTATCACTCACAATACAAGGAAAAACCTGTTCAACAGAAAATACTGCATGGAGCCAGAAGACACGTCATGTCATAGGAAACCAAGGCTGTGTTTGCTGCTTTGTACGTCATGTGCTTGCTAATAGGAATTAAATGTTTGATTTGTTTTTGTTTGTTTTGTGTCATTAAACTACAATAAATCAACCCAAACTTTAATTACAGACTAACAGTATCTATGTTGATAGAGCGTTATTGATTGTGAATTGGGCGTCAGCAGCAGGTCATGTGTCAACCCCACATAAACAGTTAGTTCTGGAGATTGAACAGAGGAGTTTCAGATGTGCATCGGCTTTATATGGCAATAAAATGAAATCTATTGGCTCTGCTCAGACCTTTGGTTAAACCATAGAGCTAAATGTATTTTGCGTCAAATTAGTACAAATATGCAGCTCATAACAGCAAATAACAGCTCACTGTGTCGCTAAGTTTCTGCATCATGATAAACTTTGGTGCGCTTTGCAGAGAGAGATCTAAATTTAAAAAAATCTTCTTTCAAAGTTAAATCACAACATTCACTTCCAACTCAGTATTTAAATTTTCAGTCTGGGCAGATCAGTCCTGTATCAGCGTTCAGCAAAACAAGCCACATTAAAGCTTTATCACACTCTCTCTGGGAGGCGTGGGAGTGGTTTGACGTCTAACCACAGAAAACCTGCTGAGTCACATCATTACTTATTATAAATGTCCTGGGGGAAAGCGTCAGAAGAGACATTTCATCTCTGCACCGTCCAGAGTTTCGACCATGAAGTTCAGTGGGAAACAAACTTTGTTCAGTGTAGTGTCTGTGCTTTTGCTTTGTGTGGCTGCAGACATACATGGTGAGTCTGTAAATTCTCTCATACTCTAAAGAATCTAGACTGCATGTAAGGCTGATTGCAACATTTGCTTTTATTGTGGTCATTATTGATTAACTTATACTGGTGCAGAAGTTCTAATGTGTGTTATTCAGAAAAGCCTATCTGAATAAATGTGGAGTAAAGTTTGCAGAATACACCTAAAAGTCCAAGACACATTGCACAACTGTGTTCTCTGTGTCAGAGTGAATGCATTAAGCTACTGTTCAATTCTTGTCCATGGAATTTGATCACAGCTTTGCAAGCTACACAAATTCTTCACAGCGAGAGAAGCTGATTTACTTTAAAAAGTTTGAAACTCTAAGTTATGACGAGTACATGGTCTGAAGGTGCATAAAGCAATAGGCCACACAACGATCAATACTAACAATGAGCTAATATATTAGTTAGTTCTGTGTGTTTAAATGCTCATTCATGGTGTAAAATCCAGTCTGAAAGTGGGAACGTTTTTAATTGTCTGAGTTGTTTCTACTTGCCTGACGTTGTGTAATCGGTGGCTGCACCACATTATGTTTGATCCTTGGCAGTGATACATAATGTTTTCATGGGAACTTTAACTGATAACATATGTTATGTGTTTCATCATGATTCTGACTGAGTTCTAATGTCCTGACAGCCCCTGAAGTGCACACTAAGCTGGGGAGTCTGAGAGGTCAGTATGTCAGTGTTAAGGGGCAGGAGACTGGGGTCCATGCCTACCTGGGCGTCCCATTTGCCAAGCCCCCTGTAGGTCCTGCTCTGAGACTGGCTGCACCTCAACCTGTGGAGGGATGGGAGGGAATGAAAGATGCCACCAAGCAGCCGCCCATGTAGGACATCCATCCACTGAATCCATTTACTGGGCTGCACATAGAACCAAAACATTTTCAATGTTCTCTTTTTCAGGTGTATTCAACATAAACAAATTACATTGGATCTTGTTGAAAAACTTGACATAACGGCAGAGGTTCCAGACATTTCAGAAGACTGTCTCTACCTCAACATTTACACTCCTGCAAACAGAACTAACGATGCCAAACTGCCAGTAAGAACCTTTCACTGCAGATTCTAATGGTGCTGCTCAGTTAGGAAAAGTTTGGATAAATGTTCTGGACAAGACAGTTTGATTGTTTCCAAGGAGTCAAACTGCAAAAGCAACGTGAATAATGGAGGCTTTTTGTTTGGTTTAATTATTTGTTTATGTATTCATCAGGTCATGGTATTTATTCATGGTGGAGGTTTTTATATGGGTTCAGCTTCTATGTATGATGGATCTGCCCTGGCTGCTTACCAGAATGTGGTTGTGGTTCTGTTCCAGTACCGCTTGGGACTTCTGGGATTTCTCAGGTAAGACGACCCAACTCACTAAGTGTGAAGACGCTGCTGATGTGAACATCTGACATCCATGGTTCCTGTGATCAGCTGGTGTTAATGTGAGCTGCTAGACTGTAACTGTGTGTTTGATCCAGCACTGGAGATCAACACTTGCCTGGAAACTTTGGTTTGCTGGACCAGATCCAAGCTCTGAGGTGGATCCAGCAGCACATTCACAGCTTTGGTGGAGATCCAGATTTAGTCACCGTATTTGGAGAGTCTGCAGGTGGAGTGAGCGTTTCCTTGCTGGTACGGCTTCACGTGCACATGAAACATTAAAAACGAACTCACGTGTTTTGATAGATTCTCCACTAAACCACTTTGTGTGTTGCTTGAATCCACAGCTTCTCTCTCCGTTGTCTAATGGGCTGTTCCATCGTGCCATTTCTGAGAGTGGAACCGCTGCCATGGATGCGATTGTGTCAAATGATCCTCTGCCAGTGATGCAGGTAATAATTATTGCTTATTTGGCAGAATATCAAATGTTTGTTTTTCTAAACTGTCAAGATGCATCTCTTGTGTCTGTTCTCAGACGGTGGCAAATCTATCAGGCTGCAACACTGAAAGCACAAAGACAATCGCTGATTGTATGAAAAACCTGGATATTGATACTATTGTGACTCTTGGGAAGGTGAGACAGTGTCTGCAGATATAAATTAAACTGGTGAAGGCTTGTTAACAGAACCACTGAATGTCTTTGAAAGACTTGTGTGAAATGTTTGCGCCTCCGTTTCAACATTTTTACACGTTTTCTGCTCTCAAGGAAAATTTGCGACTCTCTATAAACGTTGACGGACTCTTCCTGACAAAACCTGTCGATGAGCTGTTCCGTAAACGTGAACTTCTAACTGTTCCATTCATGACCGGTCTTACTAGTGATGAGGGAGGGTGGCTACTTGCTGATGTAAGTGAGACTGTGAACATTTTAGTCATTGTTTCTATAACTGAAATCTATGTGTTTCATGAGTGTGGTCACTGAAACTGAGCCTTCCTTGCAGGTCTTTGCTCCTCCAAACTGGACCGAGGGAATGGATCGAGAGCAGATCGCAAACATTTTGTCCTTCTTCTTCTCTGATGTAAGACAGTCACTGGCTGATGTTGCAGGTTCACTCTACTCGAGCTTCTCTGACAGATGAATCACATTTGTTCTTCAGCCCAAACATGCAGCCATCAGAGATTTGATAATAGATGAATACGCTGGAACCGGTGACGATCGTGTGAAGAACAGAAACGGGTTCACTGAGATGCTGGGAGATATGTTCTTTACTATTCCAGCCATTAAGACTGTTAATTTCCACAGAGGTATTTATATATATATATATATATATATATATACTGTATATTTAAAAAAATACTAGCAAGGAATACGGTTACCATCTATGTGTGTGCTACAGATGCAGGTGCTGCTGTTTACCTGTATCAGTACCAGCACCCTCCCAAATTCCTTCAGGAAAAAAGGCCGAGCTTTGTTGGAGCTGATCACGGAGACGAAATCTTCACAGTGTTTGGATTCTGCTTCACAACTACTCATGTGAAATTATCTGGTAAGGTCAATATATAAATCACATTTCACCAGCAGATATGTTGGATGTATTTGAGAGTCATGCAGAAGGTTTCACCTCATTCTCATTATTTAGGTTCATGTCCTGAAGAGGAGGAAGAGTTGAGCAAAACCATGATGAGCTACTGGGGGAACTTTGCCCGTACAGGGTAGGAATCACTGCTCTGTGTGCAGGACGTCATCTCACACGTGGACACCAGGCTCCTGTGTTTATAGCTTGTGTGTGTGTGCAGGTCTCCTAATGGGGACGGTCTTGCCCACTGGCCAAAGTACGGAGCAGGAGAAGACTACCTGGCCATTGGTTTGAAGCAGCAGGTAACGTGTCAGCATCTGAAGAAGAACCGGTTTGTCTTCATGACTCAGACACTTCTAGAGAAGATCCAGCAACATGAGGAGCAGATGGAGCGCAGCGATCTGTAGAACACTCACCTCCCAGTTCTCCGCTCCATCACGTTGGTGTTAATGTCAGAAATAACCTCACATGAATCTCAGTGCTTTAATTTTACAGAAAAATGTTCTACCCAACTTTACTCTATGTAAAATATGTAAATAAAAGGTGACTGAACAGTCTTGAAGTGTAACCTGGAAGTCTACCAACAGCCAAACCCAACGTCCAGCTTGTTTTCCAGCGACCACTGCTCATTACCTGCACCGGCTGAGTTCGGCCAATCAGAAGCTGCGTATGTAGGGGTCGTTGGCCAACCGGGCTGTGCGCTGAGAATGAACTCGTTGAGCACCTTCTAGTAGCTATTCTCGGTGACTACACTTTGTAGACGGTCCCTACGGGATAGTTTTTTAAATATTTTATGTATATTAGAAGGAATGTTTGTGTGACAGCAGTAAAACGGGAGCTTAACTTGGGTCTAAGTTTCTGCATCATGATAAACTTTGGTGTGTTTTGCAGAGAGAGATCTAAATTTAAAAAAATCTTCTTTCAAAGTTAAATCACAACATTCACTTCCAACTCAGTATTTAAATTTTCAGTCTAGGCAGATCAGTCCTGTATCAGCGTTCAGCAAAACAAGCCACATTAAAGCTTTATCACACTCTCTCTGGGAGGCGTGGGAGTGGTTTGACGTCTAACCACAGTGTGTTCTCTGTGTCAGAGTGAATGCATTAAGCTACTGTTCATTTCTTGCCCATGGAATTTGATCACAGCTTTGCAAGCTACACAAATTCTTCACAGCGAGAGAAGCTGATGTGCAGCAAAGCTACTTTAAAAAGTTTGAAACTATAGGTTATGACGAGTACATGGTCTGAAGGTGCATAAAGCAATAGGCCACACAACGATCAATACTAACAATGAGCTAATATAGTTAGTTCTGAGTTAGTTCTGTGTGTTTAAATGCTCATTCATGGTGTAAAATCCTGTCTGAAAAGTGGGAACGTTTTAAATTGAGTTATTGTTACTTGCCTGACGTTGTGTAATTGTTGGCTTCACCACATTATGTTTGATTCTTAGTAGTAATACATAATGTTTTCATGGGAACTTTAACTGATAACATATGATGTGTTTCATCAAATGTATTTTGCAGCTGTGTTTACGCTGAAACTCAGTCTATGTCCGATTGTTTGAAGCTTTTTAGATTGTGTGTGTGTGTGTTGTTATTGCTCAAATCTGCAGCAAAAATTCACTCAAATGTGTCATGTTTATATTATTCACCACTTCTAATAAGATTAAAGTTTTAGGTAATGTCCAAGAATCTTTATAACCAACATAATTTATTGATAATTCAACGTATTTCTTTTATTAATTATTGAATGAAAGGCATTTAATTGTTTGGTAATAACAGGAACTTGAAGAAACATTTTTTCCCAGAAACCAAATGTGTGTATGTATGTGTTTGTTTGTTTTTTAAATTAGATTAGATTAGATTAGATTCAACTTTATTGTCATTACACAGTACAAGTACAAGGCAACGAAATGCAGTTGGAGTCTAACCAGAGTGCAATAACAGCAAGTGCATGAGTTGTGCAAATGAACATAAGTTATAAAAATGTTCCAGTAATGCAGTGGCATAGTGTGCAAATGAGCATAAGTATATACACAGTCCAATAGTACAAATGAGCATAAGTATGTAAACAGTCCAATAGTACAAATGAGCATAAGTATATACACAGTCCAATAGTACAAATGAGCATAAGTATGTAAACAGTCCAATAGTACAAATGAGCATAAGTATGTAAACAGTCCAATAGTACAAATGAGCATAAGTATGTAAACAGTCCAATAGTACAAATGAGCATAAGTATGTAAACAGTCCAATAGTACAATGATGAAGTGATGTGAGGGACTGCAGGATCAGCGACTGGTAGAGTTCAATAAAGAGACAGCTCTGGGTAAGAAGCTGTTCTTAAGTCTGTTGGTCCTAGTCCGGAGGCACCTGAAATGCCTGCCGGAGGGCAGAAGGGAAAACAGTTTATGAGCGGGATGGGAGGAGTCCTTAAGAAAGCTGCGAGCACGGCGCAGGCAGCATTTCTTCTGGATGTCCTCAATGGCTGGGAGTGTGGTCCCTATGATGCGTTGCGCGGTTTTCACCACCCGCCGCAGTGCGTTGCGTTCTGCAACAAAGCAGCACCCATACCAGACTGTAGCACAGTTAGTCAGGATGCTTCCTACTGTACAGCGATAGAAGTTCACCAGGATATTCGTGGACAGCAGGTTCTTTTTGAGTGTCCTCAGGAAAAAGAGGCGCTGGTGAGCCTTCTTGACCAGACTGGGGGTGTTAGTGGTCCAGGACAGGTCCTCCGAGATGTGTATCCCCAGGAACTTGAAACTTGAGACGCGCTCAACAGCCATCCTATTGATGTGGGTGATGTCGTGTGTGCCTCTTGACTCCTTCCTGAAGTCCACAATGAGCTCCTTTGTCTTGGAGGTGTTGAGATGAAGATTGTTGTTAGTGCACCATGTGACTAGGTGCTGGATCTCCTGCCTGTAGGCAGTCTCATCATTGTTGGTGATGAGGCCAATCACTGTAGTGTCATCTGCAAACTTGACAATGGAGTTTGATCCATTCACAGGCCTACAGTCGGCGGTGAAGAGGTTGTAGAGGAAGGGGCTCAGCACGCAGCCCTGTGGTACACCAGTGTTGAGTGTGATGGTGTTAGAGCAGATAGAGCCTGATCAAACGTGCTGTGGTCGGTTGATCAGAAAGTCCATAACACAGTTGCAGATGGATGCGTTGCGAATGCCCAGATCTACAAGTTTGGCTACTAATTTGGATGGGATGATGGTGTTGAATGCTGAGCTGAAATCAACAAACAGCATGCGTGCATACGTGTCCTTATTGTCCAAATGTGCGAGCACAGAGTGCAGTGCCATGGATACAGCGTCCTTTGTGCTCCTATTGCTGCGGTAGGCAAACTGGTGAGGGTCCAATGTGGGTGGCAGAGAGTCCGCTGGTCAGCTGAGGGTATGAGCTTGGTGGCAGTTTCTCTTTTGTCTCTCTCAAAGCGAGCATAAAAGTCATTAAGCTCATTCAGGAAGAGGACATCAGTGGTTGCAGGGGTGGAGTGGGTGGGATTGTAATCGCTGATGGCCTGGATGCCCTGCCACATGCGTCGAGGGTCGTCACTTTCCGCTTATAGCGAAGCTTGGCCTCTTTGATGCCCCTTCTCAGGTTAGCTCTGGATGTACTGTAGGCCTGTGCATCACCTAATCTGAAGGCAGTATTACGTGCCTTCAGCAGGAGACGCACCTCCCTGTTCATCCAAGGTTTCTGATTAGGGCATGTGATGATCTCTTTCTGACTGGTAACACTACCTATGGTGGTGTTGATGTAATCCAGTACAGAGGATGCAAATGTACTCCAGTCTGTGTCTAGAAACCTCTGCTGGAGTGTGAAATCTGCAACCATTGATGGTTCTCACAGATGGTTTCACACGGTTGATGAGGGATGTGTATTTGGGGGTGAGGAACAAGGGGAGGTGATCCGACTGACCCAGGTGGGAGAGGGGAGTCGCGACATAAGCTAAATATCTGTTTACACAAAATAAATTTTCAAATGAGTCCTTTTCGGCCCTTAACAGCGCTTTTGTAACGTATCTTCAAATATAAAACAATTCATGATTGTTATTAGGAGCCTTTTTATAACAACTCTGTGTTGCTGTAAAACCTGTTTGTTGGTTTTCCATATTACCGCTGCACATCCTTCTTGTCGCAGGAAGCAGCTGTACCGTAATAGCAAAAAGAAACGCGCAATTAAACAACGACAAAGTTAATGTAATTTCGCGAAAAGTGAAAAATCTCTTGAGTTACGGTAACTAGCAGAACAGGTGGGAACGAGGAGGCGTTCACGGTCTGTCCGTTACCTGACATCGGTGTCAAAGCTCCGGGCGACGTTTGTGCTTGGTCACACAGTTAGTGAAGCGGTTCAGAGGAGGCGACGCTGTCTTTGCTTACACGGAAGCGACCATGAAGATCAGTGTAAAACTAAGTGTTTTTAGTGCAGCATCTGTGCTGTTGCTCTGTGTGGCTGCAGACCTACACGGTGAGTGCTGTAAATACCAAAGGAACTGGAATTAGACACCGCTGTAAGGTTTGATATTACGGTAGTTGTTAATTATTACAGCTTTATTAAGTAAAAAATGTGGATCACTACAATCTTATTGTAAATGCGATGTGGAATGTGCAGAACTATATTTATAGAACATATTTCTATGTTAAATGTTACTTTACATACACATGTTCTGTTTCCAAATAAGTTTATTCTGAGTTTCGATGATAAACTAGTGGAGCCATAGCCAGCACCAGTCTGTCTGTTATCAACTGTTGACTAGGTCAGAGGGGAATAAAGAGGGAGTAGCTCTGTGACAACACATGAATCAGTCAAAGACCAGTTATAACTTACTACCATAGTGTTTGTCATAATGGTGCAACAAAAAATGTGGAGATGCTGTTAAAGGACCTTCAAACCATTAAAAACAACATCACAATGCAGACGATTGTCATACTTGTTGTTATTAATTAGTTTGTAAGCTGTTCACAAGGACAGTGGAGGGCAGTTATCATGGGGGCCAGGGGGGCGTGTTGTCCAAATACGCCTTGATATTAAAGTTCAACATATAAAGCGCGTTAAAATAAAGTTGGATTAAAGCTACCCCTGCCTGTTCTTGGATCAAGATGTCATATATAGATGTAAAATCCCTAGCACCAAGCAGAGCTTCCCGTTCTTTCTTTGAAAAGCAAACATTCCCACCTACAGTTTAATGCAAATTCTCCTGAGCCTGGACAACCGTAAAGACGTCTTCAAAATACTTCCTGAACAGTGGTATTGTGCCAACACATCTGCAGAAGGCCTCTGAAGGACTTTGCAAACATGTTGCGTCTCTATAATTGATCAAGAACTAATAAGTGAGCAGTAAATGCTCTGTGAGGGTGAAGTGCTGGCAACGTTCATCCTCCAGAACGGCAGTATGGACTATGACTCTTTTTCTAACTGTGTAAGTGTTTATGCATTGTGATTCTGACTGAGTTCTAATGTCCTGACAGCCCCTGAAGTGCGCACTAAGCTGGGGAGTCTGAGAGGTCAGTATGTCAGTGTTAAGGGGCAGGAGACTGGGGTCCATGCCTACCTGGGCGTCCCATTTGCCAAGCCCCCTGTAGGTCCTGCTCTGAGACTGGCTGCACCTCAACCTGTGGAGGGATGGGAAGGAATGAAAGATGCCACCAAGCAGCCGCCCATGTAGGACATGCATCCACTGAATCCATTTACTGGGCTGCACATAGAACAGTTATGTCCTGTACGACTGAAACCAATGTTCTCTTTTTCAGGTGTATTCAAAATAAACAAATTACATTGGATCTTGTTGAAAAACTTAACATAACAGCAGAGGTTCCAGACATTTCAGAAGACTGTCTCTACCTCAACATTTATACTCCTGCAAACAGAACTAACGATGCCAAACTGCCAGTAAGAACCTTTCACTGCAGATTCTAATGGTGCTGCTCAGTTAGGAAAAGTTTGGATAAATGTTCTGGACAAGACAGTTTGATTGTTTCTAAAGAGTCAAACTGCAAAAGCAACGTGAATAATGGAGGCTTTTTGTTTGGTTTAATTATTTGTTTATGTATTCATCAGGTCATGGTATTTATTCATGGTGGAGGTTTTTCTATGGGTTCAGCTTCTATTGGTGATGGATCTGCCCTGGCTGCTTACCAGAATGTGGTTGTGGTTCTGATCCAGTACCGCTTGGGAGTTCTGGGATTTCTCAGGTAAGACGACCCAACTCACTAAGTGTGAAGACGCTGCTGATGTGAACATCTGACATCCATGGTTCCTGTGATCAGCTGGTGTTAATGTGAGCTGCTAGACTGTAACTGTGTGTTTGATCCAGCACTGGAGATCAACACTTGCCTGGAAACTTTGGTTTGCTGGACCAGATCCAAGCTCTGAGGTGGATCCAGCAGCACATTCACAGCTTTGGTGGAGATCCAGATTTAGTCACCGTATTTGGAGAGTCTGCAGGTGGAGTGAGCGTTTCCTTGCTGGTACGGCTTCACGTGCACATGAAACATTAAAAACGAACTCACGTGTTTTGATAGATTCTCCACTAAACCACTTTGTCTGTTGTTTGAATCCACAGCTTCTCTCTCCGTTGTCTAATGGGCTGTTCCATCGTGCCATTGCTGAGAGTGGAACCGCTGCCATGGATGCAATTGTGTCAAATGAGCCTCTGCCAATGATGCAGGTAATAATTATTGCTTATTTGGCAGAATATCAAATGTTTGTTTTTCTAAACTGTCAAGATGCATCTCTTGTGTCTGTTCTCAGACGGTGGCAAATCTATCAGGCTGCAACACTGAAAGCACAAAGACAATCGCTGATTGTATGAAAAACCTGGATATTGATACTATTGTGACTCTTGGGAAGGTGAGACAGTGTCTGCAGATATAAATTAAACTGGTGAAGGCTTGTGAACAGAACCACTGAATGTCTTTGAAAGACTTGTGTGAAATGTTTGCGCCTCCGTTTCAACATTTTTACACGTTTTCTGCTCTCAAGGAAAATTTGCGACTCTCTATAAACGTTGACGGACTCTTCCTGACAAAACCTGTCGATGAGCTGTTCCGTAAACGTGAACTTCTAACTGTTCCATTCATGACCGGTCTTACTAGTGATGAGGGAGGGTGGCTACTTGCTAATGTAAGTGTGACTGTGAACATTTTAGTCATTGTTTCTATAACTGAAATCTATGTGTTTCATGAGTGTGGTCACTGAAACTGAGCCTTCCTTGCAGGTCTTTGCTCCTCCAAACTGGACCGAGGGAATGGATCGAGAGCAGATCGCAAACATTTTGTCCTTCTTCTTCTCTGATGTAAGACAGTCACTGGCTGATGTTGCAGGTTCACTCTACTCGAGCTTCTCTGACAGATGAATCACATTTGTTCTTCAGCCCAAACATGCAGCCATCAGAGATTTGATAATAGATGAATACGCTGGAACCGGTGAAGATCGTGTGAAGAACAGAAACGGGTTCACTGAGATGCTGGGAGATTACTTCTTTACTATTCCAGCCATTAAGACTGTTAATTTCCACAGAGGTATTTATATATATATATATACTGTATATTTAAAAAAATACTAGCAAGGAATACGGTTACCATCTATGTGTGTGCTACAGATGCAGGTGCTGCTGTTTACCTGTATCAGTACCAGCACCCTCCCAAATTCCTTCAGGAAAAAAGGCCGAGCTTTGTTGGAGCTGATCATGCAGACGAACTTTTCACAGTGTTTGGATTCTGCTTCACAACTACTCATGTGAAATTATCTGGTAAGGTCAATATATAAATCACATTTCACCAGCAGATATGTTGGATGTATTTGAGAGTCATGCAGAAGGTTTCACCTCATTCTTATTATTTAGGTTCATGTCCTGAAGAGGAGGAAGAGTTGAGCAAAACCATGATGAGCTACTGGGGGAACTTTGCCCGTACAGGGTAGGAATCACTGCTCTGTGTGCAGGACGTCATCTCACACGTGGACACCAGGCTCCTGTGTTTATAGCTTGTGTGTGTGTGCAGGTCTCCTAATGGGGACGGTCTTGCCCACTGGCCAAAGTACGGAGCAGGAGAAGACTACCTGGCCATTGGTTTGAAGCAGCAGGTAACGCGTCAGCATCTGAAGAAGAACCGGTTTGTCTTCATGACTCAGACACTTCCAGAGAAGATCCAGCAACATGAGGAGCAGGTGGAGCGCAGCGATCTGTAGAACACTCACCTCCCAGTTCTCTGCTCCATCACGTTGGTGTTAATGTCAGTATTAACCTCAAATGAGTCAGAAATAACTTTTGCACTCATTCTAAGCAAAATTAAGAAGAGAAGTGTCAAATTAATTTAATCTACCTCCATTTATTGGATGCGCCTACTGTACTTATAATCTAAACAGTTTTTCCTAATGATCTGGATTTTAAAATGAAATTAATACATGTTAATGCTGTTTGTTGTGAATCAGTATCGTTTCACTCCTAATTTACAGACACATACACATAAAGAGAAAAAAAGAGAACAAACTGGATAATAGTAAAATACGCGCATCATAAGTGGAAAGTGAAGCAATACATAAAATAAACAAATGTACCAAAAACCTTCATCAATTTATTAGTGTTTTATTACTGAGAAGAGCGCTTAAGCTGAAAAGCTCCCTGAAGTCTGATGTTAGCAGTTCAATAGGTCAATTTTATTTTTTCACTAAATCTAGCATACGGCATTGAAAACAGTACAAAGCAACACTTTTGAAAGGCAAATCATTGAAATAGCTGTGATCAGAGTGCTCACAGATAAAAGACAGGGTAAAATAAGAAAGAAATAAAAATGTACAGGAAATAATCAGGATTAGACAGAATCAACCAAATAATGCTTTAGCAGACATTTTCCTGTTAGTAAAGCTGCAGTCTGATATAAAAGTGCTGGCCAGTGGCTTTGAATGATTCACTATACTGCCCAGAAAAGTGCACTTGGAGTAAAAAAGCTACTGGGCGTCACCATCAGGCCGTAACGAGACATACAGACATGTACTTTGAGAACTGTTCAGTTGTATAATGTAAGCAGCCTGGTTTGAGGTTGGAAATAAAGAGGGGATGCACTCTGCAGGTAAGGAAGCCAGGCAAAATGTGTCAGCCATAAAAGAATCAAATGCAATGCATTTCAAAGGTAAGACATGTATCAGACCATAATTATACAAGCACACAAACTGTATCATTTTGATACTTTGATTAAATCCAGCTTATGTATAGGTTATGTTAGTCTATTGCAATACATCTTTCCAGCTTATATAATAGTATGTCAGGTGTGGAGACAAAGTAGATTTGATGTAGTACCACGAGCCAAAGCTTATCACTGAAAAAACATGACTAAAGTTCAAGGGGCAAAGTTTGCCCAAACCTAGTTACAGTGGTTGATAAGACAGCAAGTCTTTTCAGGTCAGTGGTTAGAAAATTACCCAGCTGTAAAACTCACACAGTATTTCTTCTCTTATTTGGACAAATGAAGAAAATAAATGTAACTCCATACATTTTGCTATGCAAAGAAATACTTTTCACTGACTTGTGGCAAAGAGAAAACACCTGAGATGCTGTCTTTCTAAAAAGTTTCATATCTAAAAAAAATGTTTAGATAACAGGTGTGAGTATGTGATTAGATCAAAATCAAATAATGCATGCACATCAATATATTGGGCACTGAAATAATAAAAATACTATATAGTAGAATACATTAGATACTTTCATCTTCTTCAAGCACAACCAAGTACAGACATGGTTTTAGAATCAGAGGCACGTATATCGTTCCTTTTCTCCCAGAGGGAATAAATAAATAAATAAATAAATTAAACTTTTATGACGTGTTATCATGCTGGATTAAGGTCACACAGAGGTGAGTTGATAAATGGGAACACGCGTTGGAACAGAAGCAAATGTGCTGTGTCAGAGTGATATAACAAGCTTAGTTGACTCAACCTTCAGACAAGCTAAGTTCAACTGTAAAAACCTAAATGTCAAACAGATAAAGGTTGGACCTGGAGAGCAAAGGTCATGAGCTAACGTGACGTCATGTTTTCAGCAGAGGACAGAGGTGATTCTTGTGTAATAGTGGTCGTTATGTACTGTGGCACAGACTTAAAGCTTGATGCATCAGGATGTCCAGGACTGCATGTTCTGCAGCATGGCCTCAAATCGCTCCATGTTTGGGGCATGAGCGTGCTCTAGATGGTCCGTCAGACGACTGTACAGGCTGAAAGACTTCAGCTCCAGCCAGATGAAACCAAAGCGGTCCTCGTCAAACAACACAAAGAGCCCCGGGGTGCGCTCCGGGCTTGTGAAGCCGTGTCCAGCAATTAGGCCCGTACCATAAAAGCTGAAATCGAGAAAACTCAGTTTAGCAATTAATCAGTATCAATCACTGGACTCAATACTAACAAACCAAAAACTAAAAACATGCACACGGATTCTACCACCAATACATAGGCAGCTACAGCCAATCCAGCTGTATGATAAAGATGTTTCACTGCATGCATTTTCCTTCCCACATGCTTTTAGCCGAGTTTTTACCATTTCCTGCAGCTGCGGGGATACACCTCATTGCGAGCCATAACCCCGAGGGGTAGCACAAACGGCTGGCCTTCAGGAGGATTGGTGCTGGGGTCAGGCTGGCAGTCGTCTGAGCAGGCACCGTAGTCTGCCTCCATCCCTTCTGCCTCACAGGCACCGCTGGAGGCGCCCTCTGCTGCACCTTTGGAAGCCTCTTGTTCTGCTTCCCTCTGCACTTCCTCGTGTACCCCCATCACCAGCCGGGAAAGCTCCTCAATGCTGCGCTGCTGCTCTAAGTCTGGAAGGACGACAGGCCGTCTCAGGTCAACATCCAGGGTGAGTTGACCAGCAGGAACGTTGGGATCTCCCTGCAAGAAGGGGAACATGAAGCTGATGGGTTACTTTCAAATGTGTGTATGCATGTATTACAACGGCAGAACTGTTAAGTTACTCCGATTCGATTTTCCATCAACTTACAGTGAGCTTAGTGGCTTTTGCAGAAGTACCATGGAAACTGAGCATAACAATCTCTAAACCATGACTGCCATAAGTGCCTTTGAAGAGGCCCGCCTGCAGCAGGTCAGAAGGTGTGGCAGGTGGCAGATAGATCCTCCGGTATGTCAAACAGTTGCTGTGAAAGCAAAAGACAACACAAAGCATATGAAAACCACAGATCTACTCAACCCTCTGGCAAATCTGCCAACGAAGCTGTGCCTGCAGTTTCAGACCCGTTTCAGTCCTAGTGGCTTTACACTCACTGACACGCTTAGCTTAGCTCATGAAAAGAAGACATTCATACTCATATTGACTCGTATAAATGAACTTCATCAGGATGAGCTCCTGCATGTGCTCGTGAAAGATTTCCTCAAGCGTCCGGCCCCATTCTTCATCCAACCACGTCCTGAACTCCTACACACACAAACACACAATCAAATAATGATTCTAATGCAGCACACGTGCATTATTATTATTACACATATAACGAGATCATCAACAAGTTGAGCATGGAACACATAGGAGTATCTCAGCTGACCCACCTCCTGTCTGCCTCCTGGCATGCGGTGATAATCAGTCTGGTTACATTTAGTTGAAAATTCATCCTTCTTCCCAGTCTAAAAATGGGACACATATTAATGGATGACATGCTTTTATAAAACACTAACCTCAAATTAAATTAGATTCATTTATTTTATCCTCCAAGTTCTTTTGAGGTCTCCTTTTGCTGCGCCCTCACCTGTATGTCTCCTTTGTGGGGGCCTTTATGTCCGTACATGCACTCCACAGTGGCCTTGTTGCTCTCCCACATGTGAATACGGAAGAGTGGCCGCCTCCTCATCGGATCCTCCACGCGGGGGTCGTGAGGTGGCAAATACATCCAGCCAATGATGAACAGCCCGTCCACCTGAAGGAAAAACATGACCTCCGAAAATGATCAGCAATCAACATTACATTTGTTTTTTAAATGACATTAACGCCTGGGTTAAAAACACAACTTACCACAACATTGAGCAGGCCGCCATAAGGACCAATGTCGGGCTGCCATAAACCCAAGATATGTCTATATGGGTGAAGCACTGCAACATTAAGAGAGGAGAGCACATTACACTACAGTACCCACCTTCCACTAACATGTTTAAACTTTTGATTTAATGTCAGGATGGAGTCTCTAAAAAGAGTAAAAGCGTTAAAACCGTTGTCTAAGCATGCACACAAAGCACGGCATTACCCACGCGTTTCACATAATAATAATAAACAGTGCAGAACAGACTTATTCCCACATTTACTGCTCGCACAGGGTGTTTTACTCTGCTGAAGTCTTAAACTGCAAATGTTAAATTACACCACCAGTCCCGCACACACAAGCCTCATGCTGCAGCCCGTGTACATACAGTGTGTGTACACATCTTTATAGTCCATATGCTCGTAGTCCGGCAGGAGCTTCATAAAGCGCCCAGACTTCACCCGCGGGTTCACACCTGGACAGGCACAACACAAGCAATGTGTACAGAGCCCAGACACTAAAGTGAGCTCAGTCCAACTCAGTGCGCTAATGGATGGAGCAGCGTGCCAAAAATCTTCTATTTAAAGAACCAACAGGTGTCACCGTGCCAGGTGAGATTACTGGCGGCTGGTTCTCAAAATAATCTCAAACCATGAACAGATGGGAAAACGCATAAAGATATTTTTATGAGGTTGAAACATCATGTTTATTTAAAAATTGTCACACAGTCACCAGGAAAAGCCGGACATCCTGAAGGAGCAAGGACCAAATAATTCAAAGGCTAATTAACTGTTTAATAAGCAGTTAAACTCACGTTTCACATATAGATCCCGGCTAGAAAATCCTCTGGCCTCCAACTTTCTCAGATCCTCCTTCATGCCAAACTCTGCAGAGAGAAAACACATAAATTCATAACATAAAGACACGGTGGCAAGAAATAGTATGTGAACCCTTTGGGATTACATGGATCACATCTGCATAAAATGGTCATAAAATATGTTCTGATCTTCACTGAAGTCACAACAATAAAAGAAAACACAGTCTGTTTAAACTAATACTGCACAAATATTATATGTTTTCATGTTTCTATTGAACATAACATCTAAACATTCACAGTGCAGGGTGGAAAAAGTATGACCTAGACCAATGACTTCTTCCAAGAGCTAATTGGAGCCAGGAGTCGCCAACCTGGAGTCCAATCAATGTTGAAGCTCTCCTGCCTCCTAAAAACACACCAGTTCTGAGTTTACTGTTCTCAAGAAGCATTGCCTGATGGGAACCATTATTGTTGTGACTTCGATGAAGATCAGAACACATTTTATGCAGAAATCCATCTTGCAACTGTATATGTGGCAAAAGCCAGATCCACCCTGACAACACAACTTTAAACTAACAATAACTGAGCATAGGGCTGACAGGCCAAACCTAATTCAGTCAGGAGACAGACATGACCCGATTACATCTACTCATTTTTTCTAAAACAGCGCCTGAGGCATAAATAAATTAAGCAGCTGCTTATTTAGTCTAATTTTTTATCACAAGATTTGTATTTTTTGTAGTGGACAGTGATTTAAATATGCTTTCGTCTACATTGTTTGGCAGCAGCATCATCAGCTATTCACTACTGTTCATAGTTTTTTTTTTTTTATTAAAGGGACCTAATAACTGCGTAATAACTTTACCTACTACTTTTTCCTACTTGCATCCCAGGTGTCGATCCCAGAAACAGATACTTTGTTCAGAGACACTCAGTGATACTGCACCACACCTAAATGTGGTGACCTAGCGTACAGTAAATGTCTGGTATGTCGTTTTCTGTTTTACTATTCAGGACACACCAGTTTGAAAACAAACACTGTGCCAAGAAAACATTTTGGGCTCTTTTTGGACGATTATTTCTCTTAGAGTTGGGAAAAACTATAATATAAATAAATGTTCTGTGAAACGTTACACGTGTGTTTACCAATAAGGTTTTGACTGCAATCACCTGCATTTCCAGACCATATCATTTATTTTTACGGAGCAGCTCTGTGGCAGTATTGGATCTTTATGTAGTTATTTATACATCTAAACACATTCTTTTACATATTGCCCATTTAGCTCATTGTTTCAACCGCATTATTTTACATTTAGACATTTCCGTATGTTGTTTTCTTAGTGTATTTGCTCAAACTTGAGGTGGGGATGGGGTGGTGCTGGTGGTGCCCAAAATAAAGCTAAAGCCCCCTGAAGGCCTGGCTCCGGCCCTGCAACACTGAACGGCAGAGACTTTGCTGGATTATTACAGCAGTGAGTCAAGCAGAGATCAATAGAAATGCTTTTAGACGAGTTGCGCGCCAGCCAACGTTGCATCTGACATTACTGTGACTCTGCTCCATTTAGTAGAACCTTCCGTTAAGTGAGCTTCGTGCTCTTTACCTGCCACACATCGCCGTCTCCAGATGGTTTCGGTGCTGAGAATGTGCCTGAATTTCTTGCAGACGAGGGCAACATCTGCCAGTGCCGTCCCGGGCAGCAGGGAGAATATTTCCACCAGCAGCTCCGGCGGTAGCTCCAGCAGAGACTGCGGCTGCAGAGGTCCCGTGCGTGTGCGGCCCGGGACGCCTCCTCTGCTGACATGCCCGCTGCCATATTCGCCAGCGTCACTCGGCCCTGCAATGGCGGCCGCGGCTGCGTTGTCGCTTTTCGAGCCCCCGCCGACGTCGAGCTGCCGCCGGGCCACGATCTGCTCTTCTTCCTCCTCGTCCATGTCGGAGTCGCTTCCCGGATCCTGTTGGTTGTGCGACTGTCGCCTCCGGCACCTCCGCGACTGACCCACTCCGCAGAGCCTGGCGCAAACAGCCATCCGTAATCACCAAACAGGCAACATTACATCACTAGCACACATCTGTCAGCTGCGGTCTGTCTGATGATGTCTCGTCCTCGCGAGCGCGAGCAGAAACATTTATTCTGACGTCACAGCGTACAGCGTAGACGCTTTATTGCGTCGCAGGTGACAAACGTACGGTAGTTACGTTCTGCGTTCGGCTGTAATAACATTTTTAAGCCTGGAATATTCTGCGTATAATAGTCTCACGTTGCTGCGTTGGATTCAAATGTTAGGGGAGGCTAAAGCAACAACGTATTCGGTGCTGGTTCTGTTCAAGGTCCCGTTAGGTCCAGTGCCTGCAGCAGCGTGTCTACGATAGAGGTCACAGCGGTTCAGGACGTCTCCGTCCCTGCTCAGATCTCAGTTTTGGGGTTGATTAACCTTATTATTTTAATATAAGCTAAACTGAGAATAAGAACAGTCTTCCCACAAGGAAGGAAAACATTAAGACGAGCCAGCCAGGAGTCGAACCTAGAATCTTCTGATCCGTAGTCAGACGCGTTATCCATTGCGCCACTGGCCCGAATGTAAGCATCAGTCAATCTACATGTATTATATGTTACAATAGAAAGGTAATTGTTATGTGTAACTCTAGTTACATCGTTTTGTGTTTTATAAATTCGTTAAACATAAACTCATAAGGACGCAAACACGATGATAAAACCCTTTAAGTATGTCGAAGGTCTGGGTCTGAAGTAGTGTATAATTAGTGACCTGGCAACCCATTAAAACGATTACTGAATTTCCACCAAATAATACGTTCTAACGTGCAGTTGTGAGACATAAAATCCAAAATACGTAAAGTTGAAGCATATGCTAAGATTGACACGTGTATTGTAGATGTAACACTGCTCTATTCTAATACGAAACAGACTGTGGGGTACTTTAGTCAAACGTGGCAACCACGAAGCAAAACAGGAAGTGATCACTGGCGCGAAATTTGCTAAATATTATGAAAGAGTCACGAACGACAGCACAGACGTGACTTGACTGTATTGTTTCACAACGTTACCGTGAACTTTACAGCGTGTCCTTCGCTGCTGTTACAATAAGCTTGCTGGGGTCGTTCTTTGCTAACAGAAGGTTAACGTCGGTGTCTGTTAATTTATCAGGCAGCGCCGTCTGTGAAACACAGCGGATCATGAGGGCTGATATTGATAAAATCGCCTCGATGTCGGAGGGAGAAAGTACCGGTGATCTGCAGAAGTACCTGTCCTCCCTTACAGATGACCAGGTAAACAAACTAGCGCGGCAACTTTGCTCAATGCAATTAAATGCTTAATAAAGTCAGTGGCGAGTAAAATCATGCGTCTTCTCCTTCCAGCTGATCAGTGTAATCACCAGCACAGCATTGAAGGGGAAGAAGGTCGGCACCACGATTAAAGGCATATTTAAAGGTATGTAACTATATGTCGTCCTTTGCTGTGTCGAACCTCACCAAATCAAAACAGCTTTTCTAGTGCTGTCGTGTGTTTATTCAGAAGCACCGGCAAAGTTAATCAGATTAACCGTAATATCACACACTGCATTGAGATCCCAGCGTCCTCTGCTGACAGGCTCTCCACCCAGTACAACCGAGGGGTCAACCCGCAGACTCCTCGTTTATCAGCACTGCATCCCTCTGTGTGAGTCGGGGGACCTTCAGACTGAGGTGGCAGCTGATATTATTGGACTGCTGATGCTGGAGGTAAAAGTTTTCATAGTGTACTTGTCTACTCTACTCTAGCTGATCAGAAAAGTAATGACGGCCTGTCAGTGGGTTCAACAAGATGTTTTATAAATGTGGACAATGTGAAATAATCAAACCATGTCTGTTTGGGTATAAACAATATTCTTTGGGCGACCTGATCCTCTAACAATGTGTCATTGTACAGATTCAGTTTTAGTATTTGTTTTACTTGTAGATCTGTGCACATGGTGTTTGTATAGAGTTTAAATTACTGCCTGTCTGTCTTCCACTGTGCATTTCTTCCCACAGACTCATACACTGACGGGACCCTGTCTTGCACAACTGGCTTCTGTTTTTGTCGAAGCAATTAAGGTGGGAAAAATGGGCGGTGGGAAATCCCTGGAACTGTTTCCTACTGTGCTTACTGCCCTTGCAGCCTGTGAAGTCTTGTCATATGGTAAAGGTGAGTGCAAATAATATCCCTATGTAGCCTGTATGAAGAGGACATTTTAAAAGGCGACGCTCTCATGACAGTTCATAACCTATTTAGGAGAACTCAGTGGTGAGGAGTATAAAAAACAGCTGATCAACACTCTATGCTCATCCAGGTGAGGGCTTTTCAAATTGTATGTAACTCTATGTACAGTTTTGGGGAGTTTGAAGCAAACACATTTGACTTTGCGCAAGTAATAGGAGTAGTCAAAAGTTGTTTTTGTTTTTTTCTTTCATGCAGATGGGACCCACAGTGTGTTATCCACCTGACCACCATGTTCAGGTTAAAGCTTTGACTACAAGACTGTTACACTCTTGCCTTATAATAAAAGTTTATAGCAGTATCCTTGTATTTCAGTTGTTTTTTTTTACTGCTGTGACAATATTATATTTCCCACTTGTATTTTCTGTGCAATACTATTTTTTTTGTCCACCTTATTGTAGGGATGTGCCCCTGTCATCAGAGGAGCTGCAGTTTCTAGTGGAGAAAATACTGAGAATGTTTGCCAAATTGGACCTACAAGAGATTCCACCACTGGTTTACCAGCTGCTGCTTTTGTCTGCAAAGGTGTGTGTATGTCATTTATCAGGTTTTGTTTTCTTTTAAATATCTGAACACCTTAATTGCTTTCTACAGGGATGCAAAAAACAGATCCTAGAAGGAATCATTGGTTACTTTAAGGAGCAAGATCTTCACCAGGCAGAAGAGCAGAAACACGGAGAGTGAGTAAATCATACACTTTGATACACTTACGCTTTTTTCCATTTACTTACTGATACGTTCCACTGCCTCTATTTCAGGAGCCTGGATCTAGAGGTTCAGTCCATACCACAGGACCAGTTAAGGCACGTGGAGGGAACAGCCATCCTCCACATAGTCTTTGCTATAAGACTTGACCATGAACTTGGAAGAGAATTCCTCAAAAACCTCAAGGTTATGCATAACTTATCCATATGTTATTGAACATATTTGTCACATTTCTAATCTGGACAGTGCTGTGAATCTTGAATTACATTTCTACAGACGTCATATGGAGACTTGTGCTCGTTCAGTATCGCGCTGCTGCTCTCTGTGGCACGTATCCAACGTTATGAAGAGCAGGTGAAAAATCTGGAGTCTATTTTCGTAACTTCTGTGCTGTTTTTTCATTTTATTATCTTTGTTGACAAGGTATTTTCTTCCTTTTGTACTTGGTTTGTTCAGGTGTTTGAACTTTTGAAAGGGGGAATCATCAAGAGCTTCAAAGATGAGCAGCTCCAACAGGGCTCAAAGTTCCTGCAGGACCTTCTTACTGGACACCGCAGCGTGGCTCAGATGATACTGGACACAGTCAAGAACAGGTAAAAGCTTTTACTGGTCTGTTTCAAACTTGCACAAAATGAACACGGTCTGTGTTTACATTGCAATAAAATAGTTATAGTTCTGTATTAGTTCTGTAATATGTTAATAATCTGTAATAATCTTACACCTGTGCAGTGTGTTTGGTTGGGATCATGTGACTCAGGGGCTGGTGCAGCTGGGCTTCTTCCTCATGGACACCTTTGGACCCAAGCCTGGACCATTTGGCAAGACCACTGAGGGTTCTGCTACTGTAGCCCGGACACCCACTCAGCAGGCATGTAAGCTGGGAGGTCAGGTGCTGCTTCAGGGCTTCAAGGTAATATATGTTATAGAATGACACCATGTCAGACACTTATATTGGTTATGTCTGTATTATATTCCTCACTGGGGGATATGTGTTTTTCTATTGCAGGTGCATGAGCCTATCAGAGGAGAGATACTGGAGCAGGTCTTGAATCGATTGGTCACCAAAACAGCCTCACCTGTCAATCATTACTTAGGTAATGTGCCTGCAGATAATCCTGCCTTTAGAGAGAGTTTACACCAGGGTCTAATCTGTCTGGTTAAAGACTAGATTAAAACTTTTTTTTTGTTTCTCTGTCATCAGAGCTTTTCTCTGACATTGTGGTCTCTGCTCCCATGATCCTCCTGGAATCATCCTCTAAAGTGATAGAGACATTTGACCACTTGTCATACCTGCCCTTGGCCACTGTTCAGGGACTACTAAAAGCTATCCAGGTGTGTAAAAAAACAATTTAAAACATGTACAAAATAACAAGTCGCTTTGTTGAATAATTTACTTTTTTATTCTCCAGCCTCTGCTCAAAGTCAGCATGTCCTTGAAAGATGCTTTAATTTTAGTTCTCCGCAAGGCCATGTTTTCCAGGTTTGCCAGTACACTTACACTGCATGTTTCATTAATGCACCTGAAAGTTTAATGGCAATTAAATTCAACAGCAATGATGATAACTTTTAAATTGTTCTTCACCTTAATTGACTCTTTTCAGTCAACTGGATGGCAGGAAGTCAGCAGTGACTGGATTTCTGTTGCTGCTGAAGAATTTCAAAGTATTAGGCAGTTTGGCTTCCAGCCAGTGTAGCCAAGCAATCTCCTCCAGTCAGGTACAGTTAGCCTGTGTTTGTGTGCTGTTAAATTTGCAGCTGCTTTCAGTCTGTAAGAGCCTAACCAAGTGTCTGAACCTCTGAAAAGGTCCAAGTGGATGTTCATTCTCGTTACAACTCTGCTGCCAATGAAGCCTTTTGTCTGGAGATTCTCAGCAGCCTGCGTCGCTGCTTGGGCCAGCAGGCCGATGTGCGCCTTATGCTTTATGAGGTCAGAGATCACTACTTGTGTTTGTTGATTGTGATTTTTGCCACATGCCCGTGGTTGTAATATGTTTGGATTATGCTTGGAAAATCTTCCCGCTTTCAGGGCTTCTATGATGTTCTCCGTCGCAACTCCCAACTTGCAAGCTCTATCATGCAGACCCTCCTCTCACAGGTATGTGTGTAATTGGTGCAGTGTTTTCAGTTTAATGGGCGGTTTGTCTTATCTATCATTGTCTTTATCCTCAGCTGAGACGATACTATGAGCCTGAGCAAGACCTCCTGCCCCCGGTGAAGTTGGATCCGTGCATAACAGCTCACGGAGACCAAGTCTACCTCCAAGAGCCACTGGTCCTTAGTCTATACTGTAGCAATTTGGTCACTGTGTTTTTGCTGTGTTTAATATTTGCTAAAAGAAATCTGTCTCTTCTGCTTCAGGCCCATCTGATGAGCTGTACTGTGCAGTGCCTGCTGTGGCTGCAGAATGTGCGCCGATCAGTTAATCCCAACGCTGGAGGCAGTGACGACGACGATGAGGAGGAGGATGAAGAGGAAGGATATCAGTCTGAACTGCAGACAATTCTGGAGAGCATGACAAGGCGCATGATCAAGTGTGAACTGGAGGACTTTGAACTAGTATGTATTAAGGACAGGAGGTCTACAACAATCCTCATGCATTGTGTAGCTTTTATTCTGTACATTTGAATGATCATTTTACTCCCACAGAGAGTTTACACATTATGGGATATTAAGCATCTTTACTGTCTCTCTGTGTTGATCAGGACAAGTCAGCAGAGTTTTCCATGGGATCCAGTGTTGGGGTAAAGAATAATATTTATGCTGTGCTGGTGATGGGAGTGTATGAGGTCCTTATAGAATACAACTTCATCAAAGCAAACTACAGGTAATTAAAATAACGTTTTGTTTTATTCAAGCGTATATGTATTTAAAGTGATGAATAATTAATTTTTTCATTTGTGTTGTAGCAAAGGACGCTTTGAGGAGCTCATACAGCTGTTTAACAACCACCACAAGCTGTCTGAGATTCTAAAGGAGAAATCTGGAAAGGGCCGAGTGCCCTCGAACAAGACCCCACGCAGTTTGCTTTCTTTGGGTTTCATATCAACTCTGCTGACCTTGCTCTTCAGGTTGATGCTTATGTTTTACAATGTATCTACTAAATGTTCTTTAAACTTGAACTCTTTGTTAAACTTGTATCACAATATATCCAGGTAATGTAACAACACTTTTTTTTTTTTTTTTTTTAATCCAGAGACAGTACTCAAAGCAAAGAGGAGGCGCTCTCAGTTCTGCGCTCCAGTGGGGACTTTGTACGTTATGCAGTCAGTGTAGCTGTACAAAAGATCCAGCAGTTGGAAGAAACTGGACACACAGATGGCCCAGATGGACAGAACCCAGACAGGACTTTCCGCTTCCTCTGTGACATGACAAAGTTGGAATCCCTTCAGATAAACATTTAGTTAGATTTTGTCCATGGCTGTGTTCTCTGTGATGCTGTTGAACCCATAAATGACCCATCATTGTTTATATTATCTTGCCAGTGTGCTGATGTGGCGATATACCAACATCCCAAGTGTGGTGGAGGATGCAGGAAAGAAGGAGAAACGGTCCAGCTTGTCTCAGCTGTGTCTAGAAGGTCTGCTCAGGATCTTCACAACCTGTCAGCAGCGGTACCCTGACAAGATGGCCCAGCTACTCTCCAACATGGGTTAGAAGTGCACAGTTTACAGAATTTAAAGTTTTCTAGCTGAAACGTTGGCCTGGATTTATGATTATGATGTCATGTTTCTTGCAGACGTAGCAGAAGACGATGCTGAGCCAGATGAGGGCAACGTCTCAGACATGAATTTCTTTTACATCAGACAGTTTCAGGTGCATTTTTACTGTAAACTTAGATTTTTCTAATCTTTTTAAGGATGATATGTATTAATATCATATATTACATACACTCAAGCCCGAAATTATTCATACCCCTGGCAAATCCAGCCTTAAAGTTAATTTTAGTTTAAGTTTTTACAATTCAAGTTTTGTCTTGATTAGAAATGACACAGAAGATTGTAGTCAAAGACGACGTACAAGAAGCATCACTGCGGAAATAATTTTCACTCACCTTTTATTTACATTTGAACAAAACTTGGCAAGTCAGAATTTGTCGGTATGAATAACTTCGGGCTTGACTGTATATTATATTTTTCTGCGCAAATAGAAATAGAGTCTCTCAATTAACTTATCTACCACTTGATATTTTGGTGAAATTTTCAGACAGTAGTAATTTCATCCTTGCTGAGCATCACGCTTAACTTACTTTGCCCGTCAACAGAGGGCACTGTTCACTCAGTTAAGTGGAGAAGAGGAGGAATTTAACAGCAAAGAGGCTCAGCTGCTGGTCAGCATCCTCAGCGTGCTCTCACAACAGCTAAAGCCGTCCTCCCAACAGGTATGCGTGCCCTGTGCACACATTATACAACTCTATTAAGATGTCCCACTAACACACTTCTGCAGCTTGTTCAGATGATCACATGGACTGTGAAAATCTGCAAGGAGACCAGTTTTGGTAAGCGATGTCTTACCAAGGATTTGAGTCCTCAGTAGTAGTGACGTGTGTTCTGAGCGGCGCTTTTTTCTGTCTTATAAGAGGATTCAGCTTTTTCCAAGGGGATACTCTCTCTTCTCTTCAACCTCCATGTTCACTATAAGAGTCCTGTAAGCCTGCTGCTGGAACTTTGCCAAGACATCCACAGTCAACTGGGGGATATTGATCAGGTACACAAAAGTTCAGATACATGCAGCTTGTTAATTTGCTAAATGCTACATTTTAGCTTTTTAAAACTGACACAACTGATACTTTTCATCCGTGCTTAGCTTTAGTACTATAACGCACTTTGAAATGAGCTATGATCTATTTTGTTTTCTTTTATCTTTCTCTATGATCAGGATGTGGAGGTGGAAAAACAGTCTCACTTTGCCATCGTCAACATGAAAACTGGAACAACAGTAGCAGTGAGTGTTTTGAGCGAAGCTTTATCAAATACTCTCCCACAGATGTGCCAAAGTCAGTTTGCATGATGCGCTCTCCCTCTTCAACATCATTTCAGCTGTTGGTCCTGGCTCAGGTTGACAGAGTGCTTGATGAAGTGGACTGGCTCATTGCCAGAAAGAAAAGCCAGACAGCCGCTGACAAATCTGGATTGGGTAAGAAGCTGATTTATACTAATGCTAAGTTGGACCAACGGTGAGAGAAGGGAAGGGAAGGGATGTCTCGCCTCAAACATGGTATCACTTTCTTGTAGATGAGGCCACAGGACAGCAGGACGCCATAGAGAAAGCAGTGACGCTCCAGCTTGGAACTCTTTTGACTGGATTAAATGAGCTGATCCAGACGGCTCTGCTGCCTGGAACCTGCACCATCACACTGCTGAGAGAACTGAGTCGCACATACACCATCCTCACCACCCTGGTCAAATATGTGTGTATCCATCCATTATGTGACAGTCTGTACAGTCTGCACCCAGTGTGATTATTTTTTCCATATGCCGTTTTAGTACGTCCAGGTGTGCAGCAGCCAGCAGGGTGCGCTGCCAGCTCGCTTTGAGAAACTGGTCAGTTTAAATTGTTCTCACTAGATTTTAATCAGCCCGTGTTTCTGACGTTACTAATCTGATGTTTCTTGCATCATTTGTGCAGGTCAAACTATCTGGATCCCACCTAACGCCGCAGTGCTATTCTTTCATCACATACGCACAGGTGCCACTTGGTTCTGCTCTGTAAACCTATCGAGCTTCAGCTTTTAGACCAAACATTAGCCGCAATTCATTCTCATCTTATGGTGGTATCAATTAAAAATAATACGTTTTCTCTGGCAGAGTGGTGAAATCAGTGGTGGAGGCGATGACAAGAAGAAAAAGAAAAAGAATGAAGTAAACACAGCTGCCTCTGTAAGAACCGGCCTATGATTTTAATATGAATACAAAAGTATAAATATACTGAAACTATGTCTGTTGAACAGTTCTGTTTTAACTGAGTAAATTCAGTTGTTTATGCAGATTTTTTTTTTCTGCTAGGCAAAACTTCTGCGTGACGCTAAGGCCATCCCCCAGTTGATCTTCAGCATTGAACAGTATGAGAAATATCTCATTACACTCTCAAAGAAATCAAAGGTACGTGTTGTAATTAAAGTGGCTGGAAAAACAAAGTAACTAACTGAATTATACAGTCAAGCCACTGTGAGGTTCATATCTGTGTTTGTGCCCAGGTAAATCTAATGCAGTACATGAAGCTGAGCACCTCAAGAGACTTTCGCATCAATGCTGCTACGCTGGACGCAGCCCTGCAGGAACACGATGCCAGTCAGGAGGTAAGTTCAACTGTGTCATACTGTGATCGTCTCAGTAGTGAATGAAGCCATTTTCCTGTATATGGAAATAAGTACTTTGATGACAATGAACACTTTTCCTTCTGTTGGGTGAGATCTCAGTGACTGTTAATTCTTCTGTTCTTGTCAGACAACAGAGTCACAGGAGATGCCAGAGCCCAAACAGAAGAAGAGAAAACAGTGAGATGACACAGGGCTCCTTCTATGACAAGCCTCACAAGTCTTTACCGATCTTGAACATGTGTTAATACTGCTGTCATTCAGAACAGTAGCCTGGCCTGCAATGCGCTATCTTCCTTTGCTTAAAGAGCCTTTGGTGATGTCAATGATTTGGTAGATGTCCAAGGCTTCACCTGTGGAGAGTTTGCACACATTGTTTACCGATCTGGTTTTGTTCACTTTAAATAAAATAACATTTTGTTATTGACACAGCAAATACAGTTCTACAGTACTTTAGGCTGACATTGTAGTATTTGAAGGACTAACGTGACTTTCATCCCCACTTAAAGATGGCTTGATATCATAAATAAGCTGCACTGATGTTCAGATAAAGGCCTCTGTTAAGATCCAGGTCTTAATTAAATAGTACGCTCAACTACATTGTACTTGAAGGCTTATTTATGCGTCCTTGGCTACACTAAGAGGTGGATCTGTGGTTTCCCATACACGTAATACATCCAGTCCTGCTTGTCAAATGCTGTTTTGTTTAAAATAAATACTTCTTTTCTGTTTATTTACTCATTTTCTGTGTATTTTTCTAGGAACATAAATCATTCCAAGTCACTACATAGTTTTCAGGCTAGCAAATCGCAAATGTTAATGTGTAACTCACCAGGTGGTAGGCCATATCTTCGCTCCAGACCTGTGGGGTTGGAAGGAGTCACACAATCCATGGTGACCTCCTTCCTCAGGCACTGGTCGATGTCCACTGCACTGAAGAAAGCCACTGACTGGGGAAGGTCCTGCATCCCTAATGCGTGAGCAAACATACTCCTACCAGGAAAACAATGAGCCGGTCATCACAGTCCTTCTGTGGTGGGCATTCTGGCTAAATAAACGCTGAGGTAACCACACCTTGTAAGCAGGTTTGTAATCTGAAGTGCCAGCGCAGCTCGGTAGCGATCTTCACTGCGGACCAGGTAGCGGACCTCATCGTGGATGCTGATGCAGAAACGGCCGTCGATGTTGTGCTCCTCCAGGAGCCATTTCATGGCCACAAGCATGAGGTGCAGGTAGTCCACTGCTGAACTCTGAACCACCCAGTTCACTCTGCTGGTGATAAACTGACAACAGAGCCGACGTCGTGAACATTTCTAGAAGTTTAACACAGCAGTGCCAGGTGTGTATGTAAATGATTATAGTCTCGTACAGGGGCAACGGGTTTGGCACAGTCCTCATGTACACAAGCACGATTGTATTCATGTCAATATATGATCGGTGCTGCCACAGAAATGTCTCACCTCATCTTTAGCTGCCATGGGCTCCAGTGCTCTACTAATCCTGCAGCCCAGAACAGGAGTGGCTGGCTGGCTTGAATGAGCAATACTCTCCAGCTTATTGAACATGTCCGACTCAGTACCTCCAGCCCACATGCGTTTGCCGACGATATTCCACCTTTTCCGTCGTGAACTGGGGGAATATAAGAGTAGATCAGCAGGAAGAGGAACTGGCAGAATGTTGTAAGTTGTATGAGTTATATTTATGATGATTTATTTGCCTTCTCACCACTTCGAGGCCAGTCTGGATATCCTCCGCAACTCCTGCAGGGAAACACTTCCATCTTCCTCCCTCTCCACATCTATGCCCAGTTCACTGATCAGCCACTCACCCTCCTCCGACAGATGATATCTGACAAAAGCAAAGACACAAACATTCTTTACTGCAGCTTAGTAGAAGCAACTGTGACCAGCTACATATATAAAATCCTAATTTCAACGCTTCTAGACCTGCGTACCTGCGTATGCCCTTTGTTAAGGCATACATCTGCCTGGCCTTACTTCCAGCTTCTGCCTGACTGAGGCGGTGGTTGAACTGCATCAGGAGCCTCTCAGCAAACGGCTGTCCTGCACCATAAATGCGTCCATAGTTGAACACCTTGGCATGTTCCCTGCTGATTCCCACAGCATCAGCAGTGCGGCTGTGCAGGTCAGTGCCCTGGCTCTTCTTTCCCTGGAGGGTCATCCACCCAAACGCTGTACAACCTGAACCCAGAAGAAGTGGGACGAGCACAGTCACATTTGTCATCATGATTTTACATTTAAGTACGAAAGATCTGTCAGGGACAAATCTTACCATGCATGGCAGCAAAATGAGCTTCTCCAAGCACAGCAGCTATCCACAGCTCCTGAGAATCTACATCGGCTCCTACCAGGTGGTATCCAGGTGGTACCTGCACCATGGCCTTTAGCTCACTGCCTACGCGATCCCGCTGTTGGGCCAAAGCAGTACATACAAAAAGACTTCAGTTCAAACATCCAGCTGAGTTGTTTGGAGCAAGAAGTTGCAAACTCTTACCCGTGCGTTACTGGCAGTCAGCCATGTTGGCTCCACAGCCCTACGAGTTACTGTTCCAGCTGTGATGACCTGAGGTAATATGGCACCATACTGTCCCTCGTCATCAAAGTCTTTGTGTCTTTGGGAAACAAAAAGGTGGTGATCTGTAGTAATAAGTCATCCCAACTATGTTGTTAAATACAAGACAGATACAGGACAAACCTAATGACAGCACGAGGAAGCTCTCCTTTTCTGAGCCACAGCACCATCTGAGAGCTAGGAGGACACACAATAATAAACATGTGTTCTCCATTATTAATATCAACAAAGCTAAAGCTCAAGAGGTGGAGCTGATGGCTACCTAATTCGTTTGTGGGCATTCCTCCAGAAGGACATCATTTTATTAATTTCTAGAGCCCGCGTAGCATTGGTTCCACCTCGCCCTGCCCGAAGCGTACCGTCCTCCATTTTGGACAGGAAGTCCTTTGAAAAGGGACTGCCGACATTGTTCTGGTTACCATCCTGAAACACACATATTTTGTTAGCCAGTAGCAGCAGCTTATTTCAGTCAAAATGTGTCAGTGTTTCACCTTATGAGGTAATTTGAAAAACCAGCATCCTGGGATATCTACATCGTTGAAGGGCCCGTTTCCATGGTGATAGTGGCACCGACTCTCATCTTGTACAAGACGAGGATCTGGATACTGTCAAAATGGAATTTTAATAAAAAAATAAATAAAAACACAAAATATATCAAACAATATAGAGCACAAACAATTAAAACATTTTCAAATAAAATCAGGGGGACTGACTCACTAGCTTTTTTCCTCTCTCCCCATTTCTTATCATTCCTCCATTTTCCTCATTCAGGCTTTCCAGGGAACTCAACTCCTCCACCTTCAGATGAAGTGACCACACATTAGCACGTCGATAAAAGTGAAGTCTCACAGAGTAGGTACAGTAGACTACACTTTTCAAAAATTGAAACCATTAGCTAACTGCACATCGACGTATGGGTGTATACACCTTTGCCCAGACTGCAGTGTCTGTCAACATGAGGTCATCTGAAGGGCTGGAGTCCAGACATTCAGGCTGTTCTTTGCTGTTCTGCTCGCAATACTCTTTGTAAATATTCTCAATAGTCCTGTGGAACACAAACAAGATTTAAGTGTCTACACCCAGTCAATAATAATGTCCTGTTAAGTTCCAGCCAAGCTCAGGTCTCAATAATAAAGCACAGTACAGTCAAGAGCAGTACCAAATACCTGTATGGGCACACAGGCCCTGTATTTCCCTCTTGATTCTTTAGGTTGTCTTTGCGTCCAGGTACCAGGTAGCCCCACCCGTGTTTCTCTGTGTAATGCAGCGGGAATCCGTCCCACGTCAGACCCATCAGCTTAGGAGTTAGTCTCATTTGTAGACTGATCAGGCTGGCCCCAGGTGACCAGCTGTCCTCCTCAGACATCTTCTCACAGAGTTTACGATACCACCTGGGGGCCCAATATGGAAGATGGAGAACTGACACAACAGTGGGAGTAGTGGATGGCGCTGGGGCGCATGGGAGAGCTCTTACCCTGGATGCCCAGGCAGATGTTGCCTTCTCTTGGGCAGTCGATTCACTTTTTCCTTCAGTTTTTCAACAGCCAACCTGCTGGGACAAGGGCCGGCCATCTCCTCTTCAGATGGTGGACCTGGGTCTAACATCAAAAATCAACTCAATAACATTTTGCAGTTTTCTTTTAATATCATTTCAAAACGAACGGAAAGCTGGACTTTTACCTTCTTCCCACTCTGGAAGAGGAGTAGCTGCTTGTGCTTCTGCTGCTTTTTTTGCAAGTTCCTTCTTGCTGACACCGACTTTCTTCAGCTTGAACTCCTGCACATCCCACTCGAGATCCCAAAGCCAGGGGTCTTCCTTGTACCTTAAGTAGAAATATTAAAGATGTATTTCTACTTCAGTGTTTTAAACAAGGCCAACCAGAACTTCTAGCTACTGAGGCAGATTGTGCAAAAATCTTTTCTTTTTAAAACAACTAAGTCAAAATCACGAATCCCTAACCTGTCATCCTGCAGGAGCTGGCAGGCATCATCTGCTAGAGTCATCAGAGACTTCTTCATCTCTCTCTGGAGCTCTTCGTAAACGTCCTGAGAATCCTCCAGGTACCGCCCCCAGTTCTGATTAATGGGAAGGTAGCTCACACCCATCTCAAGCATTCCCGCAAATGTCACTGGGTGCGGGCACCTAATCAAAGACACGTGGAACGTTAACAGTGGGATTGTAAACAGATTTGCTACAATCATTTTGACTATGAATGGAACCAATTAAATGTTAATTAAGTTAGTTGGCTATTTACTGACCGCTCCATGAAGAGCGGTAGCTGCTCCGTGAAGACTTGATGGGTGGCCTGAACATCCATGGCGCAGTACTGCATTAACTCCTGTAGAGGGCAACACAGGTAAGCTTATCTTATTCCAAGTGGATAATAATGTCTTTGACACTGGATTACACAATCACATTTTTGCCGACTGTGATATTCTTTAACCTCTGACCTGGAAGTTATTCCTGACATCAATCATTCTGCCCTTTATAAAAGTCTCTCTGGCCTCCTTTTTCAGTGGTGGCCCTCCCACATACAAAGCGTGAACGTCAGCCAGGTTGTTTATACTGCTAATATTCACCCAGTCCCAGGAGCCGATCTACACACAAAAGAGTAAAACATGAAAAACCAAACAAAACGCTAAACTGGTACAATACCAGCAAATTAGGAAGACTGTAAACAAACCATTGGGCCATCTTTTTTCTTTTCAGCTCTCTTGATGTGCTCCTTGACCTCCTGCAGACCTCTCCTCTTGCCCAGCTTATTGGCCATCCACAGTGTGCGCTGGAACCCAGTTAGGCCCGAGACGGCCATGTGAAGACTCATGGTGTCCATGAAACGAACCTTTGAGCCCTTTGAGATTGAAACAAAACAAAAAAAATTAACCCAAAACAAGATAACGGCATGTTGGAAATCGAGGATGAAAACAAACTCTGCTCTGAAACGGACCTTTAGAAAGTATTGCTCCTTGATGTGAGATCGATCAAAGCTGACATTATGGCCCACTACGAGCCTCTCCTTCCACTGACCCCCGGGCGGGCGGGCAGAATTAACAGGTGTCTCAAGTGGGATGAGGTCAGCAGGGGTCAACTGGTTTGACCATGAGTATCGTTCTTCTATCAGACGTTTGCTGCACCAGGAGTACCTAGAAAGCAAAGTGAAGGCCAACTCAAACTACTGCCCATTTAAATTCACATCACCAGTTTTATGTATGAGACATGTATAGTGGGAAAGCAAAAAACCAAAGTAGTCAACAATCCTTACAAACAACGTTTTCCTCACCAGTTAGTAGGAGACACAGCAACAGCCAACGTGGGACACTGTCCCTCCGACGTGCACACCTCCACATCAAACACCAGTGCTGACTCCTCTGGGAAATCAACCTTCTGCGTCTCCCCACCGAGCCCATAGCGTGTCCAGCCAACCTCCCAGCTCCACTGCTGTGGCATAGGAGGGAGCTCGGCCTGCTGCAGCTTCATGGCAGCCTCGAGGTACGGAAAACTCTGTTTCTGGGCCAAAATGCGAAAGTGTTCATCAATACTCTCTCCATACATTCTGGGCAGCTTCAGCTCCACATCTGGCAGTAATGACGTCTCCTTCCCCCACAGCTGGTGTTTCTGCAGGTGCCTGATGCTGCGCGCCACGTCTTCCTGGCGGTTTTCCGGGTGCAGCCCTCGGAAGATTTGTTCGTGGAGGTTCTTCGACAGCATCTGAATGTTGAGGGGGCTCAGGCGTGCTTCCGCGGAGTCCTCGCCCTGGAGGGAGCGGGTTTTGGTGGAGTAGAGGGAAGGCAGACATGTCCTCTGTGGAGAGACGAGAGTCCTCTGCACGGGGCGGCGCAGCACAAGCAGCATCACCTCATGAGGACTTCACACTACAAAAGGAAGATTACAGAAGATGACAGACCGGAAGTAGAGGCTGCTACGTAACCACCTCATCTTACGATAGTTCGTTACAGTATTGGTGGTTTACGTCATCCTGGTCACTAAGGGTTGTTTTTGTTATTATGCTTACATTACCGTATAGTATTGTCATTATTATTTAGTAGGTAGAAAACCAGTTGTAACATTTACGTTAACTGCTTACAGAACTTATTATTTAGTCTTTGCTGTGGCTCAGCGCTGTGACTGGGATGCGCAACACAGGCGCCTTGTTTAGCCAAGTGCTTGATTTACTTCACTCCAACACGAATGAACCAACCGACCCACCTGTTTACCAGCGCTCCGTTCATCCAGGCGAGTTGGCGTGAACTTCTGAGCAACTAAACAAAATAAAAGCCCTTCAATGCTGCACCTGCAACATAAACAGTTTTTCTCTCGCCGCACCTACTGTAACATTGAGGTGAATCTGCAGCAGCTTGTGTCAGCATGTCTCTCTACGGGGTCGTCGCTCACCAAAGCAAGACGCGGCGTCCAGCGCCCTCTAGCGGCCTGGATGACCTAGCGATCACACAAAGCAATTGTGGTTTAACACGACGCCAGTAAAAAGCCTCAACCGAAGCAGGAGTAGTAGTAGAAACAGTAATAATACACTACAGCTTCGAGACTTACTCAGAAATAAAATATTATTTTTCTCGTGCAGCTAATGTGTCATGGGCCGCGTGGCCTAATGGATAAGGCGTCTGACTTCGGATCAGAAGATTGCAGGTTCGAGTCCTGCCGCGGTCGCTCTTTTGACAATCCTTCCAAAATGTCTTCCTGCTGTGATCACTGTGCGACCGACCTTCACCGTCAGAACCGCGGTTGTACCATCTATTTTAACCAAATGTGAAAACAGCGGTGCAGCGGAAGGATGTCGTGTCTCACAGCCTCCCCCCGCACCAACCCCACATCCTCCAACAGGGCCTTGTCTTTGTCAGCCTCAGCGTTTGCCTGCGCGGTGTCTGAGACCTGGGAGGATTTATCAGTGCTATGTGTCGCTGGCTCCTGTCACACGATGGCGGACCTACCGGTGCCCAGATGTGCATCACCTTTTATTTCTCACAACATGTTTTGTGATTATTGTACTGATAAAAAAACGAAGAATTATACCAGTGTGAAGCTGGCTTTCAGCTTTTTTTATACAATGTCTCATACAAATATCAACAACTTTATTAAACAGTGGTTTCCTCATATTTATGTTTATCTTAATCATCTTCCTGTTCTCTTCTAACTTCTGGACCATCAAAGTGAGAGGTCAGCCACAAGCAGAAGCTAATTCACCTTCCTCGTCCCCACTTCAGGAACCTGGTTAATGGCGTTCTTTTCATTTTGAGCTCACAGTTGTCCTGCTTTTGTAGAAGGTGACTGCAGTGGTGGAATCACGATGATGAGGATGGGAGAGAATGTGTGTCTGTGCAGGCAGAAGGACTTTTCTGACAGAGGGATATTTAGCTGCATATCTGTCGAGCAGTTCCCTCCACGTGGCCACCGACGCTGCAAGGCAGGAGGTCAGGGGTCCCAAGCCTCCAAACGCTCCTGCCTTCTTGAAACAACTCCTCCTGCAGCATGTGAGTAACTCACTACAGCTTTTATTCTGTGTCCTGTGAACGACAATCTCTGTAAATTCAAGCAAACATTCAACTTTTTGATTATGCCTGCTATGAAGCTTACGTCCTCTGTGCTTGTGTGCCACGGAGAAAAAGAGGGAAATAAATCAGAGCTACCTCATAACCAAGGTTTTCCAGCAGCTGCATCCATGGCTCACTTGCAAAGTAAAATAGCTGATAAGCTGCTCATATAGGCCAGATTTAAATGTGTTATGTTCTTTCACAAGTATAAATGTGTGCACCGCCAGTGCAGAGGAAACTCATACACAATGGCTGTTTAATCAGAGGGTATCAGATGCCTACTGTAGCCCATAACCAAATATTTGCTGCACATCCCAAAGTGACTAAAGGACCACACACATATATTTGGAGGGAACTGTTCATTGTCTACTACTCTTGGCTGTGTCTCCTGTGCTCTGATAGCAAACACTTGCCCCAAACGCCTCACATCTCAAAGATCCTTTATTCATCACACTTTCTTCCTGCTGGTGAGACCCTGTGAACAAAGGACTGTGGGAAATCAAGTTACTGTGTGGAAAAACATTTAACAATTGTTATAATTATATATTCAAACTTAGCTGTTAACCAACGTTTAATTTCATGCACGTTTATCTCTCAAGCAAGTTTAAACCTCCCATTGAAGTACTTGCATTTGTAAAAGTGCAGTAGTTAAATGACTGAGTATTTCAAATGTTCATGTTAGATGCTGAAGAGTCACAAGATCAGTTGAACCTAGAGTAGAGTAGAGTGAAGCAGAATTCTACAAATCTTTTAAAAAGTCAATCTTCAAGTTGTTCAAGTTTTAAATAAGTGATGAATTTTAATTCACATGGTTTTAAACAAACGTGGACAAAATTGTGAATTTTTTTAAAATATGACCAGCTGTAATTTTTAACTGATAATGAAGACAATGTGCCCGGTAGTTATGGTTAGTAGGATAGTACTGGTAGTAGTAGCAGCAGCGACCAGAAAGTCAGGGAGATGAGAAAACAGTGCGGAGTGACACGTCCTGCCGAGCTCTCACGGGCTTTGTCACCAGCGGACTCGGTGATTGGTCAGCCCGTCGCCTGCTCCTGGTATGACGTCAGTGCGGGAGCGAGTTGACAGAAGAGGAAGCGCGCAGGCTGGAGGAGAAGCAGAAGCTGGAGAAGCGACGATGACAGTGGACGCGGTCAAGAAAAGCATCGCTGACTCTGTACGAGGAGCAGATGGAAACGCGGAGAAAATCACCCGGAACATGCAGTTCGAGACTAAATTGAGGACATTTGTCCCCAGAGTCCGCTTTTCCTCACTAACAGGTAACGAAACGCTTCCAGGAATGGAAAAGATTTGCGCGTAGAGCGTTACATATTTTACCAGCACTGACTAGGTTGTCATGCCTTGTGCATGTGTTATGTGCGGTTTATTGAGGGAAAACAGATGATGCATGTTCAGTTTATATTTTAGTTTGTCTTTTGCGGTAGGAATTCAACAGAAACGCCCTTGCGCTGGATTCAAAACCACGCAAAAGCGTCACTAAACACGAGAACCTCTTGTTCTATGAACTGCCAGAATATTATAACCCGCTTCTTGGCCTATTATTATGACCACGAACTAATTGGTTGCTGTAATAGCGTATGCGAATAATCCTTGTGATGTGAGGTCTAGTTTGAGAAGAAATAGGCCAATCGCAACTCTCATTAAAAGTAGGGGCTGGTTGCCCCCAGGAGCATCAGAGAGCCGGGAGCGGATTAACGCATCTCCAAGCCCATAGCCCCGTTTTCGTTTAGTGGGTCTATCCGAGAGTCAGCTGTTGATCTCGGAGCATCCTTAACCTGCTGCCTCGGGTTCACGGTCATGGTCATGCTGCTCGGGCCTCTTGGCGTTTTACGGTCACGCGGAGAGAAACCGTAAAGCAGCTTCTTATTTTATAGGCCATACCAATTTACGCGTGTAAAGAAATGTTCGCGCTCTGAACGAGGCCCGTTTAAAGGTATATGATTTAGGATCATTATTGTCTGCCGCTAATACTGCGGCGTGGCGTTAATTGTGAAAAGCATCCGCATGGCAGGTCAGTGTTTCGTCTTAATGGTGCTCTTAATAAAATATATTGTGGAAAAAGGAGATTAGCTTTGCAGAGCGCGGGCCTGTTCTGCAGATGAACCATTGGTGAAGTTTAAACTAACTGTGCAGGTGGATAATGTTTTAAATGGATTTAACAGCTGAAACGTCACTCGGCGGTTAAAAATAGATTTTTAAACATTTCTTAGCTGTTAAATCGTTCACTAATGTCTAGTTTTGTACAGAAATTAGGCCGGATGCTAATTACAGGAGATATGAGACTGATCCTTACTTATATTAATACAAACTGGGCAAGTGGTTTTATTCTAATACGTTTTATATTAGAATGTTTTGGGTAATATGATTTTCAAATTCAGTATGAATATAATGTGAATTTTACACGTGTGATAATGTAACTTCTCTTCTGTGCGTGCGTGTCTTTATTGGCTTGAATGTCGTCCTGCTCCTCCTCAGCTGTAATTTCGAAATAAAGCGTTTGTTAGAGGCCTGCTAACGTGTCCTCGCTCCCTGCAGATGACGCGTGTGGAGCAGCGGCCCGACAGAGTGACAGGGGGTCTGTTTTTGTCTTTGGTTATCTAGCTGTATGAGTGTTAAATGCCTGTCATAAAGCTAGATAACCGAAAGTAGAAATGACTTCCCCACTTCGTGTCCAAGCGTCTCCACAGGCTGCGAAATCAGCTGGGACTTCATCTCCACTTCAACACGGTAAGAAGGACGTTTAAGTTTTTTTTTTGTCTTTCTTAAATATTAACATGTGTTGGAAAAACAATCTGTGTGTTTTCCTGCACCTTAATTTGTCTCCTATAATTCAGGATACGTACCTTCAGCCCTTGGCAGATGTGCTTTGACACAGAGAATATTATTTTACCTATACAATGTGCTACCTGTTGCCATGTTATAATGTTACCTTTGATTTATTTTTTCACTTCATGGAGGGAAGGCAAAGGCAGCTTCACCCAGCTCCTCGTTCATCACCGTGTTGCAGAGTTTGACAAGCCCAGGCTGCCTGTGTTTTACCATCTCACTTCAGTTTAGCTTGAGGAAGAGCATGAAGGGACAAAGGGCCCACAGTCAGTTTTATTGTGCTTAGTGCTGCTGTCCATTCAGATCCTGTGCAACGTGGGGCTGCATGTTAAGCAGGTCGCTCTGTGGAGTAAAACAGAAACTTTCCTCATCTCAAGTGGACCGACGTGACTCAGCGGGATTTGGATCAGAACATGGCTGATTTCACAGCAGACATTTTGACGTAGCTATACTGACTCTGTTGCATTCACGTGTCAGCGAGCTTTAATTAATTCTAATGCTCACCTGTGCGTTTTTTTACTGCCCCACCACCCTGATCCGTGCTGCTGATTTACCAAAGCAACTTTACTTTTGCATTTCACAGCCTCAATCTTCAATTAATTGACTTTTTCTTTTATAAGCGTGTTGTCCATTAATATACAAAATAATAATAATAATAACGAGACACCTGTTCATAAGTGAAAGAACATGGACACTTAATGCTTTGTTGTAATAATACAGCTGAGTGGTGTAGCAGACCTACACCCACACACGAAAAAAAAACAAAAAACCACACTTGTCGTGCGTATTAGGCTATAGTGAGTCTTGGAGGCTTTCGGATACATTGTGTCTTGGCTCAATGAGAAGGCCAGGCCCATCCTGTAGACAGGAGCTGAACTTTTCAACTTGGTACTTCAGTGCTGCAGGGTGCATACACTCAGCCTGGAGAATGCCACTAAAGCCTAAAGAGCACCAAAGTGAGATGAGTTTTCATTCACTCGGTTAACTACCTATTGCAGCCGAGCTTGCTGTCAAACCAGGCTAATTGCTTCGTTGCACAGCGAGATATTGGATATGTGAAAAGGCCGCGGTCCGAGTCTGTTCCTGAGTGGCCTCTGTTATAGGTGCTACGTGAGCACGGCGTGCCTCCTTAATGAATGGCAGCAAAAACACTTGAGGCTTATTTATGCTACGGTCCAAAGCTGCATATTCGTTTTGTGCAGCAAAGTACACACACACGCTACAGGACAAGGGAAAAGTCGGGAAAGCCGCCCAGAGATGTGGATGTTTTCATAGCTGAATCTGAATAAGTGGTTTGACGAGGAAGCCACGATCATAATATTACACCAGTTGTGTGTTCACTGAATGCACAATATGCTTTCTTAACATTTTATCGCTCTCTTTTCTGTCTTCCGTCGTCTTGTTTTGCAGGTTTTCCATCAGCAGCTGAATGATCAGGTATTTTCTGCAACGCGGATAGAAGCATCATTAAAAGAAAAACAAGAGCAGAGGAGGAAAAGAGGTTGGCCCTGCGTTGCCGCCACCTCCTCCTCCTCCTCCGTCCTCCCCCCGCCATCACCCTTTTTACCCAAGAGCCTCTAATGCCATCTGTACTGCCAATGGGGGACACTTTTTTCCGTGCCAGGAGGCGGACAAAGACCCTGCTGGATCCCTGGAGTATGGGCGCGCTCAGAGGAGCCATCTTGGGAGATCTTGCCACGACACCTAAAATGGCTGGGCTGGCATATGAGGTGAGCTTTATAATGGTGTACCAGTGGTGATGGTGGTGGGCACAAGTGTGTGTGTGTGTGTGTGCGTGTGTGTGTGTGTGTGTGATGGGGGGAGGGAACCAAATGAAGGACAACAGAAAGAAGAGTTTCCCATTTCCTCCCTAGTCACACATTGCCTCTCCCTTTTCTCTTCTATCTTCTGCTCCTGCTAATTAGCAGTTCAGGGGTGATGTGAGGAGGGAGGGGGGCCTGGGGGAAGAATGATGGTTGGTGGTGATGGTGGGAGGGGGGAACTGGGTTAACAAACAAAATTAATGAGCTGGCGCTGGTTGAAGGAAACCTGCCATCGTCTCTTGTCGTGGTGTTTCTTTACTCTCTGATGCACACCAGGCAGCGGTGAGCGTCGCGTTTCCACCTGACGAGATTAATCCGTGCAAAACCGCCTTTGTTGAGAAATTCACGCTACGATATTTGGTGCGACGTCTTAACGAGGCTAATGTGCCGATGCCCTCTGGTGAATTTTGCTGAGAGCTGATAGGGGCAGCTGGGATAATTTCCCATTTAGGGTCTCACGTTATTGGTTTAGCATCAGCCTCAATGTTGTATTGAATTTAATGTACGAATAAAAGCTCCTCGTGAGTAATAATAACAATATGTTGATATTATGACTTATAGTTACAGTAATTCCCTTCAAGGAATGCAGACATAGTTTTTTACATCATTTTTAGGTTTGTGGAATCTATGGTGCGTCTGTGAGTGTACGTCTTTGTGGATTGTGATTGTACACCTATAACTTCCAACCTTTTTCAGCTGTTCGTTGTGAGCTATTCGAAAGTGACTGGTGACAGAGGCTGGCTAACGTAACTTTAGGCCTCGTTACCAGCTCCATCGCGTACAGATGGCGTCTTATAGCGTCCCGCAGCGAGCCCTGCACCCTGGCAGCAACCTGAAGCATAAAGAAGCACGTGAGCATGTGTGTCCGGGGCAAACGTGTGCAGCTGCGATGCTTGTGTGTTAATGAACGGCGCCGTGCATTTTCACATTATCATTCAGCTCTGCTCTCGCACTTTCTCCCCCCTCAATAGCTGTTTAGTGCCCCCCCCCCTCCTCCTCCTCCTCCTACCCTCAGAAAAAGCCTGCTTTCCCACCATTGTGGGAGCTGGTGCTGCGGCAGGCCTGGGCTGGGGGGCAGGGTGGGAAAGATCCTCCAGACTAGACATGAGCAGATGCCTGAGACATTAGACTGTCGTGCAGATCACCAGGGTCGGGTGAGCCGCTGAGTTTTAATGTGTGTGCAAGTGTATGTGTGTTTGATATGTGTGTGATGGGGGGAGGGGTGTGTGTGGGGGGGGGGTTTCAGGCCCTGGAGTGCCACCTGACTGTTCATTAGACTATTCAGCCCTCTCTGCATGTCTGAAAGGCATGGAGATGCAGTTTTTTGTCGTTAAACGAGAAGGATTTTGCTACATTAGAAATGCATTCACACATCCTATGCATATGGAGGCCTGCCCCCCCGTCTCGCTGCAGATCATGGGTTGCAGTAACAGAGGTGTTAACAGCAAAAGGTGCATTTTCATATTTCTCCCACCAGCGCCTGCGTTTATTCAGGACGTCCACGTTGTACATGCTGACTTTACAGGCTGGGTTTGCCCTTCACAAGCCGAATCTTCACATCTGTGCACACGCGGCGCTCCACACTAAAATCAGACAAACGCCATGAAAATGTCACAGTACAGTCAGTGGCACCACGTATGGCGCCGGATGACTCAGCGAAGACGATGGGTGCGCCTAACAGGCTAGGTGATGTAACCTGGGGATAATGATTATTAATGAGCCTCATACTGTACGTGTGGCTCCACGAGATATGTAAAGCAAGCGCAGCCCACATGTCAAAAGATTATTCCCTCTCTTTATTCATATAACAGACTCCGAGCAGTCTTTATAATTGCATTTGTGTAGCTCATCTGTGATATACGGCGCATTGCTTCAGGCACATTTGACAGAAGAGGGAAAGGAAAGGTGAAGGCGAGAAATTAATCTTGGAGGTAGTATAGCTCGTTCCACGCCACAGTACGTGTCTGCTGCAAATCTCCATAGCGCGTCAGAGAACGCAGAGGAGGCGGAAATTGTTGCTCTCTGAAAATGAAACCAACGATCAGCCGCTCCAGGAAGGGGTTAAAGACGGTGGCGACGAATAATGGATACGCGTATGTAAAGGAGACAACGGAGCACATGGGCAGCCATGTTGGAGCCACCAGCGCCCCCCCCATCGCTGAAGTTAGCACGTGTTAGCTCGTGCAGTGCCATCCTACAGCTCGGGAGCTCGGCGTGCACGACCATTGTGTGCATAAGCAAAGAGCTGCGTGTGATAGACAGATGGATAGAGACACACAGGCTCTGAATTGCAGACATCAATACTACAGTCATATTAATAAGAGCAGAGCGACACACGTACATGTAGAGCACGCACAATATTTATCCGTCTTGTTAATTGCAGCACAGTGAGCTCGTATCGTTGTCATCCCGACGTGGACGTTTGTTGCCCTGTCGGCCTTTAATCTGCTCTGAAACAAAGAGTGTTTCAATCAAGGCTGTCTGAAAGCAGAGGCTGCACAGTGAGGTCAGCGGCTTTAACGCGCTGTCAGCGGGATTTAGGGCCCCAACATCATAGAATATAAGCTATGGTGACTTAAATATACTTCACCCTCCTTCAGTTTCTTCAGTGTAACTTTAAATTTGACACCAAATATATTTCCCCCTCAAGAAAAACGTGGAACACGGATGATTACCTTTCTTTCTTCGCTCCGATATTCATTATTAACCATGTATTGCTTTTTCTTTGCGGGACTTTCAGCGCAAGGAAATTATAATGTGTGACATGATGAAGTGACGGTAGCTGGCGCTCACTTCCCTTTCTGTGTGGGTGCAGCAGCGTAGCCATAGTAGTGATAAAATGTTAATACCACATAGCTCCTGGGTTCCTCTTTGGATTCTCCTCACTATGTGTGGACACTATTAATGTTTTAATGGCTCTGCTGCGGTGTATATAAAGCCCAGCTCGCAGACCGTCCACAGTCTTGGATGAGGTCCAATGTGGGTCAAGCGAGGCTCATCGGGGCGCTTTAATGCAACTTTGGCCGAGACTAATCTAGCACAAAGCCCAACGTTAAGTATCTTAGTGGAAGATGTAGAGAAGTTTCTACATCCCGGGCTTTTCAGATTACGTCTGTTGGCTGTGGTGTCCCTGAGTAGGGGTCCTGTACGCTCCAATGAAAGCAGAGGAGAATTAGGTGACTGAGCCTTTAATACAGTAGCCCTTTGTAATCATATCAGTAGCAGATGAGGAGAATATGGGGAATCCTTGCTGTGACCTCCTTCCATTTTTTACGCCGCGTGAATTCGCTCTCAGCGTGGAAAAGGGAAACTGTTCATGTTGCCATCAGTTGTGCCGCGCATCAGATGGATGCATCAGCTCGATCCCTCTGTCAGAAAGTCAAGTTCAAGTTCACCGGCGCAGCCCGTCTGTCTGCTGCCGGTCGAGGCGTTGAAAGCGTCTGTGGCCACCGCAGAGCCCCAGAGGAGGAGCTGGCGGTGTCTGGGTGGTACGTAGCCTTTGACCTCTGTTAGGGTTGCTATGGGGAGGAGGCCGGCCGTCTCAGTAATGTACGACTGAAAAGGCCGAACTGTCAGAGCTGTCCAGTGGACGTCAACCCCCTGCCACACGTACACACACACACACACATTCACACATGCTCACAGATGGCACGGGCCAGCTTGGGAATGTTTACTGTGAGAGAACACTTTATGTTCATCAGGCGCTGATATAACTCATCCCACCTTCAGAGTTCGTCGACACATCTCTGTGCATTCTGCCTGTCGCATCCTGCACAAGTGAATTAATTGTGTGTGTGTGTGTGTGTGTGTGTGTGTCTAAATACACTGTTGGTAAACACTTGTCAGAGAAGAACATAACTAATGCTGCAAATAAAGAGCTTTGTATCCTTCTCCAGATAGATAGAAAGATAAAGGGCATTTCAGTAAAACCTATATCCTTTAGCGCCATTACAGAATAAAAAGGACAGTCTTCCATCTCAGTAAAATTACATGAACAAACAAAGCCTTTCATTTTTTTAGGCGCCTCAGAAATGAACTGTTTGTGTATTGATGCGTTTGCATATCAATGTAATTTCTCCACCACTGCTTTTCTTTTATCGAGCTGAAAGGACAAACCACTTGGATATAGACATATAAATAGAATAATAAATTCTTTGTATAACATATATAAGTATATATTTGTGTGTGCTCGTTTTACGTTCGGCGTTGGAGTGGGCATGCAAATCCACTGATCGTAATATGTGCATGTTTCCGTGCCCCCTCTCCTCTGTAAATGTGTGCAAGTGTGGCCTCATTTAAGGCCGCATTTATTCAGGGGAGGGGTCCCACGAATAAAAGAGCGCGTATTTGCATACGCTGCATGGTGTCTGCAGAGAGGGAGCAGTCAAAAAAGATATCAGAGGTGGACAAAGAGAATGAGGACAAATCCTTCATTGTGGGCTTGGTGGGAGAAAGGGCTCGTCTGAATTGGGGAGTGGGTGAAAATTGACAGAGAAAGAGTTCGGCTGGTTCCCCGTAGGGATAAAAGCCTTAAGATCCCTCTATCCATACAGCCTGAAAATGGGAGAGAAGAACAACACGCAGAGTACAGGGGCCTATTTTTACAGTGCATGAAAAGGAAGTTTGTTTTTCTGTAACACTGGCCACAGTTTCAGCTAAATTCAGTTTGGTCATAACACTGTAAACAGCGTAAGGTTAATATAAACAGGACTGAACAATTCCTCTGCATTTATGCACTTCTCCTTCAAATGTATCTCCACAGATTCACTTTTATATGTATGCTTTTCTCTTGCCCTTTTTATGTGCTGTTTCCCTGGCCCATTGTTTTTTATAATCACTTTTATGGCAAGTGTTTGCTGTTTTTATTGACTGCTCAGCACTTTGCAACCCTGAGGTTCTAATTATTATCCATAGTATGAATCCTTCCTTTCTTTCTCTGTTTCTTTCTTTTCTTTTCTTTCTCTCTCTCTTTCTTTCTTTCTTCTCAGAAATGCGAAATATATTTTTTTTAATTCGAAGAAGTGGGAGATTATGCAGCCAAGTTTGATTGTCATGCTAATCGTTGCCTCCATCGTTTTTCTCCAGGATGGGACAGGATCTGTGATCTTCTACGGAGTCTGCAGGAACTTTGCTTTAACACAAGAACATTGTTGAGCAAAACCATAAAGTCATCAGATCATTGTTCCTCCAACCACAACATGAAATCAAAGGATTATCTGTCAAATAAACACTGCAGGAACAGTGCTATTAAGAAAACTGTGCAAATGTATCATGTAACTTAAAATATATCTGCTGCCTTTGCAAGGTTCTGTATGAACATGGAACTCGCTTCATTTCCTCACTTTGTTCTGTGACCATACTTTGCACTGTCATAGTAATGTTTTTGTTATATTTGTTCACTGAAACTGTGATGCTTTAAATGTATTTAAGCACATATATTTAAAATAAAATAATCTGATCTCATCTCTGCCATGTCTTGTTAATTAGAGTAATGGGGTATTTTATTCTGGTGATCAATGAGTCAAGAATATCTCCGATGGTAAAGAATGTATTATAAAGGATGGTGCTTTTATACAGCAGCGTCTCATCTTTAATCTGGAAATAAATGAAATTAAAAAGCGTCGGCAAGATTCTTATTTTAATTCACATGGTAATGCGTGTGTGTGTGTGTGTGTCTGTGTGTGACCCCGCATTAAGTTTTAATTAGGAGGAGCAGACAGAGGAAAGAAAAAGTTCATCAGCCACAAAACTCGGTGGACAAAATGACCCTGCCCGCTATTAAAATATACAATCTAATAAGGTTTTGTTCATTGCCTTCATTATTTATTAAACAGGGAAATGTTTTAACAGTCGCATTGTGCAGATATGTTGCTGTGCTTGGCGAAAATCTAACTTCCCTAAACAATGAAATAAAAGCTGAATTTCCTTTTCTTTCGCTCTCCTTTTTTGTGTTTTTTATAAAAACGTAAATAAAGTCAACTTCAGTGCGTTGTTTACCGACTCCAGCTCCTCGGCGGGACCCAGTTTGACGATTAATCAGGTTTGGGGATTACAGGCCGCGCTGGTGTCAGTCGGACCTCAATCAGTGTCCGACTGATCTGTGTCCGGAGTCAAACAACAGATGGACACGCGCGGGGTCAACGGGGGATTATTTCCGTCTCTTTATGTGGAAACAAGCAAAACACGCGGAAGTGACACAAAAAAAAAGAGAGACGTCGAATTATTACAGCCGAGTCTCGTTTTTATTCTCTTGATCAACGGGAGTGAACCTAAAATCGGTGGCAGGTGGATTTTGGCTTCGACATAAACAGATGAATAATATAATAGACCTAGAAAACGAAACAACGTCACAGTAGAGGAATCCCCCCAGTGTTTATAGTGTTACAATTCACTATAATGATAAAACATAATGTTAATAGGCTGCTGACGTCAGTGATGAATTGTTACAGTAAATAACATAAAAACACTAGCTGGTCCCAAGTTAAAACTGAATGTGTTATATAAATGTAGGAAAACAGAAATAAAGGTTGCAAACACGCCGCACACAGTAAATACAAAGAGACGAGACAAGAATTGGAGCATCTGTAAACGTATAGAGAGGCCCCTTCAGGAGTCAGCATGCTTTCAATCCAACCACACACTACAGCAGCTGATTTCGGTGATTAGTTCCCCTCTCTGGATGAATGGAAACCAATTAGTGAAATCAGCCTCTGTAAAGCCTGGGTGGAATGAAAGACTAAATGTTCAAATGATTTTGTAAAAATCTGTTACACTGGTGTGATTTTCATCATTAAAATGTGCTTCGTATTCTGCTGGATTTACCCTAAATGCTGTGAAAACAAATGCTAGAAGGCTCCAGGAATAATCACAAGCGCTTCAGGATCTGTTCAGACCTCTGCAGTAGTAAGTGCTTAAAAATGTGACTTTGCCTAAATGTTGCTTTTATTGGACAGGGGCCTGCTGGTGAAGCCCCTGCAGGTCAACGGGGATCAGGCATCATGATCTGGACAGTCCCCCAGAGGACCATAAAGAGGCTGAGGTCAGAAGCTGCCTGAGTCAGAGCCAAAGGTCAAGAACAGCTAATTAAGTGGCTATTTCCTGTTAGTCCCCAGTGACCAGTGGTTTTAAAATGGACAGGTGAATGTCTACAGTGAATATGTACCATATTAAAAGAGCAAAAATTAGGAAATCTACCTTCAATATATTATATGCTATGACTGGGACTGAGAGCGCTACAGCTGCTTGTTTCCCCTCTTCTCCGAAATACTAAACACAGTTGGGGAATTTGAAAATCACAACCAGTTTCCAGTTCAAAAGACACAGCGACATTTTGGAGGGAAGGTTGTTACGAGCTGTTTATGCCTCCGCAGCCACTGAAGGAGCCTGTGTATATGATCCTTTAGCATAAGAATGGAGATGGGGCCTGTGAACTCCTCTGACACTGACCTCTCTCTCCCAGCAAGTGAATAGCATCACTCAAGAGCTGCTCTGCATCCTTTCAGCCAGATCTGAGACCCTTGCCTAAACTCCTCATCGGACTGATTTAATGCATCCTACAAGTTCTTCTCCATCAAGCCACCCCGCTTCAGAGGCGTCGCGCTGCAGCCGTTCACTGGAGGCACGCACCCTCCACGCAGCAGCCCTGCGACTGGGCCTCAGCACCGAGAAGTTAGAGGGGTTTGTTTGAAACAAGAGGGGGCCCGGTCCCTTTCCAGTCTGGCTTATAATCAGTTGTTTCCTTGTTGAGGAGCTGATGAGTCACCCAGGCTACGGTAGATTTGTCAGACTGTCAAAGTGCAAAACACAGAAAACAAAAAAGAACCACGTCATATAGATCAGCTACTTGTGTTAACCTACACTAACTTACCATGACGCTTATTGTGGACTCTGCACAAATTAAATATAATTATGAAAAATCAACTGGAAAGCTCCTAAATCTAAGTTGTTGGTTTTTTTTTTAAATTCACTTTTAAATTATAAAAAAATTTGCTGCATATAATGTAGTGGTGCCCAACGTAGACCCTGTAGCCTGAAGTTGCATCCTCATAAAAAGCCAGAATCTGAATAATAATAATAATAATAATAATAATAATAACAATAATAATAATAATAATAATAATAATAATAATAATAATAATAATAATAATAATAATAATAATAATAATAATAATAATAATAATAATAATGGCGTTTAAACCCACCTGTATTACCTGATATTTAATGCTGCCACGCTGCATACATTCATTGCAGATGTGTATTCAGACTTTTGCATGTTTATATCTTATTAGCTCTTACTGTTTTATTATTACGTCGTCTTTTATAACAGATCAAAGGCACATTTACCAAAACGTCTTTTTCCTGCCCTGTCTTTAATTGTCTGCAGGTTACTTGCTCATTTCAGCTCTGCGTCCCTCTTTGGTGAGTAACGCCGTCAGCGCAGCGCGTCCCGCCTCTCGCGGCGGCTCGTCCCTGGGCTGTAACGCGGCTACTGGACACCGCAGGTCCGCTGAGAGTCAACCTGCACCGGCTCCGTGCAGTTTCATTACAGGCCTCGTAGCTCTAAAAAGATGCCAGGTGGGATTTTTAAACGACAGATAATAAGGTTAATTCGCAGTAAATAGAGTTGTAGGTTAAATGTAATTGAATGAAGTTTTATTTTGCATTAGAGAAGATATTTGGCGCAAAATAACGCGACAGCCTCTGACGCACGCGTTAAACTGAGACGTAGCCACAGTAGATGTATGATGCTCCCGACTGTACATGATTATATATTATCAATATTTCCACTCCATACAACTTCTGATTTTCATAATCAACGTTTTCAGAAAAATATGAAAAAGTATATATTTTACTAGCACAATATTACTTTGATATTGTTGCAACGAAAATGAATTTAAATAAGATGCAGGATCTGAAACGTAAATGCTGTAATAATTCCCAACAATGCTAATGGTCATTTCTCACTCGTGTGTCAAAAGTTAACTGTCTGCCAAAAACTGGTTTTCCAGATTCTAAACAAGAATCAGGAAAGTTTCCCATGGCTCCACTCTAACCTACACAACAAGTCACTTGTTGTTAAACAGACGATGGAGAAATCCAGGCTCTACCCTGATCACAATAAAAAATAATAACCCGCGCATTTAATTTCCTCACCTCAACTAATGCTGAATCTTTGTTTTCAAATTACTTTCACTGCTGATTTAATGAGATTCCATCCAAAATGTCATTCATTCGCCCACATGTGACACAGTAATGACAAAACTTTGCCTCATGAGGCTAAAGCAGGTGGCGTCTGCTGAAAAATGCAGCCAGAACGACATTTTGTGTTTGGACTATTGAATGGACCTGGATCAGAACGTGTGAATACGAAGTGAAAGATGTGTCACGTCAACGCACCACTACTGCGCACGTGGACACAGTGTTGCTTGACAAAGCGTGAGATGTGAGCGTGAGCTTTGTGGTGTCCTGCACTGCTGTGCATCGTTTGTCAGGTTGTGGCTTGGTGAGGGCAGAAATGTGTAACATTATGGAAACTGGCCTGTTACATCACAATACGTCCTCTAAACATCCACATAGTGATGGAGGACCTCGTTAAAGTACAGACAAAAGGTTTCAGGAAGTACTCAAAAGCACAGCGAGAGCACGTGAGAGAAAAACGATCGGAGCTGTGCGCATGCTCGCTGGAGGAGGAGAGGCTCAGCAGAGCCGCAGAGTGTGTGGGTTGGCATTTTTCAAAAAGCCACGTGAGGCTGCCACCCTTCCCTTGTCTCTGAAATCTGTCATGACGTGCGGGAGCGCGGCCGCGATTGGCTGACGACGGTGTGAGTTGACAGTCAAAGGTGAAAGGTAAAATGTGACATGGCCGCCCGCTGACTTATAAGTAAGGACATATTTGGGTTTAACCGCCGCTCAAAGAGGGACAAAATCACCATTCACGACCATTTCATGATTTTTACTTTAAACCCAGCTCCTACAGGACGAGATGGAGAGAAGCATTAAATACTCAACAGTCTCTATAGTCTCTACATCGAGTCTCAGTAACGTCCAACACTGCAGGAATTCAAAGCCACATTCCAACAGGCTGATTTTAGGGTGATTTACCATTCAGCATTTATATGGACACAGGGGATTCAAACCGTGTCTGCTGTGTGGCTGCTGTGTTAGCCTCTGACCCCAGACGGCCTGGAGGGGGGCACGGTGACAGAGTCAAGGTCAAGGGGAAGGGGGGTGGGTGGGCGTGGGCAGCATATGACGGGAGGAAGGGGTCCACGTCTGGGAGAGCAGAACCCAGACAGTCCCAGACATCTATCTGAAGGGAGGTGTCGCATGTGAACCCCTTTAGATCCCAGAGTCCTTCTCTGTCTGGTCCCGCTCACCTCTGTGGCCCTGGAGGGGGAAGCAGAGCCTGCTGATGTCTAGAGGCTGGCGGGCTGATGGTTCCCACACTGGAGGAGGAGAAATGCAAATCTAAAAATCACTAATCCTTTGGACAGACAAATGCACAACTTAAATTCCCCTTTTTCATTTAAATGGACTTTTTATGATTGTGCGTTTATGACTAAACTGTGTTTGTTAATAGGTTCATTAAATAACATTTATTGTTCACTTCAGTAGGAGTTTATTGTTATTATTATTTCATTATTGAGCTTCTGTAAAATATAATGTATATTGTGCATGTATAGATCCCATTTATTTCACGTTTGCTTTGCCATACACATCGACATTATCTTGTGCACATTACTGTTTATTTACTTATAAGTTGTACAGTTATATAGAATAGTTATATAGAATATTGCAAATTGCTGTTGCTGCTATTTTGTGGTTCTTTAGGGTGAAACTCACTGAAAGCTAAAGAAGTTAAATGTTCATTTCAAATGGCAGCAGGGACTTGAGTGCTGCCTCATCTGGATACAGATGTCGCATGTCACAGCTCCTGTTCTGAATATGTTATCTGATAGAAGCTGGGTCACCTCCATGTGCTGCATGTTGCCCCACAACTGTCTACAAAACAAAAAACAATAAGACAAACATTTTAGACAAATCTGCATCAAACCCCACTTCCTGCTTCAGCAGCCTAGTGTGAAACCGTGTGGCATCCTACTGCACATGGACCTTGCAGAATGATGAAGCGTAGACTTTGTGAAGCTGTAGCTTTACTCCCGTTAGGATCTGTGTACTTCGCTGAAAGGCAACCACACCAACGCAGTAGATTATTAGAAGGCGACTGAACATCTGCAGCTCCCTCTGCAGGAAACAAAAGGTGCCACTTTCGTGGAAACCTATAGGCTATGCCCTCAGCCCACTGTTAAACCCGCCAAGCAACATAACCTGTCTCAGACACATGCTCACAAACACACACGGTCACAGATATAAGGCCCCCTGGACCTCCAGGGTGATCTCCAGTGGAGCGTGTAGCCACCTGTCAATCACCAGATCTCAGCCGCCTTAAGAGAGACGTTTCGTCTGGGACAACAGCAGCCCGTCCCTCCCCATACATTCTGCCTCCCCTAGCAACCACGGCCGGATGACTGAGAGGCTTTGTCCCCTCACAACGGGAATCCACCATTGAACCCACAAGCCCGTAGAAACCAGAATTAGAGGGTCTTTTCTGTGAAGCGAGAGTGAAAGCTCTGTTCTTGTGCTTGTGTCTGGGATTCATATCAGGGGCCTGAATGGTGTCCCCTCCTCCTTTTAAAGGCTGGTGTAACAGAGCGAATGAAGGTTCTAGCAGTGAGCGGATAGGATCATGGTTAATCTGCTGTTCCTCTCCGCTGTGGTCCGATAGGGACACTTAAACGCCTCTGTGGACAGCTAGTGGACTGGGGAGGCCGGGGGCAGGTCAGAGTGGAGACGTTGGAGCTTGCTCAGGGAGGGAAACAACGGTTAGTGAGGAACTCCCACAAAAAGATGACCCCCAAATATGAACAAATGCAACAATACAATACAAACATGCTTCAAGTTCTGCAGGATATGATTGTTTTTGTTATTGATTATTATTATTATTGATGCATTACATTGCTTAGTGACTCTCATTCATGTAGCTCATGTAGGAGAATCTCCCTCAGATGTAGTGGAGCAGAAGTATAAAGCAGTTATACTCGAAAGCTTGTAATGCAGCCAACAGTATATAATAAAATGTTAGATGTGAGATGCACTGACAGTTATGTTTTTATTAGTTTATTATTTAGAAGATATTTGTAGACTCCTAAAGACAAAGGGTGGAGAAAAAACATATGCTTTATGTTGTTGTTATGTTAAGTTTATAAAATAAACGGTCAGTGAGGTTTTGGAAGTCAGCTGCGCCTGCTGAGAGGTGACCTTTAGCAGACACTGAGGCTGCACAAAACGTGAGCAGGTTCAGTGCAGAGAGAAAAGAGTAAAGACCTGAATAGTTTATGAACAGTTTTATGGACTTGTGGATGCTCTCAATAGACGCTTTTACTGCTCTCTTTACAAGGGAGTGAACATGGGTCCCTGAATGCACCTCTAACCGCTGCAGATCCTCATTACCGTAAAGTGAATCTAGAGAGTGACTGACACAGATCTGTAAAATCAGATGAATAGACGCGCCTGCGAATGAATCGCCATTAGACATATTACAGGGATTTTTCCTAGAACAAAAAGCCACAGCCAGGTGCTGCAACACGACCTCCCACGTTGCCTTTAGCCTGCTAGTGTTCTGTGCATTTTACCTTGCATGTATAGAAGATTACAAACTAATCTCAAGCCACAAACAAGATGGCATGCAGAGAAAACACGCTTTCCCTGGTATGGCCTTTATCATTAATGAGCGTCGCTGCGGCCCCCTGCATGGGCGTGTGTTTTGTGGCGCTCCCATTCGAAGCACTGGTCCCGCAGCCTCTTTCCCACCCTCTCCCTCCTGCACCCTGTCAATCAAACGTCCTGATTGAGCCCGGATGGCAGGCAGTCGCTCAGTCATCAGCGGTGAAAGTGAGGCCTAGTTCTCTGCCCGTCCCTCCCCCTTTTCATGCCCCCTTGCCTCCTCAAGTTTTTCCACGTCTGAAGCCTCAGCCCCCCCCATCGCCGCTCGGCTGTTCCTGTACATCTTACGCTTTCACATGTAGAAGTCACATGTGCAATGAGCTGCTGTCCAAAGGGTGAACCTTCCAGGCATGGCTGCCAGGGTGCTGCGAGGCCAGGCTCCCTCTCTCTCACGGGGTAAAGCCTGGTATGATCCGAAACTAAGCCCGATTTAGATTTAGCATCCTCTGCATTTGCCCTTTAAGTGGCTGATGAATAAACATGAGCGGAGTTGGGGCGGGAACTGCATGGATGAGAAGAGACCCGACTTCTGCGCGCGAGTATATATGTGTGTGTATGTACCGGTGGAGGGGGGAGCGGTATCGAGGGCATTGTGGGAACCCTCCTCCACAGCAGGGCTGCATCTCGTTTAATTGGAGCACTTGTGGCACCATTACCTCCTTTACTCAAACACGTTACTGATGACAAAAGAAAACAGCGCTAAGCCTGCCTTTGTTAGCAAGGAGACTGGATGAGGAGATGGATTCCTTGCTGCTACTCATGTGTGGGAATCACCCACACTCCCACTATGAGCTGCTGCTGCTGCTGCTTTCGACCAATAAAATGCTAAAAGTGGGGAGAACGCAGCACATGGAGATCACAGCGGTTGCAAAAATATGACAGACAGAGATTTTATTAATGATTATTAATGTTGGTACAGACACTAGACTCCATGTTCCACTGGCCGACAGTCTCCTCAGTTACATCTTACTCAAGCTCGTAAGATCTGGCACCGATCATGAAGGTATTGATCCGCAGGAATGCTGGTAATCAACTTTAAATGACGGATGCATGTGTGCAGCCCAGTCAGTGAACTTGTTCCTCTGCTACTCTTTGACCTGAGGTCATGTTGATGAGGCTGGTTGTTCTGGTCACCAGTGTCCCGTGAGAGCAATGAGGGTGTGACCTTTGCCCCAGTCTGACCCCGCTGAGGGTTCGTAAATGAGGGAAACACGTTTCCTCTTGTTCATAAATCCTAGATTTAATATGTTCTCGACCGAATAATGTTACTAACTCGGACATTAACTATATTTGATTTTGTTGAATTTAAACAAGGTGTAGATCACATGTGTTTAACATCATTTATTAATAATAAAGATTAAGATCTTTTTATACACACCTTTTAACTTTTTTTTAAGCTTTCATCATGTTGAAGTAATATATAATGGACAGAAGTGAGGCTCCAGATCACACAAGACCTCAAAGCGGTGCTGAGCCGTTACCCAGCAGAGACTGTCCTCACATAATGAAAATATGAGAATAAAACCACGAAACTACACGAAATTTTTAAAAATCCCTCACACATAAGGATTCGTTTTTTTTCAGGTTTTCTGTTTCCCACATCGTCTTTACTGTCTGATATAAAAAGCCGAGGCAAAGGCCCACAGCCCACGATTTTATTAAATATCCTGGTGTTTTAGAAGGACAATGTGTTTATCTGATATATTTTAACACATTTAATAGCAACAGTTCAAAATGCAAGTAGGCAAAAAATAAAAAGCGAAGAACTGTGTCAATATAAACCTGCTGAATGTTTATGTAATATTTTTTTTACTTTTGCCATCTGTTACCCTGCACATTCAGAAAAATACAAAAAATCCTTATGAAGGTGTGAAGCAAATGTAATAAACATTACCTTGAAATATTTCTAAATGTCACAGTGCTCAGGATTGAAGTCACACCACTAGAACCAAGTTCCCTTATCCAATATCATTTCTTCATTTTACCAGAATTTGTGTTCATTCAAACAGAACCCGAATACCTTTAAAAACAGAACCGATCACAATCCAGGTCTGGTCTTTTATTACCTACAGTAAAACAACCCCAGTGGTAACGTCGCCGCTGTGGGTCACGCTTTGTGTCTAGAGGTCTAGCGATTGGGATGCTCCAAGGCGAAATCTGACTCTACCCTGTAAAACAAATGAAACCATGACAGCTCAGTTACAGTTCACGTAACACATGTAAATATTAGTATATCACATAAACGTCGAGTTCTGATGCACTTATAGTCCATAAACATTATTCCATATATGTGCCCAGTTATTGTGGTTCTTTCTGGCTCTTCCGAGCGGATTTCGCTGAAGTTCATCCATGCATTCAGCTCTAACATCTTGTGAAATGCATTATTATAACTTGTATTTCCACAGTAAGTGGGAATTGTTACTTCAAGGTCACTTTGAGGAGCTGCACAGTGTGAAAAAACCCGCATCAGTAAACAGCACAGGTGAACGTCACGTGTCAGTGGTATCATATCGCAGCCCCTCAGTGAGTCAGTGCGACTTTGCAGACCCGCACGTCACGCTGCCAGATCTTTACTGTTTAGCCATGTTGTATTGTACAACAGGAACAGACGTCCCTAGCGAAGAGTCACGTAGAGCCTCCGCATGTTTGTATCTGCTGCCACCAAGAGGACACTGAACGCAGCGCGTACCGCAACAACAAAAGCTCTGCATCTCTTGTTTTTATTATAAGACCAGCAGCTGCATCAGCGGAACAATGGTTTCAGGCAGAAAATAGAATTAAACTGACACCTACACATCTTTGTTTTGCATGTGGCTGTTGTACTGTATGATGGAAGGGATCGTTTCTTCTTCATCAGGTACCTGTAAACAATTAAATTAAGCAAATATCAGTGATTTATATGCAGACATGTTATAATACAGCCACAATCATAGTGATGCACGTAAGGAAGAACAACAAAGTAAACAGTCAGATCTGTGAACGTATGGCAGCTGTGGCAAAGCTCAAGTCAGACCCCAAGAACTGACAAGGCTTCAATCATCGGGTTTAAATTAAAGCTGGAGATGCAAAACAGGCCAATTTGGATTTCATTTTAAAATGAGTGGTTCTGTGCAAATGACAACTTCACAGTATCAGATGAATCTCGGGCGGGAAGGGGACTTGATAACGATACTCCCATTGTGACCAAAATGTCTTTACGGCTGCAAAGACTTGTCTCTTACCTCCCAGTAGACGTCATCATTGAAACAATTGTCATCTGCAGGATCTCCCCAAATAGGTAATCTTAAGATGCCGCCTGAGGAGAACGCAGTCACACAGGTATTAAAGCACAGCACATACTGAACCCCAGGGCGGTTGAAGTGGTTATTGCTTACCAACAAGGATGCCTCCGCCTACGCCGAAGCAGAGAGCCACGCAGAGGCCTGCAGCCTGGTGTCCACCCTGCTTTGAGGGCGTCATGTCTTTAAATTCTCCAGTAAACTCAAAGGTTTCAATCAGCCTTGAATACGAAACAAAAAACGAACAACGTTGTCCAATCAGAACAAGGCCACGAGTTATTAATGATTATTAATGTTGGTACTGACACTAGACTCCATGTTCCACTGGCCGACAGTCTCCTCAGTTACATTACTCAAGCTCGTAAAATCTGGCACCGATCATGAACGTATTCATCCGCAGGAATGCTGGTAATCAACTTTAAATGACGGATGCATGTGTGCAGCCCAGTCAGTGAACTTGTTCCTTTGCTACTCTTTGACCTGAGGTCATGTTGATGAGACCAGTGTCCCGTGAGAGCAATGAGGGTGTGACCTTTGCCCCAGTCTGACCCCGCTGAGGGTTCTTAAATGAACACTAATATTTAGTTTAACTAATGACAGTAACCATGATGTTTGGCTGTTTGGAAGCAGCTACTCACCCTTCAGTGCCATAAGTTGATTGTGATGCACAGGCAGCAGTTACAGCTCCCACAATGCCTCCTATGACCGCTGGCATGCCGTGAAGGTTATGGACTCCACACGTGTCGTGGATATTACATTTTTTTTCCAAGAATGGCTAAAGGAAAGGATTCATTTAAAGGACTTAGTCTGAAATGAGTCAGACCCAGGCAAACATCTGAACACAAGAAATGAGAGACGTAGCAGACCGTGAGGTAGACATATCCCAGTGTGGAGACGATGCCACAGCAGAATCCTACAATTACAGATCCGTAGGGCATGAGCATGAACTCTGCTGCTGTTCCCACGGCGACACCCCCGGCAAGAGTGGCGTTCTGGATGTGAACCTGACCAACAGACAACAAACGGATAGGTTTGGATTTAGAGTCAGTTTGATTCCAAATCAAATGCATATTCATAACCAGGGAACCACTGATGACTATTGGCGAACAAAGCTCCTATTATCCTGTTCACATTACGGCATGTGATAATACCATGTCTAGCTTCCCGTGCTTGTTGCAGAGGCTCGATATGGCCACGGTAGTGAGAACAGAAGCAGCCAGAGACAGGTAGGTGTTGATCACCGCTCTGAGCTGCCCGTCTCCATGGTGCGCTATGGCCGAGTTGAAACTGGGCCAGAACATCCACAGGAAGAGGGTGCCTGCGCAGAGAGCCGTGGGTTAAGGAGATGGGGGTTAAACGGCCTCGCAAAGCACCAGACACAACAAGTAGAGGGGAAAAATACCAATTCAAGTAAAAAGCAGATAGTTTTACTTCAAATCGAACACACCAATCACTGTAAAGACATCTGAGTGGTACAGAGACCCCTGCAGGCGGCTGCTCTGGTCCAGATTCGGTCGATACAACATCCACGAGATGAAGAGACCATAATACGCTCCAAATGCGTGGATCACCATGGAGCCCCCAGCATCCCTTGCCTTCAATAAAGAAAATATCGTCACAATGAGTTGCAGCAGTTTCAAGACTTTGTCAAGGCGAGAGTCATATTATGCTGCTTTAAACATGCTAGTGCTCACGTGGATGACATCCAGGATAATGTATTCCTCCACAGCATACAGCGTGACCCCGAACAGAGTCATAACCATCAGCTGGACTGGACTCACTTTGCCCAGCACTGCCCCGTAGGCAATTAAGCAACTGGCCACACAGAAGTCGGCATTGATCAGGCTGAGGGGAAACAAGTAGGGTACAAACAAAGCGATGTGAAACAATCTGCAGCCTCCAACAAATAAAACACAACACAAGTAAAATTCTGGTAGTTGTTCTGTTGTCCTACAGATACATCTGTACTGTGTCCACAAGCAATTAACCTAATGTTCCAGTCACGGGATTGTGTACACATTATATGTTTTCAATGAAAACCATGCAGGTGGAGGATGATTCCCATCAGACACTGCCCTACAGCTTTGTTTGCTTTGGAATCACATCACCACGAGACTCTGTTGATGTTTTTAATGGGTTTGAATTCTTTAACTCTGCGAAAATAAAATGAAACGCTTACTTTTCTATTCCAATTTTGATCTTTCCGTCCGTGTAGTCCAGGGAGTGAAACCAGCCCTGCATCAGCAGCGCCCACTGGATGCCGAAGGCCGCGATGAGGAAGTTGAAGCCCACCCCACCGAAGCTGTACCGTTTAAGAAAGGTCATCAGGAAACCAAAGCCAACGAAGATCATCACATGAACATCCTGGAAACCTGAGATGAAGATAGAAAGAGGACAAGACGAGCGGGAGTGGGGCAAAGTTATTGCTTGATGAGGTGAAAACTAAAACGTTAGAGGTGAAAGAGGAGGTGAAGGGACAATGTTAAAATATGTCCAGTGTCCTTTAACACCATCGTCTCTGTGTGGGGACACACTAGGACATGTCATCAACCGCTGACGTCATATGAACGCTTCACATGATGCAAGGACACGGCAGTAGTTACTTGTTCATTGGATACTATTATGCTCTGAAGTGTGCGCCTGTACTGGCTTTATTGAGAATATCAGGGTTATGTGGATACCAGCACAAGTCCAGCCTGCACCATGTATCGTCAACAGAACACTGGACCCCCCCCCACGTCTCTGGTTTGCAGTCTCACATAGTGACTGAACACTTTTATTGCCCCGTCGACAGCAAAGGCTCCGGAGGTTTCAGACGGTCCTGCAAACACTTATGGAAGGTATTAGTCTCCGACAACGAACCGTTTCAGAACATATGATAATCATCAGAACGTGAGAGGATTCACTACGACGCTGTTGACGCAGAACAACCACACACATGCAACAAACAGGTTGTAGGGATACAGTGGGTTGCTCAGCTCAGCGGAAGAAACAAACTGCTACCTGAGTGTTTACAGTCCAAATAAAACGTGTTTCTATTCATGCAGACACGCACCGTAAGCATCGCGGTGTCAGCGACAGCTAAACTGGCCCCATGGGGGCGAAGATGTGCATCTGTGAGCGTCAGATTCACGCCAACCATGTAGGGATCACTTCGTAGAGCACACACGGTGTAAACATCATCACAATATGAGAGCTTCACAAGCTGGAGATGATTTTACCACAGAGAAAACAGGTTGACAAACTGAGGTACATCCAGTCATGAGTGCATATAAATCTGCCTTAAAACAAAAGTGTGAAGATTTCAAGATTGCTTAGATGAAAAGTGTACGAAATAAAAGTTTTGAATGAGAGAGAGAGAGAGTATATCAGAAAAAAAAGAAGAAATGCAGAAAGTGAAGTCACTTACTTGGATACCTATAGTAGAAATCGTTCTCTATGTCACTGGATATGTTGTTAGCTTTTCTGTAGTCTATCCAGTGTGGATCTGCCTCTATGTCGTATCGAATAAAAATCCCAAACAAGATGATCATGGCTACCTGCCACACTGTGCAAACCGCCGGCAGACTGACACGAACGTTAGTATTTTTTGGACGGTCACACAACTGCCTGAAGCTTTGAACACAGCCCATCCTTACTGGCCAGGTTTATTCTTTTAAAGTAATGAAGAGCTGAATGTGTCAAGAAATCGTCCGTGTAGATGAGTGACTCAAAGGTCCTGAGCATCTCAAGCACAAGGTAAACGGAGCTGCGATGTTTTAATATAAGGACACTCCTCCCAGTCACTCCCCTCCACGTTGAGCTTGGTGTGTACTAGATGCTTTTCAAATGCGGGCATGCAGGCACGTGTGTAGACGCGTCTACATAAACACAGCCTAAATGTGACCCTAAAGGTCCAATGAAGATTTGGGAATAAAGTAACTGAACCAAACAGGATTCTGATGTGATATAATAGGACATTAGGAAACCAGGGACATCCTGTATACAGACAGTCATGTTTATACTACTGGTTGCGGTCCATAGGATTCTAATCCAGCCATTGAATTGACTGATTTCATCAATGTCATCATCTTTACATTGTTACTTCAGTGTCCTCCCTCAACGCAAACACTCACTGAAAGCCACCCAGTATCTTTGGCACAGTATAAGAAGCTTGTCACAGCAATACAAACAAACAGAATACCTGCTGTACAGTTTACTTTCTATATTAGCCAGGAAGCATGTTGTGTTTACTCTGAGGCTGATTCTGAGGAACATAAATGGTAAATAACGTGTATCCGTGCTGGGCCCCATCAGGAATATGCATGACGGGTTTGACTCAGTCAACCGTCGCAGCCCAAAGGTTCAAGGTTGAGACAAGCGTCTCGTCTGTTTCTTTTATAAGGTTTCTCTGCTCACATAAAATTAATTACACTGATATTATCATCAGTTGCCACATACCCATCATGTTGTTTGTTCAAATAATAAACAGTTTATTCTGGAGACACATTAATGCAGAAATGATGTGATAAGTGTTGTAAACAGGCCATAGCCATAACCATCTCGACATTACTGTGCCTGCCAGCATGACTACACTCAGCTATTTATGGTCATATGTACAGAGACGACTGTTCCCCAATAACTGTCAGATGTACAGTATATACTTTAGTGAAGAAGGTCAAGCATACGACTACGGAAATAATGGCAGCTCCCAAATGTCATGTCCTAGAGTCTGTAACGACAGATGATCAAAACTGTGGGAAAAGACAAAGACAAAAATGCAGTGCGACTTGGCCTGGGCACAGGGTGACGATGGCAAGCTCGTCCAAAGTCTTAAAACCTAAATGATTTACTAACCCTACTGTTCAATCATGAAGAAATGCATTCATTTCGACTGACGCTGCTCGCTTGCAGCACGTCAGCTACTGAGCTTCCCTGCAAGGTGTAACCTGGTGTTTTACTGACCAGCTCCAACATTAATACATCATGACACATAATGAAAGGTGGTGGCGCATGCATGGAGCTTCACGCGATGCAGTTTAACGCTTGATTACAAACTGACATCCAGTGCATGTATCAGTTCAGTTCATCACATCAATCGCTGTAGAGGACACGTTACGCAACAGCACTTATAGAATGAATCACCTTTGCAGCCACTATGTGGTCCGTGCAGGCCTGTCCTGGAAGTGACCCGACACCGACTGGCGCGACTGAATGAAGGCTCTGAAGGTGACTGGCTGTAGATATATCAGTTATTATGACAGATGTCCTGTTCTTACCTTTATTAAATATGACACCAACAAGCCAACCTGGTTAATTAGAAATCAAACCGAAAGCCTCCTTCATTATCAACTTGCATAACTTGTCCTAAACACAGACAGAACGACTGCAAATGCGACATCTTGTCAAATTGTGGTCTCACTAGAAAAAAAGAGCTTCCTGAGATCAATGACCTGCTTTTGTGCTCACTAATGATGAACCTCATTAAAACGCGAGTGCAAATATCAAAGCTCATTGATCTCACCGCTCCGCTTAGCACTGCTACCTTGGTGATGTAGTTCTGGTAGATGATGTGCTCTTCATGGGTGATGGCTTGGAAGAGGAGGAAACGAGTGACGCTTGTGTGCCTGACAAAGGCAAAGTAAAGAGAGGTTGAGTACACTTAGACACCCTGACAGGAAGTGCCCGTGAATTTCCAAAGCAGCTACACTGGCGTCGCCATCATGATTTATATTCTTTACACCTGTGCTTTTCCTTCCGTGACATATCAAAATGTTTTCTACTAAACAACAGCGGCTGTGAGGAACTTCTCAGACCTCTGCAATTTAGTACCTGTAAATGTAAACAGGTACTAAAAATATAAAAATATATAAACACTAAACTTAAAAAAACAAAACATACACAAATGTACTTACCAATACTTGAATTTCATTAAATAAAACATTAGATCATTTATTTGATGAGGTGTGAGTTTGTGCTATATTCGTGCCACATTCTCTAGCACGCCTATAAAGAGAGGTGTGAATTTACCTTTACACCTTTCATTTTTCATCTTTCAGGTGCTGTAAAGGTTTTTTCTCACACCTCAGGTTGTCGTCAGTACCAGCAGTGACTGTGCTGTACGTTTACACAACTCCTCTGTTGAATGATTGCATTTTAGAAACTGAACTACACCACAGTTGCTGCTTGTTGCTGAGCACAAAAAATAAATACAAACATATACTGCTTGCTGATTATTTTGAATATTTTTAATATTAAACATTCTCAGTTATAAATATGCACATAAATATTTGCAATCATCTCTGAACCACGGACCATTTAACACGTGTTCAGTATAGTAGTATGATGTTCAACATTACAGATTCCTCAAATGATGAACAAGATGCTGTTCCAACCTCAGAAAGTCACGATCAGGCAGAAGATATCTCTGAATGATATCTACTACATCTTTCTCAGTAATGAGTTCATAGTCCTTCTTGTTCTTAAATGGTAAATGTCCAGCCAGCTCACAAAGAGCCACATTAAAGGCGGACTCCTCTTTGGCACCGAAGCAGGATTTCCTGGGCCACACGGCGACACGCACACCTTTTCTTGAACAGTGATCCTCCTTGTTCTGTGTGCAGTCAAAGGGCTGACATCCTCTAGTCAAAAACAGGTTGTGTGCAATGTTGCCATCCACTAGAAAGTCTGTGACTTCACAGATGGCTCTGGCAACTCTGTCTACTGTGTCTGACTCAGTGTAAAACAAAAAGCCAGAGGGCAAGTCCAGTAAGCGATACAACCCCCTCTCAGGAACCAGTGGTTTGACTGACAATGTTTCTATCTTGAGCTCATGGCTGAGGTAGTATCCATGTAAATGTAAATGATTCACAGATGCAAATGCTCCAAGACTGTTGAACCCCACTCGAAAGCCGGGGTCGGAGCTCAGCAGCACAGATTCAATGCCGACCTGGATGGCAAACCTTGTCAGGATCTGTGGGAAGCAGCACAACGGATCTGGAACAAACAGACAATGACCAAACTCCAAAGGGCTGACATTGACCAGCACAACCATCCTACAGTGCTGATGCGATTGTCCATTGTCTTGTAAAGTTGTGTCTCGCTCTGCATCCTTTGTCATCTCCAGAATGACTTCTTCTGGATTGATTTTGTTAAAGTTGAACTGCTTGGCGCTGAACTCCTGCTGAACGCTCAGTATCTCTTGAGGCTTCCTTCGCTCTGTTCCTCTTTGAATGTTGAGCTGGGCTACATAACCACAGGAGCCCGGGAGGACACGTGTTTGCAAATCACCCAGATGATAGCGGAAAAGTCCCTTCTCCATCCTCTCTGTCCAGCCGGCCTGGACGATTGTGTCAAACTGTGATGGTGCCAATCCTGTCTGGGGACCGTCTGCTCTGCTCCGACACATTTCTGTGACAAAGTCCTGGCTGCTGTATACGAACTGCAGTGGCATCATTGAACCTGCAGGTAAGCAGTGAAGTATGGGTTTGACAATACTGCTGAGTCATCAAATAGATCACAGTGAAAAGGTGGACAGGAGCCGGACGCCAACTTAGAAATATTTAATTATTACTGAGCTTCAAAATATGTTCACCAATTAACAGATTAGTCAGTATTCAGTATTAATATACGTCACCAGCCATTATTATCATTAATGATGATGTTTTTATTTCCTCAGTTACCAATTACCCGACAAGTTATTTTAATAACAGTGATTGCTGTGAAATCTGCATCAGGGGTAGAAACACAAATAAATCTGAGAGAACCACGTTGTTTCCTCTGGTCGCCTTTTTGCTCACATGCCTGTTTCATTGCTGGTTCATTTACACACTCGCCTTTTAATTGTGACTCCGCGTCCGAATCAACCGCATGAAGCCAAGAGCAGAGTAAACGACTTACCACTTGCGTTTCCGCACACGCTTCTCATACAGTATATGACACTATTACGTCCTGTTTGACTGGCTTCCACAGCTAGCTTCCGCTGCTAGCTACTTCCGCTGTCCATTTCCGTTTCGTCTCTTCAGAATAAAAGTTCCTGTATGGTTCCACCTACCTGGCCTGTGCGCTCTTCTTTTTTTCTCAGTAAGGGTTTGATGTTTGTGTCCATTTTATACGTCATGACATTCATAACTATTATGGCACATAGTTCACCGATCAGCATATCAGGCTGTTTGAAACACAGCCTATATAAGCCACTAACAATAAATCTACACCAAGCAGCTGTTGACTCACCAGCCAGTTCTACCACCATGACACCGGCAGCGTCACCTCACTTTGACATGATGTCCTGTGGCCAATGAGGCATCGTGGTTATTTTAGTCAGTGCATGCTTTGGGAGCAGACAGTTGGCTGAGCTGTGTGCGCTGCTTACACGTTGTATGAACATTTTATTTCTCAGACATTAAGGCTCAGTAAGAGGGAAGGATGGAAGCAAGCAACAACACAGTAAGTACAACGAAAACCTGAATGAAAACTGAATATACATAGGTAGTAATATTTTATAAGTGATTGTAATAAAGTTCAGCAGGAGAAGAACAAATTCACTGCTTTGTGACTTTTCCCAATGTATTACTTTCAACTGTGAGATTGTTTAATTGTTATGAAAGCTAGAGGAGGTAATAAAAGAGTTTTATCTGTTTGGTAGAACAGATGGCAGTCTGGTGCGTCATGCCAGCAGTTATTTTTAACACCATCCAGAGTTTCTGTCATCAACGCACCACACTCACAGGCTACATACAGTACTAGCTGGTTTAACGCACCATTTAAAGTTAGTTTTAAATATGTATAGTACCTATATGATATAGTTACTAACAAACTGCCAAACCAAAGTGTCTCTCTTGGAATTATCAGAAAAAAATAAACATGTTGCCCTGATTGCGTTTGTATCTATTTAATGTCTTTTCTCTGACTGTTCTGTGCTGTTTGATAGGGAGAAAAGAAAACAGAAGACAGAGTTTCCACTGTAAATAGAAATATGACTCGGGACACTGGTGCAGCAGGGGATTCACAGTCGTCCTCCACACGCACTGACTATGGTATGCCTCACGCTCAATAGCCTAGATACTGTAGGTCCATGTTTAGCTTAAAATATAAATAATAAATGTGTGTTTTATGACATGTTTACGATGTTTACTACATTTGTTTATTTTTGTTAAAAGTCTACCTTACAACGCAGTAAACACTGTTTAAAATAACTCGTGATTAAGAGTAATTTAATTTCAGTTTGATTATACTGTGTCAAACAAGGGCAAATTTCACCTCAAGGCATTTTATACAACTAAAATAAATAAGTAGATATGAAGTTGTTTCTGTAGTTGTTTGTTCAGATTTTCAGACAAGACAAAGTTGTCTGAATTTAGAAGATTATAATTAGTTTATAAATGACTGAATGTATGTATGTAGTATAGATTCACTGCTATGTTTGCTTAAATGCACTTTTAATTTAAATCATATTTGATTTATTCAACTTACAGTATTTGGAGCCTTAAAGAGTTTGGTCAAATTAGTCAGTGGTGTCACAAGGTTAAAACATACTTTTTTCTACTGATTCTATTGTTCATTAATTCATATTCAGGACATTCTGCAACTTCTGGCAAGAACCAAGGACCCAACCCTAAGGTTAAACCTCGCCCTGTCACTGATGAAGAAAATGCTATTATGCCAAAGCTCCACATCACTTATAACACATTCACTGTCAAGAATGGTGAAGCTCTAAAGGTGGAGATCCCAGTCACTGGGCACCCAGCACCAAAGATTGACTGGAGAAAAGATGGTCAGGCTGTTAAAGAGACTTCAAGACTAGAGGTTTCACAAACACCATCACTAACACTTCTACATATCAGACATGCTGTCAGGGAGCACTCTGGTCTGTACTACGTCACAGCAAACAACAACGCTGGAACGTACACAGGAGAAGTTACTGTGGTTGTTCTTGAAAAGCCGGACCCACCCATAGGACCTGTGAGCGTTGATGAGATTAGTTCTGACTATGTGACTATCTCCTGGGCACCACCTGACTACACAGGAGGCTGCCCGCTAGACAACTACATAGTGGAGAAACGTGAAACTACGAGCACAGATTGGCAGATTGTATCCGCAACAACAGTGAGAACCACAATCAAAATCACTAAGCTGAAGACAGGCAGTGAATACCAGTTCAGAGTGTTTGCAGAAAATAGGTACGGAAAGAGTACTGCAGTCACGTCTCCTGTTGTAATCGCACAGTATCCCTTCAGTGTACCTGCGGCGCCTGGCACCCCTGTCGTTTCCACAGTGTCAAAGCATAGCATGGTGGTTGAATGGGAGCCCCCAGCCAACGATGGAGGCAGTCCCATCACTGGCTATCACCTGGAACGCAAAGAGAAGAACAGCATTCTATGGACCAAGCTGAACAAACTTGTTATACCAGAGGCTCGTTTCAAAGCCAGCGGACTGGAAGAAGGCATTGAATACGAATTTAGAGTCTTTGCTGAGAATATTGCTGGACTCAGTCCCTCAAGCAAAATATCCGAATGCCATGTGGCTAGAGACCCGTGCGATCCTCCTGGTAAACCGGAAGCTGTTGTTGTTACTAGAGAGAAGATCACACTTCAGTGGACCAAACCCACATACGATGGTGGAAGCACTATCACAGGCTATGTTGTTGAAAAGAAAGATCTTCCAGATGGCAGATGGATGAAGGCAAACTTCACTAATGTTAGTGAGAACCAGTTTACAGTCACAGGTCTGACAGGAGGCCAAAATTATGAGTTTAGAGTAACTGCCAAGAATTCTGCTGGAGTTTGGAGCTCACCCTCAGAAAGCATCACCATCATCGCTCAAGATGTCATTGAAGGACCCACAGCATTCATGGATCCTAAGTTCAAGAGTACTACTGTTGTTCAGGCTGGTGAGACATTTATTATTGAGGCTGATTACTTTGGTAAGCCACTTCCTGAAGTACTGTGGACGAAAGACGGAAAGGAAATTGACAAAGCTACACCCAGAATGGAGTTTAAAAACACCCTCACTCACACAACTCTGACTGTCACAGACTGCACACGAGTGGATGGGGGACACTTTGTCTTGAGCCTTAGTAACATTGGTGGAACTACATCTATTCCCGTTAATGTGAAGGTCCTGGACAGACCTGGTCCCCCAGGCGGACCTCTGAAAGTGAAGGTTGTGAGTGCAGAGAAGTGTAACCTTCACTGGGGTCCCCCTTTAAATGATGGCGGTGCGGGTGTTTCTCACTATACCATTGAAAGAAGAGAAGCCAGCCGAGTTACATGGACACAAGTTGAACCTCATGTTGAAGCTGTCAGTTTCAAAGTCACCAAACTTGTGCCGGGCAAAGAGTACATATTCAGAATTGCTGCAGTGAATAAATTTGGCGTTGGTGAATTTCTGGAATCAGAGCCCTTCATTGCCCAAAACCCTTTCACCACACCTAGTGCACCTTCTTCCCCAGCAGCCAGTGCTGTGACTGGTGACTCTGTGATGCTCACATGGGAAAGACCAGAGACTGATGGAGGCTCAGAGATTGATGGCTACATCATCGAAAAACGTGACAAGGAGGGTGTCAGATGGACTAGATGCAACAAGAGAAGACTGAATGATTTGCGTTTCAGATGTACAGGGTTGAGCGAAGGACACTACTACCAGTTTAGAGTATTGGCGGAAAATGCTGCTGGTGCTGGTGCACCCAGTGAGCCAAGCGAGTATGTGAAGGTCTGTGAGGCTACTTACCCACCTGGTCCCCCTACCAACCCCAGAGTGACAGACTATTCAAGCAATACCGTGTCTCTGACATGGTCCAAACCCATCTATGATGGCGGAGCAGCCATCAGTGGTTTTATACTTGAAATGAAAGAAGCAGCAGATGATGAGTGGGTCACATGCACACCGAGCACAGGTATAGAAGACACAAGCTTCACTGTGACGAGACTGAGAGAAAATACAGAGTACAATTTCCGTATACGTGCCGTTAATGTTGCCGGAGTTGGACAGGATGTGACCATACCCGGGTCTGTGAAAGCAGTTGATAAATTGGAGGCACCTGAGATTGAGCTGGACGCTGCCTTGAGGAAGATTGTAAATGTCCGTGCTTGTTCCACCTTACGTCTGTTTGTCACCATTAGAGGAAGGCCAGCGCCTGATGTTAAATGGTCCAAGGAAGGTGGAACTCTCAGTGAGCGAGCTCAAATTGAGGTAACAAGCACCTACACTGAGCTACTTATTGAGAACGTCAGTAGAAACGACACAGGAAAGTATGTGTTGACTGCAGAAAACTGCACTGGCTCTAAAACATCATTTATCAGTGTCAGAGTATTGGACTCTCCTGGTGCACCAACAAGCCTAGAGGTCAAAGATGTAAAGAGAGATTCTGTGACCATCTCCTGGGAGCCGCCTCTCATTGATGGAGGAGCAAAGATTCTACACTACACCGTGGAAAAGAGAGAGGAGGCCAGGAAAGCATTTACAAATGTCTGCAGCAACTGTGTGAGAAACTCATACAAGATTGACAATCTCCAGGAAGGATGCTTTTATTATTTCCGTGTCCTTGCGGTGAACGAGTTTGGGGCTGGACTCCCAGCGGAAACCACTGAGGCAGTTAAAATGTCGGAGGCTCCTCTGCCTCCTGGCAAAATCGTGCTTAGTGATGTTACCTGCAACAGTGCAAAACTCTCTTGGGAGAAGCCCGAGCACGATGGGGGAAGCAAGATAACACACTACATCATGGAAATGCAAGCTAAGGGAGACGACACATGGACAACATGTTCAGAGAGTAAAGCTCTGGAAGCAACAATTAATGGGTTGACAAAGGGGAGAGAGTATCACTTTAGAGTTAGTGCTGTGAACGAAAAAGGAAAGAGCGAACCAAAATCCCTGTTGGCACCTGTTACCGTAAAGGATACTAGTGCTGAGCCCGTAATTAATTTGCTGTGCAACACATTCAGCGTGAAGGCTGGGAACGATTTAAGGATCGAGGTTCCATTTAAGGGAGTACCCCCTCCAACAGCAGCCTGGAGAAAAGATGGCAACATGCTGAAAGAAACAAGCCGGGTAAACGTGGCTACGGCTGACACGTCATCTCAGATTGTTATCAAAGACGCCGCCAGGATAGATGTTGGTGTGTATGAGTTGACTCTTACGAACTCTGCCGGAACCACATCCGCTGAGATCTTTATTAATGTTTTTGAAAGGCCCGGAGCACCGAGTGACCTCCGTGTAGATGAAGTGAGCGCTGACTTTGTGTCCTTGTCGTGGAAGTCGCCAGATTACACAGGTGGATGTCAAATCAGTAACTATGTTGTGGAGAAGAGAGATACAGGGAGCACACTGTGGCAGACTGTGTCAGCTACAGTTGCCAGAACATCCATCAAAATCTCCCGTCTGACACAGGGCACCGAATATCAGTTTCACGTTGCTGCAGAGAACCGCTACGGCAGGAGTCTCTTTGTGGAATCCGAACCTGTTGTTGCTCAGTATCCCTTTAAGCCTCCTGCTCCACCAACAAACCTCTGTGTTGTACAGGCATCCAAGTCTGTAATGGTCATTGCTTGGAACAGACCAGACAGCGATGGCGGCAGTCCTATCACTGGATACCACATCGAATGCAAAGACCAAAGCAGTATTCTGTGGACAAAGTTAAACAGAAGTCCTTTGACCGAGAACCAGTTTAAGGTGACAAGCGTTGAAGAGGGTCTGATTTATGAGTTTCGAGTTTGCGCTGAGAATATGGCAGGTGTAGGACCCTGCAGTAAGGCATCTGAGCCTGTGGCAGCAAGGGACCAGTGTGATCCTCCACGCAACCTCACTGTCACAAACATAACCAACAGCTCAGTTTCTGTCTCTTGGGACAAACCAGAATATGATGGGGGAGCTAAAATAACCGGTTACATAGTTGAGCGTAAAGAGCTGCCAGACAGTTGCTGGCTTAAGTGTAACTTCACCAACCTACAGGACACCTTTTTTGAAGTGACAGGCCTCACGGAGGGTGAACAGTATGATTTTCGTGTCATCGCAAAGAACTCGGCCGAGCTCCTTAGTGCACCCTCTCAAACCACGGGCATTGTTACGGTGCAGCATGACGCAGAGCCACCCAGAATTACCCTGGAGGACAAATTTAGACACGTGGTGGTTGTCAAAGCAGGTGAGCTCCTAAGAATAGAAGCGGACATCTCTGGACGCCCCAACCCCACTGTGTTTTGGCTGAAGAATGGTAGACATATTGGAACCACGGGAAGGGTTGAGATAAGTGCAACAAAGACACATACTTCTCTACTTATCAGAGAAAGCGTTAGGAAAGACTCTGCACAATATACTCTGACACTACAGAACACTGGCGGTACCAGTTCTAAAACGATTACCTGCAAAGTTCTAGACAGGCCAGGCCCGCCGGCTGGACCTTTGGAAGTGTCTGGACTCTCAGCAGAGAAATGTACTCTGTCGTGGGGACCCCCTCATGAGACTGGTGGGGCTGAGATCATACACTACATTGTGGAGAAATGTGAAACAAGCCGCGTAGCTTGGACCCTTGTGTATGGTGACATGATGGCAACTACTTGTAAGATCACCAAGCTGCTCAAGGGAAATGAATACTTGTTTAGAGTGAGGGCGGTGAACAAATATGGGGAGGGTGAGACGTTGGAAAGTGAGCCCATTAAGGCTATGGATCCCTTCACTATTCCACCGCCTCCAACTGATGTCGAGGTCACAAGCGCCACCGCTGAGGCCATGACGATCTGCTGGAAGAGACCAGACTCTGATGGTGGCAGTCGCATCAGTGGTTACGTTGTTGAAAAGAGGGAGAAGCAGAGTGTTCGCTGGGTAAGAGTCAACAAAAAGCCGGTCTATGACCTACGAGTCAAAGCCTCTGGCCTGCGCGAGGGATGCGAGTATGAATTCAGAGTCTTTGCTGAGAACGCTGCTGGGTTGAGTGAGCCCAGTGCTCCATCCCCACTCACCCTGGCAGAGGATCCCAAATTTCTGCCTTCTCCTCCGACAAAACCCACAATAGTTGACTCATCCAAATCCTCAATCACTCTGTCATGGACCAAACCATTGTTTGATGGTGGCGCTCCGGTCACAGGGTACAAAGTTGAATACAGAAAATCCACAGAGGAAGAATGGGCCGTTGCTGTCCATAACACAGAGATGTATGAATTTACAGTGACTGGACTCACATCAGGAGAAGAATATGTTTTTACTGTTAGATCCATAAATAAGATTGGCATCAGTGAGCCCAGCCCACAAACAGATCCTGAGGTGGCAATGGAAAGAGAGGAGGAGCCAAGGTTTGATATTAGCCCTGACATGAGGAAGACGCTGCTTGTAAAATATGGCAGCTCCTTCACTTTGACTGTTCCTTTTACGGGGAAACCTCTTCCTAGTGTGACGTGGGAAAAAACAGATGTAGACCTGCGAGTCAGAGGCCTGATCAACACCACCAGCTCCGTCAGCTCCATCACAGTAGAGCAGGCAACACGCGATGACTCTGGCAAATACTTAGTTAAACTGCAAAATGTTGCTGGGTCTGCCTCCTTGTCTCTGAAAGTAAATGTTCTGGATTCACCTGGTCCGCCAACTCGCATAGAAGTTAAAGACGTGACCAAGAACTCTGCCACGGTTACCTGGGACATCCCCGAGAACGAGGGAGGCGCCCCAGTGAAGAACTACATTGTAGACATCCGTGACATTAGCCGGACGGGCTGGATGAGACTCACTGACAAATGCCGCAGATTATCCTACAAAGTGTCAGACCTGGAGGAGGGAGGAATCTACTTCTTCAGGGTTACTGGGGAAAATGAGTACGGCATTGGCGTTCCAGCCGAGACCAAGGAGGGAACAACAATGACAGGTACTATCTGTAAAGTTTAAATATGCCTAAATGACAAACTAGTGTCAGAGTATCATGTAAAAAAGAAAAGTGTGAAGCATAATAGCAGACATAAAAGCAGACATCAGTCATTTGTAGCTGACCCACACATTTTCTACACACCTTCTTCTTTTTAATAACTGTAATAATGTGAGAATACAGCCTAAAAAGATGGAAAATATTTTATGAAATATAATAAGTCCTTGATAACCTTTCAAAGCACATTGTCTTTCCTTTTACATTGAAAGTAATAAAATGCTGTTGTTCTTGTATTTCAGATACAGCAGACTGGGAGTCAGATCTTGGAGCTTAGGTTTTCTCTTGTACTTTCTCTGCAGTACATTCTGCTGTAGTTTGAGTATTTAGTGGAGTTATAGACTGTGTGAAGCATTAACAATATTATTTGACATGCTCTGGATGAAGAAACCGAATGCTGCTATTTTGTAGTTTTATTAAGTTGAATTTTTAATTTTTGTTTATACTAGTAAGTCTAATTTTTACATATTTTATTAAATGAACAAAGATTTGTGGACAGTGATATTGTTTTGCAAATAAAATATAATTTTGTATTTTATACAAAATTTTAATAAGGTAATAAGGTAAAGTATAATAAGGTTAAAGTTATTTGTGCATTAAACTGGGTTATAGGAAAGAATACATTATTAGGACTGGATAACATGACACTAACAACTGTAAAATTCCCTAGAAGTTTGTTGTTACCTGCAATAAATGAAGAAATGTTATCAGAATATTTCTGGATGTCTGTGTGAATAGCATTCTTAAATAATAGAACCCATTAGAAATACACTGACCTGACCCTGGTAAAAACCTACTCCTGACACATAAGAACTGTTGGTTTTCAGGTACGTTTACTCTTAATTGGTGTTAATGCAACAGGTTTACTTTTGATGTAACACATTTATAATATTGTAGTCGGATACTGTCATGGTTTGAAACACTATGTTGTTTATTATTATTATTATTATTATTATTATTATTATTATTATTATTATTATTATTATTATTATTATACAACCAAACAAAGTCACCTGGCATGAAGACAGTACAGCAGGTGGGGCTATGGAACTAAGCAGCATTACTCGGTTGGGCAACGCGAAGGAAACACCGCAAAGTTTGTGAATCAATAACCAAGCAATTATCAGCTGGCATCTAATATTTTCAAGTTTAATTCTACAATTTCAAATTCACAGAATGAAAACATGGGCTATTTCTCGCGTGTGCGCTGAGAATCCAGGTCCAAGTCCTTTGAGACGCGGGTTGGTAAAATAAAAGTTTTTTAACGCACTTTGTACAAACGTAGCGGCCCAGACGTGAAGACAAGCGGATGTTGTGGGCTACGTCACTATGGGAACCATTACGTAGCTACTTAACGCACAGGACTGGGCGAATGCGCCACTCAGGCACCGGAAGTAAGTTGTAGTTCGATGTTTAGCTAACTGTCCAACAACAAAACAAAAGTACAAATCCAGGGGTTTTGCGATGGGAGCCAACACAAGTCACCTCAGCAAGGAGAATATCTCAGAATACCAAGTAAGTTGGCCGAAAGCAGAGTTTGTGTCGTTAGGGACGTTGCTGGCCAAGTTGCGAGGAAGTGTTTTTACGAGTCAGGGGCCATCTTAGAATCACACTTTATGGCATAAGACAGCGTTGACTTATAGATTCATGCGTGGATGACATGTAGACGCATGACGGCGCTGGAAGAACGAACTAACCCCGCTGTTACACGCTCGCATGTCGTTGTTCTTCTCTCTTCCCTCTGCTTTTAGGAGCTGACCTTCCTAACGAAACAAGAAATCCTCCTGTGAGTGACCGCCAGCTCCACAGCGTTACCACAACACCGGTTAACACCAACCCTCGCGCTTATCAAGCTGCTGCTTTGCTTTGCAGGGCTTACAAGAGGTTCAGTGACATGTACGACGACAAGAGAGGCGCCTTAGACCCTCGTCACTCCAGAGTACCGATGCAAAAGATGACCGAACTGCCAGAACTCCAGGTAAGAACGGGCACACGGAGGAAAGGTGACGTGACCGGAGGGAGATCATTTACTCCACCAGACACTCACACGCTGTCTGACCGTTTGTGCTTCTCCCAGTCCAACCCTTTCAGAGAGCGGATCTGCCGCGTGTTCTCCACCTCTGACGTGAAGGATGGAAGCCTGTCGTTTGAGGACTTTCTGGATCTGCTCAGTGCCTTCAGCGACTCTGCTACTCTGGAAATCAAATCCCACTATGCATTCTGCATATTTGGTAAAAAAAAAAAAAAACGGGCTATCAAGTGAGCTGTAATATGAAGAAGGGCACCTGTATGTGTAATGTTGATTTCTTTTTCAGACCATGATAACGATGGGACCCTCAATCGGAAGGATCTGGAGAGGTTGATTAACCACCTGACTTCAGAGTCGGAAAACACAAAGCTAAGCAATAACGAAATGGAACAGCTCATCAACAATGTGAGTTTACCGCAGCGTCTCCTCTTTGAAAATGCTTCAAGACAAACTAGATGGTTTAATAAGCTAGTGGTTAAGTACAGTGTTGCTGAATACATGTGTCCTTTGCCATGTTTTTATAGATTCTTGAAGAATCTGACATTGACAAGGATGGAACTGTAAACCTCTCAGAGTTTCAGCATGTGATTTCAAGATCACCAGACTTTGTCAGGTACTTCATTGTATAAAAAATAAAAATTGTGGTCTTTACGTATGTTCTACAAATCACATTTTCTTGCTCTAACTACTGTTTGTTTTTGTTCTTTTCTTTTAAAGCTCATTCAAGATTGTGCTGTGAAGACCAGCACTCGGATGTGGAAATGCACCCTTTCATTCTCATTTACTGGTGTTGACTTTTAAATAAGAACATTTTCTACATTTTCCTTTAAGTATATTTACAATTGGATTTTAATCCTTTACTGTTTTACTGAATGTATTGTTCATGACAAATGACAACCCTTCTTGTTTTTTTTAAGTTTATGTAAAGAAAATTAAATGTTTAAACGTGTTCAATTATTAAGAGGCAAACAAATAAATTATTGTTGTAACTAAATCCATTTAATCTACATATCTGTTACATTTTTGGGCATGTTGTCCAAAGTCCACAGTCCAATGTTTATTTAAATTTTTAAGCACATGCTATATCCTTCTTGACAACTGCAGCAAAAGTGTTCCAGGCCCCACACACTACATCAGTGACACGCTCCTGCTGCTCCCTGAAGAACTCTACACGCTGGGGCTCATCTGAACTCATTAAATTCTGGTGTCCCAGTTGGCCATATTCACCTAGTAACAGAATTAAAGGTGGACTAAATTAGATGGTGATTTGGCTGTTGTGTTGATAATAGCAATGAATACGTTATCTAGATTTAACTGTTGCATGAGTGTGTCAAATGAAATAATTATTAGTCAAACATACCCCAGCCCCAAGTGTAGAGATCACCTGCACCTGAAATTAGAAAATAGGACATTAAAATGACAATGATGCTGACAAGCCAAGAAATGTGCATCAGCGTTATCCAGCCACACAATGTCCCGAGAGCCTTCTTACTTGTTACTGCAGCTGTGTGGCGGGAGCCACAGCTGACTGCTCTGATGTCACATGATGGAGTGACATCCAGAAGAGCTGGGAAAGCCTGGATCGATATGAAGACCTCTTCGTGTTTCTGTCCCTCTTGTGGCTCTTCAGTGGAAGATGTGCCAGCATCTTGGCACAACGCACAATTAACAGTTACTAATTAATAAAATAAAATTGAACAAAAACTAGGTTCGTGTCATACATGGATGACTGCACACTAAGTTTCCATAAATCTACTGTACTGATAAGGCCAGAGCGTCAGCCATGAAATGAGTCATCTGTTTTATTTCGTTGTACCACATGCAGGCAGTGACTCCGCATATCGTAAATCATTTTACAGCAAAGGGGAAAGATTTTCCTTATCTGAAGTTTGTGACACAGCAGTGATTTGGGATATCAGTTATGGCTCATCCAGGCATTCAGGGATGGTTTTGCTTGAAATGTGTTGAAAGAACATTTGAAAAAACTTGTGCAATGTTTTATTTTCAGATATAACAGTACTATATCATAGTAACAGTAAATCCACATTTCTAATGGTATTTCTATAACCCTATTGTGAAAAACAATTAGTGCCACACAAAAGCAGTGTTCACACATTAACACTAACCAACATGCTGTGTATTGGGGTGAATGACATTTGGATTGAAAGACACGACTGTTGGTAGGAACACAATATGTTCGCCAATATTTTAGGTTATTTGTTAATTTACTAATTAAATTAAATTTTACTTAAATTTTAGATTAAATCGTTTTGGATTAAGAACAACAGAACAGACCAACCTGCTTGCTGGCTGATATGCTGCTGCCTTGCTTTACTCAGACCTCTAGATGGGAGTCCGAGCTGGCCACTTTCATTCCAGCCCCACATATAAAGGTCACCTCCATCTGAGAAGAAAAGGTCATTTGAGTTTGGTTTTTTTTCTCAGGGTGGAGGTATAACGCCGACATCGTGCATAAGACATATACCACTAATGCAGGCAGAATGCCATCCTCCTGTAGCTACGCAGCTCATAGGCATCCCCCAGAGTGCCTCCACCACCCTGGGTTCTTCCTCAGGGATAAGGACCCCATGCCCCAGCTGACCATGGCTGCCAAATAAACACACGCACAAATGATCAAGACATGCAAGGTCACGATATTGCTCACATCCCCAATAAAGGGAGATGCACGAAAACTACTTCTGTACCTGCCCAACCCCCAGGTGTACACAACTCCAGAGGCACTGAGAAGGATGGCGTGCTCTGCACCCAGAGCCAGACTCTTCGCTTCCAGCTGTGGAGACAGGGAGCGGTAGAAGGGGGGATTGGTGCTGATATAACCCCCAGGGACCAGTGGGAGAGTCACAGGTCCTGAGGAGTAATAATTAGTAAGTTTAGCCAATCATAACAACATGCAAAAACTAGTCATCAAAGAAGATTAGAATGAATATCAATTAGCAGCTTTTTTTATTTAGATCTGCCATAAATTGACATGTGGGTCGTTACCAGAAACATCTGCATCTTTTATTTCCATGCTCCATGACGGAGCCTTCGCCTCCTCCTGCAGATCCCAGCATTCAATGCGATCTGAAAACGCGAGAGTCAAGTGCGATTCGCTGATCTGAGCATCTTTACATCCGCGACTCTCCGGCCAACAAGCACCGCTGGGCTGCTTGGAGGCGCCGAACCCTGCCAGGCACACACCGCTGTCCGCTAACAGAGAGGAAGCACGTCAGCACCACAACACACTGCGCCTACAAGTAGCTAGAATCCTTGAAAAGTCACCGTCCGGATCCACCGCAGCCCTCCGGCTCCAGCAGGCCGACACTCGGCTCGTCTTGAGGCAGCGGCCGCTCCCGAGCTCGGTGGGCTGGAGTAGCTTGACCCGCTGAGCGACGTCTCTCTCTCCCTCTTTTAAAGATTTTTCATGGACGCAAATTTGTCCAAATGCGTTAAAGCCGAACCCGAACCACCGCATTGAAGACACGTTATATCTGTTGATACCGGAAGCACAACGCAGTTGTCCGCAAAGTTTCAACGCTGCTGAACGTGGAGCAGTTAGTGCGCATGCGCGCCCATACGCGTTTACTTTGGAAGCGGGCTCATGGAAGGGACACTAAAGAGACAAATAATTTGATTTCTTAAAGCCACAATAAAAATGTAAATATGGCAGTGTAGTAAAGTGATACATTGTATGTTTATACATCGCACATTTTAGGCGAATACATGAAATGCTTTTGTCAAAACAATCATAAAAAAGTAGTGTCAATGAAAATTAGACGAAGTGTGTCTTTAGGAATAATTACAAACTTCAGTGAGGAATGACTAATAACACTGCTAACTGTTTTGATGCTTACAATCGATGTGTGAAACAGCAGTTGAATAGCTGTTCTATAAGACTGTGTGGCTTGACTCAATATGTTTTCTATTGCTTTTAAGTTTTTGGTTAAGACACAATAGACACAATAACTGGTTTCCTGCAAAACCCTTCACTGGTCCCACATAACGGCTGAAGCATACACACACTTTGCAGTTGTGTTTTCAGGGCTCGTTTCCTTTGTGCATTTCCTTCCCTTCACTGCTCCTGATGATGCCGTACTCCACAGCCTTATCCAGGCAGCCCTGAGCTACCTTAGAGATCGTCTCTGGCTTGCCCCCTGCTCCCTTCGCCAGTACAGACAGGATCTCCAAAGCTTCACTTTCCATGAGCGTCTCAGCGAGGCTCTTCTCTGCCTGCATCATGTTCTGAATAATGACCACTCCACGATGACAAAGGTCTGATATATCACTGAGCAGCAGCGCCTGTATGATCTCCAACCAGTGGGTTGTCTGAGAAGTGAGGAAAACATTGTATGATGTGACACAAAACAGAAAATCTTTTGTAGTAGTTGATAAAAGTTTGGGGACAGTGAGTATCTTGCTACAATACTTACTGTCCCAGGGACGCGGGCACAGAGCTCAGGCTGCTCAGCAGTCAGCATGGCCAGAGTCCCTGCCGCTGCTTTCCGCAGTCTTTCATCCTCTTCACCACTGTAGAGCACCAGAAGCTTTAGGCGATCATTCCCAGTGGCTAAGTACAGCTTCTGCACCTGAAGACAACCAAAAGCTCGCAAATTTTACCTCAAACCATTATAATTTTTTTGCCACCAAATCTATGATTAATAATAAAAAGCCCTACCTCTGTATTTAATACTAAATTACACATGCACTCTGTGGCAGATGCTCGAACAAGGTCATGCTCCTCAAACATGTAGCCTTCAATTTTTGGAACCGCTTTCTCTTTTATGATCTTTTGTCTGTGAAGGAATAAACTTTGTCAACACAAGGACAGACTCATAACTTACATTTCTCCAAGGAAGCCAGCTAAAGCTAACCCAGACAAAACACGATTGGATGTTGGACGAGTGAATTTTATCACCAGCTCTAACTTTTCTCTTATGCTTCCATTACAACTGTGTAGAGTGAGTATTTTTACTCTTGGGAGAGACTTCCCCCTAGTGGCCAACCTGAGTCGGTCACTGATGCCAGCCAGGTTGGTAAGTGCCATGAGTGCCTCAAAGTTCTGAAGCAGGGTGCACTCCAGACTCAGAAGACTGACAAGTGGGCGCACAACTTCATAGATCTAAAGGCATAAATGAGACGAGATTTAATAAGACAAGATTTCGACACATTCTTAGTTGGCTTTTTAACGGTTCAGCTCACCCTTTCTCCGGGAAAAGCAATCTCTGGGTTGGAAGTGATTGTTATCTTTGCCAGGGCTTGTGCTGCCTTGATTTTTCCTACATCTGTGTTGTCTGAGGCCAGTGGGATCAAAGCCTGTGGTAAGCAACAGAACAAGTGAATAATGCAAAACCCCTCCGCAAGATGGTCAGGTCAGTTAATCTATCATAGTGTTGTACCTTTCCTCCACCCTGCGCCACCACTGTGCCTCTGTCTTCCTGTCGTTCCACCAAAGCCAAGAACACCCTGCCATTAGAAATTACATAAAGCAAAAACCCACGGAGAAAAAAGTATGTGAAAGAAAAAAAACACAGACGTGATACCTGGCAATGCACTCCCTGCAAGCCTCAGTAAGAGCTGGACTCTCCTGTTTGACCATGCAAACCAAGGCAGACACCACACCAGCCTCCAACAGCTTCACCAGCCTTTTCTCCACATAGGAAGGTACATCCTAAGACGTGACAGAGCAGGAGGACTCATTTAAAACACCTGGTCTTCGGCATGTAATAGAATTAGAGCTATTGGACAAAATCAAGGGAGATTTGTTTGAAATGGAACCTTGGGGTGCTCCTCTGGCACATGCTGCTTTGCATACTTGGCCAGTTCCACCAGCTGAGGGTCAGGTTTCTCCACTTCATAGCTGTTGGTACAGTTCACTAATGTGGAGCCTAAAGCAAAGAGCACCGTCTTATCCTCAGACTGCAGAAACATACCAAAAAAACAAGACCGTCAGTGCAGCAGTCACAATGACAGAATGAGAGAATTATAACGCATTATGTTTGGGTTGCAAGTATTAAAATAACTACAATCAAACCTTTGCGAGGTCAAACATGGCCAGGAGAGCATTCTTGTCTTCCACCAAGTCCTCTTTCACATCAGCATCAAATGTGAGGTAGGCGAGGCCTTCCACAGACCATCGGCGGGAAGTTAGAGGCAGAGACTCATTGCACAGCCACCTATTAATGAAGAGCATTAATCTAAGTCCAAACATCCACTTGAAATATTATACAACAATGTAGTATTTCAATCCAGGTTTGTAATTCACCACAGGTAAACATACTTCCTACACTGCTTGGCAAGCTTCAGTGTGGATCCCTCTGCAAACTGCTTCATGCTGAAATCTGTCCCTCCAGCAGATCCAAGCTTGCACAAACCCTGGATAATAACACACAGGAAACATTTAGTCTTTATTTAGCAATTTTGCTGCCTCCAGCTGTCTGCCATACTTACCACCAGGGCTCTCACGCGTATCCTGTCATTCTCGCTGTTCTTGTAGAGGTCCTTCAGCAGTGACACACCATTAGCTGTGATGAAAGATGCTCTCTTTGCTTTTCCTGCAGCATGGATAAGAGCCTCCACTGCTACCTGCTGGTGAGTTACGTCTTCTGAGGCGCATAGAGAGATCACTGCGTCCATCATTCCTGACATCTCCAATGTTCTGTTACCAGCATCACTCGGTCCTTGGAGGAGCACAGACACCGTCTGGATCGCTCGCAACTTCGCGTTTAGGCCATCACGGCTGAAGTGCTGCCTATAAGATAAAAGTGAATGGGTTCAAATGATATTATTGTATTAGACAGGTGTACAAACGCAATTTCTGGGTTCAACTCACTGAACATATTCTTCACAGAGTTTGCTGAAATTGTCTCTCTCTTTGTCACTCTTTAGGTCATCATAGAGTTTGCTAAGCAAGACTGAACAGCTCATGTGGGAGTTGTCTGTAAGAGGTGGCCCTTCTGAGAGTTCAGGAACAGTACCAGCAACCTCCAGAATCATCTTCAGTCCTGTAAAATAGAATAGAAATGTATTAAATGGCTGCAGATAAAATATCTGAAATGTGAGCAGTTCAAGCCATGTGCAAATAACATTTGAAAACAAATGATTGGACTACATGCCATAGTCTATCGTCCATAATGTGAGGGAGTTGTCAGGATTCTTCAAGGACTTGCGTGGAACTTGCTTAACCAGGAGGTTGATGGCGCCGTCTCTGCCTGGGCCTGACACATTAGATGCTGGCATCATTTCCAAAAGTTGGCGCAACATTGAGCGAAGCTCCTTGGAGGGTTCTGTGTGAGAGTCACAGTCAATTATTGTTAAAAGCACGATAAGAACAGCTGATACACAAAAAAGAAAGTTGCTATACTGATGACATGCGGCGAAGACTAAACATAAACATAATGAGAGTCCAGACTCACCAGGAAGTATAGCCTCGTCTTTCCCTCTGATCTCCTTTTTCATGCCCTCTGTCAGAGCCTCAAACATCACCTGCAGCAGGTGGCAGGCAGCCAGAGACACAGTGGAGGCTCCTGATCCCATTACTGCACACAGCTGCTCCATTCCCAACTCATTTACTATAGCCATAGTCTGGGAAGGAAGTAATTTATGTCAACAGAAAATAACTGAATTGTTACTACGTGTGGTTAGATTATCCTGACAGGCACAGATGTACAGACATGTATTATACATTACTCAATTTTAAGACCATTAACTGATTACATTTAGAGGACAACATCATACTTACTCTAGATTGATGTCCTGTGCATAAACCGACCAGCGTCCTGAGAGCAGAGAGAACAACCTCCTCCTGCTTTGACTGAAGAAGTTTTTGAATTAACTTCACTCCATCGTTACGGAAAATCTGCTCAGCTCCCGCCTCTTCTCGAGATAACACCACTAGATTTTGAGCAGCCTGAAAATTATGGATCACGCTGTTACGTTGCAAAGCAGTTGAGTTTTAGAATTAATTACAGAAATAACATTTGCCTTATAAGCCACTGTTACCTTCTGTCGATCAGACCCGTTTGCAGATGAATCCAAGAGGAGGGAAAACATTTGCTGCACGCGAGCATCTGTGGAGTTTAATTGTGCTGACTAAAAGGTTAAGACAGAAGACTCTAATTAGCAACAACTATAAAACTAAACTACAATATCCCTTTATAAAAAATTCATCATATCACCTTCTGCTGGATCTGTGCTCCCAGCTGTCTGAGCAGGTCCTGGAAAGCTTTGTTTTTGGGTTCCAGCTGGGCACAAGTCTGAGCATCCAAAAATGCCTGGTCAAGACGGCCCAGCTTTTGGAAAGCCTGAGCCCTCCGAAACCTGGCTTTCACATCACCTGGATCAACGTCTAGAGCTGGGAGGCGTGAAAGTGGTGACATTTATTGCAGTGTTCTACGTCAGTAAATCTTCAACCAGCTAAACTAACTGTCATTCTGAGTTTTACACGTGTGTCTGTGTTTGCAGCTTTTATTGTTTAGCTTCTTCGATTGTCCAGTTCAGTGTCCTAGCCTAATTCTTTTTACCTGCTTTATGTGTCATGGTGTAAATGCGTGTTTTCACTGTGATCTTGCGGCCGTTCTCCAGAGTAATTGTATCCCACCTTTGGAGGCGTCGCTCTCTGCCTTGCCGTACTCCTCCAGCTTCAGGTAGCAGGCAGAGCGGTTACGGTGCAGAACAGCACTGTCTGCTTGGTTGTCACTCAGCCTTAGCGCTTTGCTGTAACAGCTGACGGCGCCGTGCATGTCCCCTGCTTTAAAAAGGCGGTTCCCCTCCTCCTTTAGGGCTGCAGGGTCCTGAGTCGCGGAAAACCAGCAGGCAGCAAGAGCTCGGGGTGTTACAACCGTTTAAATGTGCTAAGCTAAAAGTGCTAAGCAGCGAAGTGTTGTTAGCTTACCGTTCCGGTTTCACCCACACTCATCTTCAGGATGCTACACTCAGTACAGCTTAACGCGGGCAATTTTGTTGTTTAATTTGATTTACTTTGGACACTGACGCCAATAACTTCAGTCAAACATGTTACATCCAGCAACGCTTCCGGGAGTCCGGGTGACGTTGGTGACGTCGACGTCGCAGCTCCGCCACGCGTCATTTCCATAAAAGGACAAGAGCAGCGCGAGCCTCTCTGTGTCCATCTCTGCTTTATTTGGTTATAGTTTCACGATAGTCTTCAGTCCACACGAGCGCAGAGAGTTTTACTAAGTAGCCACAGGCAGAGAAGCTATGAAATACTGCAAATGCTTTCAGCTGCAGGACTGACACGTTTACTTGAGCATCAAACGTTCAATAACAGTATTTATAAGTGTGACCACGTTAGGATAGAATGAGATCCAGCAGACATGTCTGCTTATTAGCTAGCTATTTATAGAAATAACTCAATAACATTATACAAATATTGACTTCATCCACCCATCAAATATTCTGCCAAAACACACAAAAATAGTTTCCCCCTTCTTACAAAGCAGGTTACTTGCAGAAAAGGTCTTTGTGCACAACTCCTGAAACTTTTTACTAAACATTTTTGACATATCACAGTAAGAAAAGCAAAAGTGCACAACATGAACAAGTTTGAGTTGAGTTTAGCTTCAGTTTCCTGGTGTTGAGAATGTGCTGAATTACTGTCGCACTTATTGGAAAAAAAAAAGCTTATTGAGAACAAAACAAAAATCGATACAAGCACATTAGATTGTTAGTCAGACTCTGTGCAAATAAGACGTTTTCAATATTGTCAGCCTTGCGATAAAAACAATAAATGCACAATAACTCAGAATCTCAGCAGTGTGAAATGTACACTATTGTAATTATTTACAGAATATTAGTTCAGCTTTGTGCCTGCATTTTGGCGTGTTGTTAGTATGGCCCCGACACTACTGAAGGAAATGTTCTGGTGTAGTATTTCCTGCATCAGTCTCCTGGGGGATCTCGTTTACCAGGGCCACTGTGTACTCTGCTATGGAGACATGGGGGGCTCCCTTTGGGCCTTGTGCTCATAAATACCTGTTCAAACTCTCATATTAAAATGGTTGCTTTGTGGCTGAATACCCAGACTGGACATTTGTATCTCCTCTCAACTCGGCATTCTGTGAGCCCTCATGCATACCACATCTACAGGAGATCCACAAGACACAACACCACCACGGGACCATAAAACTCTGATATCGAATTCAGAACCAGCTGTGTCAACATTTGCTGCTTACAGTGCCTTTGGTTTGTGAACGATTGGACTCTCGTGACAAAATTGTTGTCACTGTTGGTGTACTTTTTGGCACAGAGCCTATTTAAATATAACACTAACAGCAATCACCCCACTATGGTACACAGCAGTTTGAATGGCTTTGTAGATCACATGAAAAGTTATCAGTCTCTTGTGACTGGAGCCAGACAAAAACAAAACCATCTGCTCCTGTCATGTCCCTGGCAGTCTCCTAATTAATTATTAAGCTGTCAGCCAAGCTCCTCTTTTCATAAAAACATAATGAGTTCCTGAAAAAGGCACAAAAAAACAACAATGTGTTTCACCTGCAAGGCATCCTCACATCCTTCGTACTGGGTTTCTCAGGTGTTGTTTACCTACACTCTGGTTCTTTTTTCTCAGCCAGGACGCCATTCATGCTTTGGTGATTTAGCGAGAGAGCCGGCAGAGCAGCGTGAGTCCAAGCACTCAGAATGGGAAGGGTTGTGGTGTGTTATACTGTAACTAGCCTCCAGGTTAGGTTCAGGAAAGTTTGCTTTTCCAACTTTTCTGTAACTGCAGGACATTTTAATACCATCACAAGGGGTGCAAATTCTACAATTATTTACTTAAATTACATTATTTTACTCAAAGGGTGCCACAGTCACTCTGATTACACAAGAGCCGAGCCCGGTGTTTCATTTAATCCAATCATGAACACATTAATAAGAAAGTGCTTCATTTTTACAGGTACAGTAGTACCAATACGTTCCGTGTTTTTTGTGGGTGGTGAAGCTCACAAATACCTTAATTTCAAATAAAGCTATTGCACATATTTTCATTCTATTTTGCACCAAGTAAAACTACAATAGTGTTCTTATTGGCTACAGTCATCTGAAGAAGACTAACTGTCGGCCATATATTTGCTCAATGATCTCCAGACACAATTCACCAGTTATTCAGGTAATTTTCAATAACTGATCATCTATTATAAAATCATATTCCTTGCATTATTTTTAACATATGTATTACAGTGTATTCGGCCTCTAAACTGCTGAACAGATTGTTTTACAGTTGTCTTATTTTTCTGTAAACTCAATAACTTACTGTTATTTTAATCTTTAGATCAGGCATCCTGCTTGAAAACAAACTCGTGCCATCACATGTTCTGTAGCAGACAAAGCTATGGATAATTATTAGTAATTATATTTACCCAAAAGCACATCAATTATAAAAGCTCAAGTAAACAATTGCAGACACCCATTTCACCCGTTAGTCTGGAAGGTAAAGGCTGATATATCCTTTATAAAAATGTGATGATGCTGTTGTCCTGTACACGTCTGACACGCAACTCCCATAATCCTTTGCAGTAGATCAGCGCTGCTAGCGGCTAGGCTAGCTGCTAGTTCAGTAGCTACTCGGTGAGCTTGGGTCTGGAGCTAGCCGTAAAGCACACACGGTGCAGAGCTTTACATGCTTCCGGATGACTGTCCTCTGATAGGTAACGTCAGATTATTCATTTGTTCACAACAAGACAATGTGTCAAGGTCGCAAACGAGCATTAACCGAGGTTTATGGAGTTTTTAAGCCAGGAATGTTGTCGTATTGTCTTGATGTTATCTGTAAGTCTGTATTTGCCATCGTATGTAAAGACATAAAGCTGACGGGCAGCGGTGGCTGCTGTTCATCTATATCCTTCCGTAAATGACCATCCTAACGCAGTCTGGCGCTTGAATTGAGCTTACAAACCCCTTTGGGCGATGTGGCAACTTATAGCTAGCGCTAGCTTGCTTAGCTGCATCTTCGATATATATAGTAAATGTTTAACAAACTGTGCTAATTAAAGCTTGATAGCCAGCAGATGCGTGGCTGGCTGTGGTGTATGTGAGCTTACGTGGGATCATATCTAGATGCTATTGTGCTAGTGAGCTTAAGTTTGAGGCAACGCGGTGGTACCTGGCTTACTGCCCGGCGATAGCTGACTTAAAGTCATTCAAGTTGAACCTAACAGAGGCGCAACCTCAGACCAAAGTGTACTGTTCAGGGACGTTTCCTGGTTTCGGTCAGATGTTATGAATATGTAGGAGTGTCCTTTGTTTTGGCATCACGCAGTCATGTGAGCATCTTGGGGCACGTTGTGCATTTTGTCTCATAACAGCGCTTTGGAGGTTAATTAGCGGAGCCAGGCACAACTAACAAACCTTAAACGCTGAACCTAGTCGTAAACTAGACGGTGTAGGAAGTAGTTGTCTTCCTGCTGACGTTGGAGCTGTTTTTCAGTCGGTGTAAGCAAATGCAAGTGGCATCTTATTATCGCAGCTTGCCGCGGCAATGTTGAGATAGTCCCAGCTAGAGAAATGAGCGGATTATGATCACGTTGGATTTGCACACAAAGGGAGATGAGGACATCTATTAGAGCTGTGAGGCCACAGGGCCACTCCACTCAGCTTGAGCCCCCTCCCCGCCCTGGCTTTACTTGTCAGATATACAAGTGTGTCTCCCACACAGTCTGGATCACTTGTGCTTCTTCTCAGTGATTGCCTTGCATTGTAGGCTCAGTATATATTTTTGCATGCTCCAATAATCGAAATCTTTCCCAACAGCTGAAGAAGACACTTGGATGTGATTTGAACTTGGCACTTGAGATCAAGGACAGACTCGCTGCCCATGCTGCCATGGCAGATATGCAGCCTGTGTGCCACTGAGAGAAGAATGACATTTGTCTCATTTTAATTCCTGGAGCTGCTTCGGGCAAAGTGGAGCCTTGATTAAAAAGCTGCTGCTCTGAGCCAAGTTGGTTTTTCTCTCAACCCATTTCATCGCACTGCCCCAGTGTAGTGTGGAAACTGTTATGGCATTGGAGGCCACCTGATCAAAAGGGGGAGTGTGGCTGTACTGGAGGATTGGATTATGCTGTTGGGAGTAGTGGCTGCACCAGGAGAGCAGGCTCACAGCAACACACATCATGCTGCAGGGACACTAGTCTCCCTGTGAAAGCCCCTTCTGTGTGGTGCTTGTTTCTTTTTTTTTCCTGCAATCGCACCAGTTTGAATGGTTGAGCACAAGGGGCACTGTGAAGGAGCCCACCGGTGGCTGAGGTTTGGCCGAAGCTGACAGACTTCTTGCCAGCCATTGCTGAGTTAGTGCCCCTGTCCACTGCTGTAGCCCCCTTTGCTGTGGTATCAAGAATGTTGAATGCAGGCTGGAGGCAGAGCAGGAACATAACTGAACCGCTAATACTAGTGTAGCTGGTTACTTTCTATACCTTTTACCACTGTGAGGAATTGCATTCCACTTTTTAAGGAGTTTTCTTTTTCTGGACTGGAAAAAAACCATCACTTAAGGCCATTAATAAAAAATTTAAGCCCTGAAAGGAAGACTGCGCCAAAAGGATGAAGCTGAGGAAACAGGTGACAGTTTGTGGTGGGGCCATTTTCTGTGTGGCTGTTTTCTCACTATATCTGATGTTGGATAGAGTCCAACATGACCCCGCAAGACGACAGAATGGCGGGAATTTTCCACGGGTAAGAGTCACATTGTTATTTAGATTATTTATAAAATGCATAGTCTGGCAAACCACAGCTAATAAATATGACATTCTTGTTTGAATATATATATATTTGTATTTTGATTGCATTGTAACATAATGACTAGATGTCATAATCACATATCTTAATGCTCTGTCTTACAATGGCAAAATACATTTTCTCAATTATCTAATTTCTGTTTTTATGTTTTCAGTTCAACAGAATAATATGGTTGTGTGGTTGTATTGAGCAGATATTATTTGTTGTACAGCTGTTTTCATTTTTCCTGCGTGTTTTAGAGCCAAATCTCAGTTTTGCAAAATCGGATAGAGCAGCTTGAGCAGCTCCTGGAGGAAAATCATCAAATCATCAGCCACATAAAAGACTCTGTGATGGAGCTCACAGACACAGGAGCGGTGTCTCCCAGTGGCCACCTGCCATTCAGAAGTGCCAATGGCTCCTGGGTTCTACCTTTTGATGGCCGCCCCACTTTCCTTGCTGTCAAACCTCAGGATTGCCAGTTTGCTGTAGGCAGCCATGATCAAGCAGATGTACAGGTAAGATACAAAGAGTTCCCCTTAGATGAAATGCTAAGTAGCCAAAGATGCTGGTGATTGTTAAAAGTTTGTTAGTAGGGAGCAAATAATGAGGCTGTGTTTCATTTTAGATGCTGGATGTCTATTCCCTCTTGAAGTTTGACAACCCCGATGGTGGCGTATGGAAACAAGGCTTCGATATTACTTATGAGCCTGATGAGTGGGACAATGAGCCCCTGCAAGTATTTGTTGTTCCTCACTCCCACAATGATCCAGGTGAGTTGCGGGGGCATTAAACACAGCAAAACCTTTTGTTGAACGTGGATCACTTTAAGAGAGGAACTTTGTCTTGTTTGTGTAGAAAAAGACACGTTGGCTCATATGAGGCCTTACCTGAGTGGGAAGCTGGTGGTGCAGAAATAATTCAGAATTTGATTTATTCTTGCTCGTCATTATTAGAATAATGTTGGCATGATTGACGGTCTACCCGCTAACAATGGAATTAGAAAGTTATTGGCACTGGAAAACTGTTGCAATGTTTTGGTGTGATTGGCTGATATTTTATTTTAGATTGACATTTCCATTAACCTGTTTACCAGCCTCCCATATGGTTGCAAACGTGACAGTTATTGATATGTTGACAGGCTGCAGAGACCTGCAAATTTTGGACATTTGTTTTGTCAACAATGGCAATAACTTCCATTTAAGCAGATTCAACTTTGCCGCAGAGTTTTCTGAAAAAGTGTTATGCAGCCCTGTGCTTATAGGTCACGGTGAGCCTTTGTAATTAAAATCACGTTCTTGGCTCACACTGAAGACCAGTAAAACCAGTTAAATGTAGCAGCCGGAATCTTATTTCTCCAAATCCAAAGAGGGGATTTTATGGGTTTTAATCAAATATTGTTAAGCAGGTTAACAAGGAATATGATCTTGAAAAGACAGCCACAACTTTGAGCCCTAGTTTAACCAGCTACGGTGTAACCTTTCTACCAGTGCAGAAAGTGGAACTTTGATCTCTGGAAGTTATAACGGCCAACAACATATGTGAAAGATATTTATGGGCTGTAGGCACTGTTGCTCACTAGAAGTGCATAGAAAGTGCTTTTTAGTTGCTTTCTTTGAAACTGAAGTGAACAGCTCTCCTTGAATAAAAGATGAGTTCTAGTTTTTGATCTTTTGCAGCATTTTCTACACTTTGAGTCTCTTTACCTGCTCTGTCTTCTTGTCTTTGTATCAGTTGGCAAGATAAAAAGCAGAGGATCTGGCTGAGATTTGTTGTTCAATGGTCCAATTTGTACTGGACGGTGTTTGCCAACGGTTGTGCCAGTTTCTTTGTATCTTGTTGCCTTGTTAGGTTGGGTCAAGACTTTTGACAAGTACTTCACAGACCAGACGCAGCATATTTTAAACAACATGGTGGTGAAGCTGGCTGAGGATCCGCGCAGGAAGTTCATCTGGTCTGAGATTTCATTCTTCTCCAAGTGGTGGGAGATGGCAGACGTACACAAACAGGAGGCCATGCGCAAGTGAGTCACAGCTTTGTCAAGCACACATTTTTGTTTTATATTTATTTATTTATCCTCCCAAAAGTCTGTATTTAAGCTTCCTGCTTGACTATTTTCCACAATAGATGGCATCTGCTGGCACACTGTGGTTGCTAAAAATAGCTTGTTATCTGGTTAATGGGACTCTCCTTCTTTAAGGCTGGATTATCACCTTGCTTTCGTAATCCTCTCTCATCAACAGGCTGATCCTTGGAGGGCAGCTAGAGATTGTGACAGGAGGTTGGGTAATGACGGATGAAGCCACCGCTCACTACTTTGCCATGATAGACCAGCTCATTGAAGGACACCAGTGGCTGGAGAGAAATCTAGGTGCATCCATCAGAAATGGTTCCTCCTCATTTACATTTAGAGTGTTGCTTAAATGTTTATGAAGCTTCCCTCTCTGTCTGTGAAATTTTAAGACACTGCCTTCATCCAAGTTTAAACGAAAAATGAACCTCAGTCCTTTCAGGGCTTGACGGTAAAATATGGGCTTATTATATGCAGCAGGTGTAGCCTCTCACTGAGCGGGTGATAAAATGCCACTACTTGAAAGATGCATTCATTTTCTTTCATCTGAACACAAACCTTGAACACTTGCTTCCTTCCTGCCGTCATAGGTGTAACTCCTTGCAGTGGCTGGGCAGTGGACCCCTTTGGTCACAGTGCTACCATGCCCTATTTGCTGAAGAGGGCCAACCTGACCAGCATGCTTATCCAGAGGATCCACTACTCCATCAAAAAACACTTTGCCTCCACCCGTAGCCTGGAGTTTATGTGGAGGCAGGCCTGGGGTGAGTGGACCGGATCCAGCGATGCCATCTGATTCATGTACCCGTCCGGGTTTTTTTTCCTGCAGAATGAGTTGTGCCATGCCCTTACAAAGTGGAACTTTTGGAAGGACAACCAGTAGAGAATAATTTCAGAGGAGCTTTCTTCTTAATGAAATGGATGTCTGCTGGAGATTTACTGTGTCTTTGTTCTCGGCAGAGAAATAATACCATATTACACTTTGTGATGTTCTGGGTTTTTTTTGAGGATTCACACTGTAATGAAACGTTCAGATTTACTTTTCTGACTTATCCAAAACTGAAACCTGAACTGAAAAAAAGTACTGTGCGTGTCTGTGATGATAGACACCCCACCCTCACATAGAGCTGCCTTATTATCAGTATTTCAGTCTAGTGGCTAACATTTGACATACAGTAACTAACATATTGCCATATGGATGGACCCATAAAGTGATTTGTGTTTTTTGTAATCAAATGCTGCTACAGACTCCGGTTCGAGCACAGACGTCTTTTGCCACATGATGCCGTTCTATAGCTACGACGTTCCTCACACCTGTGGTCCAGATCCAAAGATCTGCTGCCAATTTGACTTCAAGCGGTTGCCAGGTGGTCGGATAAATTGTCCCTGGAAAGTGCCACCTAAGCCTGTGGTGGAGAACAACGTAGCCGAGAGGTGAGCCTTCACTTTGTCTAAGTTTGTGATGCAAGTCTGTCACACAGCTGCGTATATTACTGACAATATTGACTTACTGGAGGTACTTTGGAATTTGACCTGATACAATAATTTGTTCAATCAGTAGCTGCAGCATGAGTAAATATTTGTTTATTACATGTTGATGCTAAACTAAAACAGGCACCTGCCTCAACAGTCCAGTTCTGGTTGTGTCATAATATGTGCATTTGTGAATGCATATTAATTTTAATATTAGTCTTTTAGCTCCAGGTACTCACACATTCATTGACAGCAGTTTAGTCGGTGCTGTAGCAAAGATGTATTTTCTGGATTGGTCCCTACACCTAAAAGCTGAACGTGAGCCAAAAGAAACAGAAGGAAGATGAACGGAGGGAGACCGAAACCCACTGCAGTTAGCATTGCAGTCACATCAAGCAGCTTTTAAAGGGCCCTAAGAAGTTTACAGGACACAGACATTTCAGAAGCTGATTTGATTCCTGTTTTCCCAAGGTTGTTAATTTTGTTGCAAAGTGGTGAAAGGAAAGAGAACAGCTTGTCAAGAGATATGCCCTCAGCCCCAGCCCACCTCTGCCTGTTTCTCATTTAGGGCACACCTGCTCCTGGATCAGTATCGTAAGAAGTCCAAACTCTACCGCAGCAAGGTGCTTCTTGTCCCCCTGGGAGATGACTTCCGCTACGATAAAGCCCTGGAGTGGGATCAGCAGTACGTCAACTACCAGAAGCTGTTTGACTACATGAATTCTCAACCGGAGATGCATGTACAGGTTAGTTAAAGGATTTGTCAACCGTCAGAAATCATGCAGCCAAATCCATATTTTATGTTCGACTTTTGAGGGTGTCTCGTTATACCAGTGTCAGTGTGCGACCTTTCATGTGATAATGAATCATGCATGTGTTTTAACTTGTTGGCAGAACAAAGACTCTGAGGTTTGAAAGATTTGTGTAAGATGAAAGCTTCATAAATATAAATGCGATTTCTACGTCTTCTGTTCAGCTGGGTTTCAGCAGCATCTCCTCTGTCTCTAGGCTCAGTTTGGGACTCTCACAGACTACTTCAATGCCGTATACAAAGCGTACGGAGTGGCCCAGGGGTCCAGACCTGCAGACTTCCCCGTGCTTAGTGGAGATTTCTTTGCCTACGCGGACCGAGAAGACCACTACTGGACTGGCTACTTCACTTCTCGACCCTTTTACAAGAACTTGGACCGTGTGATTGAGTCGCACCTCAGGTAGGAAGGACTTAAATATACACAACCACAGATGGTGTAACTGACATATAAGTCACATAAGTGATTGCTAATAATGCAGCAGGAACAGTGTCTTAGCAAATTCTTTGTTTGTCAATGTCCTTCAGGGGGGCAGAGATCCTCTACAGCCTGGCAGTTGCAAATGCTCGTCACGCAGGCATGGAAGGACGCTACCCGGTCTCAGATTATGCCCTGCTGGTCGATGCAAGAAGGTCTGTTGGGCTCTTCCAGCATCACGATGCCATCGCCGGCACTGCCAAGGAGAACGTTGTCATCGACTACGGCACCAAGTAAGGATCAAATCGATTAAGTTCTTTGAAATAGCATGTGAAATGTGTGACGTCTTCTTTTTCGTAGTCCGTCTCTATGGCTTTATTATACCTTCCCGATCAATACTACAGTATGAAGCAAAATAACAAGCTGTCTGCTGTGACACATTGATTCCTCCTCCTCCCCAGATTACTGCGTTCACTCATCGGTCTGAAGAGAGTAATCATCAATGCTGCTCATTTCCTGGTGATGAAAAACAAAGAGTTCTATCGCTTTTACCAGACCGAGCCCTTCCTGGAGACGGTAAGAGGAAACATGTTTGACACTTCTGCCACTATGTAATTAACTCTTAAAGACAAAAAGCACATTGCTGCTCTATTGAATATTCAGGGCACTTCCTGTGCTATGTTTTCTTACTGCAGGATGACAGGCGTGCTACTCAGGACTCTCTGCCTCAGCGCACTTTAATCGAGCTGGACCCAGCGGGGCCGAGGTATTATCTGCATCCCCTCGCGTCTTTCATCTCCTCCACCTCCACCCACAGCTACCTCGTCACCATCCTGTGCTTATGATTGCTTTTCCCCCCCCCCTATCTCTCTGTCAGGTACCTGGTTCTCTTCAACCCCATTGAGCAGGAGCGGCTGTGTGCGGTGACGGTGTTGGTCAACACGGTGAGGGTTCGCGTGCTTACCGAGGATGGGCAGACCCTCCCTGTGCAGCTGAGTGCTCAGTGGAGCTCTGCTAGTCAGATGAGCGCGGAGGTATTTGAGGTAAGTTATTCATTAGGCGCTGCTGGTTTACACACAGAGAAATTTGCATATCACTTGCACAGCAGAAGTGTCTGCGCTGGATCCTTTCAGCAGACAGAACTGCTGTGCAGTCAAAAGCATTCTGACAGCACTCAAAGCCCAACACGAAGCCATAACCGTTAGATGCTTTAATAAAAGAAACACTGACTGAAGTCTATACAGTCTCTTCAAACGACGGTTAACATGTTGACGGCTGTGGGAACAACCAATGCACGTGTGTTATTACAGATGGAGATGAGAGAGAGCGAACAAATAGTCTAGTTACCATTTAACAAACAGATGCTTGGGGGACAATGGTGGTTTAAGCGAAATGCGTGTGTGAATACTCAAAAGAATGATACGAAGCAGTTTAAAACGTGACCCCAGAGTAATGAGCGTATGTTAATTTCTTTTATTTTCCACCTGCGAACCTGATGTTTCAGTTCTTAATCAAACTTGATATTGGCAGAATAAGAAACCCCTTGTTCCTTCGCCCTCAGTGTGGCTCTGTAGATTGATTTTTCTCAGTAAAATTCCCTCCACTGAAAGTTCAATTGAAATCTAACAAGAAATACAAATTAACGCCGTTTCTCTTGGAGTTTTAATCACAGCACTGCGTTGCTGATTTGTAAATGCTTTTAACTTTTAATGAGTGCCTCAGGGTCAACGCTCACTTTTCCAATTAACAAGGAAAAAGATCCCAGCACCGAAAAGCTACGCTGATTCTGTCATTGTTCTGTATGTGGCTGCTTTAATTCACTTAAATCCAAACATCCTTCGACCCCCTGTCCAGGCCACGTTCATGGTTCGTCTGCCACCTCTGGGTCTCGCTCTTTTTCACCTGTACGACTCCGCGGACTCGCCCATGACGCTCCGCTCCGACACGCTTCTCAGGCTGCCCAGTCGAGGCGTCACTGCCCGGGCCGGAGACCCGCTTCCTGTGCGCTCTCAGCAGTCTGACTCACGCACCTTTTACATCAGCAGTCAGTCTCTCACTCTGGGCTTCTCCGGAACCACCGGCCTCCTGGAGGTTTGCATTTTGTGTGCTCTTACATCTTACTGTAACTGAGATACTTTGATCTTTTAGAGGAAAAGAACTTGATTTTTCCAACATGTCTTTTTTTTTTTTTGATCAAAGTGAACACGACATGCCCTGTTGCTACCCAAACATCCTTTCATCTCTCTTCTAATTCTGTTATTTATTCTTTTCCCTCGTCCTTTGTATGCTTTTCGTTTTAATCTACAGAGTATCAAGCGCAAAGACGATCCTCAGGAAGTGAAGGTTCAGATGCAGTTCACTGTCTATGGCACTCGCCCTTCCAAAGACAAAAGTGGGGCTTACCTCTTCCTGCCTGATGGGAAAGCAAAGGTATTCACGAGATGTTGTAGCCGAGATGTTCAGCTGCCTCGCAGAAGGCTTTGACAGAGCCTCCCTTAACGTTTGTGTCGCTGTACAGTGGCTGGGAGCTCAGGGCAGGAAGGCGGGCGGATTGAGAGCCGCCTCATATTTTTCTCCACACTTGTTACCCGTCCTCTCTCCTCCCTCTCCTTCGTTCTGCTTCTCCCATTTTTTTTTACCACTTTCCTCTGCTGATGATTCCATTTCTCTGCTTTTGCTTTCAGCCGTACAACCAGAGAGAGCCACCCGTGGTGCGCGTTGTGGAGGGGCCGCTCTTCTCCGAGGTGGTGGCACACTACCAGCATTTTCAGCAGAGCGTTCGCATTCACAATGTGCCAGGTAATAAACTGCAAAGTGGAATCTGTTCAAATGGCCTTTGAAGCTCTTTATGTTTAGTTAAAGGCAGCAGATGGTCCAGTACACCAAGAGCCCATATGTTTAATAGAAGCACTATTTATAATTCAGTTACGTACCTCTTTTCCTGACAGCTATTTTTACAGCTTAATAGTATTTTAAGCTGCGTTTGGCCTTCATTTGCATCAAGTTTTCCCGTTTGAACTTGCCGTGTTGGGCTGAGCCTGGTTGTGATTGGTTTGGTTTTGTGTCTTTAGGAGTGGATGGGCTTTCTATAGACCTCACCACCATGGTGGACATCAGAGATCAGACCAATAAGGAGCTGGCCATGCAGCTGGTCACTGACATTCAGAGCGGAGACGTATTCTACACAGATCTCAATGGCTTCCAGGTTGGAATAGCTTATATGTCTTCATTAACTGAGTGCAGCTGTTTTCCTCCTCTTTCTCAAATGAACCTTCCTGTGTCTGATCTATTGTGCGGTTCTCTGTGTGTAATGTCATCTTGCAGATGCAGCCCCGTCGCCGCTTCCTGAAGCTTCCTCTGCAGGCCAACTTCTATCCCATGTCCAGCCAGACGTACATCCAGGACAGCCATCACCGCCTCACGCTGCACACAGCCCAGGCTCTGGGCGTCAGCAGCCTAGAGAGCGGTCTGTATCTTCTTGCGTTTCGTTTCCGCTTGTGACATTCTTTCTTATTCTTCTCTGTGGTTTTTAATGAGAGCTAGCTCTGAAATGCTCTGTCTTGGTTTACTGCCTGTAGCCTTTTATAAAGCGATACTGAAGCACTTATCTCTCCCACTTCTCTCTCAAGAGGTTGTCAGAGAGCAACAGTTCACACCCTCGCGTTTATGTACTGAGCCACTCCTTCCACCACGTCCGTGTGAATAAATTCCAGACTGCTCCAAATGCTCGACTTCATCCATGATTAAAACACAGGACTCGTTAAAAGCTGTTGTCCCCGATGCTCCTCCTCTTCCACAGGCCAGCTCGAGGTGATTATGGACCGACGGCTGATGCAGGATGATAATCGTGGGCTGGGTCAGGGCCTGAAAGACAACAAGAAGACGGCCAACCGCTTCCGACTGCTACTGGAAAGAAGATCCATGGGAAACAAGGTCAGTACGATGACAGCGGGGGCGGTTACTGAAGGATGGCGAGCACTCGTGAAATCCTGGGACTTTGCATCTGACGGTGCTGAATGACTCTCTGCAAGGTTGTTGAATGTTGTTTTGCTCTTCACTCTGTGTTCATTAACTCCTCTCTTCAAATCTTTTTTCCCCAGTACTCATTACCAACACATCTGTCTCTTTGTTATCCTCTCCACTTTCTAATTCTGTTTCATTCTATTCTTTTTTCCACTCCATTACCTTCAGCATGATGGCTTTTTTGGCAAACTCTCCTCCTTGTTTCATTCTTTCTTCTCCAAAATCTTGACTGACAGAGTTCAAGAGGTAATGTTGCCTTGGCAACGGTATGGATGCTTGTTAGCCCATATTATTAGTCTGTGCTGTAGCCCCAGTTCCTATTTCTTGCTTTCCTCCACCTCATCGCTACAGCCTTAACGGTCTCTCTTTACGACCCACCATCGAAAGTAACAAATGATATCATTTATCAAGTAAATGGATACACATTAGCAGAGAATGGAAGCCATTGGTTGCAGTTTTATGACCCAGCTTTAGTAAAACCACTCATGGGTCTTGGGATGACCTTAGCCAGGCCTGTCACAGAACCTTACATATGCCTCAAATGCTCTGATTTAAAGCTTGACATGTCAGTGCAGGGGCTGTAATAAACCCATTGTAGATTAGTCAGTATGAGAAATATACCTTCTCCCCAGACAAACTAATTAGAGGCTGTTCCTCGTATAGTAGCACCATAGCTTTTCTAGAGGCGATATTTACAATCTAAAACCACAGCTTGACTCTGTCTCTGCCCTCCTGCAGATGATGGACAGTGCAACAACCAGCTTCCCATCGATACTTAGTCACATGACCAACACCTTCCTGAACCACGAGGTCTTGGCTCTGCCTGTCCTGCCCAAAAGACGCGGCATCCCTCCGCTGCAAACCTTCGCCCCTCTTAAAGTCATCTTTCCCTGCGACTTCCACATGCTGAATCTCCGCAGCATCCAGAGCCAGGTAACGAGACAGAAATGACTAAATGGAGGCTAATTTGGGCTGTAGGCATTTAACTGGTTACCTTGCAGCTGACGCTTGTCTGTCTGTGTGTGTGTGTGTGTGTGTGTGTGTGTGTGTGTGTGTGTGTGTGTGTGTGTGTGTGTGTGTGTGTGTGTGTGTGTGTGTGTGAGCAGCAGGACCCCCACTCTCCATCTCCGTACACCGCCTTGATTCTCCATCGCCTGGCGCTAGACTGTGGCCTCGAGGATCAGAACCTGGGATTCAATTGCACCACCACACAAGGACAGGTCAGGACAGAAACATACACACACACACACAGCAACACAAAACAACTGCAGCTTTGCCTTTTAAATATTTATGCGCATGCTGTCTGATAAGGATCTGAACAGTATGAGTCTTGCAAGCGAAGTTGTCGGCGCATGTTTTGATTTGGTGTTTTTATGTAAAAGCAAGTTTGAATGCAAATGCTTTGCTTGCAATGGAGCAACTGAACAGGCTCTGTTTACGTTCTGATGCCTTTGGGTCTCCTTCGCTTCTCCCTCTTTAGCTGAGCGTATCAGGACTGTTCAAGAATCTGGACCTGCAGTTGCTCCAGCCCATGTCTCTCACCCTGATGCACTCTAGCGCGCCTTTGGCCAACGACTCCACCATCAGCCTGGATCCCATGGAAATCTCCACCTTCAAGCTCAAGCTGCGCTAAGAGCCATCTGGGCGAAAATAGGCAATAAAAACTCGGCAGACTCCTTGGACCAACAACCAGGCCCCACTGGTGACAGAGAGGCCTGGGTCTCTCTGTTTTATCAAGCGGAACCGCAAACACTGCTGCTCGGAGCAGAAGGGTCCACTGTAACAGGACTGACTGCACAGCAGGGGGCAGGCGATAGCTGTTACTGTGGACGTCACCAAGAGCAGTGAAACCCGGGTGAACTTGCCGCTGTTCCAAACCAGAAGGACTGCCAGAGTAGCTCGTCAGATGCAGCAGGGTAACTCTTCATCTCACTTAATTCTGCATTGCAAGAACTCGTGTCTTTTTCTATCTTCACGCCCTCCTGGACTCATGAACTACTGAATGTAAATATTTCCGACGCCTTTAAAGCTTTATTTGGTGTTTGTTTGGGTTTTTAATTTTTGGTTTATAACAGAATACACATCTCAACATTTTTGTACTTGATCAATCTGGTGACACAATTTAGTTTTTTTTAATATATTTTTTCTCGTATGCAGCAAAGAGAATGTGTGGCCCATCTATCTCAGCATGCCAGGATACCTGAGCTCGGGCTCTTTGATTTTCACACGTCTATGTCCAAAAAAGTCACGGTCACAGGGCCCAGGCTCTGTCGGCTTGGTTTTGCTTGTAGATAGTGTTTCTCCTTTGGTCACATCTTCTTCTCTTCCCCTGCCTGAGCTCCCTCTTTGCTGATGAGAAGCTTTGTGCATTTCAGAGTTGCTGTCCATCATTCCTGTGCTAGTACTTTATTGCAGAGGAGCTAGTGTTGTGTACTGTTATTCTGTATGCAGTAGAAGACTAGACCAAGGCTATACCTCGTGCACCATGCAGCAGATAAAGGGTGTATGTGGACTATGTTGAGAGGTAATTTTGGAGGGTGTTGTCTACACTATCAGGGACCATTTCTAGTGCTGTCGGGTCTGCTATTGCTGGATGAATTGTCTCCTTGGTGGGATTTGTAGGGACGTGCTCATGCTTCATCGGTTTTGGCTTTGAGAATTTTTGATTGAGGGCTTCAAAAAAATTTTATGCAAGAAGAGAATGTGAGTGAACTGCTCATGGTGATTTTCATGGAGCCTGAAGTCACAAATTACAACCCAGAACCATGAAATATTTGTATTTATACATCTTTAAAAAAGAAAAAAAAATAGCATATATTCACGTTTGAGAAGCTATAAACAGAATATCTGGTATATTTGCTGAATAGGTGGAATAAAGTAATACATTTAATTGATGTCTTGATGTTTATCATCTGCTGAGTGGAATGAAAGTGTCAAAGACCACAGCCCTCACTGTGACGAGGGGACGTATTCTTATGCAGACTAAAGCCTGTTTGTGTGTGTGTGTGTGTGTGTGTGTGTGCTTGGTTTTTCTTTATACTGTCTAATTGCCAATTTCACTCTCAACTCGTAGGGTGATCTGTTGCATCATTTCCTGCTTGTGTTGAGCGGTGACGTATGCAGGTGTGTTGTTTACTCGTTTGCGGCGAACACGTTCTCATAATCCCTACCGCGCCCACTTAATGTGTTGCGTGGAGCTGGGACTCAGCAGTTGCCTGTGTGGAAGCAGTAAGATGGACGTTGGGTCTGGAGAGACACTATGTTGAAATGAATGATTGATAGATGGTAGAGATCTTGGAGATGGATTGCTGAAAACCAAAATCTGTGTGCTTGCTACAGTACACAGGCAAGAAACTTGTTTGTTCCCTGTTTTCGTTGTGCACTCGGGTGAACTGACCCCTGGAAAATAAGTTGGGTTAAATCACACGCAGGGATCTTCAAGACAGAAAACAACGAGCTGCTTCAGATAAACTGCAGGGTTTTTTTTTTGTTTGTTAGTTTTGTTTTGTAAAAAAAAATTTCAGTTTGCAGCCGTGGAGGATGTTGTCATCTGTGTCTAAAGCAGAGGCCACACCTGTATCACACTTTGTACCCCCTGCCCGACTGTGTCTCATCACTTTACCCGGTCATCATCTTCATTTGGCACAGGAGGTCTGCTGCCTTGTTGCTCTCCTCTACTGATGTCGTGTTTGCTATAGTTCACTGCGTCCAGCTTTGCCTCTCACTGCCAGCGCAGCCCCTGCTCCCCCAGCTGCATCAACATTGCTCAGACCAGTCTTTGCTGCATGTTCTCACTTCGTCTTATAACCTTGTCATAACCTTCTCTCCTGCTGCTTCACTGTGCATCCGAGTGTCTGTATGAAGGTTTTTACTTTTTTTTTTTTTAATGTGATATCTGTTGTAGCGCCTTTCTGTTTGTTTATTCAGAGATAATATATGAAGGCGAGGTCTCTTCTGTTGTTTCCTCCCTTTATTCGGGACTGATTAAAGCTGCAGAGGAACCACAGGAGAGATGTGAATAAAGATTTCAATCCGAGTTTTGTGCCTTTTCAAAATGATTTTTTCTCATAATTTAATTTCTTCAGCCTTTGTATTACACTAATGACTTCATTTGCGTGCTCTGAGCTTGGCTAACTCTCCATCACTAGGGGGCAACGTTGAGTCAGCGCGAGCAGATGCTGTCAGCCTGATAAGTGTTGGTGATACCAGAGGTTTTGGACCGTCCGGTGCTTCCTAATGAACACGGATCAGCGACACACAGGGGTGAAATGCGGTGGCAGAGACGCCCGGGGTCAGTGTGGGAGGGAGGGGGGCGACGCGGAGCCCGTGGCGGCACCCGGCAACACTTGGCCTCTGCGTTTTGCTCCCGACTCCGGTGCCAACTGTGCGCTCGGAGGGAGGGAGAACCGACGAGCATCGGCCTGACCCGGTGGAGTAATGAGACCAGAACCGCGGCGTCCGATTGATCTGGACGTGAACTCGTCGAACGGGGAGCTGTTGTGTTGCTGCTGTTTTAATTAATCTAATACTTCTTGCTGCCAAGTCCAGTTAGTGCGCAGGGCTGTGCAGAACATGACACATAATTAATAAACGCTAAAGACAACGAAGGATGAGACGATAAAAGGCGGCACTCGTTGAATTTCACACATTCAGCATTTAAAAAGTAAAGCGCGACGCATTTGAGGGCCGCTGAAATGTCGGGCGACTTTTCCCGGCAGATCTAATTATGGGCCCGCAGAATAAATGCGCCTTCACCCTTGAACCCGGACACCTGCGTCTGCGGAGGGCGACACACGGGAGCGATGCTAACGAGCAGAGCCCCACGCAAACACTCTCTGTTTACGTTAAGTTAAAGTTGAAGGGCTGGAGAAAACCTCATTCATTCTCCCGAAGGCTCTTTGGCAGAAAGGAGACCGGACGCTGGCAACTCGTCCCAGGCCCCGAGTGAAGGAAACGCACTGGCAACAATGACGCGTGTCCGTGGAGAAGCGATGCGCCGTCTGCTCCCTTGGGTGGTGTTCGAGTGTCAGGCGCTGACGTTGAAATGCAAAAGCCCCTAAAAGTTTTGGAATCTGACAGCAAAAGCACAAACAGAACATTAATGCCACAGCCACAACTCATTTTATTTCGGCATGAAACCGATCTCCACAATCCACTTAAATTAAAAAAAGGTTATAAAACAATCATTAAAAAAAATGCAATACAAGATCTCCTTCCATTCATTTCTGTAACCGCTCTGGTCTTGGTCTTGTGTGAAGTCTACACTGGTACAGATGGAAAACAAAGCATGTATTTGTCTTTCCAAGTGTGGTGCTCACAGTGGAAAGTGAGCGAAGCCCCCAAATCAATAGATGCTCTGAGGAGAAGATGAAGAGAAAATGATCTTTACCAGCAGCGACCACGTAGAAACCTGTTGTAAAGGTCAACCAAGCAGCTTTGGGCTAAGTGTTTTTTTTATTTTACTCAGAAACGCAGCGTTGCTCCGCTACAAGTCAATGGGATTTCTGTGACTGATGTTTCTGTTATGTCTGCGCTGCAGTGCCAATTCCCACTGTGGCTTGATTGAAAACGGAGCCTCTTCCGCAGCTTCCTGATTATCAAACAGCCTGAAGGATGTTTTATCATGCTGTCCCAGCGCGCTGCACAAAGCTTCAATTTACAGTTTTCTTACTATTAATGAACAACGTTGTGACCTCTGGCGCAAGATCTGCCAGGAATGTGAAAAAAACAAACCCCAACACAGAACAAAAGCCAAATTATTAGACTACCTGCGTGTTTGTGCTGGGAACGAGATATATATATATATAGAATAAAAGGGATCTGTTTGGCTGAACCCATAAACACTCACAGGAAATGTCTGAGCTGCATTTTCTTTTTCTGTGTGGGACTGCAATACTAAACTAAAGGCTAACTGGTTATAGACAGGTCCAAGTTTGGGGAAGCCACTCAAAGTAAAATAGAAATGAAGGCATAACACCTTAAATGTGTGAATAGATAAAAGACACAACAGCTGACATCAAAATGATATTATAATGAGATAAATTAATAAAAGTAAATAAATACACAGAAAGCAAATGGTTAACTCTTTAATGCATTTGGACGCGTGCTGATGGGACAGTAAGGCCTGTGTTGCTATCTGAGCCTGTAAGACTCTCCTTCGCGTGTCGGTCACTAAGGGCCGTCGAGGCGAAAAGACGCCGCTGCAGCCGATGCCAGTTCAGCTAAATCGAGCTCTGCGTCTTGATAAACGCTGTCCTCTCGCTGTGAGCGTCCACTTCCTCACTGTCTGATTCAGACTCGTAGGCGATCGTGTCCTCGTCCCCCCACACAGTGGGGATCCCCTTGTAGCATATCCGTGCCTTCCTCTCCTGTCCTTGGCCGAAGCCAAAACCAAACCCCACCCGCACTCCCCTCATCTCTGAATACACAGAGGGAAGTTTGGTCCTCCAGCCCAAAGACGCGCCACCTGAACGCATCTGCAGCAAGAGGAAAACCCCGGCGAAGGAGGCCAGAATAAGGGCACAGCTGAGCACGGCCACAACGGCAGGCAGCTGCGTGGAGGGAGCTACGCTGATTCCTGGAGGTCCTTCTCCTCCGCTGTCTGCTGCTGCTGGGATCTCCTCCTGTTGCTGGGCTCGGTTGCCATGGAGTCCCCCACCTAGAGGGGATTTTCTCTGGACCTGGTTTTGGTGCAGGCAGGAGGTGAGAACCAGGTGGCTGTGAGGAGGGCAGGACAGGCAGTCTGTGGGTCCAACGCCAGAGCAGGTGAGGCAGGCAGCATGGCAGGGCAGGCAGGCTTGGACGGAGGACAAGTCCACCCAGTTCTCCAGGGAGAGATTAAGGAGCTGCGGCCCAGAGGTGAAACCTTGGGGACACAACTTCACACAACCCTGAAGGAAGAGGGAGAAGCCGGGGCTGCACTCTAGATGGAGAAAGTGAACAGGAGGTCAATCCAAAAGCCCCAATGAAAACCATATCCAAAAATAACAGAGCTATGAATAGTTCTGTTATTTTACTGCTGTAGTCCCATAATTCCTCCACAGGAAATGCCACGATAGCTGATGGCCATCATGGTTGGGTGCAGTCTATAAACAGGTGGAGCTGTTTAATGACTGAGCAGGGAGAACAGTTTAACACAGTAGAAATATTAAGTGATGTCCCATAAGACCTGTTCTCTAAATTGGTTGAATTGTGTCACAATCATTAAAGAAAGCGAAATCAAATGAACACTGTGTGCTCGTTTTTTTTATAATTATCACATAATATCCACATTTCCAGAAACCCTCCAGTTAATTCCTAGGAAGCCATTAAAAGCAGGTTACTGGAAAAATAAACCATAACTAATAAAAGCACTCAAGTCATTTTGAGCGAATCAAGCGTCAGCGTTATTAGGAATTAGGCTTGTGACCTAATCTGTCTTTCAGCGATGCATTGTTGACAACACTGACGCAGGCTTCATCTCCCCGGCGGCTTCTCCATACTGTACTACCCACACTCATTCTAATCTGGCATATGGTGATGTGCATACTTTTGTAAACAGTTTCCTGCGAGTTGAAATACCTGACACACACACACACACACACAGATTGTTCCAGCACCAGTAAAAACAATCTCATTTCGGTGGAGTAGCACGTGCTCCAAATTAGCGTGTAAGCGGAAGCACGGATGATCTCACCGATGCAGATCTGCTGCGCATCAAAGGTCTTGCAGCTGTTGTTGGACGGTCGAGGGAAATCAGAGGACGAGGGGTTGATGGCGCTGGGTCCAGTACCCCACAAGATGAGGGTGAACTGACTCAACACACCTGAGACGGAGAGAGAAGAGAGTGAAAGCGAGAGGAGGGAGGTGGGTGAGTGCTAAGACGTGGAAGAGAATACCAATTTAGCACTTATGTGAGAAGGAACAGCGTGAACTGGCTGAGAAGAGGATATGCAGGTGGGAGGAAAGGAAAGGAGTGATTTGAGTGGTCCAAACATAACACTGGAGGAGCATCAACAGGGGAACAGAAGCCTTCCTTCCATTTTCCCTGCTGGTCTGAGTAAACAGAGCCTCAGGGCAGCCCTACGACCAAACAAGAAGGTGCTGTTGGCTTCATTAAAGGGACGAGGGCCAGCGTTTTCTTTTTCAACATCTGAATAATTAAAAGGTTTCCCACTAGTTCCTTGCAGAGGAAACCTCCTCTGCTCTGGGGCGGTTAAGTTTTAATCTGGATGATGTTTCTGAGAGCTGCTCCCCTGGTACGAAAACTGGCACAAAGTGTGTCATTGGAGAAGGAAAAGGACAGGAAAAAAAGAGAAATGAGGAGAGGCTATTTAGAGAAGCCGGCAAATTACGCAAGACGACTCGAGTTGATGAGGGAACAGTGAATGTTGGCATGAATGTAGGTCCAATGCGACTAGACTCAACGATTCATAATGATCAGTGTGGTTACCATAATCCCGCCCATTAGGTGCCACGTTTTCTATTTCCACAGTCCACTCTCCTTGAGGGTCTTCATCCCATGAATGGGTCGTCATAAAAGCCCAGTCGTTGAATCCCTCCGAGGAAAAGTCATTGGGCCTGAAAAAAAAAAGAAAAAAGCAGACAGATGTTTTGTCTTAATTTGCAGCAGGATGCAAAGTAGTGTCCCTCCAGCCCAGTTTATCTATGGGAATATTTGTGCACAAGTAAAACTGAAGCAAATGCACACAAGCACCGTGTATGTCTGTGTGTAAAAGACGCAGACGGAGGCGGAGGCGAGCTTGGCGGTCGGTGTTTCGCTGTGTACCTGGGGAACAGCAGGGTGGAGCGTGTGCCCAGTGGGCTGATCAGATGAATGGCCAATTTTCCTCTCTGGCTGTAGGACAGAGTGAGGCGAGCCTGAACGTGTTCCAAAGAGCTGACATACTCTGGTCGTCCCCAGCAGGCATCCACGCTCCGGCTGAACACCAGCTTGTTCCCGATGTCTCTGCAGGTTTGACAAGTGGGAGGGAGAGCGCTTAATGTTGTGTGGCTGCAGGAACGGACACAGACAATAGCTCTGTGCTACAAATTTACGCAACCGTCCCAGCTCCGAGGAGAACGCGCTGACATTTATCAGGCTGAGCGACATGATAGAGGAGCAAGTGCTCATAATGGGACTAAACCCCACTGCGGTTTACACAGCAGTACGCACACACACACACACACACACACACACCCCTCCAAGTCACACTTCTTACCGTGCTTCTGCGAGCATAGTGTGAACACACTGGTGCTGTGGCCCCACTGCCGTCCAGTTTTGTGCCAAAGCCACCATAGCACCAGCATCCAGGAGCCCGTAGCCGTACGAATGACTCACTGAGAGGGAAAGAGATGGGGAATAAGGAGAGTGACAGGTTGGTGGCGAAGAGGTCACATAACAGCGACAGTAATTAAAATGAATCCGGCTTTTCAGTCATATTATGGCTTTATAACTGTGCCACAATCCTGGAAATTAAGACTTTACTTTGCTCAGAAACTACAAATCCCACGGTTCTCCTTCATTGGTGTCAAAATAATATCAACATGTTTCCTTTCATTAGGTTTACTGCAAAATCAGAAATGTTCATGTTTGTCTCAGCTGATTAGCAGAGTTGTTGCATGTTTGTGTGTCCGACCGACAGCAGAACGACGAGCGTTGAAAGGTAAACGCACTCGCATGGGACCACATGTGAACCTACACGTGCAGATCTATTTACACGCTGCCTGATGTGCTGCAGCCGAGCAGTAAATTGTCTGCGCCCAGCGAAACGCGGTTCTGTCAGCGAGCAAAGCTGCAGCACATGTGAGACAAGAACAGGACAGTTCGTTGGGACGCAACGTCTGCAAGAGGCGTCACTGACTAATGCAAATGTGTTTTACATTTAAGCTGGCTCTTCGCTAGGTTCGCTACCAAGTCTGCGTAAAGGACTTGCTCCCTAATAACCGATAATTCACTCAGCGATCGGACTGGAAATCAAACAGCTAATCACGAATGAGGAATGGGACCAATTATTAGTATTCAAAAGAACAGAGCAGGTAGTTAGAATGTGAGAGAGAGAGGTTATTATAGTGTAAAACTAAATCGGCAAATACATTTTCTGGGCGCAAAATAGATTTTTGTTTTTTTTAAATGTTATTCTTCTGTGTGGTAATTATGTTTCTGAAACTTACATTTATTTACTCAAAAAAAAAAACACTTTCAATGCTCAGGAGTGAGACACACTTAGAAAGCCTCAACCGTACGAGTCTCTGTGTTTGACTGGTACCAGCCAGTCGCTACCTCTGCGCCCCACTCCGCTGGTCTTCCAGTCCGCAGCGCTGAGGCGTCCGGGTCGGGCCGTCCTCACCACCAGATGCTGCATGTCCCTCCAGGTCAGGTTCATGCTGCACAGAACAGAAGAGGGAGCGCAGAGCAACCGTATTGACTTTCTGTCATGTAATAGCTGAAGTTATTACTTTCCACATTATGCGCATTACAAGATAAGTCAGGTTTCGCTGACCTCGACTGTACAACAATGCAGCAGAGGAAATGTGAGGAGCTGTGGGATATGGAAAAGGTCAGGAATCTGTAGACACACTGAAATGGAATCCAGCTAAGCTTATGCAGTGAGGACAGCCACACACGTAGAGGAAGCCGTGACACATACTGTATTCCAGTCAACAGTAGGACAGGTAAAGGCTGACTTTATGGGATAAGAACAGCACAGTGTGACACCAATATTAAAGGAAGGCAATAACCTGTTAAAGGTCAGAGAACACAGTAAAACAGTAGATACTAAAGCATAGAGGGCTGCGTCTCTGTAATAAGGTCTGGGATTGGGGGAAGGGGTCACCTTTTGAAAGCAGAAACCCAATAACATTTTTAATACAGATTTATCAGGGACTCAGCAACGACGCAATCGTCAGAAAAGCCTCTGAGTCACCAATAACGACAAAGGAGCTCGGCGGGTTAATCAAACCGTGAATCACTGCGCCACACGCAACAGGAACAGAAACACTGAGCTGCGCTGTTGCACATCACCTCCGCCACGATCTGCATCAGCATTCACACTCACATCCGCTCATGTGTTATTAATGGACAAGACTCAATGTCACCGCAGTAAAGAGCCGGAATAAAATAATAAAACAGCAGCAAGCCAAGGCACACAAACACTTAATTGATTCAGACTCTGGAACTTCCCGCGAGGTCTAAATCATAAAAAGCCTCACTGGCCACTTCACTGGCTTCACCTGTACAACCCACGGCAGCAGCTCTACCGTGGCGCTTACGTTTACGAACTACAGTAGAATGATCAGCTGGGGTGTAGCTACCCTGCTACTATATACTATATACCGGGGGGTGAACACAATAGAGAGCTGCTCTTTACCAAATCCTGACTCTAGTTGGGTGTTGAAAGATTCTACACGGAGCAAACGTCAGCTCTGTCAGGCCGTGCTGTTCTCTTCTGATATCCGTGGTGTCAGCGGAGATAAAGCCGGGACACCGAGGAAGGGAACCTGAACTGAGAGCTGAGCGTTTGATTTGACACCTGTCAGCTAACGTGGAAATGAGAAGAATTATGCAGAGTGAAGAACTGCTGCCTGATAAGAGGAATTAACACACAGAAGACACAACCGCGACAGAGAAGACATCAGCGCCGCCGACAGAAAGCTGGAGTCAGGTGTTCAGACGCCTGTGTGGGCTGCAGCTACTGATCTGTCTCACTAATTAACTAATTATCAAAAGCTTAATTTGCAGAGGGTAGAATTTAGGGGATGGAATTCAGGCCAACCCCCAACTTTCAGAATTGAGTGAACACACGCACCTCCCATAAAAGCACAGTGGATTATACTAAATCCAGTTTGCAATAACATTAAAATTCAAAATGTGGTCTCATTTTCTACTGTAAAAGCACAGACTACAAAAACAGCTGTGGCAGGTTCTGTGCTACGCTCACTCACTTGGCCTCCAGAGCCAAAGCGATGATCCCAGCAGCTAACGGGGCCGAAGCGGACGTCCCTGTGTGAGAGTCTGTACATTTTTGCCTCAGGTCAGTGGTCACCTTGGAAACAGGAGAGGAAAAATAAGTGCAAGGAAATACAGAAGAGAGCACATGCGATGACATTAACTGTCCCATTTTTGGTGCAAGTGAGGCTGATGACAGATGATTTGTGTTCATGAGAGCGAAGGCCGAGGACGATTGGAGAAGAAAGAGACGGAGAAGGAGCACACGGGTCAGTCCCGAGTCTGTGGATCCCTGCCAAAGAGTCACAGCCGGGACAGTGAACGTCAGCCAAATCAGAATAGTCAGCTCGGTTGCTGGTGAGACAAAGTAAGTTAGCACTCCGGGTACATCTCTGCTCTCCGCCTCTGCCGGAGCCAGAAAGTTAATGAGGCCTGTCTGGGTCACGATGAGGACACGTCAGAAATTATAAAGACGCCAGAGGGCAAGGCGAGCTGTGAAGGTTAGGGACGGACCTGCCGTTTGCAAATTTTGGCCAAACAGATTGCTGCACTAATGGCCACTATCTGTGGGAAGATGTCTACGTGTCAGAGGAGTAAACAGAAGAGGGGCAGCTGTCTGAAATCAGAAGTAGATAAAAGCACGCGTCATATTTTATTCCTCGTTTTCACTGTATTCACTGATTAAGTTGATGAACAGAACATGTAGACTTTAGAGTATTAAATGATTAAAAATGAGTCAAAACAAGTCTGTTTTTGATCATTAAAACATTACCAGTCAGAACAAAAATCTCCAGGTTTATCGGTCTGCTAAGAACATCGTACTGAGCAGAATGTCTGGAGAGACAGTTGATTGCAGCAGAGTGCAGACAAGGCCAAGCCAGAGTTACTTCTAGATGACAGGTGGCCAAACCTGTCCACCAGCTACTGCTTTGTCATTTGACAGTCCAGGTACTAATGTATCCACTGAACTATGACAAAGTGAACCAAAGTACCAGTTTTGGATAAAGAAAAACTGCATGAACTCCCAGACACAACAAAGTAAAAGCTTTACAATACAATGCCACAGCAGCAGTATATTTTGAAATGATTTCACACATTTGATGATTTGTGTTTGCTTGCCTGCAGCGCGCCTCAGGTGTATTTCGGAGGGAATGGCAGACTTATGGCTGTTTCATGTCGTTCTATGTTCCTGAGGCAAGTCTTTTCCTCGGCTGACAAACAGCTTGAAGGAATGATGTGGGATCTCTCAAATTGTCAAATCAATGAATGTTACACATCGGTTATTCTGATTCTGACAGTTTGATGCAGATTTTTGATTTGCGAGAGACAACATCAATGTGTATGTACAGTATAAGAAGGTTTATTTTGGACTTTTGGCTGATGCATGAGGCCAGAGAAAAGCACAAGACGCATGGGTATTTTTGCAGCGCTGGCATTTGCAGCTCTGAAGTATAAAAACACCAAAAGTGAGCTGTTCAAAGTGTGTGTAAGTGTACACCCACTATCTGTTTCTCCCCCGGGTTGCCAGAGCTGAAGGTGGTAGCGAGGGTGGAAGAGCAGGGCTCGCTGTACCACGGCACGCTGCCGGACTGCGTGGTGCTGCTGATGGACAGGGTGTAAATGCTGTTGGTGTAGCCGTCGCAGTTACAGTTATCCTGCTCCCGACCTCCGTTACCCGAGGCCCACACAAAGATGGATCCCAGGCCACTGCGTCCCTGTGGCACAGAGGCACATAGCTTCAGAAAGTATTCAGACACATCACAACTTAATGCACTATAGCTGGAAAATATAGTTCTGGAAAATATCTGAGTTGTAGCAAGAACAAAAGCTTAGATTGTCTCGTATATGACTTCATTTGGTACTAATCTAAAAGCATATTTTCACTTTGCTACAGTGGTTAATGTGCGGTGTCATTTAAAATTATACTAAGACAGCGAACTGAAACAACTCTATTTACATTTATATAAATAGCTTTAATCCACATAAGATGAAGAGGGAAACACTAACAAGAGCTGGCTGAAGTGTGGAAAACGGTCTTTGACAAAGATGTTTGTCTCGCAGCTTAAATGCCTTGTCACTTATTTGCCTTCCTCCAGAAACGCGGAGCTGCTGTAGGCACAGCTCTTATTAATACATCATAATGTCAGGCGACTTATTGCGGCAGAACATCAGATAACAAGCAGAAGAAATGTAATTACAAAATCTACTCAAGCTGAATATAATTTAGGGCCTGATAAACGAGGAACTGTGATGTCTGGCGGGGAAACCGTGGGCTATTTAAATACGCTGCCCATGCTGCATGGGACATGCGGCCGAGCAGCTGCTTTGATCTGGACCGCCTACCTCTTTCAGAAGTTTAAAATTACATTTACAACAAAGCCTGTCATCTGTGAACTCGGATACACGGCTACAATTAAATTTCTCCCTACATTCCGAGACACACAACCCTTTCATTTGTGTCGCTGATTACTCTCACCACTCTTGGCTGGGATGCCCCAGGACCTGACGCACTACCACCAGCTTCTATAAAACCCAGCTGATGTGGTTCAGATTTTCTCAGTTTTGGCTCGGTTACCTATGGCCTTCAGAATTGATTTTTAAGTTTTGCTGCTCATTGTTAAGGCGCCCTTCCAAACACTGCTGACCTCATTTTTCTCAACACGCTGCAGACTGAGGCCTGGAGTTTGTTGACCAGTTGCTACTGACTGGCCCTGGGGCAGGGCTGGAGACGGAGAGAGAGGGCAGCGGGGCATCTGCTGTCAAGGCTGCACAGCTCTGAAATAGCCTCTGGGTAAAGAGACATCTCAGTGTCCTTTTGTTAAAGTCTTACAGACAACATTTGAAATTAGCTTTAATTAGTCTTACATTCGCTGTCATGTTCTCTTATTCCTTTTGACTTGTAAACTGTATATTTAGAAATCGTTTGGAATTTTGTTCTGACCTAATTACGGCCATCTATGGTTTTGTCTTATGAAAAGTGACAAATTAATCAAGTAGAAGTTATTATTATAATTTAATCACAAAAAGGAATATTACTCATTATTTTTATGACTCAAAAGGAGAATATTTAAGTGTAAAAAGCTTTTTTAAAGATTTAAACTTTTCTCTTCCTCTTCCTACACTTTAAACAAACGTGGGTGGATAACATTCATTTGGAGAACAAAACAACAGACAGAGAAATCTATATGGTAGAAGAAAGACATAAAAGAAAGTGGATGGAGGGCTCTTACATCCCACATAGCGAGAGCAAAAAGAATAAGACAGTTATTGGCAAAAAATAAACTAAAACGCACAAGAAAGAAGATGTATACAATTTAGCCCACAGATCCACAAATCTAAACAATAGGACAAGAAGAACGTGAGGTTTCCACTCAGAATGCGTCTGTCTGGCCCACTCTCGTTGTTTTGTTACAGCCAGCACACATTCAAAGCACAAAGTCCTGTCACATCATCAGCTTTGGGATTTCACACACTGGAGTCTTTGCCTCCTTATTACAGTTGTTGCAACACTGTTTTGTCTGGTGGGATTAATCTCTGAAGTTCTATGTCCACACGTTTACACGTACGGAGGAACGAGATCAACTCAGCTTTGATGGGCTTGTTCTGAGATTTTAAAAATTAGGATCTATTTGATTTCCTTAATGAACTCCCTACAGCCGCATTTAACAAATGACCTCTGCTCAGAAGTTGGTCTAAATACGCTGCTACTATCTGCTACTGAAGCTTTAAAACCATATTTATGACCTGGTGCTGCCTTTGCTGCAGGTTACAGAGGCCAGACGATAACAATTCAATGCCAAGGGTTATCTCCCTGCCAGGAAAACACACAGTGAACCAGAAAAGTCCTGTTGTGCTGCTGTCAGGCAATTTTTCCTCACTAACACACCGTGATGTGTGGAGCATTTGGGATGTTATATATGAATTATTCTTGTCCAAAGAAAATTTGCAGATTCCCTCATTTATACGCCAATTACCGCAGCCTTTGAATCTAACTATTGTTCTGCATCAGTTACTGTTGCTCTGTTTCCATTTTCTCCCATCTCACATTTATCATTTAGATGTTCCACTTACTTCCTTTCATGCAGCATTCAGACACATGAGAAATGATCACATTAGCCTTGGATAATATGCAGTACTTTAATATCCTACTCTAAAGGACTAGTCGGGCCGCAATTAACAAACTCACCTCGGGTTTTTGTACTTCAGTCACCGTTTGATGACTGCGCAGCACAACCTGGACGTTCTCATTCACGCATGTTCTCAAATCCTGACACGTTCAGGATTCCGGTCCATGTGTGAAAGTGGTTGAAGCCAACCATGCTGTGACTGACCTTGGTGATTCCCTGGAGAAAAGCCTCCTTAGCCAGCTTGGCAGGGCCGTCCAGTGACTTGCCGTCATCTTCCGGCCCCCAGCTGGCACTGTATATGTGGATGTGCTGGGGGTTGAGGCTAAGAGAGTGGGCCTCCACCACATCTGTCACCTCCCCATCCAACATGCGAACTCCTGTAAAGCAAACACGCCAGGTTACCGAGCTAGAGATGTGACAGCGGTGGATAAAGAGTGACAGAATGACAGAGGAATTTTATCTTCAGATGGGTGGAGAACTGTCAAAACCTGAGGGGAAAAAACGCTGGATGAGACAAAGAAGAAGGGGAAACCTGTCACGATGAGACTGAAAGAAACCGACCAGCCTGCAGAACTTCCCATTTCATCTTCTGCTACCAAAATAAGATGAAAAAAGGGAAAATCGAAAAAACAAAAGACTTCACAGGAATCACCCAAGACTTCAGAGACTCTTCAGCCATGTTACTCTGACAGAAACACTGACACAATTTTACCATCGCACACACACACGTGAAGAAACTCTGGTCGTTAAAGCTAGAAAACGTCATTTCTTGACCCCGAACAAACAGGCAGATCCTATACACCGGCAGATGAGGAAAGAGACACACGCAAACGCACACTCAGATGTAAATGAGATGAGAGTTTACAGTGTCTTCAGGAGGCAGGTGAGTCCACAGGGTAGCACCAAATGTTACTTCCCATCACACCTCAACGCGAGCCTGCCTCAGCCTTTGAAGTGAGCAACCTCAGATCACTCCTGTGAACAGTAATGGCTGCAGAGAGGTGTGAAATCAACCGACCCTAAATAAAGTCCATTACTAGGAGGCAACGGCACAACTGACAACGTCCACGTTAAGCCTCCAATGCTGCTTTCTAGACAGCCAACCAAGCCCTGCAGGCACAAACACATGCCAGTAGGGATGTCGCCAGAGCAGTAATTACTCTGTCGGTGAGAGGATTCGCCCCGACGCAGGTTTGAATACCGAGCAGTAACAGAGGTAAACATGCGACATAAAGCGTGGTGTTTGCTGGGAGATCATTATGCGCAGGCTGTATTGCACCAGTAATGATAATCACCGTTGTAACAACTCTCATCAACTTCCTGTGGCTCACTGGCTCCTTATTAAGACACTGTCGCACTAGCTCCCTGGAGCTCGAACAAGTCAAAGGCAGCGAGCAGGAAAGCAGCTACGTGTGTGTGTGTGTGTGTGGGTGTGTGTGTGTGTTGGTGAAGGAAAGACAAGTACAGTACAGTAGGTGGAAGGAAACACACAGAGAGCAAAGCGCGGTCGATTAAAGGATTCAAACACTAACCGCTAATCATTGCTCAGTGAGAACACACCACTGCCATCGCCGCACGCCCGCGCGCACACGGGCATCGGGGAGCAAATCACAGCTGTTTATAAACAATCCACTGACCCAGTGACGTGAACAGATTCGCAGAGGAGTCGTTTATGAGAACAGGGCCAATGCGCGGTTCCGTCGGGAGATGGATGGTAATGAAGACAAAGAAGCAGCGTTATGAGCAACATCTGTGAGTGGGACTGCTTGGGGCTCTGCAAGCTCCACTGAGTCTTGTTGGCTGCCATTGTGCCATTGACAGATTGCTTGGTGACAAAAGTTACTAAAAGCCTCCTTGGAATACTTTATCAAGTGCAAAACATTTCACCAGAAAAATCCTTTCATACATGATTTGTTATCACTGGCTTAATTTAAATAAACATCTCTACACGTTTTTTCTTCATTCGCATCTGACAGCTGACAGCTCATCACCGTTCGAGCTTGAGAGCGGCCTCATAGTCTTTCTGTGACCAGCTTTCCAGGGATATGATTTACACACTGGTGTAAACAGATGTCCACTGGGCCGTGAAGTCAGCCTTCTACACAAAACGTTGGCAGAAGACAGACTGGAGCTTGAGGCAAAGCACCAAATGAAGGTGGGACAAGTTCTGATGTGTTCTGCTTTGACTCGTTTGTTTGAGCGCTCAGATAGAAATTCTCCACGTCATTTCCGAAAGTCGAGACATTAAAAACATGTTTGACTGTTTAAACCTTGTCAGGCAAGACGGTGATATTCTTTCAGAACCGCATACAAAAGTTTTAACTGATGATCTATTCACTAGCAGAGACACACTGTGGAAAACGAACAAAAGCTTTTGTTCTCGGTTGGAAAAGATCGAGTACAGTTCAGAGAGCACTCGGCGTATCTCTGCAGCACACTCTCACTCAGGCATCTAAACAACAGGCAGTCAGTCATGTGAGATATCAGCTTTAAAATCTACTACCGAGCCAGTTGCATGTTCATTATTAATATCCATCTATCCACTGTCTGAACCTCTTATCCTTAAGATATGAAACTCCCGTATATATTTTTTATTTATGCATCTGACACTTACCTCCAATTTTAGCATTAAAGGCCACACCTACGCCACACACGCCATTGTTGGCTGCAGCTGCAACCTCTCCTGCACATCGCGTTCCATGTCTGTGAACAGAGAAAAGTGAAGGACAAAGGTCTATTAGGACAAACAATGAGAAAATGACAGGTGGAAAAATATCCAATTTACCCACATAAGAGGAATATTACAACAGCGTGGCTAAATCTGGAAGGTTCAAGTTTTGCTGAAGCAGAGCAAAGTCAAAAGAGAAGCATAAAGCCAGCGGCTCTTTGGCAGCTCTCGCGTTAGAATTTTAACAATATGCCTGGATCCCCACTTTAAATTTGAAAGGCTATTCAGTGTTAGAGTTTTAGAAGTGGAAGCAGAAGAGCAGCGTGTAATAACGCAACACATCAGTGACCTTCCCGATAAACACAAGATTGGAGGACACTGCTTTCTTGTGCAGAAAGACTGACTGAACAACGGAGGTGCAGAAATACTGTAGCATTGAGGTACAATACCGACCTACAACCATACCGACCACGAAAAAGAGTCAGTTGATGATAAGAAAAGTTGAAAGGCCTTGGTTTTAATCAACTTCTTAGAAAGTAGCCTTGAGTCAGTGTGTGACTTTCCTCTACGCGTCTCCTGTGCATCAGTCAGTCAATGTCTACTAGCAGCTCTAAGGTGGTTTGCTTCTCTTGTCTGCATTGTCAATCAAATATGATCACAACACACCCACACTCTTCTGTTGTAGCAGGTTTTGATTTCACTAGGATTTAGAATGAATAATAATGTGGATGAAAAACGGTGGCAAAATGATGTCATGTGCTGCGCAGATAACGGTTGGGTCCACTTTAATCTGTCTGAGAAACATGTGACATGATTCAACAGGGCGCGACCAAACCTTCCAGTGCTGTACAATCAAGGTCTGTGAGTAGTGCAAAACGCTATGCTGTGCTTGTGTTTAATAAGCTTTTTGAACACACTTAGCCCCTCAACTGGATTTAGTCAAGAGTAGACGAGCGCCACCGCTGTCCCCCACATTTTAGGCTGTAAGCGGCCGTGTGAAAACACAGTCCAAATAAATAAGTCTAAAAAGAGCCTTAAGCTCTTAATAAAGCAGGTTTCCAGGAGCTGTGAGCAAAGGTAATGCATCAGTGCTCCCGTGTGTACGCATTTCTCTCACGCCGTGGCTGCAGTACGAGTGAGCTCTACGTGTTTCTGTGGGATCCTGAGAAACACTGCAGTGAATTTACAGTACTTCCCCAAATCCTCTTCTAAAAACCTGCTCCTTCAGAGATTCTCCCCTTCTGACTCCAACTCAATATCAGAAAAGAAAATATTGGGTTACAGGATACAAGCTCTTCCATCAACAATGACTCAAGTGAAATCAGAGGACAAAAAGAAATACCTTTCTGAAACTCACCTTAGTTCGAAAGTGACTCCCACAGGCCATCAAAATGAGCTATGAGATGTTATCAATGGACATGAATTATTCAGTGGCTCATTAATACCTTCAACTGGTCTCGGGTTTCGGAGAACAGACAGGTTTCCTATACAGTGTTGTCAAGGTGTCAAACACACCATCACTTCACACAGGAAAAATAGTGCGAGTCAAAAAAAAAACAAGATTCTGAGACAATGAAACTAAATGAAAGCTTTACAATTAGAGTTTTGACTCACTCTGCATAAGGGACAATCAGTGAAACAGATTTCTTTCCGTTCTTTCCAGCACGTCCAGTGTTATCAGACGGACTAGATGGAGCATTTGCTATGTAACGTAGGTTATTGTTTCCTGATCACGGTGCAGATAGCGAGTGGAGGGTTTCACGCCCGTCGGTGGGACGTGCTGTGTGAATACTATCGGATGAAGGCTAATTACATCCACAGCATTGTTCTGGAAGAGCCAAATTTCACTTCCTTTTTGATCCCCTAACCTCTCGATGATGAGGCGGAGGACAAAGTCATTTCACAGGGTCAGAGCACAGCTACGCCTCCAGCTGGGATCCTGATTAGACTCTGTGTAGCTCTGTGATATATTACCCACCCGCTAATTCTCAGTTTTGCTCATTCTAAAACATTTAGCAGAGGATCACCACTGTCTTCTTTCTAATTCGTCTTCCGTCTCTCTCTCTTTTTTATAGCTCGTAAAATGTCAAAGAATAAAACAGGGGGAAAAATGGTGTTCGTGTGTGTGGGGAGGACGCTATAGCAGTTAAATCTCTCTTCCTAACAAATCAATTATTACAGGACTGGGCCTGTCACAATCTACAAGCAGGGAGTGATTTTTAAACAAGCAATCAAGTGGCCTGACGGGGCTTATTTTTCACCGACAGATCTGCCCTTACACAAGGACCACAGCACAACATATGGCAGGATGTAATACATCACAAACACAATTAAAATGTTATCATTGCTATCAAGAGGCTAAACCACATTGCTTTACTGCTAACTAGCTCGTTTCATATTATATTAACGGCAGCAGCTGATGGTGAATTGACGGCTCCCCCAAGAACAATATATGGGCTGAGGGATTAAATTGGGAGTTATTGTGTGGGGAGGCCATTTATTAGCAGGATTTGCAGGAGACAGGTACGAAGCTGCAGCAATTTGGTGAAAAATGCTGTTTGGAATAACAGTTTAGACTGAATAAGCATTACAGGGTCATTACAATTCACACCCAAACCAATTCATTTATCTCATTATTAATGGAGTAGCCAGCATATGAAAAGCCAGAGGCTCAGTCCCAGACTCAGTTAGTCCAGATGTGCTGGTCGCTGTGCAGCAGGACACTTTTCTTGAGCATCTACTGTTCATCAATCAGAGCACAGACCTGCCCGCTCTTTACATCTTAACTCACTAATGCGCGCCTGAAAAACATCTGACTGGCTGCCACTACAAACCCCATCACGTTGTTAAATGCTGGTGGTGACTGTCGAAAAAGTCGCTATGAGACAACGTGCCATCATGCGAGTGACTTCACGCTTCTGTCACACTACAGATATATGCTTGAGAAGATTTACGTTGATGCTGCGGTTTCTGGCAGATGTGCTTAATGACTGATTTCCACTAAGGACACACAAAACTGCTGCATTGTTTTTTTGCATTACGGCTGAGAAAAACAAGCAGGAAGTTTTCAAATGCTACTTTTCTTATAAATGAAAAATAATTAAAACTTAATACACCTTTAAATTTGCTTTTGCTTTAATTTGGCATTTTCATTATGAGGAAAAACTACAGAAAGGGCTAATAAAATGTTTTGTTTTAATATTGTTGAATAAACAGGTCAGAGAACCCAAATCACCCTTCTGGGCAAAGACACAGACAGTCAGTACCAGGACGGGCCAGATGGCTTGGACCAAAATACTACGCGCTAACACTGTGCACACATTCGCAAATGGCAAATTTGTCTAAAGTGGTTTTCATTTAAAAACAAACAAAGGTTGTACATGAGTTGTTTGAATATGTGATTATCACCGCTGTACTTTGACAAGTAAACCAGTCTTAGAATCCAGCTGCAGGTGCATTAAACAGAGATTTGTGTTTTGTTTTGACGTCTTCGATGCATTGATCTGTAAATATGTGCACATACACCTTCATGCATTGCATCGCTCCAGACAGCACAGATCCTCAGACCAAGGAGCTGGTGCCACAGATGAGATGCCAGACAGGGGATTCAGCCAGGATGGGCAGAGCGAACACAGAGCCAGAGGCCTGGGTAGACATTTTTAGAGTCCATACACACAAAGACGCAGCAGTTGAATACTATCTACATGTGCACATGCATGTGTGTGTGTTTGTAGTGTTCCGATGACTGATTGGCCTGGACTGAGCTCTGCTAAAACAGCCAGACAGCTTAATATATCTGGGAAGGTTCAGACCTGCCAGAGCACACAAAGGGGTTTACAACAAAGCTGCAATTTATCTGTCAAATGTCCGTGAAATTAAATGATTTCCGAGTCTTTACTGAATGCTTCCATCCTATTTCCATATAAAATAGACACCAGGAGGTGGCGGAGACACAATGACTGGAGAGGTCCGGCATTAAGAGTAGTTTGACAAAATGAACAACTTAAGGGTTTGCAAAAGAGAAGAGGAAATGCAATAAAATGCTTGGAAAACTTGGAGAAATACGCTCCCTGTAAAGAAGTGATGAGTGTGCAAGGTGAAGGACGGCAAAACCTACAGGCCTTGTCCAAACTGCAATCCGTGGAAAATTATCCAACAAAGCCCAAACAAAATTCTAATGGGACGGTGAACTAGAGATGCTCTTTTCACACAGCCAATGTGACCTGCCTTATCTTATCGGATGGCGCGAAGACGGAGGAGAGAAAGGTAATGCTTTTATCTCTGCTCCTCAGGACGAAGCACCGTATTTGGTCGAGTCAGTGCCCTGCTGTTCACATGTGAAGCAACACAATAGATGTTAACCTAAACTAAAGGGATGAGAAAGCGAATTATAGTAGATTATTAGCTCAAGAGCTGGAAATCACTTGAAATGAGTGATCAACTGAGGTTCTCCTGTAAATATAAAAGACACGCTGATGGTTTTGCCCTTGAGGTCAGTGTTGAATTTCTCCACTTCATATCACCATGGCAGCAAAACATACATGCACTGCATTTGACAGATATTCTGCATTTGTTAATATTCCCCACAATAACAGCGTCTCCACTCTTTCATTTACTTTGTGATATGAATAATGGCGGAAAGGTCCGCATTGTTTCATTACTGCGCATGAGACTGTTTCCAGGCAGCCGCGGCAACTGTGTTATCTCATTCGCTGAGACAGTGAAGTGGGACTGTGGTAAAAATGCCTGTTGAAAAGGAACAGAGGACGTCTGCGCTTAATCACAGTCTTTCTTCTGGGTTCTCCCTTTGTCTTTAAACTCAATAATCTCTAACGGCATCAGAAACTTGGAGGACAAAACACAAGGTACTCGTGCTGACCAATCACTTTCCACCGTCTCTACCACCTCCACAGCTGCGGTAGCCCGGATGCGTAGTCACGTTCTCCACATTTCTTATCAGCCTGCTTAATGAGCATCGCTCTCACTCGCTGCACACCCAGCTTCATAATAAGGTTATTTTCACATTAGTTATCTTTATGCTTCAAGCCCAGTCTGGCACCAGCACTGGGGGTCGCTTCTCAAACTGTAGAAAGTTCCCCTGCAGCCAGAGATTCGATGATGTAAGGTATTGTTTTGAAAGTCTGGATCCTACTCTACATGACAAGCAGACTTCATATGTAAACCTGGCAAAGCGCCCCTGAAGCTGAATGCTTCATGACACTGACACGGCATACTTTCTCCACACATGTTCTTATATCATGTGTGTGTACGCATGGTGGATGAATGACTGCTAGTGTTGTGGTTTATCGGGCATGTGGGTTAAGATCATCCAGCGTGACTGATGTCTAACCAGTACTTGGTTAAACTGTGGGCTCTGCGACTTGGCACCGCTCTTTTGGTTTATGTCTGTTTTTAGAGGGACTGAATAGGGTCCGTCCATCGTAGCTGCCAAAGGATTAGACTATTTTGTGCTCAGCTTAGCTCAGCAGTGGCCTCAGGCAGGTGTGTTTAAATGGCTACACTGGAGTGTGGAGTGGAGATCCCTTCATTGTGCGACTGAACACAGGGCTGCTGTTTGCAAGCTTATAACAAAACATAATCAGATATGTTGTAAATTCTATGTCTTAATGCCTAGAGTTCTTACATCAGCGTATCAGTAGTTATTACTGAATATTCTAGGATCCGTTCGAAGGTGGGGAAACAATTTGAATAAGTTGTCAGTCTATCATCAGCCAAGTAGACACTGTACCTTCATGAACATGCTTGGCAGTTACCTACAGGCAATTTAGAGTCTCCAGCCCTTCTGATGTGCATGTCTATACGTGAGAGGAAACTTGTGTGGATGTGCAGGGGAGTAGGAGAAAAAAAACCAGACGGGGGCGAGAAATCGATGCAAGCAACGCAGTATGAGCCGTGCTACTCATTACTAAACGTATTATTACTCCGCTGTACGGAGCGCAATAGCAGCAAAGCGAATAAACTCTCTAATGGGCCTATTGTGTTTAAAGTGCTCGCTGCCCAATCATATGTTATAATAAAAGTAACAAGGAGGGGATGCAAAGAGCGTTGGTGAAAAGAAATGGCACAAAGTCTGCAAAACGATAAAACACAGGTTAAAGAAGTAAACTGAGCTATGATAGTTCACACACGGCAAACACGACTACTTTAACATGTCATACATCAGTGTCCGGTCAATAGAGCAGGCTAACAGTTAGTGGCTCCAGGTGATCTGTAATGTTGAAGGTGTGGGATGCGGTTTGGCTTACGACTGTCGCTTCCAATCACTAGGACCGTGTGATTAGAACTCGGAGGAATGTGAAAATAAGACAGCAACAGTCAATCACGAGGCCTATTTCTCTGGCTAAAACAAAATCAGGAAAGCAGACAGAAAAAACAAAACGGGTTTATAAGTATAGTCCACGTCAATATCACCTCCCCAAACTGCCAAGCTGTCTGGTACACGAACAAGCCATCCCTAGCAGAAAATACAAGACAAGGGGAAGCAGAGTACGATTATACAGGCTTGACAAAGGACAGCAGCTTTGTAAACAGTAATTGGGAATCTCAGCATAACAATGAAGGCCATTTATATGAAGCATTTGATGTCTAGAGCAAAATCTTTTCTCATTTCGCGATTGTTCTTTCTCTCTTCACGCCGTCAACAGTCCACCTAAGTCTGAGGCTCAGACTGACAAATGAAGTCTCATAACAGGGCTTATATGAGCTTCCATCTGGCTAAAACGAATTCACTCTGTACTCTCCACAGGCACACTTTCCTTGTTTAGCTGCGTCGAAAAACTGAGAAACGCGATAGACAAACAATTTCTGCACTTTCCGAGATGTGTCGATTTAAAAATGCCTTTGTTGAAAACCACACTTGACATGTGAGCGTGAACGCTAGTGCTTGAGGAATGTCAGTTCCACACAATGCTGTCTTCTAAAATGTGTCAAAAGCAAAGTCGGTGCAGCGCAGGTGCAACCTGCTGTGTCAGACACTGTAACAGAGGCGCTGAAGAAGGCAGGAGGAGGTTGTCTTCATTGATTTGTGCTCCCCTTCAGCCTGGTTTGTCCTGCATCACCCCCTCGACGACTCTGGGTTACTTCCTGAACACAGACTCAGATACGCATGCGGCATAAGTACAGCGGGGGGTTGGATTCGCAGAACACAGGCCAGGATCTCATTTGCATTCATATTGTAGTGCTCGAGACTCGTCTCAGGCCTCAGACACCACTTGTCTTGAAGCGTTTGGCCAAGGACACAGAGCCTGAAGACAATATTTAAACCCCTTGCCATTTTCTTTTTATGGAATTGCAGGCTGAATTTAAATTTAGTTGAGGTGTCTCTTCTCTCACTGTCAGACACATTGTAGCGCAGCACATTAAAAATATTTATGTTGACAACGAAGACCAACATCAGAATCAGACAGTCTGATTTTTGTTGGCTTATGTAATATGTAGAACCTGCTTTTTTTATTCCAGTTATCTAGTTCATCTCCCCAACTTTGACTAATGTCAGAAGAATTTCAAATCAAATCAGCATTTACATCCCCAGTGTCTTTCTTGCTGAATAAGCATTTTCATGGTTGGAGAAACCGAGGACAAAGCAATTTGATAAGTTGAGGAAAGTGTACAACCCCTTTTTTTGGCGTCTTTCAATGCCACCCTCCATATTAGCTGCTTATCTTCCTTCAGCATCTGTGGCCTTGATGTGAAGTCACTTTAATGCTGAGGTGCAGATATATAGGTTTGCACGGAAGGACATAAAGGATACATAGACTGCCAACCATCATTTAATAAAAGCCTGTCACTACTGCACATTATTTTTCATGCAGGCATGTGTCAATTAATAAACCCCTGTGAAAAGTTCTCCCCATAACCCAACCTAAGCGCAGAGACATTTATTTCCTCTCATGTCACATATAATGTTCATCTTTCACTTTGACCTCAATAATTAGATTAAAGAAAATAAAGAAGAAATTAATTAGCTGAGCTGTTGTACTGCACCTGAATGTAGAGTATGTGACATTTGTTAAAATATATATTGCAGTCCTCACACAAACATGATTTATTACATCTATAAAAAAATTAATTAGTTACTGCTTCACGCTCATACACACATAGATCTGATGTCATGATGTGCTGAAAAAAGATGAATCCGTCTGTTTACATAGGAAGCAGTGAGATTTTGTTTCTCTGCTTTGGTGATCAAAGCAGGAAGTCCCTCATAAAAGCATATGGTTTTGTATGTGGTGGGCAAAGACTCCTTATCCCTCCTGACTGATGTTTTGTGTTGAAGCCGAACCTGCATGTGACAGTAGTACCAGGATGAAATGTGCCAGGACTTGCATTTGTTCACTGAGCCCTGGGGGCTCTTTGGAACAGGACGGGGCCCGTCCTTGTGTGACAAAAGCTTTGGTACCGCTGCCTTGACTGACCCTCACGCTGCCCCCACAGATCCCTCAGGACACCGCCCGTCAACTGCAGAGGAGTATGCAAGACATTGTTGGGAGTGGATTCAGGCAAGTGGAGGCATCCTGCAGAATCCTTTCAAATGCGGTAATGAAATTCACTCGACTTGTGCTGTGTTTTTACTATTCAGTGCCCTGTGATGCCATCTTCAGCTCGACCCCAATAGTCATGTCACCCTGACATTAGAAAGGAGAGCAGGACCAAAGCACAAAGAAAATCATGATGAGCACACACAGATAACCTACTTGGCCTGGCTACAACCAGCCTTCAATCCTCTCCCGAGTGTATGAAGCATCTCTATGCAAAAACCCAGATATGAGAATTCAAAAATCAGCCTCGCGTGTCATCAGTACAAATGAACTGGCCTTCACGGCTATGGAAAATACCCGCCTCCAATTTCCCTTTTGCTTTTTCTTATTCTATGAATATATTCATATGATCTCATTGTGAGGGGGCTGAGAGCCTTATTCAGTATCAGCTTGTGTTGCTCTGTGGCCATTTACATAACTTATTGGATATAATTTGTCCATAGGTCACTGCAAACACTGTAGCTCCACAATGTATACACTGGGAAACACTCTGGTGTTTTACTCCATGCCCATAAATTGATCTAGTCCAAGATAATTACTTTGGCGATCCCACAGACACGTGGTCAGCCGAGTGTGTGTGAGTGCAAATCTGTGCTGCACATCTCTGTGTTTTTATAATGTGTGTAAATGTGTGTTACGCGAGTGTCTTTCTGAAGTAATAGCATGTTGCAGATGGGGAGCTGAAGTGAACCAGAGGCAGGGAGTAATCCCCTCCAGTAGTGCTTTGTTCCATCAGCAGAACAGAGTGGGATCTACTTTACACTGACAGGAGGGGCCGGGGTCGCTCTGCATGGCTGCTCGAGCTGTCGGCAAGGACGGGAAACAAGGCCTCTGCGCAGAAACCTGCTGATGCAAACCTCTTTCAAGATAAATAAATACTGTAGATGAAATGATAATTTTCCGATGAGCACGGAAAAACAAATAAAGCTACATGCCTAACAGAAGCGGCTTAGAGAGATAAACCCTGCAAATGTTCAAATAAGGACAGCTGTGCACCAACGACTCTGTTTTCATTCCGAAGTTTCTACAATTTCATGAAAACTTGTTAAGCTCATTCGGCTTCATCCTCTGACGAACTGCGAGTGGATGCTCGGCTATGAAACTAAAATAAAGAAGAAGAACAAATAACAAACAACTACAATAAAGACTCAGTGGCAGTTGTCCCAGAAAGAGAGATTTGAGACAAATCCGGTGGCGCATTTCAGAGAAGGGATGTAGCTTCTCATCTGCTTCAGGGGCAGAGAACCATAGCATCTGAAGAACGGAGAGGGGAGGGGATGAAGGTTTAGGATTTGCCCTCACTGGTGCTTTAGTGTTCCATCATTAAACTGGGGCAAACATGTTTTAATGCGATCACCAAAGACTGCGAGGGAAAAGCATGAATCACTGAGAGCAAGTAAACAACTATTGTACCAGCAACAAATAAGTGACAAAGTGGCTGTGGGGCTGAACAGGGTGGATCTTGAAATACAGCTACAGCAGCTTGGCTTGTGTACTGAAGCAGGAAAAGGGGGAACAATCATTCAAGACTTTGTAGATTGCCTGCACCAGCACTGTCAAACTTTTTATAATTGGTTTCTGAATGTAAATGCTTCACCCAAAAGCACTGCACCCAACGCCGTGTGGACACGCTGCTTGCTAACCACCGGCATTCCTCGTCAACCAACACTGACAGAACAGCAACAGCGAAATTCGTTTGGTGAATAAAAGTAAATCCCTGCAAAAAAAAAGAAAAGTGCTCCACTGTGTTTACAGATAGATGAGTCATGCGTGTGCCTCTTCCAACCCGTTTTAAGGCAATTAAGATCACTCCCCAATCACGGTGCTGCCAGGCAGCTGTGTTTAGAGCCCAAAATACCTGTTCTCATTACGCTGCGTGTATCTTGGTTGGGGGTCGCTGTCTCCGTCATTGACATCGTAGCTGGCCTCAGGATCCTAAGAGAGACATGCAGAGTGAGGATGCCAGTCAAGTCGTTTTAGCTCCTGTCCTCACGATATTGTAATCTGTCTCATTTTCAACATTTTCTAAGTGCTGCTTAGAAATGGGAGCTGACTTTCTAATGGTGTATTTGACTTACATAATTACTGATGAGGTCAGGGTGGTCCTTCTCAATGCCATCATCCAGGATAGTAACTACAACACCTTTCCCTGTGTAGCCTTCAGTCCAGGCTACCTTAGTATTCAGGTCTTGATGTGTTGGGGTGGACTGTAAGAGACACAGGCTTTTTTTTAATACAGCTGTCAATCTACTGTGACAGTTGTCCAACAGACCAGAAAACAGCTTAAATCATCTGCAAAGACCTTCACAACAAAACACAATGTTCAAAATGAAAAACAGAAATGCTTGATACAAAAGACCCGAAGATGTAAACCGAGATCAGAGGTGGATCACGAACACTGAAAGTCCAATACTAATGCATCATCCCAACATGGCTGCGTTGCTCGTTGTTAGTATCCTGCCGCGGTGGGGAGACACAACCCGTTGGAAGTCAGAAATCGCACTGTGAGAATTTACCACTGACACAGAAGAAATAACAGGCGGCAACCTTTTGGCGGGTGGCAAACAGGGGATGCGGAGTGGGAAAGCGTGTTCTGGTTGAATAATGGAAAATGTGTGCTCTGAGAGGCTGGAACACAAGTCAGCACTTGAGATGAAAGAGACAATTGCGAATAAACAGATAGATGGATGAATGGACGCCTGATTTTACTCCGTTGGGTAAAACTCCTGCCAGTACATGCGCTGTAAGACACGGTACTTAAAGTCCTACAAGTGAGCTTTACTGCACATTGACGCAGCAGACACCCAGCAGTGCATAACATTTAATGAGTAAACGCTGCAACACAGTCTAAATTAATCACGATAAAGATTCGCAATACTGTAGACCTGCTTGTGGGACGAAGACAAAACTTGTGTCGCACGGCTTCAGCCAAACCATCGTTGGTTTCACTGATAATTTATGTTTGGGAGAGTCTTTGTCATTAATCTGTTGCAGTGATGGAGGTTTTATTATTTTATTAAAGCAAATTAAAGCTTTGTGAAAAGCTGCACGTAATGAAACGGATACAGAGCCAAATCCGTTGCATTAGATGTTTGTCTCAGGAAAGTTTGTGTTAGTGGTGCAGCTGTAACTAAACACAGCGAAGCAATTTGTGGCATCCTGGCTGACTATGAAGGAAGTAATAACCTCTGCCACTCCAGTTAGGAAGACATCTTTAAATGAGATATTCTCAGCTGGACCTTTTTGCAAACTCACAATCTAAAGTGGCATTTGGAATAGAATACAAACAAAAAGTGCATTACAAATTCTGTGCAACAAACTGAACTTCTCTGCTGGTAGACAGACTTAACTTTAAGAGATTTTAGTGCTTCTCACAAAAAACATTCAATAAATCAATGAAAGGACCATCACACACCAGGTACCACTGCTTAGGGAAATCAGGGTCTGTTGGGTCTTCAAAGACGTCTCTCTTCTTCCGTTTTCTTGCTACTTGCTGCTCCGTCCATACGACCTGAGGAAAAACCAATACACACACACACACACACACACACACACACACACACACACTTTACACACACATGCCACTGCGCCAACACTAATGCTCTCATTTCAGAAATTATTGCTATGTTTCACAGACTCTGGGCCCCAGCTGCGATCACAAAAGTAATAAGTAGGAAGAGACGCAGGAATGTGAAGCAAATCTAATTTTTTGGCTGATGTACATAATGCGACACGAAGGGCCTTTAAACTCCCGAAGGCTGCTGGGATATGTAATGGTTTGGTTGGGGTGGGACACTGTAACAATTTCACACACAGATATAGCTCTGTTTCAGAAGTAGCCTAGATAAACAAATATCCATGGTCAAAAAGAATCATGCAACAACATGCTGGTCGAAATATCTCACCCACTGAGCTTTGAGCTTTCATTCAGTTCTGTATCTTTTTATATAGAGGCAGGCATTTGATTGACACTGGTAAGAAGATCAATGTTACATCACCATCTGTATCGACTAAACATGTAATATCCAGGCCAAATCTGTCGCACTTTGCAACCTTAACAAGCACAATGTCTCCTCTAGCAGTGGAAGAAATGCTTCTATGAATGAGACACCTGATTAAAGGCAACGCGTGAGTTTTTGTGAGATCTTCACTTTGAAGTTGGGTGACACAAGCAGTAAATGTCCATGCTGTACTTTCTTGCAGATGGAGAGGTATAGAACTATAAATCTTATGTGAGCAAACCCACATTGCTGTCATGCTTGGATATAATACAATTTTATGAGAATCAAACAAGGAGTAGTGAACCTGTTAGGAACCAGGGGAAGGCTGATCTAGTGTGAAGCACCAGAGGCATTGCCCTAATAAACAATAAACTTTGTTCTAATTAAATAAAAGCAACTATAAATTACGTTAGTTGAAAGCTGGAAAGTTAAATCACTGCAGGGACATTGTACCTGTCAGAGACAAATGCGCCATTTGCAGAGTTTCAGTGGAATAAGGCAAAGCTCAAAATCTCACTCTTAATTTGTCTTGATTTCAAACCCACACTCAAGAAAAAAAAAAGAAAAGCTAAGCTAAGCTTGAGAATGTTCTTCACAATGTCTGGCAGATCCTCAAAGTAATACGCTCTCACGTATTTTAGTTCCTTTAGTCATCACTTGTCACTGTGATTTCATGATTACATGCTTGACCTAGATATAAATGTCCAGTACAGCTACCTAAGGGGCTGTTTCTCTACCCTGAGCTGAAGATTTTGCCTTAGAAAAAAAAGACCATTAACCTTATTCAAGTCACCCTGGACTAATTTGCATTCATCATAACTCATTACTTTCAGTACAGCCCATAACGGACCTGATCGCATTGCTGCTTACCGCACACTACTTTACAGTTAGCTATACTGTAACACAATGTTTCATCTACACGTGTCAGCTAATGACAATGATTAAGCAAAACAATTATCTCACAATGAGTTAAAATTTAGAAATACTTGCCCCACGATTAAGCCTGATTGCCCCTTCTTAAACAAAATGAAGGTCTGAGGTCAGAGACAAGGACAAACACATATATAGCCAGATAGAGAAGCAATCATGAGACGAGAACAAGCTCTCCACATGGGCTAGGACTGTAATCCACTTGAGCAATAAAGTATTTGTTCCATCACTCGCACAGTGTCCTGAGGGTTTTTCTGTTTGATGACTGAGGAGAAGCCATGCTGGTGTTGTTTGTAACACAGAGAGGCTGGTGGAGGGATGGTCCTGTGCTTTAATCTTTAAATCTGTTTCCATTGTGTAATGAAAGGGAGACGAGATCTGTTAAAGGATAAGTCTGGTAATCTATCAACAAATAATTTTAATTGGGATAAACATGGGACTTCAGTCAGTTGACTACCGATCACATGGCAAAGGCATCTTACTTGGCCAAGTTTGTGTTCTGCTTGTTCAACAGCTGCTTGATAAATTGCTTGTACTGTCTCTGAGCAGATTTTGCAGCACAGATGGTTTATGAGATCTGCCTTCATTTCAAGTATGAGATGAACCTCTTCTCTCCTTCGTTCTATGTATGTAACAGATGCACAGAGCGTTTGCAATTCTCAAGAAAAGTCCAGGTTAGGAACCACAGTGGAGGTAATTTAGTCAATACTCATTCTTTAAAACAGATCCACACTGGCCCAGACACTGACCCTAACAAGGTGAGTTTTATTCCCCTCTGTAGCAAACTTACATTGTTGCCCGGAGACTATTTAGAACCTTTCACTGAGCACAGATGCTCTGGTGTTGTACTGTAAAAAACAATAAATCTGTAGCTCAAGACTATCTGAAGGCATCTCACGGGACTTGATCTCAAAGGAAAATGGGAATTACTAGTCAATCAATGGGACTTTGGTCAGAGGTTGTGTGTTTATGTGGGACAGAACTGTCTACATCAAAATATGATAAGAATAATGGCAGCAAACAACGTGAAAGCAACTTAGCAATAACCTACATTTTCCTTGAAATAATTCATGGCTACAGTCAGAGCTTGTAGGAAACGACAGCTGAGAAATATGGTTAAGTGCCTGCAGCAAACGGCCTAACACAGAGGTCTGTACAAAACCAAAAACCGCTCCCCACAAGCCAAATGGACTGCTCCCTCCTCAGAGAAGGTGTGGGGTGTGGAGAGGCGACGACAAACAAGCGAGCGAGCAGAACGCTGAAAGCTTACGCAGACGCCAATGTCATCTTGCCACAGTGCGATTATTCAGGGGACGGCGATAAGCAGCATGTTAGCACCACGGAGCAGAGGAAAAGAGACAATGGGGGTAATGTGAGACAGAGCAGCTGGATTACAGAGAGGAAACACTGTAACAAGCTCAAACCTTAGCCCTGACTAATCCAAATCCAACCGTTTTGTTTTCATTGCCTTTTAAATCTGTTTACTTTGAAGCAGGTGAAGCGGAACCTTGTCTTCCCTTTTTCCAGGGATCACATGGCCCCAGTGACACATGAATATACCAACGCACATAAACAACATCAGCACAAACGCGGTGGGTTTTTTGCTGTGGTGTGTTCTGGCAGCGGTCACGCTTTGCCTGCGGTTTGGTCTATGTTCGGTTGTGTGGGTGGATAGGTTACCTAGAGGCAAACTGTTGCCTTAACCACAAACCTGACGTCCTCAGCTGCTGGAAGATCAACTGCTGTGTCAGCTCGAGATACTGAGACGAACCAGTGAGATGAAATCTTTTCTGTCAGGAATGTCTTTCCCTTATGTCCCTGGTTGTGCTGTTTGTGTGGAAGTTTGTCGGTCTCATTTATCATTGTTGAATGATACACGGTCTACTCACACCAACCACTGGCATCTTTTGAATGTCTCTCATTCTTGGAACATTGCATTGTTGCTTTGTTATTGGTCCTGTGGGCTTTTTTTAAACAGTTCTGCGTGTCGTCCTTCACCGCTGTACACAACTCTAATATCCTCCTCTGTAACACCGACTAAATCGTTTCCCCGATCGCTCCTCATGATGTAATGATGCGTCAAAGAAAATCGTATAAATATTTGAACACTACAGGACTCTCTCAGCTCCCAGGCAAACACTTCTGCACCCATATGCTTTGTGAGCCTTGTTAAGGTCCATTTGGCCCGACCTCTGACCTCACTGGCCTCTGTGGATGTCACCATACCTCACTAATGTTTGCCCCCGGGCACTTGTCAGACCACATCACTCCTCTGTTCAGCCACCTTGACTTAGACTAGGGAAAAGCTGGACAGGAGGCCTTGGGCTCTACATCGGCAGGCCCACCCTGCGACAGATGGCCCACGTCTGTTCTCGCTTTGTAACTGCTCCTTTTTTAGCACACGTCAGGTAACGCTCAAATTGCTCTAATATGGCTGCGATTACCCCCGTTGCCTCTATTCTTCCAGTTTAAAAGTGGAAATTACATCTTGTTGGGTTTGGTGGAAAACATTGTAACAGAGAAACAACAAAACAAAAAAACTGTAAAAAAAAACAAAACTATTTTCTGCATTTTTTTTTCTGGACCACAAAGATCATTCGCGCTGAGATTAGTCAAGTGTTCCCCTCACTGGAACCTGTGTGGCATTTTTCACACTCGAACCTCAGTTCAGGTGTGGATAAATGCATCAAAGCCTACAAACACAGCTTGCAAAAGGTTACGACATTCTAAAGTGAACCACATTAACCTTTATATTTGACAATTTTTGCACCTCACCTACAAACTGAAGGAAAATTAACTTGACTTGAAAAGTATATTTGTCGATACAATGTTTTCTCTGCATTTCATATTAGATAATTCATCCCCGATTATGTGAGCTATGGGTAGAGAGGAAAATTAAATCCTAATATATAGCAGTTATATTAAAAATCAGCTGCTGCTTTCATGAGGGGTAACACTAAATTTAACGGCTAATTACTTCCTTCCTATGCGTCATAAAATGCATTTTAAAGATGATATTTAACATTATGATTTTGGTATAGTGTGAGAAAGCTGTGTTGATGTGCAGGATTATATTTAGCTGAAATACAGATTTAAAAGTAGTGAGTCTACGAAATTCATTATGTGAGAAAATTCAAGAAAGTTTTTATGCTTTAATTATGCTCTCTGTACCGCCCGACCCTGACAAGTTAGTTAAAACTAGTTCAATTTCTATGCTGACTCAACCGTGTCTTGTACACAAAAATGAGAGTAAGTAAAGTCTTCGTATGCCAGGGATAAATTGGTGGTTTGGCCGTGGGCAGATTCAAAACCAGATGTCCGAGACTGATCACGCAGGGGTGGAACCGGTTCCTGTTTTTGGATGTTAGGTTGATGAATGCCAACTCCTGGTGCAGTTAACATGAGGCTACGTATAAGTATTTTACAAGGCTGGAGAAGCAAGGCTAAACACGGAGACACCCAGCTGTTGTGTTGTTTGGGAGGATTTATTTTGCATATTTACAGCTATGCAGTTTCTTGGATTGGTTTAGGGACAGATGGAAGGACCTGAGTGGACTGCAAAGGATACCGAGTTTGACAAGCTGTCATTGACGCGGGCATTCTTTTCTCTTGTGATATACACACCCTCTGTGTCTAATCCAATCTGTCTTTTGGCCTTTGGTTGCTTCGCTGAGTTGTGTGAGAGCTGACAACAGTCCTACCTGTGGTTCTTGTTGCAGTCTGATGTGCATCCCCTTGTGGCCAGACAAAGCCCTTTTCTCCACAGCGTGATGCCTGAAGTGATAATAATCTCCAAAAACCTGCAACATCACAAAGAGAGAAACCTGTTCAGTTCAGGTGACGCGCATATTACTGTAAACCCGGCTGTGACTATATTTGCCATAGGTGTGAGATTGGACAGTGCAGTACATGAAGTGACATCCTGTGTAATATAAGAGGCCAGAGTTTTCTTATTACAACTGGGAGGCTGGGTATGAGCATTTTTTCCTGTTATTGCCGCTTAGGGCATTCTACAAAACAAACTAGTTTTAGTGAGCTTTGGTGGCTACAGTACATGTAACAACGTCTTCCATCAGTATTCAGAGTCTTGTACGTGACCATCCTTTAATGAGGCTGCATACCAATCAGACATTTGTTGTGCTGGAAGTAGCGCGTGCACGCATGCATGTGTCACTTTGTCCAATCTGAAAAGATTTAAAGGCACACGCACAGACACGCACTCACACAAACACCAAAGGTCACCAAAAAATATCTTAACTCTAGATGGACACCATCAAAAATGATTAGCCTCATGTTTCAGCTATACCGCACCATTCCTTGTACCACTGTGTGTTGCCTCACACAAGATTTTAACAACAAGTGATTGGGAGACAGCTGTCACTGAACTGGCCTAAAACCTCAGGGAGGGCTTTCTTTTTGTCAGCCTTGCTCTTAAGTGACACACGCAGCAGCCTGCGCGTCCCCTACTCGTGGTCAAGGACAGCTGGTTTGAGAACTAAATAGACAAAATCATATAAAGGTGAAAGAAAAATGGCCAAACAAAAGGTGGAGCAGAGGAAAAATAAGCAGCCAGGAAGCAGCCGAGAGACTCTCAGCGTGGATATTCACACGAGAGAAGCCTCCATTTCACGAGGAAGTATTGCAATCTGTACTGTAGCGCCACTGGGGACTGGCTCACCTTCACAAGCCCAGTGGAGCGGAGGAAGAGGAGGGGGTGGTGGTGGGAGGGGTAGAGAGGGGGAGGGAGATGCAGGGTTTGACAGGTCGACCAGGCAGGATGGATGTGTGCGAGGATGGAGAAGAGCAGACGCAGCAGGACGGACGGCTCTCCTGGGGCTGCAGGCCCATTCTGCAGGCTGGCTGTCGAGCCGACCACACTGGAAGCTACAGCTCTACGGGTCCAGTCTGGCACATGTATGGCTGGCAGCCCAGTGACAGACAGTTTGACTTAACTTGTCAAATAATTCTAATGAAGACTTTTTAAATGGCTTGTTACAGTGATTTGCGCACGTACTAAATGAACAATGTCTTAAAATCATGCAAAACTCGAAGCTTGTCTCACATGCAGCTAAGGGCAGAGATGAATAGAGCTGCTTGAGGGGGCTTTGCGAAAGTCCGTAAATGATGACAAATATAAAAATAAATGATTAACAAAACATATTTGTTGGACTGTTTACTGCAATATAGTCTAACTGCAAGTACAGAAAGATAAATGTATTACTTAACCAGAAAACGTGACCTCGTGAGTAAAACTAGACAATCACCGGCTCACTTTGCAGAGGCATCATCATAGTGTTGAAGTCAAAGCCATGCAAAAGGAAACGACCTACGACTGAGGCAAAACGAAGGTGTGATAAAAGATATGAGTCAAGAAATTAATGAGACCCACTTTCACACTGATTGCAGTAGAGCACAAAGCTAATTTGCTCCGCCGGGGTGGTTTTTCTATGGGACAAACCTATATGCTAGAGAGCTGATGTCCTCATTTAGACCCAGAGTCTTACGGGTCTCAGGAAATTGAAATGGAGATAGAAATGTTGGTGTGGCCTAGCTGCCCATGAGCGCGGCTGAGTCATGCCCCTCCAAAGTCGGAACTGGAATGAATCATGTAGTGTGTGCGCTTGTGTGTGTGTGTGTGTGTGTGTGTGTGTGTGTGTGTGTGTGTGTGTGTGTGTGTGCCAGCGATAATAATTGAGAGCAATGCGGGTCATTAGTCACCCTGCCAGCGTGCTCTGAGTCTGCATTAAATGCATGCTGCCCTTTACACTCGTCATCGGGCAGTGCCACTAGTTGATCTCCTGCATGGTTCTTACTTCAGCTGTTCTGTTCCAAACTCTACTTAGTGACACTTCAGGTAAAGCTTTCAGGTAAATCTCTAAAATAACTGTTCAGTGGAATTTGAAAATAGTTTAAATCAACATCCTTTTAAAGAAAAAGATGGCGGAGAAATCCATGTTGTTGTTTTTTTGACGTATTTCTCACTGATGACGACAGAAGAAGAACTATTGCAAGTTTATGGATTTGGTTTCAAAAAATAAACGGCGTAAAAGTCAAAGAGGCTCATCTGAGGAAAAATGTCACTAAGAATTCAAATCCACTACACAACTGTAGATTTCACAATGGGACACGTGTCTCGCCTTTTTACTCGCTTTCTCTGGAGCCCCCTGTACAGCAGCGAGGGCAAGTTGAATTTGGTGGCTGCTTTTAACATGACATTATTTATGCACAGAATTTTGTCTAAATTGGGTTCATCTGATATGAATGTCAAGTATGTGAAGCTTGTAATTCGTACATCTTTGAACTTATGAGAGTGTGCACTTGTGTGAGACAGACGGATGTGGGAGTTTACACGTTGGCTGAGTTAGAGTGCAACTGACATTAAGATTGCTTATCAAAAGCTTTCCAAGAGCTATGTGAAGCATCAAAGAAGCATCAACTAGTTGCACTCTGATGTCCTTCAGCCCACTCACCACATCAGTGTTTTACTTTGGATTTTAGTTTTCTAATATTCCATCACCTATCCTGTTTTCTCTACCCACCACTCGCTGCAGCGCAACAATGAAAGCAAGCAGCATGCTGTATATCAGAGGTCATACTCGCATTATTTCACTATACTCCGCTGAGGATTTCGAGCGATCTGCTGGCGTTGTCAGCCAGAGGGGTTGTTAAGACTTCAAGGTGACTGAAAGTAACGTCATACTGTGTTTCCCGCATCTCATATTCTACTGTGTCCTGTTCTGCGGCCTCATGCGGTGGCTGCTTTGGTCTCTAGTCACCTACAGCCACAGTTGTTCAGTCAATATTGGCCAGAAGGGATTGGCTCCAGATCAGTGGTGCTGAAAAGAGAAATGTAGCGAGCTTTCACTAGGCAGCAACCTAATGGTGTTTCGCATTGCTGCGTGAAGTTTAGGCAACTCTCCAACGGTACAACTGCATTTGAAAACTAGGGAAACTTTTCAGTTTTGTCACACTAGAAGGGGATTAACATTATTCATTGCACTTGTTGAGAAATGTGCCTGGAAAAGTTCTTTTTTGGGATGACGAAGAAGACAGGCAATATAATCTAAATGTTATGTTATTACCGAGTTAAAACTCTATAAAGCAGAAAGTAAGCAGAGAGGCTGTATAGAATCCCAGTACATGATTACAGTTGCCTGTTAAAATAAGACAGTGAATGCAGGCAACCGAACACTCACTATATTAGTGATGTATTGACAGCACAGGCTTGTAGGCGTGTGCCATGACTCCATCAAGGCTGATTTCTGATTTCTCTTGTGTTCTCTCATCTTAGCTGTATCTTCCATCTTCTGATTGACTGGACACACCTGATGCAGGACATCAGCAGTGGGCAGGGCAGAGTCCTTGAGGACCAGCGTTGCTCTACTGTGAGCGACAGGCAGAGCAGCTATAGACTGGGAACATTCGACAGCGTGGTTACGCTGCCCAGGAGAGGCTGGCCAGCAAATTTCAAATAAGAACAATGTGTGTGATAGCGGAGCGGGGAGAGGGCACTCTAGGGTAATCGGGTAATGGTAATCAGGGTGTTACGATCAGCGTCTACCACTAGTTGCTGAATGTACAGAAATGTTGTGACAGCAGCAAGTTCATGCAAGGAAACCAACAGCACATAAATAATTCAAGAACTACATTTTCCCAACTGTTTAATCTGGTTCACTTTTTATACTGTAGAGTTATAAAAAACAAACCCTGCATACTTTATGTCACAGTTACGAAGCAACTGAGCAGCATATGCAGACCGCATAGAAGCTTTAAAGTCCACTATGCTGATATTGACTGAGAGTTTGCCCTTGGTTGAGGAAAGACACTTTAATGTGGCAAAGTGTACAGAGGCACATCCATCTTATTGGAATCCGTGTCAATCAAACCATCTCTCAAGGAAAGCTGCCTATAACGGAGGCTCACTGCAAATAATGAGCACGCAGATTCAAAGCGAGATAATATCATACTAACCTTAATGGTAGAGGGTACATTAAGCGGCTGAATGTGTCAAAGACGCACTGAAACAAACAAAATGCTCTTTTGCTCTTGTGTACAATAGAAAAGCAATCAGAAGCAGCTTCTGTTGCACATCTGAGATAAAAATGTCAGCACACAGCAGAGCGCATTGATTACCACACAACCTACCCTTTCTCCACTCTTGCTTTCCCTTTTATATGTTGCCTTCCCTTTTATTTGTGTTGCTTAGTCACACAAAACACACATCAATCCAAAACCCTACAGAAATAGACCCTCTTTGCTGCTTGCGGTTTATATACACAGCAAATGATAAAACATAAGAAAACAGCCATTGTTGGTGTCCACGGAGCCACTGGGTTGCTGTGTTCTGGACTAATTACAGCTGAAACTCCAGGGTTCCACTTAGTCGGGAAGCTCGTTATTTTGGTCTAAAATAGAGGCTAATTGAGTGTTTTCAAATAAAAGGTAATTATTTGTTTGCATCTTAGCTTTAATTTTGCAAGTTGCCCGCCTCCATTCACCAGCTCAGGGGACTAGTCGTCTTGGGAAAAACTGAGCCACAATAACAGTTTTTCCTAATTATGTGGCTCAATAGCAAAGACTTAACAAAATGCTTAGGAAGACATCCCTGCAGCTGTAGCAAAGTAACAAGACAGAGGCAACATGAAAGGTGCGAAAACCGATTTGGTCCACTGAATAAATTCACTTAAATAAAAACCAAAGAAGTGTTATTCAAGCAGTTACAGGGGAAAAGCACAAAGGCACATTAAGGCAAAGAGATTCTGAATTATAGTTTGTCCAGCTATTCTGGGAGTGTAGAACACCATGCTTATGAAATAAGTGATGGAAAATGGAAGTGAGGCAAGAGAAAGAAACACATCACAGAAGATCAGATAAGTGCAGAAGGTGGAAAACAAGGTATAAAACAAGCAACAAAAGAAATGCATTGCAACGGACACTACAGGCGCAGAAACACAGACTCCCTACCGGTGCCTGCCCTTTGGCTGATATTACCATAAAACTAAATTGATACACTCCTGTCATCATATGCCTACTGTAATCCCAATCAATGGTGGCATCCCCATCTATTGCATGCTTGACTAAAACATGCTGAATTTACACCTTATCTCTTGCTTTGATGCAGTGGGTTCACTGTTAGATTAGAGCAGAAAATTAAATGGCCTCACTATGTGGAAACCAGGCATTTGGTACAGACATAAAAAACACGAGGGGGAAAAATGGCATTCCTGATGTAGCTTATCTCTGTGGTGTGATTTTTCAAAGAACAGATAAGGGGCTGAGCAGGATGAGAGGACTTACTATAAAACTCACGCATACAGTACACACACACACACACACTGAAGAGCTTCATCATCACTCAGCCAAAGCTTGCTCAGAGTGCCACTGATACGCCCAGCCGGCAACCCAAACTCACAAACATTAGTGCAGCTCACACATCTGCACACAGACACACACCTACACCAAAGATTTCTGAGCTATGGCCTTGAAACAGGTAGACTAAAACAGATAAAAGAGCGTAAATGTGTGTGTGTGAGAGAGAGTCCCTGCCTCTTCAATTTGAGTTGCATCCCACTAGGCTAATTCTACGGTAATATCTAAAAGCCCGGCAATGGTTGGAGAAATGTGCTAACCAAATTAGTCAATGCCTAACTGTAACCATGATTCCCCAGAGAATGAATATTTATGGAATCAAGAGAAAGGTGGACCCACTGCGTGTTTCAAAGCTGCAGCACAGTACTGGGGCTGCCTTCCCCTGGCGCTGATATTATCAGTAATCACACTGTTAACCTGCTCTGATATTACAGAGCAATGGTCTGACAAGTCCAGAAGGAAGAAGGAAGCCTGGCTGCTCCCATGAAAGGCTGCAGTTACCACAGGTGACAAGAAAAAGACAAATGAAGAAGGGAAAGACAGGACAAAGGATGAATTCCTAACTTGAATTCACACAACCATCATTAAAACTCCTTAGCACAGAGCTAACGACTGAGAATCTGAGAGGCGAGTAGAGTAAACAGACATGTTGAACAGGATTAAGTGCTCTTTAGATCTAAAGGCAGGAAACAAATGCACCACCATGTTGAGTGTATCCAAAAAAAGAACCAAAGCAATGACGCATAACATTATGCAAATGACCAAGAGGGCAAAAAAAAAATCCTGCTTTAGAATGAATAAAATACAAAACAAAAAAGGGAAAACCACTGAAAATCTCCTGAACACTGAGCCCATTACAGTGTTAGTATTCAAAGGTGCTCGTCCAACCTGTGCTGCTGGCCTTTAGCTTATGCCTGGAGGCTGCATGTCACCCTGATTGCTGTGTCACAAAATGTAAAACGTTTATGATCTGAAGTGAAAAGCACACAGTCACAACAGTCTCTTTTTCCGCCACTCATTTATGCCCTTGAGCTCCGCTATAACTTAGTTTCAACCTGTTGTCATCAAGGTGCACACTTTCCCAAGGAATAAAACACCTGCTGCCTGTTAGTACAGTAACTACAGTACATAAACGTAAATGTGAAGAGCAATATTGATTTTTCATAGACTCAAATCAGTCTGTCTCTCAGTGGATGCAAGGGGAGAAGCGGGAGTTTGAGAGAGGCATAGAGGGTGTACAGAAGCAGTGATGGACTACCGAAAAGAAATGTGCAAAATGTCCTCTACTTAGTATGTGCCCTTCACTTCAAGGGCTCAGCTAAGGAAAATGGAAGCTGTCAGCACTTCCAGACACACAGTGAAGAGATGCAACCCTACTGCATAGAGCCAAACCCCAGGAGCCCTAAAGAGAACAATCACCAGATGCTTTCACTTAAACATCACAAACCAACGAAGAAACAACACTCTCACACCTCTGTGTGTCTGTCTGACCCTCTCCCTGTGTGATGAGGTCAAGAAAAAGACAACTCCAGCCTCCAGCTGTCCCCTCCGGCTTCCTCCTCAGACAGTGGCCCAGGGAGAAGCGCTGGGATTCTGTGAGGCTGCTGGATTATTCATTTGTGAAGAATAACCCATCGCAGGGTTTTCTTCCCTCTACATCACCTATGCTGAATCCCAGGACGGTCTCTGTCAGGCTCTGTCACCCTAGTTTTCTGGGAACTGAAGTAAATAGATTCCACTTCCATTTCCATTCATCTCTTGTCAGTTTAATTCCTTTATTCTCTGTGTGTTTCTCTCACCCCCTAGTGACTCCTCCTCTGGTTCTTTCTATTAATACTGACACGTTCAGTGCTTAAATTTTATTCTTCTTCTCCTGTGGAGACCGTTATTAAAATCATTCGTGCCTTGTGAGGCGCTCAGTGTAAACTGGATATAAAACCTGACAGATTAAGGTATGCGAACATATTACAGCTGACGGCATGTTTCTACGGAGTTCTGTGATATGTGCAGTCCAGGAAGTCGTGTATTCTATATTTGTAGTATTCCCCTGAGGTTCTATGAAGTTTTGGTATAATCCTCCCAGCAGTAAGCGCAGCAACTGTAGTGAGGTGTGTTTCAAGACTGGAAATTCAGGGGCACACTGCAATTCTGGTGTCAAGATGAAGTCCAGTTTCTACCTGCTCAGATAACATCAAAAATAAGTCCATGGCCTCCATCTGGTGGAAGTCTTTAACGGATGGGGGCACTGCCATACACCACACTAACCTTTCCAGGAACTAAACCAACCTTGTTTAATGTGTGTGTGTGTGTGTGTGTGTGTTTTCATTGTAGTAGTAGTAATATGTTTCTTATATGGGAATAACACTGTGGTTTTCCTACTTTTAATTTTAAAACCCTTCACTATAACTGTGCTTAACATTGTTACTGTGTTATTGCCAACAAATATTACTGCACTCGCAACATGTCTAGAAATGCGTTTCAGGGAACCTATCGCTTTCACATCGGATGAGAAGAGTTGGCGACTGGCCGACCGTCACCAACCAGCGATGCAGCAACGCAGATGGTAACCTGGGTAGTCTGCACTGGACAAGAACTGAGATAAGTAGAACAATTCATTATCAGTGATAAATTGAAAGCACTATATTGCTAGAAGCAAGTAAGTTGAAACTTTTTATATATGCAACAAAACAAGACTGTAATAGAGATTAACTAGATATTAAAAAACAAAAAATGAGCTAAGGGAAATTATTTGCATAAATCTACATGAATCTACAAGGTGCATTCATCCAAGGTATAACTACTAATAGTTAAGTGGTTTGACTGAGAATCTTCAGAGGGAGAACTTTATTCCCTGTGTGCTGAGGATGGGAGTCTGAGCTTTGTCATGAGAACCTGAAATAACCTAATAAGTCTGAGCGGAAGAAAAAAAATCACAATATACACAATATGCATATGAAGTCACAGTTTCTAAAGAGAGATCTTTAAACCAGCTTTCTCACATCGCACTGGGCAAAAGCAATGTATGCTTTGCTACAGTGCGACTTAAAGCGAAACATCCCTATGATGCCAGGGCGCAACATTTTCTCTAAACACTGCATGTGATCAGTAGCAAGGACGAGCAAACTCGGTGATTGAAGGCATCTTACTGTGCAACAGAAGCTAAAAGGCAGAAGAATGTAAAGAAGCTGAACGTTCAAAAAGAAGATGGTTCAGCCACAGAGTTTTCTTCATAACTTAGGAGTCTAAAGGTATAGTGTATAGGGAACATTTAATGCTGGAGCAACGCTAGGACTAGGAATTCATATTTGCTGTGCTGGGTTTATATTTGGGTGGCAGCGCTTAAAATATGAGAGAACAGAGCCCTTATTATAAAAGACTTGTGCAAGGTCCCACGGTAGCCTTCATAACAATGATAAACGGCTGAAACAGTTTTCTAAGCTACGTCATATGAGCAGTACATTCAGGACTTTTCCTGTTAGGGTAAGCAGCCTGGGAAGCAGATATGCAAACCCTTCTATGTCTTATTTTGTATTGCAATGTCCTCTTATAACTCTCTCCAATAAAACATCTTTAGACTGTTTTGAGACGAGTTTTTTTTTTCCTGACAAAGCCAAACAACAATGAAGCTAAAATTGCTTCAGTCATTCTTGACAGTCTCAAGTAACGATAGTGAGGATGTGATTCATAAACCACCCGCCAAGTTAAAGTACTCTATGCACCATGGTCTGGCAAAGTGAAATGACTTCACTGCAGAATGGGCTTCTTTGGTAAGAAATAGCTCTGTAGTACAACATGCCCGATCGCTCCTCCTGTACAACATCTGAGACGGAATTGCCTGCAGCCTCCATTGCAGTTGTAATGCAGCACAGATGGAGGCCAGATGCATAATGGGGGGGATTGAAGGGGTTACAATAGCTACCAGCGAACACAAATAGTGCATATGAATACTGCAGTCATCTTTTCCCCTACAGAATAATCCAAACTGAAAATTTATAATGTTTGCTATCTTACCTCTTAATTAGAAGGCAAGCAGTGCACTACTCCTCAGAATGACCCCGACATATAGTGTGTATTAATAACGCTCGTTGTCCAGCCTCTGGGCTAAATAATAGTCTTATATTACAGTCAAGGGAACAGTTTAACTTGGCTTTGGTGCAGAGGTAAAAAAAAAAAAAAAAAGAATTGCGTGAAAGAGATGAGCCTCACGAGCCATAGATCTACAGACAGAGGTTTCTGCATCCGATAAACGAATCATCTGAAAGTCCTTTGCTCCCGGACAAGCTTAACTAAGTAGAAATAACAGACAAATACTTGGTGAAGGTGGACTTGAACCAAAAGTCCTTGGTAGGTTCTGGATCAACAGCTCCATTCTTTCGCGTCTATTTTGTTTTACAGAAAAGACGTTGAAGAAACCTTGCGTCATTCCCATTGTAAAGAAAACTGCTCATCCGGCACCACACTCTGTCTTTGCCGACCAAGAATTCTAACGAGAAAATCAAAATGGAGCAAATGCTGCAAAAGTGCTCTGTATTCATTCTCTGCTGTGAACAGTATTATTTCCACATGACAGACACTCTTTCTACATTATTCAGGCTGGGAATGATCTGGCTGTATTGTAACCACTACACAACTCCCACCTCAGGGTGAGGAGCTGCAACACATGCACCCGATCATACGAACTGTCGAATGGCTCCACATGGATCATTAGCCACTAATTGCAAAAACGCTCAGATAGTGATTTAAAACACATACATTCTAGAGATCTGCTCTCTAAATAAATTCAATATAAGGGTCTATTATTCGCTGGACCATGTTACTGTCTTGTCTAGATGAAAATAGTAACTAATGATCTTCGTTTCTACATATATCACGCATGATGTCCACTATAACAGTGATTAATGAAAACTACTGTCCCAGCGTTCGGTAAACACCGAAGAAGCTGAACAGTGTCCGAGTCAGGGAGGCCCAGTCGCTTTGTTGTGTCACTATCATTCTGTCTTGTCTCTTGCTATATCGCATCATCCTGCAATTGATCAGGTGTCATGCGTCAGAGAGGTGCCTGGTATCTCTTACCTCACAGACCTTTTACTTCTTTATTCTCCTTTCCTCAAAAGGTCATATTTTTGCTTTCATGGGAGCACAAAGCACGCGTTGCTCTAAACAACCTTTTCTTGCATCATATCCCTCTTGCAGATGGTTCTTTAGGATAAGTAGAAAAAAATTGCACATGGACCACTGTCTAGGACAGAGCAATAAATAAATAAACAATATGACAATAAATCCTTAGGAAATCCTTGCTGGCCGATTACAGATTTCCTTGGATTTGTCTTCCTGATACACACAGAACATAACAGGAGAGTCATTCGTATGCTCCCACAGCAAAGTAACAGTGAATTGAATGTCAATGACTTTTTGCTTCTCTATCATTAAACCCCCTGAAGTTAAATTAGAAGAGATGATATGCTGCTCCTTGCTTTAGGCAGTGGTCTCTTGTGAAACCTCATAAAAAAAATCCCAACTAACAGGCATAGTAGAAATCCATAGTGAAAATGATCTGAGCGGTTACCCACATTTCTTCTAAAGTAATTGTGACGTTAGACGACTCATTTGGCGCTCTGACATATTAACATTGAGCTGGTCATTTGTGTCATTTCGTGAACTTGATGTCCATTGACCATGAAACGGTTTCCAAGGCAATATGTGTGGACGCTCCGTGCCATTAACTAGAATTAGCCCACGGGCATTAGACTGAAACGAGTGGGCCAATGGATGTGTGAAACTAGGAGTAAAATACATTTTTAACTACACCATTTCATCACTCCTGGTGGGGTTTTAATCAATAGCTTTTCAAATTAAAAGGAAACTGAAAACTGAACTGAATGAATGCAACACAGACATCCAGCCATAAAGCAAACTGAAACCGTGTTCATAATTCCCTTTAATCACAATTAACTAAAGAAGCTCTGATTTGCTCTTCATGGGGTTTTAAAATATTAATGCCAAAGTTATTAGTTGCATCTTTCAAAAATAATACAGCGCATTATATTGAAATCAAACAGGACATAAAATTGAAATAGATAAATAAATAAATAAAATAATTTTAAAAACAGCCTACACTAAGCTGCGAGCTACCCAGAAATATGAAACATTTCATGAAAACTGACAGGGTCTGGCCACACAGCAGAACAAACTAATAACATCTTAATAACGTGTCTCCTCAGTCACAGTCAAATGACTTATTGCTTTTACACTTGTAGGCTTCAGATTGCGCCGCCTTTGCTATATCAGGTTTTGGTGGATGTAGAATAAACGAAGGATGTAGGATGTAATACTGGCTGAGAACTAATCTGATCTTTCACTCACACCTCTGGCAAACAATTTCCCCAATATCGTTTTATTTCTAATTCCTATTTTCATTTATAACCACCTTTATACCCACACATATTAAATTCCTAATAATATTTTCTCAAAGCGAGGACTGGGACCCTCATGCCAAAAAAAAAAAAAAGTAGGAGAATGGAAATGTCATTTGATTTTACTGTGTTTACCTTAGGAGGAAAATAGTGGCTGAGCAGTGACTAAGCCACAGCCTCTTAGCCCATACTGCTTTTTTGGCATAAAGGATGAGTGGAGGTTTCTCCCCGTGTGGCGAGCTAAGGGCTGACTCAAGGTTTGTCTGTGGATTTTTTACGAGAACAGAGTAAGCAATGAGCTCCCAGGCTCTACAACAAGTGCAGCATAGTAAAAGGCTTTTTATAGTAGGTGTGTTGATTGCTGGCTTGACAGGAATTTAGATTAATTATTCAACCTGGTAGCTGCCCCCAGGAGGGATTATTATTATTATTAATCTTTGTCTACATCATCCAGTTCATTTAAAATAAACAATATTGAATAACTAGTAACAGTTTACTTCTGAGTTACAAAAAATGCAAACTACAGTCAAGAATGGAAGGGCCAGACTACTGACAAGTTACTGACACACATGTGTGGTAGGAGACGGTAGTGTACAGTTTTAACCTGAGAAAGCAGTAGGTCATTTATTATTGCTCGTCAAAGTGTTTCACATTGATTATTCCTGAAGAGTAATTTTCTTCTAGTAGATCAATGCTTTGGCATAATTCATAACTGATCCAGTGCCAACAATTGGATTTTTGTTACAAGCAACTCCGAGGGTCCTGCTTCTGTAGCAGGCTGTTTGTGTGCAGACATCTGAGGTGATGGGTTTCACAAGCCTGAGCCACTGCAGCAAAAACATTTTTGACTGCAAGTCACGGTGCTTTTTTTTTTTTTTTTAACTGTTCTGCACTGTGGCTGTTACAGAAATAATATGTAACATATACCTGCATGCAGCACCTACAGGCGCCCTGACAGTTAGATTTGCTCGGAAGAAGAATTGGTAAGATTAATTTCATCAGGACAAAAAAAAAGACCCTGTTCACCTTAGAACTACGTGGTAGTATTTCTGGGAAAAAGAGGTTAATGGATTACAAAAGTCAAGTTCCATCCTGAACTTACTCAAGCCACCTAAAGTCAATAATGGGCAGATTGTGAATGTGAGTGGTTTTAAAAAAGCCTTCCCTGAAGAGAGGAGGCTTGAATAAAGGCAGACAATCCACACGCACGACCGGTTCCATATCTCAGAGGAACAGAGAGCAGACTTTGATAGACTTAATCCGTTTCCACACACTTGATCAATACTGTCTGGTTTTAAAGCCATTCAGCCAACTTTTTCACCATAACAACCTCCTTTCTAACCATCTTTCTGTCCAAAGGCTGGTTGGAAAACTAAAGTGTTACTAAAGTTACTAAAGTGCTGCTGTTTGTGTTGGACCAAACCAGAGTCGGAGCTTTATAGGTCAAACATTCTTTACTTATAAAACACAGTGTTGAGTACCTTTTGAGTAATATTTCTGCAGATCTCTGGCACCGCACCAACCTATTTCTAGGAGACATTTTTGGAAACAGCTAAAGGGTCTGTGGCTGTAGGCTTCATATAATGAAGTGGTGCATTTAAATGAGAAACAACTCTGGGATGAGAAGGGGCACTTGATTCAGAACAGTAAGTGTAACACTGACATAAAGCAGATGCTGAGGGGAATAGAAACGAAGCAGAGCACCACCGTAAGAGAAAGGGGAAAGCATAAATGAAAAAAGATGGGAGAAGAAATGAGATTAAACGGGTTCAAATTGCAAAGATCCCCAAAACGTAAATAAGAGGAGTGAAAGCCCGATATTCCCAGTGGCTTTACACTCTACTATGGTCACATGATCGTGACACAAACATAAATAAATATACTAAAAATGTACTTACCATAAACGTATTACAACTATGACCTAATTTATGGTAGATACGGTATTTATTGCTATTAAGGAAGAAAAGGTCAAATAAATATACAAAATACGAGCCTACAAAGAAAGACTGACCCCTCTGTCTCAACAATGGAGTCAATCTGCTGGAAATTATCCACTGGTAATTTTCTCCATGGCAACCTGATGCCAGAACAGGCTGTAGATTGGTGTGGGCAGGCAGCCACGAGGGCTTTAAGGTAGGGCTGTGAAAAGTGAGCAGCAGCGCAAAGTTGCACCAGAACCTAAGCCTGACGACGCCGTCGCTAAAACAAACGCATGCATGAATATGGGATGAGAGAGAATACTGCAAAAGCGTAAAAATGACAAGATAACAGTTTGAAATTTAAAAATACATTGTCAATAAAAAAAGTTTTGAGAAGTATTGTTTCTGTATAGATGTTTAAAGTATATATAAAACCCCTGTATATCTCATAATAAACATGACTTAATATTAATAGATAATAAATCAAACAAGTGCATTAGTGTAATTTATCATGTTGCTGAATAAAAACTGGCATGGTGAATGTATTTTAACATATGTTAGGAAGTAAAATCTTAGGTCAATATTAGACTTGACAAGAAAGTATTATCTGGATGCTGAGAAAGTGCCTTGAAGGAAATAATCAAGCTGAAAAGAGATTCTTTTTCTTTTACGTTGTCTTCATTCCAGGTTTCTCTACTGATGTACCGACAAAGGCTCTGAAGCCAAGCAGGTTTTCAACAAGTTGTAAGATGACCATTCAGTTTTAAAGTACTGTGTGATCCAAAATTCAGAAGTGTGTTCCAAACTATTCTAGTGATGCTGCTGTACTCATTCTCTTTAAAAGGTGTCTTCCAAAATAAATTACTTATAGTAACATAAATGGCTCACTAGGAGTTTACAGAAGTGATAAATTACCTTAGGCCACGATGTGTAGTTACAACCTTACAACCAAGAAGGGGGAGCAGCTGGCATGAAAGAAAAAAGGGGATGTTTGTGACTGAATATGGGGCATCATCCTCTTGAAATTAGTGGGGTTTGGGAAAATCACGTCTTGCAGCTTAATGATATTGGAAAGGAAACACTGAGAGCAGAGAGAGCTGTGAGAAGAAATTAGTCAATAAATGTATATATAGCAAGATTTTGAATTAGTAATTGTGAATAAATTAACAGCATAACCTCACAAGTCAAAAACAAGTTGATGATGTAAACATGCTGAAAGCAATGCTGCACATGGTACCGCAGGGATAACACTACTTAAGCTCAAAATAAAGCATGTCTGTGTATGTGCATGATGCTCGGTTGACACTATAACAGGTTCTTTACTTCAGGTTATTTTGAGGACGGCCCTCACCTCGTTCACAGGTTTGTGGATTCTGTCAGGTTTGTCATGAGTGCATTTCGTTAGTTTACAGACAGCAATGGTATCAGTTAAAGGATACCAAACATTTGATTTTACCGTCTTGTACTCTGTGCCTTTCTAAGTCAGTACTGTATATATATAAATCTGAATATGAATGTGTGTTTACGCATCTGCAAGACGTTTTTATTGCATAGACAAGAAATGTTCACTTATGGAAAGAAGGAAAAAAGACAAACAAATGACACTGATTCAGGACAATGGAGTAAAACTGAAAAAAAAAGAGAAAAAGATTCTGGTTCCTGCTGACTGGATCCTAATCCGTCTTAAAATAATCTCATGGTACCATTATAATATATTATCACCTCTGTAGACTCTTTCTATTGAGACTCGTTATTGCCAACAGTGAGGCTTCACAGCTTTTACTCAGAGACTCTCCTTATTTTCTCTTCAAACTCCACAGAGAAAAAGAAGACAGCAAACACTGCAGGTGCAGGAACTGCCTATCTGTGTGCTGCAGAATTGTGTGGTATGGCCTCACGAGTGAAACTAGAGTTTTGAAGTGCAGGGATTTAAACATCTCAGAATAAGTACTGGAGAGAAAACAACAGGGAGACTAAGGGAGGGAGAGACAAAGAGAGATTTCATGTTTCTTTTAATAAACTATTACATTAAAATGAGGACAAAAACATCAGCTAGCCAACACATGAACTGCCACACACACACACACACACACACACACACACACACCAACTGCACTTGAGGCACATGAAAAAGATAAAAGCTCTGACATAACCAGCCGATTTGAGAGACCTCGCTTTACAAATTACATTCAAATATAAAATAATCAAGCTCTTAACTATGGAACAAACCGGCCTTGTCCTTAAAAGCATTAGAGTAACTTCTTTTGTAATCAAACCAAACAGTACAGTCCTGCTGTGCTGGGGCCAGTCCCCAGATCAGCAGTCCATAGAGACAGCGAGAGGGAGACATGGATTTTATGTATTTGTTTTGTTGCATTTCATGCCAGTACAGCTCATTTGAATCAAATTGAACTGAGACAGAATTGGCTGGTAGGCTGGTGCATCACACAGTTGGCAGGGTGTCATGCGTAATGGATCATGGTCTTTGAGTGCACTGCATTCCACCTAGCACTGAGTGGATATGTGTTTCAGGATGTAACGGTATAAAATTGGAAACTGTGGAATGAAAAATGAGAACCTCCAGCAGGGATACTGGCCCTTAAAGAAATAATATAGCATAACTCTCTCAAACAAGGGGACTGTAATCAAACATTTGCTCACTAGCTTGAAATGGCCAAGCTCTGCAACACAAAGGCAGCAGAGTGTTTTCCTGCCACCTCTGACAGGAGCCATGATCGCTGGAGCCGAAGTTGAGAGTAGGTAACAAACCTAGGTGTTTTATGTCTCACATTACACTATAACCAAATGCAAATGATCTAAAAATAGAAAACACCCAGCTGGAGTTATGCAGAGAGAGAAACACAAAGAAACACAAGAAAGGCTTTGGCATTAGACGTCTATTCCACAGAGGGGGGTGAATCAGTCTGTCAACGCCCACAGAGCATGCCCATCCGAATAAAAGCAATGAATCTGACTCTTCTCACCAAGAACACAACATGACTTTTAGCTCTAAACCCTGGTCTGGAACTCCCACGCAGTCGCAAAAGCATAATTACTGAACACATTAGAGAAACATATATTGTAACAACTTGTAAAATGCTTTCTCGTGACATTTACACGTAAGACACACACACACACAGGGCACTGCAGTGAACAAATGATCAGTTACTGTGATGATCCTGTAATCACATTAGTAATAAAAATCCCATTACCTCCTGATTATACATCAGCCTCTGTGCACCAGAGTCTTGCAGAGCAACCACCAAGTACGATGGAAAAGGAGTCCAGTGCTCCTCCAATAAGCCCCCAGTACGGCTGTGATGTTATACAGACAGGTGACTGATGTCTTAGACGTAAGGTGTATGCGACCGTGAGCCTCCTGGGATTGATTTTATGAGTCTTCAGCTCCACTGCAGGAATAAAGCACCATCTTCAAACGGATATTCCAACACCGTTTCCCCCTCATTATTTCTATACTCATCAAATCATTACAAACCTATGGATGCCGACCAGGTCAGAAATGTTTCATCGTAGGATAAAAATCATTACTCAGCGTAGCTTGAGCTGTTTTCATTTGCAGCGACCAAGCGGAGCCAAATCTCACAAGGAGCATCGTGCCGTTGAAGGAACCATTCTATTTGGACAACGTGTTTCCTGGATGCAGCCAGGGAATACGCATGGAAGCGGCACAAACAAACAGAGACGAGTGAACACGACACAGAGCAGTGTCATTTCAAAGAAGAGAGGGATGCTGACCAGACAAGGCAACGCGGGGAGCTTGTTTTTAAAAGAGGGACATGTTCTGTGTATGAAAAATCTGACCACAAAACAGTTCTTTGGGAATTATGCCATGAACCAGTCTCCACAAAAGACTCAAAACACCCCAAACCTCTTTTATCTACCATGCAGAAATCAGGTCAAAACGTGAGGAGCGAGTCAGTGGGTGAGAGCCACAGAAGCTGAAAATCTGCACAAAGCTTCTAAATAAAAGACAAATCAAGTAATAAGAAATAAGCCTTTTCTTGTGGTCATTTTATATAAAGCATGTATTTGTTAAATTTATGATTGTTATGTGGATATTGTCTATAAAAGCCATGGCGCTGCCCTGTCAGAGTGCAGACACACCACACAGCCTGAAGATCATCCTGTCACAGCACCCACTCAGGGACTACAGGCTAAAATAAAACTTATTTAGAAGCCACAATTAAATAATGACAAAATGTCATTCTAAACATATAAAAATACAAGATGTTTCCCTTTCAGTCATCCAACACTCTTTTCACTCTGTAATACCATACTCCATTAGCATCTTCCTCTTTTGTTGATAGTGTCTCCTACACTCCCTCTCAACTATTCTGCTGTCACTTCATGTCTCACTTGTGCTGCTTTCTTATTTTATCCCATTTCCAATAGGAGAGTATCAATTATCCATATTCTTTGAGCGCTCTTTCCTACAGCACGCTGCTTTCATTACGCCACTTCGCCATCTCCAAACCTGCAGACATGTTAAATTCAAGTCACAATATCTTCCCAAATCAAAAGTGCAAAAAGAGCAGCCACTAGAGCAATTTTTCAGGAAAAGACATCATTAAAAGAGATTTTTTGACATCTTGTGTGCTGTGGTGTCATAGCCCAGAACCCCAACCTTTTAGGCTGATGGGAGTGAGGTAAGCAGTTGTTTCACAAATGACGCAGGACGCTTGTTGACACGTGTGCTATAATGACAAGATGCCATATGGCGTCAGGGACGCAGTGACTGACAGCTGTCTCGAAGGACACATTCCTGTGCCTGTAGTACTTCTTTACCACTTTTGATGCAATCGCTGATTAGAAGGAGGGAAAAAGCAATATTTCTCCCAAAATCACTTAGGCAATATAAAACAAAAGGATGTGTCTCGCTTGGTGGAGGACTGAGTTTTTCCCACTCCAACGCAATTTGTCCCCGGGTAAATGTCTACAATATGTACGTGTTGCGAGGAGAATATTATATATATAACGTTTCATTTTATCACTAAGACTAAAGATTCTCTCTCTGGAATTCACAGAAGCAATTACAAGTATGAATCTGTTAGGGGCCATTATACCGAATGTAAGCTTTTTCTACAACATTAAAGTGTTGGATCAAAAGCACCTGTTTATAATAATATGAAATAAGATTCAAGCAGAGAGTAACCTCAGACAGCTTCATGCTAAGCTACATGGATACAATTTAACATAATTAGAAAAATGATAACACATGATAGCGTCACACACACTGGATCTGGTCCAGATTTGACAACTCTTCACTACAATAACATGCGGACTAAAAGCTCTATCTTTGACAAAATAAAAAAGCAACGATAAGCCGGAATTAATATTGCACACCTCTTCTTTAGAAAACCCTCTTTACTTGAGCTGGGGAGGAGTGGGGTGGGAACATGCAGAACCTCCTACGCATACTCCTGCGAAATAATCCAGGAAGCTGTTCACTGGTGTGTGTAGCACTCCACAGCGGCGCCACAAAGATGCATGGAAATTAAGTTAAGTCTCAAGTGGAGCAACAGGGGAAGACGGGACCAAAAGGGACTCACTCATCAGCTTAGGCTTGAACTCATTTCGATAGAAATAAGTGACTAGTGTCTCTTGTTGCCCTCTAGTTCTTACATTGTGTTTATGTCATCTATCTGCAAATGGTGCCACACAACAGCTTATTTCATAAAGTGGATGGGGTATTTTAAAACAAATAATTAAACAGAACTGGCTTCCTCCAGAAACACGGACGTCTGCCACAGCGTTTGCAAGTCATGCATGCCCACCTAAACCGGACGGAGAGGCGGAGCCCACACCTTTGGCCTGGAGGTGTCAGGCTCGCTGACGTTTATCTTTGCAGTAGTGACACTCATTCAAGACACTTGTGTTATCTGTGATCTGCGGTGCGGTTACATGCATGCGAACTCACATTGCCGAGGTTGATGAAACCGTGTTCCCTGGCGATGCGATTAGCCTCCTCTGGCCCGCCATTGATCTGGACAGCCCACGTGTTGGTGTAGACCTCTGCCTCGATCAGTTCAGCTGTCAGGAGGACAACTACTGTCCATAGGTGCAGCAGGGCCCCCCTGGCATCCATGAAAAGGAAAACACTTCACAGGGGCAGTCTATCCGTCCGTCACTGCTTCCCAGGCAGGGCAGGGCTGCTCTACCTTCCAGCAGCAAAGTAGAACAGTGTCCTAGAGATGAGAGGACAGAGCCGGCTGTAAACAAAACACAGACTTCTTAACTGGGTCACTCTTGCCCTCGAATTACCCACTGTACACACCGTCCAGAAAAAACTAAACTGCAGTAAAAATATACTACACACCCACAAACAATATCAAGCATTGTCCAGTGTCAAACTCGCACATCTTAATAAATGTGCGACGCATAAACTATTAGGTCTAAACCGACAAGCGCGCTGCCAAAAACACCATTATTTTTCAACCCTCTCTCATCTATTTCAGACATGAAGTGGTAATGTATGATAATGATATACAGTAGGCATGTTGCTGCAATACAGGACAAGCTCCAAGCAAACCAGTACACAGTTTTTTGTAGCAACAAGAAAGGCGACGCTTCTGAGAGAGAGGATTTTTACACACTACTCTTAATTTTTAAATATTCAAAATGTTACACCTCCCTGAAAATATGAAGAACTCGTTTTCAGGATATTTTAATTGACTAGTACAATATCCAGCATAATAAAAAAGAACCATTATATGAACTGAAAAATATTTTCCTATATCCAGATCTTTCATTTGTGGCTCTGAGTTGTGGTAAGAGCTCGCAAGTCAGACATAAGAAAGGAAGCTCTTCTGACTCTAAATGAGGAGAGAGATGCCACGGTGAGGGAATTTGGTCAGCGTGTGAGTTCATCCTAAGAAAGGAGACGAGATGGGAGGTGATCCAGGTCTAAACACACTTCCAATCCCACTGCTGACCCCACAAACATGGCAACATGGAGCCAGGTTTGAGTCAGTCCTGCTACACCACTAACAGTGTGTTGCTGAGGATGTGAGCGGTTTTGAAATAAACTAATTAGAGTGGGTTCACCTGTGACATCGCACACACACACACACTGCTATGGCAGGAATTTTTTAGAAAGTCTTTTTTACCCTGGCAATGACAGTAGAGTAATTTCTACTAGCAACAGATGGTGGCCGAAAAGAAAAAGCTCGGTGGCTTATTAAGGTGTAAGCTGCTGAAACAGCTTCACTGCTCCCTTGGCAAAGACCCCAAGCTCTGATGTATGGTGCTGTCTAACACATTACAACTCTCCCATAGGTGTTTACTTGAACTGAGATTTGGTGACTGTCTACTGTCACCATCAGAAAGAAATTTGACCTTTACATGAGGAATATTAAAATCTATTTGCTAGGTCTAGTTGATCTTTCATGTACCACCATGCCAAGGTCAATTCATTAACTCTAGTATCGAAGCCTCGTTTTTGGGAAGTCCTTTTCATTCTCCGTGGCTATTCGCGGTGATATTTTGTTTCCACCATAAGGCCAACATTAGTCATGATTATTTCAACACAAAAGGGCAAACTGCAGGGAAAATTAATGTGTTCAGGCTACTTGACAAAAAATAGCACATTATTTTGAGCTCTCTTTATTTTTTTTTACTTCCACTTTCAGTCACACTGTCACTTGTGCTCACAGAACATCTCGTGAATTTGAAGGCTGATTGTCACGATCTTTGATCAGCAGTGTGAAACTCTGAAGGGAAGTGAAGGCCCCTCTCTCTATGGCCACCCCCAGGACAAATTAACATTTTATCCCTGTTGCCTTACGGGTTCTGAGAACAGCAAAATCATCAGTGTGGTGCCCTGTCAAACACTTTCAAATTGTGGAAAGTAATGAACATTGCAGGCTTTAGGGGCTGTTACGGAGCTTTAGCCTTTCAGCCTTGTTAATGGATTTTTGAAAAACAATGGGAGCCCAAGTCTTGTGTAAGATAACGTAAACCTGCAGCAAAGCAGGCTGTGCCACTAACTGGGGCCGAGTGTGTTTACACTCAATCTGCATTTAAAGATAAAGAAGGACGTTTATTATGGCAGTAGGTGGTGGTTTATTAGCACTGTGGCAACATAGATGGCACATAAAGAGTACACAGCAGCAGAGACAGCCTAAGCATATGATATGGTGACTTATTAACGTGAGGTATACTGTACCATAAGACACTGAGCCTAGATATTCACAGCTGCACTGCACACTCTGGTTTGCAAGTTTGCTTTGCCTTGTGCTATGTAGAAATCCCTCTGATCAAAACAGCGGAACATATCAGAACTTTTTACCAACACAGAGGATTCTCTCATCCTTCATTTACTCGAACAATTATCCCCTGCTTCTGAGGAGTTGTGCGTATCAAAACTATTCAAAGAAGAGAAGCTCACTGAATTAATCTGTGACTTCACAGATACATTTAGAAGTGGGTGTGATTTGAGCACAGCAGGGGAGCTAGTGGAAACATGACCAGAGGCTGTCACTCTTCCCGTGGAGCAATTCTTCTGAGCTCATTAGATGCTACGCTGGAGTCACAAAAACGGGAGCAGGGGGTCTGTTGTCACTGACAGGGATGTGAAAGAGAAAAAGAGAGAGCTGGGAGATGCCCCATCCCCGATACAGCACTGCAGAGAACAACAAGCACATAATAATACAACACCCAAAACACCTCCTCTCAAAACACACTGCGGAGCGGAGCTAACGAGAGGCTGCTTACTCTTACAATATACATCAAAGCCCTGGAACTGAGGAGAAACTTCAACCTGCAAACCACAGAAGAACTTAAGTTTCCTTTAATCTAAAATACAAGAAAATGTAGCATTTGTTGTGCAACCTCTTTAGAGCACGGAAGCACACAGTCGTGGGAAAATGGAGGCGTGAATAGGGGACCTGTGGGACGCTAAAACAACGTTTTGTTTCAAGCTGTGGACAGAGGCTTAAATGTGACTCAGCATCTTCTGGACGTAGAGGCAGCAGGATACTTTGACAGAATGTACCGATTTTTAACACTTAGGGAACAGCAACGCGCCACCAATGACAGGTTACTTCCATCAAAATACTTTGCTACTTAGACGCCTGTCAAGAAAATTCATAATGAGCAGTCCTCTCCTCTCACTCAGCTGTGACAGTTGAGGTGCCCTTGAGTAATGTACTTTACCCCCCAGTAGCTCAAGTGGATGTTCAGAAACTTACCACAGAGTGATTTCAGTGCTTTGACGCTCTCTGTATTTAACTACGTCAACAAGAAAAAGAGAAGGGTCAGCAGTGCGGCAATTACAGTCCGTACGTCACCGTGAAGCGGGTGAGCGTCAGCCTATACGCTGCTGCTTCTTCACTTTTTAGGAGCCGTGACAACGCGTGGCGAGATAAAGGCTTAGCAAGAGCAGTTAACATTGTGACAGAAATACTGTCTCAGTCCTTTGATATGCTGTTGTTTGCTGACCTTACGTGTTGTATTACAGTTATACATTTCCATCTTTAAAACAGACTTGACTGGCTGCTGTCTGACAGACATATCTGGAGATATTATATTATTGAGCAACGCTGGCTTATCACAGTTATATTACTTCTGGTGTCAGCTCTAGCTTATACTTCTAAATGTGCAAACCTTAACTGCATTGTATGTCTTAAGACACTGCAAGCTACTCTTGTTTTTATATCATTTTTTTATATCATACTTGTTTCTTGAACAGGGATTTTACTTCTTGTAAATGTTTTCTTGTAGTAGTGCTGACATAAGAAAATTATTATGAATCAGTTGAAGCTAAATGAAAGGATTAATACATGCATCCCTGTTCTTGTTTCTGCTGCTGATTAAAATATCAATAGTTACACAGAATTATGAATAACATGACACTGAATTCATTACCAAGCTCAAGATGTACTTTGTGCAAACTAAAGGCAGAGAAGCCTCGTAGAGGACTGGGCTTGAGCCCCAAAACCTGACGATCTGATTGTCCCATCCATGTGGAAACAGTGAACAACTTGCAGCAGCAACACCAGCAGAAGCCTACGGTTGTTTCAACAAGGTAAACGGCGTGTGCAGTCAATTAACTTTCTGCATATGAGCGTGACTCCTAAGAGATCCTGTAAACATCATTTAACAGAGTAACGAATCTTCTCTTGATGTGGATGAACAGGCAATTTCCACTGGTAATGACAAGCACATGAAGCTGTGACACACCATATGCAGCACTTCAGCTCTATTTCAGGCTGCCCACCCGCCAAATCAACACCCACCATGTGCTCCGAGCTGCCCTCTCATAGAAAAACCAAGGTACAGGAAAGAGCTGCAGCATTTGTGAAGTAGCACTGACAGCCAAGCATCCTCATCTGAGAGAGAAAATTGCTCCAAGTTAGAGTGTGACTGAAAAAGCCGAGGCACTGCACACGCACGTTGTGCTCAGTAAGGACAGCGGTTCACAGCTGGGTATGAGCTGCATGGCCGTCATCTGAGACGCGCTGTAACATGCGTGAGTACTAAACTAAAACCTGAGTCTTAGCTTCCACTTCGTGATATGAAGATGGAAACGCTTAATAAAACATTGGTTAGTCCAGGTGATGAAATCAATTTCATTATTAACATCCAATGGAGAGATCCAAGGCCATTTTTAACACCCATTTGAGTCTTGGCATGGTTCCCTGGGTCCAACATCCTCTCATCCACAACACTACCCTAGATTGTGTAGTTATACTGAGGGCAAGCTTTTCCTTCCCCTCCATTCCTGTTTAAAACTTAGGAAATGTTTGCTCCGGTTAGAGCTCACAGCTAAAGAATTACCAGAACCAGTGGCATTGTCTATGGCAGTGTGTTTAAAATCAAACGCCCTCTGACCACACAAACATAACACGGGATTAAACATTTGAATAGCGCTGATCACGAGAAGGTTTCGGCCCAACAAAGAAAGGAGTGGCGTAAAGGAGCAAGCTTCCGTTTGGTGAGGGGGTTCAATCTGACAGAGAAAGAACGAATCCTGCGTTTCCCTCACTTGCTGGTGACCCAGACTTCATCCCTTGTCGTGATCCCAGTGGGAGTAACACTAGAAATATCAAAGAACGGAACCAGAGGACACGTCTGGATGAGTGTGAGCACCTGAAATTGAACATTTCAGTCTCTTGATTCAAATGCTCTTCGCTCCCCTTAAACCAGACACTTGTATCTGAACAAAGAGGAACGAGATTGAATTTCCAACATCTGCCGAGCAGCAAAACAAACTGAAACGTACAACAGTCGCACCTTTACACAAGCACGAGTACAGGACGAGGGGGGTTTAAACGTAGGTGTGTGTGGAGCAAGGAGAGAGGAGAGCGAGGCGTGAGCACGAATGAACAGACACGCTGCAGAGAACAACAGTGTAAATACTACAAGCATGCGATCGTCTTACCAACAAGAAACTTCAGAGAGAAAAGGCGCAACGTGTCCGAGAGCTGCTCGATTTCCGGGCTGAGCCCAAGTCATGTCTCCTCCAACAGAGAGAAACAATGTGCAGACTGAGGAGGGCTTCACCTGACTGGGAGGACTGGTGAGGGCGGTCGCAGCGCTGGCTGAGCCTTCGACGCTACAATCCAAATGCCGTTACTCCCATTGTTCCCACCCACCGCGCCACAGCCTCCCCTCCCCGCTTCGAGCGCGTCTACAACTCGCGTCTTTTAGCCGAGAAAACTAACGCGATCAACCGGTTGCCGGTTGTAACCTCGGCTACTCGGACGCCAGCGGGGACCGTAACGTCACGCTCCCCATCCTCCCCCCTCGGGGAGGAGACACCCGTTTCTGTCGCAGCTCGACTTTCAACTTTCAAATCGAACCCGGCGCTGCTCGTCCGGGAGGTGGATAATAACAGCGACGCTACCCGCACACAGCCATCCTCCGAAAAGTGACGGAGTCGAACTACCCGCTCTCGCTCGTCGTCCGCCACCAACTTGCAGCCGCCACCATGGTTGTGTTGTGCCAGTTAACTTCAACGGTCGCACCTACTTATTGCTGTAACGGATCCGGTCATTTCACGTGGCTCGCTTGCACAGTGCGGCGCGGTGGCATTAACTCACACAAGAAAAGTCAACGCAAAGGTAGAAAATAGGGGGAAACACGGGCCGACGCTAAATAACGGCTCATTACTGGCTGGAGACGACAACAAACTGCCACAAACCCATTTCTCCAGGAAATACGTCACGTTGGGAGCCGAGCGGACCAACGTGTGCGCTTGATTTGTATCACCGCGGCGGTTGACAGGGGCGAAGCAGAGTTTCGCGTAGCTCGTAGCTCAAAGCGGAGGTATGCTCGCCTAAAGTTGACGTGATATTCTAAATTCTGCACAGTTTACTTTCTTCAGCGGTGAAAATCAATTAATTTGTGGTGCTAAATAATATTTAAATTAACAATGACGAGGAGCACAAATAATTTATTAGCACTACATCTTGTTATTTAGTGTCAGGGATTCGATTAATGTAAATGCTATTGATAATAATTCTCCAAAAGATAGTTGTTGTGGTGTTTGAAACGACTGTCGCGTTTATTTTACGGTTCCGCGCTAATTCCTGGCTACGCCCGTAAGCAGAACACGCGCCCTCTACTTCCCAGCCAGCGGATCCGTAGAGCAGTGTGTGACCGCCATCTTGTGGCTCGCTTTTACGCTCACAGGCGGATAAAACTGATCACCGTACGGTAGAGGGGGCCATAACGCAGAGCTCCCAGTCTTACTCTGACTCGCATGGTTGTGTCTACCCCAGCCTGGTATATGAAATACAGCCCGCTTTGAGCAGCTCCCCCTGTTAACACGGACCAAAGTTATCCCGGAATAAGGACAGCACGCATGTGCCGTCAACCCGGATGTGGATATTTGTGTACGCGTCTTTCTCCAATTTCACCAAGTTGCTGAAAACGTGTTGTTAATAATGAATTATACATCTTAGCACCGGATGGACGCAGCTTTTCCGTTCCGAGTCGGTCCAAGCCGGGTTGACTAGCCGTGACATGAACCGATCTACGTGGATGTCACATTTCATCGCTAGCTCCGTGCTTCTGATTTACGGCGAGAAAGCAAGTGGGTAAAGACCGTGAATTTCACTTTTCTCATGACATTAACAGAACATTTACTGTAGGCGGTGTCGTGAACTTAGGCTAATTCCCCCCCGTCCCCTGCGTTTAAGAAAACACTGAGCAATTCATAGGATGGACTTTCGTAGCAGGAGGCACGAGAGAGGCAGCAACTGGACCGATCCGGAGATAGTGGAGCTGCTCCAGCTGTGGTCCGACGAATCGGTTCAGATCGAGCTGGAGAGCTCACTGCGCAACCAGCGAGTATTTGACCGAATAGCGCACATCTTGCGCGAGAAGGGCATCTACCGCACAGGAGACCAGTGCAGGGAGAAGATCAAGAAGATGAAGCTGGAGTACCGCCGCATTAAGGACAACCACAAGATGAGGTCCTGGAAGTTTTATGACGTGATGGACCGAGTGCTGGCAAACCGACCGGCCATCACTTACTCCTCCCTGGGCGGAGCCGTGATTGCTCAACAGGTGTTTCAGAACCCTGGTGGGCCCGATCCGTACCTGCAGGGAGCTGCAGTAGGCTCCTTTGGCCCGGCTGCCTCGGGTGGGTTTCTGTTTGGTCAGCCCCCCAAACACGGGGATCCTTTGGATCCTCTGGATATAAAATCTGAAGATGTTGAAGACAGCATGTTGAACTCAGATGTGGCGCCACCTGAGATGTACTATGGATCTGGAGATGACCAGGAGACTGATGGCCAGTCCCTCCTGGGGCCAGAGGACACGCTGGGTCGAGCAGAAAGCTCAACAAATGCAAGGACCTCACCGTCAGGTTGTCTGTCTGAATATAATATACAAGATATTTTGTTACTATTAGAGTAATAAATATGTGTATTCAAATGATCCGCTTCTCTTTTGTTATGCTCCCAGGCTTTAGTGACCTCAACATTGCTGGTTCTGCCACAGCTGTCTCCCAGGCCACAGGGGGCCCGGTGCCGCAGGACATGTCTGAGCAGCCCAGAAAAGTAGGTCCCCCAACTTCTTCGAGACAGAAGAGGCGTCGCAGAGGTGGCAAACCGTCATGGGGTCACAGTAGCGCTAGATGTGGGAGTCAGGGGAGCCTGGACAAAGCGCTGGTCAGCTTCCTGACCTGGCAGCAGTCTGCAGAGGAGCGTCTGCTCTCCCTGGAGGAGGCGCGGCTGGAGAGAGAGCTGCAGGCAGAAGAGCGCCGGGAGCAGTGGGAGGAGAGAAGGGCGGAACAGGAGCGCCAGCACGAGCTCCGCCTCTTCAGCATGCTCACGGGGGCACTGGTTGCTGTCAGACAGGCTGCACCAACCACCGCGACAACATCAGCTGACGCCTGCGGCTCACCTCCAGCTCAACCGTCTCCATCGCCAGTGACCACGGCTGCCCCGTCTGTCTCCTCGTCTTTATCTCAGCCACCTTCAGAATCTCCCACAGCACAGGTTGTTTCCACTCAGGAGACAGCAATGTCAACGCCACGTGCGTCTGTCACTGCCTGCAAAACGTCCCATAATGTCTTAGCAACACTGAGAGGCGCAGAAAGTCCCAACCATAGTGTGTACCTGTCCAAACGTGGCAACAGCATCCGTCAGCACCAGGGCATTCTGCAGGAGGGCTTTGCCCAATATGGAATGGACAAACATCACGACACAGACAATCCTGATGTAAGTCTGTAAACACGATTAACCTCATCCTGTTAAAAATGACATATAATGATCATTTAGAGCTTTTCTCTTTCTATCTTCCAGGGTATAATTAACATGGGTACCAGTGAGAACAAGCTGTGCTATGATCTTCTCCTCGAACGGGTCAGACAGTTACCACGCTCACATTGTGCAGTGCTCTGTAGTCTTTGTCTACATTTATAAATTATTCTGAATTATTGCAATTTTCCCTTGTTTTGTTACAGATGACCAGGCCTGACATGCTTCACGTTGACGCGTCATTGCTGCAGTATCCAGACTGGAGAGGGCATAAATTGTAAGAGATTAAAGTGCACCCTCATTTCTGACATGTGGCTCCATGCAAAGTAACATTTTAACCAGCACATCCAAAGTGAACATTAACCCCATTGCAACCTTTCATCCTGTTCTATTTCAGTCTTAGGGAGCAGGTTGCAAAGTTCCTGACTCATTACTGTTGCTCTCCAAACCCACTGAAACCTGACAACGTGAGTGAAGCTTATTGTTTGTAATGCAGTAGAACATAAGTCATGGGAACAGTGTATGGAAGAAAACTGCTGCATAAAACAGAGTTTACCTAGAGCACATACTGTAAATAGCAGACGTAGAAAATGTGGAGTTGAAACAGAGTGTTCACGCAAAGATTTCTACTGAGAAATGCATAACTTTGTAAAAGTATATAATTGCTGGAAGGTTAACAAATACAGTTTAAACTTTTACTTTTAATAACAGAGTGTTTTTCTATGGAAGCTATTTAATCACGTTTGTCAGACAAGGCACATTTATATAATTAGTCTGAATTACTGAGATAAAAAAAGGATTCTCTTTCCATAATTGATACAGATGTTGAACAAATTACGTAATTACTAAGAAATAAGCTCTTCTTTTACTGCGTTGTGTTGTGGTATGCCACCAGGATTATAGCCATCCAGTTAATTGACTTGATTAGCTCTCTAACGACTCCAAACATGCTAAATGCTAAAATAGAACTACCAGAAAGTGTAGCGTAATTTGAATATCTAGTGTGTTTGTGAGGCTCCCTTCTGTGTCTTAATTAGGTCTTTAAACCATTTTGCATTTGTTTGTGTAGGTTGTGGTGATGAATGGATGCAGTTCCCTCCTATCGTGCATTGCTGCAGTAATTTGTGACCCTAAAGGTAAATGTTATATGCTTTATAATGCATTAATATCTAGACCTATTCTTTAGTAACCAGAAGTAGAAGGTGTGGGAAGAAGTACTGTAAAACGCTATGACAGATGACAGAAACTATACTGGTTAAATAGTTTATAAACTATACATTTCATATAAACATTTAAAAATGCTTTTGGACAGTTTGAAAAGAAAAGTTAATAAGTTGTGAAATGATCCGACCACCAGGTGCATGTTTCTAATGGATAGTTTAAGTTATGATGAGGGCTGCTGAGCAAGGTGAAATAGTAATAAAAGTACTATTGTGGACAGTATTGATATAATTTATGGTATACCACAGCAATGGTGAGTTTGGATATGTATTCAGGTTGTTTTATATTTAAAACATATCAAGTAAAACAGAAGTGTGGAAGATTTCAGCAAAATGGATTTTCAGAAACTGGGCAGCTGCAAACTAGGCCTCATTTTAAGCAATTTAGTCCTTTTGGATGTCTCATAGCTGCCTTAATAACAATTCTAATCTTGAAAAGCAGCCCACGTTCATGTGTTTAACTCTAACTTGGATCGTGTGAGTGGTAAACCATTCCTCCATTACATTGCAATTATGCTTGGCAAAATTAGATTACCAAATGAGTGAATTTGCAGCCTAATTAGCAATAAAATTACCACTAATAACCTAAATGCTCATTTGTCAATATTGTGTGTGTGTGTGTATTTATGCACAGAGTCATTCATAGGTTGTAATTTCCTGTCTTTAGATGCCGTCCTTATTCCTACTCCTTTCTACGGCGTCATCACCGAGGATCTGCATCTCTACAGTGATGTAAAACTCTTCCACATTCCTCTTGACTGTGAGGTAGGGAGGCTGAACCTGTGTTGGTTCCACACTGACTATGCCAGTAACCGCTCACATTTGTAGGGAGGTTGTATTGTAGTGTATTTACAGTGCAGGTCAGTCGATCTGTGTTATATCAGCTGTTTGATTGATGTGTCTTTCATTTCCAGGCTGATGGCATAGATGCGCGACCCTTCCACCTCACTGTAGGGAAGCTGGAAGAAGGCCTGCAAAGGGCTAAGCAGGAGGTAATTTAAAAGTAGATGTTTTCTTAAACACTCACTCTAATGAATATTTAAAGAGAGATCGAACCACTTTAAAATGCTTGAGCAGAGTTTTAGAAAATCCTTCTTTTTCCTCAGAGATTAGTTTTGGAGTTTTATCTTGAAAGACTGTGATACAGTGCATCTGTTTATATTTACTTAGGAGTCAGCTATCTCTTTCAGGGGCTGATCATCCGAGCGGTTATACTGATGAATCCACACAACCCACTGGCTGAGATCTACACCCCGGAGGAGATGATTGCCTTCTTGGAGTTTGCTAAAAGGTGTGTTTGCTCCATTATTATCTCACGCTGTGGCCTAACACTGTAATCCCCCTAGTCCACACTTCTGTGGCTCCTTAAGCACATTGCCAGACAGCTGCGTGCGGTTCCTGGAGTGAACTATTTTTTTTTGTTTTATGACTGAAAGCTCTGTCCCGTGTGTAGAATATCAATTGCCCATGATGGAGTTTTATCACCTCTCTTAACTATCTGCATATTGTCAAGTGCAGCCATGTGCCATGGAGTCTGCAGCATCATCCATTGTTTTCTAAATGATCTCGCCAGAGTAATTCACTGTGCAGAAACCGTGCTGGCACTGAGCTGCTGAAACCGTAAACCATGCTGCTCTTATACCCGTGCAGGATATTCAAGGAAGCATCTTACATTTGGTGCATTTTTCTTTGTCATAAATAATCATAAAAAACCCCAAAGCATTCTATGCTGATGTTGCACTGCATATCTTTTTTTGCCGTAGAAATGAACTCCATGCCATCGTAGATGAAGTCTACATGCTGACGGTCTTTGACGAATCTATCAGCTTTAACAGCGTCCTCAGTGTCGACAGGTACTGTCTGAACTCAACCTCTGCATGATCGCTCTATTAAACTCTAATCTCCACAACTGTGTCTTAAGGCGGCCTCTTAATCGCAGATGATGTGTTCTTATTTTAGCTTGCCCGACCCTCAGAGGACACACGTGATGTGGGGGATGAGCAAGGTGCGTACTATGCTACACTAAGCATGCGACTGTGAACCTTTTTTATATCCATTACATTACAGTAAAATTTCTGTCATAGCTCTTTCTTATTTTCTTCTTTCTTCTTCTAGGACTTTGCCATGGCAGGAATCCGAATAGGCACCCTCTATACTGAGAACAAAGACCTCGTGGAGGCTTTGGCCCAGCTGGGCTCATTCCACGGTATCTCTGGAACCACCCAGCACCAGGTTGCGCAGCTTCTTCAGGACAGAGGTATGGATCAAACCGTCACATGTGACAATGAAAACGTCAGATTTACTGTAAACACAACTGGGAAAATAAATAATCCTCACATCAGCCCTGGTTTGGGTGAAAACAAGTCAGGGGTACACTAATACAATCAGCTGTTCTGCCACAGAGCAGGTGTTTGTAGGGTGAAGCCTAAATACACAAATACAAAACACTGCTTTATTTGCCTCTGAGAGACGTTACCCCCCCTCTTTTCTTGCCTCTGACATGACAGGAGCACAGCATGGGGCCCTGCCGTGCTTCACGCTGCAGACTTGTAACACACTTTTAATTTCCACGCACCCATTTACCACATCACGTTGTTGTGTTGTAGAGTGGATCGACAAGGAATTCCTGCCTGAGAACAGAGGCAGACTGAAAGCTGCTTACAGCTACCTGACAGGAGAGCTAAAGAGTTTGGGCATCCCTTACCTGGTCAGACCCGCTGCACTGTACATCTGGGCTGACCTCAGGAAGGTAACAACACCAAGTAAAGGTTAAGTGTTAAGATATGAAAAGGCTTTTGATACCACAGATAACAGTCATTTGGTTGTCTTGATGCGTCAGCTTTGTCTCTCTGTGCTCGCAGTACCTCAGAGCGTCATCCTTTGAGGAGGAGTTGTCTCTGTGGAGGAGTTTCCTCAGACATAAAGTGGTGTTAAGCTGTGGTCAGGCCTTTTCCTGCTCAGTGCCCGGCTGGTTCCGCATAGTTTTTGCAGACCAACAGCACCACCTTCATCTCGGTCAGTTTGTTGTGTATAATAAATACTGTAATAATATATGTATTTCTTAATGTCTTGATCTTTTGCCTCCCTGACTTAAAAGCCAAAACCACTGTTAGCTATTAATTCTATTATACTGATTCGATTTGCATTTCTTTTCTCAGGCATGAAGCGAATCAAAGAAGCATTAAAAGAAATTGAAGACAAAAGTATCAGTCCTGATTCACACTGCATTAAAGAAGGCAGTAAGGCGAGGAAGCAGCCACTGAAAGAGGACGGTGCCGATTCAGATAATACCACAATTGTCAATTCAACATCGTCACCCCAGAGCAAGTCAGCAGACCAGTTGAAGGATGAGTATATCCCCGTTCCAGGCACAGGCTTGATGGCCACCGTCGAATTTGCGGACTGCCAAGCGTCGAATCCCGCTGAGAGTCTGGACTCTCTCTTTGGTACCCTCAGGCACCAGATCCGCTCCTCTGATTGGCTGGAGAAAAACACTCCAGAGCTGTCTGCCGGGGAGGACCCAGAAATTCTTGACGTATTTAAGGCCCTGCTTCAAAGAGCCAGAAAGTAAGCTTAACTAAGGATAAACAGGCATGAATGTAGCTGCCAAATACTGAGAGGCATCCTCCGTGCTCCATGGTAATGAGGAAAAGCTCGGCGCTAACACCTGACAAAAGGCCTGATACCTGTTTTTAAGGACTGGAGAACAAACATTAGCTGAGAGGCGGTTTAACAGGAGAGAAGAAGAAAAGCGGTTCAAGGCGAGGCCAGTGTGGATGAACTGCAGAGCACTTTTCAGGCTGCATCTTGAGGCTTTATTTTGAAGCGGAGTCTTTGTTTTGGCAACCCAGAGGCAAAGGATGTTTGTTTATATGGTTGAACTACAAGTGAAAGCCAAATGTAGATCAACCAAAATTAATCACTTTCTATTTTCAGACATGAAGTGTCTTAGCCTGGTGTGATTGTAAATCTTTGTTTTTGGGATCACATGCACTTTATTTTAGGAAACTATACAGTCTTTACTGTAAAGTTAATAAATGAAATAATGAATTGAATGTAGTCTTTAATTTGGAGGGAATCTGACCTATGTTTCCTTTTGCAGGCTGTATTTTAGTGCCTCTAGGTGGTCTGTGGGCGCCGTCTCATAGCAACAAAGGAAAGCAAAGGGGTGGTGGTGGTGCAGTAGTTATGACGAAGAGGAGCGAAAGCTGACGTTTAATGCCACATCGCCCACAGCCCGACGCGACCCCCGCGAGAAATCGAGAGTGGGATTTCCTTAAATGTGTTGTCATGCATAATGATCCGCTCACACTCCCCCCACATAGTTTCTCCATTCTACAAAAACAAGTTTCTCATTGTTCATGTTCATTCCTGTTACAAGGAATCTTTTGCTTTTAAACTTCCTTTAACAGTTGGAGTTTATTCCTTCTTTCAGTCAAACTTCTGCTTCCTCAATTACTGATTTAGTTGTTGGGGCTTTCACTTTCTCCGCTGTTGGGGCTTTGCATTATAGAGTTGGGTGGGAAATTCGAGTGCTTACTGAGGGAGTTTCCATTGCAGCATAGGCGGAGCAACGGGGCTTGTGGTCATGAGCAAGTACAAGTAACTTGCTCAGAGTGTTTGTACAGTAGTGCTTTGAAAGTTGTAAACACTATCGGTTCCTCTGCTGTTTGTACGGTTCTGCTTTTGCTGATTTCTTTCCACTCATCCGTAACAAAGGTAAGAGGTCTTAATTCATTCTACATGGGAATAGCTGACTGTAAATGAAGGAAAATGACACGATCTCTGTTTTCTTTACTTACTTCGTAAAGTATGAGGTTTCTGGAGCTGGATGACTCCATCAATCGCTTCAGGTTTGCTCAGTCCTGTTTGGGGCTGGTGGGATGCCTGTGTGTGTGCTACGCCGTGTGGACGCCGTACTGGCTGACGGGGAGAGGACTCTGGTCTGAGTGGAATAACACCATTAGTGACCACTCTTATCACGAGGGCACCGTCATCAACGGTGAGCAACAATTCACCTCACTTTATTCAAGTCTTTCACATGTTTATAGCTCGGTCAAATGTTTGTCGGACAGCAACGCGCTGAATGAAATCTGTCTGCAAAGGCAGCATATTTACAGTAGTGAGGCATAAATGTGTCTTGTACCCTGATGATGAAGCCGAAGATTCTGCTTTAGTCGTGTCTCTGAGGGACTCTCGAAGGGGATCAATATGAGGAAGAGCATCTGAAACTAACATCATTCTCATCTGCAGCGAGCGAGTCAGAGCTCGCACTACATTCCTTGCCGGCTTGCAGTCTTGCACTTGGCTGAAGGCTGTGCTTAAATCATCTGAAATCTGGTCTTTGTCAAAGTAACCATTGTTTTTCTATCAGTGGGGTTTTTAGTGGGATTAGTTAGCTTTATTCCACTGACATTATTATTACTATTATGTCAGTATAGTGTAGTGTGGGTGTAGCCATCATTAGGTGCCAGTAAAGGTTTGGACAGTCCAGGTTTATTTCTAATCTTATTATAGAAGGTTTTTATATACTTATATGTAAAATGTGTTGTGATGTATTAATATGTAATGTTTTCGTGTATCTAGATTTTTCATGTCAACTCATTTCACTGTTTCTAAAAAGTTAGTCACTTTAGAGTTAATCTACAGATGATCTAAAATGAATGAATTAAAAAAAGTAAGTGAGTACTACAGAGACAATCAGAAGCAGAGACTGTGTCCAGGTAGATTAGAACCATATTGTCACAGATGGTCGATAACATGTGCACATACAGTAACTGTGCCAGTAATGGACAATGCTGTTAGTGCCACACTAACTGAAACCGGCAGCTGGACTGTGTCAAAAGAATAAAAGTCCCTTGTCAGGTTTTGTTTTCTGTATTAATCTACAGACACTGGTTCAGAATGAATCTGCTGCAGTGTGATATTAGCTCACTGGCGAGATAGAAAGTACACGGACTTTACATTTTACACTTGGTGCTCTTTGTTGTGGGCAGGCACATGCGGGGGAATCCGTCCATCATATCACGGGAACGTGTTTCACTTTACCCTCATTACTCAGGGCCTGTGAGTGAGCTGTAGCAGCTGTGTAAATGCGTCTGCTCTCATGTCTTCCAGCGCTAGAAGCAGAGAGGGTGTTTGGGGTGGTTTCCTTCCTCATGGCTGTGAGCACCGGTATGCTGTGCCTGGTGTTTGCCCTCTGGTGGACGTCTCGGACCGTGCGTTCCTACTCCAACACTCGCTCCCTCCTCATGGCGGGACAGGCGCTCTACCCAACCACGCTACTGCTACTCACCATGGGCTCTACAGGTAACTGATGGAAATGTGAAGACCCATGTGCTTGTACAGTCTGTAAATTCAAACAAACAAGAGTTTTTCCTTGTAGTCCTTTGATGTGATGATGTGTTCTAACCCTGACATTTTGATTTGACCGTTTTCCCCTTCATTCGACAGGTTTCTTCTTCCTCCTCAGCTGGTCTCTCTTCACGTATCAGCACTGTGAAGAGATCAGTCGGGACTTCTCCAGCCTGGGCTCCTCTTATTTCCTGGGGGCCGTGGGTTGGGTCCTGCTGCTGGTTGTGGAGATGATAGTCTTCATCGCCGAGCGCTCTGTGGTGCCAGACATTCTGCCAGACTTGGAGGACGCTGTGGAGGCATGGAGGATTTCTTCACAAGTTAAAGCTGCTAAACACACTTTCAGTGACAGTTATTATACTGATAGCAGCAAAAGCAGCCTGGCTCCAAAGAGGCTGGATTCGTGAATGGAGTGTGGAAATGAAAAGGTGAAAATTAAAGGTGAATGTGTATCGTAAGGTACTCATGAACAAAGTCCAGCTCTCTCTCACATTGCCCTGTGGATCCATACAACCAGACTGAATATTGACGACCAGTGTTTGGCTGGATGAATTAAACGTCAGGCTTAAGGTGACCATTATTTACTTTTACACACTACAGGCCGACAATACCGGCTGAAGAACGAAACACCAAATGCCTCCAGAGAAATTGTTGGGACGTTTCTCTTATCAAAAGGTCGATGTTCATAAACCTTAGTCCAGGTGTTTTTTGAGTAGGTGCTGCACAGTATTTGCTGAAAGTTAAAACAGCACCATCTTGTGATGACCATGTGACACTTTTGACAATATTTTTCTACCAAAGATTATGTTATATTTATATGTGAATATGTTATTTCATTTGTTGAAATGTGGACTGAGATTTGAGTCTGTACTTAAAACAGACATGTTTCTGTGACGCTGTATGCCTGCTAACCGTGCATCCAGATGTGTGATGGGTAATAAATAATGCACGTGGATTGAATCAGTATGCCTTAAGTTTTATTAAGACTTAGCCGATATGTGCCAGATGTGAGGTTGATGTACATTTGACTGTGATGAGCCTATGGTGTCCAGAACGTCGAAATAAACCACATCTAAACAAACGTTTCAGTCCTTCGCAGTGTGTCCATCTGAAAGGTGATAATTAGACAACGGGAACTACGAGAGCTCAGATCTTGTGGCTGCGTACGATGCTACGTGGCTTGGACAGCTGTCCTACACAGGTCCACGAGGAGCTGCATGTGTAGTGAAGCGGCGTGTTTGCCAGCCAGTCCTACATCTGTCTTCTCTGTGAAACACTTACCTCGTGCATTTGCATCTCCGCAGAGCATTTGGAACGCCAGACAACAGACTGCCTGCAAAGTCCTTATTTACTGTTTTCCTCACATACTCCCAGGAGGAGAGGAAACACTCAGAAGCTGGCCTGTTTATGTTTATGTTCTCAACCTGCCAAAGTATGGGGAGAATTAAGTGGCTCCAACTCTGTTAATTGGGTGTTAATCAGGTGTTGCTCTAATTAAAAGGCAGTTCCGCCCTATTGGGCCCTGGTAATGAGTTTGTTATTAAATCCACTGAGGATTTTTGTCTCTTTTTCAATTTACCAACAGGGTAGTGCTTAATTGCTGTGTAAATGAGGGGAATGTCCTTGAAGGTCGTCTTGCATCAGCACGCGATCCATGAACAGTTGTTCGAATGAGCTCTTGCCATTCGAACTTTGAATCCATTCAGTTTGTGCATGTTGACCTCTGATGTCCGACTGGTCTTCTCTGAAACTCTCAATCTGAATTGACTAAATTATGAGAGCAGCTTAACTAGCTAACCTGGGTCAGTAAAACCACATTCAGGCTTGATTTTCCTTCACCCAACACTGCTTTCATTCCCCCACGTTGTGCTGCCTGGGTCTTTGAAAGCCTACAATCTTTTACAATTTCATAAACAAACCATCCACTTTTCACCCCTCGCCACCAGCAGCCGCGCTCTTTCACCTTCTGGAGAGAAACGGACCAAAGGTTGAGACGAGAGATGAAAGATGAAAGACAGGCTAAATCATAGCGGACGGAAAGAAAGAGATGGCGAGGCGTTTAGGCACAAAGCAAGAAATGACAGATGAATGGTGGGAGATGTTACACAGAGATAGACAGGTGGCCTGATAGACACTGAGAGATTGGAGGTGCTGATTGTTGAAGGGCATTTGCTACAGAGACATCAGTCGGAAAATGGCACCAATGGCTGAGCCGGCTGCCGACCTTTGCTTTGCTGTCCTGTCTGCGGCCAGCAGCACGTGTAGAACACAACCTGGGCTGAACTACTGCTCTTCGTATCAATTACAGAGCAATTACGCGGCCGTGTCCTGCTAATTGTGCCGCACCGCCGCAGTGCAGCCCCTTAGTGTAAGGCGTGTGCAGTTGTGTCCGCTGACATAAATAAATAAACCTGCCAAGGCGAAGCGTCTGTAATCTGATTTTTAGACGGTGTGTTTGTATTTTACAGAGGATGCAGAAGAGGAAGGCAAACAAAACGGGTCATTTTCTCTTTATCCTTTTGGTGGTGCTGGTGTAACGTCAATATCTCTTGCAATGAACTTTGGCAGAATTCTGGGAACGTTGCTTTCATTTAAGTAATGAAATCACAAGAAATACTGTGTATATGTATGTGTGTTTGTGTTTGGTTTTTATTTGGGGGGTAGACAAAGGGTGATTAATATTGTCAAGCGTATTTCTGAGGATTCTGAGCCAGAATGTGCTGGACTACTTAATAAGTCAAGTTTTATTTGGCTCGACGTGGGAGCATAATGAATTATGAAATAAAGCGAGAACCCCATGCTTTTTGCAGCTTTAGTTCTTTATGGTTTACATAATTCACTCAGAACATTTGTAACTTTCCTGACAGGTTAATGCTGTTGGGTTCAAAGTGAAGACACAGAGGAAATGCTCAGAACAGACGAGGCAGCTGGGGAGAAACAGACATAAAGATGAGAGGAGGAGAGAACAAAGGTGGAGGATTTGAGTCACAAAATAGTATCAGACTGTCCTTTAAATCATGTTCGCGCTGACGAACAGGATACTCGCTAGCCCTGAGCGCTCTGACACTCAAAATCTGAGCTTGACCGCTGCGGCGTTGTGTCCTCCTCTGCATTGTCATCAGCATAAGTGGACGCTTTTGGAAAATGGAAAGAAATCGAGAAATGCGAAGTCTCAGAAACAGGGAGGGAGACAGAGAGAGGGCGCATGACAATATGAGGAGAGGACACCTGGTGTCCTTCACTCGTTCTTCTTGCGGGGACCCGGTTCATCCCGTCTGCAGAATCTCCAATGAGCCATTGCTCTTTGTGACTGACATCCCTCCCAGACCACCTTGCTGATTACATTTCTCCAGCAGAACTGAGTGCAAAGGAGACGGATGGAGTGGAGAGAGACGGCTTGTGAAGGACTCTCTGCACTTCTGCTCATCCATTCAATTCAAGCGCAGGTGTTTTTTTTGTGTTGTTTTTCTTAAAGCAGAACTCTGTCTGTGGTAATAACATTGTTTTTGTGTTGAGACTTGTGCATCTCTGTGCATGTACGTATCTCTCTGCCGGTGCCCTTGTTTGTAAGTGGTGTCGTCTCGGACATCTCAGTCCAGACAATGGAGCTGTAGTCCCATTCTCGTCACTCCATTCATCCCTCAGCGACTGTAGCCGCTCCCTCCTCTTATCTCTGTGTGACCAAGGAAATTAAATTACAAATATAATCACTTGGCGCCAGTTTCTTCAACAGTGCGCCTCTGTTTTGCATATAGAGTGCGCTTGCTTTGGAGACATGTTGTGTGAAGTTACTTATTGGCCTATTTACGATAATGGGATCTGCTCCACTAGTGGAGTCACACATACCTTTTCACAATGACAGTGAATGGCATGAGGAAGTGAAGCGAGAGGAGGCTGAGGAGGGGAAAAAAGCACGAGTATAAAAGACAGACAATTTAGCATGGCTGAATAATCTGGAAAAGTATGAGGAGGTGCGTGAGAACGAGTAGACAAATAGACACTTTCCCAGTCGCTCAGGCTGTGCTGGAAACTGCTCTGTTATTGCTTTGTGTTTACTTTGAGCCTATGCACAACGCAGCGTCTGCACGGGAAGCTGAAATGTAGCTTCCTTGGCGTAAACTGAACTTTGAGATGCTTGGTCAGGACGCGGCTTTGGTCCAGATGAAAAGCAGATGGATTGCCACGGAGGCTTTCTGCAGACCAGGGGAGCCCTAATGATTTCTGTGATCTCCGGGGCTTTTGCCAACAGGTTTTCAGTTCTGTAAAATATGACACGTGCTTGATGGATTGATACCCAATGCATCTGAACGTTTACTGCATGGATCCACCCAACAATCCAGTGGACATATCCACGTCTGATTACACCACAGTTAAAATCCCTGTTAATCATCATGTCAGAATTCTAAATAATTTGATTTGTGATCACTATTCTTATGAATTGCCCGTCTGTAGTTTATGTAAAAAAAAAAGAGTAACGAGCTGCAAATATCCGTCTTTATGTTTCTAACAATATCATGTTGCATTTTATGCTGTTCCTACTACGTGTGCGGCCTCGCTGAGCTGTTGGTGCGACTGTAGAGTCATAGCCGCTGCCCTTATGCAACGCCACACCTGTCAGTTCATCAACGCCTCTCGCGTTCGAATCTATAGAAGGCGCGTGAGCGATCGGCCGCTCGCTCACCGGTGCCAGCTGTCGTTGTGTAGGCTTCCTGTTCAGCTCAGATCTATTCCACACACGTTAGACCATCTGACTGAATAAACAGCCTCAATCTCTCTCTCCCTCGCCCTGTCTGTGCTTCTCCGTCTCTCCTGGAGGTCTCTCACAGAAAAGGGAAAGGATGAAAACCTGTGTATATTAGAATGATGCGCTTCCTGCGGGAGCCAAAATGGAAAGTTGGTTAAAAAAAAAAAAGTGAGGAGCGTATGAATAGAAAAATAGCATTTTTATCATCGTTATTATGAGAAGGCCATCACAGGCCTCCCTTGCCTCTTTCCCCTATTCCCTGTTCAGTTAGGAATATATTTGCTTATGCAGAGTCTGTTATATTTGCTGGTACTGAGAGGCGAGCTAATGCAAAACTGTATCAATACCTTTGGCTCTACCAGGTCCCAGAGCTCTCACCAAGCAGGTGGATGCTATATTCATTTGTGATCTTTATGTATTCAACGCTAGTTACTCTCCTGTTCGACTACAGGGAGCATGTGTTTGTCAGCACTTTCCTGAGGCATCTCTGTTGCGCTGCAGTGAACAAATGCCATATGCCCTCCAGTCGGGCCCAATTACCCCATCCTTTCTCAGCAATGCAATGCACATATATGACTCTGCGCAAAGAGACCGGACCTTCTGAAATATTGTCCTCGAACAATTACTGTTTACGTCTGTTACTGCGCTTGTAAAGCGAGCAGCTATCATCATGCTCAGCACCAGCTGGTTGCCATGAGAGCCCAGAGTGGTAAAATAATGGCTCCCTGCTGGATCGTGTGAAACATTGTGATGACTGGTTGATAAATGCTTCACCACCCAGGCTCTGGCTCCAATAGTAATTTCTCTCTCCAACTGGACTGGCTGCCAAATGACAACAAACTCCCCACCTATCCGCGGCATCCTTCACAGCCAACCCTTCACCTCCTATAATTACTGTACTCTATAAGTCGGGTTTAAGACCAGTCACTCTAAATCAGCCCTGAATTGGTGCATGTTACTGTGCCCATTGTTCTCTTGTCTGAGCTCTGGCAGCACTTGTGCAGAAAAGGGCATGGCTGTCCAGGCATTTCCTATAATGGACTTTTTAGTTAAAAGACAGGGAAATAATAAGCAGATCTACGTGTGGGAAAAGAGCTCTTTGTGTTTGGTGGGAAGTTAAGACCAGGGACAGCTGGGGGTTAGAGTTGACAGACAACAGAACTGCTCTTTTCACACTCCTTGACACGTAATGGGACCAATTTTTCTCTCTACATCTCTCCCTAGTGGCCATGATTTGCTCATTACATTGATGGAGGAGGACCAAGGGAGGGCGTGTGGAATGGAAAGAGGGAAAAAGTCCACTCGAGAGACAAACGGTCGAGAATTTAGTGCCACGAATTCACTCTCGCTCTCATTTATTCTGAGAACTGTAAGAACGTAACCCACCTATTAAGGTGTTTAAAAATCTCATCCCTTCGAAGTTGCCGAACGTGTGAAATCTCGAGTTGTTTGCGAGCTGCTATCCTTCAGCTGACAGACCTTCTGTGTAAACCAGCACCAGGCAGTCTGAGGAAAGGGGCGTAATACGCGGTTAAACACAAGACGGATCCAGCGACGTGACTGTCGCTTCCCCTGGCATCGAGGAGACTGCTCCTCAATCAGGGCAATCTACATTTAATTAACACAGAATTAAAGAGCATTGTTATTTTGATGAAAGACACTGATTCCGAGGCCCCACTCTAGTGCTCCTGAATCCGGCTTAGGGTTTAATTCATTCGGTTTACTGGGAGTGGATCAGCAGCCATCTGGATTGTCAGCTCAGATGCAGGTCTCGCTTTTCAGCCAGCTATACTGTGAACTCCAGCAGAGTCTCGCGACGTATTCGGGCTGCAATCTCTGCGTGCTATTCACCTCCATGCAGTCTATCTCGCCAAGGTAATAGGATTAGTCCTTTTTCAGAAAAAAGGTTTGTAAGTAGACACTTACACTTCCTGTAGCTTGAGTTTCTCTCTATTGTCTAACTCAGCAGAACAGCAGAGAGAGGACTGGAACCGGTCCAGCGCCAAAATAGCATAACGAATTAATGCGGTCCCAAGACGAGGCTATCCAATAAAAAGGATATTTGGATAGCTGGACATGGAAGATATTGTGGTGTCAGGCTGTCAGCAGCTTGTGGGGGGGATGTTATTTGTAGAAGCTGTGATGTTGTGCTGTGACTCTGCTCTCTGTTAAAGCTCCATCAGTCAGGATGAGCTGACAACAAACGCAGCTGAGTCATACAGGGTTACGAGAGGCCTCAAGACAGCATCACTCAGCCGCGCTGTCCTCTTGCTGTCACCGTGTGATTATGAGCATGCAAACCGGCTGTACAGACGAGGGCAGAGGCAGTAATTAATCACCACGTTGGAATAATCACATAATTGATTATTAACAAATCCCGTGGTTAGGGTAAAAGGACGCGGGCGAGACGGGATAAACGAGAGGGGGATGAACGTGGGGGTGGGTGGGTTGACTAGTGGGGTGAGGGCTTCACGCTGGCAGGTAGTGTTGACAAATAGCTCTGCATTGAAGTCTACCTCTTAGAGTATTCATCTACCGAATCGTGACTTCAAATGAAGGATGGAAGAGGTGGATGGCGGGAGACAACTCGCTCCCAGACAACGGGGCGGAGGCGGAGGAAGAGGATGCTGAAGACGCTATGGAAACGCAATTAAAAATTTGCATACCAAATGTTCGGCGTATGGCAATATATGAGCCGAAGTATGAGCGAAATGCCCTCCTTACCCCGAATATAATCACAAAAGCAGCCTACATTGTTCATGACATTTAGAAATACGCTGCTGAAACTTTGGTTGGCCTATTCAAATGTAGACGACGCTGACATTTTATTCCCTGTGATGAAGATAGTGATGCTGCTCTACTATTCATTCATTGTCCGTTTCCTCCTATGGAGTCTTCCTTCAACTTGCTGCAGTATGGGCTCTGTCTTTATTGAACCTTCGGCTTATACAGTTATGCCTGGAAGGCTCCTTTCCATTGTCCCAGCCAATCAGCCCTAAGCCCTTTTGTGTTCTCTCCTCTGAGCTAAGCCGGTTATCCCATGCAACTCCTTTACTCCAGATCATCGCTATATCCCTGTTCTCAGTCTTTCACCTCTTACACCTTTGCTTTTGTTCCCTTCCTCTCTCTCTCTCTCTCTCTCTCTATCTTTTTGCATCTATGCAAAAATGTTTTACGCACACAGGCCCAAAAGCGAAATTATTCTGAAGTTCCTCAATAATTTAGATTATTAGGACAACTGTATGTGCATATGATGATGATATAAGGAGTCTCACACACACACCTGCTACGCACTCACACACACACAAACACACACGTTGCTCTGCAAAGTTGTTTGGATTCATCATGTTAGAGAAAACACACACTCCCAGTGCAAGGTGTCAGCTCGGTGGTGCGTCGCGGATTCCAGTATGTCCTCCTGTGTGCAGCCCCTAATCCCCCAGGGCCTGCTCCTCGCATTCATAACACGCCGCTCCATGCCAGGTGGCTGTCTCCACGAGTCCTCTCCCCCATAAATCAGACTGTCTTTGAGTTGATCAATAACAAGTCAATTAGCAGGCGCAGAGAGATGAGGGTCTCAGGGGGTCACCGCTTGTTTGTCAGGTGGACATCTGCAGATCTGCTGCTGTCTGCCACCAAGCTACGCGTGTCGTTTACCTCGGAAGCATGTGGCTACCTGGCTATCATAAATCTAAATATTAACTATAAATAGACCTGCGACATCTTGCTGCAATCCATCATTTGCTTGTTGCTGGATGTGTAATATATCAAACATTCAGATCTCCCAGCTGTGACTGATAAATTCGAACAGCATCCTTTTTTTTTTTTTACTTTTTATTTAGCTTCTCTGTGTATTTTCCTTCAACAATTCTTGTAGATAAGAAAGCCACAAAGAAACATAAATTACTGCTCTTACTGTCTGAGGTCGCACTTTACCTGTACTTTATGTGCCAGATATAAGCTGCAAAGCCTGCCAGCTCCCATCGTGCTCCCCTGTTAAGCTGACTAGAGTGGGAGAAACCCAGTTGTTGTTTGGTGCCCACTGACTGTGTATCTAATGACTTGGCTCGCAAATGGAAAGCAACGGCAACAGGCTCCTGTGGCGAATACACCAGATTAATTCCCTGGATAATTACAGACAAGAATGATCTTGGGCAAATACTCCCCATACCTACTGAGACATTACATCCAACGACGCTGTCTAATTAGAGCTCGTTCTGGATAGTGATGGAGAGCGATAGACATTTAGGAGAAATTAATGAAATGTGCTGCTTCTGTAGCGAGAAGAGGCCCTGATGACAACTGCAGAGGTGACGCAATACTTACAATACAATTTGATTGGTCTGCAATAAAAAACAACTTTTTCACTGGTAATACTTTATTTTACTGGTACAATGATTTGCAGCAAAGTTTCAGGTCAAGTTTTTTGAGAAAATTTATTAAAATACTTCCAAGAAATTTACACTAAACATAGGGGAAATTAATTGAAATAGTTTATATATATATATATATATATATATATATATATATATATATATATATATATATATATATATATATATATATATATATATATACATTTTAAATAACTCATGGCTCAAGAAGAAGAAAAAGAAAAGAAATTTATTGGAAATGCATCAATAGTCTTTACGCTGACTGACTGAATTCAAGCACCAAACTGTGTTGACCTTTTGTACTTAAGAGTCACTTAGGTTTGACGTCAATGAGTAAATGAATTCTCTGAATTCACAAGGACTGCTTTAACATTTTAAAATAGTATAAATATAAATATGAACCTGATAGTACTTACCTGTGCTCCTGGCTCAACAGCGCAGCCATTAGTTATTCTCATCACCACACTTAGTGTAATGTGTCACCTGCTGGCACCATTACTACAGCACCGTCAAACATGGCCTCATTTCATCAAACAACCCGGTTTTACTAACTCTGCCCTGACTCTGTGTTCATCAACGCTGCTATGTCTATTTTTTAAGGCTTGTGATTGTCACAACGATAAAACATTAACCCACTATTTGGTGTTTGTCTGTTGTGTCTCTGCATTTCACAAAACGTCTCCCCCCGTCAGGGTGAAGCCATCTGAATGAGGTGAGCCGGCAGATGGATGTGAGAAAAGGGGAGATAAAGGTGACACAAAGTGTCTCCAGCTGAGGATCGGTTTGTTGTGGTGAGAAGTTGTTTGCTTGGGGTATGCTGTTGGATTCTGTACAAGCACATGTTTGCAACTGTGCTTTGGGGTTGACCTTGTTTTTTTTTTTTCTTCTTTGAATCAGCTGCCTGTATCAGGTGGCAGGAATTGACTGTTGGAATCCCATCAAAGGAAGGGTATAAATACAAGACACAAGGAGACAGACAGGAGTAATCCCCCTGTACGGAGCCATGACTCCTGGTAACAGATGCTCCAAGCCGTGACAGACTCAAGCATATACAGTATACGTGGTGTTGTTGGACCTTGCTCCAGGGCTTCCCCTGTGCTCCCATGCAGAAAAGACCCCCAGGGGAGCTCACGCCAGCTGACACTGAAAAACAAGGTAAGAACCCAGCTGACACACACATGCACACTGGCTCAGCTGTTTATCTCAAAGGAGCGTTCAGCGTGAGACGCACACACAAGGCTCAGAAATGAAGTCAGACTTGAGCCTCCCGGGGAGAAAAAGTAGCGAGGTGGAAGATGGATAGATGGCAGATACCACGGTTTGAGCGCTATAGGTGTCCAATGGTAAGTTCTGGCAATGGATGGAATAGTTTCTACGATGTTTGATTGCTTTATTGTCTGAACTGGTTGTGGGAGGGGATGGAATCAGTGCAGCAGCATCACTGATCTTATCTTGCCTGTGTTCGTACCATAAGAACCCTTGGCTGTTGAAATATGACTCCTAAACTGAACAATGTTTTGTTTGGAATAATTTTTTGTGATCTTAATTCAATATGATGTTTTTTCTTGTTTTCTTTCTCCCTCTGCTTGGTCAATATCTATGTATTATGAAATACGTTTCCTGTGCCTCCCCGCATTTAAAATGCCAGTCAGAGGCTCCCAGGGCTCCAATTCTCTCTCCAGCCAAGAAAATGACTAATATAAATGATTGACAGCCTTGCAGGGATAAGGTTGCCCATTTAGCAAACTTGCTGTGTGAACGGAAAAAAAAAGTCAAAATGGTTCCCAGAGCGATGAGATTGGAGATGAGAGAGATGAAGATTTTGGTACTGTATTGATCCTCCAGTGCTTGTCTCATGCATTTTACACAAGATCTAAATGCCACTTACAATATAATACAGCTCTCCAGGTCAGGCCTTGCTACTCTCTGTTCAGGGGGATTTCAGGATACTTTATGTATAAATTCAACAGGAGTCGAGTAAAGCTGTTAGACAGTGTCTTGGTTCTCTGAGAAGGTAGTCGGGATAAAGAGGATTTTAACCTTCAAATCCTTTCTCTGTATCAATTCATGGGCTTCTTATGGGCAGCTGAAGATTTGGAATACCTGTGCAATGCATCAAACTAATGTCTCTGCTCTCCTCTCCCCTCCTCTCCTAGGGTACTAGGTCTAGGCGGCATCATGGCCGAGGGGAGCCTGCAGACAGATGGCTGCAGATCCTCCATTCCAGCTGAGCTCCAGCCTCCCCACTCTAAGTACTCGCAGTGGAAGTTTAAACTTTTTAGGGTGAGATCCATGGAGAAGGCCCCGTTGCCCAGCGAGGCACAGGCTGAGCAAGGAGCCTTGCTAGGAATCCCACCTCCTGCAGGTCCAGATATTGAGTTGGACAACGGCGAGGGTTCAGGGAGTGTGATGAAATTATGCCTTGGGGGGAAAAGCAAGGAAAATGTGGAAGGGCCAGGCCGGAGGGTCGACGTGAAACTGCAGGAAATGGACACCCACATGAACCACCTCAGGTAATCACACGTCCGGTACGGCTTCAACTAAACGACATGAATCTTTCTAAGAAATTAACATGATGCATTTTACTCCATTAAGGGGTCTCTGCCGTCTGTGTGGCATGGCGCTGAGAAAGGTCAAAGGGCCGCTGCATGACGTTCACGGGGCTCTGGATGAGGTGAGCAGAGGTGCCCTGCGTAAAATGGGTTGCAAGTTCACAAGCTGGCCAGAGGTCATCCTGAAAGTCTTCAAAGTGGAAGTGACAGACGACATAGAATCTGTCCACCCTCTTTCCTTCTGCCATCGCTGCTGGATGGCCGCCATACGAGGCGGCGGCGTGTGCAGCTTCTCCAGGACGAGGGTCCCCGACTGGAAGCCCCACTCCTCCCTGTGCCATCTTTGCTCCCCCAGGAAGTCGTCGTTCCAGCGAACTGGAAAGAAGAGGAGGAAAACCATCCCGAGAGCTCAGAGCCTGGCAAAAAGGACCAAGGGAGAGCACGGCGAAAGCATTGTTGTTGGCGAGAGGCGAGCTCTGAGACCGTTCGGAGACCGGCATCACAGGGGCTGGAGGAAGTCCAGCGTTCAGAGAGAGCAATGGGTGAGGAACATTACCCGCTGCCAGAAAGACCACCTGAGCGCCACGCTGGTCTCTGAAAAACTCCCAGTGGACTTTCTAATTTCCTTCACCTGCCTGGTGTGTGACCACCTGCTTTCCGATCCAGTCCAGTCCCCCTGCGGGCACCTCTTCTGCCGTGGCTGCATCATGAAATATAACCACGTAATGGGACCTCACTGCCCAGGCTGCAACTTGCCCTGTGCTCCTGATGACCTCACCCCGCCTGCCAAAGCCTTCCTATCAGCTCTGCATTCGCTGCCCCTGCTCTGCCCCTGGGCCGGCTGTGGTGAGCAGGTGAGGCTAGATTCCTTCAAAGCTCACTGTCTGGGCCACGAGCTGGACGAACACCAGGGGAACCAGCCATCAGAACTCGACGGCTACCTTCTAGCCAACAAAGGAGGGCGGCCACGGCAGCACCTGCTATCGCTGACCCGCCGCGCCCAGAAGCATCGGCTGAGGGATCTGAAGAACCAGGTGAGGCTGTTCGCAGACAAAGAGGAAGGCGGCGACCTGAAGTCCGTGTGCCTGACGCTGTTCCTGCTCGCGCTGAGATCCGGGAACGAGCACCGGCAGGCGGACGAGCTAGAGGCCATGATGCAAGGTAAGAGGCGATTATGGAGTTTCGGTTTAATTAACAAACAACCCACTACGGCCAAGAAAATGGGACGCAAACACATTTGTGCTCATTAATGTTTCTGCCTGTCTCCGAAAAATACAGTCGTCTCAAAAACAGCAAGAGAGAGATTTGGATTAGAAAGTATTTTACTATTGTCCAGCTCTGTGTAATACGCGCCCAGACCCTCCTTGACTCTCGCCCACACACTTGCTCTCTGTCTGCCTTTCTGTCACTCTCTCATTCTCACATTCCCTTTAATGCACAATAACAACTCTTGTGAAGGGGCTGTTAGAATCAAAACAACATCAGCAGCTCTTGTATCTACAAATTACGCAGACAGCACCACCCCCCCTCCCTGGGGAACAGAAGCCAGCTGGTGTCTGTTTTCATCTGCAGCCAATACATCACTTTTGCCAGCGTCTCCCCGTCAACCCTCTGTCCCCTCGTAACATTTGAAAATTAGGAAATATTGGATTTTGTAATCACAGGCTCGCGGGCTTCTGACGACGGCACATTAAAATGTGGACGTTAAGTTCCAGATTCTTTCCGTCTCATTGTATAAACGGCCCCAAATGCGGGAGATGAGATGAAGCAATCCTGCAGGCCGCATTTCTTCTCAGAGCGTTAGAAATGGGCTCGCACAGTTTGGTGTTAAATAATTCTCTTCATGTTTTTAATCCATTCCTCTCACTTTCTTTTTATATTTCTGTTTTGGTATTGCCTCTTTCTGCCTCTCCTCTGAAGCTTACTCTCCTTTTATTTCCCTTCCCTCTGCAGGCAGAGGCTTTGGATTGCATCCCGCGGTGTGCTTGGCCATTCGGGTCAACACTTTCCTGAGCTGCAGCCAGTATCACAAAATGTACCGAACTGTCAAAGCCACCAGTGGCCGCCAGATCTTTCAGCCCCTGCACACCCTGCGAGCTGCGGAGAAGGAGCTTCTCCCCGGCTTTCACCAGTTTGAATGGCAGCCAGCTCTGAAGAATGTGTCTACATCTTGCAATGTTGGCATCATTAATGGGCTCTCTGGATGGGCTTCCTCGGTGGATGACTCCCCGGCTGACACCATCACTCGGCGGTTTCGCTATGATGTGGCACTGGTGTCGGCATTAAAGGATCTGGAGGAGGACATCATGGAGGGGCTGAGAGACAGTGGGATGGAAGACAGCGCTTGCACCTCAGGCTTTAACGTCATGATCAAGGAATGCTGTGATGGCATGGGTGATGTCAGCGAGAAGCACGGTGGCGGACCGGTTGTTCCCGAGAAGGCTGTACGCTTCTCTTTCACAGTTATGTCTGTGTCGGTCCTGGCAGAGGACGGTGAGGAGGAAGTTACCGTCTTCACAGAGCCAAAGCCAAACTCTGAGCTGTCCTGTAAGCCCCTTTGTCTGATGTTCGTGGACGAGTCAGACCACGAGACACTCACGGCCGTCCTGGGGCCTATTGTGGCAGAGCGCAAAGCCATGAAAGAGAGCAGGCTCATCCTGTCCATAGGCGGCCTACCTCGCTCCTTCCGCTTCCACTTCAGGGGCACGGGATACGACGAGAAGATGGTGCGCGAGATGGAGGGACTGGAGGCCTCGGGGTCCAGTTATATCTGCACGTTGTGTGACTCGAGTCGAGCGGACGCCTCGAAAAACATGGTGCTGCACTCCATCACCCGCAATCACGACGAGAACCTGGAGCGATACGAGATATGGAGGAGCAACCCGTTCTCCGAGTCGGCAGATGAGCTGAGAGACCGAGTCAAAGGGGTCTCTGCCAAGCCCTTCTTGGAGACCCAGCCCACTCTAGACGCTTTGCACTGTGACATCGGCAACGCCACCGAATTCTACAAAATCTTCCAGGACGAGATCGGGGAGGTGTTCCAAAAGGTCAACCCCACCCGGGAGGAACGGCGCAGCTGGAGGGCAGCGCTGGATAAACAGCTGAGGAAGAAGATGAAGCTTAAGCCAGTAATGAGGATGAATGGAAACTACGCCCGCCGGCTAATGACCCTGGAGGCAGTGGAGGCCGTGTGTGAGCTGGTGCCCACAGAGGAGAGGAGGGAGGCCCTTAGAGAGCTGATGAGGCTCTACCTCCAAATGAAGCCCGTGTGGCGCTCCACCTGCCCAGCCAAGGAGTGCCCCGACCAGCTGTGCCGCTACAGCTTCAACTCTCAGCACTTTGCCGACCTTCTCTCCTCCACCTTCAAATACAGGTACAACGGAAAGATAACCAATTACCTGCACAAGACCCTGGCCCACGTGCCTGAAATCATAGAGAGAGATGGATCCATTGGAGCCTGGGCCAGCGAGGGGAATGAGTCGGCAAACAAGCTGTTCCGGCGTTTCCGGAAAATGAACGCACGCCAGTCAAAGGCCTACGAGCTGGAGGACGTGCTGAAACACCACTGGCTCTACACCTCCAAGTACTTACAGAAGTTTATGGAAGCACACAAGGACTCCGCCAAAGCGCTGCAAGCCACCATCGATCCAGTGGAGACGCAGGACGATGAGGACGCGCCTCTGGAGTTGAATGATTTTTGAGTTGTCGTTTCACTTGAACCCTATGATGTATCGATGGTTTATTGATTTCGCGATGGGGACTATACATTGTTGGTTTACTTTATTGATTAATTAACTGATATTTCCAGTGACGATAAAAAAAGTGAAGATTTTAAAGCCAAACGTTTTAAAGGTGATTTTATTGTGATGACTTCAGCTCACTAACCAAGTTATTGATTGTTGTATTTTGCAAAAAAAAAAAAAAAAATCAGTTTTTGTGCTTTCAATTAGTCCTTTTCAAAACTTTTTCAAATCGACATAATTCTCTCACCACGTTTTTCAGTGTCTCAGGTTAAAATGGAGGATTATTATAGAAGGAACACACACGTTTCTCTTGTCTGCCTCTCAGCAGGAAAGTTCTTTTTTTATCCTCATCATCTGTGAAATATGGTGCAGGTTATTGTATTGCAAGGACCTGACACGTTTATAAATTTATACAGAGAGGATATTTATGGAAACAGTTGAAAGTGCTGTAAGTCACGGAGTGGAATTGTGTTAAAAAGACCACAATCGTGGCCACGGTATTAATATATCATTTGAGCTGGAGCAAAACGTAATCACAGAGACCCAAATGTTCTTTGTTTTGCGAGTGCCCTCTGAAAAAGATTACTTTAGTGCTTTATCGTGGGATCCCTGAGGGGCAAGAAAGACACCAGGTCACTTTGAACCAGTTTTATCTCTTTTGGTTTTTGCACAGTGGAGGATAGATGATACTTCTTCGCATTTCTCACAGCAAATAAAGCATATACTGACCTTTTTGTTGATATCATAAAAATACAGTATGGTCCATTACGGACCTTAATACCCCACAGAACCTCTCGCAGGCAGGGATTTTTCTTTAGTTCTGTATATAACCTGATTCTTCTTCTCAGCTGATATTTCTTCATTGCCACGGTTGACAGAGGAGAGGGATGAGCTGCAGCTAGAAAGGCCTGCTATCAACTGATTTGTTGGCAACTTTATTGGTTTGATTGATTGATTTTATTGTCCTTCTGTGTGGTCACCATTTTGAATTGTGACAGGCAATTTTGTTTTCTTATTTGATTGAATGTTTGACTTGATTTTACTGTCATAATGTCACATGTTCGCTGTAAAATATTCACATTTCATTGAAGAGTTGTCACAGTTGCACAATAACATCATGTTTTGAGTGCATTATATTTCAACTTGTCTCAGAGTTGTTTTTGCTGTAATGAATTGCATTTCCAAAGTAATGGATGATGGATGATTCTTAATATTCCACTTGTTCACTTTCCACCATGTACTGTATTTCCTCATTCTGTGTTTCCATACTACACTAAGAATCAGGGCTTCCGGGTGAATTCTTTTGCACACTGGTGCAGTGTAACCCTGAAATACCACTACTTTAATGTTTGTTTTGAAACGCCATTAAGTACTTTAATATTGCTACTGTATTTTCGATGAACCGTACAATTTGAATTGTTTTGTCAATGTTTGGCCAAATAAAAAATAAAGACACACATGAAGTGATCTTCTGTTTTATTAAACAATTAATATTTAGTCATATTAGTGTGAGACAGAACTAGTGAATCCAAAACAGCAACAAATACAGTATGTTGTGCAGCTTGTTAAAACACAGTAATGAATGAATGTGTCGTCACCTAAAACATTACAGTTGAAACTTATTTTACTATGAATATTTAACAATATTTGTTAAGATGCTATTAGGAAATTGCTAAAAACATTATTGTTTATTATAGTCATAATTAAAAAAATATAGTCACATAAGTTTTGTGAAAACACATGATACAAGTATCATTTAATTCAATGTTGTTCATCAGCAATGTGCACCATCACATTATGTGTATGTCTATATAAATAGTGTACAGTGTATGAAAATACAATTATTTGTACAAAAACCTGTAAATCTTTATTTAGTCTTGGTAGAAAGTGTAGAAAACAAAACTGATGGAATACAAAATAACACCAACATTTATAAATTTGCTAGACTGTATTACTGTTTCTTCTCACTGTGTCACTGTACACTTTCCGCTTCCTCTCTAAACTCAAATCATGCCTGATGTGGACCATCTAAACTTCATAAAACTGGATTCAGTCAAACAGTCGTCTTAAAAAGCTCTTTTTGGCTGGAGACGTCTTGATTTTCACAGGAGTTTTCTTGCCCTTAGCTTTCATGGGGATGCGTCTCAGGGGTATGGCCTGTCGGGGTGGGGTCATCTCCTGGTAGGGCAGGCCTCCGTGTTCCAAGCAGAAGTACTTTTTGCTGCCCTGAGAAAGCTTGACCAGCAACGTCTCAGTCAGCTCCATGCACTGCGCGTGAACCCAGTGTCCCCCTTCTCCTCTGGAGCAGAAGATCATGGCTGGCCGGTGGAGCTCGGTGGAGTAGTACGGCTCCCACGTGTTGGCGTCCACCTGGCAGCCCAGGCAGCATTTGATCCAGTAGCCCGTCTGGGATTCGTCCTCTTCGTCCTCCTCCTTGTATGCGTCCCTTTCTTCATCACTGCTGTCCTCCAGCTCATGAGGCTCCCGACCAAAGTAGAGCTCCTCTGAGTCCTCCAGAGGAGTGGAGTTGTCGTAATCTGTTGACTCCTGGCTGCAGCCGAGGGTTCTTTCGTCCTCTGTTCCTTCTCCCTCTGTCTGGAAGCTCACTTCGTAGAAGTAATGCACGTCTGGTTGGGATGGCCTTCCCTCAGACGGGACAGCAAGTAGGATGCTTCCCTCCCCGGCACTACCCCCAAACCAAGTGCGACTATGAATGATGTCTGGGGTCCACTTGGGGGGTTCTACCGTCTCAAACTGGATTCCTTTCTCATCCAGAGTCACAGAACAACACTCCATCCTCTTCTGTGAATCTGACTGATAACCACCCAAGATGATGTATCTGTGAGCGGGACCTGTACGGGTGATAATGGCGCTAGAGATGGATATGCCAGTCTCCAGGTTCTCACAGGAAAGCAAGGGACTGCCCTGCAGGAGCTCAACACGCAGGCGAAAGAGTCGAGGTGGACGGGAGTCAGAGATGAGCGAGTGTCCGCCGATGAAATAGACGCAGTCTTCTCTGGCGAGAGCCAAATGGAAGGACTGTCCGTCAGTGAGCTCTGGTAAGGTGTGAGCGGAGGAGCACCCAAACTCCAGGTCAAACAGGAAGACCTGGGGGGGACAGTCGATGACACTGTTCCAGCTCTCGGTGGTCCGCTCCCCTGCGGGCATGTAGGATCTACCACCAAACAGCACACACGCCGTCTTCCCCCGGCTTTGAACCATACTCATTGTGTGGCCGTATCGGGGCCCTGGCACGTCTCCCACCAACTCTTTTTCCTTGCAGCATAGGGTCAGTTTCCGATTGCAGCCGCGACTGTCCATGGTCAACAGATACAGGCTTGATGAGATCTCATTGTTTGGGGTCCGACCACCGTGGATGAGGTAGCTCTCTGGAAACCCGTCGTAAGGGTCAAGACGGCACAACGCCGGGCAGCGTAACGGAGGGAGGTAGGAGGAGTCGTTGGAGAAGGAGATGGCCCTCAGCTTCATCTCACCATGTTTAAACCGGACTCCGAATACCCCTGTTGGGCAGGAGCGTTTGGGCCAGCCTTTCTGGCCAAACAGGAGAACCTCTCCATCCAGCTGCAGCAGCGAGCAGCCGGGCTGCAAGAGGCCCGTACAGTTCACTGGCGTCAGTGGTTGCAGAGTCATCTTCCGGCAGTCGCCTGCATCAAAACACAACATGACAGTCAGCTGGTGCTTGTTTTCATTCGGGGCTTTAATTTTATTACTTCCTGTTTGTAGCAGCAACACGTGGAAAACCACAACTTACATCAAGTGCACTGACACAATCATTCAACATCAACGGCTTTAAACATATCAGTCTCCAAATAATAAAAATAGAAGGATACACGATAAAAATGCTTCTACTGGTTGTTGTTGACAAAATTTGACATATGGGGATGAGCAGCTCTAAATCATGCGTACAACGCTTACAATTCAATGAGTTAAGACTAATAAAAATATAGGTTGTGTGTTTTGGGTGCAGGATGTTGCAGATGATTCATTGGCAACACCGAGCAGTTTTTTTTAGACTTTCTGACATGAACTCAAAAACAATATAGGCATCGAACTAGATGAAAAAAATACACCTTTCTGGCTCATTTAAATATTTCCAAGTCTGAAACAAACAAACAGGAGCTGCTTCATTGAGCCTGTATCTTTCTGGAATATGGACTAGAGCACAGAGTGGGCATCGTGCAGCATTCACTCAACCTTCTCAACAAATTTGCTGACTTTTTATTTTTAATTAAACGACGCAACGTCATTGGGCTGCAGAGACGCACAGCAGCACCTGTTGCCATCGTTACCTCGCGTGTAAGTTCTAATGTCAGCAGTTCTAATGGTTCTAATGGCCGTTTATTGGCTTTAACCGCAGTTTGTTTGACTGCTGTGGTCGGTGCGAATCGACAAACGCGCCCCAGCTGTCCGTCAGCAGGGCGGTGACGTCTTGTAAACTGTACAGCGCTAAAGCAAAGATCGTGAGAGCTGCTCATTCTTCCATCATGTTAGAATTACAACCTTTAATGTGCTTACCTTAGGGACCAGGCCAGGCTTGAGCTCCCTTCAGTGTGAACCTTATCAAGCTAAAGACTCTTTATGTAGCCGAACTTTGACAAAGGCAGACGGTGAAAGAGTTTGTGAAGCTTCGTTGACTCACAAACGCTTCCAGATCTTGAGGTTAACAGCCTGTGACTGCTGCTGTCTGGCAGGTGTGCTGCCTCAGTGCCTTCACTGAGTCACTTCAACGGCATCACAACATGCTATTTAGAGACTCTTATCTGATGTATGACACTAATGAAGAAATTCACTTTTTTAGATATAGCTCTTGTTAAACATTCTGAATTGAAAAATCGAAATATTTTGCTTCGGTTCAGAGATTTGTTTCCCTCTAGGACTCAACCTGGGAGCAGCTGATATCTCATAGGTCGACAGCAGGCGATGCCGTGCGTGTGCTCTCTGTTCAATTAGAGTCAAATATGGAAATATGCCGTGACCGGCTGCGTGTGACAAAACTAAAAATCACTCCCCAATTCAAAGCTCTTATCAGAATGATCATATTAACTGACACAGATGCAAACAGCCACTTAATGACTCTCAGATTAGATTTATTAATATGCATTCAGCGTTGATTAAGACACGTAACATCTGAAATTCATTTTAAAAGCTAAAATTAGCTAAGATAATTAACTCCATATAGACGATTCAAATATGTGTACTAGTTCATTCACTTGATGTGAATTCGTATGACGCTTCTAAAGCTGATTACAGCCTCAGCGATACAGTGTTTACTCTTCCCCAGCCTAGATTCACATTTTCAGTCTAGTAGCTATAATTAAAACCTTCTGTTTCGTGTCTGATGTGTCGTCATTTTGCTTTTCCTTTGCCGTTCAACATCTGATCTTTGAAGCCACGTCAGACGGGTCTTGTTGCCCGCTGATATTAATGTTTTAAGAAATTAATTGGAGTCACCGCAGCTGATGTGTCGGACTGACGTTTTCTAAAACTGACCTACTGCAGGTTAAAGCCAATCCCCTGCTTGAATGACACACACGCGCACATGCGCCGAAACGCTCGGAGAACAACGCGGCTGGAAGCAGATGTCTACTTGCCCATTAGCATAATGTTTTTGTGCGCTGAGCGGCTGAGAGAGAACTTGAGGAGTGTGCAAAACAAAGGCAGAAACCACAAGTGCCTGGAAGACCGTTACAGCTTGAAAACACAAAACAGCAGAGCACCTGTGTGTCTAAACTGCTGCTTACAGGGTTGAGTGGAAGAGAAAAAGAACCTACTCTCGTTACTAGAGAGGCTTGGAGTCAGATGTGACTGGGATATGCGGAAGCAGCTTTCATTTTTCCCCGGTTATTTTGAAGAAGCGCTCCGTCTGTATGAATTCAGCCTTGGCAAAATAAACCTTCCTGGTCTCGAGGCATCTGCACAAAGCCACGCTGAAAAGCGCTGCGGTGCAGCTGCAGCTGGGATGGCGCAGAGTGAGTGGGAGGCGCAGCAGTGTGTGGCGGACCCCAGGCCATGCAAGGATATGTACATAATTGATAGAACAAAGTAATTAGAATCTATGGCAGCACCTGTTTGCGTCCCTTGTAATGGATCAGTACCTGACTGCTGCCCTCCAGCGGGTTTTGACGGATGACGCGCTGACAGCTCTGATGTTCTGACGATCGTGCAGCAGGGTTTATCACTACTTAATACTGCGGTAATTGCTCCCCTTGTGGTGATTGGTACTGAGGCCAGTCGCCTCCACTTCACCGTGGTTAATGTAGACGTGGTGCAGCAGTAATTACCTTAATAAATGACCTGTGACCTGCCACAGTTCAGGTTTTTATTCACACTCCCCGCACGGTGAGAGTGATTTAAAACTCAAGCCTGAATGAAAAGTCGTGTATAATTCATGTGTCATCATAGTGTATGTGTGCTGAGATGTGCTGTTTGCCAACATCACAAGGAAACATTTTAATGAACGCCAACATGACTGTGCTCAAACCAGGTTCAGCCTCTTTTTTTTAGTTTCCATCAGTCGTCCTCCTTCTGTGGTGATAATCATCAAGGTTTGGTTGTTACATGGCAGGATGTCAGGGGAGGCCGCGCAGACCCCGTCTCATTTAGTTCATAGGTTGGGACTATTACATGTCAGACACCTTAATGCCATGTTTTAAGCTGATAAGCTTCGTGCTACCCTCACCCTTCATCCCCGGCCTCCCCACAGGGAGTGCTGTGAATAGACACACGTGGTCCTGCTGCTTAGCCCGTACCCCGGGGGAGACGGAGGGATCAAAAGTCCGAGCAGTCAAAGTGCAGGGGGAGCGAGAGCAGCGGTGGGACATTTCGGTGGCTAGATCTTGCCCGAGGAGGAGGCTGAGATCGGTGGCTTGCTGATCCTCCTCCTTGCTGATGGATAGACACCTGCATTACAGTTTTAAATCACACCAAAGCCCCTCATTAAATAACCTTTCCCTTCCGTCACCTGTCCCAGTGCTTTCCTCCTTTATCTCCAGCTGTCTCCTCCACTTTATCTCCATAGTCCTCCCTATATTGTTGATTTTCTTTAGGCAAATGGCTGGACTGTTTCAGCACAGGCAGTTTACTTCAGATGTGTACACTGAAGCATGAATAGGACTTCAGGCAACGCCAGCTATTGATTTTGCCATGATTCTGATTAGAGGGCTCCCTGTTGCAATCGATACCATACATCAGTGAACTGCGGAGTGAAACTGATGGCCGCAGATAGGATCCCGTACTTGGTTTGCAATTAATCACGCTGTTGCTTATTTTTAAGATTAAAAGGCAGTTGAGCGAGCACAAGATCCTTTAGCCCAAAAAACTGTTCAGCAACAATGACTCCTGATTCGTCCAAACACATCACACTCTGGATGTAACAGCTCCAGTCAATAACGGCGCTTGATCATTGTGATTAAATTTTAAGGGCTGATAGACACTGTGCACTGTACAATAGGAGGATGATGAAAGCGATTCCCCTCACATCGCTCTCCCTCGCTGAGTGTCTCATTACCTTATTGGAACGGCTGCTGCTTTGACAGGTCACGGTTGTGGGAACGAATGCAACAGTGCTGGACACGAGATGCCGCGTGTTGATTATTTATCTATCAGATTAGTTCTTCGTAACTGTATTTCTTTTAAATGTGTGATCCGTTTAAAATTTGCTGGTCTGTGCAATGTAAATAGAACAACAATTTCTATACATCACAGTTATACGACACACGAAACATACGAAACAGTGTGTGTGCACAGTTTCAGACAAGCCAGTGGAAGCGGCACCTGTTTGAGACGCAGGTCCAATATTCTTTAGCCTGAAAAAGCAGAACAACCGTCAAATTCTTAGTTCTGGCGTAACCAGGAACTGATTTTGTTGTTATGATGTGATCGCTGATTTGTTTGTTACTTGTTCATTTAGTTACCAATTTTTAAACTTTTGTGACTGGGAGGTTTCAGTAATGAAAAGTCTTTCTTTCCAAACTTTCTCTCCTGTATTGTCAAAATGCAGAATTCCTTGGCAAACTTACTAGAGAGGAGCGTAGTAATGACACTGTTGTTATCTCAAACTCGGGTTGTTTAATTGTGTGTGCGGGTCTTCATTAATGTCAATTTATGCTCATTTTTTCTGATCGCGCTGAAATTAGTGAGGTAGAAGTTTGCCCTGCGGCATCGATGTGATCCTACGAGATGGCCGCAATGCTATTTCACGGCAAATGGTTCCTTTAATGGAGGTAGTTGCATTAAATGACTTTCACTGAATTTGAACAATTTGTTGCAAAAGACTAGAAATTAAAAGTCAAATATTCTTCACTCCGTGAGGGTTTGTTCAAAGTCTCCTCAATTAAACTCTGAAAGGCATTTCTGTTTCATTTACTCGGCTGTAGACAATATTAAAAAACATATTATGTGTGTGATTAAGGAAGTAATTTCATTTTAAATAGTCTGTATTACCTTTTGTAATCATAATCAACATGCAGATTGAGTGCCTTCTTTTTCATTTCCATTAAATCTCCTTTAACAAGACTCCATATGAACCTTGATCAGCCTGTGCGGCAGGTTTTCCTGATCATGTCAGGTGAGAGCTTAGCTCACGTGTCACGCAGCACGTGTGCGATGCGACACCGGCTGCAGAACGGCTCGTCCGGCTAATCTGCGCCAAATGGTACAGAAGCGATCGGAGATGCTGACATAACCAAACGGCTTACTGTGAACTCCCACCTTGATTAGCATGTGTAATCACCAATATGCTGCAGTAAGCGTGAAATAAAAGTGAAAGGAGGTGTCCTGGAAAGCGGCCGTGTCTCTTTGACACTGAGTCTGTAATTGCCTCAACCACAGAATCAATAGCTGCTGAGCATTTGGCATCTGAATGAATCAGCATTCAACCCAAATGCAAGGCCCTAGTGTTGTACTTCTCTTGCTTTACTCTACTCCAAGAGGAACGTTCCTGACGCCTCCAGGATAAGATGACTTCGAGTAATACTATTGTACGCGTTTGCTGGTAGTAAGGCTGTGGCTGTTGAGCCCAATAGTGTCCCGAGCTGACAGATGAGGGCGCGTGATACACGGTGACATGTGGAGAATAAAAATTAGCCTCCGATATTCCATTTAGTGTGATCATGGTGGTTGACAGCCGGCGCTGAGCGAGCGGCGCCCCCATGGAACTGCGACACGCGGGCCGGCATGTCAGCGTTAGCTCAGAACGACACGTTTCCCTCCTTCCTGACACTATTAATTCTTCCCAATTCCTCCCCGCTGTCAATTTCCCTCGTCCACGTCCGCGGCTGTGGGCATCCGACATGTAGTGCAGCTACCTGTTGACCAAAACATGTCAAGAGCTGATTGTCTTGTCTGGCTCGTGACAATTCTAAATGATTCAAATTACAATATTTCCCAGAGTGCTCCTGCGTAGCGCGGCCGCCAGGACTGGCTCAGGTGCCTGGTACTGTTATTGTTGGTCGCTGTTATTGGTGGGTGTGACAAACGCTGGTGTTATGACGTTCACGTAAATCACAAAAGTAGAGCAAAATTATAAGCTGTGAAGAAATCAGCAGCCAAACTATTCACGACTGCATCGGCCTTAGTCATTCCATGGCTTCTCATTCCGAACCGTGAGAACTGCAGAAAGGCCAGAAAGCATCATGCATTTCTACATCCTCAGTGCGTAGACATTGATTCCACGTCGCTGTCCTACCTGTCGCTACGTTGCCGGTACTGTACATACACAATTATGGCTGAAAGTGATTCTTCTTTCCACTGGCGGTGAAAACGTAATGATGTCTGTGCCTCCTTGGTTCGACCGGTGAACTTTATTTCCTTGTGGTGCTGCGATGTTCGAGTGTCTCTCAGAACCAGCCCAGCCCGCAGATGGGAAGCGGGGACGCGAGGAACGAGTCCGTTCCGTGCTGTAGGTGACGTTTTCAGATTGGAGCAACGTTTGAACGGTCTGGTATATGCTGCGCGAGCTGGAGCCCACCGGTGGCGTCGTCGTCCATCAGCTTGCAAGGAAGGGACTCTTAGCAGCCTAATTAACGGCACAAATGAGTCGAGAGTAAGAGGGGGTGGCTGTTTAACTATGATCAACATCATGTCTGCCACTGCCAAACCGTGCAGGAGGCAGAGATAGCAGGCAAGAAAGAGGAGGAGAGTGTCAATATTTAATAGTGTTGACTCTTTCAAATTGATTGAAATTCCCTTTTATGAACACAAGGGAGGACATAATCATATACCCTGGCCTGTGTTTGACAGTTGCCTTGTGCTCTCTTTTCAGCCTGCACTGTCTGGGCCTTCACAATTGCTCTGATGTTTTTGTCTGCCTGCTATTATCAGGAGTCTGTGTGCGTGTGTGTGTGTGTGCCTCTTTTGTGCTTTTTTTCCCGTGTGTTGTGCCGTTTTTGACCCTCCTTGCTCGCTTGTGTCTGTTATCTGCCTTTGGATTCCATTAGCACAGTGACAGAGAGGTGATTACACCCAGCCCAGGTCTTTTTAATACAGATTAGAAGTCATCGGCGATGCCTTTCGTATGCCTGCCGCCACATCCCTCACGTTATCGTCTGGGGCCCTTTTCCTTGAGCCGTTATGGTCGGCGGTAATGCAATCTGTATTCTGCGCACTTTGCCATGGTGGATATCAGTATTTGACACGACTAATAAGGCCTTTCATTTTGACTGAATTCTCCACGTTGCTCTCTCTCTTTTTTTCTGTGAGACAAAGCTATTCACTCGGGCTCTGGGTGGAGCCGAGAGACAAGCCGTGTGTGTGTGTGTGTGTGTGTGTGTGTGGCAGGCCTTCCAAGAGGTCCCTGACACTTTTATTTTCCTAAAGGTTACAAAATGCCCTGGATGTGATGTCCACTGTCTGAGAATGTGAGGAGGTGAAATAATTAGTTTGCAAAATTACCATTTCCGTGGATGATTTCCTGGCGATAAAATTAAATTTCATTGCCAAGCAAACCTTTCAGAAACAACTGGAGCCTGATTTTAATTGAACAGAGAGTCGGTTCTCATTGCCACTAATTTGATTGTCACACTGCAGAATTGCGTTCGCTGATCGCACAATACTAAGCCAACGATATAATCACTGGCAATATGAAGTTGGGCATATTTTAATCATAAAATTAGGTGGAAATATTAGCATTTCCTTACATATTAAAGTCGCTGTCAAGCAAGGCTACAGGGAAGGAAATTCAATGACCTGTCCTTTGTTTGTCATTCGATTATGCTGTAGTTGGCGGCGTCCTGTCGAGAAGGTGAGACGATCATGCTCTGACGCAGCTGCAACTGACTGAATGTCACAGTGCAGCTGATAGCACTAATAAAACCCAGAGACCACGAAGGTTTGAGATGACAAAGTGGCCGCATAACACAACCTTTGGCAGCTAATTGTCTTGTAGAAATATTACTGAGAAAAACTTAAAAATGCTCCGGTTTACTACAGATATAACGCAGGGCCAACACAAAATCAATAGTGAACTGCTGGTGAAGAAAGCAGAAACTGGGTGAGCCACGGCTTGTGGGGAGCGTACGTGGGGGGAGGTGCACGACTGTCAGCTTTTCACTGTTTGTAGCCCACTGGGTGAACACGCAGCACTGTAATTAATTTCATGTCGCTATGTCTGTGTGGCTTTTCGGTAGAAACAAATGCTTACAGAGGCTGGAAACCTAGGAGGCGGGGGAAACAGTACGTGTAATCTAATTTATTGTGAGATTCGTGTTAGTGGCTCTTTATTGATGTGACTTTGCTGCTTCAGCTTTGTTCCCTTTGCTTCCTATACGTTGCAAGTGCTCTGCGTTTAGCGTCGTCGTGTTTATCTGGTGCCATCCTCTCCTGTAGGCCACCTGAAAGCATGTTTGCATGCACAGGGTGTAGAGAGAGGCGGGGAAATGGAAAGCACCAGCATTTGCTGGAAGGAAAAACTACACATGCGTGACAGGAGTTGATACGACTGAAAATCGGGGCACACGCGTGTTGCTGTACTTCACTTTTAAACCCTGAGCGGACTACGTTCACGTTCGCGTAGCCACGCTGAAGTGATGCATGTTTAATGAGCGCTCCTGTCGCCTCACATTGCATTCGTGGGTGGCACGGTGAAACAAGAACAAAAGGACAAGACCTTTTCAACAACGCGGTGGAGCCGTTGATGGCCTTACACCTTGCTGAAAAGACCGTGTGCTTCCAGAGCGTTTTGAAATTCAAAGAGCTCTTCTTGTGCGATGTGCGATACTCCTATATAAAGATGTTGATCCCACAGTCCCTTTACTTCGGTCATAAACAAGCGGATCATAGCGACTCTTACCGTTTTTAGTTTTTAGTGCTAATTGTGCCGTTTGGTGCCATTGGTATTATTTTCCGAGGCAATAAAGACAGAAATAATTGCCAGGCACGGACAGACGAAAAGCCTCAAGACCATCTTCAAGCAGCTGTGACCAGTTGCTGGTATTATTTGAGAGCTTAAGGACCATGAGATCGTATCAAACCCCTCCAGACGTTGGCTGTGAGCACAAGATTGACCCCAGATTGAAAGGAGACATGGACTGAGCAGTGGCAAAAGAAACAATGGAAACTTCAGATGCGAGCTGAGCTGAGTGTCCATTCACACCATGTGTCACTTTCTGAACTAAAGTGGCTTCTGTGCAAGACGAGGCAATAAAAAATGTCCTCACATCAGCTCTTTGTTCACCCCCCCACTGTAAAACGTGGAGGAAGCTCTGTTATATTATAGGGTTGCAGGGTGTCTTGAATCTGGAGATTATCAGGGGATTCTGCAGAGAACGTACCGTTCACTCTAGAGCTCTGATGCAGTGGCAGGTCTTGGCACCTGCTGCAGGATAATAGCTCAAAGCATACACCTAAAAGCACCGAGAAATGAATGAGAGGAAATCAATGGATTGGTCTCGAGCGGCTTCCACGAGTGCTCGTCTTAATCCAATTTGTCGATGGAAAAAGCCGCATTTTAAAATCAAACCGGAGAGAACCGAAGCTGTTTTGTCGAGAAGAGGGCAGCACGTCAGCTGATAAGCATCTTGTTAAGGACTACAAAGATACACAGACAACACGCTAGGACGTATTAAGGCCGTCTACTGTGCATCCATGACGCATCCTGATTTGATTAGGCCCGGTCTGCTCCTGTGTTTCTCCACAGTGAGTGAGAAAACTATTCTACTGTACTGTACAAATAGGTTTTTCTACTGCAGGACCCCTGAGGCACCAAAGCGTCGGGCTCATTCTTCCCCCCCAGGTGGTGCCGCTGCCTGTGGTGACAGGGAAGTAAAGGGCCGTGACCGCAGCCTTTCAGTTGGTGCTACCCCGACAGCAGAGATGAGGATTGAGATAAAAGGGGCACCCCAGCCTGCCCCCGTTGCTGTTTGCAGGTGCACCAACAGTAACAACCAGGTGACGGGCAGAGAGAAAGCAAATCAAGAAGAGAAGACGCACGAGGCCTCCATCTGGCACAGCTGCTCATAATTCAGCACTTTTTTGTTCTGTTACTGTTCAAAGCCAGGTTCAGCTATATTATAACAATGTATATTTGTCTATCTGGGTCAAAGTGATGTGAAATTGAGTCATAATATAAACTTTTAAAGGGCAGAGAACGTGAAGTAATGGAAACTTTGAGTTACAAAATACATTTCAGTGAGACAGTAACAAAACAGATGCACTGTACACAAATGGCGTCGATTCCTCATCCTCTGGCGATCGACGCGCGTTCGAAGATAATCAGCATCATTTACATGATCGGTGGAAGCTGCTGGAAGGTTTTCCTTGCAGCTAAATATTCCTCCCACCGAGACACACAGGGCCTTGGCTTGTCACAGGACCACATTTACCACCCTGATTCAACAAGCAGCCCGGCCATTTAGCCAGTTAAGCTCGACGCACTGCCAAGCAGACAGCAGCTGGAGAACACACAGCTGAAACTGTACGGACAACATTTGGCATCCGCCGAACATTCGCGACAAATGAACTTTTAGCGTTGCCAGATGGGTAATTGATAAGGATCATGGTAATGGTTGAGAAAAGTGATGTCTGTAATGACCTACGGAGCACAAATGTGTTCGCTGAGGACGGAGGAGGCAACTGTGGGCTACCTGGCTGGCGTTATTTCAGGCCTGGATGGAGAGCACGGTGATTTATCCATTTCATAGGCAGATGGAAACCAGAGTGACAGATGATTCACTTTACTTCGTCTTCCCTTTGCTGCTCTGCCTAATCCTGCTCCAGTTGATGTCTATAATGACATAAACAAACAAGTACAAATGTTGTACTTGTGCCGCGGTGCACTTATGGTGTTGACTGAGAGTATTTAGCTTATTTGCTCGAGCAGAAATAGAACCGTCGCAATAAAGAAAAACTCCATTCCAAATAAAAGTTTTGCACTCAAAACTGCACTTAGTCAAAGTACAAGCCTTTGTCAAAGTAGACATACACTCAGAAGTTCTGCCCACTCTTGTGTTATTATGTTGTGTATTGTTAGGCTCTTTTCACTGCGCATATTACAGAAGTAACGTTACTTTCCGGCAGTGCAGACAAACATCTGTGCGGATCGAACCACAGATGATTCTTATCACAGACAGCAGAATGATCATATGTGCGTTGATGCTCAGTTAATCGCCTCTGACGCAATATAAGCACACTTTCAGGCGACCAGTTGGTTTTTTTCCCACAGAGCTTCCTGCTTTTCAGGATCTGGCTCGTGGTTACAGCCTAGAGCTGCGGTTTACATTTGTAGACACACTTCTCACGCAGCGCAGTCCCACTTCTCCCCCCGTGAGCATGATGATGATGAGAAATGATGACAAGACTGACCCCTTACTGGGGAACCTTTCCTTCGGACAGAGGGCTGAATAAATACTCTTTATTTATAGTGCTTTTCATTTCTACGGTTACTACCATGTGAAATGAAAGACGTGATCTGCCTTGTGCTGGGAAAGACGGACGATTGCAGGCTACTGTGAAAAACACAGCCATCATTCAAAGCCTGCCTCCTTTGTCATCCTGTAGCTTGGAAACTTTCTCTTTTTCAAACAGGGATACATACAAAAGGGTGCCATCATTATGTGATTATTTTGTCCTTGCCCACCGTGTATCTGGTAACATCTTGCACCCAGCGCACAGTCCGTGACGGCAGTGGGAATTCGTTTTCCTCTGGCAGGGAGGCCAGTATATGTCTCCCCCTGTGGGTGTCACTGTTACCACATCTGAGGCACTGAGCCTCGTCAAATGGTCGCACTTCCCTAATGACTTACGGTGGCGGCTGCACAGAGACCACCAGAATGTCTGCAACGGGGAGTCCAGACACGTGACCAGGACGTGCACACACGCCCAGCACTAAGGCAGAGAACAGGCAGCTGTGCATTAGATGGATGAAGGTCAGCTCAGGTGGAACTGGGCTTTCACTTGTTGGACAAACAGAGGCAGACAACCAAGCAACTGGGTTAAAATAGTAAGAGCATTTCATAGCTCTGAGAACGGAGGACAAGCCCCACGGGTGGAGGTGAGCTTTGCATTACTGTCATGCTGGATGTTTCCTGCCACGGTGCTCACATTGTTTACATAAGTGCACTATGGTGGCTATGATTCATGGCTACATCCTCTTTCTCATGTTACACATGTTCCAGAACATGGAAGGCTTGCGTAATTTGACTTCCTCTCCACCGTCTCTACTTCAAAACACATATCTTGTGGAGCAGGCAGCTCAGGTTTTTCCTGGAATATAATGATGCGATTGTAGAAATGCACAGCAGCAGGCCTGGATGCAGAGAGAAGGAGCAGCACAAAGAGAGAGAAATGCGGTTTAGTATGTGCACGGTGGTTCTGTGCAACAATATTTTAGGAGTTAGCCTCTCTGTCTCTTTGTACAGACAGTCACCTTGCCAATACTCGGGACAGCACCACCCGTCAGGCTCGCCTTGGGCTCCAGACAGAGTCCTCTGTGGTTGAGACTGGATTTTGTGGCGGATCAGTGGGATTTATGGGGACAAACAGACTGCCACAGTGTACTTCCATGCATGCTGCCGGAAACTCAATTTGGTTGCACTGCTCTTCATCTCTGTTTTACCTGCTTGAATCCAGACGAAGGCGAGGCGAGCGAGAGGAAAAGCAACAGAGCTATTTTAAGATGTTTTAAGTTCAAGTCCTTCTCGATGCTTAATGCATCTGTTGCTTAATTTAGACCTTGTTTTGCCTCTACACTCACATGCAGAGGAGGAGTGAGAAACAAGGCTCATGCAAATGTAAATGCAACCGATGACTCGCTGGAAAGCGGCAAAACAGGATCCCAACAGTCCAAACCTCAAACTCTGGGTTTTACGTGTAACACATGCAATGGTTACAGTCAATCCAATCTCCAGCAGGAATGATCAGCTGATGCTGTCGTTGTGCTCAACCCTGACGTGCTGCACTGGTCTGCATTGTAAAGTGACACATGCTCTCTGTGTTAAGATAATCGCAGCCCTGTGGGGAGGTAGTGAGATAGAAAACCTCGCATTGGAACTTAAGCCCCACAGATTTTCTGCTTGCAATCAGCTGATTACGCTGCGACAGGCCCAAGCGAACAAACAAACAAACAAACAAACACCCCACGTACAAACAAAAGGACGCTGCTGCCTTGATTTGAATATCATCTGTAACTGTTTAGAGCACATCCCTGCCTATTGTTACATCCCCAAGGCGTCCGCTAACTATCCTCTGAGCGGTTGTGCTGCAGTGCGATAACACCTATACAGAAACCTAGATTGAATGTTAGAGCAAAAGGGTGAGAGCAGGTAATTCACTGAGGTAATAAAGCAGACAGCTCCCATCACAAAATTGAATTAGACTCACAGCACACTTCTGCTGTAACCACCTCCCTCACGCCCACTTTGAGCCGTAAACAGAACCACACTCTCCATCTGTCAGACTTTGGGCTAATTCGCATTAAGCAGAAATCTCATACCGACGCAGACAACGGGGTAATGGCGACTGTTCGGCTTCCACGCGTCCAGTGACTTTATGTGGATGAGAACATTATGGATTTAAGCGCCTTGGTGGTGTTTTTTCTTTTTTTTCAACAGATGTTTAATTGCGTTGATCTTGTGGATGTGACATTCCACCGTCCTTCCTGTTCGACTCGCTCGAAACCGCGCCGCTGCCTGAAAACTCAAGTCAGCGTTGTCTTTGCCCACAAGTGGAGAGTCTGGCTAATGTGACACTGTTGTGTGTTTGTAACCATGTTTTCCCTTCACACGTGGGGGTTTCTTGTCAGCCTTAATCTCTGGCCTCGCTCCCCGGTGGCCGCCTGCAGGCTCGGGACAATCAACACTTCCTTCTGTCAGAGTGGGATCGGGGGTTCTTTGTCACGATGCTGAGGCTCCTCTAGGTTCTCTCATCCTTCTCCTCCTGGAAGGTCCCGCGTGGGCGAGGTGTCAGTAACAGCGGGAGGAAACGTGTGGCGTGCTTGGAGGTCAACTATTGCTTTCATTTTTAATAACTGTCTGGAGTCTGCGTTTCTCAAACTTACAATATTCATGAAGCTTGTATCTGTTGCAGACGGGATATAAAATGCAATGACTGCTGATATATTTCCTCCGGACTAATTAGGCCTGGAGTCACGGCTATCAGCGCGACCCCGGTGAACAAGACTTCCACGCCTGGCCGGTGCGCTGAGGACAAAAGGAAATTGTGAAATGCATGGCTCCTTGCATAATGGCCCCCCCTCACCAGCCTGAGCAGAAGCCTTGATGTTGGGCCTACAGAGAAAGCAAAAAAAAAAAGCAATTTTGTATTTGGTTTATGGTGGGAGTCTAAGAGCTGAGTGATATGTATCACCAGAGGAACATTTTGTGCTTTGAAACCTCATAGCGGCTGTAGCAGACAGGAAATGAGACAGGCTTTTTCATTTCCCTGTTGCTATCTTCACTCACAAACTAAATAAGGACCCCTTTGCCACAGGGCCCCCCGATTACATCTGCGCACCATCCACACTGCAAGAGGAAGACGGCAGTTCTCTAATCAGGGATGTAATCTACATCATGAAATTCATATTCATGGTAAATGCTAAAAAGCAGCAGGGTCAAGAGCTCAGGGTTTAAAAAAAGAAAAAAAAAAGGCCTGGTAATATAATTGATTTCACTTTCTGCACCATTGTGGTGCTAGTGGGATGTGAGAAGGATTGAGTGACTGACATGTTGGTATAAGCTGCGAAGATGCCTGCAATCTGATGGATAGATGTCATTGCTTCAGTGGCAAGCAAAGCTGTCTGATATTATCACTTTATGATGTTGTTGCAGCTTGGGAAGAGGCAAATTGCACATCTCTCATCCACAAGTAATTTCCCGCGTTTTCAGCTGTCTCTTTTTTTTTAATCAGTGCATGCATGTATTTCTCAGACCGCACCGTTCTGGATTTTTTTTTTTTTGTGTGTGTGTACAGGTATGAGCAGTGCAAGCAGCTTTTTATCTCGGGGCTTCTGCGCCTGTCAAGTTGCCGTGCAGTTATTTAGCACATACTCTTTGTCTGCCTCCCTCCTTTTTTCGCCGGGCTCCTCCTCCTGTTCGCTCTTGGAAACTATAAAACGTCTCACGCAGGACGTCTCCTCTAAGGCCTCTATCATTTGTCTCTCTGATTAATGTAGAACCTGCTCCTGCTCTGCCCACTATTTCACTGCAAAACCCAAACAATTGGTGGCTATTTGATTGGCCTTGGCCTTCATGGGTACAGGGGGGGGGAAAGCAAAAGCATTTGATCTATTCATCCATCCGCATGGAAATCAATGGGCTCTGTCTCTCAGGCACACCCCTACTGTCCACGCTTGTCTTTTTTTTCTTTTTGTACCACAGGAGTCCTGCACACTGCCTGTGTCAGTGTTAAAGCGGAGGCCATGGATGGAGAGTCCCACGACGCAATAAACACCGTCATCTGCATCGATCCCAGTCATACGATGGCACATTAAAGACTATTAGGCCTCGGAAAACCCCCAGACCCAGGCCTACGGTTGTGAAACATGATTAGAGCAGTTTGTGCCTCTTGAGTGAGTGAGAGGCAGACTGGCAGCTGGAAGGTGTTTGTTTGGGTCCATGTATACAGTATAGCCTACGTGCTTTTTGTTCCTCTCTAAATGAGACTAGTGGCTCTGCCCCGGGCTTTATTGGCTGCTTGTTAACCTTTCAGATTGCTGTGAAAAGGTTACGCAGCTCGTTGCCCCCCCCCGTGATTTATAAGTTTACTCTCCTGTATGTTTATTTGTTTACTTGTGCCGCTGAACCAGAAGCACTTACTGCATTAGCATAAACACCCAGCATCCACCGTATTAGGCACAGCTGTACAGCCGAACCCAATCCAGCCTAAAAACATGATGAGGCCAAAACATTACAGCCGTCGACCACCTTTTCAATTTAAGATTTAAGGGCAGAATCCGTGTTTTTGCTAATAAATATTTTACAGTACTTTTTAAAGTACGTGAGATGTTATGTCAAACTTCTGCAGTGCTGTGTGTCTTATTAGTGCAGAATTTTCTTGGTGAAAATGTCCTAGTAAACCCAATTTAAATGACTACTAGTTATGAAGATGTGAGCAATTTGTCTCCTACTTCAGGCGGATGCTTCAGGAACTGATGCGACAGCTACAGCTGGTCCCAGTGTAAAGCTAAAGCAACGTGAAAAAACCAAGAGGAGACTGGCGCGAGGGCACATTCTGGAGGAGGAGAAGGACGCAAAGTGAAATGCTGATTGAAAAGAGGAGAAAATCAATCAAGCGACGCTGTCTGATTGACAGCTTGCCAAGGTGTTTTCTATGGAGGTGTCAAGAACAGTACAATTGCTCTCCCCCGTCCTCCGTCTCTCTTTCTGTTTCCCTCTCTCTCTGTCTCATCCATCACTTGCCTCTTCACCCATCATCACACTGCCGTCTCCTCGTAAATGTCTCACCAAACTCCCCCAGTAACTCTCTCACTTTTCACTCCATTGTTCCTCCTCTTCCACTCTCCCTCGCACATCCTCTCATTTTCTTTCCTGCTCGCATCCCTCATTTTCTTAGCAGAGCTGCATTTACTGCCGTTTAAGGCCGGAGAGTGACGCTCCTCTGATCTTGTTGTGCTCTAGCCTTCAGGGACTGAGAGAGAGATGCTCCACTTGTGTTACCCTTACACCAACTACCTGGGAACGGTCTTTAAATCCGTGCTTTGTCATTATTCAGCTCCAGTGGAGCGGCAGGGTTGTGGTGTTTGTTGTCATTTTACGCTCACGTGCGTCACAGTGTCAGGCTGGACAAGCTGAGCGGTGAGAACAGGTGATGGATCACTATCATAGTTACATCTGGACTCCAACCAGGACGCAATCACATGAAGTGGTTGATCAAGTATGTAGGGATGGTAGGAATTCAGACATAATTATCTCCTATGATTTATGCTCAAGGGTAAAATGCTCAGTTTCAATCACTACTAAACTTTGACTCATCATCTTTATCTTTGCAAAGTTAGCGACCAAGCAGGTCTTAAGCATTACACCAGAGTGAAGCATCGCCGCTGGAGCAATAACACATTTAAACCTGGTTACTGTAAGACACAAAGAGTTTATTTTTTAAATCTGTAAAAATTCTGTGTATATTTGATAAGCGAAAAATATTCTGTTTCACATACTGTCAATCAAATATTTGGACACGTGATTTAGCCATGATCACAATTTTTGTTATGAGGAAGATGGTGAGTGAGTGTATTTTATAGATTGAATAAAGTGTGTATTCCACGCTCCATAATCTATTTAAAGCCATTTTACCCATCTGCAACCACTGTCAACGACCATGAATGCAAAGCACCTAATGCTCACTACGGTCACAAAAAAAAGGAGAATGCTTTTGCTTCAGACCGGGAATTTTCTCTGAGTCTTCACAGACATCTTTTGAAGAGAAGCTGAAGCAGCTACCTGATGTCAGTCGCCTCCATAAGACACAGCCCAGTGGGGAGGGATGGGAGACTGGGGATGGAGCCCCGTTGAAATGACCTGTCAGTCAGCCCGCACTTCGGTATTAAAAGTGCAGAGAAGACATATTGACTCAACCATCCCTGAGTGCCCTTGCTGGGTGGCTTCTAGACAGAGGGAGCCTTGATGCTAATTATAATGGGAAGACAAAGTCTCCCCAGCGGGCAAGTAAAGAGAAATATAGTATGCTCACCAAAATGATGAATCATGTCTTTCAGTTCCGCAGCTATAAGGAGTTCATTATTTTATCACTCACTGCTCTCAGCATGCAGTCATTTGGTGCTAAAATGATAAATCGTGTTAGTGTAACAACACCAACTCAAGAAAAGTTTCCTTCAACAGAGCGTGTTTGTCTTCCGACGACGCCGGACCTTATCTGCACTGAAGCAGACAGTTCAACATGTCAAGACCACGATTTCTTAAAGCATCTTGCGCCTGAATATCTATTTCAATCGTGTTTGTCTTTCTCAGCAATTTTAAGTGGGTACGTGTTGAAGTGCAGCTTCACTTACGGCTACTTTGCGGAGGTTGATTTTCACGCATGAGAAGTCTCACGCGCACTTTTTTAGAAGACCTTTATTTATTTATTTCTTGATGAAAGACTTGATAACAGCCTCACGTTGAAGTGTTAAACACCCAGCTAGAGCCGGGAGGCGATCGGCGGTTACACGAACTGCTGCGCTGATCCTTTTCAGATTTCTGTTTGTGCACAGATTAAACCGGCCCGATGCAGCATGTTAATTAACGAGCTTCAGAGGTTGACTGAGCCAGGCTAGCGATTTCCTTCTGCCTCTGGTCTTTATGCTAAGCTAAGGTACAGTAACGTCCTCATAGAAGGTTTTTATCTTCTCATCATCATGAACATATTCCTTCAATTTGATGTTCAGCTTCTAAAATCTCTAAGCAATCCTCCATTTTGGTGGCTTCGTCAAAAATATGTTGTGTAAAGTACATCCTGAGGCTCTGAGTCGTTCCACCTCAGTGACTTGTCTGTCTTTTTATAATTGCGCTTCCAAATTGTGGTTGGAAACAAATGTCACGGGCATCTGGAAGCATTTCTGGACAGTCGCATCTCGTCCTACCTGGGGATGCTTCAGTAAATCAGTCAGAAGAATCTGCTCATATTTCCGACCGATGTGACTGGTGATCATTCCATCTGATTTGGTGGAGTGGAAAATATGGGGAAGGTGCTGGGTGCGTAAGCTGCCTAACGGTGCATCACATGGCTTCCATCTAATATTAAAAACATGACCATCAAAAATATCAGCTCGAGGTGAGACCGACAGTGCACGTGTCTGGAAATTCTACCAGTGATAACAGCAAATGTCATTCTGTTAATGCAGAAAGAAATCATTTTATAATTTTGCCGCGTGTTACTGCGGCGCTCGGTTCCAGCGCTGATGAAAGAGGCCGTCAAACCATGTAGATGTCATATTGGATGAAAAGTGACTGAAATGAAAGAGGCGAGGAAAAAAGAATAATCAATGAAAGCAGACGAGCACAAGAGGAAGAGACTTGTGATCTGAAACTTGGGAGGAGGAAATCAAAAAGACTCGTCCGCTGATTAGAGACTCCCTTAAATCCTTAAATGTGGCCGTCCTCTTGCGGGTTGTAGTGTGTTAGTGATAGTCGGTGCTGAACCATCAGATCCTTGCTGGTCTGATTGTCTTCGCGGTCCAGCATGGCCTCATTTCTGCTCCTGACCAAATCTGCTGTGCCAGAGCAAAGTAAGTAATTCTTTTGTGTGAGTGGCAGTCATTCGCTGCAGTCCAGCGCAGTGATGTGGTGGGGAGGGGTGATTGTTGAGACAGAAGTGTCGAGGGTGAGGAGAGGTGAAGGAGCCAGGGGCAGAGACGAGAGCACAGGCAAAGCAGGAGAAGAGTGCAGAAGGAAGAAAAGGTGTAATAGAAATGAAAGGGCGCTCCTGCTGTTGATAATTGCAGCAGTGATGTGCCAACACAGTCTGAGAGGTTTTCCACCTCGAAGGTACTGTACCACGGGGGCCCCAGACACTGAAACCCCATTACAGCGCTCCTGTGTGTGCACCTCTTCTGGCTGCAGATTGGAAAGAGACAGAGCACTTGAAAGCAAAATAGAACCTTCTGCTCGTTTCTCTTGCTCACTTTCTGCCGGCGCGTCCACCTGCGGCCGCGAAGCCGGGTGAGTCTGGGACATCATTAGTGACGTGGAATACAGAAAGCAGTTGGCAGAAATACTATAAGAACCAGTAACCCGCTCGCTAGTGTGTCTCTTTAGTCACGTCGTTCTGCGAGCTGCTGCAGCAGGAGCAGTACGTTACACACAGGGCGTTTACTTCCTTATTTCATTAATTAATCGCTATTACCAACGCGATTATCCCAGCCTGCCCGCCTCTGCTGAGTGTTCTGCTCAGGTCAGACCCCCTTGTGTCGTCTTGTCGGTGTGACACAGTTGTCTTGTCGCCACCGTGACTCACTGTCAGTTCTGGGGCCGTAGTTTGGAGGAACCTATTGTCAACAGTTATGTTATATGTGATGGCAGCAATCGTTCACAACAAGGCATGTTAAGTGGGAGAGGAGTGACATCTGTGTAATTATCTTGGTGTCGTGCGTCTGTGGGAGGCACAACCGGTGTCGCTGTTACGTAACATCGCAGGGTTCTAGAAGAGGCACCAGATGAAGAACTGCTTTTTGCTGCTGAGCCATATTTACAGAAAAAGTGCATTTGTGTAGAAACGAGCTGGAATCAGCGCTGCACAACGTGGCCTACAGCCGTTACTTTATTATATTTTATATTATATTTTTCGAGAGCTTCCTTTCCTCCTGCCTGTGCAGAGTGATGGTCACAACAGAATAAGACATCATAGCGGAGACCGACTGCAGGCTGCCCTTGTGCTGCACAGCGTCGAGCGCACACCGTCACTGTGCGTGTCTTTGATTGTGACGCCGCCTTGCTGAAGGGCAGCGCCGCCGTTCTGACGTTGAGTCCATGCATGTTAGCGCCACCACTGGTGCTCTCGTGCGGTTGTTGTCACAGTTCCACTAAAAAAGTAGTAACATTTTCTCCTGGTGTGTATTTACTTTCCAGAGCTGGGCTGGACCTGGGGCTACATGTCCCATTTTCTACTGGAATTAGCTTTTTCCCCAAACAGCACTTTTCATTGGTTCGACTCCAACTGATACATTTTGCTCAGAAAACCTGTGGCTGCAAGCTTTGGGAGTAATCGTAAGCTCTTGAGGGTCTTGGTGAAACTCTTATAGCTAATAGTTTCCTACAGTTCTACAATATATTACTTGTCTTTAGGGGTAGATGGCTTTTCTGAACTTGTTCAGTGGAAATAAATTGTTTCCTGATACCGGCAGGTTGCAGAGGTTTAAGATTAGTTCAGACTTATTGCTCTGGCTCTTTACTTCTTCTCCATCGTTGTACTTGTGTTTCTAATATTAAGCTGCACAGAAGTAATGAGACAATTTTTGCTGGCCTAGTTTTGCTGATTCTAATATCATTTTCCGCTGAGGTATAACATAATAACTAAGAAAATGTAAATAAACGCAACAGAGGATGCCAAACACATTTTTTGACCCTAGGGAGAACACAAAGCTTCCTTTCTACACTCTGCTTGATATTCTGAGGATAAAGCATCAACATTATTGTTTCCTGGATGGGCAGTTACAGCAGTTACTGAATATTTGTGACTGAGTAAGTGATGCACCTGCTAACTACTGTCACCTTAAACCTTTCACTCCATCGGATTTATTAGTAGTTACATTTAAAACTTCAAATAACGGCTGAGCAGCGTTCTGGAAATGTAAAATACTGTGGCTGAACGGTAAAAACAAGCCACCCTACTGAAAACCCATCCATCCGTCCATCATCTCAACCGCTGCCCTTGTTAGGGATGTTGGGGAGCCGGAGCCTATCCCAGCTGTCATCTGGGTGAGGCTACACCCCGGACAGGTCGCCAGTCCATCACAGGGCCACGGATACAAGACAGACAACCACTCGCGCTTAACCTGGCTGCAGAGAACCCACATGGACACAGGGAGAGTAATGTAATACCCGATACTATAGTCAATTGAAATTAGCGCTTAACATTATTTCTCCTCATTTTTTGCACTTGTGTAAACTTTGTATTGATTTTCATGTCACTGGGACCTTCAGACCAGACCAGCTCAAAATGATCCCCAATAGCGATTAGTGTTTTGATAAATGTCAGGCTAAATAATAAAGACCATTAGCCGCTGGTCTGCTTCCTACCTGACAGCATAATGTGGCTTTGGCTCAGTGTAACTTATCTCTGTATTATTTGTTTGCTGTTGGGTGACAACGGCTCAACAAACGAACCAAATCGATCTTAGATTAGACGTAACGTAAAGCGAAGAGGCAAGTGGCGAGAGGACACAGTGAGGTTTGGAACAGACGGCGGATGATTTCATCTTCTTCATTTCATTTCAAAAAGACTTTCCCCCTTTGTTCCACTTATTCACCCTCTCGCTTTACTGAGTAATTCGCTGGCCTCCATTTCTCCAGCTTTGTAACACCTCATCAGTAGTCCTGTGTGCTGCAAATTGAAGTCAGAATTGAAAAGAAATCGCTGAGAGACTCTTAGGGGATCTTTGAAACAAAGATTTTAAGGACAAGAAGCCTCTGACCGTCACTTCGCGATGTGTCATTGCGGGAAGTGAGCCAGAGCGGCGATACGTCGCTCGCTAACAAGTCACAGATAGTCCACATGGCTGATCCGTCCCAGAATCACTGACATTAAAATCACATTGCCAGACGTAATGCAATTTACCAGCCTCATCAGCTAATGCAGCTCAAATCCATTTTCGCCTTAACAGGAAGGTCCACATACATTACCTTGATGACCATGCAAAGTCAAGGGGGAGCAGCTAATGAGACTGAATGTAATTACCGTCCACCTCCGGTTTGAAAACAAAATAAACCCTGCTGTGCTCCCACCTGAGGACCCAAAATAAACCTTCTTCATAGCGCCACTCAGTGCCACCAGTCACTGCTCAGACTGGTGTTCATGCTCTTCATTGGGATCTTCCATTAGCTGATGGCTTGGCCACCATAGTTTTCCTGACATCCATGAACTGATTTAAAAAAAAAAAAAAACGAAGGAAAGCAATTACAGCAGGCAGAGTTATTGACATTCTCCACAGCAGCTCGCAGAAAACTTTCCACTCGGTTTGAGGAAAGGCTTCGAAAGAAGTCTGAACCAAATAAGATAAATGCCCTCCTTCAACACCCCCCCAGCGCGATTTGCTGGAAGACAGTGCATGTTTGCTTTCCAACATTTCTCAAGTGCGCTGAAAACAGAAAAACACCTGTGTTGTCTCTCGTACTCGCACGCACTCATTCTATCTGTCTGCCTTTCACGTGCTTCTCGCTCAAGGTGACTCCCGCTCTTCTCTCGCATTGGCAGGTGAACTAGTTCGGCGTAAGATGAGTTTACTCGACTTCTCCTCGTCCTTCTTCTGTATGTTTCTAGCTTTTCCTGCTTTCACCTCTTGGTGAGAGGAGCCAGTTGTTACGTACTGTGACTCACTCAGATCCCAAAGGAATTGACATGTGAAGTGATTTCAGTCTCAGACTCTCATAAGACAAGAGTTTAATTTCCAGCAGGACAAGTTCACCCTCCAGCTTCTTGCTGGGAATGTTTATTTTGAGTGTAATTTATTTATTCATCATTATTTTTATTTATTTATGTTATCCTCTATTTAACATATTGAGGAGGAGAAAGTGAAGTTGATGATCATGAGGGGGTATGAATAATTAACAGGAAATATACAAATAGAACAGCAACAACAAAAAAAAAGGTAAATAATCTTATCGTATCCAGCAGCTGCATTGATACCCCCACCCCCACACCATTGCCTGCTAAAGAAAACCCCCTGTCCATGCAGTTAAGCTGCTTATAAATATTTGTAATTAAAATCGGAGGGGGGAAGCAGGGAGAGTGGCATCTTTATCACCGGAGACACTGCTGCTGCAGGTGTCTTTGATGCCCAGGAAGGCGTCTTGATCTGACAGTGCAGGAGCGCGGAGACTCCAATCTGCTTGTCCCGCTCAGCGGCTCCCTCCCTGCTCTCTCTTCAGCCTCACATGCTCAAGAGTTCATTACCCATTTGTTTTGCATTTCCATCTATTTCTCCCAGACCTTTGAAATCTCGTCAGCCCAAAGCCTTAAATTATTCATCTACGCTTAAAAAAGCGCTTCTCTAATTCTAGGGCTCGAAAAAAATTTGCTGAGATTTGCACAATACTGTGTCGGATTCTTTGGCGAACGTACTTATTAGGCGACTGATAACTTACAGCTGCACTTATCAATATTTTGACCTATTAACAGTAGAATAAATGATGATGACACGGTATATGTCACTGTGGACCTATAGGACCACAGCCACGGAGGCAGAAGAAATAAGCTGCATCTTACTGAAGGCCACGCCGAAGGGTAGCTCTGACCTGGAAGTAAAAGTAGGCACTCGGGCTCGCATGGAAAGGCTTCTGCTTTCCAGACCGTGCTTAATGGACATTCTGGGTTTGAGACAGACATCTTAGAAATCCCTTTTTAGCAGCTGTGAACAGACCCAGACACACCACTGGCACCATTAGAGGCTCGTGCCGGTCCTCACGCTTCCCTGTTTTCCCCGCAGCTCGCCCAGCCTCTGCTAATTGTCATCCAGTCTGTCCGGCTCCCCTGCATCCAGGTGTCTGTTCCAAATGAGCCAGTTCCTTATCTGGCCTCTTGCCATGGAGAACTACATGAACTAGAAGCCACAGCAGGACACAGAGGTGAAAATGCCCCCCAAAGCCTGTCAGCATCTCCAGGTCTCTTATCTCTAAATAAACCTGGATTTCCAGGACCCAGCATTCCCAGCCTCTCCAGAGCACGGCCCACCAGCCCCAAGGCCCACGCCGCCAGCACCCGCCACGCTAGGATCTGCTCCGGCTGCTCAGGCTGTTCCGGCTCACACCACCCCCTGCCGAGAGCCCGCAGTGAGCTCGTGCAGCTCACACGTCTGATCAACACATGTGCTGATGCTTCATCTCCAGGGTCAGATGGTCACAACTGATGTTGGCTGCATGCATCACTAATAGTAACACAAACGTAATAATATTTATTTATCACGGTGGATTATAAGTGAACTCGGTACAGGGGAATTATTGTTAACGTGAGGGAGAGGAAGACAGAAACCTAAGGCATGAACATGCCTGGGAGGCGATTCCCTGGCTCTGGTCCAACATTTCACCTCCGGCCATAGAGAAATCAGCGAGTCCCGCCTGTGTCCATTCCTGTGCTTGGACATAACGGCAGAGCTGAGCTGCTGGAGCTGGACATTTTCTCCATGATACTACAGAATAAGCTCAATCTTCAGGCTTAGAAATCCAGCTTTGGTGAAAATTGTGGGATACAAATGTAGTAGGAGAACATGATTTCTTTTTCCTCTGATGGATATCCAGTAAAACAAAAACAAAAAAAGAAAGGCATTTGAACTTCCATGTATTAGTAATCATTGACCAAGAAAGCGCGCCGTGCATGGGATGGCTGGATCCATGTATTAGTGCCAGGGTAATACGTTACGCCTGTAGGCGCACTCAACATTTGAAACACTGCCGCTGATAGGAAAAGCCTTGCAGCCTGTCAACTGTGATTAATGCCAAGTCCCTCAAAAACAGGGAAATACATCAGAGGAACTTTCAAGAGAAAGGTTACCAAAAAACACAATTGCAGCGGATGAGGACATCGCAGGGTTTTATACAGTTCTTTCCATCTGTCCCCCGATGTACCAGATGCTTTGTCTCCCAAGAATTATGAGACCTTTCTCTCATGAGGAAATTGCTTTTACAGCAACCTCATCCCGCTCGTCAGGCTCCTTAGCAGCCATTATGTGTGTGTGTGTGTGTGTGTGTGTGAACTATAGGAGTGCTGACACAACTGAATACAGCGCCACTCCTCCTGGACCTAACACAAGGTGATAGCCCGTCCTGTCACGCATTCCTTCTCTTCTAATTTGTTTGTGTCATCCCTTCACACCTGCTCGTGTCATTTGACGTTGGCGACTGAAGCGTCGGAGTCGGAGGCGGCCGCTCGCTTCTTTAATCCTATCTGATAGAGCTGTTATTAGCAGTGGCGCCGCTCGCATTGTTTGCTTGGGACTGACAGATATTGTGCCAACGCGAGGGGAAAGTTTCCCCACCGCCAAATGAATGGGCGACTTCCAAAATAAAGGAAGTGGAAGATGAAAATCGGGCCCTATTATCACGAGGACATTAGCAGAACAGCACAAGACCTGCCAGTCGTCTGTGAAGTGACCTTTCAGGAAAAATATGGTTAGTGCCTATCATTAACCCTCATCTCTCTCTCCCTATGCGCTTTTTTCCTGACGTCTTATTTCTTCTTTTTCTCTTGTTTTTTTTCTTAGTGGACCGTAAAAGTGGTGGTGCAGTGTTTTTTTATGTGAACAACTCTGGGGTATGACCCTAAGGGGAATGATTGAAAGACACTTGTCTGAAAGAGACATAAAATCAAATAAAGACCAGAGTTCAGTGCGAGCCCAGAACGCGAGCTGCTGGGAGACCCGCAGCATCCGAACTAAAGGGCAGCGGTGCAACGAGCAGACAGACGCAGCAGTAAATATCTCTGCATGTCAAGAAACAAAGGGAGCTGTCAGTTTTGTGTTGTGGCAATAGAGCCAATCTCGGATTCGTAAGGTCTGTGGAAAATGTGAACTTGCAAAAAATATAAAATTGTAAAAAAAAAAAAAAAAAAACCAAAATCAATTCAAGTGAAGCAGAGATATATTGTTGAATTTCATCCATCATTTCACTTTTCAAAGCCTGGTCCTTACATTACCCAGAAAAGTGTAGACCTGCATCACTATCGCTGTAGCAACAGTGATGAGGTTAGTGCAAAGCGAGTTGTACAATATAATCTGTAGATGTATTTAATGCAAAATAAATATTTGTATTTGACCTGATATTCAGACAAAAATGAGAATGAGCTGTCAGACACTGAAGGACTAAAACAAATGAGAAGTATTGATGCTTTCATAACATACATGTCTTTTGTTTCTAGCAAACGTTTCCCCAAATTGCTATGTCATATGCGTTTGACTGGGAAGAGTCATTGCTTGTGCGAGTTTTTGTGTGCATACAGTCACTTGTAAGGAAACCTGGATCCTGCAGCAGAGAGAGAGCGAGCGCACGGTGCAGGCCACAGGCAGAGCTATCGATCGGCCTCGTCAAGGTTCAGGGATATAGATGAGTTACAAAAGCACCATTAATTACAAATCACTTCTACCATGAAAGTCGATCCGAACGAAAAGCGGCAAAAAGTCTGCATCAAACAAAGAGAAGTGATGGGCTGTGCACATTCCTCATCCGATCGGTGTCTGGCTGGGCAGGCCTGCTTGCTTTGCCCTTCAGTCTCCACAGTTGTTATCTTTGCACAACGTCAACCCAATTGCTTGTTTATAATAATACTGTAATGAAATCTTAGGCGTGTTCGTATTCAATAAGCATGTTCCACTGCCCCGTCTTCGAGCGCATGAACAGCACCCGATGACACCTGACGAGTTATACTTCATAATGGCGCCTACAGTATATTCAACAAGTGTCGAGCTGTAGCTTATGCTAATGTGCATATGAAGCGGCGGGACACCGTGATACAGTCATGAGCAGGTGCAGGGTTTACGATGATCCACAGGCAGGTTCACAGACGGTTCCTGTCAGTGCCACTTGAGAGAGTCCCTGCTGTCTCAGACAGGTTGCAGTGGAGCCGTGCTTTGCATTAAAATTGCAAGCGAAGCTTTCTTCAGCTGTGCACAATCTCTCTCTCTCTCTCTCTCTGCTGCACTCTTTTGGTCTACAAGGCAAAATAATGTGCTCTTACACCTCAAACTACACACAGCCTGCACCTTCTGTTCGCCGCCGCTTGTCCGCTCTTTGTCTTCGGTTCTTCTTGCCCTCGGTCCCCCAGTACAGCGTCTGCATCTCTCTCTGTGCTGATTTGTGCTGCATTTTTGGAAAGCGTCCACGATCTGTGATTAATGTTCGGTGTGTAGCTGTGTATGTAAGCAATCACAACTCATCCATGAAGCCTGCTCTTCCCGGGTCTGACAGGCAATGCCTGTGCGCACACAGCCGCGCAGCGTCTTCTACTCTATAAAGCAGATTTCAAATACAGCCATTTCAGAGGAGATGCACTGCGGTGGCATGAAGCAAGTAGATCAACAGCTCTCTCTCTCTCTCTCCCTCTCTCTCCTCTTCGCCTCACACTCTCTCAGCCTCTGCTTGCATTCCCTCTGTTTTATTGTGACAAGGCACAGCAAGTCATGGCTTGAATACCAACGCGATAATTTCTTGACAGTCTCCCTTTATTTGTCTGCTGTCGCTCTGATAAGATGATTTTCACTCTCCGGGGTTTGTTTTGTCTTGGCAGAGATGGCCTGGATGAGTAAGCTCACCCTCTCTCCCTCACTTTGTCTCTCCATCAGTTGTGGTTCTGCTATCTTCCAGACCACTCTGCACACGCATTGCTGCAATGTGTGCGAGAGCATAAGACGATTATGGGAAGATGCCATGCAGAGGAGAAATGTGTCCAGCCAAGCTCAGACAGCAGAGAGTATTAGAAAATAATGGAGTGTGAATGCTTGGATACATTTGTGTACTTCATCACCGCATAAAAGAAGAGTTTCTCTCTCTGTTATTCCGTAATTTTCCTTTGTTTTCCTCTAATAACACACCCCAGAGGAATTTTCTTGCTGTGGAGGGTTGCCACTTATGTGCAACATGAAAAAAATATTAATGTAGCACAGACAATTGGCTGTGGTCAGAATCTGCATGCGAAATTATCATGCTACAGTGCATTTGGGTAGAAACCCCAACATGACTCACAGGGAGATTAAACTGGGTCAGGAAGTGATTCGGTATAAGCTTATATCAAAATTATGGCTGCGATTTGCTGCCAAAGTCCTCTCTGGTGTCTGCAGTGTGTGGTGAGCTGAGTAAAACACAATCACAGGTTTGTAGGAGCCTGAAAACTGAATACATTTTGCTTGATAATCCTGCACAATAGTCCATTAAATTATTGAGGCTCGCAAAACAAAAGCGCTCCCAGAGAAGTCTGAAAGCTACTCTAGCGGGGTGGATAGAAATCTGGAGCCCACTTGACAACAGTGCCAGACATATTACACACACCGGGTGCAGAATAGGACGGAGTCTGGATATTTTGGCACCCGAAGCAGCACTCAGAGCAAAGCCTGTCTGTACACAGAAGTAGCTTCCCCCTTGTGTCTCTTTCCAAACTGGAACAGGAGTTAATTGTTCTCATGATGGTGTCAGGTGGCAGAATTGATCAGCGTTAAAAGATCATTCCCTGCGACATTACCTCTGGAGAAGGAGAGTCAAACGGCGTGAGAAAAAAGTGCTCCGTGTGCGTGACATCTGACGAGGTAAAAGGACACCCACTGACTGAAAATCACAAAATCAATAGAGCGGCGTTGCTCATATACTCATCAGGTTTCCTATTACAGTGTACAGAGTAAACAGATCAACCACCACTTCATCATATACTCGACTCTCCTTGGGTTTAACAAGGCATCCAGGTTGAAGAGCGCTGTTCATCTGTAGCAGGTTTGCAGAAGGTTGCGTTAGAGGTTTGATGTTTGGGTTCACGCGGCAAACTGTTTAAAAGGTTGATGAGGCAGACTGTGAAACGCTGAACCCCATGCATCATTAATGCTGCAACACTTTATGTAAAGACCGAGTTAGGACGTAAGTATTTGACACATGAAGCAGCTAAAGAATGAATAGATTGATCAACAGAAAATAATGTGGTGCAGCCCTGAATCCTATTAAAATACTATATCATTATGATTCAAATGAAACTTGGCATTAAGTGACTTCCTGTGAGTTAATCCATTGGTCAAACGCTGACTTTTATAGGTGGCACGAGTCAAACACTGTAAACGCACAGTGAATTACAGTTTGAGAAAAGCTTTAATGATATTAAACATTTCATTTTACTTTGACCAAACAGATGGATTTGTTTTTTCCGAGAGATAAACTCTGTGGGGCATCATCAGCAGGGCCACATATAATGAGATTTTCCAATGGTGTGACATGTGAGGAGAGGTGTACAGATGTTACCATCTGCTGCGTTTCACCCAGTTGTCTAGCGTGAGCGTGGACTGCAGAGGAAAAATGGTGCAAGACTTTCACTTCAGCATGTTGCTGTAAACAAACCTCATTCCCCGTTTGCCGTGTTTTGATATGAACACTGTGAAGTTCTCAGAACAGGTGGCAAGAGTAATTCGGCACCATGTGATCTGCCGGTAAAGAGAATATACCGTAGCTCTGAGGTTCATGCATGTTTGAAGTTCTGCTTCTGTGTCACACTGCTCTGATGTGAAATAAAGCAGGTCGGGCTTCTCCCCCTTCACCGCATTCATGAGCCATACGCTGAGCTTCATTCATTTAAGAGCGGACAGGCCAAACGTACCTGGAAGGACCTTCACGTAAACACAGCTTTGACCTGCGCGACAGCCACAGGCCGTCATTTAACGGCAAAAGGCTTCAAAACTCTAATCCTCCCCTCAAAACACAATGAACGGTGCCGCAGAGCAAGAACTGGCGCTGCTGAAGGGACAGTCCTCATTTATCATGCAGCTCGGAGAGATCAATTCACATTTGTGCTTTCCTTGGCTTCCCCTCAGCCGTTTCTTAGTCCTTCAACTTCACCTTTTCACAACATGCTGGCATCCAGACAGAGGAACTCGCCAATAAGTGGCGCTAACACACAGAGGCTGTTTTGAATCTACGTTGTTGTAGAAAAAGACAAAACAGGACATTTGTTAAAGCCTAACTGCGTCAATGCCTTGGACGCAGTGCCGGTCAGACCTGTTAGGGGGCAGTGTAGCTCTATGGAATAACCGGAGCAGCGGCAGGCGAGGCAGAGGTTGGTTTCTCTGAATTCTATCCCTCATTAGGTCCCATGCAGCGCCTGAATTACCTGCTGCATCTATCCATTAAAGTCGCTCTGTATAGTGCTCACATTAAACGCAGGTACGGGGCCTTTCTGGACGGATGCAGGGCAGAGGAGGAGGGTCGGACCTGCTTCTCCGTCCCTCTGTGCTCTGACTTTGTGCTGTGGAAATATTCGCTGGGCTGTTTCCCAGCAATTGAGATTTTGCATCCGTATAGTCAGCAGTCTGCATCTCTGTTTTGACTTTGTTAGGACGGCTGGCAAATCAGGATGATGCACTTGGAGTCTGTATCTCCTCATATTCACTTGCTAATGTTATGACAACTTGTTAGCTTATTCATTCTGCAGGAGGCTATGGAAGCTGACAGAGCTGAAGTCCATGTCTCTAGGCTCTAACCTTGCTCACTTGGCTCCCTGCTTTGTCAAGGAGACTTAATTCATAGTGATGAGCAATCGTCTGCGGGGGCTGAAGAGCAACAGCGGCACTAACCTTTCTGTTGGCCTTTGACACTGAGCTGTCTTTAACCTATAACCCTGAACTCCAACTCTGCGTGATGGCGCCACGCAGGTGAGCAATTTCTCCGCCGATGTCGAGCGAAGCTTCGAGCTGCACAACGTGACAAGAGTCGCGGAAAACGAGGCAGCGTGTCGTTTTTTGGAACAATTAGCATTTCCATGCATTCGCACCTCTCCAGTCTCCCATTCATCCACCGCTTCAGAGAACAGCTGGGCTCCACCACGAACTAAACTCCAGCTGATGTATTGAGATTTTAATTGTGGCGAGTTACTTTGCTGGCAGTTCTCCTTCAGGAGAGGGAACAAAAGGCCCGCCTGTCGTCCCTCTTCACCTCCCTCGCAGCTGATAATCAATGGAGGGATAGAGATGCCAGCTATTGACTGAACTGAGATGAATGACGCTGCTCCCAAAGGGTCCATCTGAATTTTGACAGGCGGGATTCAGAAGTCGTAGCCCTGCTTTGATGGTGCCAGGAAGGCTTTTCACTGACACGCTGAAGGTAATACCAAGTGCTGATACAGGGCTATGAGACGACCGAAATACATTAAGCTGCAGACCGTGATCACGTGTCGGCAGTTTAATTCACTGCATACTACATTTATTGAGCACAAGTTTTGCAGCTGTATTATATCCATTCTGCAACGGTGTTGAATCGATGGCGGCTTGAACTAGCAGCATGCTGATAAGCACATAAGCAAACGTCAGCAGTGGAAAACTCACCTGGCTCCGAGTGGGCTGCCAAAAAATCTCTGTGCAACTTTTATTCTCTTGTCCTTTCTGTGCGTATTTGCTTGAATTCCCCTTTTCTTTTGTGCCGACGCGAGGGGTCCACTGCCTTTAACGCTTTCCTTACATTTCCTGAATTACGCGGCTGCATATCGGCGGCTGATGTTCTATGTTTGGCTCCAAAGTGGGGATCTTGTTAATGCTGTAGCAAGCTGGAGACTGGCAGATACACCTGCTTGTCATGGATGATCACCCTATTCTGGGCAAACGAACTAAGCTGCCTGTGTACCCAACAATCCAGAAATATTACATATTAATAAGACTCTGCAGCGTGACACTGCAGTTAGGATTAAAGCGGTTCTTCTCCTTTACTGCATATTCCCTGACTAAGTTCACAGCAAGCAGAATGGCTGTCAAGATCAGACTTTAGAACATGTTGGTATAGGAAGAAACCTGAATACTAACTATTTCCGTTTAGCGCAGCACCATCGAGACTGTAAACACAACATTAACATGTTATTGCTCTTGTGTTTGAAGGGAAAACATTATCGTGATTGTGGATTTACAGTCGCAGCATTAGGACTCAATCCTTTCAGTGCAGCTGAGTAACTCCAAGGTTTGTTTTTTGAGCTCGGTCTGGTTTCCGAAGTGACACCTTGTGGTTGGAGCTTTAGTACAGTAGTGTAAACGTGAACCAGAGGAGACTCCTTGCTAAATGGGCCGAAGTAGGAGAAGCAGGTGGGACCCGGGAGGCAGTGTCAAACTCTGGAGCCAGGCTGACCTACAGTAAGAATAGACACCAAGGACGTCAGCGTAGAAAGACACCAGGAAAAGACCGGAGGGGCCGGTGCTGACCTGACGGGTTAACTCAGTTACAGGAACAGACGAGCTGTCACAGCGGTGCCGTTGATCCATGATGGTCGGCTCAGTGTGTCATCCCCCAACGCTGACAGATGACAGCGGACGAGTACAGTAGATGGTGTAGTAGGTGTTTTTTAGCACACACGTTGGTTTAGGTAGAGAAAAACTAGCCCATAATTAGACGTTAGTCTTCTAGCGCATAGTACAAAGTAATGTAATGTCCAGTTGAGCCCATGTGTGGATACAATAATTCCTTGTACATTTGAGCTTGAGAAAGTGGAAAGGATTCAATTGTTGACAGATTTGAGGTTTACCACTGGAGGAATGCGTCCATCCTTCCACTGGACATCCTGCGGCCTTTAATGGGACGCCTGCACCCTAGAGATGATCAATAGTTAAAACAAAATACGCCAGAGCTTAATTACTGAAGGTGTTGATGAGCAAATTTAATTAAGCATGAACAACAAGCGGCCGCATAGTTTTAGTCTCTTCTTGCTCCACAACCAATGCAGACTTGGCGAAAGAAACGCTCAAGTGTTTGCAGGGTCACCTTAAATGACTCAACCATTTGCCAGATGGTTGCAACCATTTAACAGAAGTAATTAGCTTAAATACTCCTCTTAGTTAAAATAGATGCCTGTCGTTTTAACGCGGCCCCCTACCTGCTTGTGTGCTTCCTTGAGAGAAGTAACGTTAATGTCCTGGGTTTAAGTGCACTACCGAGGAAACTCTGTCCTCCGCTGCATCCACATCTTTCACGGTTTCAAAAGAGATGAATTAAAAACCAACAAGTGCCATTTTATTTGTGTTTTTATTACTTTTGTGAGCTGATTCAACAACACGCACGTAACTGTACATGCATACGTGCTTATGAGGCAGATATATGCTGAAGCATCAAATCAATATCCCATGGTTACTCATATTACTGAGTGTGAAGCGATTTGTTTGATTTAAGCAAAGGCAGAAATGTCAGGAGGTGATAACATTCAGCTGTGGCCTGCTGCCACCTGTGGAACGTGATAGAAATTAATTAAAGATGGAACAACAGCATATTCAGCCTTTCAGTCTCACTATGGCAATCACATTAAAGGTCCTCAGTGAGCACAGTGCACGCACACAAACAAACACAACACCTTGCCCGGGTAATAATGCTTATCAAGCACGTGTAATTACATCCCTCAACCAAATTTCTTGGGGTGATCGTAATTGGTTTTGTCACTCGTGAGCGATAGCTGACGATTGCTCTTCCGTCGGCGCCGACAGTGTCACGCTAACCTAGACCAAGACGTGTTGCTGCGCATCGCTCAGAAGGCACGATACCAAAGCGCGGGGTCTCAGATGTATTTTCAAAGGAAACAATATCTTACTATGCATATTTTCCCCCCCAAGCAATGTGTGTCCTCTACTTGTTGTTTTTGTGACAGTTTGTGAAAATGTGAGAGGCGTAATCATGCTGCAGTCTGCTGTTTTCTTTTTTTTCCAAGGTTGGGTGAGTAAGAATTCAGAGATGCTGCCAGACACTTAGTTCCAAATCCCTGAAACTCAGTAAAACACAACCATATTGGCTACATGAGGTCTCCCCTCCTTTTACAACAAATGCACCGTCCTCGCTTTCATCTCTAATGCAAGAGGCAAATAGCCATTAATCATAGTTCACAGTGTCTTCCTGCATAGCATTAAACTGAATGGGCTGCAGAGAGCATGGACGCATGAAATGGCTTTTAATCTGGCGGTGTGTCGTGTTACAGTAGGCAGAGGGGGGGTAAAGGTGAACGTGGAATTAGACACACGCACAGAATCAACGTCTCAGCTCCGCAGTGAACGTAACGAAATGAGGTAAACGTAACGAAAAGCGTGCGGGCATAGAGCCCAGGGACGTTCGCAGCACTTCGCCACTGCACCGCCGTCCAAGATGCTAATTTTTTTGTCATGATCCATTTCAAGGGAAATAATTAAGCGGCTAATTCAATTTAATCCTTGCCCTTGCATCCTCCTCTGAGAAACAGGCACATGCCAGCCAACATGAAGTCGGGGCTGTTCCCTCATTACATGCAAAGTGCATCGCTTTAATTGGGTTAAAAGAACAGAGAGCCATGCTTTACCTAGAAGCAAAGGCAGCATGGCAATTGCCGGTGAAAAACAAAAGCACGGATTACTGTGAGCGCTGGTGGACTGCACATGGAAGCTGCTGGTCTTCTACATGTGGATGTTCGTGGTTGCCTGCTTAGCGAGAACCCGCTCAGGTGTTAAATGCGTTGATCCCAGTTTTGTGTTTTGGGTATTTTTGGGGCTGTGGCTCAGAACTTTTCACCTGGTGTAGCTTCCTGATGCTTCTGTGGGTTCTGATCTGCTCCAGAATCTTTTGACCAGTGATGTGTTCACCGGTACAGCGTCATGTCACCAAATCTGAGCCCCAGTGCTCCTGACTTCCTGATCTTTTCTCTGCTGAAATGTTTCAACAAACTAGTACAAAACCATGTAGAAACACTGACAGTCAGCAGAAAATGAACGTGTCTTTTGTCTGTCCTCTGATTTTCAGCCAGTTTCAGTTGGGTTTACAGACTTTCTCCAGACAGTCATGACCCCAGAGGATGAATCTCAGTGACTTTGATGAAGGCTTCTTCTGTGGTGCCACCAAGAGGTTGACATTTGTGATTGCATATGAATATTAGCTATTAGTCCTTGAGCTTCACAGAGCCTCCAGTTTAACAGTAATCACTGCCTTCCCATTAAACTAGGAGACTTTGCCTCTTTAAACATTTTTTCTACACATACAGATCAAAAAGGGCATCGTTTAAAATACGAACTGTTGGATGAAGCTCACTATGTGCTGATCTTCACTTCCTGACTTTAATGCGGGGGCATGATTGACTCGGACTGTTTATCCATCCCGTCACACTCACCCATCATCCATTTCAGCGTCAGATCAAACCCGCTCCCCTTTGTGGCTCTAATATCACCCTCTCGCCCCTCCGTGAAAACCGAATGCCATTATGCAACTTGGGTAATTGCTTTTTGAAAGCTCTCCCTGTTTTCTTTCTGTTGTTGATAAACATGTAATGGGCTTATTTTTCTTAAAACCACGTGACCTGAGCCGCGCGACCTTCATCTGTAGCTTTGCATAGCTGACTATAGAGAACAAAGAAATCCCCATGGAACCCGCTTAGGTCTCCAGAGCGCCGGCAGAGAGCATCCAGTCAGGCCCTGCCAGGAAAGAAAGCAGACGCATGAGCTTGTGACAGTGCCGCAACCGCACGGTGTTCGTTTGCGTGAGGCTCTGTGCTTGCATGTACCTAGAGATGGTGTTCAGGCCAGAAGCAGCAGCGAGAGTTGCTGGGCTGCTAATGATATTCCCATCCCAATTTGCTGCATTTGCACGTTCATTACCACTGCAATTATATCGGTGTGTATAGGAAGCATGGATAAATGAATTAGGCAGGATCATGTTTTGGAATATAGTAGAAGCGGGAACGTGGTGCAGGCTCTAAACCTTTTAATGAGGGAGAAATTTTGCTGAAGACAGGGATCTGTTAATGGAGTTTGAACCTGATTATGTGCTAGCAGACATACACAGAGTCCTTGTCCTCTGAATCCTGTTTACAGTATTTATCATTTAGGCGTTGGCAGCAGAGAGAATTACATTTGGCCTCCATTATCTGATATATCTAATGATACTAATCCCTTCAACAATACAGCGTTACAGTCAGCTTGACGGCAGAATCGGCACGAGACTGTCTTGCTGGTCTGAGATCTAATTCTTTGCTTTTCTGTTGTATTCACAGTTTCAGAAAGTTTTATAGGGGTTTTTCAACTAGTACTAGAATGTTGAAAGCCGAAGAAAAACAGGGGAGAAGTGAGAGGCGAGGAGACGAGATTCATACAGTACGTGAAATTAAATCAGGGAAAGCAACCGATGACCTATTTTGTTTCGGAGGTTGAAAGTGGATGTGTTACCTCAGTGAATTACGCCGTCAGTGGACATGAATCGTCGTGATCCCTCCATGATTCCTGGTGCAGCCACACATACGTTTACACACGTTTAACTCTGACTGTATTAAAATACTGCACGTGTGACACTAGTGGAACGATGGCTGACAATAACTATCTTGAAACGAGGTTGATGGTTAATGAAGATCAGGACTAGACTGACGCAAGACGTTTGTGTCTAGGTTACTGACTCACATTGACGCCAGGCGCCTCAGGCTGAAAGCTACTAGAAGTAAAACAAAAGAACCCAAGTCAGCGTAGAAGCTCACGCCTCACGACTGTACTGTAAGTCATCAGTAATGTTTGTAGGTTAATGCTTCCTCCAAATCAATGTATTAATTGTTTGTGTGGTTTGAAATGACCTGTCATAAGCTGTGTAGTGATATGGCTCCATATATGTGCAGGACAATGTTGTGGACCTTCAAACATACGGACGCACAAATAGAAGTCTGCCTAATTTCCCATAGTATCATCTCACAGCATTTTATTTTTACATGTTTTACATGTGCATGCGTTAAAATCTGTTTGTGTTCTTGCATTTATGGATCAGCTTATCTCTGTTATTTTGCCAGTGTTGCCAATGAACAGCACATTTGCTTAACACTGAGTGAAACAGCCTCGGGGACGTTGTGATTAATGTCTCTCACTTAGCGAAAGGCGCATGGACCCTATGGACATGTTTTTCAGAGGCCCCATCCGATCACTCACATTCATGTCTTCATTTACTAATACATCACATGGAAGAGCTTCGTTATAGGCGCGCTGGCGCCGCAGCCGTCCGTTTGAGCCAGGGTTAAACCGCTCGATAATAAATACAGACCTGTGAAAGTTGGCAGCCGAACAGACTGGGTGTGGTGTCGGAGGTGCAGACAATAGAGACTGGATGGAGCACTTTTCCTTTGAGTTTGATGGCATGCATCACTGAAGATGACAAAATGTTAAAATTGTTTAGAGGACCTCATTAAATATGTATGAAACTGGGTTTTCAAGGAGGGCATAGACAGGGAAATCCATCATTGTATTGTAAAATGCAAAAATACTATTAAAGTATGAATATTTAGTATCATTTTTTTTCTGCTGCTGTGCAGACTGCAACAGACAAGAGAACACTGGAAACATGACTTTAATATTGCATGTGACTTCCAAGCCAAGTTGTTTTTCTTCCTTGCGTTGGAATACATTAATCGTAAGCAAGGTTCCCTGATCTAAAGCATCTCACTGGAAGCTATAGCTCACAGGGCCGAGTAACTCCTCGATAAATAGACCTGCACCTGAAGACGTCGTCAACAAACACGAGCAAATTGACACTGGAACCGAGTCAGAGCAACAGTGTTTACAACTACTCAATTAGAGAGATTAGTCAACCTCTCCAAGGTCACCCACACAAAGCGCCTGCATGTAGTATAATCCCTGTAAGTCAACTATTAATTGCTTCCTGACTGCCTCAGGACTAAAGGCCATTATCATTGGCTGTGGCTCGCGGCCATTGGGGTCGCAAAACTTCACCAAACCGCTTTTCATTTGCAACACATCGAGAGTCTGAAACCCAGCATCTCATCGCTTTCCCTGTGTGTTGACTCGCTCCCTAATGAGGCCATTTGTTGATAAAACACTCAGGTGAGATGAGCGTCTGCGCGGCTGCATCGGGCCTCGCCGTCACCGCTTCACAGCAGCAAATACACATCACCTGGCGCAACGATAGCGCGGCGCCGCTCGGCTGTAGCTGCTGCCAGCACGCTGAGCTGTCGTGAGCGGGGAGCCCACGCCGCTGCGCCGCCTGGCTGTCTTTGGGCTGCGCGAGCAGGTACGGGGGCGTATTTGCTGAGAGGAGAGAGAAACTGAGAGATAGGAGCCACAGCTCGAGAACTGTCCCTGAGTGATGCTGCTCTGCTCCCAGCAGCACCCTGTCAACTCCAAATGAGAAATTTCAGACATCCAGTGAGGTAGCTCTTAAAAGTGGAAATGTTTTCCTACCGCTGCAGTGTCCCTCCTTCTTTTTGGACAATGACTTTAAAAGTTGCTTGGCTGACCTTCAAAGTGGAGGAAAGGTAATGGATTCCATTCATCTCAAGCCTCGTGTTAAGTTGATTGGGAGATGAAACAGTGTGAAAACGCGTGCTGTTTCTAGATGAAACAGGCAATGCTGGCAGTCTGTTGTTTGACTCACACCGTTTCTCATTCAACGCCGGCCTGTATCTCATTAAAGGATTAGTATTTATTAGTCCTTCTTAATGTGAGAAGATATGTGGACACACAGTGACTCACATCTGAATTATGATCACAGCAACGCTAACGTCTCTGTTATGACGGTGCCGGGCGGCTTTGTGTCACGGCTGCATATCTCTGTGTGAATATCTCCTTCGTTTGTTATCAAAGGGCTCCACGACATATTACAATGCACGAAATGAAAAAGACTAAAGGAACAAAAAACCATAGACCCTCACTGACAACAAGGATGAGCGCTCACGAATGACATTATTACGAAGAAGGTGCGAGAGCCCCGGAGATTCATGGGAAAATAATCAGACAGCGCTGGACACACTGCGCTCGGTCACCGCTGAGTTTATCAGCAGCCTACACTAAACAGAAATGAAGAAACTGTCCTACCCTCGCTACAACTATTCACCGTTCCTGATGAAGGACACAAGCGTCAACATTCTCATCGGAAAGAACAGGGACAAGTGACAACTAATTAGTCTAAACGTTGTTTGATGATGGTGAGTCACGTTGTGATGTCACGAAACCTGGGCAGACTCAGTAAACGTTGCTGTACTTCATTTAACAGCACGAAGTTTGGATTTTGAAATAATTGTTGCCTCAGGCCACAACTCGCATTACTGTGATGTAAAAGTCCTTCTTCGCCCTCTTTGCTAGTATCACTGCATACTTTGCTAAACTTTTTCAGTATATTCTAGGTGATCCATTAATACTTGGATCCCAGCAGTGAAACAAACTTACCTAGACATGGCAGATCACATATTCCTGGCAAAGCCACAACCCAGCAATTCATCTTGGCTGCATTTCCCAATAATAATCGTGTTTAAAGATTGCAATTACAATTATATCACATCATTAGACACAAACAAACCACTAAAGCCCACCTGTCTGCCTCTGCATGTCTAATGTCTCTACTGTACGCTGCTTTAATTGGTGAGTCATAAACCACCGGCAACAGCAGCCCTCGGCTTTTGTTGTGCGCGCGTAATGCCCGTTCGGAACTGCTGAGCGCACCATTCTCGCAGAAAGGGTCAGCTGTCCCATTAATCTGTGAGCATTAAAACAAAGCAGCTTCTAAACTGCTGACGTGGCGCTTCCGAGTCAGATGTGATGTGGAGACGGCTGAGGAGCGCGGGGATGAATCTCCAAGGCGCTTGGAGGCGCACCGACGTGGGCGCGGTCGTGGCCGTCGGCGAGGTCAGAGCACGTATTTCCTCGCGTGTGACCGCGCTCGACGTGCTTGTTCCAAATTAAGCGCTGCTGAGAGTTTCCTTAATTGTCCTTCCGTGTGTTTCTCCATTGTTTGCAATGACTACTGCGCAGGGCTTGTTATGCACACGCTGAAATTAACATCCTGTCTTCCAATTAGAGGGAGAAATTTGATAAAAGGACTTCTTCTGGCAATGAGTTAATTAGCTGATCTTACTCAGGAGACGCCCGCACCCCACAGAGAAATTACACGTGCCATTAATTTACATCACGATTGGGGTTAAATACGTGTTTTACACAATTACAATAAAACATGGCATTTTTGAAGACACACACAAACACGAGCACAACCAAAAGCACCGACAGGCGAGCTTTTCATTTGGAGCCTCGTCTCCGTGCGTGTTTGCCATCGCTTTGTGTAATGCCCGCGTTCGTCTGCCTGTTATAGTGTGTGCAAACAATGAAGGGGCCGGGGAGGATTTCATTTGCTATTGAGCAGGTACCTGAGAGCCGTGCTTTTAGCAACTCTACCTGGGCTATTCTCCACCTCTGTGTGCTCTAAAATTGGATCAATGGGATTTCAACCCTGACTGCTGGGCCTGGAGGAGTCTCAGAGTTAAATGTCACGCATCTACCTGTACACTCACTTTTATTAAACTCTTTATTAATGGAGGCCGCTGAACGAGTGTTGCTCACCTGGGTATAATATAGGAGCCTAAAATCTCAACACACAAAGTGCTCCACACAAAGGGAAAATAATTCGAAAACATATACAGTCCAAACAAAACAATACAAGTCACCATGTCAACATCTTATTCCTGCAGGGAATTGAATGTATCGTATTTGGTTTGGGCTGCTCCTCTACATGGGAGCGTACAGACCACGCAGAGGCAAATGAATGAACACGCTCTGCTCAACGTCGGGCTGGTGTGGTGTGCGTCACACATGCTGACATGGATCATAATGTTTTCACCCTGCAGGCAGAAAGAAAAATGCTGTTGCTGAGCCCATCTGGCCTCAACCACGGTGCTGGTGAGTATGTTCAACCCACCGCGGTGGGTTGGAGCAGATTTTCAGATCCGTTCACTGTTTCATGAGAAAAAAAAAAAAAGTTAACAAAACCAATGAGCACATTAAGGAAGAAGAGAAGGCTCCTCTTGTCTCAGATAGTCAGACACTGTTACGAAGTCACAAACTAAAAAGGACACACAAAAATATGATGAATGTAATTATTTTTGCAAAAAGACTCAGATCCTGGCATGTCTGAATAAATGGTGTTTCACAGAGGCACATTTTAGGTATTTGGAGCAGGAAACCTTTGTAAAGAACGATGAGCAATGCACCTCAAGCCAGGGGTCCATTTAAAAAGGTACATCAAGAAATTATTTAATGGAACACAATTAAATATTGAACGGGAAGGGGGGGGGGGACTCAGCCTGAAAGCAAACCGTAAACAGAACCCAGACACGTCTGTGAGGAGGGAATGATGCATCCAGTAATTACCGCAGCAATCTTGACCCTGTAGAACACAAATAAAACATGTACCTCTTAAAACTGACTGATATGTGAACTAAATAATATGCAGGACATATTAATAATTTACCCTTACGCAGAGTGGATGACAATGTTATTGTTTGGTCGGTAGAAGGTGGGGGGGACATTTGGGATTCACCGTTTGTGTTCCTCCATGGACGATTCCATCTTGTAGTGAGCTGCTAGAAATGAGTTGTCAGATGTGCGTAAACAACAAACTTTAAAGTGGAGTCTTTATACTTTTCCCCCCATTGCCCTTCTACATTTTTGAACATGGCCAAAGTGAGCAATTAATAATAAATTTATCCCTTCAATGTCACAGAAATTACTTGAATTAAATGCCCTACCTCACCAGCTGAGCGCCCAAAACTGTGATAAATTGGCCTGCTTTCCTGAACTCCCTGTTCATGCATGCTGATGGTTCCTCAGCCGAACAAATACCAGCGTTCCTCATTAACCTTAAACTTCTCAGGTGTTACATTTCCCCCTCATGCACACACACAAATGTACACACCCCTCGCACATTTCTGAGATAGTAAAAAACGGGAATGAGAGCAAAGAGCAAAAGAGAGAGGGAGTGAAAGAAGACTGAGTAGGCTATTATGGAGGAAAGAGTGTATCCCCTGGAGGAGGCGCGGGCTGAGATGGCGTAAATGAAGGAAGCGTGGTGGCCATTCCTGTAGCCTCATTACAGTAATGGAGACCCATCCGTTCTGTCAAGGCCTCCAGAAAATCTTCTGTGACACGACTGCCTTCCTTTTTGTGCTATTCCATATCAACAGTCTGGGGGAAGACAGCGGAGTGGGACCGAAGATAAAGCAGAAGTGTCTGCTGCTGCTGGGGTTCATGCAGCATGCGAAGATTTGTACATTCGTAGTGTATTAAGGTGTTGATTAGAGTCTCGCATTCGCTGTCAGAGTCTATAATATTCTGCGGGGGTTGAGTTTGTGGTCTTTGGCCTCGGCGGTAGAATAGTGTGACTGTACGCCGGCGGCAGAGATTGGTGTCACTGGTGTAGAGGCCGGGGCAGAAACGGCACAGGGCGTCTTATTTGCAGTAGACTCTCTGTGAAAGGAGCATCACCCTTTAGAAGATCTAGGGACTTAGAGCACAGTAATGTGTGGCAGGAGGTATTACTGAGCACTAAGAGAGTTGTCTTGTAATCACAGAGGCCTTATTTTCCAGTCTCTACCTCCGTTTTTAGGCTTCCTGGGTACAGTAAATGCTGTGGATAATGACCATGAAGCACAACGTGCATTAGCTGGATTTAGCGCCAGATGTTCCTTCCTGTGTGCTGTAACTTGGTTAGAAGCAGATGTCCTGGTCTCTCCTGCTTACATGGATGTGCGTGGGGGTGGGGGTGGGGCTCTGAAGGTCCATCGTAATGGATGAGTTACGGCCTGTGTCCGTCTGTGCAGAATAAATTACAAATGATTTACAGTAAATTATTTGCATTTGTTGACTCGGAGCTGAGACTCTGTTTGAAGCCTGGTAAGACAGAGGGAGGCTCAGTAGGTTCACACACTACAGGGGTTTCCATCGTTTCAGCTGTGATATAACATCTGTATGCATCTGTATTGTGAAGCAGCATCCAGCGCCTTTCTGACGCATGCAACCATTCTGGAGCCGTCTGGGGAACTTTTCAGCGTTCCTCAGAAACAAGGACAAGTTGTGCGGGGCTTCAGGGGGAGTGGATATCACACAAGCGCACGAGACCCACGAGCTACCTGCCGAAGCTTTTTCCAGCAACAGCGAGGAAACAAAGCGTGATCTCCAGAGGACGATGCGTGGCACTTATTGAGCGTCTTGGATAATAAATGCAGCTTATTCCACTCAGCGCCTGCGTTTTCACGCACGCAGAAAGGTCAGGATCCTGAATAACGCTAAGAACACGGGCAGAGTAGTGTGTGTTGTAGTGTGTATTTCTTACAAAATAACCATGAATAGAAGATCAAAATTAAGTCAGGTGTGCACAGTTGTATTAGTCTTTATTACCACAGAGCTTCACAATGTGAAGAATATTAATACATCAGTCTTCTAAAGCACTGTTTCCTAACGTTGTTTCTTTTTAATGCTGTTAATACATTTGAAGCCTATATAATTGTACATAATCCGTTACTGATAGGTACAGTAAGTAAGCATGTGCTGTTTCACCATGGAAGGAATACAAAGACTAAAACTAATGTCTAGTGTTGATCCGTACCGTCCCACTTCAAAGTCGTCCATCCCATCTCTCCTCTCCCCAGGTCTCCAGCTCGCCGTAGCATTTCCATACTGTGTTAACATTCCTTACAGTCTGGCATCACCATCAATAGTCATTTGGGAGAGGGCTGCTTTCCACACCATCGGATGCAATGAAGATTCATAGCCACCATTTCAAAAGGGTTGGGGGTGATGTACAGAACGGGGGAGAGATGGAAATGCTGCACATACACCAGCGGCTACTGCGCTGCTACTGTTTGGCCTTGTGTGTCCAGCGAGGTGGATGGGAAAACAGCGGATGACAAATACTCTGTAATCCTGCAGTGGAGGGAAGAGGCAGCGAATATGAAGGCAGCGTCGTGCATTAGAATATTTGCTGTGAGCAGTCACGCACGCGATTATTGTGCTCGATTGCTTTTTTGAGAGAGGGCGACAAGAAAGTTTTTGTGCCTCAGTCAGAAGACAAAACAAACACAAGTGACACTGGCACAATTGAATATGCCTTTGAACGGATATTTTGATGTGCACCATTTATGGCACTGATGGCTTTTATCACTTTTGGTCTCAACACTGCCAAACTGGCAGTTTGAACCATTTCTCCTGGGGAAAGTCTATGTGATGGCTGCCTTTGTCTGATTGTACTTCTCTGTATTTTTAAGTCTTTGCGGAAAAGAGAGGGAGAGGGCCCGTCTCGTAAACATGTGGCTCCACAGATGTTTGATTGGATTAACATCAGGAGACACAGCAGCCACTTTACAACAGCGGCGTTTTCTTCTCATCCATTATTTTATGCTTTGCTATGTTTTGGGTTATCATCCTGTTGGGGGACCCGTAACCTGTGAGTGAGCTCGTGCTCTCTGACACTGGGCAATATCTTTCCTTCCAGAATGACTCGGTAATACGTTGATCTTATTATAGTCTGCACACATTCAAGGCACCCTGTGCCAGATGCAGCAGAGAGCCCCCGTAACAGAATTGAACCTCCTCCAAGTTGCACAGTGGGGGTGGTGTTCTTCTCTCTAAAAGTTTTATTTTTCTGCTGTGAACATAAGCCTGATGTAACTTACCAAGAAACTCAAAATGAGTTTCCAGTGGACATCCTCCCAGAAGCATTGTGGCTTGTCAACGTGTATCTAGCAGACTCCAGTAGGCTTTTTTTTTTATGTCTGTTTCTTAAAAGTCAGCTCTTCCTGGGTCTCCTTCCATTGAGGCCACTTTCATTCAGAAAGCAACATATGGCCACTGCCACCTGAAACTTGACCTTGGAGCTCAGCTCATATCTGTTCTGGAGATTTCATTGTTCCTTCCACCATTTGAAGTATCCTTCTGTTCAATCCTGGGTAAACCTTCCCCTTGTGGCTTCTTCTAGTGAGCTTTCGGCCACGATGCCACAGACCTTAAACCTTAAAATATTAACAGCAGCTGTAGTCACAGGAACATCACGCTGCTTGGAAACTGGTCTCATGACTTTAATCTTGACTATGTTTGCCAGGTCTTTTTTCCTTTATCGTATTCACACTCAGTAGTTAACGCAGCCAATGCCAAACAACACAAACCTTTTGGCAGCTGAAGGGCAAAGGTAACACCTTTATTCATTTTTCATTGTTTTTTATCGCTCCATAGTGTTATAATATTTGTTATTGTATTATTTTGCTAGAAAATGTCACACGTCGTAAGGTCAAGACTTGTTGGAGAGTCCGTGCATCTATACACACACACACAGAAGGAGAGAGAGTGCGTAACTTTAAGAGTAAGTGTGTGATCGCGAGTGTTTAGGAAATGACTTATGCAGTGTTCCACAGATGTTTTACCGCATGTGCTGCATAAGTGCACTGGACTGTAAGAGCGCTTTATCATCCACGAGTTTCCATAAATGCAAATAGGCCTATGCTGCCTGAAACTTTCACTTCATTAGGACCAGAGGAGGAGGAAAGACGGAGCAACACAGAACTTTTAAAGAAGGAAAAAAATCAAACCTTTGTAAATCTGTATTACAAACAGATATTACAGATATTACTCCACCAGCACATACCTGTACGGTACATAGTGTATTTAAAAGTTGAATTATTTAGGGGAATGCGCAGAAGCAAATTCATCTGCACTGTAACACAATAAAGTGGGTAAAATGTGCTGAATATCTCATGGCGACCTGTTTCTAGACAAGAAAAACGAGGAAAGAGGAAGAAATTCGATAATCAAATGCTAAGGAGGTAGTTTACTTGGGTAATGACCTTTCCCTGTTGCTGGTGATTTAGGATGAGGCGTGGTGATGCGTCCTGATGAGGGCAAAGTGAGTCTGTTTCTATGACTCTGCATATAGAAGGAGGAGGATGCTCCATCTTTTGCTTAAGGATTGAGAACAGAGGACGCTCTCCCTCGATATCTCCTTCACGTTCTCACCCTACATCACTAATTTATGCTGGGTTTTTGAGGCTAGCGTCGCATGCAGATGCAAAGATCACTCCCTCTGCACTTTTTCCTGAGACCCTCTATAATAAGCCGGCTCCAGCCCTCTAATAAATCTATTAGCCAGCTGAACACTGTATAATAGCTTCAACTGGTGCTTTGACTCTGAGGTGTTGCATATCAAAGCGCTAGCTGCTGAAATAGACCGACAGCTGACTCCCAACCATAAGGAGAGGCATCCGTGCAAATTAAACATCTAGTCATCTGCAGACAATGGAGTTGAGGAGCCTCACAATTAGGGGCAGCTGCATTCATAGACACTGAACATAGTAATTATATCTCTAATGGAGTTTAAGCGGTGAACACAGTTAGATGATCTAATCAGGTCTACACTGATTTATTACATTGCCTATTTGAAATGCACGGCTGTTGAAAATTGTTTCCCAGATGTGATGATGCTAAGATGTGGCGCTGCGATCGTCTGCGCGCTGTTGACACCGTTCGCTGCTCCACGGCGAGACGGGCAGGCTTCACCTTTGACCGGCCTGATCCGATTTGGTCAAATGTGTCCCCTCCTCCCGACGGAGACCAGGCCAGCTAATGTTCCTCATGTGTGAGTCAGAGGATAACAGAAGAAGAGTGTGGGAGGCCAACATGAGAATGCAGTGAGGGAAGAGGGAGGTGTGTGTGTGTGTGGCGGGGTGTGGTGAACCAAATCTAGTCTGTCGCAGTAGCCTGAGAGAGGTGGTTTTATCATCCCTGGCATCTCAGCGTGCGACTGCAAATCGGCTGTAACTTTCTCAGTCTCCTTCATCCCGTCCCACTCGTTCTTCATCACTTTGTTTTGTCTTTCTTCATCCCCTGCTGGTGCCTGTTCTGCCAAATCCCAGGGCAGTTTGGCTGGAATATCAATGAATGTGTCTCTATTAAGCTTTGGCGTATATTAGGCTGGAAGTGAAGCGAAACTACACCACTTGATGAGACTGATGTGGGTGAGCAGCGCTGCCTCTGGTAGGACACCAGTCTCTCCGGCGGATATCAGCATGAGCTGCTCTGAGCTCAAGTTCAGACTTCATTTAATATTACGCAATAATTAAGAGCAGCAAATACTCGGTGTGTGTCGTAGCTACTCACAGATCACCAAGAGGAAGGGGACGTCATAAAGACAGGTTGTCTACGGGAGGTATTCGAGAAGGGAAACGAGAGAGGGGTAGAAATAAAGACTGAGTGGAGAAAAGGTGGGTAGACGGGTGGGCAAGAGTCAGTGAAGTCCAGTAGAGCCTTACAACACAGCCTGTGGGACTGGAACACCTCTGTGTAGCATCACATCCCATTTCACACTGAATTCTTCCCACCAAGTCATTTAACCCCCCTGAGGCTGCAGCCCGTAAAGCTGAATGCACAGTTCAATGCAGGCACCGAGGCTGCTGGGATCCAAAACATACATGACTTCAAGAATTCATTCTCATTTTGTTTCTATCATCAAAGTATTTGTCATCGGAATAAAAAAAAAGGGTTTGTGTGTAATTTGAGGACTAATATGATCATTTAAATGTAAATCCATCATGGCAGATTGATTTACTTACACACTTTCGGTATCGTGCTCTTGATGTGCAGCTGTGTTTGTCGTTTGTGTGTTTTGACAGCAGCGTCTGAGCTTATACTGTAGAGACACAGGAACATATTCACGCAGCAGCGTCTTAAAGGTTAACGTTTCTAACATCTCACCACAAAGTAGCTCAGCTGTGAACGAATGCCCCAGGTGTTAACTTATACACTTTTGAGCACATTTTAAGAAACATTTGTATTAATCTGCATCAGACGTGCTGCACAGGGGATTCAAGGCTGCTCACGCGGCCTCTAAATCTCTCAGCAAGATGAGTGGGTGGGTGGTTGGAGGATCACAGATTTATCGATTGGCTCCTGTAGATATGCACCTTCGTCATCCATATAAGCTGTAATATTATTGAGAGCCATTAATAATCTTGACAGAAACAAATTGCAACCAGGCATCCTTTACTTACAGGAAAAAAAAAATCACTGGAGGGTGTCTGAGGAGACTGTTTCGTACGCTAGCATCCCACCAGTAATGTGGTCCCAGGGAACTGTAACACAACCTGACTCCAACTTGACTGTTATCAGATAAAATGTCCATCATCTAGAGTAAATCATCCCTTATTTGTCTGGTGTAATTCAGTGTTTCATTTTGGGAAATCACCCCCAGAATCATTAGTTTGAAACTCCTTTTAAAAATGTGTATCGACAAAACTTTTGGCCATATTTATTCATGGGCTCGTGCATTAAAGTCTTTGAGGTGTTGTCAGTATTACTAAGCTGGAAAGCTGTATACGTTTTCCCTCTCCAGAGAACACATAACTGATGATTTGTGTTTTTTCGCCAGCAGCGCTCTCTGCTCTAGATTTGTGTTGCTTGCACAGTCACAGAAACCAGAGTTTATTACATTGATTGTTATGTCGTGGTTTAAGTTGTACAGTTTTTTCCCCCCCTTATTTTCTTTTCTTCCTTTGACGGTTAACATTTGTTTGGGTCTAATAGCAGAGTTACTCTGTTGTTTATCCTACTGCATGGTGATCTTTTAAAGATATGGATCATAGAGTTGGTTTTACACTTGAAGTCAAACGACTTCTTTTTATTCCTGCTGTTTTGCAGATTTGAAACCCTGTTTGTAATTGTTTTGTTTTAACGCTTGTCTTCATCTGATCCCTGGAGATACTGTCCAGCTTGTGTTAATTTTATGCAGGGTAAACACGGACTGGGCTGTCTACAAGTACTGTTCCATACACATGTAAGTGAGGAAATTGGCGTGATGTCAACACATTCGTGAACACGACTCCCCCTGGAGCTTTCCTTGATCAATTATTTATGTACTGGAGAAAGCCACAAAACTTTATTTAAACATCAGCTTTTTATGCATTTTCATTTATTTTATCTTTAAAGGAAATGTGTGTATTGAGTATTTATGTTGACTCTTTTGATGAATGTCACATGAGAGAAGCAATGTGGTTTAGGAAAGAGGAGGGGGAGGAGGAGGGAGGAGGCACGAGATCAAAAGTAAAACGGGAAAACGCCTCAGAGGGTTGTTGGGATGTGAGGTTCATGTGTTGCTGTGCTGACGGAGCATGTGCAGGGCGCGCGCTCCCTTCCTTAAAGTCATCCTCCGACTCCTGTCAGTTCAGCTGCAGGGGAGGGAGGAACTATCGTCCTGATACTGGAAGCCAGTCGACGGTTGTAAGGCCTGTACACGTGGGATCCAATTGAAATTAATTGAAGAGAAAACAGACCCAAACTTCTGCTGTTTATGCTGCGCAGAGGGTGTGTGTGTAAGTAAGGAGTAGTTATTCCAATGCTCAGATTCCTGTATAGCATTCTTTCTCATGGAAGACTTAACGGCATTAATGAATACCCAATATTTTAATAACACATAACACCCTTCAGCCACTGAACCACCTGCTCTGTGTTGTTGGTTTAATCCACTGGCTGTTTTTTTGCCCAGTATTTTGAAACTAACCGTGGCCAACTCCAGCGCCATATTTTATTATTCTATTTTGTGCCTCGTTGCTGGCGAAGGAAGCACTGGAATGTTTTCCACAGCATTTTCAAACATCTCCCTTTGCTCTCACATAAGCCTGCAGCGTATGTTTTATGTGGCAGCATGAAGGACAATAGGGGCAAACTGGAAATATGGAGGACAATGCAAAGGGTGACAGAGGTGGTGGGATAACAGCAACGTGCAGAGTCTTCTCTTCTCCTCTTCTACCTGTACTCTTACACCTCTCTGTTCACCCCTGTTATTGTTATGAATGACATAACGTATGTAGTGCAGGTCTGGGTGCAGAGAAATTGTATTTGAGCCATTTTAGGCGGCGCTGTAATGTGAAAGTGGCTTAAACAGCTGAGCACGGTTACGCTGAGACATTAAAGCTGCTTAGACTCAAACAGAGCCTCATACAGTTGTAGAGGGTACAGTGTATTTTAATACAAGTCCTATTCAGCCGTCTCTCTGACCAGTGTTCACCTGTGGAATTCACCTGAACTCATTTCAATGCATTTGAATAATGGTTCGCTCCTAATTATATCAAACTCATAAAAATATTTACTCGTCTGGCATACAGTATTATTAAATCTACATTAATGAAAATGTTTTTGCTCTATGGGGGCATTCATAAACACAATTAGGAGCCTTCTCGAATCAGGGTACAGCTGACTCCCCATAATTCCACTGGCCCTTAAAAAATGGAAGATATGTCCACAAGGACATTTACATCCATTACAGAAAATTATGAGCCAGTGGGGAGTGTGGTTCTGAGAGGATGCTGGCTACTGGCTCGTTGTTTCTTCCGTATACAATCACACATTTGCATTTCTATTCCATTTGACTAATTGCCTTGTACTTATAGCCACGCTGAACTTTGTTTTCCATTTGATAGCTTTAGATGAGCCTCATTGTAAAGATAATTATTCCCGGTGGTTAGTTATCTCATTTGTGGTTGTCTGCCGTGATAAGATTTGTTTAAGGGGCGTTTCATGTGACCCTTTCATTTTCCTCTCTCCTTTATCCAACTCTGGTCTTCACATTGGTTGATACCTGCCCATCCTCAGCTGATTATTACAAAAATAGGTACAGTAGAGCTTTTGGGAGCAAATCGAGAGTAAGTAATTGAAATAAGAGAGCAGGTTTGCTGGTGGGCCTGTCAGCAAGCAGCGGAGAAAGGACATGACGCCAGGCAGGCGACTACCAGCTGTTGAGGGGCCCATCCTCAGTGAGATGGTAATAACCAGTTCTCCTCAGCCCTGCTCGCAGGCGATGGTTTAGAGGAGAAGGCCTTCTTTTCCTGGAGCCTTATTAAACTACACAAGGCTCTGTCACTGTGATGTGGCTCTGATTAAAGCATGGGCTCAACTTGTTTCCTACAGAGGCACAGGGAGCGGCCTAGCAGAGAAAGGGGACATGTGGTCAAGAGCAACAGCGACTGTTCAGTATTAAAATCTCTTTGTGTTTAAAGAAGCGGTGAATTTAAATCTTTTCAATCCATGTGTTTTGGGCAACGTCTCTGTTTACAGAACTCTGGTATTTCTAGGAATGCGATGTGAGAATGTGTGGACTGGTCTCGACTCAGCTCACGTCGTGGTTTGCTTCGGGCAGTTGGAACAGATCCCACCAGGTAGCCGTACTAATGCGTGTGTGACTAAACACAGAGGTCATTTTGAGCTTCAGGAGTGCAGAGCTGGTTAAAGGCGAGGAACAGGTTCTCTCAGCGTGGCAGCACATTAACCTCACATGCTTCAAACATTAATGGCTACTTTTAATATTCTCCCTTCATTTCTTCAAAACCATTTTGAGCAATTTAGCCGTTAATGTTCTCCACTGTTGTAGAAAATGATCAGTCCCCACGGGCAGATCACGCTGAGAGAGGACCGGTACCTCAGTAGTTGGAAAACAATGACTAGAGCGCATCCAGATCCGTTACTGGTGCTAATAAAAGTCATTAGAACAATTGCTGTTGTCCAGAGGTTATGTCTTCACATTCAGATTAGTACATCATAAAAATAAAACAGGAGGCTGCAGCAGATATTAAAAATTTCATAAGGTCAGAATTTGTTAAACTGTGATGGGGATATATATATACAGTAACTTGAACAATGCAACGTGTCTGATGCAACAAAGTATGAAAACGAATGAGCCCGAGTGAAGCTTGTTGGGTTCTGAACTGTTAGCGTCCAGGAAACAACGCATGTTCTCTTGGTAACGTTTCCACGAGTACCGTGGGAAAACACTGGCCTCGTTTTGCTACTGCAGGAAGGAAGAGAGAAAAGCGTGAGGAGGAATTGCTTGTACAAAATGTTCAGCCCAAAGTTGATCGATGTTGTACGTCGGTTTGGCAGTGGTGGACTGATTTGGACACTACGTCTACGTTGGCCAATAACAATTTGTCCAGTCTATTGCAGATTTCTCAATGATTTCCACTGGTTTGTGTGATTTGAAACAAATCTTCCAGGACTTACAATTCATTGTATCCTCTTGTCTCATATGGCTTCGTAGTACTTTGCGATTACATGGCGCAGTACGTTGCACGTCTAGGTGAAACCGGTGTTCACGTGGAGTCTGCCCTTCCCTCTCTGTAAGTGGGAGATCACAGAGGCTACACCTACTTCTCTGGTGTGCTCAAGCGCTTGTGCGAGTCTGCTCAGGTAATTACAGCATCTGTTAAGAGCTTTGCTGATTGTTTTTCATCTCCACATGGTCACCACTCCAGAAAACCAATTACCCAGGGGAATACTACATTACAGAGGCCGATTTGTTATTCCATTGCGAAAAGCAGAATAACCTGGATAAGAGCGGGAATGTGTTTCCATTTGTTCGCATGCAGGTAAAACGCATTAACGGGGGAACAATACAAAGAGGAGCTCAGTGTAAGAATAAGAACGGAACAAGGAAAGAGATAACATTAAAAAAATATATATTAACATGAAAAAGAAAGGATTTGCAGGAAGAACTGATAAAACCACAATAGGACAGTAAACTGTCAGGTGGCTAGTAGTGGAGCCACAACAGTCTGCTATCATGTCCACTGAGAGTCGCTTCCTCCTTTTGAAAGAAAATGGCTTTTGTTCAGTATATGAATAGACGCGCAGAAACACTGCCAGCTCTGAAATGTTTTCCTGTTAAAGAACATTTTGGGCAGTCAGCACCGGGTTGTTTTATTCAGTGCAATTAAACAAGGCAATGCAACCGGAAGATAAACCTAAGTAGGCCAAACTAGTAGTCCCAGTTTCTGTTTGCACAATAGATGCTTCTGCTATTTTCAGGAGCAGGACTTGCATGTGTGCGGTTCCCTCACGTGTAGATAAGTGCAGAACTGTACGCGTCACGTGAAGACTGTTACTCATGTTCTGCAGATGCCTCTATATTAGCTGCTACGGGCTGTCATTTCTATAAATGACTTGTGGAACCACATTGCTTGGATGCATAAATGGCGCGATCCACATTAACCGTCGTTTGATTGTTTCCGTTTATTGTGCCGATATAATAGTTGTCTCCCATCCTCTGACCTCAATCTCTTACAGCCTTTGTAACAGCTGTGATGACTTTGAGGTCTGTTTTCTCCTCTCTGGCTGCTCTTTTACTCCTGCTGCAGCGCTTTTGCAAAAAAAAAAAAAAAGAAAAACCACAAAACTTTAAGCCGATTTAAGTTTCTGTTTAAAAAAAAACACAGATTCACAATAAAAAAAGCGAAAAGCTTTATTCTCCTGGAACTGCGCCGGATTGCCTTTATAGCAGTGCCTGAACTCTTTTTATTTCGGCAGTGCTTTAAACTACCATGTCTAATTGCAATGGCATTTTTAATTAAAAGTCAAGGATATGTGGTTGTTTGTGAAGGGAGACTAATCTGCTCTTGCCTCCACCTCTCCCAGTGCTAGCTATCTTCCATCTATCTGCCTAATGAGAAAATAGAGAAGCCAGTGCAGGACTTGTTGATATTTGCCTTTCTCTAAGTAGATTTCTGTGAATTTATGATTACCAACCAAGCCTCAGACCACGCTATGATGTAGCTCAGAGACCTCATGGATTAGTAAAGATAACAATGAGTAGTTTTCCTCAGGCTTCCTGTGGATCTGCTCACTGTGTTCCAAGTGAAATGGCTTTCTCAACTGCATAATGTGTTCATCTGAAGAAAACATGTCAAATGCAGGACTTTATTATGTTGTCATATTCACTTGAACTGATATTTCCTACTTTGTATTGTATGAATATGAAGCTGATGTACAGTGCAAATACACAGGAGCCACAAGCTCTGCTGAAAGGTCCTGTTCCAGGTGTTTTACCTTCGCCTGCTTCCATTGGGAGCTGGAGCCTGGCTTTGTTGAGCGGGGGGAGAAAATTATTCAAACAGGGGACAGAGGTTCAAGACCTTGTGTTGGCAAGCATCTGTCTTACTGAAGTGTTGGTGAGCAAAATGCAGAATCCCTGCCAGTTCCAGGTACTGACTCACTGCCCCGACCTCCCTGTGAGAGGACAAACATGTACACGCAGTGATCAATGGGCGCGGCGATAATGAGTTCGTTTCTGCCATTGAAATCATTTATCAGACTCTGTTGTCTTAAATTTAGTTGTTACTTTCAAGTCCAGATAGGTTGCACAGTTTAAAAGTGCTTTTAAAGACGTCGTAGCAGACGGAGACATCAGACTGTGCTGTGTTAGCCATTTTTGAACGTCTCCTGGAGCTTGTCTGTAGTGTGAAGAAACGCAGCTTTAGAAAAAAGCCCTGCTGTGTTTGTATTCACAGCGGTAGCGACGGCGTGGGGTCGTCCCGTCCCTCCGTTCGCTCGGGCCCAGAGGAGATGCAAGGCCACAGCTGGGCCGCGGCAGAGAGGACAGATTGACATTGTGCTCCACCGTTGAGCTCCGTGGAGCCCAGCAAACGAAACCCCGAAGGTGGCCCACGGCTGCAGCAAAGATGCAGTTGATTCGAACCCCATCAGCCTGATACCGACGCCAGGGGGCTTAGCGACAGTAGCTTGCTTAACGTAACCGGACAGAAAAAAAAGCACTTGAATGGAAATTAGTTGTATTTCCACTCTAACACACGTACACAGCCCTGATCATATACAGTGTAAAGTGAACTGGACCAGAACATCTTTGGCATAAAAACGCTGGAGCCGAGGGAGAAGTGTAAAGCGGAATTATATGTGGGGAAGAGGAGGCAGGTTGGCAGATAGTCACTGCTCTGGCTATTCATCAGCTACAGTAGCAGCAGCTCCAGGGATGCAGCGCTGCAGTTGCCCATCAGCCAGCTGTTGAGCTATAAATGGCAGAAGGCGCCGTGTACATAAATCCTCAGAACTTCGCCAGCGCGGCGTCTTTGTGTGGAGTGGACATTTGTGTTTATCAGCGCGTATTTGTGAGCTTATCTTAGAAACAGCAACTCATACGCTCTGCAGTTTGTGACCAGTGGTTATGCAGTGGATTCTGGATCCAGCTGATCTGCTTCCAGTAGTAGCTCATAAGGAAGCAGGAAACATTTCTGCTAAGTCAAAGCGTCTCCTCAGAGACAGCTAGAACAACAAAAGATGACCTGATTCAGTGATCCTCCACACTTCACATCCACATAAATGTTTCATTTCATTTAGGGCAGTTGGATGAATACACCAGGTATTAACCGAAAAGCTAGAATGTAAAGCTTTTTCATGAATCTTTAAATAACCCGCTGAGTCGGGGTTGTGACAGTGAAGTGCTCCTACATGTACACATTACTACGTCCCCGCGTGAATCTGGCTGAGGGCTCTCATTGAAGCTTTATTGTACTCCTCCCTTTCCTGCTTCGACGTGTTTCATGTCTGACTCTGGACTTGCGCCGGAATAATAGTCACTGAAAGCTATTGTGTGCACATTGTTATCAACATGTGAAAACAGTGCGGTTCAGTGAAAGACTGAATGAAATGAATGGGAGCGAGTGAAAGCTTAATGCTCACCCACAGGTTAATACAATGTTTCACAGTTACGCGTTTTTTTAGCTCATGTTCATTTAAAGACTGTTCTAGAAAAGTCTGACTTTAAGCGTAGACGCGCAGCTCACCACTGCAAAGAGGGAAATTAGTTATATGAGAAGTGAATACGCACAGGTTTCTTGTGTGGTTACCTAAAGAAATGTCTGCCAAGGTTCTCTTGAGGATTTGTGTCTGTGTAGTTTGCGCTGCTCCAGTGAGAGCGGTGACGGATGGATTCCTCCAGCAGCATCAAAGATACAAGCGAAGGTAAAGTCTAGTGACAGCCTCATCTTGTTTGATGGCTGTACAGCACATCAAGCTGCTCAGAACCAAGCACAAACACGCAGCTTCAGATTAGGAACAACACTCGTGCTGAGGGTTTAACTCTTCGCATCAAGTTAAAAAAGTGAAAATCTCCATCCAGCAACCATGAATATCGAAATCTCTCTCCGGTTTTTGCTTTTTGTGCGTCGTGTGTCGTGTGTCTTTGCCTGCGGGGGAAACGGGTACGAGTCAGGATGCAGTTCGGGGCAGCGTGGTCTGTGAGACGGGTGCTGTAAATTCTGCTCGCTCTTCCAGGCATCTGAACCCACTTACTAGGCCTCTTTGGCAAAGAAGAGAGGGACCAGGTGTCGGCGCTTGTGCAAAGCGCTTTGATGGCAGAGTGCAGAGAGATGTTGGATTTGGAAAAGAACCTCTTCTGTGTGACTGTTTGTGCGAGGGTAAAATAGACCACGGTCCTGAAGTGGCAACTACAGGTTGAGTGCAACTTAGAGTAATTCAGTATTTGGTAACATCGTGCTAAGTTTATGTAAATAGTACTTAACAGCATCATCTGTCACATCATGTCAAGCAGGCGACCTTCATGCTGTACATTGGTGTCTTCTGATAATATTTAGGATCATAATAAAAAAAAAAGCTGATGAGAAAAACTGTTTAATTTAATTTAATTTAATCACGTGTGTGTGGGATAAAACAAATTTCCTTCTATTTACTAATACATTAGTTTATTCTGTTTATTCCGTTTTAGAAAACAAAATACTTATTATTACTACTATACTACTATTACGATCTTCCAGTAGGTCCTCATACCTTTTCCAGGGCATAGTTCTATCAGTGCACAGAAGCTCTGAGAGTCACTGGCTGACTACCTGTTCACGCCACCTGCAACACCGAGCCTCATCCTGGACTTTGTTCGATAACTGTCACTCATTACTTAGTTTTCAGGAAGTGTGTTTCAAAAGTGATGACGTCAGTTATTGAGCGGTGACAGGACTGAAGACGTTCACAATAGTTTACCTGAAAGGTGAAAAGGTGAGAGTGATGCAAAATAGCTGCTGGGGCTTGACAAGGCTGACGAAGGCGCTACAGCAGATGCTACGTAAACTTATTCAATGGATAATAGAGGGAATTTAAACTGTAGCCTCACTTGAAACCTTTCAAATATTGTTCTGCGTTTTATCACATACAGCTTTCATTGTATGGTCAATGTTACAGTAGGTACATCAAAGGTCAAAGCTCTTTGGGTTTAGTAGGTTATAAAATGTTTCCTCAGTTTGTAGGTCTACTGGGTTAGAAATATGTCTACAGCATAATATCTGTCTAAGCTTCATGAATTCCTACACTTAAGGCCAAATGGTTCTGACACCATTGGACCTGCTTTGGACTAAATATATCTCGACTGCTGTCGGTTCTGTTGAACCATCAATAATGTTCCATCCATCAGCGCAGTTAAATATCTTCAAGGTGCTCGTTGTCGTTTTACTTAAAGCCCTTTAAAAGGCTGTGGTCTATGTTAATTCAACATGGTGGACGATCATTGTTTTTTGGGTCGAGCTCAGCCAAGGCTGTATCGTAATTTTGGTTCGCAACCCAGTGTGGAGGAGGAGGCGTTTGCTGAGTAGCACATCAAAGCTCAGACAGCCGTGTTTGATGGGCACTCCCCTCATTGCCCTAACATGGCTGGAAGACTCAGCTTAGCATCTAAATGAAGCCGGTTCTGTCACAGGTCAACGCTACGCTGCTGAGTTCATAATGAGGAGGAAAGGTGAAGCCCTTATTTGGCAATTTAGGTCCGTGCCGTCTGCACCTGCGCCGCGCTGCCCTTGAAAGAGGCCTTTGCGTTACGAACAGTCAGGATCCAGGAGAATCACGCTGAAAATGAAATATGCTCATTAAAGGTGATGGAGAAATGGATTATGTTTTAATTGGTCTGCTATTATGAGTAGTTGATTGGATTGTCCTTCGCAGGCTATTGATCTTGGAGCAGAGGTTGATTAAGAAGTGGTCTGAGCAGAGGATGAGTGAGTTCCAGCGTGCATGGCGAATATACATTACGTATTCAGGACAGGAATCCCTTAGGATCAGTCATAGAACAGTATTTAAATTCTTGTGAGCTAAAGATAAAGGGTACTTCAGTGTCAAAAGTAAAAGTGCTGCTTTAAAGAAAAGACTCTTCCAGAGCTGTTGTGAGTGCGGGATTTTTATTTGCGTCATGCAAGTCTAATGTATATTTTATAAAACAAAAACAGCAGCAAGCGGACTGAGAAATAACGTACAATAGTACATCACACATATGAACAGCAATTAAACTACAAAAATCTAACTAATTTAACTAATTATGTATCTATGTGGTATTTGGAAGATTGAAATGTTTCTCAAATAAAACACAGTTTCGTTTTTCATCCTCTATCATAAACAGCTCAGCTCTGTGTTGAATCTGGTCCATGTGGCTCTGAATACAAAAGTGACATTTCACGAGTAAATATGCAGGGAACTTGTTACAGTCCACATATCTGAGAACGCCGAGGAAACTGTGAAAAAATAAACGATATAAGAGACTAATATAGAAATGATATTTGAGTCTGATGCTTTTTCGAATGTTCAGGTTTTAGTAAATAGTCTGAATATGTAAGAATATGTTGGCAAAGTGAACAAGTAGCAAACAAATAACACAGTGACCTGACATTGCATTGATGTGTTCTACAATTATGACTACGTTCACGTATGCTAAAAATACATGTTCTTATACAAATAAAGTTAGGACTTTTTCAGTGTAACAGCTAAAATCAGTCCATTATTCAAAAATAGATTCTTCTGTTGTGTCTCTGGATGCAGCAGGCTGCTAAGTGCCAACTCCTCCGAAGTTGGGAGGCCAAGGCTCCGTAGGTACATTTATTACGGTAGCGTGCTGGAAGGTCAGACACGTTCTTATTCAGCAGTGGTTTCTGTTATTTTTGACTATTATTTAGACTTGATTATGACCTTGATGATTGTGGCAGAGTTTCCAAATATTTATTGCAAAATTAAACATTAAACCACTTGCGCACTGTGCTCTGATGTTTTATTCTGTAGTTTAACATACAATATTATATTCTGCTGATGATCATATGATGCAGATGACTGACTGGTGCAGATTAGTAGCTTTAAATATTAATTGAATGTTTGAACTGTGCCTTTAATGCATTTTCATAAAGCAAAGAAGCCACTCGTGATGTGCTGAACAAAGCTTTTAGATATTCTCTAGTCAGCTTTAAACAAACATGATCACTGTGTTGCTGCCAAGGGCAGGCTGCAGGATACGTGTAGCTTAACCTTAAAACAGACATATGCATTTTAAATCGCTGTCTGTTTCACTGAGGCCTGAGCGTGAGCAGAGCTAAACGACGCCGTACACTCGTTACTGGGACGAGGGACCAGTCGGTTCCACTCAGAGATTCAGTGGATTATTTCTGGGTTTCTGGTTCACGGTTGTTTCAGTTTACGTCTGACATTTATGCGCCGTACACAGTGTAACGGTCATATATATAATGTTTGAGATCCTCTGAAAAGATTCACCAGGCGCAAGGAAAGTGTGGCAAAGAATAACAAGCCAAGACATATTAAAGAGACAATACTCAGAAAACCATTAACTGTAATACAACAAATATGTTTTTATACATCATACTACAATCAGTCATTTCTAACACTGTAGCAGTCTAATGACCAACAGGGCAGGGTTTGACTACATTGCGTGTAGCTCTTTGTCCAACTCGCTGTATGGCCAAGTTTTAATTCACTAACTCCCTGAATGACTTTTACTGCTGCAGGCTGCCTGTTCAGTTGGTCAAACACGAAATATTAATGTGACCAGACTACTAAAAACAAAAAAACAAACAAAAGCAAAGTGCACTGTGGGCAGGAAACACTGCGCTGTAGTTCCTGGACTGTTTCCTCTGTTTGCAGAAGACTTGATATTTTACCAAACACTTTTTCAAAGGAACAGGTTTACAGGAATGTTCCTGCCAAGGTGAACACACAAAAGGAAACTCGAACACAGCGAGATGACAGAACTGGGAGGATGGAGAGGATGAAGGAAACAATAAAACAAATCTCGCTCATTACATTGTTTCTCCCCCGCACTATAAACACAGGATCACCATTGGGGGAAGTGTTATCGTTTTATTTGAAGAAGAAAAAGAGCAACGGGTGATGGGGAGAGAGGCAGAAATAATTAAAAGTGCCCTTATCGTCCCTGTTTTCACCGAGCCACATGGGAAAAGCAGAATTAAATGTCACTGCAGAGAAGTTCACTTTGAATTGTATGTGTCAGTCTGCTTATGAATCAGTTTATTGGGCTGCATCTTACCAGACTTTTAGATAAACTAAGACACATTATGCACAGATGGACATTTGGTATGAAAACCATCATATATTTCTCCGGTCCTACAGCTTGTTTGTGGGATGAAACCATATAATATATATAATTTTTTTTACAAAATATATTACTTTTTTTTTTTTTTTTTTTTTTTTTTTTTTTTTGTCCTGTCCAGCAGTTTAGCATCCATCATGTATGTGCTGGATGCTGTATTGTGGTGGGCAGTTTTGCTTTTTCAAAAGGGATACATGAACTATGAACCCCTCTTTGAAGATCTTTGTTTTAATTGGTCTATCAAGACGAAATGAGAGTCTCTGGATTGGACAGGAAGAAAGGGGGGGTGGGGGGGGGGTGAGAAGAGGAAGCACAGACAACAAGATACATAGTACAACCAACAGGGTATAGCTAACATTACGTAAATAAGTTATAGTGATGAAATTGATTGTTAACAGTCCTGGTAGGTATGATGATAATGACAAGCAGCGACATCTACAGTAACCACAGCAGCAATAACAACAATAACCACACAACGACTATAAGTACAAGTGCAGCATTACCAACACCATGATAACTTCATTTGTGAAAAAAAAAAAACAACAACACAAAAACCAATTAAAATAAGTAAATAGATACATAAGAGGAAGGTATATCATAACATAACACGTATGCACTTTGTTGCTCATATAGTTTGTTCCATTACCCCGAAACAGTGAAACAACATCATTCACCGCTTGTGGTGATACAAGCATTGGTGCACAGTGCCACTAGCAGAAACCAGGGTGATGGGGGAAGGTGATGAATGTGTCCCTACCGTCCCAATGCTCCAACAAGCAGCAAGAAAGGGCCCAGTAACCAGTGCGCCACATACCTCTCAGGCCCGGAAGGGCAGATGCCTTGAACCGGGGCGCCCACCCACGCCCCCCAGACAGGGCTGCAGCAGCCACAGGGACAGCACCAGGAGCCAGGTCCGGCCACCGATGAGCCAGCGCCAGCCCACCCCGGGAAGAACAGAAGCAGACCCCCCCTCCACCGGGGGGGTCAGCCCCAGAGAGCAGAACCCGGGCACCCACAGTCTGCAAGGAACCCATAGGCGATGACCCCCGGCGTCCCGAGGGGAACCCACCCCCAGTTTGCGTCTCCCGCAAGGACGGAGAAGAGCCCCCCCCCCACGGCCAGACACCACCCCCAGCGTCATGGTGGGCTTGCAGCACTAGGTAGGCATTAGTGGGAATCAGCAGAGGAGGCCGCCCAGGCAGCAAGATCCCCTAGCCTGCGCCAGGATCGGGCCACCCAAACATCAGCCACACCACTAACATACATACCCACATACTGCCACATACATTCCCCCCAGAACCTACCCATCCATACGTGATACTATACACACTCACACCCACACCATACGCGAAGTCCCATTCATGAGGTGGGTTGGTCTCCGACCCAGTACCCGCGGGGCCCCGGGCAGGACCCGCGGCACCTCTAAAGCCACCTCCCCCGCCCCCATCCGAGGAGGAGCCAGGGGCAGCAAGACAGGACCCCGTTACCCTGCCAGCCAGCTTGGTTTGTAAGTGTGGGGCTAAGATGCATTAAAAGTGGGGGAGGTGTCCAGGAGCACAACCGCTGGCTGACGGACGTGTCTCCCAGAGGGTGTCCCCCGTCCCTAAGTGTCTACTTGCAATTAAGAACAGGGTGGTGGTCATCCTTGCCGGATGCGACTACCGAGGTCACACCTGGCCCCTCCTCTCGGACCCCAGTAGGAGACCACCCCCTTAGGCCCTAAATGTATGTGTATGTGAATATAAAGGACATTGGAAGACTACCAGTCTCCAAAGCCTTGTTTGGTGTTGTGTGTAATGTAGTTAAAAACTGAGGGGCATTCCGTTCTGGGAGGGACGATGTTTAAGGCTGCAATTAGAGCCAGTCCCCCCATATGGACAGGGCCCCTCATAGACCTAGGTGAATGGGTGTAAAATGTAGCTGTGGCATGAGGTACAAAGGTCAGCCGAGCTAGGTCCCAGACTAGCTCAGCATCCTATCCCACCACCCCCAGTCCCTCCCAGAGGGGGACAGACAGACCTGACCAGAGGGCCACGGTTGTGCTGCCCAGGGAACCACAGGCAGCGCAGTCAGGGCCTCCCCACCTCCTCTGTCTCACATACACATCCTCTCCCTCACGCATACTCATGCTCGCCCCGTGAGGTCATTCATTCAGACACGCAATCTCTTACATAACACACATCCAGATCCATATGCATCTACACATATCCACCCCCATATACACAAGCCCATAAGTCCACACCCCCCCCTAGATGCATACACACACACACACACTGTGTAGCTGTGTAGGGCGGTCCGATCCCAGCCCAGGTGCCACAGGGATCCAGCGCCCAGGCAGATCCCCCCACCGATCCCATCATGCTCCATCGCCACGTGCCCCCGCCGCATCCTAGGAGTCCGACCGCTAGGAGCGGCAACCCTCCGCCCCCACAAGGACGCCCCAGGGGAAGGAGCACCCCCCAGGAGCAGGCAGGCCCCCGCCAGGGAACCCCACAGACACCGGGCACCCAAGTCCACAACCCCGGTCCGCCCCCCCACCAGTAGGGAGGTCCGCCCCCGCCCCCAGAGCTAGCTATGCGCCAATCCACCTACTAGCCGACCCCTGGACCCCAAGCACCAGCCCCGCAGATACTACCCCCCTGAACAGAGGGCCCGTGCGGCCGCCCCATGATCCCCGACAACCACCCCCCCGCCCACAAGGGCAGAGCAGCACCCCAGCCCCAGGCCTCCCTCCGCTACGCCAGTGCCGGGCACAGTACAACGCCTCAGGCCACACACATCACCACCATGAGGTGGAATCAATTAGAGTGGAGTTCCAGTTAATGATTTAAACAATCAGTCAATGTTTCTAAGGTTATGTAGTCTGACAGACTGTTCAAGTAGTGATTGATGCTTAATTTCTTTTTAGTTTTCCAGTTCATAAGGATGATTTTCTTTGCGACGCATAAGGCAGTGAATAGTAGTTGTGACGTGTTTTTCTCTAGATTGAGCCCTCTTAGATCTCCTAAAAGACACAGTGCGGGTGATACTGGGATTGGATACCTTAACCAGGTTGATAAGTGTTTGCAAACTCCTTGCCAGAAGAACAAAATATATTACTAATGTAAAACGTTCAAAAACTGTGAGTTATTTGGACCAGAACCACGTTAACAAATGGTAACACAGGTGCCCTGAACACCCAGCTCAGTTTAACATGCATAGTTTGTAATAAAAGTGTCTATTAAAACTGATTGCACATTGTCATATGCAAATTAAAGATCATTTGATTATGTTTAAAAGGTATAACTAAATATGCAAGGAGCACCAAAGTAATTTTGCCACAAAAATAGATTATACTTCAATTTTTATCCTGCTCCACTCTTATCTGGCAACCCACTCCACACACTAATTGGCTCTTTCTCTGCGTGTTTTTCAGCTCTTCTCATGCGCCTTCATTAACTGCAGTTAATACAACTGGGTGGGTGAAGCAGTTTTATTCATTAGCCGTGGTGCAACAGCTGCATTGCGGAGTTGATTGCCATTCGCAGATACAGTTTTATCATCGCACGTCAATACATCCTAACACAAACACCACACGCTCGATACGAAAAGAGTAAAACAACGAACTGCGTGAGACTGAATGAGAAACAAAACACTTCCTTATGTTTACCGAGGGCCTTTCTGAATTAATCATCTGAGCTGTGGGCTCACTTGAGGCGGCTGCAAAAACTTCACATTCACCTTTGGCATCTTAACATCCTGCCGAATTTGCATCCTAGAAATGTGTAGTTGTAACAATCAGCATATGAAATATGAAAATCTACACAGATCTGGAAGCAGGTAAACTCTCAATTGGACCTTCACAGGGGTTTGGATAACGTTGTGATGTAATGGTTTATTTAACGCTACAATCGGTGTTAAAGTTTAGCTCCTTCTTCATATTTGTCACCACAAAAGAAGACAGTCAGTTCAACAGCATTAATTTTGAAGAGTTATACAGTATTTTGTGAATGTCTGAGAATAGAGTTTGTATTCGACCACCAAAATGAACGTCATTAACTTTAAACCCTTCTGTCAATAATTTGTACAAACCCGAAGCCTAAAGCGCTAAAAGCCTGGGCGACACCCTCTCACTTCCCCTGCTCTGACGAGGTGACGAGACACGGCCACTTGCCACCTCTGCTGCTTTGCTGCGCTCTCTGCTTCCGCTGGAGGGAAATGGCGTTGGCTTAACGGCTTGATTGGTCAAGTAGCACATCAGAGACACTAGACAACCGTCGGTGTCTGAGCTCAGGGTTGTCGTGTTCTGCTTTCCTTTGTTTTGCTTGCATGGAATAGAAGACAAAAGTGAATGGGTATTGACATCCTTGGTGGATTGCCTCACAGTTTCACTGCCAGGAAAAATAAAAACAAATTGAGCTGGATTCATAGACCGGTTAAAGAAAAAAACAAAGGTTGTAGAGTTCCATTTAGAGATGATGGAGAGGAGAATCTCACTGAATGTTCCCTGCAGAGCAGTGTGCTGAAGCTATATACCAGAATGACCTCCTGCCCGGTGCTCTGCTGACTATTTCATTTACAGACAGGAGGTCACAAGGGGGGCGTAGTTTGGACTCCACAAGAATTCATTACTCCAGCCCTATTACCTTGAATAGGAAATGAAGTCCCAGAAAAAGATGGAATTAAAAGAGCTAAGGGAAATGTGCTCGCGTCAAAAACAAAGCTGCATCTCGGCTGCCAAAGGTTAACTCTTAACATTTTCCCAGTGGCGAGTGCAGCATCGAGGCGTCCTCCACGCCCGTCTGCGGGGACGCAGTGCGTTTCGTATGATGTCGGCGATGGGGAAATTGGAATCTTTATCTCTCTGACTCCATTCTTCCTTTATGCCTCTGTCTCTATCGCTCCCTCGGTGGCAGGCAGGCTCCAAGCATGTGCAGGTTTGTTAATTAGACACAGAGAGAGACTCACAATAGTAAGGATTCCGTCTTTGGAGTTAAAAACACTCGGATATCATGAAATAATGATTTCAGAGTTTCCAGTATAATATTGCAAGACAATAAAAGGTACAATTGAAGTTTTATATGTGTGATAGTTTTTGTTTATCACGTTGAACATGACCTTGGAAAGCGTTACTGTGTAAACAGGTTACAGCTGTACAGCACTATGACCACACCATCCCACCAACAAGCTGTAGGCCTGGAGAAATATATTTTGTTAACAGTAAATCAGATTCAGAAGTCGGTGCCAGATATGCCTGAATTAAATACAGCACCTGACCTGTAGTTGTATAAAAAACTGGCCGCATGTTTAACTTTTTGCTGTAATTAACTGTGAATTGAATATACTCACTTGTGGGACTTGTTGCAGATCTAGAAAACTGCCAGCTTCTACCTCAGTGCTCACGGCTGGCAGTTTTGGTGAACGTACTGTAAGAACGTAGTGGGCTTTACCCAGTCAGCCACACTCCTGCTCATTTGAATCCTTATGCAAAGCTGAACCGATCGCCTCCTCCTGACTGGAGCGACCCACGCACAAGCCAACGCAGCAGCGAGCTCGTCCTCCGTTTCTGAATAAGCATAACTGAGCCCCACTAACTGCTGCTAGAATAACATTTGCTAATGAATAATACAGATGTGTTCAGATGAAACTTATAGGTTTTTTCTATTCATGTCATGTAGAAATTAAACTGCCTCTAATTCTGTACGTTGTCACATCAAACAGAAAAGCTGCGTGTTGTGATTAGCAAACCTTTACATATAACTTTGCTCTTTCTTTTAACTCCACCCCGAGTTGTTCCCTTCCCTCCGCTCCTCCTTGTCCCCACCTTACTCTACGCTCCGCGGGGATGGGGGAGATGGGTGCATTAATAATGCAGTGCTGCCTGGAAACCAAACCCGCTGCAGCAGAGTGCTGTGTAGAATTCTAAAGAGGTATTTGTTTGTACACGGATGCCAGCCTCCGTTCTCGCTCCACTCCTACGTGGAACCCTCTCGTCTCATCCGAGCCCTGTGTACCCACCTGAACAAACGTCCGCCAGGTCTCTTTGCCCCCTTTCGGGAGCCGTACTCTGTTTGGACGGAGAGAGGACCCAGGCGTCCAGCATCTCACGGGTTGTCGTTCTATTTGAGATGATGCGATGAAGTGCTGCTGGCATATTTCTTCCAGGCAGTGCATTCGCAAACCAAGAATGAAAATGGATCAGTGTTGAACAGCTGTAAAAACTTTTATGGCAAAATTAAAGGAAAAAAACTTGAGCTGACTTGACCATCCTTCGTTCCATGTTGGGATCTTGATGAACAAACTGTTGATGTTTTACATCTTGTTTGTTAAATCCTTATACACGAGCGCCAGTTAGTGGCATCAACGCCTCCATCGTCCAGAACTTCTGGGGAACTGTTGGCTACGGCGTGGAGGCCTCTGCAGCTCTCCCAGGTTCACGCCTGCCAGTGCTCTGCGCCTCAGCATCTCCAGACTCTTTCACGCCTACCGCATACGCTCAGCGTGAATCTGATCTCGTCTGTGAAGGGAAGCGATGCCAACGGTGGAACCTGCCAGTTCTTGTGTTTCTGCTGAAAGCCAGTCAAAGCTGCGTGGTGCTGGGCTGTAATGACAGGTCATCCTACAGGACGTCGGTTCATTCCACCTCCATGTTTCTGACAGGCTGGAGTCATGTAGTGCTCCAGTGGTTTCTCCTGCTGCTGGTTTGTTCCCCTTCTATGGCCTTGTCCTGATCTTCTGCTACAACAGAATTGATACGATAGAATGTTCCTTTTCATTCCTGCTCAATGTATGTGCACTTAAATAATATGCATTAAATGTCTTCTTGTCTTTTTTTTGGCATTTCATGATTTTGCAGACATGTGTTCAGAATACGATACTCATACTAGAGCTACGTGTCTGCTAGGAACCCGCGTTGTGTATGAATAAAAGGTAAATATCAAAATCATTATAATGGTGTATTTGAAAAGCAATAACACACAGGCACCAAATGTGATTACATTCTGGCTTTGGGAAGATCCTTTTAAAGCCTTGAAGAAAGTCTCAATTATTTTCACAAATCAAGGAAACACCCTGCTCCTGCTGGGTTCGAACACAGCTGGTGACTTGTGAAATTGCTGTATCGGTTTGCCAAGTACATTAATGCCAAAATTAGACAGGTGTCCACAATGTGACTCTAAGTCAAACGCTGTACCTGCCGGAGCATCTTCCAGCAGGTTTACTTTCCTCGAAACCTCTGCTTTTGCTTTTAGTCGCGTGGCTTCCGGTCCTTGGCAGGCTGGAGCTGCTGGTTATTGCTGTGTGGTGATTCATCGCCCATGGCCTTCAGTTGGCCGCACAATGAGTTTCACACTGGGATTTGATTCATCCAGCGCTTGTAGCCTGAGAATCATGTGCACTGTGCTGTGCGCTATTATTCGCTATGATGTTAGGCTTGCTAGTTGCCCTTTGCCCCTCAGCTTTGCTTCATTCACACTCATCGATGATTTGCATATTCATTATAGATTGAGCTCTGCACCTGCTGCCACCCACAGATAAAGCTGAGCAGATTAGTGGTGCATGACACCCGAATTTCTGGGGTCGATTTGGACTGGTTTTTACTGTGGGAATCGCTGCAGTTAACTCCCGGGAAGCGCTCAAAAGGCTAATGTGTGAAGATCTCTGAAAATGAAAATGTTGCGGGGAGCTTTATCTTTCTGCACAAATCGCTGTTAATTGCATAAAAATGTCTCCCATCGATACATCCCTGCATTTGACTTGGTCCACGTTGGTCCACAAGACACGTTGCTTGCTCAGATGCACATTATATTTGTTTTCTATGCAAGACTGGAAACTGGGCAAGCGTCATTAGTCGTCAAATGTGCAGTGAAACATCGCTCCTATCAAAAGCCAAGCAGGTCGTACGACTGGAGCTAGAACTGTGACATGGAAACTAGTTGTACAATATTTTATTTTGAGGTTGAAGTTAACCGAAGAAATATTCTTGCAAACTGTTTTATTGGCATTGAAGAAAAGCATTGGTAGTAAAAGCCTGCAATGAAAAATCAAACTGATAATGAAAACTCCAAGCTTAAAATGAATAAATAATAATATAACAGGTGTTTTCCATCCATCACCTGAATCCTTTATCCTCTCAGTGACTGTGGACTGAACTGCATGTGTTACAGTATAAAATAACATCTCTTTAATCACTCATAGCCATAGTGTTGACTCATTCTGTCTCAATCTGTTGATGCATAGTTAAAACTACAAGGACGTGTGCTGACGTGTTTCAAAGCCTCGCGAAGCAAAGAAGTAGAAAAGAAATTAAAGCTTTTTTTTTCAGGTTTATGTAAAACACAAAAGGGCTTATTGCTGCATATCACGCTGTGAAAACCGGATTTTCACAGGAAAACCCGGCTTCACTCTAGAGGGATAAATCAATCGGAAGCGTTGATCCTAATCCATATGTCACATTTCAGGACATCTTGCACCAGGACTGTGTTTCACAAAGCATCACCCCGAAGCTATGTGGCGAGCAAAAGCACATGGTGATAGGTGGGAGAGGATTTATGCACAGATCATAATACAAGACGACAGAGACACGGGAAAGGATTGCATGCCTGATGACCGACATCTGAACTCCGAACAGGATCAGTATCAAAAACCACACTAAGAGAGCCCTTGTCACGTTATCACAACTACTTCACGCAGCAAGCCCGGAGCTGTGTGTGCGTCATGGCCCTGCACACACAGAGCTATTCACTCAGACATCTGTCACTGAGTACATTTCTTAAAGTAATTAAAAGTACAACACGCTCTATTGAGGCCACCTTCAGACACCCTGAGAAGGAACTTGGGTGGTGAAGTGCTCTTGAGTTGTGTAAAGAACGCCCCACGTTAGGCAGCTAGATGCATCCATAAATATCTGAGCATAAGCCAGCAGGTCCTGGCAGCTCTGCGGGCTTATGCAGTAGTAATGAATTCACCTGCATTTCATCAGGAGGGAGGGGTCGTCCACTGGGAGCCTGAAGGACTTCGGCTGAGCTCAGAAGTGTCCTGGAAGAGAGTTCAGGCTGAGTCGACCCCTTCTGTAAAGAAGACTGATCACCCGCTGGACGTGCGGGACCTTAGTCCTTCCTTCCGTCATACGTGGTCGTCAGGCAGCTGCAGCAGAGTGCGCTGTCCCTTAAAGACGCGCCCGAGTCAAGAGCCCATCTACTCGGCATAGCATCAGCCAAGTACAGAATAAAACAACGACGCTGTATTGGTCATCGCTCAGGGACATATTGCTATTTAATAAAGCTGTGCGCGACTGGTTAATGTGTCTCTTAGGTATAGTTTAGTGGGTTTTTCTAATAAAGACTAATGCTGGCTTCATGTGTAAGCTCATTCAGAGTCTGGGAATTAGTGAATCCATTTCTCAAGACTGCATGAGATCCCATTACTGAATATGTGTTGCTGCCCTTCTTTTATTGTACTATAGAGATATGGCACCACGCAAAACCACTTTAAAGCAAAAGCACGTGGATGATGTATTGAAGAGTGCTTGTTGAAAGCAGACAGTAATCGTGCGGTCACGTTTACTTCATCAGCTCTCCCCTGGGAACGCCATCCCGTGCTCTATCGCTTGTTTTTCTTATTTAAATTGAATTTCACACCATTTACAATAAACGTCTACTTAGAATAATGTTCTCTTAAGTGTTTATGAATTATACAATCGTTCGATCATAAATACTTGTCCGAAATTAAACGCACAGACACTGTCATTAAGAGGAAAAATACATCTTGGAGGTATTAGCTTTAATGAATTAGGGTAACTTGGCCTCAGACGTTTAATAGAGAACTGTATTAGCATAACGTTTCCACCTTCGCGTATAAATTTAGATGAGTCTGTTGACGTGTTATGTCAAAACGTGTAATGCTTTGAATTAGGACTCATACAGTACATATGCTAATCCAATGTTTATGACTGTTGCAGGGAAATTGATCACAGTTAAAGTGCTGTAATGTTTTTAGTATTGGAGCCAAGTTCAACTTCTCAATTAGTCCAAGAAAGTGGTGTTTATATGTTACTGTTGCTCTGAATGTGATGCGAGGTTGTACACGCATTGAAAAACCTGCTGATACATCAAGTACTGTCTGGCCAACAACCTGTCAATATCCTGGATAATTACATCCAGTTTTTGTAATCCACTTTGCCCTTTTTAGTGACTAGGGCAGAGCAATAATATCCTGTGTCTGTTTAAAGTATTTAACGTTCAGGTTCGTGGGCAGCATCGCTATCTTGCAACTGTTTTTTTTTTGGCATGGATAAAATTTATTTTAAATATATTCCTGATTCAGACATTTTCTGTGCAGGCGCTTTACAATAGTTCAGACACCAGTTGATGGTTCCCTCACGTTATTTGAACAAATCAGCTTTCAGACGCAAAGAGAACTTTTCTGCTCTCTCTTCCCACAGCAGTTGTTTAAAGGGGGAGATGACATCGTGCTTTAAGTCAAGACAAACGCTCCAGAAACACGCGTAACATCATGAAACATCCACGCAGCCAAGATGTAAATAATATACGTTTGCTTTGAGGGGAAGTCAGTGAAAACCGTACAAATGGATTTGTTTAAATCAGAGGTGAAGATGTGAGGAGTTGGACGATCTCGCGGCCTCGACTGTTCTGAATTCATGGTGGAGCGCTGGTCATCTCAAAATAAATGTCAGAACAGTGTGAGGAATTCCTAAGTGCTGTCACATATTGATCTCTGTCTAATAGAGTTTTTAAACAGAGATCCAAGGCTTCAATAGATGTCCTTGCTAACAGGCATGTTACTTTTTTACTAAGGACATCAACCGTCAAACCTTCACATCATTTTTATTTATAAGGCCTATTCTACCTTGCAGTACTATTTCCTGTGTCAAGTCATTCTTTATTAATATAGTCCAGTTGTGGATTTATGGGGTTTTACAATCTGTGCTGCATATAACACCTTCTGTCCTTTGGTCTTTGAAATATATTACCAGGGCAAAGACATGGCAGGACTCGGAGAAGGGACGCGTGCCCACGGCGGCCGAATCTCCAGCTTGCACGTTGTTGTAACGACGGCAGATGTCAGCTTTTGCAGAAACGTATTTACAGCGACGATTTTTATCTCGTTTAGTAAAAAAAAAAAAAAATAACAAAAACGAAATTTCCAGTCCAACGTGAGCGTTTCAAGGTGGTGTCTCAAACGAGGCCTGAGTGTTTAGCTGTAACGGATGGCTGCGGCGCTGCCAGCTGATACGAGTTGCGCGTCCATTGTGCTATGTGATTGTTTGTGTAATATCTTCCTGCAAGGCAGGACAACACTATCAAACATCTGCTAATCTGAGTGTGTCCATGAAACGAAGCCGCATGGAGTCTCGTAAGCAATTACTGCTCCTCCTGGCCCTTCAAGCTCCTGAACCAAAACCCTGCACTGGAACAATTCACAGCCTTTATATCAAAGATCTCTGGAATTGTCAAACACCTTGTGGAGTCTTTCTTTCTCTGTCTCTCATTATTACGGCCCTGTAATCAGGCTGTTATTGCACCTCTTGTGTGATTTGTGTGGTTTTTTCATTTTCACAGAATTCCCCCGTGGAGCCCTAACCTTTAGTAGTCTTTTAATATGCCAGCTCCTCTCTCTCTCTCTCTCTCTCTCTCTCTCTCTGTCTTGCCAAGCAGAAGGGCAGTTTCATTTTAGCTTGCGAGACTCAGTAGTATGACAAAATACCCTCTCCCCACAACCAAACCCACCAGGGCCACAATAAGTCAACAGCAATTTCTGTCACAAAAAGCCTCAAACTGAAGTGCAAAGAAATGTAGGTGTGTGCCTTGGTTTCAATTTCTGCACATTTTGGAAATTGCTGCAGATAAACGACAATAACAACAATAACCTATGTCTCAGATTCCTGTAAACTGCGGTTCTTCCCGATTGAATCTACATTTATCATCACTTTAATGTGAAAGCAGTTCACCGACGGTGATGCTTTTACAGCAGCTCTTGTGCTGTGTGGTTGCAGCTGCACCTACACGCTCTAATAAACTGACTTCGCGCTCACACAGTACTTAACAGTAGACAAAGTACAGGAAGAGACTCGTGTCAGTAGAAGACGAAAATGCTTGTTGTTTAGCAGGTTGTTTAAAACATTGTTATTCCAATAAAGGTATTTCTGACAACTAGAGTCTGACTTTGACTAAAAACTGTATATATTAATATTGTACCCCCCCCCCACACACACACACTGTCACGCTAATCCTCAACCTTTGCTTCTTATTCAGGCGGCTGCGTTTGCCTCGACATGATTACGCCTCACCTGCGACACACTAACTACATGGTTTTGGAGACTAAGGCGACAAGGAGCAACGCAATAAAAGGACTAACATCAATACGTAGATGAAAAAAAATGAATATATTAAACAGAATAAGCATAAATATGTGCATTAAAACACCACATGCTGGTGTTTTAATGCAGCCACACGCGTGAGCTTTTGCGGTAAACAAGACCAAAAACTGTTGTTTTGTATGTTCTTTTGTTAGGCCCCAAAGTAATTAAGGGTTTGAGATGATTCGTATTTGAAGTAAGATGTGAGAGATGATGCTATTTTGGCTCAGTGGTAAACATTACACCAGGTTTGCATTTCACATGCAGCACTATGCTGGTGCAGCTCGTCTCTCCTATAGACTGTTTACTGTCTCAGCAGATGAAACGTTCTCCTCCCAAGCTGTTGTATAATCTGACAGGTGCCACAAAGTTTCTCAGCCTGTTGCCACAGAGTTGCACGTGCTTGGCGTTGTAGTATTTCCAAACGTTATGTGTGCTCACTTTGTTAGTAGGGTGTTTGCTTTAAAGGCCAGTTTGTCCACATTTTGAAAGCAGCTTCACCGTTAATGCATAAAGTGTGGCTTAAAGAGTTTAATACAGCCGCTGGTGGAGCCCGTTGACAATCTTGACGTGTTTTTTTTTTTTAGGTGATATTCTGAATTCCTCGCAAATAAGTTGCAAAAAACTTGAACAAAATGTGAGCAGTCAGTCCTTCAGATTCAAGGAGAGAGGGAGTCTTTATATAGCCACGGTTTTCTGTTTTTATTAACTTTAAATCTTCCCAAGAAGACTTTTCTTCAAGAACAGCCTCCTCAGTCAACCACTGTGCAATGTAACCACAAGACATCTGTTCAATCAGGAAGGGACGCACCGTCTTCCACTGTCATAGCGTCCTCCCACTCCACCTGACTCATGCGTTCACTTCCATTCGCCACAGTTTGTGACTTTGGGGAAAGCAGGAAATCACAAAATTGAACAAATCAAAAGAGGTTTTATATATCTTGGGTCGTAACCAGCAAAAAAAAAAAAAAAAAAATCACCAGCTCTTTAATTATATTTATAGTATGTATGAGAAATAAATTGTCTTCCGTTGATTTTTTTTTTGTTTTTGTAACTGTTTTTAACATTTTCCTAAAGACGGTTGCATTAGATTTTATAAAGACACAACACAACAGCAACAGGGTTCAAGCTCTTTGTAAAAGGAACAGTTTACAGCACTACCTCCTCATTTGCAGTTCGCTGCATGCGCTTGTTTTATTAAAGCCTCATTATGTAATACACGAGTAAGAGACTTGAAATAATATGACCTAGTGGTGAATTAAATTAAATGTCAACAACAAGCCGCCGTCACCCTGAGCCCTATTCCAGCTTTGTTTAATATCCTTGAGAGAGGACCAAATATGTTGTCTTCCATAGTAAAAGGACTTTTATTTTTTCCTCTGTACAGTTTTTTCTTTGTTCTCTTTTGTATTTAATACTTTATCACCGCAGCGATGTTTTTTTGTGCATTTAACAACAAAACAAGTCCTCCCTCCATTTTCTTATAATGATCTAATTCTGTTTTTCTCCTTTTTCTTTCATCGCATGCCTACAAGCCTGCCTCCCATTCTCCTCTCTCCCCAGAAGCCCACTCCAACTATTCGCTCAGTTGTGCAGGCTGGAGTCCCTCCTCTTGATCTAGCTGCTCCCGCTCTGTTCCCCTGTCCTCCGCGGCCCCTGTGCAGGCCCTCCTTCAGTGGCTGTGTCTGGTGTGTCACCCTGTGCAGCTTTCGCGCTACAGTACATCCTGTTGATAGGAGGCATCCTGTGCATCATCACTCCCAGCTGCCTGTGGGTTCAGCTGGCTCAGTCTGGCCCATCTGTGTGATCTTCTGCCAGATATCTGGGGTTTGGCTCCGCGTGATACGTCCCTCTCCAAATCGTTTGCCAGGAGAAAGAGGTAGAGAGGCTGGAGAAAGGAAGGTGCCGGTTGGACAGTAAGCTCTGCATCGACTGCGCTGCCTTAGGGGCTTCTGTGGTCCTGATACTGGCTCTCCTGAGCTCGCTATAGATTGCTCTTGTCTAACAAAGGACATACGAGCCCTCTGTGTATGAATGTGTAAAGACAAGCTTCAGGTGTGGTGGTGATGCAAGTATCTAATCCTGTGTGACATTTAAATGCCATGTCTACTATTGATATATGGTTGAAGTACCTCTGGGGCATTGTTCCAATTCCAAATGTCTCTGATATATTTTGAGGAAAAATCTAATAAGCGAAACGTGAACCGAGCTCCGGGTTCTACATCTTTGTCGTCCCACATCGCGTTGTCTGACTCTTCATTGTACGTCAATGACTAGAAGCAAGCGTGCGAACGTGGCTCAGAGGACCGGTGTGAAGGTCACTCAGCACAGGTCTAGGTAATACTGGCTGGTGATATGTGCCAACTTTACCACACGTACAATTCATAAGCGGCTTTAAACACGTGTTTTACACACCTAACGTGCTACTGCCATTTACGTTTTAATTTAAAAAGAAATGCGTCCACTTTACATTTGTGTTAAATTAATGAGAATCCAGAAATGGCAAGTTGTAATATGAGTAAAATGTGTCCAAACACTGGACTTTGAACATTTTCCACCAAAACATCCAATCTTGCAGTACAACATCCAATTACTTTTCCACTATAAATCCAATACTCAGTACAACATCTGACTTTACGTGACTACAGCGTTGTTAAATGTTTCATAATTGCGTTTAGGTGCTCACAGCGCTCGGTCAAGTTAAGAAAAGATTGTGGTCTGCATTATTAAACATTTCACACTGATTTCACACAAAATGTTTATTTACCTTTTAGGTTATTTTTGTGACAGTATGGACTCGCTTCCCCACCAGGGGGAGCTATTTTGGACTTTGAGTTTGTTCCTTGTTTGTTCCCATACTGGTCCCCATAAACACCTGTTCGTCATTATCATCACCTGGTCTTCATATACTCCCCTCAGTCTGTCATTGGTCGCTGGTGTGTCATTCCTGTTTGCCTCGTTCGTTTGTTCTCCCTCTTCCCCGACCTCTAGCTCTACTCAACTTGCGTAAGTCAGTCAGTCAGTGTTCGTAGCCTGTTCTTGTTCCTGCTTTGCAGTGTTTTGTTTGGTAGTGTTAACTTTGTTTGTTTTCCCGCTTGCGGTGACTTTGTTTTGTAGACAGTCAGTTAGGTTCGTTAGAATAAGTTTTGTATTGTCCCGCTTGCGGTGAATTTTGGTTTTGTAGGATTTTCATAATTAGTGCATAGTGTTGAATTTGATCCACTATTGTTTTGAGTTCTTTGTTTTTGCCAAATTGTAGTTTTCTCCAGCTCTGCTGTGATTTTCTGTTTGTCCTTATTTAATAAATTCTTGTCTTGCGGAAATTCAACCTACTGGGTTCTTTTGCACCTGGGTCCGACCTCACCTCGTGTCTGGCTCGTAACAATTTTATCTTATCTCATTACATTTATAGCTTTAACTCAGTAGTAGCTTTTCAGAAAACACTAATAATATGTAAGTGTTACTATGCAACGTGATTAATAGACAAGGCAACTGAAAGTCTGTGTCTGTGACTTTTGTTTTTGATCTCGCTCCCCCCCTTGAGCTCTGACCCAAGAGATTTTGCCATTACAACAACATTACAACATTACTCTTGCTCTTATTTGCTCTTGGCAAAAAAAAAAAAAAGAGTCATAACTCACAAAGCCACGAGAGGTTCTTACAAGGTAAACTATGCTGGTATTGCTGCAGGCATTTTAACAAATGATCTACAGTGCTTTTTTTTTTCCAAGTGAACCCTACATTTAAACCAATAAAGCACTAATTTCATATGTGTCGCATGTATGTTTATGTTTTTTCAACTGCATTTCCAGTTTTATACAGTATGTGTTTCACTGGGAGGCAGGGAATCTGGTCAAGATGCGACAGTTCAGTCTCAACAATTTCACATGAAACACATGAGTAGAATAACAGAAAAGTAAGTCAGAACGATATATTTAGAATCACGTCCCCAAAACTTAATGTGTATCTCATATGAATAGAGAGGAACGACAATTAATAGACGGTCTGTTCTATTAGTGCCAGAACCTATGAGAGAAGTTTGCCCCTGATGATCCAGGCATAATTTATTATTTATTCCAGAGGTCACCTATAGTGGCCCTTAAGAGGATTTTAATTAAGCTGCATTAGCTGTGACACACCAGAAATGATTGGGTCAAGAGACTTTGATATTTATGGCTAATGATCATGTGGGAAGCACACTTACCATAAGACTCTTCCTCAAGGGAAGTATTCAATGGTAAGCTTTTCACAGTCACCATGAGCCGCTGTAATTTTTTAAAATGGAGCTTTAGAGGAAATAAAAAAAATTAATAAATCAAAACATCCGTTTCTCCCCCTTTTGTCTTGCACTTTCCTCACCATTGCTTTTTAATAGCTCGTCCAACTTTGTACAGTACAAGATGTCAGAATTTAATGGAACACGTTTGATGTCATGTAAGAGGTTTGGAGCTGGACTTTAATAAGGCCGTTAAGTGGTAATGAGACTGAACATTGCTCTGTGAGGCCATGATGACTGCTTAAACGCTGTAGTTGTGAAGGCCTCCTGTTCCCTGAGGGCGGAGACACCCGAATGTTAACTGGATTACACTTCCACTCCGTCTCTGAAATAAATACAATATAATCCTCTAGTGCAGCTGCCAAATGGCCCCGTCTTTTCCTTTTATTCTCGGTTTTACAGTTTTCCTTTGATTTTCACCTCTTTGTGAATGAAGGTAACAAGAGAGGGAAAACATGCCATGTGTCCACAGAGAGATTCACTTAGTGCTGCGTCCTCTCTGGGATTTAGAAACTAGCGGCCCCACCAGCCTTCCACGGCTGCAGGAATTGATGCAAAGCAAATGTTGATTTATGATGACTTTAGTGACAGTTTAGACAAAGCATCACCCCAGATGTGGTGATTAATATCAGGACAGGCTCTTCAGAATGTAAGGTGAACCTGTTACAGGAGCTGCTGTTACACAGAGAGCAGATGGTGCTTCCCTGAAAGCAAATTAATTACAGAGTGGGCAAGGTAGGTGTCCCCTGCATTAGGCCTCTCTCCCTCATCCCCAGCTTTAATTATATCTGTTTTCCTTGGAGTCTTAAAGAAGTGGAGCTTTGCGAAGTCAATGGCTGCCCCCGCTGTTTTCTACAGTAAACCCATTTGGCCTCACTTTGGGAAAGATAATAGACAAGAAGTGAAACCAATCGGTTTTGTTCCATGGGTGACAGTTGAGTTACAGGCTGACTGCAAACTCACCAGCAGCACAGTGAGACTGACGTTGTTATGTCCGGCTCAGCTGTGAACCTCAGGGTTAGTGGACCAACTCCAGGCCACAAATATGGGTGTTAACAGCAACAGTCACCTTAACGGGTCCAGTAATACATGTATATCAAATGTATACGTATAAAAACACACTTTGCTTGTGCACCCTTCAAATTTTCTTTAAGTATTAACATATTTGCGACTTGTCATTTTGTGTAAAGAAAGCGTAATTCTGACGCCACTGACTGACTCAAAGCCTTGAGATTTCCCCTCTACCCTTTCTAATAAACACTCACTCACCTTTTGCTCAACCTGTTTTTTGTCTTACCTTAAGTATTATTATATTTATTATTAGCATTATTATTACACTTGTCCCCCCTCGCTCCTGATTGATAGCATCCCTCCCAGACACAGAAAACAAATATAAGACGAACAATCGCATGTTGCCCTCTCTGCACCTATGGGCGAAAGCTGCTTTGAGGCCTGAACACATTATTCCTTCTGTTTTAAACAAAAGACAACTTGGCACATACAGTGCAGCAGTGAGGATAACTGATGTGGAAGAAATACGCCTGCAGTATAATGGGGATTTCAGAACAATCATTTGTCGCCAGATGCACAAATGAGACACGTGTAACCTTTTAAACCAAAGAATATTGGCTTGTAGCCGTTTGAATGTACGATCAAACGGCTGGTTTACATGCCCACAGAACAACAGTGTCTCCTGGCACTGCCACCGCAACTGAACTAATGCGAAAGGTTCACAATAACATGAATTCAAGACATCCCGACGAAATGACTGAATGAACGAGGCAGCGTCCAGTAAAAGACAGGACACAGTCGTGCTCCTCTCTAAAGCCTCCCGTCCCTCTTGAGGCCCGGCTTTTAAAGGCTGTTGTTTCTCCCCCATAACTACTCAGATGTGAGGAGGGCAAGAGGTTTTATATGCTGGCTGCCTTCCGTTTCCATTTACCAGACTTTACCAGAGGACGGGTGTCATATAAACATGGTAATGCACCATCCTCACTCATAAGCGCCGGGAAGAAATACTTGAGGCTTTAATGCATTTTATCCCAGTATTCATTTTATTGCAGTATTTTATCATGAATAGACAGGGGCAATAATCTGCTGTGTAAATGACTGCAGTGCGAAACGAACGGCTCCAACATCCGCCTCGCTTTGTTTAGATCGAACTGAATATTCCGGCACATGGAGCTGACGCCGGTGGATCCGACATGTTACATATGGCATGTTGTGCATATTTCTACATGAGGTTCCAAAAACCTTCCAGAAATCCTGTCACTGCCTGTTTAGTATAACAGCACAGCAATAATACAGTATAATATTTAGCTCAACTAGCCTGAGTGTGGGTGCTTATTAAACTGCTGCGCACCTCCCCGACCACACTACCCAGCAGCTGGTACATTCTGATAGGATGTAAAAAACAAAAAAGAAAAAAAGATATTTAATGCTGCAGCAATATTGTTTTTTCTATAAAGATGGATGAGCGAGCATCTCATCACTCCTAGTTATGATGTGAGGAGACGCGGCCGTCCAATAAATACAGTCCGAGCGTGTGAATTACATCTGTCCTCACTGTAAGGGTCTCATTAAGCCATGCTCCGCTGATTGAGGGATACACGGTAGCGAATTACGGGGGAGAAGTGTTTGATGAAAATGTAGAATGCAGGACAAAAAAGATAAATAATGCTAGCAACTTGAAGGCGAGCGCAATCCATCAGACCCCTGAGGAAAAGAATGCTTTTTTTTTTTCCTCCCCCCCCTCCTTCACAAGAAGAGTAAGACAGCAGAAGAGCAGACAAATCACACACTCCCCGGTGACTGGAGGAATAACTTGAGCGTTCAATCACAGCAAAATGACACATAGCCCTTAAGTGAGACTTTTAAACTCTGTGCGGTGATAAGTCATATACCGTACAGCATCTGACAGCAAAGAAAATGTTAGCTTGGATGCCACTTAAGATGTCAGGTACAGTATCTTTTTACTTAAACTGTTTTGTGTTGTAAAGACTGAAAGTGAGGAGCTGATGGAAGTGGCAACATCTGACGCGCTTCTTTCTGTAAAGTTGGCCCGAGGTGATTCGAATGTAAAAAAAAGAGACGTGTCAGTACTAATGAAATTGAAGATTTCAGCACGTCTGACCTCTTTTCAGGTGGAGATGCTGTAGATTTAAATTTAGATCATTCTGAACGATGGCACCCGCAGCCTATCCACACATAACCCAAGAGCACAGGAAGTGGAGATGACAGTTATTTGGGTTTGTTTTAAATGATGCTCAGCTTCCCAGGGTCCATTAGTGCAGCCATTTTAGGAGAAAACAAACAACAGTCTGCACCTCTGCTTGTTCCGTTTCTCAGCAGGGGAAAGGAAGCTGTGCACCGCGGGGTCACGAACCAGCGCGGGGTCACGAAGAACGGTTTGATTTCCGCTGTCGTCATCCAGGCCGTTCTTCTCTCGCCGCGCCTTTGTTATGTCATTAGAGGTTCAGAGAGGGATTGTTCTGCGGTATTATCGGATACAACGCAATGCGGCAGCGCAGAGTTGTTTTATTTGAAGTAATGTTAACAAGCGAGTGTTTCTTCTTCTTTCGGACAACCTGCCGGGAGAACAACACATGTTGCATTTGAATGTGGGATAATGAGCGTTTGGGGGAACCTCCCGTGTGCTCATTTACATTGTGTTTATGTTTGTGAACCCACGGCTCAAAGGGAGCCGATAAACAGGATAGCTTTGTTACAGGCAGATGTCCTGCCCCTATAATTGATCCTCATCTGAAGCCATATGAAAATTAGCGTAATGAGTCGACTGATGGGAATGTTAATTGGATTCCAGCTGGAAAACCTGCTCACCTGACATCTCCTCTCTGAGAGTAGCCGGTAAACTAGTTGACTGTGTACACACGCACGCGTTTGCTAGGTTCAGAGCACAAACACACTGATGGAGGACGAGGCGTCTCTCCGTCAGCGCTGGCGTTCATGGTACCGTGACGCCGGGCGATGAAGACTCCCCCTGGTACGGCTTCATTCAAGTCAAATCCCAAATTAAAACACAGCGAAACATAAACGACTAAACAAAAGCCTTAGAACAATTAATTCTGTCTCATTTCATGCTTGAACAGCAAGCCTGAGCTTCCGCTTTCAAAATAAAGGAGTAAAATACATATTTGACAAAACATGGTGTAAGGTCTCCAGGATCTACCAGGCGCTACTGTAAATCCATTAGACTTCCCAACATCCATCGATGGTTTCCTCCTCCTTCATGCCCTGATAGATGCCACAATTACACATTTAGCGACAACTCGCATCACATTTGATCAAGCTGCTCCTCGCTGTCAATTTTTAGGGCCCTGCCAGTCGCTTGAACGACGTTTAGGGAGATGCGGGTGATTTAGTGAGAGAAGGCGCCGCTCACTTTCCCAGCACTGAGCCACTTCCTCCAGTTAACATCAGTTTTACTTTCTGTTGTTCAGAATTTAGTATCTGGCAGCCTGGATATGTGGCTTTTACTCCTGCGCGGTGTACAATATGATGAGAGGGCATGGGTGAACAAAAACGAACTAATTAGACGGATGTTTGCCTCGTATCTGTTCCACATGCCGCCCCTCCCCTGCTTTGCTTTACTAAACACACTGGGAAGAAGAAAGCTTTCTCTCTTTTACTCTCTCACACATAATAGACCCACCGAATGTCAGCAGGGAATGTATTAATTACATTACCGCAATCAACAGAGCACGTTATGAGCGGTCTGTTGCAAACGCATGCTGTATTTTGCGACCCTTGCTGACCCCTCGCTAAGATAACTCATTTCCAGAGAACAAACATCCAAATGACTCCAGCACAGCGTCCTTCCCACTGCTTCCAAAGCCCCAAGTTCACTGCAACGCGAGCGTCTGACCCGTCCAGCAGGGGTCACTGTGGTCTTTAGAGAAGTCCAGCAGATTCACGTTCGTCCTCAAGTGCTGCTCCTCCTGTGCTTCTCTGCTGGCGCACAACAAAGGCACGATCCCACTGTGGCATTACCAGACGCGCCATTTGAACATATACATAATCCAAGCCGCTCATTCATTTTGCATGTGCTACACATATACCTTGAAATGTAATTGCGCCACGAATAAATATTTATGACACTGGCAGCATCAGAGCGTTTCCCATAAAAAGGGTTTTTAGGGTTGATTACATAGCGAATGTGGGTGGCAGGGTCTAAAATGGTGTTGGCTGGAGTGAAGCTGCTGGTGGTAATGATCTGCATTGAATAACAAGTGTAAATATAGAGTCTGAGCCAGATTCTGCGTTGAAACCGGATTAAATGGCCGACGAATGAGCTCACAGTGTGAACTTGACGGCAGCAGCTTCTGGTCACTGCATTTAAAAGATCTGCAGAGAGAGTTAGTGACACACTTCAAATTTCAGTTTACTAAGATTTGTTAATATTTCATTGTATGGTCTCCAACTGTAATAATAAATATAGGGCAATAATATCTAAGGCAAAGGCTCCTACTGAAGCCATTATGTCTGGTGACTAGCTCGGAAATTATTTTATTATATTTAATCACACTTAATGTCAGGGTTGATATGTAGAGACATACAGAGACAAAGAACAATTCACACTTGTCAGAACGTGAACCGGTTTTGGTTTATGCTGCGAAAGAAACACAAAAGCAAATACTTCTCAGATTGATTATAGTAAAATACAGCTATTCAGACACAAAAGGAAAATCCATTCTTTCAGGGCTTATATTTTAAAGTCCCTCCTGCTCAGGATAACAACAGGCTGGCACGGTTCCACAGACACACAAGACCGTGGGTTCCCCAAACAAATGTCCATAGAGGGAAGGGGTCCACGTGGCTGAGTGAGCCAACAGAACACTCTGACACTGGATCCCGCTGTGGGTTTCATCCATGCGTGTTTGTGTCTATGGCTAAAAAGTTGTCCTTGCACTCACTCCCACCTCCAAACAAACCTGAACTGAACACAAACCTAATGTGATTGTTGGAAGATGGAGACCTGTTGATATTGATCTGTGTGAATGAGCCCGTGGAGATTATATGTGGAAAGTACTGGGTGCTTTCAGCACATCTGCGATCGAATATATATATATATATATATATATATATATATATATATATATATATAATTTAAAAAAAATACAATTTTTTATAGCACTTACAAAAGCACACAAGCACAAAATACATGTACATGTTTCTACATCATAGATCCCTGTGTGTGTGTGTGTGTTAAGTAATGCCATTGATGATGAATAGATGTGTTTGTTCACTGTTAACAGACAGGAAACTGCCTTCAGAACCAGCAAGGTCAACTTCAACACTCGCTTTCAGGTGCAGATCGGAGGCAAACGGGCTTCGGCTCTCGCTCCCTCGCCGCGAGTTTTAGTCCAGCTGTCTATACCTCGGTGATCCGGAAGGATTTTACTGAGCTGGAGAACTAGGGCAGCATGAGGAAAGACCTTCTCACTGATGAGCCGTTGTATTAGAGCCGTGCCCGAAAGCCCTTTACAGCCCTGTCAGCTGGTGCTATCAGGAAACCCCATCGATGAGAGCAAGAAACCCCGACTTAATGATGAATCTGCTGGTGAAGGGAGTTAGTGTAAGTTAGAAGGACAGGAAGAGAAGGATGGAGGAAGAGATAGAACACATCAAACCAAAGAAAATCAATGTGGCCTTGTTGTGTTTCCCAGGCATGGGAATGATTACATTAATTGGCTAACGATTCCCAAACAAGAGCTTGTGCCTAATCCCCCGGTGACCTCCAGTCAAATAAGCCCCGAGTCCTCTAATACTGTATGTAGGGTAGATAGTAAGGAGGCTACATATTGACTGAATGTTACACTGAGGATGTAGAAACAGGGGCTGGGGTTGAAACACGTCAGTAGAAGTGTTAGAATGGACTGATGCCGAAAGGTCCAGCTGGGATAAAGCAGTTTGAAGAAAAAAGTCTAGTATCACTCAAACGAGTTATCCTCCATACAGAATAAAACCGAGCTGACCGGCCAAGAATGCTCACACATACAAAAAGAATGTGCTTCTGCTCAAGGACAGACGCGAACATGTGCTACTGTAAAGTAGCTTTGGACAATATTGAAGCGGCACAAAGGAAAACTACATGCAAGGCGTTAATGCGCGCGTCGCCAGCATACAGCGCTGCGCTTTACAAAATGAATGAAGCGCAAGATCTGAATCCTCTGAAAGCCAAACATTCGCCTCCGTAGTCTTAAAAGGTAAAGTGCTTACAGTAGCGCACAATGGATGCAGCTTTCAGCAGGAAATACAGCTTCAGTGAATTCCAAGTGAAATAGTGCAGATGAATAAAAAAAACAAGAAAAACAAACCCTCCACAGTAGAATAAGCCACTACTCCGCTGTACAGTCACTCACATGAATTACTGAGGAACACGTGCTTCCTAAACAGGTTCCCCTTTACTAATTTGTCATTTTGCGCTTTTTGAAGTGCTGTGACTGTTTTTGCTGGTTCCTCTCTTAGCTGCACTAATAACACTGATACAAGTGCACACTTTCCCATCATATTACATTTATATTTGGTCTGCAGAGACCGAGAGGCCTACTGCCACCTTCTATAAGCCTCGGGAACGGATCAGATTCTGTGAAGAGGTTGTATGAAGTGCAAAAGTGGCGGATATTTCCCAGCTTACATCCTGAGATATACTGTTGGTTCCAAAGTCTACGGGATTTCAGCCATCAGGCCATGCGATCCTAAGGATTCATTCACATTTAATTTGAAAGCTGTGTAGATTTCATGGGTCTTGGTATCAGGGGAAGCAGGGTTGAGGAAGAGAGGGAGGGAGAGAAAGAGGAGGAATAAACAGAGTTGCTGCTCCGAGCTGGTGCTTTTATACCAGTAAAGCTCTCTTTTCAAACGCTGGGCGAGGGGTCAGGAAGTGAGGCGGCGGAGGTGGGCGAGTTCCTCGATAGGCACGTCTTTGACCTTGCATGGGTTATGAAACCAAACACGCACATATCATCCCGCCGTAAACTTTCCCTCCCTACTGGATCATTTTCTACTTCACTGACGCACATTCACACAGTAGATCCGGTATAGTGTTGATCTAGTGTAGTTACTCTCCAGAAGGACAGATTGTGACATACAACCAGAAAAAATAATAAATAGCAGTGAGATTCCATCATAACACTAACGCTACTGGCCAACATCATGAAATTATGGATTCAAAGACATCCAGAAAGAAATGAAAAAAGACGCTTTGACAAGACGCATGACCCTAACATGAAATCTTTTTTCTTCGCGTGGAATGGGAAGATTAGCTGCCAGGCCCGTTTCTCCCTATCAACCATAACCAGGAACCTGTTGACATGGATACACACTCCCACGTGGCATTAGCCAATCACAGCCCTCGAGGGCACATCGAGGCATGAATTTTATCAGGTCTCCAACATACTGTAAGTCCTTTCAACTGAGTAACGTTTCTCACAGGGGCTTACTGGATTTGATTTCTCCTCACTGGGTCACGCGGTGGTCTTCCCATGTAGCTTATTGGTATGACAGACAACACACGTCTCAAATCCAAAGGACCCTGAATGTCCTGATTTGACTCTCAGCTGCTCTAGCGTGTTTGTTTAGACTTTTGTTTGACTTGTACTTGCAGGTCTGGTTCACATCAGTCTGCTGTTGCGATGCGTTTGCAAGTTAAGCATGTAAGCATGAGTGTCATGCATGGTTGGAACTGTGTGTACGGTGTGTTGACACGCGCCTAAATAGACATGTGCAGAGGCACAAGGTGTGTTAATCATAGACTTTATCCACTTGCAGCGTATACATTCCCCCTGGGGACCGAGGTCTCTAACCATCTCCCACTCTATATTAAGCAGCCTGTCTCAGCATCTGTTAAACAGCAGGGTGAGTGAGCACACGGCGCGGACCACCATTACGACTGGCCCACTGCACAGTGGGCCACACGGTATCTCAAAGCACCTGGGTGACCAGATAAGACTAAGAATAAAAGGAAGCGGGAGATGAATTAACCCATCAAACTGGCTGAAATACTGGACCGGGCCCAGTGAATCAGGGTGGTGGCGAGGGAAGGATACAGAGCTCCACAGCGTGCAGATCTAGGGCAGCATTAAAAAGAACCTTATTTATATAAATATACAGGGGTCACTAAGGTCATGCAGGCAGCAGAGGAGGAAAGACAAAGAGACAGAAAGATGAGAGGAATGAGGTATATCTCACGGTAAATCCTCCTCTCTCTCTATCCTCTTACAAACTCCTGGCGTTAAGCTTTACAGCACGGCTTTCTTCAGCGTGCGAAGAAAACGAGAAACGCAGGCGAAAGCCAGCGATAGTTTACAGTAAAGTGTGGATCAGACACGCAAGTGAATGCTGAAGGACACGGCACCTGCAGTGACCTTCACTGCGAGAACGTTCATTTACCGTGTTGATGTAAAGCGTGAAAAACCAGCAGTAACTTTTGTTTATACTATATTCATCCAGGGACGGACATCGCACGTACACTCGGACAACTTTCGATTGACAGCCGCGTTCTGCTGTTAATACCTGTTTCATTTTTCCCTCCATTATATCCTGTCTCCACGATGTTGGCGTGTTGCGTTCACCAGCTCGTTAGGGGGACAATGTTACACTTAGTGTCAGCTCATTACAGGGGAACATTTAAAACTTTAAACACATTGCTTGTGCATTGTTTGTGATCAGAGTTAATGGCAAGCACAAGACGATGAGTAGATTCTCTGCATAAATGAGCAGACAGGAGACTCGGTCAGTAATGATTCATTTTACAATCACGTGGAGAGTAGGTGGAGGCCTGGAGAAGACAAACAGTGAATGAGACCAGACTTGGATTCTCTTGGGTGGTGCATCACACAAACCAAAATGAGCCAGTTTTCCCATTTTATCTGACTAACTGCTCAAATACTGAGACTGGAGGTGGAAGAATGTCTCATACAGTGGCTTCATACATCTGCGAATGTCAAGTTCACTCCAGAGTTTTATCATTTGCCGCTTTTCTTTCACAAACTGTTGTTCTCTACCTCTTGTTCTCATGCAGCCCATGAAGTTAAACATCCCTCCAGCTTTGCATCTGAGAGGACAACTTAACACGTATACAGCACAATCATAGCAGTAGCATGTTTGTTCAGTCATATTTTATTAAGCATTTGGGTTTGAAGACCCTTCATTTTTCAAGGTATATAATTAGATTTTCCCACTGTTGGTTTTAAAAATCTCGGTTAGCCCCATTTTCTTCTGCTCTTATAAAAGTTCAGATTTTTATGATATGACTGAATTAAAAATAACTCAAAGGGCTTAGTCATGCATCAGACTTGAGGATAAAAGTCCAGCTATATTAGATTATATGGGTACACTGACATGTGTCAGGTGCAGTTCTCCTGCCTGCTTGACCAAATGAGTAGATATATATCTATTTTAGAGTGAGTCAGCCTTCAAATTGTCCCAATTGTCAGTTAACACCAGAGACACGGGTTTCCATGGTAACAGTGGTCAGGCCAATGATTTCTCCCAACGTCTTCTGAAACACAGTGAAATATCAGCGTCACGCATTCTCGGTTCAGTAGGGATGGAGCCTGTTGGCATTTCTGACATGTCCCCCTTGTTGTAATGTAATGTTTTTGTTTTCCATTAGCATCTGATCTGATTAACAAAATAAATAAGGACAGTAAAAGTCACTTCATTGTCTTCTGGTTAGCTGATCATGAATAATATATAGATTAAATGAAGAAGAGCTCTTGCCAGAATGGCGGGAAACACTTTTAGCGCAGCCCATGTCATATAAATACCTGCCAATCAAGGCCCATCAGCGATAATGAGTCTGGCCTTATTATTGCTTCCTATCCAGATTTAAATTTTGCATGTTTTTCATGTCCCATCAATGATTTAGAATGACCTGATTCACTTGGTCTGCTCCTTCATCTTGGATGAGACACAATGCTCAAGAGGAAGAGACAGAGAGTGTGAGTGAGTGAATTATGTACAGTCAGTGATGTGGAGTGAACCACTGAAAGAGATGCAATCTAAAACGCAATGGGTCAAGTGCTTCCAACTGAATACATGGACTTTTTTTTGTAAATTACAGGCAAAATATAGTGTTTTTCAAGGTTCACACACTCGGCTCTGTCTTTATTTCCCTCTCTCTTCCTGCTGACGGAGGGAGAACTAAAAATCGCTAACCCCGTTCTCTCTAAGCTTGAACTTCGTGTGTGCAGGCAGAATATAGAGTTTAGCTTTTATTTTCTCTCTGACTCTTTGTTCAATGAGATTTGGGGAAGGTGACTTTTATCCCTTGGGGAAGAAAGAGGGGTGGGGGGGTGGGGGGGAGGATGCTCTTATGCACTCACACAGAGTGAGGCAATTGGCTGAATGGAAAAAAATAAAAAAAGGGGTGGCAAAAAAAAAAAGAACAGCCACTGCAAAGGGACCCATTTGCTTAGTAAATGCTGTCTTTGTATTTGACTCGTGGACTGCTTTACTGGGATGAAAGCAGTAGCAGGATATAGCGAAATGCAAAGATGTATTTGGGGATATAAGCAATGGAGCCATGCACGCAGATATTTCCAGGCTTATATGTGTTTAATTTCCTCCTCGGAGGATAAAATGACCCACGGTGTTCACCTTCAAAGGGAGGGGGGACATGCTGTTTCTTAAACAATGAAAGGAGACAATAATCATCACTTGTGTAGTCACAGAGGACAGAGACCAAGGCTGATCAAAATCCTCACGTCCAGCACGTTTAATAGAAACACAGCGTCCATCCACCGAGGGGCACTTTTCCCAAGAGGCTGCCTTGGAGTCTGCCCTCAGGGTCATGCCAAGATAGGGCAGGGGATGCTTTAAAATTGTGATTAGCCTCCTGGGTCAGAGGAGGGTTGATCTGTGATGCACCTTGAGGGCCAGCTCAATATACTGCTCCCAGGTGAGTGTCCTGTTCCCCTTCATTTCCCCTTTTCCCTGCCCACACGAGTACCGTCACTCATTTCATGTCTCTGCAGCGCTGCCTGACGAACACCAGTTATTGTCATACCCGCGACTACAGCTCTGGAAAATAATCTGCTCAATAAAAAATAAGTTAAGTGAGAGCCTTTAACGTTTATTTATTCAGATAAGGTTCAATGAGAGCTTATTTTTACTACAGCATAAAAAAAATGCATTTGTTTTATTAAAACACGTTCACTTTGCAGAAACGTAAAATGCATTTTTGCCCAGATGAAGGACTGCGGGTGTTGTCATAATAGCTTTCACTTATTTGATTTCAGTAAAGACATGGGGCATAATTACAGCAATCAGTACCAATCATCCGAGTTTTATAAAGACAGATTAGTAGGTTACAATAAAAAATAAAGATTGTAGTTCGATTCACATCAAAATGCTTCATGTCGATGCAATTTACACACTTACAACAATGAACCTTTACGGAGCTTTATAGGAAACCGAGCACATCTCACCTGAAGAGCAGCCTGAAGATGAGGATGAAGACACAAAGTTAAAGACAATCATGCCTGACAGTTGTGCTTGTGTCTGGGTGTATGTACCCTGCAGTGTAGTACTATAGATGATAATGACGTCCTCTGTGAGAAGTGAATTCACCTTCACTTTGACACATCTTTGATTCTCCGTGTGTCTAAAATCTTTTTGGTAGGTCTTTGAGCCGTTGTTTTCTATTCTTACGGAGCTTCCCACTTACACTGAGGTGGAACTGGGGAGGCAGCTGCTTTCCTGGAGTCGTTAAACCGAAGCGAGTGCCGGAGCTGAGACGCGTCCCCCCTTCACGGATCTGCAGTGTGGGGGCTGCCGAAGTCACGGCAGCAACAACTGCAGTCGCATTAAATTACAAAGCAGCACGCTCCATGTTAACAGATGCTTCTGATGGGTTCTTGTCAAGATTATCCACGCCGCTCTGAGGCTGACTGTTTTGCTTGGGAAGGGGGGTGAGGAGCGAAGTTAACAAATGACAAAACAAGCAGAGCCAATCATGATGCGGGCCCCCTGATACGGCCCGGCGCAGGCACGTCCTCCAGCTTGGGCCCCGTGATGCATCTCCCTGGCTGTTTTCTGTTAAGTCGGCTCTTTCAAGGCCATCCATTCTACGGCGCTCCCTGATGTCGCAGCACAGCCTTCCGAGTCACCCCCTCCCCCCCTGCACCTTTACAATCCTGTCTACTCTGTACCGCAGGTTCTGTTCCGTGAAAACTAGGGTGGCGTAATTGTCTGGTTTATAAAGCGACGTCGCTAAAGAAAGAGAGATGAGACGCGTCTGTGTCGTGCGTTTGTAATTCGTTGCGTGTGAGAAGACACGGTTGAGCACATCTCGGATGCTGAGCCGCCACTTTCCTTTCCACGGCGACTCCTGTTTTATTGCTCATTCACCGAGCTCTGGCAATGAAGATTGCACTCCAGCACACAGCAAGATGGTGTGTATCCTGCCCTATTCAGTGGCTGTCAGGGCACTTTATCATCCCGGCGCTTTGGTCAAGAGTTGACTAGTGGCCTCTAAAACCTGCACCAGCAGGCCAGACTCCCCGTTACAAGAAGTGTTTCATAGACAGCAATGCTGCGTTTTGCTGAGAGGAAAACTATTCAGTGACGACTGTTGTGTTACCCGTATCAGCTCCATCCATCACTGACTTTTTTTTTTTTTTTACAGTCAGACTCTCCGCGTTCTGCTGTTGTTGTAGCTAGACGCTACAACTCCAGCATCAGTTTAGTCGTTCGGGACAGACACGCGAAGATTGAAGCTGGTCACCGCAGGCCACCTGACTGAAACACGGTGTTTTAACTAAGACGAACACGGAGACGATGCCCCTGCAAACGTCAGAATTCATCCGTGTCGTTTTCTTTCTGTTATGTCTTGCTCAGGTCACACTGTGCCACAACCTGACAGCACTAAGAGGAAACCACTCTCCTGGGATTGAGGGGAGGTACTTAAATACTTCAAAACCCTTTCCTCTTCACCTCCCTGCAGTCTGTGCAAAAGGTTTATTAAATGAATATTTAGGGTGTTTTTTTTTTTTTGTTACCAAGACTAATGGCTTAAACTGCTGTACCCTAAAGTGCTATTGTTTTTCATTTCCTGTGTGGTTTTTATTGAGGAATACCACACGCACCTAAATAAAACACAGCTTTGTCACTTCGCAGTAATGTACAATACACACGAGTCTGCATAGAGCACAGCAGATGCTCACGGCCGAGCGGCATCCATCAGATCGCACAGCCAGTGGTTGCTGCACGTTACTAACTAACCACAACACTCGTGACTCAACTGCCAAGTAGCTAAAAGCAGGAAGTCACCAGAGTCCCCAACTCATTTAGTTTTGTTATTATTGTTGCATTAATGAACAGATGTTAAATTGATCATCATGAAACTTCAATTGCTTTGACCTACGCTAAGGAGCTTTTTATTTACCGCATGGCAGCTCATATTAAATTACCTCTTCCCCTGAAAAGTGCTTCATTTGCATTCTCGCAGTACAATAAAAGCTGCACGCGTTAAGATGAGTTTGAACGATTCTGGAAATGTTCGAGTAATGTATGACATCAACCTATTTGAATACAGAGACTGATTCGTCTCAGCGTGCACACGGGCCTCATCATGCGCCGTCTCATGTCCCGGAATAAAGGCGTCAGTGGGAAAATTCGAGTTACTTATAAGATCAAAGGGCGGCAGGAAAACAAAACGCTGGAAGACGGTGTTTGTGTGGAAAGTGATAGGACTGGGTGGAGAGAAAGACAGCTCACAAGTTCCAGAGAAGATCACAGGCTTATGGAGATTTTTCATTTCATAATTTTACAAGTTGGGGAAAGTCATCATTCGCATTCTTAAACCGACTATTAAATAATTCGAAAATTTTGGAACGCAAACGATAAACACACTCGTTTTATTTGCTTCTGATCTCAGCATAACGTCGATGTTCAGAGGCCTGCATCCTCACAATGTCACAGTGTTACAGTACGTGCATTGTTCAGAAATGCTAAATTATGGAGGGAATTAAATGCTCCATTATCATTGTACAGGAAACACCTCCCAGAATGAACAGAATAAAAGAATACAGTAGATGCTACAAAATGAATGATGCCAGGCAGGAAGCAATATTTCTGGGCCATGCATCAAAGCTGTTGACAGGCCAAAAAAAATCAAAAATCACTATGTTAAAACAAAGCAACGTTCAGTTGTTAGAACCAAAACACTACAGGTGCAGCTGATTTAAATATCACAGCTGACTCACAGGGGCTGCGATGGAGATGAGGTCAGCATTGTCTTTTATCTAGTTCACCAGATGAGTGCACTGGCTGGAAAATGGAGATTCACAGGTTTACAGTAGCTGCTGTAAGCGACCTAAGAGATGGGTTGTGAAACACAGACGTTCCCCATGAGGCTGGGGTTTAATTTCCATGTTAAGCACACGTTTGAAGCCACGAAGACTGAGATCAAGGGTCTCCCAGCTCTTCTTACATACTTCTCTAACTATGTAAGTCGTCATATTCTGTCATTCGAACGACACACTGCGTTTGCTTTACATGCAAATCTGCCTGTGAATCCGAAGTACGTTTAAACCGCTGAAAATTATGTAGAGCACGCGCTTAATGTTTATCTATTGGCGATAAATCTGGAGTCAGAACACCTGAGCTTGCTTCTCAGGTTCAGATGCCCGCAGGAAGACTTTGATAAGCTGTTCCACACAGTAATGCTGAATCAACAGCAGTTAAAGTCTAACTTCAGGCCTTCTGCATTAGTAATCACGCAGTAGCAACAAGACCTCAATATGGTCTTTTAGCGCCTTACGGGGGAACACTCTCCTCTTATGCGCTCGCTTGTATTAAACTGCAGATTTAGATTTTAAGTTTGGCCTGGAGTGAAAGATAAACCATATCTGGGGTTTGGACCAGCATCCTCTTCTCCTGTGATTTGCCTATTTGTGCGTTTTAGCACTTTACTGTATGTGTAAAATGTTCTTGTAAACTCTTGTGTTATAGAAAATAATGACATGAGAAGAGTGAGTGGGGCTAAAAATAAGTTGCACTTATAACTAGGATCTGCCCAGAGGCAAGACAACTTCTGTCTTTGAGTTTTCTCTTGAGTTATCTCATATTTTTGCATGTTTTTTGTCTTCTTAAACTGGAATAATGCATGTGTAATCAATTGAAAACCTCCAGTCCCACAGGCCAACAAGGCAACTGCTTTGGTTTTTGCAATTACACGCTGACCCCATCATGAACGCAGTTAAAGTTTTTCTGAATCTTATGTCTATGGTATGCAAATGAAAATCACAATTTGTGTGTTTTTATCGTGTGCGTTATTGTAATGGTTCACCTTGGCTTCCTTTAACTGACGACAGGGCATTAGCGCGTCGTGGAAGTGGATATTCAGTCTTACAGAATAGCCAGTTTGGTGGTCAGCATATTCCTCACCACATGTCACCGACCTCATTTTTCTCTAAGCAAATGCAAAATTCCCTTATGAAGATATATGAGCCTGTCTGTGCTCTGAGGTAAAAAAAAAAAAGATCACACTACGTATGTGTCTCTGTGAGGCAAAGCTGGAATCACTTCACACTCTTGTTTTGTTTTTGAGAGATTTACTTAAGAGCTTTGCCGTGTGTGCGTGTGTGTGTGTGTGTGTGTGTGTGTGTGTGTGTGTTTGTGTGTGTGTGTGTGTTATGTGCTCTTGACAAAAGAGATGGTGGGAGAGAGTGAGAGAGAGCATAACCTGCTAAGCGCAGATTTAACATTTTGGAGTATAATATGTGCTATGTTTGCATTTAAATGTAAAAATAAAACAAGTGAAACACCTTTTGTAATGTAAATCCATTACATCCAGTCTGGTGCTGGAGGGAATAATGCGTTCTTAATCCATATGTAGGATTAATATTTCTTGTGCGTTCATTCTGGGTCATCACTAATACGCCCATCAAGCTCAGAGTTCAACCACAGCTAATTACAATACCACCATTAACCTTTCAGGACCACACAGGACCTTTCGGGCGGTGAGGAATTTCAAATAAATGAGATTATGAGAGCAGCTCGGTGTCTGTTAGGAGCAAGGAGCCATTTTCCCACAGTGTAACCAGTGGCCGTGTAGGCACTGACAAATGATGTCATCCCACTGATAGGAGCAGCACATCAGACAGCCCCCATGTTGCTCGTGGAAGCAGAACACGGGTCCTTTTCTTTACAGAAAGTCCAGCGTGTTTTTTTTTTTTGGCCTTTTAAGATCAGACCACTTTTCTGTATTTCTTCCAGCGTGTACTGCTGATTAACCGCATCACTGGCCCTCTGACACTCTCCTTTCTTCTTTGTGTGTGAAATGCCACCGCTCAGGCTTCCAGCCGATATCGGTTTTCCTTTTTTTTTTTTTTTTTTTTTTTCTGCTTTCGCCCACAATCGGTTCAATTTCACAGTAACTAAAACTGCGCTTTCCTTTTTTTTGTTTAGCATCTGTTTATTTCCAGCCATGTTCTGACGGCTGAAATATTCAAAACGTATACATTTTTTTCTGGCTATATAAAAGTTACCCGTGCATATTTGCATAGCGTGGCTGAAATAGAAATTGGCTACAGTTCCCTCTTCGAACACCGCCTCTGGTTCCTCTGTGACACGATTTTAGCAAAACTAGTTGCTTTCTGCTGATAATATGTACTTTTCCACTTCCGCCTGCGCCACCAGACTGTCTGTCTTGGCTTCTATTTCTGTCCTGGTGGTGGGTGCTGCACATCTGACTGCTGGATCCTTAGAGTGTGTCTGACAGTCGACTATCACCTCCAACCTTACTTTTGCAGGCATACGTCTCTTACTCAGGCTAAATATACCTAGATTAGACCTACCTGTTAGCCACTCATCTGTTCAGCTTTGAATTTACCACCTTAACTTGACATTTGACGTCGTTTTCTCTTCACTGCACACATTATATATTATGGAAAGGAAAAAACTTCATACACACCTGTAGAATAATTTCACAGTTTCTGACTGAGTGTGTTTGAAATCGGTGACGCATGAATTTCGGTTGTTGACCATGTTGCCTAAGGACCTAAAGGCAGATTCCCTGTGGTTTGCAGACAACCTGCTTTACTTACGACACTACGATCTCCTATTTAGATTTACTTATTTGGATTGTGTCATATCAGGTTAAACCCTCTGAGATTAACCGCCCTGTTTTCAAGGAATCCCTCCTCTGTAACCTTCTATCGAACGCAGTCAAAGGACGAAAACCTAAATAAATAAAAAAATGGGGAGAATCTCCTGGAGCTGTTGTGAGTGAGTAGCGAGTTAAAGGTCAGCTTGTCACCTGCAGCAGTTTCCAAGCCAGGCCTCGAAGCGGTTCTCACGTCACCGAGCTGCTGGCCCCACCTCGTTCCTGCGACGGAACAAATGTCACACGAAGTAGGTGAATCCACTCCGGAGTCTGCTCACACGTCCAAATCACCAGCAGTGGGCTTTCTGTTACTGTTTTGGATATAATAATATGTACTATTATAATAATAACTAAAATATTAGATATGGCAAAGAAGGTCACAGTGGAAATGCACCAAAAAACACTTCTGTTTTTTTTCTCTGTACAGTTTTCACACAAGCCTTTTACCACCAAGTACTTGCAAACACACCAGAAACCCTTTGAAATGTGTTCTAACCACATAAAGTGCCACTTGAACCCTGAGGAACCCGCCTCCGCTGTGCCATTAAACGGGGTGTTAATGCAAACGGCTTTATGAATAACGTATGTTCATGTGTGTCAACATCCATCCACAGGGTGCTATTAAGTTATTTTATCATCATCATCAGCTAACACATAATTAAGCTGCTCTCTTTCTCGATATGGGGTTGTTATCTCGCCTGCATGGTCCAGATAACCATCCCAAAGTTTACTGTTCCTAGAAAAAAAAACACAGCTCCACAGTGAAGCGAATCACCCCAGCAGAGTTTAGAGCCTTCTCAAAGTGTGTTACATCCACGGGAAGAGGCCCTGCTTAGACATGAAATTGACTTTGGCTGTTTGCAACTTCTTTCGCTCAGCTGGAGCCCTCCAATCTAAAGAGCCTGGGGTTTCCAAAGCCCCCTCTGCTTTTACTGTCGGTGCTGCATCCTAAACAAACAGACGCGCTGCCCTCAGAACAGTAAAGCCAGCAAAAATGCTAAAGAGATTCAAAGCAACGCTATTTGCATCAGCTTTGAAGCAAATTTAACACGATGGCCTATCTTTTTTATTTAATAAACGCACAAAACACAGCGTTTTGCATTTCCATTTAAAGCTGAGGCTTGTTCGCCCGTCTGTACTGTCTAATAGCTGTTAGCGTTTGGCCAGTTGTGATTAAAACTCAAAATCAAAGAGCTAATGGGTCCCTTTACCATCATAAATTCATTCAAACACGGCTTTGTTCACGCGCACAAGGATTAATAAACATTAGTTTAAGTTATTAAGCTATGAAGGATGTTTCTCTGGATCAAAATGTGACCAAAAGTACAACATCAAAAGTGTGTGATCCTCTAATGCAGAGCCAACATTTACATCAAATCATTGTTTTTATTATTGATGTTTTAATTGAACATAGAATTATATAAATGTACTGCATCTCATTATGTTAAGTCTCAGCTCTGGATGGAGACTCTTTCTTTGGTGTTTTACAGCTGTAGCGAAAATATTAATTTATTCATGCTGTGCAGTTGTATCTGTCTCAGATTTTGTTTGGCTTCATTTTTCAGCTTCAGCTTTGTGTTCCTTCCCTCTTTCACATTTTGGTGGCGTCCGCTGCTTTTTGCAATTAAGGCACGGCAGCGTCAGTCCGTCACTGTCAGCTCAGAATAGGAAATGCAGAGTGTATTAAAGTAGAGCAGTCAGGTTGTGAAAAATGGGCTGGTGATGCAGCTGTCGTACGACATCTCCTCGTGCAAAGAGAATAGCTTTTCACCTCTGGGCAGCGAAGAGCACTTTGTAAAAGATGCCGCAGCACGTGAGAAACGGTATTAACTGTATTTAGGTCTGTATAGACGGAAATGTTTGCGCTCAGTGTGCAAAGAATGTTGCCTCAGTCCTCTGGTTGCTTCTGGTGGAGGACACGACTCTTCTCTTATTAAAACGCACAAACAAGCTTTTCATAAGTGACTCACCAGACTCGACCCAGGTTTAAGTGGGAAATGGCCTTTGAAGATGAGAAAGAGAATTACGGTTTGGGATTATCTATCGCATTTAACATTACACACATTACCCAAAGTAACATTTCCCACATGGGTGAAAATAAACGAGTGCCTAACAGATCTTTTCACGGCGTGAAACAGCTGAAGATTTGAAACCAGCAGGCGCTTTGGACACAGTTATTAATACTGTATATTTAAATAGACTAACATGCCACCAGAGCGGAGACTTTGCGGTAAGAACATCTCTGGTAAATATTTTCTGTTTGTGTCTGACCATAAGGTCCTTGAGTTAAAGGCGGAGGGAGTTTGGGAGAGAGTGTGGGACTGAGCAGATGCACTTCCCTGGCTGCTTATTTTAGCTCCTAACAGCGGATGTTTTTCCCATCTCTGTTCTTCCAGGGCCTGAAACCCAGCATACATAAGCATATCTAAGACAAACTTTTATTTTTGACGATTTAGAGATAGAAAGTTGCGGATGCTATGTTTTGAGTAAGACTCGGGAAACTTTGGGATTTTGTGATTCATATTAAGAAAATCCAAAATAACAGGATTAAAGGAGATGACAGCTGTGTTTGCTGCAAGGACTGTGTAACAGCTAAATTTTAATTTGATGTACTGTATTTATTTGGAAATATTCTAATGTGTAATATACATTAGAATATTATATTTATAGGTATAGTATATATATATACAGTATATATGTTCTTTCTAAATGGATCATTTACTACTACTATTCATGCCAAACGTATCTTGGTTTGCCTACAATGATCAAATGCGTGATGAGATAATTCCACGTGCAGCGTGCATACACACCGATTGAGCTCTGGTCCAACTCAAAGCGTGACTGACAGCAGCAGATTCAAGGCAGGCACTGGGCCTGTTGGGAGGCAAAGCAGCTGTGTTTTATAATGCAGTTTGCATTCTCTGCTCCCCATTAAATCCATTCCTAGGGACGGACTTCAACTTGTGACCCCTCTATTAGCCCTCGTGCACCCAGCCTGGTGATTAGAGGAACATTAGGAAATTAAAGGCAAATTGCATTACCAGAGAAACAGATGGAGGTGCTGCTGAGGACCCGACATGCAGGACGCGGAACATGCTGATGCTCACACTTTCTGCCTCTTTCTTCAGTCAGCGTTTGATGCTGGATGTCACCCTCAGGTAGCAATTTCTCAGGTGGCACATTTTGATAAAGGATAAGGGCTATTAGTCGTCTCAGAGTGTTTTAATCTCGATTCTTCGTGAAAGATGGCGACGTTGCTTCAGTCCTCAATGCACATAAGCGGCGATTTACAGCGGAACGTATAGATTGACTGGTTGAGAAGTAATTCACAGGCTTTAATAAACACTTTAGCAACAAATAGAGTTTTATTTGGTGTGTAATTAGTGGATGAGCCAATGTGAAAGGATTTTTTTTCCAGCCTCAGTTTCACAAATGATTAATCGCTTTGAGTCTCGTCCTCACCACCTTGACCTGATGCGCCTGCTTCGTGTAAACTGTAATTCGCTACACCTCATATACATAAACACGTTGAATATTTTTAGAAGCGTGTCACGCCGTGCTCTTAACGCTGACCTGTTGTGTTACTGATGATATTTAGTCCACAGGAAAAATAAATGCAAGGTCGTAGAGTCGACCTAAGACATAATATGCATGTTCCTGCTTTACCTCAGATCTTTGGAAACGAGCTTTCAGTCTTGTTATATATTTGAAAATGAAAGCGCCTACAAGTTTAGCCCACATAACTTATTCCCAGTGTTCTCCCCTGATTGTTCGTTCCCCTTTTTTGGAAGCGTTATGAGTCATATTCATAATTTAAATGTTGACCCAGTAGAAACAGAACTCATTGCTCACCGTTTAGATGAAGCATGGCATAGGTAATAAAAGGTGCCCTTTGCACTTTGGAGGGAAGCAAATGCATCACACACACTTTCATCTGGCTTGAGGATGCGTTTTGTAAATGATTTAAGAGGCGTATCCTTGACAAAGTTTAATTTACTCGAGCAGAATTCTGCCTTTAACTCAGGTTTGGTGCTTATTTTTCTGTGCATGACTGCTTATTCAAAATGTTGTTAGGGCTTTGGTTCGTCCTCAGACTTTCAGAGGGCAGAATATTTTAAGCCGTATAGTTCTGTGCTTTTATATTTCACAGAAACTGATAAATATGTATTTTGTGGTCTTTGCGGCCGATGCTCAGTGCCTGGAGGTACAGTACGGGGGTTGTGTTGGTGCTTTGACAGCGAGGAAGGTCTAGTGTTGGAGGATTGTTACATGTCTCTCATGCCAGATATTGGACTCAATGTACTTATTATTCTTGCAGCATACAGCGCTTACTGTAAGGATACTTACAGATTTGCTTTTCATCCTACATGTGAACGCAGATACAAGGTGACATTTGTAAGCACAGACCACACATTAATTATGGTCTCTACTGCTTTATGTCTTCTCCACATATCAGCTTCCATTTTATGAAATATGGCAAAATAGTATGTACATTTGATTACTACTAACCTATTCATAATTTCATTTACATATAACAATGGACACTGATTAATAAGATCATCCAGACTTTTACCTGCATTTGCTGATTTATTTTAACTGCTGAGTTGATCATGAGAAGAGATTCACTCTGCAGAGCATGTTTTTTATTTTTTTTGTGATGATTTTTCTTGCTGGAGATGTCATGAACTGCTAAGACTTAGTCTTAGCCTTGAGGTCCACATGTCTGAAATGCTCCTCCATGGTGTGGATAGAATTACTCTACATCTCACTTAGATTCCATCCAGTCTGACTGTGACCCGTTCATTTAAGCCTAAACCTTCATAACATAGACTTTGGCCACTTGCAGGCAAAAAGAGAGATTTGCAACAGGCTGACAGACACGTAGCCATCGGGTTTAGCGAAGCCGTTCAAGTAAAAACAACAAGTTCAACATTTCTTCAACTGTTTTTTATTTGTTTATTCTCTCGCTGCATTTTAGTGAAACAATCCTTGGTTTCAAAGTTCTTGCACTTAGTGGCCAACATTTCCACCACCTATCATTTCTCTCTGCTGTGTGATGAAACATCTTACAAAACGGTCGAGCACTAATCGTAGTAGCTTTTAATTAATATGTTGTGTCCAAATCAAAGGGCTTTTTAAGTGCCAGGGATGGGCTGTACTAAAAGCTTGTTAACAGAGCTGCAAAATGTTGAATGATGAAATTAAATTACTGTATTAATAAAAAGGAGACTAGAGACTAAATCATATGACAATGAAATTGTGAAACAATTGAACACATTCAGATTTTTGGCTAATTATTAAACATTTTCCTTCCGTCCTTATTATTTTGGAAAATGTTTTCATGGTGTCTATTTTACCAAAATAGAGACATTTTACTTTATTCCTGTCAAAACTATTTTTTTCAAGTTTATCACTTGATTACAGGCCGCGTGCAGCGCTCACCATTGGAGCGAGAACTGCTGCGGCGAAGGTTTACCGCGTAGCCGGTTAGTGGTCACCAGGAGCCTCGTGAACCGAGCCAATCACATTATGCTGAAAAGAAATAAATGGCATTTATGAAATAAATATTGTGAAATTATGAATTACAAGCTGTAATTAAATCAATATAGTCTCAACCAATATACTGTGTGCTAGTGGGAAAAACAATCACCGTGAAAACATACTTCACAAAAACCTAAAGAATGATTGTTTTTAAAGACGCTGTAGTTCTACAGTGTCAGAGCTGTTGTGGAAGAGACTCCGACTTTGAATGTGGCAGCTAAGTCTCCAGATCCTCCTATAACTGGCCTGAGAGACAACTGAGAGTAACACTGTCATTTTGTCACACTCTGTACGTTGCTATATAATCACTCTGCTTTGATGCGGGGAGAGGACTGAGGCAAGACGCATTTTGAAAGCAGCAATTTCTATCTATCTTTTGAACTTTGAAAGGCACACTGAGACTTTGCTTCCTTTTGTTTTCTCTGCTCCGCTCACCCAGTGTTGATCAACCCTTCTTTTTATAATCTCTGGTGAGCCTAGAAGGACAGGCTTGGATAATGATGATTGACCCAGTATGTGGCATTCAAGCAGCCAAGTTTTCACAGATAATTCTTCCCAGCTTTCAGCGTTCATGATTAGGTGGCTGGCACATGGCGACTCGAATAATGCCCAGAAATTTGATTGTGTTAACGCGATTGGAGTGAGGTCGGGGACTGCAAAGACCCATGGTAATCACCACACAGGGATAAGTGATGCCTTCGAAGTAAATCAAAGTGAAAAGACCCTGTCTCCCCTAACATGTCCCCGCAGTGATCTGAAGCCATTTTATGTGGTTAAGACACATCACAGGAGGTTGTTTACTGCTCTCCCTCTCTCCTCTCATTCCTGTTATTCACCTCTGTGCGTGTGTCACTGTGGTTGATTCTTGTCAGAAGGTTTGATAATTAGACGCTCATATTTTCAGCATTTTTCCAGCACATATTCTCTGCGCGTAGGGCCATTGTATTAAAGTATTAAGTCTCTATCTGTCCCAGAGAACCATCTAATAGCCAATTTCATGCAAGAATGATGAAGACAAAAGTGGAGGGTTATTAGTGGAAAGGAGAATAGCCCGGTGTCACACCTCATGGATCTTTGATAAGAAGTGAACAGGGATAACTATGGGCAGCGGCGGAGCTGTAAGACGGCGGCAGGAGCTCCGTGTAACCTGGCGATAACGTAAACAGACCCGCAGCAAAGCCGAGGCGTGTTCCTCCGATTAGCGAGCACGCGCCCAGAGGAGGAGGATTGACAGTCTTATTTGTGTCAGAGCTTACATATGCAGAACCGCACGCTGGCCTGACATCTCCAATGTTTACATCAAAGCATAAAGCATCGTAGCTGTCTGGATGACTGGTTACACCCATTAGCCTCTTTACATATGTCAACATTTCCAGGGAGAGTGTGCAGAACAAAAGGAAAACACTGCTGAGGCCACTTGAAAGGGGAATTCTTATTCCGAGTAGACACATGAAAGAAAAGGGAGAATAAGCATTTAAGAAGTAAGTGCCACTTAATAAAAGCTCTTACATTTCCTGCCTAGAAAAATGCTTTGCTCCGCCATCACTTCCCAGAACTATTTAAAACTCTTTTTTTTTTTTTTTTTTTTTCGTGCAAACAACACTATCTATCAAACCACTGTTGCTCAGCACACAGGGCATTGGAGCCTATTTGTGATTGCATCTTGCAGGGAAGATGCATATGGACAAATATAAAGAGCACACTCAGTGTTGTTGCATCAAGGCCGGTGGTGAGGAGAACTGGGTGCATCGCAGGCAAAATAACATTTTCTCATGGGTAGCGTCAGTCAGCACATTTTGATTTTAGCACTTACAATATTTATTTCGATGTTAGTATTTATTGAGATATAGACAGCATTTTATTCAGTCGTTCAAATATGTCGAGGGTGGTTTAAACACACAGACCATCAGCACTTTGTGGGTCGTGGACTAAATACGAGTCCTAGCTGGAAACCATGAAGGTTTGCAGATGCTGAGACTGAAATTCTGTTTCTTAGGCATGAAGCAACCCACGAACTAAACAACAACAAGTCTTTGTAACCGTTACTGCTGTAAGTCACCACTTAATCGTACAGTAACTCTTCTTCTCATTGTGTAGACACAAGGAGGCTTATCCGTCTGTGTCCTGGTGTGTGGGCAGTCGGGTCATAACCACCGGCTGCCACTTTAATGCCGTCATAAGGCAAGAGAGGCCTCCGGCCACAAAAAAGCTCTTTGGACTAATTGTACATAAACACACAAGAAATTAAAATACAATAATAAGTGGTCAGTTGAAATGCGCTTACTTAAACACTGTGGGAGGTTGTCCTCCCCCGACGCGAGCCCATAGCGTAGTGTGTAGCAGCTCAGTCCACCGTGCTGGTGGCGGTGAAGCGCGGAGAGGTCAGCTAGTGACGGACTCAACACACAGCAGCGTGTAAAGGAACCGAACTGAGCCGAGACAACATAGATACTGTGCCAATCATGGCTGTTTTAGCACTTAAGGATGATAATGAAGGGGATAAACGCTTTTGAATGATGATGTGTCTAATCCTAACCAAACCCACAGGTTCCCTATGAGTGTTTCATTACATTACCCCCAGTACTGCAACCCTGGTCCAGCATGTCTGCCACTCCAGCTGCTTCAGGGCGGAATAGGGTAATGGACGTCTATGTCAATCTCCTTTCAGAAATAGGCACAGCTTCTTTTCATCTTTCTTTTCATGATCAATACCACACAATGCCGAGCTTTAAAGCGCTCTTGTGTGAGGCGGATTAAAGCCGTGAATGGCTACATGAAGGACCCGAATCATTCTTTGATCTGTTATCGTCAGAGCAGGAGATATTCCTCCATCATATCTCTGCTATGTTGGAATTGTATCAGCGTCCCTGTAAACAAAACATGCATGTAGCACCGTCCCTGTACAGCACGTCTTCAAATATTCATGTGGCCGCAGAGCAGAAACGGGAGAACGAGTTCTTAGAGATTACAGTGCAAAGGTCATATTATGTTTAGCTGGAAGAAGATTGACAATTCCAATTGTACACTGTACTACAAGACGTCCTGTTTGATTCTAAATTGGGTAGGAAGGTCATGCCACCACCAGCACATGAACATACTGTACTGCACAGTGCGGAAGATGCCATTCAGCCATTGGTGTTTTCCACCACACTCTTGGTAAAGAGGAGTAACGGGGGCTGTATTGCAGTCTGTGTTTTAGATGCACGCTATCCACACGGTCGCCTCTTACCAGCATTAAAACGTACAGCTAACCACGACAAGTCCCCCCTGTTCTGTTTAAAGTGAGTGGGCAACTCTCCGTCGCACAAAGAGCAGTGTGAAATGCAGCTGCTGTCTGTCTGAGAGAGAGCTGACAGGATTTCAAAGCGTGCAAAATGGAAATAAGAAGTGCCACTGGAAGTGCCTGGTTCTTCCTGGAGGAGTTATTGGTGCCGCCTGTCTGCCTGTGATTACCTTGGCAGCCCGATTTCCACAATTCCATGTCTATTTACTTCTTGTTTTCATTTACATGGATATTTTAGCCCCATTTCTCCTCAGATTCTTTAAACAATCTGGAAACAAGCAAGTGCACTGATGCATGTGGCAAATAACATAAAAGATAAATCATATTTTTAAATTAGTCACGCCGCTATTGGCAGTGAATCAATTAACAAATCAATCCGAGTTGTGCAGCGCTCACGTCGTTGCTTTTTTTTAAGCCGTGGTTCCACTTGTGCTGTGAAGAGTCTGATCGTCTTTGTGATTACTGATTTCAGCGCCTGCCCCCAGGTCATCGCAAATGATGAAACCATGTCATTAGACATGCGTTTAAGTTTATATCTAACACGTTATGCGTGACCTTTACAGATGGTGTTGGGAAAAACCAAAAGAACACTTCAGTTACATATACAGAGAATATCAAAGGTCCAAATACTGATACAGTTAGATGATAATAAAGTTATTCCTAAGATCCCGTTTACACCTTGTATTAAAATGCATCCTGGGCATGAGGATCTTATTATTCCGTATGTGGACAGCACTAAATCCTGCTCCTGATTACATAAGTCATGATGCAGGCTGTTTTGTGTGTTGTGGCATTTTGCATTGCTCATGTCAAAATGCTGGGCTAAGGTCTTCAGGTCTGCAGAGCGTCGGTGCAGGACTGTGCTGTTTAAGTTTTCACAGCTTGGTTCTTTCTGTTGCTTTGGGTCATTTTATTCTCCCTGCCTCTGGAGAGTCTCAGGCCCTACTATGAGCCGTCAGAGCGACTGTTGCATGATCTCACCTGCTTCTTTCCAGCATTTGTATCCCTTGTTATGAACTGACGTGCACCGGGGACGTGCAGGCTCAAGGTAGGTAAACAATTTCTCTTTAATTTGCACTTACGGCTGCTGGAGAGGGTCAAACTGGCCTCCCAGGAAATCATCTAATGCAACTTTAACAGGTGAAGGCAGCCATATGTTCTTCCTCACTGTCAGATCTTGATGCACACCCCCGTAGGAGAACGTTGTTAGAGGGAATGCCAGGGGGAAAAGCCTTATTGGAGCAACAGAGTGATCAGCCTGACTGCATCATTAGCATACGGATCTCCTCTGCAGCAGAGGAGTGGTGTTTGTGACCCTAATGTTCAGAGGAATATCTGATGATGGCTGGGATGCATTATAGATTTTCAACACTGACCTACGGCATCAGAAAACGCTGCGGACCCAACAGTTACAGTTAATACGAGGCTGGAGCTGTGCTTTAGTTACAGCTGTGTCATGCATTGTGCCTTTAATGTAAAATTAAAACTCCCTGACGTCGAATTCCTGGTAGATGAAGAGACGCTTGAGTTATTTATGGCAACACGAAATGCGTTTTAATAACACGGGTCTCAGACGTCGGCTCACAATTACAACAGATAATGCCTGACAGCAAACGCATAAAGTAGCCTGGCTAAGAGAAATGAGGCCGAAGATAGCAGCTTGTTTATTCGCTCAGAGGACGTACGCTGCTTGATCACTTGCTTGAAATGAATCCTGTGTAAGAGAGTTAGACTCACTCAGTCCAAAAGCAACCGGTAATTACAGAATGTGCAAAATATGTCACTGAATTAAATGAACTTTATGGGTTGGGAAATATGTTCCCAGGAGGAGCCACACCTGTCCCCAGGAGATCACCATGAAATGAGAGGGAGGCCTCGCACAGATACAGTGTGGTTCTGGTGATTTGCTATTTCTATTTCTTGGTGATTAGCAGCACGTCTAAGTACGTCGACGGTGTCTCCAGGTAACCACAGGGATAAGAAAAATCTCATGGGATCTGTCGTAAAACCACATCTTGACAGTTTCTGGTCTAATTAAAAAAAAAAAAAAGTTGCAACGTCTTAATGTTGAATTTCAGATGTGTTGTTAGACTCCTTGACGTTTCCATGCTAATCCAATCGCCTGTCAGCTCTAACATTATAACGAGCGAGTCTTTTGACGAATCTGCTCATTTCAAACAGCCTTCGAGTATTATTCATTTACAGGTTGTGCTGTCAGACCTGACGGAAACACATTTCCACCGATGAGCTTTGTAATGAAAAGTCACCGATATAATGGAGTATGTGGTGTTTTTTTTTTATTCTTTCTTTCTTCAGCGCTTGAACGAGAAGCGGCGGCGCTTTAATGTGCTGTAATGTACTGCACATGTAAAGTAGCTGAAACTATCTTAAAGGTCACAGACTCGTGTTGTGTGCTGCTCATTTATTGTGTCACCAGCTGTCAACTGCTGTGAACACGCTGACCCTCCCTAATGAACAAATCAGCTGGTTGTTTTAGAGCCGTCGTTGCACAACAAGCTTCTGTAAGCTCGTCCCATCTGTTGCTGTTCGCTGACGTCTGACCAGATCTGCAATCACGGAGCTGGAGTTTGAGCTAGTGTTGGGTTAAAATCGGTGCCGGGTGTCAAGACATTGTGAGTGATACCACGTTTAAAGCATCTGCTGACTCATGGTGTTAGTCATCAGAGACATACTCTGAACATACTCTACCTATAGAGCCTTTCCTTTCAAACGCATCGTGTCTAATTCTGTATTCCACCATTTTTGTATTTCTCTCATGTATTTCCGCTGTGTAAACAAGATTTAATACATCACGGTAAATACCATGACACTGAGCTGTTTAAACCCATCTGGGATTAAGGGACTCTCTGTGGTCACATACTGAATTATAGCCAGACCTCATCTTGACTGTGTGGCATCCTGATCAGATGTGCAGATACTAGGCCCTGGAGAGAGCCAGTGCTAATTGGCCTGGTGGTTAGCTCTGAGGTCAATTGTGGGCCAGGTCTCCAGGTCATCGGGGAGCCCAGCGCTGAGACACAGAGCTGTGATTACCATTGCAGTCTACCAGACATCAATGACGTATCGATCTAATGGGAGGAATCCAGCCTTTTGAACATCAGGGTCTGTAAGAGGACTGACAAAGGCATCATTTCTGGCCTAGGTTCTCTTTTTTCTCTCTCTCCCTGAGTGTGTGTTTACCTTCTTTACCCGCTGGATTCCGTGGGAAAACAACCACTTGCAAAGGGGAGTAATTCCTGTTGTCAACTGGTTCTAAACAAGCAGCAAAGTACATGTTTTTAATCTACCAACACGGGTACATACTATACATAAGTGGCCCAGCGGGGCTGGAAGTGCTCTGGCCTCGCAGCTACGTGGCAGTGCAGGGGGACGGAACCCATCGTTGTGGAGGTTCTCCCCATGGCAGCGGTTTTCAGGGTTTCTACCCCAGGTTCCCAGCACTGTAAGAGTGAATCTTGAGTCTGAGAAAAAAAGACTGGTTTGTCTGAGCTTTGAGAATTCTGTTCCTCAGAAACCTACTGGTTGGTGAGTCAGCAGTTTAAAATAAAAAATAATAAAAAAAAAACACACAAAGCTGAATGAAAACAATGAAAGTTTGATGTGTTCGCAGTTACTTTAGATCTTCAAACAAAAGATGACACATCTTGGGCTTCTTTATTTTGAAAACTAAAACAGCAGAAGACATCAGACCAATGACTCGCTGTGTTTAGAGCAATTTGTCTAAGCAACCTAAAACAGCGATTAGTGTCACAAATATGTTCTGTAACAAAGATGTATTATGATGCCTGTCATCTTACTGTGGTTGTTTCAGTTTCACCCCATTCCCTAAATTAAATGCAGGCCCTTTATTCTGGAAATATTAATAAACTGTGTTTTTTTTTTTTCTAAATGATTGTGTGTCTGTTCCTAATGTCCCTGTGATGAATGTCCAACCAGGTCTGTGTCATCTTTCCTTTTGTCTTACCTCCAGTCTGCAGTCACACGGCGAGGCTGCACCAGTTTAAGCGGGTCAAGGCATTAATCAGTGACCCTGCACAGAGTTTACTTGTTTGTCCATTACAGATACAGTAGATACAGTAGATGGTTTATGTTGCTGCTCTACACCATTACCGTGGTAATTTGTCTGCAGGAGGGTACGGCGGACAGATGAGCAGGTCGGATGATAGATCTAGCTTTTTACAGTTTAGGAGAAGCTTATCTGGTGTCCTGTGTCTTTCGATCAGTTCATTAGAAGCAGGGAAGCTACTGTAAACGGATAAACATCTCATGAAGTCCTCACTGAGTATAATCCCAAACCAGTTATCTTAACCAGTTTCTACATTTGTGAATGCAATTAACTCAGTGTCCTACTGATTTCTAATACTCCCAGACAAATTATATTATATTATAATGATAAGAAACATTTCATAATATCTGATTATGGATTTATGACTTACATCTACAATCCTGTCTTTGTCAAAGGAATACTGTTCCAGCAAAATGTGCCTCTTATCGCTCTGCAGTGAGCTATTGCTTCTGGATGTCATTGTCGCTGTCGTTGTTCACTTTTTGCATCGGCCTCCTTTGGTCTCACTGTCCCTGCATTTGATCGCTTTGCTTTTGTAATTAAAATTCACCTTGGCTTGTTTCTGTATAGATAATTATCAAACAGTTTGTTAAAAGGTGAAACAAAAGGCACTTTTTTCCAGACGATTCATTTCACATGGTGAAGGGGGCTGGACTATAGGCGTCGTGGAGAGTAGAAGGTCGAGGCAGAAGCACAGTGGTGAGTAACATAAGTACGAAAGCAAACCATGACACTTCCTGAAGATGTTTACAGTTCCAAGCATCAGAAGACAAGGCAGTGGAGCCTTCAATAGATACATGTGGCTTCCTTCTTTTTAATTTCGGAGAAAAGTGCCTAAAAGGAAATGGCCAGCATTTGTAACTAATTGACATCCTAATGATGCTATTTCGTTGTAAACTACATAATCCACAGAGAACGAGACCGTGTGGTTAAGGTCATCACAGAAAAATAAAAATCATGTGTCTGAGGGGAGGTAAGAAAAGTGGAAACACACTAAAAGTTAATAGCTTCATGTAATGCGGCACTTGAAAATGAGAAGTGCTCCTGAAAAACCATCTCAGCAGTGTTTGAATGTTGAAATTCATTGAAATGTCATTACTGCTTTCAATAACACATACTTGAAAAGCAGAACGGTTCTTCGATGAGGTTTTGGCCTTGTTGAGTTATGATGTAAATTAATACAATGGAGGTTCAGAGTTGAGAGTCTTCTGAATGACATCATTTAGACGGTACAGGTTGGGTTTCGTCAAGATCAATTGACTTTCCTTCTTTATTGCTTGGGGTCTCACAGAAGCCACTGCTCTGCACATAATACTGTGATAATAGATTTAAACAATCAACACAGCACAGTGGCCTATGTGGTAAACAGGGAACGTGTCTGGTGACTATAATAACAGCAGCTGTATCGGTTTTACTGTGCCTGCTACTCATATGTTACATAAATGATTAAATCACTGTTGCTACTGTCTGGAGCATTAAAACATTCAAATACATGAGGATTGTTACATCGACTCAGAGCAGCTGGGCAGGAACAGCCACGATAGCATCGTACTGTGCGTCATTTTGTCTCCTTGCTTCTTGCTCTCGCACAAAACCATCGGTTAGGAAAAAAAAAATAAATAGACGTCTGGGTCCCAGGTGTGCTTTTCTCTCGAAGTTTGCACTCACACCTCGCAGAAAACATTTAGTCATCTCTTCATGTCTGAAAGCAGAGGATCCTTTAATAGTTGGCAGTAAACCTGATAACCCACTGAGCTTTGTAGTCAAAGAGAATCCAATCTTTCAGCGACATGTTTGCAGCAGAACATGAGTAAATGGCACGATTATATAAATAAATAAACGAGACATATTCCATGGCGTATTAAACTTCCATCAGAAGCCTCAGACCACAGCTTTTTACTGCACCACACATTATGGCCATCACATCTCTGGGATTAGTGCTATTATTTATTTATATACCTTTATAGAAAGCAGTCATCAATCCTCTGTGACAAACATACAGTGTAGTCAGCTCCCCTAAGGCTCCATGTCTAATGAAATATACCATATACCTGTCCTCAGCTGCTTTTTTCCCTCTGCTCTGACAGCCAGTGGCCATTTGCAAGAGCTCTGGGTATAGCGAAATCATTCAAAAACATATTTGAGCCATTTAAGTAATGTTTTCATGGCCCAAGTTTCCTCTCCCCTCTGTGTGCATGACTCAGATGCAAGCATATTTACTGTCAGGCGTGAGATTAATCAGCTTTAGTGGCGTATAAATGCCAACATGCTGTTATCACCGTGAAACTGATGGAAAACCAAAGTGCGACAGCTGCTGTGTGGGCAGTTCAAATGGTAACTTACTTCATAATACAATACACCGTCAGCAAAAGCAAAGCGTACAGGTGATTCAGATTTGGGTCATAGGGAAGGTTCTCGTGTTTAGTGTCTGCTTAGACAATGATGCCGCCGTGAAGCGTGTCACCCATCGCTAACGCTGTCAGTTATAGTGGCTGCACATCCGAAAGCATCTATCGCATCCTCCTCCATGCACAGGAGCCTGAAGTTACCTTCTAAGGTTATGTAAGCAGAAGCAAATCTAACCACTGCAAAGACGTTTGTCCTTAATAAAACGGTGTAACGGACAAATAGAAATATTATCATAGCAGAGTCAACTCAGAGTTGGGCTGCTGCGCCACTAATAAACTACCATTTGATACTTAAGCTGCAAGAGAGCAAAAGCAACAAGAACAATATGAATTATATACTCGACATGAACGCGTCTGGGACAGGAATATCAAAACAACTCAAACTGAAGACCGCTGGGCTAAAACGACAGGCTTTGTGAACTTGCTCCATTCACACGGTAGGTTTGCGCCAGAAGCCGTTCACAGTGATGGGAAGTGGCAGCAGGCAGTAGTTCTGAGTTCAGCACACAGCTATGAATAGTGCATGAGTGAAAGCTATAAGCTGACCCCAAGATGCCTTCAGGTGGACAGCTTGGCCCGCGGAGGGCTGGGGAATCTGAGCTGAGGGGGTTCTGAAGAGTTGTGTGTCACGAGGAAAAGTCTGATCTTCAAAACATCAATGAAAACAAAGCTCGGGCCTGCATCTGGGTTTCTGAATGCGAGAAACTCTGGAGGAGGCTCACTGCGAGTTGTTGCTTTGTTTTGCTCACTGCTGATGTGTTTAGTCATACAGTGCTGCAGGACGTACAGGAACACACACAGTACATCCTGTAAAACGCAAACACTACATTGCCTTTGGAGAGTAGGCACTACCTTCGCGTTGTTGTGTTTTTGGGTTTTTTTTTCCTTTTCTCTCCCGACTCTCTGTCGCTGCACAGATTTAGAGATTCACAGTACAAACGTGGGCTTTGATTGCTCAGCTGAGGGCCAGCCATGATCCTAGGAAATCTATCAATAAAGGATGAGCTTTAGAGACCCGGTTGCATGCTGGACAAATCCGCTCGCTGCAAAAACCCAAAAGATACAGTAAAGGCAAGCTTCATAGTGCAACGAAGTATTAGGGTCACTAAGGACAATCAAATGACTTCACCTGGTGTTAATGCACCTCATGTTTGTTAGAAACCTTTATTTTTGTATCCCACTTGTAATTCATAAATCTGTTTACTAGCTGTTTAAGAATTCAAAGAAATAAAACAGCAGTGTGAGTTGGTGAGAGTGATGGCAAGTTTATGAACATATAGACCAACATAAAAACAAGACAATTAAAATTGCAAATTATCAAGAGCAAGTTTTTTGACTGCATAGAGGCTGGACTTCAGGTGCTTGGTGTTTTCATCCAGGTCTCTCCAGGCCACTGTTAAAGATATCTGGCTCGTCTAAAGCTGATCAAAATGACAACCCGGCCATAAGCGGAATTCATGTAGGTTACAGTGAATGCAGCCCAGTAATTGAGCATGAGAAATGGGGGCTATAACCATTCCCCATGTTCCTCTGTCCACCTCATCACCTGCCATCTATGTAACTATCCATCTATTGTCCCCTGGGGAATCATCCCCATCATTGCAGGTAATGGCTTTCATGTTGTCCACAAAATGACTTCGCCGAGGTTGGGTTGTAACTTTCCGACATGTTGGGATGAGTGACAGGTCTTAAATTATGCATACAGGCATTAGTAGTCTAGCTTTTGTAATTACTCGAGCAGAAATCATCGATCTGATCATTGATTTGTTTAAAAACCAATAAATGGAATTTGTTTTCAAGTTCGCAGGGTTTTTGGGCCTTAAATATATTTCAAAACAGGCACCATCTGTTGAGTAAAACCGTGCTGTCTCTGCCCTCGTCAAACCAAAGTTAAAAATCAATCTAGAAATATAATAATATGAGGCAATGTCAACCGAGGGCGTCTTCATTTTTCCTTTATTCGTGACTGAAGCGACACATTCACAGTAATATTACATCATTAATTCTTTAGTCTTACGGTGTGAAGCATTTTAACTCAACCAAAATTTGAAACCACTGATGTTCAAGCCGTCAAGATGGCAGAATAAAACCCACTATGCCTCCACGACAGCCTCCCTTTGAGCAGCAGACCCATTCGATTAGCTCAGCTGCGCAGACTTTAACTATGCTAAGTACCAATTATTACCTGTTGGTCGTCTTGTTACAAAACCTTTTGTGTGCCTGCATCACAGGACCAGCGCTCTGCCGGTTCAGTGACACTAAACAGTGAAGGACAACGCGCAGAATCACTTACTGCCGAAAAACCCAATCAGTGCTTCCTGCATGTCCACGATTGAATTAGTTTAGACCAGACGGGTTCTGTTTACTGCAGGTTCCCCATCTGCAGTTGCTGTTAAATGTTAACAGCGAAATAGTTTATGTTAAAGGAATGTATAAAAGTACATATATGATCAATAAAAGATCCTATTTGTTTGAAAATCTGATCAGAGTGTAGTCACTTCTGTCCACGCTGCTGCTTTAACTGTGTTTGCTTCCCTCTTACGCAGCCAACAACAGAAAGGCAGATTTGTTTTACTCCTCATCTGACAGCTGGTGGCGTTTTGTGTCTCTATAAGGGCTGTCACTCTGTCAACTTCCAGGAAGAACAGCAGGGAAAACGGTGCCATGGTGCAGGCTTCACATGTTGGACACAGTCGCAAGGCGGGTGGAAACACAGTGAAAAGCAACACACGTGTCGTGGACCTATGTCTGTGGAACCAAACTGGTATTTGTGATCTTTGGGTTTTTGAAAAACAAACAAACAAATAAAAATAAATAACATATATACACCACACCTGCCACACGAACTGGAAACAGCCTTATAGTCGCTGTCATTGAAGGTATCAATTATATGTACATTAATTACGTGCTGTTAAAGGTTTGAAAGTTAAATCTTAGGGTCTAGAGAATCAGGACTTTTGTGGCTCCATTAAAATGTTTTCAGAGGATGTAAAAACGGTGAAAAATGGTCTGCAGTAAGTATTATCTCTGCATTTGAGCTAATATTTATATTTTAAGGCCGGTTTCATTCTGCCAGAGCCGAATTGCTCTGTGTTGTGTTTAACCCTGATGAAGCATATATTGCACCTATAGATGCAGTATTACATCATGCAGCAATAACGGATTTCAGGGAAAATAATATGAATAATTTGTATTAATACCACATTTGTCTTTAAAATGCTTAAAAGCTGATTAAAACCCTATAACGTATTTGACGCACACAGACTTGCTGTCACTCAACAGGTAACAACTCTCGTGAACTGTGGCAAACATCAAGCGTCTCAGAAAGCTTGATGAGCGAGGACCATACCTCCAGCATCAATGCAGCGAAAGTGCTTTTCATGCTTATGCTTATTGCCTTCATCAAAGTCAATACTGATGTATTGCTAATTGACAAGAAGAGAAATATTTAAAGTGTCAGTATCTGAGCTGAGGCTAAATGCTCATTAAAGTTGACTATAAAATGTGTGTATGCATGTATGTATGAATGTGTGTGTGTAGATGAAGGAGTCAAAACTATATTGATGACCTTTCTAAGCTATAAGAAACCCAGCAATATTATTAATGGTGCTCTGTCAGAAGTGACAAGGCATTACTATGGAGAGACCGTTGGCATCGGGGTGTGTGACGTCAAGGCCAGAACTCACAGCACGAAGGTTGTCCAGACAAACTAATTCCAAGTCAAGCTTCATGTGCAACACAATCAGGCATTAACCAGCCTTTAATGTGTTGCAATGTGCTCTATAAGGTTTGCCACAAGCATCTCATTATTTTTTATTTAAGATTTGATCACTCTCTTAATTTTCTCATGTAATAATTGTATAGTTCTGATCTGAGGGTGCAACCAAACTGTAATCCATCACTTGAGCTGAGCTGAACTGGCTTTGACTCTAATTTTGATAGATGACGTTTCACAGGGAGAGCTGATGATCATTTGTGATCACTCAGCCTGACTGAGGCTTGTAGAATGACCATAACAATTTTTCCAGGATCAAGCTTAGAAAAACTGCACGAGCACAGTTGTATGTGTAACAGGGTCTGGCTCCCGAAAATAACTTTTAGAGGACGCATCTGCTTCTGTTGTGTAGCAGAGCCTGTGTGTGTGTGTGTGTGTGTGTGTGTGTGTGTGTGTGAAGAAGAAAACAGGGACAGAGACTGATGCAAGGCGTCAAAGATCAGCTATAGCAGGACGAGGAACGAGGGCGTTGTGCTGCAGGAGAATCGCTCCGAATCGAAATGATTGTTCGATAAAAACAATGAGAGAATCACTCTGGAGATGTAAACCAGATACGCTGCAGCGACACGTAGGCATCGACAGGACTCCTGCTTCTCTCTGATCGAACACATGCTTCTGCAGATTGGACGCCTCAGAGAGGAGAAAAGGGCTTCGACGAAAACGCGTTTCCTCACACATCCATTTTCTTGAAAATGAGATAACGCATCTCAAGGGATCCAAGTCCTGATCAAACACAGATTCCCCCTGTGGGGACTAAATGCATTGTTTCACTGTCCCGTCTGTCCTGCTGATGGGTAAAGATGGATGGGACGACTGTACTCGCACTGCAGACTATATTTCTCACAGTATATCTGAAAGTGACGCCTTGTTCTGAGGAGCTCTCCATGTAAAGCAACAGAATATTAAGCTGCTTCAGTTTGTCTCACCTTCCATCCAAACTTGATTAGGCAGGATCAGAGGAAGCCGCTTACCGTCTTCTCTTTAGAGGCTCCGATTTTAATTGTGCTTAACTGGCAGGACACTGGTGCCCCCTTACACTCATTTGATCTTCAAAGAGGCTGTTCCACGTCGCGGCACAATGCCCTCCATGATCTCCACTCACCCCTCGCTTTCCCGGGCTCTGTCTCTGTGAGCGACCTGCTGTTTCGTACCGGTGCATGCAGCGCGCTGTGTACACTTCGCTGCCAGGTCACACAAACACATCATTATGTTCAACATGTGGACTGTACACAACACGGCTCCAGAAAACCCTGACGGGAAACACACTGACGTGTCTTGTGAGGATGCTATGTTTTGCAGACTTTAGTTCACAAACATCATATAAAATGAGATCATTCTCGAGAGCAAATGGCCACAGACCACAGGAAGGAACACTGTCAAGCCTTAGATAAGCTTCAGTCGAAGATCAGACAAGTGGGCCTTGGACAAATGGCCTCAGACACGGCGTCAGGCTAAAAAGCCTTGGAAAAAAGCACATCTGACAAAGGAGCATCAGGCAAAGTGACTGGAGATAAAACAGCATCTGGACAGAAGACCAAATAGCCTCAGGTGGCATCCGGTGAATGTGCCCGCTTCCACCTGTCAAGTGAAGATGCACTGTCACCTTCACAAAGACATTTCCGATTTAAATGTCTGACCTTCAAAATAAGACTGCTGGGTCTTAAAAAGGCTGCAACTATTTTAGCTGATTGGGTTTGTAAAGATTTTAAGAAGCAGAAGAAGAAGGTAGAGGAGAAGAAGAAAATGAAAGATATGGCCCCATTCGCTTCAGTCTCTTTGTAAAAATGATGGCGCAGGCTGGTTGCGGGCACCTGTCGTTGGTTGTCCTAAAATCAGCTAATTTTCAGTGGACGCTGTAAGAGATTTCCACAGACAGCGGCCGTAACACGCTGCAATCGCAGCAGAGATGTGGGAGGAGGGATGTTGCTGCTGCACCTGAGGCTGTTTTGTCCAATAGTGTTTTGTCAGAGAATGCTCAGCCTGATGTTCAGTTGTATAGCACTTCACAGCTGACAGTGTTTTATCTGTGACCTAAAGCAGTTTGGCCTCTAGAGCGATGCCATTTTATTTGTAGTCTAAAAGCTTATGCTGACGTCTGAGACTGGCCCACAGTGTGTGCATTTATATGTCTGTGCTTTTAGTATCTGTAGGTTATTGATTGTTGTCAGAAGTTATGTTTGTTTTTATGCTCTTACCTCAGCCATTTGCTTTGTCACTGCCTCCAACCCACATCGGCGTTTTGGCATTTTACTCACTGTTTTCCCCTCCCCTATTCCTCTTTCAGTGGACATTCTGTGTGACACACACACACACACACACACTCACACAGGAGTGACAGCTTGAGTGTAAGCAAGACAACAGACCGTGCAAGGAAATTGCAGTGCCGCACCCACGGGTGCTCCAAGCGAGCGCTGAGACATCTCTCCCCGCGAGAGGGAACTTTGTCTTCGCGAGCGTTATTGCAACTTGCAAGCAAAACCCGATGTTTATACATAGAACATGAGGCTCGTGTGCAAAGTTCACACGCTGAACCCAATTACGGAGAACACTCCGAGACTCTGCACTTGGCTTCCATTCATTTATTGATAGTCAGATAAAAAAGTCCAGATGAAACGTAAAGATGATGGCATATGGCACAAGTTTGCGTTGTCCATCTCCTAGCGGTTCTAAAATTACTTTAATTTCGTCCTCTTTCATAACCGCGCTTCCTCCTACCTGGTGCAAATTGACCAGGCAAAAGCCCCGGAGACCAATTCGGACTCCATGACATTTCTTGACTTTGCTTTCATTTATTTAAACATGCAAATCTGGCCTAAAGGTGTGAATGTGACTCCTGCATTTGCTTACTGCTTTACTGTGTTGTGAGCCATTCTGCAACGAATAGCCGTAAGCTTACATGTCACCCCGTCGCAGCATCTCAGTCTTCTACCCACTTTATTATGAATCGTGAGCTGGGGATCAACATCTGTGGAGCTGAACTACATAAATCATTCTGCATATACATCCTCAGTGAACTGTACAGTCTTTGCATACATCACGCCCCTCCAAAAAAAAGAGAAAAAGGCCTGAAGTGTTGCTCAGTTTGCTCATGTAGAGCAGGAAGCAGATCGCCGTAGGTGGAGACGGAAGCCTCTTCCCTTTGAGAAGCAGGCGATTGGCTTGGACAGGTTAGTTCTTCAGAATACGTGATTTGGGGGAGGGATCGTGCAAAATGTTTAAATACATTTTCTGACAACTAAGACATTATGTATTCTACAGTACTGCAGCTTGTACTGTCATATTAGTTGAAGGCAAAGCGTGTGTGTGTGTGTGTGTGTGTGCAGGAATACGCACTGTGCCGCTGATTAAAACCGTCTGAGTGCTGAGAAACTTCCAGACATACTTTATGTGTACTTGTGATGAGCAAACACTTCAACTTTTTCATGGAGAGCTTTGGCCTCCGCGTTCACTCCTGCGTGGGAAGAGTATTTGTGGGGTGATTCAATGGATCTCAAATTAAACTGACAAAGTCCGAACATTTGTTCTGGCAATACAGTAGGATAATATAGGAAATTAAAAAAAATGGTTAGAAGAAGGAATAAAAACAGCAGAAAAATAGACAAGGCAACATTGTGTATTATGGCAGTGATGACTGATTGATAGATTGTATTATGATATGAGTACACTGGAGAGGCAGGGTGGGTTTTAATGAATAATGTGTTGGCAAGAGTAAAAAAAAGAGGAGTGGATTTCATACTGGACTGAAGAGACCATACCTGTGTCTGAAACTACACACAGTGCCAGAGGTTTCACACACTGTCTGCTTCTGGAAACTACTATGTACCGTATTACTTCCAGTAATATTGATTCGAACGCCTGGCAGTCGTTCTGTGATTTGCTCGCCAGGAAGAAAGCTGAGTTTTCGCTTGGACAACGAGTAGTTTATCTTTTATCCAAGCAGTCACTTCTTTATGATAAAACTATGCAACGTAGATGTATTTCTGTGAAGTAAAAAAACAGACAAACAAACAACAACAACAACAAAAAACAGCTGACCACGACACCACAGAGCCCTCAGTTAATCTGAGTTACCATTTGCTTAGCCAGTATCTAATTAAAACAGGAAGTACTCCCCCTGCGGCCTGAGCAACTGAAAAACAACCCTGGAGAAGCAGTCGCTTGGAGCCACAATAATGTATCACCAAATGTTTGTACGCCAATACTTCCATTAATTCTCAGCAGCATTAACATCTCCCTTGCTGACTCCAGCAGAAACGTATTAGTCCCTGGCGCGTTGAAGTCTCCGTGACTCGATGTATCTTTTCCTCTTGTTCACCGTGATCAGCTACGTGTGAATTTACATAGTAAAGCGCTTGTGATTATGTGAGTAATGTGAACTTTGGTGCCGGTGCCCCAGAGAGAACTCCTGACAAAAACAGCGAGCAACGGAGATTGAACAGGGGCAGCGGGAGGTGGAGCTGGCCTTGGTTTACAATAAGCCGAATGACAATGCAGCGCTGCCTGCGGGGCTGAGGTTACAAACATGGGAGAGGGTGTTATGCAAAGGCAATAGAGCATAGCCCTGTATTACAGGTCGGATTAGATAAGTGCGGCGCTTCAGTTGACTGGCAGATTCAATTTGCTCAGCTTTACTGCAGACAAGGCCTGTCTCAAGAATAATAGTGTGGAGCAGGTGAGGAGTGGCTCCAATTGGCACAGCATCGAGGTAATACCTATTATGCATCACAGCTGGCAGAGAAAGGTTAAAGGCCACTAAACCGTAGCGGAAAAAATACACCGCCCCACAAACATACATTCATTTATTATGCCGTTTCTTGGAACAATAACACAGCTTATTAGCCTAATGTGGTTAAGACATTATGTGTGCTGCTCAGTCACTGGCGTGTTGCCAGGTTCTGATTCCAGTAAATGCCCCGGCGTGTGAGGGACCGGATTAAAAACGGGTGCTCCGGGGGAATGTTCAACATGCGTTCGGCTTCTGGACACTGTCACCGTTTCGTGTGCGCCCTGTGCTTTTTGCAGTCCCTCTGTGAAATGAGCGGCGACAGCTGTGGCGCAGGCGCCGATGCTAAGAACGATCGCTGATGGTCGCGCTGTCTGTCTGGAGACTGGTGGGTGTCCTTCCAGGGGATGTGGAAAGCAAACACGCGATTAAGAAGCAACGCAACCGCAGAGCAACAATCTTTTATGACGGCGCTGCTACATCTTCAGAATGTTTCTGTACACTGAGTTAATCTACCCAGCAGAACAAACACTACCGTGTAGACGTAAACTGGCCGAGTTCCCATGGGAGACACTAAATGACCTTGAAGAAGATTTTGGTAGTGTAAATAATTTTTCTGAGAAGTCCCAGCTTACAATCACACTTCCCACAGGAGTCTCAGTTCAGACTTGTCCTTTTTCCTCTTATTAACAACGTAATATTTCCAAGTTGCAAAATAAACCCAGTTCCCGTTAAACAGCACGTACGGATTGTCACTGTGAACACGTTCAAGGCGCAACTGTGTCTAAGCAGAGTCTCGCATAGCCTCTAGTGTGGATTTGTCCTGTTTTCCTTATCTCCCTCTGATGAGGAGACCCAGAGTGTTTTGCAATGTGACTAACTAATGAGACTTGACTGTGTGGGAAAATATTAGGTTGTCCATGGAGAAGATATTTTATCGCGGCGAAACAACAGTCAACATACCAGATTCCTTCAGATTGGCCTTTTTTTTGGTATCCCTAGGACCTGATGCTGTGTAGAAATGATCGTGGCTGTGCTTTCGATCACAGCCTCGTTGCACTGCACACGCTGCCAGCAGTCAACAGCTTGGTGCTGTAGCTGCAGCATCTGCACTAAGCTCCAGTTAATGTACAGTATATGCGTCGTGTGATGTAAATAACTGCCAATTTTAGACCATTACGGCAGTAATGTAAACACATCCACCTACTGCACTGCAACTGTTTTCTGGAGGCATCGCCTCAGGTGGTGTCCACTCATTTAAAAGATTTCAGAAAAAGATAGTGGTAAGCAAACAGATCATTATAGATAGATGCAGGGTAAAAGGTCTGTTGGAGCTCAGGGCATGGCCTGTGGCAAAGACTGGATATAATTGTCTCACCCTGAGTAGAGATATCTGAACTTTGACAGATATGTGTATAGAAGATGAAGACAGGCGAGTGGGGTAAAAGAGAACAGCAGGAAAGGGGACGAATGTGAGGCCTCGCACGGCACTGGTTAGTGCCGCGGAATGTGAAAAGGCAGCTAGTGACCAGCAGCGACGTGTGCAGTTGGCAAAAGACGTACTGTAGCAACAACCCAGCTACTGTATCATGTTCCAGACGCCACGACGCACGATGCAGGCAATACGCATGCTCAAAGTCACGTTTAATCCCATTTTAATCTCTCAAGTATACAGTGACATTTAGGCTTTGGAGTGACACGACTAAAATTATTAGCAAAGTGAAATAGATTTGGGCCAGAGGATGAAAGAAAAAAGCCAAGACACGAGAATGTAGAATCCCTGTAGGCATGAATTATGCCACCATCTGTATCTATACATCAATCTAATGGAATGACATACAGGACGTCTGCAAAGGAGACATTTAATGCCTTGTCAAAACATTACCCCTGTGACTGTTCTCCCTAACTTTGACAGACTACCTTGTCAAGGCATGGAGCGTTTTATGTCTCCCATCTGCCTCGTCCTGCTGACAGGCGGCTGAGTCAGACGGTCTGGCCCGAGAATGGATGCGCAGCGCAGCGCCGCACTCAAACGCACACACTGACCCATTTAGCTCTTATTTGTTCCCCCACGCGACGATATCGCCGCTTTAGCGCGTTATCAATCTGTTGACCTCGAAATTGTGCAAGCCGTCATTACAGGGCGCGCTCTTAATCAATTCCAGGCTTCACGAGGTGCATGCATGCGTTATCTTTACTGCTTATCCTGCACAGGCTCTGATGCCCTGCTGGCGTTTAGTAGTGAGAAGTCGGGCGCAACCTCAGCGGGTCTTCAGTTTGCTGTCTGACGACAACTCACACTTAAGCCTACACTAATTTATATTATTATGTATTTTAGCAGCTCGGGGGCAGTGAATAGAGGCTGTGAACACAGCTCTCACAAACAGTCACATTTCACGTTGATATGACCTTGTTAGCGCTCCTGAGGCCAATAAGTGGCACTTTAGCTGCTAAACGCTCCACTGTGTTTTCAGCTCGGTGCCAAGCGGGCGGTGGAGGTGCAGTGCAGCAGGTTCAGGTCAGTGTACGGCGGCTTTTTAAAAACTCTTTGAAGCTATAAGCTGTAAGGATGCGGTGGATGCGCGTCGTGGTGCGTTTGTGCTCGGTCTTAAAACACCTGGAACTCTGGCTCTTACAGTTCTTCTCTGCTCCACCCACCCCTCAGTCTACCTCTGATCTCCGCCAGATTCAGAAGCTGACATTTTACGTCAAGCTTAAGAGTTTTTAATTCTCTTCACTTCACACCCACTTGCATCCATGCGCTGATTCTAGATTCTGTAGAAGCCTAAAACTCACCCATAATAAATGAGGCAGATCTGTAGCCCTGCTTTTGTGCAGAAATACCTTCTGAAAGGAGAAGGTTAATATGACTCATTACAAGCCTATGTGTTGCATTAATCTTGTTAAAATTGTTTTTCAGGATCTCTCACTTGTCTCTGCGACATGTGAACACCTCTGCTGCAGCTTAGGGACATTTTCTGAGGACAGTAGAGAAAAACATTTTCTAAAAACCCTGCTACTGAACGTGATCTGGCTAATGCAACATACTTATGCTGAATATTGGCCTAATTTCACCACTGCACTGTTGCAATTACTCTTTTTAGGCGTGGTGTCGACAGGGTGAAGGATGACAGCCACCGGTGACTGTATCAGCATGTGTGAGGCATCTCACAGTTGCATCCAGATGGATTTTGAAAACAAAAAGAAGAACCCAAGGAACAGAATGTCAGATGCTAATGTAAAGCACAAGCACGGCTTGCAAAGATATGCGCAATCTGTCTGTCTGAGGCATCTGCGAGCAGAAGGTGTTCACATCCCCCTGGGAAATTTCCCACAACTTTGTTCTTTTGTATAAAGTGCGAATGAGTCAAATATTCTCAATAGACAAACATCAGGAATGTTCAGCATTGATCTTAATTAATTTGTTGTAATTATGCCACCAGTGCAGTCTACATACAGTAGCATTTGTTCTAAACTCTCATTTGAGTTTTCACATTTTTTATTTTTAGCCTTGCCTGTCAATTCTTTTCAGACTGGGTGTGTGAGCGCGCGTCTCTGACTGTATCCTCCCAGCAAAACAAACAAACCCAGTTCAATTAGCCCTCCGCCGTTTTGATTTGGTTCCAGGCTACGGTTTCCTCCCCAAACTTGACATCACTAAGTTTCACCTCATTGTTTGAATAATGAAACACGGCACGTTTGACTTGAGGGGTGACAATATCAAACAGACTGGAAGGTAAAAAGGATAAGACGCATACAAATCAACACAACTGACATAAATCTACACATTTCGATTGATCCTCACAATAATTTATTCTGTTTGAGGCACATGCACAAGTACTAATATTAATAAGCTGACATAATTTTCTCCATGTAAACAAGCAGAATATTATTGACTAGAACTGGCGATAAGAGTCAGACATGCATGTACTACTAATAAAATGTTCCTCTTCTGTGTGTGGGGCTGATTTTAAATAACCTTTTGTTTGCCATTCTTCATGTTGCTTAATTAATTGGCTCCTTTAATAAAGTTGATTCATTTACGTGAAAAAAAAAATTTACACATTCTGCCGAAAAAGGTGGGGGAGTTCACAAAACACTCAGAGGCTCACGACTGACGTGTGTGTCATTAGCACGGGTTCATTTATCATCATCCAAATAATGAAGGTGTATTAAAATGTTTGACTAGACGCGCACTGAGAAAACACATGCGTGGCCTGTGTGTCAGGTTTAATTACAGTTAGCCATCTTTAATGCATTTACTAATACGTGCTTGATTCTGCCGTGATTCATATAAATAATGACGTGAAATATGTGAGCACAGCATGTGGCAGGAGACCCAGTAAGACGGAAATCACATCTGATCATTATCATCAACCTTAATAGTAATCAGAATATAGAATTAACATGCTCGTTATGAGATCTAATTTCAGCTGCGAACAAATGCAAACTAAAAGGTGAAATCTGCCTCCCTTCCATTTGATTTTATCGTTAACAGCTGGTACAAACTACTCGAGTTGCTTGTTGAAAGTCCCAGTTTAACTGTAAAGGCAGTTATTGGTTTAGTGGTTTCGCAGTTTCAGGGAAATGAGAGAAGCAAAACCCTTGATGCGACGTTTAGGGTGCTGTGCAATGGAGTAGTTAAAAACACATTTTTTTACATTTTCAACAGTGTATAATAGAGGTTTAGGAGACCTTTACTGTGAAAGGAAGACAGTCTGAGCCTGAATTGACCCAACCTACACGGCTGGAGCTGGGATTGAGCTGCACCACCTCCATGCAACTGGATTTATTCCGCAAATACAGTAAATGGCAGTTTAGCATAATAACATGATGCTTACACTTTGAAAATGTGTGGTACACGTCCCAGTTTTGTCCCGTGCTCAGTGCTGCTTTTCTAATAATGACCCTCCGTCCATCCAGTCATGGTAAAATCACGACTGTCACTAAAACCCAAAGGGACCTGCCAAGCGCACGGAGGACAGTCCCGGTGAAGCACGGGAGCAGCAGGTTTCCCGTCGCCGTCATCAGGAACGACACTATCATTTCACACCACTGCTGTGCTGCTCTCGCAGCAGAACGCAGCTAAGAAATTAACATAATAACATGCTTTGCTGGAGCTTTTAGCCGAATTTACAGCACACTTCCTATATTATTTCTGAAAGAATGTGATTTGCGGGGCTGAATGTCTGGCCCTCTATGATAAGTAGCAGATAATGCTACAGGCACAGGGGGAGGAGGTTGAAGGACAGGAGCTCTCAGGACTGTCAACCTCACAGCACAGCAGAGCCTACTGGGATGACAAGCCAATGCAATCTCTCCTCCGCTGTCCTCTGCCTCTGATCCTCTCCCCTTCTTTCTATTTCCTTCCCTCCACGTCTCACCCTCTTTCTCCTGCCTTTATTTTTTTCCCTCCGTAAGCCTTTCACTTCACCCCATTATCCTTCCTCTTCACTATCTCTTCCGTCTCACCACCAGCAGCTTTGTATTGTAGCTGCCAGGAAATGAGAGAGGCACTCAATTACTGTGCTCATTGAATGATTAATGTTAAGGCTGTGGTGCTTTCTGTTGGCCAACAGGCAAACGGCTCACAGACAGTGCACCTAGTAGCAAATCTTCTTGCCGTGTGTCCCTGCAAGACAGACATGGTTTGATATGGGTCTCGCTGATAACACAGCCTTGGATGGAAATCACGGCAGACACAATGATAAGAGCAGTATTAATGATGGACCTGGCGAGCCCTGGATACACAGCGATAGCGTGATTTGGGCTCCTAACAGCCGCCACGGCAACGTATCAGATGAGAGGATGACCAGGAGAAGAGGCTCATTACAATGTAACCTTGTAAACCTGTCCTTTCTGTGGACACGACAGAGCTTCCCCACCGTTGTAACACGCATGGAGGTTTAATCTGATCATCACGCGAGGTGGCTGCAAAGCGCTGCTTTGTTGGACAATGAGTATTGAGGATGTCAAAGCAAAAAACTGGTCCCTGCGATATAAATTTCACGGCTTATAAATATAGCTGAGTGTGTTGTGCTTCATGCCTGATGTAATATTCCCCAACTATTGTTTGTTTTTGCACTGTGGATATTGTGGTCAGCAAATGTTTTAGTGGGAGGGAAATTGCATCATTTACTGTAGTTTGCTCAAAACCAGCTGTGTCTCCACTAAGCAGTGGGCAGAATTATTTACGCCGCACATTGTCGAGACGTTTACAGGAGTTGGAATCAACAAACTGGGTGTCCGCGAATGTGCAGCTCGCTTTTGAGGTTCTAGTTTATCGACTGAGACTTTATTTGGCGTCACACTCAGCAGCTCGCTGTTTCGGGTCAGTCTCGCTGCTTTCGTCAGTGCTTTTAAAAGCTTTCAAATCCATTAAGTCCTTCTTTGCCAGCCTCGCGCAGCACACAGGCAAATTTAGTGCCTATGGTGAAGTCACACGTAAAAGGAATAACATCCATCAGGAAGCCGCGGAACTGTGATGGCGCTTCGTATGTTCTGGGTGTGTAAATAGGCGCCTGTTGACAAGTTTGCCAAATTAGCTTAGGAGAGTAATGTCAGAAATGAGCCGGCGGGTTTGATGTAGCTACATTCTTCCAAATAGCCCTGTAGAATGGAAAATGTCATGGGAAGAAAATGTGAATTGATCCTTGTTTCCGTCTACTACAGTTGTGTGAATGAGGAGGTGGCTCATTGAGATAAATGATAGCACATATTTCCCTGTCAGGTACCATTAAACCACAACAGGGGTAGAGGATGTGCAACAAGATGTCGCAAGTAAAGCAACGCCAGTCAAACTGCAAATGGTGAAAAAAGAGGACAGAGGAGGACAGGATGAAAAATGGAATTATTCGGTTTATTAATAGAGGAATATCGCATAGATACCAACCTCACAGATTTAGTATTTATCCCTTTTGTGTCATGTCTCTGGATGATTACAGGCAGAGTTCATGAGATCACAAAGATGCAGGACTTACCGGTCTTTTGCTAATACTCTAGGACTAAGACTCTTTCCCACTATGGTTGTTCCTATTTGGTGAATCTCCCAAATGTTCTGATTAAGACATCTTGAAATTGGCAGGAGTCTCTTCTAAGGGACTATGTCCTGGATCTTTTTGCCTGTTGACCTGCCCTCAACCCTGAGTTTTGTCCTGCTCAGCTACCTGCTATGCTTCACAGCAGTAAGTCCAGCTGAGGATGAGGGGGGACATACAGTAACATTCAGGACCGACGGACCACAGAGCTCAGTGAGTCACGGTGGGCTCAGACAAGAAAAAGGCTAAAGAAACATGGATCGATAGCTTGTAGAGCTGCCTTTACCAGCAATTATGTGACCTAATCATTTATCGTACAGCTTTAAGGGATTTTGGACTGTTGTTCCTTGCGTCAGTGCTTCACTTCAGATGGGTTTTTAGTTGTTTTCATGCGCTGCGGTCCTGCCACAGCATCTTAACTAGGGGCAGAACTGGACTTTGGCCTCCGGTCAGCTGACAGACAGGGAGCCTCGCATTTGCCTTTAGAATAAGATAAGATAATCCTTTATTGATCCCGCATTGGGGAAATTCAATTATTACAACAGCTACAAAGGACTACAAAAGATAGGTGGTGCAAAAGAATGAAATGTGCAAATTTACAATATTTACAAATATTGTACAGGGCGTCACTGTTGCGAGTCTAGTCCAGTTTACGGTTCAGGTGAACACCCGGGTACTTAAAACTCTCCAACTTAGTACACTGAGTTAGAGAGGGGTCAGAGGTCAAGACCCTCAAATCCTCCCCCCTCCACGGTTCGACACGTTAAACCTGCTAAACGCTCTGCATTCACCTCAGCTCTGTTCAGATGCTGGGATACCGCTGGTCTTGATACTGTACATTACAACACATACTCCCATGTACTGTAACTGCCGTGATGTGGGTGTAGCCTGAACAGTCGTATATTTACTAATGAGTAATTCAACAAAACTCAGGGACGTCATCTATGCACAGCTCGGCCGATATGAAATTATTGATGACGGTGCCACCGTACTGTATGTGGAGCTCTACGGTCAGTCTGTGACATAACACGCCATGAAGTGACTGAGCACATTTTCTTCTACCACATCCGAGGTAACGACGTGACGATGGTAAATTCACAATGTCTTTTTTCTCAGCTGGTTAGTGTGGGGGCACCTAGACCATCTCATTATTACACTCATAACTTATCAAAAACCGCTGCCAAATTCCTGCGTGGAGCTAGGACAGAATACATCATTACACACGCCTTCCTTTAATAAATAGCTTGAGATCTGCCTGCCTGGGTCCGGTGCTCGAGCATAGCTTGGCCTGTCATTCCTCAAACGAATCAACCGATGGCAGATCTTTCTCCTTCACTTTATTCCCATCATGGACCCGTCTTTAGGAATCACCCATAACTTGTAATTCAAGAACAGAGCGAGTGAAACTGCTAGATTACGGTAACACACTCTTGCCTTGAGCTTTTACATCTTATGTTGCTTTGCCATCTTCTTTCCCCAAATGATTTCATTTCAAGTCTTGTGGGAGCATCATCCCTGAGCAGCGCTACGCAGGCTCAACTACTGTATTCATCTTCTGGGTATGTTGGTCTTCTGTCCTAGTAACCTTTCACCTGGCTGCAATTTGTCCGTGCCCTGCCTTTCTAATGACGTCTTATCCTCCCAACAAGTGCTGCAGAACCACTGATGCACCATTACAATAAAAAACAACAACAACCAACCGAAGTAAAACAAATCTCTCTGTCTAAAAATAACTTCCTTCGCACAAACAGCATTTTTATGATTTTGTTTTGCAGTTATACAGACATATATTTTCTCTTGTTGCCAATGTACTAGAAAGTGAATACAACACTGCCATCTGATAGTGCCACCTGTCAGGATGGTGCTGTAGAACTGCAGCCTCATACTGACTCACCTAAGGGCTGCTGTTCTATTGATTTGCCCATGTGACTTGTGGGAATGATGCATCCGCTGCAATCTGGGCCAGGTCAGAAAATACCACCTGTCATTTGCTGTTTTTACCTCCTCCTACGAGTTATCATCACTGTTTTCTTGTACAAACAACATTTGTTTGAATAAAGAAGATGCTTCAGATCTTAGACTTTAACCTGCACAACAACAGACACCAGACTTTACAAGGATGACAAGGCTATTTAGTTTTCAGCAAAGGCCTGAAACTATAGGGAAACAATTTAACTGTTTTCCTGAGGACACAAGTCCTGAAATATCACGAAAGCTTAAATGTCACGGTGACGTTATCAGGCAAACAAAAGTTTAAATTCAACGCTTACACATCCTTTACTTTATCTTGTCTGATAAGCGTTTGCTCCCTGAAACGCGCAACAACCAATATTTTTCATTAGTCATAGGTGAAGTGACAGATATGAACTGCGGGGACAGTCTGGTGACATTTATCACATGGCTCACGTCCAGGTTTTCTCATCTTGTTGTCTCATTGTTAATGACTGCGGGAGTTTCCATTCACTCCCGTTTTGTTCAGTAGCTATTTTTGGACTCGCATCCACGGCACAGGTCTAACAACAGTGTATTTACTGACCGCCTTTACGTCCCACTTGATTTACTGTGATACATTTGTGTTGTTTAACTTTAACAATCTGTGCACTTATCCATCAGGCACAGTCGCTTTTGGGTCCCCTTCATGTCACTTACGTGCTGTAGTGTATGTACGGATGGTGGCAGACAGTCCTGGTGTGAAGCAGGCTCCTCTGACTAGCAGTCAGTTCTCATTAATAAAGACTTTATGAAGTGTGTTCCCTTAATGTGGCTATTAACAATGCATGGGTGATTGACTGGGAGCCCATTTCATGAACCTTTGCCTCTATACTTTTAGTCTTGTTAGTGAAATTGCTCTGTGCACGTGTTAAATATTCATCCTGGCACAATGGATATTTCCATGTATAGCTCTCTATGATGTCATACTTGTTTAAGATTTATGGGCGTGTCCCAGCATTTCTATATGCAGCAGGTTTTTTTAGCAGTGGTGTCCTCCATGATGAACTGCTTCAAAACTGATCCCATTATTTCCAGGCCTGAGCCTGGCAGTGGCTGTAAAAGACATAAAGTCTTGGCGCTTAATCCTGTTAGTGCTGCAGACCTGACACTGCTTATTGGCTCTGCGTTAGTGTGTGAACACTGAGGACCTAACTGTTTGCCCTCTAAATATACTGTACGGAATTAAATTATTGCAGTCATACTTTATTGCCGTTACACTCATGTGGGCTGTTTGCCGTTAGAGGAGCAAAATGTGGGTTGTGAATTATGTTTTTAGCACTTGTGTGGGCTGATTAAGTGAATTTGTGTACAGAATAAAAAAATCGCAAAGTGAATTATTATGAATGAGTACAGCAACAAAAATGTATTTAGGGAACATTTTCCGAGGTCAGAATCATTGAGAAAGCGGTGAATAAGTTAGCATATCTATTTCAGTTCTCCTTCATAGAGGGCAGGTGCTGATGGCAAGCGGAGTTGCTCTCGCTCTGCAGGTGAAGATGGATTGGCTTGTCAGCCTTGGGGGATCAGAAGTAACTGTGGTTTGGCAGGTGTTTGTCAGGAGTGGGATCAGGGGACCACGCCTAGAGGAGGGACGCCTATGGATAAAGCTAGTAGCACAGTGGAAACAGGACAGTAATAGTCACCGTACGCTCCCACAGCTCAGGCGACTATTTGTCAGATGTGGTCGCTCGAAAGACGAAGGAAGGTCGGTCATCGCCTCGGCTGGCGCGAAATCAAAGTCCTCTAAAGTTACATCAGCGACGTTACTGTACGAACCACCTTGCACACATAGGAAGGAAGAGCTCTGGTCATTAGCTTTAATGAAACCAAACGATATTGTTGGGTTGGAAGTAACAGAGAGATGCTAGACCAAAAGTTTTAAAGCATCACACTTTGATGTAGAAAATCAAAACATCTCACTTGAAAGTAAGTGTCCTGTTCTAGAGGATAATGGACCAATCTGCATGGTAATGGATATATTTGGAACCGTAAGTGAGGAGTTCGACGAAGCTGAAATGGGCTGTCATGGTTTGGTAATTGTGCTGGGGAAAGCACACAATTGCTTTACATGGAAAGATAAATATAGTATTCAAGAACATGGGACTTTCAAAGACAAAGACTCGTTTGTGACGCTTGGACAAAGGAAAGTTGTGAGACCTTAATATTTCACTTTAAATGTTCTTAACTTCTGCCAAATCAACACTTTGTTCTACTCCCTGAAGAACAAGATATCAGACGTTAGGTTGTATTTTGGGGCGTGATTAGAAATCCAAGTTTTTATGGGATGATCAACGACAGTGCACTTCAGGGCCGACTGTGATTGTAGGAGAAGTGAGGTCTCTTTTTTCTTGTTGCGCTGGACACGCGATCATTACCTCATCGTCACAGGGCGCTGGCGAACTGGAGGTGACAACTGCACACTGTGTGGCTCCAAAAACAAATTTTATACGTCGCATGTGAAAAATGAGCTCAGTCGAGTTTGTGCCGTCTGTCGTGAAAGCGGCCATTTTTTCATCAAATAAATAGATCGTGTCTTCAAACTGAAGGTCCATGCATCACAGGCTTTGTAGATATCACACAAACGTTTGGTACATTATTAACGATTTGCTGAATTGTCGTCAAGTTGAGGTAAAAACGACAGATACATGCATTTTCAGTCTGGCAGAGGGAGAACCGGTTTTACCCCTGTTCCCTGTAGATCTAATACATCTTACACTTACTCTAAACTAGTAATAACTTGCTTAGTGTAGCATTCAAAACTGAATCACTAAGTGCAGCATATTTTTCTACCAAAGTCCAGTCTTGCTTGCAGCTAAGGAAGAAATGTGCTGAACTTCTGAAGAAAAAAATGGCCAAGTTGTATTTGTACTGTAGTTGCATATGAGCTTTTTTTTCTGAGACAGAGCTCATAAAGGGTTGTGTAGAGTTGTTTAATATATTCTAGATTCATCAAACCCTGCATTTTAATTAATTCCTGATTAATTATTACTACAGTAATGCACAACACAAGTACATTAATCACACCGAGGACGATAAATATAACTTGTGCGGATGAATTGTTTCAGTGTTTTCAAACTTCATAAAATATGGACAAGAGCTCTGCAAAATTTATGGATTGTTTCACCTTGTAATAAAAGATACGAGGGTTTGGCAGAGGAGCGCGTAGCAACTGTTTAGGTAATCCAGTTTAATATCAACATCTGAAGAAATCCAATAAAGATAAGCAAGCTTGAAGAATTCACTGTGTTGCCAGACTATTTTTCTTTTACATCCAAAACATCTTGTTCATGCAACAGATGCTGTGTCATGGCTTTTAGTGACACACACACACAGAAGCAGATAAATACAATTAAAAAGCAACCTAAACATCCTGAGCCTGAAGCTCTGCATCAGCAGCATGTTGCTGCCGCAGAAGGTCATGCTCTCCTGTCTGTGAATGATCTTCTAAAGCACAGGAGCAAATAACGCAGGATTTCTGCACAGGCTGTAATTAAGAGACTCTGGGATCTGAGGTTCGTTCTGGCAGCTGCTCACATACACGGGGCTTCAGGTTTGAGGCCAGATGCAGTGTGTTGCTTTATTTTACAAATGAATCTTTGTAAATAGCACCTGCCCGTTCTTCCTTCTAACAACTATTGTTCTCTTTCTCAGAGGCTCGTCCCTCCAACGTAGAGCGTAGCAAAGAGGGCAAAGCATAGCAATTACAGGAAAATCAATGCACTTAATCATTGTGGTGGAGGGTACTGTATTATTGTGAGACAGTCATAGCTTGACCAGGGAGCTGAATGAATGTGAAGGTGCAGGACACGTTTCAGCCTCACCTACAGTAACATCAGCACCGTGTTGTTGGATTGTTCGCATTAATATCTAGCACCTCAAAAAATTCAGCTCACGTGTTCACTTAGTAGAGATACAAATAGAGAATAAAGTGATCAATAACAAACATATTGACAAAACACAATGTTTACAACTGTGAAACGTGACTGTATGTTGTATTCACAAATGGTTCCTTGAGTCATAATGTTAATCATATTTTAAATATTATTAATTAATATCACTTGACTTTAACTGAGTTTTTGGTGTATTTCCATCTCAGTCCCACGTGTTTCTACTAAAATGCAGAACAGCATGTGACTCCATCCCATCGTCTTACCCTGATGCAGATAAATAAATAATAATGAATTATTGCAAAGGTTGGTTCACAACAAGAAGGAGAAAGAAACGTATACTGATAATAATTGGATTCATTCATCTATTATTCATACAGCTTGATGCACAGGGATCTGGAGCAAACCTGTCACTGGGGGTGAGGTGAGCTGAACTCTGGACACCAGTGGTCATTTCGTCAGTGAAAACTCTGAAGACAAGTAATCATTGACAATGTTTATTTAATGACCACATTTAAATGATAGTGATAATTAAAAGTACGTTATGACTGAAATTAAGATGGGTTCAAAATCACAGGCTTTTTTTCAGACAGTCCAGATCAGTGCCATTAATGCACAGGACGTTATTTAACTAACCATTAGCATCTTTTCCTCCTTTCGTTTCCTTTCTGTGTCTCATCATTTGCAAGGTTCCAGCTCCCAAACACAAACCTTGACACTGGACCTGCACACATTCTCCCATGACTCATTCTCTAGCTGTAATCTATGCTAACAGTACTTCAATAAGGAGACATCCAATCATACTGTATAAGCACAAAATAAATTAACACAAACCCCTCCGAACAACTTTCACCCAGGCTGTGTGGCCCACAGGTTCAAACCTATGAAGCTCTAACTAGTCTATCACTATGTGGCTTACTATAATTCTTATTTAATGATTTGTCAAGTATTTCCCAAATTAATATTTGAGGAATATAGGCTCCAGAGTCCACAGCCTTATCCATATAAAACCTTATGTAAATATGTCAACTTTGTCCACTGCCCAAAATCTGTTGAGAAACATTAAACCCATAACAAGGTCACGTTTTTCACAGTTCTACTCATTTGTCATGTGGCTCCCTTGAACTGGTATAAGTCCTCGTTAATAAATACACATGAGAGCTTGCATATTGTTACGTCAACCAAACAGATGCTATCAGACCCAGTTCTATTAGTTTCTACATCCGCACATCAGCACACCCTCCATCAAGTCCCTGCTTTGAACATGCTAATACTTAATCTTTCATGCTGATTCATACATTTTTTGTTCGTCTTTGCTTTTGGTACCTCTGGACTGATACACTCGGAAGTAAATGTGCATGTGAAGATCAGGTAATGGTTAGAGTACGGTCCCGGTCATTACTTTAAGCAAAACAAACCATCCAGGGCCATTTAGCTATTTTATTAATGGTTTGTTTTCATGTCTAGACAAAGCTGATGGACAGGACTCTCAGGCTTTTATTCCACATCCTCTAAAATCAGGGGGAAATAAATTAAACTCAGCTGCTCCATCTGTCAAAAAAGCCACACAAGCCAGGTGACTGAGGCTGAACCACTCTGTAGCTGCTCGCTCTTTTTTTTTTTTGCAGGCATCAGGCTTTGCCCTAAAATCTGCAGACACGGGCTGTTTCTGAGCCTGATGAGCAGTAGAGGCCCATCAGTAACTCGCAGATCAAGTGACGTAGGGGACACACCAGGGACCAGCTGAAATGACCTGAGACATACCAACATTTTTGCAAAGTTAATGAGCTGATACATGAAAGCACAGAGCATAAAAGGACATGCAGGATATTGGCAGGAACATCCGCTCTGGTAGTTATGATGGATTTTAATTGTGGCTACCATTCAGTCACACAGATACAAAGACTGATCTCACCCATAACAAAATGTTTCCTGCATCCTGTTTTAGGAATATATTTTATAGACAATATAGATTTATTTTTGTGGAGAACAGTTAAAGAGATTTATCCAGATCGTAAAGCAGTAAAACATTTGAAATCTAGCTGGAACAAAGGCCTCCTGGCTCCTCCAGGCAGACCCGCAACATGCCAGGGGGATTATATATTCCCTCTGGTCTGGGATGGCCTCAGGATCTCCCAGCAAGAGCTGGAGGTGGTGTCATGGGAGAAGGGAGTCTGGCAGTTTGCTTAGTCTGGACCCAGATAAGAGTCAGACGTATTGTCTTTAATGATGTTATTATGATGCCTATTATTATTATTAATATTTTTATCATAAACCACTACCTAACTGATTTGTACTGTTATAGCGGGTTTGTGGTTTCATCCACCTAAGCAACAAAGAGAACATGGAACTTTTCATTCTGGTAAACGTTTGCACTGAACTGTGAACATACATTTGACAAACTCTAGGCTGCCTCCGTGGTTGAGCTGGTGTGAATATTACATAATTGAAAAACGTATAATAATGCGTAAATCATCGGGTCAAGTTCTGTTATGATTTAGGACCTCGCAGTCTGCCAAATTATAAAGCTTAGCTTAATGTTGTGTGATGAACCTATGGCCTCACTCTCAGATCTTTTCCCCAAATAAACTTGCTGGCATGCTCCACGAACCCCTCTCTTTTACTTAAGTGCTAATGAAGGGGATAAGTAAATCAATAATACAACTAAGTATTTAAGATAATCCAATTCTAGGCAGCACTTCTAGGCGGCAAAGCCTGCAACAAAAGCAAGGATATTTGACTTTTCCTTTTACTGTGTGAGTCATTCTGAATGCAGCCTTGAGAAGCTCTCGAAAGGGACTAAAAAGATAACTTTTATTCACAAACGCGTAAAAAGCATGACTGTATGAAAAATGATTTGCCATAATGCACTACAGTTCAACTCAGGCAAGTGTTCATTAACACAGACTTACATCTGTTTCTGTTGGAGAAATGCAGCTCTTGCAGGACAATCATCGTTGTGCCTTACTCTGAGAGACAAGGTCTCGGGGTCAGTGTCTGGTGCCATCCGGGGGCTGACCAAAAGCAACAAAAGCTGAGTAGCAAAAGGTCACAGTTGCCTGTAGTCGGCTGTTTCCACGCCATCGTAGCCTGTGGCAAGTGGTCAGATCCAAGTATGTCCCACAAATCTCCCAGGCCCAACATTAGAGAGAGTTCTCTGTTTCCCGCCTCCCAAGGATGAATGCCCCAGCGAGATCTTTTACAAATGTTATTATCACATGCAAAACAGCCTAGTGGGGTTTGCTGAGTCCTAAAGAGGGAGACAGTGTTGAAACCGGGTTTACAAACCCACTCTCTCACTGTACCGGCTTGGAACGGCGCCGCTTAAGCCGGACAGAATCTAGATTGAGGCTCTGGGATGGGGTGCGAGTTCGGCTTCTGGCTGCGCCGCAGGTAGCATCGACTCATCACAGCGACTGTGTTTACAAGACTTTGATTATGTGGTGACAACTCTGCTCTGCTACTCATTTGCCTTTCAAATTGAAAGTGGGAGGAAGGAAATAGAATAATGGAAATCAGCGTTTTGAAGTGATTTCTGCTTTATCGACAAGTTAAAAAAACAATGAGTGAATCTAATGTTAGAAACAAATAGTTGCTGTATTTATTCAGAATGAACATAAACAGCTATTATAATGTTCTGTAATATGAAGACATTACCAAGTGAATCAACCTTTGCTTGTTGTTGAGCAAAGACACAGTTTCATTACATATATTTTAGTGATGAGGCTGTTTACATTTGTCCTACTTCATTTGATTTGTGTATGTTTGTCCCATCGTGTTGGGAGTAAGTGGTGGGTGAGTCAGCCTGAGAGACCACCATTACATCATGTGAAACACGGGTCAAGGTCGGCGTCTTCCAACACGTGCGGTTTAAATTGCTGTGAAACTCTCTGCCAGTCTCTGCCAATGTGGAGAAGACAGTGAGTCGTCTCGCCTAACGCGACCTTGGTTTTTATCCATCCGTCATGACAGAGTGCTGGAGGGAGTCTTCAGCCATTAGTCAGTAAAATAAATCCACGTTCACCTTTGTTTTTGCGTACGATGAGGCGTGTATGTTCACAATGTCGATAAACCGCCTATACAGGCGTAGAAAATAGAAAACAAGTGAAAGTATGCGTACGCTGATTAAAATATACAAGTTATGAATAAACTCTAGCCTTTACATTCATTTGTTTTCATTGTGTTGTGAATGAAAATTAGCAGCAAGGAAAAGCTACACAGTGGGATGCTTTTGTACAAGTCAGAGAGAGAGAGAGACGGAGAGAGAGAGACCCACGCACAAGGTCTTTGCAAGGCAGAAGCTGTCAACCAGGGATTAGCAGAATGAGCAGAAAACCGACAATAGGCAGCAGCTTATACACTTTAGACGACAGGATTTCACTTTTAATCCACTATAAATGAGAGAAAAAGGCATAAAATGGAATCACCACTAGTGGGCCTAAATATTCACGCTCAGGAAGCAGGTATTAAAACGAGAAACGTGTCGCAGTTTTGAGAAGAAAGAAAGACACAGAAGACCGGACAAAGTGAAAGAAATACAGTTGGTAACATGTAACGGTGACAGAGACGGATTAGAGGTAAATGCAGCAGCTACTGTGGAGATTCAGCTGCATCGGTTCAGCCGGTGTGAGATACGCACACAATCGCCTGAAATCATAAAGAAGAGTAACTTCCACTGTCAGCGCTCCTGATGCCTTGACGCATGTCCACGTTCATCATTTGACTAAAACCACACCACGCAACCGTGCGTCTACACTGCAGGCAAAATAAAAACGCAGCAGGCAAATAATGAATTATTATACATCTGTTTTATATTCCACAGACTGCAACACATGGCCTTTGAGGTTTTTCAAATCACAAGGCAAGCCTTCGTTTATCCCTTCATCATTTTTTTTCCTTATCAGCCATGGGTTCAATTAGCCTCTGTTCCTAAATAATAACCTCACACTACTTCCATCTGCTCACTGATCTAGTAATGTACCAGAGCTGCAGTCATACTGGAAACAAACAAACAGGACATGCTGGGTGAAGAATGGAGGCAGAATCACGACAAACACTGAATCTAAACAATGACTGATGCATAGAATATTGTTAACTATTATCCATACATTGGGTCACATTAAAGACCACCCAGAGTCACGACCAAGCACTAAAGTCAGTGATGAGAGGGAGATGACACTATTTCTATGACATGAGCGTTCGTTTATTTCTTCCCAACGAACACATGGACAATGGACACATACAGAGACAGACCGTGAAGGTTAATCATGACATAATGTAAATATGTTATAAAAATGTTGCCGTAAAGTAATAATGAATCAAATTATATCCAACGTATAAAAAGGAAACAGTTTTTTAAATATTTGGTTTAATTTGATTTTCCCTTTTGAAGGTGTTTCATAGAAATCAAAGCAGTAACTGAACCTCCACCCAAATGAACAAATTTACTTTTATTAAATGATCTATTTTTCATTATTAAAACTGACTAAATCCGAGTAATTAATTATATATGCGTAAAGCTAGTAAGTGATTCCCGTGGGTTTAATTATCTATTCCAAACTGCACTTCTGTTTGTTTCATAACCAGCAGACTGACTTAACTTCATTCACAGACTGGATGTAACTCTGCCACAGAATAAATTCCTACGACTGAGTTTAACCCTTTTGTTCATGAAATAGCAGTTGAACTCTGAGAAAGAAAGTCCTGTAGCAGCGAAGACGTGCAGGCCGAATGAGCGAGCTCATGCTTTTCACCCTTTTTTCAGTTCACTGTGGAAAAAAGTGGCATCATATGCAGCTCAATTAATCTGTAATGAATCAAGTTGACCTCCCATTAACATCCTGTGGAAATCTGAAAACCATAGCAGGTTGCAGGGCCTGCTCCAAACCCCCTGAGTCGCTCCAGTTCGTTTTTACTTCACGAAACGTTTTAACAGAAACACCTTTCAATTCTGCATTTGACTCACTTGCGGCCTCATAGCATCGGTAATAACAGCGTGACATCAAGGCCTTGGCGCTGACATGGAAAACACCCCCGCTTTCAACTTAAATTTGTTTTCTGACGTACGTCAGCTTTAGTGCAGAGGCGCATTCGTTTCTCCACCAGCGCTGGCTGTGCAGGCTCCATGAACGTGCCACTTTGTCTGCTAAACCACTTCTTTCTCGTCTGCTTGCTGTAGAGTTGTGCACAAAGACTCTGTCCTTGCTCCAAATTTGAGTACAAACACGAATCACCGAACAGAGTAAATATTTAAATAGACAGATTTTTCATCAAGTTGACTTTAATGCCTGTAATTTACTTCATAAACTGACCTTCCTGCATCAGTGAAAACACGTATATGAACAAAGATTGAACATCTGTAGGGCGTCAGCCTGACAGCAGCTACAGCAGACCCATCACCAGCACATTTGACCCTTTCATCGCTGTCTCTATACCTAATCTCTTCTCTGTTGTCCTTTTCAGATGCTACTCTTTGATAATTTGACATAAGAGAAGCAAAGTGATGCACTGAAACAAAACTACTCCCAGATTACATTAGCAGGGTTTCCATTCACAGGTTTAAAGCCCGTTGGCTGTAATAAAATGAGTTTCATTCCTGGCACATACTGCAGTTGCTACAGTATGTAAATGCATTCCTGCCATACGTTAACCTTCTTTAGTATAATGGAGTTTTACATTTGAAGTGGTACTAGTAGTAGTTTTTTTAGGCAAGACTTTTGCTTTCTGCGTTTGTGGACTTGAAAGTCATCTGCTATACTTCAACTGAGCGGCTTTGACAGACTTCGAGTAGATGCTAAGGAACGTGGCTATTTGCTGGGAGCGGTGTTTACAGCTGTCAATGTGTGAGGAGCCCAAGCATGCGATTGTACTGCACTTATCAAGTCACTGAGCAGGTCTTAAATTGACCTGCTTCTCTTTATGGGCATGTGGATTTACTGATTTGGAAGGGAGGCCTATGATATTTTTAAATGTCTTCCTGTTTTATTACTCCCCCGTCATATGACAGACGGCGTTAGTCAGTCGACCTGTTACCAGTAAACGGATTCTCTTTACCCAGGTCAAGCTCTTTGGGGCCGTTTAATCAGATGAGCCTCTGCAGGTTCAGCTATTTTTCTACTACTCTACTGCTACCAGCTTATTACGAGGCTCCAGCCAGTGCGATATTCCCCCGAGGAGGGAGACACTGAATCCGGGGCCTGAGATATTATTGGCTGAACAAGGACCCGGTCGCTCTGGGATCATCATGTCACAAGATATTTATTGACCTCATTAAAAAAAAAAAGTGCAGCACTTGAGATTAGTCACTTCTGTAGTTCTTCGCTCATTTTGTTTTCTTATCTGTTATCACTCATCGTCATTTAGCGGATTTGTGTTGCGTAACCAAACACCCCAAACAGCAGGGCAGCATAGGAGCAATATTTAATAGATTTTCTAGCTTGGAACCAAAGTGTTTGTCTAAGATGCCTTTGTTCATTGCTTCTTCCTATTAAGCGTGAATTATGTCGTTCATATGAAGCAGTTTTGTTGACACTTTGATCCATTTTGTCTCTACATACTGTACAATCAGGCGAACCTGAAGACCAGCGCTTCGCTCCACCTCGCTACCACCCGCAGACGTAGACCAACGCTGATTCATCTCACATGTTGCTGCTGTCTGCCTCCGCCTGTGATTTATACTCGCACGCTCCGAAACAAGATGTTCCAGTTTAAAGCAGCTTTCAGCGCGAGGGAAAGTCTTCATCACTGTCTTTAATCCAAACAGTCCCACTGAGCAGTCGCTCATATTAGTAAAGACAGGAGGTTTTATCCCCCCAGGCAGTGGTGTCCTATTTAACAGACATGCTGACAGGCCACAAATGGTGACAATTGCTATTTGTTTCTCAGCAGGAGACTTGAAAGGTGTTACATCATTATTTTATGAATCTAATCAGTTGTAAACACAACTGGTTTTCAAAAGGAGAGATCCGGAGAGAGAACCCAGTTCTGGTTTCCTGAGTGAAGCAAGATGAAAACAAGATGAAGGCAAAACAATGATTGTGTAATATGAAAAAACAAAAAGAAAAAACACCTTTTTGTCTTGTATCACATGACAATGGCAAAACTCTCGAGCGTTGTAGACTAAGTAAAGCACCTGTTCAATTAAATGGTGATGTATACAGTTACACCTATGCATGGAACTGCTAAAGATGAATTAACCCTTTCAGCAACACTTCTGTATTACTGTATCTCTATCAAAAGCTGTAACACATTCTATTTGACGTTGAAATAATAAAAGATGAAAGATAGCAAAACATAGACACAGTAGGTCCTACCGGAAACTGAAGCAGACATTTATTTATTTTTTGCATTAAGGCCAAGTGGTTAGAGAAGCAAAAGGCCAGTGGATGTAGACACAGGTGCCCTAAGACTGACCTCAGGCTTGCTGGAAATGATCTACCTAGGGAGACCAGAGACCTAAATGTCACTGACAGTCATGGGTCATGGGTGCTGTCACTATGAGACACAAGGGGCTGCGTCTTCTTAATCTCGACAACCTTCCCCCAAGCTGTCACTTGGGTAGAGGATCGCGGCGCTTTCCGCTTGTAATCGGGCTCTGCTTTCACAAAGCTTGTCTCGAGTCAGAGTGGGTGCTGAAATGCAACAAAATAAAAGTACAGAAGGAAACAAAACTGAAACTGAGGGCTCAGGACTACACAGAACCAACATATAGTAGGGAATGAGATGGTTCACAATATATTTAAAAAACATGACTGTGACCTGTTCTCACACAAAATCTGTCTCTGGTGTATCTAGTACAAGACTTTATAGCAGGAGCAAAGCATTGATTAAAATTCTTGTGCAGAAACATTGACAGGACATAAAGGACGCAACGGTGATGAATGCTGCGTTCGGATCGTCTCATTTGTCTTCTGTGTGTGTGTGTGTGTGTGTGTGTGGGTCTGCTTTGATAGAGATGCGCATGTTTTCCAGGAGAGCCTATAATGTACAAATTCCATATTTATCACATGTTGCCAGAAGCGTTAGCACATTAAAAATACATTCACAAATCAATATGAACGAGTAATTTGTGATAATCACTGTCATATTTTAAAATGATCCCTGAGCAGATGACTGATAATGACTCTGAGACTTTAAGCAATGCAAAACCATAATAGGGCAGTAATTCACAGGGAGCCATCGCTTTTTGTGTGTCTGGTGAGGCCTATGAAAATATATATCACGCATGCATACTGCAGCTGACCATGTACAGTATGTGCATGGCGACAGAGGTGTTGTAATCTAAGTGTGTTGTGTGAGTATCTCTGTCAATATTGTACGTTCTACGACTAAAAGCTGCTCTGGATGCCTCTAATCTAGTTTGCTGATGTTCGTAACAAATGCTGTGGATTGAAAATAAATTGTTCGAAAGCGAGTAAACGTATTTCAAATTAAAGAACATATGCTAGATGGAAAACCTCCAGCAATATTATGCAGGTAGTTTCAATGTTTTCCACTTGAAATGCAATATGAAATATGGCCACTCTTCCCTGTTAGAGTAGTCAGCCCCGAATCACTGGAAATGCCAGGCCAATGAAGGCTGATCACTGAAAAGCAGCTGGCCAATGACAGTGCAGCTCTTTAACTCCCGCCCCACGTGACTCTGTGCAACAAGTAAAACTAAACAACAAAAGCAAATTGAATGAAAAGCTCAGTCAGTTAAACGGATTGTTCGCTGCATGTGGTCGTTTTTGGAAGAGAAAAAAAAAACAAAAAAAAAAAAAACTCTGAAGCTGACTAAGACTCTTGTTTATGACGTCTGTAACTCTGTGTTTAAGTCCATTTCATTTTTTAGTTATCCATTCCACATCGCCCTGATTGGGTAAAGTTTAGATTTCAAACCATCGCCGAGGGCTAGTCTTTCACCGTGAAGCTTCGCTACATTCAATAATTTTTGAGTTGCACAGGGCCCATTTACAAAATTCAGTATTCGGACACTCGCACAAATGAAGGATAACTGTAGAGCATTATGTCGACACAGTAATCCACTTTATGTGGCTTATTTTATCATCGAAAGCTCCACTTGATGGCGGGTGCTCGTAACGTAGCCTGTTTTACTGCGATATGTGCAAAAGGGAAAACATTAATATTCTAGCCACACTCAGAGCAGCGACTACATCATCAGGACAAGAGATCTTTTTTTCTGGTAAGTGTTGAGAGAGAGCTTTCACTCTTCTGCGGCAGAGAACGAGCTAAACATGTAGGTGGAATGAAGCACGAGCAAAGGGGTCACATAGTGGATTAGAGAAAGAAAAACAGTAACAGGGTTTCTCCCAGAGACCTCAGTGCGGATTTAACCTTTGCCCTTAGCTCAATCCCACTGCTCTGGTGATGATTAATCGATTCATTTGTGGGGAACAACAGCAGTAGATTTACTTAAACTACAGATCTTGAAGAAAGCACGTGATTCTCCTCAGGTCTGTTTGTTTCTCAGCTGAGCTCTCGTCTGAGTCACGTTCCTTTCTGTTTCCTTCATGCCTCCACCCACACATGCCGAACGTCAGGTGGCTCCAGTGTCTGTACAAGGAGAACATCTGTTTGCAGACATGAAGAACAGACGCAAGCAAAGGAACAGACAACAGGATGCATCGATGTTTGAAAGCGGTATTTACATTATGCTCTTCAGCAAAATATTAAACTCAATAGATGCAAACGGCAACAGCCTTAACGTGTTTTTCATGAATAAGAGAGACAACAATCAAACTGCTGCGCTAATGCAATAATAATGCCAATTAAGCCCTCGCACTCAGATCCCTGCAGCGAACTGGCAGTTTACCATGACCACCCATCAGGGAACCAACTGGTTAATTTGAAGTAGTGAGGAGGCGAAGCCCAGGGGAGAGGTTCAGAGGATGGGATTAGATACACAGGGCGATGATACCACGTTTCCTACATCTCATTCTGTCTTTTATGGTGATGCTTCCTTATGTTGTCTTCCAAAACAAATTCTTAGAAATGAGACAAAATTTTAATTCTTCTTGAAAGCAGACAAAAGCACAGCATGCCCAGTCAATACAAAGGGGAGAAACGGAGCATCAATAGCATCTAACCAACCAGAAAATGATATATTATAACTTCATTAACTTAGTCTGATAGAAATTTAATTTTCTCAGGTCTTTGTCACAGTGTAACATATCAACTTATAATACCACTTATCACACAAACATTGATGGCCAGTGAGAGTTCCTGCTGAACTGTGGCCGCCCGCTGTGCATCCAGTCACTTGCTAATAGGTAAAGTGTTCAATACAGTATGAAAAATTAATCACACCATCTTCAAAGGGTCCTGAAAAGAAGGAACTGTTAACGGCTACTACTAATACGGAGGAGAGAGACTGACAGACAGATTTAGGACCCACACGCATAGACAAGACTTAACTACAAATATAATATTTAACACACGACAGGACCGAAGCACAGAAAGAGAACGTGTCACAAAGAGAGACAGAAAACACGGTGCCCTCCTGGGACCCGAGGGACCGTCTGTGATAAGAACCCAATACAGATGACGTGGAAAACAGCTAAACATATTTGTAATACAAACAATATTGACAGCATCAAAACATGTGGGGTGATGTGTAAAAAAAAACATTAAATCATTGTCATAAACATTAAACAGTCAAATTAAATTGTAAAATTGTTGCAATTAATAATAATTAATCCTGTAAGTCCAGAAGTGACAAGCAGTCAATTTTCCGAATAAACACCTCAGACAACATTCATCAATTATCTTATCTTGTTAGGTGATCCTGTCTCCTGACAGTTTCCTATCAGCGGTGCTCTACTACAGTAAGTTGATCTATTGTGGATCAAAGTGTGTACTTGAAATTGAGTTCAACCAAACCTAGAGAGCTTTGAAGGGCTGCTTACCTGATTAGAAGGGTTTGCTTATGTTCTGTTCTCTGTAGCTGCTGTACTTAGTGGTGCCTGGTTGCGTCCCTAAACACACCTTGGATAAGGCTGCCTCAGTGCCTCCTGTAGGGGGGGACAGACATTGGCCATAACAACCCACAGTCTGGCCTCCCCTGTGGACAGAACACTGGTGTTAAAACACACGGCTCCGTCTGCTGGTCTGTTGATAAGAAAGTCCAGGAGACAAGACCTCGGTCCACATCTGCTTGCTCCATTTATCCTTTATCGGTGTTGAAAGCACTGGAGACATCAAAGAACATGATCCCACAGTGTGTCCTGCGTTGGGTCTGTGTAGGGCGTGGATGACAGCCTCACCCTCCCTGAGCAAGGGCATCCTGGGATACTGCGGATCCTTCCTTGGTCTCAACAGACGACATGGAACGAGCAACAACAAGCCTTTCACTAGTCTTAATCTGATCGTGGTCTGTAGTCATTAGGATTCTTTGGATCCTGCACAACACAGGATGTCTTCCACAGAGCAGGTACTCTCTCCAGCCTCAGGCCCAGGTTCAGTATGTAGTGAACAACCCCACACAGTTGGACTGCACAGGCCTTGAGGACTATGGAGCAGATGCCATCTGGACCTGCTGCCTCCCCTGCTTTGATTCTCTTCAGCTCCCTTCTCACCTGGACTCGATGGAGCAGAGAGTGGTTGGGGCTGCTGGGAATACTGGAGGTGAGTGTGTGGTCTGAGGATCGGAGCCAGGGTCAAAGCTATTAAAAAAACATATTCAACTCGTTGGCCCATTCGGCGCCGTCCTGAAATATTTGTCTCTGAACTCTGAGCGAAAACTGGAGGTTTTAAACCCATGTTAGCGAGGTGGCAAAATGTGAGCTCCACACGGAACAGGCCCAGCTGGTAGATCTGGACACAGGGGCTTTTTACTGTGAGGCAGGTGTTCTGAGTACTGACCACTGTGCCTTTACTTAACCACACGTCCACAAGGCATTTAGCTAAGTAGAGGAAAGTATATTTCATTATAAATGACTAATAATTAGCTTTTACTTACAAATGCTTAACAATGAAATGATTATTTATTATTAAACGCATCCCCAGGGCGTATGTTTTAGAATAAATTATAACAGTGATAGAATCAATCTTTCGTCAGAAAGATGGTCTGTAAAGCCTTTTCTTTCTCCCTTTCCCCCACGATTCTTCAGATGAAAGTCTTCTGCTAGGCTCCATCGTTTAAAGAAGAGTCAGTATCAACAAAAGGGTTTTAGGTGACTGAACAAAAGCGAGACAGCGATGCCAGACTCTTCTTTATTCCTATGATTGGTGATCTGGAGTCGATCGTCAAACTTTACTGCTGCCGAAGGTCTGGTTGAATATTCATGGCTGGACATGTGGGTGGTTCTCTGTGTGCAAAGTCAAATGATCCGGACTCTTCTTCATAATTGAAACTTGGCAGAGATACTGCAGGCAAACATCACGGGATTCACTGACTGAAGCATTAACATTTTCAACCCAAAGAAGCTGCTCGATGCTGGTGCAGTGTTTGAGAAAATCTAAAATATTTGCTGTGTAATAGTTTATTTCAGTGGCACTTTAAGTGAAATCCTTTGATGCAAGTAAGACGGAGGACACAGTCATTATCCGTGAAGCAATATCTGCACAGATACTAGTTTTCTCGTATGTACCAGGTGAACCATGGCTGCATTTTGTCTCACGGCTTTGCTGGCATTTTCTCTCTTCACAATGACCATGTCCACTGCATTGTTCAGGCTTAAAGTCTTATAAAGAAGTTTTTTATCTGCTGCATGTGTAAATAAAAGAATCTGTCCTCGTACTCATGTGACGCCTTCAGTCTCCTTCCTGGATTCATTAGGTCATGTTTTGCTCCTTGTGGGATGAGTAAAGTATGTAAATAAATAAAACGAGTTATGTGTGGAACGTAAAGTATTTGTGTGAGAATGAAATAAAAAGACATTCTATGATATATGGTAATTATGGATAAACAGTAAGACAAAAATGTAATGTCTTCCTATATTTATGATTAGTTCAGGTTTGTCCTTTGATGTTTAAAGATCATGGATGCTGCTTCACATATGTGGTGACTGCAAGCTCAGCATCTGCATATTACAGCATGTGAAAAAGCTCTTTTCCAATTTAAATTATTAGATGTTTATGTACTGTAAAACAATTTCAACGAGTTGCACACAACCCATGTGATAGCAGCCAGATCTGTGCTTTGCAAAGTGGAGGAAAAAGTGCAGACTCAGGTTTCTGTAGGTTTGTGAATCAACCTCATTTTGACTACTGGGCGTGCGTTCCTTTGAAAGTCCTGACAGGCACATCACAGGGAGGCCGTTGGCCAAGTGTAACAAGACAGAGCTGTCATAGCCCTCACACTGATGTGCCTGTTCAGTTATCAGTTAGGCCTCGATCTTGTCATTTTAGATTCTCCAACGTGAGGTTACTAGCAAAAAGTCAAAACAGAAAAACAAAACAATCAAATCTGAAACAGAAATGTTTAGAGGATGACAGCTGTGCAAAGAAGCACTTGAATTATTTCCTGCCACGTTTATATCCACGTCCCAGGTTTTAGAAATGTGCAGGTTTTTATACTCTTTTCTTAGGTTTAACCTGCTTTACAGCCTGTATGAAGACATGTCTCTACTGCGTGCATATCAGGTGCTACTGAATAGTATTTCTAAAGTATGTGTTTTGTTGTTATGCAAATCAGTTGGGCATCGCATGGGTGAACTATACGCTTTCAAGGGCTGATGTTCAGGATGTGAAGGGGGATGCTTGTTGAACCAGCAGGTGCAACTCATGAGTGCTGAGGGAAAGGCGGCGCTGGGGACACGTCTGCAGCATCAGTTAAGTGTTTTGGGATTTAAAAAATTAATTAATTAGTTATTTTTGTCATTCATAATTTGCCAAATGATGGTCATTGGGAATTTATTTTATTTAGGCACTTCCATCACACTGTGTTGTTGGGCATCTGACTCAGCATCCCATCATCTACAGTGCACGCAGATGGTAAGCGTCATGTTGGTCATGGAGTCTCCAAAGCCCTGAAGCACGTGGCGTTGATGTCTTGTTTACGCACCGTGTGCCGAGCTAGTTTCCCACACTACCTCAAGGCACCGGACAGCCATGTCAAAGCGGCGTTTCAAATGTCAAGCCCATGACAGCCAACAGTTTGTGTAGAGCCCCAGGGATGTTAGAGTTGGTGCTGGTGGACTTTATTGCAGGAAGCTTAGAAAGGTTAACAAATTATAATCAAGCCACACAGAATAACAAGAATAATATAACAAAAAAAAAGAAGAAGAGATTCGATTTTGGTGAAATATTACGTTGCTCTTATCAGCTTGTTGTTTCGTAGTAAAATTACAAAAAACAGTTTTCCAGACAAGCATAACCTAAAACAGTGTGTTTTGCATAGCAGTCCAGTTATGGGATGTTGACAGGCTTCCCTATCACTCACTGAGCTCAGTTCTCCTAAGGGGCGCAGCCATCCCAGCTGTCAATCTGGTCCACCCAGTGCAGGTCACATATAGAGACAGACAAACCACTCACTCACACTCTCACACCCACAGGGCAATTTAGAGTCTCCAATCAACCTGACTGCATGTCTTTGAACAGTGGGGGGGGGGGGGGTACAGTACTGTTGTCACCATGGATCTCATCCATATTCAGATACTGCATGAGACATGGCGTAGCGCTATCAAAAAGATAAGTCCAAGAGCTCACAGCTATGCCGTGACAGAATCGATGCGCATCGGGGGAATACATGGGTCAATCACTCTGCTGGGCGGCCACACTGAGTGGGCCGAAACAGGCCACGGGTCATGACGGCTAAGAGACACAAAAGAGAGCACTGATTAAGAGAAAAAGGGGAATGTTACTGCCGCTGCACATTACTGACGCGAGCGCTATCACGCCTGTAACGCGGGAGCTTCAGTTTGCCAAAAGGGAGGAAGAAGAACAACCGATTCAACAGCTGGAAGCGTTTGCTCTTTCACTGTAAAACGCTTTGCGCGCTTTACTTTGGTCAAAGGGTTATTTATTAGACGCGTTTCACTACAATAAGCTGCACCACTGGAATAGAAGCAGAAAACTAAATGATATATAATATGAGGGAACGTTTCTACTGGTAATAGAGTTTAGTATTAATGCAGACATGTAAACTGAGGACTTGGGCGATAAAAAATTCATTTACAGCAAATAAAATTTCATTGATAACAATAATATTAATAGCACATGTAGCCGTCTACCAGATCTGATCGTAGATGGGGCCCTGAGTTCTGAATTTCTATTAATCTATATTACAACAGTTATTTCAAATTTTATCTTTTAGTCAAGGGTGTTGTTACCAGTAAACCTTTCCCTTACCAACCCTGGGAATAAGTGTTGTTCACCAAATAACTCTAATACTTTATATAATAATAAGTACTCCTTTAATTGTGAGGACAAAAAAAAACTAGCAAAAGTTTCTCACAACTCACTTCAACAATGTCCACGCAAACAAAATGTCTTTCGTGTCAGTGTCACCGAACCGGTGCAGGTCAAAACTTATCGGTGCGTCGACTCTAGTGGGAGCAACAAACAAATAACGGTCCTACCTGCCCCGCACTCCGTCCTCCAGCAGGTCCACAGCTGAGCTGGTGCCTTCATCGCTGACGTCCTACCTCGACCGCCCGAGAGAAGCGCGTCCTGCTGGGTTCGCTGGCGGCCTCCGTCTCCAGGTGTCGTTACGTCTCCTCGTTTAGCTAACGAGCAGCAGATGGTCCCACTGCCGAACGTCGCGTTGAAGCTCGCTTTTCACTACCACAGGTCCATAAACTCATAGACTATCGTGTTGACAACTTTACTTTGCACAGGTTTCTGCCTGCAACACCGAACTTTTCTCAACCGCGTCACTCACTCAGCCTGCACCTTAGCTCTCCCCTCCTGTCCTCTCCTCATTTCCGTTTCCTCCCTCTCCATTTCCGGTTACCAAAATAAAAAATATTTATCAACACACATTTTACATCTCTAAACATGTGTCAAACATTTTAAACAGAAAATATACATTAATATGTATTTATTGTATTCAATCCAATTATCTATTTATACTTTCCTTTACTAATTTCTTCTTATCTGTCTATTCTTATCTGTGTCCGTCGACACTCAAAAAGCTGCTGCACCTTGACCTTGGATAACATTTTGTATCAGTTCGAAAAATGTCTTTTCATCTAATGTTTTGCATCTAATTTCTGTCTAGGGCAGATTTTCCTATTGTGCACAGTGATGTTGGCTGCACTCCCAGGGGCCTTAAGCGCCTTATTATTTGCAACTGTCTTCACAGACACATCAAGCTGCTTGATCTCACTGTTTAGCCGTTAGTCTGAGCATGCTCATCAAATATTTTGAGAGTTTTTTTTTTTTTTATGATCAGCTCCCTCCTTTCTTTCCCAGGACTATGTTCTGTGTGGTGCACAAATACACAGTTTACAGTACAGAGAGTGAGTATATTTCTGCATTTATTTTCGCCTGGATGACAACAAAAGGAATAAAGTATCAGTGTAACCCAAGTATTTAGAATTTTGCCTAGCAGCTCTGCCTGTATTTGGGAAAAGTTACAAACAATTTTAATTTAGTTGCGCTATTTTAAAGGACTACTTATGTCCATCCATCCTTCATAAAAGGAACCCAGGTCCTTCTCGTCTGTGAACTGGGACCCAGGCTGTCAGTGTTGCAGTCTCACAGTTGTAGCATTTTATTATGAAGTATGAAAGTGAGCCCAGAAACCACCAAGGCTGTGTAGGCTGCTGCTCTCAGCCTGTCTGACCACATCATAAAGTGAGTAATTCATCTGAATCTTCCAAATGGTAAATGTTGCCACTTCTCGTCCTCTTTAGGGATTGACACTGCGATGACATGACAAGATGTGATGACAGTAATGAGAAGGGAGGGAAATTACTAAATATAAGGCGACAGTGAAGGAAGGAGATGCAAAGAAATTGGTGTCAAGCAGTAATTAAATGGCTCCTCAACCTCACATTAGTGATAGAAAGGACCAACTTTATGGAGGCAAAATAAATGTAGACACACGATGAACAAGCAGAGCCCACTCACTGGGAAGATGTTTGAATACTCCTGCCTCCCCAAAGCTTGGCATGAAGGACGCAAAATGAACCAGGATCATCCAACATCAATCTTCAACACATGCGCTGACAGCTGTTTCTCAAACAAATAGAAGGCTGACAGTCAATACAGTCACCGTTTACACCCTAGAGTGTGAAAGAAATCATGCTGGCACTTTAGACTTTTAAAATATGATTCTTAATTGAGGAGAACTGATGAAATATATAGCTAGAAGCAACTAGACTAGACACTAATGAAACGCGAACCCCTGGGATGAATTACTCATATAACAGAACTATGTATTGACATGTTTTAGAATAAGGTATGATTAATTAATTAATCTGACGTGGGAACACACACACACACACACACACACACACACACACACACACACACACACACACACACGGGAAATAATGCATTTTCTTTTTAAGGAGGTTGATCATTTGCACCACATCTGAAAGAAAGATGAGCGTGAGTCAGGATGTACAGTCGCTGTGGAATCGATGGTCTGCCGCCCGGCCTCGCTCATCCCGCCTCCCTGCCATTATTCTCTTGGTGTACGTGTGGCATTCAGGGGCCCTTCGGACCATAGGTCAGTGGGTTCAGAGCTTTATACAGTATAGACCATATTGATCACAGACTACGTTGCTGTGAGAGAGCGATGCTTTCTTTCTGAAATGAAACATTACAATGAGGCTGTTGTTTCCAGCGACGCCATGTTGAATAAAGTGCTTCAAACATCTCAGGACCTTCTGACCATGCGATCGAGTAACTTTACTGGCTCTTTATGCTCGTCTCTGCAGTCAAAGCTCTCTCTCTCTCTCCAGCTTACTCCTTCTGGACTATGTTGTCTCAAGTTCCTGTTCCACTTCACGTCCCTTCCCAGCATTTGCCTCCACCAGTAATAATTGTCCTGGACAAAATTCTTTTAAGTGCACAGATCTGTGAAAAGTGCAGAGATACAGGCAAACGGTCCAACCCTGTATACACGATGCCCGGAAAAGCCCTTTTACTGCCCAAGCTACTGCTCAATAACGCTTCGTGTTTAAGCCCATAATACATTAAATATTTAAAAGCTAGCACTTGGAAATTAGAATAAATAAATAAATAAACAAATGTGTGCTGTGTGTCCTCTAAACAACTAAAACAGACGTGGATCCGTTATACACTGGAAACATATAACACCTCGTGGAAGTGAAGAGCGGTGAGCACTGACCTGATGCGCTGCCTCCGTAGATAGCTGCTAGAACAGCTGCTTTAATATCTGCCAGCGCAAGGCAACGGTTTAGGCAACTTCTCATTCTATTAGCAAAGAATGAAGAGCCTGTAATAAACAGCGGTGGATAGCAGTGATTACAGTACGACGGTTTTGTCTGGACGGCTGTCATTGGATTTTTGATATGTTACCAGTAATATGGTCACTTTTGAATTTATCCAGTTGAGTTGATATGTGAATTAAAGAACTAAAGACATAAAGGGCCAGGAACAACCCTTTTTTCTTTCATAACTGTCTATAAACTGTATTTCATGTTTTCTGCGTTTGAGAGTATGTCTCGTCTAGTTGTGCTGCTCAGGAGGAGACTCAGATCCAGATGTGCAACATAACACGTGCAGGGAACGCCCCGTGCGATGGCTTTGACATATAAAATGTCTCTGTAGAGCGAATTGAATTCTTGCCTTTTGTAATCACTTCTTTATTCTTCAAACTATACAGCCTGACACCACAGACGTAACACTGAGACACCATCTGCTTCCTGAGCTTCATATGTACCATCTGCCATGACCGTGAGGTCTGTGTGTCTGGAGGAGAGAGCTTCTGCCAGGAAACGTCTGACTTTGTTTGATATCATCTGTTGCAGGATTTCTGATGGTGGCTGCATAAATTCTTTACTCGAAAAGCCAAGGTTACAGAGCTATTTCTCTCGTCAACACTTAGCGTATTAATTTATATGAGCTACTTTGTTCGGTGAGGTACTCTGCAGTGAGTGCAGATTTTGGGCTTAGTGGGCTGAACAGGATGCTTCTGGTGATAGGAAAAATACTAGTTTGCTTAATTCTATCTAACCTCGTTCTTTGCGTAGGATCATAAACGGCGGATTTCTCCTCCCTCTCGCTTTCTGTCTGCTGCGCTTGAATTAGAATCCTCCTCGTACTGATTAGCTGTAATCACCTGCCTGACCCACATTCCTTCTCCTCCATTTACAGAACCACCTGATGTGTTCTGAGTGTAGACACTGCAGGGACAGCTACAGGAGTGGGAGCAAATCATTCGGAAATACTGTATATTCAAGCCCATGCACCATCACGTTTATATGTCACATCAGCGCAGGGTTATAAAGTGATGCCTCGTTTCTGCTCTCACTCGATGATGTGACCTGTATTGTTTAGTTTACTTTTACAGTTTCACTGAAACAACCCAAAAGTAGAGATTAGCCCATTTATCTTCTCACAAATCTATAGCTTTCAACATTCAGATTTTTGAAGAGACTCTTGTAAACATCAACTAACATGTCAGAGCTAAACAGGATAATATGACTGTTAGTATTTGTAGCAGAGCCCTTTACTGTGTGGCCTTTTCAGCTGGCTTCATTGGAGCAAAGCTATGCCATAACAAGGCCAATAAATTATTATTGCATTCATTTATAGTGATCTCCACAAGTTTAAATATTATATAGCTTGTTACAAAGTAGAAAATTAAAGGCAAGCCCTTATCTGCTTAAGACAATGCCTCAACATTTCCCCTTGAGCTCTTGAGTGGTCCTCTCACTGATAAAAGTTTACTTAAAAATAAAATAATAAATGAATAACCTAACCTGAGCCAGAGGCTGTCCAGGACTTTAATTTACATGAGTACTGCGTTTTGTTTGTCCCCTTTAGTGTGATGAATGGCTCCCAGGTCCTGATGAAATGGACTGCATCAGTTAATTAGATTTTCTTGCACAATACCATTGACTCCACAGTAAGATAGCAGGATGAGATTCTTTTACATGCTTCAGTCAACTTACACACGGACCAGAATTTTTGGCTCATGTTGGAAAGTTCATATTCAGGGCACCGTTTAATAAAGTACAGCTGGTTGCAGCGCACCACGGCTTCCCTTTAAGACCAAGTGGCACTGCACCATATCATCCCTCCTATAACCAGCACCTGGGCGTCTGGTTCAAGGCGTTTGGATTAACAGAACGTGATCTACACACACCGGCGCTGGATAGACTGTAGAGTCGATATAAAGGGCAACTGTGGCCCAGATGTTAGGTTTGCTTGGCCTTTAGAGTCACTGCTTGAGATCCATTATTTCTCATTATCCTCCTGTCAGAAGGCATTTCCTCTTTTATATTAATTCCCTCACAGCACTTGTCAAATGGGATTGGGAAACACAAACTGACCACACTGCGAGTAGAAGCTGTATTAATTTCAGTCAGAAACATTTGCCGGTTTTCTTGTACTGAACTTCTAATGTAACACTAAGTAGACAGAAATTCAGCAGGTCAAACACCGTAACAGGATGAGTAATGTGTATGGGAGGGTATGATATATCGAAACCATTATTTTTAGTCTGTAACTGTAGTTTGCAATGTTTTGTTTTTTATATTTTGTAGGAGGATACAGTGTGACGTCACGTTTACTGTCTTTGCGGGTTGTGTTACGTACTGTACGCTTTCGTCGAGTGGATGTAGCTTTTTTTTTTTAAACATGCTGCTGTTGAATGGTCGGTTTTCACAGTGTCTTGCAGTAACTGTTCTGTCCAGTCTGCTGGACGTGAACATACGTTCGATTTATGGAAGAAGATACACAGAACCTTCTTCACTCTTCTCAAGCTGAATGTTAGTAGAACACATTGGAATAATCTTTGATATTCTGTTTATGTGTGAGTCCGACACAAACTGCTTTGTGCTTCACTTTTCAGCGTTGGGGAAAATTACAACCACAACCACACTATTAGCATTTATATTTAGTAGCCAGGCATATCTACCAGTACCTTGCAGATCAAAATGACTGTAGGTCACTCATGCTGGGAGAAAGAAGGCTGAGGATGTTATACTAAAAGTCACCAGAGGTCAAATTTTCCAGCGCAAGGTTTTTGTTTTCTAATACAGTAGGATGCTTTAATGAATACATCCTAAACATTACTTATGCTTGTACTATTCTATTGTTCAAAATGTTCTGTTGTCTCCTTTTTGCTTTTTTATTGTTTATTTATGTATTGTATTTATTATTCACTATAGACGGTCCTCAAGTCACTACTCTAATGTCCCTCAAGAATGATTTTCCTTCTCTTTTGTGTCCTTTAGAAAGATGATGGATGGTGAAATGCATTTGACAATAAAAGCCACCAGCCTTAGTAGCATACAGTACATTATTTTCATAGTCAGAGTTAGAGGTTTACTTCGGTTAAACTTAATGCCTTTAGGGGTGTGAAAACCTTTGATCTGCACATTCATCATCCAGATTCAGTTTGTTCCTTTGTTGAGCCTCAGATTAATGAATTGGCACAGTTAGGAGGATTTCTCCCTCTTAAGACCCGACCTTCAAGCGCAACGCTTGCCAGTTGCAGCAGGCTCCCTGTTATATAAGAGCACACAGAATATTAACGAGTGTGTTTTAAGGCAAAACAAATGTAATTAGTATGTTCGAGTGAACCGATGCGTGATTAATTTACCCGATGTGCAGTTGATGTACCTTGGCACGTGGACGAATTTTAGCGCGGTACCTGGAGACTACACCCTCCCTTCACAGGCAGTACGCAAATGCAGAAAATTTATGTTTTCAGTTGCCATAAGCAGGATGTGTTGATGATAAACATATGAATTATGGTCTGGCTGCATAAAAACCCCCAAAAACATCACAAAACCAAAATAAGTAACAAGTCATTTCCTGCTTAAAGCTCGAAACACACAGAACTGTACATGATAAATAGGTACATGCTGCATTCTGTAGTTAATTTTTAGCTTATTGTATTTAGTCTTTTTACTAGTTTTCTTTTGGTTGATAGCTCACATTTTTGCTCCCTAGCCAAGTCTGACTGTTCTCATCAGTGTCATTTCCAAATACAGCAGGCAGCTGTTTCCTCTGAAAAGGCTTTAAAAGCCCACCACATGCAATCTGCCCAGCGCCAAACTGCAGACAAAGTTAGCGGCGAGCTGCTGAACGTCGTGGAGACCGTAGCCGCTAAAGAGGCCTTTGTTCCCGCAGAGAGAGCTGCTGTACCAAAATCAAACCACTGCTGACTTTGCTATTTATATGAAGAAACTTCAAAAAGTTCTTTTTCCTTTGCGATTTGAAAAAAGACATCATGGCCTCAACCAGGCTGCTGCAGTGCCCCGCAATGCAGAGCGAACGCTGATTGTGTCAGTTGCATTTGCGTTGCTTTTTCATTAACCACTCGTACGGCAGTGTCATGAAAGTCCCATGTGTTTATTTGAATTCCAAGTCCTTAGCCCTCCTGTCACATTGCCTCTCATCTCCCTCTCTCAGCCGGCTAATAGAGGCAAAATGGGGGAAGGCTCCACAGTTAATAGTGCATGACGTGCTTTAAGGCAAGATGGGGTAACTACTTTTTATTTTAGGGTCCCTGTTGCCATTTGTACTGTAAGAACCTTCAAAGAGAGAGAGAGAGAGCGAGTAAGCACATCCTTTGGACCAGGTATTTAATCACTGAACCCAATTCACAAGGATCCAGGACAATGGCTCCCAGAAATTTTAAGCATCTAATTTTCCCAGCCATCATTACGGGCCATAAAATCAGCACAGTCTCTCCACCGGTGTCTCTCCTAAGTCTTGCGCTGGCAATAAGCACCGACTGTATAAAATCACTCAACGTGTAGCATTATGCAGGAGTATTATGCACACATATTCAGAGCCATTTAAGTTGGATGCATTACAGTTGAATAATTCACCTCTAAAACGGTCTTTATTGTTGGTGTACGTCTCTCTGAAGATCTTGATGACTAATTAAATCATAATTTTCTGTCACATTAGTGCATAATTCTTTACCAGAGACGGGGACACGATGCTAAACTCATGCTACTGGAGAACTGACCTAATGAAAGAAACAACTGAAGATCTCCTCTCTCAAAAAGCCTTAAAGGTTGCGGTTGTACAGACAAGCTGCGACACTTTCTCCGGGAGAGCAAGCATCATCGCCAGTACACTTTTACTTTGCGTCCATCTTGCGCATTACCACCGTCGCTCAGACGAGACCTTTGGCGCGGCAATGCGGGAAAGCCAAGAAAAATGAATCCCGCTCTCTCCTTCCTAAGCTTCATGCTAAACGTCGTCCACTCATATTTAATTTTGAATGCACATTTACATTTGCAAGCAGTGATGAAGAATAAATGACTCAGCCGTCACAGATCTCTTGCCCTTGGGCACGAGCAGTATATGACACACTTAACCAGAGAAGGAGCACATTGAACGTATGGCATTTATGGATGTGTGAATAGCTCCTGAAGCTGCTACTGCAGCTCGTTCTCATAAGAAATAGGAGTTTTGTAACTATGATGTAAATACTATTACGTATGCTTTGACTTTGTTGAAATGTTTGCTGCAGATGTTTCCTCCCCCATATTTAGATGAGATGCATTCAGCGGAGCCAGTTCTGCAAAACGACACACTACCTTCAGTGTCGTTGCACATTCAGACAAAGATTTTTGTGTTAACTTACTGACCACAGTGTGACATAGTAACACTACAGAATTGATCTTGTCGTATCATGACTTGAATGCTGCGTCTTTGTCTGTCTGCCATTTGTGGTTCACTGTGATGATCACATTTGCTTGAATGTCACTGAAGTCCAGTGCACTTTGAATGTTGCAGAAAGAAAGGGCATTTCAGTTATTAGCAGTTTATTGACAATGAACCTTCACGTCCCATATGTGTTGTCATTTGGAGCAACAGGCCAATAATCCTGCCAGAAAACGACGTCCATCCATCCCTCCGTCCGTCCGTCCATCCATTCATCCGTCCATCCATCCGTCCGTCCGTCCATCCATCCATACGCCCGTCTGTCCATCCATCCCTCCGTCCATCCATTCATCCGTCCATCCATCCGTCCGTCCGTCCATCCATCCATACGCCCGTCTGTCCATCCATCCATCTGTCCATCCGTCCATCCATCCATCCATCCATCCATCCATCCATCCATCCATCCATCCATCCATCCATCCATCCGTCCGCCCAGTAAGCCAGCCAGCCAGTCATTATCCCAGCCTAGTTATTTTGTAATCACGGGGGTGCTGGACTCAATCTGTCAATGAGGAAGAGGCAGGGTACACCCTGGGTACACAAGCACATCTTTGGTAAACCTTTTAAAGCCATTTTTTGTCTGTATTTGTGTTGTAAACGTTTTACATTACAAGAATTCAACTTTTAAATATCCTCTAAGTGTTGATTTAATTAAATGAAAGGAACAATATGAAAGAGTTACTAGAGGGAAATGTGAGAGGTGTGAATTTTAAAGAAACATTGTCTGTGCACAGCTAATTCTTGGCATGCTAAAAAGGTCAGTCAGTGCATCCCACTATCACAGTTTCCACGGGAACACAGACACAGAGCGCCGCAGCAGCCGCCGCCGCCTCCAGTTATCGCCCACGCAGAATAAAGCTCGGACATTGTTCCGGTTGTTCTGCGTATGTGTCATATGGGCACTTTTAAGACGACCACGAGAGACGGAGCAAGCGAGCGCCCGTGTTCATATGGCTGCAGCAGCTGCTGTGCTGCACTGCTGCTAAGTTTAAACATGGAGAACGCAACCTCGAGGAGCAGATCTCCTTAAGGAGAAAGGAAGCTTGGTGATGGAGAGCCGGGTTTTATTTCTGACTCCGTGTGTTCAAAGTGTGAGCACTCCTGGAAAGGAAGAGGATGACAGTACGGTAGCTGCACCGTGACTCTGCTCTGCTCCATTATCCGGTAACTGGCCTCAGTGTTTTAAACAACTACAAACTAGCTGTTTTTTGACGGTTTTGTTTAGTATTTTAATTATAAGCTGAGTTCAACTGACACCGCACCGGCTTCAGGTGTCAATTGGCTCTGCAGACTTGTTTGAGCAGTGAGTTTTAAAATTCCTGTGAAGCGGTTCAGTCAGGGTGAACCTGACTCAGTGCAGTCCATTCACTTTCTTTAGGTGACTTTAAAAGCAACATGACAATTGAAGTGCTCACCTGCCGTCAGCGACAGCCTCGTCTTTGATGTGACGCCACCCCGCCTGTCCTGTCCTCGCTGCGGTGCAGTGAGTCCCTCACTCCGAGGCAGCAGCGCTCACCGCGGGCGTCGGGCTTCCATCTTCCACCGAGTTTTATCCGCCTGATGGCGTAGACCTGGACAGTGGGAATAAGAGGCACCTCCGCTCTTCAGGCAGTGATTGTTGAAAGTGTGACTCATCCAGCATTATTGTTATGATTTCCTTTCAAATCCAACGTTTCTTAGTACTTTTCAGTGTCCAGCTCCATCTGTCATCATCTCAACACGCTCAGGCCAGATCAGTACAAGATGGAGAGACGTCCTGGTGCCATGGAGCGCATGGCAACGTTGCTCAACTTTGGGGTGTGGTCTCTCTCTGTGCAACATGGATGAATTTATCAAACGCCAACGAGGTGGAGCTGTGGTCTAGTGACCTTATTAGATCAGACTTCATTGTAGATGTAAAAAGCAATGGAGAGGTTGGGTTTTCTTCTGACGACAGAAAAGCTAAGGACAGATTATTATTTATGCCAGTGCTGCAGCGTTAATAGTGACTCTTGCTCGCTGATTATAAGTATAAGAATAAACACATACAGTCACATTTTGCATTGAAACAAAGCCATGTGTCTTAAAAAAGGGTCATGTTCTCCTGCAAGCGCGACAACAAAGCTTAAAACATAACAGATAAAGCATAAATTTCCCATTTAAGCCACACGCTGATGTATGTGGCTACAGTTGCTGTAGTACTCGTTCCGTCAGGTCTCAGCAGCGTAGTTAGTTGAAACACGAGTTGCCTCTAACCCAGCTCAGTCCTGTCTGGCAGAGACAGGTAGCAGGGTGACGGGTGGAGTGTGGGAGGGCGCCGCTGTAATTGCGCTGCTACATGTAGCGTTGCGTGCCTGCAGCCAAAGACGGAGCGGATGGTGCCGCAGGAAATGAAATGTTCTGCAACCTTAGCACACCTGAAACATCACCGACATCAGCGAGTATGGAATGTGACCGTGTGAACATAGAAGCCATTACTTATTTATTCAAACCCAAAAAATAAAAAAATCTACAGTATAATTAATTTTTCAGCACATGCTTGTTTGTGCTAATGAGACATACAGTTTTGTTTTTCTAAATATATTAAAGACATGAGAAAAAGAGTAGCATACTAAACAATGCAGTGGCATTAAGGGTCCATTAATTTACTCGAGCCTCGGGAGCAGAATAAATAAGAAAATGAGCAGTTTAATGGTGCATTAGCGAGAAGCCAGTAGAACAGGCCTCGAGCTGTGTTTTGAATAGGCACCTATTATGAAAAGCAACCTGTCACACACTTGAAAGAGCGGACCAGTTGGCATTCGGCGCCGCAATGTAATGTTTCCTTGAGGAGTAGCTGGCACACTGCAGCTTGTTTATGATGGGCTGACACAGACGCGGAGGGGTCGGACGAGTTCGGTGAAAACACGGCAAACTTTTAGTTTGAGATCAAAGGGGAGGGTTGTGTCTTGTTGCCATGTGATGCACTGTAGGGCTGTCGCAGTACACAAAGCTGTCTGCGCAGACACAAATCGTTGCACGATAGTTTCACGTTTTTCCCGGGCAGGGACACATTTATTTTTAATGCGAGGGGGCGGAGAGATGCTGTGCTTTCCATTAGCGTCTGTCATGTAACACACAACTCCAAGCAGGTTAGTTTCATGCAGGATATTCTCACGCTAGTCTTTATGCTGACAGATCACTTTTCCCTGACTCACACATCAGTTTTTCCACTAATAAAAAAAAATGTCAGTAGAACATCTGCAAAGTTGAAGACGTTTGTAGACATCAGGTGCTATTTACTGCTACATCCTGAATGTTGATGATGAAAACAAGAATCAGACTATACAGAAAAACAACGATAGTTTATTTGAACCATATTTTGTATGAACTACAAACTCTGGTCTCTATAATTGATCTCCATATCTTTTAAAGGTCATGAAAGAATGCTCACATGAAAATCAATCTTATTCTTTTACAGCATGTTTCTCTTTTTCGCGTTTAGAACAGGTTGTTGGCACATGTAAAATCAAGATTTAAAAATCTGTTTTCATTTTATTCTCAAAATTTATTGTTATATAAATCTACCACTAGAACAGCATTCCCTCTCAGAAAAAAAAAAAGAAATAAAGGCTGTAAAGAAAACAAAGAAATACTGACCAAAAAGTATTTAGATATCTTACATACATGAGACAGCTTGACTAAAATGCGAAAAATTACCAGTTAAATTTTCAGACGATTTACCTCCAACTAAGGCAAAAAGGGGAACATGGGTAAACTTGCGCATGTCAGCTGAGTAGAACTGTCCACATCCCACCACTAGGAACTCAAACACAGTAAGTGACATACACCCAGCTCGTTCTATAATTCACAAATGTGCCAAATGCCACATAAGTGCAGTTATAGTAGCGCGTTAACCGTGTGGTCGGCTTGATTCAAAATCACCGGTGAGCCCTATTTTACTTAGGAAGCTCTCTTCCGTATTAGAGTCGCGTGTGTGGCACATTTGACATGAACAAACAATAAATATGATAGTGTTCACTCACATCTTCTGAATAAATCTCCATAATAATTTTGATTATTAAAACGATCTTAACTACAGTACATCTCCATAGAGAGTAGAGTCTATAATTTTTTATTTGCACCCCAAAGCCTCCACGATTATTAAGAAAATATCAAAAAATTAAGAAAATAAATCTACTGAAAGTGAGTAATAAACAATGATGCTATTTTATGAATAGTATCACACATTATGCTGGGTTTATTAATATTAACACATTTCAATAGTACTACTATTACCGACACATGGAGAGTGGTTCCTTGACGGCTGTCTGCTTGATAGACGTGAATTAGAAATGCAAGTAATATGAGGAATCATTGTGTTATTTGTCAGGACCCCGTGTCAGGGTTTTGTTATCTCGTTCAAATTATTTCCTTTAGCATTTCTTAGATGTTGGACACAAACAGACACTGTAGCTCATTCATTAACTCTGCAAATATGACACACTGCATATTGAAATCTGAAAAACAACTTATTTGTCTTTTTCAGTGGAGAACACTTGCTCTATGTCAGGGCTAAGTCCTCATATATATCCGGGAACAGTAGAACGACAGAATTTGACGTCCTCTACTTCATTTAAGGAAGTTTAACCAGTAAGTATCATAAGAGCAAGACTAGACATTGGCCAGTGTGGTTGGGAGGACGGGAGCGTGTGACAGACTTACAGGTCTGTGTACAACGACGGAAACTTGTGTAGAGAACCACTTCAAGCCTGGTCCGTTTGTGCGGTGACGATATGGACAGAACACTTGGATGAACATTTTTCTAAGATAATTCCTCCTTTCATGCAAACACGTAGTTGAATGAATTATGCAGGTGGCGTCAGTTCATTATATGGCATAAGGAACCAGCAGCATTTGGCACCGTTTGCCTGCCTCACCTCTGTGTTTCTGGTGCCTGGCACCGTATTTCATGGGGGAAATTGTGTCTAAGGGAGATGGAGAAAGACAGGTGCAACCCAAACATCTGGCCGATGCCTGATCTTACACATTCACCTGCATAAGCTCTGCTTCTCAGAGCCAAGTCGCGTGTCTGGCAGAGGTTACGGTGTGAATCCGGGGCTGCCAGGCACTGCCCACGTGGAAGGGTGGCACGCAGATGACAGGCGATGTGTTCAGACAGCTGTAGAAAGGGTTTACACTTTTCCTTCAGGTCACCGGTCTGCTTCTGACAGCGCTCCCTCCTGCAGCACTGCAGATGATGGTATCACAGCACGGTGAAGGTGGTTGAGAAGAAATCGTCAGTACGAGGCATAACGAGGCAAACGGTGAGGGCAGGAGTCGCTGCAAACCTGGGAGCCAGCGGGGGTTTGGTAGAACTGGATTCAGGATTATCCGATTTTTTTACGTCTGTGACACTTATGCTGATTCAAGTAGCCACCGGTGCTCATGTTACTGTCAAGGCCAGAGACTGGAATAGTCTAAACAGTTGAAGTAGAATATTATATAACGACTAAATGAATTGGATCTTTCCTTAAAATAATCAAATGACTCTGAGGAGCTGAGATCTTAAGATAAGTGGTAATCAGGGATATAATTAATATTAATTAATTTCCATACACATTAGAAACACAAATACAAACATAAATTCACTTCCTAGCTGAATAGAATTTAAATGGCTAAAATGTACTTTTACAATAGCAAACGTCGGTCACATCAGCCTCATTTAAGATCCTCGGTCTGCTGGTAAGACAGCAGCGCGTGCTAATCGTAATACTATGTGACAGGTGTAATGAAACAGTGACTTATGATCGAATATCATCACTGACAGTCCTGTGTCTCACTGTAAAATAATGAACAATTGTTTAATTCATCTCAGTTACAGATGGTCACAAAAGATTTCATCACTTAATCCGCAGCTGGAGTAAATCACTAGTGTGCTCTACATTCCTGTGATACATGGGAGAAATGAGGTTACTATCTCATCTGATCCAAAGTCAGCAGTTTACAAAAAGAAAAAAGAAAAAGAACCTAATTTGTTTTCAGTTTTTCTTTGACAGATGTCTTCAAACAGGGTTTGAAAGCATATTAGTAAACCAATCTCATGAAATGAGAGGAAGAAAAAAAAACATGAATTAAGTGCTGAAAAAATAATTGCAGAATACAGTTTTTTGTTGATTTAACCACAATAGCTTTTTTCTTAAATAAATAACTTCTGTTTTGTAAAGACACTTTTGAAACAGTAGACATACCCTAATTCCCAAGGTCATTGAAGAAACATCATTCACGGATTTGCCAAACACAAGTCTACTTTTCTTCACGTACCGCTTAGCAGGAATTTTCCTGTGAAGTCGTGCCTTCATGTAATTCCTTCAGTCTTGTAATGTCTCATATTGAAAAAAGATAACAACAAAAGAAATGTATTAGATTTGGGTCTCTTGTACATTGTCTTTTGAGCTGGCCCGGATTAACAAAGGTTCGTGCGCCGAGCTGTGTATGGAGTTGATGGTGGAGGCGTGGTTGTATGCACTCTTATAGGTGTTATAGTGGTTGAGGTGCTCGTGCTCCAGAGGAGGCAGAGTCAGGTGTCCCTCCATGCCCGGGCCTCCCGTCACGCAGTCCTCGTCCACGTTGATGATCTCGATGGTGCGCGTGGGCGCATGGTGGTTCTGCTGGTGGTGCTGTTTGCGCATCTTGTAGAAGATGATGAGCATGACGGCTGCCATGAGGGTGATGGCGACAAAGCAGCCGATGATGATCTTGGTGGTCTTCATCACCTCATCCAAGCCGTTCAGCGAGCCCTCCCCACCCTCCGTGACGGGGATGGTGTAGGTCTTCTCTGTGGCACGGGTGGAGAGTGGGGTCCGGACTGTTGTTGTCGTGGTAGAGGTGGGTGAAATAAACTCCCACGTGCCAGCAGAGGGGGTGGGGCCAACCTTCTGTTGCACTGTAGTGGTGAACACTTCATTATGTGGCGTCTCTATGGTCTCCACTGTCACTGTGGTAAAGTAACTGAAGCTGCTGTTTTCTGTAGAGGACACGTTCAGCGTAGCAGAGGCTGTCGTGTTACCTGCAGAATTACTAACCATACACGTATATGTACCTGTGTCCTGCATCGTGACGTTGGTGAAGTTCAGAGTGCCGTCGTTCAGCACGGAGATTCTGACCTTGTACGCACCGTGGGTCATGATGGAACCATTGGGCGTAATCCAGCTTACCGAGGTCAGCGAGCTGGCTCGGCATTTCAACTCCGCGGCGCTCCCCTCCGTCACGTTCAGGTCTGCGGGAGGCTCCACAATAACAGGAGCGTAACAGTGAAAATAGTTCTGATCCAGCTCACCAATGTATCGTCCCTTGTGTTGAGTTGGCGAGCTGCAGCGGGCACAGCAGCTGGTGTTGGCGGGCACCATCTCTTTAAGCCACCAGCTCAGCCAGAGGATGTCACAGTTACAATTCCACGGGTTGTGGTGCAAGTGCACCCTCTCCAGGTGATGTAAGGGAGTGAAGAGATCGTGGGGCAGAAGGGTTAGGTTGTTGTGGGCCAGATTTAGCTCCACTAGTGACTGCAGGTCATCAAAAGAGTTTCTTTCAATGGTCTGGATCTGAGCATGCATCATCCATAGCTTTTGCAAATGGATAAGCCCTTTAAAAGAGCCGGGGCGGATGACAGATAGCTGGTTCCCTGACATCTCTAGTTCATCCAGCTTCACCAGGGGAATAAGATTGGGAATTTCCTTCAGATTGCACATTCCCAGATTTAAGTAGCGCAGATTGCTCAGCCCTTCAAAGGCCCCCTCAGATATGTAGGAGAGCCGCTTGAGCTCCCCAAGGTCCAACCGCCGTAATGAGGGCACTCTGTTGAAAGCATAGGAGGGGATGCTCTCTATGGGGTTATTCCTCAGCCAAAGCTCCTTTAGTTTCGACAGGTACTCAAATGCCCCGTTTGGGATGGTGGTGAGACGATTATCAAAAAGCTCCAAGGTATTGAGGCTGGCCAGTCCATTGAAGGCTCCCAGCTCAATTTTGCGTATGTGGTTTTTGCTCAGCTGCAGGATCTCTAGATGTCTTAGGTGCTTGAAGCTGTCCACCTTTATGACCTGGATGAGGTTTTCTTGCAGGTTCAGGTAGCGCGTGTTGGTCGAGATGCCATCGGGGACCTCTCGCAGGCCTCGGCGGGTGCAGATGACTTTGCTGAACTGGTTACTACAGGAGCAGACAGAGGGGCACGTCTGAGCACGCACCAGCCCCGCCACCACCAGCAGCTGGAGAGCCAGAAGCAGCACAAATAAAGGGTCGGACAAGGCCCGGTTCCACCTAGGACCTCTCATCATCTGCTGCTGCTGAGAGGAGGTCATCTTGTTTAACATTCATAATTCATTGACTGGGCTTCCACTCTTTGGAAAGACAACTTGGGCCAACTGAAATGAGACGAGACAGAAGAGAGAGGAAATATGTCAGACGATTGAATGAAGCTCTAATTACTTTTATTGTTATTGTTCTGAATCAAAGGATTATTTGAAAGTGTCACCTTACTACAGTATTTTCTTCAGCTTAGTGGGTATACATGCATTCAGTCACCCATTAGCACCTCTGATGGAGTGCTTCCTATCCATTTCAGGTCGCGGGTGCTCTGTCCTTGCACTCTCTATCCCAGGCACATAAAACAAGATCACAATGAAGCCTCCGACTCCTCTGCCGTATCTATGACGGAGGAGGAAGGCAGCGGAGAAAAGCCTCTGTGACTGCTGTGTGGTGTGATTTATGAAAGAGACTGAGGGGACATAAATAATAAGGAAGCTCACCACCCACACCAGTCCTTCAATTGGGTCGCGATATCCGGAAACGTCTGATTACAACTCACTGTTCCTCAGAGGCATGTGTGCAACCGGAATCTCAAACAAGCAAACCGATGCGAGGGAATTTGTTTGCGTAACTGCGTATTACACTAGAGGGAACAGCGAGCACAGAATACAAACAATGTATCCTTCGACTAAGTGACAAGATGCTATAGCAACGATGGGGTGTTTTCATTTGGTTTGTGATTTATTGGCTTATTAATGGTTCAGTGCTTGCCGTTGAACAGGATCACGAGACAGAAATGTAATGAAAATTAAAAAGGCTGACGTTAAAAGCAAAAATTTGGAACAGCGACAATACGTATCTTAAGACAGTATCAGCTACTCTGTGGCTGTCAGAGTATTATTTTGTCAGCTTTTTCACAGAAAGTTGTTTTTCCCTCTGTGAGTGAAAGACAGGGAAACACTCTAGGCAGGTCGGAAGTGAGTCACACAGCTAACACAGATAAAGAGAAACATTTATAGCGTCTCTAATCTACCTGACCTGAATGTTTTTGAATGTGGGAGGAAACTGGAGCACGTTTGGAAAATCAATGTGAACATGGCAAGAGGGAAAAAAAAGTGAACTTCACACAGAAAGTGCTGGAGTCAGAACCTGCAGTGTAACGACAGCGCTGAGCCGTATGTGTTATTGAGCTACAAGCAGCTGCAGAAAACCCCCCGAAGACGCGACGAAACCCACGAAAAATAAGTCCGAACCGTGAACAGGGTCATCGCATGAACTTTAAAAGACAAGGGTTCTCCTGGGGAGTCACAGCTGTCATGTCGAAATGAGCTAATCCAAACCAAACGTGATCTGTTGACACAGAGGTTATTGTCGCAGATGATAAGGGCTGCTATAAATAGATGTGATTAACAATGTGCTGCTCAGATTTTAATTACTGCGGAAACACCTACAATAAATATCACAGTGTGCAGGACATGTGCTCGTACACTCACATTAAAGAAGTTTGCAGCCTCCTGTTGGAAAATGTGCATGGTCACAGTATTAGCCTGACGGGTGAGACAGGGCGAGCGTGTAAAGGCTGCATCAGGACGCTCAGACTGTTCCTGTAACTATATTAATTGCTTGATTACTGACTGCATTAATTCTTCTATTACAAAATTTAAATTCCACGAAGCTGAAGCCTTAGGATGAAAGAATGTGTTCTCACGCAGGGGAAGCGGGAGATGTCACAGCAGACTAGACTGCTGCATTCTGGGTAGGCAGACTCACTGTCCTACCATTTGTGGAATATGAGGCTTGTGCTTGCACGCGTTGTAGTGTGTTATACACTAAACTGTGTATATTCAGGCAGTGCATTTCAAGGTGAAATTGCATTAATATTGCGAGCACGTAGAGAACACGCTGCATAGTTTGGATTTACGAATATCCCCATCTTGGATACAAAATCCCTGTATCTTATTCCACTGTTTATCTTTGCTCCTTTTCTACGGCTCAACCTTGAAAAGAGATAAACAACAATACGGCAGAATCAAATCCAAATTACGGCAGCGCAAAGATGAAGTCAATTTAGAAAGCAACACAATACGCACAAAAAAAGGGATTTACAGTGAAGGAAATATGTGAAAAGGAATGTTTTAAACAATTTCAATAATAATTGCAATAATAAAAATGACTGTCTTTTGATACACACACATTTTCTGGGGTTCATTAATACTGAAGCAAATGCCTGGCAAGCAGTTGCACGGCCTGTTTCCTCATTATACTATGAGCCATCAAGCAGAAAAAAAAGGCCTGGAGGAGGTACTGGATGCTGCATTTTACAACCGGCGAGTTCAGGTTCAGGTGGTTGAGCGCAGAATTCTCTACCTAGTAAAGCTCACACACCATGGAATCAGCTCAATAACCTTGTTGAGGAGGTCAAGAGGCAGCTTTACGAATGTAAATATGGAAGCTTTAAAGCAATCACGAGAAATGGATGGGTTTTCATTCGGTGTGGCGATCTTGGTTTCTTAGCAGAGTACTTTCTTTACAGTATATACGCCATTATAATGATCTGCTCTCCCCAAACCACTGCCGAATGCACGTTATGTGTTCGTAATAAATGCTTGTGTCCAGCAACCAACCGGCCAAACTAAATCAAACCAAGTTTTATTTACATAGAACAAATCACAAATCTGCCTCAGGGAGCTTTCCAGTCTGTCCAGCGACAATAACAACAACAACAACGGGTCCTTAAACACAGCAGAGCCAAACAATTCATTTACACATGTGTGAACAATGTGCTTGGGACTGTGAAGGCAGTAGAAATGTCAGCAATGCCAGTAACAATATGCAAAAACATGTACGAGACATATTTCTAGGAAGCCATTACAGCAGTGCATGCTGGGAAATTGATGTTTTCAGAAAGCAGTAGCCTTTTATGTAATCTTTTTGTATCTTTGCCACCTTTTCTTCATAGTCACTACATATAAATTAGTATGTTGAATTGTTGATCATTCTGGAGGCACACGCATGTTTTCTGTATATAAATAACTCATTATGTGCACAAGTACCATACATCTATGACTTGCAATTGATTTCTGCATGACCTCTTCTGATCAATATCAATTTTCCTTGATCTCTGGCGATTCTTCTCTCTGAGATACGATGAAATCAGAATAATTCTAGTTATAAAATGGTGCAGAAAGTGTCCTTATTTTGTTTGGTATTATTATATTTGGCAATTTCATTGATCCAGTGTGACCTAAAATAACTGGAGGCACAGAGCTGATACTAATGCAAAATGTTTGTCTGCGTAACTGAGTCAGCATAGAAGACTGTACCTTAACCAACGATTATTAGAGGCACTATCATGCCAGTAGTGCACACACCACTTCTGATCTCATAACTACTGCAATTCTGGAGACTGTAATGTATTTTTTGCATTTTAAATCAGCCAGAAAAGGCAGAATGAATTATTTAACAAGGCTACAGGAAATTCTGGTGGGGCTGAAGTCCCCTAAAATAGGTCTGGTGACGTCCACAAAAAAAAAGAAAAAAAAGAATAGAGATGTGATTTTCTTCTGCTCGCTCTTTGCTCAATAAATACTCCCTGTCCTCAGGCTTCACAAACACATCCATGGTTTCATGTGAAAGGTGAGGAAAGCAAGAGGGCACTCGCCTGAGGCGCCTTTCAGTCACTTAATGCTTGAGTGCCTGCTGATTATGAACTTTTTAGTGAAGAGTGACTGACAGAGGCTCTGGCTTTCACACTGCACCATCGTGAAGGATGATGAGAGATCGTACAGTGAGATATGCGCACGACAGAGGAAGGTCAGCATGTCTGCTATTCTTGAGAGGGTAGAGAGGGAGAGAGAGAGATTAATGAGATATAAATCAAATCAGGTCACGTCTTGATAATGCCAGTAATCTCGCAACAGCTCCAAATATAAACTAAAATCCTTTATGTGTGGGAGGGATACCCACCACATGCATCGTCTCCCTACAGTAGCTCCACAGCATAAATACATTAGACGCACGTACAGTAGGTCTCTGTTTTGCCGCTGTCGTACATTTTTCCGTGCAATTATACGGCAACATGCGTATACATGCAGCGTTTTGTCACCACCCATGTATGTTAAGGAGTATATTTCCATTTCACATGTAGCCCCCCCTCACCCTGAGGCGATGTCAGGGGCTGCTGTGTATCTGCTGAGACAGTCGACAGCATTCATATGTTGTCACTCACTATGACTCAACTGCTTTGCTGCAGTATTTGCGATTCAGATCGTTTTTAATTAACTCGATTGTCTCCCAGATGCCGCGTTTTCCCGGTTCTAGGATTGAATTGGTATCATCACAAGATTGTCAATGATACAGTAGCGCGTCTTTGTTGACAGCCGTTAAGACTGTGTCATGTTCATGTGTTTCTCTCGTTCCATAATGAGCGTCACACTGAGCAGTTCTACAGTAATTATATAAGTCAACTATCCGAAATGATCCAGCGCAGCTCTCAACAATAAACACTCTTTAGGTGAATTTCAGTAATGGAAACACAATAATTACCTCATACTTTGCAGAATAGTCTGTTCTTGTCACATACAGTGTGCACAGACTGTTTATTATGTAGGAGATCAGTGAATATGCACCAATTAGCCAGAGTACTGCAGCTACTATTACAGTCTGCCTTGAGAGTGGTCTCCACTAAAGCCATTGCACTAGACCACACTTCTTGTTGAAGTAGCTCTACCAGTAGCACTAGAATACATTTGGAGTTTCTCGTCTCCATGTGAAGAAAGTTAGAGAACATTTGCAGCGTCACATGGTGAAAACTGAATTACAGACGCGTGACGGCCATTTGTGATCATGCAGCTTTTTTTAGATCATAGTTATAATTACTTCCTTGTTTTCCACTGTTTAGTTTGCGTCATGCTTTTTCTTTTTGGGTGGGGGGTTAAGGATTTTCTTTTCTGGCTTCTACTACATAATTCAAAATGTAGCCACATATAAATGTAATATAAAACTAATCAGCCTTGACTGCTGTAAGCCTGTCGCATATGCACACTGCATGTGTGTTTATGTTTACTGCGGTTGCATGTCTGCCCTTGTTAAATTCAACAGGGACCCATGAGTGATCGTGTAATTACTGCGCAGCGCAGCCGTCTTTTCTCCAGCTTAAGATACAGATCAATGCGCGGCTCTGAAGCCTCTGTGCAATAAAGTGTTTCGAAATTCTGACAGAAACGCGCGGACGTTATTTTACTGCAGCTCCTATTCGGTGCCTTTTGTTTTACGCGGCCAAGTGAAACAGACAAGCCAAGTACTTTGAATTGGTGCTAACTAGCCAAGTGAGACAAACTGACAGCTGCTCCCTTGCCCACAGCCTGACATTCTTCCATTCACAGCTTGTCTATCTCATCCATAACAACATGGCGCAAAGAATTTGATTTCTCAAACAAACGCTGATGTAACAAGCAACTGTCGCAAGAAAATGTACGAGGACGTTACAGTACAAAGGGAAAATCTGTCCTTTGTTATCATCACTGTACAGTATGTGACTGAATGTTCGTAAATACCTGATTTAGTTTCTCGATCACAGCATATTACTAACAATATGCAACAATGTTATTGGTTCCACCATAAGGTAAAATGTATCCAAAATGATCTGTTTATCTGAGAGAATCTCAACTGTTTCTTGCGATTTATTTCAGGCTTCTAACTTCTTTGCGAAGCAGACGAGGTTTTTTGCCATTTCAGTAACATTAACAGCCCTAATTGGAAAAGTATACAATGAAGGAAAAAGTCATTAGAGTCATTAGAAAAGCAAGCTGCAAGCTCATCTAATGAGCTGTTCTGTCAGCGAAAAGCAAAGATTCTGTGTCAGCTGCCTGTAAACGACTGGACGTGAGGCAGGACTCGCATCGGATTCGCTCGCTCTAAAACAGTTCAGCAACAGGCTTTTAGCTGCTTTAGTTGAAGCCACCGCTGCACTTTCCACTGTGTGTGAACAATACCGTGTTATTTACCGTGGCTTGTATCGCTATTTTTGAACAAGGCCGTCACTGGCGATGATGCTTCGCCTGTGAGTCACCATTTCTGGTATTTGCTCAGGAGAGCGTTGTGTCACCAGAGCGTGATGAGCACTTTGTAGCCTTAGTGCAGGGCGTCGCACTTGCCGTTGCACGTGTGGCTGGCTCTGCGCAGACACCGGGCAGCCTGCTCCCTCCCTCCCCAGCCACAGGACGACCCTCCTGAGCGGCACGTTTAGAAATGGACTGCGGCAATTTCAACAGGCCTCTTTAGACAAAAGGAGCCTGAGCAGGAAAATGTGTGAAAGCAGAAATATGCATCTGGATGAGCTGGTAGACAAACTGAACAAAATACGCAGCTCACCCATTTTCACATGCATAATCAATACATTAAAGTCAATTAGTATGATTATTATTTTATCATATCTCATTCCAATAGATTCATTTTTCTTCCTTGAACGTATAGCGTGCGTGTAAGTGGCAGGTGTGTGTGACAGGCTTCCTGAGCCACAGTGAGCAGTGTGTTGGTGGTGGGGGCTTGTGGGTGACGAGCGGTATCGACAAAGGCATTTTTCACCCTGAGAACGCGTCGGACGACCGCTAACTCTTCAAGGCCGCAGCGTAAAGGGCTCTGTTGGTTATACTGCCGTCACTCTGGAGTCTCACCCAACCTGACTGTAAGGCTGCAGACCCGGAAGTCCAAAAATAATCTTCAAGATGGAGGGCAGAATTCTCTCCACTCGGCTCAGTAGCTTCAGAAGAGCAAACACCGAACCTCTGCTTTCCTTCACCGAGCATATGACTGATTTTAACATCTATTCAGCGTCGACATATTCAAGGACACATGCTGTAATGTCTCCTTGATTGATGATGACAGCATACCTGTGTTATATCAGTTAGGCTGAAGGTCAGCTCTATATAGCATCTGCTAAAAGAAGATTAGCTACTGACAGTATGGAAAGCTAGACATAAAAAGACAAATGCCACATAAATTGCGCTGCATCCTATAAGGGGGAACAATGAGAGCGGGGGGACCTCTGGTGGTTTGGAAACATGTCATTCCAATAAACACAGAGAGATTCCAGCAGCGTCATCATTCATCTTAATTATGTGAATAGAAACGGAGGCTTGAGGGGAATATTATTTGATTATCTTTAAATAATACCATAGTTGGATAAGACATTTTTCAAATTGATTTTTTAGAATGGGAATATTGTAGCGTGTGTGTGTGTGTGTTTAGATGTGTGAGTGTGCGTTTCACTCAGATGTGTATTGAGAAATACTGTAAGTTGGGAAGTAACAAGTAGGAGTCTAGCTAAGTTGACAACAGCAACCGTTCGGCTTCTTACTTGTATATTTAATATGATAATAATGAAAATATTGAATACAATAAGCAATATTAACAAGTAATCTAAAATTGCTGCAATACATGAGAAGAAATGCATCGTATTGTTCAAATGAATCACAGTTGTTCTGATTAAATGATGCCAAAGCAAAGAGCAGCATAAAAAGTAAAGTATAATTAAACATGACGTTTTCCTTTAGCAGCTCATCACCACATGTAAGTGCACACGCATAGATCATATATGACACCAGTTGTTTGGCTTCTTTTCCCCTTTGAGGGAATATAAACATGCGAGTTGATTCCATTGCACAAATGCAATATAATTTCCATGATGAAACCCAATCTGCCGCCCCACTGGGGCGGATATAAAGGGTGGATAAAATAAGAGAGGCACCACATGAAAAGCAGCTTTGAAGTAAGTGAGTCACAAAAGCAACAATTCGTGCGAGTCATATCAAATAAGTTGAATGCCATTTAGCGTTTAAAGACCTCATCACTTCTATATGAGATTTCAAAGCAACATGATGGAACTAACGGAGGTTCAAAGAGGCACCTGCACTAATGCTGCTGCTGCATTGGTTGTTAAAAAATAAAAAAACAGACGAGATCTCCAGAATCGTTGACCGTGGCAGTGGTACAATACACGAGAAGTATGAGACTATACTGTACGCATCACAGGCAAACGGTGTCTCCAGCCTAGAGGAACGGTAGCTGCAAATAAATGCTCCCAGACGCTGCTGAAGTGGTTCGCACCCAAACTAGAGCAGAAGTGTAGTGAAGTTACATGCATGAGTGGCAGCGGGGCCGTTCACACGAGAGGCGTGTTTCTGCTTGGAACAAAGAAAAAAAAAAATGCTGACACAAAGTTGAAATGTCTTGTGAAAATAGACTTCTTACAACGTGAGCAGAGGTACCAGCATGGAAACATTGCCCAGAGTCATAAAGTTCTTCTTATTTTTCCACTTCGGTAACTTCATATCGTGCTTTTCTTTCCATTTTCTCCCCAGACTTACTCATGCATCAAAGCAGCCACATGTCATTTCTCATCCAGCACAGTGCTGTGATCGGGGAAAGTCCATAAGTCTGAATATTTCTCTGTCCCTGTCTGTCAGTCAAATAAATTCTTAAGTGCTAATCTTTCAGTAAGAAAACATCTATTTGACATTTAAAGTTTTACCACCAGTTATTTAAAGTTAGTTTAAATTATGGGTTAAATTTAGTATTTCTCTGAAACGTGCGCATCGTTTTCTTTTAGGTCTATGACACAGTGGATATTTATAGGCTGCATGTATGACTCACTGTCACGTGAACAACTGCAGCATCCACCTGCAGATATATTCATACATGAATAGAGGCTCAACATATCTACACAGAACCAAAAACTGAATGTTCTGCTTTGGAGATGAATTACAGCACTTGGCCTTGGTTAAAACTGTTTTAATAAAGCAGCCTTGTCATTCATTAACTTCCTTCAGGTACAAGCGTTTACATCTGGGAAATGTCACGGCAGGCCCACGCTACACCCACAATTCCACTCTCACCCGTTAATGGTGGCATCGGTGTGGTTAACCAGCCCGTGGGAGTCATTATGTTCACTAATTGCTCTGTGTGGTCGTAAAACAGCCCGACGCGCAGGCGCTATTTTAAAGCACCCAGCGCACCCTTCGCTGCAAATATTGTTCCTTCACAATATCATAATTTTTCTTAAAATTATTATTCCTCCAGACAAGCTGCTCAACAAGTGCAGGAGAGGTCTCAAAAGATCTACATGTTGTCTTTATGGATCGAACGAAGATGCTGGGTCCAGGTGTTCAGGTGAACGTCATGAACAATGAAGCTTCATTGCTCATTCGCAGCATCCCTGGACTTGCATGATGACATTTCAGAAACTAAAACATCTGGGACGCAATGGCAGCCGCGGTTTACTCCGTAAGACGCTTGTTATTTGGTTCAAACCCTGAATGTCACCGAGCAAATTTGATCAAATTTAACATTTCAAAAGTTAGAACGACGGAAATAGTTATGTTCTCCTGCCATGGGTGTATCCCCAAGATTTCAACTCGATCCTCATCGCATGAAGAAGCCGATCAAGCTTAATCTGCTGTGTGTCTTACCTGCCAAATCAATCCCAGTTCCAACGAGTCCTGGACATGATCATGTTGACTTCCAGTCTGCTGTGATCCTGACCCTGAAAACGCAAGATACAAACAGTAAGTGGACGTCAAAACTGCAGTTTGCACTCCTCTATTTCACGACTTGATGGAATACAGACTAAGCATAAAGCAGTGCTTTGCAAAGGTTATGATGTGTCTACTGAACCACCAGAAACTGCAATTTTACAACCCCCAGGACAGAGTGCATCTGATTAAAAATTCTCTTTACTGTTCTTAAATAATCATTGAGTCAATCTTGTTAGTTTTCCTTCCAACTGCTTCCTCAGCATTCTCTGCTGATGCTGATATTCCAGTGCCTTTGGGAACCTCTAACAAGAGGAGCTTTACAGTATTTTACTGTACAGTAAATCAGAAGAGTTCATTCCCCGGGGACGGTCCGAGACAAACAGCCTCACAAACACACGTACAGCACACAACACAGAGGACAGACCCCGCTGAATAATTTATGGGGCACAAAGGGAAATGGAGATAAGGCTCTCAATCTAAACCGCTGTCCGTAAGAGCAGCGAAGGGAATGTGAGAGGGAACAAGCACGTTCGATTCAAAGTAACATTACCATGTGGGCCCATGACCCCAACCTCAGTTTAAAGACAAGCCTTGGCTGCTTCTGTGTGCTCCATGACAGCTATCGGCACATCCGCCATTTCAAATATATTCACTCCTACTATATCTATGTGACAGATGGGGGGCAAGTACCATCACAGGACAATCATATCAACAGTATCAACATTTTTTTGACCAACTGCACAATATATAAGTAAAGTAAACGACAAATCAGTCTGTTTTTGATTTATTCTTGCAGGGCTTCTCCTGTTCTATGAAGCTCATCCAGTAAAGTCTTTTTCTGTGTAGCTCACTGTTAAAATATGTGCAGCTCTAAAGCACCGTGGGATAAAAAAGCTACTGTATCTTCTTGCTGTCAACATTTGTTAGAAGGATCAGTTTGTTGCTTGTTTTGGCCTGTTCAGTAGGATCGGTGGTATAATATACAATATCACAAGAGCGATCCTTTGAGCCTGGCAACAGTCTCCAGTCTACAGCTCTGAACTCGGCTCCTGTGACGCACATACGTGACATACATTCTGTACACGGGTACAGATGTTAGGCCAGAAGGGACACACTGTAAAACAAGATCAAGTGTAGGTGTAGTCAGTGGAGGCGCTGCAGCGAAAACTTGAATGACAAATTATGCTTACAAAGTAGATGATAGCAATGATGGATATGGGCTTAGGTGCTGGAATCATTATCACTGTTGTCATTACCAACAACATCAATATTGTAGTCCACACACACACACATGCACAAAACACCCCTGGCTTTCACTCTCCTTGGGCTGAGCAGCACGTCATTGCATTTCTCAAAGCAGACTTGAGTCAGAGTTTGCAAAATGCGTCTAAAAGATGTATGTCCTTTGTAATTAAGAAAAAAAAAAGAAACACGTGCAGATCTTAAATATGCAGCCTGGTTCTGAAGGAGCTTTTCCTCTGATGGTTCATGTTTAAATGTATGAACCATCTCCTGAGAGGAAATGCTTAAAAACCAGACTTGAAAGTTCAAATAAAATGAAACCAATAATCACTGCAGCAATTAAATGTTAGCATGGACCCCAGGGCAGCAGTTGTTATCCCATCACATCTTCAACGTCACTCAGCCTGATAAACCTTTAGTTGTATCTTTCGACGTCTGCAGGCTCCTTTCCTGCTTCCTTTATTTCTTTGCTCACAGATAGTCCCACTCTCAGGCAACATTAGTCCAACAATTCGAGACTAATGGCAGCACCTTCTGGTCCTGATCGCGGCATATTTTGACCCGCAGATTACACTGTCTCACCCGCTGGAAATGGCAAGAAATGCATGTCAGGCAAAATCAATGGGCTGTACAACCACTCGTTCAATTAAGATCTGGGGTGGGGGGCAGCCGGTGTGGTTTGGAGTGAGGTGAGTAGAGGCTCCCAAAGGAGCAGTAACCGCTGAAACCAGCTCAGCTGTGGCTGCCATTTGTCATTATCTAATGGTGAATCCATCTGTGCCTGGTACATGCCACTAAATGACCAGACAGGACGGACGGTCTTTTTAGTTTTCTTTGACACGGTGGAAAACTACACAAAATTCTAAGCCACGTTTTTCCACATTTCAATAAAGGTCTGAGGATGACGATGGCGACGAGATAAAACAAATTAGCTGACTTTAAAGTAGGCATTAATGTAGAATGCACTTATCTGGAACAAAGAATACAATTTTGTAATTCTCTCAATTACATGATCTGTGACTTAATTAAATTAGAATGTGGCTAAATCAGTACTTTAATATGATTTTAATTAATACACATCTCAGCTATGTACAACATTTGTCAGTAGACAGAATGAGAGCTTACGGGCTTACAGCCTCATTCTGTGTGTTTGTCTGTGTGTGTGTGTGTGTTTGTGCGTGTGTGCACATGCATGTGTTTGAACACGAATGCTCATGCCTGCACTTTATAATGAATTTACTGTCAATAATCGTCGTCACTGGCAACCAGACTCTCTCGAAACACAGACAAATGTGCTGCCACAATGTGTTACTTAGCCAAACTGATTTAAAAGCACTGGACATTGTTGCCAGATTTCGTCTGATGTTGGCAAGCTGGTGCAAATCAAGCTCTGTTTATTTTAATAGGATGTCTTCATGTATTTCTTTTCGGAACGACACAGAACAAAACCGTCCATGAATCCGACAGAACTCAAATGGCAGTAGGGGTGCGAGACAACGGAGAAGCTCTGCTCCGCTGTGATCAACGTCTTCCATCCTGTCCATACATTTGCCGTCGCCGCGTCACGGAGCGTTGTCTTTTTTTGCGTTTCACATACGTCAGCTCGCATCGCATCTTCAACTTCTGCGGCACCAGAGAGAAACTCGGTGCAGGGTGCAGAAGTAGTGCAATCAGGAGGGATGTGGAATTAATATGTCTGATTAAGTGCTTGACTAAATTAGCATTTGGAGTCCAAAGAGATTTTAAGCAGAGGAAGGGAGGATGATATATGTTCTGCACAGAGGAAGAAGAGAGGATGACAGATTGGACTTTAAAGGAATATAGAGCAGAGAGATATAAAGATGAGAAGGGGGAGAGAATAGAGGTGGGATGACTATGATGTGGACAGTGAGGATTTCACATAGAACATTCCTTTTGCTCTTGGTTTCACTCTGGCCAGTCTCGTCTCTTTGATTAATTATTTTTGACAGGGAAATGTTCCTTCCACTCATCTGCCTGTGAAATGGGTTCCTAGCCCCCTCTGTCTTAGGTTTTCATCAGTGTACACAGCAGCTGCCAGTTGTTCATGATGGTAACTGGTCTGGCCCACATGAAATAAAAAAAAAAAAACAAAACAACCCACGTCTCTTTGAAGACATTGATTTGTTTTCTTGAACACTTTAGTCATTAGCAATGTACATGAAGATGCTTAAACATGGAGAAGACATTAAAGATGACACAATGCGAGAGATATACAGCGAGAGGCTAATAGGTACACAACACACAATAAACACTTAAAAGGAAGAGAGAGAAGGTAGTTTGGGAAGAAGCGAGGAAGATGAAAGACACAGACTGCGTGGTTAGCCCCGGAGAGAGAAAAATTACATATAAGAAAGCTCTCCCGCGAAATGGTATGAAAGGCTGGCAACAGCCTCTGCGCAAAAAATATCCCGTGTTACTCGAGTCCCGTAAAGCAGGCAAGACACTCTGAGCCGAAAAGAATATCCAATGCAAATCAAATGATGAAGCAACCTGTGCCTGCATAGTGCTTTCAGAATCTACAGTACAGTAGCTACTGTATGCGAGCGATTTGGGACGATGGCTGGCTCTTCTTTAGTACTAGGAAAAAAGACACAGTCACCCTTAAAAACGTATAATAAGAAAAATGGAGTGAGATGAGACGAAAGGGCAAATAATGAAATGTAAAAAAAAAGCCTGAGAAATGAAAACCTTGGAGTGGGAGAGAAGGAGAATACAAATGAAGGACAAAAGCCAGAGCGGTACACGGAAATCTTTGAGCAAATGAGTGTGAGATGTGAGCGAGGAAGGTGAGAGACACAAGGAGGGAAGGAAAACAGAGAAGCGAGAGTGTTCGTCTGTGCGCGTGTTTATTTTTGTATATATTTCTTGATAAATGATTTCATTAGTGGGATGGACATGCTGGACAGCTACTGGGTGTGGCTGTGTGAGAGGACAGCTGAGGCTGAAGCACCGTCAAAGGATCAGGGAAAACAAATTACAGACAGCTTCCATAATTCCCCGTCTGCGCTTTCTTAGGATATTAATTATTGGGACTTTTTTTCTTTCCGTGGGAGTGAAATGGCTAAATTAGCGTCCGCTTTGATGCAGAAACTCACTTCTTGGTACAGTTTTATGATGAAGTGCCAACATCTAACTGTGCCATAAAGCCAACACAGAAAGTCTGGATCATTAGGTTCAGGCAGTGAGAGCGTGTGGCTAAACTGCATAAAATATTTAATAGCTTATTGTGTCGTCAGTCGTACGTGATTCTCTTTTTCGTTGTGTTGTTGACATTGTTAACACTAAATAAATAAATGCTCATTTATCCCAGTATCTTCATGACCAAGAATCCTGCAACATTAAATATGGATATATTTAAAAATTATGACAACAAGCCCATCCAGCTTTTGTTGACCCTTTGACCTTTCCTTGAGCAGAGGTACCTTATTATCCATTTTACAGATTTCACGTGTTTTCATCAGGTGCAACAATCAGTTTCCTTTAGACACGATATCAAACGTAAATGCTTTTGTTTGAATATAACCTACTTTGGGTCTTTTCTATTCTTTCGTATTCTCATCTCATCGTGACTTCCTGCATAAGTTAACTTGAATTAATTCTGTTGCCATCGGGCCGATATTTGCACTTGTATTCAGCAAAATATCAAATGTGAATCCTTGGCAAATACAATATCTCATAATCTTTGAAGCATGCTGCCGTGAGTTTTACTAATAATAATCATGTAGAAGAGGATAAAGCCGTTGGATCTTAATAATTCCATGACCTTCTCTGTCACACTTCCACCAGGATAAACTTTTCATTATATATTTTTTCTTTCTCAAGAAGCCTGACATAATGAACACTGCATTTTTTGGTTACAGCTGTAGGGACTGACTTGTGTGCATGTATCTATGCCAGCATCATTATCTCCACAGTGTGTGTGTGTGTTTGCTTGTCCTTTAATAAACCATTTTGTTTTTTAAGAAATGTGCATTTCTTTCGGAAAATTTTCCACAACAAGCTTGCCGTAGCATGTGTACAGCATACCTTCACTGATTGACCTTAACTTTGCTTCTCTGCAACAGAGTTATTATGATTTATATTATTAGTAATAGTGCTGCTATGAACCATAAAGACTGAGCAAGAATAAGTCCATCTCCAGAATTCCCTGTTGGGCTCAACGCTACGGATCCTGAGTGGATTTACAGTCTGATATCAGCACTAAGCAGGGAGTTCATTACAGGTATTAGGAGTTCAGGTTGATAGTGGCCCTAAGAAAGAAAATGCTGACATGCGCCAGAGAAAAACGAGGTAATACTGTACGAAAGATAGATAATAACCCTTAATCTTATCATGCTACACACAAGCAAGGGAAGACAGAGAAGAGAGGGCAGTGGAGGGGGGGACGCTGTGAGGATGAGTGTATTATATTAATGCACGTCAGGCCCAAGAAACAAACTGTTGCGGTAAGTGTGCCAGACGTCTGAACGAGGGAAAAGCTTTCATTCGACGCTCACGCAGGTCCAGATATGTAAATTATTAGAGCATGTCATCGGCCGTTTGGCCCAGCAACCAAAGTATGAATGTGGAATGAAATACTGTACGTGATTTCATTGCTCTTTTGCTCAGCTTGTTGTCTGAAGGCCCAGGGAGCAGCGTCACATAGCAGAGAGCACTCGGCCATGAGGCTTTCTCCCGACGAGGCCATCGGCCTTGCAGGGCTTTCCAGAACGATCCCGCGCCAGACTAGCCTTTAGCTTCAGCGCCTGGCAGCATCAGCTGCTGTGCTCTGCCAGTAGTGTCTGCACAAGGAGCAAATGCTCCACAGCAGAAAGGATGAGTAAATGTTTCTTATTTGATTGTATGAAGCAGTGTTGTAGTATTTACCTCGACAAAGGCTGAGATCAGACAGAACTCATGTTGAGACAGGCGTCTGATATTTTTCTATGTGAGTCATCCTGAAGCGGAACGTTTGTTACGCAGAGAGAGAGAGAGAAAAAAATAGAGACCATGCAAGTTAAGTGCTGAGTCCTCCAGACTTTTTCACGGATATGTTGAACATCCTCATCTACAGAACACATGGACAGTGCATGTGACAGAGTGAGAAGAAGGATTTAAAGAGCAAAGACAGAGAGATAACTGCATGGAAAGTGAACACTGCTCTCGGGAAAGCTCCCGTTCTCTCTCGAAGGAGAGGGAGGCCGTCTGAAGAGGTTATTTATTTTTCATCTGGAGATGGAACGTGAAGAGCGGTGAGGAGAGCCCCAGTGGAATTGCTGACTGGAGATGTATCCCCGTGGGGTTGCTGCTTCTCGTCTCCCTCTTTCTCCCTCTCCCGCTCGCTTTCTTCTCCCACCTTTCTGATCTCCAACTGCCACTGTCGATCTGGGAGGAGGGGGGAGAAACCAGGAGACACAAAGAGGTGCAGCACTTTGGCGTTTTTCTAGTCTAACTTTGTTCATCCCACTCCTGGTCTGCAGAGCTCAGAGTTGCTCTTTAGGCTCCTCCCAGCCTCGGCAGGCTCTACGTGGGCAGCACGGCGTCTTATCCCAGCCCTCCTCATTAACAGCATTCCCATCACACTCCAGAGTCATTAAAAGAGACACTTGTTCTCCCGAAACCCCTCCGGTGTTTTCCTTTCATCATTCCATTCCTCTGTTGGGATGAACTGGTGGTGTGAATGCCTTGGCTGACACCTTTACTCCACCAGGAATGGAGTGAATTATTGGGAGGCAGAGAAGTGGAGCTTCCTAAGCTTTGTAATGCTGCCTCTCTATGGCAATCTGCTGTTGTCATGGGAGCCAAAAGAAAGGCTACTTGCTCCCTGTTTCTCTTAATGAACAAGGATGTCAAATGAATCCTTACATTCAGGCCATTCGGGAGGTTCCCCATAGATGCAAAAAGTCACGATACTAAAAATAAGAGTGAGGCAGAAAGTGCGCAAGGTAGCTCACGCTTTCAGAGCAATGTGAGGCAATCCCTTGCCCTTTCCGCTTTCCAGGGAGGGATCCAGGTCTTGTGTCAGTGCAGGTTTTCAGGAAAGCACATAATTAAGATGACACTGTTGCTACAGCGGAGTGCGACCCAGCAGCAGAGCGCCTGTGTAAGAAGCCTCACCTGGAGGGAGCGCGGTACCCCGTGTGTTAGCCACATCCACATCCCGCCTGCGATGCCAGTCCAGGCCGCATTTTATAAGGTCAATAAAAAAAAAGGACCATAAAGACGACACGCTTAACATTTCTACGCAGAAAGGAGAGTGTGTGGGACGAAGGCTGGGAGGTGCAGGGGCTAATAAGGGGCCTGCTGCAGGACTTAGAGTGGGCTTTGTATAGACACGCTCTTCATTATTCCTCAAATAGAAACAAGCCCGGCCTGCGCTAATCTCCCTCACAACAGTAACGAGAAAATGGACTCTGCTTTCACTGCCTCTCAAAGCCATCAGCTAACAATAGATGTAGAAGAAATCAAATTTGCACCCCCTCCCCACGCGATAACCTCCTTATTTTCTTCCTCTTGCCTCTGCCTGTCCCTCCCCTCTTTCTCCTCCCCAGCTCTGTCCCCTGCCTAGTTAACTTCATTGGTTGGAGAGAAAGAATGCTGAGGATGCAGTACAGAGCAGAAACCAGCATCAATTAGACTTTAAAGTGCACTTTATATTTTTATCCCCTCCATGCCAAATTAAATTACACTATAAATAAAAAACAGCGCAAAAGGAAAGCGGTGGACGTTAATTATCGAAGCGGAACGCCAGTATGGGCCACTGCTCGCTGCACTTCGGTGAGCGCTCTCACGCTGCTCATGTGCTGGCTTGGGGCCGTTGGTTTGATCTGCTCAGAGATGTAAATATCAGAAACGCAGTCTCACTGGTCTGATCAAACCTACTCAGTCACACAATCATATTCACACAGCACAACAAAACCCTTTGTATTTGTCGACCTGTGATACAAATGAGCAACTATTTGCTTTTTGGAGACAACCAGCAACTAGTTGCCCCGGTTGTTGCTTTTCTCATTCTCTCTCTCTGCTCTCTTGCTCTCGGCTTGGTAGCGAGAACTGACGAGATCAAACAGCTTAGAAAATACAGCTGACAACACCAGAGAAACAGTGAGAAACAAATTAAACATGATAAGTAAGACTTTGCTTCCCCCCATGTGGATTGGACAGACGTAACGTCTGAGCGTGAGCGGGACACGGGGAGGGGGGGAGAAAGTGCGAGACGGCAGCTGTGATTCCTCCTCTATGTCTTTGTTGGGAGGAGCGCCAGGTCAGATGGCACGGCCCAGCGTGACCTGTGTAAAACCACCGATACCACTGTAAATTCTGGCCCGTTGCAGCCCAAAAAATATGGGAAAGGTCTTGGTGGGACGCCAGCTGCAACATTAATTTGAAATCCACTTAAAACTTGTGACAATCAAAACAAACAACAAAGTCACACATTTCCAGAATATGATTTTGCTCCTTTTGTTTTTGTATGTTGTGCACATACAATGAAAACGCAAGCAACCGTCTAGAGTCTAGACACTTGTTGTGAAATTCCAATATGATGATTTCTGTTTCAAACACCAAGACCAGAGGAACTGGATGGTCTGTAAGATGAATCACATGATGCACACATCAAGAATTAAATGTATTTTGAGCCGATGCCCTGTTTTTATCAACTATATATTAAGTGTATAAACCATGTGTCATTAGATGAGTCTCTGTTAATACCATCCTTTACCCTCTGAGAGTACAATACAATAGTCACAGTCACAAACATCACAATCAGATCTAAATCAGAGGTGAATGGCTGCCTGTCTCTCTCTGTTACACTGTGACACACCGGGGGCTTGTCCGGGCCCCACCTTGCCTCCTGCGTCAAGACAGCTGGGACAGAGTCCTGCACGCACGCGACCCTCGACTGGATGAACGGATCACGCAACGCAACGCAATGACAAAAACACTATAAAATAAAATGCCTTTTGTCACAACTAATAATAGGGTGATTTTGAAACCTGGAGCAAAATCACTCGGCCAGAGATCAGGTGATATTATTATTTGACATTTTACAGATTGGACCAGTTTATCTACGAGACATTCATCTTATATTTACTTAGATTATCTTGGAAACCGTGTTACAATTGAAGCCCAGACGCTAAAGATACTACTTGAATGACGAGGAAATGACTCAGCCATCGCAGGCCTCACTAACCCTTTTCTCACACATGCACCACCTCTGATTTCCTCGTCGAAATGGGCCTGTTATACAATTGAATTACGGTGAATCATTATTCGTTGGTGTCGTCTTCTCGCGGTTTATATAACCGGGATTTAATAATAGAACAAGTGCGCTAATGCTCTCCCACAATACTACTGGTGCTCCCTGTCCAAGAAACCGTACTCAGGTTTGTAGCTCTATTTTGAGAATGAGTCAAGCTGAGAGCCAGAGAGAGAGAGAGAGAGAGAGAGAGAGGGGTGAAATGAAATGAACCGGGGAAGTGCTTCTCCCCTGCCACATGCCTGACGTTCCCCCTGCAGAGTCACGGGCGTCTCAGCCTCTGTGGTTTTACAGATGCACAAATGTCTCGAGGGCTTGTGCATTTAATTTGGCATCGGCAAGCACGGACGAGAACAGCGGAGTACACAGCTTTGTTTTCAGATTTGCTCACAAGACACGGCGCCGTTTCAGTTTGAATGTGAACACGCATCCCGTTACCAGGGCTCTAAGTGCTACAAGTTGTACACAGCGCCGGCTTCTGACGCTGATGAAGCCGTACACACCGCATGTGTGGAGAGACACAACACGCACAAGCACACACGAGAAACGGACACAGAGGCATCCGAGACTTTGTTGACATAGATATTTTTCGTACTTTTCTAGACGTGTATTAAAAATACAACTTTTAAAATGACAGATGCTTAAAAAGCCAAAATGGGCCTTTTTTTATATAAAAATAATTGCACAGCCTATAAAGCTTCAGTCCTGACACATTAGCAGCAGGCAAATTACAGAGCTTCAGCTGGAGCTGAACAAAAGCCTGACTGAGGGACAAGCTCAGCTGGCAGTCTTTGGCTTCAGTTGAAGACCCGCTAGAAAGAGAGAGAGACACACACACACACACACAGATCGTGAGGGTGTGTGTGAGTAAGACAGAGAGGGAGAGACTCCGTGTTAGCAGGCACATCACATCACAGTTTGCAAGCACATTGATTAAGAGAGTCACCACACAGACTAAATTGGACATGGAGCATACGAAACAATTACTGCCAACCACTAATTTAATGTGAGGACGCCAGGAGCATTTCATGACAACACTGAGCTCTCTTTTATTCTGTGCATCTTTAATTTTTTTAATATACGTCCTCAATACGCGCGCTGCAGTGAGTACAGCGGGTGAGCATTTGCGTGTGCATTCGCGTGTGGCGAAATTAGAAGAACCGCCTGTCAGTGCGTTGAAAGCATTGAACAGGCCGAGTGTGGCGGGAGGTGTTTTATTTGTTTCTCTCTATTTGAGCTTGCAGTCCTTTGAGAGACTCCAAGCAAGTTCTATTGTAAACCCAGCGTTACTAAAGGGGCCGAAAGCACCAAAGCCATCCATCAGGGCTGGACGTATCCTCCATATGCAAACAAAATGAATCAGAGCAGGCCTCGCGTCAGGCCCACAACACAGAGGAGGGTGGAAGGATGTCAGGCAAGGTGAAGGAACGCTGTGTTCAAGGATGGGGGCGAGAAGACACGACCCCCCCGACAATGAAGCGAAAGGACGAGTTAACGTGAGAATAAATGAAGAATAAGGTCACGTGAAGCGGTTCGGTTGAAATGAGACGAGGCCGCGACGCCACGTCAATGCTGTCAGCTTGATGACAGTTCCACTATAACATCTGCGGTTACTCTTGAGGTCGCCATAAAATAATTAACGGTTTTGCATAAATCAAACTTAAACACAACAGAGGATTGGCTGCTGTCTGAGGGGTGAAGCGGCCGCGACGTTCGTAGGCTGTGAGCTGGACTTAAAATGTCACATGGAACCTGGCAGGGAGCCAGCGCGGTACAGCGACAAGGAAGGCGATTTGGCCATGCTTTTCATGTGACATCAGAAGCTGCTGGACAGGCTGAGACATTTTAATGAACTACACATGCAGTAAGAAGTCAGGAACTAATGCGACTAAAAATGATCTAACACTCAAAGGTACTTTAAAGTAACTTTAATATGGGGAATCTCAGAGACAGAAGGCGAGAGTCCCTTCAGGAACCCGGCTCCTCTTCCATCCAGCGTCCACCCCCTGGATGTCCTCTCCTTAAAGGGTCTGTAATCACTGGAAGTGGGTGCACAGGAACCTGACTGTGCACAGCTGTGTGTCTTTTCTTTTTTTTTTTTTTTTCTGTGGTGCTGTCGTCCTCTAGGAATGATTAACCCAGAAGAGCTTATTATAGAAAGAGAGGAAGAAATAGCTGTGAGAGAAGTGATGAGAGCGAGCGAGAGAGAACAGGGCGTAGAGGACGTTAGCGTATTCCACGGGGAGTCTACTCTTTACCTCTGCACATCAAACCGTGTTCACCACCGTTTAGCAATCTGTCTGCTAATTAATCATGCGCTGTAATCAGTCAGAGGCACCGGAAACTGTGTGTGTGTGTGTGTGGCTGCGGTAGGAAACAGGTACACGGCGTCAGGAGAAGACTCAAGCTGCGCGTCAGTCGCCGTCGCAGGCTCCTACAGCTGCAAAGTTCACGCAATCGGCTCCGACGCTCATCATGGGCACCGAGCGCCGGTTTCTTACACTCACGCTTCCCTGTGGTCTCCCAAATACAGGCGATGATGAATCCTGGACAACTGGGCCTGCTGCGACCTTCTGAACCTTTCAAATCACTCTAGAGTCGACTTTATAACTGCGAGGGTCACAGCGTAACGTCGTAGGCGCAGGATTCATTACGCTGATGGGAATCTCCACCGTTGTGATATCACAGGGGCTGCGTTGCCGCTGGGGCGAGCAATCACGTCTGCTGCTATTCCAGCTAATTGTGACACGGCGGCGGCGGCAGGGGTGGGCCGGGTTAGCATCCGACACAGAACACCAGCCAAGCCTGCTAGCTCGCAGGCAGCCGTCGGCGCTAATCTCCCGCTATGTGCTAACAATAGCGCTGATGTGCTTGCTTTCTGGAGGAGCTTTGCTCTCCCCAAGCCTGCCTTGTTTGTGCGCTGCCCCAGCAGCCGGCCTACTTTAGCTTTCCCATTACGGAGGCGACGCTGCAGCTGAAATCAGCCGGGGCATCGTCGGTCCCCTGGAACGGCCGCGTGATTGAAGGCGCCCGGGTTACCGGATCCGGCTTCACGGGAGCTGGGAAACGTGGAGGATGTGGATAAACAGTTCTCTAAACCAATTACTTCCCATGAAGCACATTGAGATTAGCAAAAGAGAGAGAGAGAGAAAGTGAAGCGGGATAGAGAGGATGGGGGAGACAGATACAGTACTTAGTGTTTAACAGGGTGGAGAGGATGGGAGAGAGCGAACAGACTTCAGGGGCGAGACGACGGAGCACAAAAATGGTTTTAAAATAACAGGAGTCAGCAGAGACACAATGCAGACCCGACTAGTTTGAACAGAAGGCTACAGACTTGACCTATACAATGCAAGAGCTGTATGTTTAGATTTATTTAGAAGATAGTTCCACAGTCCTGCCCTGTGACACTGACAACACAGGAATCCTGCCTTGCCAAAGGGCTTCTTTAAACTCACGACAGCTTAAAGCAGGCGACTGGTTTAAACTGCGTTTCACCAAACATTGTGCGACCTGCGGGCACAGGGTCGTCCCCGTTCGAAGAACGTACGAACCCTCACGCGTCCTGTTGATCGGACTGTGAACATGGCGCATTATGCTCAGTGTGTCACTGGTTTCATCGTGGTGAATTCATTAGACAGTCTCTCTGGAGTTGTCCACACTCTTCTGGGGATTGTTGCAGCGTAACATGACTCACTTTTAAAAACGTGTGTTGTATCCTCCGCTGGGTGACTACAATTTAGAAAAAAAAAAATAAAAATAACTCCAATAAAATCAGTTTAATACAATAGAATAATAATACACACACAAACAGGCATGGCTGCATCACTTTGATGTGATTTATACTACTCTGACTTTTTATCTCTGCCTTAAACAGATTACATTTCCCTCACACTGTATTTATCTTTATTTACCTTTGCCAAGTGGGATCTATTCTATGCAACTCCACTGCGTATGCTTTGCATGATAGCCAAGATAGCATCTCTCTGTCTCTCCGTTCTACATTCTTACACCCTGTATTTTCTTTGATATTTATAAGCATATGTGGTCTAGCACATTTTGTAAGGTCTTTAAATCCTGTAACAGCCCCTGGGCATTGAGCTTAGAACATGGCAAATTACATTGGACCCCAGCTGCACGGAAAAGGGGAGGGCTCCCCCCACGGTATGTCAAAGTGTAATCCTCCATTTTAACACACTCCCTCAAGCTTCCTTTATTTGTCCTTCTGCATGTTCCCTTCCTACACCTTGAGGTTACCCAACAACATAAACTGTGGATAATGTCTAAGATGTAGTCGACTTCTTCCAGTCAGTCCAAGGACTGGTTCTCTGTCTGAAAGCAGGTGCATCACTATGCCAGACACATCCTTGATTAGGCACTGAGAGAGAGAGAGAGAGAGAGAGATCCCCAGTCCCTCTGAGCTGAATGACAGCCAAACACACAGTTAGAGAAAGTGGAACTGCAATGTCACACGCGACAGCAGGTAAGTAGGCATCTGGCAAGTGGAAGCTCCAAGACTCGCCGTCTGAGTTCACGAGCGGGTCTGGCGCCCTGAAAGCCACAGCCACCGCGGTCGACACGGAAAAGGTTTGGAGAGCGCAACAGCCTCCCTGGCCTGTTGCCCGGTCTCAAGGTGAGGGCGGCATTAAACTAAACGTGTGATTCCTTTCACAATGAAATCCAACAGAACCATCGTATCGAGTTCTTCAAGCTCTACTTGAGCACACGGTGTCTAATCCTCACAAGTAAAGTGTAGGTATTCAAACGGAAATAAAAAGCTGACAGGGCGATTTGAATAAAACGAAAAACGACGCTTGGAGAATGTTAAACAATACACTTCTTGTTAGCATGTTCCAGCAATGCTCTGTCAAATAATTTGGATTAGGGTCCACTTCACGGAGGCCGTACTCACAGCGCTGCAGATCCTTTGATGTCGGAACAAATGGCTACAAAAAAGCAGAACGGCCTCATGAAGATTTGTTCTCCTATTTCAGCACTAGATCTCCCCTAAGTCAGTGAATCTCTTTTCCCTCACAATGATGAAATCCTCCATTGTCAAATTAAATGAGAGGATGAGGGATTCTCGGCTTTTTGGTTTGGAGAAAGAAAAAAAGAAAAAAAGCCCTCGTCTTCACTTCCCGCTGGCCCAGTCATCCATTGAGATCTATCTGCCTTTTTGACATTTATGGGTGTGATTCGTACACTCGCCGTATAATTTATATGACTTATACAGCTCATTTGCAGATTGATAGCTGCCATTCCTAACTGGCTGTAATGAATGCCTCATCCCTGCACCAAAGTTACTGTGCTGTCTCTGACGACATGACGAGTCTTCACTGAGCTGTACTTTCAGTCTTCATTAAACTCTAATTTGTCTTTGGACGACAGAAGCCACCGTAACACTCCCTGTTTTTGTAATGTCTCATTTTCACTCTGTACAATGAAGCACAATTTGCGATTAAGGCGCATCGTTCAAATCTGAACCATGAATTGGAAAAATTCCAATTAGAAAGTGCACAGCAGGGTAAAGTGTCCTCAATACACAGTGATGAGGCAGCAGTTCATGACTTATGTCCCCCCATCAGGATATAGCTTCTATTTGTCCTTCAAAAGACCTTGTCCTGTCTTGTCAGTGATCCGTGGACGTCCACTGTGATCGTGTCCCAACTACAATTGGAAGAACTTGCTTCTGTCCTCCTTCCTCACTGAAGCGGTTTAGCCCTTTTGGCCGTAAGCGACACCTCACATTCAAACGTCCTCTTTTAAATACAAAACTCTGTAATATGAAAAAACAGAAAAATTATGCCTCAAAGAAGAAAAAACATGTAAAACGATGGCCAGGACTTGACAGGGATTTTACAGAATAAAGAGCAGCATAGAAATGAAGCTAATGAATACAGAAAGAATCTGGCTTTCTTTTATGCACCGATTAGTGTTATGCTAATGCAGAGCACATTGGAGGGGGGAGGAAAAGGAAGGATTGCATGCCAGTGACTGTAGGGGTCCCACCTGTTTCATCAGGCACAGAAGACCCTTTTAACCTGCCCATGCTGCCCTAAAAACCACATGCACTCACACACTCAGACACACACATCTCCCGAAGGGCTTTGTCATCCTCTGCAGAAAACAAAAAAAAAAAAAACAAAAAAAAAAAAACGCAGCTCATTCTGGATTTGCCTTTTAAAATGGATGATTTAACACAGACCACCTGGATTCAAGTCTGTTTTTCCAGTCTCTGATTCTACAAAATGTGACACAAAGAGAGCCGATTACCCTGCAACACTTGTCTGCAGATGAGATGCAGATTTGAATCAACACACATCTTTTCATATCAATGGCGCTGGGAAAGAGGGGAATCCACATCATAGCGACGAGGCTGCGAGCGCTCTAACCGCTTTTCAGGAACACAAAGGGATAAATTGAAGAAGAGCTATACACAGTGATCAGCCTTTGTTCCCTTTACCCACGCACACATCCGCATCGACATACAAACTATACCGCACACACGCAGACGCACACATAAACCTCTGCACCGTCCCAGGGAGAAGAAAGCAATCCTCACACCTCATGAATATTACAATGAGCATGAACTGGGTCATTAATGTGACACAGTCGTTACACTGGAGCCCAATTAGCAGTCAACATAGAGGCTGGCATTGTACCCTGTTACTATACATAATACCCACATCACTGCTGCAGACACCGGAGCAAAGAAACATCAAGTCATGCAGTCACGTCATAAAAAAATATTAGGGCGCTCCTACACATAACATCATGCTTCAGAGGGTCGAAGTTATAAACAACATTTAACAATAACACGTCAGCAAGTACAGACCTAAGCACAACTGTCCAGTCAGGGCTGTCAAATGTCCACACAGGGACTTAGGTGGAGTCGAACTAAGCAAAAAAAGTGGATCTGAACAGATTTTATTCCCCTTTATCCCTCACTGGCGTCTTACCTGCAAATTTGGACTAAACTAGTTCCCAACTGAGCTGCGGACGTCGCTAGTGAAAATAAAACTCTTCTCTGTGTCTCTGAGCGCGCGTGCATCTTTTCCTAAAGCGTCGCCTAAACGCACGAAGGCACCTCCTTTAGTACAAGTCAGCTTGTTTCAAGGACCGTGTTCGCTCAAGTGTGAATTTGTTTTCTGCAGGCCAGTGTTGCAATCTGCTTCACGTGTGGGATATTATCACAAACGCAGGTTTTTATGGGAAGCGATTCTTGGAAAACTACTACTATTACTAAAATTATTATTTTCAAAATAGTGCAGCCATAGTGCAGATTTCAAACTGCATCGCGTGTATATTATACCGATCTTCTTACTCAGCTCACTACTAGAGACACTTGATCAGACAGAACATCTGACCGTCTGTAGTGTGGGGAGCGCGTTTCCATTAAAACATACTCTCTGTCAGAAGTTAAACTGTGTTAATTTATTCACTAAAAGGAAGTGGAATATGACAAAGCTTTGGACTTTGTCTGAGTGTTTTCTCTCCTTAGTGACAGACGGGCTGCAGCCAAACGCTGAGGAGTCTGGCACAGGCTGCAGGAGGCCAGCCATCAGTCTGTACATGCACACACACACACACACACTACCTCTTTCCATCAAGCATGATTGGCTGCCTCACCACGCCTCTCTTGAATAGTTACTGTCTCCGTCTCCATCTCCATCCACTTAATTTTACGTTCCCGCTCACGAGGAACGGACACCTGCTGGCACCCAGCCCAACGTTTGTCTGTGAGTGAGACCGGTGAGCAGGTGCTGTGAGCTTCACAAGTTCTAAGAAACAGAGAAACACTGAAGCTTTAAACCTTGTCATCAAAATGAAGGAGCTCATTTGCTTTCACGATAACTTCTGACAAGCTGCGTGTTGGGAAACGACTGCAACGGTTTTCTACCTGTGTGTGTGTGTGTGTGTGTGTGTGTGTGTGTGTGTGTGTGTGTGTGTGTGCGCGCGCCGTTCCCCGGCTCACATTTCAAACCTCAAAGCGTTCCCATTCTCTCTCACGCATGCACGAGAGCAGAGGACTGACAGGTCCTGTCACAAGGCCTTGACCTGATCCGCGAAGCAGACTGGTACCTCCGCAGACTCCGTAGAGACAACGTGGATTAAATCAAGTAAGTCTATGCTTGTCAGATCAAAACTATCATAGTAGGGCAGCCTTGGCTACATGCAGGTGCTGGGATGAGTGACACATTAAGGTCAGGGCGAGTGGATAGCGAGAGAAATACAAACACACATGCATGAGTAATGAGTGTATCTGCTGGATGTGGCTGTTCTTTTGTGTTTCTGTAAGGCTTCTGTGTGAGTCACCTGTTTAACAGCAGGAGTGTTTCTTTGTCATTTCTTGTAGCAGCATGTCTTTATAGGTGTGAGAATCTGTGGTCATGGACACAGGGGGCATTTCTTTCCCTCTAAATGATCAAAGGTGCAGTCTTCATATAGCTCAGCAGTTGGGAAAATGTGCGACTGCTAGCCGGAGTGTGACCGCACTGTGTTGTATTGTGAGGTTTTGACTGATGACCGGACTCCTGCTGCGAAGCTGAGCTCAGCCGCCATCTGATTGCCAGTTTATGAGTTAAAAAGCAGATCTGGGAGACAGACGGCAAAGCTCGACCCAGATGTCCAGATTCCCTCATTCCACTGGGCCTGCACAAGGAACATCTAAGAAGAAGATTTTTTTTTTTTAAATGCATTAATTACGTTTTCTTTATGATCATTCTTGACTGTGCAGACAACAAAGCCTTTGATGGTGAATTCAGAAAAATATTTCAGACTTCAGACTCATATGCATTTCTCTTTAAATAAAACTCACTCCCTAAAAATTATAATAAATATCTGGAAAATCTGTTTTTCACATGCTTATTTTTAATGTTTGCAGAGTCTACATAAGTTTGTAACACGTTTTCTTGTCACTCTTGAGTCCAGTCACTCTAGGTTTCACCTGAGGACTGAAATTAAGTGGCTCCACCAGAAACGCTAGAGCATGTTATAAAAACTTTGGAACTAGCCCTGCAGATAAATCCTGCCATTATACAAAACACTGTATGAGAAATTGCATCTGCATCAGCTCAACAGGTCAAGTATCCAGCACAGCTACGGAGCATCTGGCTTTCTTCTCGAAAACAACATAGAAAGATGACGATAATGAACCACTAGAAGTGCATTTCAAAATAGTTTGGTGGTTTTCACAGTAATGCCTGGTGTCCATTGACAGCATCGTTTTTAGCTAGCAGCTCATAACCTGCCTGGGGATGCGCTAGTCATGGCTCTGTTGCTATGCGACCACTAAAAACCTGTTTGAAGGGCATCTCACCAGATCAAATGTTTTTAAGTTTGAGTGTTTAGAGCACAGAGCACCGACACACTCGGCTCACTCTGAATTCTACTGTCAACAACAAAAGATTGAGAAGACAGCTCTTTAGAGGAAGATCTCCTTTACCATTCTGCCTTCAATTTGCTTTTTCATTGTCCTTTTTTTTTATTTTAGAGAGAACTTTCCTCCAAAAGGTGCACTCTGGAAAACAAAAGGAGGCAGTGAGAGATAGCTCATCACCCTTTCCCAGCCATTTAACCTTTTAATTTAGCAACAGGAATTAATGAGGTGACCGGGGCCTGCATCACTTTGAACAGACACTGCCCAAGTGCCCCGAAGGCAGAAACAAAAGGACTCCTCCATGGTTCACATGCATAGGTCTTGGAGAATGTGTGTATTTGCACAGCACTGGTGCAAGCTGATATTACGAGAGCTGCCACATCAGTCTTATATCGGGTGTTGTCACTCTTATTTTAGCAGCATGTGACATTGCAATAAGGTCAAGGAAAGAAAAAAACAAACAACCTGGCAGCAGAAAGAAAGGTGAGGCTCACTAAGCTGAAGAGACACCATCACCCGTCCTGGTGATGGTGGGTGATGTAATGCAAGCAGTGAGTAATGACGCATCCTTAAAACAGGTCGGTGCTTAAATTACAAAGGTAACAAGGAAATAGAGGGATTTAAGTGATGGAGTCAGAAAATTCCTTTTTAGCGGTGAGTCACAGGAGCAACGAATATTTCAAGCTGTGTTTAAAATAGCAAAAAACACACACAGAACACAGATGCTAACGTTGCGTCGGTGAAGGCGCTTATCTCTATTCCATCTAATCCACTCCTGTTCCCACGATAAAACGGGGAGAGACAGAGGAAAGCAGCCGCGCTCCCTGGCCCTTGGAATGACAGAATGGCACTTTTATGAGTTCTCCCAGATTATTCCCCGAGATGGATGGGCCGGGCTGGAACGCCGATTGATTAATCCATCGACTGGTGGAATGTGCTGCGTCCATCCCCTGCTCAGCTGTTCTTTCCCTCGACAGCACATCCAGACAGACACACCGGAGAGGATGACTAATGAGTTGAGCCAGTGCAGATACTGTTCACGTCTGCCTGTATACGCGGGTTGTGTCCGAGATGCTCGGCCGCATCTGCTTGACAGAATAGATTATATTATACAAGCACGAACAACGTGCAGTCTCTGATTCCTGTGGTTGTCCATGCTTGTGTAGAACAGTGGCAACAGCTCCCTGGGTAAGGGCGACACGGGGAAGCTACTGTGAAAGTGAGCTTGCTGTAACAAAGCAGTGACAAATAGCTCCATTTTTACAGCCACCCAACATGACCGCAGCCCGACATGCGTCATCCACCAGCAGCACGGTTTAAAAAAGAACCGAGGCGGGTTTTGTCGTGTTCGCAGCGTCTGCCTGCGATGCAGATTAGCAACGCCGTGTCATCCTGCCAGCGTCAGTTCCTTTAAGGTGACTCTCTTCTTGCCTACGTCTGCATCTATGCATGATTAATCGCCACGTGACTGACCCCGGGTTTAAAAGCAGCGGCCGTCAGCCGTGATTCAGCTCGATGAGCTTTGTCAGCTAACGAGATGTGAGACATTTGAATTTGAGTTTAAAATTCACACGTGGGGGGTGAAGTACCGCATGTGTGTACATGAGCCTGTGAAACGAACATAGGAAGCCCAGCTGAATATTGGTTGAACCTCACAGCACTTATCATAATGAAGCTTTGTTTTCTCCTAATGGGTGAAGCTTACTCATTAGAGTTATTCGTTAGAGTGTCAGGCCGACTGCTCTAGACCCCCTGCGTCGCTGCGATGGTCTCCAATACAGTAGACTATGGAGTAGATAACAGATGAGTGTAACTATTCTCTCATTGAATAAAAGCCCCTGAGAGATTTTATACCCAGAGAAGATGGAAAAACGTAGGGGTAACTCCATTATTGATACAAGTCGCCGGCAGTGAAAGAAATGAATGCTAATGGTGTCCTAAGCTGGGCTTTACAGAGATTAATCCGATTTGAGAAATGAACATTTTATTATATAGCACAAAGTGCTGGCCTGATCTGAACTGAGTCACAGGCTGAGGAGGGGAAATGACAAAGGGAGTGTGGAAAGGGAACATGGGTATACAGTCTGTTGCTTTGCACGACCCTGGCACGCTCACTGCAGTTACTGCCCTTTTCCAGCTGACAAGTTCATTAATTTTCTGACACGGCTGCTTGGAATGATTTTCAACAGATAAGTCAGACAACAATGGTCGGAGAAATTGGACATAAGGCGGATGTCTGTGGTGGCAACATTATCAGCTGAAGACTGGCTTTGTGTGAACAGCAGGAAGTCCCTCCTGGTCTCACTGTTGCACCTGCTCTAAGGCTATTTCCCACTGCTTGGAAGGACTAATATGGACACACTGGGGATACAGCTGTTGTCTCTCTAGGATGTTGAAATAAACAAACAGATCCACAGTTTACCCAGAGGAACACTCAAGAAAAGATGCTTAGAAAACCATTGTTCCTTGTGTTTCTTAGATCTTTGTATAGTCACTGTCATCACACACCTATGGGCATCCTACCAATCAAGAAGCCAGATCCATCTCTCAGCGGTGTGGAGAGGGTATGAGGAGTGTTAAATGTCTCTTTGCTTATTACTATGGATCACTCTGCACCAGTTCAGGGCAAACAGCTGCAATCTTGGGAATATGTGGGAAGGATTTATCCTGCTAAGGCCTCTGACAGGGCAAAAACATAAAATCAGTCTAATTTGTCTCCCCAAGGTGATGCCATTTCATCATATGGAGGGGTTTTCTTCCAGTGGGTAAATAATGTCTGCCATGTTTCTCACTTTCACAGGTGAGAGATGCAATTCATTCTTTGTCTGAACGGTGACAGCCACCTCTATTTATGCTTTACCGCCAGCACTGGTTTATCATCAACACGACAGACATCTATTTTTAAGCTCACCTGTCACCGAGTTCAAAAGCACCGATATGAAAAATGTAACCTTGTAGATAGATAGATAGATAGATAGATAGATAGATAGATAGATAGATAGATAGATAGATAGATAGATAGATAGATAGATAGATAGATAGATAGATAGATAGATAGATAGATAGATAGATAGATAGATAGATAGATATGATTCTCCTCAGTTATATCATCTGTTGCTTGGTTGCATATTTTCAGCAGCCTAGTTGCTCAGATTTTCAGACCATGAACTATAGCATCCATGTCGCCGCCAACTGAGAAGAGGCAGCGTGAAGACAGGCAGATTTTAATTTCAGCACCGCGTAAGAAGGACAGCTCCCTCCCAGGCTATAGCACCGAGGCAGTGAACAAGTGGCTTCTGTGCAAACCGAGCCAACTAGACAAGAAGAGAGGCCAACGTGGGATGCTTTCAGGAACCAGTCGGAAATGCCAGACATGTGACGCTTGAATTTTTTATTCTAAGACTGCAACACGTTTGATTTCCTGAATGTTACAACACACGCAATTGCGCGTTTGCAAATATGGCAGGTTGTACTGGAGTGGTGCTGAGTTCAGGCTGACAGCGTGCAGGCGTGGACTGCATGAATGGATGGATGGGTTTGTAGATAGACGCTGTGCAAATGGTCGCACATTCAGCACATTGAATTTGAAAAGAGGAGTCAGGCATGTTTGTTTCACTTTACTTTAAGGGGGCATGTCTTGCTTTTGTGTAGCAGCGAAACTAAAGTCTTTTTTTTTTTACTGTTCTTGACATTTCAGCTTGATGCTCGCGCACTGGAGCCGAGGGCGCGCAGAGAAACGCAACCAGACCAGAGAGAGCGCGCGCATCGTTCCATTATCTTCCAAATCGGCGCAGGGTTATAGGTCTTTATTTAAAGGCTGCGTTTTGACTGAAGATCAAACACTGAGCATGATGTGCTATGATTTACTTCACATGGCTGCACACAACAAACGAGAAAGAAAAGGAACATACATAAGGGAGGACAAGCTGAACGGGTAGTTATGTTACAGAGACGAGTCAGGCAATCAGACCAAGATCGTCCTCACGCCACCAACACTAACTTACTTTTACACCAAGACGTCGAGGTCTGCGGAGTCTCTGCTTTAGACGGAGAACAGTCCTTCTTCCGCTCCCTCCCCAAAAACTGCATCGAAAAAAATCCGCAATTCTCTGGCGATTTTGCAGAATCCGCGCCGATGCTGTTTTGTTTGACACATTGTGTTCCCACTCTCAAAGCGACTCGTTATGTAATCCACACATCAGTCTGGGTGGCAGGCTCTCACGGCGACGAGGACGCATCCAACGACTTTCTCTTTTTCTTCAGGACGCATATACCACAAGTGCCATTGTTGGAACTACTCTCCCGATACACAGCGCTGCCCACTGTGCTCCCAGGTTTTCTCCATATGACGAGTTAGGTGGATGTGAACTGAGGCTGATTTTTGTTGTGTCTCAAATCTAAATGCGACGTTTAACGCGTAACGGCTCCATAACAGAGATGCATATAATCAATTTCCAGAGAGATACATCCCATCATATGGCACATGCACAGAGGGGCAGACGTGTGATTATGTGAATGTCTCGCTCACTGGTTTTCAAAAGCGAACTTTTATTCAGATTCCCTTTACTTCTTAGTCATCTGCCCTGTTGGATCTGATTGGATTTCACCTCACAACCCAGTGCGGATGTCAAGATGTTTCTATCTATCTTGCTCCTCGTTATGTCGACGAACGAAGTTCAGGGACTCAATAAATATCCTATACATGAGATCATTTGTGAAGTTGGTGAGATTTACGAGGATCTGATGATCTCTCTCCTTAGGATGCTCCGTTCTCCATTTTCGGGAAGGAAAAAAAAAGCGCGTTAATCAGGAATGGAACGTCGATAGGCAAAAAATATATAAAAAATCCAGCAGTTATCCCCAAGAAGCCCTTAAAAACCCATCAGAAATTGAGTCAGTGGCTTCAAACGTAACACCCAAGCTCAGTTTTTACATGTTTTCCAAGCCGGAGTTATAGTTCACCAAAGGCAGTCATCACTTCTCTGCCCTCGCATTTCGGTGATTCAAGCCTCGCTCATCCATCGCGTTGCTCCAGAGTGATTATCCACAAAGTGTATAACGTCCAAACCCTCGTTCCTGACGTTTCTGGGACTGCAGTGTGTTTTGAGTTGCTTCAAATGTGATCACAAATCACGCCGTTCCAATGCGCGCACGCGGTCCGCATCCATCGACGCGCCTTACAGTGCCACGGTGCGCTCTGCCCAAACAAAACGCGGGGTGCAGCGCGGATGGACGCTGAATTGATAAGCGCACAAGGGGGACATCGTGTAGGTTACCTCCCACCGACAAGCTGTTCTCTCCAATTGAGGCTGCTGCGCCAGTCGCCGCTGGTTGATCGGCACCGCCGTCAACAACAGGACTGAAGCAGCGAGAGCAGGAAATACGGTTTTGCCTCTCCTCCAGCCTGCGTGCGGCTCATTTTGAACTTTCCCCGCTTCCTAACACTTCTCCGGCCCCTCTCTGGAAAGCATGGCGTTAAATGACTGATTGTTCTCCTCCACTATTGTCAGCCATTAGTCAGTTTTAATAAGGGGAAACCTAATAGAATTTATTGTTTAAGCGTGTGCACGCGTGCGCGAATAAGATAAGGGGAGAGAGAGACAGAGAGAGAGAGAGAGGTGTATATGGACAAGAGAGACAAGGAGAGAGGGAGGAAGAGATTCCTGTGTGTTTTCTGGCAAATGTGACACGACTGCCACCTACCGACTCCCGTCTCCTTTTCGCTGGAGGGGGGTGTGATAGTGGCCTCGGGCTGATGGCCGACTCGGATTTCTCTCCCATGACAAACAGAGCTTTGCTTTTATGGAACACCCCCCCCCCCAACATATTATGTCTATTTGACTGTAGGACACAATACTGCAAGAAGTGACAGAACAGTAACCCCATAACCAGTTTGGAAATCTATAAAACAGTCTAACACCCCCCCCCCCCCCCCCCAGCTTCAGCACTTCAAACCCAATTTAAATGCTGTGTCTGAGTTATGAATTATGAAACATGCGTTGCAGATTTTTAGCATGGAGGCTGACACGGGAGACTTCAGGTCTTCAGGAAGATTACTGCTTGGGAAAGCGTTTATCTCCGGCAACCTGCTGTACTGCACATATTATGCTAAACTCAGTCGTAATACACTCCACGAAGAATGGAGCTTCAAAAAAAAAAAGGATGAATTCGCACATACTGTGGGTGAGTGTGCATTTACAGACTGTGCAATAGTAGATGTGGAAAAAAAAAAAACATAAAAACATTTAAATTCCAGGCCAGGGATCTGTCCATCTAGCTGTCAACATCTGATCTCATTTCCCTCTGTGTTGAAGGCTTTGCATCATTCATCTGTCTTCATAACTGTCGACCTGCCGTTCTGTGTGTCTGGCATGTGGTAGTGGAGAGCACCACCCTCTTGCTTTCCAGTGGAAGGAGATATCTTTAAATAACTCGCTCTTCGCTCCTTCTCCTCGTCTCTAGTTTTCTCTGTCTCTGGACGAGCAGCCTAATAAAAACCTATTAACACCCACTTCTCTCCTAAAGTAGTAGCATAGTGTTTTAGCCTAAAAGCCTTTGAATGTGCAGCGTTTCCATGTCTTTCCCATGTAATTGTTAAGGTCACTTTAGAGTGTTCAGTTCTATAATTTATACCATGTTGCTTCATGGCGACCTTGTCTAATGGTTTTCAATTAAAGCCTTCACTTCTCCATCGGCTGGGAGTCTGTGGACGTCTAGCGGCCGCATCCTGCTACTTCAGGTCTTATTTGATCGAAGAGATGGAAGCCTTTGTCTTGATTCCTGCAGCTTTTGAGACCACGCGAGTCTTCAGGGGCACTTATTAATGTCAGCGCAAGTCGTTAGCGATACAGGAACATAACTGTGAAGATACACCAGAATGCTGAAGACACACAGTACAGTGCTGCCATTGTTAGGAATGTGACCTTGTTCGTAAAGGTCAAGACACGAGCCAGACCCCTGGGACCGGCGGGAAGGGCGCACGAAAAGCTTTAGAGATAGTGCTCCCCTGCACTCAGCATTAGTAAAAGATGAAGGTTTCTTGACACTGACACTGGGAATTACAGATGCTGCAGTGATGCAGGCTTTAAATTTTACTACACTTCGCTCTGCGTCGCCGCTTTATGATGCCATTCAGAGGCGGCTTGAGGCGCGCGTGTCCCCGTCTTCTCCCGTTGTCAGGGCCTGAATAATAAATGTGTTGGGATGCAATTAGATAATGTTATAATCATGTTGCGTATGCCGCGCAGGCCTCATCCAGCTATCAAAAGGAATGCATCAAATATCAAATGTGCCGCACTCAAGTCAAGGCCACACACAGCGATTTGCTAGTTAGAGACGAGAGATACAGTAAAACCTTCATCTGAAATGTAAAATATGAAAACCTCAGCAGCAGGTCATCGCAGTGATGCTTTCTCACATCACACACTGTACATACCAGCTAAGCTTCAGGTCTAACGTCTGATGTTCGTCACGAATCCACCTGTTCCGACACCGAGTGAGACGAAGAGCGCTGCAGAACCTACTGCTGCCTCTTTTACAGCGGCTCTGAATGCATTAATAACGTGCGTTTTTATTTATTTTGAGACCTGGCATTCATTATTCATCGTGTTGTTTTGGAGGGTATGAGACATCACTGCTGATATCCTTTAGGGCTCGGGGGCAATAAAATAATGTAGTCAAGGTGCACGAGCAAGATGGAGATGCGGGTCTGACGGTCGGCAAATGTCTCCGTCGCTGCCCGTTTCCGTTCTGTGCCATCAGTCTAGATCGCGTAGCGTGGCGAGCTTGTCTTTGTGTCATATTTACCCAGGCTCCACTCGACTCTGCGCGATCCCATATTTCAGGCACACAATTAGTTTAGCTTGAAGAGTCAGGGGGAGAAATTCCACACCGACGCCTCAGCCACCATGTCGCAGAGATTCAAGCAATTCATCAAATTTCATGGACTCGATAATTAGGCGCATCAACGTGCTCGCCATTAATCTCCACCCTGAACCACACTGTACTTTTCGTCCGAGGCTTCTTTTGGGCCCCGTAGATTTTTTTTGCGTTTCCACTCCTGGACCACTTCTGGCAGGTAATTTTGATTCACCCATGAGTCTGAGGTAAATTAAAACCATCCAAAGCATGCTTCACCTAATAACACCCTTCAAGCTGCTTCAGCATGATGTCATGCTGAAGGTGACTGGATGGCTGCCTCGGTTATTGGATGTTGGCTGCCACTCAAAGCTGTATCGAGAGACGAGAAGGCCCACTCTCACTGAAGGATGAGTAAGTAGATCATCATTATATAATCACTATATTACTACCTATCATATCATGAAGCATCGTCATCTGTCAGTGGTGTCTGACATGTAAACGCAAACCAGCAGTAACACACAAACATCACGCAGTTAAACACGCAAATAGCATCACTGCATTCTGGATTCTCATCACCTTCAGCCGTTCAGGCCTGTTTCAGATTTTCAGCAAACTAACTAATGATGCAGCTTTTCCGTCCACGCAGAGTTAACATTTATATGGACTGTGGGTCTGTCCTCTCTGTGCCTGGGACATTTATTCAAAGTAACAAATAAAATGTGTTTCACAGCAAACATTTGGAAAAACAAGAAAAAAAGCTAAACTAAAGAGAAGAAGAGTTTGTTGTTTTTTATGCTACACCTACGATTTGAAGAAATCTTATAATAATACATTATTATAACAAATAATACATATAACAAGTTGAGTTGGTCTAAGTCCAAAAGAAGAAAACTTCTTTCTGTTTCTATATAAAGGCTTTAGAGGGTGTAGAAGGATAATTCATTTTTACTGGTTCGACCATATTGAGCTGCAGTACCTCTGCCCTTATTCTTCAAACAGGAGAAACTGAAATAAATCAATTTGGTTTTGAGACGGGTCCAAACACATGGTCCAAATAGATAAAGTAAAAAATTGATTTGTGATTGTGGAAAATCACCATTTGTCAAAGAGAAAACACTCTCGCGTACGTTCTGTGAGTAAAGATAATGCTGCCCGACATATCGCCGTTTAAAACCTGCCATTGTTCAGTCATATGGCAAAGTACAGGCCAAACAAACTTGGGCTGACAGGCTTTTGAGGCGTTTGCACACATTCATGTGAGGTTTGGTTGCTGAACTGCGTGGGCATTAGGAAATTGTGTATTCCTTTCAGGCTGTGTGGAACTACTTTTGTGGGTCATGACTAAGTATCAAAATTTTGTGATGCAAAGATGATGTAGGCCGGTGAAATATTCTGTGTAAAATTGGATGGGAGAGGGAGGAAATTGGAAAAAAAAAAAACATACTGGTCCTACGGAACCTGATGAAATGTAGTTTATTACATTTTAAGGCCCATCCCAAATATATATTGGAAGGTTGATTGCTTTAGCGAACTTGGCGGTTTTAGCTATAATATACGTTTGCTGGTGGACCAGCATTTAAAAAGGTTGTTTTCAAATCCCAAACACCAACGTTGGAAGGCAGAATGGCGCACGTAGAAAAAAAACACCTAATAAGTTCCTTATGCATGTTGGTCAGTTGGGTGAATGGACTTTTTGATGAATGGCATAATGAACAGAGCCGTAGGGTCACGTCTGAAACAAATGCTTCTAGGACTTAGAGTTCGGACGAGAGCTACTGGAGATCAAGCCTTTCGGAAAAAAAAAAAACATCTGAAGATGAATGTTTGGGAGCTTGCGCCATCAGCTCCATAATGAAATGCATATTGCATAGAATATCATCTCGTGCTATTTACTGTAAATGAAGAAGGGACTGAGCACGTGAGATATTGTCGTGCTGCAGCCAGTGTCAGAGTCAGTGCTTCTATTTAAGAAATTAAGCTTGAATTTATTAGCCATTAGCAGTTTGCTCAATCAATCATTACAACGTTTATATCCCCCAGTGAATATGTTTAATGTCCTCATCTCCAAATGTACTGTGCCAGCTGCACATTCATACTGTTTTTTTTTTCTATTATGATGTTCATCTCTCTGTTAAAGTGTAAAATATGACGTCGGGAACAGCCGATGCCTCAAACTCGACCTGTTTACAAATGGATGTCTCTCGTTTATCATAGTGACAGGAGTATTTTTAGAAATAATCGACCCTCCGAAGTGTTTTCTCATTCTCTGCAGACATGCTCTGCCACAGTAGAGTCAGACGTTTCGATTCGAGCGTGACCAGGTGTTTTCTCTGCAGGTGAACGCAGCCCTGCGAAAATGTGGCCACGGTATCGGTGACGAACCAGCAGGACGACACAGGTCCGGTGTCAATGCAGAGTTATTCTACTTTCAGCATCAGTACTCTGCACATGCACATTTAGCAACTTCTCCCATGTTCTCGCTAGATCTGTCTAATAATAAAGCGCCATTAGGGGCTTACAAAGTTTGCTGCTGAGAAAATCTTGACTGACAATCAGCGGATAAAAGCCTTAAGCGTGACATAAACCTTGTAATCCCGTATCGTAGCAGATTCACACTTGGTGTAACCTCGGTTTTAGCGTGTTTATCTCCTTGGCTGTGTCTCTGCCCATGCAAAACAAGCGGTGCTCCAGACAATGGCGTACCTATTCACATGTGAGGCAGGGAGCAGATTTGCAGCATCTGGATGTGACGGCCGATCCTCTCTTTCTCTAATCCTCAGTGTGGTTGTCTTTCTTCTCAGACACAGGGGAGATCTAGCGGGCCATCCCTTCCCATCCTCCCTGCCATAGGGCAGAGGAACAGAGGAAAACAGTTTAAATGGCAATAAAATCAATAAGGAACATTGTAAGGAAGAGCTTTTTGTTAGCTGGCGAAATTTACTGCTCACATTCGGGGGGGACGCGGGTTGGCTAAGTGTCTCTGCAGGCTGGTTTCACAAAAACTGTGGACTGTGTGGGAGCACAGCAGTTTATGAGTTGTGGTTAAAATAGAGCAGGAGACTCTGCAGTGACTTCACTTTGGAGCTGAGGCAGTTCATACGCACACTTAAGATCCCCAGACCAACACAGATCACACACGAATAGCACAAAATAGAAATATCCCACTTATCATCTAAGTTAATCAATGAACTACTAGACCTCACCTTGAAGAGGTAACAATAACGGGAGGGCAATAGGTTCACTCCTGATCTTTAAGTTCATGACTATGTTTAACTTCCTCAACCTTCCTAGTAAATCTGACAGGTGATACCTAAATGTACACGATTATTTGATTTATCGCTTAGGTTAAATTGTTATGCTGTAATAAAACAATTTGTGATTCATCGCATGCTATAGTGGTTCTATTATTAAAATGGACAAAGCGATAATGTGCTAGAAAACCATCATGCCATCACGGTGCCTCCAGCGCCGCCTGAGGTCTCTTATTACCTCCAACACCTCCCTTCAGTTGTCATTACCAAATTGAAATAAACAACACTATGAGTTGTGTTAACCACAGAAATTGTTTTTAAAGAACACTAGAAGATTTTTTTTTCTAGAAAAACAGCAATGAGCAGGTTCCTTTATTGTAGAAAATGACAGAGCAGGTGTATGGGACTGTGTTAGATTAGATGATGTGTATCTACCGGAATAGTGCCACTTTTGGTTTACTGCCTCTTTGAACATGACTCAGGGAGACGTCAGTATTCAGCGTATAATAAACAGCCAGTCCACACAGTGGAGGCTAGTTTCTCTTCTATATTTGATCTTAGTGGAGGAGTTCAGACTGACCCTGTGTGGACAGCTTCGTGCTGAGGCCCACAGAAACCAGTGATCGCTTTTCTACCGAACTCTGCAAGCAACTTAAGCTGTGCCGTTTGCCGCAGTCCCTCCTAGACTCAGTACTGGCCGACAGACACCACAGTAACTCCTTCAAGTCCGGTTCCTAACCTGTGCCCTGCCGACACTGTGCCGACACAGGTACATGGAAGCGAAGCAAAACCCCAGAGATAATTTGAAGCGATTGTATTTGGATGCATATGAATCCTGCCTTCAAAATGCCTTGAAAATGAATAGAAGATGTAAAGAATACAGCAAGTGCAATAGGTCTTAACTGCTCTGCAGAGCTATGAAGTTAAAAGAACTTTAAGAAGAAATTCTGACCTTTTGTAAACCCCAAAGCATCTATAAATTAGATTTAGCAGATACAGTATGAATAACAAAATCTTTTCCTTCTTTTGTATAGGTCCCTAGCAACAACACTGCCAAGTAACACAATAAGGACAATTGAGGGAATAAGTGTTTGGACTTTATACTGCAGCATAAATCCTGCTCATTGCGTGTGAAAACAACTCTCTACCATTTACCACAGCTTCACCTCCAGAGTGAAGTGAAGGCACAGAGGTGGTGCATGCGCATAAAGAAAATACAGCAAAAAAAAAATCAATGTTTTAAGTTCAAGGTTTGTACCCTCAAAGGCCGATGAGTAATTCAGCCGCGCTGTTCAGCCGTTATTGTTTTTCTCTGATCTCAAGCACGGAGCCGTTTGACCGGGATCCCCGAGCGACAGTCAGGATGTTTTGACCTGAAGTGTTATAGGGTTTCATCTCTGCGAGTCCAGAGTAATGGGTGGAGACGTCAGTCAGTCGGTAACAGCATCAGCAAACACTTTAAACCACTGTGTAATACAAGGTTTTTATTTACTGTACACAGAGAAACCAGGCTTGATTGCGCTGCTTTGGTCATCACTAAAAGGTGAAGGGTCAGGGGAAGCACAGCGTCAGTAGGCGGACTGGTGAAGAGCAAGTTTTATTCTTTGGATGTCTCTCGTCTATGCAGATCGATGCGGCGACGACTCCACTAAGTAGACCGTGCAATGCAAGCCGTGTAGCTGCTCTCACGTGCTCTACTTCAGAGCGTATTTACATATGAGGCGTGAAGTGTCAGCCAAGCATGTGTCCTGTTTAATTTGGCTGGTCGGTGGCAGCTTCTCCAGAAAGGACTTACACGTTTGTGCACTTTGCACATCAATTTCACAATTCTTCTATGCCGATAAGCAAATAGTTTTTAATCCGAGCTTTATGTTTAATTAAGCCAACAAAAGGCCCTGGAGAAATCCGAAGGAAGATGAAAAACATGAGACGCCGTCACTATCTCTGGCCTGAGCGCTCACCCACTCTGAGACAATAGGTGAGGAACAGCCGAATACTACGCTGCTACTTTGTATCCATCTCTAATGTGTTGGCAGTGCCAGGATGTTTGGCCTGGAGCTGAACACTGCCTCTGCAGGCTGCCAAAACTAGTAGAATATTACAGTATCCCTCTAATGAATCATTTATGTGTGTGTCTCTGGCTCGTTCAGTGATACAGCACTTTCACAGAGCAAAAACGCAGCAGCGCATACGTGGAAACAAGACACATTCAGCTGAAGGTTGTAATACACTGAAACGTATACCAAACAGGAACGGCCCGTGCCAACGACGTTCTGTGGCTTTAAATGCGATGGCGGCACCTCTCGACTGGGATTTTTCAACGCTAAGCAGTCCACAGAGAGAGAGAGAGAGAGGTCGCTGATAACGGGGTTAGCCTGGAAATCCGACGCAGAGATCCTGGTTGCTTGCCGGAGAAAATGTACAAGTGACGGCGCTGACACATTAGCGGCTCTAGCGTCATTATCCAGAGTTTAGGATTGGCTCAAAGGACGCAGCAGTGGAACCAGCGACAACAGAGGTTTCCCTCATCACCATCTACTGCTACCTGCTATTATCCCCGTTCTTGACACTACTCAACCACATTATTTTAACCAGACCTTTGCTTTGATTAACTTTTAATTCTGCTTTTATATCATTTATCTGAAAAGCCTCTCTTTACCTAATATTAGCTGTTGAGAAATTGAAAAGACAAACAACTGCATTTGTGCCTTTGCCCTTTGTTGGAATAACATCACTATTGTAAATGCAACAGTACTTTCATTATGCAAATTGCTGCAGAGTTAGTGCATTTGTAACCGCCGTCTGCACAGCGTAGTCATCTGGCATTTCGCTCAACATTCTCAGACTCAAAGGCTTTGAAAGCGAGTAGAAATGCAGGAAGGCGGCACCAGAATAAACATCCTGTAGACGGTGTCCGATGCTCTACCAAGGCCCTACTGCAGGGGAGTCAAACAAGCGCCTCCACCGCTCTCCCTGTTCATCTCCGACTCCTACGCCCACCTAAATAAGCGCTGCATGCTTAAGAAGGCAGGTTTGCCTAATACTAGCCACGCAGGGCTTTTACATAAAGCAAGGCCACGAACTCACATGTGCCAAGTCACAACAGAGGCCCCGTAGTCCTTCCCTCACCAGCCCTGCAGACTGCGAACACAACACAGACTGGTTTCATTTCCACGGAGCCACGTTTTGTCGTACTGCTGCATTTCTATCAATGCAATGCAGGACATTCCTGCTCCGTGTGTACTTTCTTTCACACTTTGCACCATGTCACCTGTATATTTTGATTAGAGTGGAGCAGCTTTAACAGAGAAACTCACATTCACCAGTAGAATTAAGTAGAAATAATTAGAATGGAGACAAATCCTGCAGGGAAGCATGTTATTTAGTCATAACAGGATGTCATGACAATGTCGCCATGCTTTGATTCAGTTATCATGTTTATCTGGGACGCACGCACGGCGGGGAGGCTAGACGCTGTTAACCGCGTACTTCATGACGCCGCTCCAGTTTTTAAATTTTAAAAGATGTTCATCTGAAATCATCCCCGACAAGGTGAAGACCAACATATGGCGGAATTACGTGCTGCATTACTTCTTAATTTCCTCCTCTCATCCTCCGTGCGCCTGCATCTCCTCTTCACACATTAACCCTTGGAAATATGAAGAACACGAGGAAGACACAAATTACGCATAATGGCTCTGCTTTAATGTAGACACTTATTCATATTCCCAACAACAGAACTGAGAGCTGATAATCACTGCGTGCTATGGGCAATGCTCCTCGGACGTCCTCCTCAGGATCCAGAGCCTTGTGTGTAACAGGTAGCGCAAATCGATGCGACCAAATGGCAGCTTGCAGATCTCACATAATTAGACGGAGACACAGGCAGGAGAGCAGAGCTCCACTCACGCAGACAGATGAACGTTAAACAAGTGCTTCCGTGCTCCCTCTTACCATGTTTCACCAACATGCACTGCTTTGCTATTGACTGGAGGAGCTACTCTAGCCTTAAGTGTGGACTGACTGGCAACTGGGGCAGATCCAAGTTCCACCTAAACAAAGCGACAAGACGACAGCGAGCGCTGGAGGTGCAGCGCGGAATACTAACGAACCTTTCATCTGTTCACTCTTTGCTTTTATCCAGATTTTCTAAGCAATTGGAGACTCTGGCAGATGCTTGTGCTCATTTTCAGATTTCCCCATCACTCGCCACCAGAAACTAGAATGAAATAAGTTAGTTTTCCATATCTGTAATTTTTATGTTTGGCTTTATGCATGTGTGGTTGTGAGGAGATGCCGGTCTGCTGCTACAGCACATGGGGATTCATAGTAAGCACATTCAGATGCGCGTCTGTTTTTAATTTCTCTTAACTCACCTGCACGAGTTGACGTATCATAGATCTGATGACTGTCTAGGTCCCGGCATCAATATATCATTATTACTCCAGGCTGACAGAGCAAACATTTATTTTTCAGCTGATAAATGGTAAAACGTGTTCATGTTTTGATGAGGAGACAGATCCGCATGGCTAACGCAGTTGTGTTCTGTCGCCTCTAATCTTAAGCTACAATGATCACAGTGTTTCCCATACACTGCGCAGCCTTCGTTCCTCTGAGAGCAGAGACAGAAAAGCTCTGATATGTAAATCACTCTCATACATGATGTCATCTGGTGACTTTACGTCAGTTTTTTTTTTTTCTTTCAATAGCGACTCCCCTCGGAAAACAGTTGTCAACATTGCGTGCACATTTTTGCTGCCACCCTTGCTGGCAGATCAGAGCGAGTCATGTGTGAGGCTCCCACGTCGCTACATGCGCACACATTAAAAACTGGTAGCTAAAAGCTTTGACTAACAGAAATGTAAAGAGGAGGGAATAGAGGAAGCCTCTTAACTGCTCTGCGCATTTCTGCGTATTCTGGCGCATCTGGAAACGCAGCAGCGTCGTAGCCACACGTGCACCGCGTCTTCAAACAGCCCTCTTGTGATTACACGCCTTGCTATTTGCGTTCTACCAGACCCTTCAGGGTTTAGGTTCCGGTCTAGTGTCTGTGTGATACTTTTTTTTTGGAATGAATCATGCACATGCACAGAACTTTTACATTTGGGAAAAAAAACAAAAAACCTTTACTGGTTGGGCTGAAACCGTCCCTACAGTACAATAAAGTAACGACCATACTATTAGTGCTCTAAACATTATTCTTTATTATTTTTTATTTCAGCTTCAGGGTAAGGATATGAATCTGTCTTTATTAAAGAGAAGCAAACTGGGCTTGCATTCATAACACTTTCATCTCCCATTACAATATTGACCTTTCGAGTAAATCACCTTCATGTTTCAAATCTGACAAGTAGGTTTCCACCTAATGCATGAATTATTCTCTTTTGAAATTATGCCCATTTTCATTCACAAAAAGATGCTCCTTGATTTTTATTCAGAGCAAAAATAAAGTAAAAATACACAAATAAACAAATTTTCTAGGTATACACCATGTTAATGTAAAAATATAAATGATCAAGGTCAAATTATAACTAAAGGTATTTAGGAAAATTCTTTAGAGTACTTTTTATTAAGCTGCTCTTCATATTTTTTTTTATAAATGAACGCTGAAAGGCAATAATATGCCTGAATTAAATTATCCAATTCATTAATGTTGTTTTGAATTTGATAAAGGCAACATCCGACATCTGTGAAAATGTTGGAAGGGACGCGCTCAACAACAAATGATAGTGGGAGAGAGCAGCCTGAGATGCGATCGACATGATTGATTTGACGCAGCACATGTCCTCAGGATGAAACATGTTATTGCCAAGTGTTGTCTGCAGAAACAGAGAAGGGATGCAAATCAGAAAAGAAAGAAAAAACAGGGCTTTAAAAGGAGCCATTGTTGTAATGCAGACATACAAGTTTACAAAGATATATATGTATGTGTGTGTGTGTGTGTGTGTGTGTGTGTGTGTGTGTGTGTGTGTGTGTGTGTGTGTGTGTGTGTGTGTATGTGTCGACTCCACCCTTGGACGTAAAGGTGGTGATACAGAACATGTCCGTGTTAGAATGTCAGGCTCCTGCCTTGGACGGAAGTCATTCTTCATCTAACTGAGAAACAGCACAACTGTCAGTGACTTTTAGTTTTCTTTGACTCATAAAAACCAAACAATCATGCTAACGTGCCTGACACATAATGGAGTCTACACGCATTTGCACAGCAACAGCTGCGAGTCTCGTCACTGATTGGGCCGTAATATGAATTTGCTCAGGCAGGATACGGCCCGGAGCGAACCACCAAGCCGAATTTATATCACGACTGCGACCAGTTATCTTTTTACAGTGCATCATGTGTTACCACGAAACATTTTCAGAGTTTCTGAAGGATTTTCAGTGTCATGCAGGCAAAAAAGCCAACAGTTTTATCCCTGAAGAGAACGGACTCGTGCAATATTTATCGCATTACAACAGGCGATAATCATAAAACAGTGCATCTGCAAAATAATGCAAATGTCTGAATCAGAACGTTTAAGAGCAGCTGTGTGACAGTTTGAATTTTAATACACTGCTGTCTAATGGTTTGAACGTGTGCGGTCCCTCCACATCCAGACTCGACATCCCTGAGCCTGCCGTCAGCACATCATTAGCAATTTGTTGCTTGTTTTTAAAATATTCCAATTTACAAAAGGATTTATCAGGCAACACACTGAACTATGGAACCTTGCTACAATAATTACACATTTTCCTTTTTGATCAGTCCAAAACTACATCACATCTTTGGGAAACCAAAAACAGGAGGCTTATTCAGCCGAATCCGGGACGTGCACACTTCTGCTGTTTGCATCCAGTCCACCCCAGACGGTGTCCAGTATCAACACTGGCATCCTGCACTGGATGTTTACTCCACTGTGGAACAGGCTCCAGATCCAAATGGCTCTTCAAATGAAACAGTCAGAACGAATGGCATGCGCGCCAACGGTTGTAGCTCTTGGTTTTTTACGCCACATTAAAAATATTAAGGTGCATTTGGCTTTTCTTTCGTCATAATGTATACAGTACATCACATTAGTCGCACTGTGTCACACAATGAAATGCTAATTCTCTCATGTTCTTCTGAGTACTGCTTTTAAAAATGACTGTTTTTCCCCAGTGCATCAACTTTACTGTGAAGTAATGAGTCTAAGCGGCTAAAAGGTTATACATTTGCTCCGTCTTGCTCGTTTTACTACACATTCCACTGACGTACGCTCCATCAGCAGCAGCAGCAGCACCTCACACGGTTCCAGCTCGACAGGAGCGTGGACCTGGGTTCTACGTTCGTCTCCAGCACCGGTTCGCTGATGCGTTATGAAGCCAGCGCTGTGTGTCTGATGCTCCTGGCCTGGACAGCAGGTTGTCCCGGCAATCACTGGAAAGGTTCCTGGAGCTGCTCGGAGCTTTGATTGGCCTAAACCACAGCACACTCTGCCGTCATTTCGTGTTTCATGCCCACAGACGGGAGTAGATTTGATTGGAATAACACTGGTGAGCGTGAGCATACAGAAATGTCTATCGTGACAGCGACTGGAGAATACTTGTCGAGATGAAGGCAGCCTTGTGGCAAAAATCTACTTCACCGATTGGATGAAGAAAGTACTGTATAATGTTATATCACCCAGTTTCAACACGCAGACTAACTTAAGATGTACCTGTTCGTGATGGGGGTGCACATGCAGCTTTTGGCTGGACACAGGAAACTGACTGGAGACAGGCTGTGGCACAAGAGGGCAACTACCTCATGACTTTGATTAATCAGTCTCGTTGGAATGATGTCACATGTCTTTTATTTTCCCATACAGAGTGCAAGCTGAACAGATGGTATCTGGGAGTAACATATTCTCATTAGGAGGTCCAGAATCTGCATATCTGAAAGGGAAAACGAGAGAAAGGGGGATGGGAGGGGGTCAAATCCTGAGAGTTTTGGCACAGATCATCTCTCTGACCTTCTGTCCAGTCTGTTGGCTGACAGGCAAGAAGAAAAGGATGCAGCGGGGGCCCAAAAACCGGCCGACTGCTCGGCAACCGCTGATACGTTGCGCTCACCTTTTACGCGGCTTTCGTTGGGAGAGAAAATCAATGAGCAGCTATGCTCTCCATGCAAATCTAAAGGTTGAGCCTCTACTGTAAGAAACGTGTATAATCACTACCGCCTTGCGACTGGAGCGCGTCTGTGTACGCAACAGGGCGCGTTGCTGTACAACAGCCCTTCAAAGCAGCGTGTTCCACAGACCACACAGCATCTTAACAGGGGCCGACTTTGAAAGCAACTTGTTTTCTGGTTTCCTAACAGATGTGTCTAAATAAGCTACTGTATGTCACTTTGTTGTTACACTGTACATATGGCGTCGTTTTGATTTTGTCGCTTTATCTGACAGCTTAAATGGCTGCTATGTGCTGTATGCGACTAAGTGCAACACGTCAAGAGTTTTCTTCTGTGCCAGTAGCCAGACGACAGGTGTGACTGCGAGAAAATACATAAGCCGAAAAATAAATAAATAATAGAGAAAACTATACAGTACAGTACGTGCATTAACGACGCCGCTGAGGCAGTGAAGAGGGGCTAGGAGCTCATTCTTTTATTCACAGGAGACGAACAGCTCTGCACAGCGTCGCTCTCTACAACCAGTCGATCGCTTGCACAGCATGTGAAGCCTGAAACAAGACGGCTGCCTCTCACCTCCGGGAGCAATGAGGACCTGTTGATCCCAAACGGCATGTAAAGCAAACCAGCAGACCGGGCTAGACCATCACGATTCGCAGAGTCACGGTACACGTTCATCAGATGAGATCAGCTTCACTGATCTCCAGAGGGAGAGACCCGGAAGCTTTAACTGGAAGTGCTGCTGAGGAAAACAGTTGGCTGAGGTTATAGACAATGATAAGGTCTCTCCTTCAAGGACAATACGGATGATCTGTTACTCACTACAGGAAATCCCAACGTCCGTGGCAAGCGCTGAGTATCGGGGCAAACCTCTCATGGTCGCTACACGTCCTTTTCTGTGCTAAGGCATTATGTACACACTCCAGAATTTGTCTTCTCTTAGGTTTTTGCTTAGAAGTACTGTGCGGAGCTCAAACAATCCCGAAATAGCTCAGAAAAGAGATTGTGCTCATTTGCATTGAAAAGAGCCAGTTGGGGTGAATCAGCCATTGATTAGGATGCCTTCCAGGCACCTCCCAGTGGAGGCATTCCAGCAGAGCCAGGCTGGCTTGGAAATGATTCTGGATCCCCCAAGAGTAGGTGGTGGATGTGACTATAGGCTAAAGGATTTCTGGTTTAGTTTGTTGGCTGACAATGGGAGAATGGATAAACACAGAGCGTGTTACTAAGTGCAAAAAATCCTATGTGTACTACAATAGTTTTTCCAATCTCCTCTGAGTAGACTTTAGGTTTGTAGTCTGACCTTCAGAGAAGTGAGAGCCAGCTCTGTCACCGTCAACCGAGGAGATACTTTCTCCGTCAGCGGAAGAAATTGAAGCTTTAGCAGCAAAGAGTAGCGAAGCTGTGCACGGCTGAATGCAGCCGCCATCTAGCCTGTGAGCGAGGTTCACTCCACTTGGCTCTGGAGTCGGTCGTCATAACCTAGAAATGTAGCTTTAATGAACTGAAGACGAACATACAGGCTACAGCCAAGTCTCTGTAGCTTCTCTCAGTGAATTGAAAGCAAACAGCACCAAGACTTTGATTTAACATATAGTCCTCACAAGATGCTTTATAAGATGTACAATTTACCAAACATTTGTCAACATGCTGCATTTTAACTGTGTGAAAATGCAAAAACAATTTACTTAAAGTGTATGTATGTATACTTAAGTGTTCACTCTCAAAACTGCAGAGCAAATATGTTGAATGTTGTCACTGGTGAACCTTCTGGCTACACACTCAAACAAAACGTGACGGGAAGTCAAAGCGTTCTGGGCGATTCCAGAACTAGCAGGTGACTTGCTAAGAGGTGTTTGTGTCACGATTGGGTCTGAAAGGAAGATCCAAAAAAAAGGCTCGGCCTTTGCAGCCGTAGATAGGCCTTGGCAGCGGAAGACGTGTCCCACAGTCAGTCTACATTCATTGCTTGTGTTCATGAAAAAAAACAAAAACGAATGCCCGTTCCTCGGTGCCAAAGACGAGAGCCATCCAACCTGTTATCGCGGAAAGCTTCTGTGACGGTACGGGGCTGCGTCAGTGCCCACGGCGCGTGTGGCTCGCAGTCATGTAAAGGCACCATCGCGTAGGTGTGTACTGGGATTTTATGGGACATATGCTGCCCTCGAGGCAACGTCTTTTCTTGGAACGTCAGTGGCTAAATCAGCGGGTCCACACGGCAAAAGCTATAATAGCATGTGTGCTTCACTGACCTGTCTCCTGCCCAGATCCGTGCTACAGGGACCAAACGCTAAATTTACTTATATCTACAAAATACAATGACATTGGTAAAACGAGCAATTGAAGGTCAAAACAAATAAACGACTCATATATTATAGTTTGATTTGAATTTTGTATAAAAGTCATTGTGTTTGTTTGTGGTTAGTGTCCAATCAAACTACAGCATCTACAACTATGATGTAGACAAACACTGCATTTATGACTTACATCAAACCTTTTGCATCATTAGGTTTTTAAGATACCGTCCTGATGAGTTTCGTCCTTCAAATATTTAATAAGCCAAGTTTGTCCCTCGACTGCCGGTGAGCAGCCACAGGCGTGCTCCCTCCGAATACCCATTCCCATCACGGTTTCACAGAAAATAATCTGAAAAACGTTGATACCATTGATACATTTTATGACCTGCCCCAGTATTTTAGAGATAATCTACAGCCTCTCAGACAGTCCTGCAGGCACCGCTGATCCTGGTGTTTTTCTTTTAAGATAAGCAACTGCTAGACAATAATTTAATCATCTGAAAAACCTTTGTGGCAATCAATACCATAAACTCCACTTTCGCCTCAAAACAAGTGTGAACGGGAGCAGCACAGTACTTTCTAAGAAAAACTGAAAAAGTCCCTGCTTTCGTCCAATCCCTCACATGGTGCTGGCCTTTCCGTGTAATCAGATTACTCCTACACAAACGCTCTCTATTCAAGTGACGCAAAGATCAGAGAACCATCGGGAAAATGTTTATAAGGACTGAAGATCTTTACCAAACGTGTTAGCAGAGTAGTATATACGTCTAAAGGTGAATTCAGACTCGTATGTAACAACCAAATGAATCTGCGTCAACGACATAAACGCAAAACTACTTTTGTTCAGCTGCTTTTTTTATTTAACTTGTCATTTTCCATTTTCTGATGCAACAATGTCTTATTCGAACTGATGCATTGTGTTGTATTGTATTGAAGATGTCTTTCTTTTCAGCCATCGCTGCTGCTGCTGTTTCTTGAGCTCAGAGTGTGAATTTACATATTTAGCGTTTATTATTTTTAACGGTATTCAGCTGCAGGCAATAATAGAGCCCTTAATCCTAGAGGAGCTTTGATATTGTCTGCAGCTCAGAAAAAGCCAGAAAGTTTTAACAAGGCAGGCTGGGAAGTTCCTGTTTACCACCGATGATTTTATAATAATTATATTAATAAATACCAAATTGAGAAAATTGATTTATGAGAGTTTCTTTAATACAATGCATGTAACACACCCGTCCCATGGCTGTAGTTCTCCTTTCACGCATATCTCAAAATCACGAGCCTTTTAGTTTGTCTACACTAAGAAAGGAAATTTGTCAGGGGAAGCTGGGAGATGCTGCTTCTGCCCTAATTGCATAATTCTGATCCCTCTGATCTACACTTCTGTGGTTTGTGCATTTTGTGTTCATGACTTTTAGATCACTGCTCTCCAAAGATAGAACAAGATGAAATGTTCAGAGAAAGGTTTGTTTTAATGGGAAAGTTTCATCGTCGGGTTGTTTGGTGAAATGCCTCCAACAGATGAGTCGATCCGTGCGCATCCTGTGCTCGACGGCGGGATAAAGACCATGAATTATAAAGCTGCACTAAATCTCGTCATCGTGTAGCTCTGGCGGAGAGCAGAGTTGTTCCAGCCGGGATGAAAGTTGAAATTATGTTTAATTCATATTCAAACTGAAGAAATATTTAAAATGGGGGGAATTGAAAGTCCATTTGGTACAAAATTACCCAAATTGCTATCAAATTAAAGGCAGCACTTTATTAACCACAGGAAGGTTTTAAAAAATGGAAAAAAACGTCCCTGATGGCGGAATCAGGTCTGACTCTGTCGCTTCTGATACTGTCCAGACACACAGCATACAGTAATCATGCTGTACCTGCTTCACACATACACAACTCCACATGCTGGCTCCACAGGTTAAAAGAAAATAGGTTTCAGACCCGCTAATCCTAAAACCTAAGCCCTGCGCTGCTGACTCCATGCATGCATTAACTGGAAGCTGGAAGAGTGGTGGCAGCCACTTTTGCTGACCACAACATGCTAAGATACGTGTTTTCCTTCCTTATCCGGTGATGGCTGGTCGCTCTGGCATCTTGACAGCCGCCCCATCTGGCGTTCGAAGTTTCACTTACATGGACGTGGAGCAGAAATGCAATAAAGTGTCGCAATATCACTATCTGAGCAGATGTAATCAGGTGGCGTCAGCATCGTGTGTAAATATCTTAGTGCTTCTTCTGTGGAGCAGTGCAGGCGATTCTGTGTCACCAGAGTGAGCGACAGCTATGATTGAAGCAAATGACAGTGTTTACGCTGAATCGCAAGGTTCCACTTTCATTTCCTTGTGTCTTTCTACATGTGCGAGCTCTAATGACATACATTCATAGCTCCCCAACGCGGGGATCCACACAAAACAGCGGGAACTCTCTTCAAACCCCAGCGTGGCCGCGAGCCTCCACCGACTCGCGTTTAGCTCCTCAGTCAGACCAGAAGCTCAAAGCCCCCTTTTATCGAGCGACTTTAAGAACCTGCGTATGACGCTCGTCGTGGTCCAGGCACCGCGCGAGGAGGCGAGTGTTCCCATGCAAATGACTCGCTTTGGTTGTGTTAACTAAATCTGCCAAAACAAAGAGCAATTTCTCATGTGCACAAATTTCAGAAAACAAATTCTGCTTATTTGGCAGTAGTGCAATTCAGCAAGCGTATTGTTTTGTTATGGGCACCTGGAGGATGTATGACGAGGCTGTGAACCCTTTCCAGGAATAACGTAACCAGAAGAGTTTCATGGATAATTACTCCCAGTGTGAGCAGCAACAGAGCCACGGCCTGTGAACAGCATTCTTCAGTGAGTTCTGCAGTGAACGTGCACAACTGAGCCGCGCTACAGTTCGACAGAGTCGCGGCTGCAGATTCCAGTCAAATTCACTTTTTTTGCTCACGTCTCTCTGGTTTTGCTGGTTGTTGTTCAAAGTGCTACGTTAGTGGAACAAAGACGCTGTTTGGGTTTGGCTTAAAGGGTCCATCGCGCATTTGCTAGTAGTTAAGAAGACAGCGTAAGGCAGAGGAACGTACAGCGCCAAGAAGCAAGCGAAGAATGAAAGGTGGAGTTTCTTTAATAAAATAAAAGAGCAGGGAGACTCGGGGCAGACAACGCTGTTCGTTGCTACACTAGCACCAGCTTCAGTTGCACTTTGCAGCCTTGACAGCTTTTACTTTTCCTTACAGGCTTTTTTTTTTTCCTGAATTTATGATATCTTTTACATATTTGAAGCACCACTTTAATTACATTAATCTTAATGGATTCTATTTAGAAAAAAGGGCTTTTTTCTCAATAAGATGTACTTATTATACTACATATTAAAGACTGAAGTATAGTTTCTTTCAAGTCCACTTAAGATGCATTGTGGAGCAAGACACAGCACCTCTTCATAGTGTTTCATCTGCGATTTTGCTAAGAGCCTTTCAGGGTTTTTTTTTTTATGTCACATTAGCTTCCTTAGGCCATAAATATGCATTAGACCTCCAACCCTGCTATGGAACAAGTTCACTGAGGAGCAGAACAGGGGACTGACATCAGGGCGAAATAAATGGACAGCCAAGCCTTCCAACACCCACATTTGAATTCCAAACAATTAGTATTTATTTTGTGTTGATCTGTCACTGATGGCGGTAGCAGCACACCCCGGGGAACAGCGACATTTTGGTTTAATTGCGTGTGATTGGCAGACTGAGTGTTGGTCTCCTCTTCTGACGGTCTGAGTTTGGGAGCAGGCGAGCAGGGGCCCATGCAAAGCAACTTTGAAGAAGCTAACATTAAGCAAAGGGGGGAAAAAAAATTATATTGAATGAAAGAATTGAAAACTGAGATCATTGCACGTATTAAATGATAATAATGGTAATAGATGCAGACTGGGGAGAGTCACGGCAGATTAATACTCCACAACACAGGTACTGTATGCGTCTACCGTGGAGCTATTCAAGTTTTAACAAACAGTCAGACTAACAAAGGCTGACACACAATGCTCTGCTACGTCTTTCAATTCAATATCATCGTAGCTGCTGAAGTGAATTTTACACACTCGCAAAAACACAAAGGGAAACTGTTGGATGTCTCTATGCCACAGTCGTCTGTGTTGGTCTGTTTGCACTACTTGTATTTTTATCATGACTGAGCTGTAATCACTCGACTGAATGACCAGTATCAAGGTTAACTGTAAGAACATTTAGTCTAATCATTGCCAAATGAATCATTTGAGAAACTGCAGCTTCCCTGGGGCCTTTTGCCTCGGTTCATCACAATGTTTACTCGTGCGCTGCTTTGATTTTTCTGCCTTTCAAAAGGATTTTTCTAAGAGGAACCAAAGCAGAAGCATCCCCAAACCTGAAGATAATAAAAGGCTGACAGAGATTTAAGCTGCAGTAAAAGAAAATCACTTCTAAGATCTGTCATCGCAACAAACGCCCGTGATAAAAAGCGGGGCCCTGCCGTTAATGTTAAAACGCCATCATATGCATTCAAGCTTTGCAAATCTCAGGAGGAGGGGGCGATTAATAACAGCTTCAAGGATGAGGGCGTAGGAGATTGCTAAAGAAAGTGACAGAAGAAGTAAAGCAAATGTTACTTTTCATTGCTTCTTCTCAGACATACCACAAGTTGCTCAACCTTTGACCAGGCTGAACTCAGTTCTACTAATGAATCAGCTTCAGTGGAGTCAGGGATAATTTAGGAAAGATGACGGATAGTAGGACTCTGATGATAATTAAGATGCCGTACACCAGATTGTATGCCACTTCAATCTGTTAGAAAAAGTGGACACCTCCAACAAGTGCACCACGAGCCTTTAATTCAATATGAAAAATCTCACCTCGACCTCTTCGGCCTCGGAGTTTTGGACGCTCAAGATCTGAGCAAATTCGAGCAGTTTTAACTTAAATTGGAGTGTCTGATAATCAATGGGCCAAATGGCCGGGGGTGGCCTCTTCCATCATTAACCCATGATTAATCAAGCACATAAGAGGCCTGGAGTGATGGATTTGCATTTATTAGCTGGGCAATGGAAATCTCAACGTGAGGTCCGAATGCACGCATTTCCAGTGGCAGGACGTCGTCCTTAGACCAAAAAAAAAAAATCTAACCCATCAGAGAGGTGATTCCCGGGTCATGTCAAAGCTGAACATCCAGACTTCACACATACATGTACAGTACTTTGAACAACAAACAAACGTGTAGCGCGGATGTACACAAACAATGACAATGCTGTAATGTGTGCATGCCTCGCTAGAAAACACAAGCTTCGCCAGCTTTTTGCAAAAGAGTTGTTCCAGAGGAAAAGACAGGACGTCACATTTACAGGCTTTTCAACTGGCTCGTCTAGTCAGTTTTGACTAATAAGGAAGAGTCGGTCATACAGAATGAGGAAATACACGCAACGCCCAAGATTGTCACAGAATATTACTATTATTATATACACAGAGACACATCTTTATTCTCATATTCATTTCAAATAATCAGTAATAACGTCAATATAATATTATCTGAAAATGAATGTTTTGCACTATCAGGCATGTTAAAATTCGCTAGTAAACTTTAACCAGTCTGGTAACTGCACGACTCAAAACTCAGCTCTGTTACATGAACCTAAAGCCTACGTTAAAGCATTTCAAATAACATCCATTTTCTTGTCAACATTAAGCAAACCGTCGGTAAATAAAGACTAATTCACTTCAGACTTGTTCATGGTGTGTTTCCTTTTGTTTATATATCTTCATATGTCAATATAATATATAGTTAATGTGCTGATACTCAGCTCACAAGCAAACACTGAGAAATGCTCTAATTCTAGAAAACATCTTTCGCTGGTGGAACAAGGGAGCAGAGCATTATGAGTTTAAAGTTGAGTGCGTTTCTTATATCAAGGCGTCTGCTGAGGCCATGCTCACAATCTGCCTATTCTACCATTGAAGCTCAGGGCATTATATCTAATATCTAGCATTAGAACAATACCTCATCCACTGATTTAGAAACACAATTAACCTAGGTCACAAGAAACTTAAATCCAGCTTACATGTACCTGGCACTAATCCATCCCGACCCATAAGTCTGTAGAGAGCCGTGGCAGCATAATACCAAACCTTGTCTAGGATTTACAGCTCATGCTCGGTGCAGTTTTAGATCTTTCTCAGGCCTGAGGATGTGCAGGGCTGACGGGCCTCCGGTTAAATGCGTTTATCCTTAAGCAGGTGGCTGCAAACACGTCGAGAAAATAGATGCGTATAAAGGATGCATCGTCAAATCATTTCCTCCTGTATGCGGCAGGTTAGCGCCGGTGAAGTGGACTGAAGGATGTTGACGCTTCACTCAGCTTTCCTAATGCAAATCAAAGCCACAGCATGAGCTCAGCCACTGTCACATCCTGGATCATTTTAAAAAAAACAGTTTGTTGGTCCTCAGCTTTCCATTACTCACATGTTCACTCAGAACAAAGATCACCAGCTGTTGGATACGGAAGTAACTAACTTATTCCAAAGATAGAACATTAGTAATGTTACAGCAGGTTTTTTTTTTTTTTTTTTTATAGTTTTAATGGGGTACTGTAGGCAGCAGTAAAGGCCCTCTGCATGCTCTTAGTAAATAAATTGTGTAACTGGAAATTCTCAGATTTCCCCAAATTCCACGAAAACAGGAGGCAATCCTTTCAAAAGAGACATCACATAAGCTCTGAGCACAACCCTTGAAGTGCAGCAGGGGTCCCAGAAAAGCAGTTTCTCCCTTGACATTACTGACATCACTATCAGTCTGCGTGTGTGTGTGTGTGTGTGTACTACTCTTATATGCACAGCGGTTTGTCGAAAGACTAATAAAAAGCATCACATGTGAGGAAAATCCCATTGCTCACATGTTACAGCTGTGTCTTTAAAACAGTAGCGCACACAGCTTGGAGTAGAAAGCCGTGGTTCACGGGTGTAATAGGGTCATATGTCAGAGTAATTAACATTATTAATTCTTTCGCTTAAAGTGCACACACTGCTTTCATAATCAGAATTTTATGAATAAGACCATGCAGCATCTTATGCATTTAGCATTTTTTAATATACCCTCTGTCGCATGCTGTGACTACATTTCTAGACCTGCAAACATTAGATGTTGTAGCGCACACGGAGAAGTGAGGAGACCGATCTGCAGCTCAGCGTTAGCCAGACAAAAGATGTCGCAGAAGTTGCCCGACAAAGCCGGTAATCACCGTCACCTGCCACCTTCCTGAGAGACGACACACTGCTGCCGAGCAGGAGGCCCGTGTCCTTCAGCGAGCATAAATGTCTTCTCTACGTGTGCGAGCTATCCGTTGTGTGCGTGGGGAGGTTACAGAGAACACAATAAAAACTGAAAATGATGGATTGTGACGCATAAGAAGAAGCAGCGGTTTGACATACTGTACAGCAGCACATCTGTGACCAGCTATGATTCCCCTCGAGTCTCCGCCTCCAGTATGTGGAACGTTTAGCATTTCTTCGCTTGTGCTTACGTAATTGTGTGTCCTTCGTATGACTCACAAACATGGGGCACTGTGATCCTGGAAGCGAAAATAACTGGACTGATCACTTGAATTCCTCAAAGTACCTGAATCCAGATTTTGATCAAGCGGATTATTACGTTCCAGACCAAGTGCACAGTTCCACATGAGAAGCTCTTCGTTTGTGCTCTTCATATACAGGATATAAACTGAACTGTTTCAATCTAGATAGAAATGGATACAGATGAAGAAGAGAGAGACATTTCAAAACAAATACATCGATAGTTAGCACCTGCCTGTAGCGTAGAATGTATGTTGTACGCGAGTGTTGCCCTCATATTAAAAAAGAAAGAAAACAGACCAAACGAATCAATTGGACCAATAGAGGAAGGTGAAGACAAATACCAGATAAATGCTCTGTGTCTGCTGCTGTTTCAGTGCACACAGCGCTCACTATGAGTTATATGCATATTGAGACTGTGTGCGTGCATTGATTGATGCTGCGGGGGACTTAGTGGCCCAGGAAAAAAAAGGATATCATATTTCATGACCAGTAATCCTCTTCCTGCTCCAAAACAAAGAGGGAATTTCATATAAATGCACGGAACGCAGTGGAAACGACACGGTACACGTGGAATTACCATGAAAATTAATTGAAGGGCAAACGCGTGTGCGCTGCTTTGCTTCGTACACCAGAGCAGCTAGATCCCAATGCATTCAGAGATCAGAATGGTGAATGTTAAATGTTGTTGAAAGGACGTCTACGCAAATATTATCTAAACATGAACGATGGCCACAGATGGACAAAGATCGCTGTGGTAAAACCATTTAATGACACGTGTGTCTTTTTCCCACCTAACAGACTGTGGCGTGGTTGTATGGAGCAGCTGTTCAGTCCTAAAAACAATATTTATGTTTAGTTTTTAGTTCCGAGGCAAAGGTGACTGTTAAAGCAATGCAGTTACTGGCTGGTGATAATACGTTTGGATTTGGACGATCAATCACCGCCTGGTATTCATAAAAGAAAATGAAAAAAAAATATTTGCCAAAGAAAAAAAATGAGCTCAAACTCAAAATGCTACTTTGTGTGAAATAAAACATTATCTGTATCTTCTCGTATGTATCGTAATTTGTATATTTTAGCAAACTCCTGTTAACTTTTCCTTTTGAGGTCATCGTGTGCAAAATATTGTCCTCGTGAGATTTAACTCTGCACACAAATGTTGTGCCGTACACCTACAGCAGATTTCCGTACGCTACAACGCGCTCCAGATGGCCAGCGCTTCCTCCGGCCTTACTTGGCCTTTTGGCCTCTTTTCCCTGCAGTAGACCTGTAGCAGCTCCAGAAGAGGTAAAGCAACAATTAGCCGATCTCTCCACGTGGCTGAAAGCATGAACCAAACGGAGCAAATGTTGAGAATGTAAGTGTGGACGTACTAAGTGTGGAAAAAGACGAGAGACACTAATAACTGTGCTATACAGTAACTACGTGCTAAGTCTACTATAATCTTCATTAAAGGATTTTACATCTACAGTACATACTGTAGAATAATAGAGTTAAGTACAAGTACACAAGCATAAGTAGTACACAGAGTACTTATCAGTACTTAGTCAGTACTTTTTTTTGCTCTTCAGGGCAAAGTGAGGGTCTTCGTTTAAATAGGGCTTACGACTGCAGAGCAGCCGACACTGGGATCAATGTCACAGATGACCAATTGATCTAGCTTCTAATTATTACCTGTTCAATGTGCAGCATCATACCAGTATCCAATCAAATCCAATTACCACTGGTGCCCCCCTCCAGAAAACTGCATTATAGAGGGATTACACAGCTATCTGTGCTGCTCTGATTAATGGCCGCAGTAATTAATGCTGAAGGGGTCTGTCCGAGTGCCTCAGCGTAGAGGAGCATACAGCAGCGAGCCAGCTGCACTGAGTAGAGCTCGCTCTCACACACACACACACACACACACACACACACACACACACACACACACACACACACACACACACCCACACACACACACCCCAAACACCTGGATCCTCTCATGTGTGCATATGTTGCACACAATGCGAGGCTTTATTTAGAAAGTTTGTGCTTGTGATACACATCGACAGGAAGATTAAAGTGCTAAATATAAAAGGCTGCTCCGTATGTGCAGACTGTGTGGATAAACTAAAGGATAGAGATTCACTTCAAAACACAAAAAAACTATAGATTTGGGAACTCGGAATAAAATTTGTTTTTTTTTTTCTTCTTCATGTACAGTCATTGCGGAGGGAAGGGGTTTAATAGATAACGACAGCTGCAACACTGAGCTAAACAGAGTTAGATCCGCAGCAAGTCATCTGACTTCCTGTTTCCTGGAGCTGTCGTCCACCAATTGTAGGATCAGTGGTTTGATTCCTGGCTTTCAAAGTCACATGCCGAAGTGTCCTTGGGCAAGACACTAAACCCCAAGATGCCCCCCGGTGTGTCAGCCTAAGCTGCACAACAGCTCTGCTACCGATGTGTGTTTCTGTGCGTGAATGTCCCCCGATACTAACATGTAGAAAAGCACTATACAAGTGCAGACCATTCACCACACACAGGTCTATTTAGTCACACACACACACACATGTATTTACTGTATATATACACTGTACACACATATATTATCTAACACAACTTTGTCTTTAAATATACATTTAAGGAAACCGACACTTCGCTGGAGACTTGTCAAGCCGACACAGTGTAATGTATAATTGAAGTATACCGAGCCGAATAATTTACAAAGCAGCATCCGAGTCCACAGATAACAATCCTCAGCAGCTTCAGCAGAGACTTCTCACAGATGGTTGAAGGCCTTAAACCTAATCTCCAGGATGCAACATGCAAATGAGAAGGCTCCTCCTTTGCTGCAGTCGCCACGCATCAAATGTTCGCTATCATGCAACGCCATCTCATATTTCAAAGGCGGGTGTTGATATGGCACGACTCCAGCCCGATAAGACCACAAACACCTGCTTGCTCTGTAGGTGTGCTGCCTGATGAGATATTTATGTTGGCTTTGGATCACCCCACTAAAATATAAGGTTTAATGCCTGTGTTTTTTTACCCATCTCTCCAAATCACCTCCATGCCTTCTTTTCGGTCATTTTCTGAAAATTGTAGCAAAAAAACACCATAAAACGCTTTGCAATCACGTCATAAAAAAAAAAAAAAAGCTCTGAACTCGTGTGTCTTTTATGTGGGTTCATGTGCGTGTGTGCATGTCGTCCAACTTTTAAAGTCATACAAACCGGCGCTTTGTTTCGTTCTGCCTGTTAAAATCCACAATTCATGAGCTGCTAATACTCCGTTCTCAGTATTCTCTGAAGGACATTTGAATGGGAGGTGAAATGACTGTCATGAATGATGCATTAAAAAACTCTTCCCAAAAATAAATGTCAATCAGTGTCTTGGATGACTGTTGAACTGATGGAGGATGCAAGACACGCAACGCTTAGTTTAATTTCACGCTTCAAAGTTAAAGAGTGGAAAACTGCGCAGCACATAGGAAAACATTCGGGCCATTTGGTTTGGTTGTGGACAGTCGAACTTTGTTCTTGTGGAAACAGACCAGCGACGCAAAATAAAAAGTAAAGAATGTCAACAACAACCTGCAGTAACAGATTTGGTTTAGGTGCCACCAATATTTAAATCATTTGGCATCTGATCCAAACACGACTGAATAGAGGAAAAGTAAATTACTGTATTTTGTAATACTGAAAATGATCCAACTAAATAATCTACACTATACCATGTACTACTGGTGGGGTTTGGAGGAATGAAGCAACCTTTCACATCAGTCATTGATTCATGATTACGTGTCCACCTTGTTCACAGGGATCACCCATCAGAACACAACAAAAACATCTTACAGCCTAATGGGTTTCCCACAATTGAAATCTGATGAAAGTTGAGTCTGCTGTGGCCACATTAGTCCTCGGTGCGATCAAGGTAGCGGTAGATTTAATGCTGGTCCGGTTGGAAATTGGCAGTAATAAGGATGTTTAAAGACAGACAGTGGAGCTTATTGACGTCCTCGGCCTTTGAGACCGGCCCATGGATTATTTTTCACTCGATTACCACCCCCAGTTGCCAATCTGCCATCATTATTGAGCCTGTCCATTCTTTAAAGGTACCATAGAATAGCAATTAACCGGACACAGCAGTAATAATCTCCACAGAGCAATCAACTCAACGGTGACAGTTAGAGAAACTTGAACTTTAGAAAAATATTCACTGTTACTATGTTATAATCAGGATGTGTGACGTGGACGTGTGCCCAGATCATCTCTACCCACACATTGTGTCCGCTACTCTAAAACATACATGCAGACAAACAAGTCTCCACGGACTCATCGTTTGTAGAAATACTTTGTTGCCGGTGCGTGCGTAGGCTTAACGATGCGATAGCACAAGGCAGAGAGCAAACGTGTTCAATTTGACACATTTTATTATTCCTGCATTATGCAACCATTGCTAAATGTCATGTAAATGCTTCAATGAATTTCAATTTACCATCAAACCACTAAGCTCCAATTTGTACTTTGAGCTGATAAAATGAAACTGGAGGGAGGCGAAAAAAGTGTCTTGGTGCAGAGAAGAGACTACGCGGGACATGTCCCTGAGAGTGGTATTATCCACTCTGAATGCAGAATGTCACCAGTGGTAAAGGGGGGAAAAGCAATTTGTCAGCTAAATCAAGAGTCTGAGAGTAATTAATGTAGAAACAGCAGTATTGTGGTTAGTCTTGCTGAACAAGTACAAGACAGGAATCGTCGGCGTCTGCGTTGGTTAAACTTTAAATATCCACAGCAGCTGCGTCTGTAAGTGTTGGGGGTTTACAATGTGAGGGCTCATCATATTATTTTAACTTTCCTTTCCAACACTACAACCACAGAAAACCTGACATTTTGATAGTCATGTTTATGTTTAATATGCATTTACATAAAGTCCCTTCCATCATCATGTGAAAAACTGGAGGTCGAAGTGTTTCAACTTTCTTTGCCTCATTTGACTGTCTTTCAGTAGAGCTGGCACGCGTGGCCATAAAAGCGGTGCCAGCTGGCCCCTGAGTGCTACCTGGCCATTCATCGTACTGTCATTTTATCCCAGACACTAAATGAGCATAATGAGCTGGATTTCAGTAGCAGCAATTACTGAGGAACAATTAGTCCAATTAGAGGATGAAATATTTGGCACAGCTTCATATCAACATCCACATATAAGTGGATGTTGATATGAAGCTGCGTTCTCCAAATATTGTTGTCACACAACTGAATCAAAGTAAAAGGAGGAACACGGTGACATGTAAACAGCCATGAGGTGACACCGGTTTTGTAATCTTCAAGACAAATCCACATTTGCCATCACTGCAGGACACAAGGCGGAAACGTGTCCTTCTGGGTCAGAGTTTAAAAATGTCAGTCAAACGTAAGTGTTAGTAATATATTACTTATCTAATTAATAATTTGCGGTGGTCAGGGAGTCATAAAGCATTTTGGTTATTATGCCTGTATTCTGCCTGTGGACAGAGGAGAGTGAAAATCACCTTCCCAGCTGGATCCTGGCACCGTTAAAAGGCCTTGCAGGACTGCAGGGCATCTGAAAGTATAGCAGTTTCCAAAGTTCATTTTGAAATGAGTTGCTCGTCGTGTGCAGGAATAGTTTGTATGCATGAATGAAGTTGTTAATTAGCTTTTTTTTTTTTAAGCACTAAAACGTGAAAAACTAAAACCTGTGAGTTTTCTGCTCTGAGCGCTACGACTCCTCCTTTAGACATCCTTTCCTTCCTCTGCCAATCTGACCCTCAGTCTCTGCCCTGTTTCACCGTGGGGACGGTATTAAGCAGAAGATGAGCGGTGCCGAGCCGCACATAATGCTTGGAGTTCTGCCCAAAGAGCTTAATTCCATCTCATCAGACCACAGACTCCTTCGCCTCATGTTCATGCAGTTCATGCGGCCCAAACGGGCTGTTACGACGATCTAACATAAAAGCCTGACAGTGACTTTTACTTTTGTTACTGCACAATCTGAGGAAAACACGCGACGGGGGGAGAACGAATAACTGGAGGATGCATCAAAAACAACAACCAGACTGCGATTCTGAGATTAAGCTAAAAAATGCAGCTGCCCCAAAGTCCTTGTTGTCCTTTTCCTGATTTCATTACTACTGAGACTCATGAGCAGTAGACACACAGTTGGAATTCATTTACATACACTGTAGGTCAATTCAATTTGCATCATATAAACTCCAGTAAAGTTCTTCATGCATCTCAAAAAAAAAAAAAAAATGACTGAATGGCAGCACAATGTGGATTAAAATTATCTTAAACTGTGTCGATTCTTACCACACACAGTCATGGAATAAATTATTTGAACCCCAGCTGATGTCGTAAGAAATGATCAGTCTATAAAGTCAGTGCTGGGTTTATTTGAAAGGGGAGAGACAACGATAACAAAAAAAATCCAGAAAAATGCATATCAACGTAATTAAGTTAGAAATTAATTAGCATTTTCATGAAGGAAATAAGTATTTGATCCCCTATCAGTCAGCAAGACTGATAGGGGAGACCTGTCCAAAGGGGACACCTGTCCACAGAATCAATCAATCAATCAATCAATCAATCAATCAATCCAGAGTCATTCAAACTCTTCATTATGGTCCAGATAATTTCTTTGTTAGTGGGCAAACTTACTAAATCAGCTGGGCTTCAAATTATTTTTTCCCTGACTGTATATTCTTACCACTGGTGCGATAGAGAGGATCCTAAATGAATCTCTGATTACAGTTTCCTGTGCTGTCACGCTTATTTCTGTAAAAAAGGCTTTTTATTTTGCACAAGAGCACACAAAAGGTCATACAAATAACAAAGAAGCAGATTATGTGATGCGCTATAGCGAACAGACTGAAGCATTTATCAGACATTGAGAACGTAAACATCCATCACTGATCCTCACTCTGGGGATGTTGACAATTTGTATAGTGGGAACAGTATATAGTGGAAAAAAAGGTTCTTTTCAGTCACTAGAAGCACGTGCTGTTGCCAAAATGAATTTCATCACATGTACATGTGGAAGTCTCATCGGCCTCCATCTCTCTCTTGGCGGGAAAAGCTGTTCTGAAAGACAGCTGAGATAAATCAGTGTGTGGGGCCCCGCTGCATCCTGTGTGGGCCGGGACAGAGATGAAACCACTGCGAGCGGCCTCTGGCTTTAATGATGTGCAGTGGAGGCGTGTAAATCTGCAGCTGGCATCTCATTCTCCTGCCCGACCTCTGAGATATCTCTGTCAAAGTCACCCCTGCTCACTCGTGTCAGGTTCAAGTGTAACGATTGTTGCAACCTCTTAATGACAAACAGTAACATATTCTGCAAATGGAGAGCGATGGCTGCTCAGTGCTGTGACCTCAACTCATCAATCAGTTCACGGTGTATTGTTAGTACACGCGTGTATTTGCTACATTAAAAGACTGCATCATAAGGATAACATAGACCTTCACCGAATGCTTAAGTACACATCAGGAGGTAATTAATCTCCTTAGATCTAGGGAGCCATTGAAGTGAAGTAAATCACAAAATCAAAACAACATAAACACAACCGACAGCAGAATGTCAGTGGCATACATCAAACCTAAGCCACAACAGCCCAGCTTCCTGTTTTCCCAAGACATCAAGTGGGAGGAAAACACACTCATTAATTAAAAACAATGATGAAAACGATGATGTAGGGAAAGCTATAACTATAATCTAATCTGCATTGTCAACACCAAAGTCTCTAATCATAATGAAGCCATTAATCAAGCTAAGAGGTCGCGTCTGTCCGATAAAAGCTATGTTTGGTGATTATTTATTGAGGCTTTTGCAAAATTTCCCAACCCTATGATCTATTGGGTCACGCGGGGAAATGCCAATATCCCCACTGCTGCAATCAACTCTGCAAGATTTGCCTATAGATTGAAAGTAATTAAAAGTTAGAAAACACTACAGGGCACGAAGCGTAAGGCTGTTACTTTAAAATCACAGGCACAGGTGTAAAAGCTCATAACGGGGTGAAACGAGGTGAAAACGACAACGCGCAGAAGGTCAGTCGGACCCTGCTGAACATCCACCCGTCTCCTAGACCGCCCAGCTATCATTGATGAAACTAAATATTATATTAAATATATATTAAACATATTTTCATAGTAGCAGTCATAGGTGAGTAAGGATTGAATAATAAAAAGACAATATAAGGATGTCAGTAAGTCAAAAGATCTATGCATTTATTAAAAACTAATATTTGTAACCAAATATTAAATTGGTGCCCATTTCTGTAGTGCATGTGATCATCAAGTTCATCTGAGAAGTTGAAGATCGAATGCAAGCCTTCTATTATTTACTCTTGCGCCCACGTGTCCTGTGGAATAAATCAGCGTCAGCGAACGACATCGCTGTACGTGCAGGTAAGGTCGGTGTTTATTTATATAAATGTTTGCGGGCTTCTTTGGACAGACAGTGGGCGTCTAGGCTTTTCACCAGCTGCTCTCCGGGGACTGCCCACCAAAACGAGCTCGACTCTCCGTGGACTTCACCTCCAAACGCAGGGGTAAGCGCTGCATTCAGCTCCAGCGCATGGGCCTGCCTGTAATTGAATTGACCTCTATGCACCGGAGGAATAGTGTGTGATGTGTTTATTTTCGGGAACAGACAGTTTACCGTGCGGTGCATTTTTCTGGTGCGCCACTGCTTTTACAGCCCGAGTGGATTTCCAGCACCAGACAGCAGCCGGCGTGTGATCACTGGTCTTTATTTAATGAGTTGTGACGTCACTGGACGTTTTCAGCCGACATCTACAGTAAACAATCGCCATCAACTGAACGCACCTAGATGCCACATTGCTCTTTGATCATGCGTCGCCCAGAGAGGACAAGAAAGCGTCAAGTTTGAGCGTCGGATCGAGATATTTAATATTCAAAGTGATAAACTTTATTGGTTGTTGTTTTTTTTGCAAACACACACTTTGAATTTGATGCTCCATTTAACAAGTGAATGTTATTATCTGAAAACAATATGAATTAGTTTTTATTTTGCAAGGAATATATATGGTTTAGATTTTAAATCCATTTTCTAAAGCTTCTTGAGATGCTTTTGTGTACAAAGCAGCACTAAGTAGATTTAAAAAGAGGTGCAGAGAAAGAGCTACATGAACACTTGAAGCCTGCTCCGACTCAGATCGAGGCCCCGGTAGCTGTTTGTTGCACAGTGAAGTGTCCAGTTAATGTGCTTCTGATTGCCTGGCAAAATCTTTGTCTTTCTAACCAAAGGTATGTTTTCTTACATACTCTTTGAGTACATCCTCAAAGGACAGATCTGTATCTACAGTTGGCTGGAAAATGCAGCCATTATTTTGGCGAGGCTGGAGTCGTTCACCTCTAATGTTTGAAACAAACAGGCAGATTGTAATCAGAAAACAGATGTCTTAAAAAAAAAACGAAAAAAGCACGGATGAGGTTGGGAGAAAGAAAAATGACGAGGAAATTATCAGTGACACAAATGGGAATAACACACACAGATGGAAAGAAAAATTGAGTTGATGACTGAAACACAAATAGTGAGAGGAAATAAGGATTAATACCTGCCTGTTATGAATGCAAACATTTTCGCTGTCACATCGTTCTTGCTCCCAGAATAGACATATTAACGCTCAAGCTGATTCGTTGACAGCAAATATGTGTATAATGAAATTATCCCCAAAGAATACTATTACCTGCTTTAAACTGCTATTTGTATTCATAACGTTGCATCCTGTGAAAATAAAGTTTAATTTGTCATGATGAGCATTTATGCACATGGATAAATCTGGTTAGCGATGGTCTGATGCTGCAAAAACACCAATTTTACTTTGGTTCACGTCGACATCACAGAGGTCGGAACTAATCTGAATAAAAACACCTCAGTCTATGAACCGGAGCGTCGTGAAATACTGGAAACAACCTTCACATGCTGCGGCAAAAAAAGTATTTAAATGACTAGAAAACGCTGAAGATTTATTCCACCACAGTTAAAAAGTTGTTTATGATGATAAGACTGTCACCAATAGCCTGTCACATCAATCTCCCAGGCTAAATTTCCAAATGCTGCTCAACACTTGTACGTTGTATTTATAGTTGATCTCGTCATTCCCTCACCGAACATAAATCGCCGCCGCTCAGCGCCTCGTAAAGAGTGATGGAGTGCACGTAGGCTTACTGTACCTGCCCGTCACCCTCTTATCTTACACAGTCTAGTAAGTAAAATATTTAAAGAATATTGACACAACTCACTTTTATTTGAGCCGCTTTGAGTCATGTCATGCGATCACTTACAGTAATTTGCCATTTTGCTGCTCTTCTATATTTTGACCTCTTTGAGGAGGGTTATCACGCACTTCCCAAAAACACTGGAATTATGTTTACACCAGAGAGGTCCGGCTGGAGTCTCCTGTTCATTTCTATATTTTGTTTTCTTTTTGTACCGTTCTTTGAGACTGAAGGCAGGGAAATAAAGGGATTACTTAATAAGCCTAATGCGTCTGAGGCTTTTCTCAACACTTACTGTGAAACTCGACGGTATAATCCTGTTGTATGTTCCCTGTTGTGTGAATCAATACTGGGTGGCTGCCAACACAGGTGTCCAAAAAGGAAAGAAACTCCTGTGGAGATTCACAATCGATGAGGCTACTTATTTATCACCAACACTAAATGATTCCCTTTAATTAGGACAAGGCCTGGGTTGTGTAGCTCTATATGCTGTATGCACGCTGAAGGACTTAAAGAAATCTAAAGACTTGATCATACTGCCGCAATAATTATCCTCTGATCCTTGAGAACTGTTAGACCTATGAGATGGTGCCTTTCAAGGACAAACTGTATTACAGCTGCTTTTTTTGTTGTCCCTTCTTTGTTACTCGCAGCATTTCCCAGGAAAAGATGCGGAAACAATGCGAGCGCAGAAACAGGTGAGAAGCCTCGTGTCTAAGTGGAAGAGAGACACATCTAATCCTGCCGTTTTTAGCCACGTGCGCTTATCGCAATGCACAGAGTGGAGCCGGCAAACAAAGGCGCACTTGTGTATTGATGCAAATGAAAGGCGCTGCATTGCGTGTCTCGCACCGCTCCTTGCTGAGGCATTGTGTGCACAACGCACAAGCCGCTCGCTCCTCAGAACGCAGCTACAACATGTTGGACGCTGGATTTAATTGTGAGGATGTGTCACCTCGTGTCTTCCGTGTTTGCAAAGAAAGGTAAACTAGCAGGCATTCATGTGATTACGCGTTTCTTTGTGCATTTTTGGGTAAATGCTTGTATCTAATTCTGCACATTAAGTCTTAAGGTCGTCCCAAAAGTTACGCAAGCCCGCATTTATGCAATAATGACGTTGCCCTCGAAATGTAGCTCTGCCTTTTATGCAATATTAAGCAAAAACAGAAGTGGAAAAGCGTGAAGCAGCAAAGTGTTGTTAAAGGTAACCAATGCAAATGAACTATAATTGGAATCAATTATTCAGGCTATGGGGGAGTGTTACGAAACACCTGTGAGCAGCGTGTATGATTTTAAAACATGTGGCCGCAGAGATTAGACATAATTAGAATAATGATCGGTGTAGAAAGGCTATTGCAAGAGGTTTCAGAGCCCTGGCACGAATGTAGAGGGGGGGGCGGGAGCAGATGACACATGCTTTGGCGGCCACAAGCAGTGAGCAATGCCTAAGAAGTTACTACGACAGAACGGCGCTGATATTATAAAGTTAAACAGAGCGGGTTGCGTAAACACCCAGAGAGTGTCTGCGTGTTTCAGTTGTATCACTCGAGTGAGACGCTATTTGAAGTGTCACCGTGATTCTTGGTGACCCTCGTGTCACAACGCATCAGAACGCCACTCAAGGACACTGAGGCATGAGGGTTTTTCTTCCTTTTGTTCAGTGATCATTCATCAAAGGACTACAACATGTTTCCGCCTAATGACTTCACCCCCACTAGTTTGTCCTGCCGTCATAGGATGTCAGGACAACCTGTTCCACAGCTGTATAATCCCTGCTCTTAAAAACATCTGCTGAGGTGACATAATTGCTTATCCCCCCCACAGTATGTGCAGATTTCTCTATGACCCAGTCCGGGTCTGCTCAGAACTGCCCCAAGCGCATGCTGATAAGGAAGCGCTTTGTGTACCACTGTGCTCTGATCCATATTTGAGAGAAAACAACGTTGTAACGCTGGCGAACAGAGCTGCAACGTGCTAAAAAAGAGACGGGAGACTCGAGGACCGGCTTGTTTTACTGTGCTGCACATGTTTGCTGATGTAGATTTACCCTCTGACCAACAGAGGAGACCACTTAGAGTTTGCTCCCTCGGTGGGAAACCACCTGCATAACAAAATCCTACACACAGTACGTTTGTCTGGGAAACTGGGAGATACAGTACCATCACAGATGAAGGTATGTTGCTATAGTGTAGAAATGAATTAGACTCATGTCTCGGATTTATGTGACTATAAACACAACATTACAAAAACAAACCAAAAGCATAAACAAGATAATTTGCTGCATCTGTTGTGTGTGTGATTTGAGCAGATTTAATTAGCAATAGCCTGCCAACAGCACAGACAATCAACTAGTTTCATTTATAATCAGATGATTTGGCCTCTTTCAAAATGACAACATGTGCAAAGAGCACAAAAAGAAAAATGTTGAACCCCTTTGTACATTGTAAGACCTAAAATGCCACAACTTATGCATATAGGTGGATGATTTGCATGTTGAAATATTATAAAGTTGTTTGATAGCTAGTCTTCATGCTTCCCTCTAAGATAAATCCAAGGGTTAGAGACTTCAGCTGAAAAGCTACAACAACCCACAGCCCAAAAATTCAATTTGAGAAAAACGTTTGCAAGCAAAATAGTTTTCCTTCCCCGACTGCAGTTGTACGGTAAAGAAATGGGACCTATGTCAGCCGAGCTTTCCACGGCGAGTACGCTCAGGACGCCATTCTGCAGGCACAAATGCACAGCGTCAAACGAACGGCGCGCTCTGGCCGCTCCAGGGAGCAGCGGGGGAATATAGCCTGTCATTCACCGCCTCCATCAGAAACCGTTTGTCAACTTCTTAGTGCACATGAGTACACAGAGCTGAGAGGGTCTGACCCACTGCCCCCTCACCAAACGCTGACACACTGCACTGAGTGGAAAATGGGCTTGAAATGCGCAGCGATATGACAGACGCCGTTAATAGCCGTGTGAGCACGAGTGCACAAACGCAATGAAAGCGCGTCACTGTCGGCTCGTAATTTCCCACAAAATGCACAACAGATGCACATTTGCTGCGGCCGTGTGACCCTGTAGGACACGCAAGCCCCTCATACGACAGGTACAGAGTTACAGTATGTTCAGCTGATGCACTGATCGTCAAGCCAGACAGATGCCAAGAAGCGACTCCGTGTTTCTGGATGACTCTGAGTACAGCCATCACCACAGCGTCGCCATCTTTCCCAGCCAAAGAAACGTGCTCGCACTTCATCCCGGCGACAGGTGCTACATCAGCCTCGGAGGGCGTCTGGGGACGGGGCGGGAATAGCTAAGCCTTCCTCATTCACCCTGCAATGGCAGCGAGGAATAAACATGGAAGCCACGGATGCACCCACGAGCATAATCAGAAACAGATTCCACCGCGCTTCGGGATTTCCAAATGTATGAGACGATCAGGCTGCAGGGAGGAATTTTATGGGAGCAAGGAGGGTGACATTCCATGAACAGATTCAATTAGCGTGACATGCAGAACAACCTAAAATAAGTTTATGCCTGAGATTTGGGCTCCGTCCTGCTTCAACCACCGGGAGAAGCAATTTCATCCAGTTGAACTGAAACATCTATAATTGAGAAATTCTTCCTGAAGTGTTTTGTTTGTTTGTTCAGCTAAGTTGAATCATAACCTTAATACATTGAAAGGTCTTTTCTAGATTCTTTTTTCCCCAGTAGTAACCAGCATAACAAGCTGGTTGTGCATGTGTGCATTAAACAAACGCATGAGCATCATAGCGAAACGCTAAATCATGCAAAAGCAGGTAATACAAGTAAAACCTAAACTAGAAACCTTATTAATGATCACAACACACAAAGCACTGCAGAGCTTTTCTTGCGGAATGTGACGCGCTGCCATTAACGTTGCACCAGAAAGAAACAGCTGATAAATGCCTCAAGAGCCAGCGGGCGTTTCATGTTCATACAAGCATTATAGGAAAAAAGGCTCCGTTTTACGTAACCATAATACGGGAACATCTTGCGTCCTGCTCCACTTTCTCATTGTGCAGCGTGGTCGACGATGAAAAGATGAATAAATTAGCAGCAAACAGCCGAATGTATGTGACAGGCAACTGCTGGAGTGACAGCAGCAGTGATAGGCATGTGTAAAGAACTCGGCTAGATCGTCGCTCGCAGGCATTCAGACTCGGAGAGGAACCCAGAGACGCGGTGCGCGTTCGCTGTGCAAACACCACCTGCTAGAAAGCGTTTGTGTGCCGCAGTTTCCACTCTGGGCTTTGCAAATCTCAACAACAAACAAAAATAAACACGTGTTTCATCCACACAGTCACACACGCGGGCTCGACGATTTCCTTGCTGTCACTTCTTCAACTGCTACCGCTGCTTGGAGGGACGCCGAACCTACAGTAGACGAGGGCGAGGATGGCAAACTGGTGTCTTCCAGCAGTGAGTGAGGCGGGAAAGGATAGAAAATAAGCAGGTTAGCCTCCCCCAAGGAGCATCGGCTCCAAAGCGTTATCCATATTTCAACTCGCCCAGGCTTGAGAAAACAGTAAATTCAAATTGATTACACTGCATCTACCACAGTGATATTATAGCGACCCTAAACTCCAAGAAGACCTTGAAAACATCTGAATAACATACTCATTCATAACTGAGCAACACTGGACAAATTGCAAGAAAAAGAAGTCGTGACAACACAGGCTCACTGAACATCACCTGGCCGTCCTCAGCTCCTCAACTAGCTCCGTAGGGTTAGGGTTAAACTATGGATAAATGCTTTTTTTAGGACACCGGTAGACATATACTAAATAGCTCACATGCAACCTGAAACTGCTTCGTCATGTAGTATACATGCAACAAACAGCAATTATTCCACAGGTGACTGTCAATTAATCACAAACGCTATTTCAGGGCTCGTCTCTGTTGCATCACTTGCTTTTCCATCCGTCAGTTTGCTGCCTCTCTGCTAACCAAGCACGGGAAACCCACCGTGGTGACAGTAATCTCTAATCCCTGGAAATCGGTGTGTTCTACGAAACCGCCTTACTGAACACCCGCAGACGAGCGCGGAGCTCCCCTTCAAATGAGTCCGGCCACCGCGTGCCTGTTCTATGTGTTTAAGTTCTGGGGCGTTCATTATATTCACTGAGCGCATGCATCATTACCATCGCTGCTCCCAGCAGGGATTATATTTCCAACCCTCGGTGTTAGCACTCTGCCCCTTCAACACGCACTCACGGAACTTTGAAAAGATTTTAGCCGTAGTCTATCACATTAATACGATCTGACCTAGTATTATCACGTTATTATCTCGTAGCACAAAGCTGCACGCTTAAAATTTAAGATATGCTGGCAAGGGATTAGAAAAGAGTAGGAGGATGTATGGATCTGTGAAAGTTAGATTATTCACATTAAGCTCTAGAAACTCCACTGAGGTACAGTGTGCTCAAGTAGATCAGATCTGTATCTAGTCAATATAATATTTAAATCCTATAATTGTATAACATTACCTCTACCCGTTCACTAGTCATCAGGCCATGTTTCATGCATTAACGCTGCCTTTCCAGACAGGATTCATTACCAACACGTGTCTTGCTCCCTGTTTAAAGGATTTTGTTCTTCAACTGTACAGAAATGGACGGGAGGAGACCAGTTACCTCACACTGAAGCAATTACAGGAAGCAATAAAGGCACAGAAGTGCATTCAACAGAAGCAATTCTTGGGACCTCTCTCCCTTTGGCAGTCGACTTGTTCTCGCTTGCACACGGAAATAGAGCGAGAGAGAAAGAGTGCAGCGGGGTTACACTCTCCGAGGTCCCATGCCTCCCTTTCCTCCCCGCTTGCCATTTCCCATTACAATGCTGCATTGTTTACTTTCAACAGATGTGGGCAGAAAATGGCGAAACAAAGAGAAGCAATTTGGACTAACTAGATACTGCTGAGGGAGCACAGAGGGGTCACAGTGAGGCCTGATGAACGGCGGCCCACTTTCAAACAGAGCTGGGGCTGTCTTGCTTAGCAGAGGTCCGGGGCATCTGGTAATGGCATCGTAAAAGAGAGCGACTGTGGCAGTGTGCAGCACCTACGCGCACACAGACAGACGCACAGATTAAAAAGAAGAAAGGGCAACGCACATTTCAGTGTGTGTGTGTGGACTAATTGTGAAGTGTATCTGCTCATCCGGGGCAGCGTTCTGATAATAAACATCCGCTCAGCTCAACGCTGGATGGTGTTGATGTGCCTCCACAACGTTACTGTATACTATTAGTCGGCATTTTGTTTTCTGCAGCATCTGATGCAAATCGTAAAGTTACAGTAGTCGCCCATCTTGAGTCACATTTGCATGGATGTGTCAACATTTCTTTCTCCCCCCTCCTCCTTTGATACATTAACCACAAACTGCTGGACACAAACGAATGCGTTCCAACTTTAAATAAACTGGAGTAGCTCATTATATAACTGACTTCAGCCCACAGCAGCGCAGTCCTTCGGGCCTGACCGCGGTTAGTGCAACAGTAGATGCAGAACAAATAAAAAAAAAAGCTGATGAGACGATGCTGCCGCTCACATACGGACGCCCTCCCTCACTGCCGCCCGTACATGCGTGTTGCCGCCTCAGTTGGGAACATCCAGTACCGTGTCAGCTCGGCCCCTCCAGGATTCTGCAGACTTGCTCTTACGAGTTAATACGAATTGCGATAGACCACGTGAACATGATTTACTTGATTATTTCACCTGAAAAAGTCATCTTAAAGAAACCAGACATGAGCTATGCACTGTGTGATGAATACAATAAGAACTCAACGCCCCAGACTTGCCAAGCACAGTGTTTGTTTCCTGTTTTATGGGTGCCATCATACTTTGTCAAATCACTGAATAAAAAGGAAAAATATATATGATGTATTGTGGTGAATGCTGCATTATCCTGTTCACATCCCCTCAGGCTTGTTTTTGTGAGAGATGGATGCTCGTACCTCTGCTCGCACTTTCCCTTTGGAAATATTCATCAGAAGTGCTGGCTGCTTTCACTTCATAACCTCTTCCTCTATCTAGCTCACTGTATCTTTTGCTCTCACTCCCTCTCCTCTAATGGCTTAAGTTTTCCCCAGGGGGAGAGATAGCCAGGGATGATGCTTCTGTGGATGGGTTTAGAGTTGCTGAAGGTCTTTCTTGTCATTGGAACAATATAAAAATGATAAAGCTGGATTTTTTCAGGGCTTTCTTGATGTATTTCATTTTGTCAAAGCCAGATGACTGCTTTCTGCTTGGATATGGCCCTGGTCTGCCTTTGAATTATATTCACAAGCTGTCTCTCCTAGTTGTCATGTTCTTTATTGCATCTACTGTATTACTTCACTCCGTAGTTGGATCATTTAGACATTTTTTTTCCAGTGGTGGTTATGTCTTGTTGTATTGTATTATTATCAGAAACTTTTACTGTATTTTACGTGTTTGGATATTGTGGGAATATAGTGAAGTAGCATGATCAACCGCATTGGTTTCATTTTCTGATAATCAATTCTACCCAGAGAGTCACAAATGTCAGACACTTACAGTCTGATAGATAGTCGATGCAACATTTCTGAGTCATGGCAGCACTTGTGGTACCAAAGGATTTCAGTAGCCGTCAGTCATACGGTAGGTCCTGAAACGTGTAGAACCATCCTCTGGGGCTAATGGTGTTTGCGTAGTAACCCTGTGTTATTCCAGTGGTTCTGGTGCAACAACAGGTGCTACTGCACTTTGTGTCGACATTTGAAAGCAGCTTTCTTTCATGGAACAATAAACGTTTCCATGTCATTCCACGTTTCATGATTTCCTCGCATCGCTGACGCCGTGTTCCTTTGGCGTAACGGACAGGCCAGACCTTGTAGCAGAAGAAACTGCTTAGCCCATAAATGTGTGAACATTATTACTGGACATTTAGCAGCTTGCGATCAACATATTGACAGAAAGCGATCAGGGTTACAGCCGTCCCTGCTGATTAGTCAGGCGATCCATCGTGTTAGACGGCAGCACAGAAAATGAGATGTCACACTGACTGAGGCTGGCAAAAAGCAGGTGGACGCAGGTCACGGACACATACAGAAAAGCAGTAAATGTTAAGAAACTGTAGGTGATCTCACGGACATGTGGGATTCTTTTCCAGAATAAAAGTGCTGGTGATGATCCATTACGTCTACGTCGCTTCCTTTCACATGCAGTAAATGCTGAGGCCGTCGGTGCCGTAAAAAGTGAACAGCTCTTGTCAAATCGGCCATGGGAAGGAGGTTGGGTAACATGTGCTTGTCATCAGGATGCTATCGTACAGCAGCACCTCACTCTTATATAACGGAGGACTAAAAATAGAGCTGCAGAATGAAATGATGTAAATAGATAAATAAATAAAAATAACGCTGGAGTACTACAGTTGCAGTAATACAAAATGCTGTAGGTATTTTCCAGGATGACTCACTGTGTCTAAAAAAAGACAGAAAGCTGTCTAACCTGGAAAACACTGACATGCCCAGCACTCAGACACACAGTTAGCAAACAGTGTTCAGAGCAGTTTGTCACTTTTTGTCATGTCATTCAGAAAGGAAAGCGATGAACACTGCTACTGTTCCTACCTCAGTGAAAGGACGAGTGTTAATCGTGCAACAGAACCACTAGAGCTTATTAGGGCAGTGACTTCACCCACTCCTGATTTGACGAGCATCGCAGCTGTACTGGAGCTGTTAAATCAGCAGTAATAAAAACTAATGAATCAAACGGAAGATTTGTTTCTCTTTCAGCTAAGTTTTGATGTGGTGGTCCCCCTGCAGGAGTGCGGTCTGTTCGTGATTAAAGCTTTCCCTCCGTTTCATCTTGCTGGCTGAAGTGGCCGGCCCACTTGTTATTCGGTGGTTCGGTTTTGCCCTTTAGGCGTTCTTCTTGCTTTTACTGTTTTGATTTTTGCCTATATATAATGCATGACTCACTGCAAAATTGTGCCAAGCTGAAAGAAAGAACGCTTCTTCTTTCCTGAGTATCAAGTAATGATAAAGGATCTTTAACGGCCTTAATACCAGTTTGACTTTCCTTTGTTTTACTTTTAAATGGCTTTTACCCAACGACTTAGATTTGACATTAAGCCGTCTTCCGCTGTCATTTCCACTCTGCCCGTTTCTTTCTGTGATGCCAACTCATGCTTAATATTTGACCTTTATAATGGTTATGACTTTATCTTTGTACATTTTGTATTTGCTCCATTTCTTGCCTATGGCTTCTTCGGTTTGCTTTAATGGGCAAACACGCTGACATCTAATTATAGTTATAATCAACTATAATATCATCAGCCACTGGTTGATGCTTAAATACATTAACGCTTCAAAGTTTTGTTGCTATAGAAACACACCTTTGAGGAGACTTTGACACAGTTTCTTTATAGGTACATTTTTGTCCGTGTGCAGCTTCTTCTCCACTGCTTTTTTGAATAATGACCAACTTGAACTTCATTCTAGCTTTAGAAGCTTGCTATTACTAGTGCAGCTTGCTCCAGTTGCAGCAAAGGAAAACCGTGAATAAAAAGACTATTTCTAGTCTTAGGAGACATTATCTATTTCTGTAGCCTATTTAGAAAAAGGTGTTGCGAACGAACCGCTGCAACAGTGATTGAGCACGAAGCACCGCGCGAAGAAACGAGGGTAGTAATGACGACTGTGTTCATTTCATACGGTGACAGTAGTGGTTGATATGCAGTAGGTTTAAACTGGCCGTTCTCTCAACAAGTTGCACAAACTGCTTCTGTTTCACACTGTGGCAGACACTTTTGTCTCTAAAGAGACTTCAACAACCAGGACAGGAAGTTCCCGAGACAATGACAAATGTAGGATGTCTGATTCAGTAGGAAACACGCCTTGTGGGAAGTGTGCTCAGTAACCCAAACCTTTGTCACCACTGGACAGTGCCTCCACCACCACACCTGTTCCTCCTAACCTTGCCCACGCAGCCTTAATCTTCCAAATGCTGCTTGAGCATTTGAATTTCTGCACATCAATCTCAGGGCCCCGTCTTACCTTGATTAATGGTCCCCATCTATCACGGTAGCATGTGGCGCACAGGCCTTGCCCCACCAGACAGCTTTGCTTTAGAATAATGGGTGCACTCCATCCCAGTCCCTACCATGCGATGATTGTGCCTCTTTGTGATCCATCTGTCAAGCCCCTCTGTCAAAAAGGGACAACAGGGGACAGTGAAAGGGGACGCAGGCAGGACGAGGGCGGCATTGCGGCATTTATGTAGAATACTGTATGTAACAGAATGCTGTGCTCACTAATAAACACTGATAAATACGTATACTTCTTTCGTTTCTCCCCCAGAGACACCGTGGTTTCCTTCGTTCTGTCACACATGGAAGCTCGGAGCCTTGGAGACATTTGGTCCGCTATCAATAATGTTGGCAGCAAGCGCAAAGCTCCTAATGGCAACTGCAGGTTCTTTTCATGTATGGTTGCATTCGCGTTCGCGGCCTCTAATATCCCAAACAAAACAATTCCCACGCACATGCTCAGTTGTATGTATGGCCAAGCTCAACGTTTGGGCAGGCAGAGAGTCCGCACCCGGCCAGAAACAGCGCAAGAACATCATCACAGCGGCTTGAAGACGATTTCCTTTCCTCAACACGCCCTCACTTTCATCAATATTCTGCGAATAATTAGCTGCAATTAAGTCTCTCTCTCACCAAACTAATTGTATGTCACATGAACAAGCCCTGTTCACGGGCACACACTAGTATTCTCTGTGTTTTAAACAAGCTATTCATCAATGTCACATGGATATTGTTCACTCTTGATGGTGCTTTTGTGCGTCTTCTTTCAAGCAGACAGGAGAACAAAAAAAAGTCCCAGGAAACATAAACCAGGCAGAAATGTTTCTTTAATTGAGAACTCAAGCATAGCGGCAACAGCTGAAGTGTCCTCACACTGCAGCGTTTTGCACAGCTAAGAAACAAGTGTGACCACAGTTACACAGATCAGACCAGCACATGTGGGTTGCTCCATATTCTCTGCCTTTGTGTTTTAAATGTCTCCGCCTTATTACATTGCCCACCGGGATCAGCACCCGCATGTGGGAGTATCGTGTCGCCGCCTGTTGCTGACATTTCGACTGGCTGGGTATCGCCGCTTCATTCCGCAAGCATCATCTCCTGGTCCACTGCTCGTGTCAGCTTTGGCCGTGAGAACGTTCCCCAGCTTAAACAAGTCGCAGAAGATCAAAGGACAAGTCAGGGATGTGTGGGAGCAGAAGGAGGCAGAACCATCTGGCAGCTACTAACACACGTACGTGTTTTTATTTACTAAATACAGAGGCAGTAACATTATTATAGATGAAGCTTTTTAAAGTGAGGCTGCACATGTTGAAACAGTACTGCACAGTGGGGTGTGTAACCTTATGCTAAACAAATTCTGACATGATGTGTTGTATGGATGAGATCTCTATCCTAATTAGTGTAACGTTAAGATAATCAATAATATAAATAATTAAAGTGATCATAACGCGATACAACTGTTTGGAATTGAGTTGCTTAGATTTCTATGAAGATAAATATATAAATATATGCAGATTCAAAGAAAACAATAGGCAATGAAGACCTAAACAGAATTGAACTGTTGTGAGAATCCTCCTGAATTAAAATGTTACCATTTTTTGTTCATGCAGTAATGATAAATAATCTCCAGTAATCACAAAATCATTCTGCATTAAAGGCAAAACCGCTGAAGCTGTGGAGAACGACAGACTCTCACAATCCAAGTTTAACTGGATTGAAGGTGGTTCGTGGACTATAGACGATGTGGCCGCTGAAAACTGCAGCCTTAGAGGAGGAAGGGCCATGGGTTCGAGCGCGCTTCCCCCTCATGCTCAGCTTTCTTCTAAAAGTCCGAAGACACACAGGTTAATTGGTGACTGTAAGTTGCTTGTTAGCTTGGTTCAGCTGCAGCCCATCATGACCTTTAACAGGGCAGGTGATAAACAAAGCCGATGGATGGATGGAACTTGAGCTTGAAAGTGAAGAGGAGCAGAAGCTCTTCTAGTCAGAAACATCTGTACAGAAAATACAAGGACCGGCTCACAACGGCTTCAATAGTCTAGTTTCTAGACAAACAGTGTTGCAGGAGATCATATTACCACAAAAGGCAGTAAGTGCTTTTTAGCTACAGTTAGCGATGTCTTAGAAATTAGATTGGATTCAGTCACTACGCCCTGCTTTGATTAAAATAAACATAATGTCTTAGGAACAAATGTTGCATTTGCTGTTTAGTTTAACAGTTGCCCCAAAGTAAACACATCAACTTTACTAAACATATTCCTGATATACTGAGGGGCTATGGTATAAGAAGATGGCAGCATTAAAACATAACACTTTACTGTAGTAATAAAGAATAAGTTCAACATTGAAATGTGGGTGAATCTCCAATAGTGTTAAAGGCAGATGAAAACTTAAATTACAAGTCACGTCGAACAACTTCGACTGAAGCCATCCTGATGCAACATCTTCCCAGGCGCTCAATCCTGTTTCACCTTCTACATCTGTTGTCTGCAGCAGCAGACAAGTTATTTTGATACGGCTTTAAGCACATTATGATCGCAGATGTTTAACCACTTGAAGGAACAACATAAAATAAGTTGTTTAAGGCGTGAAAAACTCTGTATAATCTGTCCAACGAATGCACCAGAACCACCAACTTGCACGGCGTATTTGTGCAGCAGTGTTTACTGGATCTACGCGCACCTCTGCCAGCTTGCGAGGGAAAAAAAAAAAAAAGCCCTGTTGACCTTGTCTGAGCTGGTGTTAAGTGAACGGCAGATACGGTACATCGCAGCTCCTGGAAAGTGGAAAGTCTCTAAAAAAAAAAAAAACGTGTGCAATTTAGGAAAAAAGAATGAGCAGCACCTGGAAAGTGAATTTTCTTGCCATGCCTCATGTTGTCCCTGCGTGAAACTAGGGCCACATGAGTCGAGAGAATTGCGATGACCCACATACAGGTAGGCCTCAGGCCCACTCACATAGTTCAGTCCATGGCTTCACGCAACAACAACTCAAAAAGAGAAAGAAGCCAATTACATCTTTAAAGAGACAAAGTGGAAGGAAGAATTCTATCATAAACACATAAAATGTCACATTTAGTTCAAATAAACTGCATCGACATATGAATGCTAAGTGGAAGAGGCAGGACAGCTGTTCTACTTATTGCTTTGAAATCGTTTTTGTGTGACAGCTACCGTGTGGCTGTATAACAAAATGTACACTGTCCGTTATGAGCCCTGTTGTGTTTTTCATTCATAATTCAGGAGGCTCAGGCCCGCGTGCGCGATTATACACAATTACTGTAAATGCTGAATTCCATATTGCATAATCCATGCACACAATTATGAACAAGGCAGAGCAACAACACTGAGCAAGCAAAGACCCACAGCAGCCTGTACAGCTAAGCAAGATTTCTGAGAAGAGGAAAGTGACTGATCCCAGCTCAGTGCCATCAATAGGCGTTGCCATGGGCACAGAGGATCCAAGGAAAAAGAATAGAATGAATTCAAATGAAGGCGCTATGAGTGTGATTAATCTTTATCGATGAGGTGCTTTGTCTCAACCTGCACCTCTTCATTATTTGCACAGTGAATCTGATATCTAATGTAGCTTAGACCTTACAAAGCATGTGAGCAGACCACACTCTCTCCAGACAGGCGCAGGCAGCCTCTTTCTAAATTCTGTCTTCTGTGACAAATCTATAGTAGTTCGTAAACAGTTCACCTCTCGCCGTATGACACCTGAGAAGTAGCTTAAATAGTTTAGCTTAGTTTAAATGATGCAGCGCTATAGTAGAGAGAAGCAGCCGACTTCCGGTTCAGTCTCAGCAACAAACAAAAGCTGTCATTAACGTGTGCTCACGGTTTTTAAAACATAGGAAATGCCTGTTAATCGCGGGCTGCGGAGCTCTCCGTGGTCCTGAATGGAGCGGCCAGCGGTTGGTGCTCGCCGCAGAGCTGCGCCCGAGTCGCTGCAGCTGACGTTTGACCCCGTTTTCTGCTCTGCGCTTTCCGCCCTGCTGAGCTGAAACTTGCCATTCAGCTTCTCTTGGCTACATGCTTGTGTTCTGCAAGCTACCTACGCAACACCGTCACAGGGAAGTGAAAGTGCAGTTTTGCTTTCCGAGTGAGTCATTGTATAATTTATTTATGAGACTCACTAAACCTTTGTCACTGCACTGTGCCTCGGTCAGTATCACAACACCTGCTGTCAGCTGCTTAGCTTTCTGCAGGGATGTGGCTGCTGTTTTATTCCCTCGGAGGGACAGGGAGGACGGAGTGTTTCATCCGCACTTTACTTTATTTGAGATGTCACTGCATTAGGTGAAAAATAGGTACAGGCCATCAGGTCATACAGTTCCATCTCAACTCTGAGAAAATAGACTATCGTGGATGGAGAGTAAGCTTGGCAGCCTAACCTTAAGCAACACACTTGGCCTTGTGTTCTTTGCTGCAAGCAGTGACATATACAGCAGGGATGTCACCATCACTCTTACACTGTCTCAGGTACTAAAGACAATACTGCAGGTACTGGGACAACAAGCTGTGGGTGATTCTAACTGCACCTAAGTTGGTTTACTCTGCAAAGCAGAAGTGTCAGGCTACTGTATGGATGATTTATAACTTTTGGAAAGGAGAGAAGGGAACCAGCAGAAGGATGAGGGTCATTAACTGTATTATTCCACTTCCGCCCATGTAGATGGAGCAGATCCCTGCAACCTTTTCAAGTCAATAGAGGTGCTGTCAGTTCAGCACTCCTCTGCTGCTTTAATTAATGACTTGAATGAGGTTCTTTGTGTTTTACAACAAAAGAGTTCATTAATTCAGTGGCACACTTTGTGGGTTTTTTTTCTACTGTAGATCTAGTTCTGCTTTTAGAATAGTAACAGGTTTGTTCTAATAACAGAAATATCTCTTAGATCAGTGTTTAGGCACCGGTCTATCAGCTAAATTAAAACTGATGACACTCCTACTAAGCCGAGCAAGTCAGAGTCGATCAGTTTAAAAATATTGTATTTCATGACGAAAGGATATTTTTAACACTGTGTGGCACAGTTCTGACAAAAAGATCAACACTACTACACTATGTTTTGGAAGACGTTACTAATACACTGACGGCACATTCACGCCTAATTAACCATGAACTAGATCCTCTCCACGTTTTCTGTACATAAACAATGATTGTTTTACTTGATTCTGTAGGTTACAGGACTCTAACACAATATTATCACCACAAGGCCAAAACACACCCAGAACTCTCCTGTTTGAATCACGACCTCTGATCCCAATACACTCACATTCCAAGACATTTCTCACAGGGATTGTGTTTTACGAGATATGACCCAAAACCTATTTGAAGGTATGTATGTGTGACCACATGGCAACAGATTTCATGTCCCATAGTGACCTGGGATCACCGGTCAGGAGAAAATCGACATGAATTGCGCCAGATGACCAGGATTTGAACCCACAGTTCCTCAAGCATCACACATTGGAACACAACAAAAGACCCAGGTTGATCCCGAACAGACTGCAATAAAATGTACAATAAAATATTCTCATAATTCTTAAAACAAACAACCTATTAGAAGTGTTTTTAAAAACTGTAATGATGTATGAAGAGTTTAGTGAAACCTCTTGGATTCCCTGGAGACAGGAGGCCTGGCTGTAAATTCAGTGTGGAAATGGGTGCATATTAAAGCTTAATTAGTCAAGGCTTTTGCAGCTCTGAATTGTACAAGCCCCCCCGCACATCTTTGTTTCTCCTCGTCAGACTCGTGTGTATTCAAACCGAGCAAAACATACAAGGAAAAGAAAAGAAAATTCCTCCGAAGATACACAAACTAATTCACAGGCAGGAGCAACGTGCACCACTGCAAATGTGCCTCATCGCCCCGAGGATGCGAGCACCTTGTTTATTTCTGCTTTACAGCAGCGTGTTTATAATCTCAGCATTAATAATAATCCAGTTCATCAACAGGAGTGGCACTATAAGAGATGAACATACTGGAACTTACAGCAACAGGACATCAGTGTCAGAAATCCTGTAACACGGTACCATGACGCCTACAGCTAGACAAGCGTTTCTTCAGTCATATTTTAAAAGTGGACGCCAAAAAAGTGCGACTTAATTATTGTTCGGCATTAGTAGACATGTGGTGGCTCAACTTATGAAACGGCTGCTCAAGCTTTCCGGACCCCCCTTTGGAGTTTGGTGTTGTGAGTTTCCTGAGGCATTTTGCTTAACATCACATCCTCCTCCACGGCTGACAGAAAATGCCCCGTGGCACACTTTGCAATTTCCCATGTATTTATTCTCTCCCACACAGAAGCCAGAGATATTTAGCTTCATATTATTTCTGGTACTTTATTTTTCAAAACTCTTTCTTCTGACAGCGGGGCAAGAAGAGAAGGCACAGACCATTTCTGAAATCACAGTTCGACTCCCACGGCCTGCCAGCAACTCCTTTCAATAAACACACGTCACCACAGACACAGGGAGCAACCAGAGGAGGACGGAGCTTTTTATCTACGTTCGTCATTTAGAAATTATATTCACTTACATACGCTATTAAACTGAATTACTGTACATGAGTTTTGGACTATGAAATATAAATATAATGAACTTTGCTTTTGCATAAACAACGTCTCCCACGTTCTGGTTTGGCTGCATGAGCTGCTTTCAATGGCTTAATAATAATAGTTAACAAAAGCTGCAAAATTGCCTTTTAAAGAAGTCACCTTTCACAATTTACTGAAATTGTAGCAGTGTTTTCAGTAACGTTGTCCATATACAGTATGTGTAGGCTTTCTATGTGTAGCTGCAGGCCAGCCATACATTTAGACAGGAGCACAACAAAGCAAATGTTTAAAATGTATGCATAAAACCATATCAAAAGCCTGGAGACTGTGGGGGAATGTTCAGGGTCAGGTCCAACACAAAAACAGTGTTTGAAGGCGCAGCATCCCACACTCCTGCTCTTTGCTGTGTGGTCTTCAAATATAATGGCGGCAGGAGAAACATAGTCCGGTTTCAGACTCTTTGACTCTAATGCAATGCAGCGACCCTCTGAATCTAACAGGATGAATGGCCTCGAGTTCACGTTTACCATTCTGCAATGCATCAACTCTCTGGCTCAGGGTTGCTGCATTTTTCTAGTCACGCATCCAACATTGTTTTAAAGACAGTGTATTTATAGCATCGGATGATCCAAACAGATCCAAGCAGTGACCAGGTACAGTCTTAAATTCCTAAGCAGGTCTTACCGTCTTTATTGAACTGAATTAAAATTCCCGGCAGTCAGTTTTAACTTATTTGTTGCTTAAATCTTTTGCTCCTATTCCTCCAGTACTTTACTTAGTCCATGATACACGAGTTGTGGGAGCTATTGTTATGGCTAAGTAGTTACTTTAGAAGTGGGACTGTGCTGAATGCAAACACTGAGTAAAAGCTCTGGCTGGAGAGGGAATGCATCTCTCTGGAGCCTTAGCCGTGGCTGCATATTCATTTGTTGTGTGGTAATGTGTGACAGCGGTGGACGTTCAACCTCCATTCAACTGCAGACGCCGCATGCATTACACTAATCACACACTGTGGGCAGTGCTGGTTGCCTGGCAGGGTGACGATAGGTTGGTCTGCTCAGGCCCTGATGTCCCCTTTTGACTGTTTTACTTTATTTCTTTTTTTCTATTTTCTGCTTGACTTGCAGTGAATTGTATAGATTTTCAGCTTTGAGGTCGACCACCCAAGTAAATCTGTCGCTGGTGGCTCCATGTTACTGGTTTCTATGACCTAATATTTATTACAGCAGTGGTTTTGTCTACAACTTTTTATTAATGAAATAATTATTTTTAATATTAATTTGTTGATTTATATTTGCGCTTTATGGTTTATTTGGCAAAAACAAGAAGCTTGTGGTGTGAAACTTTAATGCATCTCTCTCCAAAGGCTTGACCTGGAAACCACTGGCAGCCAAATGCTTTGAACAACGTTGATGAGGGTGACCCCAGAACAGCAGGGCCCACTCTGCAGCAGCAATACGTCAGACACCATCACTCAGTGATTTGGATTTTTTCTTTCAAAAGAGTAGGTGCAGTGCAAATCTCTTCAGTTTAATCTATCAAGTTTTGGCTGCAGTCTAAAAGCTGCTCTTCTCCTTCATAATCAAATTAAATTGTATCTTTTCCTTAAAGGACTAACGCGCAGCATGTTTATTCGCCACCGCCTCCCTCATTTTTCAAACGCCAGACCCTAATCTCTGCATGTGTCCCCTCACCAAAGTTTACTATTAATGACTCTTTAGTAATTTCTAATGTTGGCAATTACACATTCACCTCCTGTGCCCTATTCACAACCCACAACAAACAGCTAATAGCACATTCACTGTATGCATGGCAAGAGAAATGGATGAGAGTGGCACCACATCCTAGCCCTCTATCCGTCACTATTTATAGCCCAAACAATTAAGCTGAGAAGACCTTCATTAGCCTGCTGCTATTCAGCGGGACCCTGAGTCGCCTTGCCAGCCAGCCAAACAGGTGTTCCTTAATAATCACTGCTGAATTGCCAGCAACACTGGTTTGCGATTTTCCCCCCATATGTTTCAAGCTGTTAGGAGCCCTCTACTGAGAAATGAATGACTTCCTAAGTCTCATTACAATATCTTACAGTACTTACAGGTGGCTGTTGGATGGCAGACTGATCCGAATAAACAAGAACGCGGCACGTGGCGAACGGCTCAGTACAGCCTCTTTAGAGTGTACGAAGTCATTAACAACACAATGCTCACGTTGATGCATAAGGATGTAGTGAACAGTGAACTGACCTTCAAACAACGTGAAGCCCAACAGACAAATGATTATGTTCTCTGAAGCAAACATACTGTCTGATGACATGCTGTAATGAACTTCATGTTTAGCTCAGCTGTGGACTTTGACCAGTCCACTCAATCACCTTTTTCCCCCCTTTATTAATCCAATTGATTTATGAAACACAGACTAATGTCTAAAAACCTCCATAGCATTCACACCTCTGGGTCCTTTGCCTTTTTATGTTTCTTATGTGACTAATAACACACTGTGGCCATAATTTGTAGAAACGCAGATTCGAGATCTACGCCGACGCGTTTCAGGCGCCGTTAATGTACAGTATTTTTCGATCAGCGCCTCCTGGGCTGTACAACACGGTTTCCTCTACCGGCTGATGTGGACTCTTCTCCTCGCCAATTAGGAATCTGTCAAACGCTTTCGAAAGGGATGAGAGGAGTTAATGTGATTGGACACTATGAAAGCCTGCCCCAACTTCATCTGCTGATAATATATTCCTCCCACCAACAATGCATCCATCCCTCTTATGCCCCATTTTTCCATCCAGGCTCTGCCAGGATCGTGCTTAACTCTTCTTACGGCCATATTCATTTGCCCTCTCTCCCCAGGTTTGCGCCTGCTTATTCCCTTGCCAATTTCCCTTTGCAGTCATTATTCAGTCACATGTTCCATCACCGTTCAAAGTACACAACACTAGAATGCAGCCTACTGTGGGACTGCTGGGTTTAAAATGGAAGAAAATCACATGACCCACTGTAGTCACCCCCTGTTGCTCGCTCTGTACACAGAAAGCATTTAGTTGCTCCAGTGCATCTTACTGTGATGTGCTTGTCAAAAGCGAAGCAACAATCACGGGTTTCTAGTATCTCGTGACACAACATCAACATGGAAAAACCAAAACGCTGCTTTCTGTTTTGGTTCCATTAGCTTCAAGCTGCAAGTCCCGGTTTTCATTTGCAGCTGCAGTGAAACATCTTTAAGAGCCTCAGCATCTTTGTCTTTAAAATCTCTTTACCATCAGGGAATGAACTATTACAGCCGCTCCATTAAATTATGCCTCCCACCATGATAGGCTGATATTTCCCATTCTTCCTGTCACTATCTACCTGCAGCATTGCACCACTTTAAATAGAGCTGTCAGTCTGTAGTCGTGGTGTAATTATGATGAAATACTAATTAGGGCAGACCTGACCTGTGCAGACATGCCCACGCTCTCAAGTGTCTGCTCCAGATGGCAGCAGGTACAAAGGATGCCGGGGGAGGAGACCTTTTTCAGAGCCGTCTGAATGAGCACAGGGGGGACCTGTCCTAATACGCCGGAAAGATTCTAAACATGTGTCATCTGGTTTGGATTTAAAATGAGCTGGACAATGTGTGAAAATGATCATTGCTGTAGGTAAAGGGGCTGCAGGGATACAACGAGGGTCACGAAGATATTAAACGTCAGTGTTTCTAAAGGTTTGCTCTTGGAGGGAGGAAGAAGAACAAACCAGCGTACGGCTTCCTTTCGACGCTCGGCTCCACCCAGAGCATGATGCTTCACTGTAGAGATTGTATCAGCCAGATAATGAGCAGAGCCTAGAGCTTGGGGTTCTACTCAAAAAGTTGAATTCCCATTACTTTGTTCTTGACTAGGTTTGTGCCTAAAATATGTCCAGTCAGATTTCTTCGCCACAGGTGATCTCCAGTCTAATCTTGACAGATCGGTTTTTAAAAATGTCGCTACAGTAAAACATGCATCTGCCTCGTGTTTATAGTCTGTTATGTGAATAATATACTGCTGATTCATAGGATTAAAGCACAAACGGCATAATCGTAATTGACTCGTTGTTGCAGCCAGCGCTTCTCAAATACTTTGCTTTGTAGTTATCGGTGTTGTAACATGAGTACACATCAGTAGATTAAGGTACAATTCAGCTGTGGCTCACTCCAGGGCTCCACCGGTGTGTTCCTGCGTCTCACTTGTTTTTGATGCCGTTTATATTGTTTTCCTGATGCAACAATATGGCACATACGCTTGCTTCTGAGGCTAATGGTGTCAGTTTGGGAGTTGTGCTGGATTAGGCTTCAAAAGAACGGCTGACAGTCTATTGTTTAATGCTGGCTTGCTCAGTTCTCCAGGCAATTGCTAGTTTAGCACAGTTTGGGGTTTGTAAAGAGAGAGAGAGAGAGAGAGAGGAGAAAAAGAACCAATATTATGCAATCGTGTATAATTTTGCAATGTCTACATTGGGAAGTGCACTATTTCACGGCTAAATAAGTGCAGTGCGAGAATAACAACTTGTGAGGTGATTGCAACATTGTGCTGCACTGCCACAATCATCCGAGCATTCAGATCAAGCAGACGATGTTTAACCGCGCCGACATGCCCCGCACGCGTTTTCATGAGTGAGCCGCGAATCAGATTCTGCTCACTTTTTTCCCCAAGTATCCCGGTCTTGATGGAAGGACGTTATCAATTGAACTAATTGAAGTGTGTTTGTGCTGATTTCGATGATGCATATAATTTTATTATGCATGGGTGAATGCTTTTTCTAATATCTTAATCAGTTGCAATTACCATCCTTTCATCATACCTTACTGCTCCAAGGCTCGCAAGTGGCAACAAGAGTTGTGCACATATAGCTCATCACCGCATGCTCGTGTCCAACGTCTCGGTGGCCCTGATTGCATTCAAACAGACAATAGTGCAATCTAAATGTGTGCGCACCGCTCCCTCTTATCTCGACAGGCTTGTGGGTGACAGGAGTGTGATTGCAGTAAATAGAAACCGCCCACCACCAGTTCTCCAGTCCTCTAGGACACAGGGTACCAGTGTTTAATTCTCAGCCTGTTTAGCACTCGAGAATTTCGATTATCTGTAATTATAGTTGATGCAGTTAGAGATTAGAGAGGAGGCCTCATATGAGTGACACGGCCTTTCCATCAAGTAAGTAAGACATGACTGTAAGAGAAACATGCAAGTGATGTGATCACAATGTGCATTACTGGCACAAGTGAAACCATTTTCTTTTTCCAGCTCGTACAGTATGTGCTTTTTCCACCAGCTTACACAGTTTATCTAAACAACTGTACAACTCGGCAACTCTTTGTCCTGTCACAACGCAGTGGAGATGCTGAATAAAAGGATAGATAGAGGTTTGCTGCACGTATCCGGATCCATGTGTTCAAAACAAAAGAACCAGATCCCAAGAAATTCTGCATTCCGACGTCCAAACTCGATAAACGTGTGTTATTGCAGACAAGTAGCACGATCCCTCTCCTAGAAGAGAACTGTAGCTTAGCAACAAAATTATAAGAAGGTGATGTTGCTTGGGAAGCATCATCATGCATCAGTTAGCCTGTCAGATTTCTGTTAGTGCAAAGCCGACGCATCAAGGTTGCAACAGTGTTGAGAGAATTAGTTGAACTGCAGAGGGGCCCTGCATGACTAAATCCACTTCCTAGTCCAGAGTCAAGCATTTACACCACAAAACAGCACTCGCACTACACTTTGATTCACACTGACGCATCATGTGTCTGCAAGCGCGTGTGTATGGAAGTTGTGTTACTCACCAGGGTGCTTCACATCCTCGTCCGGCCGTCGCTCAACAACAGTGGAACAGAGAAAGGATTTGTTTTGTTTTTTCCTTCTTATAAAGCAAATTGACTTCTACTCTTCTGCATTCTCCTTATTGACTGTCTCCCATTGACCAAACAAACTGAGCAGCCACTCAGGAAATGAAGAAAAAAAAAAAAAAAAATCAAGCCAAGGCCTATTTGGAGAACAACTTCTCATTAAGTGCTTCTCAACACCAATAAGATTCCAGGCGGGATGAGCTGTGATGAAACCTCAGGATCACTCAGACTGCCACAACGCTTCGAGTCTTCCCGAGGTATTAGAGTCTGACCTGTAGAGAGACCGGAGCTGATTCTTATTCAAGCTATGCTTTCCCTTGGCATGAGCATACCTTTAAATCAAGGCACAAAAAACAACAGCGGATGGACGGAACATAGTCAGGACGAAAAGGGGATTGATGTGCTGCAAGGCAAAAGGTGGAAAAGCCATCCTGGTATTCCAGAAATCACACTGCTGGTGGCACTGGAAAGACTGCTCCCGGTGGGTCTCCCCTGTGCCTCTGCTGCTCTGTGTCCTTCCCGTCTCCAGCTGAGGAGGAGGCACTGAGTGGTAGAGCGGTGCTGAGTGATGCTGCCGCCACCGCTGCCACCGCCGAGTTCCTCCGCTTATAGGAGCAGTCTCTGCTCAAAAGAAAAGCCTGGTCTGTCACAGTTCTCTGCTGCAATGCATTAGATTCATCCTTCCTCTCTCTCTCCTGTTCTCCCTCCCCCTTCCTACCGACCTCCCTCCTTGCTCACTCTCCTCCGTTCACTTGTGCTCCGTCACATGTGAGGAGAAATAGTGGGAGCCTGGAATACAAATAGGCTGTCTTCCTTAAAGACATGATTGTGCTCCTTGAATGCAATGACTTTTTGTTTTTTTTCTCTCAGCCAGAGTGAAAGAGAAGAGGATGGATGGAGTAGATGTAATCTCTAGATCCCTGACTTGACCGCTGTCGGTGATCTGACTTGCCCCCACGATGGACTGAGTTGCCATGAGTCTGGGTTGCCAACGGGAAAGATGGAAACAGGAAAAGCAGACTCAAGAATTTTGTGTGAGAGCTCAGGCATCTTGAGGCACATGATGGATCTGTGCATAATAAGCAGGGACATTCCTGTATGAATTAAACTGTAGGCAATGGATTAATTAGAAATGTGTTTTTACTAGTTATCCCCAAGATTTGATTTTTTTTTTGAAGGCACCGCAACAAAATTCAGTTGGAATTTTAAGGGAGACTAAAAGACCATCCCGTCACTCGCGTGCACCTGCGTTGTGTGCAACTGCACCTCCATGCATCTGAACTCTTGCCTGCTGTTTTCAGCCATCGACACTGATGCGTAAAAAGTTGCGGCGCACTGCATTCGATTTTCAAACAATGGTTCAGATTATTTTTCATGTGTTAACTTAAACATACACTGTACTGCTAACATGATATTTGACATTTCACACACAATGAGTTTCCATCATGAATATCTTTGTGAAGCAACAAAGAGGCTCAGTAAGAACTTGAAAAGGAGCCTGAACATTGAAACATACTGTAGCTGAATGAGCTTGTGAACACACTTTAGGTCAATGGCAGGAGGGTCACAGTGGCCAGTTTAAATACATCACTTGACAAAAACTAATTTAAAAAACGTCCAGCCTGCTTCCTGTATGACACAAGGAGCAAAAATGGTGGTTGCTATGAAACCCCACCCCAAAAAAAACAAAACAAAAAACATATTGTAGTTTGCTGGACACCACTGAACCAATAAAATTAGCTTACTAATTAACTGAGCTCACTCATTATCAAACCATCCCCATTACTCATTTGTACTCGCTGCAGCTGTAATTACGCCTCGGTGGCGTGTGTGAAAGTCTGCTGAAGTGCTGATAAGTTGAAAAGCCAACAAACACAGACAGCAAAGCTGGTTCCGAACTTTAAACGGGGTCTTTTGAAGCATCTTCTCCTGACGTGCGAGTTGGACGGCTCCTCGGATGAGGACCGACACGGCTTTGTGCCAACACGTAAGTAAACGCTACCGATGACAGGCTTCATTTAAAACCTGCTGTAAATGCATAGCTGTGCACCACCTTGGTCTGAACATGCGTTAAATAGCATCCATGTGCAAAATTAAGTTCCGAGAGGTACGTTGAATGATGGGCTTTGGCTGATGGGAAGCATCCATCCTTGTTTTTGCTTATCAAATGCTTATTTAGAGCCAAGTAAGACGCGTCAAAGACTCTGGCAAAATACAAGACTGTAAATCTTAATTACCAACGTGGGCCGAGTGTCCTTACCGGGACTAATTTGGCACAAACGTCTTTCTCCACACGCCGCGGAAAGAGAAGCACAGGTACGACAAACATTATTAATGGGTGTGTTGCTTATTTACTTTAGCGTGAGAAAGACGTGGCAGTCAGTCACGACCAGCATCGATTAGTTACACATGTGCTCGACACAGAGACAAAACTAAAATGTAGACGTCGTGCGCGGTTCACAAGCCGCACAGAGAAACGAAGCTCCAGGTTGACACGCCCGCTACCTGCGTCTGCCGTTTCCAATCCACAGCAGAGCAGCGCGGATCAACACAGTGAAACCCTGAGTTACAGACAGATTCAATTCCCGCTGTGTACTTGTGATATAACCATTCAGATAACGGTGAAGAAGTCACAACACCGTGGAAATATTGGAAAACGTAACAACAACTTTGCAATAAAAGAGATTGTATATTGCTGGCTACGAGCTGCTGTTATCCAGATGTCGCATCGATAACGATTGTGCAGCAGGCAGACGTCCTGTTTTTCATCCTGCAGTTGGTGAAGATTTATTTTGCATTTTCTACATACTTGACCTTTTCTGCCAGATGTGATGACATTTCCTCCAGGTGTCTCTAAGACACAGCACTGATGAGAATCAGACAGCTGTGAGGTCACATGACTGACCTTTCACCACCAAAGTCACGATCGAGTCCCTACGGTCGTATTTTAATGTGTTCGTCCGTGCGTCCGGTGGGACATGTCTGCCAGTTACAGTGCAGTAAATATGATAAATTCCTCAAGACGTCCCTGGGATTTCACATTGCATAAATACATTGGTAGTGTCTCCAGTACTGTGTTGTTTACTGCACAGACTGTTTTCTCACTTCTTGGTGGTTTGACATTTGCAGGTGTTAAGACAACGCGAGCAACACTGTTCACATCCGATCAAGCTTAAATGAACACACGCAGACACGCACGACAAACTCGGACACTTGTCACTCACAGCTTTTTGTCTGTTCTAAGACGAGTCTATTTTAAAATCCTCTGAGGGATTCTACAAATAGTATGTGAGGCACTGTTGCAAAAGCACTTCTTCAACATGCCACCGCCAGACAAGCCATTAAAGTAAAAACGCCTTTGTAGGCAGAATAAAATGCTTATGTATTTATTTTTTTTGCCTGTGCTAATTACTTATTACTAGGACACATACATTTCCCCTTAAGTAGTTTATACATCATGCCCCACATTTTCCAAATTAATTACATCAGAGGTTCAAAGCAATGGTGGAAATGTGACCCACTAACACCACTGATGTAGAAGAGAGAAAATTCAGGTCAGAGGAGAGCGTCGCGCAGGATCGAGCCTCCTCCTGCCTGTAGAGGAAGAGGACACATCAAGCAACACGCTGACGCGGAGCCAGATGTTTTAAGATCATTAAGACGAAAATGATGCCGTCGTTTAAACCATCTTGCAATCGAGACAAATTACGCTCATTACTTCCCATTTTTAATGATCAGCAGTGGGGATTATGTGTGAAAGAGCTTAATATTCAGTGCGGCTACAGTACAACCAGAGCTACACACATTTCTGTGCCACAGTTGTTTCAGTCAACTTGTTGTTGTCCAGACATATCAAATGCCCCAAAGACCTCAGTTGTGCAGCCGCCGCACCGTTACCGCATGACAATGTATTAATAGCATATTGTATCCTGCAAGTGACAGGAAGAGAGTGCGAGGGGATTTGCCTTTGGGGCTGGCCTGTCAAACGGCTTGTGATGATAACCCCCTTGTCTTCTGCGTGGAGATTAACAACTAGGTGGGCTGTATGAATGGATATGCGCTGCTGGAGTGCTCGGACTAGAGAGGTCAGAGTCTATATAAACAGCAGATGGTTTGTGGGCCACTTCGGGACTGTGCTAGAATGGATTGAATACACAAATCAAAGCCCGCATATGAAAACTATTTATATCTGTAATGGGGACTACGTTAGAATCTGAATTAAGTCTAATGCAGCATAAAAGAATTGATTTCATCTCACGCATGTTGTCAGGTCACTGAAATACGTGAGTGACAGTAGGTAAATCAAACACATTTTTAATATTGTGTTGCATGATTTCTAAATACATTTACTCAGGATAATATCGTTACATTTACATGTAAAATGCCTTTTAAGATTATTCAACATCAAATTCGATTTGTTATTCATTATTGTATTTATGTATTATCACTTTTTTGTTGCACATACTGCAGATGAACTGTGGAAACAGAAGCCGGGCTTCTATTAATGAAAGCCAACTTTTCAAATACAGACTCGTTTCTCATGGAGCACAAATGTGAAAGAAAAACAGGAAAAAGGAATGTTGCTGCGACATATTTAGAAAATGAGAGGGCGGCGTCTGACACTTCCAGGAGACACTGCTAATTATACTAATTACGCAGACTCAGGCCATGAGCAGCACACAATACATAGAATGCAGCCAAACGGCATCGTTTTCAGAAATAGCCAGCAGCAGTCTGTCAGTCCTTCTAATGAATTGATTACAAGCACAGCCTTGACTGTCAAAACAAAGACAGAAATGTTAGGCGGCACCTGTCACCTCGCTGCGGTATGAGATGTGGCAGATGTTTCTTTAACCAGCTTAACCATTCTGTTAGATGAAGATCAACACTACAGCTGAGCATTTACAGCAAAATGCTCCTCCGAGCTCTATATTACCAACATCTGCTGCAGAGCTGCCGGTGATAATTATCTTGTGTATTAAACGGTAATCAAAGGTGACGGTGAGCAGAGACGCGCCATTTAAAAATCAGTGCGGCTACAAAAGACGCCACCTCAAACCCAACAAACTAGTCACTCAACTTCTACACGGGAAAAGTACGCAGAGGGCATCTGCACAGCATCGTTCCTTAAGTTACCTAAAGCTTCCTTAATCACAACAACTTCTAATCCCGGTGTAAGACGCTGAAGATCTGTTGAGTATTACAGCACACCTGCAGTACATAAGCTGACTTCTGATGTATAATACCATCAGTGACAGGAGTCTGCGGCGCCTGCATACGTGATGATGCTGGAACGTGAACACTCCCATATGCCTCTTTTCTCCCAAACAGAGGGAACGTTCCCTGGGGGAGGCTCTCAAACACTGACAGACAGCTCACGTCTTCAAAACAAGTCCTGAGCATCTGATACTCCCACAATTAAAAGCAGCCTCGAATGGCTTTAATTCATTGAGAAGATGTGACCCAGGCTCCTATTTATGCATCCTGTGAGGCTGTTGGTTGGGTTATTTTTCTCATTTCTGACTTTTTAAAATACCACAATTTATGCAGGATGAATATGAATGAGGGGGGGGGGGCTGCTCCCACAACTACTTAAAGAAACAGTTGCTCTCCAAATAAAGTAAAACAAAGACTAGGAGAGTTAGGAGACACTTCCGTCTCAGCATAAATCCTGTGCAGTACGTTCCTGCGTTGGCATAATTGTCCCTGTGAGTCCATCATTTTTGTCATTGCTGGTGAAAGCTGTTAGAGACTTGTGTGATGGGCTTTATAGGTGCTACCACTGGACAATGTCCACCGTTGTTTACAGTGCATGTGCGTTGCTCGTATTTCACGCACGATTAATGAATTTGAATCAACGAAAGACCAGACAAATGCTCCGTAAATTTTACATTTTACAACATGTCCTACTTTTGAGGTGTTGACAGTTTCCTCTATGGCTTGAATAACTAGATAATGCTGATACTAACACAATGAGACTCGACTTGCCAAGACGGATATTTACGTGACGCAGAAGCCCGTGGTCCTCTTCAGCTCTGTCTGCCTCATCTGCCTCCATTTATTTACATGTGCACTAATGAGGCCCTTCGCCTGTTTGTATGTGCTTAACCTCCTGGCGAGTGTTTCCATGGAAGGACATTACTCTTTGTACAGTATACTTTTTTAAAAATAAGGATTTTTGCTTTGGTGAATTCTGTAATAGCAGATAATCTTTTAGTGTGACGCAAGTGAAACATAGCAAGTAAAGCACTTTCCCACAAAACACTAACAAAAATGTTTTTCAATATAATCCACATTGCACGTGACAAGTTCTAATGACCAGCGGCCGTTTCACCATCTCATGCCAGGATTTGCTGTAAGCTCACCCTTTGCTGTCTAACCTGTAGTCCTGGTGGTATCAGGCAGGAAAACATTAATAATACTTCTAATAGATTTAAACTGCAAATGGATACGTGTGAAAATGTCGGACAATTGAAAGAAGGAAAACAAAAACTATGACTATGCGTCCTTGCATGTACTGAATTCAACAATGTGAGCAGGTGCAGATTCAGTTCATTGTTAAAATTGCTCGACACATGAGCACAAGCAGGACTAGTTTGAGACCAAAACTGACAGCATCAATAAAACTGGCCTTTCTTCAGCAACCACAGCTGGACTTCCCTGCACCTGAAGTTTTATAGTTAACATTTGGGTAGAAATGTTTTTAGACTGGACCTAATGTAGCCTATTGTATATTTGCCGAATGGGAATAGCACTCAGCTGACTGAACCGAGTCCAAATGAGGTGTTTTCTTGCCTTAAGCGCACAGATGCCGTCAACACAACACTTTCCAAATTGCGTTTTGCCAGCAGTGACTGTCTTAGTCCGGTGCCAGTGTGTGGCCATCACATGTCTATTCAAATTGCTTATTAAGCTCCAACTTTAGTCACATGGTATTGGTACATGTTTATCAGATGCTGTCAGTTCCTCGCACTTTATTGCAAGTCAAAAATAAAGAAATGTTACTCATTCAACATTTGTCTTGTGGACGGACAGTCACATAGACGGTTCAAGGGTTTACCAACCAACAAAAACACAATCAATTAAAGCCAAGCTGACACATTGAGAGCAAACCGGAGATAAAATCTTAATGGCACTGACAGTTATGGCTGAGCTTTTAGCCGCCTCGATGGTGGCAGGTTTGACGTCCTAATGATCACTGCGCTTAGCAACCATCAGCTCAATACACAAACCACCGGGGGGGGGGGGGGTGTATTCCCAAATGAAAAGAAAATTCTACACGATCGTATCCTAGTTTGAAAACAAGCTTTTACAACTGACACACATACAGAAAGACACTTTTAAAATGTACTGCTATTGTATAACATACAAGTGTCTGGGCAATAAATGACTCATGACCAGAACAATAAGTCAAACACTCCATTCACCGGTGCTGCATTTAGGAAAAGACAGTGCTCTTGTCTGAGCTTTTACCTAATTTTATGCTGAGTACTACTACATATAATCATTTTTCTGCTGTGTCATAAGGAAGATTTTGTAACAAATCCAGCACCAGTCAGGAAGAAGCTCGCATTCACTTTAACTAGTAGTAATTAAGGTCAAATGGAATAAATGTTAAGCAGAGTTAAGCCGATACCAAAAAAATCGGGAGTAGAAAATGATAAAGTTCACTCTTTTCTTCATCTTCCTGCATCATAAATTCCCAAACATTCTGCACATTCGAGGTGAGGATGCCCCTGTTTATCATTCTTCGCTTCTTCGGTTCCAGGGATAATTTCTCTTAAATTCATATTAGCTGTTGCTCCACATTTCGCCAAAGTTGGGGTTTAGAAGACAATTTTCAAACTTCCGAACAGTCAAGCCGAGCCTCTCTGGAGAAAATTGAAAGACAGCTGTGAGCAGCAGTTTTCCTCCGGGTGCTTGCGCGCATCAGTGCATGTCAATGGACGAAACTCAAAAATAAAAGTCGTTCCATAATCTAACAACGTAGATGCAGGATGGATGGGCAGGGGAAACATTTGTGATAGCATGATGGGTATCTCATGAATTTTCAACATGGCACCTCTCTCCCAGTGTCTCTAACCTCATACATTTGTAAAGGCTCTTTCATCACATATGTCAAATTCACCTACGGATAACCAACAGAGGATATGTACCCTTCTTTCTGCATCAGATAGTCTTGTGTCAGTGAGCGTCTATGCACAGAGAAGGACACTGAGCATTAGTTATACATGTCTGGTTCAGATTAAAAAGCTCATCAGCCACTGAATCAACTGCATCATGTGAAGTGTCTAAACAAAGCAGGGCACAGAAAATACAGCAAGTTAAATCGAGCCTTCATTAAAAGAAAAGGCAACAATGAAATGAAAAATGCAATTGATTCATTTGTTTCCTGAACAAATTATTAAACAAAGTCACCAGATCAGACGACTGCTCAACAATAGCATCTGAAAACAGCCTCAGCCACTGAAATAGCAACTGGTGTGGAGAAAAGCGCCGGTGCGTCATCTCGCAGCATCGCTAAACTTTCCCGCTGCAGGTTTGCCCTTGGAATCTGTGAACTGTGAAAACAGGATGAGCGACATCCAGCGCCGCCGCGACTCTCTCCGTGTTTAAAGCTACGGGCTGTGAGAATGAGACTTCCTGTTATTAAAAGTCAACAACATGCGATGTTTACACGCACGCGAGATCCCAAATGTGCTCACAGTCGTCGTACTGAAAAGATAAGGCGAGCGCGGCTGGGAGAGACGCATTTTGCTATTGTGTCTGCAAAACACAAACATAATATGAAAAATGAATAAAACACACAGTAGGAAAATTGTGTAAATGAATATTCATGCCTCGCGCTGTGAGTCTTAAAATGTCTTTTCAGTGTCTACAGTGGTGCATTCGGTTTCCTTTGTATGCTAACTGCATTTTCCTGATTGCTTTTTCTGTTTGTGAATGGTTTGTTTGGAGAAAGGCCTTGGCGCAGGGTATAAGGCATCACTTAATCCTCTGGCAAGAAGGAAAGAAAGGATGAGAAACAAAGTGAAGGCATGGCAGAACAGGCGTGCAATGAAGCTTCTCAATGGTGATCATTCCAGCATTCTCTGGCACAGCACGCTCAATGGATTTTCCGGTTATACTGTAATGCCATAGTCGCTGCTAAAAAGCCAAGCCACTGAATTGACAGAATGTGTCATTTAAGCACAAGCGTTACTGAAGACGAGCTCTATTCTCCGGGCAGATACCGACTTTAGTCGTTTATGTGAAGTTGGACTCGTTTGGGGTAGAGAAGATGAAGAGCGATGTTCAATTACTGCCGAATTCAGATGAGAGACTTCGTGGCCTGGTTGACGTTAACCACCCGCGTAAGAGCAGCAAGCAACCTGGAGCAAAGGAAGTTCAGCCGGGTTCCTCCAACCACGGCAGCGCTGGCTGAAATACCGAGCAGCTTCCTTATTTCACGATGCCGCTGCCTGTTGCCAGTCCTCCTGTGTGTCATCTTAGCAGTAACCGTAACCTTTCTCAGGAACGTTGTTTTCCAGGCCCAGTATATTTCCAGAAATGTTATGATTAGAACCAAGTGGCATAGAAATATTGTAAATCTTTACATCTGTGTTTACACAATATTGGCTAATTTTACAGAGATCGTTATCCTTTATGTATGATTTTATGAGAGTACGTTCACTCTATCATGTCATTATTAGGATCCCTGTTTAGATTAGGAGCATTTCCAAAGCTACCCGTACTCGGATAGGCTGCCTCCAGCTGTATCTGCCTCCTCTGCCCTTGACATCCATGTTCTGCATAGCTAATCCTTCACTCACCCCCTCAATTTGCTTTTTAGAACAACTCTTGCCTCTTCTCTTACTGTCAAGTGGGCCTTTGCATGTGAATTTTACAGGTTCAAGGATCAAAGCCGAAAATCCCAGTAGAGACAAAAAATAAAAAATAAAACCGGAATGAAAGCAAAGATGTAGAGCGTTTGAGATCCCCTCCAGTCTCCATATTTAGAGGTTTGTCATCATTTTGTTTGTGTGCTTTACTAAACCCTCAGCGTTGTCTAAGCTTGCTGACAGTCTGCGCCCTCCTGCCTTGCTCGGACTGCTACGTCTGACAGGTACTTAATCAAGACAGAGCATCATATTATTATTTGCCCACGTTTGACATTTTTTTTTAAATAACACATACATATTTATAACTTTTTGAATTTTAAAAACCTAATCTTTGCACAAGAAAAAAAAATAAGCTAACTAAGTAATACAGCTGGAGACAATCACTAAATCTGTGTAAAACTTTAGATCCTTACTAGCTTTTAATATTTTCTCCCATGATTCCCCCCCAAGGTTATCAGTAAAGTGTAAAATTCTACATTATCATTCAGTGTAGGACCCAAAGGCCTTCTCCACTGCACTAAGCCAGCGTTTCTATACTCTGAACATCAGTTACGTCCAAACTGTGACCGTCACAATATGGAGGCAGAACATGCTGGACGTCTGGACGTTGCTGCTTTAATTACAGCCTCCAACGCGCTGTGCGAGGCCTTAAATGGGTTTCGGCTTAGTGTTTTTAAATAATTTACTCTTTTTAAGTGGCCTCACAGATGAACTGTGTGTACAGCATGTGTAGTAGTAGTAGTTCAGGTCTATGCTTTATTCCCGTCCATCGTCAGAGCCTATGGCAGCTGTGATTGGGGGGGTTTTCAAGCAGAAGAATAAACAGAAAAAACAGATTAATAACTGAACCTCCAGCCTTAGAATAAAGCAGGTGTTTTAAAATTAGTAACAAGTACAGCTTTGAAGAATAATCTAATGTTGTTCATCCAATAATTTGTTTTTAACAGTCGTTTGAATAAAGCCAGTTTGGCGCTGTGTGAAGGAAGCAGGATCGAAACAAGGCTTCCATCGTGCTACACAGTTCATGTGTGAGCTCATGTTGTCACTAGAGGTGCACACCTGTCACGTCGAGCGTCACCAAGACTTTTCCATGCGTTCTTAGACTAGTACTGCGCAGTAGACGGTGCCGAGCGACGGGCAGGGAACAGTGGGTCTCAATTAACCTTTTAATTCTCTGATGTCATTAGTGTCAGTCAGTTGAGGTCGCCGGCGATGAGTGTAGTGTGAAGACAACGGGTCAGGATGCAAGTGGAGAGGAGCAGTGTGAGGAGACAGTAAGGGTCCGAGAGGTAGACAAGTGAACAGCGATATGGGAGGACTGAACTCCAAAGCAGAGGAAGGAGAACAGCAGCGCAGACAATCAGAGGTTTATTTTAACTATAATAGTCAAATTGCTGCCCTGCTGTTAACACAAGCGTGACTAAAGTCAGGATGAACTTTTGACCCGCATTTGATGGTTATTTTTGGAACAGGACAGAGAAGGAAACTAGGAAAACAACTTCAGAAGGTTTAAAAGCCGTAGTCCGGTTTTCAACGATTACTCAAAGTAAGACATTTTGATGGCTTTTCTCAAAGTAGGACATGAAGTGTTTGCTACAGCAGCTGCTCCAGGTAAGACTAGAGACAAATAGATAAATAACTTCCATACATTAGTTTTTGCATCCATAAGCTTTAAAAAAAATGCATTTAAAAAAATAACAAAATATGACGTATGCAAGTTGAAGACTCATTTAACCAGGACATTTCTCACTAATGAAATCTTTGTGACAGAAATCAGAAAAGGGTTTATATTATAGCTATAAAAAGACAGATTTGTTGTCTGCTGGCCAACACTGAATTAGAAAGGTTGTGTGCAGATATTTTACAAAAAGTGTTTGTGCGTCTCTTCTTTACCTTCATTCCAGCAGACAGTCGCAGCCTTGGCCCAAAGAATCTGACATCAGTGAGGTTGAAAAGGTGAAGAATGGGCTTTTCTAACGTTACGCAAACAGGAGGGAAGCAAATTAGACGAGCTGTGGTGAAATAGTATTTATGGTGTGGGGCTTGATTCAGAGATTGTGTGCAGCTGTGTACATGGGAGTAAGGGGAGGGGTTTATGTAGGGGGCGTGGCCAATGTGGGACTGTTTTTGACAGAGAAGTGAGAAATGTTGAGGCCAAATTGAAACAAAAAATGGATGATGGCAATTTTAAAAACCTATAGATTGACATAAAAAGCCTAGAAACAAAACCCTTAAGCTTGACATGTGTACAGCAGGAGTTAAGACAAGGGCAACAAGACACAATTTAACGACCTTCTGTGTTAAGAACGTGTGGCCGAGCTGTCCCGGGCCTTTGCGCTTGCATTTAGTTTAGAGTTGAAAGTGTTTTCAAGATTGAAAGCGTGATGAGATGAGGTTTGAAGTGACACGGAATAGCAGCTTTCACTCAGCCAGTTTAAATCCATCTGTTCTAGAAATGATTTACCTTTCAAACTGCGAGTGAGTGAAAGCCTTCAGCGTCACTGACCTTAAATTCTGTCTCCTTCTGCTTGTTGTTTAAACGTCCCAGTCATGGAAAATATTTACAAACCACATCCCGGTGCAGTGGATTTGTCAAGGATGTGAGCCTATAAATATGCCATCAAAACAAATGAATATATATGTAGTGTTTTCCATGATATATCACATCAGTGCCATCCAGGACACACTGGCATTAAATTTAATGCTCAGTTGAGAAATGAGTTCAAACTGTTCAAATGTTGCTGCTGGCAGCTGTGAGTAGACAAGCTGCTCCCACTGTTCCCTCGCTGTGGTAATAGTGAAAGATTGATCTGCAAGACTTGCTCAACAATTAATTCATGAATCGATTTTCTGCTTGGGATTAGTACAGCTGCAGTCTTTTAGAAAAGCCGCGGTGCCGTTATCCTAAGGGTTTTTATTTTATTGTTGGTGAGTCAAACAGACATGAAGACATGAAGGTCAGGAGGTGTGACTATAATGGAGAACGGTCTGATAGTTGTGTGATGGGAAAGCTCCAAGCAACTAACAGTACTAGTACTACATCTGCTTTGAATTCACACCCGCAGCTTCTCGACTAACATCACCAAATTACCGGACACCGGAGCACCTGTAACACAGCGAACCGTGTTTACGGACTCGTCTGTTTCCTCATAAAGTGCGTTTCCTTACATTGCTGATTGATTTTTTATTTTTTTTCCCCCGTGTCTTGCCTCATTGGAGCACGGACCTTACGGATTTACAGCAGTTTACAGTAGTCAGTGATCAACACGCTCTTTGTTTATCACACATCACTCCCGTAACAAGCGGCGCCTAACAGCAAGAAGACTCTCTAAACCCTGACATGTACAAAGATGGATGGTAATGACCAGGCCTTATGTGGCTGTAAAGTATGCAGCTGCATGGCGCGCCCTCTCCTTCTGGCGAGTCATTAGGACGCCATCATCGGGGCCTTCATTCACACCTGGAGAAGCAGGTGCAGGGCCTTGACCTCATAATAGAGTACAAGGTGAGCTCAAATAGGAGACAACTCCCTGTTTGGGATGAAGTAGTACTAGGAGGAGCAGAACTGTAAGAAATAGCACCGCGCTGCAGAGCAGAACTCCCGCCAGGCACAGATTTCTGGATGCAATCTGCCTGACAGACGATCTGTTTATCATAAACTCTTGAAGGAAGACATCACATCCGGCCAATCAAGTGATACTTTGCATTCAGCCTCGCTGCTTCTCATACAGCTATATATCATTGATTTAATTACCTGTTTAAGGGAGGGTTAGAGAATGCATTTGCATTATTGAGCATCAGCCCACTCTGCTAGAAAGTATATGCAGTTCATCAGACAGATAATGACTCAGTCAAAGAAACTCAGCGACAATGTGGGTGTCACATTTAACTGTACGGCATAAAACGGATCCAGCGCAAATGGTGCATTCGCTTTTTGAATGGTTTAGAGCTGTTGTTTTGTTTTTTCTTTTTCTGCGTAAATGTAATTGCAATTTTATAATCCTCAAACAAGATTATAGCGCTGAACCTTTCAGGTCTTTAAACAAAAGTCCTGAATGATAAAGATTCTGTGACGGCCTCTGGGGAAGGTTTTAGCCACTTTTAATTTCTAAATCCTAAAACTAAACTGCAGAGTCATGGAGCAGCCTGAGGTATAGAGTTACTTCCAGGGCTGTCAGGCCCAGCAAGGAAAGATCTGACCAGGACAAGACCAGGACCAACAGTGAACTTCTCCAGAAGAGAAACCATCTGACTGTTACAGTAGGTTTTGCTACTGTACATTCGCTGACTAACCTTTAGTCAAAGAAAACTGCTTAGTCACGAACGCTCCTGTTACACCTGACGTACGCCAGCTCTGTAGCAACACGCAATAAGAAAGTTGTATAGTTTTATAGAAAGTGATTTGAAGCACGAAGGAGCCAGTTTGTGTCATGGTGCATCAGCAGCAGATTAACTATCCGTGCACAAGGAGCGATCAACATAACATGAACCCATTTAATTGAAGCTTGGGCACATTAAGGTAATCAATATCCAGACAGGGAGGGAAAGAACTTTCTTCTGCTTTAACCATAATCAGATTAATTTATGTGATTGTGTAAACTAGCGGTTTCCTTTGCAGGGTGATGTCCAGGCTCTACTCTGCCCTGTTGTGATAAAATATGCAGATGATGCTGCTTTTATCTGCACATACTCAATGCCAAATAGCAAATACGTCTCTGAACTGCTTATGATCACATCTACTGAAAGGTCTGACTCTAACCTACCCTGCAGATTAATTAGTAACTGGTTTAATTGTGCCTCACAACAATATGTATATTTCATTAGTTGATCATTGAGCATGCTGAGGTTTTGGATTTTTGGGTTAGACTGAACTAATTTGTTTAATTGGATTCATTTTAGTTAGAAAATATATAAATGTTTATGCACAAATATAAAAAAAAAGTGTTTGAGCATCTACTAGTTTAATTTGCTGTGAAACAGGACGGTCCCATGAGGACAGAGTGGTGGTTCGATGAAAACCAGGGTTACGTGAGGAGACCCGCTAATGGCTGTCGATTCTCAAGTGTGTATTTGACATTGGTTGTGGACCTTAAGACAAAATGCAATGCTTATGTAAAGTGCTAATCAAGTGTTATCAAAATTCAACATGCCAGTCTTGCTTAAGTGCTTTCTTGGCAGATGTGGACATTTACTACGCGCGTGTGACTGTGTTTCAGAGAGGGGGAGAAAAATAAAAAAGAGGGCGATGTAATAGGCCTCACCTCATTTTATAATCGTCGTTACTCCAGCCTGAGGCAATATTTCTCACGTGGCAGTCGCACTGAGTGAATACTCCCAATATTCCACTATCCTGACACGAATATAAAACGGCAGACCCTTGTCTGTAACCTCGAGTCAGCCATTTACCATGGCATTTGTGAAGGTAACAGGAAAGGACAAGAGGGGATGAGGATGTGACACCTATTGCATGCGCCTGTGGTTTTGGTGCACATGCCTGGAGAGGTATGTGAAAGTGAACTGATTTAAGCTGCTAACACTAGCGACCATCCATCACAGCAGCAGCAAAACTAAATCTGAGCAAAATGAGCCCTTATAGGTAGTGTATTGGTCCTGACTGCAGGCAGTCAGCATCCATTTATGTTAATGGGGAGACACACGAGCCAAGCTGCCTGCCTAAGGTGTTGTTTATTTCCTTTTTTCCCCTCTTCCCTCGCTGTGTCTATGCGTTAAATCACTCTTGAATGATTCTTTTAAGTGTCGTTCCCAGTCTGCAAATTGACAAATGAAAAACTTTTTAGTAATATTTAAGTCCTGTCTGCCGTGAGACTCGCCTCCTGCCTTTCAACGGTTGTGTTGTCTTTGTTCGCTCCTCTTTTTACTGGTTAAAATTCTCCTTCATGTTTGACTTATGGTTAGATTTGAGTAAATCAGATCTAATTCCACAGTGTTAACACATGACCCCTGGGTTAACATCATACGTTAATATTTCATTCTCCCCTGCTGTATCTTTGGTCACTGAGACAGTTGTGATAGGCCATTATTAGTGAGTGATGGAGTGATTGCTAATGAGGAGGATAGAGTATGCAGCCAGGCCCTAGTTGATGAAGTGTGATAGATAAAGGAAGAAATTGTCCCGCTAATGTGTAATTGAGTTTGAAAAGACATCATCATCCCGAGGTGAGCCGTGATTATAGATGACCCCCTATTATTTTATTATTGCGGCAGCTTTTAAGATATGAGAACTTTCATGTTTTCCATGTCACTTCCCTTTACGGTTATTAAGGGTCTTGAAGAGACGGAGCCTGCACAGGTGTGGATTTTCTGGAGGCTACACATACTGTATAAGTTGATGAGTAGCTCATTGAAAAGCAGCCATGGTGCCCATGTGAGAGAGGCATGAATATATAGGAAAGAGCTTCAAGGCAGGTTATATTTCTTCTATTAATGCGCTGTTCATACACTGACACCAAACACCCCATGTTTATGTGGCATTTGCAATTAAAGCGCAAAAGTAGTGACCTCACCGCTTTCCTTCTTCATAAACAGCCACTTAGCTTGATTACCTCCTACTCACTTCTCTGTGCCGCGTGCAGGCCTGTCAGAGCTTCCTTCTGCCTCAAAAACATCCTGCTGCTCCATTTTGACAACGTGTGGAGGACTAAACGTACGGACGGCAGCTTCCCGGGCCGAACCACCCGAGGGGCAGTGAGTCGGGGATAGCATCACCTTCCTATCTGGGCCACGCCACAGTACACTCCAGGACCCAGACCGGCGGGAGTTGATCAGTCAGCAAGCACGGCATTAATCTGCTGTGACACACTGACTCTCCCCTTGGAGGACGTCCGGTACTGGGAAGCCATCCAACAGCAATGCCCAGCGCTGCTAGAGTGATGCTGGGTGTCAGAGGAGCTGGCATGGATGGAGGAATAGGACATGGAGGCATGGAGATGAATGGACTGAAGGAGGGGGAATGCTGAGATGCTGGACCAGCACAAGCGAGAAGAAAGATACTGGAAAGCATGAGAGCGATGGGAAGACGTGTGGAGCTGATAAGGCTCATAGGTTTAGGGAGCAGACTAAAGCTTAGAGAGAGCTCTTTGTTGGTTGGTCCTTTTCTGATTTCTCTCTTCAAATCCCGTGTGACGTGGCTCCGCTGTTATCACAGGGATCAGAAGCTCATCGATAGTTTACCGTTATTAGGTAATAGGGTTATTGTTCAAGGAACATGGTGTCAATTATGTTCTGCATTAACACCGGTTCACCGTAATTTTACTTTACCTGCTGTATCAAGTAAATGTCTTCAAGCTCTGCAACACTCCTGCTCTGCAAAAACATCAACCTTACATCTCCATCCTCTCATTAAAGTCTGCTATGTTTAGAATCAGACCTTGAAGGAGCAGAAGAGTCAACAACTAAATATTTTTTTTACCCTCCCGCTTCTAAAACCCTAAAGACTTGAACCTCACATTCACATGTGTACAATAAAATATCTACTATGACCCTATGTAGCACTTTCACAGGAAATATGTTGCGTCACAACATGATTCCATTCACTAAACAGAGCCACTAAACACATTCATTAAAACAAATCGTCAAGTATTATTAGTATAATAGACAAATATTGTCTATTATAATATTTCTTTAGCACCATGTGATTTACTGCACCAAATACAATATTAAACATTATAGAATTATAGTGTTTAAACTGCAGTGTGTGAAATTTAATAATAACCGAGTAAAAAATAAATAATACAAATCTGTATTTGCAGTGTGAGACAATGCATCTACTGGTTAAAAGACTAGATAAAAGTCAGTAGTGGTGTAATAAAAAAAAAAATGTCTGCTACTGTAAGTGGTGGGATAAATCAAATAGCCTATCTCTGGAGTCCCTTCTTCCTCCATAGCCCAGTGTTGTCTCCAAGGAATGCTCAGCATAAACATCAAAGCAGAAAATTACATTAATCTAGCACTCTCATGTTGAACTTTTCAGAAAGTTTCTTTCATATGAAACTACAGAAGGGCTTCCTGTGCTTCTCTGCATGCTAATCGTCCCAGGCTCCGGTTTATATAATCAGAATCCTGGACACCGGAGGGAGGAGAAGGAGAGTAGTGGACGGATGCGTATGCTGTACGGGGGATCAGGTGCAGGGAAGTCATGGTTGCTGCACTCCCTCAGGGCTTGGAAGACAAAGGCTGAAGACCTGCCCCACAAATGTCAGAGGGAGCACCTGCTGCCATGAATTACTGCCGAGGTACCAGAGACAGGACACACGCCCACCTGCTGGGACGGCGCCCACAGGGCACAGTGCTTTGCAGAACCGTGAAGCGGTTCAGGGAAACGCCACAGTGGTTAATTGCCACAGCATCTTGAAGCTCTGAAGTAACATTCCGTTGCTTTTTTTTTTTCCCTCACGAGCATTGATACAGTAGGTTTTCATCAGTAGAAGGTAGCGGAGGATGGATGATTCGACTAAATACAGGACTTTCCCACAGGTGACCAGAGTTCAGGCACAGTTTAAAATAACGGTCTGTCCCCGTTACCAAACATCAAACATTATATGATTGATGAACTAAACCAAACCACCTGGATTCAGTGAATTTACCCCAAAGGTACCTGTACTGTAGGTGCCTAATCCCAACAATTTATAATTTAAGGTTGAAAACGTGCCATTTGTCATTTTGGTGCCAAAGGACCGTGTGGGCACCAAATGGACAAAACAACCTACAGTAAAAGTTAAAAACACATCATACATCCACAGCAGCAGATGCAACACAATCAAAATATCTGTACTTTGTTTATTCTCACAAATACAACTTCAAAGCATCTGCAAAAAGAAATAATAATAATAAATGTCTCCAGTTTTCCAGCATGCAGTGCTGCCAAGGCTGTGCTCACAGTAAATGGGTTTGCACAGAGAGAGGGGCTGATGCTGATACATTTGGCAGAGGAGGTGAGATTTCACTCTGGTGACATTACAGTGTGTTCCCACCACCGACGACCTGAAACATTGCATAACTCCCAAATTACGGCTATTAATTATCTGTTTGAAGTAAAAATAGCAACGCACTTGCTTTCGCTGAGATCTGTTGACAGAATCGCGGTTGTGAAGACTCTGCTCGCCTTTTTTTTTTTTTTGCATGTTTAGTAAGTTGAGGAGCAGATTCGGCAGAACATTCATCAGCGTCGTTATTGTGGTGGGGAGTAGAGTGACAGGAAGCTTCACAATGCAGAACCGTGAGTGACCAGTCACAGCAGGAAAACTAAACCTCCCTCTTGTCTCTGTTGCTGCATCCGCGTCACAAAAATGACCCAGAGCATGAACTTCATCGCACAGTGGCTGCAATCGTGAGCTCAAAAGTAAAAAATAAAAGTAAGATTTAGTTATTTCAAGGAAGCTGTGTTGTGGTCTCAGCTGCAGCAGCAGTAGATTCACAGGATAAAGCTTTCTATATACTCTGCATATCATTATACTGAAATTAAGGTTTTTATTGCGCTGTGCAGCTTCACGTCATCTGGAGGCTCTGAAATACAGTTAATTAATTGTACTGTACAGAATCTACTTCTGAGCAGTGTATTAGTTCAATCACAACACAACCTTTCCAATATGCGCTTGGGCCAAACTTCCAATCCATTAATGTTGGGGCAAAGCTGATTTACTGATTCAGCTTATGTAAAATTCTATGCACATGTTGACATTTTTGCTTAATTAGCGCAAAACTTCAAATGTTATGCTGTTTTGTAGGACACTTTTTCTTGAAATCACTGCATGTCAAGATGACGAGTGATTAATTTACAGTACCTTTATTTGCATCCGACTTGTAACAGCCGGGGTAAGAGGCCTGTCAGCTCTCCGCGCCAGCCTCATTTGGGACTCCAGCATGCTTTTGGGACTGGAAAGCAATTTAAGGAAACAGAGTTCAGTCAGCAAATGTGCCCGAGCTTTTTGTCATGAGGAATTAACGGCAGCTTGTTTAATGTCTCCGGGATTATGATGATGTGAGTGGTAATTACGATCATGGTAATGATGATTAAAATGTGGATGCCTCCAAGGTAAAACAAAACGAGAGAGAGAAGGAGGCGGTGAATGAATTGGTTTTTAAACGATTGACTGCTGAATATTGGAATCATAGATACGTTAAAGACTGATTAGCTTCATTTCGATCAACGCAGGCCTGTACCTGTTTCAACTAACCGCTCCCTCATCCTCGTCTTTGCTCTGCTTGGTTGGCTGAACTTGCTTGGACCTTCATTAATAGAGTTGAATTAAGCGAACAAACCCACATTTTTTTTATGCTGTACGGATGTTTCGCTCCTTCACTATTTCGTTAAACCAACATATTCGGAGGTAAAAAGTTTGAGATATGCCAGAACATGGAATAGGGATGATTTGATTATTTGTCAGCATCGTTCATCAGACAGCTTTAATGATGCGTCCGTTTGATGCTTAGACACACAGCAGTTACTTATGAGAACTGGGCTTAGTAAATATTAAAACGTATCGCATTGGCTCCTCCGTAGCTCAGTCTGTATGGTTTACATGGGACAGACACACAACCTGGCAGCAAAGTCTCATTCGAGGAACTGCAGGAAGCAGCATCTGAAACAAACAATGAACCACATCACATCAGGCCACGATTGTGAGCCACCGAGCTCAGCTAGCGAGCACATCATTGAACCCTGGCATTGCTTTCGTTAGTCCTATTATAAAAGTCTCTGCTCATTGGTCAACAAGAGCCTCATGACTCCGCTATGGTTCATTTGTTTTGCATCAATCAATTTGTGCATGTTGCAGGTACCATTTGCTGCAATCATGAAACAAAGGTGAACTCGGCAGGCGCTTATCCAGACACTGACTCACACGTTGGAGACACACTGTATCTCACAGTGATCGTCAATATACAAGGAATCCTGCTGTATGTAGACCTGTAGAGAAATTAATCTGAAATTGATCTTTGACAAGTCAAAGTGACAATAAAAATGTGCTAAATAAACTGTGTACTTAGCTATATTTATTTATTTTATCTATTTATTTCTTTTCCTGAGTTGTCTCCCTTACAGCTGGTGCATTAAACTCCTCCTGAAACAGACAAACCAACGAGACCAATGTAAGCACATTTTCTTATCATGTACATAAAATGCAATCAGACGACGCTAAATTGAGTACCACATGCGTAAAACACACAAATAGATACGTGTTGTCTCTTCATGTGCCAGCTGACATCAAATACCACATTTCCTCTCTCTAGGCATTATGTTCAATTGACAAAGCAAACATTCATGTTGTCAGGCCCAGGAGGAGTAGCGAGCAGATGTTTGGCAAACTGTGCGCCAGTAGGATCATGTGGATGTCACAGTTAGGTGTATGACGAAGACGGCAACAGGCAATGGACCAAGAGATCTCTCGAGCTGAGACTCAGCGGGCGCGAATGGCATCAAGAGCGAGGTTTCGATTTTACATGTAAGACTGCGAGAGAGAGAGAGAATCAAAAATAAAGCCTCAAAGATAAACTGATAATATAAGAACCTGAACGGTGACGTGGTGGAGATTTAGCTCCTTAGCAACTAGAACAGCAGATAAGTTCGCACTTGGAAAAACCACGCCCGCGCAGAATCTTTAAAATTATTACCTACAGGATCAGTTTGACCTTTTGCATGTTGTGGCATTTTGAATAGCCGTGGATTCAACAGGCTTCATACTGTACATGTGTTATTCTGAACAAGCCACTAATTAAGGCGGTACTTGGTTATTCGTAGTGACAACAAGGGTTGAGGACGTTTCACAGTTATGAACCGTGGAGGCTCACGCTGTGTCTAAGTGTTGTTTTGTTATTTGCTGTATGTTTTGATGACATGGTCCATAAAACAAGTTGCACATCTTTATGAAGGAAGCTAATTGCATGCCGAGCTCGACGTACAATCCAGCTTGCAATTATGAGGCGTTACCTGTGTCCTGAAAAGTGTCTCGCCTTATTAACCAGCTGCTCAACGCACATTCCCGACTCCAAGCGGAAGCCAAGCCCAGCTAATGTGAAATGGATGGAAGCCTGTAATTGCGAGCCACATTCCAGTTGGCGTTCCGCCCTGGAAGAGGACGCAGAACCTGCCCCCACCCTGCACACGCTCGCGTTTGGGGTCGTTAACTGGATTCGCCAGTTTCCCCTCTGCACAGAGCGAAGCGTTTAACCTCTTTAACAACTTTTGGGTTGAGGAAGGGAACGCAGGCATTGCTGGAACCGCGGCGGTGCCAGGATCAGTGGCTGTCACTTATGCTCACAGATCAGTAAGAACTAAGGCCTGTCACTCTGTGATGGCACAGGAGCTGTAAAAGATTGAGGGCACACTGACACACGGACATGTTTTCATTTCCATTCTTGTTTTTTTTCTTTATTCACGTCATAAACTAGCATATAAAATCCCACGTTCTTTTGCTCTTTGCGAATATTTGAAGCACCGTCATTTTTTCCCTGCAATGTGACCTTCGTGGGAAACATATTTTCAGTGCTAGGATGACATCTTGGAGCTGATACAATTTAAGCATCTGTTTTTTATTTATGAGCGGATGAAGTGGTGGTTAGATGTACTACAAGCGGTTGTGCTGTATTGCAGTTATTCCTCTTCTATGTTTTATCCATGAATTTCCTTAATGTTTAGTCTGCATCCACGCCGAAGTAAGCTGGCGTGATAAGTCGGCACTGGCTGCGCCCCAGCTCTCTGCTATTTAGGAACAACAGTGCCTCCTGGGGTGACAAATGGCGTTGCATAATCAGTGACTTCCTCTCCTCCCTCCGTCCGTCTCACTCTCCCGTGCATCTTTCGTCCTGCATGGGGGTAAAGCGTTTTGCAAGAGGCATGAAGCAGCACTTCTTTGCAAACTATAGCAGGCTTTGAAGCAACTGCTTCTGTGCAACGTTACATTTGGCGAAAGGTGCGTAAGGAATGTTGCTACACCGGTTGACTGTAAAGGAAAAACTAGAAGCTTTGAATGAGGACATGCTGTTGTGGGACAGAAGCGAGGGCAGAGAAGCGAGTGTGTTTGAACAATTAAAGCAGTGGAAGCTCATACTGTACCTTAAGGAGCAAGCAATTGGAATATACAGTATTCTTTCCTGCAGATTCTATTTCAGTTCTGATTTGACATCCTTTAAATCTTTTTTAATATATTTAATGAAGTCGTAATAATTTGTTGCTGACAAATTGTCTTGTTTGGCCATCAAGACAAGAAATAAAAACAGGTCTCTCCACTTGAGTGGTTAGCAGGCTTCATGCAGGACTCTGTCCTCTGACGCCAGCTGCAAATATCATGTTCTCATAATTGATGTGGTATTTTCACAAGAGCACCGAGCATCAACGAGTGGAGTTCTGATTTGAGTGCTTTACTAGCTTGCTAAACTCTGAACCACACCACCCAGGGCAAAACCCAGGGCAAAAGAAAAGTGCTTTTTGATTTTTCGACACCGGCCCCACTTGGCGTTAACATTTTTCCATTCTTAGCGACAGCAGCCTGGTTGTTGTCCTGCGTTTACCCCTGTGAATGGCTGAAGTGTTTCCAGAACAACACAGGCTGCCTGTGCCAAGCCACCATCCACTGCCTTTCCAAACGCATCCCTCACCAGGACTTTTGCTTTGAACCTACAGAGGAGACGTCTCCCCTCAGCCAGTGTCAACAAGCAGCTTTTTGGGATGCCACCTTGGCAGGGACCGACTCTGGCACAGCGTCTTGCAGCTGTCTCCGTGACCCTGTTTTTATCAAGGATCCCGTGGCTCCTGCTCTGTGGAACTTATTAAATATTCCCAAACGGTGTGAAACCAAAATACTGCTGCGTGAGATAAAAGTTGTACCTAAGGTTGAGTTTAGACTGAATGCGTCAAATAAATGCTTCTATTGTTTAATGTGTGGGCCCTTACTGAGCCTGTTCTTTACGCACAGCCTCACTTAGAGTAATGTGGAAAGATGAAAAGCAAGCTACTCGAGGAGAAAATCGAATTTTTGCATAGCAAAGGTTTGTGTTTCTGGTGTGTGACGCGAGGCAGCATGAGTAAAGGCTGCGAGGGTAAACTGTGCTGACAGGTGTGTGCGCTGCATGGCCTGCGTCCTGCAGTTCTGCACATCACAGAACGGGATAATGCGGACGATTACGCGGGCGGCGATAAGAAGCAGGTCAGACGCAATCGCTCACCAAGACGCTGTTCTGTGCACAAAGTGGAAATGTGTAGTCATCAGAGGAGCTGGTCCGTTCTGCCATCCATTACCTTTATGGCCAATCCTCCTAAGGGTGCTGGAGCCGATCACAGCCAGCACTGGGTGAGAGGCAGGATACACCCAGAGAAGTTCATCGCGGACAGCAGCAGGTGACTCTGCATAAATATATACGACGCAGCAAACCAAACATCGACAGTAGAAGATCCGTGAACAGCAACTGGATGAATTGTCTTCCTGTCTGGTGTTAGAGCAACTGATTACAGTTAAAAGCAGCTGGTCCTTTAAAAGTTTTTTTTTTTTTGTTACATCCTGCAGTTTTTTGCCAAATAACAAAAGCCCACAGAAAGTCTGTCAGCAATGTATCACCTGCAAAGCTAAGTCACAGGCAGCCACCAGCGTAGCTGTTATGGCAAAGATAAGGACAGAGGGGAAAGGAAGGAAAGTCAAACTTCAGATGATGATGACTTCAGTCCTTATTTTTTTCTGTTTCAGGCTTCACTCACGAACCTTTCTCTCCAAGTGTTTTTTGTCACGGTGTATGTCAGAGACCTGGGTGGTGTGATCTGCTTCCTAGGGTGATAAAAATACAGTCCATCCCATTTGTGGGCATTCTGTCTGCCAGACATCTTCAGAAGCATGTTCAGCAAAACTTAGTTGCAGAAGGTTTGTTCCTCTGCATGTTTCTTCTTGGTAGGTTGTGTCATCTTCCCTGTGCAGCCTTGTGTTAAAATTACAAAAAAAACAAAAAAAAAACAAAAACAAAGAAGAAGCATCTTGGATTAAGATGATTGGATGTAGATGTGATGTTGACTGCAGTGTTTTTTTGGACTGGGCTTCCCTCGGGTTGCCAGCCACCGCTGTTTAGTTGCTTACAAAAACACATAAGTGCAGGTGGAAGCGGGTGGTGGGGTACGCTGCATTATTTATCCGTTCTCATCCATGTCAGTGCTTTCTGCCCGTTTCCCAGTGACATTTTAGAGGTTGAGGAGATGAAAAAAAAAGCAACAAACAATGTAACGGTTAGAAAGACCTTCAGCTCAGCACAATAGAGCTGAAAGAAGCAAAGACCTCGATTACCGCTCACAATTCCTCCTCTTGATACCAATCTGTGCAGCCGGGTGTTCGGATCACATGTACAAGAGACGGGAAAAGTAGCAGCGTACCAGGGCTGCTGCATTACACGAGCTCCACATAATTATATAAGAGATGCATTATGTCGCTCATCCCATCTTCGCAGGCCTCGCTTTCATCTGTCAAGTCTAATGAACAGATGCTGCTCAGCTGTTGGAGTCGGCGTGATGGGCCGAGCTGCTGGCAGGCAAACCCTTCTGCTGAGAGCAAGTGAGCGGGGTCATCTGGACAGCGAAACGTCATGCCAGGGTGCGTTTCTCACCTTCCTTCTTCCTCATCTCTGACATTCAGGAGTCTTTACAGGCTGAAGCCCGCCCCCAGCACTCTACCCCCCACGGTCCTGTCCATCCGAGCCCTTGTCAGCCATTCTGTTCGACTGATCACTTACCTGTAATGTGCCCTTGTCCGCAACTGGAGAAGCCAGTCAGTGAAAAGGTCGGAATATTTATAATAAGGTCAACGAGGCCTCGGAGATACAAGGGTAGGAGGAAGGAGAGATACAGGGCGGAGTGAAGGCTGCAGTAAAAGTCACACAATGTTTTTGAAAGGGAGAAAACATATTTGTTTACCACCAAAATGGAAGCGGCCACACTAAGATCACGGTACAATATTTAATCACACTGAGTCTGTTTCCAACAGAAAACCAGCCAGAAATGTTCATCCATCCATCCATCACCTCAACTATCCATCCTCACAAGGGTCATGGGGCTGCTGCAGCCTCTCCCAGCTGTCACTGGGCATGAGGCGGGGTTCAGCCACAGTCAGACAGAAACAGTCGTACGTGACAGCAGGTGATCTCTGTGTTTCCCTTTATTTTCCCACAAGCACACTCAGACATTTTTATTACTGGCTATCGAAATTGGTTTAATTCGTAGAGGTGTCCTGACTGAATATTTAGCCCATGTGAGCGTGATTTAGTGATGAGTCTGGGAAGCTAGAAACCGGAAATGACACAAACAGAATGTGGCAGGTGAGTGAACAGCACCTTAAAAACAGCAGAGCAGAGAATTAAAATGGACATGAAAAACAAAGGAAGCCTGTTTAACAAGCTGAAATAGTTCTGTCTTAGGTTTAGGGCACAGTATAACCAAGCTGGTGGGTTTTAAACAGAGAAAGAGAAGCTTGGGAGTCCATCACTCTCTTGATAATCTCTCTGTCGCAGGATGGCGCCTGCTCTCGCGCTCTCGCGTCCACCTGCAGCGTAAATTGTCCCTGCACTCGTGGAGCAGCACGCAAAGACTGTCTGCAGGTTCTCAAAAACCTGCGGACATTTGTGAAAAAGCACTGCGGACGACGCTCAGCCAGTGCTTTCATCGAATCTGTCAAGGCTGCGGTGACGTTTTCCAACGGGAAACTCGTATGAAACGCAGACCTTGCGTAGTAATAACGCGGCAGGCAAAACCTTTTCTGTTGTTGTTGTCCTTTTTTGTTATCTTCATAGCCAGTGTAACTGAACAACAACGAAAAGGCCACGTGTAGTCATTAGCTCATGTTGTCAACCCAGCACCACATACAGCATGTTGGGTTCTCCCGGATGGAAACATTCTGTATACGTCTCTACACTCGGCTCGAAGCATCTAGGTCACAACCGAACTGCATTCATGACCATAAATGCACTGCCCATAAAGATCTCGCTACAAAATCACATTTATTATAAGCTGTGTGCAGAAACAAACAGTGGAGCCACGATCAGCACCACCTTGGTGTCTCTCAGTCCAGCTAATGCTAAACGTAATCCTGCCTCTTCAGTGAGTAGAGCGCGGTGGACTAGACCAGTGTTTACCAACCAAGTTCAATAACTTTGTAGCGTTAAGAACTTTCTCACTCGTCTTGGTGGTTTTTAACCTAACGCTGCCTGTTTCTCTGTCTGTTCACGCGTTTCAACTAAATACTCTGTGTTGTTGTTCGGGCGTCTTGTCTGTAGATGGCGTTTAAGTTTACGTGGAACCGTGTTGGACAACGTTTGCATTTTGTTTATTGCAAAATGCTCCACTTTAGTAGGTGATTCGGTGATTTTGTTTATATCTGTATATGTACACAGCTTCAGGAAGTCAGGCCATTAACATTAAGCAATATTTTAAAACAGATGTTTAAAAATGAGGCAGTTCCTGTTTGAGGCACATGATCACATTAATTTCAGAGACTTCTGTGTCACATAAACACAGTTACTGATTTACAGCAGCACAGTGGCTTTGCCCTCAACAAGTCCACATAATATGATATTTTTGTTATTAAGATCTTTAAATTTAATGACAATCAACTCTGTTTGTCCATAACGTCACATCACATCTGAAAGTCTGACAGGCTATATAACATAGTGGTTATCAGGCTGACTGATAAAGGCCTTTAAATTTCCCCTGGACGTTCATTGGTCCTTGCAGGAAGTGCAAACTGTGAGGGGTGTGCAGGGAGAGTCCACGTTGTCCCTTATTCCCAATTCAATAAGAGAACGCAATTGCTTTGTCTCACATTTTACTCCCCATCTGCCACACTCCACCACCCTACTCATCTAATCTCATTCCTGAGCCAATAGCCTTCTTGATATGGAGAAAGGCAGCTTAAAAAGGGGCAATTCCACAGCACAGGACACGAAAGCATAAATGAAACACATACCAAGTGCTGCTTACAGGACGGAGTTTTACTAATTGCAGTACTAATGCATACCATGTCACTGCTACTGCTGTATATTATTAGTTCCGCTTCGTTGAGCTGGTTTACATCCTTCGCTTTGACTCTGACTTATCTTTAGCACAGGTACAGCGGATGTTAATAAATGTATCCAGACAAATAGTCCATTTCCTTTCTACACACTAAGTTTAGCGAGGCTCTGGAAGGTCACTCCCATGATAAGGGTCTCGCGCCTGCTAATTCGGGACGACAGCCCCTGTCATACAGTATGTTTTTTTTGGTTTTTTTTATAGGACCCGATTATCATCAGAGCTGCCCATGCAAATGAGAGGGAGACCTTAAGGGATATCATTTTCTATTAAAATATGTAGTAGTCTAATTACAGATAAATGTCACATTAGGCGTGTGAGATACAGAGACACGCGATGAATAGGTGGTTGAGAAAAAAGGTGTAAGGGGCCAAGTGCAGTCATACAGTTGGGCGTGAAGAGAGAAGAACGAAGCTGTGGAGCTAATTACACTGTCTAACATCATTACTACAGTTCAGGTCACTGTTGTTATAGCTAACATGTGAACCTACGATATTACTGTATGACGACGATGGTTAGGATTAAAGCATCTTTCATTTGGAGAGAGGACCAAATAAGACGTGTGACAGCTCTATTCGCAGGCAGCGCTCGTTTCCTGGAAACTCTTCCCAAAGTCTCACACTCAGATGGTGACGTTCAGTCAGATAAGAGGTGATTTAGTTGCTCTTGGAACTGAAAATGCGTCGGACGTTTGGACATATGCCCTGACACACATCGGTGAAATTTATAAAATCTATTATTTATGTATGTGACACCTGTGCAGGTCATATCTGAATTTCCTCTGCTTCTGTTTTCTGAACCTTAAGACAGGAGCTCAGGAGTTCAGAGCAACACATTTTTATTTAGAGCCAATGAAAATTCTCTCTTACTCTCTCAGCTTTTATTGTCTTATTTTAAGTGACAATTTTCATGACATATTTTTTTTCAGACTTTGCTTTTATTTTATTTTTTTCATATTTTTTTTATTATTCTCCAAAATGAATTCAAGGCAAAATTTAAAAAAAAATAATCATATTTTAATTTATCTTTTTTTTTCGGCTCTCAATAAGTGTCCACGATTTAATTAGAAATGGGTATATTTTCCATGAATAAACATATTTTAATGGGAGTTTTTTTCAGATATATCCCCATTGACTTCCATGTACCAGATTGAAGCCTCTTTTCAATTACCCACAGCCCTAAAGAGGCTTGAGAAGACGTCTGGCAGCAAAGTTTCAAATGTGATACACATCCTGTCTGCATCTTATTGTGTTTGGTGTATTTTACTTGTATGAAGGTTTATTTCCAAATTCACATTTCATTTGCATTAGGTTTCTAACCGTCACAGTTAGGAGAAAAAACTGACTCACGTTTTTTTAAATAAAAAACATATTTTTCAACCAAAGCTGAATTCCCTGCATACAGGACAGAATGAAGGTCTTGAACTATTCCCCTTGCCACCTTTAATGATTCGGTCTCAATAGGCTCCCCAGAGGAGCAGATCAAGGAAAATGGTGAATGCCATTCACTGCCTTTTCAAAAATGTCACAGCAAGAGGGGATGACCGCACTTACTGACTCATCTTTGTTCCCTTTGCCATTCTGCAGCCGCAGATGGGCTGAAAATCTCCAGTGTAGTGTGAGTCCAATGGGGTTTGGTCAATGCTTCAGTAGAATGTGGACACAGTACACAGAAAGAAGCACCAGAATCCTGTCAGAGCCTCCTCTAACACAACTGAAGATCTGCAGAAAGATCCTCAGTTCTTCAAGACTACGCTGGTCCTCCGGTGCCTTCTGGAGGGAACAAGTAGTGAACAATAGCCTGTGATTTATTGCACTTTTCTGACTTGAGTTGATGATGATTTATTTCACGCTTGTGCTTGTTTGTTTGTTTCTAATGGTGGCCAAAGAAAACGTGTGCAAACACAGTGGATGCACTTTGGTTTACCTTTAAAAACTAGCAAACTGAAATCTGAATCATTTAGGCTGCGTCCTGTATCTGCCCTCCAGCCAAATCTAGACGGTCGCAGTATGTCAGTTGAGGCCCGGCTGCAAAAACTGGATAACTCCGAACAAACGAACAAAGCTGTAACAGCACCGCAAAGGCAGAATAACACAGGTAAGTAAAACTTGACCAGAGGCTGCAATAAACAAATGTAATATTCGAGTAGTAGTTCAGCAAAAACAAACCTAATTACTGACCGGGTCTGACCAGTGACTACATAGTCACATTCGTCAGTGTTAAATGTTATTAACGTCTTTTGTTAAGATGTTACTACATGAGACACCCATCAAGAAAGATTTGTATCATTCTGCCAGTCTAAAAGTTTTAGAAGACGCTTTTGGCTGAACATAGCTTTAACTTATTCTGATTATATAGTGGTTGTATGGCTTCAGATGACTCTATAGGCTCCATCGGCGCAGATGGAGAGCTGGATGGAATTAAAAGTTGGACCGCTTCTCTGTCAATGGCTGTGAAAAAAATGGCTTCGTGACGACAGTCCCAAAACGGAGAAGAAGGAGGGAATTAAAAGTATAAATAGCAAGAGAGAGGAAGATTACAAGGGTCTGTCGACGCGCGTGCCAAGCAGACCGCACACAACAAAGTGTCTATCAGCTGGAAATGCGCCCAAACTTGGAGGGACAACAGGGGTCGGGATTTGGCCGTCAAGGGTACAAGCTGTCCGCGTCCTCTCTTATCGTGTCCCTTGGTTCCTTTCACTAAATCCCTGAGTTAGACATCAAGGCCATTGTGATCTGATTTCATCCTTGTTATCTAGTTCAGCATATCCAGTTGTTCAGTCTACTGATGTTACGACAACCTGCTCGGATGGAGTGAGATTTAACGCTGCACAGTTCCTCGATTGCTGACCGATGCAATTTTACAGCAGAACAAATAGATGTGATAAATGGACTAAATGCATAAAGGAAGCAACTATTTGGAACGTAGTCGTTTGTTTTTTTTCTACCTTGAGCTCCAGATAAGGTCCACTGAAGATTTAAGTGCAACCATGTCAGAAAGGACACCAGAAAGTCACTCCTGTCCCAAAAGCCACAAAAAGAAAAGAGAACGGCAGCTCTACGATACTGACAGCAGGAATATGAACCTGTTATAATATGAACAAGGCCAGATTGTTTGATATTTTGCATTCTGATGCATTTCAGTAGCTCCGGTACAATGTGACAGGAGGTAAAGACAGAACACAACATAATAATGTGGGAGCAATAAATACAAATTAACAGCATTCTTTAGAGGTGATAACTCATTTGTTCATTTACAGTATTTTGCCTGTATTTAATTGCTTGGATCCGCCTGGCAATTTTATGGCCCAGGGCTCTCACTTAATTCACATAAACCTCTTACATGCACATTACGGATGCTTATTTGTCTTTGCCGTTCATCCGGTTGAAGGAGAGACGCGAAGGCCTGCGTACAGAAACGCCAAACGCCTCAAAGTTATGTGTTTCTTTACACCAAGTGATTCGTGGACACCGGTGCTTTTTCCCGGACTTGTTTTTGCCTCTGAACAGATGACAGAGAATTGGTTTCGAGTGCGATCTAATAGCGTTCGTAAAAGTCATGATTGCGGCTGCCAGAAGAGTGGGTGCACTTAGGCACAACAAACATGATGATGTGCAAACCTTGGCATTTGCTCCCAAACTCTTTTTTTCACATATGACTGATTGCAAACCATGTTACGCATCCAGCACAGTCTGTAATGCAGCATTTTTCTCTTGGTTGGTTATTAATACGCCTTAAGTGGATAGGCTATGGTGACCTACATACACAAAGCAGTGCCAGCTCACTCGTCCCCCACTGCTCATGTTTTATCTAGTTTTCAGTAAATGTTGATGTCTAGAGCAACACGGTGCACAGGGCGAGTTTATTTATGTACAGTACATATGCAAAGCTCCCAAGGAATAAGAAAATAACAATTTTATGGTTCACAGTCTTCCGAAGTTGCCCAGACTCTGTGACGAGCCCTTTCTCCACTGTGTGTAGCTGGGTTAACATTGTCTACGACCTGACCTTGCCGGGCTGGCTCTCAAACGCGCTGTTGCTCTGCACGCTGGCATCCATTGACATCTGTGTGTCAGTGGTGTGAAAGCAGAGCAGCGTGAATCTTTGTAGTCTAAGGTCATCAGTTAATCCTCCCATTACGCTGCACTAGCTGCTGAGCTCCGCACGCCAACGTTTCTGCGGATGTGTTGTGTTGAATGATTCTTTAGCAGCAGCTCGACTTGACATGGGCTGGAAACTCCTGCTTCTGGGGCATTGTGACCTGAGCGGAATGAACTTACTCTGTAAAAAGGCTAAATGGTCGGCTTCTTTGTGAAGTTTCACATGAGCAGACCAAACGGCTGCCGGTCACTGAAGCAGTCGTCTGCGGTTTTAATTCTAAAGGTTCTACAGCCACATCGTTTCCGTGAAGCTGATCTTACTGCATGTGTGACGCTACACCTTGAGCTACGATGCTCTCAGATGTTCAGACGGTATAAAACACTCCTTCGTAAACATGTTAGACATTAGTATTTTATAATTAGCACTTAACAGCAGTATAGTCAGGGCTAAAAGGGGATTAAAGTATATATAGCATACAGTATATCAGTATAGCATATGCTATTGTGTGTCCTAATATCATTTATTACATAAATATATATAAAGTACAGTAGGTTAGCAGTAATACGTTCAAAGTACTCGTGTCTCGTGTTTGATGCACGTTCAAATAAAGATTTTTCAGTCTGTGTGTATCCTGACAAACAGCTTGAGTTACCTTATAGAAGAGCAATGAGAGCGACTGCGACCTAAGTCTAGTTAAACTCCTCGCGTGCATGAACATACCTGGTCTGTAAAGTTAAATCCTGCAGAGCTCGCACAGCTGCTGCAGCGAAGCTTCGGCCATGTGTTGCTCCCGACGCTGGATTTTTAATGGACACCTTGAGAGTGTGTGGCAGGCAAAATAAAACACAAAGGCTGCACTTGACAGAAGATCTAATAGATTTAGAGACAGCCTTCGCAGACGACGTTTTTGGGCACATTATGAAACGTCCGTCCATCCGTCCATCCGTCCATCCGTTATCCTAACGACTGTTTGCTGGGGCCTGAGATATGAAACATCAAAGCTGGAGCATAACTAAACACAATAAATTACTTAAACAATGAAAATATATCAGACTTAAATCTGTACTTATGTTATTAGCATTTGAGTTACAGTAAGCTGAGTGTGGATGATATGACACACGTTTGACTGCAGATAGTTGCAATAATGGGCCTTTCTAGATGAAGGTTACACTAAGAGTGGGACATATGTGCAAATACTAAACCCTAGACTACCTGCTGAAATACACGACTTACAAAAAGCAAACTGGGATAATAGAGCGACATTTTTCAATTGTCAGTCTTTATCTATTTATTATCCTTTCATGACCTTGTTTGTTTTACTTAAATCATTTTTGCACTGATATTTTCCAGTGTCAGTATATGCAGACTTTCAACAGTCAGAGAAAGCAGAGCTGCAGAATGACTGACACAATAGGACAAACGAATGAGACTAACACGTATATTCCAACCGACTGACAAACTAGGTCTTGGCACAGATGATTGCACTGCCAATGTGTAAATCCAGGAAAGAGTTGCCAAACTCTTCCCTTTCTGTTTCATGGTTTTTTAATCTCTGATTAATCCCATGTCCTTTCCCTGTGCTGCAATAGTCCTGTTTCCCCCTGCACCCGCTCAGCTGCAGCGCACCCACGTATCCCTCACCCAAACTAATCCGGGTACAGCAGTTGGCAGAGCGTGTGCTCCTGACGCGTCTTACTTCTGGCACTGACCCTTCACCGGGAGTTTGTTGTTTGGTGATGATGCCAGAGTTGCCACTGTTTCTGATCTAGTTGCTTGTTCCCTCCTGTTTGTCTTACACTAACGAACATGAACTCACTCTCAGAGTTGTGTTTTTCAGTCGATCGGATGATGTAACATGTAGTTGTTAGAATGTCCTTGGGTGACGCCTCTTGCTGATCCCCCATCTGCCAAAGCATGACAGTAGGTGGTTGATTTTACATATAGACTGAACATATGTGGGTTGAGTTTTCCTAAATTCATCTCCCATCATGAAGTCCCCTGGTTTGGCTGAGGAACACGCCACCAGCATACTTCCCCCCCCTCTCTGTGTGTCGCTTCATACGCAACGGCAGCAATTTGATGATCAAAACTCTCAGATCTCGGAGGAGACGACAAATGTAAGGATTAGCTCACGTCTTTGATGTCATTACATACTGAGTCAAATCAGTCAAACTCAGTTATTTCTCTGATCAGGGTTTTTTTTTGGTGTAGTGTCTCCGAAGCGCAGACTGGAACACTTTTTTTGAGCATTAAACTGATCAAAAGCTAAAAAAACGTAAATACTTAGTGGGTGGTGCTGTGTGTCAGTGCAGAGCCAGGCCACTTCCTCCACGTGTGTTTGTGTCATGTTTCATCCTTCCAGCACAGCTTGGAGCTTACAGAGTGCATATAGTTAAGGACAAAGCCAGACACTGTACACTGTGCATGAGCACGCACACCGTCCTGTATACTCCCCCTTCCCTCAAGGGTACGCTGAACTTCTGAGCTACCTCATAAAACCCAGGCTTATCACGTCTGTGGGCCTTCTGGTTCTGCGGTTCCCCAATCCATCCCAGGGCTGCACTGATAATCAGCTGTCTCTGTTTGGCCTGAAGTCTAGCTGACTATCCCGAGGTCCAGAGATATGAGATCCAAGCCCAGGCTTCAAGGTCTCCGTGTGCAAATACACTGCAGCTTGAGCGAGATGAGCAGATCTGTAAAAGCGCCCGGGCTTCATGTGTGAATGTTTTCCATGAAAACACATCCTGAAGTGCTCTTGTTTACTGTGAATGCAACGTGTGCGTTTGCACCTAATAAACGACTGTGGGGGGGTGGGGTGGGGGGGGGGGGGCTCGGCTTAGAGACCAGAGGACTGCTGGGTGTCATTTGTGCTGGTCTAATATCGCACGCTTGGCTCGCGTCTGAGGCTTTGCCCCATTTGTGAACAAACTAGACGAAAGAGATGTAGAACACGTTGCAATGGGAAAAACAGAGAGTAGGAGTAAAGGGAAAGAAAGTGAAATCATAAGCCCATCAAGTACAGGCTAATCCAACACCCAGCTACAACGGAGGCAGCTAATGCATCGCAAAGACAATGTAATCCTGGGTGTCAGAAAGCAATTACATGCACCTAATGACTAAGTAATTAATGCAGACAGTTTAACCAGAGACCAACATGCAGACTTGCTTTGAACTGAGCTTTGTTTGTATCTTTTAAGGGTTAATCCACAACATAGCACCTTAATTATACTTTGTTTCAACAGCGGCTGTCAAAATTTGAAACAAAAAAAAACCTGTGGTGTTTGATAGGCCACAGTGAGGAGGGAATGAAATGATCACATCCATGTAGCACCTTGCAGACACACACACAAATATAATAAAGTTCAGTGGTATCGTCGTAACAGAACTGACCAGCTGCTGTTGAGTTTACATTTTGTGACTTCTCTTCACTTCACAGGTTTTTAATTGTAAAACTCACAAACTTCCTATTTCATCTAAATTAAAAGTGTCTATTTATTGTGTTTTGGGGAAACATTTTTTAAGATGCACTGTGATGCCAGCATCATAATGGTGATGTACATAAAACGCATGGAAAACATTGTGAGTAAGATTTTTAATGATTCAACTGCTTCAACGTTAAAAGAAACATTTCCTGTTAAAAAAAAAGTGCCAATGTATATTAATACTTCAGCTGTTATATATTTGCAATTGTAATTTTGCTCCACAGTAAGAATATCAGTTTCCTGGACTCTCGGTTCCATTACCGTCTTGTCAGTGTGTTATGTTGGTACAGCTTCGCTTTAAAAGGAGACGAAAAACAGCCGATTTCAAAGGTCAAAACTGTTGCAGCCTCTAAAACACCCACACATCAATTCTTTCTTATTGTATCGCTGCAGCTGTGTGCATTGCAACTTAATCCATTAACACCAGGCCTTGAAGTCAGAAGAGAGGAGAACATACAGTAAATTATTTAAAACATAACAAGGATATTAGCACTTCAGCTTTACTCCACGCAGCCTGAACGTCAGAGTCGGTGACACACGGTGTGTAATTCAGAAAATCCCAACAACCTTTATGGCAACACATCCGTCCACACTGTAGGTGGATTATACTGTAGTGTAGACCAGTCACTGTTCAAGGAAAACTCTATATTTGATCACCTACTGTGTTTTGGGTTTTTTTGCACATAATTGTATTTTTATTTCACTTTTAATTTTAGTCCCCGGGAAATTTCAGCATCTAGGTCAAGGGTACCGAAGGGAAGCCAACTGCGACGGCTCCGTGTCGCCTGCCCCACAGTGAAGCTGCTTCCAAAGACACAATGACTTTCTCTCTTATTTCTGTTTCTGTATTGTCAATTGGGGGTAAGCTGGAAAAAAAAGTAAGTTGAACATTTTATCTAATACAAATATACATAACAATAGGTCTAGAGATCAGACTGCGTTGCGGTATAAAGACCCCGCTGGCTGCAGTACAGTGAGGACGGGAAAAATGTATGAAAGAGCCAATGACAAAAGAGTGTAAACAGCCAGTCTCTGGAGTCGCTCATGCAGCCCTTTACTGTAGCTCTGGCTGTATAAATGTGACACTAACGGCCTCTGATCAGGCTCTAATGGTATTCATAGTTGCCACGGGTCCTTTCACTGTTATATTATTAAGATCATTTTTATTCATGATATCCCCCAAATTGTCCTTGGAAGAAACAGCAGATTATGGCAGGCTGCTGACCCGTGGGTTGTGAATAAACATGAAAAACAATCAGCGTTCCATTTAAAGGCAGAATGGCGTTCAGTCCCGAGCCTCTGGGGTAAGTGTGGTGGAGAGTGTGTGTGTGTGTGTGTGTGTGTGTGTTGGGGGGGCATCAAAAGAATAATGAAATCATTAGAAACGAATTGAACTGCAGATGAATGATGCTGTGCTCTAACACTCCATTCACATCTAGCCTCTACATTATGTACATTGAAAATTAACGGAGGTCGTTTTGACTGCACAGGGATGCAACGATGCCGAGACGCTTCCCACAGATTCCTCATGATCCTGATGGTGAGGAGCAAAACTCGCTTTGTGTTTTCTTACTAACCAGCTGCTGAGATCTCAACACTTGGGATGTGACCCACTTTTTTTCATGTGGTTTGAAACAATTTGCACACACACACACACAAAAAAAAGCAAAAGGCTGTTTTGCCAGATTGCTTTATTTGGTTCTTGTGTACTGTCCCATAGTTAGTGTCCATGTTTTAAATATTTCAGCATTTCCGTCATTAAAAAACGTGAAACACAGACAAATCGAGCCTGCTCCACCGGCTGTAGATGGTCCCCAGCTTCCGGTGCCGTCCCTCTTTTCTTACATGAACGACACATTATAATACATATAAGCAAATCGTGACTTTTAAAAGCTGGGTTAGATACTGACAGTGTATTTTTATTGGTTATGTGATTAATACAGTATGAACACAATCCTTACTAAGCTATTCTATGTTTGTGTTTATGGGAAATCATAAAACACTTAGACTTACAACTAAATCCTGATGTTTCCCTGATCTCAACCAAGCTGCCTTCCATGACCAAAGCAAAAGCACAAACAGGACTCGGGAATTTGGGCCCTTTGCACAATTATGGTCCCATTGTTTGTTAACCCTGCCGTTCAAAGTCTGGTTTGGAATCAGAAAGCACGAGCTGGTGCCTGGTGGATGGTAGATGAGAGTGGATTTGGCTGTATTGTCAAGTAGAGTTTAAATCTGTCATCCGCATTCTCTTATTGAAAGCGAAAGGGATAAACAAGTGGAACGGCTGCCTGTAGGCACAAACCATAAAGGAGTATCCGCAGAGAGACAAAGGCAAAACCGAGAGGAGGGGAGGGGAACGGGCTGAGTGACAATTCAGAGAAAGAGCAAGAAGAGCAAAGGGAACGCAAGCAGGTGACTCTCACCCTTTAAAACTCTGACTCCTGCAAACAAATTGAGCTGTAGCCATGCACCCAGGCACAGTAACAAGAGGCTTTTTGTCTTTTAGATCTTGACAGTTGAGGCGAGAGCTAAGCTTAGGGCCACAGAGGTGGCAGTTACCGTGTCGGGCTGTTATATATTTCCCATCAGCACTTTCCAAAAAACACACACGCACACACACAAAAAATACATGGGCAAGACAGAAAAGGGCCAAGTGTCAGAAGATATAGGAAAGCAGCGGTGGTTAAAACAGCGATAAGGGCACTCGCTGTGTGTTTACCCTTCACATCCTCACTGCAGATGTTCCTTGAACTCAGACTGTGCCCGACACCCTGGACGCTGAACGCTCCACTGGCCATTACGATTCCTGAGAACCTACCGGGATATGAAACCCAAATGTACAGAGAAAGAGTGGTTTCATTTCCTCTTCCCTGTTTCTGTTTCACTCGCGCTGGCAGCTTGTTACTTCTACGCAGATTCTAACGAGTGGGCAGATGGAAGACGTGCGGGTAGATGTCCAGCCATTTGCGACTCTACCGGGAACCGCGCGCAATCATTGATAAAACCGTTCGGCATCGAGACAATTGCAATATTCGTTTAACAAGCACCTGCTACCTGCTCTGCATTCAAAATTAAAAAAAAAAAAAAAGAAGAAATCTGCCATTTAAATGACAATTATTTTGCATGTGTGTAGCTACTGAAGTGGTGGCGGCAGAATCACAATGTGTTGTGTGCTTCCACTTGTCTGCGTTGATGTGAGCTGCATGCAGACCTGAGCTGTGCGACTGCGTGCCCAATATGCCTTTTTTATTTCCGGCCTTGCTGGTAATATGAGAATAATGGCAGCTCGGGGGCCTGATGAAACTGACCTTGGTGTTAATGAGCTGCTCACAGACAGACAGCGGCCCTCTATGCACCTTAATTGACACGGCACCTCTGCTCGCGCTGTACCATTTACCTGTGTCAATCTTAAGAAGACTCCTCAGTCCGTATCTGCCAGAGCCATTTGTTCCACCCACCTTCTCAAGGGATGCACCAGCATTCTCATCATCCTCTCTTAAGTGCCTTTCCATTCATTCCATTAGTAGATGCAGCCCTATTTTTAATTTCGACTTTTTCACAGCTATGTCCCTCGAGTAAATTAATGCACTTTGTGGATTGTGTTCAACAACGAGCACAACAATTGCAAGTAATCATTTTGAGCTGGCGAACTGCATAAAACTTATGAAACTATAGTGTTTCGCAAGTGAAGGAGAAAAACTTTGGTTTCGGTGTTCGGCCAAGTAAACTTTTCGGTGAACCCTCAATGACCCGTTATGCTTCATTTTTTGTACTTTTAATACAAATTTGTGCAATAGATATTTACAGTTTCTTTCTGATTAGCAACATAAAACTCCCCTTTGCAAGTCCTTGTAAACATCACAGATGAGCTCATGGTGTAATGGGCTGTGTTTATACAATATGTGGGGTCTGTCTGTACGTGTGCGCCCACGTGTGCATGTGGATACACAATGAGCTCCCGTGAAACAAGTGAGGATAATTCACATTTTATGGACAGAACAAGTCAAGTGTGTAAAGTTCAACTGAAACATCAGAGAAAATGAACAAAAGCAATGACATTTCAATCACAATGGCCACCCATGAAAAAAACAAAACAGCGTTGTTGACAGAGGCGTTTCATTTATCTATAACATGCATTCACTGCAGGAGAAAAATATGTTTGCTCATGAAGGTCACAAATAAAGAGGAGCATGAAGGACAAACGACCTGAGAACTGAGACCAAAGATTAAAAATTAACCGTAGCATTTTAACATCAAGTAGCGAATAGCTAACATACTCGCATGAGAGCCTCGTTTTTTCCTCACTGATGGACGTCTTGGTAGCTATAGGTCAATTAACAGTAGATATCCAGACATGCGCACCTCAAACTGTAATAACCACATGCTAATTTTCCTCAAATGCCAAATTGACAGTGACAAGGTGAACTGTAATATCAGTCAATAATGTGTTTTATTAATTTTATTCAAACACAAAGAGACCTTCGTTTCACACCGGCGACGTTCCTATATAGCTGCATGAAATAATTATTTCATATCTCTGCAAATATCACTTTCATGTGGGGGGAAGCGCGAGGTGCCTCTGGCTGTCAAGCAACTTGGTCGTGGATTTTTGGACCATTCTTTGAACATCAATCACTGTCTGACACTTGGGGGGAGCGTTGCTGCTCTCCACATCAGTCACTGCCTCCCTCCTGCCCTTAACACTTCAGCACAGGACATATTCATGCACTATCAAAGTCAGAGAGCTCCAGTGTAATGACAGTAAGGGCGAAGGTGGCTGGTATACGGTAAGATAATATAACCGCTTCTGTTCCTGTTAGAATTGAATATACATCCACAGTGTAAGTGCATGTTCTGAGCTGGTGGTACAGTATTTCAATGCCAATGCATAAAATTCACATGAGGTTTGGACACGACTGGGGTTATCCAGGGTGACGTTGCTTGTTTCTTTTGGAAAACTATGAGCCAGTAGAAGCAACGCTTGCGCATACAGTATGTCACCCACACAATGTCAGGGAGAAAGCCACGGCTAAAAGTGTCTCTCGGAGGTGGAAGATATTAGAACGTAATAAAGGTTCCTTCATATATTGCGAATTAGAGGTTACCCAGTCACTCTCGGAGACATCACAACTTTCATTAGTCCTCCAGTGCTCTGGGGAAGGGCACTAAATGCCGTGTATGAGCTGTCACTAACGCGCGAGGATGGATGGATGGGTCGTGTACAGTACGAGGTGTCTTTGCTTTCCTGATGAACGCCATGAGTGCATCATTATGAATGATAACGCGCTCAACTTTCCAGCAGGAGAAAAAACGTATTGCAGTTGACAATCTAGACATTTACATGATATCAGCATATGTTTAAAAGCTTGTCATAACGTGTGTTTAACATGGATAACGTGAATGTAATGGTTAGACTCCCAAAGTGACATTGTTTTACAATTCATTCATATCAGCGTGTCACACACATGAGCAGCACAGCTTTACTGTTGCACATGTATTTCATGCTCTTGATGCATGTTTAATAAAACAATGTATGTGGCAATAATTTATGAATCACAATAGAGGAATTATGATCCTAATATATTGCAGTACGTACTGCAATACTGTAAGGTCATATAGACACACACACATCTAATTCACTTACTGTACATATTATAAAGAATGCACAACCGCATACATACAGTCAAAAGGTCACTACACAAACTAATGTCAATTATTAATCAAAAATTGATAGTGTTTGTGAAAAGCTTTCTACACTCCTAGGGTAGGCAGCTTGTTTGTTGTGTTCTGCAGCTGGGATAACGTGTGAATAAAATATGGAGAGGTTTCTGCAAGATGGAAGGTTAAACATGCAAGAATGAGCAGGAAAAAAATCACAATCATCACACACACTTGTTCAAAAGTACACAGTAGCAGGCTGCGTTAGAGGAGGACAGAGTGAAGGGGCACCTTCACACTTTCATGACTCGCAGGTCGGGTGGACGCAAACACTGTGTGTGTGGGTGGGTGTGTGTGGTGGAGGGGGGCTGAAAGTATGCTCTTCACAGAAGATGAAACAAGGACTGCAAGGTTGAGATAATAATGAATCGCATCATTTTTCTTTTGGTAAATATTGAAAATAATCCTGAAAGCTGAACACCACCAGGCATTCGACCTAGAAGCGAAACAGGCTCATCTCTTTCCCGCTCCTGCGTCAGACGATGCATCGGATCACATGCCTGTAGGTGATGTAAGGTAATGTGTAAATGACAACACATCTCTCTAAATGAGCCATTACTGGGAACTTTGGTCAGCACAGGAACTTCCATAAAAATATGAAATGATCTCTTTCAGCTTATTAATGCTGGGTTACCCTGGAAAAGCATGGGGCAATTTCCAAGGAAAACAACTCTAGTAGGTGGTCTGACATTAAAACATCTCCAAAATCAGCTCAGGTCTTTCACACAGATCCTCTTGATAACAAAGCTACAGTAGTTTCTAAAATTCTCTCTTCAAAACACTAATTGATAGAATTCTGTCACAGATCCTGCTTAGCATAGAGACGAAATAATGCTTGGCGTTACTCATTAGGACTTTAAGCTGCTGGTAAAATCACAAACCATTTCATTGTCTGACCTTCTAATCACTTTTTGAAGGTGATCACTGTCCGTGTGTCACTTACGCAACAAAAGAGTTTGATGAGCCACACCGGGTCGATACTCCTCAGGTACCTCAGAGTGCAATGGACTAAACACTCTCATTTGTAACCTTTTTTATAATGCCCCCTAATATCAGCCTGGGAAGATCACCCTATTGATCCAATTAAAATCGGCTGGGGAGTCACAGTAATTCTCTTTTACCCACATGAGGGATTTGCAATTTTTCAGGAGATGGAGAAAAAAAACAACATGTGGGGATGAACAGAGCCAAAGGGACACTCACGCGGGCCGTCCGTTGTGAAACGCAAGCTGCTGGGAGTCATCGCAGGTGCAAATGAGCCCTTGTTCTGTCTCTGAGTCGGCTTCCAAAGCAGCAGATACCTGACGCACTCAAAGTCACCAGAAGTGGAAAATGTAACTCTCAGGTTATTACACTTCCTTTGCTATGTTTGCCCTGCAAATAAAATTTGTTTTATACCGCTCTCTTTTTTTTCCACTTTTCCCATTCCACTTGTTCTGTAGCTCTGTGCCTTTGGTTGTATTTATATAGGTGGAACAGCATTGGAGAAGTGATTGAAAAGCTGTCCTGTAGATCAAGGTGGTTTGTGGGGCCTGTCCGTGCTCTAATCCATCCTGCTGCCCCACCACACAGGCAGAATATCAAACAGGCAATCCCAGAGGAAAAGGGAGAAAGAAACATTTGGAGGAGAAAGCGAGAGAGAAGAGAGAAAAAAAAAAAAAACATGTGAGAGGAAGGAAAAAAAAGTCCAAGGAAGGATAAACATCAGGCCTCAAAATGGGGAGCGAGAAAACGATGCGAGGCTGGGAGAGAGAAAATGAAGTGGGACAGAAAAAGTGGAGAGAAAATAGGCTGGAAAAGTTTAACATGGGTTTGTCAATACGGCAGCACTGCAAGAGAGGGAGACAAAGGCAATTGCTGCAGTCTCACTCCACTACTTTTCTTCATTTGACTGTGATTAGCTCTGATAATGTATCTGTGCTATTACAGTCCCAATAAAACGAGTGGGAAGCACAATGTTAGTGGGGCAATGGGGTCCTGATATGCCCCCTAAAGTAAAGTGAGCAGTGACAGACGGCTGAGGTGTAGAGAGGAAGGAGTCGGTGGGGTCAGCGACCAACTCAGAGGTCGGCAGGACAGACAGCCTGAGCATCGACAAGGTGGAATTGAATTGTTTTTCAGGTTCTAGCTTCTAGGTTCTAGCTTCTAGCTCAGGATTCCATGTCAGACCCTGTGGGACGCGTCTCACCTTCGTCACACATCGGCTCAGGCTGCAGCGGCGTTTTAGAGGACACTGTTTTACGTCTGTGCTCCACAGACCGAGGGTGGTCGTGCTTTCAGCACAAGGGATGATGGAGAACCGGTTTTGTGCCAATTTAATGATCCTCCACGATCCCAGAATGAAAGTCAGGTGGAGGTTTGTCTGCGCACTGACAGCTTTATGAATGGCTGTTCACCAGGAGGCTGTGGGTTTTCCGAACTTGCAACTGGCGTAATGTTTTCTCCTGGTGTGAGATTTGAGACAATGCACTTCGTCCTTGACGCTTTAAAATGTTGCAGGTATCGTGGTTCATATCGTATTTCGTGCGTCTAGATGCAGTTAGACTAAAGCTTCTTCAGTCACCAACATGGTTCCTCCTGCACATTTTAACTACACGTTCACTGATTTACCAGTGTATTAAATAACATGTTAACGTTACAGCATCTTCACCAACTATGTGAGTGAATTCCTCCTGTGAAGTGATGTCTTTATATAATTTAATCTTTAGATTAATGTCATCAATACGCAAAAGTTTCACCACTGGCAGGACATATACAATATTTGTTAAACTGTGTGTGTTTCTCCATCTTAGGGGGCCTTAGCACCGTGTAATGTGACCTGCTGCTATACTGCTATAAAACAAACATTTTAAGAGCTGGTAGGATGTGAAACTGAAGCGTATCAGCTCCTGTTCCACGATGAACCACTGGTCTTAAACTGCTGGTTATTTCCAGTCAGGCGGCTGCTACGGCTCAGGTATGTCCCATAGCAACGCAGCCGCACGAGGCGGGAGGAATGTGACGGGGACGCAGCTGCACACTGAGCAGATTTACAAAACAGGATCTGTGACACTGTTGAACAGAACATGATTTTAATGCACTGGGTGACTTTGATGATAAAACGTAACTGAATGAGATGGAATTTGATACAAGTGAAACGCTCGTGTATGACAAGTATAATGAGGGCAATATATGCTTAGCTTCCATAAAACGAATTCATTATTCAGCTATCAGGTAATGCAGTTGCCTTCGGAGCACAAACTGCTTACAAGCACTTTGCTGTTGAGTTTAATATAATGTTGACTAAGGCTTTGGAGAGTTTGGAGGAGATTTGCAAACCAGAGGCACTGTCACTTGTGAACTAGCTACTCTGGCAACTGTGTGCGTGCACCAGTGTGACATGCTGGTGATGCACGGCAGCGAAACGCCCTCGCAGCTAAGTGAACCGCAGATATGCTGACGTGCTGAATCTGAAGGTGTGAGACTCAAGAATCAAACGCATGAATGACACTGATGTGTTTTACTCTGGACCCAGATGCGACGTACTAAACAGATCAAATATCGGGTGACGTGCTGCTTCCCAACGAGCCTTGTCGTTAATTCTATTCCAGAAAGACTGTAACGCAAAGATGTTTTTTTTCCCCCGCATGAAATTCAAACAGAGGACGTTTCAAGCTACGCTCCACAGCCAGTGGTCCTGACGGCATTAAACAGACGAAACACATGTAAATGCGTCCCGTAGACCACCCTCTACAGATGTCACCATTCTAACGGCGCTCTTGTGTTGTCGATGCACGTGTGCACCCTTGGTGTCGCATACACCTTATGTGTCGCGTTAGGCAACGGCAACTGCAATTGTAGCTGTGAGAATAATCCAAAGACGACGTGTTACTTCAGTAGACGTGCAGAATATTTTTACAGCACAAATAAGAAGTTTGAATTTGCTTCTCCTGCGGAGTTGGGGCGACCTGCAGACCTGCCTGTGCCCGAGAGCAGTAGCTGTCATTAGACGTAAGTTGTTTTGGCTTTATGACAGCAGACCTAAGACTCACTTTCACGTTATCATTCAAACTGAGGTTGCAATAGAGAACCAGGCATAAAACAGCATCCGGCAGTGATGCCTACACCAATAAGGACCTTAACAGAAAGAGCTGATAGAAACACAGTATATTTACAGTAATGACTTACTTTACATTACTGTGAACTAACTATCATCAGGTTTAGTTTCAGTTTAAAAACTCTGCTCTTTGTGTACTTATATTTCTTATTATTAAACTTCTATTTTACTATAGTTATAGAACTGTACACAGTATTTTACTAGTTTGAACTATCCTGACACTGGGTTATCATACAGTGCATGTCTTTTATCCACAAAGCCACACAGTGAAAAGTCAATCAGGCCATTCCACTGTTATTGATATGTACATTAGTTTTTATCTTTAATCATCTGGAGAACATCTGGAGATTTATGAATGTTTGTTTATTGCATTCACTTCAATAGATTCACAAATACACACAAACACACGTCTGAGCTGACTTTTCAGTGGCATCGTGACAGCGTAGGTTTCATGAGATGGTGGCTTTTTAGGGTTGATATACACAATACATGCTGCTGCAGTCAAAGGACCTTTGAGAACAGCATTGGATGGTATTATATGACACAATGACCCCTATTGCATTCATCAGAGGAGCAGTGTGAGCACAACTACAAATTTTTCTGGAGTCAGACTTGGGCCTGGAGGGACAGTTGTACTTGTATTCCCAAAATACGCGGCATTTCATCGCAATCCCTCCAGTGCATTACATTTCTTACAAACATTTTGCATTCGCAGGTTCGTTGTAGGAGACAGAACAGCTCCACTCAACAAAAGTCAGCAAGACTTCAGGCGAGAAGTCAGGTGCCAAAACACATAAATTAAAAAACAGCTTGGAAATCGATGGAAGCCCATTGATTTGTGTCTGTCAGCTTCATTGTCTTGAGTTGCAGCAGGACCCATTAGTGAAAACTAAAGCTCCAGTGTCTTTTCTGTCTTGCTCCAGTTACAGTGATAGAGGGGCTTCAGCTTGTATTTTTGTTTTCTTGGTGACCAAGCAACTACATTAATCCCATGGGATTTCAACTTAATGAACCTCATTGATTTGTTTATTGATTTGTGTTGAGGGTTAGCAACAAGACTGAACGAGGTGTTTTGACACTGGAGAAATGTGTATTATGGCAGAAGAGTGGGCCCCTGGCTACCTGCGCTGCCTCTTTGAGCAGTGTCGCATGAACGTGGGTCCCTCTCAACCTTTAGTAGAAACTACGTTCAGCTAAAAGCTTCATACCTCACCAGAAACTGTATGTGATGTGAGTCTGCACGATAATAACGGGATGTAGTTTGGCTAAGTTTGTTGCTGAATGATTAAAGAATAAACACGGACTCATTTCCACTGTTTACTACAGTCAACACTTAGTGACTCAGGTGACAGTTTGAACAGACAACAAACACTAGTTTATAAGCATATGGATACACACAAAAGAAATGAAAGCTGTTTTAAAGAGGGACACAATTTACACACATTGTTGCTCTAATTGATTCTTTGTTGGACGATAAGTAAACAGCTGAGATATGAGACGTTCGCTGTATTGTTTCCATTGGATGCAACAGCAAACACGTATCGCTCCCACTGGAAATACATTAATTGAATTAATGTGAAGCAAACAGTGTGTTTCCAACAAGTACGCTGTTTAATCATATCTATTACAAAACTATCATAAGCGCCCTTTGTCTTGCCTGCTTCGTGTTTGCACTTGTGTGTGTAATTAGGGTCTTAATTCCCTCATCAGTGTTTTCCGATTGTTTTGGTAAACACTTAATTACGTACCCCTCAAGCAGAAGAGCACCTTGTTTCAATTACACGTCATGTGAAATTGAAATATAAAACATTACCATTAACGCGCACATCCTCATTCAAATCACTTCTAAGGAACATGTTCGAATTTAGGATCCGTTACTGGAAGTTCAAAGGAAGCTGCTGAGAGGAAAGAAGGCAGCAAAACAGCAGGTTACTTGACCACACTGAATTTATTGGCAGGAGGCCAGAGTAGAGCTCACACTGCTCCTCTGATGAATGCAATAGGGGTCATTGTGTCATATAATACCATCCAATGCTGTTCTCAAAGGTCCTTTGACTGCAGCAGCATGTATTGTGTATATCAACCCTAAAAAGCCACCATCTCATGAAACCTACGCTGTCACGATGCCACTGAAAAGTGTTAGACGTGTGTTTGTGTGTATTTGTGAATCAATCGAAGTGAATGCAATACACAAACATTCATAAATCTCCAGATATTCTCCAGATGATTAAAGATAAAAACTAATGTACATATCAATAACAGTTTACCTATTGAATAACTTGAGCCTGTGGCTGTGGCCTGTGGTAGTCGATAGCTTTGATCGCGAGAACAGTGAATCTCTTGCAAACGTCTGGGGAGACAAAAACATACAACGCGCTGACCTTGATATTCCCGGTGCTTGTTAACAGGCGGCGCATTCAAGCAGCGTACATTTGATCCAGCGTGGAGGGATGAAAGTAACCTCACGTTACCTGTGTGTCATTTACGGATCGTGTGCTTGTTTACAGAACTGGGGGAACTGGTAGATGACATGTCATGTCAAAGTTCCGGCAAGGCAAGAAACAGCACAACAAAGAAAAAGTTTTACTTTCAACCCGAATCTCTAATTGGATTTTGGGGAAGTTTGTCAAATAAACTAACAGGAGCATGTGCTGTAATGATGGCAATGTTCTTCTCATGGATAAAATCTTAAAGACCCAACGAGTTTACAATTATGCAGCCGTAATGATTTGGTTCTGCTTAGGCTCTGATACTAAACACAATCTGTTATTGCAGCTTTTCTCCTGTTGACTTGTAGCAAGTCTGGTTTCCTTATTGATTTTACATAGAGATAATTACTGCACACGAACGACCAAAACCATAAGAAGCACACGCAATTACCCTATGCAGTCAGCATTAGCGCTGGTAAATAAGCTCCTTAAATCCCAAGTGTCGATATAGAAAAGCCGTTAGTGAAAATCAGCCTCGCAGAGAGAAATGGCAGCCGTGATCTTAAAGATGGAATCACTCAAAAGGAACACTGGCCATAAGCGCGCGGCTCAGCGCGGAGCGGGCTGGCTGCCGCTGGAAATTGGCAAGTGACCCTCGAGACAGGTCAGTCCCAAATCACAGACAGCAAATTGTGTGGAAGGCATTGATTAATGGGAAAGACACAACTCGTTACGGCCCTGCGGTGTCATCTTCCCTCTCGCTGTCGCCATCCCCAGATCTGCTCTACGTCTAAAAGAAGACTAGCTGCTAAAATAACAGTAATTCATCTTAGCTCATAATTAATGCCATCGCTTTTCTATGTGCGACATAAAACTGTAAAACGACGCAAGGGTGGCAGGTAGAGAGGAGCCGTTCATACAGCGGCTCTTAAATATATGTGGCGCATGTTAAAACCGTGCACAAAAACAACAGGCTGTTTCATATTCAGGTGCATCCGAGCTGTGTAGGTGCCTAGTGAAAAGAAAAACATAATTAACTAAATATCAATCCATGTCCTTTGTCTTCTATGGAGGTGACAGGCGACACATTTATTATCATTGTCACCTCTGACTAGCTTACGGTGTCACAATGGAGGATGCCCTCAAAAAGGAAGCTGACAGTGGATGACGGATTGCAGGGGTATCTATCAGCGCTGGTAAACCCATGAGGGGCTGGTCCCTTTTTGTCCACGGGAAACAATGGCAGAGAAGATGGTGTCATTTTCACAGTTTAGGAATAAAACAAATATCTGATCTACCTGAGCCGAACCTGAACGCGTTGCTCTGTCACACTATGCTAAACAGGTTGGATGGTGTAAAAGCCCCACTTGTTTCTTATATATCTGGCCAATAAACATGCGAGAGGCTGGGATTTATATCAGTACTTCAAAGAAGATGGGACATTGCAGGAGAACAGGATTTCTGTTCTGGGTGTTTCCCACCTTTAGTTTATACCATGTGGGTCTTTGTGATCCCACTGCCAAGTTTTTACTTACTGCGACTTTTGGGGGTTTTTGTAGCGTCTGAAATCACAAAAACCGAATCTTACAGCTGGAATTCCTCACATCTAGGCTCATGGGGGAAGTACTCAGCTTCCTTTTACGTAAAATCAATCTGTCACATGCGTCTGCATTTTCCGTTGTCATGGTCGTAGCACTGGGTACCGGCATCTGATAACAATGCACCACCTCCCATGCTGTTTCCCAAATAGTTTGACAAGAACACCGCAGATTTACTGCCGCTGTGTAAAATGTCCAGCAAGTTAACTTGTTCACAATTTCAGGCACGGATGCCATAAAGTCTTTCCGTCTTGCCTTCCACGACGGCAGCGCGGTGCTGAAGACAACTATTTCTTCTTTATTAGGTTATTTTATCGGCTCTCTCGGCAGCTGTGACAGCTTCTGCCCTGATCGAGTTTGGCTTGTTTTCACTACATCCTCTGCAAACTTTGACACCTGATTTCATTGAGGGAGATGGGATTTGAAAGGTGGGGGACACGGGTCGCCAAGTACACTTCCCCACGTTGTCTAATATATTGTACCTGAGCAGCTGGTTGTGAAACAGTGTTTTCATGTGTCTGATCCTCCACTGGTTCCCCCCTTTGTGCTTGTGTGTCCTGTCTTGTCTTTTCCTTTGACGCATCAAGTTGTTGTTCACCCTTTCACACATGCCTTTGGTTTTAACACCCACTGGAGCATGTCAAGAGGTGGAATCACTTGAAAAGTACAACGGTGGAAAATATAACTTTGTTGCGAGCCCATATCAGTATTTACCTTTAATTAGTAACTGTGTAGATATCTCAGAAACCCAAAGCAGCAGGACAATGGGCATCTTGTGAAGCATCCAGTACTGGACTGCCTGAGGGGAAAAGCAGGTGTGGGGCTATTCCCAAGCTGTTTGATGACACAGTGGTGGCACTGGCACTGCAGCATGGAGACACTAGTAGGAAGTCATAAGAAACAGCAGCTCTGTCCTGGGGTGCTCTCTGGACTCGTAAGGGGAGGTAGGGGAGAGATGGCCGTACTGCTGGTCATCATAAACAACACCTCCCGCCCCCTACATAGCACCCTGAGTGCTCTGAGTGGCACCTTCTGGCGACGAGCTGCTGCACCCAGGGGTGCTACAGCGCTACTGGCAGGCTATACATGTACGCAGCTCCCAGCCAACTCAAACAGCCCCACCGACCGATCCGTCGGTGGGGCTGTGCAGCTGTCACGTTATCCAGCCGTGTATTTCCTAGCAAACGCGGATCACAAGAATGTGTGTGCGAATAAATGTCAAACGTCGGAGCAAGCCCGCAGAAAAGCCGCCCTGCCATGCTGATTCATCCTTGCCTGGCCAGCTCAGTGAAAAATGCTTAATTGGCTTTTAATGTCATCCCATGGCTTCACCTCATCGCACTGGTCAGCTGAGGACAGCGCGTACTAGACGTTACCAATGGGCTGGTGCCTACGTTTCCCGACTCCGAATGCTCTGAGCTACAGTAGCTGCATGTGCTACATACTGCAAGAGCTTGCCACACTGAATCTGCGCGACCAGGGGGATCTTAGCTTCTAGAGGCGTGGCTAATGTGCCATTCGTTTCTCTGCAAGGAGACAAGAGAGCGCAGACAATGCCCCGAGGGCCGGTCCTCGGCGGGGAGCGTCGGCATTCAGCACTAAAACCCGTTCACCCAGCAGAATGCGGACTCGGGAAGGGGCAGTTTCCCCGCTGCTCTTCTCAGCCTCTGGGGGTCAAAACATGACAAAGTGAGAAATTAGTTTTTTTAAGAGGACAGTAAGTACACACAGGCTGACAAGGCAGGCTGCCGGAGCTGGCTGCCGCTCGCTTTGCCTCCACCCTGGGCAGCGCTGCGCTTCCTTTAAATGCAAGGATTCAATACAGGAAGTTGAACAGGCCACAGCGATGCTCAGTCAGCTCGGACGTAAGCTCCTCTCCGGGTTTTCCATCACGGCCACTGATTTAGAACAGACACTGCTGGTGGCAGATTCACTTTTCACGATTCGTGGTGAGCCATGTCATTCGCATGGTGCAATACAACATTGTCAGGATCCACCAGCGGATCATCTGAGAAGCCTGAGAGCTGGTCATTCTGGAGCTGTCACAAAGTCGTGTCACAAGTCGTGTCACATCTCGTTCCTGGTCCGTAAAATGTGGATTTGCTGGCTGATTTTATTACGTTACAATTCGCAATGACACGTAGGTTGAAGTCCAAGGAAGGATTTACACGTTTAATGTAGAAGATGATGACGTGGCATCGGGAGCAACCAAGCGGACACTGCCGGCGGGCGGGTTGTGAGCATATTGAAGCGCGTTGTGCTGCTACAGAGACGCATCACAGGGGGCGGCTGAGCAGAAGACAAAAGGATGCTGTGGATATCATCCATCATCTGCCTCGAGGCCACATTTACTGCACGGTTACAAACCCAGATAGGAAACCGTTCAATTCATCAGAGAGCTGATAACCTACCGGATCAATAGCTGTTGTGCGACTGTGTTTCAACACGGCTGCGTGATTGCTTGTTTGATAGAACAACCCTGGTCCCATTGTGTCCCAACCTGCAGGCGGCTTTTTTTTTGTTGTTGTTTTTTTATTTCACTTTTTAAACTTTAAACAAAAACACAGCTTGTTTCCTCACTAATAAAGACTTAACTGTGTGCACAGATATTGCTTTGTCTTTTACCTGCTTTATTGAGTGGGTGACTTTAATAGCAGTCACTTGGTAAAATTGCATTTTTCCTACATAACTGTGAGTCAACAGAAGGAACTGAACAATGCAACGTACAGTCAGACTTGGGCCGATCACACGTGAGCGCAATCCTGGCCGAAATCATCGCTCACCCATATGCTTCCTCCACTGGGTGTGTGAGGCTCTGAACCAGAGCTCCTGTAGGTTAGGACACACATTGTACAGTATAGAGGATGAGTCGAACGTTTGGTTTCAGCTTGCCATCCAAACTCAAGCTGCTGTTCTCACTTGGCGCTAGAGGAATCTCATGGTTTTCCATTTAGGGATCCAAGTCTCTGGATGGTCTATTGTTGGTGAGCAGCTTCACATCAGCTTCGCTTTTTTTTTTTTCGACCATCTAATTGTCTGCCTCTTGCTACGTTGCTTGTTTTGTTTAAGACTCTCTACAACGATGACTGTGTTCTTTTTTATTTTGTTCATTTATTTCGTTTATTGTGACAAGTGATCAGCGGTTTAATACAGAAACTCTTCGTTCCAGTAGCTCTGCTTCACAGAGTTAATGTCATTTTACAGTACCACTGCTTTCTTGATCTTAACAGACAAATAACACAGTGATATCCACTTCATTTCCCTTTGCCTCACTTAACCTTGGACTTGAAGGCATCTTAATATACAGTTGAGTAAAACTGTAAAGTCAGCACATCTTTCAAAGTTCTTCTTGCATTAAATCCATTTCATTAGGAAGTCTTAGCTGGACTGTTACCAGAATATTGAAAAGGCCATGACAAAGCATTCTGTAAAAGAATCACTCATATTTTGAAAAGCAATGAAATTACAAATCTTACAGTCGCATGAAAATGCAAACAAAAACATACAACAGACTGACTCAACGAAAATCAAAAGGGATGAAGTACGTTGTCCGACGAGTTCCCGCTGAAACACAAACACATCCTTCAATATGTTGCTGCCTGCTTAAACTTTCTCAACAATGCTCTGTCTTTACTGAAAGAGATGGAAGTGGAAATGTTTGCTTTTCCCTTCTCACACACTGAGAGAATCTGGGCCATAGTGCCACTAACCAATTACTCCCTCACAGCGCAATTATAAATATCCACTGAAACATTAAATATTGATTGCTTTGTGTTATCTTAAGGCTTGAATTAAATTAAAACAAATATTAATCACATGCCGGCACACCAGCAAACTTTATTAGACCGATAATGAACGCAAACAGATTGCCTTCCACTTTTGGGGACCCTCAACCCATTTATCCACATCAATTTAAATTTTAAATGCCGTGGCATGAGTTGCTATAGGTTTTAATTCACATTTTGCATAAGCGCGTCACCTATCTGCTGTCTGAGGAAGAGGGAGCCGGGCCCATCACAAGCGGTGTAATTGTTGACCTTCCATTCTTTGCCCTTCCATGAAAATAGATGGCTCTCCATCTTACAGCGTTTAAAACTCATCTCAGCCTCTCTGTCTGGCTCGTGTTAATGGACCTCTTCATAGGCCATCTGTGACTCACGAGAGGGGAGAAAATCGAAATGTGAAGAAATGCCATTTAGTGGGAAACAGCAGCGCGTTTAATGGAAATTGTGCGAAACGTACATAGGCGGCGGAAAAACAAAAACTGTCACGGCTTAAAGTGACCTTTAGTCCGTAGGCTGCGTTTTTAAAACACTGTCCGTTTATTTAATTTGACAGTGTTTCAGGTTTTGATGACAAGCTTATAAGTAGACGTTTCTGCAATAATGCACTTTCCTACAAGGGCCCCTTAGCAGAAGGGCATCTCAAAAGTAATCTTCTCATCAAATCCAGAGAGGCAATTATCACAGGAGGAGACCAGCGATGACTCAGACGTCTCACTCAACAGTAGGCGAGTCACCTTTTCAGACAAATATTTATGTCACACCTACTGAATTTAAACCCTCAAGATGAAGAAAAAAAAAGAAAAAGTATCGTTTCGAGAAAACGCGTCCCTGCCTGTGTGAGTCTAAGCACAGATGGAGGAAGATGAACAAGCTTATCCCTTTAGCTCATTCAGGGCATGACCTACAGATTTTTGGTAATTTCCTCACAGGGAGTACTAAGCAGCAGAGGTGCACCAGTGTCAAAAGCGAAAGCCGTCAGATTAGGAGCGATACAGCTACTCAGATGGCGTTCCAACATGCCCGAGCCCTCCACAGCTTTATTAGCACGATTGTTCAGGTTTAAGGTCATAAAATATATATATATATACATACATAGAACCACTGCTGAGTCGCCCAGCACCTCAAGCAGCCACACTGGCCTGATCTCAGCTTGGAGGGCAACTGTTTGTTTGCGCTGTTCATCATCATCAGGCTGTAAATGGCCACTCTGCTGTTGTGAGGGGAATCTCGGAGAGTAATCTCGCCATGCAGGACATAATCAGACACAAGGTTAATGAGAGTTTGATGGAAGCATGTGCCGCACACACGGCAGTGGTATTGCACCACAATAACAGGGACAATGAGTTAATGGTGCAGGACCAAAGGCAAACATAAACAAAACACAATCAAGAAAAATGTTGCAACAATATTAATTTGGTTTATCTCACTCACTCCTTAATAGAATCATTTTTGAAAGGCTCACCCTAATGCCCCTCACAGTCATGTTGTATCTGATGTGAGCTGTACTTCGATTGTCTATTTTTATTTATTTTTTTGTCACCTGGTTCGATACGTGCATATTTGGTAGAATAAGTGCCATTACCCATCGCCGCGATGTGATGGCAGACAACGGTGAATCAGCCTCGACAGGAAAGAGCCCTTGAGCCGAATGCGACGCGAGTCACTTCACTTCGCTGCCTCCCGGTCTTCCATCATTTGGCGAGGCTCTGGCCGACCTGAAGCTCAGCTGCGAGGAGGCTCCGCTCATCCAGGCAGAAATTTAACAACATAATAACCAAACACTGCAGATGGAATTCTGGGCTGTGTGCAACACGCGGAAGCACATAAATACATTGAAATAAGTATTTACCACTAGGACCTCGCTAATCACAGCGTATTAGCCGCTGTATGACAACACCTGTGACCTCCAGAGGGCAATAAAGCAGGGAACCCATCAGACCAGACTGAGGTGAAGCACACATTAAAGTAGACGACCTCATCTTGTTGCCTGCTACACACAGCTACAGTCATTTTTTGACACATCCCTTGTGATTTGTGTGTAATTTCATTTTTAGTGCTCTCCATTTATCAAGCTGTGCTTTTGACAAGTCCTGCAGGATTTCACCCCGATAAGCAGCTAACGTATTCTAATGTGTTTTCTGTAAGTCTCATTAAACGGGAGTGTTGTCTAACGGACATGATATTTTCTCCTCTTTATGTACAAGTGTTGAGGAGAGCGAAGACCAATACCCCCGAGGAACTCTTTTATGGATTACCTTTAAAACAATGTCAATACTCATTACTGGGAGGGCTTATCTTTAGCCACTGCATCATTGTCCTTCACAGGAATCTGTGTTAGCTGCCCTCCTGCCAATTAATAGAAGCAAACACTCACATCAATTATTCAAGCAGCGCGTCCTGAGAAACAGTCCTGCTGCCTTCATACTTTCCCAAACTCTGCTCATCTGCGTTAAGTTACAGACAGAAGAGCTGCTCCTTAGTTTGTGCATCAACAAGGAAAAGATTTTTTATGATTTGTGATCATTTGAGTTCTCATGCATTTTGTACCAATGCCAGGTGCTTCACGCAGTTCAATTATCAGAACTGCTTGTTCTTTAAAATGAGACGTCTCCCAAGCCCCGGATCTGAATCCACAGTCTTCCTATACCTTTACTCAGAGGGTAAAGGCCACATGTTCTGTTGTGATTAAAAACTCAGATGCTTGTCTGCATTCCCTCCAGACACAGCCAGCTGTAGACTCGCATGCTTTCCTGTGACGCAGCCATGTGCCTTCGATCCACCAGAGTCTGGTCTGTGACAAATTTATGTAGTGATTCAGGTAAGTCACTGTGGGTAATTTCAAAGTCAGCTTATCGATACTTCAGCATCTGCTCCAACTATAATATAGTGATCGGGTGTTGCCAGCGTAGTGCTGATGTTTCACCTGGGGTCGTAAATTTTACGTGGCTGCAAATACGCACAAAACACGTCACCAGAAGTGTCTGCAGCTGTGAGAAAGCATTTGTCGTTTGGATTGCGTATTGTCTCGCGCTCGGCTAAGTAGCAAACGCGACATTGAAGTTTACATGTCAGCATCGTACCAGAAACTGTAGCAGCGCCATGTAAATGCAGAAATTACAGAAACACTGTTTGACTGCCACCTACTCCTCGGGGGCCGGCATTAATCCCAGAGATCAATGTTTCCAACCCCAGATATGCAGAGCACAGCAATCCATCTGTCAGCTCAGCCGCCCTATCAGTCTACGGGGAGAGGAGCAGTCAATAACTACCTGTACCTGCTCACGTAATAAAGAGCTTTCAGGAGAAATTCACACTCAGTTGACACTGTTGTGAATTAAATGTACAATTCTAAATTATTCACGTCATGGTCACGTATATGTATAGACGCACGGTCACTCAGCGTGGGGCAAACAGAAAACACAGCAAACTGATTATAATATTATCTCGACAGATATGTAACCAGCTGGCAGAGGCATGAAACTAATTCTAGTTTCACTCTGATGTTGGATTTTCAAGACTACAGAAAGTAAGAAAAATGAAGAAGGTGACACCAAATTAAAACAACAAAGTGAGCACAATAAAAAGGCCTCGTCAAGCTTTTGTCATGATTATTTTTTTTTTTATGAGTTTCCGAAGCCACAGGGAGCTGGGGAGAGGAAGCAGAGTAATGGGCAACGGTAAACCGCAGCGTGACAAACTAACTCCCTTCATATTCGCCGCCGTCGTGAAACCGATGAGCTATGTCTGTATTCGGCGCCAGCGAGTGGAGAAACCTGCGTTGAGGGAAAGCCTGGCCTTGATTCGAACAGGCAGTGACAGCTGGCGGGAAGTCGCTGTGTCCACGGCCGGTGTACTAGAAAAGGTGGTGTACTTGTGTTTCTCTTGGCAGCAGCGCTTTGTGTGTTGGGTTTACAGGGGAACTGAGCCTTACACAAACATTAATGACCAAGCTGGAAGGACAGCGAGACGCTTTTTCTTTTTTGTTTTGTCCCTGTTGTTGCTGGAACTGGAAGCTGAAGCGCAGTGCTTGCCAAAATGGGACAGAAAATGTTCTTGTTCAGATGTCTCTTAGGGGAGAGATTACCATGGTTAAATCCAAAATTATTGTTCTGCAGCAACTGTAAGTACGCACAAGTACATCAACACAACTGGGGAAGGAGGAAAGAAGACGACAAAGAATCTAATAAATAAAACAGTTATAAATTACTATAAAAATGCCAGGAATGACTCCCAGACCATGAGACTGCAGTGGGTAAGAATTTAGCGTGTGGCCTTCAGAGTTTCTGGGTCAGATACGTTGAATATTTCATCTTTGATGCGTTTGCAGTATTATGTCATCTACTACGTTTTACTCACAAATGCGCCGTGTGAGGATTCTGACTTGGACAGATAACGATCTGTGTCCCAGCTTTGCCCCCTTACACCAGACCTCTGCCATTACCGGAGAGGGTGAGTGTGTTGGTTTAGAGATTGTGTTGTGTGTTGTCCTGACGCGGTCCACTGTCTCGTTTCTTCGCCGTGATGCAACATCAGATGACGTTTGAGATTAGTTCAGAGCAGAGCCTCCAACTGATGCCGTAGTCTGGCGGTGGAGCCGAGCCCGGACAAACGTGAAGCCAGTGTTGACAGTAACAGGACAGAGCAGATATATTTCTGTGGTTGCCCAAAGTTTATTGGAAGGACACAAATTAAATTGCGACTACATTACAGGAGGAAGAAGAGATTTTCATGAAAGCCACAGAAACACTTTGTTGACCTCTAGACGAACCTGAAGGGATCAAACACATTATTAAAACTGACTTTGAGCCTCTGAAAAGTCACAGAAAACACATTTTGTATTTATAGTTCTAATCGAAAACTGAAAAAAATAGAACACTGCTAAAAGCAAATCTAATGGCTTTAGTACAGAGCTGTCATTCATTATATATGGATCAGTAAGTAAGCAGCGGCGACACTGAGGTGTGAGCTTCGTCATGAGTACTGCTGTGCACTGTGTGCGTAGGCTGCCAGAAATCCCACGTTCATTCAAGGACCTATTCCAGTCTCCTTTTAGCACTTCTTGCCTTTATTATTACTCCTCTATCTCTGTAAAACGCGTCAACTTTTTACGAACCTGATGTTTAGCCTCCGATTTTCTTCAGCTGAAATTCTGCATTAGTGCGAAAGCAGCAACTCGGTCGGCTCCCGCCACTGACGGAGCCGCAGTGTTTAACAACCTCTGCTCTGCTGACTTAATAGAGATGTGTGAAGACGTCATTCTGGATCCTCTGCACATCAGGACATAATGGCTCTGATTGTAATACCCATTCTTTAAATGGCAGCAGTCAGCAGTCATTGTGTTTGCCTCTGTCGTTATTTTTGGATGAGGTACCTTATCCATCACTTATGCAATTTGATCTTTGGAGGAGTAAAACTAAATTGATAGTTTTGACATGATGGTAACTTTATCAGACCAGCACTGCTGCCCTCATCAACTGATACAGCGCCTAAAAGCAGGTATTTTATAGGTGGTAAAAGTAGGCAATGCAGTAAATCGTAAGTAAAGTAATAAGTAAATAGTAGTAGTAAGTAAATTTAAGTAAAGTTAAGTTAAATAACAATAATTTCCTCTCTGTGTGGTGGGAGGCACGGATGTGAAAATAAGCATCATCACAGAAAATGAAACTAAAACATGCATCAGGCAGCTACATAACCTTTACTGTAACTATGATGAATTACTCGTCCTTTCCCTCCCATCGGCAGCATTATTGACCATTGTTTAAAAAATATTACAGTTATTGCTCTGATCTGTTCTTAATAAATAGGGTGGCAGTAGTGTCGCGTCTCGTATACGCAGGTGTACAAACTTGCACGTTGTTGTCACCCTGTATTTGTCTTGTATTGGTATATAATCCAAATATTTCTTTACAAACCTGTGCTGCAGGGTCCAGCATTAACTGTCAGAACCTTTGTCATTGTCATGCATGTGAGTCTCATGAAACTATGAACTAGATACTGTCAATCAGACAACTGCATATGATTATATGACTCAAATCAGAAATGTGGCTCTTACCTAATTACATATGATTCCATGATAATGAACGAACGAAGCTCATGGCTAATAGCCTGCAGAGCTTTGACAGTCGTTCCGCAAACAGCAGAGATACGACGCGACCTGTGCTAAGCTTTATTTAATTCTAGAGGTGATGTACACCTGTGTGTACAGTGTGTGTATCCATGTGTTTCAGTGGCTGCCAGAGGGTCTCTCTCAGTGACCCAGTCCCTCCAGAGAGCACTGGCCCAGCCTTGTCCTCCTGTCCTTTATAACAATGGGAAGGGTAATAGTCTCCCCAAGGCCACCTCATTCAGTCTGATTGTGCTGCCAGCATTAGGCCAACCATGCCATAAAACAATTAGCTCCATTTATCAACCTTACATCCACTATCTGCGGGAGGGGGAGTGAAGGTTAGGGAGCGGCGCAGAGAGAGAGACGTGGATCTGGAGCAGAGGTGGGAAGATGGAAGACACGCATCAGCTTTCCTTCCACTGCTCGGTGCTTAATTCACCCTCAGAACAGAATTACGTCTGCTTTGATGAATAACATCTGCTGTTGGTTATGACGATGTCTCCAATTGTCTCCAGTGAGTGACAGAGCAACAAGCTTGAACCTGAAAAAAAAAGGATTGTAACAAAGCCTGACTACGGTGTTAACAGGAATTCATTTCTGTACCTCAGGTGGAAGCGTTACATAGGCTGGAACTCTGGAAATCCAGGAAATTAAAACCTGACACGAAGTTGATAAACTGAACTATTAGTCAAATGCTTAGTCAAATCAGCTTAGTCAAAGCGTTTACATACACCTGGGCAACAGCAGGCGAGCGAGAAGGCGTTGGACTAACCACACAGAAAGTGTAAATAAAAATAAACGTGTCGCACAAAGATGGATAGCAGCCTGAGACACCTTTACTCTGCAGCCCGCTCCCCTGGAGAGACGTGTGATGCAGCTTTTTAAAGCTGAGGGAGAGCAGCAAAGCCAGTTTCTTTTTTTTTCCTGTAATTTCTCTTATGTAATACATCGAAGCTACAGTTTCTTTGAGGAACTGCCTCAACATCTGTCATGTGTAGTACATCTCTCTTAAATAGCTATTATAAAACAATATGTGTGGTCTACTGAGGACGATGCTGCTACTCACTTAACCGTCGTTTAGCAGAAGCGGCCGAACGCCCCCGTGTGTAGTTCCTTTTAGGTGCTTCTGTGCTTTAACAACAAAAGGTCTGTCTGAGGTGAAATAAAGCGCACTGACAAAAGCTTGTACGATTCGAAATCTCTCTCTGCTCCAGATTACATCATGTTAACATGTGCAGGCTGGTAATTATCCCACGGCAGAAATAGCAACTCATTATGAGAGTCATACGAGGGCACGAGCTCTCCCGAAACACACCCAGTTGTCGTGCCTCCGTAATCCTCAGCTCATCATTGGTGTCAGTGGGAAAGTAGTATATCGCTGGCCTTTAATCACACCCTGTGCTCCTCAACGTCTTTAATTAAGTCCTGATCGTCCCGTGCTCTGTTCGTGGTATTAGCGTGTTTAATTTCCTGCTGTCGTAGCACCTTCCCTTCTGGATATATTATTCATAAAGCCTCTCCGCTTCTTCTGTTTCTAGGGGCAGAATGTGTGCTGCCTACTGGACGACTGCTGGTTTCGATCCATCGGCTCGACTATTAAGGGCGGCTTAAAAGCATAATTCCTCGAGATATTACTCTTGGGTTCGAATGTCAACATTTAGATAAGAGGGCGATGTGGTTCCCGCCGTAGGTGAGGGATGGAGGCCTAAATGCCTGCTGCCCTGCACTTGTGTTTTCATTAGCAGTAGAGCTCAATGTACTCCCAGAGCAAATAATGACGACAGCGAGGACAAAAAAGCATCTCGCGTTTTCATCTGTAGTCTCTTTTCCCATCATTCTCTCCCTGTTGGCCACATTTATCACGTTTGTGCTTGGGTGATGAGTTAAAGTACGTCTAGCGCGTCCTATTGGCTGAAGCCATTCCTACGTGCTGCTGGTGAATCTCAATGATTTTCCATTTTCTATTTTCCATTCGTCAACACAGCAGAAGTATCTCTGTCCGGTCAAAGAGCCGATCAAGTGTGGCGACCAGCCACCCACTCTGGTGACAAGCGCAGAATGAAAAACACTCTAGACCATGACATATAGAGTTAGGTGCCACACGTCAACAGGTTGTCTTATCTCTGCGCTGCGGACCGTGAGCGCCTGAGTGAAATGGGCAGAGAGGCTCTCTGCTGTGAGATGAGTGGAAGAGACGGTGTTGCTTCTGATCTGGTTGGGTGGCTGAATACTGAGGAGCTGGGGCCGAGGCGGAAGCTTGTGGGCCACCATGCCGGGCCAATTTTACAGCTGAGGTGCGTTTGTCGCCATCGATGCCGGTGGCCGCTGCGGCGCTCCAACTGGGGCATGTTCTGAGTGACAGTCCAAGCCACAGAATGTGGCGGGATGTGCCCACTGCAGTGAGCGTGTCTTTTCTTTCTCCCTCTCATTTTGGTTCATATCCAGTGTTGGTATTGCAGAGGAATTCGTTCAGCCATTGCCGGGACAGGATTTGACACAGGAAATCTATTGTAATGTCTCACTGCGACAGGTTTACATACAAAGAAAAAAAAAAGGAAGTGAGCTAAACGTGTGTAGATCTGAATAACTGTGCTACTAGTGGTAATGATATTTGTGTTATTGTGGTCCAGCAGTTTGACCTGCGTGTAATAGCTCATATTGTGAAGCATGTTGCATTATACATTGGAGTCGTCCCATCATTTATCAGTCATTTAAAATATCAGGCTGCCTCTTTATGTTCAGTGGACATTAATTTAATTTGCAAATGTAATTTTTCTTCCAACTTGGAAAAAAAAAAAGACACATCAATTATTGAACACTTTCACATTTTAATACATTTTATTTCGCTCTGTTTAAATAAAAATCATTTCATTTTTACGAATAAAAATAATAACTGTTATAAATTATACAAATCGCGGCCGTAGGCACTGTAATGGACTGACAGGGGAAAAAAAAAGACTTTGTTGGTGACAAATGCGCCAGTGAAAATCATCAGGTCCGTTATCGCTGCATATGCATTGGATTTGTTGGCTGCGGAGCCTGAAAGTGTCAGCGGTGATTGTCATAGCGAGTTGATGGCGGATCATCGTGCATTTCTCCTCTCGCACACGAGATCAAAGTAACCTGCACGATGCTGTGCACTGAAATGCATATGCTGTAGTGCAGCTCTGTGAATGCATTCAAAGCCCCCTAAAGTTATGATCCTGAATGGATTTTGAGGCATTGTAGGAAATATAATTCTCCAGAGGTGCACAAATATGCAGTCTGTAATATATTATGCATATGAATAGCTTGAAAGGCCTGTGTTCCGTTACTAGATGCAACAACGGCAACGCAGCTTTCATGCAAAGGCCAGTGATCTTATCCCACGCTACCAGCGAGCACATAAACATCAGACTTTTGCTTTAAGATTCCTCCTGGCTATGACTAAATAGAACTTGGACCAATCATATTATCATAAATTTCCACATGAAACCCTCCAAAACACAGAAACATACTTTAAAGTTTATATCACTGCTGGCAGACATATCCACCTGTCAGTGAGCTCACCTCGTGCGATGGCACTGGCAACGTTGCGGCGCCGTGGGTCAGGGGTGCGACCCTTCACCCCCAGCGCCTGCTCAGTCACCACGGCAGCCTACACCTGACAGCGCACAGGACCTGCGCCCTGGAAGTCGTGCCACCCACCTCGCGCTTGGTCCGAGGATGACAGCGACTGGTTGGAGAAGCCTGACAGGAGTCACAGCGCACGGCGCCCCGCCTGTTCTTCTGCGAGGCCTGCGCCGTCGTACAGTTGTAGAGTCGGAGTCACCTTTTGTCCCTGCTCTGGTTTCCAACCCCGCGTCACCCACAGAGGTTGTAGCTCTTCTAGCAGGAGCTCAGGTGACCAGCTGTTTGTAGTTTTTCTGGGTTTTTTCTGCCCACCCTGAAGCAGTCCCAGGTCACCCTGCAATCCTTCACCTTCCTGCAGGTTTGACACTTTCTTATATAAAGGCAATACATCAAGGGGGAGGGATTTCTGCCCACTGAAAAGTTGGACAGAGCAGCAAAGTAAAATACAAGATGCTGTGAAAGGTTTAGAGAAGTAAAATGCAGATGGACATTTATCTTCATGCAGAATTATCTCAGCCTAAACCCAGGATCTGGTGTCAATTCAAGAACTTTTTGCAAGCTGATCATGTTATCATGCGAAATATCACAACATGTAGTGAAACCAAAATTTGATTTGATTAAACAAACTTCACAAGTGTAACTGCTGCATTGATTTGTTACATATTTTCCAATTAAGTGTCCATCTAGCATCTGATTTATGGTATTTAAGTTTCAGACAGTGTACCTAATATGGCGAAATACAGAAATGAACATAAAATGAAACTGCTCTAAACCTGAAAACGCTTGACAGTGATTGAGCTGGCTGAAATGGGCTTACACGGCACATTTGGTAATTTGCACACCTACCTGCTCTTCGCTGCAGCACAATTACAGAGTGTCTCAGGGGCCGTCACTGGCCCAGCAGCACCCAAGCTGCTTCCTTCTCCCAGCGCCCCGCCTGGCCACTGAGGTGCTAGCGTGAAATGGCTGTTAATTCCTTCTGCTATCTGTCTCGCACAGAGCCTGTTTTAAGCTTTCATATGAATCATATGCCTGCTGACAAAATAAATAAATAAAAAAAAAAAACGTTATAAGAAAATAAAAATGAAAACATCAAACAAGTATAAAATGCAAAGTAGCATGAACCTAGTATTTTCTCCCATCAGTGAGATTTAATGAGTATTTCACCTTCTGGCACCAACCATAGAGAAACAAATATAATGAAGAAATAACAATTCAGACAGAAATGATAAAAGACTATCAGGAATAAAGACGGAGCCAGTAGTACTGTGAGTCTGACTTCACACTTCGCCAGCGGGAACATCGCCTGCGTTCCAAGTTTCATCAGGATCCTTCAGCTATAGTGCTGTGAAGACTAATACTGTATGTTTCTCTCAATCCTGTTATGAACAAGGTCTGTCCAGATTCACCCTCATCAGAATCTTCTGAAATGTGAGCTTAGAGCAGCAGCGCAGTGATGCGATCCAATAACTCAGGTGTAAACATTTCTTTACAATTTGGGTTGAATGTACCCAGAAAGGGAACATCTTCTGTAACACTGTCATGTGAGTAACTCTGGCGCTGAAGCCGCGGCCGGTTGTTCGGTGTCGTCTTCTATTTTAAAGTGTGTGCAGGTTCTTTGTTCTCTGCCTTCAAGTTCACGTCGCCCATTACTTTCTTTGCAGCTACCTAATTGCTATTATTGTCACTCTCTGCTCAGCTGGAAGTGGATGAAACCAAGGCATCAAATGAGCAAAGTAAAAATAGCCATTCCCTGGATGACGTTCCATAAAAGTTGATTAGCAAGTTGATTGTATGAATAATGCATTGCAAACGATGCACACTATTTAATTCAAGTTAGCGCATGGGGGGAGTGTTACCCAAGCTTCTTCGCCTTCCTGACGCCGCCCAAATCACGGGGTCACAGGCCAAGAGACTTCAACACACAAGGTTCCCTTTCAATTAACTTGCAAAGTCGCAAAAGTGGAAAGGGCGGGGGCAAAGAAAATTATAAGGGGGAAAGAAAAATCTCTTTTTTAGTATTACACGGACAGCTATAATGAATGACTCTCTCCATCTCACACACCCTCGTCTGATTCATTTAAATGCGTTGCAGAATAAGCTTTAGGACTGAAGAATGATCACCTCTACTTCTATAATGCTTAGTGGGCAGGAGTGAGTGATGTGGAGAGCGTCGGCTCCCCCCAACATCTGTAGTTTCAATCTGCCGGCCAGCAGAACACACCTTAGCTCTGTTAATAAGCCTCATCCTCACCCGAGCGTAATTGTCTCCTGTGCCAATGCAAACATTTGGCCAATGCAAACGTTTTTATTAAAGCACAGTACGTATCGGCCGTAGCTCATGATCAAAAAAATATGACCAAGCTCCCAAAACAAACCTCTGTGGGTGGAGGATGATAAAGGAGTTGGAATGGTTCCCTTGTTTCATGCCTGACAGCAGCAGACGAGGGTCATCGTAGCAGCGCTTTGTTTCCCTCTACTGGTCACTGGAGTTTGCACAGCTCACACATTTCTGCACACACACACACACACACACAGCTACGACGTGTGCTTACTGGACGTGCCTGTTCGCGCTGTGTTAGTGAAGCGCCGTGCAAGAAATGCTACAGAGAATAAGACAGCAGCGCAGGGAAGGAGCCAAATGGTTCGTAAATGCCGCACTCACCCACAGTTCATCAGCGGCCGTGATGGATGTATGGCATTTGTCTTAAATAGAGTTGCTGGCAGCAGAGCATGAGGGCTCAGCGCAACGGATCAATTGTGACAGAAATCATCTGCTGCTAGGTCACATTATCCAGCAGCAGGTAAGACATGTCGGTGGGAAAAGAAGCCCTCATTTCGCTCCTCTTGTCTGCTTTTCTTTTCTCTGTTTTTTCTTCCAGGCCTGCAACCCATTGTCAGCTCCGAGTGTTTTCTCAAGGTAACACTACAGCGAGACTTTGAAGGCTTGCGATGAAGCTCCCGCAGGGCTGTCACTTTCCACGGGATTGTTTTGATATTAATTGATAGGTTGATGGAAACACACCAAAAAAAAAAAAATAGTGTATGACGTCCCGCTGATTACTCTGAGGTGCAATTCCCCACTTGGAGTCGTCTCCGTTGAAATTTCAACTCGTCCTGGGGAGAATGTCAGCGCCTCAGCGTGCGGTGAGGCGAGCTTTCTTTCACATTTCAGATCTCATCTGCTCTTCTGTTTGACTGGTTGCCAGAGAGTGCACGAGGATCACAGAATAGGTGGTCCTCGCTTCAACAGCCCTGCCCTTGAAGAAAGCGTTTATGTGTCAACTCGTTTCTTTTTTTACATACAACTGCAGCACATGCATTCCCAACATAAATGTGTGCTGGTGCACACACTGGGATGCACTGGGGTTGAAGCGGTTGTGTAAGGCCAAGGTCACACCGTCTCATGACTTTATTCCCATAATCCCTTGTGTTGGCTGGGTGAGAGGCCCGATAATGGCTGGCGCTCTTTAAAAGGAGAAAGCTGCGTTAACACAGACTCTGGAGACTCTCACAGCCCACCGCCCTGCGTAAAGAGCACAGCACACGCTCCATACAATCCATCAACATGGCTAATTAAGCCTCAGCAATGTCCCTTGGAGGAACATTAGGAGGAGAACCAGGGGTGTGGCAGTAGCACCAGGGCGAGATAATAAGAATACAATAAAGTTAGACAGCTGGGAAAAGATACGTGTTTATGGAAACTATTATGGAAACAGACTCGATCCAACAGAAATATGGAGCGCATTCAAATCTGAATCCTCTCAAGAGCTTCTTTGCATTTGGGGACTAGAAAAAGCGTTAAAGGGTTCTGTTTTTTTTCAAGAATTACCAGTTGCAATGGCGCCGACGTGTCTCATTGTTCGGTTTGACAGCGTCTTGCGGCAAAACAAATCACAGGATTTGTTTTTCTTTTCCAGAGGAGGCCCAAGTTTGGTTCCAGCGTAAAACAACAACGACGTCGCCTGACGAGCGTCGGGTAAAACTGCAGAATGGAAGGTCATAGCACTCGCTGTACTGATGCACGCCCCTAGATGAAATATGTGGGTTGGTTAAGATTTGGGATTAACTACAGTATAGTATTGAATAAAGCAATTTACTTCCATTGTTTAAACTCGATCGTGTAGAGTAAATGTTTCCATGTCTTACTGCTGAAGGAAGCGTGTTTTGTTCCGCTCTGTTGTGGAGCTAGATTTCCTACCTCCCTTATTTTTGGTGATGTGATAAAGAATCTACAACACAATCATCAACACGTCAGCGTGTGCTTATTGACATCTGCCGCCAGCGGATGGATTTCATTAAGCCGAGGTGAGGGTAGAATTTAAGACTCTCAAATAGGATTGTCTCTCTATTCTCCATTTCAGTTCCTCAGATCAACAATCTGTCCTCTAGGTAGGCGAGAGCAGGCAGGCAGCCGAGAAAATGGCTCAGATTAAAACGAGGTAATGGCACATTTGCTAGGCCCTTTGTGCGAGCTGCGCATGCAATTTAAGGGGCTGCCATACAGGACGAGTTAATATTTCATTGCACGCCAGGGAATGGGGAATAGAGAGGAGGGGAAAAAAATGCATATGTCTCATTTTGCAATCTGATTCGTCTCAGCAAATCAGCCTGAGTCAATGTCATTCCGTAATGAACTCTCCTCTACTCTTGTGAGGGTTCTGCTGCTATGCGGCTGCTTGCTTTCACACCCACTGAATGTGGAATATATTCCGCAGCACAGGGTAAAGGTCCTTCTCTCTCCTTCTCCTTTGTCAGGCTAAAGACAACTATTTTTTTCCCCACCCTGTTCTTTCTTTTCCCTTCACACTGTGCCACCACCCCCAGAAACCTGTTACTCCTCATCCTCCACCTCCACCCTCCACACCCTCCCCCCACCGATGCCTCCCTCCTGTGCCGGGTTAGAGATCGAGATGAGGGAGGGAATGAGAGGTTTTGATTGACTAAGATGCTGAGATGTAATCTTGTGCAAGCTGAAACGCGGAGTGCGGGCTCGTGGGTGTATGTGTGCGCTGCTCGGCTTATTGCATCGCAAGCTCATTTGTTTGTATTTTATACCTCATTTCGGCTCAGACGAGCCGGCTCCACGTTCCAGCTGCGGGTGACCCAGTTTCCACAACAGTGTGGGACTCTCTCTCTTTCTCTCTCTAACAATATAACATTCTCCTTTTAATACATTGCTTTTAGTAAATATGCTGCACTGTGTGGATATGATTTAATGCAATACACCGACAAAGTAGTTCACCGAGAGGCAAATACAAACTTGAGCCGCTGCGCTGCGATAGTTTCTCCTGCATCTCCTCAGGCACAGCTCTGCAGCGCGTTAGCATGTTAGTGCTGCGCGTGACAGCACTCTGACAGCACATCAGAAGGACGAGAGCGCATCTGGGCCGTCAGAGATACAAACACTTAAACGTAGAAATGCAGAAACTGTTTATGGTAAGAGTGTAAGGATGATTATACTGGATGTGAGCAACACGACATATGGAGAAAGGCCTCGTTGCTACAGCAGGATGGACACTTTCTGACTGGCTGCAGTGACACTATAAACAGTCTCCCTCCTACCTGGATGAGCTAAAAACTGACACATCCGATCAGTAACAAGGATCCTTTTCTGAGAGGAAGCTCCTCCACACAGCCGAGAGACTCTAAGAAACATTAAGTCCACAGCTTTATTCCGGTATTATCTGCTGTGCCAAGCCCATGAAAGCTGCGATTCTACATTATCTGCTGTGCCACAGCTTTGTTCCTTCTCCCCTAGGGGGTCCAGAGGAGTTCCTTTTCGCTCCAGGTGGACAGAGATAGTGCGCCAGCGAGCCCGCCGTTCCACGCCAGGTGCAGGGGGAGCAGGTGGACGGAGGTAGGAGCGCCAGGGGACTGCAGGGGGGCAGGAAGGCTTAGTGGGTCACCGTGGGAAGGGTGGTGCAGCTCAATCATTCCCCTACCCCTACGGGCACCTCGGGGCTCCGCAGCTGTGAGAAAGACTGTCGTGCAGTCAGCCTGTGGATGTACAGCAAAGCATTGTGAGAGCAGGCACACACACACTATGTCCTCACAGGTAACCACGATAGGTACACACGCATAAACGCTGACATCATTTAAAAGCTAAACACAAGTCTCTCGTTCTCCTCTTGCTTTGCTTTCTGTCCACAGTCCAAACACCTCCCACCCCCCCTGCCTCCCTTACTCTCCTATATTCCTCCCCCGCTCCCAGCTCCTGCAGCAGGGCTGGGTTGTAGCTGGCTTGTGCCATCCATTATTCTCAGGCAGGAGTACATTAAAGATTCATCTCTGCAGCTCAACCTCAAAGGAAAGACTATGACCCCTGGTATAGCTGCTGAATTATGGAGACCGCCAATAAAGTTGTTTGCCTTTGATCTCATTCTCAGCTTTCTCCCTCCCAGGTGAATGTGGACAGGTGAACACATGGACGCACACACACGCAAACACACGCGCGCACACACATAAACAAGTGTCGCCGCATCCTCTATATTCCATCTTGACTCTCTTTCGCCACTTCATTCCTCTCTCTTTTACGAACACAAATTTGCACTCGTGTGTTCTCTATATTCCATTTTCACCCTCTATTCCCCCTTCTCTCCCACTCACGCTGCCTCTCCGTCGCTCACAAGCGCATGAAGACACACACGCGCACACACAGTAGCACACAAGAGCAGAAAACACGGCAAACAAAGGCATATCTCTGAGAAGATGATGGAACAATTATGTGAGAACAGTCCTGTCCGTCCCTCCTCTGCATACCAAGTGACTGTCTGCCACTATAAATTTTAACCCTCGCCATCAGCCACAATCTCTGCCTCCTTCTGCTGAGCTGAAGGTGCCTCGCATTTCCTTCACACATGCGCATTGTTTAGATTTAATCGATGCCGAGTGGAGGGTCCCGTTCACAGTGGCTGTCATTTGTCAAGTATGAATAATTCAGTCATACGAGCGCAATCACACGTAGAGGAATGTGCGAGAAAAGCCCAGACGCACGTGGACGCACCCACTCCCACGCCGGACCAGATGAACTGCCACTTCACCTTAAGGTGGATACTCAGTCGGCTTTCATTCCCCTCTTCAGGCAGCCCCTGTTGTTGAAGCCTCGTGGTTATGGCGGTGTCAGCACTGAAGTGTATGCAGCAGCTGTAGAGGAGCCAAGATGGCCGCGCAAACAGCTTCACTGGAAACCAAACGTGAACGGTGTGAACACAGAAGACGACGGGAAGTGAGCTTTCAGTCGAAGCACGGTCAGAGTTCATTTCATCACGATGCGGTTAATAGACAAATGTAACGGTGAACATAATGGGACTCTAACTTTCCTCTGATAGGTTCAAGGAGCACACACACACACACACACACACAGAGGTTGTGTGCAGCCTTGAAGAGAGAGTGGATAGGTGAAGGTGGGGTTGTGTGTGATGGCGGTGTCCTATTATCTACGTACCCAGCGTCTCACCCTGCACCCAATTATAAATCCGGGCTGACCTGGACAGGAGTCACAAGGAGAACACAAAGAAAGGACAGACATGTGAAAGCTGTGGTTAAGTCAACACCGCGTGTCTTCATTAGCAGCGGTGAGGTTCGTGGAGGTGGTTGCAGGGGATACAGATGTTTGGCAGCAACAAAACAAGGCTTCCTGGTTGATTAATAAGGTGTGAACACCCCTCAGCGCTGTGTTTTCAGAGAATCCGTTTTCTCCAGAGACTGAAAAAAAAAAAATTAGGAAAGCGCAACAAAGAAGGTCATTCAAAAAGTGCCAGCGTGTACTGTAACGGCTAAGAAATGTTGCATTTTCACATCAGGAAATAAAATAAAAAAAGGTGACAAGAAAATAAGTGTTTCTGAAAGAGAGATAACTTTTCAGTGTCTGGGGATTGAGAAGTTGCTTTTGACCGAGTGTTGACTTTTTCCTGACTTTGAAGGTTGCTGAAAAAATGCACACAAGAAAAAGCACACAGTCACAAAGTTGACTTCTGTTGCTGCATAATGAGCAACAGCACGGCCTCAAATAAAGCCAGGAGCTGTATATTCAATAAAATGTGATTCGTTCGCTACATTCCTCAAGAGAGTTAGTATCGCTTAACCCTGTCTAATGCGCGTCACCTATAAACACTGACATGGATGCGGGTTTTTAGAGCATGTAGATGGGACGCAGGAGCTGGAATGACAAACTGGTCTCTATTGTTGATAACACAATAGACAAATCATAACTCATGTGCAGCCAATTGTGCCCTGCGCCTTCATCTACTGTACCAGCACTATAATATATTAACCATCCACAACGCACTGCGATACTCAAGGTGCAGAGACCGCTGATGTGTGAAATAAAGGACAACTTGACGGCACTTGAGTTGTGAGGCGCCGGCCACGTTAGAAGACAGTTGGAAATAAAAAGCAATACATCACACTCAGTGGTGGAGAGACAAGGCGGTAATAAGTTGTTCCAGACATGATTGACCCTGTTACATAAGTTGCTTTGGTGTTTTTTAATTTTGTTTCTGCACATCAATACTGAGCCCCTAAAAAGACCCCAACACGCGTCAAGTATAGGACAAAAACTCTGTTAACTCCATTACTGATCAAAACAGAATATGAACTTTCACCTGTGCCACATGAGCAGGATGAAAAATAAAAGAGCAGCCCCAGTGTGTTCACCCCGATGAGTATCATCGCTGCGTGTTTTTTACCGCGTTACATAAGAAGAGACTGGAGTTATTAGCTCCCCCTGCTAAAAGTCTGTTGTTTGAATCAGCAGCTCGCTTCGCGTGGTCGGGGTCACTCTGAAGTGCAGGTAAATAAAGAAGCAAACCTGCCGAGCTGCGCTTAATGGTTCATATAAATGGACCCATGCCGACTGATGCGTAAGACGTGACGGCTTCAGATTTCACACCGCTGCCCGATTGCATGCGTGAAGCAGGAAAGTCACTCGCAAGGTCACGCACAACCCTCCAGACGAGCATTTTGCTTTAGGGACAGTCGCTGCACGCTCCCCTTTGTTTACTATCTATGCAGTCTCGTGCTTGAAATTATTTTTCAACTTTATGACTTGAGCAAATGCGTTATTCTAGAAAAGAGTCCGCCGAGTCCACACGCGTGTTTGTGTGCATGCAAGTTGTCGAAGGCTGCAGGAAACGGTCCTCCAGGGTGCTGTTTAATCTCACACCTGTTCTGTGTCCTTCATAGCTCCCTCTTTACTCAGCCTCAACCTAATCTGCAGCGACGCTACTAGGCATACATATCCTACTTGATTACTGCAGGGCAAAGCTCCCTCGATTGGAGCGGTTGTTGGCGCCATCTCCATGGCAATCGGATAAGACAAGTCAGCTGAGCCACACTCAGCCAATCACCAGCGATCCGCACTCTGAGCCTCGTGACAGTCACCAACGCAGGAACAGGCCGCACAGAAAAATCAGCTCGGACATCCTCATCCGCTGCTAAAATAAATTATTTCCAGAACATGACATGGTGCATATTGAGCAAATTAAACATGTTCAAGTCTGCAGAAATGCCCCAAAATCCCTCTGAAGTCAATCATGTATGAACTGCACCTCCAGGGCTGGAGGCTAATGCCCCATCACTCCCGAAAGCCGTAGCATTCATAAAGTATATCTCATATATTCTCCCCTAAATTAAAAATGCTGCCTTTTTCCCTCACATGCTTTAACCTTTCGCTATAACAATACCTTTTCCCATTTTAGGGCCAGACCACTGCTTACAGGCAAAGACTTTAATAAGACGGATAGAGAGCTGTGCGTTAACTACAGTGGTCCATACACACGTCGCTTCACACCAAAAATCAATGCAATAACTGCATGAGGTCTGGCATTAGTGTGAGGAGAAATGAAAGCAAGAGCTCAGTAGCAGTAAACAGAGGGAAGAAAAAAACAAACAAGCTTCATGATATCTCCCCAAAAAGATTCAGATTTGAGGAAAGTGTAACACAGGAACTTAAATTGGATATTGTACAAACTATTTAAACTGAACAATAATGAAACATATTGAACTGAGCTTGGATGCAATGGGAATTGGAGAGAAGAGAAAGGAGGCAAGCAGACATTCTTTGCAATTTATATGACAATTTCATTCAGAATTTGTGGTAATAGGACCTTGAACCAATCTCAAATGAACACGCTGTGATCACAAAGCAGTGTAACATGTGCTTCAAGCGTGCAGACTGCTCCTCAGAAAAGGAAACGGATGGTGGAGATGAGAGGGAAATTTGAGCAGCTTTTTTTTCCCCGTTTGTTTAAAAGAGCCACATTTGGATTTTCAGGGACACTTTCAATGTCATCTACGTCCTCTTAGAAATGAAGAAGATAGAAAAGTCATACTACTACTTTCCTCTGATCAAAGAGTTCATTAAAAAAATGTTAAACTCTTCTTTGGGGCGTCAATGTCGCCCTTAACGCCGCAACGCTGAACTAAACTACAACAGTACTCGCACAGAGGGACGTTGTGCGGCCGTGGAGAGACAGAGCTGAGTGGCAGATTACCTGACTACGGAGAATGGCATTAACGACACAACCACTTGGACAAAGCACGGAGTCAGCAGGCAGAGCTTGGCTGTGCAGCCCCACAGCAGAGCAAGTCAGCCAGCTGTAAAAAGAAAAAGAAAAGACGCAGCAACGGCTTCTGAACAGAACGGACAACATTTCCAGCCAGGCTGAGCAAAACGTTTCAGCTAATTCATACACAAACGTCTGCAGCTTCACCCTGGAGAGTTGGCGACGTGCTTCCCCAGGTCTCGTCTGCTAAAAGTACACAGAGCTAGTCTCAGTTTTTAACCAGTTATGAAGCAACATGATCATGCTGCAATGGTCATATTTGTTAAATGTTGTCTGATAATATTGCCATTTTAACAATATGCATAAGTAAAGTGTGACTAAATTGAGTTCATTTACAGCTAAATTAAACCAGTTATGGATACGTGAGAAAGACAATACATGTGTCGTTTTATCAAATAGGACACATATAAATATCTTAATCTACTTCTCTCAGCATATTAATTTCTGTAACATCTTTATGATAATTAATGCATAATTTATAGGCGTGCAGATAGTGCCACAGTCCGGCCCTCTGATCCCAGGAGGGCACTGTGTTTTCTGTCACGTTCTCCCTGTGTGGTCTCCTCCTTAGTAATCAGTGGATTCACCTGTGATCAATTTCCTGTTTAGTCAATATTCAAGCCCCCCTCCATGGTCCTGCCGTGACATGTCGCGTGAGTCCTTGTTCTTGTCAAGTTGAGTGCGTTGGTTCTTGTCCTAGTCTTTTCATGTTGCTCCACTTCTGGTCCTAATCATGTCAGACGCTTAGATGTTTATCGCTCCAGTCCGTGTCCAGCCGTAGTTAGTTTAAGACTCATTTGCGTGTGCGGTGAGTTTCTGTGAACTTAACTTACCTGTGTCTGTTGGGTCATGTGTTTGGGTCCTCACATGATCCTCAGTCAGTCCTAGTCTTAATCACAGTCAATATGAAAAATAAGGTTTCTGATGCTTTGTATTTTTTTGTTAAACATTGTTTTCACAGCTGTAAATTATAAAATAAGTTTATATAACTAATGATCTTAATACTATTATTTCTCATTGTTACTTGTTTAACTGGTTAACAACAAATTTAAATCCCTAATTTAATCCTAAAGTCTGAAATCAATGCATTGTCATGGCTTCATCCTCCGCACAATAGAAACATCAGACCCAAATGTCATGGAACATGTGGCGTGTCAGGAGGCTTTCTTTCAACCCCAAGTGACCTGGATGTTATCGTACACATAACTGGTGGGCTGCCCTTCAAGGAGCACATCAGTGAGTAAATACAGAAAGCAGAATCCCCGGGTTTGATGCTGAAGAGGCCTGATTACATTTGTCGCTCTGTGGATTCGCTGTGTCGACTCAAGTGGGGGCTGTGAGTCTTCCCCCTGGAGACACGAGGGGGGACAACAGAAAGCACCTGTCATCTCGCATCCGTCCTCTCCATCCCTTTCCCCCTGTCATCGTCGATTGGATCAGGGATAATGACTCTCACAGGGACCCGTTACAGGAAGGTGGTTATTACGCAGATATGGTGGAAGAGCCACAAACACAGTCATCCATGTGATGGTTCACATGCGCTGCGAACGGCAGCTGAAAGCAAACAGGATCAGCCATCAGCGTTGTGATGCAGTGGATCATTACCTCACCCTTTCCCTCATTGCTGTAGCGATTACACTTCATAGAGACTTATATTTAAAAGGAAAAATATCAGTGGCTTGTCCTAGAACTCTGAGCTGGTTCAATCCCTTTCTCAACATTTGCATTCATAAATCAGCGCGATGGCTTTGAATAGCCGCTATTCCCTTATTTATTATCTTTCCATCTACTTGAATGCATCCATCTGGATCAGACGGTCAAGACGCCAACAACACAGCGTAAAATAAAAAGTCAAGATATGCTCAAAAGCACAGCAGCTGCTCGTGATGTGCAGGTTTTGGCAGATGGCTCTTGGCCGTTCTTGGATCTTGGATCTCGATTCAGTTAGTGGAAAACAAAACCCTTTTTTTTAAAAAGACTTACGACAGAGCCTCTTTCCTCAACGCTGTGATAAGAGCAAACGTTGCATTTGGCCAGACTGTGAGAACTGCCAGGTTCACAGGCTGTAGAGGAAAATAACCTTAAACTAAGCAAGGCTCAAAGACACGAAACCCCAAATTGTCTTGAGTTTTGTGCCATTTCTTCATAGGAAGGTTAAATTAAAATAAAGCTCCAGTCCAGCATTTTTACAGGAGGGTTCAATTGTTGTAATGTGGGCGGGACAGTGCAGTGTGACAGCGCATGATGACAAAGCGCTGGCAGCCACGATGATGTATAGAAATCATCTAATTTACTGCCTCCATCTCTTAATGTCTCATTCACTCTGCCGCTCCGTCTCTCTGTCATCTTTCTCATGCTGCTAACACAGTCCACGTTTGGCTGCCGCTGCTGCCTCAAAGTCGCAGCGTGGGCTCACAGGCGAGGCTGTGCCACTTACACTCAGGTTTATGGTCTCGGGTTTATTATACACCTCCCCATAAGGCAGCCCTCAGAGACGATGACACCCCAGACACCTATTTACAGGGCTTGGTTAGCTGCAAATGACGAGGGGCCCCGGCTGTGGCGGGTTGTCATCTGCAGGCCCCGTCTCCCTTTATGCACCGCTCCAGTGTTTGTACCGCGGGGTCAGTCCTGCTGCGGAGACACCGGAATGCTCCATAGGCAGCCCACAAAATGAACAAAAATAAATCCTAATGAACCTTTTAAGCGCTTTTGTCCCTCCGTAGGCTAGGAGCACCCTGTGCAAAGACATAATGCAAGGGGACAGCGGGAGAAGTGGTCTGCCAGCAGGGACAGTGAGCCTGACAGAGGGCCTGTCACTGCTTGGTAGAACCTGGTGATCGTCCTCCGAGGTGACAGATGACGGAGGAGTGATGGTTTACTGGTGTCGGCGTGAATGTGTGTCTGCCCCAGATTTATTTAAACAAATCACCGTAGCTGATGTATGATTAAAAGTCAATAAGTCTTGGAGCAGTTCAGTTTTTGTGCCTTCATAAAAGCCCTTCAATCTTTTCTCTGACAGCGCAGGAATCGCAAAAGTCGAAAACCACAAAGCCACAAGCCTCCTTTATTTAAACCCTTTGTGATCAGCTTTCGGGCCTCAGATGCAGCCTTTTTATCCAGGTCTAACGCACCGTGGTAACTGTGAGCGCCTGCCCGTGCTGATTATTCTCAGAGCGCCCAATAAGCCTCTGTTGAGAGGGAACACACATCTCATAGGAATGAGGAAACATCTCAGAGGAGGGGTTTTTTTTCTGCAACAGCTGATGATGGCTATGACTAAAAGGGAAATTTCATTTTTACTCTTTGTTTTTTTTACGACTTTGTTCAATCTACCTGGCACCTCACCTCGATTTTGAGAATTCAGAGAATCTGTCAAGTCACTGCGTCCAGGCACTCAACCCAGAGAAGACTGATCCCTTTTCATCCCTGCACAGACAGACATGGCTCACACTGTACTGTAAACCTCTTGGAGGCCTGACTTACAGTAGGTCATGTTTTAGTATTATCCATAACTAATCTAGCTGGTTTATATGTGTCAACACAGAATTACCTCCACTGGAACAAAAAAGAAGAGACACTGACTGCATTAGGGCCTAATCACTCTCTGTAATAACCTTCATTACTTTATATTCTCACCTCATTGTATTAGAGAATCATTTAATCACCTTCTTGTGACTCTGCAGCTCTGTGGCCATACCTCCGCTCAACCCACCGCTGCCACCCTCCTCCTTCATCTCTCCACCTCCATCAGAGAACGTGTGGACAGAGGCTGAAAGAGGGCACGGAGAACAGGCAGGCTGAGGAGGGAGGTAATTTCTGCTGTCTCACCTCAGCGCTTCCCTCATTCGACTCTGATTAGCTCCAATAATGTATCTCAGACTTTTCAGCTGTTCAAAGAGGATGGAGGCTGAAAGGCAGCGTGCCAGAGAGGCAAGATGGTGAAGTATACGTCTCCCTCCCTCACAGCTCCACACCATTAATCTTTCCCTTCTCTCGGTCATCTTGAGAAAGTGATTATGGCGACATAATTGTATTTGAGGAGTTTCTTTACGTTGTATATATTTCACAATATAAAAGGACTTGTCATTGGAAATTTAGATTAGCAGCATTTCCTATGGGTTGTTTCAGACGTTATAAAGCCCATAAAGTGGGGTTCTTGACCTGTGCACTCATCCCAAAGTGTGCCTGCTTTGTTTGAGCCCCCCTGGTCCGACGCCTTGTTTCTTATTTGCCTCTTAGATTACGTAAGTCGGGCTCTCGCTGACTCAGCCCTGCCGTCTTTTGTGAGCCTGTTTCTGCAGGAGGCAGCCAAAAATAGTTCAGCAAGCCTAAGCCACACTCCGTCGCAGCAGCGATGTCGGCTGCAACACTGCGCTCTCATCGGTAGCCATGTCTTCCAAAGAACACTCTGCTGTAGCTTCTACTGAAGGTCTCAGAGCGTCGCCTGGCAGAGCACTGACGTGCAGGCAGGGAACGCGACGGGCTCCTAAAATGAGACCCTTACGCCAGGAACAGCGTGAGAGGTGGTCGGTAAAGAACGATGAAAAACGTATTCTTGGGTTGCTCGAAGGATAACGGTTAATATTATATTGGTTATTTGCTCTTCTATTTAAAAAAAAAGAAGAGCTTTCAAATGTTGGCTGATGAGTTCTCTTATTAGATGACAGAAAAAAAGGAAAACGCTCCACTAACAGAGACATAAAATTGCAAAAAGACATAGTAATGGAGAATGAATAGTGTCACATCTGGTAGCAGACATTTTTTAAATTGATATAAGAATATCATCAAATTTGACTGACTACCTGACTATAACCGCATAAAAAGAAAATAAAAGTTCATGAGAATTTTGGCAGAGGACCATTATCACTCCATACAGAGCCGGATTCATTCCATTCATGGCTCTCTTCATGGTTTTTGCCATCTTTTAAACACAAAGTTTCTCATGCTGAGTTGCGTAATGCAGTGAACTGTCAGAACCAAGGACTTTGTCCATTACACAACATACTGCAGTGCATCATGTCCAATGAAACAACAGAAGTAATAATCTTAAATGCTATGTTATTTTGACATTGTCTGTTTTGGGGTTTGCGGCGTAGTCACGGTAGCCGTTCTCCAAATGCCCCCGTAGGTAAACGCATGAACCCAAACACAACATGCACATGTCCATAGCATATCCAGTGGTCATCAAACACTGTCTCTTTCCTTCAGCTCAGACAAAAGCTGGTGACATGTTCATTAACCAGCAGGGATCCCATTACTGCACTCAACAGCCTTCCTGTCACAATGCTCACACATAATTAGCTGCACACGCAGCCTCAGGAATGCTAATTGTTGCTCTCCTCCCCCCGCTCGCTCATTTATTTCTATACAGTTGCTCACATCCTCCTCCTTTCCCTTATTTGTTCGCTCTGCAGGTGGCATAGTGAGACACTTTTAGACTGTCAAAGTTATTCGGAAAAGCTTTCAAATTACAGTTAAAATTTCCCTGCTGCGAGTCCATTAACTTCATAAAGGAGACAAAGAAGGAGCCACGGAGACAAGGAGAAAAGTAAAGGTATAGATGGCGAATCATGGGGCTTCAGTAATAGTCACTTCAGAGCCCGAATGTGTTATTTACATGTCCTGGAACAGATCACCTGTCTCCCCCTGATGACACCATCTCTACTGGACTGTACATAGCAGGCTGCTCATTTAGAGGAACAGGTCAGCAGACATCAAGGGGTTTGCTGTGTGTGAAAGCCTAATTACATTATAATACAGTTTCATTCAAAGAATCAGTCTCTGTGGATACTCGATCTGTGTCATAGTGATCCCAAAACAATCGCTTTTCAGTGTACAGTAAATGAGAATCACATCACTTTTACTCCCTTCACTGTACATTAAACAGTTTAGTTGAGTTTACTTTCCTGGCGCCTACGAAGCAGCTGTGAACCAATTTCCCACAATAGCATAAGCACCAGTTCGACTCACACAGACACCAACAATCACGTCCCCCACTGTCTTCACCGGTAAAAATTTACCAAACTACAAATATTATACCTCATTATCATGGAAACCTGTTGTTGTCTGATTTCTCTTTCTTCTCCTTGCTTCACATTCACCTGTAAAAATGTGAGAAATTGCAAATTATTATCCCACAGGCAGCTGCTTCGACTCAGTAGGGGAGGGTCAAAATTGATTAATTTGCCCTAGAACGTGCGGCTCCACCGGATTGTGTTCTACCTGAATCGCGTGCATGCACTAAGGCATACCTAGTAAATTTAGGAAACGGCTGACAGCGCTGACGGCACTACTGGTAATTCACTAAGTTCAGAAAATCATCCCCCTGCTTACACAGTAGGTTACCTGACAGTATGTCACAGTTGAGCTTTCCAAATACAAACAAGCATCCTATTCCATGCGTGTGCAACCTGTACAAAGAGGGGGTGTTATTTCAGAACAAGTGGACAAAGGAAAGATGCATAGTGTATGTTTCCATGGCAACTACTATATGGCTAAGCCCTGTCAGAACCCTTTTACGGAAGCCTGCGTGCGTGTGAGTCCATTTCACTGTGTGACGTCTGTCATGTCTTTGCTATGACCAGTTAAAATCTATAAACACATCCTCCTGGTGAATATCAACAATCACTGTCGCCAAAATACCAAAATCGATGTGTAAATATTGTTTTTATGTTGTTAATCTCTGTCAGCAAAGCCAGACCCAACAATCAAATGCAAATTGGCAGATGAGAGCAAATGGTCCCCATCCAATTCACACTCTATCGTAAAACATCAACAATTTGGGTTCAGATACTAAATAATTACAGCAATTTATATTTCTGTTTATAGAAGTTCCAGTGGTTTGTCTGCTGTAAGAAAAAGAATGGAGTACTGCTGTATTTATGAAGTGTAGCCCCCACAAACAGTGTTAATTATCAACCTTTATAAAGATGCTGGCAGGCAGATCTTTTCACCTGACAAAGCTGTTGCCGTTTTCCCTCCATCGCCTGTTTCTTTGCTAAGCTAAAGCAGATATGAGATAGGTCCTCCTTGCTGAAAAGCACGATGTCTGCTCGGCACTGAATTTGGGGGGGTTCTGAGCATTGCGAGCTCTAAGAGCAGCACTGATGCTGCGTCGCTTCACTCGCATCCAGTAGCATTAACCATTTAGCTGGAGTCAAGTTTCTGGCCACCTCACAAATAGCCCAGCTTTCCCTCGAACCCGCAGGAAGCTGGTGCTGCTTTCCTTCCCCTCAGCTCGTCCTCTCTTTTTTACGTCTCTGTGTAAGAAGGATAAATGTGATAATGTATGTAGGTTAGCGTGTCCCTTATGAGTAGCATCCACAGGCGTCGTAGTCAATAACTGTCACCAGGCTGTTTCATCGCCTACACATTCTCATATCACATCTGCGCTGCTCATCATATACACCCTGTCTTTAAGCATCCTCCTACACGAGGCAACAGTGTCCCCTATGGGCGGAGGAGAGACCTACACTCTCCTCACTGAAGTGCAGGTGATCAAATAATGTTGCATGATCGTCATATTCCAGCACCTTCACACCAGAACACGCGACAGACCAGTCACGCAGGATCTGTGTTCTCCACGCAGAGTGATTAGTGCATCCAGCCAGATGCCAAGTCAGTAGTAAAAGAAGCAGGAAGGAAGGTGATTGTGACTAATTCCTTTTGTCTGTTGCACTTCTCACTGCTGTAATTACACAGTCATTGTTCTTTGGCAGGAAGGAAATGTAAAATTACAATTTTGGCAGGGAAATTGTCATTTGTAGCAGTAATTGACACTAATAAAATGATTTTTCCTTCTTTCCCTGTGGATCATATGCTAATCAAAATGTGAAGTATTAGAAATGACACTAACGGGCATGATAAGCAGCTAATGAAAGAGGGGAGGCAAGTGGGACGTTAATAGACATACTCCCGCTAATAAGTTCCTGTTCATTAGAGCATGCACACTGTACCCTCCTCCTGTCTTGTCTGTTTCTTTTGACTGACAGCTTTGACAGCCTTTCCTGTCAAAGGAACACTCTTGACCTCATCCGCAAATGAAACGTTAATATGTCACAGTACCACTGAGCAAGTTATAGCTCTTTTTAGAAAAGGATCAGTGCCTTACTATTATTGGAGTGTGACATAAACCTCCACTTGGGTCTTATTTAAAAATAGATGGCTGCCTATAATGCCAGCATTTTGATGACATTTCCTTGTGTCTGAGTGGATGTCTTCACTGCCGCACACGACGCTGGTAGACTGACACACACACACTGGGGCTGATATGACAGACTTTGATCTCTCCCACTCTGTCTCTCCCTTTTGCTATTCCCCCAGTGGACTTCTGCATATGTCGACCCACATCCACCCTGAAGAAGCAGAACGAAGATCCATGAAATGAGATGCCAAATACAAGGCTCTTTTTGTGACGCCGTGAAAAAAAAAAATAGCGCAATAGATAAAGGAAAAAAAAAAAAAGAAGTTGAGAAGTGGACTAAATACTTGGCTGTAATGAGAGGAGAGTGACTAGTTGGCTGATGGGCGGATTCATCTTACTGCAATAAAATTTGCTCAGGCGTCTATAGTTGGATGGCACCAAATGTGGCATAGGTCTGAAATTACACCCCAGAGGCACTTTAGCCTTTAAAAAGAAGATGGGATAGTTCTGCAAAAAAAAAAAAATCCTGAAAACACCACCTGTGTTACCAAATACGCTGCAGATGGGCTGGAGGGAGAGCTGGAGGCAACTTATCCCTAACCTCTGTACAGGTGGGACTGTGTAAGGGACTTGCAGGGAGATCAGCAGTGCTGGGTTTTACCATAAGGGCTGGAGCCATTTGACATGCGTAGGGGCGGTGAGGGGAACTCTCTGAGATAATAATGCTAACACCAAATTCCCTCATTACCTCTGAGGCTGAGCTGTAGGTAAGAGTCCGAGTCAGAAACACACACACACGCACTGGAAGTGTGAGCCCTTTCAGTGGGAAATGGGGAGATCGCAGAAGCCACTATGCTTATCATAGGAATCTGGATTGTTATCTATCTACTGGGATTATATGTGTAGTCAATTCCTTCTTCTAGAGCACATGAATACAATAAATATAAACACTTTATATTGGTTTTATATAATTACAGGCGTTGATATACTAATTAATGACGTTTGTTTGTTCCGGGATCAGCTCTTGTCTCTGCATGACTCTGCTGCTCTGACTGAAACCTGACATACTTTCCTCGTAGACTTCTACCTGTGTCAGCCCATTATATAGTTCAACCCGGCTCAAAGTCACTTCAATTATCGACGTGATATTGTTAGCGCCTCCGCTCCCAGGAGGTACAGGTGTTGTAGTGATACGATGCTATAGATCAGATTAAGAGCTCAGATCAAAGATGCAACGTTGCTCCTGCTCTAATTGGCGCCGGGCAAAAATAGACTGTGTGATCTCCTCCTCGCCGTCGTCGGTGCAGGGCGAGAGCCGAGCAAAGTTTAGCGAAGAGCTTTTATGACACATTCAGCAAAGACACATTAGCTTAAGCTTTGTGTTCTGATTTGACATTTAACTCCTGGCAACTGTGAAAAAAAACAACTAAACAGGATAAACATGTTTTTAGGAATTTGTAGAAAAAAATAATAATAATAAAAAAAAAACAATGCTTTCACATTCAATGTCTCTCTTTTATAACCAACCTCACAGATGACGTGAATGAAACCTGAATACATAATTTTATCTATTGGAAATTATTTTCCTGACCTGACTCAGACTTATTTGCAGTACATCACAGTTCATAAATATGCACAAAGGGAATGCAAAGTTTACGCAACAGGGAAACATACTGTAAGAATGTCGACACATCATAACGTGGTTTTGGATTCTCCACTCCTGTCAAGGGTGAGTGATGATCTCTAGGTTTTGTGGAACGTGGGGTGGAGTTCATTGTCATGTGTCGTTCATTGCTCCGATGCCTGTGGATCACGGAACCACTGAAGCTTCGTGGAACCACGATGGGGCGAGGTCGTTCGTAGCTGTAGCTCAAACCGGGCCCGTCCACAGTAGTGATCGCCGCTCTAACAAACACAGCAGCGTGAATTTCATTTGCAAATTTGGGCCTCAGAGAGGTCACTGTGTTAAAAGAAAAAATAGGTAAATGTGTAACCATGGGAAAGGTTTTTGGTTTTTTTTTTTTTTTGTCTTTTTAGTCACACAGACCCTATTTTTTTCTGCCATTCACTTCCAGCACAGGCAGGGAACAAATATTCTCAGGTTCTGCCTAAACTATCAACACCTCATTTATCATGATGATGTCAGGAAAGCAAACATGCTCCATTAAAAGACAAGGGGAATTTCCTCTGAAGGTTAAGTGTTATTTTAAGTAACAGTAACAACATTTACTGTTGTCCTAGTGTACGTTTGGTGTGTTTGAGTCTATGTTAAAAAACAGGTACAGTATCTCTGTGTATACCTCCTCTGCTTACTGAGTGTGAGCATGTGTTGTTTGAGCAAGTGTCAGAGTAGGTTAGTGGGAAAGGTGCCAGGGAGTATAAAAGTAATGTCAGGTGTGTGTGTGTGTGTGTGTGGGTGTTAGTGAGTGGGTGTGCATTATGCAAATACTTAACCGGTATGAGCCCGGACAGGTAACCAATTGGAGCGGAATAAGGAAGTTAGAAGGATAAAACTCCATTGTGGCGGGGCAGCACCTTGTTCTGCATACTTTCTGTTAATTCAGAGATTCACCTTACTGTAAACACAAGCCCTCTGGAATCTGCAGAAACAGTATTGATCTCTGCTGCAGCTGTGTTCAGAACGGACCTATCAACAGTACGCACAGCCTCTGCTAGGCCACCTCGGATCCAGTTCTACTGCTCAGGTAAGCTGTCATACGAGTGCTGGGACAAAATGCAATGTTACGGTGGTTTTGATAGAATTTAACTTTAATACTATTATAATACTTTAACATGCTCTTACTTAACAATATCATTTCTCCACTGAGCCCAGACCTCTTGCATGTATCGTACCTTAGGCTGTAGTAGGATGCTGTTGATAAAAGATGAGAGTAGGCTACATTTTGCTGCATAGTTATACTGAAAACGGAACGACAGCACAGAAAATGATCCTTGGACAGAACCTCCAGCTAAATGAACGTTGCATAATACATTCTTATGTACTTGGGAGCGTTTTGCATCCCAGCATGTGTTTTGACGTCACAACATCACCTGAGATCGAATTATAGATTAACTTTAAAATCTGCATTCATTACATTTTAACAAAAGGCAATAAAGAACTAATACAGCTCAACGCTACCACGCGGCCACTGCACCAAAAATGAAACCAACCAGTCTCTGTCACACTGTTCCTGTGTGAACTCTTCAGATAAGTGCTGCTTATCTTTTCCACATGCAAGTGAGTGATTTCTCACTGTGACGCAGCTCAGAGGAGTTGGATCAATACATTTTACTGTGTCTTTGTCTTCTTTCTTCTTCTTAACATTGCTACATGACAACTAGTTCTTTAAAAGATATCTGCTTGGCAAATAAAAGCCACTATGACTCGATATGTATTAGCAGGCAGGTACAGCATGTGACATGCGAGGGGAAATTCAGGGTTCATGACGTCAAGTTCTTGAGAAACCGATTACAGCTACTTGAGAAGATGGCAGATCTATGTTTACAGTAATGTTGAAATGTGTGACAAGGCTTGGCATCATAAGGTTTACAACCTATAATAAAGGTGTGGCCAACATTGAACAGTGGGTCATTGCTTACAGACCTAGTTTAATGAGTGAACATTTGTCATGCTGACCTTTGATTCTAAAACTTCAAACTTTTCATGGTATTAGTTTCCAGGTAAAACACATGATAAAACAAGCTTCACCTTCTTGACTCAAACTCCCAGCAGTAATGTCCTAAACTCAGCTACTGCGTACTGTGTTACACCCTCACCTCCTGGTGGGTATAACTGAGTTGCTGCTGTATTTACATGGGATGCAAATGTGCTTGTGGTTGAGTCTGAAATGTGCCTTTATTTACTTCTACACATTCACTGGCCACTTTATATGCTACGCCTGTCATTTATGGAAATAGGGTGGCAAAAACATTAGAAACATGTTCAGTCCAGTTTGACTGCACCACCTGCTAAGACCTCAACAAACACGTCGTCGAATTATTTCTGACAGGTTCTAACAATAAAACGGAGAAATTATGACCTTGGGTGCTGAACTGGACAGATTTAGATTGTGCGCGTTAATTTAAAGTGACCAGCGAGTGTATGTATGCGGCAAATCACTAAGGTGTCAGCAGCTGTAATTATGTAAGATCACCAAGTGTGGAAAACATAATAAGATCAGTAACTGGAGCAGCAGCAACACTTTGTGTGACTTCATGCGTTTAGCATCTACTAAACTGACGAGACTAGTCAGACCCCAAAATAAACATGACTCACAAGCTAAGATGCTCTCGCTTACATATAAAATGAAGTTGGTACAGCTACTACCGTATATCACCTTTACGCATAGCGAAAAAGATATGATACACTTTTAGTTTAAAGCTTAAATAGCTATATAGTTTAAAGGTCTAGTTGATTTGACAGCGGTGATTTCCATGGCAACAAGATAAAAGGTGAAATAGTAGTAAATCTGTAGATGTCGAAGAAAACTCTAATTAAAAATGTGTGTTTTGACGTCATAAAAACTTTACGACAATGACTTTTAATGGCTCATGAATCAGTTCATTAACCATTATCATATCTGCATGACAGGGCTTGTGACATTTTCCGTCTGTCCTTACAGTACAGCTCATACTCATCTCCTGCCTCAGCCTCTGGGCCATGGTACATCAGAGTGGAGCAGCTTCAAAATGAGTGTAACTTCAACCACCACCTTGGACAGTCAGCTGACCGCTACCTGGGGCTCTGCTAACACCTATCCTGATGGTGAGACTTATGACCCATACTAAACCCTCCGTGGCTTCCCAGCATTCTATAGGCACTCCTCGCTGACATGAAATGGCTAATTAAATTATCTGAGTAATGTCCTAAACGCCTCAAGAAAAATATGCTTATTAGTTCTGCTGAAGGATTCTGATTGCTCTCTACTTAACAATCCAATTCCCTCAATGGTTAGAAAACTGCCGCACAAAATGAAAATCATTCAACAGTTAGCAGCTGATGTATTGCTCACCTGGTGAGCCCGGAGCTCTGAAACACGAGGCGTGATTTAGGGATTTCCGACAGAGAAGCAGTTCAACAGCTCTTTCAGTAAACTGCTCTGCATATTAATCATTGACAAATGGCTTCAGAAGATGAATTCATGTTTTTCTCACTAGATGCATATTTACAATAAAATAAAGCGAAGTCACTGATGAAGACTAATATGGTTCTCAGCGCTAATGACTAATTTCTGTCCTCAGTTTCACTGGTGATGTCTGGTTACCCAAGTCGCCTGTGGCCTCATGACTCCCAGCCTCAGTTCTGGAGCAAGTACCAGGTGTGGGAGTGGCTGCAGCAGGTCATGGACATGCACCAGATCGATGCCTCCAGCATTCCCTTCCAAAACTTTGACATAGACGGCCATCAGCTCTGCAGCCTGAGCTACCAAGACTTCATCCATGCTGCTGGCAGCGTGGGACCCATTCTCTTCCACAGCATCTCCGAGCTCAAGTGGAATGGTGCGTCTGGGGGGCTGTAGCGGGGGAAACAAAGGAAGGCGATTAGTCCCACTAAAAGAGAAGCTGGGTGATTTCAGTTGTGTCTGGAACAGAGTTTTGATGAAGTGTTGCTGAGGAGGGATCACAGAGTCAGTCAGGGGTCACACTGCATGCTGCTACAGAGGAGCGAAAGACTGCTTAAAGCGAGCTAGATGATGGATTTGTTGTTTGCTCTTGCCAGAGCGGGTCTCCTAACAAAGCACAGAGGGGGTGTGAAGCTGAGAAACATGCTGAGAACTGGCCCATCTGCTATTTTTTTAATTAGAGTTTGAGGGTTACTGCAAAGTTCACAGGCGTCGTGTGGGCTTTAGCTGCAACGGCCATGTGCAGAATCTGACTTAGTGGAAAGAAAACGAACGAACGACAAGGTAAAAACTGCCAAAAACAACGGTAATTAAAAAAAAAGGTTTAACACAACAGGCTTAACCTCCATGTTAAACTATACTCAAGCTTAACCAAACTGGATCACAATGCTGCTATTGTTTTTTTGTTGGCAGTAACAAACTCTTTTAGGACAGTTTAGTTTTTCCACATTCTTTTCTACATACAACTATCACTATCAAACCAAGAGACACCTGAGCACAGTGTCCTCACAAACACAAGGCCATTGTGTTGTAAGACTGAAATATTAGTGATCAGAATTTAGATTCCATTTGCTGTGTTGGTTCTTATCAACTATTCTGTGTCTCTAGCAATTTTATTCTATTTCTGTATGAAATCCCACACCGCCACGCTGTGCATGACTGATTTCCGGCCTTTGAAAAGGGTGTGCCACAATAATTATCAATCTTCAAATATGCATTTCGCTGACAAATTTGATTTCATGTCTGAGCTAGTTATTCACTTCGTGTTTCCATCTCATCTGCATAGGGCAGTGCCATGTGGAAATAGGACAGCTGGAAATCAAACCAGAGAGTAAGAAACGAACTAATCATAAGCAAATAAAACATATTCCAAGCTAATCATAGCACTTTTTGAATCCTGACTCACTCTTTTATCTTTTGCAGTAGATTACTCTTGTCCATTTCCAGAAGTCAGCTATCCACCTGGTAATGTGAAAACCTCATTATGTTCCAGTTCTTCTACATTTGACATAGATCCTGTGAATAATACATTTGTTTACGTTACCATAGAAATCTACGACCCTCTGACCCACCCCCTGGCACCTACCGTCTCTCCCACTCCTTCTAGCCCTGGTAAGGAACTCACAACCACGCTAACGATACCACCCTGGAAACACAACACTTTCTGACTGATTTTCATTACTGCACACTTCATAAGAGCTACTGTAGATAAAAGGACTGAAGTAGCACTCAAAAGTCGTTTGTCTTCTGTTTTTCAGACATAAAACGGTCGTACAGTCGTCCTCATCAGGTCAAAAAACACAGTGAGTAGGAAAAATATTACCATCTTATAACTTTTATTTTGACTTTGGGGCACTTTTTGACTTTTTATTTCCACCATCCACCATTCTTCCTGTAGACCCAAGGGGGACCCACCTCTGGGAGTTCATCAGGGACATTTTGCTGAACCCAGAGCGAAACCAAGGACTGATCAAGTGGGAAGATCGGACAGAGGGAATTTTCCGCTTCTTGAAGTCAGAGGCAGTGGCACAGTTGTGGGGCAAGAAAAAGAATAACAGCAGCATGACGTATGAGAAACTAAGTCGAGCAATGAGGTGAGTGAGCATGACACACAAATATAGTATTTGTATAGTTATAGAAACGGTCAACACTCACTTCCTGTTAGTTTCATTACAGTACATGACACAGGGACAGGTTGGTAACACATTTGGAATGAGGAAGACATTTCACTTTTAATGTGCATACCACCATAGAACATGCTGCTACAACTGAGGTATTGAAGCCTGAAATGACTTTAGATTCTCATTGGTGACTTATTAAGAGTTACACATCTACAAGCACTGACCTCAGACGATTAAAACACATACTTCCCATTCCTCATCACCGCGCTCACTTCTGCCACAGTACATGCTACCACTTTTATCTCGAATGAACTAAAATGGTGTCTCTCCTGAGAAAAACCTTTCTGGCTGCCGCAAAAAGTCACAGTTTTAAATTCAAATGAGCTAATCTAATGAGCTTAACTTCATTGTAGTGCAAACCAGTGGGAACAACAAAATGTGCCCACAGGTATTGTTACTGTGACCACAAAGCTGATTTTCTATTTACCGTGCTGCAGCGGAAGGATTTGGAGCTTGATGGCATCACCAAGCAGATTGGTGCTTTCTGTTATGAATAACAAAAGCACAGGGATATCATCCAAAATGACTTTGCTCACAAACTATTCTTTTGTGTGTATTAGGTTCAAACAAAGACTAAATGTGCGGGTCACAGGAGTATGTTACTGAAGACGTTTCTTTACACATTTAGAACATCGCTCACAGTGAAACAGGAGTTTGACTTTTGCCACGAGAATCAGATGTTTATATATTTATTATTTGGTTTGTCATTTGCCTCACATTGCAGATATTACTACAAAAGGGGGATCCTAGAGCGAGTAGATGGCCGCAGGCTGGTTTACAAGTTTGGAAGGAATGCCAGAGGATGGCGGGAGTCCGAGAAGTGACAATTTCATGACAGTAATTTATGTTTTTCTTTAATGTTGTATGCAAATGTGATGTTTTATTACAGGTTTTACCTTCAGTTTTTTTTAGATATGTTTAAACAGTGTACACATGTGTAATTATTTGTTTTCTAGAAGTGAATTCATTCTTGGGCACTGCACTGCGTAGATTTTTACTGGACCTTTTTACTGTGGCCCTAGATTAGCACTGTGCCACCAGTCAAACCTCAGAGGTGTCGTGTGTCGTTCAGTGTGCAAATGTGTTTAGAATGTATTTATATTTCTTTTTAAAGAAGAGAATACCAATACGCAATAAATAGCTACACAGATAATATAGTGAATCCTGTTATGTCATATACATTCTACTAAATTCCCAGGGGATCAAATGTTGTAATATATTCCAAAACAAATGTGGAAAAATACATGTGCTGTGTTCTGACATTTACACCCATGAATGTGAAGTATCCATTGGAAAGATTATGTATAGCAACAAGTTTATTTAATTTGGTTCATTTCATAGATAAATAAAGAATGTAAATGTGTATTAATACAAAAAAGATTTGTAATTGTTTTTATTAAAAATTAAATTAATTAATTAAAAATTCTGGTTCTATGATTCTAGATTCGATGGTTCTTCAGACAATACTGACTGTCAAAAACATGACCTGTGCTGCAGGTTCGACGCAGTTAGAGACAGTGCAGGTCTGTTTTATTACGACAGTTTGAAATGCAACACAGTTAATTGTTTGCCAGTGCATAGCTGCCACTCCGGTTCCTGCAGGCAGCAGACGAATGGTTGGCTCATGATTGCCAGCAAGATAAAAGCAGTGTCAATAAAAGGCCCCTCTCTATGGCCTGTGTTCACAAGCAAATCCATGTCTAATCTTCACTTTGATTTATCTGGCTGTTGTAACCCTTCTTTACATAGAGTGGCATTGACTGACACCACGGTCTGGCTTCAAAATGTTCCCAGTACATCGGCTCATCTTTTTCAGTCTTGTCAGTCTGCTCTCACTCACGTCAGTGTCACTGAACAGAAGTGTTATGATGGAAACTAAGCAAAATTAAATCGCATGTCATCACCAAGAACTAGACATCAATCATTGTAGCGTCAGGGCTGATGGAATCTCTAAAAGAGCATTTCTTCCTGGTAGTGGGAAACCATCTCTGATTAGAGGACTTTTCCACTGATGATTGAAGGAAATAAAGAAAATGACATACAGAGGCAGTATAGCCAGTGACTGTTCCTGACTGGATTGAGATAATAGCCACTGATTGTTGTGTTGTCAGATTATATGAAACAAACAAGCAATGCAATTCAAAATGAAGTGCAAATATTCCACATGGTGACCGAGCAGTCACATTTAGTAGATTCTCTAAAGCAGCAACATGCACTTTTCATTGATTCATTTTCTACCGCTTCTTCCCCGTAGGGGTCGCGGGTGTGGTGGAGCCGGGAGAGGCAGGGTTCACCCTGGACAGGTCACCAGTCTGTTGCAGGACCACACATATAGACGCACAACCGGACATGCGCACACTCACACCCACGGGTAATTTAGAGTTTCCAATTAGCCGAACTGCACGTCTTTGGACTGTGGGAGGAAGCCGGAGACCCCGGAGAGAACCCACACAGACTCCACACAGAAAGGCCCTCGGTCGCCTCTGGGGATCAAACCCGGGACCTTCTCGCTGTGAGGTGGCAGTGCTAGCCACCACACCACCGTGCCGCCCCAGTATGCACTTTTAGTTTGCTATATGTATAGAATGACACATAGCTGCGTAATTAATGTAATGTAGATGTTGGAATCTAAGGTGCATATGTTTAAATCCTTAGGGGGGAAATGAGACAGCGTTTAAAGGCTGTGAAGCAGAGACAATTTATAATTACTTAACCTTCACCTGAGATGAGTCATTGTGTTTAATTAACATCCCTGTAAAGTTTCAGTATTGTACGTGCTAATGGAAACGGATCAACTGGGAAAATTCTCAATAGTGTGAAATCTGGTGTCGGCTGTGGATGGTTCTGTGGGCTGTGATATGGGGACGTTTGATGTGAGCGACTGAAGATAAGTGTACAGGCAAATTGTCTCGAATGACCTGACCTTTGCAGCAAAGCGACGTAGACTTGATTTTCCTAACAGACCACCGCTCTCTAAATGCAAACCAGCAGCTTTTACATACTACTAGGTCGTGACAGACGCACACACTGGATTTAAATGATTAGTTTATAAGCTATATAACACTGTACATGAGGAGTTTATGTATCATTCTCTGACGCCCAAATAGTTCTCAACAATCAAATACTGCACAGTAGGTGTAAGTGAGAGAAGATACTGCAGCTAAGAAATTAAGGAAAACATCGTTAAACCAGTGTAACAAGTATGTACAGCACTTCCCAAAAGGATGCTGGCAGCGCTAGTGACACGAAGACAAACATGCAGCCCAACCGGTTGTAATAGATCTGGAAGGGAAAAAAAAGCACATGTGCTGCCGAAGTGGGATATTTAATCTACGTGTTTTATTTCCTCAGTGAGTGCACAAAAACGGCATAACGACAACACTCCAGACAACTGTCTAGGACGATGCCAATAAAATGTATGCAGGGGTAAAGTTACCTCAGTGACCTCCTCCACTGTGTGTGATACACCAGGCTACACAGGTAAAACAATGACTGCCTTTGTTTAACCAAAAACAATGAGCCATATCAGTCCACAAGTGCCTTTATCTCTTATTGTCAGAAATTATTTTCAGATTTGAATAAACCATGTAAGCGCTATTTTATTATTTAAAAGGGGGGGCATTAATTCAATCAGATAGATACAGCAGGTGGAACAGAGAAGCGATGAAAGATAGCCTAAGCGTGGGCATAAAGACGGTGAGCTGGGATTTTGTGTCTGTGTCCCAGTCCTTCTCAGTGGGGCCATTGTGTTCTCTCAGCAGATACAGAGCTGCAGCTTATCAGACCCCTTATCATTTTCTGTTCACACTCAAATGGACCTGTGAGCCGTTCAGTCTGAACAGTGAGTAGGACAGATTAGAAGTGCACCACTGATGCAGCCCTACTTCTTGGAGGCAGTTCACCGACCAGCTGGAAACAACTAAAGAAGGAGTAACATATGCAGTTTAAACATGTATCACACTGCAGATACGGCAGACGCGGCATTATTGAGCTTACAGTGATTTCTTGAACAGGTCAGCCGAGCAGTGGTCACTGATCACGTGCTAGAATAGAGGATACACGTGTGTCCACAGCTTTTACTAATAGAAAAGATTCTTTTGCAACGTGATGCTCGAACAGTGACAGAATGTTTATAAGCTGTGAAGAACAATGAACAATTTTACACAGAATCAACTAATTACTTTTGATCAGTGAGTCATTCTACAAATGAAAATTACTTGCTCTGTTGTACCAAAACAATAAAATTTGCTTAAATTAATGCAAAATCAATCCAGGTACTGTATGATCAACAAACTAATTATTCTGAGATTTGAGCTTAATGTTTTGAAAACTACTTATTTTAGTATTAAAGTTATAAGGATAAAAACATGTTTGGACTGCTGCTCAATCAACAGCGAAGTATGAAGCAACTCATTCTGCATTCCCATGTAACGAACACCAAACTCTGAGGTGTCTTCTTTATTATAGTGCAATTTCCAGCTCAACTATTCTGCATTTTTTTTTAACCCAAAACATGAGGAAGTATTTACAATAATGCGAAGATGCTTGTTTTGCTGCAAACCTGTTGCAGAGCCAGTTTCCTGCTCAGATTTTCAGTCCGTTCATTAACTTGTTTAACAGTTTCCTTGTGTGTGTGCAAAAAAAAAACCCATTCTGAAACACGTACAGTATGAGCTGATGTTCAATCAAATGGGTCATTCTCTCATGTGATAGACACCAATGATTAAAATGTAGAAAAAAATGCAACGACTATTTTCATTTTGAAAAATCTCATTTAACACAAAATGACTGTACAATAATTGTACAGCTCATGCAAGACTTGATGCTGTATGTAAATAGAAGCATTACTCTGTCTGTACTAAAGTAGTTTTTCGTGATTGATTTAACAAATACCAAAACCGGGTCTGGCCTATTTTTATCCATTTATTTTCATTAATTTAATTTATGTATTGACTCATTTGTTGTGTTGGCTAAGCTTTATCGTCTTCGCCTCCATTGTACAGAACCGTAAAGGACATAAGGACATAAAACGTCAATGACTCGTGAAATACCTCCAGTATTTCCAGCAGACTGTCCTCCATGTTAGATGGCGGTACGTCGCTGTGCGCTTCGCAGGTCCACCGTTGCTGGGTAACAGAACAAGAGCACAGAAGCCCCCGAAGGACCCAAATGACTGTCTCCTCTTCAGCCGTGTAGAACACATCTAAGGTGTTTTAATAGTAAAACAACGGTAAAAATGTTAACAGGCATTTTAAAATGTTTTCCGGAGGTTTTTATTTTTTTTTCATGAGATTGCTATAGTGTGTAAATATTGCCATCCTGCCTGTGACGCTTGTTTCTTTTTCGTCAGGCACTTCTATGGATACGTTATAAAGACGGGGGACGACAACATGGCGGCCTCCCTGCGTCTGGGTCGTCAAGGAATTTTATTTGGCTTTAGATTATCTAACTTTAGTAAGTGTGTATGGGCCTCGCACCCGTGGCAGGACCATGTCAGACACATCTTTCAATCGCACTGGTCCCTCGGTGAGTGTTGACGTGTAATGTAAGAGTGAGCGTTGCCCTTGTCCGCGCTTGTAGCTGACATTTGCTAAGGATGAACAATTTGTGTTTTTATGAAGTGACGTTAATCGATTAGCGGTAATTCGACAACATCTCTATCGTCTTCCACAACGTGGCAGGTTATAAAGTGTGAGTCCGTTCGGCCGCTGGTGGCGTTAAAACCGGCTGCACGCAGGTCATGAAACTTGTTTGGACAAATTAGCATCGGTGACGTGAGAGCAGACGCCCATGTGTGACGTTATAGGTCACCGAAGTTAGCAGAAATGTATAAACTCTGGTCGTTTCAGTCATAGTTTACTATAGATTTATTTTATTTATTATTTTACTACATGCAATTTTGCAGGTCTCTGGAAATAAATAAAACCAAACAGCTGTTGGTATTCATGTCTGTTCCTTTCCTTGCTGTTTCATTATCATTGTAAAACGGCCGCTTGGTTCTAGTGATTGATCTGTATTTTTTTTTTCCCCCAATCTTCACAGAGAATATAGCGACATGCAAAATAAAACAAAACAAAAGTGTCATTAGTGACAGCAATGGCTAAGATAAACAGTTTAATGGGTACTGGTGAAAATAAGTATGTATGATATTAATAATAACTATGAAATGATACATGGAGGTGAGTTCTTTAGTCCAGTACACCAGCGTGGTGGCATGACTTACAAAACCTTCCCTTGTCATTTTATCCATCTGATCCATAAATGTGTGAACCTCTGTTTATCATTTTATTTCTTCCATTTCAAGGACACTGAAAAATGTTAGCACAACTTAATATTTACCACAACAATAGGTAGACACTGATGCTGTAGTAATGTAGATGACTGACATGAACGCTTTGATGGCTATTGTAAAAGCAGGAAAAGAAAGTGTTAATTCTGTTGTATTTATATAATAATGAGTTCAAGGATAATTGCAGTAACCTTTATGAATGCATTCATTATCCTAACTACACAACTAGGCCACGTAAATGCCTTCTTTGTCGCATGACATTCCACTGATCTTTTAAGGAAGTGATGGTGCTACTTATTTCTGTGACACTGGCTGCTTTCCAATCTCTGTCTGTAAATTAGCGTCCAGTAGCAGCGTCCTAGATTTGACACACCCAAGTTGAAAGCATTTGTGTTATTCATTAACTGGGGCTTTTATTTCAACGACAATTAGGAGTGTCTGCTGGAAAATAAAACCGAACGTTGTTGATTGTTTTAAATGTTTATATTCATCTGTGTAGAAGACTAGTGACTTGGATTACACAGGTGGAAACAAACAGACAGATGCAAATGTTTACCAGGTAGCATATTTATTTTTTACATTATCAAGCCACAAAAGACAAGCTGTTGTTACATTTTGAGATAAGATAAGATTGATTGATCTCACTATGGGGAAATTCAATTATTACAACAGCTACAAAGGATTACAAAACATAGGTGGTGCAAAAGGATCAATGTGCAAACAGGACGTGCAAATCTTCAGTTTTCTGAAACTGTTAGTTTTCCAGCAGGTGGCAGCATCACACAACTTGAGATCACACGATCAAAGATTAGTAAATTGTTGGGTTTATTGACATGAGACAATGAAAAAAGAATTAAATTTCTTAATATCTTGACGTTTTGAGTAGTAGAGTTGTCTTAGAGTGCTTTTATTTTATAAACTTTTTATTTCTTCCACTGGTTTCATATAATTTCGATGATGAATGTCGTATGTGCCTGCACAACACAGCACATAGAATAATAAATTCTGTAACATCACTAAAGTGACTGTTTTGGATCAAATTCAATAAAGAAGCTATTTGTCTGTGGTATCTGAGCATACAGAATACACAAAATGTCATGTCTGAGCAGCAACTCAAATCGAGTTTTCACTTCTACACCAACTCTATAGCTAGGATTGGTGCTTTGGTCTGGCAGCCTAGGGAGCCAGAGTCAAGCAGTGGTTTTGAGCCAGCTGAACTCTGACCTGTTGAGCATCTACAGCTGGTGACATTAGGGGTCTTTGACAGTGGCTCAAGGGCTCTGTACTGGTATGAGTGTCTCTGCAGCTTCTGGTGCTATGTCAGCTAAGCTCACAATTACATGAGTGACCTGTGAGCAATCTTGTGTCAGAACAGCACTGATTCCTCCTACAGTCTGCTACTTAGCAGAGCTTGCTGAGGCTTTGTGGCGTGATATTGACAGTTACATAGTGAAAATTGAGTATGTTTTTACCATAGTAAAGCTGTGAATGTGATATCCACTGAACTACTTTATATTCTCAAATGTAAGTTTTACAACCCAATATTTGCCACCACCTCCTAATTTGTATGTTATGTCTTTTTTTTCTGTGCTTTAGGTGTCAGCCCACTCAAAGTACAAATGCCCGCTCTCTCCCCAACCATGGAGGAGGGAAACCTAGTCAAATGGCTGAAAAAGGAAGGTAAAATAAACAAGACACACGATCCCATTTACCACACCACACTCTTCTTTAATGAGCTGAAGCTATTCTCTTATAATGATTTTTACACCATTATTATTACCATCATTATTACCTCCCTGCACTAATTACTCACAATGCTCCTGTCCAGTTTGCTTGTGCTTAATTTTTTAGATTACCATCCTCTGCATTTGCACAATCTAGAAATAATTTAATTAATGACAGTTTCTCAGTCCATGTCTGAGCAGTGGAGCACCTGAGGGCCTGTGGTGGCTAACTGGCTCAAGGAAATGTAGCAGTCACTATTCATCACTGCTTAGCAACTGTGTTCTGCCAGGCGCCTTAGCCACACTTTCATTTATCAGGAGGCAGCACACTGAATTCTGATTGGCTACTTGGCTGTGTTGCCATGTGCTTGTGTGCCTTAAGGTGATATATGAACATGCGTGTGCAAATGAGAAAGGGAAAAGTAGGAAAGATAAATTTGCAGTTGCACATAAAAAAAAATTGGGCTGCAAATTTTTTGCCACAAATGCTTTGAGTATAAAAACGTATGTTTGATATTAATAATAATTTATAATCCACATCTTTGTGTTTTGTGCAGAATTTAGCATTAAATATATATTTTTTTATCAGCACACAATAGCAATATAAGCATCTTAATTTGGTGAATATGTGCTGGTAATGCATAGTAACAAACAACCTGAATGATTTTGCGGCCCTCGGATCCTTTGTTTGTTGTTTCACTGTTATTGTAGTGGAGCAAAGGTGAAAAGGCTTAAGGGCAGTTGTTTAATCTTTAAAATTGCACATCGGACCTAACCCTTGAGGTCACATGGTATGAAGCCTCATACAAATCCAATTTTTACTCCACTGTGTGCTCTCAGGGGCTTCCAACATCAATACTTGGGTTTTCTCATGCAGCCTTCTCCACTCCCATCCCCTCTCCTCTTCAGACCCTATTTTCTCTTTTCTTTGCTTTTTTCTTACCATAGCTCACAAATTCTAGTTGCACAGGATAATTTTTTGTTTGCTTGATTCTCCGGTGTTTGACTGTCTTACTGTTCCTGTTGGCATGAAATAGATTTATACTCTCAGGCATATCCTGTACTAATAAACTTTGCAGTGTTACAGCACAAATGTTTTTACACCAATCTTTTTTTTATGTCCACATAGACAATACATCTGTGTACAGTGAAGATTATTAAATCTGTGTGAAGATTATGTGCAGAGGTGTGTCTAAAAATTGATACGTCCATACAGCTGAACCACCGGCTCCTAATAGTCACAATCTTTCACTGCCAAGAACATGGTAATATATTCCAGCACACACATGTTGTGGGCCAGTGGGAATCTGCTGGGAATCTGAAACTAGGCAAAGCTCCTGAAGCAGACCTTTACACACTTTTCCACGAAACACTGATCACTGAGATATTTTGCCCATGTAATCTTTTAGTCCTTTCCATGTGTGGAAATGGAAATTCTGAACATGCTGCTAATGATTATTATATATGGACACCTAATTATGGCTAACATGAGTCATTTGTTCTTTGAAACTCTTAATGATCGGAGTCCTGCGGATGCCGAATATAAACGATGTTGCAATTTATTAAATATTTTACATCAAGTGTTCTCTTGTGTGTTGCTTTACTTCTGCAGGCGAAGCAGTGTCAGCAGGTGACGCTCTTTGTGAGATTGAGACTGACAAGGCTGTTGTTACCATGGAGTCTAACGATGACGGCATCCTGGCAAAGATCTTGGTAAGTGAGTAAAATCACACACATACAGACAGACAGACAGACAGACAGACAGACAGACAGACATTTGCCTCTTGTGAATAAGATGATTAGATGAGGGATTGCAGTTGTACACACACTGAATGTGGCTTTGGTGCGTTACCCATGAAAGTGGAGGACTGAGGCTGCATTTAAACTAAATGCTGTTTATTAAAGTGTGTGTCAATAACAGGATCCGAAACTGTGCTTCATCAAGGGTGTTCTTCAGATCTTAGTTCTGCTATTATACCCTCGAACTTCAGAGAGACAGTATTATGCAGTAGTTGTGTTCATGGCTTTGAAATGGGTTTGGAGTCACATTCACATTCATTCTGTTAGGGTGTGCGTGCGTGAGTGAGAGCCTGGTTTTTCATGCTTATTGGCTGTGCTTGGTAAAGGGTCTTTCCTAGTCCAGCTACAGCGATCCTTTGATGGCGTCTTCAGTAACAAATAACTTTTCTCTCATCCCACCATTATGCTGTTTGTTGTTGAAATTTTAATTGGCTGCCAACGACAAAGCGATCAGTTGTCTTTCATCGGCACGCCACCATATGTTCGTGTTCCTGGAAAAAAAAAGATGATGTGTTATCTTTCCCTTTTTGTCTGAACTGCGAGGGAGGGATCTGAGTAGACTTTCTCACAATTTTAGTCTAAGTTATGATTGGTCTTCTAGCTCGCTTATATTCAAAACCGACAGCAGGAAGTTGTTGCTGTGTTTGTCCTTTTATCCATGTCACAGAAAGCACTTTATCTAATATTTAATAATAGTATGTGTACATGCACACATTCTGGTGAAGCCTGAATGCATCCGGGTTTAATTAGGTGATGTGCCTGGCTATGCAACCTTCATAAAAAATACAAATTAACAGCCAATCAGCGCGTGACAATACTCCAGTGATCTCAAGTGGTTAATAATGGTGGGATGATTTTCCTTCATGAAATGAGTAGACTTCAGTCTCATTTCCTGTATTTTCTGTTGACTTTTCACATTCTGTTACTCTGTGCATGTCTTAAGTGCTGTGGGGATGAAGTAGTTTCCATAGCAACCACCCAGGATTTGGGGGGTAGGGGCTTTAGAGCTGGAGCTGACAGAAAAAAGATGGTGTGCATTAGATAAGCCCCCTAGCTTTTTGTCTCCCTTTCTCTGTGACCGAGCACGTGTAGAGCCTGTAGGAAAGCAGCAGCTAGTGAATATATTTTGGAGATTTCTACACTCACATGGCATCTGGCATCTGCTTTGTCTGGACCGGAATACATCAGCCCTTAGTGGTGTAACTGTGGCTTTCCAAGCACCCAATAGGTTTCTGATTTAGAGGCTGCTATGATTACCTGCCTGTGGCTTAATGCCTCAACAGGCTACAGTATGTGGAACTTCTGTTGCTCCACACGGCTTATTTATGGGGGTCAATTACTGCTATGGCCCTCCACCAATTCTCAACCATATCTACTGGGGATGTGGAAATAGATTCTGGTTATATATCTAGTATGTTGGGGGTAGCACACACATTACTGTATCTCATCATGCTTTTACTAGCCTGACCTAAGCGTTGCAATCTGGAAATCTGGCCGGGACACAATCAATCTCAGTCTATTAGGAATCTTTGCGTTTGCAGATATAAAGATGCGCATAGCTCCTCTATGTTGTAAGCAAAATTAACATTGCTGCACACAGAATAGAGGACACTAGTCTAGAAAAGAACCAGAAGTCAATTGAGTGATTTGGTAACCAGTGTAGTGATTTATGTGGCAGGATTAATAGAGTTGCATGTATAGATGGGCTGATGGAGAGATCCAAGTCATACTGCAAAGTGAACAGTTTCCCATTTATCACCCCCTCCATCTCCACACACTGTCATCCTAGAAATCAATTTAGAAAGCAGCAGCTGTGTCCTCTAAACCTGTTGTTGGTATGAATCTGTTTCTAATCCTACTGCCTTCTTATGTCAAAAGACGTGAAATGCCTGTGTCTTATTTGGACATTCTTATCAAATGAATTCAAGAATCACAGTGCAGGTTATTGGAAGTTTCCATTTATTGTGCCGCTCAGTGTGTAAAAGTAGTAAGTTAATACAAAGGTTATGATCCCAGAATATTACAGTTCTGTGGTTATAAAGCTTAATTAACATAAAGTAATTAACAGGTGGCGCAAGCACGCGAGATGACACATGAGGCTTGAATTAAGTTGTCTTTGTCTTGATATGGATGGCATCACACTGGACTGGGAGTCTATTGTTAAGAAGAAGGATGTGGCTGCATTGCTCTTGGTGCTCTATCCGTCACACTCTATTGATCCACGTCAAACATTGTCTCACTTCCTAAAATCCTCTTTCTGTTTTTTTTATTTACCTTTCATTCCCCTTTACTGTCTGAATTCACCTGCCATTTATCAGTAAACCTACTCCTTTGTGCATGATACACTGTTTGACAGTAAGTAGTTGAGTGTTTATCGAATGTAAATGAAAAGCTGTACAAACCAAATTATATGAAGTTAAATGAGCATAGAGGTTGAGCTAATTGTGCTAAGCTGTTTAAAATTCTCAAGGGACTTGAATGACTGTATGATAATCGTTAGGTAATAAGTAGGTTAAGCCTCAAAAATGGTCTAGTCTGGCTTTGTAATATTATTAGTTTTATTGATGGGTTCTGAAGAGGTCCCTTAAGAGCTCCATCAGAGATCTGTTGCACTATTTACAGTGACGCCGTTGCCATAGAAAAGGGCTGAAGAGTGGTTCAGATCAGCAGACGGTCTTTTCTTCATGGTTGAGAGCTGTGAGGACATGACATGAACATCAAAGATCACAAATTATCCAATTACACCATGCAACAGTAGTTGCTCATTCATACGGAACATTTCCATGTTATAAAAAAAATAACGTTATAAATGTTTAATTAAAAATGACAGTGCATGTGATTTAATGAAACACAGGGAATATTTAAACCACTACATCTGCGGAGCTTGGGCATCAATTCCGTTTGCACTCCATAGGTTTCACTATGTTACACAACCATATGATGGCAGTGTTGAGCCCAACGCTGCTGCTGTGTCCTAAGCTCCTGTTTATCCAGCAGCCCATCATACAGTTCAATATAGCTGTAGTCACAGTCACTGCTCCGTGGATGCGGGGAACCAATGAGACGGGTATGAAAAATGAAGTCGAAATTGCATCAGCACTAGAATAAGTCTGAAGGTGGAAGGCCATACGCTTTGTCTCTTGGTTTCTGAGTAACCACAACCTCATGGGAAATGTTGAGCACATTTGATGAACCTGCGAATACGAGAATTGCAACGTTTTGGTAGCAACGGCGGGTCTTTTTCTGAATAGTGTATTGTTATTCAGTTGTGGTATGCTGCTGTGATGCTCAGTGTATTTTGTTTGTGTTAATGTCCTGCTGCAGGGCATTAGGTCCACATTGAATTAAAGTAGCCTAGAGTAAACACAGAAAATCTGATAGTAAGGTGGATACAATTACCGAACAGGTGCTTTTGCTTTTACAGAACTGCTTGAATGCGGTCAATGATAATTGCAAAAAACCATCTGTTGTTTTTTTCTAATACATGTTCATTTGGTTTGTACAGAAAAATTCATGTCTTTTTACCAGTCATATGTCTTCTTTGAATCGACGCACACAATTTTAGAGACAGTTCATTAAGTGGACATCTTTGAAAGAGATGAAGTACAGCTCCACACACCTACGTATAGTGCCTGGGCTTTCATTTAGAGTGATCAATATTGATTGAGGAGCAACACCTAACACGCTCTCCTGGGGAGAGTGCCACAAGTCTTGCAGTGGATTTGGATTACCCCGTAACAAGGTATTGAATTAGTGGTCGACAGCTTTGAAGGACATCAAAACGCATCCATTGCGCTCCAGGAACCTATTCCGGCACAGTTGGGCTTTTTTGTGTTGTCAAGTTAACTGAGTTGAAAAATGCAGTGGTAGATACAGATGGGAATGAGAAGACACTGCTATGTTATAAAACGAATACGCTTCTGTCTCACTGTCTAACAGATTGAAGAGGGGAGTCGCAACGTGCGTCTTGGCACTCCCATCGCCCTCATGGTCGAGGAAGGGCAGGACTGGAAGCAGGTTGAGATCCCGCCACCTGATGTCGATGCTGCACATGCGTCTTCTGGCCCAGCTGTACCATCTGTCGGTCCCTCTTCACCACCTCCACCAAAACCAGCCACGTCAGGACTGTGAGTGTTCCTTCAACTACTCAAGATTCAAGGCAAATGGAAATTGCAGTAGTCTAGGTCTTCACACCATTCTCCTTCCTTATTGGAGCCATATTTCTAGGCAGCAGTTTTCTCATTTGGATTTAGACACTGACAATGTTTAACTTTTAAAATAAGCTTGAATATGTTTAGAGTCCAGGTCCAGCAGCAAAGATGTTGAATTTGGGTCTAATAACATCTAGCTCCACCTAATCTGCTGAATGAGATGTGAGCAGAGAACAACAACTGTTTTCACATTTCAAAATGGGTGATATACTATCTGCCTTTGTTTACATATGAACTATTCCTGTGGAAAGCAAAGAAGCTGCCACAGAATCAACAGACCTGTTTGTTATGCAAACATCTTACTCAGAGCTCATCCACACATTAGATTTCTGCAGTGAAACTGCCTTTGTTCACTCTAGCTGGAAAAGAAACAATAATTGAAAGTTAATTAACATCAAGAATAAGGAAAGTAAATTAAGAGCTCAAAGCATATGCAAATTGTTGCATTGTAATCCTTTGTAGTAGTATTTAAGAAGTCTTTTGCCTGTTCAGCGAATGCATGAAGTGGATATTTGACTGTTGACCTGACTCTGTCTGTCTGTTCAGGTTACGTTTGAGTCCAGCAGCAAGACACATCCTGGACACTCATGGTATAGACCCGAAACTGGCTAAAGCCACTGGACCAAGGGGACTTATCACCAAGGAGTAAGTGTAGAGAAATGGATTCACTAGATGTGACAAACATGAAAACTCCTGACTTACACAGCACACGTAATATTCAAGATCCAGACTAGAGATTATACAAAATAAACCGGACAGAGAAAGCAAAAACTGTTTGTTCAACCAAAGTAGAAATGTTTGGCACCATCATTTTTATTATATAAAGGTGAAATAATGAACAACAGAATCATTACAGACTGTAAATGGAATCTAATACGGGCTGTCACACACTCAACATCTGCCTGAATAACTGACTGACTACATTTACATACACACATAATCAACAAGGTTTACTGGGTAATTGTTTTGTTGTTTGCTGTGTGTAGGAGCAGTGATGAAGGCAGTCCAGACTGTACAGCTCAAACTGAATCTAAAAGCCTAACGCCCTTTATGTTAGTTTCAGTTTTAATCTGACTTTGTGCAGATTTTATTTAAAACCTAAGAGGAACACGCCCCGTGTCGTTCTTTCACCCACCTGTTTCCACAGTTACCTAAGAGGTTTTGTTTTTTTCTGGTACATCTAGTGCCTTACAGTAAGGGCAGGTAAACTGACACATTCAATTCAAAGGGTTTCCTCGTGCCCCTCATATATTATCTCTGAAGGGAAGCGATGTCAGTCAATGTAAGATGGATCCATATTGTGAGCTGCGTAACGTGTTACTAAGAGGCTGGTTAAGGTTTAAGGTGATATAACCCTGTTATCTGGTAAATTCCCTGCACAGAAAGCTGTGAACACACGGATGCAAACACAGTTCAATTGGTTATCTGCTGTCAGGAGGGATCTGATTGAATGCTCTTTTTACTCACCTAACACCCTGCTGGGGAATCTCATTAAGCAACTTCTGTTGCCATAGCAACCCAGTCTCTAGGACCCAGTGGTGACCATAGAAACAAAGACCATATGTTTTCATGGATGTGTGCCTTACACAGGGAAACAATCATACATATGAAGCTCCATTAACCAAACGCTTTAGTGAATGGTAGCTCCAACAAATTCGAGCTGAATTCATGGCACAGCCACACTGATAGGTTTGTTCAAAGACGTTCATTTATTATATCAACAAAGGCAGGTTTTTTTTTTTTTCTGTTCCCTTTTTTTTTTTTTTTTGCCAATTTGGAATGAATTTTTTCCTCCAAGGTCTGGGTGTCAGGTGGTTTGTATGTTTGTATTGTGCCAACAGAGAATTACTCTTAATCCAGAATTTGTTAAATGCTAAGAAGGGAACAGTGTTGGGAGGAGACAGTTCCCATATTAAATGCTATTGTTATATTACTTGTCTTAGTTAATAAACATAAACTGCATGGTCGTCAGTGTGATTTGTAGCTACTGACGCACTATGATTTGGTTTCACGCTGTTGATCATTTTGAGCCATGAATGGCTTGACAATTCACTTTCTGACAACTAGACTGGCTTAGCCTAAAAAGTCTCCAGAAAGGAAGGACGATGCTGAGGAAGGTAGGAAACTTAAGAGAAAACACCGTTCTACAGTACAGTAAGTGGACCAACAGTCCACTGTGTAAAGCACAGACAAGCTAGACACAAGTTCACATTGAATACACATGATTACAGTAATTGGATAAAGCAAATAATGTGTAGTTTAGAGAGATGTGTTGTGTTCAAAGTAAACGCATGAATCACTCATTGGCGAAGTAGTCAGATGGCGGCTTACTCAAGAATGGAAATTCTGTGGCCAGAAAATGCCTCAATATTATTGTCACCTTATCGCCGGTTGTGGGAACTTATTGCACAGGATGTTGATGTAACTAAGCTACAGCGTAGGTATGCTGTGACTGAACTGAACTGTGTCGGAAACCAAATCCCCTGGCGTGAATACTTTCACACAGGCCGTGCTCCTTCAAGAGAGAGCAGAGTGGACTCTGTTTCCCTCCTTTTGTCCTGGCACATCAGATAAAACTGAAACTAGGCTATGGAACCCCTCTCATTCCACGCTCTGCCTTAGGGAGGCCCCACGGTAGCGGGCATGAATAACAGGGGTCACACAGCCCAAGGATGAGATCATAGCTACTTCTGAGTCTAGCTTTAAAAGCATTGTTTATATTATATTTTTATCATATTGTTATTTTAAAACATGTAAAGTTGGGATTATTAATTCAGTTCATATTCGATTGTTGTTTTACGTGTTGTATTGTTACGCAGATGAGCTTGGTTATGAATGTGGGGTGATTCTCTTTGTGTTTTATTATTTCTGTTTTTCACAACTCTTAACATTTCTTGAATTTTAATGTAATCTTTTTGTCGTCTTTGTTTATTTTAAGGATTTTAATGAGTAATGCATGCAATATCCCATTCCCCGTCTTGGCTTGTCCTAGGTGGCAGTAGAAGGCTAATGTATTAATGCATGTCCGTGTACAACTAGTGCTCATTTCATGCCGGTGCTGATGTGCATGTGTGCGCTCCCTTGATCCCTTTTTAATATTCCAGTCAGTGTCTCCCGGCTTTTCAGAGACTCCTTTGGCTTGGTTGTCAGTAGGGGTGTAAATTGTCAGTGTGAAAAGCACATAGCAGCCAGCTACACAAAATCTGTGTAGGGTGTTACCTAGTGGCAAATGTCAGTTCTGTTGAATTGACTTCAATGAAGAATGTGTCAGGTTTTGCTCAACTGAACACAGTTAATGTTTTATTGACTTTACTAGTGTTTTTTTGTTTTTTTTTATGTTTCTTTGTGTTTAATTCCTTTCTGTTTTCTATTTGTTGTACAAGTCCGGGTAATGTGTAATTATTAAACACTGTGCGGTCCTCTCAGGTTAGATAGGGGATTTCCACGTTGCCCCAGTGCCTCAACAAACAAATCGGCCTCTCAGTGAGATAAAGGGAGGATGCCGTGTGCCACGGGATATTTAGATGTTGCTGCTCATAGAAGAACAAGACCAAAATAGCCGTGGGGTCCAGACTACATGATGAGGTCAGAGGCAGCTGGTCCAGACAAAAGACACACGTGGGATGGATGGTCCCAGTGGACAGAACTGGAATCACCAGGCCTTTAAGCGGGCACACCTGATACCTGCCCCTCCCGCCTCATAAATGGGTGAAAACAAATCTGGGGCAGATCTCTCAGTACTTTCCATAATCAGCCCTCCATCTTTGCTTATTACTACCCTCAGCCAAGTCACGTCATCACTTTCCCTGCAACCATTATGCAACTTTACATATCTGTGGTATTTAATGTCAGTGCCCCAGGAAAAAGACGTTAAGTAGGGATGTCCGTGGCTGGACTCACCAGTGAGAAAGATATAAAAACCAGTGTTGCGAAAAGCCTCTTTGCTGCAGCTGATACATGATCCTCTGACACAGATAAAATAAGGCTTGTCAGGTTCTGTCTTTGGCGTTATACTTCATTAATAGTGGCCTAAACAGAATAAAGGAGTTGGTGACGCTTCCCAGTGAAAGGAAATCTTTTAATGGTAGTATATCCTTGTCAATAACTAGCAGAAAGTGATGTAAGGAGACTGATGCAAAGCAACTCACTCACACAGAAAAGCACCATAATATTATAAAATTAAATCATTGTATACATATAACCATGCAAAAAAATTACAATGTTCCCTCATGTAATTTGTGTGATTATTTAACAGAGATGCACTGAACCTGTTGAAGATGTCTCCTGCACCTAAAGCAGTTACAGCAACGGCCGCACCCGCAGCGCCTGCTCCCTCAGCTGCCCCAAGGCCTGTCGTCACGCCAGCAGCGTCCCCTCCGCCCCCTGGCGCTAGACCCAATATACCTCCGCTCTCTGTACCAGGGAAACCTGGAGCACCGGTAAGTACTGTGTCTCTATGTCTAATGATGAGCACTGACCAGGTTCCTCTACAAAACATCTGTTTGTTGTCTGTTTGTGCTATGTAAGATGTAATCGATCAATGTTGGTGCCTGGCTGTGTGAATTCCATCTTGGGGAGGGGTGGTGGTTCTTCAGCCTGAACTTTGTCTCCTCAGGGCACTTTCACAGAAATCCCAGCCTCAAATGTCCGACGTGTCATTGCTCAAAGACTAACGCAGTCAAAGACCACCATCCCACATGCATATGCCTCTATTGACTGTGACATGGCTGCTGTCACGCAGCTCCGCAAAGACTTGGCAGAAGGTAAAAACACGCAATATTACCATTATTCATGGTATGGGTATGGGTTTTATGTCCTTAAATGTAGATTTAAGTGCATACTCAATATACAGGACGTGTATTTTGTCTGTGTCGGTTTTGTTGCAGTTCTGCTTTTCTTCACAGTGCGTTACTCAGTGCAACATTTCCTGTAGCTCAATAAGAAAATAAGATAAATGCACACACTAAAATTTAAGATTTAATCTGGCAAGTGTAACCTTGAGTTTATAAATGGATGTTGGCAGAAGGGATGGACAAACGTTATGCCATTGCAGATGATTATGCAGTGTTTAGTGTAACGTTCTGTGCTGTTTGTATCACCTCCACCCCCTGACCCCAAAAACATATGCACCGATGTCCTTTAACTTGTCACCAAGTTAGACAAAGTTGTTTATAAAAAAGAAATGTTTTTGGAAGTTTACAGGCAGTAGGTGGGTCCAGACACTGGTGCAATTCAAGGAGATCCAGATGTCTGGACAACGCTCTACAGCTCCCACACAGATTGACCCTAGCTCAACAAGCTACCCAGGTCATGCATATTGCGCTAATCGGTAATTTACTGTATGAACTTGCAGTCTCCTCGTGGATTAGTAAGCTTTTACTTTCTCAAAGTACGTCCTCCACAAGCAACAGTTATTGAGAAACCACAGCCTCTTGTGCAACACCCATCATGGAAAGGGAGGTTTCACCATCAGACATTTTGTGCACAACAACTGCTTTTCATGCATTCTTAAAATGCAACCTGTGCTGTGGTCCATCTTTTGCTGTAGACATAGCAAGAAGGCTTTGTCGTTTTCCTATTTTTAAACATTTAATTCAGCACGCTGTCATTCACTTGGCTTTATTTAGCTTAACTTTGCCCATCTGTCAAACAAACTAAACCTGGCTGGGCTCTGGCCCTGTGATGGAGGAAATGGGACCGTCATTCCAAACCTATTAGCGAGCTTGTGTGTAGTTGAGGGATTCTCTCTCCGGTTGTTTTCCTGGACTCTCATTGTTCAGGAGCAGCGCGATTTCACGGTTAGCTCGTTAATCATGCTGCTCACAGCATTCATAACCCTCTGTCTGCACTAGTACGCGCGTAACAGTTGGCAGCGATGCCAAGACAAACCCATTTGACCTGCTGGTGTCACACACAGTGAGGGACAGAGTCAATGAGTGAGGGACAGATTCTGACCAGGTGGAGAGCAGGTCGACCAGATGTGGGCGCTTTCTGTGCTCAGTTTGCAGTGTAACTTGCAAGATTGTAAATATTACCTAGAACCACCACGAATCATCTGCTGTTACAGATACACCTGCTGCTTCTCATCGTTCACATCCGTTGTCTTCTTTGTGTTTTCAGAACACATCAAAGTGTCTGTTAATGATTTCATCATCAAGGCAGCTGCTGTTACACTTAAAGTGAGTATTGATGATCCATTAGTGACATTTGTTTGTCATTTTAAGCATAATCCTCAAGGCAGCCCTTTTGTTTATTCACTCTGATCTCATACTGAACTTACTAAGTGCTTTCGAGAATCAGATCTTTTATATTTTGTTCATAATCTAACAAAGCCGAAAGTTTGTATTGTTATGGTTTGTGACAGTCCCTGGAAGCTCCTAAATAATCATTCACAACACGTCGCTATGATGTTTATAGCGTGCAACATAATTACCAGCAACTATTTTATTTGTATAAATGGAATTCGAAGTATCACATCGCGTTTTGGTCTTTAGACACCACAGACGTGATGGTGAGGATCAAGCAGAAGTGGAAAAAATGCTGCACATTACTGCTTCGTAAAGTGAGGAATAAATGTACACATGCCAGTTCAAGTGTGTGCAGGTCATACTATCAGTTAGTTATTAGACTTTACTGTAACTAAGTTGTACGTTGCCAGAACAGCTCTCTTAAGTTCACTCACTCACCAATTGGTGTGTGCACACATGTCTTCTGCTGTAGTTTACCTTGGCAGATGCAACTGTTTTTCTTTTTACACTGAGTTTTTATAACCAGTATAACCTGGGCTCTCCTCCCATTTTTTTTTTTTTCCAAGGAAATGCCAGAAGTGAACGTGACCTGGTCTGGTGATGGACCTCGCTCACTCGATTCAGTCCACATCTCAATCGCCGTGGCGACAGATAAAGGCCTCATTACCCCCATCATAAAGGACGCTGGTAACAAAGGAGTGCAAGAGATCTCAGCCAATGCTAAGGTAGAAATCACAGGATCGGTACTAATTAAGGAAAAGAAAACCTCTATAACAACTCTGTTATTATACGTTTTCCGGTAAAGGTGTGGTCAGTGTTTTCTAAAGCCTTCTTGTGAGGTAATTTTCTCACAGTTCGCCTGCTGTTGGCAGATTATAACTTCATTGTTTTGGGGGAGTTGAATGCATATCTTTGAGATGACGTGGACTTAGAGACCTAAAGAGAGAGCTGTTGATTTTAGACGTGGGAATAGATAAGGGAATTGGGACTTAACTGCATCCCGGCCGTGTGGGAAAACAAACTTTGTGTGCATCTGTAGAGTCTTGCTCATCTGGGTCTTTTGGCAAGAACTTTACCAAGCAGGTATTTTTCCTGCTACGCTTCTGCAAACTCAATAAACGTGTTTCAAAAGAAGGGGGCTGGATCTGTAGATCGCTGCTTAGAGTTTTTTAGGTTGTCTCATCTGCCGTTGGACACAGGTGGAAGGCAAAGCAACAATGGTCAGCTCGTTGTCCCGCTCACAGCCAGCAGCTGGGCGCAGGCATTTCATTCAGGAACAGAGAAATGCTGATGAAAAACGGACATGTGCGTACGGGCACATTCCTTTGAGTAGAGTATCACACAGAGACACAGATCGAATAAATGAGGATGCCTAAAGTCATCAAGAGTGACACCGTCTTAATACATGCAAAATCAAGATTCCGCATCTGTAAAGGTAAGAGTACAGTATACTGTACGTGGTAGGAGAGAAAACAGAGTATGTGCCAGAGAACTTGAAGATTTGGTTAATTGGGTTGATTCCTATAATTGTGCTTTGAAGATACCTTCATGTAAATTACAGTATTTATCTTTATCTTGTGTAAATGTGTGCAGTTAGTTTGCACAATATATTGCATCATGACTTGGCACAGCTTGTCCAATACACAGTCATTTATTTATAATAATAATAATAATAAAAGAAAATAATCAAAGGCAAGTCATCTAATAACACAACGTTAATTAAACATTGGTATTCTTAAAGCAAAAAGCCAAGAGCCTGTACAGAGTCGATTGCATTATGCATGTGTTGTGTGTATGTGTAGTAAACCTCCTTTGATTCATTGAGTAACATGTTGTGACATTTTTTTTATTTTTTTTTTATAGGTTTTGGCTCAGAAAGCTCGAGACGGGAAACTTCTACCTGAGGAGTATCAGGGAGGCTCATTTAGGTAAGTTTGAACACATGCAGATCATCAGCATCAACGTAATTAAAACCTTTAGTTGTGTCTGGTGACAGAGGTGGTGACTAACTGACTGAAAAGTGCCAGTGTACCGTATTATCGCTGTCTCCAGTTCACGTGGCCTCCAGTTAATGTAGCCCTGGGTAACAATGATCATTTACTCTTCTATCAAGTGCAGAAAGGGAGGCTTTTCAACTGGCTAGAGTTAACGATGCCATTTAGGCATAAATGAGGTTTCTGTGTCAAGGGGAGCAGAGTATTTCTACACTGAAGCAGCCAGCTTTGTCCTCTTGAGGCTGCATGTGTCTGCCCTTTGTGGAGGCGTGTTTACATCCCCTGAGCTTGAATCTTCATTAAGGCAAAAGGCAAACTGCCCTTGGGTCAGTGTTACTCACTGTACTCAGCATTCACTTTCTGGTGCTGCTGTTTTAATCTTCCGTGTTCTCTTTTATTAAATATGAGATTCACTGCCAATTATACGTCTACACATAATTCACCCATCATTTTTCACCCGCTCACTCTTAACTGTTGTTTCTTTGCTGTGCTTTCTTTCCTCTCCTCCCACCCTGTATCTTCCTCTCCTTTGACTCCACTTCATTTTGTTGCAGTATATCTAACCTAGGGATGTTTGGCATCGGTGGCTTCAGCGCTGTCATCAACCCTCCTCAGGCATGCATCCTGGCCATCGGGACATCCAGGAGCGAGCTGCACTTGGACGAGGATAGCCAGACTCTGCACACTCAGCAGCTAATGACAGTGACCCTGTCCAGTGATGGACGCCTAGTAGATGACGAGTTAGCCTCACGGTTTCTCAATAGATTTCGCAGCAACCTAGAAAAACCGCAACGCATGGTCCTTGCTTGAAAACACAAGGCAGACAGTTTAAGTTGTTGAAAAAGAAACGACAGGAAGCACCTGCATGACGAAGTCTATCTGATGCTTTCGCAGGCAGAGTGCTCTTAAAAAGCTGATTACTGCTCGAGAATAAAGCTGACAATGCAGCCCGCTGTGTGCACGCTTCTGGCAGAGGATCGCCAGGCTTTGTGATGGAGGAGTTGTACATTTGATATTTATTACTGAACATCCAGCGACGGTCAAGCCTCATAGTGTTCATGACGCTCATCTATTGTAAACTACTTAAAACCAATTCCGTGACATCCCTGAAAAAGTCTTTAAGTCCATGTCTGTACAATTGAAATGATTTAGTGTTTCAAACGCCAATAAAACACAGTTTATCACTGAGATGTCTGTCAGCGGCGTTTCTACTTCAGGATGTGGGCTACAAGGGAAACAGGTGTGTACGCGTACGTGCAACGTTCTGTTTAATTAGAATTTTAAAAGCTTACATAAGTTTTTTTTCAAACACCAATTAGGATAATTTGCTGGACTGAGCATCTGCTGGCAGATGTTTATCTTGGCTGTAAGCAAGGGTAGAACTGCTGTTTTCATATGTACCTGCATAAGTCTCCATTAGCGGATTCTGGTATTGGATCGTTTAAATCATTAATCAAAGCTTATTTTTTCTTTTTATTATTATTATTATTATTATTATTATTATTATTATTATTATTATTAAGCATTTACTGGAGCTCTTCGTGCATAAAAGCATTTTCAGTGACATTTTGTTCCATGGTTGCTGCATCAGATGTGAGTCGGTGCCAGTTTCATCATGCCCACATGCAACAACGTCCAGAACTGGAGTTTTGTGCGTCTTATTTTTGTGACTCGGCTCTATCATTTTTTTTCTTACTATTAACTTTATATTTCCTTACTGTGGTGTAAATTGTAACACAACAAGAATGACCCAGAAGTGGAAACTGTTAAATGTCCAGAGCATGTGATTGTCACATGCATGTGTTCTAGATGGACTTGTTGTCTCATGCTCAGGCACTTTCATGCCTCCGAGCCTAATGACTTTAGGACAAAGCTTCCTTGTTCTGTTGGTATGCATATAATCTCAGGCCTAATATTCAAAATGAAGAAACTATTCTTGCTGTTGATACCCTTTTTGTTGTTCTGTGGGCTTATTTGGTGCAGTGGGTACACTTCCTGCCACGCTGTCTGCTTGACAGCTGCTGGAGCTGTTAAGCAAGGCAGTCGAACATTGCACTTGGAAATAGCTGCTTTGGAAAATGCAGCAAAACCGACTGTGACATTTCTTGCTTTTCTGTCCCAGTCCTGACATTTACTCCTCTGACGGATGGCTGCCAGCCGCTGCCCAGCGATCTTGCTTGTAACAGCTGGATAAGAACGCCAACAGACACAAAGAATCAGATTTGTTCCCGCTGAGGCTTTGATGAACTGCGTGCGGGGTCTTGAAGATATTGCGGGCGCACAGGCAGGCATGTAGGTCAGACTCATGGACAAGCAACGTGGTGCTGAGTGAAGCCGGCAGTTGCTATGGCAACCAAAACGGTTGCAAGCGCTCGCTTCTGTTGCGGCGATATCTGGGTGTCCTTCAGACGCGTCTGACTGATGCATCGGGCTTCAAGAGTAGAGGTGGTCGGAAGGATGGGATTCCATGTGTGAGGAGCTCTGGTTCCATCCTCCGCTTTAAAAAGTCCTAGAACCGTCAATTTAGATTAAATACATGTTTGTCTTTGCTAGGAAGGCAGTGCTTTGGAGGATCACAATGCGGACAAATGATTAATCATTTGCCCACTTAATAAGTACCTGATAATAAACTATGTAAACCCTAATCTGATCTCACACAGTGACACATTTCTGTGTGAGAGAAGCCACAGTGAATCATCAACGGTTCTAGGCAGGAGAGTTTGTTCAGCCAGTGTTCACAGGATTTCCTCTGGTCCCCCGTTTTCTGTTCCTAAAAGCACTTCTCTGGTCGTATTTTACAGTAAGCCCATAGTGTAACATCACCACCTCACACTTCCACTTCCCTTTTCTGACTGCCTCGTATGATACTTTCAAGATTTTCGTACAGCTTAGCTGAAGACATCCTGTCTGAGGGGAGGCTCGTTGAAGTCCTCCTGACTCAGACTGATATCGGCAAACGTTTCGCCTGTGAGATTATGAGACTTCTCGCCACAACGCGGGGAAGGGGATGACAAAGGACATTCCAGCAGACTATACAGCGCTCTATGACACTCGCTGTCCAAACACACCCGCTCTGCTGTCCCAGCGCCCCAACACAAGCTGGGCCCATGCTCTGTTGTTGTTGCACAAAGCCCGGCCTTTTAAAGCGGTCCAGTCATGCTCCCATGACGCCGGGATAGCTCATTCAGAGACGGAGACGCCACGGGTTCAGGCCGTGTTCATCTTCAACACAGCCAGGGACATTGATCGATGCCTGGTTATCGTCTGTGTTCAGATCCAGATATGCATCACTGAGTGACAGTTTATTCAGTGAAACTATTTTCCCTCTTTGTTGCACCTCATCAGTGCGTGTTTACAGTGGTGGATTTCTTCCTGTTCCTCTGTATGTACTGTATATGGACATCTTGTAATCTACTCCACTTACGTTCCAGTGGCTGCACTGGTTGGAGGGAAAAAGGCTCGTTACTTAACAGGAATGCTGAAGTGCTGCCCTCACCGCAAGGATTCCCAGCCACAACGACGTGTCTGTGTGTGTCCTCGCTGAGTAACCGTCATGGAAATTAGCTGAAAGTTGGTTTTGGTTTTTTTCTTTCATTGCTGGATGCGTATTAGCTGACTCAACAGTCTGATGTTTAATTTAGGGTTTAGTCACTGAATGCGGCCGCCAGTGTTTCTCTGTTGCCTTAACCTCACATGGCAAATATAGCCGGATAATAATCCTGGAGACTTGTTTAATATTTGAGTTTTATAACCAGCATTCAGGCAGGTCTACTGCAGCTCAAACGAGCTTTATCCCTCTGCTCCACCTGAGCCTGAACAACCTAACAACAATGAACAACCTTGTTTTGCTTGGATATACTGACAGAGAGTGAAGGTTACATCCACTGTGTTGGGCTGAATGGGTGAAAAGCCTCAGTGCTTGTAATCAGCCTGCGTTGCAGTGCGTTCGTGCGCTGATCAGTCATAGAAAATGTCACACATTGACCCAATTATTCATCTAAGAAGTGGATCATCTCTGCACTTAATGTTTCCCCAGAGAGAGAGAATCTGGGGCAGATATTGTTCTGAGACGACGTGAACTCAGATGGATCATCATTTGTTTCTGCCACCATATGCAAAACTAAAGTCTAAATATGTTTCTTTATGACATTATTCTCTGTACTGTCGTAACTAACAATTTGATGCACATTGATCCATGGTGCAAAAGTTCATTGTGGTTTTACGAAAAAACCCCACAAACCAATAGTTACATGGTTTCTCTGGTCTGTACCTTTCCTGTACAGATATTTGTGTGTTGCTACACTGTTGCTGTATTTAAAGAAGCATAAACAAGTGTCACCGTGGCAACAACTAAAACAGGAAGTTTGCGCTATGCAAGTGTGAATAGTTGCGCTGTTCTGTTTTCCTTATGACTTGTATTTGTTGGGTAATACAGGTGGGTTTTGTAAATGCAGTCATCACATACAAGGAATGTGTTTGAATCTTTATTCATTGCTGCAATTTTATCTCCGGGTTGAAAGTAAATGCTCTGCATTCACTCGTGGCCATTAAAGTGTCTTTTCATATCACTTGTGAAAATCACATGACAGAATGGGTCATGAGTCAAAGGTCGGTTGAGGAGGAAGTTAAGGGACAGGGCTCAGCCACCCACAGGGGATTTCATTGTTCTCAGTGTCTTCAGCATTGTTTCAGTTCCAGTTAGTTTTGATTTCTGGTGGACTCTTTAGCTGATGTAGCATTGTTGTAATGTCGGTGATGCTGCTCTCTGGTCCAGCACTTAAATATCGCACTAACCATTAAGTGAAATTTAGCACACAGACAGATAATAGTAACTAAACACCTGGAAAAAAAAAAAACAATAATTCATGCCTGCCTCAAATGTGTCTGGTGCTATGACACATCCTGTGTTTTTGTGGTTCTTGGCTTTGTCTAGGTGAATGGTGGTTTTAGCCCAGAATGAGAAATGTGCCACAAGTGTGTTCATTAATGTGGTATTTAAAGCAGTGCTGAAAATAGCAGCCAGTATCTGAGCTCTGGCTCCGGCTGCCGTGCTGCCAACGGCAGGCCAGCGTTGGTGAACACGGTCAGCAGACCTCCCCAAAACACGAAGAGTCAAGCATCATATTATACTTTTAGATATGATGATGATGGTGATGGCCACACCTGTGTAATCATACAGTCCCAGCCCACTGTACTGCACTGGTGTCTGCCCATTTGAGAACCGTTCCTATGACTACAAGGGCACTGACCAATCTGAGTCATTGTACCGTTGTTATATTCCAGTCACTGAGGAAGTCACTCAGTCGTGCTCTGTTATACACAACCAGCTGTTCATTTCACATATTGTGTAATCACATGGCACCAGACAAATTGTTGCTGTGGTGATTCTGGAAACCTGAGATGACACCATCTGGTATTTGGTGAAGTACATGAACCTGAGCTAAGAAAGGCAACAGCATATAATCATAGCGAAAGTGGCATCTTAGCCAAATAGTTAATAGGTTCAAATAGACTAAGCAGCTCTGCTCTGTGCTTGTTTCAGCATTTTATGTAGCGTCTGATGAATTGACACTGATCTATGACTTCTATCAGTGTTGTTTATTAAACAAACACTAACCATTTAATAAGGTTTGTGTGTGTGTGTAGGTGAAGTGGATATGACTTCTTCAATTGGTGGCAAAGGCAGAGGCCAAGGCGGCAGATGCAGGGAAATCACATGAATTGAAAATGAAGTGAGGGCTGAACAAAAGACCAGATGGGCTCTCAGAAACTGCTCCTGTCAGAGAAAAGAGGTAAAGGGGGAGTGTAAGACAGAAAGGAGCGGATGGAGACGGACAAAAAAGGAAAAAGCTGCCAGACAGGAGGAGAGATCACCTTCTCCTTATTCATCACTTACTGTAGCGGCAGAAACAGGCAAGGCAGGAAAAGAGAGGTTGTGCGAGGTGGGGCGGGAGGGGAGGTGGGGCCACTGTGGGAGAGGCTGAAGGGTGTATGCTCACATGAACCACTCTTCCCTTCCTGCGAGTGCGCTCCACTTGCCGCTGCGTCTCAGGCAGGAATAGAAAAGTTAGAGCAAAGTCTGAGTCAGCTCCAGCGGACACTCACACATCAACTCCCTGCTCTCTCTGCTTCTGCTGCTCTCTCACTCATTCAGTCCTTCTGTGGTCACACTCTTACACACACACACACACACACACACCAGCCGTCACTTCTGGCAGAGCAACGACAGGAGCACAGGAGAACTATTACACACCTTTGCTCCCCAGCTATTCACCCAGCCACCAGACGCCCAGATGTCCAGCCTGTGGATGCTTCTCCTGGGGGTCACCTTTGGATTACTGGCCTCCTCCAGTTCACAGCAACTCAAAGGTGAGAGGATCGTGGCTTTGGTCAGCGGACGCCTCTTTGTCTGAGGATTTTTAATTTTCCTTTTCCCTTCCTTCTGTTCGTCTTTTGGCGGCCGTTTTTTTGGAAGCAGACCGCGTTGTTATTTTCTGCCTTGTTAAGAATTGTCGTGAAGAGAGGAGAGAGTGAAAGAAAGGAGCTGAGCTCTGCTGCTGCTGCCCGGATGCATGAGTGGATGCCGGCAAGAGAGCGTGTGCTACAGCACAGACAGGCTGACTGTCTGGCAGAGTCCTCACAGACACAAAGGAGGCAGACGCGCTTGCTCACTCTGTGTCTCATATGCTTTCACACACTGGGAAGTCAGGCTTTTTTATCGGGGTTTTACATGATCAGTCCAGCTTTCTAAGCACTGCTGCTTTTCTGAATCTGTTTGCTTTCTCTTCTCTCTTTTTTTTTTTTTTTGCGCTGTGCTGCCACGCTTAATGTTTCATTCTGTGACACAAAGGATGTTCAGAAATCGCTCTAGCCTCTCCCTCCCCTATGTCTTCCTCCTTTTCTCTTTGTCTCTTGCTCACATGTCCTTGTGTTCGGTTGTGATATAATCTGTGGCTCCGAACAACGTATCTCTGGAGCTGAAGTTGAGTCTGAATCAAACAGGTCTAGGGTTTTTTGGGGGTTTGTGTTTTTTGTCTGGCGTGTTCCCAGTGGAGGCGGCGGGTTTGTGGGGTTGCTCGTAAAGACAGCCTCTGGCAGCAATCAGCATCAGGCTTCAAATTTGACCAGCATTTCAAAGCAAATAAGAGGCCACCTAGAGAGGTTGTGTGTGTGTGTGTGTGTGTGTGTGTGGGGGGGGGGCTCAATCATGACTCAATCATGACTCGAGGATTCTTTGGATATATACACATAAATGAGCTCGTGCATGTGTAGTGCATGTGAGTGACTGGTGTCTGAGATCGTCCCACAGACGGGACTACTCATGCTGGTCCAGACATCATCTTTGAACGTTAAAACCAATGGCTGTGTTTCATCTGAATCACATCAGTGGGAGCAGTGACTTAAGGCCAGACCTTAATGTCAACAAAGATGATTTGTGTCCTCATGTCTATCTAGGGGGTGTGTGAAAACACGGATGCATCGCTTTGTTCTACTACTACTGGATGCCATCAGTTCTTATTCATACAACCTGGCGCTTGTATGAATAAGAACTGATGGCACATCAGCGTCCCCGCCTTTTAAGATTGTAGCTGATCGCTCAGACTTATTCGTTTTATGTTTTTCCCAAGTTACCAGTTTACAAATTTGATCTGTTTCTAAGAGCAAATGGGATTTTAAGCAGTAATAATTTATTGATATGCTGAAAAATGGACACGTCCAAAGTCACTGATCTCATGATTATCCTTCCTCTATAGTTTCCTTAACAGAACCAGGGGCCAGTCTGGCTCCTGGCCTTCTTGCAAGTGTAACCAACATTTTCCCTTTGGTGTAACGGCTCCCACTGCAACTGTGTCATGTTTCAAGGTGAGGGGGCCGACCCTGGGTCCTGACAATGGGGACTCTTGCCTGTTTGGTCTCGGGCACCGTATCCTGCCATCTGAGAGGGTCTCACACACGTTCTCCTCCTCTACCTTTGCACCACCACGGTGCCAGGTTGTGTTTATCTCTCTGAGTATTGTCACATCCACAGTACAAATTGCCATTCTAACCCTGCTTGTGGGTTTTCAAGCTCCCTGTTTACGCAACGTCTTTGTTTGCTTCGTGTCCTCGTAAATCTGCGATGATAAAAAAAAAAGGTGAGAGGGGGAAAAAAGAATAACCGCTTATTTCAGAAGTGTGTATACAGCAATGGGTGGAGAAGGAGGAAACACAGAAGGTGAGAAAGGAAATGAGAGGCCTTTGTGACCTTTGGGTAGGCGAGAGTGTGTGTGTGTGTGTGTGTGTGTGTGTGTGTGTGTGTGTGTGGGTGTGTGCCGGGGTGTGTGGGGGTGTGTGTGTGTGTGTGTGTGCTGCACCACATCTCACGTTGCACCGGTCCCACTGGACGTTTGTTGTGACCAGCGGAGTATAACACATGTCTGCTGACGGCGCAGCTTCGCTCCAGTGTGACAGCGCTGGACACTGGAGCGCTGTGGGATAGACCTGGCAACGCACCGCGGCGAAAAGCCCGTCGCCAAACAAAGGCGTTGATGATGTTGATCACCGTTGGGTGTGTCTGAGAACAAGAAGCAGACACATTCTGATAAGGGAACCTGAACAAGCCAGTGTGGTCTTTGCAACTAATCTTAACATCATAGTAGCGATTTCAATCATTCAGCTGCTGTTTAGTGACTTTGCTGTGTGTGTGTGTGTTTTGTGCACCTGCATGCAGGGGAGCGAATTCGAACTTTATTGCTGGCACAGAAAGGACAAACAGAGAGTGATGAGAGAAAACAAGAGGCAGGCAGAGAGCGGGGGAAACGCCAAACCGAAGCCAGAGTGGAGCTCGGGCTGGTCTATTACTTTTAGGGCGGACGGAGCTTTTTTGCCAAGTCCATGTATTCAACGTCCATTTCTCTCAGGTTCTCGCAGTGACGGTCTCCTTGGTTTCAGCTTCATTAGGCGACAAAGGAGCCTGTGGGGGAGTCATAGTCGGCATAGTGAGGCTGGACAGTATAAAGCCAACCACGAGAGCTCCCTCTGCATACTAATGACCACTCCCCAGATTCATCTCAGCCCGCCTTTCAGCTCACTGATAGCGAGCTGTGCTGCCTTTGATTGCTCTGGGCAGGTTTGCAAGGCCGGGCCTGTTGTCGTGTTCGTGTTACTTTTACTTTCAGGGGCACGGTGCCATGTGGCAGCATGTGCTGAAACGGTGTGTGTGTGTGTGTGAGAGAGAGAGCGAGAGAGACAGAAATGAAACGTTCTTGCTTTCTGCAGAAAGCTCCGTTTCCTGCTACTGGTACCCAGTTTACTCATAACAGCCAGTGGAAAGGTTCATATTAATATTATTCATATTTGAGCTATTCTGCTTATTTGGAGACTTCAGCCAGGATCTGACTGTTGGCACAGTGCCACATACAGACTTTTCTCCAGAAGACTTTCCATGTAGTTTAATGTTGTTTCATGTCTTCGCATCCCATAATTCCCTACTATTTCTTTGCTAAGCAGTGCACTTTCTCCTTTACTGGGCAATATGTCTGTTATTACTGTATGCAGCATGTGACGGCTACGTGAGAGAACACTCCAGGCACATTTCGTACAATATGCAGTAATTTAATACAGTAAATACACAAACCACGGCAGAGTCTTGTGGCCTCTGGCTTTGTATCGCGTACCGGTAACTCCTACGTGTTTTAAAGCTCCACTTAATGGAATCTCTTAGCTGACACTGCACAGAGCTGTAGTTACTTCATTTGTCGCGTGTCTGCAACTTCCGTTTCTATTTAGCTGTTTTCCAAATTTCACAGCAGGATGTAAAGCTAAACAGTGGTTCTCACTTGTTGCATCTGTCACCACAGCAACTCAAACAAACTTGAAGCAGAGGCAAATACTGGTTGCACATGGAAAAAATAGATTTCAATAATACCAATAATAAGTATATACATACCACATATAAGTATGTGGTATGTTTTTGGATATGAAACCCACAAGCAATGTTCATTTTTGAGCTTGTGGCGTCATTTGAAGTACTTCTCTGATGTATTTCTTGATCTCTCATGTTAATGATACATCATATGACTTTTGCAGCTAAAGATGCAGCAGTGGTTTCCACTGAGGCTTTTCCACTTATCTTCTGTGTGGGATGGTGAAGTTATAATGCAAAGATAAGGAAATTATCTTTCATTACAAAACTCAACTGGGGCCTAAAATCAAACATCGATGGACAAAACATCTGCTACTTTGTTGTGTGGTGCGTGATGCACATACAGCTGATATCTCCTATTTCTGTTGCTCAGATACACTGTGCACAAGAGACTGCATCACATTAAATGATTAAAATTCATACATTCATGTGTATCAATGGTATAAAAGAGCAAATGTGCAGCAATAGTCATCAAATGTGTTGAATAACCTGGAATGTGTGATGAATTTAAATGAAATAACTGTATTTAACTGTGTCCAAAAGTAGCTACAGTAAATTATGGAAAGCATAAAACACATGCATGTCCTATTAAGGGCCTGCTAGAACCTATCCCAGGCAGGATACACCCTGGACATGTCACGCACAGACAGACAATCTCTCACACCTATGAGCAATTAACTGTGGGGAGAAAAAAACAGAGAAAACCAGGCCTTTATACATTATGGATTTTTTCCTTATGTTTCCCTACAGTGAACTATCGCACCTGCAGTTATGCCCAGGTGTTTCAGGTCGAGGGGGAAAGCCGGTACAGCCTGAGCTTCGAACAGGCCAAACAGCTGTGTGAGCAGCTAGAGAGCACCATGGCAAGTCCGGAGCAAGTCGAGCAGGCCTATGCGAATAAAATGGAGACCTGCAGGTGAAGCCACGAGCCTTTTTTTATTTGCTTTAATATCTGTAGAGACCTGGATAACTGAATAACTGCTGCGTCCGCTCAGGAATGGCTGGATCAGCAATGTGAGCACTGCCATCCTCAGACACACCAACCACGAAAACTGTGCAACGAACATGACTGGGTTCTTCATCTTTTCAAACGTACAGCCCGACGACAAATACGATACGTACTGCTTCGATGCTAAAGGTGACTATAGCCCCAGGAAAGCAACCGAATACGCTGCATTCAACTTGGCCGTCTGCACAAACCCGTTGCTTATTTGCATCTAACATCTATTTCGTTTTTTCCACATGTTCCAGTTGGGCCAGAGAAGAACTGTATCGAAAGAATTTCACCACAAGGTCAGTGCAGGGAATAAAGTGTGTTCCTCAGCTCAGATAATGTCAACAGTTCACTTGTCTGCAGAGGCTCTGATAGGAAACAAGCGTAAGCAAACACAGAAGCTCTCTGACCACCTCTCAGTCTAGTAACCAAATGATCTCATCGCAACATCTCAGCTTCTAACTAAAATCCCCTGAGAAGTAGTGTTTAACTTAAATTTATGAGTTAATTAATTATTTGTTAACTGCAGTTCATGCATTTCTTCTTATTATGATGATTTGAATGCATAGTAATGAAAATGACATATACAGTACATTATAAAATAACAATGTAGTCAAACAAACACTATCAACAGTGATCTGGAGAGACACACCAGACACATCCAACAGGATATGTCTCATTTTGTCCTGTTTATTAATATACATGGGAAAACATATCACAGGATACTGTAATGTTTCATTCTGACTTTATTACACATCATACTATCTGCATAAGCTACATTATATGTAACAGTTCTGTCTTCTCCAATCAACCGCATCAACTCAAGATGGGACGACAACAGACAAGTCTTTGGACGACACAGACCCCATGGGTACGGCAGAAACCAACTTCACAACCGTTCCCACAAATGCCACGGCTCGTCCCACTGTGGATCTAGAGGAAACCACCAAAGGAGAGGCCGAGAAGAACACGGCGCTTTACACTTTCAGTACTACGGCTTTTGACACAGCGTCCGGGATGCTGCCCGAAGACGAAAGCTCTCCGACAGAGCAGGCTGAAAGACAAGCCACCACCGAAAATAAGCAACGGCCTGGCAGCAGAAAGAGTTTTGAAGGAAATGTCTCAACACAGTGTAAGAAACACACACAAGGAAGAACCAAGACACCGGTGCTTGAAGTCGCAACACAAGACTGCAGCTCAGTCGAATAAACAAAGAGAAAAGCAACTTTTTATATAGACTAACACAGTAGAGCTGCTGCTTGAAACTGAGCTTTATTATATTGTAAAGTTCTAAATAGTTCCTCTGCCACTCTATATAAAAATGTAACAAAATATAGTTTCATACCAAAGTCAAATTCACTCAGCCTCAAAGAAATTCACTGACGTCACGTGCAACAGTTTTTAAGGGCGACACATGACGCCCCCTTGTGTCAGCTTTAGCTCCGGTTAGGATTTGTTACAGCTGATTCAACAAACAGTCGAAAGAAAGGTTCACATTGCTGAGCGAGCAAATTCAAATCAAATCCAAACCTATTATTATGCATGTGTATTTAACAAAAAGCTTATAGTTATAGACACCCTCTGTGATGCCTTCTCACATATATTTGAATGTTTGAGCTACAGTTTCTTTACAGTATATACAATATGTACTAATAATATGTACTTTTACTTTCTTGCAGCTCCGCATGAAGGCAAAAGCAAGGAACCGATTGCTGGCCCTGTTGACACTAAGCCAGATGGAGAAGGCGCCAGTTCATCAAGAAGTGAGCGGCCTGTTGATTTCTGACACACTGACGTCCAAAAGGATCATGTTCTCCTTTTTTGATCGCACACTGACTGACTCAGACTAAATAATGTGGATTCATGACCTGCTCTCTCTCCCTCCAGACTGGTTGGTGATACTTCTAGTGATATTAGCAGTCACTGGTATTATTCTTACATGTGTAGTAGTCGTCAAAAGAAAAAGGTACGAGCGCTGCTTTATATTATCTTATATTATCTCTCTCTCTATTATTATTGTTATTTTTCTAAGCAAACTCAATCGTGAATCTACTTCCGCAGCTTGTGTGGCAAACAGCAGACCCTGATGATCACGTCCAAGGAGAGTGGTGAGGGCAACGAAACGGCGGCAGTAGCGTCCAGCTCCCACGCCCAGGAGAGGGAGCAGGAGATGGTGACCCTCATGAACAAGGAGAAGATCCAGGAGAATGGCAACACGGAGGAGTTCACCGCCATCACGTTGGAGGAGTCACCAGACAAAGAGCAGCAGGCGTGAGAGAGGCGCCAGAGGCAGGCAGGACAGAGTACAGGCAAATGGATAGGATGGGATGAAGGAGGAGGGGGTGGGGGCATAGGTGGCCAGCACTGGATGTGCTGCTACATGGATGTGTGTGTGTGGGTGTGTGTGTGTGTGTGTGTGTTTTCTGTACTTTGTGTTAGTGAGGTTGGATGCTGTGGTGATGTTGGGGTTGGAGAGGCATGGGTGACGCAGTGAGGGGGGGGGGGGGGGGGTGTTGGTTGAAGAACATAAATTCTAGTCTCTTTTTACAAGGCCCCTTTCAGCCTACAGTCAGTAATCAGTCAGATGGGATCAGTCCTGAGCTATTTTGTCTTGAATGTTGCAGGCAGAAAAAAGTAAGTCAACTCAAAAAAGCCACTCCTGGCATTTCCCGTGTATTATACGTTTGCTTTTGTAACCTTGTGTATTTTTCAGACATTGCCTGTGGACTAGAGTTTGGTTTAGCCACACTCAGGGAAACTGGGGATGTCACCACCTTACAGTAATTTATGCAGCTTTGATTCCCTTTTTCTTGGCCTCTGTATATAAAGTATATGTTTTGGAAATGCCTTAGCAATAGCTGCCATGCTTTTCTTGTTAGTCGGTAGCAAAGAGGGTGTTTTATCCCTTTAAGATCATGGAATGTGTCATTTTCAAGAGTTATTTAAATAGAAGCAGCACCTTTGAGGTCAACCTGATGTACAGCATCTAAAATGGCATCGTATGCACTACTGAAGTCTCTTATATCGAGTTAGGAATATGATGAATTAAAGCTTTGTCCGATATTATCCTGAGGATAAATAGAAAAACATTCATGCACAAAAGAATTGGATTGTATTTATAACGTTTTTTTATTCTTATATTGGATGCAAGCTCACTTTTAACAAGTGAGAAGAAGTGGTTTCGCTTTTAGACGTTGGACTACATCCTATAAATGATTAATCGGGGCCCATGTGCTGTCAACACACAGCAATGTGAACTAGAAAGTCTGTGTCATGAGTGGAACAGCCACTCTGTGACATGTAAAATGCTGCAGTTTTTCTTCTTCTTCTATTAAGTGTAATGTGTCCTACATTGTGTCATATTCATACTCTACGTTACTTCTAGTGTGACAGCTAATTTTCCAGCATAAAGCAGAAGTATATTTAACAGTTGCAAACAAACCTTTTTGTTGTTTTCGACCGTAGCAGATATACAGCAGTAGTGTAGGCAGGTTTTATGACAATTTAATAAAAGGTGTCGCTGAAAAGTCTTTGTAAAGTCTTGGAGGAAATAAATGTGTACAGAAAGACGAAGTGTAGGATGTGGTGATTGCCGCGTGTGCGTGAAGACAAACTGGAGCGAGGGAACGCGCGGGTGCCAGCGGCTACGCTGCTCCCGCTTAGGAGGAAGCGAGGTTACCATGGCGCCGGGGTTGTGATGCAAGAGCGCGTTAACGCCGGAAACGAAGACTGAGCTGCCGTCCAAACGTACAGAACAAAGTGTGTGTAACGCAACCAAACCACCGCAATGAACAAAACGGTTTCAGACTTCATGACTCGTACTTGGCTGAATAATTTGTATTGTAACATAATGTGATGCGGTGGAAGCTGGAGGCTCTACGCTGCAACATTTAATGGGGTTAAGCGGTTTTGCTGATGTAGTTGTCCTGCCGACCCATGTTCACCACATGTAAAACCACCAGGTGAATAAGAGAAAGACACCAGTAGACCACGACAAACTCGTATGGTTAAAGCAAAATTCAAGCCAGTGTTTAGTTATGAATCAACATTTATTAGTTATATTTGTATATGTACACCAAAGGTACAACACTTATTGATATGTAGAAACAGATTTTCTTACGTATACCATAGACCATAGAAGGGAATTTATGTCTTGTATATCCCCCACACACATACACTCTGCCTTTACATGAAAATCACAACAGCTTTACAAAGAGGGCGACGTCTAGAGTAATATCCAGAAAGCATGTTGTAGGCAGGAGTGAGGCAGGTTATCAGCTCTGTTCAGGGGGTTTTCAGTAGAAAACATCAGGCTTGTTGAAACCCTGTGTCAATAACTTTGCGTGTACTCAGTTCTTACTACACAGCCTGTTCTGGGTGCTGCATATGCATGCGTGCATGTAGATGCTGTGCGGAAGGCAAAAGAAACAAGGCAAGAGGGGTAAAGGCAGTGTACTGAGTGGGGTTTCAGTGATCCTCCATGGTGGTGACAGAGTTAGGTCACGTAGACGAGCCAGCACAGAATCTAAAGATGTTGCAGCTTCAAACACACCAAGTAAACAAAGAGGCCTGAGACTAAAGACAGCGTCCTCCGTTGAAAAGACAAAATGGTTCAGATGAGTCACCTGAGGAATGTTGCTTTATACTAAAACAGGCATTTGGATACATCTTACGCACTTAAATCAACTACTGGGCTGTTTAATTCTTCACTCTGTCCTACACTCAGGGCGTTGACATATTCCTTAGTGTGACAACAACCATTATTCCAATAATTCCCATCCAAACAACTCATGTTGGCTTCTCTCAGTCAAACACGTAACTTCCCCCTTCTCTCTTTCTCTCTCTCTCTCTCTCTCCCTGTATTTCTTTCTTCCTCTTCTTCATGCAAACAGTGTTGGCTTCAGGTTCACTTTAATTTCTGGAGCTGTGCATTGCCACTGAACAGAACATTTATATATTTATTTATGTACACTGAAAATGAATGAACTGCTTATATCTTCATGGAACAAACATTCAAAACGCTTACATTAGATAAAAAAAAAGATATTTATATATTGGTGTGTGACAGGTAAGTAAATAACTAGTTAACAGCTATTAGAGAATAAAAAACAAGCAATTTATTACACGATTTCTTCTCTATACATTTTGTCTAATCTAATTTTACTCAGGACATAGATGATTTTTTTTCTAGTGTATTACATTAAAAATGTCACAGTAATGAAACTAACGTTCTAGCTACCATTTCAATGCCCCCCCCCCCAAAAAAAAGAACAACAAAACAAACAACCAAAAGAAAAAAAAAACATCTGTTACCTACAATATATACACAAAGTGCAAGGAGGCACTTCAAAATATCATGCTTTTAAGATAGTGGTGCAAAAAATAATTGTCATTTTTATTTTATTCATGCTTCTAAAACTGTGTGTTTGAACATAGTAGTGGTCAAACACTCAATCCCCATCGGTGAGACAATGATCTGCATGGTGTCCATACTGGAGATTTTTTTTTTGTTGTTTTTTTTTTTTGTTTGTTTTTTCATCCTGAAGATCACAAAGTCAAAAGATTAGGCCGTGTCATAGCTCACTGTTTACAATTATAAATGTAGTGACCTTCAAGGGTTAAGTGTGCATTGAAAGAAAACGTGGTCGTCTGTGTGTGTGTGTGCGTGTGTGTACAGCAGAACTCCACCTGTGTACTGTGTTGTGTTAAGAAGCTCACTTCTGTTTAAGAAAAGCAAAGTGAGCGTGGGTCTCTGGAGCTAGAGGACAGAGTGTCTCGCTAGGTCCCCTAGTGTTACGCTTAATCGCTGGCTGTCGCTGACGAACAAGTGAGCACAAACACGACAAGAGAGAAAGACATAATACTGATACAGAAATCGAATCCATACTCTCTCACGCAGGCTAAAAAAGATTAACAGCCGGTAGTCTAGCCTTCTGTGTGTGTGTGTGTGTGCAGATCATGTTGAAGCCAGTATATTTTACCTGATAGTTGGCAACATTCTGCATAATGCATTTCTGTACGTGTTCATTGCTTTTTGTCTGAGGTTTCTTCAATTGCCTATATGGTCATAACTGCAGCATGTAGGGTTTGTAGAACAGTCTTGAGCTCTGGTGGCTGTGTACGTATGGTTAAAATTGAATATTTTCAACAAGCTTCTCCACAGAGTTCACAATCCCCCTGGCAGTCGAGCGCCGCCGCCTTTCAGCTTCGAGGCGTCTCTGGTAGTTCAGAGATGCTTTCACATAGCAAACAGCTTGGAGCCGGTTTCAACACTGGAATGTAGATAAATATGCGCGTGCTTGTTGCGTATGCTACTCTCAAGATGCTTGCAGTAAACTGTCGCTTCGGAGTCGAAACCTTTCAAAGTTGTGCCGTCGAGGCAAAGAAAGCTCTAATAGTGAGCAAGTAAACATTTAGGACTGCAATCGTTTTCCAGCGTAAACATACCTGCCTGAGTGTCTCTGCCTGTGCTTTCGGAAATATCTTTTAAAACTCAGACAGTATCGACATGCAACCATAATGTGCAGTACATGTCTTTCATTGTTTCTGATTGGCCTTTTGGCTTTGCTTGTGCTCTGTGACTGAATTTGTGCTCTTTATAATTCTGTGCCATGTTTTTTATATGCAAATCATATATTTTATGATAATCATGTTTTTTTTTTTTTCTTCTAATTATTGCGTTGCCACCAACTGAATTCTAATTTTATCTGCATCATTAGGTTATTTTTAGGGAAAATGGGAGAACTGGACTCGAGCCTATGACTCTAAAAGCTAGTTACAGATGGATGAATCCATTCAGAAGCTGCATTGTGGAATTTGTTCAAAGGTCTTTTTAAACTGATTGATTTCCTGCCTGTTTGGTCTCTATAATCGACTTAGTTTCTAACTATAGTCTCCTCAAACGCATCTTTTATAAAATCACTCAACAGGTGGCGCAAATGTGAGACTATGCCTTTACTTTGCATTAGAGCATAAAAGAAAAACAATGCCGGGATCAAAGTGGGCTTCGTGGTGGTGGGTATTGTTGTGCTGTGTGATTCCTCTGGGGCTGTGCTCATCGGTTCTGAGGCTCAGTGTGGTGTCCCTGTCTGTTATTGTTCACCCTGCCCCCCCCAAAAACTCTGTTTGCTGGACCTTAGGGGTAGTACGCAACATCAGTCTACGCTGAAAAGCTTGAAGCAGTGATGGGGGTCTAAAGCAGGTTCAAGTTCAGTGCCAGCATCACACGTGTCATGATTAGTCCCACTTATCCTCTGAATCACCTGCACGAAACGTGGAAGATGAATCAGTGTCCCAGTGCGTTTCACATGATACGGCCGCTTCTCTCATCTTACAATGTAGAATCAGAGTGTATTGCTGAGAATAGTTTGTCTAATGTAGTTTATTTTCTCCTCCTTCCCTCCCCGAGCCTTGAAGTATGTTGTGCAAGTATCTGCTACTGTATAAAGGACATGTGCTCTAACAGGTACAGTATACCTCAGTTATCCCTTCAAGGTTAGGTGGATTAGTATTAGATATCAGTCAGATACACAGTTACAAAAACTCTTAAAGGGACTAATAAAAACAGAGAACTAAACTACATAAAAAACAATTAGTTGTTCTGTTTGTGACTTTTTTCATTCACTCTTTTTCACCGGGTAAGAAAGCTTGTGGAGCCCAGGAGCAGGGGATCTCTGTGCTGCCATTATTCATGTTTCCATGGTTCCTCCTCAACAAGCGTGCACTCCGCAGCGGAGCCGTTAGTGGCTGAGGTTACCTGCAAGCAGTTAGCAATGGAGATCTAAACAGAAGGTCCAAGGCACAGGGAAAAACAACATGAGCATGTTTACTATCCAGCTGTGACCACTACGGCCTGTTCTGTCCTGTTCAACTCAGTATCCTCACATAAACATTTTACAAAACACACTAAAATGGCATTTCACTCATGTGACTGTCATTTTAAATGCCGTTACTTTGGCAATTAAAACCCAGCCTCTTAGGTATCAAAAGCTCGTTTACAATATACAAAAATGATTCAAAATACAGTAATGAAATCCTGGATGACCACACGTGATCATGCTCATGGAAGTCTTAAGATTCTTTAAGCGACCTGGGCACAGACCACATGTATGATGAACAGTAAATAAAGATTTAAATAAAAACACGCAAATGTACATGCAAAACATCCATTAAAGTACAAACACTGCAGTATGAGTGCTTCACTATGTATTAGCTACCGTATCTCCTCCATTTTTAAATGATCTTTAAAAATGATTAAGAAATGTCAGTAATTCTATTTACAGACAAACAGAAATTAATTCATAATAATGGAAAAAGCAAGCTTTTGTGTTACATTTATTGTGAAATTTAATTGATGGAGACTTGCAAAAAGGACGTAACTTTTCACTATTGACAGATCGCTTCTGTGACAGGTTGCCAGCGTTGCTAGGCAACATCTTTTATCCTTTAATAAACGAGAGGGCTCGTCAGCAGACCTTTCCTGCCAGGGTATGTGTGAGTCAGAGCACCCATACATTATTCCAAAGACTCGGGATCCATGTAAAGACGCGTTTCAAAGTGCATTATGGGTTTTTTTTACATTATGGAGACGACTTTCTACAGCTTTCGATTGACAGCAGTTTTCTCACAGTGGGCAGAGGCAAATGCTGTCAAAATGCAAAACCCTCAAATGGGAATGTCTCGGTGAGAGCGTGGTAAATAGTATATGTGTGGGTGTGAGCATAAGTTCAAATCTTTTACTGAAGGATGACTCTGCTTTGGTTTCTCAGAAAACTACTACCAAACAATTATAATCTGCTAATTTACATAAAGCAAAATGATCCTAAGTGGATATAGGCTGAACAAAAGAGCTTACGCTGTAACAGAAGATGGATGTGGTGTAATTTTTGGATGGATGAAAGCGCTGTTAAATAATTCCTCAAGGTCATAATGAGGATTATCTGCTGCTGAGAGCCAGTCCCCGAACAGCTGCAGTCACTGGGTTAATTATAGAGCAAGACTCCTCATTTGCACTATTTGAGCCACTTTTTCATTTCTGTTCAGCTTTTTAAACCTTTTAACAAAGGCGCTCTACGTTTTTAAATGTTGATTCAACACAAAAGCTGCTATTCCAGAGGAATGAAATACATGCAACACATACATACATACACACGTGGCTGCTGTTCGCACGCTTCACTTCTGCGTAAAACAGTGAATGCGTTTATGTCTTTATGCACAAACATGCGATGAATAAATAAATCAGAATTAAGCGAAGGTGCAGGGTGAGCATGCAGGAAGACAGTTATATGCAGGTTTCTATGTCTGTAAGCATTAGTTGTACCTTGCATTCATCTACTACGATAGAACTGTTAGCGGTAGCGCTAGCGGTGGTGGTTTCGGTAGCGGTTAAGACGCACTGGTTTGAATTGTTTTCGTGGTGGTTCTTCATGTCGTCGTAATACGACTGGGTCTTCGTCATCATTTCGATGTCGTCCGACTTAGCCATTTGCGCATCCAGCTCTTCGAGCTCGGCCTTGGACATGTGGTACACGATGCCTGCACCGTAGGAGTCACCCACCACGTTCACCGAGGTCCTGAATCGATCCCTGAAGGGGCGAGAGAAAGACGGCATCAGCGTCGTCTCATCAAATGCTGAGCTGAGGAGTAATAGTAAAGTTGTCTTATATGTTTTTGTGTTGTAAAGCTCACAGCAGCCAGTCGACAGCAACAAGCAGACTGATGTCCTGGGTCGGAAGGCCTACAGCCGTCAGGATCAGCAGCATAGTCACCAGACCGGCACTGGGAATACTGGCGGCTCCTATGCTGGCCAGGGTGGCTGTCAGACTAAATGAAAGATAAAGCATCACTTGATCAAATCCCCTCGACCCACTGCGCCTGAACTACACCTCCACAACCTCAGCGCAACTCATCTGCCACCGGTGAAGATTAAATTAATTGCACCACCGATAAAAACATTTATTCTTCCTGGTGCTTGTGTAAAGAGCAGCAGCTGGAGAGCAGCAGAGTGTGTCCTCCATCGTAGGCGAAGAACGGTTGAAATGTGAGCGATAGGAGGTTTAATTTGAGGGTTTATGGATTGATATGCCATAAAAATGTCAGGCTGGAGGTCTACAAGCTCAAAGTGCTCCATTAACACAACAGCATTTATGGACGTTAGTTTTTTAGTCTAAATCTGAACCACTGACACTTCACCTGCTGCTGTAAAGGTTTCTGTTTGGACCTAAGCTCTTTAAACATTGGAACTTACATTTCCCACTAGTGTGACTAAAAGTTGCTACGCTTGATCCGTAGTATAATATAATAGATCATTAAATTTTTCAGTTGACACTGATTGCAAGTACGAGTGACTCCTGACCTGACAGTAACAATCTGACCCGGGTCAAGGTGGACACCGTTCATCTGAGCAATGAAGATGGCAGCAACAGCCTCATACAAGGCGGTTCCATCCATGTTGATGGTGGCGCCGACCGGGAGCACGAACCGAGTGACTCTTTTGTCAATGCCCAAGTTCTCCTCCAGGCAACGGAAGGTGACAGGCAGTGTACCAGCACTGGAGGAGAAAGCAGAAGAAGTCAGGTTGGCCTGGTATTTGAATAAACATCATGGCGCCTCCAACCTTTCATCCATTTGTTTGACGCTGACCTGGAAGCTGTCCCAAGAGCAGTGATCCAAGCCTGGAAGATGCCCAGGAAGAAGGTGAAAGGGTTTTTCCTGACGATAATAAAGTAGATGCTGGGCAGGAAGATGGCTCCATGGATGATGAGGCCAATGATCACAGTAACCATGTACATTCCCAGCTGCCTGGCCACAACCTCCAGATCCTTGATGGAGATGATCTTACCACAAATGAGGCAAGCGATACCGAATGGAGAGTACCTGAGGAGAGCAAAACGCTTTTGTTATTCCTTTAGTTTCAGTACTTTTAGGATCTCCGCGATTTTTAGGTGCTGTGACTTGAGAAACATCTTGCCATGAACAGTTATTTCTGATTCGAAATAACTAAATGAGATTCACAATGAGTTAATGAGGTTCTTAAGTGATACCAACCACATGATCATGATGACAAGTTTCATCACAATCTCATTGAGGATGTTGAAGAATTCAATCATGAGTCTGGCCTTCTCTCCCATCTTGCCCATGCAGATGCCAAATGCAATGAAGAAACCAATCAGACCTGTGGCAGAAAATCATAAATGTCTCAAACTTAGAATACCTGGTCAAGTGAGGCTACCATGGAGAGATGTCGCTTTTATTCAGAGATGAAGAGACTTCACATTTACAGTCAACAACGTCAGGCTTGCCCAGATGTCTGGTGTTGTTGAATTATGTAAATGCAATACTGAAAACTGTTCCTGCTACAACTTTGGCAATGGCATTGATTGGTCTATTCACATTTTTAGTCCCGCCTTGAAAATGCGTTACCTGTCAAATGAATTCTCACGATGCTTTACACAGGTATTCATGGTGAGAATGAATCTTTGACTCGCTTGTTCCCTTCAGGATGAACTGTGTAGTACATTTTAGTGAATGAATAAACACCTACCCAGAACGTTCATGCCGCTTTTATACTGCAGAGACTTTTTGATGACGAACTGAGGCTCCTTGGTTATGTTAGCCACCAGCCCCTCCATGGTGGTGGCGTTGACGTCTTCCTCAACAACAACCTCCACCTTCTTTGTGACTGTCTGGATCTGAGGTCATTAAAAACCAAATGTTTTATTTATCCGCGCACTGAAAGTCAGACTCCAACATTAAGCTGGGTGTCGCTCCTCATTACCTGTTGGAAACAAGCCTGCATCAGATTCTCTGGGAACAGGTTTCGGATCAGGTCAAAGAAAGCGTCCAGGCTAGACACGTCGTCATTCTTCTCGCCCTCGCCAAGATTCTCCTTCAGCTTGGGGTTGCCAGGGTGAATGATTAACACCAGGATGACGCCGAGGACAGCAGCAATAATGGTGGTGGTCATGTAGTAGACCATGGCTCTGGTGCCCAGACGACCACTAGATTTGGCATCCAAACCAGATAGACCTGCATCCGAGACAAGCAAGGTTGTGTTTAATTGATCGTTTAACTAAAATGATGGAATGACCAGCTCACTAAAAGTTCCAGTGCAATCTTCTGTATTTGCTGTACGTGTTCACCTGTGATTAAACTGGAAATGATGAGCGGCAGAATCAACATCTTCAGCATCCTCATCAGGATGTCGCCAGGAAAAGCGATCACCATGACAATATCTGGGTGGATTGGGGAAGCGACACGAAGCAACATCCCTGCTACAGCCCCCAAGATCACACCTGCAGTGCAGAGAAGAGCGTTAGTGAGTCAAAGCGCAGGAATGAGGATTCATAGATAAACAAACCGCACCAGCCTATGAAATGCCAAACTAAAAATAGAAAGTCATTGTTAACATTATGGCATCTTCATAGCCGATCTCAGTCTTATCACTTCACTCGTGTGGATTTGTAAAAGAGCCAATAAGCTACATGTTTAGGGAGGACAGTGGGTTGAGGAGATAAAAGAGAAACCTGCTAAGAGAGAGTACAGCTCATAAAGGATTAGGATCAGATCTCTTGGAAGCAGTGGGGAAGAGGCAGCGTGTCAGAGCCCCCGGTGCAGCATCTGTAATCTCTGCAAACCCAAAATGCTTTGGAGGATTTGTTTTCGACTGTATAGAAAGTAAAATGAAAATCTCAGTTGTCTAATCACCGACATATCTGCTACTGAGATATTTGACGATTAACAACCATTTGTCTGCTACAAGCCTGAAAAAACAGTAACGCAATGCCACAAAGTGTTTATGCTCCAAAAGTACGAATGACCTCTATGTGCCTCCGTTTACCAGCTGGTGGCCTTTCGAGACCGGCCCCCACCACAGCCAGGGCTGCACTTCCTCTGCTGCCCGACCGCTGCCAAGGATCCCACAGCCCGAGATGCTGTTTAACAACACGCACTGGAATCGAAAGCCCTCCAGCTTTACAAAACAGAAATGTCCAATCTATCCTCCAGTCTAGCAGCGTCCTGTGAGCTCTGCACACCCAATGTGTGTGGATGGCGCCTGATTTCCTGTGTCTTCTCTCTGGCTCGTTTGCAAGTTCTCATTCTGGCACTTATCTGCCAAGTGACACATCAATGATCATACTGCTTTGCAGGCATCCTCTAATTTGGGTGAGACAGACTCATATTACACATGTTTTTACTTAGAGATGTAAGAAATAAATTAGAAATACAGTCTGAATAATTAAATATCATAAAAGAAGAGATCTTCCTCCATAGGAAGGGTGTCCATCATTTTTACTGTAAATTAATATTAAAACATTGCCATAAAATGTTTTTCATTGTTTTGTCAAAATCAATCATTTAGTAAGTATCTAGATTATTTGCAGCATCTGCTGGTTTGGCCTGCTCAGTTAGCTGACAGCCCATCATCTGGCCTGACTGGAGCTGGTCAAAGATTTAGGGAACACTTTCCAATTAGCACAGCAGACATTTGGTGAGTGTTGGAAAAAGTGTGAGAAGGAACTGGCTGTCAACAAAAACAGAACAATGACACAGATTTGTCAGGCAATTATAGCTGAAAAGCGTTAAAAAATTGATCTTTCCAACAACGTGGCTAAATAAAACTCGCAACGTGTAGGTGTTTTGAATGTGAATGTGAATGTGAAGGTAAATTGTCACACAGGGAGAGCACAGAGCTGCCACACACAACAACATATAAATAGCATGGGTTGGTTAAAATCTGATAAAAGACCAATACCCAGGAATTCTTTTCATGCCCTTTTCTATTTTCATTAAAACTCCCTGCGTGGAGCCACCTTAGCAATTATAATATTTTCTATGCACCACCAGTAGCTGTTTGGGTGTCCAATCTTTGATAGCAACAGGTGGCGCAGAGCTGGGGGAAGGTCAGGACACCCAGTCATCTTACTGTCTGGTACACTGAGTAAGCACAGATGGCATCTCCTCCTCGCGTTCCGAGCGAGCTGCGTCACCGAGCTCTGACTTAACAGAACGTTGACGTCAGTAGCGGTCGGTGCCCGTCTTGCGTTTGCAGGCAAACCACAAAGAACGAGTAAAAGCTGAGTTGACTTACCGAGAACAGTGAGTGTGAGCAGGAGGTTCTTGAACATCTTGGAGCAGATTTTGGCACATTTGGACTGAGGCCTGGCCTCAATGGGTTCCAGGTGACTCTCGTGCATCCTCACCTCCACTTGTTTAGGCATACTGTTGGCACTGTGACAGACGGTAGAGAGGAGAATTCACAACATGAAGACCATCAAACAAGATTAATCCGTATAGACCGATTCTACAACAAAGCCATGATGCAGAAATCAGACATCTCTGAAAACCTGAGCGTACTATGTAACACTGCATAATGTAAAGTGTTGAGCCTTCCCCAGCTGTCGCTCAAACAGTGGTACCGGTTACTATGGCATCCAACAGATGGAAGCTGACTGCAAGCTGCTGCTTGTCAATTCCTATAGGGTTTTACTTCAGACACATGATGTACCGTGTTTATGGAAACAACTGATAAATAGTATATACTGTGTATATATATATATAGAGAGAGAGAGAGTCTAGATACTAAATACTCTGAATAAAACAGTGCAGTACTAATTACTAATTGAAATGAACAATTATATATTATGTAATGTGCATAGCTTCAGTTTTTTATTATACAATTGTATGACTACAATGAAAACAATAAATATAAACTATATTATTTCATAATTGTTACATACAGTAGGGGGAGCAGATCATTTGTCTGTTAACACCTATATAAAGGCCGGTTGTGTTAAAGTGAGGTCCTTTGTGTTTCTTGTCTCCCCAACAAGAGGTAGAAATTGTTTAAATGTTGCCTTTCTTTATTTTACATCTTTTTCTGTCTGTGGTAAAATAGGAATGTCTCCGGCTGCTATTTGTCTTCAGTCAACCAATGAAAATGTCACGGCCTCCAAAGAAAAGCAAAAGGAAATAATGTGGCTGTGACCTCTCACCTCACCCCTGGGGTTAATGGCCCAAAACAGAAGCCTCAATGATGGAGTTATTTTTCTTTGTTCTCAGACCCTTCCCACATGGTCCTATGAAGTCAGACCACTTCACAAATATTAATCACGTCGGCTGTTTTATTCAAAGCTTGAGCTAAAGTAAAACGGGGAGCTCGGACCAATAGGCTGCACTTTGGAGAAGTTCCTCACAACCAAAGCCTCTTTATGGGGGTATTGTTGTTGTGTAAGTAGTCTCAAATGATTCCACATGAGCACACACATACAAACACACCCCTACACACACACACATACAAACACACACACACACACACACACCCACCTCCTCCTCCGGAAGCGTGGAATATAGGAATACCACCTGGTCAGCTTCCAGGCACACAGATGGACCGGTTCTATCTCGGGTAGCCACCATTACACTCTACTTTCATCTCTCACATACAAGCGTGATTAATTAGTAAAATCCCCAGAAATAAAATAGCCATGCTGTGTAGTCTCATTCCTTAAGAGTGATGAGTGCTGCTAATTGAATTCTGCCCCATTGCTTTCCCTTTCATTATTTTTAGCACGAAGAGAGAGGAAGCAGACGCTGGACGTCACAAGGATGGATATTATTCTGCCACGATTCTCACATTAGCACTTCTCTTCCTAAGTCAGAGACAGATGAGACAGTGGGATGTGCGAACAAAAAAATACCACGAGCATACAATGCACGATCCACAGCACAGAAAGAAGACATTTTCACACATATTAACCGTAAAGACAACGATCCATTTTTATTAGAAAATCATTTTAGCAGATGCCTCACAGAATTTTAACTTTCATTGACTTGACTATAAGCTTCAAATCAAGTGCTAACAAATCATGAAGAAATAATAAAATTCAAGATTTCAGCCTCCAGTGACTTGGAAATAGGTCTGAAACCAAACCGCCTTAGCAACGAGTGTTTCTAAGGTGTTAAAATGCAATTATGCAATTAAAATGTGTGAGCCAATAGACTAGAAGGGTTCAAGAAGCTCCTTCAGATGTTCTGCTGATTAATGTCTCAGTGGCCTTGAGGAAATGCATAGAAAACTAAATGTAAAATGCGATTCCATCTAAATCTATAAATATGATGAACTGCACAGTACTTACTTCATTTCTGGTGGAGTTGAAGTAAGTGCTATGTACATTGACCAAGATCAACTCTCCAGCCTTTGGTATGTAGGAGTGAATCAGCACAAGAAACCTTTAGCAGAATTACAAGTGCTCCATCCAAAAGAAAAATAATGTAGCCAGAGGTCGGCAGACAAGGTCCCAATTATCACCAGGGCTCTGCTGAAAGCTAGCAGCTCTCAGTCAGCTCGTCCAAAGCATCCAGCGAAGACCGAGTCACCACCGTCCAGACGCCAGACTCAGTCACAGCCACAGCCATCTAAAATGCCCCGTCCTGATGTCTGCACCCCCACCCTCGGCACCCCCATGTCTCCCCCACCCCCTGACTCCGCCAGCAGCATCCCATCGCATCTCCCACGACTAATCACATAGTCACATACGGCGCAGAGGCACGCAACCACCAGCAAAACCTAGAGAAGAAATTAAACAACTAACACAGGGAGGAGTCAATAACAGAGATTAAGAGTAAAATCCCTCAGGGACCCTCAGTTCGCTGGACTCTAATCCTCCAGGCTCCCAGACTTATCTAGTTGCATAGCATAGTGAGGAGAAGGTCGGGCTGCTGGAGATGAGCGTGATGATGCCTGCTAATGGCACAACGTGGACAGGGGAGCTTTGTAAGCAGCTTTTTGCCGAGAGGAGAATAAACAACGGACGAGTGACGAATGGAAGGTTTAATCTTTAGCATGTTGCCATTTTGCGGTTGCTCTGATGGTCGGAGCAGACAAGAGGTTAATGGTTACGCTGCGGCGCCTCAACGTGGAGCTAGAGTTCAAGAGCGTCATGAGCTGATCTGTTACATAAAACTACAAGTCATTAGGATATATGTAAATGTTATATGTACTCTATAACAGGCTCCAATAGACTCGATGTTGTAAATGTGCATAAACCCACAATCCGATGAAATCTCAGAGGCACAAATGACCAACATGATTCATGTGGGGCCGGTGTCACGCTGATTTCCCTCTAGTCTCCCAGCAGCTTGGGACTTCACATCGCATTGAGCAGTATCACATTATTCTAATTAGGGAAATGTGTTGGAAAGCTATTTCCTCTTCAAACAAATGGCTAACTGCACAACAAAGCCAGAGGAATGCCATCCCTGTCTGCAAAGGTTGTGTCATGAGAAATCACTCATCCTAAATCCCTTGACACGTCATACTTTTTTCGAAACGTTCTCTTGGGGCAAGGGGAGGATTTTCGGGATGAGAGCGAGGTACGAGCAGAGAGAAGAAGCGGTTACGGGAGCAAGGGGTGCTGTAAGAGGGACACTAGAGGAGATGGGGTTAGAGGGGTCACACCAGAACCTCTCAGCCAAAAGAGGGGCCTGTGAAGGGTAGGCTGAGGCAGCCATCCCTGCTCTTGGCTGGTACCATGTGAAGCTCTCTGCTTCCTCTCTCTGCCTTCTGAGGGGCTTTGTTTCACATGCAAACAGTGGCAGTGGCCCCAACTCACTTGGCAAAACGCTGCCTCCAAACTGGCAGCGGCGAGAAAAGAAGGGAGGGGGTTCAGCTGGGAGGGGGTGTAGGGGTACAGCGACAGGGGGAGGGCAATGGGCATGTCCAGAATGCCAGTCCTTTCAGGCCACTGATGTCATGCCTGTGCCCACCGTGGGAGAGCAGCGAAGGGACCAAGGCTCCCCTTTCTCGACCCCCCCCTCCACAGTCTCTTTTTCCAGGATGAATGAATCTTTGAGAAGCGGCAGCCCATTGTGTCCCATAATCGACGGCGATTATCCTGATTTTATGCTGCTTCCCAGTGCGAGGAGGTTCCCTGAGTGCTGGCATTGAGAGCCTCTGCGATGCAGCAAGGACCACGAGGGGTTGTCTTAGCAACACTCTGTGGCTTAGAGAGAAGGGGATGAAGAGGACAGAGGAAGCACAGAGTCCCACACAGACACACACACACAGACACACACACAGACACACACACGTGCACTGCAGACAAACACATCTCAAACACACTATTTAAGATGGGGTACAGCTCAAAGAATGACAAACTAAAAGAGGCTATACCTGTACCTCACCACAGTCTATGTGACTTCATAAACTTTAATGAAGCATTCACAGCCTTTTAAACCTTGGCAGAGCATTTTAAATATTGTTAGCTTGGTACCTGTGCTTTATATTTCACAAACGAAAGCCACACTTCTCAACATGTGCTCAGACAAGACTTACTGTAACATGCTTGTGTTTGAGATCCGAGCAGTGGTTAGACTTGTCTGCTTCACTGTGGTGGGACCTACGCGATTGTGGAGAGATGTAAATGAGAATACCAGTTCCCCACTGGTCTTTGAAGGGGCCCAACCCCTGTTCTCATGACTGGAGCATCACAATATACTGTGAGGTAAAGACAACTGGAGCTGGGCCAAGCTCCGGATATATCTGGCCCCTCTGGGCCTCGCAGCCACTTGCCATGCAGTGGGAAGAAATGGGCTCACACATACTGGCTACCTAGGAGCTGTGAAAAAGCACCCACCCCCCCACACCAACCTCTCCTCCAGATGAAGCTGTCAGCAAACACTTCAGGTTGTGCTGTGCATAGGAAGTGAAGATAAATTCCTCCATCTAAAGAAAGGGAAGCCTTGTGTCTCTCTTTCTGTGCCTCTCAATTATGTATCCGTATAGATGGAATGGATTCAGGGATAGATATTGAGGGAGCAATGTGTAGACTGTCATGCAAATACCATCACTGGTGGTACTTACTGTTCTTCAGTAGTTTAACAAAAAAAAAAAGACTGCCACTAGCCAACAATGTATATAAGCAAAGGAGCTGTGGCAAAAAAAACTTTCCCATGAGGTTGAAACTGCCTCAGAACCGTGCAAACCCAAATACCAAACCACGATCAGGACATGGAAACGTTTTCTTTACTATGTTTCCCTCAGTGGCTCTTGTGTGTGCGTCTGTGTTCATGTATCTCTGCTGGTTCTCAATCTACTCATCCCACACTTGGAGGCAGGAGCCATGAGCAGATCAAACCCTTTATCTCGTCCTCTACGTGTGGTTAATTTAAGAAAGTGACCCCGATCAAACACAGGTGTTCAGAGTCAGGGGTTCACTTGAAAGCGCTCTTGAACTGCTTCCAAGTGAACCCTGGAGTGAGAAACCACAATCTCGTCCAAAACCGATAACCACAGGAGCTGGAAATGAAGCAGGCTATTTGCTGATATTCACTCAAGTCGGTCACACGCTGCCACATATTGTCCGGCATTAAACAGCTAATCAAAAAAACAATATATAAATCAAAAGTCATCCTCTCGTTTAAGAAACTGTGATGGTTTAGCAACACAGTTTGTGTAAACCGTAATGTGATGCTGTTCTGTATAAAGTATTTTGTAAATCATGTTATACCAGAGTGTTTTATTGTCTATTATACGCACGTGGTGTTTTACTCTTGGGACAAGTGCAAGGAGCTTTTCTTTCCAAGGAGATATATGATACAGGTTTTCAGTACCACGGTCAGTGACACAACCTCTGGCTCCAGCTGAAGTTCCACAGCGACTGAGCTGCTTTTCCCATAACTGATGCTGAGGTACAGTAGCGTTAAATCCCAGCATCAAAGGCATCAGGGGGAGGAAACTCAGAGATTCCCTCGCACATTCAGCGCATTGAAGTATGGGAAAAAAGGCTTTTTCAGTTACTACTGTGCAGCGGTTTATAAAAGGCTTCTTGCATTGCATAGAACAGCTGTGGCATTGTCCTGTTCCCTGTTTTTTAACCTACTCTAGTTTAAAATCATTGTGCATCAGCATTTTGGCAATGCATGACTGAATCATTCGTGCCTGTCCCTCAGCATCCTCTAAGATTTCCCTTTGTTTGGCACAACGCTTTGTGTCAATAATGAGGCAGTCATTAGAGGGAGCTTCTGGGAATCCTGAGGGCAGTGTTGTAGTGTGCATAGGTCTCTCAGATGTGACCAGTCCCACTGTAATTATGTGCTAACAGCCCATTATGCGTCAGAGTGGTCGTCGCAGGGCTGAATCGGGTGACTCCCATTCATCTGGATAATATCTGCAGAGTGATGGCATCTAATCCCACCACATCCCACACCACTGCTGGTCCTGCAGACGGCGCATGTCCCCGCATTTTTTATTATTTATCTCCAGTCTCTTTATCACGTCTCCCTTATTTGTTGCAAGTAAACTGGTATTTGAAATCGTTTAGATATGTAAAGCTATGTTTGTGTGATGGCGTCCCCTAAAGCTTTCGGACCAGGTGTCAGACACACAGAGAACTGATAATATACCGTGGATGCTCTCACTTGTCTGTCTTCTCTGTCCTCCTATTGCTTTTGTGTTCATACAGTATTCTCATTAGCAACACCGCGTCTGTTTAAAAGGGCTAGCGATAGAAGCAGCACACAGCTCTTAATGGCTTCAGTCCGATCCCCACAGGAACTCATTAAATCAGCCAGCAAGGCGGGACCATCCCACCCCCTACTACAAGCCTCACTATGGTAAATCCGCTACATTTCAGTGAGGGGGGTTGACCGAGGTAGAGAGAGAGAGAAAGGGAGAGGAAGGCATACAGTGAAACGACGAGCATGTAATGCTGAAGGGTAAAAAAAAAGAGGAAGCTGCGGCTGATAAAGGTGACGAATGGCTACGAAATGAGGAAATAAGTGAAGGTGGAGAAGAGGGGCCGAGTAAAGGTCAGATTAGAGCAATCAGTTGAAGTGGAGAACGAGCTGGAGCACGTCTCTACGCGCGCAGCATATGAACAGCGCCTGTGTTATCAGGTTATCTGTGGATACATGAAGCGCTGACATCTGTGTTGGGCAGCTGGGCCTCTGAAATGGGATTAGTGCACAAATCACGTTTCACACATCACTACACTCACCTGCCACACTGACATTTACATATATGTCGACGACGCGCGCGCTTCGCCTGACTTCGTGCCTCTCTCGGCCCTCTATGCGTTAGTACGACGCGCGTGCGTTCACGACCACGCAGGACGCCGAGGCGTGTTCCGTGGTCGTACATCTCCCTGGTGCCCGTGGTGTGTGCGGCATCGCAGCCTCACTCAGGACTTGCCAATAAGAGTCTAAGGAGGATGGATGCTCTTGCACTAATTAAACAGTGGAGTCTGTGGGGACTAAGCACAGCCTGCAGCAGTAGCCGTGCCCCACTCTCCTCACAACACCCCACGCTGATGACAACAGCGGGCAACAAAGTGCATTCCTATACGCATGCACACAAAGCTCATCATCCGTCGCATAAGCACACACACACACACACACTTCTGGTATGCCTCATGCTAAAGGCTATTTTTAATACAACATGTTAGATCGTGTTTTGAACACCACAAGTAAGTGCTAACAGGGCAAACCTTATCATAGATATATCATAGAATATTATTAATATTAAACTGACTCCACACAGTCTTCTTTGTTTAAAATGACTCTACGATATGTTATACGGTTCATCCTGATGGCTCTTATATGCTCCTACATGCTTAGTACTGTAAGCAGGACACTGCATTTCCTTTTCTGTGTTTCTGCACTGAGGAAACATGAAGTATTTTCAGAATACAACAGGGAAGCATGTCAGGAAAGCAGGGAAGTGTATCCGAGCTGTCAGTCACTTCCTCTGGCTCACTGCATGCCAGTGTGTCTCCTCATAACACACACCGGCTCTGACTGTCTGTCACTTCTCGTACACTACGCCCGCTGTCATTTTCTTTCTCTTATTCTATGCCGCTCACATATATGTGCAGTATTTCTTTTTATCACACCATATTGTGTCAGGTTGTGGTTTCATTTGTTCTAAATGAGTGATGGGCAACACAGAGGCAGATACCTGGAACTGTGTCACTGAGTGAGTGAGTACGCGCCTCTCCCCGCCACTGTTCCCATTCATACACCTGCATGTTTGCGTTTGGCTGGCTGCTGTTACACATGAAGGCCCCAGCTGGACTCCTCGCTCAGCTGATTTGCTCTCCCCATCGTTAGTCGATGTATTCTTTGTCAAACTATGTAAATGTCTCTTCCGTCGCGTGCAGGGCAGTAAGGCGACTGAGAGGAACGCGCTCACTTAGGCTTTTGCCGATGTGAGGACACAGTGAATGCGCTGTAATGATGACAACATGCCTACAGTCACTGTCAATCATTATCACAATTCTCCACAGTGCAAGTCAGGGCCAAATCCCCAGCGCACGGGCGTCTTAGCCTGCTCAGTAGACGGTAAACCCCCCTAACACTCTCTAGTTGAGATTTAAAGAGTACACAAATTCCACAAAATCCTGGTTTTCCGTAATCCTCATACTATAGGAATAACCAGGATTTCCAGTGATGTCAGAACCCATCTGTACGAGCAGGAATCCGAGCGTGTCGCAGCGACACCACGCTGTCTGAATGTGACACGTACTGTAAGTTAAGAGCATTTGTTTGTCTGGACGACTAAGTCATAATCCAGTTCAGCGGATGAACTCTAACTCGATGCGCTATTACGTAATGAACGAAGTTCACGTCTACTTTACGCGTCACAATGAATATATGGATAGACGTCCAGATAGATTCAGCTCCTAATTAACCAGCGCATAATGTGGTGAGCCAGAACCCTCTAACAAAACCCTCTCTGTGTTCATCAGCCATTGAGGCAAACCGCACTTGGAACACAGCACCCCTACTAGAATAATGGGCCACTTTACTGGCCTCCAAGTTGGTTCACAGAACGCAGAGCTGGGAAACCGCTAGCACGGGGTTCATGGAGAGGGGGGGCCGTTTAATTGTCTCCTCCGTTTTTTTTGTTTTTATAACTCACACCCCCCCTCTCTCGCTCCTCTTTTAGTGCTGAAAAGGAGACTGACAAACAGGCAATGAAGGGGAGATTGTTGTGTGTCCCGCTGGACAAGTGGGTGAGGTAAACAAAACTAGACCGTAGGGTCCATCAGCTGGGCTCATGGCTGGGATAGGCCAAGCAGTGGGGAGCAGCACACATGCAGGGGGAGGATTGGTCGGGGAGCGGTGGAGTAGGAGGGGTGAGGGGCACTGGCAGGGGGGTAGAAGGGGTGAGGGTGAAGGGTCCTGAGTGAAATAGGAGGGAGTGACGGGGGGGGGGAAGGAGTTTATTCCGGAAGAAGTGGGAGGTGGACGTGGGCGCTGAGGCTACTCCTCCGAGTGTGGGCATTGTGTTCGGTGCTGAAGTTCTCATGCGCGGCCCATTCTGGCTGCCCAACATGTCTGAAAGTGATGGAGCCCTCCGCGATTAAGCGGACAAGTGGCAGCTCTGCTCCGCACTCCCACAGCCCAGGCTATTTACATACTCAAGAGGAACATTAATGCTGACCGATCCCCCGGAGCTGGACAAAGGAGCACACAAACCTGCCTCAGAGGCCCATTACGCACTTAATTGAGGATTTGCAAAATAGTAAGAAGGGGCAAAGGAAGAGGAAAGTGGGTGCGGTGAGGAGGGGTAGTGGAAGAAGCGCGCAATAAACTTTTTTACTTTTTACTTTAGTATTATTTTGTGCTTTTATCACGTTCCTATGTTAAAATCTACCTCGATCTTTGCTACCTTCAGCAAATTCTTCATTGATCTTTCTGCCAGAATAATAAGCAGCTACAGTAAAGCAACTGGGGGGAAGTACAATTACTGTTATTTTTTTTAATCTTCTAAGCTCAAGAGAACTAAAGCGACATCTCTTGAATTGCTTAAGTTGCCTTGGAGGTTGAAGGTTCACAGCGCACTGCATAAACCAGAAGTCGCTGCAGCCCATCGCCAGTGTGAATCTGTCACAGTGAATCTGGTGACGACTGTTCAGATGAAGTCCCGTATTTGTTTTGAACGAATCACTCAATGTGCTTTAATGATGATGCCTTTGTTGCCCCACAATGGGCCGATTGTTCTCAGTGACATGGTCCTTGGTGCCAAAAGAATAAAAAAGGACAAACACGAGGAGGAACCTGCTCTCCTCCCCCTCCTCCTCCTTCTCCTCCTCCCCCATCCAAGGCCTTTCTTCCTCTTACCAATCGCTCTCAGAGCAATTTCGTGACTCTCCCTGCTGACCTGAATTCTGATGCAGCAGGTGCCAATGGGATGTGGGTGGTTCTGTGGTTTTTGGAAAGAAGGGTCGTAACGGTGGCGCGAGGGGTAGGTGGGATGAGTCCGTCGCTGTTCCAGTAAAGAGTGACTCAAACTCCTCTGGGGCCTCACAGTCAGTCTGTTCATGTTAATGTCTCTCATAGTTCAGAGCAACTGTAAATTAAGATCAGATCAAATTTGTTTGATCTTTGCTTTGAATTTGAGTGAAGCTGTGGACTTGATAGGCTCATAATACACCTGTTACTCTGACCATGACTTTGGGCCTGTGACAAATGACATCAAACAAAAAATTCCCACAACTATTATGTTATTAAGTTTAATTTATCCACTTTACACCTCATACACAATCAGAACAAAAACACAACAGAGTTCCTGTAAAGTATTTATCTTTGCCTCATCGTTCATATTAAAATGTAAAGCTCCAGCACTTTTACGTTTACAACGTAGTTTCTAATATTTGTACTTATTAGGTACTTTACTGTATATTTTTCTTATAGTGTGTTCTACAAGTTCCACACGTGTGTTTTAATTGGCTATTATTACTCGCTAAACCAACTTCAACCAATTATTTATTCGCTGTATTTGTGTGACAGCTACTAATTGAATTATCTACCTGTGCTGTGGGAAAACGCTGAAAGGTCTATTTTTTCCACATACGTGGATTATAAATGAGGTCTGACACAAAAGTAACATCTTCTAGGTTGATTATGTAAATAAACACACATACTGCATAAGCAGCTTGATGATCGCTCTCATATTTAAACTAAAGAAGATTGATATCCACTGGTCCTGATATCAGTCGCTTTGCCGCCAAGCCGCAGGCTCACTAGTGAATGCCTGTGTTTCTGTTCGTGTGCAGTCATACAGAAGAGAATGGAGCCAGGCTCTTTGTTTGTTCAATCCATGGGAAAATCCTCACTCTGTTCAATTCTCTGAGAACCGTACACGGATTCTATAGGCAGACCTACAACGGCTAAAGAAAAAAAGACCCCACTATGGTTCAATCATATTGGGAAGATGCACAACGAGGATACAGTGATGGGAAGGAGACGAAGCACAAGCCGAAACCGGTGAGAAAAGAACGCATGAAGTCGGAAAGAGAAAGTAAACGAGTGATTAGGAAAGACTGAAATCAAAGAACTGAGGGGGGAAAAGAGGCGTATGAAGAAAGTGAGAAAAAGAAAGACAGAGACAGACGAGCGTGAGGGTGGTAAAGAGTGAAAAGAAGGGCTGGACGGCGTTTGGCAGCTCCGCCGTGTTCCCAGGAGGATTACTCAAGCACTAGATGCTGGCGACGGCCACAACGACCACAGAGAGGCCTCCCAACCACACGCAGACATCTCACCTCCTTCTTTCTCACCCTTGCTCCCTGTCCTTGCGGCCCTTTCTCCGTCGTTCCCCCTCCAAGCCAAACTCCATCTTTTAGCCATTTATCTCTTTTTAACTACACAAAGTTCTCAATTTTACCGTCTGCCCTCTGTGTTTGTCCCGTCACTCCCACGGCATCTCACACTCCTGGCAGTGTAAAATCACAGCTTATCTGGCAGGAAGAAATGTTTCCCTGGTCTTGGGTTTTATTGTTTTTCTCAGGTGCTAAACCGCGCAGTATATCAAATCAAAGGCGCAGAGGAAGGTATAGGCCACGTGCAGCCTGCTTGTGTTTCAACACGTCACACATACACCCAATTTGTTGTTTAGAAAACACAACCACATTGGGTCGGGCCAGCGGCGGCTCCTTTGCCACGAGGGTTCTAGACAAATTGTTGAGAGTTAATCAAGTAGCTGCTAATTAGCCAGCATGTTGGTTGGCTATTTTTTTTTTAGCACGTATGCCGTTCCTCCCCAAATGATTCCCCCTTGGCCTGTACATCTCCAGCTACACCCCCACCACCCCCGTCCTGCGCGTGCACCCCTCGCACAAGAACGCCTGTATCAAACACAAAGGCACGTGCATGCAAACATCCACAGAGGACCCTGAGCGACGTCTATCCTAATTAAAGCCACGTCTTCACAGATGGTTAAGAGAAAGATTCAGAGAAATGGGCTTTTCCGCATCCAGCCGGAGGAAGGCGATGCTGCGGGGTTGGAGCAGGCATGTGAGCGTCTGTATGTTGTTTGTTTGTCTGTGTGTGTGTGTGTGTGCATGATTACTTGGATGATTTGTGCTGTGAAAGGTTAGTATTTTCATATTACAGCAAAACCGCACCAGTGAAATTCTAATTCGGATCCATTTTTAGTCGTAAAAAAAAACAAACCAAGCTAATCCAGGCAGAATTTATAATAATACTGCTTTTCTGGATGCATTTCAACAGATAAAATGTCTGGGACACAAACAAAAATCTTCTTGACAGAAAACAAAAGCATCTTAAATTCCGTCAAACTGTCATCTGTAAACACATTAAATATGTGCATAATGTGTCCGAGCGCTTCCACTGGTGTGGATGTAAATTCTCATTTACGTGCACAGCTCGTTATAGCTGCATATCGCAGCGTATAACCCACATAGAGGCGAAACACATGCTTGCTTAGATAACAAAAGCAACACCAAAAACAATAAATACACACAACCCTCCCCGCCACCGCCACAGATTCAGGACGTGCAGTTATATGTTACATGATTCATCCTGCCTCTCAGCATTGTGAGCTTGCTTTGAATATCTGTGATGTTCATTCATGTAAGGCAGGAAATGTCACAGTACAGTAATTTAGCGAGCAGCCTCTGGTGAAAAAGACAAAACGCATTAGCTGCATGGACACTTGCCTTTATAGATATTACACAGAAGGCCAAGGCCTCTTCATAGCCCCCCCACCCCCGCATCATAGTGCACATGATAAAGCCACAGCCCCTCCCCAGGACCGCTGTGGAGCACCATTCATCACTCTCTAACATACCGTATACATTTATCTTCACTCAGGAGCAGCACCTCCTCTCCAGGTTGCATCCATCAACGTGCTGGTGACAGAGGCATCCGCGAACACAGCCCGTACACGTTTTTTAAGTGACAAGCCAAGAGTAATGCTGAAGGCCATCAACTAAGGGAGCCAAGAGAATTGGTTTCCATGGCGACATTGGTGTTGCTGTTGGAACACTGTGTGTGTGCCTGTGCGAGTTTGCGCGCGCGCGTGTCCATACTGTGCGTGCATTGCGGGGCTGCAACGATTGGCTCGAGATGTGGGTGGCAATAGTAAAGCAATGTGCATTTCCAGACAGATTATGGCCCAGGGAAGCCCATAGATTACTGCGCTGCGTAAGCAGTGCGCAAGTACAAGCAGGCGCAAAACAAGCTGCAAAGCATGTTGCATCACACGCGTTTTTGTGTTTCTGGGGTGGAAGAGAAAAATCCAGGTGACCTATAATTATATTTTATTAGATCAAGTAGCGGTTGTTTTCGTAGAGCGCGTTTGTGAACAACTTGTACAGTTGCAGTTGTACCACTGGCCCGTCAACGCACCAGCAAACCATCTAATATCTAACCGTGATTTTTCTTTTCACTACTCAAATCCTCAAGAAATGTCACGCATTTATGTAAAACAAAATAAAAGGACTAACAATAATTATGCTTCTAATAGTAACTATTGTCATTTTTCTCAGCTCGGCGCAACTTTGTGGCTGACTGAAGCAAGGCGGCGGGGGGGGGGGGCGCTTTGGTTTCTTGTAGAGAAGCCTGCACATCAGAGAGACAATTAAGGAAAGACACAGGGAGGTTTAGCCTGGAGGTTTCATCCACGGCGCACTGGCTGCTGTTTCAAGCCGTCTTCAAAGACGGATTTTCCTTCTTCCTTGTGATGACACTCTGACTGACAGCGCACGAGACTCCTGCAAATCACGTATGTAGGGAGAATTTGGTTTGGTTCATTGGCTGTACGCCTGTGATGTATGCATCCAAAACAAAGGTGTGCGTAAACGCAACGCTTTTGTTCCAGTCAGGCACAGAGCGGTGCTTTTGGTGACGGTCTTGTCACAACACACAAGGATCAGGACCTTTCACTAGACGTTGCCTCTTTCACTGAGCTGCTTGATAAATCTCTACGTTACAGGCAGTGCATATGCAAAAAATACGAAGTGGTGCATTTCAGAAATATCAAAATGACCGTTTTCAACTTTTCCCAGTTGTAAATATTTTACGCACAAACGCGCACACGAGCGAACATGAAGAAAACTCTCGGGTAAAACATTTTTTTTTTACCAGAGCCAATAATCCACAATAAAATGACTACAAGACACAAGTCACGACCAGTGAGCCACGCATCTCGCCACCGTGTCCACCACGTCCATCTGTGTCACACACTGCAATAAAAAAAAGAAAAAGAAAAAGAAACAGCCTTTTACCTTTGCTGAAAACCACGAGGAACAAACTTTTTGGTCTTGTGCCCTGGCAGGGTCTTATCGCACCCGCTTCAGGGAGGGTGAGCCACAGCGAGCCGCAGAGCACAGCGCGGTCCAGGACAGGAGCGCTTCACGCACCAAACGGAGGGGTTTTCTGTCAGTAAAATCCGAGGAGCTCCGCAGCTCTACGATCCCACTGAATGAGCTCTGCCTCACCTCACTCTTCGTGCGCTTTGCTCCCCCACCCACCTCCGCCCGTTGCCTCCCTCTTTGTCTCTCCTGCATGGGAATGCCAGCTCCCGTTGGTTGAAGATGCAGCCTATACCGTGCCCATCGCTCCTCTCCTCCTCTCTCCATCGCACATTTATTTCTTCACACGCTGATTTACAAACAGTGTCAAAGTTTAGGTGAGATCTGTTCTTTAAGGAGCAGGTTGTCATTTTTTAATCTCATAAACCCAAAGCTCATAACCATGGAATACATCCTAATGAAGTGGAGCATTAATATGCACAGCGTGTCCTCCTGACTCTTTCTGCTCCACTGTCTCCTTTTATTTTTGTGACCTTTATTTTGTTCCAGTGGCTAAAAACGAAAACCCACCAAATCCAGATATTTGTTTTCATGGGAAATGCCATCCATATGCCCTCTAATCTTGTAGCAGAGCTGTCGTGTGGCAGTGGGCTTCTGACTCCCAGAAAAACTGAACAAAAGCGTAAAGTACATGATCAATGTAAGTGACAACGGTTACATGACATGTTAAGAGACATGGAAAGCAGAGACACAGAGGTTAAAGTTGAGAGAATCTATCTGAAATGTAAATTCATTCACAGACAAATATGGAAAGAACAGCAGGTGTACAGGTTTACCAGAAATGTATGGAAACAAGTAGGTGATGTGGGCAACAAATACTTAACAGCATTGTTCTCACTTTACACAGTGTGAAGGAGGCAGGTGGAGTTTAGAGAGGTCAAGGTGGGTGGAGCGATCATTGAAACATGTCCTCACGTGTCATCGGTCTTTCACCATTTGCACAGGTGGTGCTTTGCTTCCCATCTCCTGCAGATAAAATGACATCGGCAACGAAATAGCACGTCCAGGCTCGCAGCAGCCAGGCGAAGGAATGCAGGCAAGAAGCAGAACGAGACGGGGCGTGGAAGGCGGTCGGAGAGGAAGCAACTCCCCTGAGGGACGGGCGTCATCAGGGAAAGACGGTGATATAGTGCTGTTTAAGCTGCGTGCCTGAAATGGCGTTCAGGTGGCCTGGTGCTCACGAAACATAGAATCTATTCTGTTCTGCTGAGAGTCACGTGTAGGGTCACGCATCCTGTCTGGTGGTTCTCTAGGTAGTGGTGACTCCCCGTGACTTGGAAGGTGAGCTGTCTTGGTCAGTATCGACTTACTGGCGTTTCTACCCGTCTATTCCCTTCCTCATTACTGAGAGACGGATCTCGGCAGACGCAGACTTGAGTGCATTCACAGCTCATATTATTTTAAGCGTAACCTTCACTCTGGTATGTCAGGTAACAGAGTCCATTTAGTGAAGCGAGAGATTTTTTTGTAAAACTGCAAGGCGGGTTTAAAGCGAACACGAGCGTACGACTCATTAATCCTGGGTTTGGAGAAAGAAGAAGCTGCTCAAGTGAAACTAAGGACAAATGTAAAAATCAAGGAACATAGAACGTGAAGGAGGGAGATCCAAGGAGGAGAAAACTGCTCGAGACTGCTCATAACTGGCTGGTTAAAGTTTAACTTGGACTATTTATGTGACGACCTAAAATGTGTTGCCTGACAACAGCGTTTTTGACAAGAGTAAAGCAATTTAGGCTTTGAGAGTTAAAATGTGTCTATAGTTAAAATAATCCATTTGTTCCATTCATATATTTAGTATTTTATGAGCCTACGTTCTCCAATGTTTGGATACCAGAGTGATAATCCGTACGTAAATGCTGGAATCCTCAAAGTTTCTCCTGCAAGGAAACAACAATAGATGACTCTGATTTTCTATTTGTCATCTGTCATTTAACGGCACAAAATACATCCCTGAAGATGTGTCAGGTGAACCAGCGGTGATAAGGTTAGTAAGTCTAGCAGAAGCACCTGCTCATGTTTCCTGATGTCTCTCTCTTAATGCATCACTTTCCGTAGCTCCACATTTGTCCCTGCTCACACACGTCCTCTCTGTTCAGTGGCAGCAGTCAGGTTTCACGCAGGCCGTCTGCAGAGTCGAACAGTCGCAGCTATAATAAATCATATTGCCACGTCTAGCTGTGCTATTCTAGTCTCGGTCCTGCGCGCGGATGAAAACAACGCTGGGGCTTTATATCAATACAGCAAAATTGCTTCACGGGTGTGTATTTATTCAGGGCAGTGTAGGAGCGTATAGATGAATCTTCCATTTTATGTGGCAGGTGATGACTGAATCAAACCGCGCTCTGTTTAGGCTGAGGAGCTGGAAGAGGGATGGTTGGGCTGTAGCTTAGTAAATGTAAGATGGCTAGAAAATGGGGGGTTGGGGCGGTAAACACATTACTGCCTGAAGAATAACGCTGCAGAATGTTCTTATTGACAACGAATGCTCTTCAAGACCACTGTCAATGACGTGAGCCTTTCCACAAATGCAGAAGTAAATTTTTCAGTAAACTGAAATAAATTAACAAAACGAATTACGTCACTCTCGGTTCACAAGCTACGTGCTAGTGCGATAATTACTCATTATGGCGGAGTGTGTGTATCATCTGGCAGCTGAAAATAACTCCGGAAACGTTCCGAATGTACTCGAGGTTTAGTGAGCGGTGCATTGGCTGCGTAGCCAGCGATGCCTTGGCTATTGTGGGCTTTTATTTATTTATTCAGATCTTGTTTACAAATGAAACAAGGAAAAATAGAACAAGATCAGAATTATGCTTTAAATGGAAATGTCTGAGGATGTTAACGGTCCCAGTCCCACATCCTGATGTCAGACTAGAATACTAACAGCAGAGCGCTGTGTGGCTCCTTACTGCCAAAATATTTTAGCTCTAAAGACTGTTCTCCTCACACTGAGAACAAAGCACAGAGAGCCCATCCAGCCATCAGCCTCACAGCCTAACTGGGAAGCTGGACCGAAACCTAAACAGTTTGTGTAAGTCTGCTGTTAAGTATTTTGCCCCTGCATCCACCCAGGACTTCTCATGGTAGCGTTTTCACATCATTGTCCAGGTATTTTGCTCAGGGTTCCGTCTCCATTCCCAGGCCAGTCGGCCTTTGGTGAAGTGCCGCCCATGTTTCTATTGATGATGCCCCGTGGGCTAACAAGGGCCTGTGAACAGACCGTCTCCCAGCCCGAGTGGACAGGACTTTCCTCTGGGAACATGAGAGCATACTGGGCTGTTGTTTCACTTTGGTAAATGGGTGAAAGAGAGACACAAAGTCTTTGACAGTTGATGTTCCTGTGGAATGCAAAAAAGGTACCAGCACCGTCGCATTACGATTGTGATTTTTCTGCCAGAGTAATAATAAGAGGAACAACAATTAAAGAGTTTTGTAATATTTTAAAAACTGATGCTACTGCTAAAAAACTAGTACAGCTGTGATTCACAGAAAGCTATTACACAGTAGGAATAACCTTTGTTTACTTTATATGTTCATTGACTCAAGTTTTTTTTATTTACATGGGCGCTTTTAACAAATCAAACTCGATGATTTTAATGTGTTTACCACACGTTTTGATCTGTTAAAAATATACATCTGTCTTCATGATGTGTCACGATGCTATAATATATATTAGTGAAGCAAAGTGAACTTTTGACCTGATGTGAGAAGGCGGCAAGAGAATCACCACAGTGAATCATGACACAAAAATCATATTGTGCCTCTCTATTGCTAGCTGCTTGAAGCTTTTCTCCCCTTTTCTCTGCCTTTCTCCTCGTAGCGAGTCGTGTTTGCTCCTATTTGTTGTTCATACACGTGTCACCTCCAGTCAGGACAGTATTTATGCCTTTCTGAAAATGTGTAACCTTGAGACTAGAAACACTGGTTGGATTTGTAACAGCCACTCTTCAAAAAAGTGTCTCAGAAATCCGGTCTTTCCTGTCTTGGGTTGACCTTGACGACGTCTTCAAATCATGACATTCAGAGGTTTCCAATCCTCTCTGGTAAGGGACGAACTTTTCACGAATATCCTCAATGGATGGCAATAGAAAATAGTAGTATTGTCCTTTAACTTTACATTTACTTTATAGAATACAGCAGGTTAGATTTCTATATATCTTTTTTTTATCATAAAAGCAAACCTAATCAGTTGTACTTGTACTGCGTCTTAGTACATTTGAACAATTTTTTTAGTTTTAATTCGTTTTTTACGGTTTTACAGTCCATCCATGATCCCGTCTCATTAACCTTCTTTCCAGCCACAGTAGAGCTTTGTTTCCAGCGAAGCAAACTAACATAGTGAAGCATTTAGGAGCTAAAATGTCTCGAGACTAAAGCAGAACTAAGAGGAGTGTGAATGTTTGCTCTACATTCATCAGGGACACAACTCACATTGAATACCAAAAGACTTCCTCTGGCTGCTTGCAGACTTCCAGTTCAAGACCGGGCTTCTGCAGACCCCTCAGCGTTGCCAAACCTTGGACACTCAGTAACATATTGATTTTAATTTCCTCGTATAAACAAGCTCAGATTTGTTTCCCTGAACGCTGATTAATAATCTTACCCGCACATTTAAGACAGGGAATCTACATTAAAACGCATCTGAATAAAGACAAACGGGAGTAATTGGTTCAGTCTGAGCGCAGCAGAGGGGATTGATCTGTGAAGAACAAGCTCTGTTAATAGCTGTGAGAGTTGTGTTGCTCATAGAACGATTCCATTATGTGGCTCGTCAGTAGAATAAATGAATCAGACTCCGACGCCCACATTTTCTTTTATTACAAACGTCTTCCAGTACAATATGTACATCTCTTGAGTCACGTGAACTGACAGAGTACTTCAGTACGTTACAACATACAGTATATACATTACACACCCCGATGAGTGAGACAAACCATTATCTGGTTTCCTGGTCAGTTTCAAGTCTTTTACCTCAGGCTCCAGACCTGTGCGCTGAAGGCTTCTTATTAGGAGGTGATGCTTGCACATCCAACGTGTTAGCACCCGTTCAGCTAGAGCACTGTGTTGTCCAGTGTTGCTTCTGCATTTAGTAGGAAAATGCCCTCGTGCATGACACCAAGCAATTTTGGAGAAGTAGATCAAATGTAAGGGAGAGGACAGTAAGATAAGGCCTTTGAATATTGTCAAAGCTTAGAGGGGACAACATGAGTCGCACAGGAGACCCCTTACTTCATATTGCTCTCTATCCAGTCTTTGAAGTTAGCTACACGTGTGTAGACTGTGTAGAGGTCAGGATCACACTCCCCTTGGTCATATCCGAAGCTCACCAGTCCAATGAGCGTCCACAGCCCTTTACTGTTCTCTGTATAGCTGAGAGGTTTCTGGTTCTCAGAGAGAGCAGGAAGGACGAGGATCCCCCCCGTGTCCGACGGACATATGTTAGAGGGTCCGTAGTCCGGCTTCTGGCTGGCGCACAGCATGTTGTCTGTGACGCTGACTGGAACACCGTTACGAGCGTACTGCTGCTCACACGGGACCACGTCAGCTAGATGGACGAGCCCAACTCTCGTCTTCTCGTCAGGGCCTAAACTCGAATCGGGCAGCAGCGACCAGCCTGTCACAAGCCCCTGCCCAGAGATCAGCTCTTCTCCCTGGCTTTCTGAAAGGCAGAGGGGCAGGACCTTCTCCCCGACCTTCACTTTGTCCAGCAACTTGAGAACAGCCATGTCAGAGTCGAGAACATTGGGGTCGTAGTTGGGATGAACAACAATGGAGGCAACCTAAAGGAGAAGGACAGAGTTACTGCGTGCGATGGCTCGTAAAGATGAACCCTACACCAGCTTACCCTCAGGTGCTGGAGACTTTTAGTTTCCCTGTGGTCATCCCGGTAGTGCTTCCCCACCACCACCTTGATCTTGGCTGCATCCAGAGGATACACCTTCCCCAGCTCTGTCACACAGTGAGCTGCTACCACCACGCTCCTCTGGTTCACCAGAGCCCCGCTGCACACCAGCTGCCAGTTAGAAGCCCGGTCGTGGCTCTCGGTTCTACCTGCGCCATCCTTCCACCCTGTCAGGCTGTCAGCCTTGGTCAACTTGGTCCCTGCGCCGCCGGCAGAGTGGCGATAAATGGCTGCCAGCCAAGGCCAGTGAGCCTCTGCCGGCCTCTCTGGGTCAAAGGTCGGATGCTTCCCACACACTGCCAAAGAGGAGGTGACAGGATGAGAGAGAGACCGTGATCAAGGGGGGAGGCAGGGAGACAGGAACAATTTTACTTCTACTGAGACTGTGTCAACATGTAGTGCTGTGGGACTGCCACTGAACCACCTTTCCCTTCTGAGAGCTTTTATTTTGAACATAAGCTTGTTTGCTGAAAGGCAAAGAAGACAGATATTTAGATGCGGAAACGTTTGCCACAAACCAAATAGAAAGACTTGATGTGAATGGCTCTATTCTGCACCACAGCTGTCCTTTCTTCTGTGCATTGAGGGAGAACTCATCAGTAGAAAAGCTCCACATAAGCTGCTGTGTCATGGTGAGACCGGCATCCTGTTCATCTGGCCGATCCAGCTAAAATCCGCCAAAAACACTTGTCGAAACTTGACTTAAGCCGAAGGCTCTGCTGCCGGTAATAAATTGACGGCAGGTTCCGCTTGTGTGCAGTAGTGCATTGAATTCAAACCTATAGGCGGCTCGTTTGTTCGCCTTGAGTGTCAGCTATTGGCATTTCTGTTCAGCGAGCTTCCGTCAAGCAGTAACGAGGAGACGGCAGCGACCGTGGCAGCAGAGGGAAGAGTTGACAGGGTATCGCTCACTTACAGGCAGTGGCTATATTTTTAGAAACTGCTGCTGCTATAATGTGCTCATAGTAGACTTTAATTTTCTTTCCACGCGTCACTGTTGATATGTGTGATCCATGTTAAGATGTCAGTGTGCTTGTTCTACGTGTTTCTTTTGAATGGTCCTCTGCTGCCCTCACCTGGTGAACAGGACACGTGACGCCCACTCCATTTCCCAGTCTTCAGGCAGGTTCGTCGGGCGCTGCCATAGTGGTGATAGAATTGAGAGGCGCACTCATACTCTATGTGAGTGTAAAGGGGGTGGAAGCCGTGGGGCAGCTGGGGAAGCACTGGGGGACCTTTAGTGGGGCCGTCAGGCTGGAGCGGGCGGCCCAGCACAGAGGAGTACAGCCTCTGCACAGGAGTCTTCCTGAGAAGCACAGACGAGAGCATGCAGCCCTTACGCTGGGTTGTCCTCGAGTTATACATCACAGACGTAAATACTGTATGCAAACGCACCTGGATGGTGCCTGAGGTGGCAGAACCTTCTGTTTAACCAGCTCTGAAACTTTGGGCTCCCGACACGCTGCAAATAAAAATACATATATGAAACAAGACACACACAGATTTTAATAGAGCCATCGCAAGCGAAACAGTGGTTATGCCGTCAGGTTTTATAAATGCACAGAAAGCTTATAGAGAAATTCAAGGAAATGTTTGATCTTTTGGGAGAAACACACGCTCAACTTTGACATTGATGCTGCTTTTCTAATGTGAAACACTAGAGGCCCTGCAGCAGGATCCCAGCCCCCAGTGGCCACTGTGTGTATAGTTCTCGTTTAGATCTTGATTTAGATAAAACGCTTGAAACCACGGTGGTGTCTGTACAGTATGTAAAACACGAGCTGGTCAGCTTAGCCAAGCCTGAATACCAGAAAGGGCGAGACACAGCTCGGTTGCCTGTGTTTGATGCTAACAGATCCCCAGCCAGCAGCGCCTTTAACGGCCCGACGTGAACTTCGTTTGGTTCACATTAAAGCTTCGCTGGTGCCTTTCGCTACCAGCAGCTGTTTTGCCTCCTGAGTGAGTCTGTCTGCAGAAGGCGTCGTGTGGGTTCAGTGGCATTTAGCTGCGGCTTTGAGAGTTTGCCCTCTGTCCTAAAAAACACGGCATGAAAAGGCGAATTAAACAAATGGCATTACCCCTAACGCAGAGGGGCTGCCTGCCACTCCAGGTGCCATCTGGCAGGCAGACCCGTCGAACATCACCGCTGAGGGCATAAGAGTGGTTGCAGGAAAACTCAGCCGTGTCAGGCTCCAACCCTGGCACCATCTGGTGGTAGCCGTGGTAAACGCGGGGCAGAGGAGGGCAGCTTTTCTCTGGAGGGGAAAGACGAGAGGTTGAGATGAGTTAAGGTGGAATTTCAAGCATTTTAATATTTAATCATTTCTTACCAGAGAGGCTTTGGTTGATTTCTTTCTCCTTTTCTCTCTCCTTCGTTTTCTCAGCAGATTCCTCGTCCGTCTTGTGCTCTTCGGCGGCTGGTCTGTGCTTTGGTTTCCCACCCTCCTCACCTCCTGCTCTGTACATGGTGTACTGGGTGACGTTGACTCTGCTGGGAATGATCGTCCTCCGGTTCTCATGGGAACTTATGGTGTTGTTTCCCTTCTCTTTGTCCCCCGCGTCGTGTTTAGGCGTGTCGTTCTTCGCCATTTCCGGTCCACTGGTCTCCACGGCGTTGTCGTCCTCAGAGGCGACTGGTCCGAGCTTGGTATCGTTCGGGCCCACTTTGCCTGGATCTCTTTTCCCATTCACCTGCTCCTCTTTTCTCTCCTTCTCCTCTTGCCCTTTGTCTTTTTTCATGACTTCTACAATATCAGTCTTGTCTCGGTCCAGATTTGAGTCTGGGCTTCCCTCCTCTTTCTCAGGAGGCTTTACTACCTCAGGTCCCTTTGTTTCAACAGTGTTCAGACTGTTATCTAAGTCTTTGCTGCCACCACTGGGTTTCTCTGTGTGGCTTTCCTGTAGCCCACCTTCAGTCCTGTCTCCAGCCACCGTTGTCTCTGTATATTCATCTTCTCTGCTGACTGCTGTTGTAGTCTCGTATACAGTCTCTTTCCCTCCAACGTTTCCTTTCCCACCCGTTGCGTTCTCTTCCCCTTTGTCTTTAGTTCTGCTGATGTCTTTTTCCTTGTCACTGTCTTTTCCCTTCACCGTCTCTTTAGGTTTGTCTTTGCTTTTCTCTGCTTCAGTCAGAGTGTTATTCACTGTGGATGAAGACCACAGAAAAAAGTGTAACTCGCTTGCCAGTAAGTAGCTGATTGCAACACATTTAGTTTAAAATTGGTCTGTCATGCTGAAGGCTCTTGGCTGTAATTCAATTTCTCTGATCCAGTAAAGATTCATGTCCATATAAAAGCACAACTAAACTTCTGACAGTGCCTCGCGGATTCTTGGCCTAAAACTCATTGTTCCAGACACTTTGACTGACCTTTGGTGCAAACAGGGGGCGAGCCACTCCAAGTGTTGTTAGGCAGACACGTTCTCTGGGAGCTACCGCTGAGTTCATAGGGCTGGTGGCACAGGTACTGCAACGCTATTAGGACGTCATTGGGTCCATAAACCAAGAAGTGATCTCCGTGTGCAGGCTTGGGTGGTAGAGCACACACTCTTTGCACCGGCACTGGCAACGGAAAAGAAAGAAAGAAAGTCAGGCTTTTTCCACGGTCTCCACCAGACCTACGCCTTCTATGAAAGAACGAATCTAGACTCACCGCATTCTGGGGCGGGTGCACTCCAGGTGCCATCGCTCAGGCAGATGGAGGTACGAAACCCACGCAGCTCAAAGCCAAGGTCGCAGCGGAAAGTGATGCGTGCACCTGAGTGGTGAAAAAGGCCCTCTGTAGATCCGTGCACGGGCACCGGAGGCCTGCGGCATCCCACCACTGGGAGGAGTCGCAGACGGGCACAGTTAATAAAGGAAGCGTCAGTTCACTGGACTCCCCCACTGCAAAAAACCACCCAACAGCCCGTAGTGTGGCTTCAGGGAGCTAATTGCTGTCAGACAGGTAGCCCCCATTAGCCTCAGCTCTCAGACTCGTTACTGTTGGTTTGAATCTGTCCAGCTTGCAAAGAATAGCTTGCTGCCTTAGAGGCTCGTTAATGAATAAGTTTACTCACGGTAGTGTGAACAGTTCACAGCAACACTTTAACACATGGTTTATAATGAGGAAGAAATAGCGGTAATAAAAGAGCTTCGGTTAAACTGTCTCCAGCGCTGTAAAAGTGAATTTTAGACAATTAGGCGGGAGCGTGTTTGTTATATAACAGCCTGCTGCGTTTTACTGTGTGGTGTGATCGAATTATCTAATTTCATATGGAAGTAAATACACTGTACAGATATGTAGCACGAAAGCCCAGTTTACCAAATCTCACCCACTACAGTGTCATACTGTGACGATCCCTCAAGAGATTTTCAGTGTTATTGACTGTAAACTGGGCCTGATCCATGAAATGCTCTCTGAGGTTTTACAGCTTCAAACTGAGGAACCCTCCCTATAATCTCAGAGTTTCTGGCTTAAAGTGTTTCCAACCTTCAGTCCCTTAGGAGATGAAAAATGCAGCTCCCCAACCAAAAGTGGAAAAGTAAACTGTGGCTGACCTCTTTTGAATATGTCATTAAAGCTGACACACCCTGAGGTGCTGTTGGCATCGTCGCGTCTCGCGGAGCGATCGATTTTCCGTGTCAGACTGTGTGCTCAGACACAACGAGATGAGGCTGGAGGTATTAGGGAGGAATGACAAATATGATGGCGCCCGACAAAATCATCGCTCCTGTCATGAAGGCCGTCATGAAGTGATGATGAGCGCTGCTCCCAAAAATGATTAAATGTAATAATAAATTAACATGTGGCAGCGAGGAAAAGAAAAGGGAGGATATTTATTCCCCATCTCCTCTTATAGAGAATGAGTTTTACCTCAGGCTGAGGAAAGATGACAGGTTGGTTATTAGACACATAAAATACAGCTGAAGTCAGGTTCATACTTAAAAGTCCCCAACTGGCAGAAACGCAAAAAATACATTTCCCCATGAGTCATGAGCGTTATTCCAGCTCCCTTCCATTAAAATTAACAGCTGAGGAGCGCTCATGGGAATACAGATGAATGCCCACCGTGCGGACCTCCTGCCGTTTTTACGAGGGGCTGTTGCGAGAGAGGAGCTATTTTTCAGCGTTGTTTTTACATTCGCGCTAAAAATGACGCCGCGGCGAATAACAGCTTTCACTAGATCTACAGAGAGTTTCGCTGGGTCCAGAAACCTGTAGACACGGGGGCCCTGTAAGGAGTAAGGAGTTAACCCATGTGATGAGGTACGCCCACAACTTTAACGAGATAAACTGTTTATATCTTCAGAAACCAAAATGGTTCACCGGACTTAATAAACACTGTGGTTATCTTCTCCACATTCCTGACTGCAGTATTTAGCTGGAGCATTTCCCCATTTCGCTTCTTTCAGGCTGGAAGCTCGTCTACTGAATCTTATTTCATATTCCTCAAACATAAACACAGCAAAAGCCTGAGCGTAACTCACAGGCTGCTCCCTTGTGTTAGTTAATCACCACGTGCCTCAGGGCAGCAGCAACAGTGAGTTTCTTAGTAACTAGGTGTGTGGTTTCAGATGAAACGGACTAAAACAATGCTGGGAATCAGTATTTGTTAGTAGAGTAATATTTAGGATGCCTAAGATGGAAAATGTAAGTCACGCCTGAGTTATTCCTCCCACTAGATTAAATCCTTTGTTTTCTGGTGATTACATCCTACAGGATGTTTTTTTTTTCTCTCCCTCTTCTGTGGTATTTTTCCCCAAAACATGATGAATCTCCATTTTTCGAACACGATCAAACTGCGCGGACATTAGAGACTCACCATTTTCACATCTCCTGCCAGTGTAGCCACCCAGACAGGCGCAGTGAAACGTGTAGGAACTGTCCAGAATACAAGTCCCATCATGCAGGCAAGGAGAGGAGCTGCAAGCTGGAAACATATACGCGTTGAATATTAGGCCATCGAACGAGGCATTTGGTGTTTATTAGCACGAGGCTGGTGCTGGAATGGCTGAGCACAACATGCTGCGTCGTCGTGCAGAGCTGAAGCCACTGAAATGTCATTTTGAAACTTCTACACAAACAATCTCTCTGTTTGATTTTACTAGATCTGGCAGGGCTACTGGTAAATTAGGTGCACTGCTGCGGTTTGGAGTTTTCGCCATGGAAATGAGGACATTGCTGGAAAGCGATGACATTTTAGTCCGTCCTCGATTTCCCTGTGGTCAGTTTCCATGTGTTTCATGAAGCTAAACAGACCGAACCTGGACACTGTGCCTCTCTAGCCTTTTTGTTGATTCGCTAGTTATAATGAGCTCATCACCTATGAGACGATGGCACAGGACTTGGAGCAGGAGATGCATAGGAGGTAGACTTTTTCTTCTTTACATACCTGAGTTTTCCTGGAACGTTGCAAAAAACCCATCGAAGTTCTTGTAACCATCCGACACAAAGAGGATGTGCAGGCTGTTGCCAGAGCTGTGGATCGGAGCAGGTCTGTTGTTCCCACAAAACCGACCGATCACACCGGCGTTGATGCTGTCACCGTCTCGGACCTCCACGAAGTCGTAGCGGCAGGAGTGGTGATACTCCAAACTCAGCATCATGAACCTGTCAGCATGAAGGTGGATATTTAAAAACACAGGGCACGGTGCCACCAAACCAACCCTGAGACATGTCTATGTTTTACATGAAATAGTTATGTGAGGCACAGTAATTGCAGGTCTTTGGTTTGATCGCTTTTCCACTGTTTTCCAGTTTTCCCGGATTATGGGAACACCTGTGCTCCTTGGCAGTTCCACGCCAGCTATCATCACACTACTGGCACTTTAAAATCCCGAGCCAGCAAACAAGTAATAACCAATAATGAAAAACTACTGAATGCATTAGCAGCTGCAGAGAACCATTACACAGCCTGCTGCGCTTAGTGGTTTCCAGGTATCAGATCAAGCCTCTGCGTCTCAATTGCAACAAGCACTGAATTGAGCAGGAGCACAAAGATGTGAGGAGGAGAGTCACCTGAGCCCACGACTCAGACATGTGTCGGCAGGTAACCACATTACTCTCAGACTTCAGCAAAAGATTATCTGAGATTATCTAAAGCACAGTCTTTACTTAGACGCCCATGTTTGACTTCAATGTCTCATTGAACCATTATGTTCCCATTAAGCATCTCAAATATTAAACGGATGCCGTTCCATTTATGTCAGGGCAACAAGTACTGTTCATAAACAGCATCAGCATCTAAACAGACAGGTTGTTATTTTAAACCGGATGCAGTTAAATGTCTGTAAAATATGTCCATAAATCCATAAGCCCTGACTAGGCATGTTGGCCGTGGTGCAGCTGGTAACTGCTGGTATGGAATATCAACGTAATGGCTCACTATCCCCTAAACATCACCAGTCAGGACAGAGAGTCGTGGCTTTAAGGTTGTTTAAGAGCATTTTAAGTGACTAATAACACCAAGGAGAACGTAACATACAGTAGACGCAGTCTGAGTGTGACAGTGAGATGGATGCCAGCCTCCCATTCCACGTGCAACCTCCTCGGCCTGGAACGGACATAAAGGACCTGTGGAACTTTCTGGCAAAGCTTTTGTCTTTCATCAGTGACGGCTGGATGCAGCGGAGCTTGAGGTAATGAGGTACGTGGTAACGCTTAGTGTCAGCCTGCAGCGGCAATTAATGCTAGTGGTGCATGCGAATGTGTTGCCAGAGCAGTTAAAGATAGAAATCTACGCGTTTTCTCAGAACATAGTCACAGGCTAAGGATATAAACTACGGTATCGTCTCATGGAATGGATCTGGCCTCGGAGCCTCTTTGCCGTTCAGTATGTCACAGTTTGTGGTTGGTGAACTTAATGATCAGCTTAAAACAGCATAAAGCTTTTAACAAATGATCCAAATCGTTATGCTTCTAAGCCAGTGAGTCTATAAAATGCTAAAATGTGTGGTGGAGAAAATGACTGAAGTAAAAGCTTATCGCAGGACTGAGAAGTAATGAAGGGAGTTAGTTGCTGTGTCGTGTAGACCGCATACATCTTGGGAAAATATCTAAAGTGATTTGAAGTCTGACTTTAACTTTCACAGATGGACAGAAGAAGAAACTCAAGCTTTACATGCGGATAAAACCTGATGGTTTGTCCACCCAGTCTGTGTCAATACCTGCTGGAGGCTTTAGACACTTCTATGAGCCATGTTTCATTAGTCAATTAAAACTCAGCCAGTGCTGATGTTTACGTTTTGACACCATAAAAACTATGAACACAGAATAACAATTCTACCTGAGCTCGATGGTAAAGGGATGATCCATGTGTATGGTCCACTCACACCGAGCATTGTTGGGGTAACTTTCCAGCACCAGGTGGCCCTGTTGTTTTCGGATCACCCCCCCACACCCTGAAAACACACAGGAATGTTTGCAAAGTTATGTAGAAACCGGGACGATTTTTAAATGTCACATGTTGTTAGTTACAGCCTAATTATGATTTTGCGCTTTGGTTGCCATTCCGACCAGAGGTAATTACATTTCAGTCCTGTGTTGTGCTCAGCAACACAAAGAATCCAAAACACAATACGCAGCGGGCACAGCTGCCAAAGAGCAGCCTTTCCACGTTTCTGCTTTTAATTACATGTATGCTCGTTGTGCCCCTTGGCAAAATATTTGCACATTAAGAAAACTATAGAACAGTGTTCAAATGTTACATGTTAAATGGGTTTATGGGATTCCTGAATGCAAGCTCTCCCTTGTCCTTCGGCTCCTGAAGGAAAATCTCTTAGGCACATGGCAACCTTCCAACGTGGCAAAAGCAAATAAATCAGCGGGGAAGGAAGTGATATATAGTTCAGTGTTCAATTTACTTATAGGAAAAATGGCTGAATGTAAAGTAGTTTAGCTGAATAGCGGAGCGAAGAGACTTACTCATGCAATCTCCCCCGGACCAGCCAGGCCGGCACTCGGAACAGTATTCGCCACCAATGAAGAAGTTGTCCCTGGGGCCCCATGTCCCATTGTTACAGCGCTTACAGTTCTCAAATACACTGCAGCCTGAAGAGAGACCCAGAAGCTGAGGAGTCACATTTAACCCACTGTAGCGAAACACATGGCGTGAAAAACCTCCTGCAGAGTCTTCGGCTCTGCAAAATTCATTATGCTCATCGCTCACTGAAACAAAGTGCTCAAACATTTCACTGCTTCCTGAAATAGAAAAGGGAAGAATCCTGGTAGATCTCTGGTAGGATGGAGTTTTACTTAAGCCGCTGGTCCGTCCACGGGGAGCTGACCTGAGTATAGGTATGGATTTAACAGCAGTAGGCTGGAGACGTACACACATGGATTTGTGATCATACGCAGTACAGACCATATCTTGTTTTTTATTGTTCACTGAACTGAATATCTTAATAAACGGTGACATGTATAAATATAACATCATACTGTATATGCGTGTTTCTACCACATTGTACTTGAATCTAACACAGAAATTCAAATGAAAAACTGCTCATCTTTGAATTCACACACACACATTTAACAATTTCATTTATTTAAGTGCGATAATTCCCTCCAGTAAGTCAAGCGAGGCAGAAGTTGGCCTGGAGACAGGTTAGACCTCAAACAAACACAGAGGTTAGTTTAGTCTGGCTGTAAACTCTGTTTGACATCATTTGCTGCTGCGCCAACTACACGGCAGGTGGATAAGGAATCTGACTTTTCAGATTTTAGGGATCCTACCTGGGTGGATGATGCAGGGGTCACACTCGTTGATGGCGTTGCGGCAGCAGGGCACGGCGTAGCCCACTGGCGTCCCCTGGAGCGGGCATTTACAGCGAATCACGTCATACTCGCAGCAGCCTCTGCACATGACGTTCCACTCAGGGCCCGGGCAGTGGCTGTACAGGTACCTGTAATCTGAGACGAGGAGTCAGACGGACAATATGTCAGATGCCCTGATGGGAAAAGGCAGGCGAGCGGCGGTGGAAAGGACTCTGGTACGGTCGGGGTTTGTCCAAGCAGCTGTTCTTCACTGTGCTCCCTGCTTATTTCCACTGCCATGCAGTTGCACGCTCCTTTTTAGCGGTAGTTTGCCTCTCGCACAAACTACTGGACTGCTCTCACACTACATTACATCACTCAACATGCCACAGCGGTAAAATCACAGTGAAACAGAACCAACACACTGATCCGAAAGCTCCTTACGAACCTGAGCGTAAACACCGGCTTTTGCTTTTACCCAGTAAATGCAACGTTTAATTGGATTGGGAACCAGTGATTCCAGGGGGTTTGACTCTGAATGGTTCTGATTATGTAACGCGGGATTTCAAAGCTTAAACTGACAAGTGGAAATTGTCTTGTGGCAGACATGGAAGGAGAACTAACAGAAGCCGCTGCTTTAGATAGTTTGTGTGTACATGCACCCTCCTTCCAAGCTTCCGAGCGTAATAATAACGTCTCTGCCCAGACTCGGACCAAACCAAGAGACACACCTCTGCGTTTGTTTTGCATGCAAAGCCATAGCTGGACCCTATGGTGATTCATTCTTTCTGGACACAGACACACACAAGCGATGACAACGTGCTGAATCTCTTTGTTGTTGCTCACAGACGACCAGTTGAAGAGGAGAAGCGCAGATGTCTTGGAAGGCCGAGACGCTTCCCTGTTGCCCTTCCACATTAATGACATAAATCGTATCTGGAACCAGCTCGCATGTGGATTTACTGTATTAGCAAACGGTCACAGGAGACGTGTGCTGAATCCAACACTTTAAGGCAGGTTTCTTATAGACAGAATTTTCAGTTCGTGAAGCAGTCGTAGTCATTTGTCTGTTGTCTTTTGGTGGTCGTCATTGTTTTGATAATCTGGGCTCGGCGAGAACTCGAGCCACGTTAAACAAGCCTGAGAGGTCGGTCTGGTCCCGGTGAGCCTGGTGTGTGACGGCGCTGATTTAACGTCACACGTACCGCGAACGTCACGTAACGTTGATACTCAGGCTGCCGCTAACAGACTCTCGCAAGCTTCTACCCTCTCGGCTTTGTTTTTCAATCACGCTGATCATATTTTTCTCTGTCTGCCAGCCCGAAAAAAAAAAAGGGGGGGAAGTTCACAGTTTCTGCTGAGATTGTTTTGCGGATTCATTTTGACCATGTGTGAGAACCACAAACATCCCTGGCATGAGCACGGCCTGCATGTTCAGAGATGTCTGTTGGGACATGATACAAGACAGCGCACAGAGTGGGATTACGCACGGTGCTTTGAAGAACTTTGACAATGGCAGTACATCCACTGAAAGTAAATACATGTGTGTTTGCTTAGAACTGTTATTCTCCCCCAACATGTTTTTGCAAAACAAATTTAAAAGCCATAAGATATAGTTTGGTTCATGCTTTTGGTTCGCATAATCCACTCAGCTCCAGACAGTTGTACCACTGTCCCACTCAGGGTGGACTGAAACACATGTTTAGTCGTTTTTAATGCGCTTGTGTGTTTTTACGTTATGTTACCCACAAAGCCACCTGAACGCCAGCGTTGTGTGTCATGCTAATAGCCACAAAGAGACTTTCCACCCTTTTGTTCATATAGGTGGCAGTTCTCCCACCACTCACTAACTCTGCCTCTTGTTATGTCTGCAAACGATCCACACTGGATCAAGTTGGAGGCTGTAGATTGACGAGCAGCACATTCTGCGTGGACCAAAGTCAAAGCGCCACTAGCCAGTTGTTCTGTTTAGTCTTTAAACTGCTGCCATCAGACTAGTAGCTCTGCTGTTACAGGATAAAAGCAGCTGCTTACAGATGCGACGCCTGCCATGTGGTGTTGACACCACGTCGTCTCCGCGTCGGAAAGGTTTTCCACTTCCAGTAGGAGACGCTGGCTTGGGGAGACTGTGAAACTAGATTTGCATGTAGGACACAAACATGAAAGCGGCGACGCGCTGGAAGACTGGTAATGTCATTACATGCATCGCGGCTATGGGTCTCTGCCTTCGAACTGAAAAATGACATCCTGGCTGGTTCTCAGTGCGAGAGTGGAAGAGTAGCAGAGGTTGGAAACGAGGCTTTGGTCTCACCTCAGCCATCCTGCGACGTTACACACAGGCTTTTAACTCAGAACATGTTTTCAGAGGAAGCAGTGTTTTCAGTGTTGAGATATGTTCCTGGCTTCCAGCTATGTTGATAAGACTGTTATGTCTCTCTGCCTCTGAGGCTTCTCCTCTGGGTCTGGATGCGTGCGGGACGTTGTGCCCCCAGCCCAGGGTGGGAGGGGGGTTTATCGTGCATGGATAACATGAAACTTTAAGTCTTCTGTCTACGTGATTTCAGCGCCTTGTAAAAATATCCAAAATATGCAAATTTGAGCAGCGCTGTCATTATCCAGGCTTGTAATTTAACCGGCGACTGCTGTGGGCATGGGGCTAAAGGGCTGATGGCTGTCACAGAGGTGCAACTGTGAGATCGTGTGATACAGTTTGTGCTTCTTTTTTTTACCTCAGCGCTTTTTTCCACCATCCAAGTCTGATATCTGTGTTTTGGTATGTGCGATGGTGTGCGCATATTTCCCCACTGCAAAATAACTAGTGCTGTGAGCATGGGTCTGTGTGTGTGTGTGTGTGTGTATGTGTGTGTGTGTGAAGTCTCTGGCGCTGAGCCCTAGAAACACAATTTAACAGCAGTTCGCTTTTTTTTTCCCCCCTCAGTTTTGTAGCTGAGCATGTAGATTTTTATGTGCTTGGCTTCTCTGGAGTTATGTAAGTAGTGTCTGTTTTTTCCATTCCAGATGTTAACGTCCGAAATGTAGTCGTCAGCATTCAAGCCAAGTGGCCATCGACGAGACGAAGGCCATCATGAGTCCATGGCCTGATGGACGCCGGGTTGTGTGTGTGTGTGTGTGTGGGGGGGGGGGGTATGTCTGTGTATGTCAGACGCTGGACAGTGACGTGTTGTTAGCCAGCGTGTGTCGGACGCACATCCGGAGACTGACATGTGGCCACACAAACTCCTCTGACCTCACCGTTCTATCTAGTGCAAAGGGGGAGAAAAAACACAAGATATTACATTTCCACATTTCGTTTTGAGTTTCGCAGCTTTTCTTTCGCTCATTTCTCTCTCCCGGCCCAGCGCTGTTGGATACGTAGCGTTTTAAATGCGCTGCAGCCACTGAATTCAACCTTGCAGGTGACTCATGAGTCAGTGTCAGCTGTGAAACTGTACTATCTACTACTTTTCTGGAGGCCACTTCCTCTGAACTCGACTAAATATAGACCCGAGGTCAGCTTCTGCTTTCTTATAACATTCAAATCTACTTTTAATCAAGTTGACATATAAAACCCAGAACTTCCCTTAGAGGCCAAATTAAGCTCTATTTTGTAATTTTTTATTTTATTATAGAACATCACGACATGCATCTTTCTTTCTTTCTTTCCTTTTTTTTTGACCTTCTACTTAACGATGAGTTCACTGAACTTGTCAGAAACCCAACCTTGTGGTTCTGTGGTATGTCTGCTCACACACAAACCCTAACTTTCTGACTCAACTTACAAAACTATGATGTGTCGGATGGACTGACTTTGGACAGTATACTCACGATTAGTTCTCATCTAACCCTGAGCAAGAAACTGAAGAGTCAGATTTTCCAAAATATCAAACTGTTTCCATCCCAGTTGCAAAAAATAGTGATACATATATGTGTTTTCTCACTTACCTCTAGTGTCATCGCAGGCATTTCGTTTTTATTTGGCACATAAATACTTTGCGCATTCCTTGCCACAATATCATTAGGTCATACTTGCTCTCCGCCATAATTATGTGAGAACTCAAGTCAGAAACAGTTCCCTGTGAAGAAAATGACAAATTACAGAATATCCAGAACTGAATAAATAGTTTCCACCTGATAAAACGGTGCTTATTTCACTCTGATCTATGATGGAAAAGAGGTTTTACAGCAGCTGTCAGTGCACATGCATGTGTGAGTATTTAATTCCTTTTGCTTACTGCCCACAGCAGCTGTCTGGTATTTCGAGGTTGCAGTGATTTAGCTATCATGGAACGGGGGAAATTCCCACGGGGGCTCTGAGTGGAGCCCAATACCAAGCGCTGATCCCAGTGGTCATCCTGTAGATAGAGCTTTCACCCACTGGGAAACCACAACGCCATTAAAATCCTCTATTGCGCTGTTGCACACGCCGAATGAAGGTCAAACAGGCGTCTGAGATGGGCTTCGCTTTCGGCTTTTAGCTGCTAAACTCAGGCTGAACTCCCGAATGACACACGCTTGTTTCCAAACTCAACCAGAGGCCATGTTTTTGTTTTTTTCCCCCTACTAACTATGTTCAAACTGTGCCAAGATGTCACTTTCTAACCTGACACTTTCTGCTGGTCGTTACCCAGAAGCCCTGACAGCTGACAACCCTGTGGACGTCTGGTAAACACAGCGTGAGCAACGTGGTGTCACAAGAACTTGGTATTTCCTTCGTCCAGGTGGGGGATCTTACACACACAGCTTTCCATACATCAACAAATCCTCAGTGGACACACACACACACATAAAACACACACATAAACAGGCATTTCTAAGTAAAAAGGTTGCTCAACAGAAAACTATCCATCACCAGCTGATTAAACACGATTACGAAACAAGCCGAGCCGAGAGTGACTCAGCTGACAACAACATTAGTAGGTAAATCTTCCAGAGGGAACTCTCTCGACTGAAATCAAAGGCAGCTGTTGTGTGTCCAGCTCTTTGCCACATCCACCAACAGTACAAATTGAAGGTGTTATTTTTCCTGCGTGCGAAGAGACGGCGTACGGTCCAGACACTACCACGGCAAGTTGACTCAAACATGACTCACGTCACCCAGAGTAAACAGCCAGAGCCGATCTCAGAGAACCCATCCACGACACTCTAGCACAAAAAGGGAACGGGTGCCAAAATCCAACAGCCTTATTAGGAACCCACTGCCTCGCTTTACCTTGAGGAATGTGTGGCAACATCCAGCTGTTGCTGTTTTTATTCAAGAGCAGAAAAACAACCAGGATACTTGATAACAGGACAGTAAAACAACCCCACAGAAAGACAAAGATTTCACACACTCATCAGTGTTGTTTTTCTCTGCTGCTTCTGTTTTCTTACATCACTGCCTCACTCAGCGTATGAGAGAAGAGATGTCGGCTCGTTGAGAACAAAGGAGACAGTGCCAAACATGGAGACAGGTTAGAGGAGGACAAAGAGCAGCAAAGGTATTTGCCAGTCTCTTACCGTAGGGCAAGGCTGTCCCCTGGGGTATGGAGATTAGGATGAAGAGGGACGTGAAGAGGAACCAGCCCTCCATCCCAGAGATGTGAGCACCGGTGCGGGGGAATACGCCGATGCCCCTGTGGGTTTGCCCCAGCTGTAGTCCACGTCCCGCAGACAGCATGCTGCAGTCTGGAGCTCTGTTTACTTTCTGAACTCAGCTGACATCACATTCTCTCTGCCCTTCAGTCCTTCCCTCCCCCTTCCTCCATTTCTCCTTTTCTGTCTCCCGTTCTCTCTCTCTCGCTTTCTTTCTGTCCCTCTCTCACTTCTCTTTGGCTTCGGGTTACAGCCCCATCCTCGCGAGGAGGTTGACTCGCAGCGGTCCCCTTCGAGAAACTCCCCTCACTCCGCTCAGAGGATGACGTCACTGTTCGTGAATGAATGCAGGCTCGAGCGCTTTATGCTTAACTCATTAAGGTTCCACACACATAAACGCACACACACAACCGCCAGTTTATGTCCCGCGCTTTATGTCGACAATGATGTGGTGGTGCAGTCTTCAAGCTGCTCATGTCTAAAACATCCTGAGGTCAAGGTTAATCAAGTTCACACCTAGTTAAGCTCTATGGCAGCTGTGTGCAGGCTCAGCAGCGTGTGTAGTGTTTACAGTCGCAAGTTGTTACTTCTTATTGAACTAATATAAGAATATTGTTGGCAATATAAAATATCTGCTTGTTGTCTTCTTTATATTCGATAAGAAAACTAACTAATGAACATGACAAACATGACTCCACTGTTTGTAGCTTAGCATAAAGACTGGAAACACTTAGGTAGGAGGATGATTCTCCAGGCAAGAACGCATATAAATATATTACCTTCAATGTTCCTTCAACATCTGTGCAAATATAAACACTTCTTTCTATTTTTATCGCACATATCCCACTGTACACAAGCAAAACATTTTTATTGTCTCGAGATAATAATAATAAGTAACTATCGTCATCCCACAACTCTAATGTTGCTGTATTACAGTATTGTATTTTGCACTTTACAGCAACAACAGTAAAGCAGCCAGTGCAAACATAGCTGCCTCTGAGCGATCTCCTGGGTGTGTTTAATTTCAGCTGGACGCGGCGCTGCAATGAATTCATTTGTTGTTTTTTGCCCACTGGGCTTCTGAGCTGCATGCGAGAGCTGACGGGGAATCGAGCTCCAACATCTCCGATAATGCCAATCAAGCATCAAGTAGTTCCCTCAAAGAGCAGGATTTACACCGCGTGACACGTTACACACGACCGTTGCTGCAGTGTGTGTTTGTGTTTGGGTGGGAAACTGAAAAACAGAGTGAAGCCAGGAGAGTTTATGAGTCAGCAGGAGGCAGAGTGGAGAGAAGCAGAAAAAAGAAAAAGTCAAGCAGGAGAGGGGGGGAAGGAAATATTATGTGCCTTGCTGAGCCTTCTATCCACTTTTCATCACCTCTCTACTGTTTGTCCAGATGCCTAATAGTTTATTATTTGAACCCAGTGCTTTCAAGTTCTGGAGGACGCTGGTTTTAGTGTTTTCAGGAAGTCTATAACTGAAGTCTACTCCCTGCCAGAAGAACATCATCTTGGCTTAACACAGCTCCTGACCTCAGTGTTTTAACACGTAGAAAACATTATAATTCACTTAATACAGTGTCTAATCACAACATATACTGTATATCAAGGCATTTAGGAAACAAAATATCGTAGAAAACCCAACAAATGCCTTCACTATGATGCGATGAGTGGTAAGGAGAGCGAGACAAAAGAAACACACAGCGGACGAAGTGTACAGCACCGAGGCTGGGGATACAGTATCAGCAGGGGAAGACGCTAATGACATGCAATGGAGGCTGAGTAAGAGATGGTTCGGTGTCACCTGAGCCCATGTCTGCTTCCTGAACCTGAACTGGGTTGCTGGGTCTACAGGACAGGACGCTGAGCTAAAGTAGACCTGCACAAAGACGCCGCTTGCTTCGCACATAGGTGATTTGAAATGGCCTCATTATTTATGACACACACTAACCTAAGTTCAGCTAAAGAAATCCAGCATTTTGGTAAACACAGGATGATATTTGCCAGACAATGATGAACTACTACAATTAAAGAAGCTGATCATAAACTGGTGGAAACAGAGCAGGCTCGCCCTGCGCTGCTTTATGGAAACTCCTCAGCTGTCACCGCAGGGACTGCACATGGTCAAAGAGCCCACAGTGCACAGCAAAATCTCATTAAAAGATCTGAGGCACATGCAGGAACTAGTGCAGCAGGGGCCAAACCGATTACCACCTAACGATAGGCAGGGAGAAATTCTCTGTTGACTCCTGAGTTATTTACTCATCGCTTTGTCTTTGGTTGCGCGGCAGGTCCCAGGGTTTCCACAGGATCCAAGGTGTCAGACAAAGATTAGACGAAGGTTTAAATATGAAGGAACCTAATCAAAGCGTGATCATTCGCCATCCCTCATTTGTATGGTTACAGGAGACACAGAGTAAATAAACACCCCCCCCCCCCCCCCCCCCCCAACACTTAATAGCTTTTGGCTTAAGGGTTGGAAACTAGGTCATCGGCTTCACAGGTGAGATAAATGCCTGTGGCTGCTTTTACGCAAAGCGACAACTGTTTCCAGGAGCAACGTGCCATGACGAGGGTGAGTAACCTAACAGTACAGGACAGTGTTGAACTGGATGACAAGCCAGACTCCACATGACTATAAAAAGTGGAATATTTACTGATTTCACTTCTCTCTGCCCAGCTCTTGTTTGTTATACACAATAATATAATTACTGATTCCTAGAAAAGAAACTCACCATCCTTATGTATTAACATTTTACATGTGCCTGTAGGTGACATACCTCACATTATTCCCTTTATTCCTGATTCTCTAAAGCTGCTTGCCATGCATTTCATATTAACATTATCTTATCCAACGCACCTGATGCAGCTGTGGCTCACGCGTATCCGCTCTTGCTTTTAAGTCACACTCCAGATGATCCTCGTCTGGCTTTGATTTGCCTTCATTTAGAGGCCAGGTCAGGCCCATTACAGTGTCCTCAAGGGCAACTACAGATGAGATAGTAGAAATCTGATATTTTCCAGGAATGTCCTATACAGTCCAATTTGATTTGCATGTAACCATAGTTTAGTCTTCGTCTCCCGAAAACCTTAAATCAGGATTTCTGAAATGTGACTTTTTTTTGGTGTCCCTTTAATAGGAAACAACTTACAGTACTGTAATGAGAAACAGTACAGCGCATAAGCAAAACATCTGCAAGCTTTTCATGTACATCATGTCCAAAGAGCCAACTGTGAAATCAGCCAGCAACGATGAACAATATTACACGTATTGCTTTGATTTTTGATCTTTTAATTATTTTAAATTTTTAAAAGATTAAACCCATATGATTGGGCTCATTATTTTGTCAATTCACAGTGTCTCTGCTGCTTTAATAAGCGGGCGGGAGCTTTAAGAAAACTGCTTCAGTACTGTGGGTAGGATTTCACATCCTCGTCCAAACAGCTGTAAGACCATTCAAGTTCATTGGAAAAAACGTTAAACACCAGCTGAGAGGTCTAAACCAAGGTGTTATAGCAATAACTGCATAACACACGCGTGAAAATTTAATTGTGGAAGTAAAAGGAAGCACCAGAGCTGGTGGAAGATTCCTGAATAATGCCTGCAGGATTCCTGCTCCTCCTGGTCAGAACCCTGCTGTGAACGAAAAATGTCCATCTCATATTGGAAACCTGAGACAGACGAAGAAGGAGACACGTGGTATGCGAGAGGAAAAGGAGGCTCCATCTGCTCCAGGGTCCAGCAGGGAGTCAGGAGGTCCAACACCTCAGCCTTTGTTTGGGTTTGTTAGCTGCTCCTCGTCTATGAATTGACCACTGTCACGTCATTGCTTTAAAGAATAGCCGCGTGGCCAACGAACCCTCAAACACAGAGCTTGTTTTGTTGTGCCATGGAAACTAGGTTTCTGTTTTGGACATCTTTTTTTTTATCCCCTTCCTGTCGCCGCACGTTGTGGAACAAGACCGTGCCGCTGCGGTGGAAATAAATTGGTCAGAGAGATATAGAGGAGACGGAGACGATAAAAAAAAGAGCGTTGAGCTGTGAGTGAGCTCAGTGTGACAGACAAAAATTGGAACCACAAAGTTACTTTGAAATGGAAAAGTACTACCCAGAGCCTATTAACAGAACCCAGCGTTTTACAGCAGATCACCTCCAGCCCTCCTCTCCAACCTCCCGTCTCCCTCTGATCTTTCTGTTTGGTTACTTGTTTCTAAGGTTATAGCATTTGCGGGGTCTCTTGATCCGAACGTGTTCTCAGTGACACAAGCTGCAGGAGAAATTCACTGTTTTATAGACGAGAGCCCAGTAATGAGACTTAACGTGAAAAACAAACAGGCAGAAATCATGGTTATTGAATGCAGGGCGGGGATGTGGCTCCCCACCCTCTTGATACTTGATCTGTTGTGAGTATTTATAGGGACATTCATGCTGGATATAACTTTATGGGTGGGTTTGTTGCTCTGTAGCCATCATAATAACATCAGGGACACAGGGGGGTTGTTTTCCTTTCAGCTGTGCCAGATATTATACCTGACCTGTGCATGCCTCAGCAGAATTGAATGGGACACAATGCAGGAAAGAAATACGTCAATACTGAGATCATGACAATAAAGAATGTGTAGCGGCTTTAAAATCCCAAATGATCTCAGGGTGACTCATTACAACTCAAGCAAAATCCGTGGTTTTCAGAAACTCACGTTACCATTGTGCTCGTCTAAGCCTGATCCAAGTGACGTGGCTCAGAATAACGCAATATTTACATGGACTTAAGAGCTAAAGACTCGCTTGGCTCGGCTCAGTGTGCTACTGACACAACGCAACCGTTTGAATTGGTTCCACCTTCAGGCTTCTCTAAATCTATGTCTCAAAGAAGCTCAGACGGACGACCAGCACCACCGCGCTGGTGATGAAGACACAACGTGAAGAAGGCCCAACCAGCGCGTGTCCGTCTGCCGCTGCTCTACAGAAAGCGTATTGCATCGGAGTGCGGAGCTGTTCAGCAGCTGCCAAGACAAGTTTTCCACAGAATCATAAACACAACCCAGAGCATAACCAGGCCACCCCCTGCCCTCACCCGAGCACTTCCTCAGATCACAGGGCCTTCGCAGATACAGCAGCGTCGGAAAAACGCGACCTCCTCCCCCATCTCTTCGCTTTTTTCCTCTCTGGGAGACACTACAGGGCCATAAAAGCCCGCTCCTCAAGCCTACAACAAGCTTATACCCCAGGGCCAAAGCTGAACTGTGGCCCATCATCCTATAGCAAATGCTCGAGCCCCCACCAAAACAAATCTCCTCCAGGACTCTCCCCTTATTCACTCTGTCAAATGTTGTACTCCTCATGTGCAACAGTGTTCATGTAACACTGTTCATCGTAAACTGTATCTTTTCTATGTCATTTTAAATGTACTGTGTCCTCTTGTGTGATGATGTGATTGACAAAACGTTAAACACACATCCATTAGAAATCATAAAACTGAATCGCCACCTTATTGACACTTAGACTAATAAGTGATGATGGGACAAAGCTTTTTCACGCGTCGGTTTTCTTCTTGTTAGTCAGGAACCTAACACTAAAAACAAAACCACGCTTAGTAAGGTCAAATTCACGCTTGTGGCGGATGAATAAATGACTGAAACGTTGAAATTATTTGATCGTGGAAAAAATAAACACCAGTCTACATAACAGAGCACAAAGCCCAGTGTCCTTCAGGTCAACGGGCTACTAAAAAAAAAAAACAATGGAGTGAGACCACCCTCTAGTGGTAGAAGTGAAAGAAGGACACGGAGTTAGGTGGAGTGATGTGGGTTGAATGTGGATAAGCTCCGCAATGTAACCATTATAGTTAGACCATGTTCAGCACTATAATTCAAAATCAAGCATCCTGTGGAGTACTTGTAATTAGTGAGTGAGTTTAAATTGGTAAAAAAGAAATTGTAAAAAATAAAATTGTAAAAAAATAAAAAATACTCAGAGATAAAGTTAATTTAAAAAACCCTTTCATCTTCACAGATTGATGGCTCACATTCCAGACTTTTCAGAATAAAAGCAATCGCCCTGAAAGGCTAACTTGGTAGAATGTCAAAAGGAAGACCACTCACTGTGTGTAGCGCCAGTCCTCAAGTCCCATCAGCAGAAAATTAAAAAGACAAATCCTATCTGGGATCAGAATGTGTGATTCCAAGATACTGAAAACATCAGCCAGAAAAAGCACCGCGATCTCGAGACACAGATACATTGTGCTGATAACTGGGGCTTCGCTTCTGGCTCTAATCATTTTACCCTTACACAACTGTTACATCATGCATTGCTCATACTCATCTGTCTTCCGACAACACGGGAAGTTAAACATTTAAGCACACAGCACATGCAGTAGCGCTGTCTGTAATCATAAAGACACACAGACATAGATAACATATCTGTAGATAGATATGTTTATCAGGACATGATACGAGCACAAATCTCAGCTGACTTAAAAGTCTGTCTAGTTCTTAACACAAGCACAAATGAGGATGATACTGGTGAAAATGCCCAAAAGCAAGTGAACAATACACCATTAAAAGTACACAGATGAGAGAAAAACTGTTTTGGAGCAAAGAGAATCAATCAGTCAAATACTAACAATAAAAAACATACTTCTGTCTAAAATGTACATTAAACAATGAGAGTTCATATTGAAAGATCATGACACTGTGTTTTTGTGCTGTGTTGTTAGACCGTTCTCCCTCTAGAGGCAGTCAGCGCCTGCAGATCCCTGAGACATCCTGAGACACCAGCTGAATTTTGAGAAGCCATCGATTAAGAGGCTTAATGTGAATGAGACAATATCTTACTTTCTGCAGATAAGTCACAAAACCCTATAGAAAAGAAGAAAAAAAAAACAGCACATCACTCTTTCTGCTGTCGCGTGAAGCGCCATCATTTACACTTCAATCCGTTACAGAACGTATCGATTTGCAATTGCAAGCGGTAAAGTGGGATCAAGATGTCCGCAGCCAGAATTTCACAGGGAGCGAAGTGTAATAGTGGCTCGTGAAGTGGAACAGGGCACCACCACTAATCACTCCCATCTCATTTTATTATTTATATTCCCACAGCTGGGCGAGGCCTGACTGTTTGATCAATTCTCCACTCCCTTCTTTTATCAGCAACCAGCCACTGCCACTACCCGCTACCCTAAATTATTCAACTGGGCCTGCTTTGTTGTTAATAGCGGTGATCATTCTTGCTTAAACGACATAATGTATGTGCCGACAGCCAACAGTGATACAAACCTGTCCCGAGGGACACAAATCTATCAGCGGCTGAGCGTCTATCTGCCACATTAGAGATTCCAGGCACCAGTGAAGCGCAGGCGAGTAAAATACACTAAACATGGAGACTCGAGGAAAAGGCTGGTTCCACAAGGCCAACGCCGTAAATGATGAGACTTTCCCCTTCATGGTTGATTCCCAGTGAAATGCAGCCAATATGTAACATTTAGAGCGCCGGGCCCACTTCTAAATGACAAAACCGTCTATTTTCACCTAGTTGTAGTGATTTCAAGCACCGTATGACAGGCAGGGTGTTATTTATGCGGCACAGTTCCCGCAAATGAACAAAGATTAAAAGATAAGAGTTAAGGGATTATTCCTGATTTAGACGTGCTGTGCCAAGAACACGAAAAAGTTTTGCAAAACCAGGCAAGTCTTTGAATTAAGCGGAGCTATTTTTAGAACCGTCTATACCGAATGGCATTTGGAGTCAGACACTGCTTTGAGTGACTTTTTATTTGTGTGTTTGTTAGCATCGCGGCGTGAGATGTGTCTTACAGTACGACCTGAGAGCAACCAAGTGATTTACAGTCATCCACTGTATGTTATGTAGACGCTGATTATAAGAGATCTCAGAGCCAGTGGACGTGTGACAGCTGATAATTAGCCGCTTGAGCTGTCAGACTGGGAGCTGCTTTGTGTTCTGCCGTATTGCATTTCTAGTCCGGCCGAAACATCTGAGCAGCATTTAAAGCTTTGAAGCGACAGAGCTGAATTAAAAACACAAACGTCGCCGTTCAGTTCGGTTCCTGTGCCGTATGCTCCGCGTGGCAAGTCATATAAACCCACAGCATGCATCTTATTAACAAATGATACATTGGAAGACATAGTTTGTCTCCACGCCTATGCCGTTCAGGGGCTACTGTCAGTTTTCTAGGCTACCATACAATCCTATCAAAAGCGTGTTTCGTATCCATTTTATTTCACCAGGGCCCCTCCGTGTGCCTGCGCTGCCTGAGGGCATTCTGCTGCGGCTGCTCCATGCAGATGTGAACATCCAGCTGTGCAGTGGCACATCCACCGGCGCACATGGGTGCTTTCACAGATGCCAACAGGCACGGCACCATGCAGGACAGTGTTCACGGCTCTGTGACATCCGTTACCACCAAATGTCCTCACAGTTATGACCTTCTCGGCTTTCTTTAAAACGATTCACAGACATCAGCTGAAGGCCTCCATGAAGGGCTTAAAGTAATAAAACACTGCAGTTAAAGTGAATGAACTTACAATATGTAAGCTTTTTATTTTGAAATTCAAAGGAAGTGTCTCACTTAGTGGTTCCTGTTAGTTTTACTGATCAATAACTAAAATATAACATTATTCATATCAGATTTATCTTGGATAACGTATGGATGTAAAGCATGTCTCCACACAGCTATGCTCCATGTGGAAGATGGGACCATGCGCTGAGAGCAGGTTTTCATTAGTGGCTGCTTTAACTGGTTTCAGATCTGCGGAGGGCAGGGAGGAGCAGAGCATGAACACGCGTGAAACCGCAGCTCTCCCTCCCTCGCGCATACGGAACATTCATTCCCAAGTGACGTGACGAGAGCGAGCGCTTCGCACCATCCGCCCGTTAAAACGAGAAGCCGCAGAAGGCGACGCTGAAACGTTAGGAGGACATTCAACCCCCATCTCTAATCTTAACGGACCGCGTGACCCCTGCTGAGATCTGAGGCCAGAATCCTATCACATGGTGCTTTTCATCCAAAGAGAAGAAGCACAACGAGGCTTCGAATGTCACGACTTTCCTAATAATGATCAGATGTTCTGCTCTCCTTTTAGCCTATTTAAATGCGAGCCTTGCCACAAAGCACTGAGCACACTTGAGTCAATAAGCCAGTTAGCAGCAAGGAAAGTAAAAAGAATTGAATTCTTGACTTATTTAATGGGGGATTTGGTCTGGCAGGTCAGGGGGTGTAATCCAGAAGATTGGACACTGATTCTTTAATCGAGTGCCTCGACAGTACATCTCCCTCTTGCCCTTGTGATTTTGCTCTCGTGAAAACGTCTTGCTTGTGTAGCACTGAATGTCAATGGCCCGCTCTGCTTGTTCAAAGCTCCCTTTTTAACCGTCGCTGCACCGCAACCAAGGCGGAGGTGAGGCTACATGAGAATAAGCCAAGCCTCCTGATTTCCTCCACGGCGCTCTTTACCAAGACATTTATTAGCGAGCAGCAACCGGCCAGACACTGCGAACGCCCCTCAACGCTGCGCATCAGGAAACTGGCAGAGGACGGGCTTGTGAAACTGCAGTGGATGGTGGGAAAAAACGAAACAACAGACATTTGGTGGCTGGGTGCCACGTTCAGGTCCCGGTGGTGCAGCAGATCTCTCGCTTCGGTTTAATTTTGCATAGGCTGCTTCTTTCTTCTCGCTGCCTCTGAGACTCTGTTTTCTATCTACATAAAGCCAGGAGGGAGACCGCTGTGGTTTTAAACGCAGCGGTCGAGGATTAAACCGCGAAAGCCCTCACGTTGGACACCAGCAACGTCCGTCTACGCTTAGGAGAAACCCAGAATGCAGTGGTCTGCCTACGAAGGCCGTTTATGAACCGTTCTAAAATAAGTGGGCCTCTGTCTCTAACGTCTCTTTCCTATATTCTGGTACTGGTTCAGTGTGCACAGGTCCTCACCACCATAACATCTAATCCATTCATATACAGCGTGAGCACACGTCCAAAGAACGTAAACAGCGAGCAGGAAGGAGGAATGGTTTATACAGCGGAAGTCAGACGAAGATGAATCCATCCCTGCGGATCTCCCCCACCCTGTCCCTAGATCCCCAACCGAGTCATTTTCAAGCCCTGTGAAATTATCGTAGCTTTCAACACTAATGGAAGCCCGGCACATTCATTATTCAGTCCAGGAAACACAGTGTTGCAAAGTGTCAAGGGACCCATGAGTTATTGCTCAGCTTGAGCTAAGCTTAGATGAGGAGGGAAGTGACAGAAGTCCACTGGACTTTCTCCTTCTCTGTCTTCCTCCCTTTATGTCTCCTTCTGCCTGCCTCCGTCCATCTGCGCAGGCAGACGGGCAGCACGCAGAGAACCCGAGCTCGCATCACAGCTGCGGTGCGGTCAGACGGCCGGTACCGGGTGTACTGTGTCGCTGCAGACAGGATGACAGACGGTCCGGGCTCTCTTGTGTCACTGCAGCGTTTGACCGCAGACAGCCAGGACTGCTCCCCCCCCCGGCGTTACGGCTCTCTCGGGACCGCTGCTCGATTTACGAGGGAAAGCAAAGAGAGGAATTCGGCAGGAGGAGGAAGAGGAGGAACCGTACGGAGGACCGGGAGGTTGACTGACCTGCAAGCAACACATGGCCAGAAACGGATAGGGTTGATATGCGGACGTGCCCCCACTTGTGCTCAGGGTAAAGCGACACCAAGAGCGACGCTGCTGCAAGCTGAGCCAGTCAACACAGTTATTCCACACCCCAGACAGATCAGAGGGAATTCCAGCAATGCACTCGAGCCGTCTTCATTTCCAGTGTCTAGACCCTGGAAGTGCTGCTCTTACTTAGCTTTGAAGTGAAGAAAGGGGAAATAACCTACATTAGAATGAAGCACAGATTCAGTAACACAACCCCGGTTAGAAAGATAACACAGTGTTATAAGCATCCCTTCTGCATCCTTGCTTGCTTGTATATGTGCCTCTTTAGCGCTCTAACTATTTGCATTTCTGGGACGCAGCTCGCAATATGCAAGGGCTGATTTGTTTTAAACAGCAGATGGAAAAACCCCACCTCTACGCGGACTCAGCCTCCTGTCAGCCATGTTAGGAAAACGAGCTCAGCCACGCATCACTACACAAACCGATTCTTGAGATTCTACTATAGCAAACAACCCAGGGATTTTCCGTTCCCCCGGCTCTGCCACTGCTGTCGGCCCGCACTGCAGAATCAAACGCAGCCTGGGAATTGGACAAATTATTCTGCTGATGGCCAAAATACAAACGGTTCAACTTGGCAAAAGCAGAAGGATACGAGCAACACAACCAAACCAGAAAGATCTAACCTGCCTGCTTACGAGAAGTTGTTTCCTGCCTCTCGCTGCATGTTTTGAAGCTTTTAAATGTAAACTAGTCGTTCGTCGAGCGACGCAGCACAAATATTAGAGAACACATTTATGTAGATGCGCGTGAGTGATGTCAAGTTTATTGGTTATAATTGAATATTCCTGTCTGTGACTCTTTTCACTGGCAATTTAGAAACGCCGGCATGTTGCTATACCGAAAAGTGACCCAGTTAATTTGATCAGGAAACTGAAAGTTCAAGAAACACTGTGAGGAAGCATGAGCTGCATGGTAAAGAGTCTGAGGGGATGCTAATGAGGAATAATTAAATGAGAAGCGCGCATAACCAGGAGATCGTATGCGTGGATGTTGCATTTGGTTTAACAAAAGCCTTGGACGAGGATGAAACGAGTAAGTTGACTTTCTTGTGGCCTAAGTGTTTGTAGAAAAATTATCATATGCTTAGCAGCAAATTAACATAACTGTGTTTTATGCAGTATATATAATAAAGCTTTTTATCACAAGGGTCAATTTAGGCATAAATAAATGAAATCCTTGTTGTCGTGCTTTGGACCACGCTTAGTCCCGGAAGTCAGCACTTTGAATCCATTTTCATTTCAAATCCAGTGAACTGGGGCAAGGTGCCAAAACAACAACGCATGCACCGAAGGTTATGTGCTGATGTAGCGTTCCTCTGATCCATAACCTTCTCACAGCGGACATGAATTATAAACACACTTATAAAAAGAGGAGTTTAGTTTGCACGTGCTTCGTGTGTTTCTTTAAACCGTGGCATTATTTTTGACCTACGATTCAATTATCATAACGTCTCCATTTGCCAATAACAATCTTTTTTTTTTTTTTTACACACACCGACGCGCGCACACTCAAAACGCAGCGCGGTGCACTTGCTCCGCTACTCTCTGAACCCTCCTTCCCACGATCCGCCCACCATCTCGGGACTGGAGTCACGTGTCTCAACGCCTGGTGTCTCTCTGCCAGCCGACACCGCCACAAATCAAACTCACCCAGCGAGCGGAGGAGAGAGAGAGAGAGAGGGAGGGGAGGATGATAAACGGAGAGGTGGACGCGGGCAGAAAGCTCCAACGACGCCTGCGGACTACAATGGAGAGCGTTCAATAGAGGACATCCTATGTGGTGATGCGAAATGCTGTGTGCGTTTCCCGCAGAGGGTGAGCATGACAAGGCATCCGGACAGGACGGGGGATGAGATTCACGCCGTTTCCCTGCCGCGTTCTCAAGCAGTCCGCCTGTAAGACGCGGGACCCGGGGAGTGTGCGGGACACGGGCGCAGAACGGCTGGAGCAGCTGAACGGTGGTTTGAAGTAAAACGCTTATTTTTTCCTAATTCAATTCAACTGGTCGGACGTCGGAGCGGTGGTCTTCGCCATGAGGGCTGCTACAGCAAACGCGTTCGCTCTGCTCTTCCTCTGCGCCCTTGCGAGCGTTTTCTACGTGTGGAGCGCACTGGAGGACCGTTTGGAGCGACAGAGGCGGAGGTTCCCAGCGCCGGGAGCCGGGTCTCTCCACCGAGGACTCCCAGTGGACCTCTCCGCCAAAACTTTCCGTGCTTTGCTCGCTGTCCCAGCGGCACAGAGACCGCGCTTAGGAGGCAAACCTGAGGCAGTCAATCTGACCGATCAAACTGTCTCCGCAGGAAGCCGAGATTTCCATGTGAATGGGGATAACAAGGGGTCAGCCCAGAGGGAGGGCCCGGTCAAGTTAGGCTCCCCGGTGGAGGATGGGATGTTTTGGAGCGATTGGTTGGAGGATCTCTTCCCTGAGGGGTTCACGGAGGAACATGCCCAGGCTTGGCGAGACAGAGCCAGGGCATGCCGGGTAGTGAAGCTGGAGCCGGGATGCGGCAGGATATCCAATCAGCTCGCCACTTTTGCGGATGGAACCAAAGCGTGTGTGCGTTACGGAATAAACGCGGATCAGGTGCAAGGAGAAACTTTGACGTATTATCTCGCCACTTTACTGGGCATCACTAACCTCCCGCCGCTAATACTGTCTCAGCTCAACAGTGACAGTGAACAATGGGCGGCTGTGCGCACACGGATACATAGTTTACAGTGGAGTGAGCGCGCTGTGGTTTCTCTCACCGCGTGGGTCTCCAACCTCACCGGGGTGGTCACACCTGCGCCGCTCAGGCAGGAGAGCAGCGGGCTGCATCCTGTGCTCGGGGACCTCTGGAACAAGACGACACGGGAGCTGCTGGAGTTAATGCAGTGGAGCGACCTGATTATCTTCGACTACCTGACGGCCAACTTCGACAGGCTCGTCAGCAATCTGTTCAGCCTGCAGTGGGACTCGCGCGTAATGGAGAGGGACACCAACAACCTCCTGAAAACACCTCGCGGGGACCTCGTGTTCATTGACAACGAGGCCGGACTCGTGCACGGCTTCCGCGTCTTAAACATGTGGGAGAAATATCACAACACGGTGCTGGGCTCCGTGTGCGTGTTCAGAAAAAGGACCACGCAGCGCGTGGCGGAGCTGCACAGGCGCAGAGACTCCAGGAAAAGGCTGCTGGAGCTGTACAGAGCCAGCGAGCCTTTGTCTCTGGAGTTGGGGTTTCTCTCGGACGAGCACGCCGGCGTTCTCCAGGACCGGATAGACAGATTATACAAACACATCTTGCATTGCAAAAGCAAATACAGCCAGCTGTGAGCGTTCAGCGCGCACAGGTGGCGGATCTGTCGTCCGCGCGGTGCAACGAGCTGAGCAGACGCGATTGACACACCTGTGCCAAACGGATGCGCATTACACACAACTGTCTTGGATATCCAGCTGAACTACCTCTTGTGAATAGAATGTGTTGCCTACTTTATAAAGAAGTAAAATTTGACACATGTTTCTAAGCTCTCTGAGATTTTCACTATGCCTCACAGAAACACGACGGAGGCCAGTTCATCCCGTGTCACTTCCCTCCACGGACGCTTATACTGAATAGGAATCACTGTAAAGAGTAGGCTCTAGTTAATGCAGCCCTTCATGTGTGTGTGGATTCTTGCCTTGTGTTCAGTAATGATAAACTCCAAAGCCTTAACATAAGTTGACTCTTAAACACTGCATTTCTGTTGACTTGTCTCGCTTTTCTTTTTTTTTTGGAGAATTGTTTGCACAGCAGCACCTGCACTCTTGTAATTGTGTTGGATTGCCTTAAAGTCACAGGTGTGTCATATCCATTGTACATGATGTAAGTACGTTCTCAATGTTTCACTAATTTAACTTGCATTGTAACATTCCAAAACCTTTTTTTTTGATAAATACACTGACATTCAATTGAACTGTTGTCAGGCTGTGTGCTTTCTGCACTTTAACAGCATTATTAATGTGGACCAAATATTTACCTACGTGTGTTGCGCAGGGATCTTTCAAGCTGCTGTACTTTCCCATTCGAATGCTCCCGCAGCACTGTAGAAATATCTTGTAGTGGCACACACTGTTTCCCAGGAGCCAGTCTGTCAGCCACAGGCGTGCGACAACAGGATCCTCTAATCCCCCTTTATAAAATCACCCGGAATGATGAACTGAAGCAGACAACTGACATCGCTTGAGATCCTTCGATGAGGGAGTTACCGTTCCCTCACTGTGTCACAGTTTCCTCGTTCTCTACAAACAGACAGGTTGCAGAACGTGTGCACGGCCGGTAATCTAAACGGTCGACCTACGTCCGGTGCATTCGGCTGTAGTAAGAAAGCAAGAAAACTCCCTCGGAGGGTGCTGCCGAGAGGCCGGATCCACTTTTCATTGTTTACAGTTTTTCAGGGGTTGAATTTTGAAAAGCAAAAGTTATGGGAGAGAACATTTCCCGGTACTTTGCCTAGAGGTATGTTGTACTATTTTGCCTTTTTACTTGCTTTTGCTTCACAGCATTACATCAGTCTTTATTTGAGTATCCTTACCCTGTTAGGTCTGCCAAGGGCCCAGCTCTACATCTGATTTCAGGTTCTAGACTCACAAGCACTTCAGAGGAAACGTCCGAGATCAAACTTCTGAAGCTCTAATTCTTTCCAGCTTCTTATTATCCTTCACCTCATCTGGTTTCTTTTACAACGTTTTCATATAGAGCCAAGAGTCCGGCTTCATAGAGCGGGATAAGAGGATGACTGCATCTTTCTCGAGCAGCGGTGCGAATACTCGCGCCTGTCCTTGCTGGGTCGCCCCATCGCGGCAGAACTTTAAGCAGGTGTTACTGGAGGCTTTTTCCAAGCCGCTTGCCTGCTGCAGCTCTAATAGGGGCTCGGGGATCAATATGAGCGCTGAGTGTTGCATAGGGGGAAAGCAGGTCACGTTAACGTGCTGATCGCTGGGTGTGGGTGTGGGGTATGCGGGAATGTGTGTGTCGGCGGGGTTGCAAAGACTGAACTCGCAGCTGGGCACTGCTGCTCCAAGGATATCTGTTAATGCTGAACGTTGCAGAGAGATTTGCGACAGGCTGCAGACACCCAGGGATTAAACACAATGCTAAACCGAGGCCTGCATGTCTAAACCAGACTCGCAACCCTTCCTCCTGCCACGCACCAGTTCTCTCCCCCTTCCCTGTGCCCCCCCACCTCCCGCCCCTACATCTCACACTTCTGCCAGGCATCTGTCGTCCCCGCTAACATCGCTGTCAACTTCATTTGTTGGCTAAGTGGAAAATGAAAGTTTCATTTTCCTAATTCGTTTTTTTTTTGTGGATTCCTTTGCACAAGCAGGCAATATTTTAAGAAGGGAACAAGGCAGCTGTAATCACACTAATGGTGGATATCAAGGGGTTGTTTAATCACCCATTTGAACTGGCCTCATATGTTCCTCCTTCGCTCTTCCTGCTTAGCTTATTTCAGATCACCACACAAATTCAAAGTCCCCCCAGAAGCAACAAATCTTCCTGCACTCTAATTAATGCAACGTGTCCTAGCCAGTGGCACCAGAGCTGTGGGTTATTATGCACTATACGGCCAGTTATTCAGCATTTAAGGGAGTCGCGCCCCTACGCGCTGTGGCTCCAGCCAGATGTGCTTGTTTTCTAGGTGAAAAGGTTGAATGGCGTGATGGGAGTAACACAGCAACACAGCCAGGGGCCCACAGCAGGCCCCAGCACAGACCCCAGGTATTCGAGCTGATCTTCTTCTTCTTTGTGCACATTGCAAACATTCCAGAGGAGCTGAGGGAGGATCATCTCCATGGACACGAACGCACACAGACACGACTCAGGCAGGCAAGTGTAAAGAGTCCCAGCTGTGTAAAAGCTGCATTGTTAGTGGAGATCTAAGCAGAGATCCTAGCACGAGTTTCAACCCATAAAACTGTGTCGGGATTATCGGTGGGTTTTATTATAAGGAAACTACTGATATTGAACGTTTAAACCAAAGAAACAAAACATTTTGGGGGGATTCTTATTACTGCAACTTCACTGCTTGGAATTAAATGGAAAATCCATATCACTATCATGTTTCAGATCAATAGAAATGCAGGACAATAATTGGTTAGCCTATCGCAGCTTGGAGATTCAGAGCAAAACAAACCAAACCAAAATCCAACCAGCAGCTCCATAAAACTCACATTATTTGCTTAAACCACATAAAGCCTCGAATCTGAAAAAGCTTTGTAGGTTTGTGATCTGGACTTGATGGAACATGTTAATACGTGAGCATCAGAAGTACTGACGGTACTGAGGAGGTATTTTTTCCTTTTTCCTTATCTGAGCTAACAAGCTTGTGGGTATGTGGCCGTGTATTGATCCAACCGACAATAAGAGAAGTGAAGCTAGAGAAGCATTTATAGACACAGAGCTATTCTTTAGGATTCGTTCTTTTACCCACATTGATACACAGCTGATAAAATATATGTATATATTTGTATTTCTATGTAACAGGATGTACGATTTTAAGCAGAAGTGACAGTGTTTTGGACACAAAAAAGAAAACTGGATGTTTTGCCAGACGCCAGGTGACTAAGTGACTCAGACCGTCGCTTTCCCAGCAGACCAGCCATGAGTGAGTGGATGGACATAATTGGCATTCTTTCGTGGCTACACAGTGCAGAGAACTTCCTGCGTACGACTGAATGATTTCATTATGAAACATGGCACATACTGGGGGGGAGAGTCGCTTAGTCACAGCCGAGTGACTGCGGGCCATGAGGGTAAACTGGGGGGCCAGGACAGCAAATGTAGGGGCTCTGGCAGTGATAAAGGCTGCACATCTTCTGCCTGGAGAGCTGGCACAAAGCCTGGCTTTGTCCAAACCGGGGTTGAAAGCACAAGGCCAGAGCCTTTTAGCCACCTTTTCAAGACAAACTAGGAGGCAATGAGTAACAGCGACAGGGAGCTTCACATATCACCGTTAATAAGAGGAGAAACATCAGTCTAATGCGCTGACCTTTCATGCTTTCCTCTCAGCATGTGAACGTCCAAATGAATCCAAAGATTGACTCCTTCTTTGTCCTCACCTATTATGCAGATGTCACAATTGGCTGATTCGGTTTCATATACGTTGCAAGTTGACCTATGACGCACCTAGAAGCTCTGCGTAGTTAATTGCAGCCATATGTGTTTATAGCTATGATGTGGATGGAATAAAATAAAGTAAAAAGAAAAAGGTGAAGCGATGGCTCAGAAATGACGTGTGTGTGTCGTTGTGTAAAACCGCCTGACAGATAAACCTAACAAACAGCCACGGCCCTGCTGAAGCGCTCTGTCACGGTAAACCTCATGCCACGGCGGGTCCAGCTGTCGTCCGCTCTCTATGGGGCCATGCTTGCAGATTATGAAAAAGATGAGGTCGTGCTTGTCCTTTTCTATGACTAAAGGTTTGCTTTCATTCTCTGTCATGACTAGTCAGACGTTTGGATTTTTGTATGTGAAATTTGTGCCATCATTATGTGTTGGAGCAGCAAACATGGTATTCACTGCGTCGACAGACCGACTCTGAGATCTACGTATAATCCATGAAACCGTTTCTGAAAACAACAACTGTTTAACCTCAATTTGGATTCCCTCTATTTTCCCTTAATGCGATTTGCTTCATGCCAGTCATAGCAAACATAAAAATAAATCCTGATTAATTTCACCACTTAATTCCATCCTATTTGTTCTGCTTCAATCCTAAAGCTATGTCTCCAAAATGTCAGACCATAGCCTGCAGGAGGCCATAAGCCTGTAACATTCTCATTTTACTACATAACAAGAATCTGCCTACTGTCTTATGTCAAAACAAAAAGGACGTGTTTCAAAGAGCATGGATTGGGTGTTTTCTAGGGCTCTATTGAAAAAGTTTGGACAATTTACAATCCCATTGCACTTCTTCTAAACGTATCTATAACTACTCATTCAGATCAGCTCTCGTTCCTGCTGTAAGTCAAAACTGGCAGATGAGAAGCGAATAAGTGAGCTCGACTCGGCAGGTGCTGCTTTCGTCAAGTCCGTAATGACATTAGCTGCCTTGTAAAGACTTTGTTGTGTATGTTGCTTTAACCGCCCCACTTTACCTCAGCGCCGCGCGGCATTTGATTGACGCGCTTGATGGGTTCTGATATTCCCCCGTGTGACGCCTGTTGATGCATCCGTGCAGCCAGAGGGGACCGGTTTCAAGCACATGCTGCTTCGCTCATTTGCATCTGGGTTCATCTCTATGTAAATCTGAATTAGTATGCTTATGGAAATGACTGTTTCTCTAGACTTTTGCTGGAAAGAACAACGGATCCCAGTCGTTGGGGAGACAAGCCGTCATTTTGCTGCCGAATGCGTCTTTCTCTTGGCCACCTGCACCTAGCTGAGATTTTGGCTACAATGAAGACGTTTCTGTGCAAATGTTATGAGAAGAAGTGTTAAAAATGATCCCCGATGCTGAGGAAAAAGTTGATTGGTCGTATTTAAATGGCTGGACATCTTTTCTCATCACCACTTCTCAGTCCTGTTATATTTTATTATTTCGCCTCCAGATTTTGAAAGTGCAGATTTTGCCCTGATATTTTTTTTCAGCGTGCCTTGAGGGGGTTGTCCTCTTCATGCCTGAAGTGCAAAGGTAATCAATACACTGAAGTGTAAGAGGACTACCTGATGACAAAATACGGAGAACATGCTGACACAGCACATTCCTTCCCACTGGCTGACCAATCGCTCTCTGAATGTTAGTGTTGGCTGGAGGGAGGCTGGGCCCCGTCGGAGAGTCGGCACACGGTTCTTCGCAGTAGTCGTTTTTGAATTATAACTCCAAACGGCCTCGGTAGCGCTCGGTAATTCGGTCATTTCTATGTAAATTGCACTTTGTGCCACCAAAGGCGGCCGTTGTGTCGCGCAAATGGCTCAGCGCCGCCTCGTGCCATAAAAGTACACCGTAACACCGCAGTGATTAAAGGCAAATGCGAGCGAATGTCATTACAGTCGATCCGTTAAGCGTGGCAGATAGGTCGGCAGAGCACAGGTAGGCGAAGGAGCGCAGTCAGGCATGCGGCGATGAAGCCAGGCGCAAGGGCCCGGCAGTGGGCTTGGGTTGCGTCCAGGCGCTGGCCTCCCACTTCAGGGGAGGAATGAGCTTGGAGACAAACATTAGTAAGTGTATGGCTGAGTCGGCGCTATCATAGTCATTTAAACAAGATTGGACATGCCTTAGTGAAGGTGAGCTGACATTGGGTGATATCAGATATAGAAGAACGTGAAAAATTATAAGAGTGTGACATAATTATATACATAATGCAACCTAATGAAGATTATGTGATTTCAAGGCTGTGCAGCTTAAGGGGTTTATAAACTTAGGCTTGGACACAAGTCTTGGTAGCACTGCAGGCTGGGCAATTTCAGCGCTCGAGGACATTTTTATGCCTTCTGTCCTTGAAAAAAGAATTTCTTAATGGCACTGCTACTTCGAATTACCCTAAGAAAAATCTGCTTCCCAGCTGTTCTCAAAGAAATCTCCCACTCTGAGCAAAAAACGCAGTCTGGGCCGTGTTGTTTTCTCCCCCGCCAGCACAAAGTCCCGCTTCAATTGAATGACCTTTTCACCATTCAGTTGTTTTGCAATGATATTTGCTCCTCTGCCCTAATAAATCGCATCAAAATGTGACGGGGTCAAGCTTTGGCAGAACTTATTCTTGGTTTCCTCTCAAAGTTGGTGAACAAATGTGCTACAGTACGAAGTTATGGAGGTGTGTGAAAATTCACTCAAGATTTTAGTGGTGAGTCCGGGACAAACTGGGAACAAGAGGTAGACAGAAATAATAAAAAAGCAGACATGAGGGTATTTTCCCAGCTTTTATAGGACCATCTTAATTATACGTTATCACGTAGACGGACATGTCCTTCCTTTCACACCTGTAACCTGACTCATCTTTAATAACAACCCTGAGACGTCCAGGTCTCCCACGCCAGCAGCCACAGCAATTATCCTCAACTGCAGGGTGAGGCAGCAGCAACTCACGCTTCATGACACCCTCACATTACCTGAACCGAAAAAGGAAACAATGCAGGGTGTAGCAGTTCACTTCCTTCCACGTATAACATTATACTCAGCAGACCGCGCATCCTTTGGCGACATAAGTGAAACGTTGAACGTGAGAGGTTTCGGTGTCTTCTCAACGAGTCAGCGAGGATGAATAGAGGAAAACAAATCCCTGGTGTCAGTCTCATAAGATTTCATTTCTTCCTTTAGTCCTCGCTCGCTCATTGCCACTTAATTCCTCCAGACTCGCCCTCGTTCTGTTTCATCACAGCCGTGTCGCCTGTGCAAATATTGCCATTGCAAAACCCTGTGTACATTGATTGATTGAGGGATCAGACTAGTTATAAAGACATCTTCCACAAAATCAATGACACTGAAAGGGGATCTAAATCTTTTTAGGGATGCACAGTCCTCCGTGATGTAGCACTGCCACGAGGGGAATATGTAGGATAATTTCTCATTTGCTTTTTTTTCCCAATTCATTAAATTTTTTTTAACCACCTCACTTACTTTATAATTCGTGGGACACTTGGGCTTTGAAATATACGACCGTGATCAGCAACCGTATAAGGTATGAGGTATGTTAGCAACATGCAGGGGCTCCCCTTAGGAAATGAGACGGTAAATAAAAAGTAGACTGGCTGCGAAATAATGTAGAAATAATGAAACAGCAGCAAGACACAGATGCAGTAAAATAGTCAGCAGACCCACTGACTTATACATGTTTCCATTGGTCATTAAATCCTCGCTCTGAACAGCAAGTTTTAAAAAGAAATATTATAGCTGTATGTTAATAGAGCCAGTCTGGCTACTCACAGCATCCACAGTCATGTAGGTTTGTTATCTATCCTCTTTGTTTGTTTTATTCTTTGTTCATCTTCTTCATATAGTGATCATCTTATGTGAAACAAGTTCAGAGGGTTCTAAGTATTAAATAACTGACTTTTTCAACCAATCCAATGTCTATCGTTCATTCAGTTTGCTAACTTGCTACAAGTGATCAAATGTGACCATTTCAGCAAAACTGAAAATTAGAAGATTAAAAGCTTGTATCTTCCTAATTAATTTCTTCTTTAGTTTCTTTGCAAAACTACTGTTCAATGAATTCCTACTAGCAATTTCTTTGTGGCCACTGAAAGCCTCCTGCAGAGGGACAGTTACGTAAGCTGCAGCTCTATACTGAACAGATTATGCACATGGGAACAACCTAAGTACAACCAACATCTGCTCTCACTGACCAGCAAACAAACGCAGACGGCTTGGTCTGCTCGGACAAGGGCGGCTGCACGGGTCACTCAGAGTGGGCCGGCTCAAGGCACGCTAGCTCGCTGAGCACCGACGACGATGCCAGAATAGGCCGCGACCCCAGCCGCGCTCTGTTTTCATAACCCTTGAGTCTTTTCAGAAACGCTCCTCTCCGCCTTCCTCAAATTCTCCACGTGAAGCTGCCGCTGGACACGCAAGCCTACGCGTACTCCATGACTCAAAGACACATTACTCACACCTAAGACACGTAACACTGGCAGAACTAATCCATAAGCTTTGTTGGCTGTCAGCATGTTTCCCTGCATAGGCATAGGGGTCCATGAATGCCCCCCCCCCCATGCCTGTCCCCTCTTTTTGCCCCTCCCAGGTGTTCCCATAATTCACCGGGCCTCAAATCCCACGTGAGCATTCCTGAACTTCAGAGGCACGCTGGCAGATGAGCGCCGGGATTTATGACTTGCTGACGGACAGTTGGGGGAGGACTAGAGGCTGGGAAGGCGAAAGGGCTCACTTCAAAGAGGGGGAAGCGTTTGTTGTTGTCCTCTCACTGGTGCACACGTACGCACAGCTCCCTCTCCCCTCCTGTGCCTCCGACAGCTGGTTTACAGGTTTACACGCTGCAGCACAAACAGTTATCTTAACCCTCATTAGTTGTTTGCATGTTACACAATCAAACATATGTGGCAGTTTGCATCTGTTTTTTCATTATTTTGTTTGAGTCTCAGACTCTCCGACACACGCGGCCATTACGGGCGCGAGCCAGGCTTTTATTTTTCAAAATATCAAAGGTGACCCTTCAAAAATGGCCTCCAAGCTTTTCTTTATGGCACCTGCGTGAAACATTCCTCTTGCTCTTACATGGCACCTTCTGCTCTATTAGAAGTTGTGACTTTGCATAGAACATTATAGGTCAGAGACAAACGTGTGCGCGTGCGGACGTGAGCATCGTTCCCGTCCTAGCGCAAGCGTTGCGTTGCAGCGGTGTGTGGAGTTGATGGATGTGTGCCGCCGTGTCATTCCTCTGAGCCAGATGTGTAATGAACCCTGCTTTGCCTCTGTAACACAGGCTCTGATTGATTACAAACAAAGGCCATTTGTCATGCAAGGATGCTGCCTCTTAACAATGCAACATGGCTCCACAGACGACATGACATTTATAACCTGAAAACGCCGCTTTGTCCACAGCTTGCTGCTTGTTAATTTAACCGCTGCTGCTTTTCCTCCACCCATCACACTAACCTCCCAAGAAGAGAATAAAGCCACGTGTGGATTCATATACAATTTTCACATCTCGCCAGAAATTCTCTCGTGCTTCATATATTTCATTATGTTTCTTGTGGCCGCTTTAAACGTCTAACTTCATTTGCTAAACTCCTTCTCTGTTTTATCCCTCAAGGAGAATTTCTTCTCTGAGTTTTCCACCGCTATTCATTGTTACCAGGGAAAGCTGATGTAACTTGTGGCTGTCATTCCCAGTAACCAGGGCGATCCAAAAAGGCTCCAGTCCTCCCACTGTTTAATCAGACCACTGCTTGTTCACCCTCCCCTTTCTCAGGGCCCGGCCTGCCAACTAAAAGCAGCTACGCCATTAACGAACAACGACATCAGCGTCTTTACTTGGGTCCATACGCAAGTTTCAAGGAGCTTCGGGAAAAATCTTCAGCTGCTTTCACCTTTTACTCACTTTATGTCTTTGTAACAAAAAGAAACGTCTAATTTTCAATAACCTGATCCTTTGCAGTACAAATTCATATTGTGCTAACTCATGTTTATCGTGTTGCTTTGATTGTTGTTGAACTACACAACTGGACTGGAGTCCATCTGCAGTAAATAGACCTGACTGGACATAGTTTAGAAGGCACAAGTAAGATCCTAATCCAGGCCATGAAGTCCAGGCAGCTCCCCAAAGACCTCGCAATAAAATAAAATAAAGAGACTAATATAAAACAGCTTTGACTGCTACTATAAAATGTTGGAAAACCACCAGGACTCTTTCTCGAGGTGACTGTTTGGCCAAATTGAGCAACTGGGGAAAAGGTCTGGGTGGAACCTCAGAGTCATCACGAGAGCCTGAAGAACCTCCCACAACTCTCCACTAGTCAGTAAGAACCGAAGAAGGGTTGAAGAAGTCAGCGTCTTCAAGAATCTTAAGCTGAGCTGCGATGACTCGGTGTATGTACCGTACAGTGTATGAGCACCTCTCCAGCCTCTTCTTTTCAGTCACTGCAGTGGAGCTGCCTGATGCTAAATGTGTGTGTGTGTGTGTGTGTGTGTGCGCAGCGCTGGCCCTGAAGTGACACAGTGAGGGTATAAATAGAGCAGGCCCACAGATCACTGTGCCAGACAGAATGTGGCATCTGCTGTGCTGGGAGTGCAAAGTGTTCGTGAGCCTCTAAACTCGTCTCCATTCCTTTCCCCGTGCTCGCCCATCGTTCCTCCTCCTCTGTTCTCCTGTCAGTTCTCTGTCTCTTTACCTTTGGCATCTTCAGCTTTTCGTCCATCCTATTCCTGCTTCTCTCGCTTTTCTTCTTTTTTTCTTTTACCCCCCCCCCCCAACACACACACACACACACCACCAGCCTTGTCACATGCTGCCACACATCTGCCGCCATGTGTTGATTGCTGTGGCGCGATCCCCTTTTCAATTTAAGCTGTAAGATCCTGTTTCTAAACACACAGAGGGGGCCGGAGGAAGCGGAGGTGGTGGAGATGGGAATGGGGGCGGTGAGAGACCGAAACAAAGGAAGAAGTAAAACGGCGCATATTGGCCCTGCAGTGATTAACATCAAAGCCTTGATTTCATATTTACCATGCGCTACAAATTTCGCTACTGCGCTGCTATACACGGTCCATGTTAAACAGCTTAATCCCTCGAGATTATGCAATGTACTTGCGCTGCAATCTTGAGCAAGGCGGACAACTCTGCTTTTGTCTACCATGCTTGCGAAGTCATTGTGATTCTCTGCAGGTTGTTTGTCACCCAGAGCGGATTATCAATCCTACCGATGTAGTGATTCATTTCCCTGCTCTCAGTAAAGCCATTATTAAGCGAACGTAACCTCTCAGCCCCCTTTATGTCACATGATCGGACAATCTGCAGCACAGGAATGCTTTTCCAAACAACTCAGCTCCTTCCGGCTGCACGCCCACGTGCTTCCACTCGCACCACACACACGACTAAGAGCGAGTTCCTCCTGCTGTTATTGTGCTTACTGTAGTAATCATCTTCCACTTTTAAATTTATTTCCCCGAAGCACAGTACTTAATCTCATAATCTGCTTTTACTGTGACTAGTTTTGTATTCCCTCAAACACAGGAAACAGACACACACACAGGCCCAGTGTCAGACAAATTAATAAGCAGCTTAACTGTTTTTAAAATGATTCATCCATTCTTTCCTCTTCCCTCCCTTTGTTCTTTTCTGTCTACATCCTTCCCCTCAGCTGTCTCCAGGCTCCGTGACAGGTAGTCTTCCCCCCGGCAGTCCTATAGTTGCTTTGAGAGTTGATATTGGACACCGCCAGGGGAAGACTTGAAGTAAGACAGCGTCTGAGAAGGAGCTCCTCCCGCCAGGAAGACGAGGGACTGTCCGACTGTCAGTCAGAGAACAGCGGCGGGTCACCTTTTCATCCTTTTGTTTGCTCGCAGGCAGAGATCTCGCCTGTGAAGACGGAATTCAATCTTCATCCTTCCACTCACAGATTTTCTTTTTGTCCCTGCCTTCCACATCACTCCGCCCTTTTCTCAGCCTCTACGCTTCTATAATCTACGCTTTCATTTCTCAGTCTTCAGTTCTGTCTCCTCAACTTTCTACCCACTCCATCTGACTCATCAGCAACACATGGAGACACACAAAAGACTACTAAACTTCAGTTGGCCTCAGGAGCTCTTTGAATGATTAAATATGATTCTTTTTTACCCTTAAAACTGTAATTACCACAGAGACTGAGCCAACTGGAGTCTCACACCCTCGTCTTCGCTCGTTCTGTAATTTTCCAGTCGGGCAAAAACAGAGATGAGGTTCTGACTTGACTGACAGGTGCAGTGTTACCGTAATCGATGCAAGGCTTTAATCAAAGGACACGAGTGACTTTACTGGAGAGGCTGGTGTTAGTTTTTCAGATTTCACTGGTTTCGTTGAGAAATGTGTTTCCTTTCTCTTTTCCAAACAAGACGTACGTGGAAGCCCTTAAATCGTCATCAGCTCACTGCTGACTTGTTTGGCAGTCGAGTAAAAATATTTCTTGGCAACTGGAACAGGCCAATTTTTAACTATTCAAAGGTGTTGCTTAATCTTTCCTAACATTCTGTGCCTGTTTCACGAAATAAACACACCTTGGAGATGTTTTGCCATTTCGGAGTCCCAGACAATCAAGCCGGAGCTGCAGAGGAAGCTATCCAGGGACCTGGAAGACTGGAAAGCTTTTAGCACGGCTATTCGTCCTGAGAACTTTCCAGGGCCACATCAGTGCCAGGATGCCATACGTCAGGGTGCACAGAGGAGCATTGTGACCCAGCGCCCACGTTTGGGGGCCTGTGGAGAGGGACCACACAGGAAAACACTGAATGTCATTGTTATGTATTGCCAATGATCTGCACAGTGTCCTCAGCTATGATGTCACGGAGAAATGGTGGTCCAGCTGTGACGGACGCACGGACAACTGTTGTCGTGGGTTTTCTTCTCAGCACATTTCAGCGGTGAGCACGCTCTCGTTCCCCACAGATACCGTGAATAAGGCCAAAACTTAACAACCTCACAAAACCTCTCATTGTGTTGCTTCCTCTAAGTGAAAACACTGAATCAATCTGTATCCAACAGACTTTAACCAGATTAGGACAGAGCTACTTCACAAGACATAGGCTCTTCTGTTAACCCACGAAGAAACAATTCCAAACATGCAAACGTAAAAAAAGGAAACCGAGGCCACCGTACGACATTGGGTTTGTTACTTTGTGACTGGCAATTGAAGTTTTGAATGGTCTCGCTGCGTTTTTCAAGGAGAAGCACACTCAGCACCTGTGCTTTGTGCTGCTTTTGCGACAGTAGGTGGACGCAGAAAAAAATAAATCATTACGTGCAGAAAAAGTACGCAGCGTTTCCTTCCAGCTGAGGTGCACCGTTTGTGTGCACCACATATTTGGACTGCTGCAATGTATACACACTAGCAAACTCTGTTCCCACAGCTTATTCTCAAAGTCTCTCTTGGCCATTAAAACCAGCAGTAGATTTAAGGATAATCTCTTTCTGAGATAATTGCTACAGTCTGCAACGTCACCTTTTCATCTTCACATAATAAGTTCTCCTTCCCATCCAGCCAACAAACCTCTCCCACCAGAGGACTAGAGCGCTGAGGTCTAATCCCGGTGTGGGCTCAGAATATAACATTTTAACTACACTGTATGAAAACAAAATGTGATGTATGATGTATGTATACAACCATTGCTTCCACACACAGAGCTGCGCAGTGAGATTTCAAAGTCATCATATTACCTGAGCTGAACGTTATTAGGGCCGTCCCCTGGCGCCACTTCTGCAGCTCCAAGTGAAAGCGGAGCGTGAACCCCGCGGGAAGCCGCTGTTTGCGCATCACCACCCTGCGACCGGTGGCGTAAGACAGTTACCGTGGTCACAGACTGCGTGTGAGAGGCTGATAAGAGCGGCGGGGGTAGGTGGGGGTAGGTGGGGGTAGGTGCCGAGGCGGCGAGGGCGACTCGCTGGTTCACCTGCTTTGTGCACTCAGCCCCACTTCATGGCTTCATGTTGTTTATCTGATACTGTGCGTCCACGTCTAAGAAAGGCGACACAGATAAGAGTTTCGCTTCACCGACACTTAGAATATGCCAGTGCTTCTGACGTTTTAATAAAGCATTTCCAAGACAAAATAAAAAAAAAACACCACCATCCTCATGACTCAACAGTCCCATGTGATGCATGTGTGATCATAATGAAAGCATGTCCCCAAGTCCTATGAGGCATAACTAATTCGCCCTGTTCTTATAATGCAATGAAGTGCTCTTCTAATAATTCTGTCCATTAGGCACTGCTCTCAATGGGATTATTGATTAAACGACTTATTGATGGACGGATGCAGCCTCAAAGCTGAGTATTGATTTTGTTTTTCTAGGCAATGGAGGACAGGGCCAGAAAGACATTTTGTAACTCTTAATACCCTCCAGCAGGATAAAGCATTGTGATTAATATGTTACCCTTTTCAGTGAAAGGCCACATTCATACTATGTCAGAATTTGCAAAATACAGACACAACAGTATATTAATCCACAGGCGACATTTTGACCATACTGACGCCCTAAAAAACAGACCCACAAACCCCACCAGTGTGCGTCATCCCAACAGTGTGCAAGTCTAATATCTGACTTACCTGATCCACATAGTGGGTAGAGGCATCACTCTCAGCCACCACCCTCTGTCATCAATTGTTCATGAGCGAGTGCTCCAAACACATTTTTCCCCAATGTGATGAAAGAGAGAGGAAAGGAGAGGAGGAAAGCAGATGTCGAGGCAGAGAGAGAGTTGAATTGTGATATTTCTATGCTAGTAGAGTCAGATGAAGAGATGAAGAGCTGGGGCTTTTAATGACACGTTAATACAGTTGATTGTATTTATAAAAGAGGGCATATAAATAAACGTGAAACCAAGGCTTGAAGGATTGACCTTATTTTTCTGACAGATATTTTAGATCAGGATTTGGTTAAAGGACCTTTTGAAGTGTAAATATCCATTTTACATTCTATGAGGAGGCGCATGTCTGGTACGTTGTCAGTTTACAATGTGCTGTAAATTAGATGTCACTCATAACTCCTGTGATCTAAGTCCTACGATATAAACAATCACTAATCTCCAGTGCTGTAATTGCCTGAAGGGGCTGGAATGCTGGGATGTGATCAGCATGGGATTATCAGACTGAAATCAACAAAGGGACAGAACATTTTTTGTGAAGGGTTCACTTAAATTCTTCATTCATGATGTCTTCTTGCTGTTTACTGACGTGATGTGCCCACACACAGAACTGTAGAGCGTGTCCTGTGATTACTGACTGAACAACAAAGACGGGCGCAGCCTGAAAGCTTGGCCTTGATGGACATTGCGGCTGTCACGTCTGTCACAATAACAATAATATTAATGCAATATAGTTTTTCTTTGCCTTCTGAAGCAAATGCACATAGAGAATGTTGATTTAACGTTGCATCCAAAGGAAAATGCTGTGCACCCACTGTTTACCTCTGTCCTTTGTATGTCCTCTCCTTGTTCATGTTGTGCCTTCTTCCTCTTTCCTCACCTGTAACTCACTGTTCACTGCCTCTGATCAGACTTGACAGCTGTCCTTTCCCCGACTTGCCCTATAAACACACACACACACACACACACCAGGATTAGAGAGAGAGACTGAGCAAATGCAACACCAAGGGCATGTCACAAAGCAGTAACATCACTAATTTAGGTGCACCTGAGTAAAACCCCAATGAATTTCTTTCTGCTTCAGTCTATGATAACATTTGTATTTACAGTAAAGTGTAGTAAAAATCAGGATTCAAACATTCACAAATAACATAAATATACAGAAAAACAGTAGAGAGGTTTTATTTCATGCACAGCAACGACAGGTTGAACTGTGGAAAACTTATTTTAGAAGGCTAATGAGGAGCAGGGAGACAGGATAAAATAATGAGGTATAGAGGAGCTTCATCTCAAGACCAACAACTAAACAATAAACTATGTCCAACCGAAGCATTAGGTAAGTGTTTTCTGTCTGCTGCGCGTGGCTGCCAAAGCTCCCCCCTCTTCACTCTTGGCTGGCATTTCTGAGAGCTTGGTGTTCTTTGCATGCACAGGCTTTTCTGAGTTGTAGAAACACAATTTGGGTAAACAAATTTAGCTCCTTTTGCTCGTCACATTTTGTTTCCCCACAAAATCCCTGGGTAGAGAAAGAAAAAAAATGAAATTCCTATCAGCAGCCACATATTGTATTTCTACTGAGTGCTTATTCTAACGAATTGCAAGTCAATGAGCCTTTTAATTGTTTTCCACTTTATGCAAGTGCCAGATAATGCTATCTCTTCCTGCTCCGAAGAGATTCACACTGTAAAATGTGCTTTAAACTGTCCGATGACCGTCAAACTTCACATTGGACATACAGCGAGCAGGTTCAATAATATGATGCTGGGTGCGTTTCTACTGTGACGTGTGTGGCAAGACGCTTTGTGCTCTTGATGCTAACTGCAACTCCACACAGAATGAGACATCCGTTACGACTAAATGTCCACTGGAAACACAGCTTCAGTTCTAACCGTTGCGTCCGCGTGGCGTAAGACGGCTCGTTTGATTCTCTGAAATGTGTTTTCATTGAGTCATCCTTCCTGTTTATAGTCTTATAATAAATCCAGCAACCCACTCCAAAACAGCTCACAAACTTAGGCAAAGACCTGCAGCATCATCATCCTTATGAAGTGGATGCTAAGGACTTGGGACATGGGTTATGGTTATTTATGGTGTGCCATTCAAATCAGAGTAACAGTCAACAATTATTTGCCAAACACTGCTTGTGTGAAGCTGAGCTCAATAGCCTCTTTAGATCTCTCTACAGAGAACCGCTCATTCTTCCTCATCTCTCTCGCTCTCTCTCTCTCTAGACCTCTAATCCTGCTCCATTGTCTCTGGATGCTGCTTTATGGAGGGTGAGGACGTGAACAGAAGGGGAAAGCAGACATTATAATTAGAAACTCCCCCATTAACACCGGTGGTAAAATTCACAGTGTTTAGTCCTTCACCTGAACCCATATTCACATGATGAGCCTCGTATAGCTCTCATTTATGTTGTGATTGTATAATAAAATAAATATGTAAGTTAATACATACAATGACATGTATGTATTAACGCCATTAAAATGCAAAATGGAAACTAGAAGTGCATTTAGCAATTACAGCCCAAGCTGATGCTGTTTGTTTTTTTTTGCCTAATCCCAAAAGAAATTTGTCTCTTTTCCAGGCTTATAGTGTATTAATGCTAATGTTTACTAATTTGCATAAATATATACTGAAATACTGCAAAATATACAAATGGATATAATATAAGTAATGTAATTTACCTAAATTAATGAGGTTAAATCATGATAATCTGGGTCCTCGTGATGATTTTTTATTTATTTGTAAATGCTGTTTTATTATTATTTTAGTGTTAATATTGGCAGTAATGACACATTCATATATATCATATACATACTGTATATCACCATCATCATATATTGTGGAAGCACCAAAAGTCGCATAGATTAACTACATCACGCTGGCTGTAGTAATAATATAACTGTGGCCTAAAGATTTGGCAATGAAGCCCAAATAAGACTGTTCATCAGTCGAGCATATCAGAACAAAGGGTCAATACTGTAAATTTGGAGTCTTTTCAGAAATTTGATTTACCAATAAAATGTTGCCATCATGCTGAGGTGGGCTTGTGCTCCTGCCCCCACAGATTCGATTCATCGCTTCAAATAGGTGCTGTGGAATCACTGGACTCCGAATTACAGAGATTTGCTGTACACATACAGAAGAAAATATAAAAACCAAATACTGAATAAGGAAAGTGTTATGTGATGCCCACCACTTACTGTGATGGTGTAAACTTTAGTCTCGAGATGAGAAAACTAGCCACTAAAAACATTATGGGGGTAAATAACTGAAAATGTTACAAAAACACAACAAAAACTATTCTATATGAAATTCAGTTTCATGTTCGGGCATGAATTCAGTGACACTACGTCCAAATGTATAGCAGCCTATGAAGACCTTCAGTTTACTGCCACTTAGGTTTTTAAGTAGCATCTTACAACATTATCTACAGCACAAACAGTGTGTGGCAGTAACTTTGAAGTGTGACTGGCAGATGGTTTTCGGAAACGAACAGCTGTAAAATAATCACATACTGAACAGTTTCAGAAAGACACACAGCACATTTGTAGACATCTGGCATCGCGTGGATTCTACGGACACTCTGCCGACACTAGTATATGATCAGATATGAAAAGAGTAAATGGAAATAAAACATGAAGATCCAACAGCTTCTATGCAGCACTAGACTTTGTGTACGATCACTGAAATATAATACTTACATTAGTTAAAAACACTCCTAGTTATGGCTTGTTGTGTGTCTGCGGTGTCTTTAACCTGGTTCACAATAAAATGACAGAAATTCAACGTAAGTGAGTCACGTGTCCGGTCTCGCCTGTAGTTTTAGTCGTGGCTGTCAGGCGAGTTTCTCTCTCCAGCCTCTGCGTGTCTCTGCCGTCCTCACACACAAGAGACCGCAACCAGGAAGTAGAAAACACACACACACACAGTAGCTAGTTAAAAACACGGAAGTAAACGCTGCTGCGCTGAAGCTGAAGCTCTTCTTGTGCTCGTACTTCGTGTGAGTGTAGCTCCGTCGGATTAAAGTCGAGACACGGCGGTGATGCTACGGAAGTTAGCCGCTAAGCTAACGGCTACCTCCCCCCCCACTGGCTCTACGTGAGCTCAGACGTAGGCAGGCAGAAAGTGAGCACGGCAGGAAGACACAGAGTAAACTGTGAGTACACGCTGCCGCAGAGGAGGGTAGTTGGTGTCATCAACGTGGAAGAGGACACGAATGTTTGGGAGAGCAAAGATCCGAGCAGAAAGAGAAAGTGATGAGGCAAAGAAGCCTTCTTTAGCCCTTTGTGTGTGTGTGTGTGTGTGTGTGTGTGTGGGTGGGTGGGTTTATTATTTTATTTCCAATTCCTCCAGCTTCACTCCTGCACTTGTGGACTGAGGAGCAGGAAAAAGACAAAACCTTAACGTGAAAAGGTCAAGGCCCGACGCCTCCGAGACGGAGGCCAGAGGAGGAGAGCGTGGTGCTGAGGGCGTATGCGTCAGTAAACAAACTGAGAGCGGTTGCACACAGGGCAGCTCAATGGCTGCAGATGGGGGCTTTCTGTTTATTGTGCTTGTGGAGCAATCCGTGTGTGCAGCTTGTGCGAGAGTGTTACACTGGATGCTGTTTCCCGTGGCATCATTAGAGGGGGATTAGTCCTGGATCTTGGACTTCTCCCAACTGCTCAGCGAAGGTCACAGCTATTAATAATATGTCCTCCACTCTGTGTTTGATCTTCAGAGTCCCCGTCAGTCATGGACCACAGAGGGGATCCCCAGAATGGAGCCACAGAGGTCCAACAGGAGGAGCTGCCACAGATGGATGGATCATGCGACGCATGCGAGCCTGATGAGCCCCAGCCTGCCACACAAGTGTGCCACACCTGCAGCTTCGCTTTCTGCCCGGTCCATGCCGAGAGACATGCCAGCAGCACACGTCACCCTTTAGTGCCTTATGACCACGAGGAAACACAAGCTAATGGACTTGGCGCCGACAGAGACTCTAGAGCTGGCGATGAGGCCGCGAACGAGGCAGAGATCGCAGCTATAATGGGAGCGATTCAGCGGATGGCACCGCTTGGCGTGGCAGCAGCTAATGGTGATGAGGGCGATGGTGCCGAGGAGAGGGAGGGAGCCCAGAACGGCCTGCTGCCGGAAGGGGAACTGGATGACGAAGCTCTGGGCGCAGAGGCCGGACAGGAGGCGGTGGCTGCTGGAGAGGATGGGAAGAGGAACACGGTGACAGTAGAGAGACTGCGCTGCAGGGAGCATGGACAGGAAGGCTCACTCTACTGTAAACCAGACGAGAAGATCATCTGTGTGGTCTGTGCCGTGCAGGGTGAGCACAGGGATCACGAGATCATCACTCTGCACGAGGCCTACGTCTGGCAGAAGGTGAGTTCGGCCGCTCAGAACGTGACGGGTCTAAACCTGGCAGACAAGCGCATTGAGGTTTTCTGTATGCCCTCTACTGTACTGAGTCACTATGGTGTGCTGCACAACATCTGCAGCTCTGTAATGTATTCACAGCACTGTATATGAGGTTTGCATTTCTAATTCAATGTTAAGTAGTATTTCAATACCCGTAGGCCCTGTAGTCAACCCACCAGGGCTCTGTAACAGCTCTGTGTAGCATTTTAAACTTCAAAATGTCTCATGACCACCCGCATAACATCATTAGTAAAACTGATTTAATTACAGAGCTACATAAATAATGTCTGCGAAACCTGAAATGGAAATTAAACGTTGTGAATATTATCAAATGTCTGTTTAGCCCCAAACCAATTATGCTTAGTAATGAGTCCAGCGAGTCACCAGTCACTGAACGTGTCGTCGCAGCTGGTCCAGTAAGCTGGGCCCACGTTGTGCCGGACTCGGAGAATAACTCCATCGCTCTGCAGAGCGTGGTGTTTGTGATGATTCTAGTATCATTTAGTAGCAATCAGATGCTATCAGCGCACTGAACACATTCAGACTGCGAATTACTGCGCAAAGGCTCAATTACCACAGCTGTGATAGTATCAGAAAGCAGGACTTGGTTAATTAATATTTATATCTTGGACAGTAAAGTGTTGGGTTTGCAAACACTTAAACAAACCTAGAGCCTCGTTTTCGGGGGGGAAAAAAATTGTCACACAAAGACGCCACATTTGACAACAGGAGTAACAATCCTCATGGTGAGCTGACTGTGATTTATGGAGCCGGAGTGTTGTCCTCTGCCCCGTGGCTGTACATCTGTTAAAGCAAAAGTAGAGCAGCGCAGCACACTGCCTTACTCCTACAGCACAGCCACATATGGATTGATTAGAGACAAAAGGGGTCACACACGCAGTCACACAGCCCCCGGCCACATTATTTATTCCAGACCTACTCTAGCTTTTACCATGCTTCTTGTGTCGGGGATGATTTAGCGTTGTTGGGCGCTGCATCCAGCATGTAGCATGTCAAACGTGATCGACTGATCCTTCAGGGATGCTCTACACCTCCTGTGTGTGTGCGCCTTTCCGTAGACCAACACTTTTAATGATTAAAAGCTAATAACTAACTTATGTTGTATGTATGTTTGCTTGATTGTTTGTTTGTTTGTTTGCTTGCTTCATTTTTAGAGCAGACAGGGCTATGACCTGCTGGGCTGCACGCAACACATGGCTACGAAGATCAAGACAAAGTGGACCAACCCTGAGGTGAGTGCAAACCCCAGCATGTAGTTTAGAACCAAAATTGTACTAAAGGCACTTTTATAAAACCAATGTCAGCAAACCAATGCCGTGTAAATGTTCATTACATGTCACTTTGTTTAATTAAAATGATTTTAGTTTGTCAGTGCCCAGATGTCACATTAATGACAACAAAATCAGTCGCACATACTTTAGATGTCAACAGTCGCTTCTACTGGAAACATGTTCTGTGATATAACTTCATTTATTGTAATAAATTATTTGAATACGAGGAAAAAATTGGCGATTATTTCAATTTTATATTTGTTTAAAATCATAGTAGTAGTTTAAAGGTGATTGACTGTTCTCATGTTTTTCTATTGTAGTATTATCTAAATCTAAAAGCATTAATTAAGAGTTGCCTCTGCTGCAGTTTTTTTTTCTCCAGTCCATGACTACCAACTCCAGATTAGATTAGTCACATCACTGTTAGATTTGAAGACCCTGTGTGCATTGATATGAAACAAAAGACTCTGCTAATGTAGGTTATGTGTACACGATTTTAGTATCTAATTATTTTTAGTGGTAGTTGCTGCATTCAAGCTGTGAGGAGCCAGAGCAGAGCAAAAACAAAGCCGCTGCTCATTTCTAATTCACTGGGTACATCAATAAGCACTGCACCGGTATAGACGGTGCAGCGGCGGAAGCGCACAGTCTAGAACTGAGATTAGAAAGAGATTATGTCATAAAGGCATTAGGCAGGAAATACGAGATCCAATTATTTCAGTCCATATATTTATCGTGCCGTCCCATTCGCTGATCTTTGGTTTCTGCAGACGTAATTCTGGAGGAGTGACAGCGTCGTTATTACTGACTTGTGTCATTTTCAGGCTTCAGCTGTCACTTTTTTGATTCAGCACTTCTGTGGGAAGTCAGTGGTTGTATTTAGAGAGTGGCTATGATTCAGTCGTTGTTATATATAATGTAGAGCGCAAAGCTGAATACTGAATATCCTCTAGCTGTTTTTTAAACCTTTGCTGAACTTGGTAAGTCGACACAAAGCCTTAAATTGAGTCGTGGATTGCAAAAAAAAAAAAGATTAGCTGCAACTTTGAAAGCATTGACATTAACGTGAACAACACAGATTGTCTTGTTACACTGGTACCTGTCTAAGGGTTGGATATTTGAGGCAGTTAGTTCTTGAAGTAGATGTGTGGAAGCAGGAACAATGAGCAGGTTTTGTTCTGTTCAGTTGTTAAACCTTCTTTCACCTCTGTACAGCTTTATTCTGAAGGCAGTTGTGTATTTATCGGTGGTGGCGCCTTGTGCTAAATCACATTTCATGGTAGTTACTGTGAAATGGGGGAAGTATTTGCTGGTGACACTTGTATTGTTTCGGCCAGTCACCTGAAACAAAGACGTGGAATACGGGTCACGAAGTGAACCAATTCTTAGAACCTTAATTTATCCTTTTTGTGTAACCTTCACCCTGTTGCAGTCTGGGAAGTAGGGCGACTACTGTAGTTGACACAGCCACCATTCTGCTGATATCTACCCATAAAGAAGACTGAATTTCCATGGGAAGTCACCCTTGAAAGCAGCAGCTGTATTTCCATTACAGTTGCCATAGTAGGGACATGTTCCGCTGCTTGTAATACAGCCTGGCCACCGGTATGTGCTTATAGATGTAACTGTGGGCCTCAGCGTTGGGCTTTCAGAGCCACCTCTCAGTCATGGCTTCAGCTATTTGTCAGGGGCTGCACCTGCTCCGTAAACTGCACCCACAGCTCACGTTCTGCCGTAAGCTCGACTTTTATAGCCGAGCCCGAGCCCATCGGGGAGCAGTGCTCGCTACCTGCAGAGATGTGACCCAGGCACAGCGGCGTAATGGTGAAGGTTAATTTGACTGGCCAGCGAGAGGTCACGCTTCTGCCAGCCAGCACCCCGCCCGAGTTTGAGTCTATTACCATACTGAAATATCAGCGCTGCCCCAAGGACTGGCTGGACATTTAGTCTTGAGCTGTGCCGCGCGATGAAAGCTGCTCACCTGTTCGCTCACGGGGGCGTGTCAGAGACCATTATGTGGATTCGTCAGCGTGTCCTCGCCGCACGCTCAAATGTCAGCATTTCTTATTATGCATGACAGGCGACCATCAGAGCGAATGCTCCTGGTCAGGAAAATAATTTGTGCGTCGGTGCGACAGAGAACCGGAGAGAGACAAAGAGAGGAAGCGATAGACGGATCTTGGAGGAGGTTAAATTGCATTGTACTGACGTCCTAAAAGACTTCACACCGTTGTGAGCATCTGTCTGTGAGGATGAAAAGAATTAACCTTTCACTGTTTGCCTGATAAATTTGACCGGTTTAATGACGTACTTGCAGGTGTGAGGATTTTAATTCCTCTAAGCTCATATCTCCATTCACCACATGGGCATGAAATATAGTGCAAAAAAAAAGTGATGCATATTAATGTAGGGCCAGAGGCATAACATAACACGAGGGGGCTAGGTGGCTGTCTGTCACTCAGCCAGTCGGCTCACATTGCCTGCTGTTCCAACGCTGGAAGTGGTGTGTGAAGCATGTTGTGGCTTCAGACCAGTACAGCAGGTAGTCAGCAGATTCACCTCGCTCATATATTATTTACTCACTTCCTGCCGCACAGGGCGTCGTCTGGGGCACGCGCTGCCCGTGGAGCTGCAGCTCCCTGCTCAGAGACGAGGCCGATATGTGGAAAGCAGCACAGCAACACCATCCCGGTCGCTAATGTTTATGTGTGCGCAGCGGCTACATCCATTTTCCCTGCCTCATAAAATCTACAAGAGCAGCAGACACATTAAAGCTGTCTTCGGGAGCCAAGGCTGAGGAACAGACGGAAGAGGCATGAAAAGACTTGGCTGGTGTTGTTAGGCCTATTCATCCTGCTTTTTCTTGCGTTTCTCCACCTCGTTCGTTCTCCTGTTCCTCTTCTCTGCTTTAACGCCGTCGTCCCCGCTCTATCTCTGCTCACGGGATTTTAATTGAATCACCTATCGTTCCACAGAAAGTCGTTTGGATGACATTGCTTGACTCAAAACCAATAAAAAGGTGCTGTACATTGAAGCTTGTCTATTACGAAACCCTTCTGTTTCATTTTTTTTTCTGCTTTAAAATCCCTTACCTCCCCACTTCATATTCCTTAATACGACTTCTTTAAAGCTGATGTTTCTCAAATTAACTTTCTACTTATTGCTGTGTTGTGTTGGAGGCTAAATTGGTGAATCTAATTTCTGCAAGAGATAAAACAGAACCCGAGAGAGGGAGAGAGTGATGTTCACTTGGAACTTGGCCACTATTGCCGAGGGCAAGGACAGTTCAAATCCATTTACTCCTAATGTTCTATTAATGCTTTTTAGGTCTTCTTTTAAAAGCGTTGCACTAAACAGACTCTGAATAAGCAGCAGGACCAACTCTGATTTGGGCTAAGAACATTCATAGACATTTAACCTTTTGAATTCTCCCCTTTAAAAAGCAGCTCCGTGTTCCGTCGTGTCTTCCTGTAAATACTAAGTGAGTCGTGTGTCATATTCTCATGTGTTAACTCTCAGCTACTTTTGTCTGGCTCTTTGTTCCTAACAAGTATTTGTGATGCATCCACTGAAGATTTTGAGTCTACTTTGATTTGTTGTTGTCATCTATTTTCATTGTACTTTTGTTTTAGTTTGTCTCACTAATATAATTCATTTTCATTCTGTGGGGCTTTAGTTCCTGCTCCACAGCTTTTATCATTAATACTAATGAGTAGCACAACCTGCTTTGTAGCCTGTCAGTCACTACTGTGTGAAGTCAATTTGCTTTGAGTGATTGTAATCACTTTAATTATTAAAATATTTTTAGCGTCCTTGAGCTCATTTACCTTCATTGCTGTTGTACCTAAAGTTGGATCGTTACTGAAAAATACTTGTTTTGCTGATTCTGCTTCCCTCAGAAATTAGCTTGCGTGTCCCTCTCTCCTCCCTCGTCCTAACGGCCAGCTCTGCCCTTGTAAGAAGCGCGCTGCTGTCTCTCCCAAGGCTTCATTTCGTGGCCTCGGATTGTGGCAATGCAAATGAAGATTAGCACGCATGAATGCTCTTTCCTCGCTCGCAGGACCGAATCTCAGAGAGGTCCTGTTGCCGAGCGAAGGGTTCTGAGGGCAGAGGGCTCCTGCTCCACAAACGCAAAGAGCGCTCATCCGGGATCACGGCTGCCATCTGCCACTGAGGCCACAGGGGCTCGATGGGAGGGCGGGGGGTTCTGTAGAGGTCATGGTGATTGGGAGGTGCGGTGATGGAATGTGTCAGATGGATGACAGATAAGACACTAAAGCTGAAGGAGTTTGATGATGGAAATCTGTCTGACCTATTCGAGGCTTATCTTTGTCCTTTTATGATGTATGCAAACAACGTTCTACTTTTGTTTTAGTTTCTTCTTTTAAAAATAGTGACGTTTCATTTCATAGCATTAACTTTTATTTAAAATTATAGTCCCTAAAATACTAACTAAAATATTATTTATCAGTATTGAAGATAACAAAATGCGAAAGCTTTGCCTGGCACTGACTAATTAGGTAATTATACTACTGTTAATGGATTTATAAAAGTGACATGAATGGCACATTGCATTCTAAGAACTGATATTGAATAGTAATGTCTGAGTTTGCCAAAGCTTTTGGAAATGAATATTTGAAAGGGTTTAGATTTAGCGAGGTTAGACTTGAATATGGAATTGGCTGATGGGGTCGTGACTTGTTTAGAGACGTTTAAACACGATCAACATTAAATTAAACATTGCATTTTAGTCCCTGCATCTTAATGTGTTTTAAAGTACTCACGGCTCATGTTTAGAAGTCTTCTAGAAAATGTAATCAGATCTATTGTAATTAACTTGGTTTTTATTATACATGATGAATTATTTTATTACTTTTGTTACAACACAGCCTCCCTCCAGACGCACAGAGAGGTTTGAAAATGCAGTTTTATTCTTTCTCACCGTTGCCGTGTTTCCCAGTTATCTTTCACTTGGGTACAGTATCTGTAAGGAATAAGACTTGTGACTAAAGCATTTGAAGTCTGTCAGACATGGATTCAGGGCACTGATTTTGGGGAAGCAACAAGACAAAATGACTTTGCTTTTCTGTTAAATGTTAACTACTCTCTGTCTAAATAAATGTGCATCTCTACTCGTAAGTAGATGAACTAAACATTTTACTCCTTGCGCTTGTTTTAATGTGAAATTTGGAGAATCTGCTTGTTCACAAATGGGAAGCGTATGGTGAAATTTTGGGTCCCCGGGGTCCATGGCTCTGACAACCTCAGCAAAGACTGACGATTTTTTGCTTCACTGGAGAGTGGGAGGCTGAAGGGGAAACAAGACGGAATAGATGGGAAAGAAGACACTCAGGATAAAATAGATGGAAAGGAAGACACTAAGGTTTTGCTCAGGGGAGGTGGAGAAAGTGAGCAGCTGATGTTCATAGATTGAAGCAATTATAACATATTCAGGAGCAGAGATCATGACAAGGGAGTTTGGGGGCAGAGTTTACCTCATAATAGCATCTGCGTTGGAGGTGGAGCCATCTCAGTGGGAAGAAACGCGGGGAGGCGTCTGTTTATTGAGGCGTTTTAACGTAATGAGTCATAGCTACAGAGAACCTCATCAGGGAGCAGAATTGAAAAGGTATCTCTGCGAGCAGTTCAGTTGCCAAACAGATGGCAAGATGTGGTAGAAGGAGCCTCTGAGGTCTCTATCTACAGATGGGATGCATGGAGTTTACCTCCAGGGGATGTGCTTCATGCTATCAATTAGCTACTGCATGACAGAGACCAGTGGGCTCATTAAAATAATATTCATATCAAACGTAAAAGACAAACATTTTTGTCTGGGCCATATCCTGCAGTGACTTCACATGAATTTCTTCATTTGAATGGCCGATGCTCAGCTCGACGCTTTTACTGTCATGTGTTTTCTGGTTTAAATGCATAACGTCTAAGTATTTATCCATTCAGGTCTAAAATCAAGCCCTTTTCTTCACGGTCTCCAATCTATATGTCCTAGATGCCTACAGAGGAGCTGGAGGCTTATGTGAACAGCCAGTTTGATGAGCTCCGCAGGCTGGTGCGTCTGGAGGAGAGGAGGACCCTTCACTTGGTGGACCTCAAGGAAGCTTTCCTGACGGCGTCGGCTGCCGAGAAAATCGCTGAGATCACTGTCCAGACCGAGCGGCTGCAGGAGGAGATGGCCAACATCACACACCAGCTGTGCCTTCTGGAGCAAGCTGAAGCACAGGCAACAGGCCCCGCAGCAGTGGCGGACGCCCTCGTAGCAGCACCCGGACCAGCCCGCAGAGGACCGGTGAGAAGAATCCTCCTTCCTCTCTACCCCCCAAGCATCTTAACGTCATCTCACACCTAAATGACATGACAGCTCACCGTTTGTCGACAGCGCTGTGAACGAACAGCTGGGGTCAATAATTAATTAATTTAACCTTTGAACATAGACGTCCGCTGTCAGCGTCGTTACTGACGGCAGCGTTGTAAAAAGGGATGCAGTTGCTCCTGTCGATAAGCAATTACAAACAATTTGCCAGGCAGCACAAAGCTGTTTTGTTGTCGGTCACGTGCAGCTAACTTAACAGTGCTTGCTGTAAATTGATCATTTATCATCGGAGGCGAATGAAACTGGCTTCTTTGGCTTATGACAACATTTCAAAATCTCTGAATCCTCACAAGGTCTTTGCAGATACCGTTGAAACAGTTATCTTGATGCTCTTCATAATTATAAATCTATAACATACCTACGACTTTTTATATAGCGTCATGTCTTTCATCGGTGCGCGGGTGTCCCTGCTGTATTTAATGTACTGGATCCTTCAGCGACTGAATTACTATTACTACTAGCTGTTTGTGAGCTCGGTTGCTAGTGCTAGCGGTCTGGGAACAGACGTACCCTAGAATGGTAATAGAAACCTTTTCAGATGGGTCTGTCCTCCGTCATCGTGGGCACAGGCCGCCTGCATATTTTTGCTGTGATATCAGTTGCTTTACTTAAACACATCTAAGCAGGACGAGCGCTTGCTGCAGCGTAGGCTTGATCCCAGCCCTTCCACTTAAAGGATTATCTTTCTAATGACTGTGGCACCTGTTGTAAACAGCTAAATGGATGCGGTGCCACTATTCACAGGTTTGTTCCAAGTGAGTGGACAGGCTGTATTTATCCAGGCATACGTGTGGAGCAATGCAGTTTTGTCACGAGTAGTTAGGTGGAAATAAATCTGAGCGTCTATGTTTGTCTGCCGGCTGCAGTGGTAGTCACTTAGGCACACAAAAACGGGAGAGAGCTTTTTGTAATTCAGATACCAGCCTGTCTTCAGCCTGGTTGTCAGAGTTCTCACGCCAACGCACGACTCACAGCAGAGACTTGGTGCAGTTGCAGTTTGTAATGTATACATCTGCAAGCACATCAACACAAGCAGGGGATAGAGACCTTCTCAGTCGCTTCTCAGCACTTCACTCCCTCATCTCTCATTTGAACATTGAAGAGGAGGCTTTTATTGTTTATAGGCCTCAAATTAAAATATCCCAATGGTCCATTTGTCACTTGTTATATTACACAACAGTCAAGAAAGGAGGCTTGAGTCTTCCCAGGCGCTGCCACTCCAGACCAAGGGGGCTGCAGTAATGGCAGTAGCGGATGTGCAGATTGCTTTTCTAGCTGATGAATAAATCCGTGGTGAGCTAAGTTTATTAAGGCCCTTACTGAAAGCTGATGGTTTCCCTGTTAGTTCCCATGTGGTAGTTATTTCTGAAGTAATATCAGGCGGCGTTATGTGGGGACGGATGCTCACTGGAGAGGTTGGGGCTTATGCAGCAATTCTGCTGTACTGCAGCTGTTTCTGTTCCTTTGTGGGTACGCACAATTCAAAGTGAACTGGGTCGGGTTGTACCGGTAGTCTAGGAAAGCGAACGAACGCGGGGTTGCCGAGACGGTTGCTGAGACGAGGAATTGCATCAAATTCACCTGCAGCATCTTTGTGTCTTTGTTATAAATGTTTTAGATGTGCAGATCTTTGTGGCTCGAGATAAAAACTTTCTCAAACATGAATTCTCCTACCTGCTTACACTGTCTCTGTTAATCCTCGCTGCTGTACAAATGAAACCTTAAACTACAGCCAATCCCTGTCTGCCCTATAAAAAGTCAAACTGTACTGTACCTTTTTAGATTAATCTTCCATAAGTGATTATTAATTATAATCTCAAGATGCTGGTGCTGTCTAGCAGTCAAAAAACACTGTGGTAAAAACAAGTACGGTAAGCCCCAGGCTAAGATTCATTTTGTATCGATCTATTAATTCATTATGTGTTTTCTCAGTGCTACAGTCAGCTACAGTATCGGCAGACACTGCAGTTGTTTAGAGTTTATTAATGATGATGTAAAACTACTGTTGGTAGGTATATCTGCAATGAAACTTTGGACATCAGCTAATCTGACAGAACCAAAGCTGCTTTCACATTTGTAAAACATCCATATCAAATGGACATGTTGACCCTCCTCACCGGTTGCTGTTAACTTCACCTCTTGTAAAGCGCAATCTAATCCCGTCTGCCAGCGAGTTGGAGTTATAGCCTCAAGCACTTTGTGGAAGTAGAGCCTTGATTCCAACTTTTCAAAAGTAAAGAAGGACCAGCGCCTTCAGAGTCGAGTCAGGTAGCGATGGCGGCTTTGTGAGAATTTTAATCTCACACTTACTTCTGTCATGTAACAGCAAGCCTATGAAATGACTGACCTGATATTTTGCACCTGCTTTAAAAAAACACAAAATGCTTTAATCTCCATCTCAAAGGATAAATCCCCCAATTGAGAGCAAATGGCCACTTTTCTATTAATTTATAAATGTTCCTAAATCCAGGCAAATGAATAAAAAGGTGTAGACGCGCACATAAACACAGTGATTGTGTTGTCAGTACTGTAGTAAAGAATTGCATTGTGCAGTATGTTATGCAGTGATAGATTCTATAGGGAGAAATGATACAGTATAGAAGAGTAGAGAGAGGTCTTAGCATGACAACAAATAAGATGCCTCATTATCCAGGCACTGGTGGCCAAACCCTGACTCAGCCATAACTAAGGTCATGATCAGCTACTTGGAGGCTGGTTTGCATCCACTCAGCCATTTACACAGTTTCTTTACCTTTAAATAAGCTGAAGGCTTGTGTTGTTTTTTCCCCCCAGTGCAGCTTATTTCAATACATAATGCAGTTTAAAAACAACTAAATGAAGAATAATTGAAATGGGAATATAATAAAGATGCATCATGACAACAGTATGTGTCGTTCTTTGCTTTACGACACCAGTATTTATTTCTGTGAATATTGACTGACTGGCCCTTAATTATGTGAATAATATAGGAAATGTGATTCTTTTGTTTTCCAGCCCGCATGATATAATTTCTGTTATCCGATAATTGGTGCAGAGCTTTTTAGTCATCACTTTCTTTCTAATATCATATATTTGTCAATTCTGTGGCGCATGGCTCTAAACGTAACTCAAACTAGAACTTAAAGCGTAACATTACTAAATGAAAATAAATCACACGCTGGGGATTAGATCAGTATAACATTGTCATCGCTGTAATGCAATGCAGTCAAAAGAAGCGTAAAAGATATACAGCGACCATAAAAAGGCAACAGTTCCTCCGTGTAACACGGTGTATGTGCCTCCAGCCTGCGTCTCCTTTGGTTCACCAGGAATGTCAGATATTTCTAGTGAGACATTTATATTTAGGTGCGTACTGCTCAGGGGATCACTGGTTTGATTAAAGAGTGCGTAAATAAAGCTACTGACAAAGGCAGCATTTACCACTTAGGAATATTCAGTAGCTTTAATTCTACATGTAATGATACTCCGCTAACAGTATAGTTATATCAAACAACGTTGCAGTTTTTTTTTTTTGTTTCTTTCTAGAGTCAGATGTAATAAGAGAAGCTTTAGGGATTTTATAACCCTGCTGCTGCTGGCTTTCAGCTCATGATAAGGCAGCTAACCAACCAGAGCGCAGAGAGACACACGGAAATACCTAAATGTGTACTTGGCCTTGCAGCAAACGCTCAAGAGCTTCTTTGGTAAATGACACTTTCGCACCCTGAGTTCACACATAGATTTTTGAGGCTGCTGAAGTGTTTGACAAGGTAAACAAAGGAAAGTCTCAGCGGGTCTCGATATTTAACCCTGCAGGTTTGTCCAGATCTGACGCTAATTAAATTGGCTCCACTCGTCAGCTCCCCTCTCATTCTGCTGTGCTGCCACGGAACCACTGTCCTCAAGATGCCGTTAGTTACACAGTTACACAGTGTCAGAATCTCTTTCTGGCGCAGGCTTCTTGCCACTCGTTGTCAAGGTCCAGTGCGACGCTGCTGCCAGTTCTGGGCAGAATATTACCGGTAACAATAGAGGTTGTTCTGTCTCAAGATAGTTTTGGTTAAAAAACATCCACTAAGCAGTTTTTAACTTCAAAAGGTGTGATGTGTATGTATGCATTCATAGTCGTTATTGTTGTTCAGTGTTACAGGTAAATCTTGTGAAACGATGCTGTTAGAGGCTGAAATACAACATGATTCAGTTTAACATTTTGAATAACTGGCAGTCAACAAATTCTCTCCGTCATTTTGACATTGAACAATCTTTGAAAATGATCAAAACGTGTTTTTTGTTTTGCAGACTGCTTCTTTAAAACCTCATAAATATGACTTAATACATAAGCTGTGGTGGATGAAAGTTGATTTAAGTTATGTTTAGCGTTTTGTGTTATTCCTTTTCCACACCTGTGCAAAAGTTTTAAATGTTTCATTCTCTCCCTCCTTCCTTCCTTCCCTCCCTCCCTCCCTCCCTCCCTCTTGTTCCCAGCACGACATTGAGGCCAGACCAAGGTAAGACTGCCAGTGTGATTCATGTTCACCTTTTTATAGCGCGATAGTTTAGCTGTGACCTAGAGACCCAGAACCTCTCAGGTCCTTGTGCCATTGACCACCATGAGACTGACAAGCACTCATCACGCATACACACACACGCGCCTCCAAGTCGTGTCTCCTGCCCTTCACCTTTTATTCTGACAGACAACTTACAAACTCATACAGACACAGAGTCACCTACGCACATCAATCCTCGACTCCCAACCAAGCCGGTCAGATGCGAGTCACGTCAGTTCCCCAGCAAAGCAATTAGTGGCTCTCATTTGTGTGTACCTGCTGGAATCTAAGGAGGTGACCGTCCGTCTGGTCCATTAGAGGGCTGTGGACAGTACATGCTCTAGCTGGGTGCGTGCTAAGACGAGCTGAGGTCGAGTCTTGCTCTCTGCTACAGCATATTCTTTACATGCCTGCTTTCCCAAAGCTTGTGGGCAGGTGAAAAGGACAGTGACAAACACGACTGGACACATGGAGCCATATTCCTTTGCAGGTATCACAGTTTGTTTGTGTGGGATTTTGCCTAGACTACATCTTTCACAGACATCTCTGTCTCTGTCAGACAATCTGAAATGGATAGTCCTCTTCCAGCCTCCCGCTATCGATCTGTTGAAATGAAAAACCCCTCTCTGCCTCCCTACCCCTGCCGAAGTAGCGCTTCTAGCACCACCTGCTGTCTCCGCCGCTCCCCTTAGCTCTTTCCTTTGGCATTCGTCAAGAAGTACTCCTCCCCTCTACAGAAGCACGTACATGCCCGCATCTCACTGATCCTGACACATCTGTCGTCAGAGAAAATAACCTGAAGGCTGATTTTTAAAAAAGTCCTATATTCCATTGAAACAACACGCTTCTTTGCTTGTTCTTGTTCTGAAGGGGGATGTACATTGCTTTAAACCCAGGGAACTCATGACCAGATTTGGCAAACGACGCCAGCACGGACTAATTTTTTGTTTGATCAGCCAGTATAATTGCCCTTCAGCTCTAGAGCAGATGGCAGCAAGCTTGAGCCCAAGGGTGAGATGGAGCTAATAGTGTCCTTGGTCAAGGTTAACGTCTCTACACACACTCGTATAATTACTCCCCAAGTTCCTCATATCGCCCTGAATTGCACTATTTCAGACGCTTCTATGGGTTTTGGAAGATGACACACCCTTTAAAAAGAAATTGTAGGAGAAGGGAAGGTTTGGAAAGGTTCTAATAAAAAGCGGAAAAGGTATATTCCTCCCAGCTTCAGGTGAGCACTTATTATATTGGTTTAGTGGTAGAGATTAAGGTTTGAAGGTGAAGCAAACAATACAGCGAACAGGAAAAAAGGACTGAGGTGAGAGTGGTGGAGAGGGAAGGAAGCAGCGGGAGGAGGGAGATTTGCAGGAGTGGATGTTTAGGGTTATGTGCAATGGGATCCAGACAGCAAATTGATTATGGAGCAGAAACACTAATCCGCTGTCTGAGCCCCATATCGCTGCCGTAGACAGAGCATCCCCACAGGACCACAATCTTGCATCCGCACACACCGTTTCCTGGACTTCCTCATCAATACGATCCCTCAAGTGTGCTCAAGCTTCGCAACATAGGTACTTCATGCCTGCCAAGGTTTGTTCTCCTCTCAATGCACATGTAAATCTCACCCTATTCCCTCCAGCCCATCCATCACACCTCTCCACTTGCAAATGTCACGTTTCATTCTTTTAGTTCTCAAGTCAAAATTATATTTGAAAAGACAATAAATGCAGCAAATAAATTATTCTGGAAGTACCGATACGACATCCATTTGTTCTATGTGGCCGTAGTGGCTGGTGGACCAGGTGTCACCGTAAGCACCAATCAGTAGTGACGAGGTCTCTGCTCGTGTCCACACACACACGTACACACAATAGAGGCAAGTGGAGAGTAGGCTTACTGCTGCAGTACTGCTTTAATTCCAGAAAGCCACTTTTATGTCGTCTCCTGAGATACAGTGCTTAAGTGAGAAGTAGATGAAAAGACAGCGAGGCAGTCAATGAGAGTAAAAGAAATGCACACTAAGGAGTTGAACTCACTAGACTTACATTTGCTGTTCTGTTGGGATTTTGGAAGATGTATTTTTAGTAGACTAAAAAATATTTCTGTCTTTTAGGTTCTACAACTAAAAGTTTTTAGTTTGGGAATTTAACTGGGGCGTTTTTCAAAGGACTTCGAGTATTTTTAATCGAATCACTGCAGTTATTAAGCTGAAATAAAAACACCCTGTTTTGAGTATACAGCTTTAGATGTAGGATGAATACGCGTCTATGTAATTTTTAACTTTTAGATATGTCTGTGTAATTAAACTGCATAAAGTTTAAGATAATTAACTGAAGGAGTCTAGTAGATGTCAGTGGACATGCATTTATGAATCATAGCTGCAAGTGATGAAATTTACTATAATGAGAGCAATCAAAAGGTTAAACTATAAGTGATATGTTAGCTTTTCCCATTCCTCTATGAAATATAAATAATTTACAGTATATAAATGTAGATAACAGTCAACACCTAGTCTTTTTGGAAGAAGTCACCTTGATGCCGTCTGCTGCTTTCTCTGCCTCCCACTGTAAGTCTTTCCGTGTGTTTTTATATTCTGTCATTCAAACACATAAAGTTTCGCAGAACAAGTTTTGCAGTAATTAAACTCACTGTAGCTACCTACTGCAATGCACCAGCTTGTCTGTATGAGACGCTAATTCTAGCCAGTCCACGCATCGTCGTTTGAATGTGCACATTAGAGAGAATTCATCACATGCACTTTAACCTTGTAGCTAGACGGTGATCGTGTTTTGGGAATAGCTTTTATTAAAATATTTATGTAGGGATATGCAAAGCAGGTCACACTTCTGAATAAGCGCATAACATAGAAATCTAATAATGAATCAAGTGGAGCACGTGGATTTAAGGGGCATATCTGTGTGAACACATTGTCACACAGTCACTTAGTACCCAGAGCCTGCCTTGTCTTTTCTTTGTAGATACTGTAGAAATTATTAAGACTGTAGTAGTAGTAGTTGAGCAGAATAGAAAACTACTGTAGAAGTCTGTGAAACCTCAAGGCTTAGTATAACTAAACATGTCACCACAGAGGAAAGAACGATGAGGATGTGGTTGAAAAGGATACGTATATAAAGTAGAGATACCAAACTAGGCACGTATTACTAATAGTAATAGGAGGAAAGTGGACATTTTCATTGACAGTAAATCTGATCCCCTAAATATAAGACACCATGTAACTTTACTTTAGCCAGTAATGTTTGTTTTTCAGCCTTGCATGATCAGTAAATCCATAAGAAAGACGAATCTGGATAAGTGTGTGACTTTGTTTAGTCCGAGCTGCAGAGGCCTTCCGAGCACATAAATCACACCGTGTAATTACACTATAATGGCCGAGCCCTCTTGGGATCGTAGCAATTACAATGCAAGGTCCCCCCAGTCATTGCTTCAATCACTTTGCTCTCCACTATGTCTTACGAGCTGCCGTGTCCTACTTTGCTTTCATTGTCGAGCATGCATGGCCCAGAGCGCTACAGCACCTATAACTGATTTGCTTGCATGGCCTAAAACTATACAAACAGGTTCAAAAATAATCAAATGAGACAAAAACCTCATTGATTTATTGTGGGAAATGCATGTGTGTGTGTGTGTGTGTGACCGGTCAATCCATGCCTCCAGTAACCGTGACCTTTTCAGCAATAATTTCAACGTAACCTTCTCAGTAATAGTTTATCAGCCCAGGAATTTTTGCCTTTTTTTTTTTTTTTTTTTCATAGAACAGCTCCAGTCGAATGTTGGTTGGATTCATTACATCAACTGCTTTAGGTCCTTCCACAGCATTTATTAGTTTGTAAGTCGTATCCGCTGCCTGCACACAAACCGTGGCTGTTAATGTGGCACCAAGAAAAAGGTTTGGTTAACAAACGCATTCAGACATTTTGGAAACTGATATAAGCGACTAGGTTGTGAACTGGATAAATGTTGTGATGGCCCAGGTTTTTTGAGAACTAGTTCACATTTGCAGTGTTTGTACTGCACCATCCTTCTCTGCATGTCCACTGACAGGGCTGAGTACAGGGGCACTTAGAACCTTCACCCTCCATGTTTAACCGAGTAAGTCATGGTCTACAGCCACATTTACAGAGTCCAGGGAAAGGATGGGCTGAGAGGGAAGCACGCGGGGCTCTGCCCGGGACACAGCCTCTCTGTCTGGGCCCGTTGTCCTTCACTGGGTCAAATAGATGAGTTGAGTGTGAAGCAGAGAGATGTTAGGGGAGCTCGGCCGGACGACGCGGAACAGAGCCCAGAGATGAAGGCATGGAGGGAGGGCGCTGCGTTTTTTTCTAATGAAACATTTATGCATCCTGCTACTAAAGGAGCCTCCACAGGCTTTCTTGCCTTTGTCCCAGTCCGATTGTGTGTGTGCACGCATCCGTGCCAACACAGCCTCATTTAATAATTTAAAATGTTTCAGCAACTCATATGTGGTTTTCTGTGCATTTTATTTTTTTGTGTGTGTAAGGCCCAGCAGCTTTTTATGACTGCTCGAAAAAAAGACCTTCATTAACTCACCCGGGCCACTCTCTCTCTCTCTCTCTCTCTCTCTTTCGCTTTCATCCTCGTCTCTCTCTCCCCGTCTCCTGTCTTCTCTCTCTGTTGGCCATCACCATTCCACAGGGGTGGCTCTGAGGTCCCAAATGAATGCAAAGCAAACACAAACTAAACCGACAAATAGAGAGACATGCATTTAGATGATAAGAGAGTCTAAGCATGCATTATTCATGACACATTTGCAATGTTTCTCCATTTTTTTTTCAAGACGTCAGTCATTGCTGTTTGTGTGTGGGCAGATGTGCACACGTGTTCCATGGATACTGCCGACGCTAGCATGACTTACTTCAAACAGCTTTGGAAAGGGGGGGGGGGGCATGAGCAGAGGCGTTAAAAGAGGAAAACAGGTAGATAAAGGGAGAAAGTAGCTAGATGTGTGTGTGTGTGTGTGTTTGCTTTGTTTTTGGTGATGACTAATGGCAGTTATTTGTTGTTGCTCAAACTTTCCTGAATACTGATGAGGCAATTTACTTACAGAAGCCCTCCCCCGATCTGGAGTTAGGATTGTTTTGGCGCTGCTCATCTGTTTTACTTTGGCGTGTGGGAGCCTCCGTCTGAACCTTCCTGCCGCTACATGATGGTTCAAAGAGCGAAAGGGGAAACGGAAGCTGTCCAACTGAATATCCTGTTAAAGTAGCAAGTGTGAAACACAAATGTATGCAGCCTGTCAAAATGCAAAGAAGACCTGACAGGTAGGAATGTAATTTTGTCGAACGGACATGTCAGGCATGAAAGTACTTTCAAACAGACTCCTTCTTTTGATATTGGACTTGACTTCATTTGAGGTTAAGTTTGAATTTTGGATGTAGATTTTTTCCAGGCTATGGTGGTTCCACCAAGTTGTTCATTTCCTGCAACATCAGCCTTTGGGGGCTGGGGAGACCATGTATAGACATTTGACCAGAGCTTCAGGAGTGTTTCTAGTATTGATCCGCTCTAGATAGATATGAGGGCTCTGCTGAGTGCTGCGGCTGTTGACCCAGAGAGTAGAAAGTCTGTTAAGTGTCTGTGATGATTTCAAGGCTGTAGTGCAGCGGAATTGGGTTACTGCTGTGTTAGTGTTGATGCTGTGAGCCTGTAGTGCCTATGAATAATGGATTATTAATCCATGTGGAAGGAATATATCTCTCTGCCACAGACTTTTCCTTACCTTTCTGCTCCGGTTATTGTTGCTCGTGTGCAAAGACGCATTTGTACTTGCACTTTTGCCGTGCTCTGTGTCTGGATGCACGCTGAGGGGCTTTCATTCGCAGATCAGTGTTAGCATAGCGGCTTTATAGCTTTGGAGCGGTTGTCAGTCGCGTTCTGGTGAGAAAGCACGATTTAACAATTTAACAAGGAGCGCCGCGGAACTCGTCAAATATTCACAGTTGTTGAGCTTTGCCTTAGAATGTAGAGAAAAAGCTCGATGTATCACAAAGTAATGGGTTCAGAACCTTTTCATTATATTTCACATATCAGCCTGATACTCTTGTCCAGGGGGAATTTGCGCAAGTAAAAAAAAATGAGGCTTTTGTGCGTTAACATCACTTTAAGCCGCAAAATGGCGCTGAGAAAGAAGGGGATAATGATGGGATGGCATTTGTCGCGGCGTATTGTGAAAATTGGACACAGGTGTGTAGCAACTAGGCTGAGATGACATGTGCGTACGCTGCAGCCCGTAGAGATGCATCTCCACTCCAGCCAGGATGCTGCGTGATGACTGCTGAAGAGGAACGGGGGGGGAAAGGCAGGTAAAAAATGAATGAAAACCAGAAAACTTAAGTAATGTTTCATAAGGCTCCACTGCACGACGCGGGAGATGGCCAACTTCATATAGAGGCCTGTGCTTTATTACATCTGCTTCCACAAATATTCTTCCTGATAACCTTGTGTCCTATCTAATATTTAGCCCGGTGAGCCACTTATACTGAAAATCTCTGCTCATCGCATTCCTTCACTTTCTGACCTTAAATCAAGGCATTACACGTCACCTTTATGTCACGTCGTAAAACGCGTTGATGTCTTATTATCTGCTTCCTTATTTATGAATACGGCACATCATTTTCTGTGTGCGGCACCCATTTCAACCCTGCCTGTCTACTTAATTCTTCTTCCCTGCACCTGCCCATTAAATTACCCAGCCAGACTCTAGCTGTCCCATTTAATAATCACAATGTCATAGAGGCCTATCTGGATGGTGTGTCCTGTTGAAAGAAAGTCTGCAAGGTGTTCGTAGGAGTAGAAATGAATCAAAATGTGTTAATAACAGCTCACGTAATTATTTTAGAAGCTAGTACGGAGCGATGCAGATGCGAGGGAGAAGCGGCAGTAAGGGAGCGAGTTGTCAGTTAACCGGAGCTAGACTGCTGCAAATAACCTTTCTTCCCTCCGTCATATGTCAGAGCACAACCGGCAAGATGCATCTCGTGGCATACTGATGATGAAACGGCCTCCTTCACAGACTGAGCAGTATTTTACATCAGGCAGCTGCCATGTCTGGAGGACTTCTTGCAGTCGCACCGTAAAGCGCAGTTTGGCGCGTGTAGCGGCAGCACGGACCGATCGCCCGTTTTCTCGCTGCAGCCGTTTCATCATGTTCTTGTCTTGCTTGTTTGTTTTGAGAAGCCAAGTTCTGCTGCAAACGGCCACGCTTTAAACCAGGTGATAAAATAACGTGCTGCCCTGGAGAAAAGGTCAGGACATTAACAAAAAAAATGAGGTTTATTAAATTGTTGAGTAGACAGTTCAGGCAAAGCCACAAACAGCAGATTCGTGGTGGATCTGGACGAGAGGTCCTGGATGTCTGTGTGTGGTAAATCATGGTGGGACATTTCTGTCTCTAATTTGACGAAAAGTGGCAGTAGCGCCAGCATCAATGTAGATTTTAGTTTTACACAGGTAGACCTGCTTTGTTTACCTTGTAATTTCTTATCTGTACATATCATCAGTGCTGCACAGTAATTAGTAACAAGTGACCGTGTTGTCAGCTAAAACCAGCAGCCAGATGCTCATTGGCCTGATGGGTTGTAGACGATCCGTGGCTGCTCGTGAGCGTAGTTTGCTTTCAAGACGAAACGCGCCAGCTTTGTCTCCGGTAAACCTGTTATGACACACTGAACAGGTAGTGGACCAGGCAATTAGATCTCCCTCTCCTCCCGTCTTGTACCTTGTCAGGGAATCATACCCACTTACAAACAGGAAAAATAGGTTCTCTGGAAACGCTGCCTCTTAACCACTGCATCGCACGCATACAGCGCGTCTTACTCTGTTTTCTATCCACAAGGCAGATTGTCGCACTAGATCTGTGGAGTTCTCGCCTCACATCTCGCCACACATGCCGTGCTCACACACACACACGAGCAAAAGTGCTTAAAAGATGTCACGCTGTGTACAAACCTTCATTACTCAGTCTAAACGCGTACTGTAAACACAAACACAAACACACAGACGCACTGAAAAATGACAGTTAAGGTAATTGGTGACGAGAACGAGCAAGGCAACCGTCCCTCCGCACAGACGGGAAGATCTCACCTACTGTGACCCCTGCGAACGCAACAGCATCAGCATCACCATGCGTTGGCCTCTGGGGGGAATTACATGTCTGATTTTAGCTTGGTGGAGATGTTCGAGGATGATGGTGGCAGGCTGAACCAGGGGGCAGTGAATCAAACCTCTGGCCTGGCGTACGACCTGCCAAAACAAGCATGACACACACAGACTTACTAACATCTCCTTTTCACAGCCTGACACGGCAACGGCGTCATAGCACGTGTCTTGACGGTTCAGCTGGACGATGATACTCTCTCTCGCTCTCTCTCTCTCTCTTCCTCTTACTCATCCAGTCCACAATCTGTCCCTCAGTTCAGTTATTCTCGCAGTGAGGAGAAGGAGGAATGTGCAAACGCTGGTATGTTTAATTCAACAGCATCGCGACGAGCCCTGTCACCACATAGATTTATCGTACTGGCTGGCGAGAGAAACGAGGAGATGGTTGGGATTTAACTGCCCTGGGATTCTAATGAGAGATTTAGCATGCACTTTACAAAATCACCTCAATTCAGAACAGTCTGTGAACGCACACATGCCAGTGAAATATTAATTGCTTTTTTTTTTTGACCGTCCTCCTATTTGCATATATGACTTTAGCTTTGGAATATTTCTGTGGTCATCTTTGACAAGCCGCTGCAGCTGTCATTGCGTGTGGACAGGGGAGATATTATCATTTCAAGCTATGCCTCTGGCTTTTTTTTTTTGACTAACGTTTTACAGGATGTGTCAGAACACATAAAGGTTTGTTAGCTGTCTGTCTGCACTGCAGTGGCTTGTAGCGCTGCGTCTAACTGTTCTGTTTCAGCAACAACAAAACAAGAAAATTCCGTTTATACTAATAAAGCCCTGCATGGTTTGTTTGCGCAGTGCCATCTGTGGAGTCTGATGCTAATACATTTGTAATGTAGCGCCGCATTAGCATTTAGAACTTTACTTTAAAGTTGTTTTCGTTGTTGGCAGGGATCGTAACTGTGCGTCTCGTGTTTGTTGCGGGAGCGACGCTCTGCACGCTGCTGCACCGCGAGGGAAGACCTTTATTCCACAGTACGTTTAGACGTCAACAGAGGGGGGAGGTGGGGGGGGGGGGACTATGAGGGTTGGATGAGGCGTATGAGACTTTTATCAGACGAGATGAGAGCGGTGACAGTCTGGAGCCCAGGTTTTCTGGGCTGTCTGTCTGGGTGTCCTTCACACTGAAAGCTTGGATAACATGGCTTGGCTGCAGGGAGGGGGGAGTTTTCATGTGACAGAAGGCTTCGCCTAATAGCCAGTCTGTTGTTCGACTGTCTTGTTCCCCCCCCCCCCCCTTCTATTCTCTGGCCATATGCACCTCTGACATCTCTCCGTGTTCGGTTGAGGCCTGTCGACGAGGACAAGTCGGTAGCACTTCTCTGTGGTGTAAACAGCTTTTTAATTTTAAACTCTCACGATTCTCCAGCGGTCGGGTTGGGGGGGGACCGGGGCGGCTCACTGATTAAGGCGGCGCCGGCGTTCTGCCGTTAGAGAAGACGCTTGTCTGAAAGAGGCAACAGGGGGCAGCTCGGCCTGCCTGCCAAGTGTGTGGGCGCTGCTGTGACCAGTCAGTCTTCATAATGGCTGTCTGGCCCTACAACAGCTCAGTGGTCACATGACAGCCTGTGTAAATCTGGATAGAAAAGACTCCCTTCACTGACCCTGGACTGATGACGCCTTTAGATATAAAAGAGGGTGGAGGGAAGGCATTATGGGTGTAGCCTAATGAAGACAGAGTAAGAAGAGCATGTCTCAATAAATGAATACACAGAGAGGAACAATGAACCAGGAAATAAACGGCCAAGTCAAAAAAGAAGGGATAGAAGAATTGAAGGCTTATGAAAGGGGAGAGTGGGGGCAGTGTTGGTGTTCACTATTCATTACCTGTGATGCTGTGTGCTTTCTGAAGGACAGATAAAAAGTTTATCTTTACTCTGTGTTTTTCTTTTTTTTTACTTCTGTGGGCTTGAGATTCAAACTTCAAAGCCATTAGATACTACAGTACTTTCAATTTAAGCCAAAAGACATAGTCAGCATTTAAACGTTTGTGTGTGTGTGTGTTTGGAACATGCAGGAAAATGAAGTTTTGTTCTTTTTTTTTGTGGATATCTCCAGTCCGGGCGACCTGCATAATGAAGCAAGATGAACCCGAGCGAGCCATGCGTGCAGAATGGCCCCATATTAGTGGTCGGACATAGCTATCTGATTTAGTCAGGGAAGACTTTTTGATCCAGCCGTGGACCTGTTGGCACCGTGTCGGGGGGAAACGGCAGAAAATAAACCAGGAGTGTGAGCGCAGCACAAACCTGTGATACAAAATCAGATAAGCAAAGAAAGAGAAGGAATGATAACGTTACGGTTTGATATTGAATAGGAGAATTCCACACTGTGCAGCCTACAGCCCCACCAGCGTCCCTGAGCGTATCCTTCCATGCTGTTAGTCGCGGAAAGTATTGACTGAAAACCAGCAGGAAACGTACCTCTGGTAAAATTCCACATCATGCGCAGTGCGTATCTTAAATTTATGATTAGACTGGTAAAACTAGCTGATAGTTGATATTTGTAAATACAGATAATTGCTCTGTCCTGTTAGCAGGCTGCGTCTGGTGCGTCTCTCCTGTCTCGCTCATTGCTTACTGATACCATTAAGGTGATTTTGTTATCTCCTCCTTGCTCTCCTCTAAGGGAAAGTCATTTATAGCCGTTTTAATTTGTGGCCCAGAGTTTAATGGTACGGCGACGTGCTGTAAAGGGCAGTGACAAGAGGCTTTAAAGAGGTGTGTTGGTCCAGATCCATATTGTCACGGAGCAGGTTCTCGGCTCAGTTTTAGTTACATGTACTGAGACTTTAGTTTAACTCTGTATGATGAACAGGTTTGAAGGTACCCATGTCGACGAGAACAAGAAATTAGTTCATCGAGGAGCAACGGTATTCAATCAGCGCCTCGCACCTGCGGCAGCACAGACGAACCTGTGTGATTATTTTGATTGGTGGGGCGTCAGCACGGTACTTTATTCCGCTTCGCCGACCTTTCCGCCTCATTGTCCGCCGTACGTATGCAAGAGGAGGCGTCCGCACCGTAATATATGCATCGCGTGTTGAGCTGGCAGCGCACAGTCCTCGTTGCAGGGCTGCACACGCTGCATTTCCTCTCTGCATTTTAAAATAATAGCCTGCATGAACATGAGCTTGAATGGGGACTACTTGAGGCGATGTGTCGAGTGGATGATGAGATGGATTTATCTTCGCTGCTCCCGTTTTGCTGCGATGAATGAGCTGTGGTGAACACAAAGGGTCATATTAAACGGCCTCAAGCTCCCTGTAGCCAGTACCATCATACGTTACTTCTTGTTGTGCCCTCCCTTCGGTCTAATTAGCTGATTAGGTCTTGAGAGCAGCGTGGAAACATCACGGGTAGGTGAGTCCTACCCGTGATGTTTCACCATGAATACACCAGTCGTCACTGCCTGCAGTAATTAGTCAGCTAAAAATGTTGCTAAGATAATCACTGGCAGCCTTTTTACCCTTTTCCTCTGGTTTTAAGGCAGTAAGAGCCAGTCAATAATTCATATGTTCAATTTGTATAAAGTGCATTATAAGAGCTTCATCCCAAATGAAATGTAATTACAAAAAGCCTCCTTAACTCACTTCATAAATGATACAACAGAGCACACTCTTCTTGGCTTGATCAGGCCTTCGCTTTAGATTAAAGTGGAAAATTATAGCATTATGGTATTTTTTGAGTGTGTGGAGAGGGAGCAGCCTGTCTGGATGTCATAAACAGAGACAGTTATATTTCCTGGGGAAAATAATCTCCTCAGTCCTATAAATCACTATGTAAACAAAGCCAACGCTGCCGTGACAGTGGCTCAGCAGGGGTTTTTCCACAGATGTTGGCTATAAAGAGATTTTACCGATTTATCTTTAAAACGCCCAGAGAGTTTTGACACCCATGTAGATAATCCACCCAAGTGATGGAGGGAAAGCAGCGCTGTGGTTGGTTCCTCTGTCTTAAAGTGTATGAATTAGTGATGCGTTAGCAAATTTGTTATAGAACCCTAGACACACAGTTTTATCGCCAGACTACTTATCGACTTGATAAATGTAAATCTGAGCAAACCTGAGCGTGTTTACTGCAACATGAAAGCGTATCAGTTAATGAATCAAATATGGATCCTGGGTGCAAGCGGTTCAAAAGCAAAACAGTGCAGTAGCCACGAATCCAAGCTGTGACTCATCCTTTCTGCCAGTCTCCTCCAACACCTGCGCAGCTGCTGGCACCTGTGCCCACATAGCAGTCTCTCACCGTGGAATGTTAATAGAGTCTCGTTCCTCAGTTACTACCGTCATCATCTCTCTGCCAGAACAGAACAGAAACACTGGGAATTGTGTGCTTTTTACAGGAGAAAATAAAACAGAACATCTATTCATCCATTTAAAAAATGTGCAATAGAAGTGACTTAAAACATTTTTGACCTCTGTGGCCTGATCTCTCGTGGTGGGTTATTCTCTCAGAGCCTTGACTGCAGCTCAGATGCACTTTAAAGTCTTCAGCGTCCTTTAAATCAAAACCAGAGCGACTTCATCTTGTGATCACGCTCTCTGCGACTCATATCAAGTCAGAAGGTCTGTGATGTAGCATGGGGCAGACTCAGTCACGCATTGAAAGTCATCACTTTGATTCTAAACTAGTCAGCTCTAAAAATAACAGGTGAGCACTATAGCGGCAGGGGAGGGCGTTTTTCTTCCCCGTCTAGCGGTTTCAGTGAGATGAAATCCTGCAAGATTATATTTGTCACCACAGAGAACAAAGACCTCCAGCAGTGTAAACTAGACCAGATGGCAGCATGGATGACACGACAACATTTTGGGGACAATAGCAGGCGATGTACCTACACTTCATTTGAACACGGTAACTTTGCCGATGCCACATATCAAAACGTTACTCATAAGTGTGTACATTGCTCGCAAGTGTTGTCAGCATGTGAGTCTGAGAAGCAGTAGTCCAGGATCCATCACACATCTGCGCTCTGCTTCCTTTATTCTCTCTTCTTCACCCTCCTGATGATCAATTGTCTTTTCCCTCCCCAAGTCTTTCTTCGTTCGCCTCCGTGGTTTTTCAGTCACGTTTCTCCTCATTAGGACGCGTCCATATCTCAAATTCCAGCTGGCACGGTCGTGGTGCTGCAGAGTCTTAATGAAAAGCCTGCGCAGGTGCTATTTGTGAATTACACCTTCTAGACGGGGCTGTTAGGGGAAAAGGAAGGCTCGTAAATCCATAGACGGAAGATGGGAAGTTGGCAGGAAGCAAGAAGGCGAGAACGATGTAAAACTGTCCAGGACAATGGCCAATTAGATCCAGCAGAGCATTAGCACAGGCTATTACTCATAATGGCCTGTATCTCGGTTGCCATCCACAAATCAAAGCTTATTTTTATTCACTCTCCTTTGGTAATGTTGTCACTGTGCTGCTTTTCTCTTGCACGTTCTTTATTTTTCCGAATCACCCTCTTACCGTGTCCCAGAGCTGTTTGTAATGTTAAATCATCCTGGAGAAGCGACATATTTTACTCCATTAAGTAATGGCAGAGTGCGGCGCTTCACTGGATAGTGAGGCTAAGAGTCTGTCCTGGCGGGCTCTATCAATAACCATTAAGAATCCTCTCTCATTAGACCAAAGCGTATAGGCCCACTGGGCTCGGGAATCGGTCGCCGTCATGTTATGCGACAGACCATGCTTAGATGGTATCACCGCTGTTTGTACAGTAATTATTTCTCCCTATAGATGATTGCCACCAGTTCTGTGCATTCGGCTTCTTTACTTAATCAAGCAGAACCTCACTTTCCTATCAGCGAGCCTCGGTTTGCTCTGCAGCTCCTCCCCCTTTTTCCTTTCTCCGTCACACACACACACACACACCTCAAACATATTCGGCATATCCAAGCTACTGCAGTATGATTATTCACATGGGAGTGTTTCCGAATGATGACTTAGGAGTCCTGCAGCTTCTCTGCCGAGAGCAGGGAATTCAGACTGAATCAGGGCGAGGAGCCCTCCCTCCTGTATCTCCCACAGAGCTCCACGGGGTTCAGGCCGAAACAGGAATAGAATGAGAAAGGCAGAAGTCAAAGTCGCGGCGCCGTCATGCTCGCTCCCCTATCTCTATCTTTTCTTATCAGTCTGTTCCTTGCAGGTAGCCTGAGGTTTTCTCCCATGAGGGATGGGTTTATTTTAGGGCTGTTGAAGAAACTTTAGTTGCACTTGGAGAGGAAGCATTAGGTAAATGTGCTGTGTTCTCTTGTGTCATTTGAATCTGAAGTCCTATATCTCCTTACGGCACACAAAATGCTCAGTCCCACATACCGAGGCCGCTGGCTGGCCATCAACTCGAAGCACCGCCAGCGTGTTTCCCTGCAGCCCACACATAAATCTCTGCGGCTGTTTTTCCCCCAGACCTCCTCTTTCCCCCTGTCCACAGGCCGTGGTCACACAGAGGGGAGGAGGCAATGATCAGTCCTGATCAATTATACATGGACTGTGTTAAGGCTTATGAATAAGTCATGCATGGAAAAAAAACCCCAGTCATCAGGACCCACACACACACACACACAGCAAAATGATCTTTTACTTAGACCAGGGAAGATGAGCAGAACGAAAGAAGAGCATCAACTTATCAGTCACCCACTGACATTTAACTGCATGTTCCACTCGTCCCAGCTCACTACCCACCCCCCACCCCCTCTCTCTCGCTCTCGCTCGCCCTCTCTCTTTCTGTTTTTGTCCCAAGTAATGGCCTTTTCCTGCAGGTGGAATAAATAAGTTATTACATCCATGTGTCCTAAAGGCTTAGCAAGGGCCATCTGAATATGAGCAGTTCATTTCCCCCATAGCAGAGCGCTCACTTTGTGAAATATGAATATATATTTGTAATTACTTTTTTTGTGTGTGTGTGTAATTTACGAATACGAGGGTGGCTGTTTTGGTTGACTGCAGATGCGAGATGAAATTGCCCTACACAAATAAGTCTGCCAACTTTTTACCCTAAACACCATCAGAGACCGGAGGGAGCTGCGTGGAAGCGCAGGCCTTAGCTCAGCGCAGACGTCTGTGCGTCGAACTGAAAACAAAGAGTGAACAGATTGTGTGATGCTATAGACAGTTTGAATACTGAGTAAGGCTTGTGTGCTGGAAGTGCAAAAGGTAACTCTGCCAAGATTTTGAATGTACTGTAAGCAGCGCTCCTGAATAATGAATGTCTCTCATGTGAACGTTAGAGAGATGCTATAACTATAGAGCTGCACACTGGTGGTTGTAGACATTTTCTGTCCAACATCATCATTTGGGCCTTCGGTAATTCGGAAGCCGCGGAAGGACAAAAAGAGAAAAACCAGAGCACACATATTTTGGGGGGGACTTTATGAAGCATTTTGGAAATTAAGATTTTAAGTTTAAGGTCAGTTTTAGAATTAGGTTTTAGTTAAGGTCATGCATTGAGCGGTGATGAAGAACAAAGCTTGTGTGTGTGTGTGTGTGTGTGTGTGTGTGTGTGTGTGTGTGCGCACACGTATACTGCGGGTATACACGTGTGTCTCGCCTGCATTCATGTGTGTACATAGTTGTGGCTGCTCTTTGATGAGATGCCCTGTTGAGATCATCAGGAGGAAGGGAGGAGGAAGCAGGTCTTTGTTTCTGCCAACAGAACTATGTCAGACAGGAATACTCAGGGAGCCTCCTTCAGAAAGACGCTGCTGCTTATGAACCCATGTGCTGTAGTTTTTTTTTTTTTCTTTATCAAAAATGTGCTGTATTTAGCATGAACAGAAGAACAGAGAAAGTTGAGGTGGAAGTGAATGTTGCTTTCTATCCAGTCTATAAAACTGCTACAGCCTTCTTGACATGTGCAAAGGAGCGTTATAGAAACAACCTAACCATGTTCTGTATCTGCTTATTTTAATTCATCCTAGTCTCCTTCACAAAACGATGCAATTTAGGCTTGTGGTATCGTGAGACGCTGGCGTCTCTGCTGTGCTCTATGAAACACTGCGCAGCCATATTAAGCATTATCAAATTACAGCAATTACAGTGATAACAGTGCCAACAATCAAGTGCAAGTCAGGGTTAGGGCTTATGCTCTAAGGGTTTAAGTACATTGCAGGTGATTAGTTGTTTAAGTGAATATTATCGGTGCAGTAAGTATTTTATAGAACAAGCTTTCGGATACCAAATCTTTTTCATCTGACTTTCCCTTCACTTTTACTATAGAGTACAGACAAAACTACAAACTACAGCGTGTCAGATTGTAGGAGGCATAACCTCGTCATCTGTTTTCTGCCCTCTGACAGGTGAAAGTAAATTCCTAAGTGTAATTGCAAACATCAGTTTGTGCAGCGAAGCTCATTGAATTAAACCGCGTTTCCAGACATTAAGTGTATGTTTAAAAATGCTGACGTGTAGCCTTTTGAAAATGAAAACGAACTTTGTGTTTAGGGGGAAATTGTAACGCGAGAGGTGGAGGGTGGGGGAGTTGCAGGAGAGAGTGGTTTCTCTGGCGGGAGCAGTGCTCTGTCACCCTCACGACACTGTCCAATTAGAGCCTATGATTACTGTAGACCGTCTCCACTGAAATCCAATCCCTCAGCCAGGCTTGGTTTGCTACAGGTCTCTGCAATTCAGCTATCACTTTGTCTGTGTCACCACGGAGCTGCTAATATAAAAGCGACAGAATGGATGATTTCTACTTAAGGCATAGCTTGATTGAAGCTGATTACATTCCGCAAGGGTTTATTATATTTCCATAATGTGTGCACAGGTGCGTGTAGGTGTTGTGTGCGTTTGCCTGGTTCCATGAAACAGAAACAGTGAAGAGACGAGGAACGGGAACAGATCTGATGTGTGTCCTTTTGCTTTCTTTCCAGGCTTCCAGAGCCGAGGGCAGACCCCGCGGACCCACGAGACTTTGACGACAGTGACTCGGGGCCGTCCATGGACCACGCCCCTTGATTCCAGCAAACCAGACTCTTTCTGCTTTCACACGTCCTTCGATGTCTGCTTCAGCCCCGTCGAGTTGTCAGGCCGCCCTTCGCTCTGTCAGCCATCTCCTTTTTACTGCAGCCCCCTCCCCCTCCCAGTGCCTGCTGGCAGTGAACCGACCTTGAGCAAGGGTGCTGTGACAAATATGGATGGCCACGTCTTCTCTGCCCTCAAACTTTTTCTTTTTCCTCACTAGCTACTAACTTTCTTTAATTGAAGAACGCAAGTTATGTGCAATCAATTACCATCAGGCTCAATTTCCACAGCCAGTCAGATCCTTGGCTTGCTGGAGAGCCTGGCTGACTCGGAGAGGAAGCTTGGGTATGCAGCCGAGCGGAGCATCTGTTAAGCCCAACAGATGTCAGCAACGGGAAATTCTGTGATATGGTGCAGCTCACTCATTTTTATTCGCAGTATCATTTCGGTGTCATTCTGACAAACGCTTTGAACACTTGACACAGGCATGAAAAGGGAAGACGCCTTACAATGACAGTGTAATACTAACATGGTTAATTATATTTTGGTGTGAAACAAGGAAAGTGTCTCTAGCTTCTGTACCTCGTCTGCCAATTCATATGCCTTGTAGATTTGTGTGCGCTTCCTTCTGCGTGTCAGGTCCATTATCAGCAGCGGGGGACGTTTTGACACGTATTGACTGGCGAATGTTGCTGAGTCTTTGTTAGGTGAAAATCGAACTGTAATTTGACTGTACAAAGCAGGACTCCCAGCGTATCAGCTTCCTATGTACTGTAATGTAAAGGCTCATTACTCCTGGCCGACCTGCAGCGCGTGATGGATTAGAGTCCGGGCAAATGAGCGCACTTTTCTACCTTGAACCTCTCAGCCGTAGCTTTCATTCACGACGTGCCGCCACAGGTCTGTCTCTATCAGCAGTTTGTTTTTTACTGTGATTGATTCGGTTGCCTTAAATTCAAAATTGAAAGTAGTGTCATCTCTAATACGCAGGACGTGTTTGACAACAACATGACTTCAGCATCGCACTAAGACGCACTGCAAGGTCTATACGTCCCAGAGGGAAATGTCTGCGTGTCTACAGCCTATCGAAATAACTCCAGTAGCTCTTACTTTATTCTAGTGTAACAGTCAGGAGTCTGTCTGGCTGATGTTTTCTCTTGTTTTTATTTGTCTATTTTTGTCAGAAATCTGTAAATAAACAGTTTGTTAGATTGGGGAAGTTGTTTTGATGACATTCACTTTAAGAAGACTTTCTCTATTACTTTAAAAACAACTGAAAACTGTCAATCATCCCAGACGCTGTTGCCAGAAACCTTTTAAAAGAATGCGACAATGGATGGAGGCAGGAGGAGGAGTGGAGCGGCAAAAAGAGGGATTTCAGGAAGTAGTTTTCATCGAACTTCAAAGCGGCAACCTATCCAGATAGGACTGAGAATAGGAGGTTTACGAACAAAGCAGACGACAGAGCGGGAAAACTCTGTAGGGCTCTTCTTTTCCACAGGTACATTTAAATTCAGACGTTTGGTTTTTTGCCTGCAGACCCAGACAAGCCAGAAGCCACTTTTCATCAACTCTCAGCCATGACTAGAAAGCCTCGATCTCTCTGCCATTCATGTTTTATTCTCAATTTCCTTCTCAGAGTCGCACCATGGGGCGCGCGCAGGCTTTCGCACCTGCTCTCAACCCGAGCCGCCTCGCCCAGCGAAGAACGCTTTCTCAGCATGTCTGATCTCTCCGCGTTGAGATATTGACTGAGAGAAACTCATTTAGCCAGTGGTCGTTGCTGTCTGGATGGTAACACATCTAGGTTTGCATTCTCTTGTGAGTTTCCTATTACCAGAATAATGGGGCTTAATGATTTACCGCAAGAGGCATTGATCTTCAGCATCCACTAAGCCACTGCCGACCTGAGCAGTCAAAGCCTTTTAGAGATTTTTTTTTTTGTTGTTGTTGTTGTTCTAGTGTGGCTGTTACTGGATGGATTTAAGTTAACTGGGAGGAGGCATACACACAACTACACACAACCCCCTCCTTGCTATCAAAGGGAGGCTGATTTCAGCTAATAATCATTATCCTGTCATCTGTCCCGGCGTCCAACCCGATCAAAGAAATAATAAACCTGTGGGAGTACAATGTGCCTGTTGTCTGGGGAGGAAATGGAGAGAAGAAGATTGTCTGATCTCATTAAGGCAGGGAGACCACAAGGTTTCTTTTTTTTTTCCACACCCAATTACACCTGCTCTTACAGGTTCACTTCACTGAGTGTGTTCACACAGAGACAAAGATGCGCAAATAAACACAAGCACAGCCATAAAAAAAAAAAGTCCCACTTTCCCAGTGGGCAAAAAGAGACTATTTGTCTATTTGTATTGACATGAATTAATTGCTTCATGGCTTGCGAGATTGAATTAGCTACGTGATGTGCTTGCTAGTGGTGATGCAGCTTTGATTGCTGCCGTTAATGGAGCCTATTTCTCTCTGTCATCATTTAAAAGACAGTTGGAGTCTGTGGCTTTGCAATAATGAAACGGCTCCACCCCCCACCAACCCACTATGACATGCCTTAATGATTCTGTTTATTAGCATGCAAGAGCTGGAAGAGAAAAGGGAGATTTCTCTAATGGCCCGCCATATATTTTGGTAAGATGTAGGGAGACAGGGAAAGCGAGAGTCTGTCCGTGTGGTTGGTAGTTGTGTTTTGTAAGGGCCAAGGAAATGTCAAGGTGTGCAGTAAGATCAACTTGTGGCTGTTTTGCATATGTATGTTTAAATGCGTGGGCTTTTAAGTATTTAAAGGAACGTGCATCTGTTTACTGTCGTTAACAAAGAAATACAAAGGAAATAAATCAACCTTGTTCCAGTCATTGATTTTTTGACTCACATAATTTGAGATGTGGGGGAGAAGGTGATGTAGATCGTGGCCCATCCCAGAGTGACTGACAGCAGGAATCAGTCAGAGGTGGCAGGTACAGACAGCTGTCTGGCAGCTCTAGCTCATGAACAACGACTGGGTGGAGACAGGCCGGGCCGGGGAATCCATCCTTCCTAGTCACCCTCCATCACTCTTACATTCCAGAGTAAGCAATGACACCTTAGGGCTTCTGCCTCTAACCTCAGTGCAATCTTTTCCTGTCTGAGCATCTTTTGTGGGCAGGTAATGGACTTGTGGCGTACGAATGAAAAGGAGACGGGGGGACAGTGTTGTGAACAAAGAAGCGACCGATGGCTATGGGTTTAAAAATGAGCATAAAGCCGGATGAATGCAAAGTAAAAGAGATGGTGATCATGGTGGTGTGGGTGCGGAGGAAAGAAACTAGGATGCTTAGTTTCCTCCAGCAGATAATGGAACATGCCTCTGAATAACATCCTACCAAGATAACACCTACTGCTGTTCCTTCTGGGAGCTGTAACACATTGCACTCGCTCTGTCACCGCTGTGATGATTCATCTTCACAACGTGGATGAAAGTGGAGAAGTGGGAGGCAAAGTATAGCAAATAGCAAAGTCTCTGCCCAAAACTACGCACAAGTAAAAACAATATGTCTATAATCTAATGTCAGCACAAGATATTACCTGGTTTACACAAATGTGTGCTAAACTTCAGCTGTGTGTAGCATTTAAATCTCCGAGATGTCAGCTTTGTTGTTTTTTCCCCCCACACAGCTTGAAGCACTCGTGCTTTCTCCACTATCTCTTTCTCACTCCCCATCGCTACTCATGCCGCTCATCATTCATGCTGTGTACACAGTCTGTCCCTTTCTGGTTGCCCAGGCTCCTCCGGAGCTTGTTAATTGCGTCGGTGACACAGGTCTGTGTGTGAAGCAGCAGTAGTAATTGCTCTGGCCTGGCCTGAGGAGAGGAACGGTGCAGCCGTCTGGCCTCCAGGTCTGCCCCCAGGCTACGACGTTGGACACACGCCTCCATGTTTGATGAGGCGGGCGCCATTAGCAGTTTTATCAGGTACAGAGTCTGCCATCAAACTTCTGCTGCTCATTTTGATTTTCCTAACTATGTTTCAGATACTGCTCAAACACAGAATATATGTACATTGGAATTTGTATTTATTTCTTTGCTGCATCGCTCCCCACTGGCCAGAACACAGTGGCCACCGTGTGCCATGTGCTTCTCTTCGCAGGGCGGCCAAACGCTACCGCTTTCCATCATTTGTAGGCCCACGTACATGCAAGAGTAGCAGGCTTAAACACCTGCTGTTGAACAAATAGCTTTCTCACAGTTAGTAGCTGAGTGTCAGTGGCCCCCATTCATCATGTCCCTCATGTCCTGGAAAAGATTCTACCATGAAAATTATTCAGAATAAAAGACAGCACAACCAGTGAAATCCATTTATCATTTTTATACGAGGCGCCCAAAGTGATGCGCTTTGATTCACTAAGTGCCTTTAGGACCCAGCGTTTCCTGTAAATGGCAGTTTTCTGGTTTCTGTCTTTGTTTTCCTGTGGCTAATTCAGTTCAGCTTGTCTTGGTCAATACAGAACTATTGTTGACAGAGCTTGGTCACACACACAGGATGAGCCCGACAAGAATAATGAACGGGACTGGAAGCCTGTTTAATAAGCATTTGGTTATTAATATCTTAATTGTGTATTATGGTATATATATATACTTCTTTTAGAGAAGAGCCTTTGCAGATGGCATCTTCTCCAGGGGTCCGGCGCGTCCGCGTCGACTCTAGGAGCAGGAAGCGGCGAGACAGAAATGCTCACCGGTCTGTGCAACTATTCAAACGAAAATGCACAAGCCATTTACAGGTGTTATTTGGTATTCCACTCACAGGTGGAGATCGCACAGCCGCTCAAACAGCCCAGGCTACCCCGGGACAGCAACAGCTATCACTTCACAGTCCTCCTGTAAACCACAGCACCCTGCAGGGCACTCAGAGGGGTGGTTAAAATTGGATCGCATTCATCTCAATCCCCTGCCTGCCAGCACTAATGGGTGTTAGCCTGTTTTAGAGAGACAAAGGCAGACTCCTGTGGTCCGCGTGCACATGCGTGAAGAAGCCCGACACAATAAATCCCTCGCGTGTTCTGTACCATTTGAATTCAACAGGAGCCTCTTCGTTATCTTAAAGGAAAGGCTTGATTTCTACTGTAGCCACCCTGAGGTTTACAGCAGTTCGTTTGAAGAACAAAATTACTTTCCAGTCTGGTGCATGTCCACATCCTGTATGGAGATAAACTAAATAAATCAGATGATGAAGGAACACCTGTACAGTACATCGTTGTATATGCTTTAGAGGTGTTGCTGCTCGTCGTATATCAATCCAGCTGCAGAATGTTTTAAGTCTTGTTTACTTTTTTATTTTTTTTGCTTCTCTACTTCTCAGGCTTTTCACACTGCACCTCATTTCACACGTTATTTATTACCTTTCCCTCCGCCTGCACGTCGTTCTGTCTTTTTGTGCAGAAAAATATCCCCCCTAGAGATCACACGTTTATTTTCTCGCTTACAAAAAAGACAGAGGCAGTGTGACACACTGAAAATATCTCTCTCTATATATACGGATATGTCTCGAATGTCTGTTCTATCACTTTAGGTAGAATCCATCAGACATGACAAGGCTGGTAATGAAAACACAATTTGTCTTTGTCTGATTGTCTGATATTTCATCCTGCAGCTCCTGCTTTTTAATATAAATAGATGTGGACTTTATGGTCTATCAATGCCCGTGTTATACTGATGCACTCCCTCAGCAGCAGTAATATACTGTACTAGCTTTCTAGTGTAACCATGTTCCTGCAGAGGTAGAGAGTTCAGTGCTTCCTTTTGCTGAATAGAGGTCATTAGCGCGTCTCACTTATCTTTCCAGTCTGGGTTTTATATACGTGAACGTGCCTCAGAGTATTGTAGCAACACCAAAAAGGTGACAGGCACATCATCAAAAAAAAAAAAAAAAAACGCAGAGATTCTAGAGGAAGACAAGAGAGGCTGTGCTGCTTAGAGTGTTTATATATATATATATATATATTTCTTTTTATTTTGACTCAAGGACGTTTTGCTTCGTGGGGAAAGTGTTGAGAGGGAGACTCGTTTTCTGAAAGCACATAAAAGAGTGCGTGCTTAGTTAATGTCTTATCATTACCGCTTCCAATTAGGATCTGATTTTTAAGCCGCTTGTCATCTTGATTAAGCTGTCACCGTAGGGAGCCCGCTGAAGAAACATTTTTATGTAGGCGGGGAGTACAAGGACAGGCACTGATGCAACGTGTCAGAAAGAAACTAAATTGATAAAAGTGTTCTGATCTCACTGATTTATTGTCTATAGATTTGTTTCATCTCTGTGGGTAAACCTGCGTAAAATCACATCCACATTTGCTTGGACACCACTCAGACTAATTATAATTGCTATGAGTGATTATACTGTAATTACTACTTAAATTGCTGGCATTGTGTGGCCTCGGCCTTTTTGATGTAATGGCTGAATAAACAGCGTTTCCCATGAGCACAGATACAGCCCTCTAACAAATCTCAATCTGGCTATTGGCTGTATAAACAGAAATTCAATGCTACAAGCAATGAACCTGAGTCAAGCAAACACAGACTGCAGCGCTTTTCAGACTGACTGATCTCACACAATACAGAAAGCAACACTTCTGAATGACTCTGAACTAAGCGCGACGTATAGGAGTTGGACGGATTTCGCGGAGTACAGTGCCCTACATCTGCGCAGCTGGTTGTGAGATTGAACAAACAGATCTGCTAGGGAACGAGGCTGTATACTCTGAAATAAACATCTATCCTGTAATGTCTCCTCTACACCTGACCTGTTCAAAGTATTTAGCACAGCTGCGTTCCAGCCCTGGGGAATAAACGCTAGTTCATATGTCAGACCTTTGGTCAAGGGTAATGGTGGGGCTGCTCCCGCTAAGCTGTTATTTGAAGTGCAGGGGGAGGAAAGATGACAGACACAGTTCATCCCAGTTGGGTTTCCGAGGTTAAAACCCAGGACCTTCTTGCTGTGGTGTGACAGCGCTAACCACGGAGGCTCGGCGCCAGCTCTGCTTCTCCTGCCTAATGAGAGAAATGATGCCAGAACTCGAACCCAAATACGTCAGCGTACACACACAGATATGCAGTACTGTGCAAACGTTTTAGGCAGGTGGGAAGAGATGCTGTAAACAGACAACGCTTTCAAAAATGGAAGTGTTAAACATTTATTTTCATAAATGAACAAAATGCAGTGAATGAACAACAGAGAAATCTAAATCACATCAATGTTTGCTGTGTCCTTTGCCTTTGCCTTCAAAACAGCAGCAGTTCTTCCAGGTTCACACACACTTGTTGAGGAAACTCGGCTGGTAGGTTGCTCCAAACATCTTGGAGAACTAACCAGATCTTCTGTGGATGTAGGGTGTCTCACATCCTTCTGTCTCTTCGTGTGATCCCAGACACCCCATGATGCTGAGATCAGGGCTCTGTAGGGTCAAGCCATCACTTCCAGCACTGACGTAGTATCATTAGATATTGATTTGGTTTAGATTTTTCTTTTGTTCGCTCACTTTGCATTTTGTAAATTGATAAAAATAACCGGTCATTATTTATATTTCTGAAAGCAGCCTTTGTTTACAGCATTTTTTCACACCTGCCTAAAACTTTGCACAGTTTACTGTACGTCTGTTCCAGTGCCAGGTTTTCTTTTCGAGCCGTGTCACTGTTATTCCACCGCATGTTAAAGAAGTCGGATAATTCTTCTCCTCGTGCCTCACTCTTCAAACACATAAACAAGCATTTCAGGTGTGTACAGTTCTGCGTAATCACTCAGTGCTACTCTTTCTCCCTAGACTTGGTTTTCCCCTGCCAGTGTGCTGGGATGGTCGTCCTCCTTTGAGGATTAAAAATGATCAAAGCTATGCTCATTCAATGCTCACATTTCCTCCCATCCTAACAGCAGGCGGGAAACCCCATCCGCCCACACACACACACACACACACTTGACATTAGCCAGCGGGGTAAGCTCCAGGCCTGCTGGAACGGGCAGGGAGATACACAATCACATCCTGCTTAGAAACCTTCTATTACTGCAAATGAATTCTCGTGGCATTTCACCAGGTTTTCTTGCCATGTTCTCTGTTTGTCTCGGGACTCATTTACCGTTGAAAGCCATCGCTTCACAGCGTTTCCTCGTTGTTTTGTATTGCTCCCTCTATGCCTCAGTCACGCTTGTGCAGACTGGCATCACCTTACGTCAATGTGTGTCAGGGTCCAGTGCTTTCATAGGAGGGACTCTAATGAGAGTCAGCCCAAGGCAAGGCAACAGAACAAAGCAATTTATTTGTTTACGTCTGTCTGTCTGTCGCCGTATAGGCCGTGTGATTGTATTTCTCCGTGCATGCCAATCAGAAAGGGGTTTGATACTTGAATATGATCATTTCCTGTGGTGCTTTGGGGCTTCGGGGCCCAGCGGCAGTGGGCATTGAGCTCGTAATACTTCACTCTGTGATCAAAGACCTGGTTCTCAGCGAGCTCTCTCCCGTTCCCCCTTATTCTCCCTTCTCTCTCGTCTTCTTGCTTCTCCAATCAGAGTCCAGAGCAGCCAGGCGTGAGTTATAACCCCATGGCAGCCGACTGGTAGAGCTCCACTGTGCTGCCTTTTATTCCTCTCCTCTGGTTACTCCCTGCATGTTCAAGCTGCACCCAGACCTACACGATGTATTTCAGTCTTCACGTCATTCTACAAACTTTTACAAAGCTCCCATTCTCTGCCTGTTTTCAGTCTGAGGAACAGTTTTCCAAAACTCCAAACAAGATCCAGTCTATCACAGCATTGACAAAGACTCTCCTAACGCCCATAACTTTCAATTTCGTAAGGATATTTCATGCTCCCTTTCCTCCTAACCCTCTTTTCACACTCACATTTATATTTATGCACTTCACTGCTGAATCTCAAGGATGAACCATCTCTTTCTTCCTTGTTCTCTCAGACCTTCTTTTGTTCTCCAACGCTGTCCACAGACGTGTCGCTCACTCTCCTCTTATGCATATTTGCAGATTTCAGCATGTTGCAGACATACAGAGCTGCTGTAATATTCTCTAGGTTACTGTGACGGTCACCCCCCCTTTTGCAAATCTGGGTCTTTTTATCTCACACAAATAGCCTGCAGCACTAAGCAGGCTGATGAAAAATGCAGAACAGGGTCTGGCCATGGCAGGCAAGCAGGGAATCAGTGGCCCACTTCAGCCCATAAAAAAAACACCTGTGACAGTTGGTGGTCCACTAAATGAAAGCAGCCTGCGGGTGTGAGCAGTGGGCCAAACTAAAATGATTGCCATAAAACAGGCCAAGCCTGCTGGGACCTCTCGTGCCTCTATTCATCCTGGCCTTACTCCATCACAAGACCTTCTGGCCCTGATGCTTTCTGTTTTCTTCTGCCCCTTCCACAGTTCAGCGTTTCATTAGATCGCCGCGGGTCGCGTGTGCCAGTATTTACATACAACGTGGAGTAAAGCAGCACTGAACTCGAATTCGGTTTAATTCCGAGCCAATATTAATCAGAGGCAAGTGGAAGTAAACCCGTAGGAATTTACCTAAAATACTACACTACAAGTAGAAGTACTGTACAGTACTGGGTGATATTAAGTACAAAAGTACAGTACACCCACGAAACAATAACAACAACAATAAACAATATTGTTTACACACTAATGTGTGTGCAGATCAAAGAGAGAATGGCAAACATTTGACTATATGTCATCTAGTATTCATGTAATGCAATATTTAAAGAGGTACATGTCAGGAAACCTTCAAAAGGGGAAAATATTTGCTGATTATCTGTTTCACATTTGTACTGTAAACAAGTGTGAACAAGAAAAATGTCGACTACTAATGTGACACGTTAGTTACAATTCTAATGGTTCTGGTTAGATTAAAATCCTTTGAAATGTTCTTGGAAACCAATAAATGTTTAAGATGTTTCTTTTCCATGTTAGTGACAATGTAGTTTTTACCCTTGAGGCGTAACAAGACTTTTTTTTATTCCACTTCACTTAATATTTAAAAAAAAAAATTTAAATGACTGCTATAAATGAAATAGGAGGATGATGCAGGTATTCAGGTTCCTCAGAGGATGAACCCTGTGGCTTTAGTGATCCGTGAAATGCTTCAGTCATTTGGTGCCATTGCCCACAAGATAATATGCTGTCACACGGTCAGAATTTCAATTTGTCTGTTTGATGATGTAACATGTGCAGATCTAATGACATTCCCATCAGCCTCGGTTGTACTCTACTGCATTTATCTCAAAGCGCGGCCGAGTCCCACAGTGAAAAGTTTTCGTTCTGACACGACTCCCCTGGTGTTTCAGCTCCCTCTAATCATCCGCCGTTTGAACTCGGCTGACACTCTTTTCATAATGCGGAGCGACGTCTCTGACTGTTGATGTAACGGTTCCGTTATTTTGTCCGAAGAGCGAGACAAAGGAGCTCAAGGAATAGCTCGCAGTTTGCTGATGTCTACTAATTAGGTGTTAGTGAGAAGAGGAGTTTGTCTTTTACGGCTGTTATTTAGAAAAGTCAAGAGCACATGGAAATGCACTGAGATGTGCACAGAGAGTAGTTAGATGCTGTTTTCCTGTTTATGGTTTAAATCAATACATTAAGCTGCTAATTTATTATTGCTGCATTATTTTCTGTATTAAATCAATCATTGATTTCTGTTTGGCTTTAATTAACACTTGCTATTAACACCGTGGTTATTACATTGATCTTATTATTATTATTTTCTTCTTTTTTTGCATTTTCCAATAATTGTATCTAAATACTCATTAATTATCACCCTTTAAATTGTTCTACTGCTATTGTACTCCTTCCTGACATCACAGTGTGTAGATTAATTAAGAAAATAACTGTTGATGCTTCAGGCATTACTCTCTGAAATTGTTTGCAGCCCTCTTCTCTGAAATCCCAAATCAATACCTGTTCCTCATTTGGTTCCCAGCCTGAGCCTCATAAATGGATGGTAACACACACACACACACACACGCACTCACACTCCCCTTTCTCCCTGTGATTCAATTGTTCATGCCTATCTGATGCTCCTGCAGCGCCACCGGGCACGACGTCAGCTTTGTTAACTAACGCCAAAGAAACACGGCACCAATCCCACGATTGAACAATTATTCAATTACCGCATTTGGAGGCAGGGGCATGAAGGAGAAGCCCCATACACAGGAATGTGTGCAAAAGAAATCAACTGCTGTGTGTGCACATGTTTGACATAATGTGTGCGTGCACTGGGTTAGAGTGAGACGTGCGTAATATTCGCCCCCTACAGTCAACTTCCTAATGGGCTGGCAGAAACGTTTGCTGAAATCATTAGCACCCCGTCCCTCGGCGGATCCTCTCTGCTGTTTTTCTCTCTGCCTCACACAGACGTCCTTGACACGGGACTGTTGCTTATTAAATGTAAGGTAAATGTCAAGAGACTCGCACTAGAGAGTGAAACAGCCACTGGCAGTCTTTTACGGGCCCTGGCATTTCACAGCTACCTGGACGGCAGTGTAACATGACAAGGACGTGTCCTTCTGAAGCTCTGAGTCGTATTATGCAGCTCCCCCCTGCCCTGTTGGATGGAGGTGTGTATTAGCGAAGCTCTCAGTCGCCGTGGACTCAGCCGCTTCTACAGACTACGTTTTAGCATTTCCACTTTAATTAATACCACACTGGTTGCTTTGAATCCTTCCCACTGCCCAATAAGTTACTGTAAGTGCTGAGGATATGTTTCAGCTCCCATTTCTAACTCGTTTTGTTCGCGTCACTCTCATGATCTGATTTCTATCTTTTTTTTTTTTTATAATCGCTCCTTCTTTGTCACCTTCTTCATCTGTTTCATTCCTCAGCCACCCTCCCCCTACGCTGCCCACTTCTTGCCGCGGGCTTTCTAACTCATTGTGCTTCCCGGATGCTCTGTGAAGGGCTCATTTCCCCCTCCATGCCTCCACATATTCACATGAAGCCCTTTTTTGTGTGTTTTTTCTGTCGCATTATGTGTTTCCATACCTCTCATGACATCTCTTTCTGAATCTGTCTCTCTCTCTCTTCCTCTCAGTGCCACTCGGCCACAGGCAAAGTCATCTCGGGCTACTAGCCTCCCCCTCCTCCTCACCAGACCCACTACCTCAGAGCCATTTTCCAAATTTGGCCACTAATTGGGTTTCTCCTGAGATTAAGTCAATAACAACCTTCATATTAGAGTTTAATGTTCCCTAATGAGTCCATTTGTTGGCCAGCAGATAATTAGGTCAGATCTGTTTATAGAGAGCCTAAACTAATTGATGGGCATTACTGAAACACTGCGAGTCAATCAGTAATGCAGTTTAACCTACTTCTGCCTTCAGTTTGCAGCTCTGTCATGCAAATCCCACAACAACACATTAGACTTTTTATGTTCATGAATCCTGCTGCATAATTAGTGAGACTGCTCAGCATTACCATTAATGATAACTGCAGGGAAGCATAATAAATTTAATTGAACTCTGAGTGACAAATCGTCTTCCTCCTCTTCAACAAACATTTATTTTTCTTTGTGTTGATTGTGTTCAGGAGGAGACGTGTGCGTTTTTTTTTTTTCTTTTTCTTTTAACTCTTTTGATTTATAAAATATTCATACAGTATTTTTCTAGCTGTAGGTCTTATAGGAACAGAAGGACAACATGAGCACAACAGGGCTTCTGTTAAAAATCCACAGCGTTTGAGTCTGAGCCGAGAGAAGCTCTGATGCTGGGACTCAGGTCGGCGTGGTATCAAAAGGAAAGGGAGGTCTGGAGACGTCCGGCAGGCGAAGGTCACCATCATCCGTGTGACCTCCCCCAACTCACTTTAACTGCAGTTAACATGAGAACTCGCTTTTTTTTTTTTATTTGCTCCATGTACAGCTTGTGTATCAGGTCCTGGACTTGGGTGGGGGGGGGGGGGGGGGGGGGGGTGACATATCCCGTTTCTTACTGTGTGGATGTTTCCACAGCTGAGTTTCAGGAAAACACCAGTAAGAAAAACAGGACAGGACTAACAAGTTATACAGCAACAGAAAAAAAAACTAATGGACATCTAAGGTAATGACTCTGTCCTGACTCCCATCAGTGATTTGCTCCACACACAGTTTCCATGGGGCAGATGTCAGGTTTTCAGTTTACTGTTGATGTAAATGTAATGTCAGTTTAGATGTTATTGTTGCCTCTTTTGTTTGGACCCTTGTTTTGTGTTGACTTTTACAAAACGTCATCACACATCATTCATTTGGAAGTAAACCCTCTAAGCCTGTGTTCAGTGGCTGTAGACGTTGTTGTTGTTGTTGTTGTTGTTGTTACTGGTGTTTGTCTCATTTATGGCGCTTTGAACCGACTCGCAGTGACGGCTGGAGTCAGTGCCGGACCGGCCGCTGCTCTCCGGCTCTCCGCTCCCCGACTCCGCCTCTCTCCGCACCGACACACGAGCGAGCTACTCCGCAGCCAGGCTGCCGCCACCCCGGAGCCCCTTCCAGCTCCGGCTCCTCCACCCCGTTCCCCGAACCGGACTCTCTCTCTCTCTGTCTCTGGAGCCAAATGTAGTCACGGTTTTACCAGAAGAGACATGAAAAATCTAAGCGACCCAGCTTGAAAAGTACAATAGGAAGAAGGTGCAGCAGCGGAGAACTTTTCCTTCCTTGCCCCCATTTTTGGCCCCGCGGCGGGGCAGGACAACAAGGACAGGCCCGGGGGAAGGGTTAAACCAGCTCGTATGATGTGGATCTGGTACCTTCTGCTGGGTTCTGGGTCGGGCTCGGGAACTGTTGGTAAGTTGTTGTTGGCGTTTTTTTTTTTTGTAAGTACAAACGCTAATGTTGTTGCCACGGCGCGGACACGCTGCGGTTCGGCTGGGGGAGGGCTGGGGTCCGGTCTTTTGAAGTATTCACGCCGTTCGCTGTGTCTGATCGCACATAATTGCCTCTAAATGGGGGGAGAAAAAGCGAGTTTTACAACTTTTCACTTCCACTGACTGGAAGTTGTTTCTTGTCTGGAAACTGTGACCGGTAGCAGCCGTCTAGAGTTTTTTTTCGTGCGTAGCGAATCCATTGCGCACGGTGCGTGTTGCGTTCACTTGCGCCTGAGGACTGTCGCTTCCCCGCTCACGCCATGATACCCATCCCACTGTGTGTTTTCCTCGGGATGGGGTTGACGCGTCCTGCACACTAGCTGGCCCCCAAAAGGCTGTTGACAGGGCGGCGTTAACAAGTCGATCCGCGGCAGCTGGAGGACACCTCTACTGGCCGCAGGACTGAGCTGCACCTTTTAATCCCGCAGCCGCGTTTCCGTTATTCTAACCAGTGGCATCTGTTCAAACCGTCCACCTCAATGCACTTTGCAGTGAATAATTGTGTATAGTCTGAGATATAATTCAGAGGGAAACTGCTTTGCAATACACGATTAGTGTCGAGAAGGTGAGAAGAGTCTGGAGGAAATAGTTTCCTCTGAACTCAATCATTGTGATGATGCTGCATTGAGATTTATGCCTTTATCAGGCATATACAGTTTGAATTGATCTGTCTTGCTCTGCACTAAACACGCTTCAGTTTAATCAGGATCAAAGGATCCATGTGAGACAAAGGTTGGGAATTTCATCTTTTACCTGATGGTATTTACGTCACAATACATAAACCAACATAAGGACATCGTATCTGTTCACATCAGTCAGGTTTGAGCAACATTGAACTATGTCACAGACAGGTGATTATTGTTGCCCAGGCCTGTCCCGTGTGATCGATTGTTCGATGATAAATACATCTAAATGACTACACTTGGTTTTTGCCCTGGGTTTCACCTTTGAAATCTCTACTTGTAAAAACTATAGCACTGCCTGTGGGAGGAAACTGAAATCATTTTGAACCGGAGAAAAGCAGGAACATCAATCAAAGCCTTTGCACAAACTTTGGCTAAAGCCATTAACACAATTTGGAGGAAGGAAGGAAGAAATCACCGGTGTGCTGAGCATCATAAACAGCTGATGACAGAGCCGCCGCAAAACAGCAACAACAGCGGATGTGAAGGTGTCACAGTTAATAATTTGGAAAAAGACCTAATGAGCAGAACTATAGAAGCTGTATAACAAGATGCTAATACCTCATCACGAAGGAATAAAAAAAAAGCCAGGTTGGAATTAGCAGAAAAGTGCAGTAATAGGCCTCAAATGGTGGGACTTGAGATTTATGGGATGAGACCAACCTAAGCCTCCAGAATGTGTAGGAAGATGTGATCCTCTTATGATTCAGACCACACAGTCTCATCTGTGAAGCACCTTGACTTGATTCAATAACGTATTACTGATGATAAAAGGCAAATGGGAGGAGCTTCATCATTCAGCATCCAAACCAGAGGAAAAATAATTGAACCTGTGACCCTAACCCCCCCGAAATAAACAGCAACTTAAGGAGGTTGGAGTGAACGCCTGGAATGCAGGTCACAATAAGAAACACACACTACACTGACTATGGTTCGAAGCCTATGAAAGCATTGGATCAGTAAGCCAGTATAACATTGTATTGACTTTTATTTACTTTACATCTTCCCATTCCAGGTGGTGCATCATGGGCTGTAAACCTTTCTCTTGTATGTATGTTTTGATCTTGACCCAAACTGTCTTCAGTACTTTGTCTAGATTAGAAGTAAACCTAATTAACCTAATAAACGCACTTTTGTTGTTTTAGGATACATTAGCACTTGTTGCTGAACATAGGACGTGCACTGTGATTCAGGGTTGGCATGTCCGTAGCAATATATATTTATCAGAGAGAGTGTAAATGTAAATATCATTATATTAGCTGTGGAGCAGCGATGCAGGGAGGAGCTGCTGAACCTCACCTTGCATTGTTACAGCGAAGGAGCATGTGCCAGAGGATTGATGCTGGAAATGTCCTTCCAGAATATTGCTGCAGTTTGTTTCCTGCTGTTTACAAATTGTGCTTCAGCCTTGTATTAGCTTGCAGCCTGACCAAGACAATAATAGTCTCTGCTCTGTGTGTGCGTATTTGTATGTATTGCAGAAAAACCTCGCTTGTTGTCAAGCTGCACATAAAAGATAATGGCCACATAATTTGCATGTTGTGCACCCAGCTACTGGAAATGTCCGTGTCAATGACTCGCGTGAAGTCTGTGTTCAGACTTCAGTCCATACCCTGTATGTCACCTACACTGCATTGGCTTCTTGCTGCAAGCATAAGGGAGGAAAAGGAGCCGACTTAGCGATTCTGTCTTTAGTGATAAAATTCCCGTAACAGCTTTAACTTGTAATAACACATTCCCTGAATGTCCAGTGTTCATACAGAAACAAATAAACGGAGCTTAAATAGCCGTTCGAGTGGAAATAATACATCTGCCCATATTAAATGTATAATATTTCAGAGGGCTAATTGACATCGCTGTCAAACTGGCAGTTTTGTCTTCGACTTGCTGTCAGAGCTGCTTGACATAAACCGGTGTTGTAACAGGAGACTCATATCAGCATCATTCTGTAATGAGGTAGGAGCATACAGTCGCTGTCCTACAGAGAGCCATCCCTGTTATTTACACTTTAGAAATGCCATTTGCACAATGTATTAATAAAATGCAACTTTGCCCTTTGTAGGAGTCATAAAGGGTGAACATAAAAGGCCATTATAAGGAAAATCACACGCACGAGGACGCCTTCATCCATAACCAGAGACAGACTGTTTGGGTCGTTTCTCCCACTGAACAGGACAAAGAATCACATTGTGTTTTTTTGCGCTGTGGCTGTCCAGACACCGGCCAGTTGGTCAGTCTGATTAAACCCAGTGCATCTGTGCTTATCTTTGCATGTCTTTGGAACAGGAAAGAGAGACATGGCTGACATGCTTCCAGCTTTAGTAGCACATGGAAGGTCGGGGATTAACTATGGCGACTGTGGCTTTGATTCCCAGGGTTGTTGACTGGAGCCAGTTTTAGATCTTAGTAACAACACGAGTTCAACGGAAGGCAGCACATACTGTACGGATCCAATTCTGCAAACGCATATTATGCTTTTGACCAGTGAAGCACAAGTGTACATTGTAAAATCACGTTGGGCTTCTGCCTGTGAGTGACATACTGTAGATCCACTGTCCATTGGATCCATCTCTGCTCTGAGCCGTGTTGGTAAATGTTTCACGGAAACCTTGGGAAACATGGGTTGAATCAGACGCACGAGTACAATGTAGTGAGAAAAGTTAGAAGCCAGCTTATTATGTATTGATTTTGGATTGATTGGAGCTAATTTGGCATGCAGTGTTGTAGAGGCCTCCTAATCCCTGATGGTTGCTTTATATTGATCCAACTCGTCCTTGGTTGCCGAGATGAAGCCGTGGATGGAGCTGCTTCTTTACTGAAGAGAGTTGTTTCACAAATTCTGGTCAATAAATGTTAGCATTTTGTTGTTTATTAACATATGTACCTGACCTGGTGAGTTTCATAAAATATCTATACCTGCATATTTCTAGATATGCAGTCGATGCGCAGGGGCATGTTCATGTTACACTGCGGATGAAACCTATCCTCGGCTCCTGCTGGTTCGAGGGCCAGACTCTCACACTGCGGGACTGTAATCACTAACCGACGATGCTGGATTGATGTTGATTATTTTTAATTAAAGCCGAGTCCACAGTCGTTTGTTCAGACTGACACTGAGCTGTCAGCAGCAGGCTGGACCGCTGTCAGTCTGTTGTTGAGTGTCGTCCAAAGTTGCGAGTCTTTCAAATGGTTGACCTTGAAGCTGCTCACCCATTCAAATGCAGACTCCAGGCCCTGAATTGGGGCACAGTTATAGAGTTATGGATTGTTTTGTTTCGCGTTTACAAAGCACGTCCTGCCCAGTCACCTTGGTTTCCCCACTTTTATCTCCATCCATGGCGCGCCGCTCGCAGAGGAGAATGTCCCGCCATACGCGTCCCCTGTGTTGTTTTGCCTGCTGTCAGACGGGGAATGGACCCTGGCAGGCTGACAGCTGGCTCTAGTGCCGTCCCCCGTGATCAGCAGTCATTTGCTGTGTCCCACAGCTACCGTGGCAGCGAGTGCGGACACTGACAGGCTATTTTGGACGGAAAATTCCAGCATTCGTTTGTCAGAGCAAACAACACCACCTTAAAGGTCAACAAACACCCAAAGAGAAACACAGATAAAAATCAGGGTGGCTGAACCTCTGTTTGTTCGTTGACCTGAGCAGAAATATACCTGGCGCGCGTGTGTGTGGTTTACATTTGGATCTTCAAATGACTTTTGAAAATAAAATGCAAGGATCAACAAAGACAGTATCTTACCTGACACAAAGTTATCACAGAGATGTGTAAAAGTTATAGTTAAGCCTAATGCACCTGCTATAATTGCAATACAGTTTCATAATTCCACTAAATGGCTCAACTGACTCTACCAAGTTTGAATCCCAGGCCTAGATAAACATCGAATCACGTAGCACGGTTATTTGGACCAAAATCAAACTTTGATTGCAATCACACAGCTATTTTTCCCCTGTCTCTCGTTTTTGCCAAGCCTGATTATTTGAGCATTCCCTTTCATGTGAGGTAAAAATGCAAATTGTTTAGCAGCATTGCAGGTGAGGCCCATATTTGAAGCACAATGTTGCTGCTAGTGCATTTATCTACGGGATTAGATTAATCTTCAGGATTACGGAGACCTTTAGTGGAATTCTGCTCCCTCCTCCGCTACACAATACGATGCTTTGAGGTCACTTTAATGGGTTTAATAGTTCAGCGGTGGACTCGGAGCCCAGTGCTCACGTGCAAGAAATACCAGTTCATGAAACAAGCCACTCTGTGAAAGTAAAACTCACAATCATCAGTGAGGTGCAGCAGAGTGTGAAAACGCAATGAAATCCAGCCCGCTCTGAATTTCCTTCCTCTGTGAGAGTAATAAAGCTGTCTGAGAGGAATCCTGCTGTACGTATGCCGCAGAGATAGTTGTGTGCTATCATAGCATGTGTCATAATTCAGTAATCGAATTCAAAACGCAAGGGCATGTGGCCAGACACGAGGAGTCGTACAGTAGACGCCTAAACCCTAGTTACTGGTTCTCCCTCTACCCGTGAGGAAAAGTAAGAGGGAGCGATGTGACCCACTCTTCTCCTTGTCTCCCACAGTAACATTTAGTTGGCTGTGCCAGTGGATTTCTCTTGTTATTGTGACCTCACCCACATTTTATTTCTAAACCTCTCAGGTAAAATTCCAACCAGGGCTAAAGGCTCTTGTGCTCTTGATGCTGATCCTCCAGGCAAGTTCTTAAGCGAACAAATAAGAAATAATTGCCTATTTGTCACAATCAATTTCAGAGCTTTGAGTCAGGACCCTCCGATATTGATATTGAATTTTCTATCATTACATACGTGAGAACCTGCTCATTAAATGGACTGGATTAAACAGATGACAATTAAATGGTGCCAGGAGGGGTTGAATGATGCACAAGCTGGATGTTAATGTGTGGAGAAGACGAGACTTCGCCTTTCTCGTGTCATAAACAGGCTCAACCCACTTATTTCATCTTTAAGTGTGAAAAATCTTTGATTCCCCAGCGTTTGTTCGCTTTCTGCTCCAGCAGAGATCACGCCTTTGAGCCAGTGGACATTGTGTGTGTGTGTGTGTGTGTTTGTGTATGTATAAGGTGCAGTGTGTATGCGCAGAATGCATAAAGAGTAATCCCCTTCTGGAGAGAGACCAGGAGAGGCAAGGCGCTCATCTTCACAAAAACTAATCATCCAGTCCCGCCTGCTGTTTACAGAGGCAGTCTCGCCAGCCAAAATCAAAGGCGAAGCCCATGTTAATTGCCTTAATGCTACTTCCCTGTCAACCATGGCTTGGCAGCAGCCCCCAGCAACAGGGCACAAAATGAATTCTTTTCACTTGATCAGTGAATACCAAAGACATTGGGGGGGGGGGTCCTGCACCTTGGGAATGAAAAGCAGGGATCCATTTTAACCCTCTAATATTTTTATGTGCAAAGCAAAGCATATTTAAAGAAGGGCAATGAAAGTGGAGAGCAGGGAGAGGGCAGGAAGTTCAGGCCTGGCTTAGGTCATTAATGGGCAAGAACTATTAGTCTTGCCAGAATTGCGTGTGTCAAAGATGGTAATTGAGTCTGTGCAGCTTGCTCTAATGAGAAGCTGCAGGCCTGAGATTTCACTTAATTTCTTCTTTGCCCAGGATGATGTGTCAGCTTGGCCACTCTGCTGCTAATGACTCCAGGCTGTATAAGACTTTGATGAAGCTCTGTGTTAGTGTACTTCAAATGTTTGTGTAGCCAGAGACTGTATACAGTCATGTGTAAGCGGCGTTTCCACAACAATTAAAGAGCTTTGCTGGAAAATGTGCACAGAAGTAACCCGTGCCTCCTCGGTAAGCCCAGCTTCTGAAGATGGGTTGACCTGTTTGCATTGTCTACTCAGCCTCCAAGAGTTGAAAATGTCTTCTACTGAAAGCAGCCAAGCTGGTAAATATCACATTTCACCCTCATGTGATTCTCCTCCCCACCGTGTCCGCCATGGGTCAGAAGCTCATCTGTCCTGAAGGAGCAGCACAGCAGCTGATTATGATGGATTATGATAGATTCCTCCTTGAGTGACCTCTGCAGCCAGTCACACTGTGTGCATGCACGCACCCAAACACTTTATGGCCAGTGAAACACACAGAAATGTTGATAGCCTACACAAAGCTGGCAGACACGTTTACATTGCAGTGTGACGGCGCATTCACTCAAGGACAGACGCATATGCCCGCTGTGATATGGCCAAACATCCTCCTGTAACTACACGACACGATGCAGCTTGCTCCTGTGTCTCGTAACACATCATCAAGCCTGAAGGTCGTCGATAGCGGCGCAAACCATGCACTAAATTTAATTAAGTCATCTCAAACCCACATGAAAGCAAACAAACTGTGTTGCACAAAAAACTAAAAAAACCAAACTTCTAAACTGAAGCTCAAAGAGTGGGAGCAGCCTTCACAGCAGGCCATTTGTTTTCATTCGGTTTGGTGACTTTACTGGTGCCACTTTGCACTTTGATTAGTGTGTCCCTGCCGCCACCAGCCACCCCCACGTCCACCATCGCCACAGTGGAGAGGACAGCGCAGACCGACGCGCTGGTTAGCACGAAAGGAAGCGGCAGCTGTTGACGCAGGCGGAGGTTGGGAACCATTAAAGTTCAGTGCGTCACGTGGCTCAAAGTGTCGGGAGCACCGACGAAGGATTGGCCGTCAGAGCGGCGCAGCATCTCGGTGCAGGGTGGAAAGGACTTTTTAGCCATTGCCATGACAACATAGAGGTCCTGAGCGCCGCGCATGTGAGTGAATATAACCGAATTACAGGACTGAGTAATGCAGGGGGATTTCTCCGAGAGGAAGAGGAGCCAGATAAGGCAGGTCTACCAGCAAGCGTTAGGAGTCATAATGGGGGCCGTCAGCACGAAATAGATGAGCAAATACCGGCCCACGCCTGCTAAAGCAAAGCTTAACCGAGAAGACTGTGTGATATCCCTTACGTGGCTGGATTTGCCCGACCAGGTATAAATGCTCGGTCAGTTAGTCCTCCCGTGACCTTTCCCGTCGCCGCTCTCTATGTCTAAGTTGGCCTTTTACAGATAACTCATGGATGGAAATCCTATCGCAACGACCTTTAGCAACATCATCAGACGCCGCGCTGAGAGCCATTCGTACAGCCGCTACCTTTTAAACTGAAGCCACCCGTCTGACTTATTACCATTTTGGCTCATCACCATTCAGTTGAGTGGGTATTATAGCGAGAGCTAGAGAGAGGTGACAGATGTGTAAAAAGCGACTGAATACACAAAGAGGGGCCACGTTTCTCCTTCATCTATATTCTGTTGGAATAAACATTTCCATTGCATTGCCCCTCTCTACCTCTTCTTCTTCTACCTCACGCCTCTTTATTTCTTCTCCCTCTCACCTGGTGCCCTCTCTGTCTGTTCCTCCATCGCTCTCTCGGCCCGGTCGTTTTTTTGGCAGATATAGTTCATCCGCACTGCTTTTCAGCCCCTGCGGTAACTCCATGGCCCGGCTACACAATTAGGAGCTCATTACTTGCTAATACACAGACTAGAAGACAGACAAAGGCAGTCTGGGCTTTTTTGTTGTGCGCGCCCTGCTTCCATCGCTTTATCTCTCCCTCTCCCCAGGCACTTTTTAAGTAAAAGGGTGCAATTTCTCTTCCTCCTCCTTCTCGCTCCTCTCATCATACCCTTGCTACAGTATATTTTCTCTACCGAGCATAATGAGCCTGTGTGTGCTAAGGAGAATTAATAGTGTAATTTCCATGTCCTTTGTATTGTTTATATAAAATTAAATATATTCTCAGCTCCCCGACCTTTAGCATTTGAGTCTTTCCATGTCATTTTCTACTTCATTTAGCATCTTGAAAGCTTGCGTTTCCCTTGCGTCGTATTCAGAGCGCAGGGCTTGCGACAAACACCAAACTGACAAACACAAGCAGCATAGGTGTAACATAAGTTCAGCCGTGGGACGGTTGCTCTCTTCGTCTTGCTGGCTGCGTGTAAATGCCAGCCGGCTCAGCGTGGGGTCTCGCAGGGTGGCGCTGGATGAAGGGCGCGCGCCGTTTACCGGTGTGTTCTGTGACAGTCGCGCGATGAAAGAGACACAGAGTGTTGACATTTAGCTACGTGCTGCTGATGGGCAAACTCAGAACTAATGGGATGGATGTGTCTGTCTGACAGGAGCAGGTCCTTCCTTGATTCTGCTGGTGCTGTTTGGGTTGCTGCAGATTTAAGTCCTCTCTGGGTGTGTATTCTTATCTGTTTTATGCCCCAGTGTTAGACTGTCACTGTTTTTGTTTGTTTGTTTGTTTGTTTGATTTTGTTGAGTTTGTAGAAAATTCCACCTTGACCTCTTAGAGGATTAGTTGCACAAATATTTCTGTGAAACCCAAGTCATGTGCCTCCAAAACAGGCTGTACTCATTTGACTCATTTGGTCACTTGTCCAGTGTTCCACTCAGTGCAGGGGTTACTGAATAATCGAGAAGGTGCTAAATACATGCGTAACAACAGGACACAGGCCAAATAAATAACTGAAAGCCATTTTCTGAGAGCTGTACGTGTGAGTGTTTGAGGATTCAGACGGTTCTAACATATGTACGTTTCACTTCAACGTCAACCTTTTTCGAAGACGCATGCGTGTACATCCAGTAGGTCATCATTGGTAGGTGGGTTTACAAGTTCTAAAAAGAAAACCCAACAAACAGAAACCAAACGAAACTAACGCGAAATGTGCATAGACAACGAGGCGACATCGTCCTATAATAATATTCTAAGTCAGTGTGGATATTAATCTCATCTGTTTTGGTCATTTTAATCCGTTTTGATAGCATTTCATTTATTCATTAATTCATATCTCAAAACCCGGATTCTGTGTCGTTTGCATTGACTGGTGCCACCAAAATGAAAAGTTGTTTTGTTATTGTTCAAGCCATCTTTGTATCAACATGTAAATATGCTTTGTCACCGTGATCATTTGCATTGCGATTGCCACAAAATAACATCGTTATGAAAACGCAACAACAGTACAAACCTGTGGCAGTTTGTAGTGCAACACGACAGAACAAAAAGCCTCTGTGCCGCTACACTCCTCGTCCCGTGGACGTCATGCCGGGCCTTGTGGTCTTGCCACAGATATTTATGAACATTCTTGTATGTTGTTGTCGACGTCCTCTGCGTTGCTCAGTTGCGATGTGCTGAAATGCAGATTTCATGACGTTCATTAGAGACATGAGTGGATTGACGGATGGATAGCATATGGACAACGTGTGTCATTTCGCAACACGATGCTCAAACAATAACAGAATGTTTTGAATCTGTGAGCCGTTCAGACAGTTTTGCTGGGAACAAACTAATCAGGTTTAATCATTGAGCCATAAACAAGTGATTTTGTGCTGATTTGTAGAAAATTGTACTCAGCGTTCGACACATATGAACCGAAAACAATACAATTTGCCCGAATGAACAAGAAGTCCTGCTCTGTTGTGAACAACAAATTAATTGTTGTGTGTGATTGTTCTCTGTTGTTTCTCATTTGAGGGTTGAGCCAAGGTGAATGAGGGAAAACTATGAGCAAACAGCAAACTGTGAGTGTTTTCTATGTAGTCGAATGGTATAGTCCATTAGTCTGATCAAGCTGTTCTCCTTCTCTCTGTTAACACTGGATCTCCTCCATCCCACAGACGCACCATCAATAATGCAGCTGTTTTAACCAGGCCTAGGCTTTTAAGAGGGTTTGTCTGTGCCCATCCCTTCCAGATGTTTGCTAGTCGATGGGGAGGGGACACATACAGTACTAGACTACCAGCATTCAGATCTGTGCTGAAAGCAGAGCTGCGCTGCTTTAACTCACTGTTATAAGATATTTAATACATATTTTTCATCATTATCAAGGCTTTTCTTATGTGAAACACACCACTGCTGGAAATCACTTACTGTTGATAGGGCGAGAAGTCAGTGTCTCACCGTGGGATATAAAGAACAGAGCATTGACTGCATAGCTGCAGGCAAAATGTAGAAACAGCCGCTCTGTCACCCTGCACTTTATATTCCTCATATTTCTTTAACTTATTTTGTTTGCATTGCTATGTAGTCAACAGACAGCTTGCCAACCCCAGACAGCCTCATGGTTTCAGGCAAAACCCAAGTGGTGCAGCCTGCTTAATTTTGTGGGTGTGAGCGTGTGTGCGCTTGGATTAGTTACGATGGGGGTCTTGAGGATGTAGAGGCTGTTTGTTTTCTGAGTAATGCTCTCTGAAATCATTGTTATCCCTCAATGTCTGTGATGCCCTAAGCTGCAGTAGGCTAGAAAACGTCCATTTATCCTCGGTGCTGTGAGTTTAAAAGACTCGATTTAATGCGGAAATTTAGAATAATACATATAATGTGCGCGGCTGATTATGTTGCGTTCTGTTGTTGTCATATTATCCTGTATTATTAGTTCATACTGTCACTCATCCTTGTAGTCAGATGTGGAGGAATTGGGTCGATACCCTGCTGTATCAGACTCGTGAAGCTGGTGTGAAAGGATACTTGGTTTTTCTAAAACTGGGCGTTTTCTTTTGTGTGACAACCACCAGGGTGGTGAAATCAGCTGACATTGATCGGCTGGTCTTCACAGTCTACGTCTACGTCTGGTGCTTTGTCTGCAGACACATTTTAAGACGTGTAAAGACACTCTGCAGTAAATAATGTTTCCTTGACGCGATCTACAGCAAAGTCTTAAAAGTATATTTAGTCTGTCATCCTCATCATAAATTCCAAAATCTACGAATATGCAAATGTAGGGCTTGAAGCGCTGTGTCGTGCTGCGTCACACCCACCACTGTACGCAGCTGGTTCCATGCATAATGAGCTAACACTGAGTCTTAACTGCACATTTAGTTTGAGAGAAGAAGCTCAGCGCCTTTTCGTTTCGTATGTGGTTTGAGGATGTCTGGTATTAAATTCAGGAGAGCGGACGCTCTTAAAAGCCCCCTTTTTCTAATAATGTTAGTTTCCTCATGGCTTTTGCATATGTGCACTCAAACGCTCATGAAGTTTGTTGTAGGGACAAATGTGTGGTCCATCAACTACGGCGCTGTTTTGTAATATGAATATTTTTGAGTGTTATGTGTTGAAAGCAATATATCGCTACGCCGCTGACTTCACTGACGGGGGAGGATTCTGCATTACTGTGCTGCTTTTGTTTAACTTTCCTGCTCAGAGTCCCTCCAGCGATAGAGAACTATATGAGTTTACGTTTTTTAATACACTGTGATTGCATTGGAAGGTGTAATAGAGCAGCAGCCCTGCTATGTGCTCAACTGGACGAAGCAAACTACACACACAAGCAGGTTGTTAAGGTGTTTGTTATCAAGATGGTGACACTGTATGATTACACAGAATCCAAGGTTTAAGACTTTAAGACACAAACATGAAATTATATAGAGCTGTAGTGGTGAAACAAAAAAATCCCACTTGAGCAGCACCAGGCAATCGTGGAAAGGAAAAACTACCTTAAACTGGAAAAAAAAACTCGACCCGAACCCCTGGTTCCACAGAAGAGGGGCCTGGTCCAGTAGCTAAAGGCTACGCGTCCCATTCTACATTTAGACCAGCGCTCTGATGGGAAGACATGGAACTATGAGGTCTTTAAGATAAGACGGAGCTTCGTCATTCAGTGTTTTGCAGATAAGTAGGATTTCAAATTTTACCAGAGAAGAGACACTATTGCGGGAGGAAGATGATGTCTCTTTCTAATTCCAGTCAGAACCCTGGCTGCAGCATTTTGGATTAACCGGACACCTAGAGCTGTGTGACACCTGAGGTACGTTAAGCAGGAAGTCTGTGCGGGAACAGGGCAGGGTAGTTAAATGGCTCCAGACCACACAGGATCTTTCCACTTTACCTTGGTGTTTCCACATCTGAAATAGAGCGTTTATGATCGTCGTCGTGGCAACAAGGCCCGCCGCCGCCATCATTATCTTGGTGTCAAACAGGGCCGTCAGATAATAGCACAGAGGAGTTGAGTGACCTTTAGTGCCGGTATGAAGCCTCATTATCCGTCACTGTAGGATGCCAACATGTATTCTTTGAGCACTGTCTCCACATTCATCTCATTTGTCTCCGGGAGGAAAGTTTTAAATTTTTAATGATTGTATATGTCTTCACTTGTAACCTGTGCCGTGTATTAAATCATAAAATATGATTGATACAAGCTATGAATCCCCATCAGCAAAAGAGAGCAGCGCAAACTGACCGTTCGATCGACCAGAGCTGTCTGAATGATGTTTCTTTGCTTCTGCTCTAAGACATGATGACATGATGACCTGATGACGGATCGATACCTCCATTACTGCACCGCTGTGCTGAACGTCCAGCAGCTTCAGAGAGAAAACTAAATATTAGGGGGGAAAAAAACTATGCTGCCTTACAGCTTCTCGTTTTCTCACTATTTGTATCTGAGCGACAGTAACCATGTTCACCACAGTCGCTCAAAGACGATTTATTCATATATTTCACGAAAGGACACGTGATTTGGTCTGTTTGCTGGTCAGTTGTTGACCTGCAGTGACTTTTTGCTACAGTGTTTTCATATTCACAACCACCAATTTACCTGATCGTGACAGATTTTATGATGCATGTCACATACTCTGAATGTGCGTTTTATAAAGTTAATATAGAGGCAGCGCTCGGATTTTGTAACGTCAGTGTGTCAGAAGATTACAGAGGACTCTTCTAGTCACACATCCGTCTACTCTGGGAACAGCAGAGGTTGTCTCTGGAAGATTGAAACACATCAAACTACGGCTGTATTTCCCACATGAGCACGTCTTATATTTGGAATGTGCTACTCAACAAAAGCTACAGTAAGAGATATGGCCTACATTTCAGTCAAGTACAACAGTCACACTGAGAAGTGAATGCACAGTACATGGCGTCCTGAATACATCTCCACACGTTGATGCATATGGGAGATGATATCTGCAGATGTATGTAAAGTAAAATTATTTGACCTAATTGTAAATGATGCTTTTCTGGCCTAATAACTTTGGATGCTTTACTTTGAAAGGTCCCGTGGATCCGGCTCAGTTGCTCCTCGTTGACACCACTGTGCCCACGATACCACAGACATAGATGAATCCTATTCCATCAAATGTGCACATTCCTAGAAATTAGCTTTCATGTGGCCACCAAAAAAGGCTGAACAATGTCTGGACGAGCGACAGAGTTAAATGAAGCTGTTTTTTTGGATTTGCTGACTGTCTCGATACACAAATACTCTTTTTTTCTGTCTTTCCTCATTAGGGCCTGACTGGCTGAGTTTCTCTGTGCTGCCAGTGGGGGGTCTTTAATTGATGCAGACCAGAGAATAGTATGGGAAATCCTTTCCTCTCCTCCGCGACACACTTACAAACACGCTGGATAAAGAGACGGCCTCCGCCCCTTCAGGTTGCTTGTGTATCCACCCCATTAAGAGCGGTGTGTTACTGAAAATAAGTTTTTATCCTTGAACCTGAAAAATATGTTTTATTCAGAAGTAGGTTGTATCGATTGACTCATCCTCATCCTCTAACTCTCGCAAACCTGAGTTCCCAGGCTTTAACATCCTCAGACGGTAATGGAAGGTGAATTGATCTTTTTTTAGCTTCAAACTAAATTTCACCCTATTCACTTCAGAGCGTTTTATCCAGTGTATTATTGTGAACAAAAACCTGTGTTGAGAGATGTTTAACTCATTAGCAGCTCTTTGTTTAGTTTCTTTTACATCTTTCATAGTCTAATTTATAAGTAAGTGTCAGTGTTCTGGTGCTGTTCCAGTCAGATGCAGTCTGCAGAGGTAAAAGTCATCTTAGATCAAGATTTCGTGCTCTGAACCCAGGGAATAAAAGTTATTTAGGATGCCGCTAGGAGTCTGAGGGCAGGTTATGTTGCTACTGTCCACCTCTCTGTTTCAGTTTTTATTGCCCCTTTACCTTTGTTTACCCCATTATTGTTCCATGTAACTTTTGTCCATATGTATCTGTTCTTCTGAAAGATGCACGGACTCAGATTGTCTGTCCAATGTTGGCTCTGCATTCTGGCATGATGTAAAATATATATGGCATTATATGAAAGTATTCACAAGACCTCGGAGAACGCGGCAGATGTGGGAGGCTGGACTGTGGGCTGCCTTTGCCCTGTGTGTCTTTGCATAATCAGAGCGGTTGTGCTGAAGTCTCCAGGCTGCCATTTACACAATCATTATGTATGAAGTGTACCCATGGAAATCCTGGAATGAAAGCTGGGTGGTGTGAGAGTTTCTCATTCAAATAAGCAACACTGGTCAAAGCTATTGAATAATTGACAATCCGTTTAACGATATTGCTGGATCTTTGCAATTCCATACACACAACTTTAATATAATCACTTATTTATATGTGGGATGATTAGATTCGTTCTTGTGAAAAAGTGTGCGTGTCAGAGTTTACGGTCATGTTTGCTACAGTGGATTGCTTTTGGTTTTTTTCAGGGTGTGTGTGATGCTGTTTTCACTTTCTCCTGGTAGAGGATTGTTTCCCTGTGGACACGCAGGCATGATTTCTTGACATTACCGCATGTTTGGAACCAATTCATGGATTAATATGCAAACCAGGAACGGAAAATAAATCAAACCAAAAGTCCCCAGTGACACACACTAATGACAGACTTTTAGTGAGAGAAACAGGTGTTCTGCAATTAAATATGTGAAACCCAACACATTCTAATTATTATATTCATAGATCTGGATTTCTAGCGAGGAGGAAGGAGCAGATGCAGAAGATAAATGAACTTTTTTTCTCGTAAATTATTAGAAATGATTTCGAACCACATGATTTATGCCGTGTTTTACAAGTCTAGAGGGGCGAGGACACGTTTGCTTTCATTACTGTCCATGTGTTTCTGAGTGTAATTTGACACAGCAGTGAAGTTCAAACGACAAAAGTGTACATAAAGGGAACAACGTCACCCTGAGTGTCACCCTGAAAAGTCTTGTGTTCTGCCAATGGTTTGAATAGGGTTTTAGTGGGTGGGAGGCAGAGGATGCTGTAGGTGTGCACAGGCAAGGTGAGTATACAGTGGTCAATATTTACCCTGAGTAATTGGACTACACTTCCCCCAGCACAGCGCAGGGATGTTCAGAGTCATCCCGGCCTTATCTCCTGTGGTTTGCCCTCACACACCTGCTGTGTGACCACAGCCGTACACAGCAATGTTGCACAGCCAGAGTTAAAGCCCACAGCTATTCCAAAATGTGCCAGTTAAACAGCATGTGGGGTGGGTGCGGCGCCATGTACTGTCCAGTGAAAGTGTCTGTACAGTAGCTCAGCAGCGTTGAGCCATGTAGCCACACATAAACTGTGGTAATGAGGGGGGCTTGTGCTTTACCTCAGTGGCGAACCACTGCCAGTATTCAGACTTATTACAGTATTGATACAACGGCACCAGGACAAACACATGACGAGTCTGAGAAGAGCGGAACTCACAACCCAGAGACTGCAAATGGTTTGTTACCGACAGTGGTGAGGTCTCATGGGAAAAGATGGGCTGTCTGTCAACCTCCTCTCTCCTTAAATCCCTTTGACCTTCTGTCAAACACACAACACAGTCCTGTCTCTGTCCTCCGCCTCAAAGCAGTTCCTCAGTTAACCCGACGCTTCCCAACCTGCCAGGCCCGAGAAGCCATTTTAAACGGCTTCCTCCTACTCGTCAGGGTACAGTCGTCATCATGTGGATGACAGTTTGAATTATATTTCTACTGCATATCAGTGGTTACATCTGTAGTGTCCTCCCAAAAAATGCTGAATGAAATGCTTTCCAGTTTTCGCAAATTACTAGAACCTTTTCTCTTGACCCCTCATTTCCACTTTCCACACACTCTATATTGCAAGAGACAAAGGGAGGTTTGCATCATCCCTGCAGAGGATCAGAGGGGTGGTGCTGTCTTATTTAAAAGACGCTCCGTCTGGGGTTTTCAGAACCCGCTACAATAAAAAGGCGCAGAAGGAGAAAGATGATGTAATAGCAATTTCCAACTGCACTGGTCACATCTGCTGTTGAACCTGTGAGCTGGTCATGAATTCATAATCAGCCAGAAGTCAAAGCTTTCTGCTTGTATCTGAGCAAATTAATAATATAGCAACTAGACAGAAATGTCTCTCGTAGTAATGATGAAGCGCACAGTGAATGGATTTCTCTCTCTTTTATTTTTTGTAATATTAGACACATAGAAGCAGCAGAGAGAATGTTTAATCTCTTTGCATCCCTATGAAAAATTACTTATTTAAATTACGACATGTGCATTTTGTAGATTATGAACAATAATACACTACAATAATTGGTCTGACCAAACTACTCTAGATACTAAATAGCTTTTTAGGACACTAGTGCTTGTCATGACTATTCCCTAACATTTAACACTGAAACCAATTCATACAACAAATGGAAATTGATCAGACCTGGAGGGTTTTGTTTTTCAGACAAATTAGGAATAGCTTGGACACCAATAGGAAACATTTGGTTCAACACAGTCATCCTTCTTAGGAGAAAGCTGTGAGTCAGATAGAGTCATTAAACTACACAACGCACTTCAGTCAATAGTAATAATAATAATAGGATGAATAAAAACTAGGCATCGGCTGTTTTCTTATGTTTACAACACTGCTTCACTGTCACAGTTATTAAAGACAGCGTGCTGGTAAAACCGCATCGTAACTCAACGTTTAAAGGTCCAGACCCTTTGGCAGCAGGTGCAGCTCCTGCGTCCTCGGTGTAATGAAGTGTCTTAACAACTAGAGCCACTTTTAGCACCGCAGTGTGAAAACGGTCCCCGCGCTGTCCAGGCCTCCTCATTACTTCCCTATGGTTTTGTTTACGAGCCGAAGTGCTCACCGCACAGTGTCAAAGCTCAGCCAAAGGGCCATGTTTCACATTCCAGTCCATTATGCTGCAGCTAGACTAGAAATGTCCTGAACTAGATCAGAGCACATGCTCGGTTCTACTGCGTGTGTGTGTGTTTGTTCGTATGTGAGAGTTCTTTGTTGTTTGTATCCTTATCTGTCTTATTACGATATGCCCCAGGTTTACAGTGGCGCTTATGCCCACAACACTGTTAACACTGAGTGACCTCCTGTGCTTTTGTATTCATGAGATTGTCCTCTGTTTATGCCTGCAGATTGATATGGCTTTTTAAATGGAGCCACTGCCTTTAATATTTTCTATCTGCAGAGAATGGAGATAATAACAGAACATTTTCACTGCGGTGATGAATATCGCTGGAACCCAATATTCCTCTACCTGTTTGATTTCTTTATGAAGTGGGATTGTAACTCTTCGGTTTCTTCCTTTTCTGTTTCTCTATCAGAGAGCCAGCTGCTTCCAGGGAATAACTTCACCACCGAGTGCAACATCCCTGGAAATTTCATGTGTGGAGACGGGAAGTGTGTCCCGGGCGGGTGGCAGTGCGACGGATTGCCCGACTGCTTCGACAAGAGCGACGAGAAGGGCTGCCGTGAGTCGAGGCTCCGTTCTCCCGTCTTCTTTAAGCTCTGAGCTCTGCCTCGCGGCAATCGAACAAGATAACTAATTGAGAGTCGCGTCATGTCTCCTCTATTCCTGAACTCCTCTCGCGATCCGGTATTGCAGCCGTAGCTTTTCCGCCTGCCCTGTCCGTAGAGCCATAAGGGCAATTTAAACCTAAATCTCTGCTAACTTAAACTAATTTCACTCTTCAAGCCTCGGTTGCCTCTCCACCCATCCCACACACACACACGCCTTATTCCCCCCTGCAGGACCCTCGGCCCAGTTGAGCACCAGGGTAAAGATTTAATACCATCAAAGCAAAAGGCCGATTACGTCTGCGTGCAGGAAGAGTAGCACATGCATAATTCTACTGTAAGGCTACACTAATAGTTCGGTTTTGATCCTCACTTTCACTTGGCTTTGATCTTTCTGGTCTGCTGCTCCTCCCTCTTCTCCCTCCCTCAGCAAGAGCTCCGCAAAAAATGCATTGGATTGCTGATGAAGATTGCCTCTGAGGCCCTGCCACACCGAATGGACCCCCCCCCCAACTCCCACCATCACCTCCACGCTCATTCGCAGCCATCTCGCTAAATGTCTCGCACTCTCATTCTCTCATTTTCTCTCCTCCCCGCGCTTCTCCTCTTTATCTCATCTGCTGCTTTTTTTTTTTTTTTTTTGGCTTTTCGCTTTCGACTTGTAATTTGCTTCACAGAGACTTGTTTTCAATTAGAAAAGCGTTACCCTCTTCTTGCAGAGACTTGGTTTCTTATTTTTTCAAACGTGGCTCATTCTCTGCCAGTTAAAAAATCACACATGGTTTGTCACACGTCCTGTCACCTCCCTTCATTTTCTTCTTCTTTAGTCATCCTCCTCCACCTCCTCCTCTCTCCAGCAGTCGCTTCTGTCTACCTTCTCTCTGGCTGGCAGCTCGGGGAGAAGGGAGACTGCTCCTGACGAAGTAGTGTCCCATGGCATTTGAATACAAACACAGATGCACACAGCCTTAAATTGTAGTCATCAGTTAGATTAGATTTGCTCATTTACATTATACATATACACAAAGATGAATTTTTTACCTTTAGCTTTTACCTCTATTACTGATATTCCTCTAAGTCTACGTTGCATAAATGATGGGTTGTTAAATAGATGGGTTGTGTGCCCTAGATTCTCATCACTCAGTGGCCTTAAACTGTCAGCAACCATCAAACCTGGAAAATAATATTCAGATGCATTTGGACTGATTGCCTCGTAATGAGATATGTGAGGTGTTTCTATTTTATCTCATCACAAAGTTCATGCGTCAGATTGTGACTTTTTTTCACTCAAATTCAACTCAAGTGCTTCAGATCTGAAACTACAGACGGGATTTTTTTTAAATCCCGCTAAAGAGTAAAGGAAGTTATCACAAGGCATCGCGCTCTCCGGTCGTGAGAGGACTGCTCGTGTTTGTTGCGTACGTCTACATTATCCGCTCTGGCATAAGTGGGCCTTATTATCCTCAAATAGATGGCTAGTTGTCAGTCGATATCTCCGGCGACTGCTTCATACGCGCAAAAAAAACAAAAAAAATCTCAGACAAACCTCTGGCTCCATTAGTTGCTCTTCAGGGACAGACAGGCAGAGAAAACGACAGAGGGGAAACAGGGGAGGAAGGGAAAGAGACGAGGTAGAGAGCTGGTCTCATTATGGTGGCTACAGCAGAAACACAGCCACTACAGCGCTGGCTTATTACTGGCTGGATTATGTATGTACTGTATTTATAGAAATATGTCGCTTGGAACTTTTACTTTTCTTTTGTCCCATTGCGCTGACAGACAATGTTTCAACGTGAGCTCTCCAGAAAATCACTTTTCTGTCTGAAGATGCCGCAGTCAGACATTGTTTTTTTTACCTTACATAACCAAGCAGGAGATGACACAGGCTCACTGGTCTGTCCTCTGTCCGCTGTGATCACAGTCATTACCATGGAGGCAGAGCAGCGTTGACCACCGCAGGATATTAAATTTCCTTCCATATGTGATATGAGTGGTCGGCTTCTGTCAGGTTTCCTGGGACGTGTGGGTTTTTTTTTAGTTCATTTTGTTTCTCGGTTTTATGGAGCCATTACTGCAATCGTTTTTTACCAAGCCCATATTTCTCTCTCTGCATCTGTTTGCATGCTTTCATACAAACACGATGATTTCATGTATTTCTAATATGCACGCATGAACAATTCTCTGGTACATCTTTCGCTCCAGGAAGGGCCTGCCTCATGCATTCGCACCCGGGGATCACTGTAGTTACATCTCCTGCGAGGCCTGTGCTGTTTAGCCATCGCGATGTGTGGGTGTCTCTGTTTAAAGCAATACTTTGGCAGAGCCAGAGGAAAGGTCACATGTGGAGACGTTTCCCTGGTGTCTCGTTAATCCCAGAAAAACTGTATCGCAAACAAGGAAACACAGAAGAAGAACAAATCAATGTGGCAAATGACACGTAAACATTTATTTTCGTTTGCATTTGTAGAACATTTGTTAAACTCGTGCACAGTTTTGCAAAAACGCTAACAAGCTCGTGCAAATGTTCACACTGGGGGTAGTACAGTACAAAAGTGTAGCGCTAGTGAACCTCCTACACATGAACTTATGATGACGCTACACTTTGTGGTATACTTTCATGTTCCACTTGCTTTGCGTCTGAAATAAACTACACTCTGCTCTGACCTGATGTGAGTTTAGAACAACTTCAAGCCTCGCTGGCCTTTTCTCCTTCTCTACTTATTTTCCTTCATGCCTCACTCTGCTGCACCTCATGAATCGGTCTCTCGACTGGTTCGAAAGGTGTTTATTCACCTAGAAAACACGAGCCTCTCTCTCCATCTCGAACCCCACTTGTTTGGTTTGTTCTTCAGATATTGTGGCACAAGGGTCAGCTTGAGCCATGTAAATAGGTTTTGCTAAGTAACAGTGTGGGCAGAGAAAAGACGAAGCTATATCTCCAGCCTCAGTCTCATTGCATTAAAGATGCAGCTTATTGTATTACTGTCCAGCTGTGCAAGGCCAGAACCCCCTACAGGTCCTTTTTATCAAGTGTAATATTTTTTGGAGTGTAACCTCTGCTTTGCACCACATGTAGTTAACTGAGTTTTAGATGAAAATGAAAAGATGGAGCCTTTTCTCTGCGTGGGTGTGCTTGTGTATGTGCGTTGGGAAGTCTGAGGGGTCTTGAAGCAATGATTCAGGCAGAGGCTGCTGACTAATTTTTCACACAAAGAGGTCAAAAGTACCACTCTCTTCTCTGGTGTCCATAACGACAGCCTGGGAGAATTTTTAGACGAAATGGATACCGACAGAGGAGGAAAGGAGAAGAGCTGACTGAGCTTACTCGACCTCAGAGCCAGGATTAGCCTCTCTGCCCTTGTCTGGACCGGGCATGAGCGGGCAAGGGGAGGAGAGATGTGCAGCAGAGCCGTAAGGGTGACTGGACGCGATGCACAGAGCAAGAACAAAGAGGATGGGACAGGAATGCGATGGGGGAAAAAAATAGAAAAGACAGAGAAGCGCATTTAAAAGCAGCCACTGTTCTGAGCGAGCCACGCTTCAAGCGGAGGCCGTGGCCTCCCTTTGTAGAAGAATCTGTATGTTCACAGTCCTACACTCAAAAACTTCAGTGAAACTTCAGCTGCTATTTAACTTTAAACACCATCAATGGGAACAAATGTTCTGCTACTCAGATCACATCATCAACAGCTCCTGCAAAGCTGCGGTGCCTGTGGTACCAGCGGTTCAACACGTAACAGACCAGATTCCCGTATTAAATAAAACCGTGGTCGCCACAAACAGGATGTCGCTGCTGGACCCAACCTCCCTTTAGACCAGTGGACCCGGCCTCGGGGTCACAACACACATCTAAATTCTTAAACATACTGTGTGTGTGTGTGTATCCACGGCATATTGAGTTCAAAGGGGTCCCTAAATGTTTACGAACAACAAGTTTTCGACGGCAGCCACGGTGAAATCAGCTGAGGCTCCCAAGACACATCGGCTAAGATTTAGATATCACGGCTCACGCGCTGCCAATATTTTACCGAAGCCGCCACGGCTAAGAGAAGAGGTTGCAAAGATTAGAAGTGTGTGTTTATGTGATAAGAGCAGTGAGCGATGCACTGCCGGCAGGAGTCATAAACCGCTGACAGATGTATCTATTTCTTCTGTGGCTGTCTGCTCATTGTCAGTTCTGCTACGCCTCATTGTGTGTAGATGTGTTTTGCTCCAAGTGTGTCTGCGCAGAAGTAAGAGCAGGTGGGATTAGAGGACTTTTAGAGACTTTGGCTGAGACGCGCCTTTGTTTGCTTGTCTTTTCAAACTGTGCAGGAGAAAGGACAAGTATGTTATAGGGAGTAGAGGCAAGGAAAGCAAAACTGGAGGGAGTGCGCTGCATGTCGCGTGATTCACGGTTTCCTGATCACTGCTGTAATTAATACACCGGCTCATCGCGAATGAAATATTCATAAGGGTCCATACGGAGTCTTACTCGGTCTCCCTCTGCCTTGTGTTGTAGTAGACGTCCTGTCCGTGTTCTGCCTGTAGTCACATATTAAACTAAATGCCTCAAAAGGTTCAAAGGAATAATAAATGCTCTCCAGTCATTTTACGACGCTTGGTGCCACTAGTTCAAACAAAGCCATTTTAGCAGATGGGCACTGTAGCAGGACTGTTATCTGACAGATCCCTCCCACTTTCTGACTTTGTAAGGTTGTGGGTAAATCACTGGTTGCTCATTTTGGACACGAGTTTCTTCGTCGAGCAGGAAGGTTGATGACTTCGCAGAACGCCGGCGGCCACGTCGCCCACTACAATGCACCAGTGCCTTTCGCTGCAGACAAACTATTATTGTAGTGTACAACCAGCCTCAAGACTGAAACTGCCCCTTCCCTCCTCGCTTACATCCCGACTCCATTACCTATTGATTTCCTCCCTTCAGAAATGCTCAGCAAGGTCAGACGAGCCTTTGAAGTCGTCGGGTGTCTCTACTCTTCCTTTGCCCCTATTCTCTCGGCTGTTTTGTTTCTTGTTAGTCTTTCCCTCCATGCATTGCTTCTCCTCACTCTGTCAATCATGGTCAAACCTTACCTGCACCGTCGCTGGCTTCTCTGGGGATCCGAGGGCTGGGAGATAAGGGGGAGAAGTGCGAAGAAGCCGCAGACACAGTCGTACTCTGTAGCATCAGGAATCTTCCATTTAAATCATGTACTTATTGCAACAGACTCAGAGAGAGATGGAGCATTCGTGTAGTGTTTCTGTGCCTTTGTTTGAATATCCCCCAGCTGTGAGTTTGTGTCTGATTCCGCCATGTTTTTCTGCTGGTGATAGTCTTACTTCAAGGCTTCAGCTCGACTCCTAACCTCATTCGTTTTCATTTGTGCTGCTCAGCTGAACACTGGAACTGGGAGTTTGGAAGCCATCCAACACCCTGCCTGCTCTTTGTAAACAACTTCTACAAAGGCTCGGAGAAGAGAAAGAAATTTTGGCAGAAAACTTCTAACTTCTGCAGTTCAAAACAAAAAGAAACAAACAAGAAACGAACAAAGTGACGACAGATGGGATGAAGATCCCTTGAGAGGTTGGTTAAAGGTTGGAGAGTAACAGCAGAGGTGCTGCAATGAATCAGCATTAACTGGATAAATGCGAGACCTGGGCGATGAATGAAATGAGATTATGAAAGGAAATTAAGGCTGTAAAGAGTCACACATACCTAAAATATAGATAATCACATAAGCTCTGCCCTTATAACCAGCTCTGTCGCGCCCACCCATGAATTTCCGCTCTTGAGCTTGACCTTCAAGTGACCTTTGGGTTGGGCTGGAACATAAACACTGGCTCAGCTGAATCCTTCCAGCGGCACAGGAAGTAATGAGGATTAAGAGAAAGCGCCGATCTAGCGAAGCCAATCAACAGGCGCACAGCAACATGCTTTTGCATCTTTTTACTCATGTGTGGCTGCAGCTCAAACCCGTGTCTTGTTTTCCTCCCTGGACTGTAATGAATGTGATATACCGTGCAAAATGAGCTTTGGGTGGTAAGGGCCTCAGCCGTCCAGGTAAACAAAGGCTTTCCAGACTATAGACTAGATCAGGCGCTATCCCAGCTTCCTCCCGCATTCAGCGGATTACATTTCATTCTGGAGACGGGCGCTGCGAGCCCTTGTTGGTTGTTGCGCCTGGCCCTCCCCCCCCTTGCTACACATAATCGCCGCAGCTTGAAAGAGCTCATAAATCAGCCTACCACAATATATTGTAGAGGGAGAAATGTGCGCCCCTGGCATTTGAGACGGCACAATGCCAACCCATGCGCAGGCCAATTCCAGGCTTTGTGTTCAGTAAAAAGGCTGTTTGGTGGTTTGCTTTGAGATGCGGATGAGTAGCGTACCCATCGTGTGTACTTGAATGTGTAGCCGCCGTATTGTTCTGATGCTCTGTGTTTTAATAAAAAAAAAAAAAGCAATTCTTTCGCTCACATTAACTTGTAGTTTCATTATCAAACGGAATAACATTGTCTAAACTCGAACTGGCAGCTTTTCATGCCTTTGTCTCCATTAAGTAGCTACAACAGCAGTAGTTCTCAAATTTACAAATGACAGACTTTCTATTTTAATGCAAATTACTGCAAGGGAGTAAATCATGAGGGGTTGAACAAAGGCCAGAGTCCATAAACTGACGTGTGACAGATTTTACACAGGTGTGAATCATTTTTACCTGCTGTAAATGCAGCAGAGGCTCAGACTCTTTCTTGCTCCCATCAAGCTTTAAAATTCCAACTTAACAGTGACTATTATGTCTCAGTTTGCATCTACCTGCTGTCTTGTTTTCCTCTTCTCTCGATCGATGCGTTTGAGTTAAAACCCGGCATTAGCGCTGAACGGGGGGCGTCAGGCATTGACGTTCGCCAGGCTCGTCACTCAGTGTCAGGCCTGTCCTGAGAGATAAGACCCGTGGCCTGCTCACGCTGATCAATGGCAGAATCCATTGCAAACGCTCTCCCGCACCATTTGCTTTCTGTGTCTTCTTCTTTTATCTGTGCTTTGAGCTCTGGGTCTTACCCTTTACTTGTCATACTTAATGTGGAGAGAAGCAGTACACAACGGAATGAGTTGCATAAATAATTGGTCCCTGTTACACATCGGCTGTTTGACTGTTTGAAAATTGTTAGAGCAAATGGTTTAGTGGAGTAAAAATAGAACCTACGCTCGTCTCTTTCTCTCCTCGCAGCCGAGGCTCATTCTGTCATAAAGCACAATTTAGTGGTTTGAAAATTGCTGCATCTTTTCCCGGTCACTCATAGACTAATGATTTTCTCTACTTTTCCTCCCCCTCCCTGTCTCTCTTTAGCGAAGGTCAAATCGAAGTGCTCCCCTACGTTCTTCGCCTGCGCTAATGGCGTCCACTGCATCATCGGGCGCTTCCGCTGTAACGGCTTCACCGACTGCCCCGACGGGAGCGATGAGCGCAACTGCAGTGAGTTTCGCAGCCAAATCCGTTGATGGCAATCTGCGTTACCCTCGCCACAAGTCACGATCTCTTCAGCGAAACACTGATGCGCTGCCATAAGACCATTTTCAGACGAACGTACTCGGCAGAAGTGCTGAAAAACGCTTTCGCATTCACTAATTGTCGTTAAAATGTAGGAGTAATGGAATCAAAGTAGCGGATCACCGCACGTCTGTATATGTAGATTATTCCTTTCTTGTAGGATCGTGGAGTTCGTGTTATCTGTGTCGTCCCCACTTGACCCCGCTGCTGATTTCTCAGTGGGGGAACTTGCATCCAGCCAGTCACTTAGCAATGTCACAGGCATTGTTCCTAGCCTGCCGGGCCCAAATCTAATCTAGCCGTTTAAATGGAAGCTTTACTCCACGCTCCCACCACATCCTGCGTCATGACTGTGTAATTGTCTGGATCTTCCCACAAGATAATTCAGCCTTTTTTTTTTTTTTTTTGCAAACGCTAGAACAAAGACTTCAGAGAAAATGTGCGAAAAGGCAGTTGCAGTGCTAGATAGTGTTGAGAAAGTTTTTTTTGAAAAAGTTCTGGGTTGATGTTTATCAGATTTCCCCAATGCTTTAGTAAATCACATTGTTCTTTATGTTTCTTTACTTTTCTGAAAATCCCCATGAAAATGCAATCCCCATGTTTTTCCTCTTGACTTTACCACATCAAAGTCTTGGTGGGATTAAACAAGTGTACGGCATCAGCAAAAGTTTACAAACGGCTACTAAAGGATAATAAAATGAGCTCTTTAATAATTAGTTTATTAGGTAGAGGAAGATTGACACATCTGCTCCTTTTGTCTGTGACCCTGTGTGAACTAACACCTGACCTCTGCTCTGACTGAACCGCAGCAGGCAACCCGCTGGTGTGCTCTGAGGCCCGCTTCAAGTGCAGGAACGGACGCTGTGTCGACCGCAGCTTCCTGTGTAACGGCCAGGACAATTGTCAGGACAACAGCGACGAGGAGCGTTGCCTGACAACCACAGGTAGGCCCCCCACGTCTGTAACGGACACAACAGGTCCAGATTGTGTAGTTGTGAGCGTGTGAATGCTGCTTCATCGAGAAAAAACAGGTGGAGGGGGGGGAGACATATGTGCTGCAAAAATAAAACTGCACCAACGCGCTTCAATCATCTGGTGAGCAAATGTCAGGTTGTGTGGAATCAGGCAACATGTTTATTGCACATCCGCTGCAGAAACCTGGTTATGGTTAATCTGGATACACGCTGCGGCAAAGTGATGAGATGCCTCCTCTACCACAGGCACATTTGAGAAGCACGTATTTTTGCAGTCCTGGGCTTTTTTCTTTTTTGCTGTGTCTGTTTCGAAACAGTCTGACAAGAGAGGGAAAGACAGGCAAGGCAAACTTCATAAACTGTCTGAAATATGCAGCAACGGGCATATTTCAGCTTTGACTTTGCTTTAAACTATAATGTTCAGTGCTGCTTCTTCTACTGAGGACAAAGCCAACCAGAGGAGAAAACCTAAGAAGAAACTGTTTTCTATTTTCGGTTCCATTCCACAGATGCTTCACAAGGAGCAAATTACAAGCATTTTATGAGTTATGGTGGAGCCACAGAACAAACGGAACCGTTTTGGTGAACAAGCAAATCAAAATGTCTTTGTCTAACAAGTCCCAGTGCTTTAAACATCACTACTGTCACCACCTGTCTGGGCACTGATATAACAACGCTTCTGTCACAGCTCCGTTTCCTCGAATGACGACGCCAGTTCAACGTCTCTGATTTACTCACTCCAGAGGCCGGTGTGGAAACGCTACGCTTTAGGGGAAGAACACGGAGTCTGGGCGGACACACATATAAAAAAGCTAAAAAAAAAAAAAGCTCATTCATGTAGCTACAGTACATGGCAGGAGAAATCTACCTAGGGAAATTAGGTTTCTCTAATTCCCTGCCCCAATTACAGAAACCAAGTTTCTCATTTATATGACAGCTTACTGCAGAAAGACGGTGATTGGATGTTCATTATCTCAAAAAATAGCAACAGGTTAATTTCATTCAACGTGAACTAATTCACCACAGCTCATTAAACTGAAGTTGTTTTCAGAATTAAAGAACTGACTTTAAATATAAATGGCTAAAAAAAGTAATGGCAGTGACAGGTAACAAACAAGCTCGTGCTCTAATTAGAGATTCTTACCTTTTTACGGAGCGCGTGGCTCACTGGAAGCGTCAGCACACACTGAATCAGACTTCCAGAAATAACCGCGGAGGCACTAATTATGCGAGATGAGTTTTCTCTCCCAGTTTAAAAGGAACGTCCTCAAATAGCTGGATCGTCATCCTCTTCAGTTCGCTCAGTTTTCATTCACAGTCACATTAATTACAACTAAAGAGGAGACAAAGTTGAGCCGGTCGCTGTGGCAAACCGGGGCCTGTTCGAATTCAGCACATGATTGATGGTGAACTTGGCAGAATGGAAGGCAAACCTAAGTAGATTCACTATTTAGCGACTTCTATTAAACAGGGTGAATCTGCCAGTTGGCGTCACCTGAGTCGGTGACATATGAAGCTGATGACGTTGTGTTGAATCTGCATCGGTGCGCACACAAGCTGCAGTATCATCCCTCACAGTGAGTCTGATGTCTCCTGCTATTGTCTCATCCGCTGGCAGGTCTTACATCTGCTGTGCAATTCTTATTCCACCGGCAGCTTCGCTTCTCACAGGCAGCTGCTGCCACCATGACACGACGTGATTTCTGCCAGCAGCCCAACCCTGATGCGTATATAGCCCCAGGCAACCAAATGTGGCCCACTGTCAGTGTTTCTTATAAAAAAAAACCCAACAACGCCCCGTATCGAAGTGTTGCTGTCACACTGATTTATTCAATAGGAAGAAAGTCTGTCAGGAATAACAAAACTGAAAACAGGCTAAATGCCCGGTAAAATAAACGTAAAAACCCATAAGAGAGTAATGCAAAGTCAGCAGAGACTTCAGAATGAAAGTTCAACATCTGCTGGAGAACATATCTGATCTGACCGTTGCTAAGACAAACAGGTCTGGTAGAGGATTTATTCAGAATGTACCCTTTTTATGTGCAGCCGCTCATAAATTATCTCCTAAAGCCAAATTTGTGTTCGAATTAACGAACCTTTAAATGGACAGCGTGACCTTTATGTGTAGAATTTATGACGTGTTGTTTGTACCTGCCTGCGTTTGTGTGTTTGTTTGTGTGTGACGCCCATCCATCATCACCGGCCTGTCCTCCTCAGCCTCCGCTCAATGCAAAGTCGCATGATGCTGAATAGAACTGCGTGGTGATGAAGGAGTATTGATTGATGTCTGTGTCTACTACACTCTATTTCCTTGTTGACAAGCAAACAGTACCGGCTCCAGCACCGGCTGGCAGGATGCACCGTGCTGCAGCTTTTGTGGTTTTTGAGGCATTAGATTTCTGAACACAGCCTTCACTTCAAAGTCTGGATACTGTTTGAGGAGCTCTCACAACCGAACAGCGCGCTGTTAGTTAGAAAGCTGTGGTTTAGGATGAATTTGAAGAATATTTGCTTCTGCTAAATACAAATATCAATCAAGGGAGCTTTTTGTTCAATAAATGCACTGGAACACACATTTCATCCATGATGCTTTACTGTGTGTAATGAAATCTACAGCGTGTGAAGCTAAAAATGGACTCAGTGAAGATCTAAGGAGTGGTTTATGATTCTATCCGTTTTATAGTATGGTTATAGTTTTGGTGGTTTCTCCACTGCTAAAATGTTTTCATCTTCCTGCCAGCACATTTAAAACCCATGTGTAGCGCTGTGAGTGTCGGGAGGTTGCTCGCTTCGTGCTGCAGTGGCCTCCAGAAAAACCTCGAGAAAGAGCAGCTCACTTTCCAAACTCATTTTTTTCCTTTGCTTGTTGTATTTGTTTTATCATCATCCTCTGTGCTGCAGAGCCAGTGAAGGCTTGGCTGCAGTTTGACTCTCTCTCTCTAGCGTTTGTTTCCTGTTTGCACACACACACACACACACACATGCTCAGCTTACATTCTGCTGTGACTTTGCTTCTCTCTCTATAATAAGCCCAGACCTGCAGGTGACAGATAAGGCATACAATATCCGCTCTAAGCCAACTGGGTGCAGCATCTCCTTCCTCACCTTCTCTCCTGGACTTCTACCGCTCTTCCTCTTGTTCAGCTCCTCTTCCTCTCTGCCCATAATTACTTGCTTCAGTGTCCATTTGCTTCCTCTGTTTGAATAGTTGCATGCACATGGTCAGTGGTCGGATCATAGTGGCATTAATAGCCTGGTGGTCAGCTACCATGGCCTAATAGTGTCAGTCTTCCGAAGTAGCACGGTTTTCTTCTTTTGCCAGTTTTTTTACATAAATACATATCTCTGGAATTTGCATTTCAGTGATTTTAAACAATTTTGCACCTGCAGACACAGCACGGCTGTGTAGCAGCTGTGTATTTCATGTGATGGGTAATCGATTTTCGAAATAGCAAAAAGTGTAATATAACAATACACGCTCGTCTGTAAACGTATTGGTGCAATCATCAGAGAGGGAGATAGCCCTAGTGGGATATGGAGTCTGTAACGGATAACAGAGATAAAGAAATGGAAAGCGCGCCGTATAAACATAATATTGTGAACAAGACAGGGAGTCGCAAGGAGCAATGAATAGCAATGGGCAGGAAGATGGAAGTAAGTGGAGAGAGACAGGTGATTTGGCAGAGAAAGGCAGGGATTTGGATAGAAGTGAGTGAGGGGTAGCGATAAGCCGGAGAGGATGAGAGCGGCATCCATCTCAAGATGAGCCCCGAGGCCTAGCAGTGTAACTGTGGAAACAGAGATGACATGAAAGCTGGTTTTGTAAAGTCGAGCTTGTCTTTGCTCTCCCCCGGTCTTCCGGAAAAGAGAGAGAGTTCAGTGGCGGAGCGCGCGTTTGCCCCTACGACGGATTGTTGCTGAAACGCCTCCACGGGGCTCGCAGGCCTGGGCCAGATGCTGGAGGAGGCCTCTCTGAGAACAAGAGAGCCAATCTGCATATCCAAGGAAGCATGAGGCATCTGCATGGCACACACGAGTCACAAAACATCTGACAGCGACTGTTCCGCAAAGCAAACCCTCCAGATGAAACTTTGTGGAGGTCACGGCACTGACAAGTTAAAAGACTCTGCACAAAAGTGATGAGCACAGTAGCTGTGAAGTAAGAGTTGGAGAATCCCCCTGGAGTCGTTTAAGAACAGTAATTGATTTAAAATGCACACATCAGCGTCTCTCATTATGCATTAATTACCCGGGTATCGGCCGACGCGGTGACTGAGGGAGAGGGATTCATTCTCACGTCTCCTCCATCTCAAAGAACCTTTGTCCAGTGGAAACGGTGCGAAGGTGGGAGCAGGGAGACAGAGGACGGCTGGAGGGCTTCACACGCTCTCAGCTGACACTGTGTGTCTTTGAAGATAAGCCGTGCTTCGCGTGGCCACAAGCACCAAACGTTTGTGTTGAAAGTGTGCGTACATCTGTTCTTTCAGCTGACAAAATACTTTCCAGGTTTAGTATCAATACTATTTAATGCAGTTTTCACCACGCTGTTATTGTGTAGGGTACGTTATTTGGCTCGTGCAAGGAAACAGAACTGCCAGAGTTTTATTTATATCATTGTTTGTTTTGTTTTGTTTTGTTCTTCTGGTGAACCCAGCAGAGCAGTCAGTCTCCTGTAGGCTCCGCTGTCAGTCAGAGTGAGATTTGGGGGAGTAAGCAGTCATTAACCTTTGTCTGGTTCATGAACACACTGTCAAAAAGCAGCAGCATCAGTCCTGAGCCCGATTTCAAGTCTGTCACTGTATGGATGTTGCGAGTGTGTATAATTATGCTGCTTCTGTGGTGAGCTTTAATGCACTTCGCAGCAAGAATCTCCTACACGTGCCATCTATTGCCATCGTACAGCGCTGCAGCCAATTTGAACTTCCTGTTTTGTGTTCGGAGCGGTTTCCTGTCTGAGCAGTCAGATCCCTCGTTTAATACTCAAAGGATGCTCTCCTCCCACAGAGAGTAATCTACAGCTTTCCGTTTGTCATATCCTCCTAAGGCTGCGTAAGAACGGCTCCATAGATCTACCAGCACTGCATCTGCTGTTTTGCATAAGCACTATGTACTCAACAACCTATCTCAGCGGCTCTGCCATTTGCAGTGCCAACAAACACCAATAACTCAGGCGGGGCTGCGTACAGCAGTAACTCCTGCCTCTCCATTAGTGTTGCCAGTAAACTAGACGTTAATATATACTGTTTTGTAGTGAGTGGAATAAAGAACAAACAGCGTTTTGGTGTCCTTTTAACTTGCTAATTGATTCCAACACAGTCACGTCCTAGTCTATTGATCGTTGCCGCAGTTTGGGTCCGAACGGTTTAGCCGCTCTAGATGACGACTCAATCCGTTTGCAGTTTTTGCGGTAGACATGCGTGCGACGCTGACGTGCGTGTTCATGCCCTTCATCAGTAGTAGTCAGAGCTCTGGCAGAGAGAGAAAGCATGGGAGGGAGCGTGAAATGGCATAGGGGAATATAATGGCAATAGACTGAGGTGTGGGAGTGAAATGTAATAGTGCCAGTTTATCAGAGCCAACCCACACTTGACAGGCACAAATGGGGGAGGTTGCACATGTCACCGCCCGTGGATCTGAACTCTGAAAAAGTTTCAGGATTGTGTTTTTGTTAGCCTGAAGCGTGTTCACAAAGCAGCGTTGAAGGGCTCTCAGGCCTTGGTCTGCAGGAGCTGGCAAGATGCTTTCAGCTGCTGCTGCCAGCTCTTCTACTTCCCTGAATGATAAGCTTCAATTAAAGAGCGGAGAAATTGTTCTACACATATAGTAAGAGTGAAGCATATGGTGCCTGTGACTGATCTGAAAGCATCTCTGCGCTTGTTTCATGTTCCCTTCTCACCAAGGCTAAGCGTCAGTTCCTTTAGCTCTCCTGTTGTTTAAGGTCCTCGTTGCCGTTGGCTACATCCTCATTGGGGGGGGGGGGGTGTCTTGGGGGTCTGCATGAATCATCCCCCGTCCTTGAATCAGGACCAGTCAGCTGTCACGCTCCTGTAAATTAACAACCTTTCCCTCCCAAACCGCTCCTTTTTCAGTCGCCATGGTGATGGTGGTCGATGCGTACCCACAGTCTAGTGGAGGAATTTCAGTCCACACAATAGCTCCACTGTTGCTATTGAGCAGGGCCGTGCTGCGAGTGAGGTCGCCGTTTTGTTTGTGTGTGTAGGTGTAAGCGTGATTGTGTGGTTTGAAGCGTCTCTGTACGTTTAGCTGAAGGAATCCCAGAGGTGACACAGGTGTGTGTCGCCACATTTGCATTGGAGCGCGTTTCTCCTCTCCAGTGTAACGTGTGTGTGTTCTTTGTATCGCCACATCTAAATCATTTCTTTTGGTTTGCGGTACCTTCACCCCTCTTCACAGGACGCCGCCTGTGTCTGCATTGTGCAGGCTGCTGTCAAGCTCACCAGACTATTATCTACCTCGAACAATATCACATTAAAGAACGACCAAGAGTCACCGAGGCTGCAGACACTGCTCTGTAAAGGTTTTGACGTAATATGTTTAACATGCTGTAAAACAAACTTCAAAATAAAACTTCCTGTTTTCACCTTTTTAAACATATATTTTGAGAAAAGTGTTGTTTTTACATTTTTTTGGAAACTTGAGACAATTATGAAAGCACAGTGCTGAGGATTCCTGAACAGAGAGTTCATACCTTTCATGATTACAGACGGAATTTAGACACAGTACTTCTGAGAGATGTTTATGAGTCCAGAGCCCCATTTCCTTTCCCTCACAATCATTTTTGAGCATAATGTCTTCTCTTTAGGCGTCGAATGAGCCCAGCCAGGTGTAGCACAATCGCTTAGCAGCATTATAAGCGATAAGCTGAAGTAAAGTGGTGTTAGACCAGAAGGAGCTTCCTAGTTTTGCGGGGCTGAAAGATTGTTGTATTAGACCAAAAGCTTCCTGATCATCAATGTGAAACAGATGACACTGCATGTTGCTTTGAATGAGGTGACTCCGTAAAAGCCACTTTTTGAGAAGACAACACCTCACTGATTGCCTGTCAGATGGCTACAGTAGGAATATCTTCCAGTGTCAGGGCTGAATCCTGCATGATTTCTGCATAATGTGCGTGCTTTTAATGGATGTCTCACAGGAACTGTGTTGTCGTATCGATGCAGGCTTTTCTCCCTGCATCCGCTAAACTGGAATTAGAGCCAAATGCTGTGCGCCTATTAGCAGTAAACACACTTTAGCAATGCATTACGTGTGTGTTAAGTGTGCATTCACCCATCTGGTGGATGAGTGGTTATTAAGGTGTGATAGAATGGATTTGGTGGTGATTAAAGTGATCGTGTAAGCATCGAAATGTGTATTTGGTGTGTGCCCATTAAAGAAAAGCAAAAAAAAAAGAGAAAAGAGGAGCTTAAGTGGAATGAATAAAAAAAGGAGAGTGCCTTGAGAGAGAAAAGAGGAATTGCATGTCAGGGAGTTTGAGAGATAGAAAAGTGAAAGGGGGTGAGGAGGGATGAGGGGGTAGAATATAGGATGAAAAAATAGCAAAATGTGTGTGTGAAGGCGATGGAGCAAAAGAGGAAAGGAAAGCACAAGGGAGAGAGGGATAGGGAGCGAGAAGGAAGCTGATGGAGATGAGGGATTAGGGAGAGTGGCAAAGCCATTAAGGAAGAAAAGATAAAACCCTCTGGATTCATTGTGTAGAAAGACAGGGAATCAAGGCAGAGGACAAAGAAGAGGAGGGAAACAGAGGGATGGAAAAGGTAGCTGGGGAGAGGATCATGGGTGCTGGCAGAGAGGGAAAAGCCACTGAGGAGCGTGAAGAAAGAACCCAGTGAAGGAGCAGATGAAAAAGGAAGCAGGAAACACGGGTACCTGCAGAGATGGGAATGAGCAGGCGGAAAGCTGAGAGACAGGTGCAGGTAAGAGCGGAACAGAGTGGAGCGCAGGGGGAATAGGAAAGAACAAAGTGAGTGATCAGGATGAATGGACTGAAGTCGAGCCAGAGTGGCGAGGTGAGAATAGAACAAAAACAGGGGAGACAAAAGGAGGGAAAGTGAGGATAAAAACAGCAAACACAGCAGAGAACAGGAGGGAGAGCGATGACAGGAGAGAGAGAACGACAAGGTATCAAATGTTCAAAGTGGGTCGATGGGAGGACAGTGGTCTCATTCATGGAAATTACTGGATTATGCTGCATTTTTCTCAGTTGCAGTCTTTTTTTTTCTTTCTCTGCCTTCAGCTCATGTAGCATTAAGCTCCTATCACTTTTCTACGTTTTGGCGTTGAGCTCCCACCTGAGCCCCTCGCTCATTTCTTCTTTTTTACACTTTTTTACACTTTACGTCTCTCTCTTTGGTTTCCTCCAATCACGGGGTTTCTCCTTTTGCCTCCTCTGGCAGCCGACGGTCGCTTTGTTCAGCGCCACGCTTGAGATGATAATACCACGCTGCTCCTGCAGTGGTGCTTTTCTGTGTTTTGATCATCCTCTCTAACTCCCTCCTCATCCCTTTTTGTCCTCTTTCTGCCTCTGCCTCGTCCATTCTGCCGGCGCTTACGTATGGACGCCCATATGTTAGCGGCAGGTTAGAACCACTGCAGAGTGAGTGAGAGGACAAGAGCAAGTAGATAATTACAGTATGCAATGATGGGAAAAACCAAAATGTGAAATGATGAAACTCTTTGAATCTCTTGAATTTAATGGGAGCTACGTGTTTCTAAAAAAGTTAAGACAGCGGCACGTTTACCACTGTTTTGCATCACCTCTGCTAAACGCTGGCAAACACGTCTGCTTTTGTTTAGAAAGAAAACTTTTGTTTAGGAACAAAGCTTAGTCCATTCTGTCTCCCTCCATGTTGGATTTCAGCTGCCCACACCTATGTTTTTGAGGAAAAGAATTTCAAATTGTGATCGGCCAAACCACAGGACAGTTCCCCAACTCTTTGAAATGTGCTTTTTTTATTTTTTTTGGCCACTTTTTGTCTATGTTCCTAAAGTGATTCATGCCTGATGTTTGAAAAGGCAACAGAATGATAGAAAACATCACACTTCTCCGCACATGTGCGTGTTGCCTGCTGTCATCGTCACAGTGCAGTAAAAATAAACATGGAGGAAAGCAACAGAACAGAACAGAGCAGAGCAGAGCCGACTGGTGAGATGAGTTTCAGATTTGTTTTTCATTCATAGCAAAAAAAAAAAACTTCTGTTGAAAGTTAAATAGAAATTGCATCTGAGCTGTTGTTAAGGAAATTGCATCATTTGACTGTCACGCAGATGAACTGTTGATGTAATTTTCAGTACAATTCTTTTAAAAGTGCACATTTTTTAATGCAACGTTCTAACACTAGCTCTAAAATTGGGCGAGTAGCGTGAGCATAAAGAAGCATTTGAACAACTGACGCACTTGGATTTAGTCAGCGTTCATTTGGATTCAGGCGCGAGGCAGCAGCAGCTCATTTCAGAGCAGCTTCATGCAGGATAGACACTGAACAGAAACAGCTTACAAGGGGCTGCCTCAGCTAAAATAATATCAGAACAGTGTGAAATGTCTTCCCAGGATGAGAAATTCATACATGTCTGTCATCCAGATGTGCGGGTTCCACAACCGGCTCCACAGGCAGCAAGAATCTGACATGAAAGCGCGTGAAGATCCGACTGTAATGAGGAAGGGCCGCTCTGTGTTTCTTCACTTCGGGATTATAGCGTTTACAAAAATAGCAACTTTTTATATCTTTAAATCAGACAGAAAACCGCACACAGTGAAACTTCACAGCGTCTTTCTGTGTGTCCACGCTGTCACTCACGCATCTGCACGGACGCTTGAAAACGCCCTTATTTACTCTTCTAATTGTGAAACATTGTGCCTCTGCTTTGCATATGCAGAGCTATGAGTATCTATCATTTTGTGTATGCACCATAGATCTGGCTGTTCAGACCCACTGGTGTGATCCTCAGTGGAAGCTTGCCTAGTTTCTCAAGGCGGCATTTTCCAGCTCTGCCAGTCTGTTCGTGTTGGTATTTGTAGAAATATCAATTCGAGTGATTTAATGAAACGCTTCTATAAAACATTATTTAGCCATATTCATAATTTCTGTTCCCAGTGATATACTACGTCCTGGTGATGACCTGTTGGTGGTGACCAGCAGGCGCGTCAGGGAAGCTTCACTCCCTAACACAGTATCACACAACTCCCTCTGGCTACGGATGATTCATCGCTCCAAGCTTCATTATTAATTGAATTGGCATAATGTTGACTCAGTAGCGCTGAACGCAACAGCTTGATGTGCGGTCGGTCTCACCCGCAGTTGTGTGGGCGGGATATTGTGTTTCTGCGTTACAGAATATGTGTGCGCTCGAGTCCGGTGCTGATAAATAGGACCACCAACGCGCGTGCATATTCTCAAAAGCCTTAATTAGTGAGAAAAAGCAAACGCACAGCGATGAACGATGTCGGAGGACACGCGGCTGTGCGCGGTCACATACAGTAATACTACGGCTGGCTGCTTATTGATCTGGAGGAACCATTACGAGAAGCTCCTGCTAAGAAGAAGGCGCTTAAAGGATCAACAGGCGTGAAGGAACTGAGGAATTTCATCCGAGCAGAGAAACACGACATTAAGGATAGCAAAACAAACATTTAGTGCGCTTTTGTTAATCAGAGCATTGAAAGAATGCTGTCGATGAAAATGGACAAACAACTCAGGGCGGTGGGACATTTAAAGTGCAGGAGAAGGAATAAATACAGGATATTGAACAAGTAATCAAGGGTGAGCAAGGGTACAAGAAGACAAATATCTGCCTTCTCACTTCTAAAGGTTAAACACACACTGAGCCCCATTGCTTCAGTTTAGCCAATATAGCACAGGGCCCCCGTTCATGCAGGAGATGCACTGTACAGTACATGAATAATTGATTTGCAATGTCCTGTCCTAATTGGCCGCGCTGCGTTAGAGCAACAAGCACCGTTTCTTTCAGTCGTCCGGTCAATACGTTTGAGCCTCAACGCCAAGAAAATGTCTTCACCGCATCTTAGCCATTTGTCAAACGCTGCTGTTCGTTCGTTTTTGTTCTCCGTCAAACGTCAGCCAGCTGTTTTCAGCTGCACATTTTGGGGTTTGCAGAAAGATGCAAATAATGTGTAAGGAGGAAAACAGAAAGGAAGACGGATAGCAAACGTGCAAAAAGCCCCACAGACGTGGCAGCAGACCCAGTAGAGGAAAGTGGTTGGTACTGGTCAACGTTCACTAAACTGCTCCAGTCGTTGTTTATTCAAAACGTTGACTTGCTGTAACTCACAATCTTTGCACGCTTCCTGAAAACTGTCGCAATCAGTGCATGCAACATGCAGAAGCTGCACAACTGAGCATCACGCTCCACTTCTTGTGGCCATGCGCTGTGCTGTTCGGTAGCTTGGCTGATAAAAGACGCACGGGCGTCACACGCTACCAGCAGATGGAGCCAGGTGAAGACCAGGGAACCAAGGGATGACTTGAAATTGAAGTGGACAACGATATTTCATATGTTTTAACTAATATTTATGTCTGTACCTGAAGTACAGTGGGTGCATGTATGCGATCCTCATGTGTCTGTGCCTTGGTGGGATTTGTCCGGCTTGATCTGAAGACAGATCCTGGCCTAAGTTCCCTCTCCTGTATGAGCTCAGGGCTATCGTAGCGTAGCCTGAACGGATGAAATGTGGTATTAGGCAGGGAGTCACTGTTCACTGTACTGTACCTTTGACCGATATGAATTAAAGACAGCACAGCATTCTGTGAGTGACAGACGTGATAATGAAGAAATGCTGGCAGTAAAGTGTTTAAGACTAGCCCTACTCTCATTTACCTCCAAATTTCCATTTGCTGAGCAGCTGAGCCTTATCCGCCTCCGCATCACACGCTCGCCTGCATCATTATTTGTGGCCAAGCTGCCTCTAGCAGCATTTACCTTTTCAGCTGACCTTGGGTCTGACTTCTAATCTTACGTTAGAAACCAGCAGTAATGGGAACAAAATGTGATATACAGAACATTTCAGGGACTAGAATCACATATAGACACTTATCTTAGAAGTTGGAGTGTTTCTGTTGGATGCTAAAAGCTGGACGGCTGCTTGTTTACAGTTTCTTACTCATAATATTAATGTAACCAATATATTTCAGTAATGTGTGTTAAAAAGCACCTTCTCTATTTTCATCGTTCATGTTCACATTTGTGCTTAATGAACATCCTAATTCAACCCGAGCTCTTCGACGTTCACCATTAACTACACTTCTGTATTGTACAAACATTTTTAAGGCACTAAACCCAATTGTCCCCCAATATTCAGTCATCCTAGATCTATTTTCTGTCACTGAGGCGACGCTACAGGTGTCATCATCCTGCCTGCTGTTCTGTTTATAACAGGCTGCTGTCTCTTACTGTGAGAGGAGACCGGTCCTGTCGTACACGTCTCAGATCCAGGTAAACCATTGCATCCAGGCTTTGGCCGTTATCTGTGCGTTCATAGAGCATATGTAGGCCCTGTTTGTGCCCACTCGCAGACTTCTTTAATGACCTTTTTGACCCCCCGGAAGAGTGGTTGCCATGGCCACCACACCCAACAGGTTCCATGGGAAGTGCTTGTAGTGAAAGCCTCTCAACGACCCACAGTAACCTCTCACTCAAACGATTCTTCTTCCTTTCAGCAGGTAAAAAATAGCAGCTCTCCACAAGCTCGCTGCTGCATTGAAAGAGTTTCTAAATAAGGAGGCTGAAACACCAACGTTCGGGCCTCTTTGGTGCCACTGAGTCCAATTCTTTGGTTCATAAACCAAAATGATATCAATTTCCTTCTGTTTGCCAGCATCTGTCGCCATTTATTGAACTTATTTTACCTTAGACTCCTTCCCCACTTTGCTGCAGCGGCTACACTCTCGTCCCACTTCCCACTGCTCTCCCCATCTTCTCTCAACCACAGTAGGTTCTTTGAACTGAACATACAGATGTGAAATATTTATAGCTCATGGCTCTTTGTCCATTTTTGTTTATTGTGTTGTTTATTTAGCTACTGTACGGTACATTTCAGACATGATCCACATAGGCTGTATAGAGATGGGTTTGGACGGGCGATACATTTAGTTGAGTGTACACATACAGGATTTTCAGGTTTGCATAAACCAGTAAACATACACAAACACTGTCAACTCAATTTAACAACTTGTAAATAGGAATCACTCCCTATCAAGCACTGTCAACGCACGCAGAGCAAAGTAATGTCTGTAATATCATTACTGTGCTATTACCATCATTATACTAGTCCAGTAATTTGCTTTGTTATAGGTTAATAAATAAATGATGTTATTACTGGAAATACTTGCTGACCAGCAACCTTTTTGTTTGTTGTGTCATCTTTTACATACGTCTGTGGCTCCTTCTGGTACATTCATCACTTTCTCATCTCTGTCTCAATTGTCCTTCAACCTTCCCGTCTCTCCTTCATCGTTCATTCTCCTCTGTGGATGTTCTCCCGACGCTGAAGCCATCCATTAACTCGAGCCCACCGGCCCTCGGCTCCTGTGGCCGGCCACAGTAAGCTGTGACTGAGTGTTATGAGGGTTTCTGATAGTGGCGAGCAATGGAGCAGACAAGTTATTACAGGACAGGCAAATAGAGGCCCGATGAAGCATGAAAACCTCCCGTCCTCAAAGTGCTTCTCTCTCTCACACACACACACAATGAGAGATATGCAGACAGATGGCAAAAACACATGCAAAGACAAACAAACATTAAGACACTGGCGCTTTTTTCTTAATTATAAACACACAAGTTCTCAATAAGGACGTTACACACACGTGAACGCGGACACAGCCTGCACAGTAATTCCTTCTTTCTCCGTGCAGTACTAACAAGAACAGACATATAGTACATGACAGGGCACAGGAACATGGTGACAGAATGGGACATGAATATTAACACTGGGAGGCTGAAGGGCTCGAGAACAGTCCCATCACAGAGTAGATGCTTCGCTTCCCAGTGTGGCTTTGGCAGAGCAGCTTTCAATCAATCAGTTTTTCATGTCCCACCGAGGGGAAACTCGTTGGCAGAAATGGTTTATGAAACAATATGAGACGACAACAAGGCTGATCACACGCTGAAGTAAAGGCTGCGAACCCCTGAGGTCTCGAGGGAGTTGACGCTGAAATACAGTGAAAAGTGCCGAATTTGAGTTCAGACAGCAAAGTCCCATTTTACTACCGGCCACTTGTTTTGTGAAATCCACTAGTTAAACATGTTGACAGCGAAGTAGAACAAATGCTCTCGCTCTTTGAGCTCAAAACGCAGGCTGAAGTGATTACGCAGAGGCAGTGGCTCAAATGGCTTCAGCGGGTGAACTGTAGGTTCAGTGACAGAATATTTCATTTGTCACAGAGGCTTTGCTTCGAGCAAGCAAGCCCCCTAATGAAAATCCAAAGTCGTCGCCGAGGTCAAACGTGTGAGAATGTTAAGCGTTTCCAGGTGCGTCTGCTGGAGAAGCCACACTTTTGTGTTTCGCTGCGTCTTAGCGCAGGGAGCCTCGTATCAGAAGCCATTTATCAGTGTTGCTCGAGTGGGCATGTCTCATCGGTAAGATGCAGTCGCACAAACAAACACCATGCGTCTCTGCTGAAATGGTGGAAAAAAACACGTGAGCCGGAGCCGAGGTGAGGCACGGTTTTAAAGCTTGATCTGTATCTGCCAGTTCATCTAGATAAGGAAAATTGTATGTTAATAGCGAAACGCTGTCCGCAGGGTTTACCGACAACTTCCACCTACAGGTTAAAAGTAAAACCATTATTCGCTGCGGCACTAATGTGACGCTCACCTTCGATTTCAATAAAGACGAAAACAAATAAAAGACTCTTGCCGTCTGATGTTGCCTGTGCAGAGAGGAGGATTGTCTTTACAGATGAAATGTTCCAGATATGATTTTAATAGCAGGTGTGCGTCGTCCAAGACAGACTGTAAAAGCTGGATAGTTTAGATTTTACTGTGGTGTTTAGAAAAGCTTGCTGCACCACAGACGCTTTTAAGACTTTGTTTTTCCCCCTCTTAGCTCTATTCGGCCGGTACAGGAGCCTGAGCAGGCTGAAGCCACTAGCGCACCAAACAACCCACAAGTTGCTGTTGCTGTAGTGTTTTTGTCTTATTTTTCCACCATGTGGTTTAGTGAATCTGCTCTGGTCTGAAAGAATTTCTAGGGTTGTGTATATTTTGCCCTTTTGATCCATTAGGCATCTGAAAGCACTCTGTTACTTATTTCTGATTAACTTACTGTAAATTACAGTATGTTCATCCCTGGATGTTCTGGATGTTCATCCCACATGGTTTTTGCCCCTCGACACACCGCTCCATCTAGTGCGTGCCCTCCCCTTGCTCTGGATGCCCGCCCAGTACTAACAAATGAACAAGGAAGTGTGTCAATCTAAGTGTGTGTGTGTGGAGGCTGGCATCAATATATTAATGTGAACCGTCTGCCCCCTAGTGGTCTCCTTCTCTTCTCGCCTTCACGCATACTGGACCTGATGTCCTGGGCTTTGAGTCTCCCAGGCCTCACACCGGTTCTGCACCTCATTTTATCTGCTTCTGTCATTGTGGGGCGTAACTGTGGCAACGGAGCTGCCGAATGAGCCCGGAGCCCCGCACCTGTAATTAGTGTCAGGCAAAGTGACTCTGCAGCGAAGGGAACATAATCTCTATGAGATGAAGTCAGCTGCAATCTACTTGTAGCAGCCAAACCCAGAATAGTGAACCCAAATGATGATTCCCCCCAGTTTGGACTGGTTTCTAAAGATGGCATGGTGAATATATAATGAGTTGCCAGTGCAGGGGAAGTACCAAACATCTGTGCAGGCCCTATCTTCTCCCTGACGAACGAGGCAGAGGAGGGAAATATCTCCATTTGCTTTACTCAGAGGCCTTTTGAGTGTGGCAATTAAGACATGTGGCGTTTTTATTGTCATTTCATTTTGCTCTTTCACTCTTGGATAAGCTTATACTCTGGAATACTCAGCGTCAGGTAGTGACAGGCCAGTCAGGATGAAATGTTAAAAAGCTCGAAGCTCAGCGAGCCAGAGGAATGTGCTGCTGATCTGTAGCAAAGCTTTTTTAAGAACAGCCAAAGGAGAGCGTCACAATTTCTTTTAATGACAACGTGTTTTATTGCCTATAGCGCTAACGCCAGCGCTCACTTTGCTGAAGCTACATGCATGTACAGTTTTCTGTCTGTCGTCTGTGCTGCATATATCTGGGGTTGTCTGTAAGGTGGTGGTTTTATAATGCAGACATATAAATGTCTAAATTACATTAGACATACGAGATGGCATTAACATGGGACTAACTAACTAACAGTGGCCCTTGAGGACCAGGATTGGATGCCCCTGGTATGTACTGACTTATAATTCATAAGGCTGACATAAGACATGCCCACGTATCATTCAGTGTCGTTTTTAAATTGCTACGAGCTCAAACAGTAAACTCTGCAGCCTGGTCTTCCTAGTTTACATGGATTTGATCCACGTGTAAAAGAAAAAAAGGGAACCAATGCACCACAGAGAATGAGGATTGTTACGCATGTTTGGAAATGACGAAACAAAAATGGAAGGAGCCACCAAAGAGAAGAGAGACACAACAGACGCTTAACGCTAATCTGCTCTCCATCATTATTTTGAGCTGCTTCCCCTTTTAGCTCCGCTCCTGCGTCCACTGTTACGGTGTCTGTGACCTCACTATGTCCCTATAATTCTCTCATGCAGCGGTAATAAGATTGATGCAGGCGGGAGATAATGAAATGCATAAAAAGAGTGGTGGACTATTGGAAAGAGAACAGGCAGCGGAAGAGGATGGTATAGTGTCATGAAGTGGAGAAAGGTTTGGCAGAGAGAGGTTTTTTATTTTTTTGGTTTATAGGAGCCCAGCTTGAGTGCAGCTGTTGTTTGTCATGCAGGCGTGATACGTGTCATCAGCGTGACCGTGAGTTGCGGACGAGATGGAAGCAGAGTGGAGAGGTAAGAGGCCTGGATAGTACAAGGCTGGAGGGGGCGGGAGGGGGGGAGTAGAAGGCATTAGAGGAGAAACAAGAGAGAGAAGCATCAGGGGAGGACAGGGCAGGGGGAGAGTAGTAGATGGAGAGATGTGGGGGGGACTCTGGTGTAATTAAAGTGGCCCGGCAGAGAGGCTGCACATCCCCCACCCTTCACATACTATATGGAAGGTTTATGAAGACTGTATCAAGGTTCTGTTGGAGGCGCCGGTGTCAATGTCACGTCCCTGTAGAAGGGACGATAACTAAGTAAGAAGGCTTCCTCATGTACAGTCCTTACTTTATTCAAACTGGACTCTTTACCCAAGAACCACATTTAAAGGATCTGTAGTTGAACCTATTGTCTGCTTCTCGTACCCTATATTTAAACTCAGCTCATGAACGCTTTGCTAATGACTCCGGCTGCTCGGGACGTGTCTGAAGCTTAATGAGCCAAAATGAAAACCTTCATTGGCTTTAATCGCCGCTCGTGCTCGGGTCAACACTGTCCAGGCAACTTCGCTGCCGGTCGATAGCGCGGATGCATTTTATCCTTTCATGTCAACTTCGATCAGAAACTAAAAAGCTCTAGTGAACTTTGATGTTCGGCTTTGATCAGAGCTCGTCTATGAAACGAATTCATTACAACGAATCCCTGTCAGAACAGCTGGTGGGACCAGACTTGCTTGAGTTCATGAGGCGTAAGCAGAGAGATTTGTGTGACAGGATGGCAACATGTGTGAAAGTCAGGGAGAGGCAGTGAAGTTCACTGATTTTAATCAAGAACGCAGGAAAACCCATCTACACAATTTAAACTAAAACATTATATTAGAATTATGTCTTTTTTTCCTTTTGATGTACCTGAACAACAACAGCTGGCTCTGGCTCAGATTCCTATAACTTTGATCTGTTCAAAGAAATCGTATTTATAGGTAATTGCTGAAACCAACATCTGTATTAGAAAGTAAGTGATGTTAATACGTGAGATTTGGATCCGAACCCGAAGCGTGAGACCCCTTTGACTGTCTTGGCATTTGATGGCCTCGTCTTTCTTTGAGCTGTAACTAACAGCTAACAACACAAAATGGGCTGAAAAGCAGAGCTGAATCAAACACACAGGAGGGAGATGGTGGAGGTGGGGGGGGGGGGTGTCCACTCCCCTGTGACAGAAATGGAGCCCGTTCAGCCTCTATCTCTTTTTCTTCCCTGTCTTTTCATCTCCTGTGTGATTCGAAACAGCCTTTCGGGTCTTTATTGCTAATGTAGCGAGCAGGCTCCCATTGTTAATGTTACAACATTAGGAGGTTCTTTTGTGTGTGTGTGTGTGTTTGTGTGTTTCTCTTTGCTGTCTGAAAGCCGATAGGCAGCCTGCGGTGGCAGTGGTGGGATCTCTTTATTTGGGCTTTTTTACTAGGTAATTATAGAAATAATTCTTCTTTGTTTTGGCCTGTCTCTGCTGAGAATCCGCTTTATAATTAGTTGGTAGCGTGAAGGACCGGCCAATTTGAAATCACAAGGGAGGGGTCGAGGTGGCTTGTTTTATTGGCTGGTGTCTGGTTGGGGGCAGTAGGCGGGTGGAGCATCTGAATTAGATTAGATTTAATTAAGGCATGGGGCCCCTGACTACACACTGGTACATAAATGGGTTTTGTGGTTGTTGTCTGAAATTCAACAGAGTATGCACACACAGACACGCAGTCCTGAAAATCCAGAAAAATTGTGAATGTAGCTGTAGAGTTTTGTGGTTACTGGTTTGAGAGAAAAGGAGGAGAGACAGAAGAAGGTTGTTGTGTCACTTCAGAGAAGCTGGAATACACAGAGCACGGGAGGAATCCCGCTGTGTTCAGCTTTTACGAGGCGCGTACAGGTTTGATGTGCACAGGCCCGTGAGGCGTTCGCGTAACTTGAACCAAAACAGCCGCTTTTAAGTGGCTCGTTCCTCATTAGCTCAGCCTTTCTGCACCGCTGTAATAAACTGTGCTCTGCTCGCCCTCCCTCTGCTTGTTGCGACAGCGCAGTCTGCCGGTGAGCGGCCGAAACGCCACGGACACGCGCCTGGTTGAGCCAGTCAGCGAAAATGTTTAAGTGCTGCTCCCTCCTATCTACACCGAGAAGACGCAGTGCTCTCCAGCACCGGACTCGTTTCAAGCAGGCGGTTGGATGCTCAGGGTTTCTCTGCTGGCCACAGCATGAAGAACTTCAAGGGCCCTGGATAAGGACATGCAACAAGTGTGTGTTGTTCCGCCTTCGCTCATCTTCAACGCGGAGCAGCTTGAGTCTCGCGTTATCTCCAATTAGCCTCTCTGTCCGTCCTCTTTTACATCACGCGGTGAGATCCCAGCTTGTGAACTCTGTGTGTGTGTGTGTGTGTGTGTGTGTATGGGGGGGGGGGGGGGTCTGTAGTTGCCTCTTCATTGTACATGATGCTCCATTTGTTCTCCTTGTCAGTGTAAACGCTGTGGGAGAGTCTGGCTGCTGGTACCCTTTTATTATGTAGCGCTCTCATCTCCAGGCTGCCTCTATTGAATTACACCCAGCACATTTCAAAATGAACCTGAACACAGTCTACTGTTTGATATTCATAGCTGTCTTCTTCACTCCCCTCTCCCTGGCTCTTCAACTCCTCAGCTCTTCATGCTGCTTCCTCAGCCTCATACTCTGTGAAACAGTTCACCTCCTCCCATCCTCTGTCCCTCTCTGCGTGTCCCTCGCCGCCACTCGTCACCATCTTTTGTTCTGGGTTGACGCTGCCTCTTCTCTCCGCAGAAGCTCCAGGCCAGGACTTTGTGACGCTGGACTACCACCTGCGCTACTACCCCAGCATCACCTACGCCGTCATCGGCAGTGCCGTCATCTTCCTCCTGGTGGTGGCGCTGCTGGCTTTGGTGCTTCATCACCAAAGGAAGCGGAGTGTCCTGTTGCCTAGAAGCGCAAGAGGGAGCTCTCATCACCACCACCACCACCATCAGCCCCTGCTGCTGTCACGCCTGGTCATCCTGGACCGGAGCCACATACATTCCGGAGGTCCGGGTCGATCGCCCAGCTCCCCCAGCCCGGCAGGTCGCTACAACTCAAATCCTCAGGCGCTACAGCTGTTGTCTGGGACCTTGTATCCCTCAGGACTCCCCATGGACTCCCCTCCATCATACTCAGAGGCTGTTCTTGATGTCAGGTAGGAGGAACAAAGATTATGAATGCGTGACGTTAGACAATGTAGAATGTGATTTTTATACGTCGTAAGACATCATCGGTCTCACTGGGTCTTCCATGTAATGAACAAATATTTAATCCTGTAACCTGTTGGATAATTATCTGTTATTAAATAAATGTTGCTGTTTACACAAAGCATTAGTTAAAAAAAAAGACATGAAGAGTAGAAGCGAATTTTCTTCCAGCTTCAGAATTCAACCACATACAGACTCTGTATATTACACAGTAGTAGGAGTAGTATACAGCTTAATTATAATAATATTGTAATTAGCTTGTGAACTTGGCATCACAATCTATATTTGTATCTTCTGTCTGTAGTCGGCCTCCATGGTTTGATCTCCCGCCTCCTCCTTACCTCGCACGTGGGGAGCCTCCATCCGAGGGAGAGCTGCCTCGGTACGAGGCCACGCAAGACCCTTTGAACCCCCTCGCGGTGCAACCCACAGCACCCTCCACACCCAGAACCGTGGCCTCCGGCACACAGCCGAGCTCCAGGGATGGAGCTGCCGTCTTACAGGCCGACGATAAATAGAAGTGCAGGACTGAAGGACCAGATTGCAGGGCAGACCGCGCAAGGCCAGGACAGACACATGGGCGCGTTGTCCAAAACCTACACATCAGCACAGTGAAGACCAGCTTTTCCTACGTGACGGTTGCTTTGTGCTGGCGCCCCCTGCTGGGATTGTTGTGACACTACGCCTTAATATGTACCTTGATTTGAAGCAAGTTGAATAATCACCTACCAGTGACAACAACGTGTGTTTCTAAAGACACAATGAATGGAAACATGATAATGAACTTGTTGTGTCATGGAAAACGTGCAGCAATCAAGATGCAGTAGAATGTGTGTGACACACTTTGGCAGCACTTGTAGACTTGAAAATAATTTAATTATTAGATCTCACTATGTTTCGCATCAACAATATTTTCTGACATGGTTGCTTTTAAAACATATAAAAACTTTAATCTTATAGTAAGATACAATTGTTTAGTAGATATTAGGAATAATCCAGAACCAAACCATAGAGTCAGTACATGTTTTAATTACAACACATGTAGTATTTTCCTGTACTAAATTCAGATGCACAGAAAGTGTGAGTGATAGTCAACTCATTAAAGTACAATTATACAATTCCTTAGTTTTTATACTTGAAATGTGCATTTCTAGTATGTATTGTTTGTTGTTAGCTTGTTCCAGCTTGAAATGTGAAGAGGACCACTGACGTTTCTGAACGTTTCTGAATGCCAGGCAGAAATTACATTAAAAGCATCAGCATGCATTCCTGTGGCCAGGAGAACCACCTTTGTTTGTAAAATCATTTTTAAAATGATAATAATAATAATTTGTTTCATTTTTTTTTTAAATCTAAACATAATAAGAACGCAAAGCATTTTCCTGTGGCCTTATTCTGTGCTAGTTTGGCCCCTCTGCCTCTGTCTGAGGGCCTCTTTCGCCTCTTTAGAGCCTGAGCTGAGATTCAGCAGCAAGGATATGAAAACATGCCTTTAAAATGGTTTATAAAGGTTGGATTGGCTACGTTCTGCTTGAGGTTTCTACTGTGCGTAACTGGCTGCGTGTCAAACAGGAAACTCACCAGACAGCGCTGAAATCCATATCGGACGTATGGGGGAGTGAATCGCTCAGTATTGTACATATGAGACATAAGGTGTAAATAAATACTAGTCAGAGTTTAACATGAGTTGAATGTGTAACAGTGACATTGTGTTTTTTCTCTAGCGCCAGCTGTGAAGATGCAGATATGAGAAAAACGAACCAAAGATAATCATTATTAACCTTTTCTCCAATGATAATATTATATATACATTCATTTTACCTTATTTCATTTGGGGTCAGACACAAATCATGTTATTTTCTGTAAAACTGGAAAAACGTTCTCAGGACAAGATTTATGCCAGACTGTCAGTTCTGTTGTTCATGTCATGGTTTTAATGAACATGATGAACTTTGCTGTTGTAATATTTTTGGCCTTTACTTCTAAAATTCAAACTCTGATCTTGCATTGATGAGCCTTTCTGGAGACCAATCTGACAGATCTGGAGTTGCACTGCCAGCCTGTCAAACAAATGCCACATCACATTCTAATAGAAAAATAAATAAATAAAGATTTAGCTGCTGTCTTTGTCCATATTCTACTCTTGCTTTAAGTCCTATAAATAAATATATTAGCTCAGTGTACTATGCATATCAAAGGCAAAAGTGATCTGATCTATGACACTGTCAATATTAATTATTGTCATTGTTATTGTGCAGGCAGTTTATTGTTTGTTACTGATGTGGCTTAATGAATTGGACTTTCTAATAGTTGAAGGCTTATTAAAATATGTGAGTTGTTTTTATACAGTACAGGTTTGGAATCTGTGAATTAATCTTTATGTAAAATTATTTGAATTTGAATTATGTGAAAGGAAATACATTTACAACTTTAATACAATAATAAGAAATACCCTAAAATCACTCTCAACTAACTGCTGTTATCATAGATGACCGTTTAAAAAGTATGGAATTTAAGTGGCAGCTGAAGACAAACATGCAATTTTACGTTTCCACCAGTAGATGTCACAATGCCATCACAATAAACTGACGTCAGAGCAGAACCATCAACAGGTGCAGCTCAGCCTTTCTGTTCTATTACAGCTGTAATGTGCTTTTGTCTCAGTAGTTATTTATGTGTTTATACTGAAGAATTACGACTCAAGCTTATGTCCGTGTGCATCTTGTCGTCGTGGCAACTATCTCCATCGTCTCATCTGGGCCCCAGTCCCGTCAATTCATGAATATTATCTCGTGATGTCGCCCTGTTTTGTTTTAATTGCTATTCACCCAACATTTCATCTCCCGCCTCAATATCCGCATCACATTATGATGCATCAGATATCAACATAGCATCTCTCCCTCCGTCCTCACCATCACTCAAACCTGCCCCTCGCTTCCTAAAAGTCCGTTATTCCAAGCTGCTCATCTTTTAGCATACCTTTCATTTTCACTCCCCCTCACACCCCCGCTCTTCCTCCCCCAGCCAGCGGGAGGAGCTTTCCTCTCTCCGCCTCCGCTCTCCTTTACCTCATCTTCAACTCTGGTGCTGGAGGCCCATGTTTGCTTAGCCCGAGCCCTTAACTACACAGACTTTAATTAAAAGCCTGCACACTTCTCTTTCGCTGTCTGTCGCTGTCTCTTGGTGCCTCGCAGCTGGGGGAGCTGGCAATAGGGAGTTTCTACCTATAATTCAGAATAATTGTGTTTCTGGATCGCATCAGTTGTGCCCCAAAGGAGCTGAGTCCATGCCTGATCACGCTCGGAGCAGTGAAGATGATGCAAGCGATAAACAAGGCAGAGGAGTAATAGGGGTCGTTGGGCTGTTTGTCGTGGCAGCGCTGAGGAAAGTTGTGACGCTACGTTCAGATAAGGATAATTGTTAACAGACTCCATGGCAGTATTCAAAGGTGTAGTTTGTGTCTCAGGGGGGTCTTTCATTTTGCATTACTGTTAGCCATTAGTCACAGTGCAAAAACTGGCTAATGTCCCACTAACGATAAAGGCCTTTAATTAAGTTGGGCAAAATAAGACCTTTTAGTTTGCTTTATATTCTATCAGCTTGTCGTTTTTTGTAATATTTCTTTTCAGGGAAATAAATCTTAAGTAGGGGTATAAATATAGCTTTAGCCACACAAGTGTTTCACTCTTCACTGTGCTTTTATGCAGCTCTCTCCCTTATACACGAAACACGCACGCTCGCTTGGCTGCTGTGCCATAGCTCCAGTGAACTGGAGATAAGACCCAGTGTTTTCACATGTAAATGGTGAGAGCGTGGATGGGGAGGAGGGCGCATTGTTAGGATGGAGAAGCTCTAAAGGGGCTCTGAGGAGCTCTGCCGAGGGTTTGGCCAGTGCGGCCCTTATCAGATGAAGAGCAGGCCTCTGAGGGAGGGAGGGGTCGGTGCGGGACGAGGGCCGGGAAGGGTTGAGGGGGCCAACGGGAGAATAGAACAGCTGGCGGAGTCACGCGTGCAACCCCAAAAACACACAGAAGCCCAGACACGCTGAGCACGGTGGGAATCTCCTCAACGAGAAATCCGCAAACACACAGCCTCTTGTGTTATTATCAGCTACCGGCCAGCAAGCCTGAGCACATAATCACACACACGGCAGCGCGAGGAGAGGAGCGCTTCAACGCAATCACGGACACACACACAGGCAACAACGCATTAAATGGGGACAATCGCAAATGCACATTTCCATACAGGCGTCGTTACGCGCCATTAAACTCACACATGAGCACAGAAAAAGGCAGACTACGGTCACGACACCGCACTGACAGATAATCACCACCTGGTTTCACCTTTCATGTCTTACACCTGTTTACACACTAGGATGGATAAACCCAAATCAAACCCACTACATGCATCACCGCTGCTCATCAGTGAGCTCTTTTGTTCCATATAGGCAGGTACGATGCTGATTCTCCACATCCGACTGCAAACATCGTTCTTGCTCTTAAATAAAGCCATAAAAGTCTCGACAACCAGTCCGGCAGCTTAATAAAATAAAGTTTTGATGACCAGGTTTCCCCTCAAATAGCAGAACTGTCACTCAGCATACCCATGCTGAAAAATCCTCTCATATATATGCATGTGTGCGTATATGCATAAGTCAGACTGGCATTAGCAGCTGAAACAGTAACACTTCCCTGCCTAAGAATAGAGCGTGGTGCTGGCTCTTGTCCTTTCCATTCAGACCAGTGTTAAACACACAGACTAGCATGCTAATGGGTAATCCCTGAGGACCAGCCACCTTTGTCCCAGCCCTAAGAGGATGTCTCTCTCTGGGCACTGGGTGACAGCCACCAGGCTGCCTGCTACTGGACAACCAGCAGGTTGCCAGATACTGATCTCGGTCGTCCAGAGGGATGCCAGCAGGTTGCCAGCACCTGATTGGTATCTGATGGGCGGAAGATTGGCGTCTGTCCTGATATCTTCTCTTGTTTGTTTTTTTTCCTGTCTGTAATGAAGCAGGAGGAGGTTTGATAGGTTTCATGGTGAGCGGAAAGTGAAAGCGCAGCACAGGGGCATTTGGTCATGCAGCAGGTGGTCTGCAGAGAGTCTGCTGGGCTACAGTAGGGGTGGTACAAGGTCGCTACCATTGGCCTCAAAAGCCCCATTGCATAATTACAACAAACACAAATATACGTTGTGTAACAAATAACTGGTCACCAAGACCAAGAAGCAATAAGATGACTTCAAAATGGCCTATGAAATGATGAGGTATTCTGAATTTGAATGGCGTCATGTGGTTAAATTGGGGCTTTGAATTTTTATGCAAAGGCATTCCTGTGGTTAGAAGCACATCCCTGTGTATTTGTATGGGTTAGGACATTCCTCATAGCAAGGTGGACAGTAGGAGAGGGAGGCTGTCATTGATTTGCTCCGAGGACATTCCACAGTGCAAGGTGCGGTGAGGAGGCTGGAGAAGGACAGCGACCCTTTGGGAATACTCGCATTCCCTTCACGTGTGATGTCCCTCTGATGTGACGCAATAAAGGGGGAGATGATGTTGTGTGGACACCACAAGAAGCGGAAGAGCAGAGAGGCTTCAGGATTGATGACATCATTGTGTGCCGTGTGTGTGGTACCACACGCTAGGTTGTTGGTCAAGGGATAGCCACATGATGATTATTTTAAAGAATGTATCTAGCCCTGGTTCTATACTGTCTGTGATGAAATATTGTGGCTGTAGCACAACACTGTACCCTCATCTGTCTTTTCACCCCCAGAGAACGTAGCTCCACATACAGCGGCACCCAGTACGTGTGCACACAGGCGCACGCTCGTCTCTCGGCAGAATTCGCTCTCGTTCTATTACACTCCCACAGCCCTTAAGTTTTTTAAGTTGGGTGCAAATGCAAGAATGTTTGACAGTGAAGTCACTCATAAATAACTTTTGCACTAGTAGCCGATATTTATCATCTTCAAACCCCATCTGCTGATCATGGACTTCTTGCAGATTCATCAGGGGAGCTGGATCCCCCATGATGCTAACAAGTAACCCCTTTCCCTAAATATATAGCCTGAACTTGAATAATTCCCCACCAGCAGCAACAATGTTCTTTACGCATAGGTCGTCAGCTCTACTTGCACGTCCCATACACGCTCACGCTTGCACCCTGCCCCCCACTTCCAGCCACACTCCCTCAAAATGAAACACCCATAGAAGCCGTACTCCCCCCCAGCCCGAGTCCGCCTACCACCCAAGGCCACGCCATGCCTCGCACGTTCCTCTTAGACAGGGAGCACGACACTGGGCCCCACCATCCCCATCTTCCCTGTGGCCCCCCCCAGCGGCTCATCCATGCCCCCCAGTTCCATCCATCATATCTGCCCCCCGGCTTCCATCATGTCCCCACAAAGGCATCTAACCCAAAGAAAAGAAAAGGCAAAAAGAGGGGAGAAGAATACAGCCGCTACCATGCAGAACAGTGCTGGCCAGAGAACCGCCTTTTGTCTCGGGCCCTGCCTCTCCTCGCCTCGACTCTCTTGCGAACACACCCTCTTCTCCAAGGAAACAACAGCCGAGTAGCTTGAGGGGGTGGAACCAAGATGTGGTACTATCTAAAGCAGTATAGTTTAGCCCCTTCGATGGCCCCCTGGTCACCAGCAGACCCTGTGTGTAGAGCTGTCAAACATGGGTGCCCTGGCCCTCCCCTTGCCTCCTCGGGTACTCCCTCTGGGGGGCAGTAGGGGCCCTGAACCCCTGACTGAGGGGCCCGCAAGCCAAGGCTTACTGTGCTCTACTGACCTGAGCACTGATGCTCTGTGAAGTGGAACAGCAAACCTCAGGTGAGGAGGAGGGAGAACACATCTGCAGGGAACCTTTAAAGAATGAATAAAGTGGAGGATTTACATAGGTTGACATCAAAGACACCTTTGACTTGGGTGATATGTGCACTCAACTGTACTGCTGCCAGACCACAGATTTTACTTTTCAATACGTGAAGAAGGAAAAAAAAGAAAGGAGGAGAAAAACCTTTTATGCCAAAAGATGGAGAGAAAGCCAAAATAAAAAGGGCTAAGATTGAGAAGGGGAGGAGTGTAAGTGCATGGGCTGCATCCATTTAGTGCAAACAAAAGCAGGTGCCTCTCTGCTGGTGCTGATATTCTGTTGCAGGTCATCCAGCCTTTGTGGACCAAGGAAGAGAGGGAAGTCCCAACTTTGTCACGTTCACACCCTCTGCTGATAGAGCAGCTCTCACTGCCCGTCATGGATGTTAGAAAGTGCTGCAGCTGCTTGGACACAAATGGAAAACAGACAGAAAGTTATGGGCCAATACGAAACAGAGAAACGCCGAAAAGAGAAGAAGGCAAAACACACCAAAGGTCTTTCAAAGTATCTGCACAGAGGAATAAAGGAAACATGTGGTGAAGGTAAACATATACAGTACAGCAAAGGAAGTAGACCTGCAGCACTATTGAAGATCTATGCAGGGGAATTATTAATGAGGAGAAAATCCTGGTCGAGGAAAACAAAGCACATGTTGGATTGTCCAAAATCAGTGTGCTAGTTTATGAGACCCCAGAGACTCGAGAGGCTGATAGCGGACTGGTGGAATGGGAGTGGGTTGGAAGGGTGGAGAGAGGGAACGAATGGGGTTATATGTGGCTCCCTATTGTTAATTACGGCCTAGGTCCAGCATGAAGAGAGGTGGGGACAGTCACATCTTTTTAAAGACTTAGTTCCTTTAATGGCAACATAAACAATCTATTAAGTGCAGTGTTTATTCCCGGGAAATACCTAGAAACTGAAAAAGACAAACATTAGACAAAGTCATAATAAACCATTAACACAAACACGCACCCACACACACGACGTCCCCTAATGGAACCGTGACTGACCACGTTCCAGACCTTTTCACTAGCAGGACAATAGTGTGCTGAGGCTGCAAAAAGCCAGCTGAGTGTGTGTGTGCGTGAATATGTGTAAATGCTGCCCACGTGTGTGTGTTTGTTTGTGTGTGTGTGAGTGAGGGGGGGGGGGACTATACACGCATAGGCCTGCGTTCGCTCGTCGGGTGCACAGATTGTGATTTTCCCAGGTGAACCACAGCATACGGAGCCTTGCGTCTTCAAGCTCATTAGAGACCATTCTGAGCCATTAGAAAGCATTCAGCAGGGTGTGCATTCCCCCAGACTCCAGTGTCAGGGCACGGTGCCATGCCCAAAGGCCCCGGGGTGGGGACCTATGCTAAACGGGCGAAGGGAACACATCAGAAGGAGCTGATGATTCCTCAATGAACACTGGTTGCTGTGTGAATGGATGGTGAGGGTGAGGGTGGGGGGGAGTAACAGCTTGTTGAGTTCCCTTAGTTGCAGAATGCTAAAATTTTAAAATAATATATAAAACGTGATTTAAAATCCCAACACACTATAAAAAGCATTTACTGCCAATCAGTTCGAGGATGTTCTTTCACCCTGCTTTATATTTTGGGCAAATTGTGGACAGCTGAATGAATAGAAGATGATATAATGCTATACTGAGTGCGATAATAGATCAGCAAAGACAAACAGTCCCCCTTGTGGACAGCAGCCAGATCCTCAAGCATCAGCCGTCTATTGATTCCACTGACTATAGAGTTGGACCACAGAGCAGTGTGATGCCATTCAGTGCGAAGCGTTGCTAGGTAGAGTGCACTAGCCCGTAGTTTGTGTAGTGTCTGCTTGTGTGAGTGCGTCTGACAGAGCGAGAGAGAGAGAGAGAGAAAGTGAAGGAAAAGGAGCTCGGCAGAAAGTGCAAAGGGTGCAGCATCCACCCCTGATAGATATAAATGAGAGTCGCGCCTGCAAAGGGAGCCTGGGCCATCTGTGATACTCACAGATGATCTCATGGCGTCCATGCGGGAGTAAAGGCCACCCTTTCACGGAGCACACGGGGAAAAGCATTTATGATGATTTATGTAAAATTGAAGTTCATATGGAAGGTTTAATTATTATATATTCCAAAGTTTCTGCAGATATCTGCTTCCAGGAAAACGTATCCGATAGTTCGAACAGCCACAAGCCAGCAAAGGTTTTCTCAAGTCATTCCATGATTCAGTCAGAAATATTACGCCAAAACGTTCCCACGTTTCCTTTTAAATAGCAGCTCCATCTAGAGATGAGGACATCAGGTACAGAGAGATTAGGTTTCTGCAGCCATGTGGCTCGGCTCAAAAAAGAGACTGCAAAGGAATGTGGGAAGAAGCACGGCAGGCTTTAGCAACGTAATGCTTCACTGATAACAGGCTCAAATTTCCTGCTGAATAAGAGGTTCTGTAGGATACAGAGGATAAGCCCCAAACTTTTTCTAGGTCTCCCAAAAAACATGATCTATGTTCTCTTTAAGCCAATTAATCAGGCGGCTTGCCACCCTGTTCCCTCTGGTGAGGAGAGCAGCAATAGGAAAGAGCCTCTTCTCACGGTGAGGGCTCGAGGAAGGAGAGTCAAATATTTATAGAGCTGCGCACCAGGATTCATTTCTCTCCTGTGACATTCACTAACTCCTGCTTCAGCGAATAGCGTGTTGGCAGCCATCGCCGCATAGATAAATAGCTGAGTGTCCAATCAGAGCGGAATTTATTTTAGTTCTTCCAGAAGTCAAATATAAACATTAACTGGCCCACATACGAGCGCAAATCATGAATCATACCAAGAGAGAGAGAAATTAAAAGTCAAAGTGACCTTTTGTGGAGTCACTGGGGAATACTGGCCAAAAGGAAGAATGCTGCCATTTCCTCCAAATACAGTAGGGTGGTCGAAAGCAGAGGTCGTTGCTAGGGTAACTTGTGGCGGTATGTTGTGGTAAAGGCCTAGACAAAGCAACGTGTGACAGGCTCGCCGTCCCCCTACATCTGTGACACGTCGCCCTCCCTGGAGAGGGAAAGAAGAACGGGAAAGGAAGAAGAGATGGATTGAAGGAAGTTGGGGGGAAAAAAAGCTAAAGAGGTGGCCCAGAAAGATAAATAAAAGAAGAGGGAGAGTAGAAAATCAAGACTGGAGTGAACCTGTACCACGATATAGGAGACTAAACCGTTGTGACGTCAAACAAAGCAAAAGGATTCATCTTCAGCAACGCATTCATGTGGAGCGTTGGTCCCGCTCACGGCTCCTTGCACAGTTTTCTACAACGAGGAAACAAAAAGGTGGTAAAATAGCACAAAGACAAAGGAATATAAAAGAGCGGCTGCACACAAAAAGCTGCTGTAACAGTAAGGGGTCAAAGCAGCAGAGGACCGAACTCTTGACCTCTCCGGTGACTGAGAGTTGACACCCAGTTAAAACAATACACTTTTAGCCTCTCCTCCCTTTCTCGACGTGTGTGTCTGTGCGTGTGTGTGTGTGTGTCCGCTTGCGCCTGTAAACCGGGATACGTGGAAGGCGTACTCCTCACGTTCGCCGCTCTTCTCCTCCTCCGCCTCCAAACTCTCCTTTAGCGCAGACCCTCTCCATCTCGATTCGAGTGTGTTGCCTCTTGCCAACAAAAGACATCTCCTTCTCGTGCTCCTCTGAGGAGACAGAGGGAAGGATGAGCTCATCCCTTTAATCCAGGGTGGACAGACAGAGGGACTCTTCAGTGGAGAGGTGGGAAATCCACCGATCAGGGCCTTAAGATGGCTCTGTTTGACGTTGTCACCTCAGGACAGGACACCAGCCTCTTTCTATAAACTGTAGTACACACACAGACAGATTAGTTATTTCACTGGGGAAAATAGAGACACACAGTAACACACGGTGCAATGTATACGTGGAGCAAAATGTTTACTGTATAATAAGTAAGATCATAAAAAATTATTAAACTTACTCATGTAATTTAGTTTGTTGTAATATTTGCTCATGTTTGTATGTTTTTGGAGTCACTGTTAAGTTTGTGTAGATTACTTTTACTTTGCATGTTTATGATTGTATTCAAATGTCAGTTTGAATTTGAATCCAAACTTGGTCTGATCGTTTGTTTTCCTGACATAAAATACGTGTATAGTCATGCAGTTTGACTACATATTGCTGGAATTTGCATATGTGTATGAGCATGCGTGTGTGTGTGTGTGTGTCATTGTGTTTCCATGTGTGTTCGTGTGGTGAGTGGTGAGTGTGCGCCTGCATTCAGCATCTCCCTGCAGCTAATGAGTGGCAACCCACCTCTCCAGCAGGCCTGGCAGTCCTTGGCTATGAGGCTGGAGCTGGCTGTTTTCTCATGGTAATCACACACTTTGTCCCGGGGTTGATAATCCTGCACTGGCTTTGTCTGCGCCCCGGAGGAGAGCCCCACAAGGTCGACCCCGCTTCACAGCCTGCCACAAAGACCCAAATGCACTAGCAGCACCCCACTCCAGGCTTGTGCTCCTCAACACGCACCCATACACACAAAATCGCATGCTTGCACACAAACGCATGCAGCACCCACCGGCACACACACTCATTAGTCATCCTCAATTTCAACAGTGAAGGCCCTGAGACGTTAAAACTGTCTGCTTTCGCGAAACCACGGACACGCTCATCCTTACGCGCAGGTTTTATGCAGATAAGCAACGAGCAGCAGTACGTTTAATGCGTTTAGTTATTTGGCACATGGCGAGCAAGCTAATGGAAGCTCTAACCGAGCAACAGTGCAAACTGCCCTGCAGGCAAGAAGAAACAAGTGATGTGAGACAAAAGTGCAAATGAGATGAATGAGACCTAGCTCTGCTTTAGCCTTTACTGTTTCTCTGGTAACAAAGCCTAGAAAACCTCCACACTCACGTTCCACGTTAACATGTATCCTAAAACTCGTGATTGCAGCACTTGCTGTAGCTTTTCCCACCACTGGCAGAATTCCACTGTCTATAACCCCAGTGTGTATAAATAGGCCGTATTGCTGCGAGGGCACGCTCAGGGCTTGGCGTGGCGTCAGGGAGGATCGGCTCAGCCCGATATCTGCAGGGGCAGAGTGAGAAGATGAAGGAGATTGGAAGACAGGCTCCCACAGGTTTCTCTTACACTCCATCTACTCCCGAATCATTAATGAGCAAGCCTGGAAGGAACGAGGCTACTGGTGCTTAAAGAGCCACTTGGTCTCTTGAAGCATTAGAGCAGCCACTCGCTCTCTGCGCTGATCAGCAACTGGAGACTTGTGACCTATGCTCACGCCTCAAACGGTACTAACGGTGTTTGCACACTGAAATAAGTCAAAAGTGTGAAGGCAGTATTTTTTTTGGGACATGAAATAGCATGGATGAACCCAGATCTGAGGCCTGTTTGAAGGAATGAATGTGTCTCACTGGGTCATTAGCAAGAGGGAGTGGAGCACTGTGGACCAGTGTGAAGAGGCAAAGAGAGGGTTTGTAATCCTCTGTGGCCAATGGGACGCAGCCAAATATCTGTCTGGAGACACACTAGGACATTTTTGTTCAAACGCAAACAAGTGAGACACACACAAGGCCATGCATACATACATATACGCACGTAGACACACAACACGAGAGATCCCACTGCTTCCAGGGCAGTAATCCTCATTGGGTATTCCGACCGAGTTCTGCCGTGGACACCAAGTTGACAGACAGAGTTAGAGAGTAAAAGAGGAACAGAGGGAGGGAGGACCGGGAGAGGAAATCAGACCCCCGCCCCGTCTGCTCCCCCGGTCGTCATTGGTTGAAGGCACAGGGCCTTTTCTTTCCTTTTTGCTAATTGGCCACCCAGGCGTTGACTCTGGCGTGAGCTCTACCCCAAAACACATGCACGTCCCTCAGTCCCATGAAACACCCCTTGGCTATTCTCACCTTATTCACATGATGGAGGGGGTTGAGGGCTGTTGCCATGGCAAACAGAAGCAACTCCTGGAGGAGACGGTGAAAACATTTTGCCACAGGTGCAAAAACAGTCGTCCTTCACACCAGCTATAATTCTGGCATACGGGGCAAAACCTTTGACATAACTGTGTGAAAGCGCAGCCAAATGCTTCGGCTAATGTGATTAACAGAACGATGAGTGTCACGAGACGCGGGGAGACATGTGCAGACACGCAATGTAGAAATGTATTTATTCTCTTTGTAATTTTCACAGTTACATGGCAACAACAGGCTTCTCTTCCTTTTTGCCATTCACCCTCCTTGGTTTGGCAACTTCTTCATTGGTCAGAATTATTAAACCCACTAACCCCTTAAGTTCTTTAGGGTGCAATGAATAAAGGATAATTTCATTAACTTATTTACAACGGTGGAATTCAGTCACATCTCCCAGCTATGCCCTGCCTGCCTTAGGCTGGTAAAGGCGTATGTCCGAGATAATTTCTTTAAGAAAACAAAAGGAAGGAAGACAAATGGGAGGAGGAAAATGAGAGGAGAAAAAAGTAATTTGATTGTCTGGTGGCTCCATATGGTTCCGTGGCTTTTCAGTTCACCCCGGCTGGCTGCTACCCGACAGAGGCCTTTCACTGTTTCAAACTGATGACAAACTTCCCTATCCTCCCTTCAAGCACTTTCTCCATCTCTCCCCACCCCACCACCTTCCAAACACCCTAGAATCACCCTGAATCTGGTTAGGGGAATAATAGCAGAGGCAAACAATGAAGGGGTAAAAAAAAAAAAAAAAGAACGAGGGGGGTGTCAAGTGACCCACAGAAAACACTATCAAACAAGACTGGAACTCTAAGGGCTTGACAATGGAGCGGCCTGCTCTTTTCTGTGCTACGCCACTGGTGGAGCAAGATAAGGGAATTCCTCAATACAAGCAGCAAGGGAAGAAAAGGGGATCACTGCTTTTGAAAGATTCAGACCTCAAATCCAAACACTCCCCTCACAGATTATATCGTGTGTGTTTTAAACGGTGGCTGAAATAAAGCAGCACTTTGTTGAACACGTTGGCCTTCTTGGTGTGGATCTGCGTCGCCATTGTGAGCCGGAGTTTTATGCAGTTTGTGCGCCGATGACGAGGGGATTAGGGAAAAGGCCCGCGCTGCACAAGGCCTTTAAAGTTCTGATGCAGAGAGCTATCCCAACAATTAAAAGGTAACACAATGGCACTAATGACTGCAGCTGTTTGAAATCAACGAGCCTTCTGAGTCACAGAAGAAGAAAACGTGGATTTAACTGTTTATCCCAAACTCCTTGATATAATCTTACAGATCGACTGATTTGAAAGTCAAATAGTCTGTACAACACACAGTAATGATGGCCCCTGGCCATGTGAAGGAAAGGTAACATTTTGGAGAAGGCAGCTTGTTAGAACATTTAGATTTACACCAACGCATCCTCAAAACACTCGCAGCCAGGGGCCAAGGTACAGACTTGACGGCTCCTCATCAAAGGAGGTGAAACACTTCGCTGAGGCGTGACCAGGCCAGCTAACTGTCAACACGCTGATCAGCCCAGTGTGAGCCATGTGTTCGTTGCGCTGACAGGAGATGAGCTACTGTCTCTCCTGGCACGTCATCATGAACTCGGAGAGCGGAGAGGAAAAAGACGATGTCCAATTCAGGCGAAAAGAGAAGAAGAAGGCGCTTACTGCACAGCATTTTCTTCTCATACTGAGAACTTGTCTGGTACCTGAGAGAGCAAATCAAATTACTACCCATCCCTTTAAAAGATGTGGGCAGTGATTAGTCTTTGCTGTTAGATAAGACTTTCACAGTTGTGTGGGTGCAGCTCTACTGGAAAACAAAATGGCACGAGACGGAGAAAGAGAGACAATAAAACTGACCGTTAAGACATTTGCTCCCTGAATACAACCAAGCCCATTGCTTATCTCAACGTTTGGGGCAGAAGGGGCTTTACTTTGGAGCAGAGCTGCTCAAATATGCACTATTTGCATAGCGTACAACTTCCCAGTCACTGCGGATTAGGCAAACAATACAGCTCCCCCATATTGCACCCTGCGCCAAAAAAAAAACTCCACCCAAATTAGTCTTTCTTTGGCCTGTTAAGAGCTGAGTATGAATGAGGGCCTCTGTTAGTCCAGGGAAGATAACACACTCTCACTCAGAGAGGGTGAACCAGTCCTCCTCAACATCTGACTGCACTGAAATGATTTTTCTTGACCCGCACACTGTCCTCGTAGCCAGTTTGGGCACGTTCTACACCTGCCAGCCAGTATGTTTAAATGCATGAACGACTGCTTTTTTTTCTAACGTTTGATTATGTAGAACAGACTCCAAATTTTTGGCTATTAATCCGTGACAACCTTCCGGACGGTCCAGGCACCAAGCAAACAACACGTCCTCATATCCGCTTTGAAATAGCAACAAGCAAGAAGATTATTACCATTGCTTTTGTTATCGTTGTCTCAAATGTGTACACAAAGCTGCGTTCGTGTATTTTGTGTACAGGACATCGGCTACTGAGCTGAGGTGTGGCGAAACACCCCGAGTTGATTAATGGAGTTCAGACTTTATCAGGCGTACGAGGTTGCAGAGGCGCCTGGAGCTAATTCCTCGCAGTCAAATAAATTGTAACACGGCCTCGTCTAATCACTGAGTAGAGGAATCAGATAAATCTCTTTCCAAAAGCCCGTGTATGGCTACATGAGTTGATCTGCTACAATGGCTGCTGCGTTGTTTTGGTTTTTCATAGTGTTATGATCATTATGTCATCAGAGTTAAAGGTAAATGCAATAAATGTTGCAGGCACATGATTGGGTAAACTTAATATGCGTTAATTCCACTGGTTGGACACTGGGGGTAAAGAGGACACACTGACTTGGGAGGGACCTGGAGCCAGAAGTTGTGCAGATTGTGTCAAAAGAGAAAAAAAGCAGAAATGTGTATGCATATGCGTGCATGCACATATCTGAAAGGGGTGAAAAAAGAGCGAGTGGAAGGCAACACAGCGACAAGAATGTTTAATTAAATTCTGGAACAGGCTCTGGGTGCTTGTGCTCTAAATGGCCCTCTAGCTGAAAGGAAGGATTAACACGGAGCCCGGACAGGCCTGCAGCTACAGCACGCTCATTACTGCAGAATGGAAAGATAAGTCAGAGGAGGGGGAGACAGACAGACAGAAGGAAGAAGAGGCCGAGAGCTGAGGACACCCAAACTGTAAAAGTAGTAATAAAGTCTCGCTTTTTAAATGTAAGCAAATACATTTTCTTTTAGAGTTTTCTGTATTTCCTTTTCATAACGTTTCACATAATATATAATTTCATAATTAAACAAACTTGTGCCCACAAACTATTAATTAAGTTACCTTTACATTAGTTACTGGGCATCTTACGCGTGTTGCATATTTGAGTCATGCTATTTGACTTTGCTGGCATGTTAGTGTGTTTCTTGGCCCGTTGTCAGTGTCAGTGCCACAGCATGAAATCATGTGAAGTGTCGTGTGCTGTGTTGCTGCATTCCTCTGCATGTGCATCCCTGTTTGCGGTGGGAATACATAATAAAATGTTTAAGGTGATTTCATTTCACATCAGATGAGATATGCTAAAAAAATACAATGAGAAAGAGCTTTCATCAGAAACTGTGATGAATTGTGACAACATGGGAAGGAGGAAGTTAACCCACAGAGAAAAAAAGACTGAACGTAAGAGAAATATCTTCCTTCCTGAGATTTCCTCAGGGAGGATTGTAACAACCGGAGGAGCTGGAACGAGAAGGTTTGGTGTTGTTCTGCACAGATGTCTGGATGACTGAGCAGTTTTCTATAGGACGTAGTGGTACACAAACATCAGCCTGGTACTGACTATTGACAAAAACCAAATCAACAGGCTGGGATCGTTTGATTAAGTGTCTGCTTTGCTAATTTTACACTTAATAATTAACTCTTTAAACAACACAATCCAAAAGTCCAAAACTTGTCCTTTTTTACATTTTCCAAAGTACTAACACTTCTCAACAGGTAATGTTGAAGCTCAGGCTCCTGTGTCAGTGATCTTCTTTTACTTGCACTGGTTTAACCACCCTCTGAGGATTTACAAGATCGCTCATCACTCTGAAGTGACTTCATGAAGAAGTGAATTTATATTTGTTCCGCAGTTAATCAGATGCGAAGCAACGAGCAACTTAAAATCAAATAATTCAAGAAGCAAACCTGCTCAGACACATGCAAGCCCACAGGGTATTCGAAGCAGGGACCAGCCAGCTTGAAGTAGCAGTTTATCTCCAGACGGTTAATATTGACTTTTACTAGACAGACACAAGATGGCTGAGAGGTCTGTAGGCACGTCTCTTCCCCATCAGTCCTGCCGTGTGATGGCGCTGGCGGTGAAGACCTGCCTGTGAGGCCCTTTATCTCTGTTTATCAAGCTGCACATCACCGGCATATGAATCATACCTTTGATAGTCGCGGTGTGTAGGTGTGACCGCGAGGCCGGTTGAAAAGACTGAGAAAGACTGAGTTCAAAGGAAAAGGAGAGAAAAGGGGGGAAAACAGGCAGGGACGCAGCGTTTTAACGTTCTGATTAAATGTTGCCTTTGGAACTCACATTGTTCTTTTGGCTGATGGAAACAAGACATTTTGTAAAACATAACAGCTCTCATTCATAAATCTACACAACGTGTGTGTGTGTGTGTGTGTGTGTGTGTGTGTGTGTGTGTGCTCCTCTCCATCTAAGCCTTTTAAGAGTGAAAGTAAGCACCCATGAGTGCGTTTGTGTCTCCTGGGGTTGCCTGTGGGATTTCGATCCAAATGAGCGGAGTGTTGGTGCATTAATGAGTAACACAGCCCTCATCTCCAACAATAACTGCCCCCCCCCATCCTCACACACACACACACTAACACCACCAGCCAGCACCCTACACACACCCCTCCCTCTTCGCTGACATTTTAAGGCTGTGTTGGGAGCCAGAGGAGGAACTTCTTCATTTGGAGTGTGAGACAATGTGGCAGGCTGGTTGGCTTTGTACTCCTGACATCCCACCGAGGCACAATATGGCCCCGTCAGGGATCAGTGCGAATATACAATGCCCATTACCCATGGGGTTGTGGGGAGGGCCTCAGGGGCAGGGCTGGGATGGGCCGGCTTCCAGACTACAGGGTGTCTCAGCCACACTGAAAGAGAGATGGAAGGAGGAAAGAAGATGAGAGAGGAGACAATTAAAGAAAAGGGAGGTGGGAAATGGCGAAATTGATATAAAGAGTCAAATGAATCTTGGCTGTCAGAGGAGAGAAGTGAAAAACTGGTTATGAAAGTTATGAGAAGAAGAAGGAAAGAAAAGTACTGAAGAGAGAATAACCAGGTTCTCAGAGATGGGATGAGGTGCAATCAAAGGGAGAAGAGCCTCAGCCTGGGGGCGTGCATCACCCTGGGGATACCGCTGCTGGAGGAGGGGGGTGCGTTTGGTTTATCTTGGAGCTGAACTTGGTTGCTTGATCGCACCCTGCATAATGACAGCCTTGAACAAACAGAGATGCATTTTCACCTTCGCTGCTGCTGCTTTGACCCTGGGGCTCTTTGAGGGGACACAGTGGGTGGACAGGAGCACACTGGGGGTGGACGTCAGGGGCCAGGAGTTCAGAGGTGGTGACCGGGGGCCACGGAAGGGCATCGAGAAGGACAGAGAGAAAGATACGGAGGCTGGACGTGGGTCAGCGAGTCAGCTGAACTTAACCATCAGTCTCCCACGGCAATATCCCCTCTGTCACTTCTGGGCACCTTTCAGAAAACACTAAACCAGTTAGCTGGGCAAACAGTCTGTGATGTAGCCCACCTTTAAAGAAGCAGGAAGGTTGGGAAAGTGTTGTAAAAAAGATTCCATGACCTTTGGGTTGAAACAGCTAGTGATGTCAAAGTCAAGCAGCCCCATTCAGATGTTACCTGTCACGTTCGCCTCCGTTCGGCTCCTTTTAGATGAAAGCCTGCAGGGCACGGACGATCTGAGCCGTTCCTGCAGCTCCTGACCAAACGTTTGCTCTCACCTTGCTTAGAGGTCAGTGCGAGTCTGATTAAATGGGTCAGCGCTCACCTATTTTCAGCCCTTGCTGACAGGGAGATACATTAGTAATCTGGGAGTACTTCTCTGGAAGGAAGGGGAAAAGATAAAACTGCTGCGCCAGTGGGTTTGCACGTGCCCCAGGAAGTGTCTCCACAAACCTCCCCGTGGTCCGTGTTCCCTGTGATAGAGGTGCTCTTATGGACATGCTGCCTGCTCAGGCAAGAACGAAGTTGCTGTGGATTATACTCCTTCAGAAATATCCTGCGCTTCGCACCACATCTTCCTTTGTCCCTCTCATTTTCATAGCAGCCAACTAAAGAATGCCAGATGGTTCTCTGTCTTCCTGTTGCTCCCTCACATGTATTGTCTCGCAGCCCGTGTCTGCTGCCTGTTTCACACAGTCTGGCGCGAGAAACACCACACGGTTTTGGGAGCGGCAGTGGAAGCTGCATCGTCGTCGGCGTCGCGGATATAAGGCGTCGGGGCGAAATGCGCTGCGATGCGAAATGCGCAGACGTCTGATGGATGCCACAGGTTGATTTCGAGCTGGGGAAATGTTCATGCTGCACAGCTTGTCTGAATGGTGCCCCCCGCCGAAACTCACCATCTGTCCTGCTCCCCTGCATGGAGCCCACGCGCCGTTATGTGAGGGAGAGCACAGATGTGGGATCAAAATATTCCCATGCCTGTGAACATGTGGTGGCATTGTGATTGTTGTCACGTCTCTTCATTTTTTTTATGACATCTTAGTTTGATCTTAGTTTATAATAATAAACTAAAAAGATATTTTTCAACATGTTGGATAGTTGTTTTGTTCAACAACCAGTCAGAAATCCCTGAAAGTCTGCTAAGACCACGGAGCTGACAGACTGTTCTCTGAATGGCCATGAGCACGTTGACCTTTTGGGGTCAGAAATCACTATGTCCACTGTGTGGTCTCTGGTGTATAATTGACATTTAATGAAGGCCTCTGTTAGCGTGGGACCATTATGGCACCAAATAAGAAGAATGGAGAGAGGGGGAAGGGGTGAAACGGGGGTAATGGTAGAAATAAAGAAAGCAGTGTGATATCAAATGTTGCAGATAGACTGTATGGTGTGTGTGTGTGTGTGTGTGTGTGTGTGTGTGTGTGTGTGTCAGGAGAGGGTGTAAATGACAAAGTTAGAGAGAAGCTGGAGATGGCAGGAGAAGAGCACGTGGGAAAGAAAACACAAAAACAGACGCACGGGATGACAGCCTGTTGTCTGGCTGCCAGGCCCATCTGTCTACTTTCACATCACCTCCATCAGCCACAGAGAGCGAGACAGCTAGTGTGAGAGATGGAGAGAGGTGAACTGAATACCCTACTGTGTCACAAGCTGACAGCGTGGCCCCACGGGTCATCTGAGTAGCACGCCACGGCATGAGATGTGCACACGCGCGATCCACTCGTACAGAAGGTCTGAATAAGATGAATCACTGTTATATAACTTGTCCTACAGTTGTTTCATTCTTGCAGGACACATTTGGGTTCAAGTGCTTCAAACGCTTGAATAATAACGTGTCACAGTTCGCTTCTTACTGCAACTAATGAGAGGCTCAAAGACGCTCGGCTCACGTACAGTAATGAAAAGGCGTGTGTTCTTCTTCCCATCATCTCATTTGCCTACCTCCCAGAAACGGAGACTGTGTTTCTATGGACTGTTTTTTCTTTCATCTGCCTTAACCTAACTGAAGTTGGCCCAGTATCAAAGTCTACAGCCGGGGAAAACCAAGCTAAAACACAAAAGGCCACAAAACGTGATAAACAAACACCAGTGTGGCCAGAGGTCACCCATTGTGGCGCGTCACTCAAAACTGCGGCGGTTTTTGAAGTTTCTTTGCCCGAAGATGAATGCAGCAACTTCAATATGTAGTATGACTCACATGTAGTATGTATTACTGTTACTCTATTCGCTGCATGATGAAACTAACACTTCTTCTTCATAACATAGTTTGTCTGTGACTAGGCAATGCCCGCTTGCTTAGCGTCAACACTTTGCCCTGCACCACTTTACAAAGCCCAAGACAAAGACACCTTGTGAGCAAAGATCAGAGCGGAACCAGTATTTAAGTAGGGCACACCTGAGGACTAGAAGAGATTCATACAGCCAAACCTAAATCACTACAGCACACATAACGTGACCCTTAGATTACAGCTTCCTCATGTGTGGACATTCTTTAAAGTTTAATTATTTTGAAATAATTGTAACCATCGCCGTAGCAAAAAATAGAGGTGCTGCTGGAAACATATTCAAATGTTCCAGAGCGCCATGAGAGAGTGCCAGTGAGCCGTCAAACACGTCACCAGGATGCCGAGGCTGAGGTCAGCGCAACGGAATTCAACTAAGCAACATGATCGGACATTTGTTTAATTCGTAAGTGCAACACGTGAGATTTGCTTTGTAACCATCATCATTTTTAACACACGTTGCTTTAATCTCAAACACTGTAACAGATTCGTCTCTAAGGGAGATTCTCAGACTGATCTAACCATGATCTAAACCATGGAGCACTCATTTTACAACAGCCTTCACTTTTTTAATCTATTCACAGTACAAAAACTACAACCACAAACAATTATACAATAAATATTTATGTTCGCATTTATATTAAAACGTTGCTGCTTCTCTTTGGACAACAGAACACTACTAGAATGGGCCACAGATCTTAATGTTATCTACAAGTCATCAGGTTACAGTTTCACTAATATTTACTTCTTTTCTTGTATCGCTGGTTTAATCAGACGCTGAAATCATGATCAAACACCTTATTTGCATCAGACATCATCACCTCCATCTCATTCACACGCATCTTTTCATATACACAAAAGAAGAAGACTTGGACTTTTTTTTTCTCCCACCCCGTCAGTACATGAAACCAAACACTCAAAGCAGTTAACAGTCACACTGTTGTGTGTATTTGTGTGTGTGTGTGTGTGTGTGTGTGTGTGCGCGTGTGTGTGTGTTTAATATAAACAGGCTCCGAGACAAGTCTGTGTTAATCCAGATAATCTGACGACACAGGGAGGAAAACACTAAATTGTACACTTTGAGTAAGACGGTGGTTGCTTCACGCTGTCCTGGAGATTGGTATGCGAGAAGTAATGGCTTGTAACTAGGTGTCAGAATTACCAGGCCCTGAGCTATTCTTACCGTAATGAGAAATCATTAGCTAAAGACGCTCACAAGGCTCCATGGGTTCAATGGGTTCTGTGTCTTCATACTGTACAGGTGGAGATTTAAAAAAAAACCCAAACGCATACACTTAAGATTGTAGTTCTGTAGTTACTGGAGATCCTCAGCACATATTTACACACAAACACGCGCCTCAGAGTTCGGGGCTTTGCGGCTGCCTGTCACTACCTATCAGGTGTTGGCACATGCGGAGCTGCGGAGGGAAGAGCTGCGCGCATACCTGGCCCCGTCCCCTGCAGGCTGCCTGTCGATCACAGCGTGTCACGGCTCACAGAGGCTGCCCTCAATTCTGTTGAGTAAACCACGGATTAGTGTTCATACGGCGCTAATATTCTCAATCACACGTAACCGCAGTCGCTTAAAGAACGACGTGTGACAAAGATTGTTCGTTTGCTTTTATTATAATAATCACTAATAGCTGCATTTTATGGAAAGGCAGTTAAAATCGTTTTAATGGTTCATACTGATTCCATCATAACATGCTTTTAAGTATTACCAGAAAACTGACTTAATATAATTTAGTTCCAGTAAAAACTGTTAATGAAACTAATAAATATTCCTTTCAGGGTGTAAACCGTACATTTTTGTATATACACATAAAGTTCATACATGACCTGAAGCTAAGCAGTGAGAAAGTTAAAAGGTCAGAAATCTAAGGAAGAGGACACTGTTATGTGTCATCACACACTGATGCATATTTCACCTTGAGGAAGGTTTGGTGGGAAAACAGCGAAACGCTACCCGGAGGACCTCTACGTTTTCGCTCTGCTCTGTCTCTAACCTTTCGCAGACGACTTCTTTAGATCGACCTCTCTCCACCTTCAGCCTACCAGCGAAATGAACCAAGCAAGAAAAAAACTTTAAAAAGCGAAAACAGGCATCTGCAATTCCCGAATTTGACAGCAAGTATGCATATTCAGCACACGTGGCCCAGTTGAACCTCGGGTTATCTCTTCTCCTAGAGAGTTAATTGTGTAAAATAGTCCCGGTACTGAAAAGCAGAGGAAATGTTTTTAGATACACATAGCAAATATTTTACATAGACATATTACACTTAGTTCGGCTTATACTACAAAACATGTAAGACCCACTTGTCTGTGAGATAGAACTTACAATGTCACAAATAATAATAATAGTAATAATCATAAGAGATATTTTTTCAGGGTCAATTTCATTTTTATAAGCCTCCTTGGCTCCCGCGTGTGAGCATGGACTTCTATACAGTACGTGAAAGCTGGTTCTTTGAAGTATGTGGACAGGGTGGGGGTACCCAGCAGCATCAGCCACAGCCAGCAGCCATTTCTTGTGCTTGACGGAGCTGTCAGAATGCATCGACTCGACCCCGCTATTTCAGGAGCGCGAGGGCCCATCACTCGCCCATCGGAGGACAGAAGGACGAGACCTGGGAGGTGACTTCGTCGCTATGGACGGACAGAATCACACGAAGAAGCGCACGGGACACTTGCAAACATACAGAATCTGACAGCGCAAGACAGCGCAGAGGGACGCAACCTGGGTCCCTGGGAGACAAGCGCTAGCGCACCACCGTGTAGGACGAGCAACACGGCACCTGGTGTGAAAACATTTTACTTAACAGCATGCAACAACTAATGATAAAATTTACATAACTGCTGCAGTGACAGCCATATTGTTGTTCTACAGCCATGTTTCCCCTTTAACACGCATGCTTGGAGAGTCAGATCCATTCTCGCTCGCGGCTACTTTCATTCTCTAACGTGTGCTCGTGCTGAGGCATGAGCAGACCTGCCTGTCACGTCCCACAGCAAATTACAGCAGGAGAATGCCCTCAACCGCCAACTGACTTCTAACAGTACGTGTTTGTGGGTGTATGCGAGTGTACGCCGCTGCGTTTGTTTGTGTGACGGGCCTTAATTATGGGTCACTGTTGAACATGCAAGCATTGCGTCGGAACGTTCCGTTACGTATTATATACCTGGAACGATCACTGCGGGGTCAGGTTCATAAATCAGATGCCTCACATCTATCACACTACATTCCTTGAAGTTCATAATCGTCACAACTCATAATTCACACTCATGACTGGGATTACGTTTGATTAAATGCCAGCTGTTTAAAAACGTGGCATCCATTAAATGAATGAGATATTATCTGAAGAAAAATGATCAAACATGTTCTAGAGCAAAAGGCTCCGATTAGTCAGCCAGATTGGAATCATCATCAATGTTGTGTTACAGCAACAACACAACAGTATCTGGCTCCTTCTTCATGCTTGATGTAAATATAAACACTGGCAGCGGCTGCACTGACACATCCAGCTCAGTGTGTGTGTGTGTGTGTGTGTGTGTGTGTGTCTGGGAGCCACTGGCCTACACTTTGATTGTCTGTTGCCAGCGCCTCGTCTGTTTGTTTACTGTACAGTGAGATAAGCAAAATCCAAAACATACTAAATGCTCAGCAAGCTCCAGCGCTCATCCTTTTAGCTGGACTGCCCGCTCGGCTTCTCAGCCGTCCCCTGGACTCGCTGGAGCAGGAGGATGGAGGGTCGTTCGTCCAAACAGAGCGCGGCTGCGTGATCTTACTGCAGGACAATTTGTTAAGGTGATGTCATCAAAGCCCTTGGGTAGGTTTTTAATTTGGCGCGTCGAACATGAAAGTGAAAAAATGTATATGTACGTATATGACCTATGAATAGCATATTTCTCTGGCATGATTTATACACAAAGACACCATGTGACCTCAGCTAGAAGCTGCACAATACACTTTAAAGAGTTCACTTGATCATGAAGTTATTTTCTAAATTAACCAACTGAAGACCACCATCAAGTTCCATAGGGTGTCAATTCAATACAGTAACTGCAATAAAAGGCTGCTTGTAAGTACAATAGTGCAGATCTTTTGTGTCTAGTCTGACTTTGGGTGACCTCACTGTTTACATACAGAGTGCTGTCAGTCTTCTCACGGTACATGTTGAAGTGTCAAGTACAAAAATGCATGGCTGCGATGCCGTGACTTTAAATTAGAAGACTACACGAGCTTCAAAACAACTTTGAATGAACAATCTTTTAAATTTTAAATATGATTTCTTGGAGACTTGGTAAAGCCGGACGCCTCTTTTAAACCATTCCAATGTAAACACATGCAGTCACCCACACACACACGCACGTAAAAAATGAACAACGCAATCCTGTGTGTGAGTGTGTGTGTGTGTGTGTGTGTATGTTGTGATCAGCCTTTTTTAATTGTGCTATGCTGCATCTCGCCCAGTGTATTTACAGAAAGCGTAACAAGGCCATTGAAGCCAATTATACAAAGAAGGGTCTCCAAACCATCGTCCAGGCGGAGGAATCACAGAAATATTTATCCTGTTTAAAAGTTTAGGAAGAACAGAAAGGGCCTTGGCACTAAACCCTTTAGTGAGGCAAGGGGAATGAAAACCTCCAGTGTAAAAGGACCTATTAGTTTCAGGACATGGGCATTAGCATGATAGTAGACTTATCCTCAGGGCTGAAGGAGAGGGACGCTGTATCTACGCTTTCAGCTAGAGGGAGGGGGGGGGGTTCCTATACATACACACACAAACTCTCTGATAGGCAGGGAAATGCAAAGTGGGGCCCTATACAGAGCATGAGGCGCACCAGCACCCCAGTAAATAAGGAGGAGGAGGAGGCAGGGAGCAAAGAGGGCGGGTCGGGGAGGAAAGCAGGGTGATGAAGAGAGAGGAGAATTAAACTCTCCCACAACAGCCCGAGAAGAGGAGAACCATTAAAAGATGTAAGGAGCAATTTGTAAAACTCAAAGTGAAAATAATGCGCTGCAAGCATGAAAAAAAGACTTTATATCTTCTTATAAAGTCTCTGTTCTCTTGCTTTCCTTAACTTTTTACTCCGTTCTGCTCTGCTCCACTTTGTGACGATTCCCGAGGGCGAATTCTGATAAAGTCACGTTTTAAAGCGTCACGTTGTTTTTTTTTTCACACCCAGCGAGGTGGTGATGGAAAAAAGAAGAAGATGCTGAATGAGAAAATACACAAGAGAGCTCAAAAGAAAGGGAGGGGTGAACCTGTGCAGAGCAAGTTGACCAACACTTCACGCCAAGTTTGGCGTGAAAGAGTCGACACAGGAAGCCCACAGTCAGACATCATTATTCCACACACACCCACAAACAAACACCCAGTGTACGCGCGAACACAGGCCCAATCATGTGTGGTCATAGGGACATGCAAATGCGTGTGTGTTGGGAAGCAGATGAAGGGGGTTTCCTCCGTCTGGGGTCACAAGGGGCAGTTATGTACAAAGCATGTGTGGACATAGTGTAAAGATGGAAGACACACAAGCAACTCACGCAGGCAGAGGCATAAATGGGGAGAATGAGCCTCATTGTGTGTCTGTTAGGGAGATGCTGAGCATGCTGGGGCGGCGGTAGTGGTGGTGGTGGGGGTCAAAAACTAAACAACAAAACTGAAAGTGCGTACTGGCATTGAACTGTGCACAATCACTGGGCCAGGGAGGGAGAGGGAGGGAGAGGGAGGGATGAGGAGGCGTAAACCCTCCGGCAAGTCCCTGAAAATATGATAAATGGCCTGTTTAATGTCAGCATTCAGCGATTTGAGACAAGGCAAGATGTTGAGGGATTAGGCTGCAAGAGTCAATATTAGTGTTGGTGGCATTAGGGAAGCCCTGTCTGGTTAAACAGAGCGGGAAAATAAAGCGTTTCCAGCTGATGTCAATGTTTGAACAATGATTCTAATCATTTGTACAGAGATGAGGTCTGGCTTGGTTTATCTATTAGATCAGGTGCTGGTGTGGGGCTGATACAAAGTGCAGTGGACCAATGAGCGTCGAACGTGTAGAAGACAAAACAGCCCCAGCTTAAAAAAGAAGCACCGTTATGTTCATAGTGTCATTTAAATGCAATATAGAAATGAATTCTGTAGTTTTATTGTCATGAACAATATTGTGAGACATCAGAAGAGATGAGGACAATTAAGTTAAGTTTGAGTTTCTGTACTCAGAGCACTGTTAGTCCAGTGTTATGATGTGTAAGCACAGGTCGTGTTCATGGCCTCAAAGGTAGTTGTAAGATTAAACGTGACGGAAATAATATAATTTGTTTTACAGTTTGACACAAAATCCAGGAGGCTCAGCTCTATGCAAGTGTGAGTTAGTACAAAAAACTGGAAAAGCTGCAAATGCAGTTTGCAGGCAGTTGTAGTATTTTCACCTGTACTTGTCCTCAGTCCTGATCGCAATAATAATAATAATATAATAATGCTTCTAAATACAGTGTGTGCCTGCTTAATGTTGGATGCAAGGTGCAGAAGCATTGTGGGTAAATTACCTGCAGTGGTGTAGCGGTTACCACTGTCCTGGGTTCACATGTTTCGACCACGTGGCTTCTCTCTGGATACTGTTGTGATGGACGGGTGACGTGTCCCGGGTGGGCACCACCTCTGGTCCAATGGCAGCGGGGATTGGCTCCAGTACCCCGCCGCCCTCGCCATGACGCATGGATGTGTTTTACGTAAAACGCCGCCGACAGCAGCTGTCAGTTCAAGACAAAACAGCTGCAACATCATCAACGCACAAACCTAATCAGCTCACATTTCAACAGTTAGTTTTGATTCAAATTATTAGTGAGGTCATGAAATAGAAATTCAAATGACCCCGCACTTACTGGAAGCACAGTAAATGCGGTTAAACATTAGATAGAGCAGATAGCATGCAAATCAACACTCAGCGCATGTGTCACAATGTTGAGGAAAAACTGTTCTGTGCCTGTTTGCATACGTGCACTATTTTTGACAAGAGCGTGCTGATATCATACAGTTGTGTTGTCGTGTGTGTGTGTTTGTGTAGTGGTATGCCCATAAGACGGGGAATATACTTGGCCCGCCTACCGCTGTGATGAATGGGTCTCAGGCTTTGTACGACAATGCCCCTCACTTCATTACTGTCACACGGAACAGATGGTGCCTTTCAACATAGCATTGCATGTACACACACACACACACACACACACACTCTTTTTGGGGATGCCGTCTTTCTATGATCTGCACTCACACATGCAGGGGACAAGCAGCCTTAATTAATTCTACACCACATGCGGCTTCTGCTCTCAGCTGAGGCATTAATTTACTGATGTGAGGAGCAACCAAACACAAAATGATATGATGAGTGTGAAATGTTAAATAAACCAAAGAGGGGCTAATTGAATCAAGCAGGGAATAAACAAAGGCCTGCGTGGCTGCTTCCAAATGGAAAATGGTTTTGGTAATTAGGAATCTTGATTTGCCAGAACGACAACAGAGAACAATTGTGTGTACGTGCGTGTGCGTATGTACAGTATGTGTGTTGTTGCCTTTGGGACCAAGCAGGTTACACACATTTCTTTTTATTGTGTTCCTAAACTGGTGTTCAGTCTGAGCAACCCATTTTCCTTATTATGCATGCAAACACATTTGCTAATCCAAATATGTGCCATGCCAAGAATCATATTAAATATCGCGTTTGTTTTCACAATAAAGATGATCGCATTCACCAAGATCAGCAAAGAACAAGTCTCACCACCTTACTGCTGACTTCTTCTCCTTTATCTCCTTCTCCGAGGCCCCAAAGCCCTGAGCCTGTGGATTTGTGTAACATTTGTGAAGGCCCACTGCTTGAGCAGCTCTCTTCTCCCGCCAGTCTTGAACGAAATTTCTCCACCGACCCTGACAGTTAATCCCCTCGTCTTACACACAGGTCACAAATGAACAAGATCCTGCACAGGATCACAGGACTGCAGAGGAGCGTCCCTGGAGGGCACCGATGTGCAGTGTGGTGAAGTGCGACAAGGCAGCGTGTGGTGAGGATGGATGTGCGGTCGGTCCTACTGAAGGGAACCAGGCATTTAGTCTTTTGCTGCTTCTCTTCTATCGTGTTACGATTCTCAGCTTCAACGTCATTCTTCCTCGTTGTCATTCATTATCAACATTGTTGTCAACTCGTACATCCGATCACTCCTCACCCTTCACTGCCTTGTCTTTCCAGGCCAAATAAAACAAGGTTCAGTGCAGACACTTGCAGCCAATGGGGAGCAAAGTTCACTCTGCTGCGCTCTCTCCTACACCTGCCAGAGAGCGGGTGCAGTAAACACTATCTTGTAACTCGCACACACACACACAAACACAGATCTTGGCCCCACTATCTAACTGAAGATCTGAGCCACTGATACAGGCTCTGAGACCACACGCCGCACAGCTCTGCACGGATGGAGTCCAGACAACAGGGTCCCTGCATTATCTTATTTAACAAGGTTTGCGCAAACTGTGGCAGCAAACCAGACCCTCGGCCATTAGTTCCCCTTTTTACTTTATCGTATTTTCTCTATTTACTTTTCCTTTCTCCCGCTGTGTTAAAGGGAGCCATTAAAGATCTCGTTTATTGTAGGACCGTGTGCGTCTGTGGGTGGAAGGTGGTTTGAATGAAATGAGGTCAGGAGACAGTATGGTAATATAATAAAACAATGAAATTGTTTCACGCATAGATCAATGCTTTTAACTGCATGTTTATGTCATGACAAGAACACGGGCGCACACCTTTGTTGGTACCTCAGTGGACCGACAATGCCTGAATGAATGGGCTTTTTTTTTGGACTATTAGTGAAGTAACTGGTCCCAGTGGGCAGCAGATGCAGGACAACCTCCTCACCGTTCAACAAAAGCTCCCAGTCCGTCCTGTCCATCCATCTGTACTTGTCCAATACAGTGAAGAATCCCGGCAGGAAAAGCAACTGGCATTCTTCTGTCGTCTATTGTGATGTAACCGTTGCAGGAACAGGTCAGCAGAAAGGCAGTCCAAGCTAATTCTCTGATCCCAAACCGTCAACAAAAGCCAGACTCGGACTGTGATTGATCAGGGAACAAGTGGAGCAGATTCTCGCTTGACTGCCTTTGTCTGCACAGGCTGGCACCTGAATGGTTAACTCAGTTAATTTCTGAGCCCAGTGGCTTCATTCCTGTCAAAGTCTGACGGAGTGGCTGGTTCCAGTATGTTGCTCTTGTAATGACCCAGGGGAGGTTAAACACGCCGCCGTTGCTGCTGTAGGTCTTCCTCTGTGAGGTGTATGTACTGCAGACCCCCCAGTAGAGATGACACGCATTCCAGCGTCGACAACGAGATTACTTATCAAACACACTGTACACACGCGTTTGCATCGCGTTTCACTCGCGAAGTGACCTGACGCCTTTATTTCCATTGGCCTCAAAAGATGTTGACTTAAACTTCATCCTCAATTACACAAGGGCAGTGCACCGTGTTAACGTTTACAGTATAAATCACTGTATACAGCGTGTGATATGAGCTCACCTGAGTGATATATAGTTTCTGAGTGGGGAACCTGTCACACGATGAAAAACACCATATGGGCCTCTGGGCTATTGTGAGGCATCGAGCTCTTTCTGCACTCAGTGCCTTCACGGGTTTAATCATTGTGTTTCCGCTTTGATGGGTTTTTTTTGGAAAAGAAAACTGTATTTAAAAAGATTATTAATTAATGTGACGGCCACTGGCTGGTTAAGAGCTGTACGCACAGCGGTCGCCCAGCAACCATAGATCCAGTGGTGCAATGGCCAGGTCTTCCTACTCGTCCGTGGGCCAAGTGCCCTTGCGCAAAGTAAATATAACAATATATATTTACGAATGTTAGAACATTACCTTTGGGTTTTCGCTGCGTAGGCAGATGGACCACAGTCTGAGCCCGGACTCTGAGAAGGGAACTGAGTGAGGATGGAGGGTCGAAGAAGAGCTTCGTCCTTTATTGCTCATAAAGACCCAGGAGTGGAGTCACTCGTGCGCAGTAAAAAGCGCCCAACACCTGCCGGGATGTTGACTTAAAATCTTTATCACCAATATCTAATCGCTTGCCTTCTCCCCCTGATAAATGGGCTCATGCAGGAATTTTCCCCCTCCAACTAAAAGACGCGTTAAACACAGGTGTGCGTGTGTGTGTGTGTGTGTTGGACAGATAGAGGGTATATGTAAGGACCTGTGCATTTATTCATTATGGTTGACATGGTTAATGCTTAAGCGGGTGTAGATGTGTCTATTGATGACCAGTGGATGCTCTATACCGGTGGAGGCCATGAACCTGGACAGGCTGTATAGAGGAAAGAAGAGAAAAGGTGGTTGTTATCTATCTGTGATTAATGGTAAACAGAGAGGACCTGCTGACACATGCCAGCGCACAGAATTCAAAGAGAGGAACGCTGTTTATACTTACAGGCAGATAATTAAATTGCGTGAATGCGGTGAGTCACTTCTGTCTTCCTTTCTTTGTAACGCTCCAAGAAACGTTGCTGACGTTCCTCTCAATGAGTAGAAAGCAGAACAGAAAATCATCTGATGTTCAAAGCTGAAAGGCGGAGGGTTTCTTTAGCTCCATCACAATGACGGGGCTTTTCGGCTGCTCTGTGTGATGTGTGATGCTGAGGTTTTACGTGCTTCAAAGTGTTGGGATTACACTCTTTGCTTCTGCTAATCCTTGGAGACAAACGACAAGAGCTGCCCGTCCTGTTCATTCACAAAGACGACGTGGGCTAAAAAACTGTTACCGGCGGCAACGGCGGCACAGAAGAGAGGGAAAGTCGGGCACACTCTACCTGAATCTAAATATTGACTCTGTCCCTCCGTGCACTTTTGCTCGACTGCCGGGAGAGGTGTCGGTACAAAACCACCAGCAACAACGTGGACGCCGGGAAAACAGAACTCGCTCATGGAAAAAAAACAAACATCTTCCACTCGCAGCTACAAACAATAAATCAGTCAGGTGTGCGAGGACTGACAGTAGCTGTGATGGGCTATGTCGGTACCACAGGAGTACGGCAGCTGAAGGATGACCTGGAGCTTCAGCACGCGTGTGTTTGTGTGAGACATGGGTGTGAGCACGCACACAGTGACACTGTCAGTAGAAGTAAAGTCTCGCCACACCCAGAGGTGCATGTTATGATGGTCCGAATACAATGTGAGCAGACAATAAAACGTCGATGGTGTCTGCGCCATCTTAACAACATCTTCAGGATTTCCTGAAGCCCCTTATGACTTATTTTTTGTTCTGATTTTACTTAAGTAAAGGCCCTTGACACAGATTGTTCTTTTATTTATTATTTATTAATTTATAACAACACCAAATTAATCAATCATTAAATTACTGCTTTATAAGGCTCAGTGGCTTTATTTTTTAATTGAGCCTTTTTACTGTGCGTACCCACGTGTCACTCCTTCGCCTTATCGACTGTACCAGGAGATGTTTGTCTGGTTGTCTGCAATAAAACTGAAAGTATTAAAGTGGATTAAAACGTATAAACCGTGTGTCGGGCCACCTACGAAGCAGGTGAGCACACACACACACACACACACACACACACACAGATGTCAGACTAGTCAGCGGATAGGAGCCGTCCCCGGTCGACCGAGGCAGTGCTGCAGCCGCGGAGATTCAGGGAGAGGACAGCAGAGGGGGATGCAGACACACACTGATAGTGGCGAAACTGATAAAAACAAAGGGCGAGCGAACGAGGAGAGGAGAGAAGAAAGACCTCCTACCAGCAAGGCCACACAGGATCAGCCACATCGCACTAATTCATCTGACCCCCAGTCAGATTGTGTTTGCGTTGGTTTGTTTGTTGCCAGTGATAGCAGCGAACTGGCACTCGGAGATTTGTGTGGTTTGGTTTATTTGAAATGCTGGGCACACAAATTGTTCTGTCCACTGGCATCGGTGAATAAGGCTGAAATGGGATTACGCAGCGACTTGTCTTCATTGCAGTCCTCCACTCGTTTTTTTTTTTTTTTGCCCTTCTCTCAGGTCTGTAAAGCCACACTGATGAGCCTGACTGGCCCGGGCTCTCGGGGCCCGTAATAATCTCTCTTTAGGAAGCTGAGAGGGTGAAGTGAGCCATAAGAACCCTCTCTGTCAGCTCCGACCAGCCAGCAGAAAGAAAAAGTCATAATTATAGCACACTCTGTGGCTGGATTTAAATAAAGCTTCCTGGCTGGGCCCCTGCAGATTCTCTCTTGCTCACACACGCACACGCACTTCAATAAAGAGGCACTAATCAATCAGAGGTTCCACTGCCACGGCTTCATTTGAGCCCCTGTCTGAAAGAAGGACTGACAGCCCTCAACCTCCCAGTATTGTCAGACGAGACTGATTAGGCTTCTGACTGGCTACCTCAGCCACCAGCTAGAAAAGCACAGGGGTTAAAGGGTCTCCATTTGAAACGGGTGGGGCACTGAAAAGTTCTGGACACCTGCTTTTTAGAGTGATGCTTGTCTCTGCGGTTCTATCCTCCTTTATTTTATTTTTTTTGTTATTTGCAATTTGAGGGCGGCACAGGGGAGAGGGAGAGAGTTGTTCGAGAGAGTTAAAAAAAAAAAAAAAAAAAAAAAAGGAACGAGTGGGGTAAATTGTGTGTGTGTGGGTGTCCGTGTGTGGATAAGTTTTGAAGGGGGAGCTTGGCTGTGGGCCCAAGGCTCGAACAAAGAGGGGACACTCTTTACATGCATAGCCAGACAGAGTAAACTGCCCAGCAGTGCTGCCAGTAAATAGGAGGCACAAAAACAGACTTAGATAGAACGGAAAGAAGGAGGAAAAACAGGAATATCGGAGTAACCGAACCAGCCGCCTCGCAAACCTTACATCATCCTTGGATAAAATGAGAAATATATTGGGCGGCATACTTACCAGTGCGTAAAATAGCACATGATTCCATTGTGTTTGCATTGAATATGGTGCTGTGGGGCCACGGGTAAATCGAAGCTATCTCTTCGCAAACACCCACAGGATGAACAAATGCAGGCAATTAGTGTACTGCAATAAAGAGACAGGTGGAGGAGAGGAGAGGAGAGAGAGAGAGAGATTTCATCGTAAAAAAAACTGTTTAACAGCACTTTACTTGACTTTAAAGTTTGAAGTCTTGCGAAAGCCAGTTTACAGATTCACATGAAAGTTCATCCATCAAGTATCTCTCCTTCGTTTCGTTACTGTCTTACATTAGCTATCCAAATTACAGCCAAACTCCCAAATCTCCATCGTCTCAGACGACTGATGCTGTCTAAACGTACTTTTCCCCTTTTTTCATCAAGGTTCACCTGAAATCAGCTGCAAACACAGCGAAAGGAAAGCTGCGCCATTGCGGCAGGACAATACGATATCTGTGAAAAAGCGCGAGGGGGTTACACCGCCCTGCCATCCCTGGCCTGCCTCCCTAAAGCTTCTGCTGGTGACTGGTAAATGCCACTTTCAATCTCCCCTCGTCCCTTTTCACTCCTGCTATTCCTTAGTCCTCAGTGGGTGTGTTAAGTATTGTGCGTCGTGATGGGGGCGGTGAGTCAGGCAGGATCATTAAAAGCAGGCCAAGCCTTTGGCCAGATCAAAATAATTAACTGGAGAGGTCACAAGCTAATGTAATGAAATGGGGGCTGAAAGGAGCCTCTAAATGGTGCTCACTAATCCTGCCTTTACCTTGTTTTAGGGAGGGGGCAGGTCTTTATAAGCCAGGGCAGCTATGGTGAAAATAGGTTGTGGGGTGCAGAGGGACCTGGACCATGGATTTTTTGTGTGTATGCAAAGACCTGTGTGGGTGTGTGTAGTGTGTGTGTGTGTGTGTGTGTGTGTGTGTGTGTGTGTGAGCATTATAACCTCGCCCTCAACATCCTAGTTGTTCACATTCATTTCCATTTTTCTATGAACATATAAAACAGTTGCCTGGAAAATCTTTTCAGTTGCTCTAATGCAAATCAGCTTTACTTAAGGTTGCATCACTGAGGAGGAAGCAGCAGCGAAGCGATTTTCCCAAGTCAACAACAGATATTTTGTTATTGTATTGTACTTCTTGTGTTATTGTTACAGCTTGGAGCACATTATTATGAGTGAATTATAAATACTTTATGTCCAGTTGGGAATTACTAATACAAACTGTTGTATTTTAGTTGTCGGATAATTGTAGCAAATTCAAGTTGGGTTGAAGACTATGAGACAAAAAACACTGTTAAGCACATGGTAGTTAATAAAATGTGGCCTCAGGTATTTCAGGACTGTGAAAACACACATATGAGACAAAACTCACCGGGGCTTGAACCACCTTTACTTGAAACTCCTTATTGTAATGCTGCATGTGCTTTCATGTTTCCATTCAGCGTTCGTACACCCAACGGCTTTCATGACCAGACGCAAATTAGCTTTGATGCTACAAAGTAAAGCACCACTATTGTGTTATGCAGAGATGTTCATAAGACATTAAAAAAAAAAGAAATATCGAAGTGTCCTAGTGTCTGTCTGAGGTGAACAATAGAGGGATGGAGCGTGTGATGTGAAGCTGCTGGCGATGCAGTCGCAGCGTGTCACTCTGGTTCTCCGGGGGCAAGCTCCAACCTGCTAAAGGACCCTGGGACATGTCTTGGTGCGTGTGTGTGACAGTCTGGTTTTGAATAAAACACTGTAGAAAAGTGGTTTTCACAACCCACGCATACACCAACTCTAAGTCGCTCCGGCGTATTATCGCTGAGTGACGGAATGAACCTGATCTCAGCAGAAGAATGGATGAAAGCTTTTTAAACACACACACACAGACAAAAGGACACACACACATACAACAAGCCCGCACATAACTTGTGTTTAGAAGACAGTCAAAGGGAGTCGCCTTTTTTTTTTTCTCATGTCATCATCACACAGTTGAGGGCAGGACAGGACGGCATGGGCGAGGCCCTGACAGGCAGGAACTGACAGAAGATCCGTGGAGCAACGAGCATATTACTGACACTCACATCAGCTCATTCATCACATTCTGATTATAATTCAGCAGCTACTGTGTCATGTATCAGAGGAAGTTCAGTTTTGATGATGACCACAAATGGTTTAGTTTAGCACTCGCCACAGCCTCTGTGACGTAAGCTGCAGTCCCTCTACTGGCCACTAGGTGCCTCAAAAACAACTTAGCTCAGTTCAATGGTCGTGAACAAACCACTACTACTGATTAGAAAGTGTTATTAGGAAGATTCAACCTATAGCAAAAGCAGGTTTCTGCAGTGTGCGTGTCCTGGTGATGTTAATAACCATTAAGGTTTAAATTATCTTTTGATAATGTTTTACAGGTAACAGGTGTCTTCACCGTTGACTCTTAAAGCCGAAACACTTTACAAATAATAATATAATGCCCCGTCGTTTGTATGCACTGTGTTCAGCTCAGATCCAGGCTCAACAACAGAAAGATCAGCGAGATAGGTTTTCTGTCTGGATTTCTGTCTCAGCTTGTGAGTCCAGATAACATCCACCTGCAGCAGCGTTTCCTGCATTCAAAGATAATTATTAATTCCACTGTTTCAGCAGCAGCGCCAGTTGATAGTCACACTATCGTTTCCACCGTTCGCTTTTTAAGCCTAGTGTAAAAAAAAAAAGCTGCATGTCACTCTTCAGCTCTGTACAAGCGGACCACTCCAGGCTGCAGGCTGCAGGCTGCAGCCGCTCTGAACCATCATTACAGTCATTAGGCAAGAATAAGCTCTGTATCACAGGAGTCCACCAGCATCCAGTTGAACCCAGCACAATTAGCACATCCGTTGGAGTAGAATTACCCTGTAAAATGAGAATCCGCTGGACAAAAGAGGCAGGAGAGTTGGAGTTGAAAAAAGAGGGTAAGTGTGAGGGAAAGGGGGAGAGAGGAGGAGAGGAGAAGTAAGGGAGGACAGGGGGAGATTAAAATTGTTTGAATTGAGTCCACGCTCGCTCCATTCATTTGGTATTCTGCTCAAATCAGGGCTTTTGTTCAGCCCGGCGTAAAGTAGTGTCAATCATCTCGACCCGGTTTTGTAGAATGGGGAAATTTATTATGAATTTGCTCCTGCAAATAATGAGGACTACCCCCTGCCTGCTCTCACTTTCCCTCCTCCTCCTCTCCCCGAGCCACCTCTCCTCACCCTCCCTTGCCTCCTCCCCCGTATCAATGCTGCAGAATAGGCAATAGAGAGTGAAGTTAGCAATCTCAGGGCCACTCGCACTCTGGACCCACATCAAAGTGACAGAGACGTCCAATCAGATTTGTCTTACAGGCATTACATGATGAATATGGTGCGGCCGTAGCACAAAAGCACCTTTGTGTCTCCTCCGAGCAGAGACTATTCACAGCCCGCCACAGCCAGCCCGAGTGGAAGTAAATGGCCAAAAGGGCCCAGGCCAAAAAAAAAAGCACCCAAACTTGTGCAGCACAATGGTCCATGCAAATCACAGCCCCCGCCACCTCCACCCGAACACACATCCCCACCTCTTCCATCTCTCCACCCTCCAGGCCTGAGCTTGGTTCCTCCTCTGCTGGGTCGTCTGAAGTTTAGGGCCTATTCACACATACAGAGGTGTCAGTTAAAAGTGCTGAGCTGCACGCATTCAAGCTCCTTTTTCTCCATTCGCTGAAAAGAGAAAGTTTCTTTTTTTAGAAAGACAGAAGAAAAAACATGAGTCGAATGACTGACTTTTTTGTCAGAAAGTACGAGTGACTTGGCGGCTGCGAGCCGGACTGTCTGTGTGGGGATGAGGCCTTTCGCATATTAAAGCGATCCCATTTGTTTATATTGAGAAAAGCCGCTAATGAAATGTTTGGTCCAGACAGTCTAGCTTCCCTTTAAAGCGGGATGTGGACATTAATGTCGGGAATCTTCATTACCTTGGATTTGCATCCATGCTGCATAACGATGGGCCTGCAACATGTCAAAGCAACAACCGAGACGCGGCAGTGATTAATGAAAAAGTCAACAGATTTGTGTGTGTCATGCAGCTGCATTGGCCTGAGTATGAGTGTGTATATGACAATACTCTACACTGATTCAGCGTATGTGTCAAACATGTCTGTGCCTCTTCTTTAACATTAACACGTCGGTATTGCATTGCAGGTGGTGCATCATCTTTTCATCCAGCTACATCAGCTTCATATGTCTAAACATCACATGAATTGCATTATGTATTCACGAATGAACAACTTTAAATGTCTTATAGAGAAATAAAATGTTTCCCATGACAGAAATATCAATGCAGTTGTAAAAATCTTTGAACAGACAGAAGCTCACTGTGGACCTGCTGCTTGTCTTTACATCAAATAAGTGTTTGGGTTAAGTGTTTGCTAAATGGTGACAGCGAGTGTATGAAGTGCTTATAGGAATCCTGCTGAAAGGCTCATGTTTGCTCCGTAAAAAGTAATGACAACACAGTTTTGTAAATAGTGGCAGTTGTGCTGTTATCGTGTAAATACTGCGAGATCAAGGGTTTTGCCGAGGGGGTGAAAACATGAAGGGGACGAAGCTTGGATACCCAAAATAGTTCAACAAATTAGCTCGCGCAAAATGGTCTAAAGAGCCGGATGATCAAACGACCTCTCGTCACCAAATTAGCGTTTTCCAGAGTGCGCGCACGAAAAGCGCTGCATAGGTGGATTATTCAGCCCTGGATGACACATTAACGTCGCCCTCACGCATTGTCAAAGTGAAAATGACATGAATAAATCTATTTCCCCCCCCTCGTTCCTCCCCTTATGGCTGGGGAGAAAATTGCATATCCATCTTAGAAGGACAAGAGACAAACGCTTGCGCTCACTTCATGCCCTGGCCTCTGCCTGAACACTGAAGGGCGTCAGAAACACCATTTCAGCGGTGTAATAATAGAGCAGCGGGGTATTTTGATCCCAACGTTGGGCCCGTGGTGACGTATGACGTTATAAAGCCGAGCGTAATTAACGTCATTTATCACTTGTTTGATTTTGTGACTGCCTTTATGGACAGGGCTCACATGCCATTAACGAGCGGGAGCAGAGCCTTTGTGGCTGAGCACAGGCACGTGGCTTACACCTGCAGGCGGGGGGGGGGGGTGTTGGGGAGAGATGGAGCGTGTGTTTGTGCAAGAAAGCAAAATTGCAAAACTCTACAAGTGAACGTTGCCCAGTAGTCATTGTTTCGACTTCACCGTTTCACTTCAATCGGTCTCTCTTGGTCCCTCCCACCGAGAGCACCAGGCGAAATGAAACTCGTTATTTCTCTTCTGTCCGGGTGGATTTGCCATCAGTGTTTGCTTACAATAAGAGATCTTCCATAATTCGCATAATGAGGCGCAAAGGCGCACACGGTGGCGCTCACAATGGCGCGTTGCGCTCCCCATCTCGCGGGAGATGGGCTTCTTTTGATTGGGCTGCGTGCGCTATGAAAAACACAGTTGGGGACGCAACTAGTCTACAACCCCAGGTTTTATTTAGATTGATCTCAATCGGGTAATAAGAATTTTGACCCGACTCATTGTCTTGCTGACTTTCCCCAGGCCGTATTTCAAAGTGTCTATACCCTTTGAGTGGAGTGAATTGCACCCCTTCTTCCCCCCCTCCTCCCTTCACTACAGGCCCTCTGGGCTATTGGGTAAAGGCAGAGTATGCAAAAGAAACAATGCAATGCATGAAACGTAATATTAATCTCCCGGTCCTGAATGCAGACAAAGCGCTGTGGAAGGTGCTCCTCTATAATGGTTATTGAGTGCTCACCCAGCTGCGCAATTTTCCCCTGTGTGCCCAACCAAGTCGGGAAAAGGTCATGCGGGAGCTTTGAATAAAAGACAAGCTCCCTAGTTTGCTCAATTACCGCCGCCACTAACACACACGCACACACACACACATTTCAGCCACAGCAGCCGAAGAACCAAACCACTGCGCACAGATATAATATAAATAGATTCATTTTTATTTATAAAAAAGTTGTTTTACACAAAATATATCTGTTAAAATCGAATATTTACATTTTAGGCTACGGGAAATGGAGAACAAGTGCATACATTAATAAAGGTCTCCTTACCACCTGTTAAAAAACAACAACAACTACAATCAGTCACAGGTAGTAACCTTAATATTGCTGTCCAGTCACACATCTCATGCAAGTCAGCTCACTGCTTCACTGGCAGTGTCTTGTTCAGGAACGCGTACAAAAATACGTCTTCATGTTAAAACCATTCGCTGTGTGATTCAATTTGTGTTACGAAAGAAGACAATGTACATCACGGAGATAAAAATAAAACAATAACAACAACAACAACAGTCTGTCGACGCGTCGTCTGAGCGACAGGAAGACGATCCTGCTCTGACGAAACGCTCATCAAACACGTCCTGTAGCACCGGCGCCGTCTCTGCGCGGCCTGTTGCTGTGTCACGTATTAATTGCACTTATTCAACCATCAACACTTCCACGCGTCAACGTGACACTGACTCAGGGTCCTTCTTCAGGGGTGACTCTCTCTCTCTCTCTCTCTCTCTCTCTCTTTCACTCTCTCTTTCTCACTATTGCTTTGCTCCTTCAGAAGCAGCCCGGGTGAGGGAGGGAAGCAACAGATCGCTGCCAAGCACGCAGGACAAAATTGATCTGATGCCTTTATCGAGTCTTTGTCAGCACTTCTGGAAGTCAGCTGCTTTTACGCACAGACGCTGCTGTGTGGGTCCAGTGCTGCCAGCCTCAGTACCTGTCGAACCAGGTTGTAAAGTCCAACAGCTCCTGTTCCTCGGAGCTTAGGGGCTCGTAGCCCCCTTCATCTGATGAGTAGGTGGAGTGAGGCGACTCCGGGTCTGCGGAGTAGCTGTTGGAGAGAGTCGGGGATGGCAGCCCGCACTGGAAAGCTGCCGACACAGCGTCGTGCTCGTCCAGAAGTTGCTGTAACGCTCTGATGTACTCCACCGCGGACCTCAGGGTCTCCACCTTGCTCATCTTCTTGTTGGCGGCGCCGTTGGGCACGTGCTGACGCAGCGTCTGGAAGCCCATGTTGACTTGCTTGACCCGGTTCCTCTCTCTCTCGTTCCGCCGGGCCACGGCCACGGGCTGCTGCTGGGGAATCGAGTAGCCGAGGCCGTTGAAGCTCAGACGCCGCTTGCAGCGCAGCAGCTCGGGCGAGCTGGAGCGCTGTCTCTTCAGCACCTTGGCTTTGCTTTGGTAGCCGGCTGCGCTGGCGCCGGCGTGCAGGGCGGGCAACGCGCTGTCCTCGGCCGGTCCGTGCAGGCTGATGGTTGCGCGTCTCTCGGTTAGTCCAAAGGCGAAGGCAGTCTGCGTGGTGGTGGTGGTGATGGTTGCAGTTTCCATCGCGCTGACAGCTGCTGCGAAATGATGGATGGAGAAGGCGAGCGCGCACTCACACGGTGGCACAAGAAGAGGAGGACGAGCAGGAAGGGGTTTGGCAGTGTACAGCTCTCGTGTCCTTCGCGTGGGGACCGTGTGGCTAACTCTAGTCCAAGTCTCTCTTGACTGCTTACTCCACGAGCCGATCTGACCCAAACTTTGGCAGCACTCCTCTTTTTCAACACGCGCCCCAAAACACACCCCACCCACCCACTTTTTTGGGGGTGGGGGGGGGGGGGGGGGTGGACGCACGCTTCGTCGCGAGGCCCCGCCCCCGCTGTGTGATTCTTCTGCACGCCGACTCCCCCGGGCCAGGCGCGTGGCTCCGGGAGCTCAATAAACAATCCCGAGCTTTCACTGCGCCGGGAGCACGCGCTGGGTTCATTTACATTCCAATGTCTCTAACTTGAAGGCCCATTGGTCGATTCAAACGGCCTGCAACCGTGCGAAAAGAAAGAGAGTAGGAACAAGACAGAGAAGGAAGAAAAAAAAAGAAGAGAGAATGAAAAAGTGAATAGTCTGCTTCTTTGAAATGCCTTTTGAATTTGACAATGTACCCCTGGCAAGTCTTCAAATTATCAGTCTTCCCCCTCGGCCATCTTTCTCCTCCAGCTCTTTACAATCACAAATACCAAGGACGCTCTCCCGTGTATCCAGGCTACAGCTTTACAGGGATAAATAAATTGCAAGCGTGTCTCCGAGGGGAATAATGGGCAATTATAAAGCTTGGGCAAGGGACGCGTTTAATTTAAGAGTAAACATCATGTTTATGACATGTAGGCGTCCGAAAGAGCATTTTACAGCTACTTAACAACTCGGGTCCCCGCGGACCCATTTTATTGGAACTCGTTTGACAGGTTGTCTCTTGGAAGTTGAATCCTGCGCTTTGCAGCTTTTGCTTTTAAATGATCTCTTATCTAATACGCACTGTTGTTATAAAATAATATATATTTTATTTGGGCAATGTTTTGCTTTCTGTGCTCATGGGTACGACGCTGCGTAAACCCCAATGTTTCAGGGTTTCAGCACCACATGAGACTGGACAGTTAAACACAAACCCCCGTCACCTCATTTGCATTTTTGCGGAGCCGCGCTGTTTCATCAAGGTTGAGCTTTAACCAGTATTGTCAGCGGTATATTTAGAAATCTCCGTTCTGTTAGTGGAAAAAACCCCTCAAGAGCAAAGTCTGGCAGTAAGAGTGTTGAACTGTGAAGACGCGTCTGACAAGCGTGCGGCACTCGCGCCACCTGGCGGCAGCAAGTCGCCATTACCGGCTGCATCTGTTTCCGCTGTGTTTTGTTCTGTGGAGGGGGATTCCCTGGCAGTTACGGGTTAAATGACTCTCCCCACTGGATGAAATAGCCGCACATGCTATTAAAAACGACACTATGGACACAAATTGTGGTATAGATATCAAAAATATTTACAATCTTCAGAATCTAAATTCTCATGCCCATATTGGTTATACGATGAGAAGATTACAGCCTCAGTTTAATCAATACATATCGTCACTACATGAGGTTTGAGACGTGAGTCGTGTATATTTTAAAAGTGTCTGGTGTAACAGAAGGAGAATTTCCAGTGTGTGTGTGTGTGTGTGTTGAATAAACGTGTAGGATTACGCTGAACTGTTCTATTGGACTCTGGTTAGCAGTCAACAGAGGGCGCTGAGTGAATACATAAACCAGTTCACCTGCATTTCAAACATTACTTGTGTGCAACTCAGATTCCTGTGATGGCATCTGCTGCATTCCTCATATACTTGCTTGTACATTTGAGATGATAGTGATAACAGCGTCTTGCCTATGTAGGAATTCTGTGACTGTATCTCAGTCCAGCATTTGTTGAAACACGCTGCACGTGTTCTTCTTGGAAATGTGAATATACTCACTCTGACATTGGGCCATTCACGGACAGGGATGTCAATAACTCCTGTCAATAATAATAATAATAATAACTGTCAATAAAGCTACTTTAAAAAAAAAGAAACATAACAGGAAGCACTCAGGAAAAAATGGTGCATGGAAAAATGTTGAGAAACTCTAAACCGTGACTCATGGCCTGTCTGTCAATCCAGACAAGAGAAACAAGGTCTGTGGTTCAACAAGATTTGGAACAAGCACCTGTAGTGGAAAATCTAATACCAGTTACTGTAAGTGTTTTACACACTGATGAGATAATTCTCTCTCCTTCACGGGAAATATAAACCCACACACCAATTCAACAATAAATCTTAACCTAAGATAAAGGTGTGGCTGTTTCTGGGAACCTGTAGCAGGTTTTTAAAATGGGCTTCCTTTTGGAGTTTGGAGCGAGTCAGCTGGGCTTTGTACAGGTGAGAAGAAGAACACGATCGCGTGTTAGTTTTTCTCTATCTGAATGTTTGGTAAAGTAACAGAAACGTAAAAGCGAAATTTTTTATCCCTTCAAACCTGTGGGACACACCGAACAAGGATCAATGATCACATGAAAATAATCAGCTTGTCCTCCCATAAAATACTCTTCCTTAACATTTTGCTTTAGACTGAAGCCTCTAAAATATATATATATATATATATATATATATATATATATATATATATATATATATATATATATATATATATATATATATATATATAAGTCTAATATTGGCCTTGTATTGCAAAACAAAATGTGGAATAGATGTGAACGTTCTGTGTGGTTTTTCAAAAACCAGGCTGCATCCTTCCAGGGAATGTCAACGATGCTTGATCAGTACCTTCACACGTAGGGAAAAAGGAAGCGACCCATCAAAGCTTGTATCGCTTCTCTGTTCCTGAGACACACGTTGGGCTGAATGAGCATGCGAGAGGAGAAATGCCTAGACCTTATGGAGCCTCGGTGCATCCCTAATGCAGCCTGCGGTGAGAACGCGGTCAGGCGGCAACAAAGCTGTTCTCCCCCTGGAAACGAGCAAAGAGAAGTAGCAGGCTGACTGGCCTTCAACGTGGCCCTGAATGCAGCACAGAGGACACCCTTCCTACTGGCGAAAGGTCAGGCATGACTCCAGAGGAGGACAAAACAGCAATCTGATGCGCCTGCAGTTGAAAGTTATTGAGCTCTAAGGAAGAGAAAAAAGGAAGCGAGGCTTATTGGAGCAAACCGCGACATGGAAATGCAACACAGAGATCTATGTCATGGAGACAAGGGGAGCCCCTCTGCACTCTCACCCAAGCTTCGGTTATAAATATTCCCTCTCTCATCACATGACACAAGCGCACACCTGCAAGACTTTGACTCTGAAAGTCCCACAATACACTTAAACACGCTGTGGGCTCAACGGTACACTGCCTGGTGGACGCGTGTGCGTTCGCAGGAACTGGGTGGTTTCTCAGGGCACTATTTTAGTGCGTTCTTCTCTCTTTTTTTCATGTTGGTTATATGAGCTCAGTGCAGCTGGAGCTCAGGAACAAGTCCGGCCTCACGGCATCCTAAACTCCATCCTCATCCTTTGGTGGGTCTGTGAACGTATCACCAATAAAGACTCAATAGCCTCTTTATTAGGTGGATTCAGTAAAGTCGTGTAGAACTAACAGTGGAGGTGCTGTACTGCATCAAACTGTACCTAATAAAGTGGCCAGTGAGTGTTACGCAACTACAACCTTATTACAACCACCCGCTGAAAACGTTTTGATAAAACAAATCTTTTTATGGTTAACTGCGTAATATTTTTATTTGCGGTTCGGATTGTGACAATGCAGAAAATAACAACAAGCTGACGTCAGAGACGACTCGAACGCAACAGGCGTTGGAAATTGTTACTATTATAATAAACTACAGGACGGTCCGCGTGACGCGCAGTGGTTAGCAAATTGGGAATTTAATGCACAGGAACTTTATATTTTTAGAAAACAGCTCGGATGATGAAATCCTCCAAACGCGGTGACGCAAGGACACTACGGCTTTCACTTTCAACTCACAATCTCATTCGGATAATAAAAAATATCCCACTTTAATGCCCGCCCAACTTTCACATCCGGCCGGCGCAGGTGCGTTTGATTTGCCAACCGTGAGCATCTTTACTCGTGCGCATAACGTCTCGGTGAGTCAGGCGCGTCTCGCGGGTTACTGAACCAAACTCACCCAGTCTCGTCGGAAATGCCAGGGGAAGGCGGGGAGGGGGCGGAGACATCACAACAGTCACATGATGTCACAAGTTGAGTTCATACAAGGTAAATCGCCGAGGTGTTCACAGACAGCTGGACAGAGAACGAGCGTCTCTGCTGAGAAATGCAAAGGTAGAGCGAAACATTCGATCGTTCATTTCTACGCGCACATCTACTAGGTTGTCGTGACGCGCTGCGCTGCGTGAGGATTTCCCCGAAGGTTGCAAAGTTGAGAGGCCGACCCGTGGCGCTGACCTGTCATGTTTCACCGCAGCCCTCCGAAGCCTCAGTTCGCCAGCTGGCTCATCGAGCAGGTGGAGACGGACCAGTACCCGGGTCTCTGCTATGTGAGCAACAACCGCTTCAGAGTCCCCTGGAAGCACAACTCCAGGAAGGACTGCAACGACGAGGACAGCAAAATATTCCGGGTAGGTTTAATGAGCCCTGCCGGACGATTTCTGAGCCTTGAAGGAGGAGAGTAAACAAGTCGGTTTGGTGCCATGTATGAAAACAAACGCGCGGATAAGTTGTTGCGTGCGATGCCAGGACGCCTTTAAAGAACCGAGCGATTCTGGCTGGAGCTCAGCTGAACTTTAGCTTCTGGATTCAAGTGTCACTGTTTACCACGAAAGGTGTGGAGTTCAGTCTTTACTTATTTAGGTTCACGTTCGAACTTCTAATGTCGTTTGATCGAATTAACTCGTGTTAATACTAAAATGTACTATACTGTTCTTTTATAATAGAAAGAAATGCCTTTATCAAGCAACCTCACATTTGTAATTCTTGGAAAAAACTATTAAAACAGCTGCAGGAAATTGTAAAACGTTTCTGCTATTTCACTTATTATTATTATTATTATTATTATTATTATTATGTAAGAATGACCTCTCAATAATTTAACTGGAACAACAAACGTTAAACCCCATACAGGCAGCAACATGCTTGTTGATAAAAAGTGATTACGGTTATAAACCACAGTCCACCTCTGTATTAAAGGTGTTGTCATCATCATGGTGCATGTGGTTCCAGTACAGCGTCCCAGGGTTTGACAGCGTGGCGTAGTGTTGTGGCTGCAGCTGATCCACGTCAAGCCAAATCTGACCTGGATGGAAAGACGGACTAATTGTTTTCATTTGCTTCCCAACTCACAGGCCTGGGCAGTGGCAAGCGGCAAGATCAGCGAGTTCCCCACCGACAAGGCCAGGTGGAAGACCAACTTCCGCTGCGCCCTCAACAACCTCTCTGTGCGCTTTAAGATGATCAAGGATAATTCTAAGAATTCTGATGACCCTCATAAAATCTATGAGATCATCAACACTGAGCGTAAGTGGACCGTACTTGATCTGAGCCGTGTGACGTGAAGCCGCGCTGAGTTTAACTCCCTCCCTTCATCTTTAGAGAACGCTGAAAATCTGCCAACGCCCGACTTCCCGGAGGATTCGGACATGAATCCAGAAATCTACTGCTCTCCCATAGAAAACTTCCCTGGAGGAAATGAGGTGCAGTTTTGCCTTGCACACACTTTCACTTCTCTCTGCCGACTGGTTCAGTGTCATATTACCTCTGTACCCTTTTTTTGTAGATTTGTGTTGTGCTGTTTGCTACTTTCTATACTAAATGCTAAACACCATGCTCTTTTCTTTTAAACAGCACCAACTGCTTAACAACTTCATGGCTCTAGATCTTGGCAACCATCCAGCAGGTATTTGGCAAAAAAAAAAAGATGTGTCATATAAATTAATTGCTTTCTCTCAGCTGGTTTATTATGTTTGTACTAAAGATTAAATGTAGATTAATGTGGATTGTTTTCAACAGAGGAGCAACTGTGGGCAGAAAACTATGTTCAGCCTCATCCGACTGTCCCTGAACACTATCTTGTTCCAGCTGAGAACATCTCACAAGTTAACCCAGTTCAGCCGCCTTACTACGAGCGTACGTGCAGCCAAACGCAAACACAATTCCTGTGGGGGAAAGGGGCATTATATCTGAAGGAGAAACAAAGATGTGACGTCTTACATGTTTGGTTTTTTTTGTCTTTTACAGCAAACCCTCCCCCAGACCTCTATCCACCTACGCAGCATTCTCTGTACGACCTAGAGATCTCCATCTACTACAGGAGGAAAGAAATGCTGAAGACCACAGTCACCACCAATCACCTCCAGCTCCACTACCAGCGCGAGCCCCCTGAGCTCATCGCATGTCATCTCTGCTTCCCCTCCACCGACGGCCTGCTGGACCGCAAACAGGTCAGCGATTGCGTGCAGTGTAACCACATCCTGCAATGCTCAACTAAAGCGCAACAAGATCTACAGATTGTTTTTGTCCACACGTGTGAATCTTCTCATACGACAGGTTGAGTTCACCAACCGCATCCTCAACAGCATCCAGAAGGGGCTGGTCCTGGAGGTTCGGGACACCGGTATCTACGCGCAGAGGCAGGGTCGGTGTCACGTGTTTGCCAGCACCGCTGACCCAAGCGTGGCATATCCAGACCCAAAGACACTGCCATCCAACACCGTGGTAGAACTCCTCAGCTTTGAGAAGTATGTGGAAGGTAGGTGCGGGTTGTTTGTTTCTCACCGGTGTCAAGAACATATATTGACAGCATTTTTTCTAGTTAGTTTGGAATAATTATTTGGTTCTATTACAGAACTTAAACATTTTAAGGAACACAACGGTCCTTCACCGGAGTACACCATCAACATGTGCTTTGGAGAGAAGTTTCCTGATGGAAAGCCTTTGGAGAAGAAACTCATTGTAGTCAAGGCAAGGCCGTCGTCTCGTTCTCCTCAAGCTTGTTTTCAGTGGGTTGATGAGTTTTTAAAAACATCTGTCTCTTCTTTTACCTCGTAGGTGGTCCCTCTGATCTGTCGGCAACTTCACGAGATGGCCCAAGCGGACGGAGCGTCATCTCTTCACAGCTTCAACGTCAGCCTGCAGATGTCACACAACAACCTGTATGATCTCATCAACTCCGTCTTCAGCCCACCAGCAGCTGAAGAGCCACCTCGAGCACCTTCCCTGCATCAGATGTGACATTCCACCTCACAAGCATCTGTAACGAGAGCTACTCTGTTTACCGGGCGGACCATGTGACGCACCACATCCTGCTGTAGCCCAAAGCTTTGCAGAAGTAATTCACTAACCTTTTATAGTTACTTTAGCTGAAATGATCAATGTCCTCTTCACCTTTTGTTCACATTAGCCACAAGTGCTATGGAAAAAAAAACTGACATTTTTATGCTCTTAGGTGTAGAAATAGTCTCATCCCCACGTGACTGTTACACCTGTAAACTGAAATGACTGTGTTTTATATATATATATACACACACACACACACACACACACACACACACACACGATGCCTGTAAATGTCAAATTAGATCCTTATAAAGACTGAAATGTGCAATTTTTGCATCTATGTTTTTGGTCTATAAAATGAAATAGAAATCTGTTTATATGTGTCACAGAGTGGTGATATTTATATTTATATTCTAAATAAACTGATCAACAACGTGTCTTTCGTGATGTTTACGTCATAATTGCTGTGAACGAATAGATAGAGATCAATTTGTAACAGTTTAGGTTATAATCCCAGAGAATCTAAAAGCACCTGTAGGGCCTCCTAATAACTACATTATGTACTATAACAATTGCTAAATTATACTGTAGCTTTTAGAAAGTGTGTGCAGAAATAAAATCTCACCATGCGAGATAACCGAACGAGTTTTGCGAACTCCTTGGACTGTTGCAGAAAGACATTCAGATAAACCCAAGCATCTGTATTTTTGGATTGTTCCATGTCTTTGGCTCTATAAACGCAAGTTGTGTGTGATATAAGACAAGCAAACCAATAACCTCAAGACGACAACATGGTGAAACGCAGACAGTAGCTGTCATTAAACTAAATGACACATAGTAAAGGGCCTCACCAAGATTAAGACATGAGCTACTGCATGGACACAACAAAGCTGGCATAATGAAACTGCAATTAAATACTGCAGGCACTGAAACTCTACCATGGAAAGGATTTAATGTTCCCAAATAGAGACAGGTAGGAAAACACTGCTGCTTAAGACACTTAGGTTTTTGCTAATGTACAGACTGTAAATAGATCCATGAGTGCTGCTTTTGCCGTTAACATTAATTCAATATTTATAAAAACAGTAAATCTGAAATTAAAATGCTTTCGGACATAGGTGATAACAACAATGTTTGACATGAGGAAATCTCACTTTTTCAAGAAAACTGCATTTTGTTTCAACTTACTTGGCACAAAAACAAGTATCCCTGGTTCTAAAACTGGACTTTCTACATCTCATAGTGGTGAGATTTAAAGGCTTCTTCTCAATATAAACCAAATATGCCTGAAGAGGAGAGCGACTCCATTACTTAGTTCAAACAACAGTCAGAATTCACGTGTATTACGGTGAACTTTCATTAAACAAGATTATTAGAGATGTGGAAGACCGAAAACAGAGAGAGACTTCCAAATACAAACCACTGAAGCAATTAACTCTATAAACTACTTCTCATTCACAAGACAGATGAAAGCAACATATATGTGGATATATCAAATCTATATTATTTACAACCAAATCTAAAAATTCTACTGATAATTTCTCTACAAAAATTGCATAACAGTGCCTTTCTTTTATGTGACAAACATCCAATTACATATTATTTTTATACCACTTCCTTTCCAAGACAATGAGCTTTGCTGCTGATAAATACCTCGTCCTCCCACAGAAGGAGTAAAAGTCTGCACTGCACCCTTCCAGTGAAAAGCCTGTAGAGACAGCTACCTGATGAATCACTCCATGGGAGGGCCTTTGAGATTTGCCTCTTTAAGGCATTGCCCCTTAGTGTTGGGTTTCTGAGCTGTACTAAACAAAAGACCGGTTCTTGGCGGTGACTGTCCAAGCACAAAACATCAATAGGTGCTGTTCAAGTGAAAAAGTGTCTTCAATATTCCAGCGAGATCAAAAGCTCTGGCGTATGGTAAATGCTGCGCCTTGGAGCCGTCACTGTTCTGAAAATATATGCTAGAGAGTCTGCCACACAATAACAAACCAGTGTAAACGTCTGATTGTTTGCCTTGGGTGCGGCTGTCCTCGCCTGTAGGTCACGCCTCCTCGTGCGCTGACTCGGTCTGTACCTCTGGTGCCTTCCCCAAGTCGTCCGCTTTTTTGTGTTTCCTAGCATGTTTGTATTTGTCCACATACGCCTTCACCAGATTTCCCACCTTCACTGGATTGATCTCGCCACTCTTGCTGTGGCAGACCTGAATCATAGACGACATTCCCATTAGAGACCCACGAAACTGGTGTTTGCACTCAATTACTATTACTAAACTATTTGGACTAGCTGTTAATCAGTTTTCATCCATCTTAGCCAAAGTCTCAACCTACCTTATGCACAGCCTTGCGTAGAATCTCTTTGTATTCATCCTTGTTGATGTCTCTCTTTTGGTAGAAAGGCTTGATTGCTAGCTTGACCTCCTCTATGGCCCTCTCCTGCATGTGTAACTTTTTCAAATACTGCTAAAAGAGGACAAATATCACTTATGTTATGCATATGTTATACATTTGCATGTAACCTGTGAGAACAGACGTTTGAATCCAATTTTACTGCTGCAAGAAAGCCTTTATAAATCATGTACTTTATCTTTCTTCAGCAAATCCCCTTCCTCTGCCTCTCCTTGCCCAGTCGCTGGTAAGCCTTCTGGGTGTTGAACATCAACTCTAGAGGAAGTGGAGAGGTCACCGACAGCACCGGTGATGTCCTGAGGAAGTCACATCACAAGATATATGCACGGTATGAATGATCAGCATACGAGCAGACTAAAGATATGACAGAATATTAAAACCTTAAAGACTGTGACTATTCAAATTATAAACAAATAATCCAAACGCATTTTAAATAAATCTTTGCATACATTATACAAGTTTGCACATGGTTTGAAAAGGGTTTGACAACAATTCAGATTCACTTCTATTTTCTTAGAAAATACTTTTCAGTTTCTGTTTCTTTTTCCTGCACTGGGGCAGACAATGGGAAAAGACTGCTCCTTCCAGATAAATGCTGACACTCTCTGGTCATTATTTGCACTACACTCTTTGATGCAAACAAGCCAGGACCTCAATACAAGACACACCTAACTACAGCGGCAAGTGGCACGGCCCTACCTGACTGGATATCTGGACTGTCGAAGAGGGTCTGCGGACTCCTTCCTGCTTCAGCTTTAATTTATACAGGGCCACCTCTGTAACAAACATTGTCAGGGCCATATTTGTGATCGAGTGTTAGACAAGATTAAAAAATACACACACTGGCCTCACTAGCGGCAACACTTACTGCTTGCAGATTTCTCTGGTTGAGGGCCCTCAGGCTCCTGTATATTCCAGGTAACCCTCTTCACCGGAGTCTTGGATTTGGCTCCTACTATAGTGGACACCTGATCTCTTTCAATCTTCTCTTCCTCTCCTTCTTTCTCCTGTTTGACACATGCACCGTTTCCCTCTCTGTGCTCAGACTTCACATAGTCCAGGCTGTCAAGCATGACATCAACATTGAAGTCCTCATCAGAATCTGAGGGTGGTTCTTGCTTCACAGACACCGTAAATTCTGCAGTTTCAGTTTTTTCTGCTGGGATCACTGGCCCTGGCTGAGACTGGGAGACCACATCCGGGGGGTTGGCGTTTACGCCAACGGGTGCGGTTAAGGTAGAAAATGAGGTTCCAGTGGATAAGTGGCACATTTCTGGAGAACCTGGCTCTGATTTAATTGGGATGATTTCCAAAGTCTCACTCTTAATTTCACACATAACAGCCTTGATGGAGTCCTCTTTGATGTCCTCCTCATCTGTGCACTTGGGTATAGTCAGAGAAGATATGTCAATTTGTTCTTGTTCTCTTTTAAGTGGTTCAGTGATAAGGGAATCCTCAAACATATCCACAGATGGTTGTCTTTCCTTTTTAATTGTTTTTACAACTCCCATCATGTCTTTTGTCTTTTCTGATGCTGTGCGCTGGCTGCTTGCACTCAGGTGTTTGCCTTCCTTCCCACCTTTAGACGTGGAGGTAAAGCAGGACTGCACTTTGGCAAAAGGTTGCTCTTTTAGTGAGCTTTGAATATGATGCTCTTTTCTCTTGTGTTGTAACGGTTGTGTCTCTTTAGTGGAGGAAAAGCAGGATCCTGATTTTTGTTGTAAATTTCTGGATAATTCGCCTTCTTTCTTCCCGTCTCTTGAGCTGGACATGTGCTTTCTCTTGTCTTTTGACGGTGATTCCACCTTAACTTTGGAGGAGAAAGATGGTTGGTGCAGTTGCCCGTGATCTTCCCTCCTTTCCCTGGATGCGGATCGTGATTTGGAACACTGTGCACGTTTGCGGTCCTTCGACCTAGATCTAGACCCGGAACGTGACCTTGACTGAGATGTCGAGTGGGATCGACGTCTCCTGTCCTTTGACACCAGTCCTCTTTCATGGTCTGTCTGTCTCTCATCAATTCTTCCCTTCCTCTTTTGTTTACTCTTTTTCTTTTTTGAACGTTCTCCGCTGCTACAGCTTGAAACAGACCTTAAAAAAAGAAGGAAAAAGGTCGCCAGTTACAAAAGAGGTAACATAGCTGGACACAATTCTGGAGAAGCTGTCATTTACTTACCTGGATCTCCTTCTCTCTTTGGACTGGGACCGTTGTCGCTTTCTGCAAGTTCTCTCAGGAGAACTGGAATAAGAACTCTTTGAGGCCGACCGTGCCCTCCTCTGTTCTCTAGAACCTGACCGCCTTGAGCTCTTTTCTTCGTCCTTCACCTTTTCTTTCGATCTGTCTTCCTGGCCTGAGGCCCGGCGGTCTGTTCTCCTTTCTCTGTCGGTCTCTGAACTACTAGAGCATTGCTCCTTTGGAGTTTTGGAAGACTTTCTCTTCAAATCTTTTAATGGAGATTGAGAACACAATGCTGAAACACACTTGGTTTCTGACTTCAGTTTTTTCTTGGTGGGAGATGGGTTAGATGTGAATGATCCATTTTTACAGCTAGAGGGAACACTGTTGGGAGTTCCAACACTTTGTTTTATGGGAGTATCTTTCTCCGTCTTTAAAATATGGAAACTGGGATGAGCAGTTTGACAACTCTTTTCACATTCCCCTGCATCATCCCACCGTGGCTCTTTTTTAATTTTAAGTATGTGTTTCTGTTCAGCGTTCATGTGTACCAATTCATTTCTAACGTTGACACATTCCTCTGTGCCTTTAATCTCCTGTGATATGGATTCCTGAGCACCGTCTGTCTTTGGGTCATCCTGGGAGGCCTCCATCTCCTGTGTTTCGGTTTTCACCTGAACCCGGTGCAGCTCGCTTTGCACTGACCTAGCCTTATCTTTATGTGTTGCCTGTCTATCCAGGCTTGAGCTCTCCGCTTCACCCTCTGAGCTGCTTGAGTCTGACAGAGTGGGATTAAAGGGATCATAGATATTGTTGTCTTGTTCCTTATTAACCATTGTACGTGATGCCAGCAGCATCTGTTTATCCTTGTGCAACCGTCTCTTTTTTGCTTCCTCCTCCTTTTCTCTCCACGGTTCTTGCATGCTGGCTCCACTAGCACACAATGATGGGTTGCTTAGCCTCCTGGAATGCCAGGAATTCCCACTAGAGCTGATGCGGAAACTCACCGCTGAGGACGATGAGGAATAACGTGGCTGATTGGCAGGATAGTTGGTGGAAGATGAGGAGGAGAATGAGCTGGAGAAGGCTGATGACGAGCCTGCCCCATCAGGCCGATGCCTCTGGGAGTGCCCCGATGTGCCCTTTTGATGGTCAACACTTTGCTGCCTACCTTTGTCCCCAGCAAGGCTGACCATACCAGTTACAGCCACGTAACCACTACTACTGCCTCTGCTACCATTAATTGTATTAGTACTACTGAGACTTGTGTCACCATTTGTGACATCACTGCCCCCCCTTCTGATTTTTGGTATTCTAGGAAGCACTGATACATCTAGCCACATTGGCTTTATAGGTGCTTTTTTTGGTTGAGACTGTGATGCAGAAATTTCTTTGTTTTTGGAGCTTGGAGAGTCTGGGACTGGCTGGATGGATGCGGACAAGCTTTCCCTTTGAAGTGCAACATCCCTGGTTTCCCTATGTCCTGGAAAGTGTGTGGGTCTGTTTGGACGAGGTGGCAGCAAACTTTGACAACCTCTAGGTGGTAAAGGAGCCTGGGGATGTGGCCGAGTGTGGTCATAGGCCATAAAAGATGGCGAGTGATCAAAGTTCTGAGCCCACAGTCCATCTGCTGAGCTATGGGAGAGTCCTGGCAGGTCTCCGTTGTAGTGATGAGACGGAGAACTCTCTCCAAGGCTTGGCATGATCCCTGCGTTGTTCTGGATGCTTGCATCTCCTGAGACGCTGCTGTTGCTGCCACCTAGATTTAATGTAGATGGTATTGCTGTAGCAAGAAAACACACAAGCAAAAAGCATAGAAAAAGTAGAGCAATAAAACTAATGAAGTTCTTGGGGTTTACAGAGCCTATTGAACAAATTAAGGTCACCATACTACATACTGACACACCCACTGCTTAAGAAAGTCAGGAAATTAATTAAGTTTGATTAAGTTCATTTGAAGTGATTTAATGTTCAAACCCTTGGTTAAATTTTACTACCAATTCAATAACAAATTCACCTCACAATAATTTATTAAAAAAAACAGCGGCCACACTTACTTGGCTTTGTAGCTTTAAGGGAACCATCTCGATTAATGACAACATCAGAGCTGTCCATCAAGAGGACGCTCTGTCCTGATAGAATGCTGCCCAGCAGGTCAGGCACAGGAGCTGCCTCCACAACAACCCTCGACCGCTGGACTTCGACACCCCTCCTGGTGTAACATTGAGGCTTTACTTAATTTTTTTTCTTGATTGTAAACAATGGAAAAGCTATGGACAACTCACAGTCCTGCAATTATTTAGAGTTTCTGATTTAAAATGAGCTTATAAAACTTTACTGGAAGCTGTTTTTTATATTTTATTTGAAGAGAGAGACAGACAGACATACACCAAAGCTAAAAACAGGAATAATAATAAGAGCAAGAATGTCATTGAAAAAAAATACTCGTTCTTGAAATTAACATTATAGAATTCTCTCTATTCTTGAGATGGATGTACATGTATTATCTGCCTCTGAAGGATAGTTACATATGTTTAGTAATGTTTGATATAAGTCTGTTGATTTATACATGTGTATATAGTGATGAAGCAGTGATTAATAAGTAATGGCACGTTATTACACACCGTATTTTCTTCTCAGATAATCTGCTCAGTAGACAACACTACACATTGCGACAAAGAGGTGACATTACCTGGAAAGACTTGCAGCGACTGGCCGAGCTACAGGCTGGTGAGAGCGAAGAGCAGAGCGAGAAATCCCTCGTCTCTTGGCCTCCAACAATGATGTAACGTGTGCCCCCTGTTCACCCTCCTCCCTAATCAAACCAATGCCATGAATTACATTTGCTTAACAGTCCATACTATATATGATCAGAGTATAAATGGACATTGAGACATAACACGGTGATCATTGATGGCTGCAATGAATATGGCACCTGACCGTGGGTGGGTTATATTAGGCACAAAGTGAACATTTTAAAAGCAGGAAAAATGGGAAAGATAAGGTTGGACATTGCCACATTGTGACGGCTAGATGATGGCTGCTCTTTGTGGAGTGTTCCCCATGTGTTTCGATCAAACGAGACAAGAAAACAAGATACTGTGGCTGAAATTGCTGAATAAGTTTTAAGTTTGCTGTGTGTGGTGCTGCAAACTCTCAGCCACAAACAGTCAGCCATAAACCAGAATGCCCACGCTGACTCCTGTCCAGTGCAGAAAGTGCCAACAATGGGCACCTCAGCATCATAACTACACATCAGACAAAAGGAGCCATGCTTTCTTTTCTGGGTGGCCATGTGTGTCACCTACCTGGGGAACAGATGACACACTATGAAAGTAAGGAAAGCTGGCAGGGACAGTGTAATGCTTCAGGGAATGCTCTGCTGGGAAACCTTGGGTCCAGCCATCAATGTGGATGTTAGTTTGACACATACTGTACCACCTATCCAAGTATTGTTGCAGGCCATATCAACCTTTTCATGGAAATGGTATTCAGTGAAGGCCGCAACCTCTGAGCAGAATATAGTTCTCTGCCACAAAGAAAAATTGTTCAGGAAAGGTTTGAGGAGCACAACAATGGGTTTTAGTGCCTCCTCATCTTCAGGGCTCTAGTTTAGTCCAACTTTAAAGCTACTGATTAAGGCCCATTTGTAACCAGTTTAAAAAACAAATAATGTCTGAAATAAGTAAAACAATACTGAAGTGAGTCCCACAGTATGAGCAAGTCTTCTTACCGTTCAACAAATGGATCCAGATCAAATGGATCTCCGTAGATTGACAGAGATGCAGCGCCTATGTCGGCACGCATGCTGCTTAGTGTTTGTTCTGAAGGCCGGTATACAGTCGGGAGTGAAGAGCTCTTCTTGTCTTTAACTATTCCAAGACTACTAGCAATGCGGCTCTTAGGTGTTGCTGTCTTTGTCAGCATCTGGAGGAAAAAACAAAAAAACAAAAAAACACAGAACAGGTAGTGAAAACTTTACTTAACACTGGAATAATTATTTATCATCTATAAAGTGTGAGATACATGTTGTAAAATGGACAACAATCTCACCCGTTTTTGTCTGGATTTAGTCTTTCTCACTCTCCGCTTCCTCTTCCTGAGGCCTCCACTTGGGGCTTTACTTATTTTGCCATTAGTAGAAGAGGTCTTTTTGCTTTTTTGCCTGCGCTTTCCTGTTTAATTACATAGAAACATTATCCCTCATAACAAAGACACCACTATGTACCATGTGTTACTATTGGATAATTGATGCTGACTGTACATAAGGCAACCAATTCTAGAGTTTGATATTCATTTGCATATGTGACTTACTGGTCCTGCGCCTGTGGGTAGATGGGACACGAGGTGTGAAATCCCGCATATACACAGACGTGTTGAGCCCAGCCACAACAGCATTTATGGTGTCATCCAGCCAAGTTGACTGAATAAGGTACGTGGGAGCCAGCTAGTAAGATAAAAGCTTTATTAATCCACTAGCTTGCTTTCAAAAACTTGTTTTCCAAACATCTAAACACATGCACAGCTCCTTACCAACAATTCATTCAGTTAAACAAAACAGCTATCAAAAACATGTGCCATTTTTCTGGTGTTAAGAACATTAGTAAAGTACACAGCCCCAATTTTCTGCAAAACCTAAAACCAAGCACACTGCTGTAAAGAGAGTTAGAAAATATGGCAAGACGGAAGCGTCACGCCTCATGCAAACCTGTGACGTGCGTGCCTGTGTGATGCGATGTCTGTTGACATTTGCTCGAACCCTTTCACTCTGCTGTGTCCGGGCGATAGCTCTGGTGGGACCTGCAGCGCGGGGCTGAGAGCGACTGATGGAAGAGCGGGCAGTAGAAGGTAGGTTTTCTGCATCACTGTGTTCCTCAACTGAACCCCCTGAGTGTGAAGATTTATTTGTGAAAGAATACTTGATCAAATGTATGTTTGATCATGTATAAAATTATGAAAGGTTTACTTGAAGAGCGGTTGTTGGGTTCACACTGAGGACAGAACCATTCTTCTACAGGAACAGAGTCAAGAGGTGGGGTGAGGCACTCCATGTGATACCTGGAGGAAAAAGGCTTTAAAATGTCTTAGGTGACAGGAAATGTGACAGCGGCTTGGTCTAGTTCAAAACTGATAAAAATTACTATTAACTATCGATTTGTTTTGATATATATCTTCAGTCTCACCCAGCATCACAGCCATCACAGAGCAAGAGGCGGTCCTCACGGTCACTGCCCCCACACACCTCGCAGTTAGTCTGCTCCAGGTCCACATTTACAGTTTCCTCTTGACCTTGCTTTACAGGCTTTTGTACTGTGATCTGAAAGAAGCAGTCACAGTAGTTATACATAAGCAATTTATCCACACAAATAAACTGTGTGTTAATAATTGTTCCATAAGTCATGCTACTGGACAAACTCACCATTTTCTTTACTTTGCCTCCATAACATTTTCTTAGGTATATGTTGTTGAAGGCAATACGGTCTACAGGACACGAGTTTGCATTCTGAACAGCGTAAAAGAAATTGACAAAAATCAAGTGATTGAGGTTTCCTGGTCATGGATGCTTTATAAATACAGAATGTACTGTAATAATGCAAAACTTTACAGTGCTCTATAACAGTGTGCTTAATTTATGGCCTAAGACCCACCTTGGACCATTCAAGGATGCAGTCGAGACAGAAGTAGTGTTCGCAGTCCTCTGGTGTTGCAACAGGCTGGCTGCTGAAAGAGTTGAGGCAAATCGGACACTTATCCGAGTCCTCATCTGAGCTCATCCCTGCAAAATCAGCAGAGGTTTCCCCAAAAGCTCCTTCCGTTGGTTTAACATCTTCTTCCTCCTCTGTGGCTTGTAAAAGAAATTTGAAATTAGTTTTAAATTAACTAAACATCTTACAAACATCTAGATTTTTTGTAGCAAACTGTGCTATGCTGGGATGTCACCTGTTTCATTATTTTGTTGAGTTACAAAAAAAAAAAACAATGTTGTATAATTTAAAAAGGAGAAACGCTACAGTGAGAAAGAGAGACACTGCAGTGCATGGTTACCTAACCCTGATGATATTTAAAGAATATTATACAGTAACAGTTATTATAATCTATTAAAGAAAACAACAGCATATATGACAGTTTGACAGAATTTTGCATCGAATCACTCCTACCATCCTCTTCATTTCCTCCCCCTTCTTCCTCCTCCTCATCCTCTTCATCTAGATGATCCTCATCTTCTTCACTACTGTCTGATTCTCCTTCATCAGAATCCACTTGAACGTCATCTGAGTCATCTGGGGAAAAAAAAATATTTAAATAGAGATGAAATGCATGTGTTTAAAAACATTTAATGCAAGCTTGACTGGACTGCTTACTGGAAACATAAAGTAACAAACAAACTACCTGAGATGGACCACAACACAGGCCTTTTTCCTTTGCTGTGGGATGTACTGCGGTTGATCAGCTCATCTTGGCTGTCATCATCCTCCATGGCTGATCATTGAAAGAACAGCAATACACTTTATTTTTTCCTCAAAAATTATCCCTAGAGATGAAAATGCAGAAATGCAGAAAAGGTTTAAAGCGCACGTGTGTGGTATTCAACATTTCCTTTGTGCACTCATTTTAAAAAGTCAGATTTTGTCATTTGGACAGATCATATAAGCAGACTTTACTCAATGAATGAGGAGTAAGCATGTAGTGCATGGGATGTGGTTATAACAGGATGTAAACAAATTCAACTCCAGGTTTAGGAGTTCATGGCTGATTGCGATGGTTTTAAGCAGCAATTTTAACATTTTCAAACGTCCCTTTGTTTGCAGAAAAACACAGAAACACTCAGACAACCTGAAAGCTCGCTAGCGAGCAGCGACCTGCAAAATGCTACAGCTACACTTGTAAACAAAGACGCAAACCTTGTGCTAAACAAGGCGCGTTGTGTATTCTGTAAGTAGAATGAACATATCTAGTAAACGTATGCGCCCACGCTAAAAATATACACACTGACACGAATATGCCAATAAGATGTGAAACTATTCTTGCTGAGTGCTAGCTAGTAATGTTAGCTAGCACTCAGCGTGTTAGCCAGTCACAGACTAGCTAAATTTAAAAACAACTACATGCCCACTCAGTCTCTGCCCTCGCACCACTCACATTCACACAAATCCTCATCTGAACTCACTAAACCACAAAGTCGCGTCTGTGCATTTAAGTGAAACTGCAAACCTGCCCGGTTCTGTAGTCTGGTGTGTGCTCAGGCTGATTTGAAGTCTCCACGGCTGTTGAGTGACACCACCGGCTGGTTGCTCACGGAAATGGCCGAGTGCGCTCCGACGAACGAGACTCTTAAAGGGACAGTACCCGCTTCTTTACAGTCGCGGTAATGTCCGTACTATTCAGCGTAACAGTAGTCAACGACATATCTGCATTCATAAAACACAAAGCATCTCCATCTTAGACTTATCTTGTCTTGAACTGTGACCTCATTCAAAGAAAAACAATCACCCTTTCACCATTGAATGTGTGTTTTATACACTGATTATACTAAGGCTTCCTCGTTCTGTTGTTATTATAATCACTTTGCTTCTCTGATGAAGCATCACTTTCCACTTGTTTATGTGCGTAATTTCTTCCTGGTTTCTGGTGATGCAGATAAGTCATTTTGCCGCTGGGAAATAAGAAAGCCAGGTGTGACAAGGAATAGGTTTGATTATTTCTACCTGGAAAATTGAAAATCTGTTAGTTCTTAGTGATGTTCTGACTCCTCAGCATCATGGCAACAGGGACATATTACTTCCCTTATGGTGTTATAACGCAGTCAGTTAATTACATTTTACAAACAGTTCTGACTAATGTTTTTGATTAAACCAGTGAGTGTGTGTTTGTGTTTGTGTTTGTGTGCACTAAAGAATTATTTAATGTTAATATCAAATAGAGGTGTACTCATTTGTGACTAGGTTGACTACTAAAGTATTGAGAGGAAGAGAAATATTTAATGGTTACATTATTTGACACATTTGGCTACAAGATGTATTTTGAACTACCTCTAGCAAACAAAACACACTTTGTTTATTACTGGCATGAGTAAAGAGTGTTGCACCCACTGTCGTCCCCTAGTGGCGCATCTAACTTTTCTAAGATTTATATACGTAATACACCGTAACCCTACTTTAACATTAATGGCGTGGGGTTGTGTGTCCTGGACAGGGCTTAATCCTGAAAACCTCGTCAGAACCAAACTCCAGCCAAAAACCTTACAGATGAGAAACAAAGACACACATCGCATGGTTGAAGCAGTCAGTAAAAACAGATGTGTTATATTTACAGTAAGTGGCCTGAATGAATAACACACCAAACATATAAGGCTGCAGTGGCGCTATTGTGTGTGTCAACATTATCTAGAAGACGTCATTTCTCGGTCTGTATAAATAATTGAGTGTCCATCTTCATCATCATCGTCGTCACCAGATCAGACTGTCATGCTGCATCCTTGGTACGTGCACAGCCTCACTCTGCTCATGGCAACACTGTACACAACCGAGCCGAGTTCAACCACTTCACGCCGGAGGGGTAGCAGCGCTCTCTGTCCAAACGGCTCAAAGCGCACTTATCCCCGCTCCAGCCGCGGTTGTCACGTCACGCGGGGACTATTTAAGCGTAAAGGAACCTGCGTGGCATCGATGTTTGCGAGAGATAGTCTGTCGGGACAGGAAACTGTTAACCAGCACAATGGTTCATTCCTAATGTACGACGTGCAAAACTGAACGCGCCGCACCCCAACTATAACGCGAACACTCACCCTGACATGTTGGCCTTGTAGAGCCCGCCTCCGGGTGGTGGTTATTTGCCAACGGGGCGACGTGGGCAGGCTTTTGAGCTCGAGCACGGCATCCCATTGGTCGCGCGTGGTGTCGGTCTTCTTTCAATTTGCATAACCACGTCGGGTTGCAGACGCAGAGGAGTGGGCAGGGTAGGGGTAAAGCAAGTGTACCGAACTTCTGCGTCGGTGTCGGCTATACTATACTCTTAAATGCAGCCAACTTTAAACGCACCGTGATTTCCTCCGGAGAAAAACCCTCTCAGCATGCTCGGGTATGCGGCGGACAGGGGCCCCGTGGCGGAAATTAAACACTTCGTCTTTTAAAAATTATTCCCAAAAGAAAACTTGAGGCTGGTAAGTAGCTGCCTTTATCCGCCGCTGTTCTTCATTCTGCCCATGTATGTGGATGCCTAAGCCCCACGCAGTTTATTATTTGATGTCAGTTTGCTATTGTCTAACTTTCTTTAGAGTTGCCAAAGGTGATTTTTGATTAATTAGCAACTTTAGGGCAAATAAAATGCTGGAGCATTTAATATATTGAAATCAAACCTATAATTAGTGGACTGGAAGCCTGCTGTAATTACTAAATGTGTAGTAGCATATTATTTGTTGGGAGAGTATTTTAGTTTATTGATATCATTTAGTCTTCTGTAGAATTAATAAGTGATGTGAACACAACCTCCATATTTCATGTCTGGTTTATTACCGTGTTATTTCCCAGCCTTGGCGTGTTTTGCTCCACAGATTGCAGATCGTAAATCGTGTTCTGCGTGGCTGACCATATAAAATTTGCGCTCTAAAAGCAGGTGAGCCACTGACTAACGCACATTGTGCCAATAGCCTGTTCCACTGTGCGTGTGACAGCGGCTAACCTGGTTTTGGGAACACCTCCTGTTGTTTTGGCCTGTCCAAGACCCAGCCCCAGGCGGAACCGACAGACTCCTATCGACGAGCAATGGCCGATCTGAACTGTGCACATTGCTGGGACAGACCTGCTCAACGTGACTGCCCTCCCTGTAAAAGTAGCTTCCTCCCGTGTTCACATACTGTACTTTATTTAGCGTTTGCATTGCCTCCTATGGAGCAGACCTCCCTAATACCATCGACTGGCAAGGCCTTTGGTGAGTGTTTTGTTTCAGTTTCAGTTTTATCTGAGTGTGGTATATAAAGTAATCATCCTTAGTCACTGGTTTGCAGTTTGAGGTCACGGGCCCTCCAGGGGTTCTCATAGAAGTTCCCTGGGAACCTCCAGCAGGATGAAATCTTTAGAGCGAAATGGATGATAATTTAGTTATGATTACAAATTTTTACACAAGTGGAAGAGGTTTTCTAGTTATTAAGCCGTGAAGTAGCAGAAATTTAAATAGAGTAAGCAGTTCCAATAAGTTGTATGTGTAATTGTGTATTATGATAGTTGTTTGTAAAAAAGTATTGTAAAAATGAGAAGTAAAGTTTGTACTCAAATCATTTGTGGTATCTGTTATATTTTCTGTTCTTGTTAAGGGTGAACATGTTTTGATTCCCCTTGGCGCATAATGACTCACTGTGTCACAGAGGAATAGATAAGTGCAACATGTCAGACTCATTAACTTAAGGCCCCCATTCGTCATCGTAGCTATGTGGACGTGCAGATGCTCACTCTCGTCCACATCAAGGAGGTTCTTTCCCAGAGACGAAGTGCCTGTTACAGATATGTGCGGATCTGTTTTTTATCTTAAACTGGTAGGACAACATTGCAAACTGTGCACTAGATTTGAACAGGGGATCGGTAGAGCACCACTTGCACGGGTGAAATTAATTCCCTCTGTGTGGCCTCAGAAACGTCATCATAATCTGTTAATGTCCCGTTCATGAGATTGGAGTCTGTTGGGTTAAATATGAAGGGAGGTTGGGCATATTTCACTTTGTATTTATAATCTATGTGTGGAGGAAATGCATTTTCTTTTTCCAGTGGCATTACCTTCTACATTCTTAAAGGGAAATGCAAAGACTATGTTGTTTTGAGTGTGTTTAATGCTCGTCATGTCCACAGGGTGGCGTCTGTGTATCACCAGGGCCTAAGGCTTGTCCAGACAGAGGCAACTAAACAAGGATTTAAAGCTTATCTAACCCCCGCCTAGCCAGACAGCTCTAAGTCTTCTCAGCACAATCCAGTCTTGCATAATTAATCATAACATCTAAATTAGCTGTCTCCTTTGCGTATGGACGTGTAAAACAATATCAGCAAGATAGTGATTTATTTACAAAATTATCTGAAATATCAGGGTTATTTTGAAAGATCTGTGAAATAGCTTTTGCTTGGGACTCTGCTTGGCAAATGAGAGTATTTATAGAAATCCACAGGGTTTCAGAGTGGGGTTAGCCAGAGCGCTAGGGAAGCGCACAGCATTCAGAGTGTGACAGCCAACATTTTTACTCTCCAGAGTAAACAAACAGGAAAGGCGTGCTGCGCAGATTGCCATTAATGTCCTATGGTGTTTGAACCGCTTCATAAAACGGTATTTTCATTTACAATGTTGCTTGTTGTCAGTACATTAAGGAGCGAACCTACACTGAATCAAGGATCTACAGACCTTTACATCTACGTGGAGGGCGACTCTACTGCTAAGTCTGCAGTGCCTCTGTATTCATTTGTCTTGGGTGGTCACACTGTGTTACATCATCCATAACAGCAGCAGCTGTGATGCCAGGATGCCGACCACATTCCCCTCTGCATCCAAAGACGCACTTAGTGAACTTTCAACCTGCCACCTGTGAACACAGACTTTCAACTGGCTAGAACTGATGATGCTGCATCGTGGGACCTGTTTGCACCACAAGCAACGTGGAAAGCATGAAAAATTCATGACCTAGAAGATGTTTATAATGGGTTTCGCATAGCAGCTTCACATAATGTTTGGTGCACAATGGCTCATGTTCATTATTTAGTGCAGGTAAAAAAAGCAACAACAAAACTAGAAAAGACATAACGTAAGCAAATCAAACGCAATGCAACTCAATAGGAGTTAATTACGATCTTATGTACTTTAAAAATTACCCATAAAATTAAAAAAAACCTTTTCTAATATTCCAGTTTGATTGTGCTAAGAAGGGTTTGATTTTATTTCGGGGTTCTGCAGGCCTTAGTGTGTGTGAAGAAGAAATGTAGGTCATGAATACATTTAACCAAAATGTTCTTTAACTGCAGGGTAGTGCAGATACGCTGAATCTCCATTTCTAGTTACTGTATCATATAAATGAGGGATATTAAAATAAAATGGGATAAAAAAAAAAGGAACTCTTCTAATGATTAGCTAAAAGACAATACACAGTTTTATTATATTTAAATACATCTCTAAGTAAAAGGCTCCTAAGTTATTTTACATTTCATACAGATATTTGCAGTTTACAGTAGCAAAACTCTGTAAATATATTCGTCTTATGTATATACAGTAAGTATATAATCGCAGATTGAATAATAACAGTCACAAACAAAGGGGTTAAATAAGAGGAGACAGTGACAGAACAGTGAACGAGTGTCCTTTGGCCCTGTGGTCCGTGTTTTAACTTCATGATGATTCTCGGGATGTCAGGACTGTAAGACACAAAAATAAGTGGGGATAATGATCCCTTTGTTTGGAAAACACAGGAAAGACCTGGCTCAGTATGAGAAACACAGTCTAACATAACAAGTTAGTTCCTTTACCCCTACACACTAACAAGCATTGAGAAGTGCGTCAATCATAAAGCAGAGAGTGGATAAACCCAGAAAGAAAACACCACGATGCCAAGAGTAAGACGAGAGTAAGACGAGAGTGCACACATCACTTTGACCTGTCACCATAACACAGACATATACTGTATGACAAAATGCTGAGCACTATGATTTGTGTCGTCAATTACATGTAATTAACAGTAATTAAAGATGAGCAAAAAGTGAAAACAACATCATCCCGTCTTAGCTAGATGTCTGTTAGTAGACCTTAGATACTGTGAGTAAGCTCATCCTAAATCTTCAGTGCCACTGAGATACAATGTAAATTATGACAGGTCAAATGTTGTGTGTGAAGACAGCATCCCGAATGAAGGGGAAGAAATATATCTCTGGCACCACTTTTGAAGCGAGTCGCGTGGCAAAAAGTTCCAGTGTCTCAGAGAGGAGCAAAAAGAGAACAAACACGGTCAGGTACAGTTCAGAAGAAATGGCTAAGAATTGGTCCTCTGTACACCACCATCGACGTGTGTGCAAACAACGGCCAAGGCTTCACACAGGAAGAGAACAGGGCAGTGCAATACATTTTACATTTTGCAGAGCCCTCTGTGAAAGGCTCTTGGTCTTTGGAAGTCAGGCGGCACCAAAGTACAAGGCATTGTATAGATATACAGTGGCTAAACAGTGGCTTCAGAAAGTATTCAGGACATTCCCTGGTACTAAGCTTCCCATCTGAGGGAACATGACACGATCTATGAGGATGGACAGGAAGAAACCAGGCAAATCCAGTTGCAAAGCTTGTAGAGACCTTCGCGAGCAGTCATAGTAGCATAAAGTGCTGATTTAAACACTGATGTGAGTGTTGATTAATAGGTACAATTTCAGCTGCATGCATTTATAATTAAATCTATAACACAAGTCTGAATAGTTTATGAATCCACTGTAGGCAAACTGAAATGACACTGATCTCATATCGGTCTACATCACAGTATAACAACAGGGCTACAATCAGAACGTCTGCTGCAGTAATTCCCAGTGTGATTGATGCATTGCATGGAGATACAGTGAAAAAGCAACTGCTGGCAAACGATTGTTGACTCAAGGCTGGGGAGGCCGTTCTGTGTTACACAGGAGGGAATTAGGATGATGTTCCCGAATGCATTCAAAGGATAACGAAAGCGGCAACTGTTAGTCCAGATGCAAACAGTGAGAGGAGGAAGACAAGAGACAGCATCAAAGGAGGGATAGCCTCGCAGAATTAAAGCAAACAAGTAGATTAAATTAACTGTGGAGGGTTAGGAACAGGGATCAGCAGAAGGCTGAGAGTTAGGCACAGAGGAGAAGTCTCCCAGCCTTAAAAGATAAGGACACGGGAGCAGGCCGTGGAGCAGCAGGGACATCCAGCATACCCAACACCAAAAAGCTGCAACCGTAGCCTTAAACGAAACCAAGCCAGCACAGAAAGTAAGGGGTTCTGCAATCAGGGGATGGGGAGAGGAGCAGAGCAGGATGGGCTTGGGAAGCAGCAGGATCTCACACATACACACCCTCAGGGTTGAGACTGGACACTAGAGGGTTTTGCAGGTTGCGCGGATGTCCCAGGAACTGTTTGGCAGTCGGGCGAGGGGGTGATTCCACCGGAGTGACGCTGCGACCTAAGACACGGAGAAGGTAGTGGATGAACTTTCTGAAAAATTCTGGAAGAGTAAAAGCTTTGACGTCTGCGTTTGCTTTCTTACTTCCATTCTTGTATCCATCTTGCAGCAGATGGGTTAAATCTAACTGCTCCAGTTGCTCCTGAAGCTCTGTGCGTGAATGGGTGTGGGCCGGCAGGACACCTGTCTGCTGGATAAACTGCTGCAGGTTGCACTGTCTTAGCTCCTTATTCAGCTCCTCCATCATCTCTTGTTGGTCCTGAAAAAGAAAAAGACCACCGGTGAAGTGCTGCTCGTATAATCACGTCTTCCACCACAAGAGGGCAGCAGAGGTCACAAGTCTCATCTGATGGTGCATGTGGAGCCTATTGATCAGCAATTGTCAGCTGCAACAAATCATCCAAGTTGCACTACACGCAGCAGTCAGGTTCCAGTATCATGAGGCATAGTTACACACGGACACAGTGTCACAGTATGCAGCACTGTTCTCATCAGCACCACCAGCCTAAGATAAGTGGCAACACACACAAGCCTTAGCAGCACCATGCTCTGAGCTTCTGTCCACCAACTTTTACCAGGGTTAACTTGTCATTTGCAGCGAATGAAAGCATCTTCATGCCAATTACTGCCTGGGTGGCGAAACGCTTCCGTGGTTGCATCTACATTCTAAGCACTTACAGAAACCCATTGTTACACGTTATGACACAGTGGTGGATGCTACACTGGCACGGAAGAAAAAAAACAAAAGCTCAACGCCCCTGTTCTGGAGCAGGTTGTTTTCTGTACAATTGGCAAATTGATCGTGACTCACAGTCTTTGTCTGTCCCATCAACTACACACTGAACCCGTTAGACAGCCCATGAGAATGGCTGGCTTATTGTTATGTTTTAATGACTTACGCAGCACATGGTGTTTCAGTCTGGACACTGTACTACAAACCTTTTCATGGTGTGTTCATGTGAGGACACATCCAAACCTCTGCAACAAACTACGACAACGGCTGAGTTTAATTTGGTTCACTTCCCTGGCTGGAACGACTCTGCCTAAGCGCCATGAAGTGGATATCAAAGTCTTAGTTTGGATTATGAAGTTTCAATTAGAACTGGTCTGTCTTTTATTGACTTTTATTGATATTGCCGCGTCTATGACAACTACCACAACTAAAGAATCAGCTACACCACAAACTATGACTGGTTGAGTCTCAGTAGATCCAATAAAAGGGGGCTTTTGTTCTACAAATCATAAGTCTTTAATCATTGTTTCCACATACAGGGTACAAGAATATGATGATCCGCCAACTTACAGTAATGTAAACAGTCAGACAGTACGAAACGAGACGATACCTGCCAAACTAGTTCTGCTACACTTAAATAGTTCATAAGACATAAGCATTTTCATACGAGGTAGGATATGAGAACAAAACACTGATATCATAATAATTTCTTTCATTATTTCTATTATACAATGTCACAGATTATGTGTCCTTTTAACCAGTGTTGCTGCACTGTTGTGTCTGCTGGAGTGTGCAGGGGAGGGATGTAGGCTTATAGTAGGTAGAAGAGGAGTTAAAGCTCCAGAATCGTGACTTCTCTCCTTACCTTCAGCAGAGACTCTGCCTTCCCCAGAGCTTCCACAGTCTCAGAGAGCTGCTGCTCCAGCTCTGTCCCCTGTCTCTCGTGGCTCTGGAGCTGTGCCTTGACGGCCTCGAGGGACTCTTCAGGCTTGCTGGCTTTCACTTCAGCCTGGCTCTCCCGCTGGATCTCTTGCTCCAGCTGAGCAGAGCGAACTGAGAACTCGTGGAGTCGCCGTCCGCAGTCATCCAGCTTTGCGTGGAGGTCCCCCAGCTTCCTCCTCATTACTCGTTCGTGCTCCATCTCAGCTTGAAGTTCGTTCTCCCAGTGTTGCTCGTGGGCAAGCTCAGTCTGGTTCCTCCAAATTGCTTGCTCCAGAGCGTCTATTTCTTCTTGCAAACGAGCATCAGAAACCGGCGAGGGACAGGGAGATGGGTAAGAAGGCTCCCAGGTTCGTGATTCCTTCTCTAGGGTTTCTAACTGTGCCTCCATGGCCCTCAAGTTCTCCTGCTGTTGAAGAACTTTCCTAAAGACCTCTTCTTTGGACGGGCCAATAGATGGTGAGGGAGGGTGAAGGGAGAAGGGTGGCGCATGAGGTGACAGAGGGCTGGGGGAGGAGGAGGGGGAGACTCTCTGCTCTGAAGAGTCCAGAGGAGACCTAAACTGTTTAACTTTGGCTCTAGGGGAGGTGGATGGACCCAGGTTAAAGGTGAGTGCTTTCTTAGGCTTACTGCATTTTAAGGGCTCTGGCTCAGAATGCTTTGGCAAAGGCAGGGGAGTGGATCGGTCTGGTTTTGAGCCAGGTCCGTCACTGCTGCTCGGGCCAGTGCGGCGGAGGAAGAACTGAACTTCACCTCCATGTTGGCCTAACTTAGCCAGAGACTCCAGAGGCCTCTCTGTGGCCAGCAGCTGCCTCTCCGTATCCCTTAGACGCTGGATCAGAACATAACGGCCTGTCTGACCTGAGGACAGAGAGAGAGTAAATGCAAAACACATCATATGTAGCACAAAAACAGGACAAATGAATGTATATATATCAAATATGTCGCGTTTTTTTCTCGAGTGTAATTAAAGCAGTGGCTTATCTTCTCCCACCAGTTCTACACAAGTAACGCCTATTGAACAAACGACATCAGACATATTATGGTGATGCTGATACCTTTAAATCTCTGCCTCTGAGGATTGGAACACAAGGCTGCCACGCAAGACGAGCACAACACGTAAAAAATGTTCAAATAAACTGAAGTTTCCACAAGGACCTTGAAATTAGGACAAACCCTCCCTAATGACTTGGCAGGCAGCTCACTCATGGAAGGAGGAGAGTGCTAAATCTGGAGTTACGCTGTTCAATGCTGCAGCGGCGTATGGCTCGAATAAAGCCGTAGGACAGCTCAAATCCAAGCGGACCCCCTGACATACGCAATTTGGGTCGGCTGAGAATGAAAAGGTGAGCGCAGAACAGGATTTCTGCAACTTTGGCATCAATTTCCCTTAGCGGGGCAGTTAACTAGTCGCTTGAGGCTTTTAGATCAACTGATGCAAGACAATGAGAAAGGTACTTTAGGCGATGGCTTCACTAAGCGACGCCAGTTATTTCAAAGCTTCAGCTACTCACCAATGGCCTGCGCCAGAGCAATGACCACATCCTGGCAGGACGTCTCCTCAGACAGGCCGCACACCACGCGCACCACGCCGTCCACCCACACTTTGAGCTCCATCTGGGACTGGGCAGGGTGAATGGGGAAGATGGTCCTCAAAGCAAATCACTTCAGCCTGGCTTGACTTAGGTCAACGCTGCATGGCACTGACTCTGCAAGAGAGAGAAGAGCACAGGCAGACACGTAAGAGGCACAGGTGTGATTAAGCCACAAAAGAGAAGAGCTTAGTGACAAAATGTCACCGTTGGCTGACTTGAGTAACGTATCATCAACATAACATATGACAACATCTGATTCTAACCTAATCAGAAAGCTCTTCAGCATCCAGACTTCCCAAACCTCTCTGGTAGTGAATGAAACAATCATAGACTTCCATAAATTTCAACATCAGCAGCCGTTCGTTGGAGCAGTGCAACATTTTGTAAAGTTCCTAGTGGTTAGTTAGGAGCCGCGTCACAATCTTGTGGACCTGGGAGCATAAATGCCAATCTGTAACCCAATTAAACGCTCTGCTGCCCTCCTTCAAAGCCGTCGCGATAGCTCACTGCCGAGGGGAACGGACAGGGAAAGTGGAGCAACTCAAGTGTGCCTATGTTTGGGAGAGGGTGTTTGTATGGGCAGAAATACACAGAGGCACAGCGGGAGAGATGTACATGTGTCTACGCCTCTCGGTTTGATCCACCTCAGCGGGACCTAAAACTGGGTCTCACCAGACTTCAGAGGGAGGCTCAGCAGGTAGCCTAACGCACGTCTGGGCGGCAGGTTTAACCTAAATGGTTATCGCTGCATCGGTCCTAGTAACCCCTGCCTCTCTGTACTTTTACAGCTAAGCTTCAAAACAAGGTAATAAAATACCGCAGAGCTCATAAAAAGTGAAACGCCTCGGGCAGCGGCAGGAGTATCAGTAGAACTTGGCACAGCGAATGAAACTTTGTAGCCGAGGTGGGTAAAAGACAACTTTTCACCCAGAGTCAGGCAGATGGTGTTCTCTTTCTGTCGGTCCTCAATGGGAGGTGTTTAATACTGAACCCCACCATTATCTTGCCGCCCATTCAGTGACTGGCTCTGCTCCACTGGTTGCCTATAGGGAGCTGCTTTGGAGGAATGCACTGACTTCATCTGCCAGCCGGAAGAATTCCTGGTTTTCTTAACAAAGCAGCCCCCCCTCCACCCCCGCACGCTACGCCGCTGACCCAGTCGCCCCACGCAACCATCGCAAACACAAACACGGCAACCAACAGCCCCTATCTGGTGTGGCGACAACGTGGCACAAGTACAGCTTGACGTGACACTGTGCTACAAGGGGAATGACGACAGAGATGGAACCCGCAGAACGAGATCACTGCAAACAAGCGGTAGATGGAAAGAGGGAGCGATGACTGATCGGAGCGAGGTGACTTCATCTGGAAGGAAACCTGTTTTGAAATGGGAGTGCTTATCAAAATCAAACTCCAGAAATTCCAACACAGCGAATATTTTCTCTCTGACAGGGCACAGAGTGTTCTGTGATGCAAAACTAATTAGTTGGAGCTGGTTTGAGCATTTGCTTTAGCTTTAAGACATTACTTGGAGTAAACTGTAAATCTGTTAGCAAGTTAGTCCTACTTAACTAGACTCGATGTAATTTACACACTCGCAGACAGTTCCTAACCTAAAGGGCTTTAGATCTTTCTAGGTTTTTGTATATACCGTAACAATCCCATTAAACGAAACCACACACACAAACATCTCCCAGCTATGAATCTCTCTCCCATGATGCTTAGTTGTCGTCCCCCCCCTGGCTGGTGAAATGTGATAATCTGCACTAACAGGAAACAAACAGGCCTGTGAGTCTCAGGTTGCTGTCTATACTCTGTGCGTCACAGTCGCAGCGACAGTGGGAGCCAGACATCCGCCTGACCCAGCTCTCAGTACGGCTCTGGAGTACTGAGTAAGTGCAGATGAAGGAGAGGCTCCATAAAAGTGATCGAGACACTTTTTTTTCCCTTTTTCTCAAACGTACCATTGATGTTGGAGGAAAAAAATTACGTGATATTACGTTTATTTTCAGAAAGACAGCTTTCATAATACTGCAGTCAATATGCAAAATGTGTGGCCAAACACAAAATGCAGACTCCTTTGCACATGTTCAGTCACTAAGTGCACACACCCCTTCCAAATCAAGCCTCTTTTTACCCACACGACAATGCTCCACACCTCCAAACCCCGCCCTTTAACCTCAGGTCACCTCCTCCAGCCCCCTGAAAAAGAAAGTCCCACCCACCCAAACGACACAGGGCACAGCTTCAGAAACTCTGTCACTAGGTTTTGTCTTGGTTTTTTTTTTTTTAAAGGAAGAAATCAAGTACATGTACAAACACTTTAGGGGCAAATCTTATCAGCTGAACAAAACAAAGAAAACAGACTAGTCATACTACTACATAGGATAAAAGGGATGAAAAGACGCTGTGAGTGACACAGTGAGCAAATAGAGAAAAATGCTGACATATAGACAGATAAAGAGGAAAAAGAACTGGTGGAGAAAAGAGCAGTGACTGGAGTCCTGTGCAATTCCCTCTCTCACCCGCTATCATCATCAGTCACCCATCCAGCTAACCCGCTTTGCATCTTTCATCACCCTGTCTGTAGCCCTGTCTCTCCTCAATAACAGCCTCCAAAGCTCCTGTGTGAATTCGACTCAAGGCAGAAGTGGTTAGCATCACGGCTCCTGCAGACACAGAGGGCATGATGCGGCTCGTCTGGGTGCCACTCCGTGTGAGCGTCAGTGTCGGCCTGCGAATTGATCGGCCTTTTCCTCGGACGACATGGGAAGCTGAGTGAAAGTAATCACCGTGAAGAAAGCCCGTAGTTGAACATTTAATGGTACAGCACGATAACTTACACATTTCAGATGGTGTAAGAACCCAAATTAATCCAAGATCATACTTCCATGCTTCTATACAGAGACGGACTAACATGAGGTGAGAGACCATGTGTTTATTCCTAATCTTACTTAATCACATAAAAAAAAAACCACCCACACAACCAGACACGCCCTAACCTTTAATTTCCTTAGAAAAAGCCTCAGCGAATCCTTTCGGTTAATCGTGAGCACCATCGGAAAACATGCGGAAAAAATTAAAGCAAGGTTATTAACGTAGTGTAGCCTGTCAGCACCTGAGCCCCAAGGCTACATGAAGAGTCTGCTCACTGGGTGTGTAATGTGCCTGTGCATGTGTGCGCAGTATGTGAACAACACTCGTGCGATGGTCAAGGGTTGGGTGCACATACGAGCTTGCATGCGTCCGTGTGTTTACGAGCCGACGCGCCATTTTAGGCCTATCTTTACGAGAACGCGATTACTCTCCTATCTCTGAGGCAACACAAGTCCAAGGAACAATGGCAGTAGTAAAAGGGCAGAGTGTCCATCACACACTGCCCCAGATCAGAACAACCCGCAGACACACAAAAACAAATACAGTACAAAGTGTGGATATCAGTATCAGCAGAGAGAATACAACCCTTGCCCATTGGATGAAGGGCACATAATAGGTCAGACGTCGCTGCCGAAGGACAATGAACAGCGGTTGGAGAGTCTCCAGCCTCTGTGCCACTCTGCTCCAGGTTGGCAGAGATACACAAACACAAGAGCCAGTAACACGCTGGCACGGAGCAGCCGTCTCTCATCTGTGCAGCAGAGACGCTATTGTTTTGCTGGATCCACACTCGGCAGACGGCGCTGCCTCTTTTGTGGCCTCTGTCGCGCCACGCCGGCTTTTACTGCCATTCTGCTCTGTTCACGTTGCCGCCGATAAAACTAATAAAACCCAAAACAGATAGTTTGGTCCTCCGTCCTTCCCTCCAGTTTTGCATTTCTTTATTGCTTCTCCTTCCTCTCCAAGTGTTTCAGTCCTTTAAGAGAGCTTAGTTTATGTCCAGTGAGACTGAAAACACACAGAAAAGTCCAAAATGTGCCTGTAGCGGGGAGCAGCACAATAATTATTCATAATGGAAGAAAACGATCCCTTTGCTTCAGCAATTAGAACCGACTCTCTGTGGAAATCTGATGGATCGCACGTTTTCTCAGCGACTTTTTCACTACGCAGCACGAAGCAGTCAGATATTAAAGAGTTGTCACACATTCTTCCACTGCTTTGGAGCGTTTCAATATTCTGTACACCACTTCAATTTGGACAGAGCTAGCCAGGTGTTGAAAGAAGCAACCAACCGGGTCAAAAAAGCCACGATCATCATTATTTACAGTGAGCAAGCTTGAGCTGTCAAAAGGCCCGGGGCTTAGGAAACATTCCCTTTAATGAACAGGGCATTTTATCCATTTTTTACAAATTCATCAGTATTTAATAATAATGAAAATTTGAAGTATTTCATTTAAAACCTGCCTGTGCAAGCTAGGGCGGCTTTAACCCCTCAGGCCTTTACCTTTCCTCGTTGTGTCTTGACAGACTTTTTAAAGCCTCCATCAGATGCAATTAACTCCCAAAGCACTTTGAGCCACACGTGGAGTCAGCAGAGCTCCACCACCTGCCGTCGAAGAGCAGGGAGTGGTCCACTCGACACGTGAAGACACGACGTCCAGGATCTTAGGGCGATATTAGAACCTAATAATTTCCCAGTGCAGACACACCTTTCACGAGGGATTTGCTTTCGTGGTGTTTAGCAAAGCCAATAAAGCACAGGAAAAATAAAAGTAGCAGCTGCAGGATTTTGTTTGTGTAGTAGGCGTTAAAGAATCAAGTTGCGGCCTGTTCAGGTTGTAGGCTACCCACTAGTTTGTGCGACCTGGGTTTGCTTTGTGTGTTATTGTCTGCAAAAGCAAAAAAAAACAACATTTAGAGTAGTCTTAAGAGTAAAAGTGTGTATTTCACTTTGCCAGTGACTGTGATGGTTGCCCTGCCTCACAGGAGGCGGCCCAGGCAGCAGCAGGCTCTCCAGACACCGCTTGTTAATTAGACTGAACGGTTGCCTGGCTCCCTGCTAACGGAGCCGAACCCAAGCTTCAGCACCTGATGAATAATACATTTTTCACACGACATTAATTTGGCAAATACTTCTCAGAACAAAGTCCAAATTCCTGCGACCAAACAGCTCTTTGAAATTGCCCCACGTCCGTCTATGTCTCCACTCTATTGACATGCTAATGACTCAGAGAAGGGGAATCAGGAACAGCCCTAATAAGCTTTTGTCATCCTACTTGCATACAGGGTTGTGTTGGTGCAGCCATCAGCCTTCTCCATTACAATGATTGGCCCATCCAAGTGTGAAATCTCAATGAGAGAGGATCAGCGCTTCATTAATACACTGGACACCTTTGGCTCCAAATCAAGGTCGTATGTGCAGTGTTGTCTGGCATTTGCCAAGAGGTTTGAAGCTCAAATCCCAATTCAGCTGGATAAATGTGCTTATCCAGCCACATCCGTAGACATGCGAGCTGCACGCGATGTCTGACGAGGAGGGTTTAAACATTAAAGTCCATCACCGAGGCTGATGTGAATGCAGGTTCGACGTGGACATTCAGAGTCTGGCCATCACCTGTGGTTGTCACTACCGCTACAGTCACACTGTGTAAAACAGCACTTAGTGTGAAATCCCAGTCATCATGAATCACGAGCACTGACGCAGACAGATGGTAGAGCTGAACATCAGAAGAGGGGGAAACGGAAAAGCAAGAGAATTGGTTTATTACAATTTTTAAACATGAAAGTTTGTGTTTCTCAGGATTTCAATGAAACAAAACCAGGTACACTCCTGTAAGTACGTCACCACAATAGTTTACACAGTCCTGGCCACAATCAAACACTACTACGTTATTCATCTCATCCGGTGAAAGTCTTGCGCGTACCTGGTTTGGCAGAAGTCCTTCACTTGTTTGAGTCAACCTCGGAAACCAAGCAGAGGCGAGCGCATTAGACACAATGAAATTTGTTTGCGCTGACTCATGGATCCACCCACAGAGCCAGCAGCTAACGTTGAGAATGATAATGTGGGATTACACTCAGCCTGTCGAAGGGAGAGTTCGGACGGGGGTGAGTGCATCGGCTGCCTGCAGTCTGAGCCCTGCGAGCACAGGAGCTCGCATTGTTGGGTGAGCGGGGAAGGGAGGCTCTCAGAGTTCTGATGGGCACCCATGTGTAATTATAAACCCCCGACCTGACTCAGCGATACTTCCCAGGGAAGGAGGACTTCACTCTGTTCCCAGCCAACTCAGAGACAGTGCACGTAGATAACAAGCCTACGAAGGCCTGCATATACTGTAGGATGAGTGGCACACGCTATCGCACAGCCAAAATAACATGTTACCGTCCGTGAGCCCAGACGACAGACAGGCTGGCTCAAATCAAACGCTTCAGCTTGGACCAATGCAACATGGAACTGCACAAAGCGAACCCACTAATTTTAGAAGATGCCATTCACGCAGCACAAACCGTCAATTTACAGACACACGCTATTTATAGTACTTTTTTCTTTGCAGGTGCAAATGTACTGTAGGTGCTCCACTCTCCCTTCGTGCGTACGTACACGTATCACTGAAAAGCTGGGAATGCCGCAGACTCCAGTGTCACAGGTTTGAAGCTGAAGTCATTAGTAATTTAAAAGTTACTTCCATGTCTGCTGGTATCAATTATTCACTCATGTTTTGTGTTCTTCAATTTTGTCACCTTCCGAAGCACAATTTAAAATAAAGACTGTACAAGGAGTCCACCCAAAAGTGTATATTAGTCTTAATAGTGCAATAAGAAAATAATAAAAACACAAAACTGCTCAACAAATGGAATTTAAGCTTCATGTGACTGAAATTCCTTCAAGCTCCAGAGGTACTGAAGGAGGCTTTTTCACCCAGTGACTGAGACTCATGTTAGTCTTTCATCATACTTTAAATTCATGCAATCCATGATGCAATACACACTTGCCAGTCCTTGAAGGGAATATTGCCATTGGTTTTTTTTTTCCCTGGGCATGTGTGGCTGCAAAGAGAAGTGGAACGCCAGGGAGCTCAAAGCGCAGCAAGGCACTGCGAAATACAGGAGACTTGAATCTATGCTTCAATTAGGCCGTTATCAAGCCAGAAAAGAGCAGCTTCACATTCCTGTGCAGGGTTGAAATGGTAACATTACAACAAAAACATATGTCTCCGGCATAAAGAAAGACACAACCCATCTGGGGAGTTATTGGATTTGCAGATGAAAATGAGGAAATCCACCCGTTTTCTTGCTGGGACATCAATCTCAGGAGACACACACACACACACACGGGCAGTTCACAAGCCACTACTGGGGCCAATGCAACCGATTCTCTGCTGGATTCCATCAGATTTGGCTTTCAAACTAAACACAAGAGTTCCTGGCTGTGACATTCTCTGATAGAGTGCCAGGAAGCCACTGGCTGTACACACTGACATATTGCTCCATTGCCGAGGTCAGTCAGCTATGCAAAGCATCTCTTCTCACACCCTCCACGTGTTTACCAAGGGAGTTCAAATTTACCTTGCACTTGGAGGGAAGGATACATGTCAACACAGAGACGAGGGGAAATGTATGTGGAGAAAGAAAAAGGAGAAAGAATCCAGACTTATAATACAATGTTGCCTTTTCTAATTAAGGTTATAAATAAAGCTGCAAAGTGCAGCTAAACCTGCATCTTAGTCCAGGGAGCATAGATAATATTGTGCCTTAAAACTACGCACCCATGTAAATCAACATAAAGGGTGGAATCTGTCTGCATTTCATGAGGATCACAAAGTTTAGGGTGGGCCTCTCAATTGGCCTGATTTATAGCATGATGAGGAGGTGTCGCACATAACTGTTCCTCTGCCTGTTATTACTGTTGGGATCACCAGGGTAACACACATGCATACACCCCACAGTTCCACACTAAAAAGGCTGCTGTTGTCTAGCTTACATACGACAGATGAGTTGCCTGCGAGCGACGTTATCTCTAGATGTAAAACCCGGAACAGCTCCCGTGGCACCAGGTTCCAGGTTTTCCAGGCTACGGTTCTGCGGTAGCTCTGTAAACCTCCACGTTGAATCACGCTGTGACTCACGTGCTGCGTCTTCAAACCACAGGAAAGTGTGTAACCTGACACCGAGAATGTGTCTTATCTCTTCATCGCCATGGCAGAAATGAGTATCTGTTTTGCTTTGTCGCCAAGTCATGGGAATCACGGGTTGTGCAGGTTACACACTGACGCTTGCATAAGGTGTCAGTGCTATGCACACAGAATGAAGAGGTTTTAATAAATGAAATACTTAACTATACAGAAAACATCCAGGTGCATTTCCAACTGGAACGTATTTATCAGTTTCCTTCTTTAAGGATGGAATTTTTAGTGTCAGGATATTTGCATTTAGACTTGTTTTGCTCACGTCAGGTTGTTTGGTAAAAAGTTTGCCCCCCCCCCCCATCTGCTGGTATGTCCCTAATGTATTTTTTATTTTTGGAAATCAACTTAAGTTCACTTCTGCTCATCAGTTTGAATTTGTACACCAGTGGCTGCCATCTACCCATGAGCAACATGTGCTTGTTTTGCTTTGAATATGCTTGATCAAACACATCTATAATCAATGACAGGTCCAGCATTAAGCCTCTCAGCGTGAGGGATGGCTCTGTCAAATCCACTCTCTACTCTCCTCTCCTCCTTTTTGATTTAATATCTGTGAGCCCCAAGGCAGACCTTTTCTGTTTTTTTACTGGCATCTTGACCGCCCCCCCCACCTCCAAGGACCCCTGTCCGGGGCCCTTGGCGGACGCACCGTGTTATTTACTGTTCAGAGAGCTCTGTGTGCAGAGAGTCAACACATTATGGCTGGTTGAACAAGGGAGCAACCTGCTGCTCACACACAAACACGCATCCACGGTGGCGTGCAAACACACGCACTCACCGAGTCACATGACCATCCCAAGGGGTTGGTGGAGAAGTTTCCTGCGCTACAGTCACTACACTCGGTAGAACTGGGAGACAAACAGACACAGACAACCCTAACCTCAGCAACTAGAACCTGCTAGTAGCTTCAGACAGTTACAGCAGAACGTGAAACGTGAAGCTATGAGTTGGATGACTTGACAGAGCAAACACCCATGAAGGCTACAGGAAGTTCACACTGAGAGGATGTGACAGCATCCACTCAGGTGAACTTTATGCTGGACTGACTTGGGAACATAACCTTAGGTGGACTGAGAGAAGGTCGCTTAATTTAAGCTTACATGACTTGGATAAATGCAAAGATTCAAAACTTCTACAGTGCACCATGCATTCACTTAAATCTTTTTTCAAGTTGTTTCAACCAGAGGGATAGTTTTTTTCCAAAACTCCTGCAGGGTTTCGAATTTTTAACCTTGTTCCAGAAAAGTGCAGATGGTTCTGCACAGCTTTGCAGCACAAATACTTTTTAAGACGGCGCATGTAAAAGCAGTGAAATTCCTCCTGCTAATCCCTCCTTCCTCTCAGTAATTATAGCCTCCCAGCTGACAAACTACAGGTCTGTTGTGCTTGTCTCTGGCTCCTCGGAAACAACAGGTGAAGTAAAGCTTGTGTACTCTGGGCTGGATGCCAGTGTTTTACTGATTCTGCAAGCCAAGTACACGTTACCGTACCTGATACAAGAAAAACGCCTGGTGAGTGAAGGAGAAGCAGTTGTACCATTTTTTTCATTGCATAAGAATGTTTTTTTTATTTCAGCAACTTTCAACCTTGTACGACACGCTGAACTCACCCTAAACAAAGATAAACTAAATGTACCTCTCTACAATCTTGAGGGAAAAAGTTTGCCACAGTAAACTTAAGGATGATTCATTTAGAAGAGTACAGATGATACGATAAATTGAAAACTGGGTTGACTTTGGACTGGAAATAAGGAGGGTGTCAGAGAGGATGAGGGAGCAGGGTGTGAGGCATGTGAATGTGATGCAAAGAGGACTGGATCAATCTTTTATCACTGCAGTGTGCTTTCATCCCTAATGGATTCGACATGAGCAGAGCACAGCACTACCTTCCGTCACATTGCACAGGCTGGGGAAGGACGCACGAAAAGAACAAGAGGGAGCAGGAGAGGTACACGGAGCAACACATGGCAAAGAATAACATCTAGAGAGAGAGAGCAAGGGGGGGGGTGTCAAACCACGTTCTCAAAAATGATCACAACCACCCGAACATGCAAACATGTTATTTCACTGTTAGCATTTCCAATTACCTCTGGCCCTGAGAGCATCTGCAGGAGTTGGAAAACATTCCTGATAAGGATGGCATGAAATTAAGTCACTTCCCAGCATGAAGAATGAGTCTGAAAATTCCCCATCAAGAATCCCTAGAGATATCTTGCTGTGCAAAAGGTGGACTTTCTTCCCTTGCCATGCGAGCCGAGTGGCAGACGGACAGACAGACTCGCCGTCAGAGACACGCGGACAGACGGACTCTTCTAGCAGAGGAGGAGGAGAGTCCACCCGTGTAGTCGTCCAGCGAAAAGGCTGTAGAAATAACAGTGCAGAGGACAAGGCACGCTGACTGTCTGAGGACACTGCTCCCTCCATGCTCACAGCCTCTTTCACGATAACCAGGCAGTGAGAGAGACACAAAGAGAAGCCGAGAGAAAAGAAGTTTGGACTAAAGGCTGCGAAGCAAGTTCAAACGTTTGTTTAGAGCATTCGATTTCTCACCGCTCACCATTCTGTAATGAGGTTCAAACTTTAGATACAGCATAGTACCCACGCAGCTGTACAGTGACACAACTATTTTGTATGCTTCACCAGTTCAAGCTAAGTAAAAACAACCTTGAACTTTGTCAGTATCTGCAGCTGATAAAATTAAATGTCATATTTAAACAAGTGCAAAAAAATCCAAACACAAGTAAATAAAAAAGGCCTAGATAAAGCTATGATATATGCATGAGTCATACAATTATTACTTCCCCTGCAACCATCTATTATGCTGACATTATCTCTACAGAACCAAGTGCACACTCAAACACAGATAACACGTAAGGTATGTCTGTCTAACTCACGCTGCCATTCAAGGAAGAAAAATAATCACTTCCTGTGGGGTGGTGTTGGACAGGATTCCAATCAATGGCCCTGATTGGATAACAAGTACAGCCTGCTAATGAGCTCCATGTCCCACTATCTGACACACACCATATCAGGGAATGGTAAATAAAATGCTGGCCGTGCATAATGATGAGTCAGTGCTGAAATCAGCTCACAATGGTCCGGCGCGCTGCGTTTGCACAGCGTTGCTATTTGCAATGTGTAGCACGTTAACAGTTAAAAGGCAGTGGGAACACGAGCGAGCTGAACTCTGTCCGTACCCTCTACAAATTAATCTTTAATCCTACGGTGGTGTGTGTGACGAAGACAGCCTGCACTTGTTTCACAGTTCCCACAGAAGAGGCACTACGCAAAAACACACGCACTCACAAAGAAGTAAAAACAAAAAGAAACAACAACAAAAAATCCCCACAAGCGCTCAAAGAGTGAAGTTTCACCCAGACAGGTTTGGGTCCTTTGTCTCACACAGGACCTGTGGGTCCCGGGTCTAGTGTCAACAGGTACATTCAGTATAGAGCACAATACATACTATAGTATAGTATGTCAGAGTCCATGTGAACGCTAGAACACACAGCAAAGCCACAGACATCCGACTTCAGAGAAACTTCCTGACACTGGCGACACAAAAAGGCAAGGACTCATTCACAGGATCTCTGAAAGAAGTCCTAAGACTCACCAGCTCCAGCTGAGAAGATCTTCCGTCTCCTTGTCGAGACGTTTAATTTCCTGCGCGTTTATGTCAGAGAAATCCTTCACTTCTCGCAGAGCAGCGAAGCCGGTTGTGCCGCTGGTGTGTGAGGCAGCGATCGTGCGAGTGTACGTATGCGTGTGCATGTATGTGTGTGCGAGGAGAGTCCAGCGGAGGTCAGAGGCAGCCAGACGTGGTCATGGAGAGATGTAAGGGATGTCGCGACTCGTCCTCCGTTCTCAGGAATGCACTACTCCTGGGTGTCCTTACCACAGCCAAGATCTGAGACGCTGTGGAGTTGTCTCTCTCTCTCTCGGTTCACACCCCTCCTCCTCTCGGCGTCTCACCCACACTGAAACGCTCCCTCCCTGTCAGTCCTCTCTTTCGCTCTCTCCCCACCCTTCCTTGGTGCACTGACAGATCAGGTTCCTCCCCTTTTTCAGGTGGATGAAAGCGTGTTTTTTTCTGCTTGCTTGTTCTCTTTCTTTATCAATTATTTTAATCACATTTTGTTCTGTCAGGAATTTGTAAGACAACTATAACATGAGAGCTGATTTTACTAGAAGTCCTTCCTGCACGTGTATTTAAATATGTATTTATAGTGTTTGTATGATCTATAACCTGAGGCATTAAAGATCCTCCTCCCAGCCTCCAGTCACATGAACAGCTGATTACACAAATGAGGCCGTCAGGTGATTTTCTCTTCCTTTTCCTGGAATGAGGTCATAGTCCAGCAGACCAGGTACAACTATAGTGTGTGTGAGTGTGTGACGCGGCTCCACTTCTTCTGAAACAAGTTCTACGGCTCTAAGCTGTGCTGCTGTCTTCACAACCCCCTTCTTTGCACGCAAAAACACGACAGAGACATGCGTGACCAATGGGTCAAGCTGAGTGTGTGGCAGCCCGTCAGCCTGAGTCGGACCCAAGTCCTCTTTGAATAGCTCTTCCCTCTCTAGCCACACATTTACATAAAGCTATAAGCTGACCCAGTGAACCTGACACCAAGTAGATGTATCACTATAGATTTTAATCAATAATTTATATGCAAATCGTGAACTCCAGACCGCTGTGTGTTCATTCCCCAGTCTCAGTGATCACAGGTAAAAAAAGAAAAACTTTCAAAAGAGAAAGGCTGAGGATATGTATTAAACCAAACACATTTGTTTTTATAAATCACATTTACATTTTCAAATTCGACGTATAGTTTATAAGGTGAATATTGTATGTATATATAGAGCATGAGTCATTCCTGCGCTGTAAATGAGCTGTGACACAGTCTACAGTAAGATGAGCTAATGTCAGTCAGCGTAAAATAGGGAACAATAACAAAAGAAAAGCTTGTCCAAATGCACTTCAGTTGCACTACAATGCAAACATTATTCTGTGCTGGATAGAACCAGTATAGATATGGAAGTAAGATTACACAATTCGGCAGCAGTGACCTCCGACTTTATCCTCGTATTTTCTTTGCGTTCTGACATCAGCCTGGATTGTGAATGGACTAATGAGGCTGTGCAGTCTCAGCGCTTAATAACCAGTGCGCACATTGTATAAAGCAGATGTTCCAAAAATAGATGACTTGGATTAATTGCATTAATTTGATGAATTAAATCATGCAAACAAAAGAACGCAGTGAGGAACGCTGCAGCTTTTAGCCCGGCTGAGTCACAGAGCCCCGCAGAGAGTCGCATCACGTCTGTGTGAACCGTTTCACTGTTCTGCCCATAAAGCAAAGCTTTTGGCACATCTAAGAGCTGTGTTATTTGACAAATCACTTAAACTACACACTAGAATAAAAGTGGAACACAGGCTCTTGAGGTATTGCCGAGATACTGGAGACGCTGGTGAGAAAAAGCCGAAGTGAGTATACTTTATGTATCCTGCAGGGAATCGCCCCTCGCTGGATCGTATGGTTGCCCACCACACAAGTTTATATAAAGCTAACATGTAAGCAAATGTTAAAAAGCAGCGAGTCCTTGTTACTGGTTTAAGAGAAAGACAACAGGACTGGAATCCGACTAGCGGGCAGCGGTATTGTAATGAGATACGGTGGATTATCGGTCCAAAGCCTCCCCGGACCCCGCTGACACCTTCCAGGCATTCCTCAGTGCACCTCCCACTGCTGTGCCTCCCACATCCCACCCTCCACTGTCCAACTCTCACATATCATCCCTCTTCTTCAGTGTGACTCAAACATTCTTGCAACCCCCCCCACCACCACCACCACCTCCCCCTCTGCCTTCAACAAAGAAGGTAACAAAGAAGAAGAGGCTTAAGAAACTTCCAAAGCTGTATTTTAAGAAAACCAAAACTGAACTTACTTCACTGTACAAAAGCTGAAAATGCTCTCCAGCTGCTGGTGTTCGCCTTCAGTCACCACCTGCTACTAAGGTAATACCAGCAACGGGTATAAATTTGTGGAAAGACTGGCGAGTCGGTCATAACTCACAGCTCAGGAGGAGACAAGAAGATAGCTCTCAGCCTGAGAAACCGACTGGTTGTGCCCGGCACTGGTTCAACAGGCTCCGCGAAGAGGAGCAGAGAGAGGCAAAAGCATGCTGATAGTGTCTGTTGGCCATTATTCACCAGCAATGAATACAATTAAGCTGCTGCTATGCCTCATTCCTTCCCATCTTCCCTGTTGACACCCCCCCAACCCTTTTCCCTTCTGCATTTATTTATTCAGCCTTTGACTAAAAGCAGCCTTTAACAGGTGGACCACAACCTGCCCAAGACCAGAGCACAGATAGCGAATGAAATACGAGCAGGCGACAGATCTATAGAATACATATAAGTCAAAACTGAAATTTTGTTGACATGAATTTTTATCCTCATGGCAAGCAACGCAAGGTAGTACTGTAATGCTCTGTTTGTGCCAAACAAGTCTAAGTATAGCACTGCTGTCTCATTATGGTCAGGCCAAACCGTTTCGCCAGTGGCGCAGCTATGCAGGGCGTTTCATCATGACAGGAGCGATGCCGTTCACCAGCACACGTAATTGCACAGCTGAGATGAAAATACAACACAGCCCACACCAAAAAAACAGACACAGACTTTTGTTCTCGTCCCCGGACACTTGGCTCAGAAGATAATGTGTGTTTAGGAGGCTGATGACTTCTTTTTTTACCAATACCCACTGCCGTGCTGGAAATACGCTGGCAAGGTGAACCTGGGGACAAAATCATGACGGAGGAGTAGAAAGTGAAATAGAAAGAAACGGTCAAAGGATAAATATATATACTGTTGACAAATATACTTTATATTAATGCACAAACAAAATTGACCTGTTTCAGTGCTCACTAAAACTTGTCTGAACTACGGCACCTTGACGCCACCGTGTCTCTTAAATTTCAAAGCAGTCCAGTCAGATGAGACTAAGTTAGCACCACTCAAAAACGGTGGAAAGGCTAAGCCTAAAAATGTATTTGAAATGAAATTTATGCTTCGATCATCTGTGTGGCATCGTCCCTTTATTGCTTAATCATGTTAGGATTAGCTGAAACTTGTGCCTGAAAGTCAAAAGCCGGATTTCCTTCCTTCCCCCTTACACATGTCTAGTCAGCCTCTGTCTCTTGAGATAAACCTGCACCATTAGTATCACACTGTGCTGCTCGGTGTTGTTCCTATCAGTAAATGCAAATAAGCTGCAGCCAGCCAGACTGGCACTGGGAGAACGCTCTGAGAGTAAAACACCCACGACCTTTCACTCAGCGCAACACGAAGTTGAATGGGACGGTCACCGCTTTCTTCCTGTGTCTCTCATGTGCCAGGACGACCAGCGAGCTGAGAAACTAAAGAAAATATGAATAAATGAAGCTTTTGCCAAGAACCTCTTCTGGATCAGCCTCTGAATTTCTTGGTCAATGCAGAAAGTGGAAGGACATAAAATATTGGCCTGCACTGGTGCATCTACTTCTGGTGATCACGGAAGACAGAGAACACGGGTTAATGACAGGGGTAGGTGTAGGTTAGAGGTGGTGAGTGAATAACAGCTTTGTAAATCCCACACAGAGAGAGCCGGAGGCCTCCGGATGCCGTCCTCACTCACTGACACCCTACTGTCTGTTTCCACCTTTCTCTACATGCCTCAACTTGTAGTTTGTTTTGTCTAACAATGTTTCCTTACATCCGTTTGTCAAATCTGTCATTGCTTTGATTCATTTGTTCTCGTTATAGACCAAGATGTTTCCCCTCACTTTTCTATCATCCCCTTCATTGAAATATTGTTTACACTGCTGGTTCATCCCTCTAAGGGGAAAGGACCAACACCTGCAGGAACAACAGCATTTAAAAGCTTTCACTGCAGCGGGCCTGTCATCTCTGTCGTTCTGTGGCTTTGCTGGATCAAAGGAACATTGTGGCCCTGTTGTGGCAAGAAAGTCTTTCCTAGCTGCAATCAGGCTCTGCTAGTGCACACACGAAAAGAAATGCATGTATGCACGCACACACTAAGACACCAATGCATAGCGCTTTCTAATCATACCATTCCCTGTAATTTTAGTTTGAAGTAGAGGATAAATGCAAAAAACTGATTCATCACAACTTCAAGTGCACACACTTAAAGACATGTTGAATTTTAAACAGGGCAGCGAGGCTGCCATCGCCATCTTTATCCAGGTGGTAGAAGGTTTGAGTGTGTGCTGGAGTGGGCATGTGCATGACACTGAATTAATAGCGTTAATGTGCATCTTTGTGTGTAGTCCAGATTACTAATCAGTGCTTAGACAATGGCCATATGTGTGTGTAAGTCTGTGCAACATTCTCTCCCACGCATCTCCCACTCACTGCCCTGCATGTCTGGGTAAAACTCTATCAGCAAGAATGTCAGGCTTGTCGGGTCAGCGGTGACATCACGGTAGCCTGTCAGAAGCAAGGCCTTAGCGCCAGTTTGCTGCTGGTTGCATCAGCTATGCATTACCAGTCTGCGGATCGATCAAACCTGCTCAAGCCCTGGTTCCTCCTGGCTCAATGAACACATTCAGTTTCATTCAAGAGCAACGGAACTTGCCTGATGTTAAAGTGGAGTATTCTAGTATGTAAAGTGTTGTATAAAGCGTACAACTACCTAAGAAAGGATCTCAAACAACGAGGCCAGACACATCGCCTGCCTGAGGTGGTCTAGGGTCAACATCCTTACATGAATGGTTTGAATGTTTACAAAGTGACAGTAGTATAGCCTCAGGTGAGGAACTGTGGTAAACACAGGAAATAGTTAAGATGTTAAGATATTGCCCCTTGTGGTTAACATTCTGGAGTAATATAAACACCTATTCAGTATAACATTGACGAATATGTTATTGTTCTGCCTCTAGTAAAGTCTTTTTGATGTGTATGTAGTCTGTGTGAGAGGGTCAAGTGTCACCAAACAGATGCTACTGTGTGTCTGTGTGCGTGCAGAGGCTCCTCCAGGTCATCAGATAAAGTGCACCTGAGGAGGGGCCGGGAAGCTAGTTTGCAAGGTTGCCACGGTAACCAAAAGCAGAAGGGACCACCTGGTCGGCGGAGCCCGGGCGGGGGAGGGAGGGGAGGTGCCAGTGGACGAGGTACCACTTCAGGACGGTAACAGTGCCAGAACATGCTCACAGAGTGGCCCTACTTCCAAACACAATCCTCGCTGTGTTTGTGCCACGGCGAGCACAGAGCGCACACAGCTGTTGAATCTTTCATGGAGCGTAAAAACGAATGAAGCCTGCATTATGACAGAGACATAACTTTGACCCGCCTTGTCCTTGTTGCTGTTCCCACGTGGATTGAGTCATAGTTTAGCTTGATATTTAAAAAGCCTAGCCAGGCTAATCAGCGTTGTTTACGTAAAACACACGTACTGACGTTCTCCACCCACATGGAGCCTGGTTCTGCTGGCGTTAGGGTTCCTTTCCGCTGTTGCCGTGAAAATTTTATTAAAAGTTAAAAAATTAATTATATACATTTATTTTAATTACAATTTATTGATTGGCTTCAATTAAAAGCTTGCTTTATGTGGGATTTGTTGGGTTTTAGTTTAGTATGGTCTTAAACCTTGTAAAGTGCCTTGAGATAACTTTTGTTGTGAATTTGTGCTACAACTGAATTGAATTGAACCCACAACTCACAATTATACTGGAGGTAAAAAAAAAAAAATCACAATGATTCATCATAAGACTTCATTCTGTCATATACTGCCACAGCTCTAAGGAGGCATATTCATATTTTTAAACATGTCACATTCTGCTAGTGCCTCCATGGCGACCGATACATCTGATAAGAGCATCTGTCAAACAAGCAAACAATTAGTCATTGTTGAATCAATGACTAATCTCTCCTGGACTTTCTGTGCGCTTGGTATCATTCCCACACTTGTGAAACAAGTTTCGCTGTATGTTTAACTAGGAAAGAATTAATAGCACCCACAACACAAAACCCGCAACTCACCAAACAAGGCAGCGCGTCTCACTCACCTTTCGCAGACTGCTGTGAGTGCCTTCCTGACTGAAAAGGAGAAGCGAGTGAAGAGGAAGGTGCTGTCGGTGCCTGCGTGCGTGGTGCTCGTGGGCTACCTGATCCACCGCACAGCCTGTGGATGAGACAGAGCGACAGAAAAACAGGCTCAGAGCAAGACCGGAGGGGGCGGAGGGAGCTGCAGAGAAAAGTGAAGTGGTGCCGCCAGTCCCCATCACCCGGGAAACCAGGGCTCTTTCAAAGAAAACTCAGCCAATGGAAAACACCGGCAATTGTATTCAGACAAAAAGTCACATGACTGTCCACACACCACTCCCTGTGCACAGAGTGAGAAACAAGACGTATAGTGTCCAGGGCTGGACGGTGATAAAGAGGAGTCCGGGAAAGAAAAGCAGGAAACAGAAAGGGAAGAAAAACTTAAACTTGGTTTAGAGTTTGAGTTGAGTCAGAGACAGGGAACTGGGCACCAAGCTGCATGACTCCTTACACACTCATCTATTTTCATATTTATATATACTTTATAAAGAGTTTATACAACACCAAGCATTCATTCTGCTGAATGAGGAAACATTGTCCAGTTGTCACAGTTGGCTGCTATGCTTTGGGTTTATGTTGTTCCTGGTTTTATCCTCGACCTTGTCGATACCACATGAAGCTGCTGCTGTTCTCTATGGGTGCATTTTAAAGGTCCAACCACAAATGCAAATAAGCCGGTCACGTGCCAGTCACAGTGGAGCACGATGAAAATAACTACTGGGAAGTAAAGCACAACATCAGCCACTCCACACATGCAAATAATATAATTGTCTAGGGGGGGTCAAAAAACGAAAAACAAAGATGTGTTGTTGTTTGCAACACTGGAGAAGGCAAATATCTATTAATCAGACGCTCCATCCTACAATCTCCCCAGAGAGGACACCACAGAATCCTTGTCTACGTCAAGTGTTTGCAGCCCAAAGTGTCCTAAGACCAGTGGCTCTAGAGTTGGAGTTGCTCGGGTTCACCCCCAAACCCTTTAACCCACAAACATTCCCAGTGCACAGCAGAGCTCAGAGTTCAATTAAGCCAGCAAAAGTATATCATCTGCAAAAAGCACTGAAGCAGAAATCAATTTTCAGGCTGATTAATCTGATTGAACATCAGCATGTGAGTGAAGTGACATCAGAAAATTCTGAATCGTAGACACGCTGCTTAGAACCTATGCCAGAGTAACAAATCAAGTTTAGGTGACGATAACTTTACAAAATGCAGGACAGGCCGAAACGACGCTAAATGCAGACTTCAAGTTCAGAATCTCTAAGTGAAGTACATCATGTTTCTGCTGTACACGCTGGCACGAGCACAGAGTAGTAAACTAAATTACAGTGAGGTCTTCCAGTGTAAATTCCCAGCAGAACAGAGATACAGTCTGCAATTGTTACACAGCAGGTTTATTACTCAGACTTGAAATTACACATCCATCACTTTCTCTGCAACGCACAGTACACTTGAACACAATCATCGGCCTCGTAATACAGCACCTCAGTGCCAGCGAATTACCCTCCTTCAGCTGTGGCAGGCAGGTCTCGTTTTCAGAAAAGCATTTACCTAGTGAGAAGGGGTCCAATTACCTCTCTACGGCACAAATGCGACGGGATAGCTGATGAGACACCGCGAGACGGGATGACGGAGCCGACAGCACCCGACGCTCGGACAGCAATGACAAATCTGAGGCATTTTAATGAAACAAGTGCGAAATGGAAAGGATTAACAATCCAGCATCAGCTTGTCAGTACATAACAGGCACATTCTGGCGCTGAGCTTACTGAAGAGTCCTGTGACTGCAGCTGCAGCATGCAACCAGGAGATTAGACCAAATGATGATGTTGACTTTAAAAGCACACCGTCAAAGCAGGCAGACTATAAGTGAGCAGAAACGAGCCCCAAAGCAAAGCCACCGTGTCACTGACGTGGAGGAAGCTGAACTCTAGAGGTGAGAATCATTTTCCAGTCTGCTCCAACAACTAAACGCCGGCTGGCAAACGCAGGCACGGCCGTCGTATGACTTCTGCACAAGAGTTCCTGACACCACCAGCGGAGATGCTCATGATTTGTTGTCCTGTAATCGAGTCCACCTGGTTTCATGTCACAACTATTGAGGTCACTGGCCTCCTGGGGAAACTCCGAGCTTCAAATCATTGTCCATGAGTAAGTTCATTTTCTGATAAAGATTAAGGCAATTAAAACAGCAAGCACGGGACCACAGCTTGGAGCTCCACGGCATTTTTTCTACAGAAGGAGGAACGATAAGAAACGTGACCAGAGACGTTCGTCATATTTTAAACAAATCACTGCTGTAATCTGGGAAAGTTAAAGAAAAAGGAAGAAAACGACACGTTACACAAGTAGAGAGAAGTGAGACACAAAGAGCAAACAGCAGGTGGAAACCAGAGGAAGTACAGGAAAACAATAAAAGGAAGCGACCGCTTTAGGTTTTAATAGGCCTAAAAACAAAATGACCCGCGTGAGGTTTAAAATATGATTAAAACGAGCAGTTATTTAACGGTACAAAACGGCCCATTTAAGCACAGATAACGCTGCTGATTGTGGGTTTTCAGTGTCGTTTACACTAAGTTAGATTTAACAATGCTGTAAATGCTGCAAACTAGTCGTGATACCGACCCAGTTAAAGCCTAACTCAGCCCAACGACAGAAAGTTTAGTGTCCCTGTCCATCGCCCAGCAGCAGGTGCAGCGACACAACCTTTACCAAGACACGAACGGCCTCATATTGTTGTGTCAGGAAACGAAACATAAACATGAATCGACTTACAGGTGATTAACGGGTTGCTGTGCATTGGAGGCACCACTGTGCACTTCAGCCTCTGGCGCAAATCTGTCCCGGAAGCAGAAACACGGTACTTTCATATTAAAGGCGGAAATAAAATCAGGGTACAAATCATGGGATCAGTTCGCTACACTGAAACTAAATGTTAACTAACTACTAAATGTTTAAAAACATCTTTTGAAACTGAAAAGTATGACTACGTGGGTTTACTTTAATAATAAACAAATAAATGACTTGATGGGATCCAGCTGAACTACAAAGTTGTGGAATAAACAAACAGTTAAACTCTCTGACCACATAGGGTGATAATTGTATTAAACGACAAAAAATAGTATAATCAAAGAAATATAAAATACATTTTTTTCAATGATTGAGGTTTTCTTAAAATGCCCCCTTCTATGTTTTTGCAATAAAACATTTTAATCTCTAAGTAGTGAGGAGAACTTCAACCGCAGAGGCCACAACAAGAAAGGTATTTGCGAAGAAATGCAAGTGCAATGGAGAGAATGTCCAACGCGTTACAGCATGTGCTCCAGCTGGGATGAGGAGAAGTGGAAGGTTTTACATTCTTCTGCAATGATCACATCCTCAAAAAATCGTTTCTTTGAATGTAATGTGATTTCAAAACATTGATATGAACCGAATTTAAAACAAAGACTATAGTAGAGCGTAGGCATTGTTCAAAAAGGTTGTAAACAACAATAGCATATTTTATTGACGTTTTATGTATTAAAAAGATCTTCATCATCTTTGTAAGATAAGATGACACAAGTTTCACCTGAAGCACCTGATTTACCTGGACTGTACTAAACTTCCTACTTTCTACTGCTCAGACGCCATAACTTATTAATGCATTTATGCAGGTTTTTATCCTTGTCCCACAGCAAATTTTCTCTTCCTATTAAACAACCGGTAATTCCTCTGCCTTCTGCGGTGCACACGGTCTTGAAAGAGAACCATTTTATGCACCATATATCCGCTTAGCACAGGGAAGCAGTCAGAAGCCTGCCTTAAGCAAAAATACAGCCTTCATTAACAAAAGGATTTATGTTTTATCTCTTATATAAAACATTGTAAGGCCATAGATTTGTGAGGAAGTTACGCTAAATATATTAATTCTCTGACATGTTTTTAGAATTGTGTATGGGCTTGACCATGTGAATGATACAGTAAATCAGCACTAATAGCAGAACTTCAATTTACACAAGGACAACTTTTAGCATTTATAATTACCTCTGAATCAACAGCCTGGACATGCAGGTTTATCATTAGAACTCAACACAATTTAGAAAGCTGTAAATACGAAGCAGTATTTGTGACAAAATGTATGCCAGCTGTTTTCTATTATGGACTCCGTGTCTGTCTTAGGCTGTAAAAATGTCAACAGAAAATGAGTGATGCAGACTAAATACGTGCCTTGAATGAAGAATTGCCTGGAGCAGGATCCTATGGCCTCACATGTACTGTACAAACAGTTTCTTCTGGGCCTGTCTGAACTCATACTGAGGTATTTTCGGTTACAGAGCCCCATAGCAACAGGGACCCATCTCCAGTCAAAACATTCCTCAGATTATGGATATATGTCTTTGGGCGGTGTCATTAAGTGGCTCCCTTGTTTTTATTCACACCTATATTGTTAGGTTTCAGGTACAACATGAGCGTGCAGGAGGTTTGCTTGCGTTCTGTGAACCTTCTGTCTCTGACTGCTTTGATGGGGGAATGCAATCATGACTTACCTGACAGATTGTACATTCAATCATCATATCAACCACATCTGGTATTTGTTTTAGATGTATCCACAGGATGTGCTGACACAGGCTTCTACATCACATAAATATCTGCATTTCTTACCACATTGGTGTTGGCCTTTTTTTTTAGAAGAATTTATATTCTTGTGACAATATTTGCAAGTCCAAGTAAAACTGATGTTCACGAAACATCAAACATATTATAGAAAACTATTTTGAGCTTTTTACGCAAACACTTGACACTCAAATTACCTGACAGGTCAAAGGACTTTCCCTTATCCACCATCTGTGCCTTAAGTAGTAACAGCACCAGCGACTTGTCGCAGCCGCATGAGAAGACGATCAAAGATGGCGCAGCTATTTGATGGAAAGAGCTGCGTCAATATTTTTTTTTAAAAATGTTGCATAAGAGCTGTCTCATGGTTCAGCAGTTACAGTATGCAGGCACACACCCCTCATTCCTGCCTGGCATGTGTTCAACCTTTAATCCACTGTTGCAGTGAGGAGTTTTAGGTGTTCTTTGAAGTTAAATGGCTGCCTGAGACATTTACTCATATCCTGTTTCTGTAGGCAGAGACACATGGATGACAGAGGTGCTTTCCACTTCATGCGCCCTGATGTTTCTGTTTTCATATGTAAGACCAGGTTTGGAAAAGCTGGTTTACAAAAAATTTAATTTGGAATTAAATAACTCAAAATTGACATGATGTGACCTGATCCGTTAACTGTGTTGTGCATCACGGCACATGTTCTCTCTTAGTTGCAATGTGATAAAATGTTTAACATGCCTTATACCGGTATGTGTATTGTGTAAATAACACTCTCTTTGACGTAAATGCTGCTGTAGACGTGGACAAACGGGTCAAAACACGTCCTCTGTTTGAAGGTGGAGGAGAGGAAGTTTAGGGCCCCCAAGTGGCGAAATGACACCATGCCCGTTAGGAAGACCGCACGACGTCTAGGCAACAACTTTACGTTTTAATAACGTTAAACATAATTGAAAAAGAACAACAATCCAAATACATTCATTCGTGAAGTGGGCAAACTAAAAAGTTTAGGAATCTAAGATATACACGATATAATTCATGTTTAAACTTTTCATTCCAAACAATGATTTGAACAGCGAAAACAGCCACGAGAAAACAAATAACTCAGCAGCACTAAAGCTGGTACTGAAACTTCTACCCACTACAATTTTTTAAAGCTGTGAAGTTCACTGCGTGTTTTTTACGCTGATGCACCATATCAACTATAAGAAAAGAAAAAGAGAGAGAACACTGATAAAAGGAAACATGAGAAACAATCACATTTCATTAAGAAACATATTTGTTTAACCAGTCAGGACAAACCAAACATCAGGCCAATCTGGGGTCAGTCTGGTTGTGAGCTCCCTCTGCAGGAATGGACCATGTGGCACTGGTGATGTTTCTGTAACACTGCCCTGGCTGTGTGGGCTCGAGTTATCACTGGTCTGTCCTGGACCTTAGACACCTGAAACTTGCAGCTGGACTGTCCACTAGATATATTCATCTTGACACTGAAAGACAGGGAATTCATCGTCAGGTAGACCCTAAATGATTATACTTTACAGCGTGCTATATTTTATTTACTATACATATACATAGGTTTTGACAGCCATACCAAGGACCCATGGCTCCATCCCCATTTGCTAGTGGCGGGCGAGGTATGTGTGGAGCCTGGGGCAACAGAGGCACATCCTTCCACGTCATCTCCTGGACCCTCTGGGGATTTGGGCCTGTGTCTCCTGCACTTGTACCTGTCCCAGGAAAGCAACCTGCTCTGCTGTGATCAGATAAATGTTCTGAGATGGCATGGTTAAGTCGAAGCCTATGTACACGAAGAGCTTGTGGCCTCAGATGACCAGAAACTGCTGCGATGCTGGGTGGGGGAGAAGGAGACATGGTAGAATCTGAAAACAAAGAAATTGAAGCAGTCAGGTGAGAAAGCTTCACTGTGATGTATGTCTAAAAAAAAAATACTGTCACTACTGTCATCCCTCATACCAGTAAAACCTTCATCTCCATTATCATCTCCATCCTCCTCTTCATCACTATGGTGAATTGCCAGAATCTGTGGCAGTCTTTCTGTCTCTATGGCTTGAAGTCGCCTGAAAAACAAGGCATCGTGCATTTAAAGTGCAGACCTCCATAGATATACACATATATTTCAGTTGCAACTCATGCAATATTCAAAATGTTAAGTTAAAAATTAACTAAATAGGAAGAGGGCTGTGTAAGTTGTTAGTACTTGCTGTGTTGCTCCCTCCAAGCTCTAAGCTCAGTAAATATATCATCACGTTCCCTCACATCGGACTCCTCGAGGTCATACGTATGCTCCGGCACGTGGATGGGCAGGTCACAGGGGGTGAATGTAGACCTGGTGGGTGCCGTCTGGTGAGGGAAGAGAGAGAGGGAAAGTTAAGATGAAGACACAGAGTGACAGCAGCAGCGGGTATATGCCAATACGACAGATTACATGCTGTTGGCAGTCATGTCTGTAAAGTCCCTCTGACACTGCTGCACCCTACACACATCTTTATCCCCTGTGTCCTCCACACCACTCCTCTCGGGTTTCTACCCTACTGCTAATTAGCCCTTTCCATTTATACTGAGATGGCATTATAGAGATGAGCTGCTGGTGCCAGACAGCAATAAAGGTCTGTCAAGCCTATAAAGTCTGTTGTGCTCTTCAGCTGACTCTAAATGCTTTTCTATATGGAAAGGAGTGCGCTTAAAAATGAAAGACTGATGTGTATTAATTTGATAAGTGATCAGTGGATCTGGCAACTCAAGGAATTTTCTTGTTTCAATCTGTGCCACCTACCCTTAACTTTTCTCGCCTTTCTCGAACTGCCCGGGCTGGGTTTCCACAGAACAGGATCTTACCAGCTCCTTTAAAAAAATCAACATGTAAGAGACTCCTTTATGACATAAATAAGTCCTCTTGGTGGCACTGTTTAGTAAGACTGTCGTCGACTGTCTAACCATGTGTTAGGACGCTGGTTTCTGCGTCAGATTCGGCTAAGTCTGAGCCTACGGAACCAGGTCTGGACCCAGGGGAGGAGAGGACTCCAGGCCTGCTTGCTAACATGGGTCTGGAGCCTGTTGATGGTCGGGGCCAGACCCAGGAGTGGCTGGAAACAAGGCGTCTGGCCGAGCTGGGTCTGCTTTGAGGACATGCACTGTCTGCTGTCTCCTCTATGAAGACAAGAGTGAGTGGGCCATTAAAATACTGCTGTAATTAACTGTACTGAGTTGACTGCCTCAAAACAACATATAAATACACTCACCCTCTTCAGAAGCAGTCTGAGAGGAGTAGCACTCTTTAATGGCTTTTTGGAGAATGGCCCAGTCTTCTCCCCTGATGCTGCTGCAGCTCGGGCTGTCCTCTTCCACCCTTACATCATCGAGGTAACACAGCTGAGGGACCAACTCCCTCACCGAAGCTCGGTAACAATACTCTGTAGTCTGAACCAAACAGGAAATAGAGGGAAGAGAGACACATTGAAAGCTGACTTTACTGTAAGTACGATGGTGATCATGGCGTACACACTGGCAATCGAACCTGAACATAGAAAGTGAAGATGCTAAAGGGTGTTGTGACATGCGATAAATATGTAGATGATAAAGAGAAATCTAAACGTAGGGTACTTATACTTGAAAATGGGTACTTGTTTGTTAATGTATGTGCCAGTTACAATGACATAAAAGACTAATTTAACGACCAGAATACTGAGCCTAACATTGAGTAATTCACTTAATTGCTATTCCAATCGGTACCAAACATGGCAAACATAGAATGGCGTGGTATTTTTGTAACACTAAGTAATAAGTACATGTAATGGACAGCATGAAAGTCCGTAGAGATAAAGAACCAGGATAAATTCTGCTGTACAAAATACGTATGACAGTAAAAATGTGTCCGAAGCTACTTACATCCAAATACTGGCATCTTTTTCACTCAGCCTTAAAAACTCGAATGTTTCAAATCATGAACTTACCTATTAAACTATCAGGGAAAACGAGTGAAACTATGCAGATTCATAACTAGGGCTACTAAAGTCTTCAATGGACACTTTGCCTTGAGGGTTGGTCTTTTATCAGCACAAAGGGAGAGGAAGAGAGAGAGGCACAGAGAGAGCCCACTACATCAATGAGTTACGGAGCGATCAAATTAGAGCTTGGCAATCCTGCCTGTCACCCATCTGCACAAATGCAGTGAATGAAAAAATTGTGAAGGGCTGGCGAAGAGGAAATGAAAGAGAAAAGAGAAAGAGAATGAGGGCTGGGCAAGAGGAAGCAAACGGATGTGTATCTGTTTGTGTGTCTGCTGGAAAGTGAGAGCAAGAGGAGTGATCGTTTGGCAAAAGAGCAAATCCAAGAATCCCTCAGTCACTACAAAGCGCAGGCCTAATGCATATTCAGCTCAGCATCTCCCCTCATTGCCCTAGTTTCCTAATTAATGCTCTGCTGGTGGGTGTAAATAAACACATTCAGAGCGGCCCAAAAACCTCACAGCACACTGTGTCTTGAATCAGCTAAAGGTGAACACGCAGCTTCCACCCTGAGCGCCCAGCTACACGCAGCAGCACATAAAGCATCACATCTGTGTCATTGTGTCTGTACAAAAGAACTGAAGGTGGTTCAGTTAAATAAGTGTGGTTGTTATATCTGATTATTCTGACGCCTACTTCTGTTTCACTGTACTCTCTGGTGTGTTGAATACCCAGATACAGAGCGGTGAGATCACACCGATACGTTCATGTCTCAGCACACACTAATTGCATTTCAGTCATTATCTGACAAAGCCACAAGGTTACACAAGTACAGGAGAGACGGCTAACCGAATGATACGGACATCGAACCACAAGCTGCATTCGCAAGTTGGCTTTTACGACATCAACTGAATTCAACACTTCCTTTTTAGGAACTCTGCCCAGCTCCTTGCCCAAGATTTGATTCAGCCTCAACCGTTCACTGTTATGTTGCAAGGACTGATTGTGATGTAAACCCAAAAATATATGCATAGTTTCCACTCATCTTCCAATAACATTTGTGCATCCAGACAGAGCTGCTGAGCCGTCACATTTTACAGCTAAATTTGGGCTCAGGTCTCCAATTGCCTGAGTCTTTCTGTGGGACAAAGCATACTGGTCGAATTTCTGTGTCTGTCGCATCACAAATGAACAAACAGGGAGTCTGACAAGGACAGACAGAGAGGTTGTAAATCAGACTCCACAGACTTGTGATAGAATTAATATTATTTGGTATTAAGGACATTACCTCTGAGGCAGTGGGGTGTGGGCGTACACACACAGGGTTTCCTTCCAACGTAAGTTTCTTGAGATTGCAGCACAACCCCAGATACTGAACCTGGACCAAGTCATCCACATCATTTCCTTCCAGATCCAACAGGCGCAGGTTCTCCAACATAGAAACCTGACTGAGGTCTGACACATTGTTATAGGCCACATATAACTCCTGAAACAAAGAAAATGAAATACAGACATTATTATAGATTCTAGATATTAAAGTCACAATATGTGCAAATGTCAGACCTTCTCATCTCATACTATGTTATTATGATGTAAATGTAACATAAAGAAACGCAATAGTATGTTAATAATAATAGTTGGTAATAATAATATTTAATGGATTGTCTCTCCACAAAGACATCTGTACCTGCTAGGCATTACCTTCAGAGAGGACAGTGTAGAAATGCCATCTAGGTCTGTTAGGCAGCAGCAAGAAATCCATAGCACCTGCAGGTGGGAGAGGGTCGTTCCCAAATCTCTAAGGAGACAAAAAGGCCCAACTCGATTTAGAGGCAGAGAAGGGAACTATACAACCCTGTGATATATGCGAAAGGGGATCCAGTAACATGGCCACTAGAAACTGCTTCTCTACCCCAGTATGCAGGCCTCCCTTCTTCCTCTGACCCTTCCAGCAGACTCTTAGTTTAGCTACAACACTGTTACACCCACTCCACTACAGCTCCCATAGCCCAGAGCAGGAAATACTATCAGAGGCATTGCACGTCCGGCCGGCACTGCTGTGCTTCTCTCAGGGTGGAGCAGACAGCTCTGAATATTTCTGTTTTAGACTTTGTCACTAGGCAGTTTATCTGGTATTAATACTTCTTCTTTATTCCTATAATAGTCATTTGCAAGGTGTACATGTGTGTGTCATCCTCAATGTTTACGGCTTTTCTTTGAAACTAGGACAAGAACAACTGTGCTCGTACATTATCTGCATTTTTCCTGGAACTAACCAGGTGGACGCATCTGAAAGCGGATATGTCACAAATGCCTCTGTGTTCCATTGTGAGACAGGTGGGTGAACCTGTAGCAAACACCACACGTGCTGGTGTCTGGTTTACAAGCTGAAACATGCAGAATAACTACCTTGACTACTACACTATACCTTTATTTACATATCTTCTTTCTGATTCATCCAGCCGTCTCGTTACGGCTTCTAAAGCATCTGTTTAATGGCAGTGTGTCATGGACACATATGACCGGTGTAAAAGCACAATGACCTCCATTCAATATGACAATGTGTCCGTTTACATACAGTGGAAAAATATAGTTTCATAATGTGTAGTTATACAGAAGAAGCGTACAAAATGCTCATATGCGTAGCACAGATTCACTCCTCTTAAACACTGCTGCTTTGTGATGATCTTATGACGTTATAAATGTTTCTGTACAGAATGTGCTGCGTAGAACACGTTGCTTTTAATTAATACAAACCAAATCAAAACAACAGGATGGCATTTGAGTTATGTAACTTTTATGCTTACCTTACTGACATGATCGTGCTGTTGTTCATTTTCAGTTGCACCAATTTGGGCAAGTAGGCACCTGCAGGATGATCAGATAAGAAGAGACGTCTTTCTATTTCATGATTATTACTTCATAGCTGATGATTGAGGATGATGGTTTTTAAAACTAGCTTCTGGTTAAATACCAAATGTACTTCTTTGTTGGGTATGACTCACACATGTACACTGCAAACAATCACGTCATGGCTACACTTGTTAAGCAATGTAGGATTTTGTAGCATTGACACACATGACAAAAAATCTAGAAAGAACAGAGGGTGAAAAATACTAATGTCTTTATTTACCTCTTGTGGGACCTATGTGATTCATGATCGTCACTGTGGTTATGAGCATCTATTATGAATAATCAGTGTACACAGATCTTCATGACTTTAAAAATCTAAATTTAAATAAAATGAGTAACTGTGTGTGTGCTTATGTTCACATACGTCATCATGCACATTATGTATATCCTTTGACACAAACAAAGTAACTGTATTACCAACAACCGGTATGGCTACATTAAGCCCACTTACAAATGGTGTACGACAGAAAATTGATTTCCTTCTCTAGATACATTATTTATCTTACCAAAGTTACCCAGTGTGTTTTCTTGTGTGTCTACACAGAGTTCCAGTGATGTTATCTGAGACAGGTCTTCAGTTCCACACAGCACTTTCTGTGATCGACATAAAGAGAACAGAGTTTGTGTTGTAGCTCATCTCTGCTGACAAACTGAACTGGACTGGATTGGACTGATTGTTTTCTGGACGTTGTTTAATCATTCAACATTTGTGACGCACCTGTGACGTTATTGGAGTAAATTGTGTGACCACTGTCATATGAAGCAGTAAACACGGCCTATGCATCACAGAGACTAGCCAGATAATTCAAACAAATATGGGAGACAGAATCAGCAGGATGATCGGAGCACTTTAACAAACACACCAGCTTCTCTTCAGAAAGGTACAGCGCCACTGTTGTTTCGGGGTCTTCGCAGGGTTTCTCTACTGGCGTGGGGTTGATCTGGCCTGATCCACACAACTCCGTCACTAAAACACGTGCTGTACCAGGTCGGACCTCCTGGGCCACGCAACCATAACAGCAACTCATCGCTCAAGGATACCTGAAACTGACAATTTGAATGTGTCACACATGGTTGAATTAAAATAGTCATCTAAGTAGTAGCGTTACTTGTTTTAGTTAGTCAACGTTGCCTAATGTCGACGCTATTCCAAAGTAAAACACTTTCAGCTGAACTATACATAAATATTCTTAGAAGGTTTGATTAGAGTACATTTACCTGTTTCAGCTGCAGCTCATAAACACAGTGTGGGCATTTTACAGACTGAGAGCACTTAGCTTACAAGCAACACTTTGCTTGACAACCAGAGACCACTTCCTGGATACGGGCGCTTGGCTTCCTGGGAAATGTAGTGCGCATATTATTAGCGTTGTATGGTGTTGTTGTGTTTTTCCTCGAGTGACTATATAATTAATAATCATGCTATATTATTATACTATTAACTAACTATTAACTACTATAAAACATTTTTCTGCCAACCGTCACTAGCGTTAACCCACCTATAGTAGCTTGGTGCTACGTTGATGACATAACGGAGATATAGGCTATAATCGAGAAACTGCTGTGTGGAGCTGGTTGAAGAATATGGACCCTGGTGATGGCTATATATTATACACATTCTGCATAACTACCATTCAAATGTCTACAAGAGCCGCTAGTTTATCACTTCCAAGCGCAACTTTTGCGTGGATGGGATCTGATGGGCGTCGCTGGGTTTTACCGCTGGGTCTTGATATGTCCGTTTGCGCGTGAACGCAACGGTATCATTGCAGGGTAACCGGGGCGGTTCTCGGTCTGATAGCGCTGGGCGTGGGCTCTACGCTCCTCATCTCGCTCCTCTGGCCGTGGAAGCACATTGTTCAGCGCGGCTTCGTTTCGCCCAGGACGAATGAATGTCCGGCGCTTTTAGCTCGTGAAAAAAAACCCGACACTTTTTCCGGGAGAGAACAAGGCGCATCTTTCCGAAGACGGCGTCGGGCGGACGAAGGACGTTGCGTTTCTTTCTCTTCCAGCTCAGAGGCAGCACAGTCGAAAGGTTTTTTCTCTTGCTGCCCTGGAAGACCCCTGCTACCCTCTTGTTGCTAATTAGACCCCTGCTTGTTGTAAGTATGCATACATTCCTCTGCCCGGAACAAAATGTGTAGTAACATCTCTGCTTCAACATGCTCCCATTGCGATCCGTTTGTCGGAACGTGTTAGCCAGCTTTCAGGAACATTTAAATTCACAGTGAGCTTGTTGATACCGTTGCTTTAGCTGTTCAGCGGCCACACTTACACTCGACTTGCTTTTTTAAATGGGGTGTTCGGCGATTTAGATTATAAATCGCCTCGCGTTGCAGTATCTGAACAGGCAAGTGTTCGTTTGATAAACGGGCTCCCATTTGTTCGGTATTGAAACTTGATGTGGGGGTTATCCACGGATCGCTGTGGTTTCCCTCCTTGTCTCACTTCGGAAAAGAAACTAAATGTATTTAAACGAGCATAACCCCGGAGGGGAATTCAACCCCTGTTTTCTTATGTGATGGAAGGACCGTCTTGAGGGTGAGGTTACTGCCGCCGATGGTGGTGGTCACACAGACAAGGGTGACGCCCCGTCACATTGAGTAAAACTGAATGTATTACTGCGGAAGTTAGATTCCATTACAACGCGTTCATACAGCTGACACGGAATATATATATATTTTGACTTAAGTTCAAAAGGAAAAGAGAACGAAGAAAACACTACTGTCCAATTGAACATCACTCCCGTTTTCACCATAACCTTTGATCAACAAGAAAAATGAAGACACTTCTCCTTCCAAGCCGACATCAGTCTTTGTCTGACTTCATTGTCTCCATCATACATAAACGTACCAGAGCATCTAATGTTCTTAGCTTTTTTTTTTTTTGACAGACTTACTGCTATTTCCATTTGATTATAAAATGATGTATGAAAACACCCAAGTAGTCTTTTTAACCACCGTGTAGGTTGGAGCACATTACATCATGTTACTGGGGTCCAGTCGAATCGTCAAGGTAAAAAAAAAAAGAAATCAGGCAGCTGGATAACAGCTGGAGGTAGTCAGGGCAGCGATAGACGTGTGATGATAATCTGAGGTCTCTCTTTCAGATCATATGCTGCCTATAGGTGCTGCCCAGCTGCCTGACAAAATAAGAGTGACTATTTCAGTTGCTTTATGTTTTAATCTGTAGGGATTAACTAGGTTCAAAGTTTAGATGTCAGCCTTGAAAATTGCTTGTGACAGTATTGTTTAAACTATACTTATATTAAGCACAGTCCCATTCCTAGCTTTGTTGTCTTTGTTCTTAATCAAACGCTACCCTGGTGTCACTGGCGGTTTGTATGACATGCCTTCTCTATTATCAGACTCTTGAGCCGTTATAGAATTTCCATGTAATTTCTGTACTTTCACAGTCACGTACGCACAAATGAAAACAGTTAAGTAAGATTCAGCTTTTCGTCGGAGTTCCAAGAAAAGACCGTTGTTGAGTTTCGTGGTGTTCGGTGTCTAATAATAAGCCTCATGGCTCCTCTAACTGGCTGGCCTTTGTGTGGAGGTCAGCTGGCCTTTTCATCTCCGCTGCTGCCTCCAGTGTCTCACTCTGCCCAACTCACTGAAAGGATGACCCAGTAGGCAAAAGGTCACTTGGGCTCCAGCGCCTTTAAGAGCAGCTTGTTTAAGCATGCACAGAGTCGCACAGAATCTCCTCATCTCAGTGTTCAGTGAGAGATCAAATGTTGGCCACATCATGTAGTTCTGCATGTTTATTAAATGTTTTTCTTCAAAGATTCGCAGCAGGACTGTCTGGATAATTGTAAAGTTAAAATTAAAATTAGTGATTCTCTGCTGCCAGTTACAATTATGTTTGGTTGTTGTTTAGGAGGATGATGTCATTGTTCAGCAGTGGGAGGGTGTGGTGGGCTCATCAAGGCTCTAAGATCAGTCTTTGAGTCTCTGTGTTCGGCTGTGATACCTCCCTGGAGAGGGTCTCCTTACCATCACAGTTCCATTAAAAATCTATTATCTGTGTAGTGGGCCTGTGGCTCTGCCAGTATGGATTCTTTAGCCAATTAAGCGCTTCGGTGGACGACCAAATGGATGTTGAGGAGCAGCATCATGTGTTTACGAATTTTTCAGTGTCAGGAAGAACTGTTAGAAGTATTTATTTCACTCATACAACTGAATTCACAGGGAAAAAACACAGATTTCCTTAATTATGTGTTTGGTCTCCAGATTGATCTCCTTTCTATGGTTTGTTGTGTTCTTACTAAAGGCAAAATGAAATCGCATTCAAACACAGTTTTTACTTTTAGACACTCCTGACATCAACCCTCTTGTTGCTCTGTGCTCCCACCCTCGGTGAGCTGTCATGTAAAATTATCCTCTTGGTCTGCGCAGGGCTCTAGGGTTTCAGAATGAACTGTTAATTTCCCAGACTGAAAGTGCCGAGCTATTAATAACCATATAAACACACATACTCTGTTCAGTTTGTGTAAAGGTTTTGTGGAAGGCAATGGTAACCGACTGTAGCCCTTCTCAGAGCAATGCATGTTTCGCAGTGGTGCATGTCTTTAAATGTGGCCACGTGTTGCACATCAAGGGCAAATACGTACAGTAGTATATAGTTAATACAGTATGCGCCAAGAGTAATTGCTGTGCAGAATGAAAACTGGGAGTGACGAGGAGAATATGGAGGCAGCCATTGTTACATGTGCAGGATAATTATCTCTGCATACAGACCAGAGAAAGTTAGAAAGTTTCTAGATGATTTAAAAACCAGTGGGTTTTCATCTCCAGCGACGGTCGTCTGTCTTCCTTTCTGTCTGTAGAGCAGCACAATGTGAACCCCTACTGACAAATGGTTCAGAGAACGCAACAGCATCTCCATCAATGATTCATTTTGCCATTCATCTCAAAATGTAGATTAATAATGTAGATAGATTATTAAACATGTGATATGGCCTACTTTGAGAGGAGATGGCACGACTCTCTGTTTTCTGTGCCACTGCCTTCCCCTTTTCCGGAAAAGAAAGCATATACATGAATTAGTATATTAGGCTGCAAATGTTAATTGTCTGGCACGTGAACACTTACAGTAAGATTTGGAAATGTAGAAGCAATGTGGTCACTAACTATTTTCCGGCAGCAAAGCAGAAGTGGACGACAGAAATGATTATGAAGTTCGGAAGTATATTTTTGGGATAATGTAATTGACATCTGAGAGACTGTGGGTCACACTGAATAGTATCAGTGTGTGTTTTATGTATGTGTGAATGTGTAACCAAGTTAGATCTGTTTAACTCCACACAGCTTCTGCCGCGTCTCTCACTTTGCGCCTTTGTTCCCTCCCCCAATTATAAACTGACTTTACACAGCTTTTAAAATGATTATATGTAGTTCTCTGACATTTGTATTGCAAACCAATTATTTAATTCACGTATTGATACGTTTAGAAAATCCAGTCTTTCTAATCTGAAATAGTTTTTGTATTTCATGTATTCTGCTGTTCCTCCTGCTAAAGTAGCTCCGGGTTCTAGTCCTGTCTGGAGTGTGATGTGGCCGTAGATGTCTTCACACAGCTGTTGTTTATTTGATGAAGAGTAAGCTTCAAGAAGTGAGTGAACCTGGCTTGTGTAGCAGCCTCCTTTTATTTACAGTGAGTGAAAAGGAAGTTAAATGCTTGACCACAAGATTGAGGGGTAAGATTAAATCCCTTCCTGATGTGTTTGAGTATTATAACTGAGGGAGGCCACTGTTCATATTGGTAATGGTATTCAACGCTACCTGTCCATTAAGGCAAGGCAGCAGCTTACACCATCCAGGATGTGTTGCTGATACTAAAGTGTGTGTAAAGTGTGCATGAGAGCAGCTGTGTCTTCACTCTGCCTTTCTGTCAAACATTAACATTGGACAGCAAGTCTGTGTGTTGGTTAGTCTTAGTCTGTCGCACACTTGCACAAGACGCAACTGACACGGACTACACAACGTGTCTTCAAATTCAGGAAAGCTACGTTTAATTTGTCTTTTTAAACTAAACTAGTGGGTTTGGACATCTTTTTGTAAAATCAAGTCATTATTTACTCAGATTCTTTTATTAAAAATTCAACAGATCTCTCGTTTATAGAAAGGAAATGAGCGGAGGTTTGTTTTTGTAAGGTCAGACACAGATCAGATCAGGGGTGCAAGACTTCCAACAGGACTTTTCCTAGTGTTGGTTGGTGAACACTAGGCAAACAGGGCTTCAAGCATGTGATCAAAACCAAACAGTGACTCAGTGGAGAACAACCATCTCAGCTGCACTAAGTCAATCAAGCTTTTATAGTAAAGAGGCTAAATAGAATCTTTAGCCTGGGAGTTTGCCAAACACCAAGGTGTATGGGGGGAACAAATCCATCCCTTCTGATATAACTTCCAGTGCAATGTCTGTCAAAGACCTTGCTCGGATGCAGCCTGATGGTACTGGGGGTCTTCTCAGCATGTTTAGTCAGAACTGAAGAAAGGGTGAATACAGCCAAGGCCAAAGAGAAACTTCAGAGCTCGCTCAAATCTGCGTTAATGGCCCAAAATGTACAGCAAAGTCAGTGTTAGTGTGGAGCCTCCGAATGGCGTCACTCAGGTGGCTTTCATTTAGTTTCATGGCGGATCTGCGGGGCAGTGGTACTTGAAAGCTTCATTTAAAAATGAGTCCATCTAGAGTTTCTCAATTTTTTTTTTTAATTAGTGTGAAATACTGGAACTGTTTCACCATCAACATTTTTTAATTGAAATTGAACCTGGGTGAAGGGGAAATAAAAGTCTGGTGGCTTAATGAATAGAATGGAAAGAAGGTGTTTGTCTGGGAAGAGCTGCTCTATTTTAACGAAGAGCTACAACACAGGTTGTGTTTGGATATTTTTGTAAGACTTAGAGTTGTTCCCGCTCACCAGGCTGCCAAACTTTTATATTTCTGTAAAGCTGTAAACTGAATAAAGGGGTTGTTAAACTTAAGGGGCGTTCAGTAAAGTGAGACACTGTCAATCAGCAAATTTGTCTCTGAGCAGTTCAATTTGAACTGTAAAAGACAAGAGACTTGTTTTAGGGAAGAAGCGTTTTCCGCTTCACTGGGTGTTAAGGCGAAGTGCAATATATTGGTAATAATAGAAATTGTTTACAGTGTAAGGGCATTGTACAGATAAATTCACAGTAACGTGGTATCAAATGTTTTTGTGTGAATCTGTTGCTCGGGTTTATTGCTGAAACTCAATGAAAAGATTCCTCCCAGTCCTGTCTTCCTGGATGACATCACCTGACCAGTCGGTGTCGACTGCATGATGTCAATCTGAAACTGTAATCACGGGAGGTTGCTGCGGTTGCCGTGGGCCTCGGCACACATTACTTGTGTTTAGCTGTGGGGTTGGTCGCACAAGTCCCGTCTTGAATCTGGTTTAGTCTAGTTTCGTGTGTTTCCCATCCTGACTCATTATGTCTGCTACGCAGCTGGTGTAAGGCATTTCTCAGGTACTGTCGCAGAAGAGCTGAGTCACATTTGGCATGGTTGTGTAATAAAAAAAAACCTGGTAGGACCAATAACCCTGGCCAACAGTGGCAGGTATCAGGGTGTCTGTCTGTGCATGTTTCACTCCCCACATGTATTAATCATCCCGTGTCTTTTTAAAATCAGACCATCACACAGATGGGCTCTGCACAGCGAACCTCCAACTTGCTGTAGGTTTAAGGCAGGTTTGAGGTACTGTAGGTGAATGTGCCTTTTCTACATGTCAATATTGAAGGTTTGTTACCTGTTTAAGTGCCTAAAAGGTTTATAAATGAACACAAAGGTGAGGCTTAAAAATGGATATCGCTAATGTTTTCTTGAGAGACCAGCAGGTTTCTCTGATACTATGCTTTGATTTGGGCAGTGACTCCATAGAGGGCGACTGCAGCCACACCCAGAGTTATACAATCCTCTTTCAGGCATCTTGCTCTGTTGCTATGGATTGATCCCTATGAAACTAAGACAAACTAGCAAGAAAGTGTTCAGTGCAACAATGGTACTTGAATAGTGTGTGTCTTGTTGATTTCAGCTGTTTGATCGTCAGAGTGACGATGGGTCGCGTGAAGTCTGAGTGATGAGGGTCATTCTGCTGCTGTCGTACCTCTGCTCCTCTTCCTCGTTGCCTGCCTCTGTCCCTCTCATACGCACACTACGCTGCTCACACCGAGCGATAGCGGGCTGGAACATTGAGTACCTTCAGCACATTTTTTACATTCCCCTTTGAGGGTCTCAACCACAGCACAGTCCACAACCCATATGCACAAGCCACTTATGCTTCCCGTCGTGTGTGGGTTACAGGTGATGGTAACGTGCATGTTTTTATTTGTCAGTGTTCTAACGTGCGCCTTCCTCTGCTCCCTCTCTTTTTCTCCAGCAGCGACGTGTGTGTGGTGAGCAGCAGCGGCGAAGATGACCGAGTATAAGCTAGTGGTGGTGGGAGCTGGAGGCGTGGGCAAGAGTGCACTTACCATCCAGCTCATCCAGAACCACTTTGTGGATGAATATGACCCCACTATAGAGGTACATCTCTCCTACATACACGTCTACGTTTGTGGGTAGAATTTAGTTTGCTAGGGTGGAAAGCTGCTGAGACGTTAAGTACCTATTAAATGCTGCTTAGGGGAAATCTTCCATGTTTCACAAAGATAAGATGCTAAAAGACATTTCAGTTTGACGTGAGAAGCCAGTGAGACTTTCCCCTCTCTGTTTTCTCTCTCTTTCTCCCTCCCTGCCTCTACACTCCCTCTGTCTTTCTCACCACGCCTGCCTCTGGTCAGACAATGTCCTTTTTGTGTATTTACATTCCTGGCCTCTATGGTCTAACAGACAAAGAGATGGCACTCCATGTTTTTGTGGCTACGTGTTAAAAGGCAAAACATTGGTTTCAGTATCCTGCTCCACTGATCTCTAGATGCCCATTTGACCTGGAGGTGAAAATGAAATCAGTAACTTTAGCAAATATGTGGATAATAAACATTATACTTCAGTGTCTGTGTTATATGCACATGCTGCTTAACACTGAGTGACCAAGGCCGAGAATATGGCTTCCATAGTGATAATGGTGAATGCAATCGTTGCAAATCCAACCTGATCCATCTGTGTTGTCACATTTGAACGTGTGTTTGAAAACGGCAGATAATGGTTTTCTTTCAGTTCATGCACCCACGGTAAATATCCCTCCCACTGTCTGGTGTTGGGCAGTGCCTTTCTACTTCAAGGAAGTGAGGTCTTATACATGACATTATTTTTATTCACGCAACTGGCTCTGCTTTGGTGTTACGTAAACAAAATACTGACGTCCACGGGGCCCGTTTTGTGCCAGTGACTGTCTACCGTTTGTGTGCTACAACTGGGAGAGCACCGTCTACTGAATCAGGTCCAGACGTTACCTCGACTTCATGCATGTGAAAACGTCTCAAGTGTTGGCGCTTCTCCCTTTCTTTTGTAGGACTCCTACAGGAAACAAGTTGTGATTGATGGAGAGACCTGCCTGCTGGACATCCTAGACACTGCAGGTCAGGAGGAGTACAGCGCCATGAGGGACCAGTATATGAGGACAGGAGAGGGCTTCCTCTGTGTATTTGCCATCAACAACACAAAATCATTTGAGGACATTCATCAGTACAGGTGTGTCTATGTAGCCTCATGCAAGTTTAAAGAAAAACAAGGAAAAGAAAGACGTGACAGCATTACAAATAGTGGCACAGGTCTCAAGCATGATGTAATCTGCTGTTGTAGGTGATTATGTGTGTATTACCTGGCAAGGTCACACTCAGTCATGCTGGACTTCAAACATAAACTCTCTAAGGTTGCATGCATGCATATGCACTGTGCACACTGTGTGTGTGTGGCAAAGACTCCAGTGGGGTGTGTATACGTGTGTGTGCCAGCTCTCTGCAGTAGTGGGGTGATGTCATGCTGTAGCGTTTAACACGGCTAAAGAAAGCTTAGCCCCCAACTGGAGGATTACAGCACAATGCCAATGAAATCGATCCTGACTCAATTAGAGGTGCGGGGAGAAGTAGCACTCCCAAGGACACAGAAGGAGACAGGGAGCCAGAGGAGAGAGATCCAGATGGAGATGGCGGTGTTCTCTTTGCCACATTTAGATTTTCTCCTATCTGCCAGTCTTGCATGTCTCATATTATCATAGCCAGCTCTTGTAAAGTTATGCAGAGTGTTTATTATCAGTTTATTATACAAACATTTGTTTGGCCCACTGCCGTTGCTGGTGTCATTGTTTAAACGTTGTGCAACTTGTGAAAAATGGTTTGGTTGGATGAAGTAAAGAGATGCTACTGTGGTTAAAGCTGTTATTTAAGGAAGTGGTGTCTGTTTTAAACTTAAACTATAGTTTTTCATTTCTGTAAAGCTCCCCCTTCGCTATTTGCATGTGCTGATACTACAGGGCACCTGTTTTAACCTTTGTTTTCTCTTAAATCTCTGGTCTCATCTTGCAGGATTAAACCATATTCAGTACATAAAAGTTTTGACATTGATTAATATGCCTGATGGGCTTTAAAATACTGCTTTACCAGCACAAACAGGTCCACGTCTAAAGGCAATAAAATGTTCTGTGACATGATGCTAAACATCAGTAGAAGCGGTGACTGCAGATGTATTGGATGCAACCTTGTGTACAGTGGCTGAGCTGATTGATCTGACCCACTCCTCACTAGGGGGGGCTGGCTGGCGTTTGGCGCTGGCTGGTGTAGTGATGAGGTAATGTTTTTGCTGCCTGCCTGTTGGCCATCCCTCCCTCTCTCTCCCTTCCTAACCACCTCTCCTCCTTCAGCAGTGCAGCATAGCCCAGCAGCGGCAGGCAATGGCTTCTCCTCAGGGTCCTAGAGCTCCCTGGGTGGTTGGCTCTCCAGTGGTGGAGCTGCTGTTGTTTATGAAGCAGGGAGGATCCCACACAAGAGACATGTCTCTGTAACTAACCACTAACAGGTGAATGCAACCAAATGATATGTCAACTCTTCTTATTTCCTTATTTTGTGGTTCACAGAGAACAGATTAAACGTGTGAAGGACTCTGATGATGTTCCTATGGTGCTTGTGGGAAACAAATGTGACCTCCCGGCTCGTACAGTGGACACCAGGCAAGCCCAGGAACTCGCCCGTTCTTATGGCATCCCGTACATCGAGACCTCTGCCAAGACACGGCAGGTAGGTAGTAAACATAAAGCTCATAACCAGATGTGCTTGTCATAGACAAAAAATGTTCCTTCTCTTTTCCCCTAAAAACTGAGGTTACAAGCATTTTCCCCTCAAATCTTATTCGTTCAATTAAAGCCCTCTGCTCCTACCCCACTCGTGGCTGCTCTAACTAATGGCATTGTTCTAGCGTGGACTCATTTCACATGTGGACTCATGCAGATGCGAGAGCAGTGAATTATCCGTGGTATAATGTGATTTGTGTTGCTGGGAACATTTCAACATGCCGCAGGCAATGACTCATAGCCAGGTTACCTTGGCTGGAGAGCAGAGCTACAGTAGTTGCAGTGTTTGAAGGGCCTCATAAGGACAAGTCGTTGCACAGCTGCCGCTGTCTCTGACTGACTGTCACACACACACAGACCCTCACATTCTTCATTAATCCTGCAGGACGTCATTCAAACATAGAGTACACATAGACTTAACTAATTCATTCTTTCTAGTCATCATCATTTCTTGATTAACAATGTCTGAAATGATCATGGTTGCCATGGTAATGTTGCAAAGCCTCCTAACAGTACAGCTGGGTGGGTGCATGCAGTATAAATGTTATCAGTATTATTATTATTATTATTGGGTTGTCTTTCTGTGTGTCTCTAGGGAGTAGAAGACGCCTTCTACACGCTGGTCAGGGAGATCAGACAACATAAGTTGAGAAAGCTGAACCCACCCGATGAGAGCGGTCAGGACTGTATGAGCTGTCGCTGTGTGGTATCATGATACAGGTGAGACATGTCCAAACATTTGCTCTATATAGTCTCATTGAACATTTGTTACATAGTGGCTAGTGACTAACTTATGTCATCTTCCCGTGTTGTTCTGTTTTCCAGCTGCTTGTTGCATGAGGAGAAGTGCTACAGCGCATAAAGGCAGCATGGACTTCAAGACGGAGAAAAAAAGACTCAATGATGACATATAAACTTTTTTTGAAAAGGACGATGATTGAAGCAAAAGCTCTTAAGGAAACCACCCGAGCTGACTGAACTTTTATGGAAAGGAGGATTTCGGAGCGTTGCTCAAGTGGCTGATCTGAAATAGCCTGGTCTGGTTCCTGTTTGTGCTCCACACTTCGACCTGTGGCACCACTGATGACACCACGCTGTCAACTTCAGTGTGGTCCTACTGGGCAGCTCCCCAGGTTTCCTGCTAACTTATTGTTTTCAGTCTCAACACTGGTCTTAAAAGGGGTGTCGCCAGTCAATTTCCCACCTTGAGAGCGTAATTCCTCGCCCACTGGAAGGACTGACTGACCTACCAACAAAAAGCTGGAATGGACATTTACTTAACTCAGCATTTTCTTTCACACAACACACCCCTGTATGCTTTGGTTTCCCTTAAATGGCGTAGAGTCCTACTAGTCTCAACTCAGACGGTGAAGCCTGGCATGGGAAGGACTTATTTGTTTTTGTGACAGGTAGCCCAGCAGACCTTGATTCTGTTTTATAATGGAACATTTTGGTGACTGGAGGGTTAAGCACTAATAAAGCTGAAATGTTTGATTGCACAGTTTTCAGAATCGATAGAGTATCTTTAAAGGAGAATACAAAGACAAATTAATGTCCAGACTACATCTGCCCTTCCAGCCTAGTTGTCTTTGTGGAACCGTGATAGTGATGGCTAGTGTACGTAGGATCTGGTGCAATAGGATTCATTCCTGTTCAATTTAGACAAGTATTGGCAATAAACCAACCCTCACGTCTGCTCATTTGACTGTTTTAATTTGATTTTAGGAAAGAGAAAAACACAAACGGTTCAAGAATATGCAGTTGTTGTCAGACTGCAGCTGCTAAAACCGCAGATGGAACAGGAAAAACTATCCTATGATTGTAGATTTCAACATGACAGACTGTGGTTTTAGGGGAAAATGGCAATTGGTGGGTTTGGCCGCCTCTTGATTTTGGATACTGTAGGATGTGATATCCAGTTACTCACTCTTCGCCATCAAGGCTCAGGAATCAGGGTACAGGAAGGTCTCCTAACAGTCCTGCAAACCAGGGTTTAAGGTTTAATGTTACCGCTTAGCTTTGCAGAGTGCAACGCACAAGTCTGACCTCAGAGTGAGATTTAGGTTTTTCTACATACCAAACTATCCTCAAACTGCTCGTTTTTCTCTGCCACCTCGACTCTTCAAAGGAACAATGACCGGTCAGGTGCATGCATCCCGTCACAACCATATTTACTGTACACGTGGGATCATTCTGTTTAATAGGTGATGGATGTTGGGTTATGGGAGTGCATTGATCTGTTTGACACTGACCAGCTTGTGCCCCAATAACTGCATTAATGTGCTGCCTAAATGCAAAAGACTGCTCTCTTTACTTTGCCTTAGCTAGTTTGTACCTCATGTTCGCAGCAAGCTCTACCTGAAACAATTTTCAGTTCTACAGTACTTGCTGCATTGTTTTGTTCATTTGTGTGCAAAAAAATATATAGAAATGTGTTGAGATGTGCACTGTACATAATTTGAGAGTCAGGACAAGCCCATTAAAAACACTACATTCATTTTTAAAAAAGGGCAGTTGTAATGCGAGTCTGAATATGATTCTGTTTAACACGACTGAAAAACAAAACGAAGATTAGGAACCACAGCCAGTTGTCTAAGCTGCGTTGCTCTCATGTTCATACTGTAAGTTTCATTTGCATTAATCTAGAATATGTGATGGTAAGAACTTAAAACTGTTATTTTTAGTCTAGGCTTTTTTTAGCAGGTCATGGCGAGAGCCAGAAGCTACTGGCAGATTTTGGCAACGAGTGTCACACGTGGACCTCGAACATTTATGTAATTTCTCGTCCATTAAAAATGTCAAAGACTATTTTTTGCATTTCCCCATTTCAGCAAAACCAGTTTTATAGATTTTTTTTCTGCTGGTTAAGAAGTGACCGTTGGCTTGAAGAACCGTCTACTGTGTACAGGACAGTCAAGTGGTTTACAGATTAATTGCTCGTTTATCTGCTTGGAGGAAGAACATAAAATGTGAATGTGTTCAAATCTTCTGTTTAAAAATGACCAGAACTGAAACAAGGCCGGGGGTTGGTGCTTGTTCCCAGCTTTGGTTGTGGTGTTCTTAACTTTTCTTTTTCCTCACAGTGCTCAAGCCTGTTTTTGGAAGAAGGGTTAATTGTGTATTAATAGATCCTCTCCCTGACCATTTTTAAAAGAGTAGAATCATAACACCTGAGAATTTCATAAACCTATGCATTCACGAGGTCATTACGTTAGAATGTCCGCTGCAGGAACAAGGGATACCTGTCAGAAAACCTGGTGAGCATGGGGGGAAAAAACTTAAGACCATTGTTTCTCCACTGGAAAAAAAAAAAAGAAGTGTGGAACGAATTTGTGAAATGATCAATTGTTTAACTATTTAAGATGTATTTCCTCTTTGAGAGTGTGGCGAGTGTGTTGCGCGACATGAATAAAGATGTCAACAGAGCCTGTGTCTGGGTTTCATGTACCGCTCTAGTCTGAGATCTGCTGCCATCTGCAGGCTGCTCCGTCAGCTAGTGAGCAAATGACCCGTGTAAACGTGAGGTATATAAATGTTCTGCCGTTTCTGTTTGGATAGTCATGTCATATAATACAGTTAATATTAAGTGTCGGTAAGTTCAGCCGTGGTGCAGGAAGTCATAAATGCAGCAGTGTTGACACAGTAGATGTCCCAGACGTTTACGAGTTGGTCGAACACGTTTTGTTTAGTTGCACTCCTTAAAATGTTTGAGTTTACATCAGCTTTCAAACTAACAGGTGTCTCGCCTTAGGTTTTGAGATGTTGATTAAGTTCAATGCGTAATCGTTCATAGCTATTTACAAATCAGACTGATCTCCGCTGACAAATACAGTTTTGACATCTAAACCTAAATTGAAAAAGGTTTGGATTCATCCTCAGGTATCTAATAAGAACCCGTTGGTGTAAACATGTGGAACCTCTGGATACAGCAGCAAAAACCCTTGTACTGGGATGGATGATGCAAAGTTCAAAAACAACCAAAGAGCTGCTTCTCTGCCATAAAAAAATAATCATATCACGGTGCTGATATCCTGTAAATTGCTTTACTGGGTTAAAGTTATATTGTACTGCTGTGTTGGTCGCTCACATCATGCAACCTAGTTATTGCTTTTTAGGGCAGGTGATTTGCAAGGCTGTCCTCTCACTGGCTTCCCGGGGTCATTAAATGCAGACGATTATCCATAAACCCCAGACACACAGAAAAACAATGTTCAGTAAGCGTCAGTGATTGTGGAAGTTGCACAGACAAGATCTTTTCCATCATCATGTCGTACAGTGAGAGAAAAATTAGGAAAAAACTTCCAAGGGTAAGAGTAATTATTGATTTGAATTGTTGGTTGATTCTCTGTATGGGTTGTTTATTTTTCATTGTTTGTTTTTTACCTTATTGTTTTCAAGACGTATCTTCGCAAACATGTGGCCCATGAAATATTTGTTGCAATGACCCACTTCAAAAATCTTGTTCCCGTGATGGACAAATATGGTAAGAAGCGAAACCGCACGTCAGTTTGGTGCTGACTAAATTTAACTTAAATATTTAAACAGCTACTTTAACTTGCTTATATGTATTTTTATTTTTGTTTAGTTTACAATGACGGAACCACAAAACTCTTGATGAGTCTAAGCGGAACCATCCCTGTGATGTTTACAGGTATACGACTGTGTTTATACTGAGATTGACATGGTTGCTAAAATAAGAAAATGTATCTAGTGGCTGCACAGTAAAACGCTGTTATTTCACCAGACAACTGCTACAACATTCCCATATGCGTGTGGATTGAGGACACGTACCCCCAGACTGCTCCCATCTGCTATGTCACACCCACACGCGAGATGATGCTGCTCTCAGGAAAGTACATCTCCAGCGACGGTGAAGTTGCGCTGCCTTACCTGGAGGAGTGGAGCGTAAGAGCCGCACCGTTTGTCAGGCCTGGCGACGCACATGATGTCTTCTGCCTGAGGTGTGACGCTGTTCCCTCTCGTTTTTGCCAGGGCGACTGTGACTTAGTGAGGTTGCTGCAGGTGATGGTTGCCGTTTTTGGAGAGTTCCCTCCTGTACGTAAGCGGCCTCATCCCGATCCGGAGCAAGCTCCTTGTAAGTGACACTAACACAGGCACAACGTGTGAGTCAGTGTTTGCATGTGATTCAAGCAGGTCAGAGACTCATCCAGGCTAAATGTTCATCATTAATAAATCTAGGACTGAAAATTCCTTTACCTTGTCATCACTAATGAATTCTTGTGACTAATGCAGACACATACTGTGTCTTTCAGGTTGGCTACAGTTCCACAGGCAAGATGAGGTGCTTTCAAACACAGATGGAAACTTGTATTTGTCTTTATTTGGAGAAGATGGTCAATATATCCAGCATGAGAATGAAAGCAACTGTTAGTCTTTCACAATAATTTCTGCAAAAGTGGGTTTTGTGTCATTTGTGTGTTTTGGGCACAATGTTGGACAAATAACAACAAACAATCTTTATTGTAGACTTTAAAGCGCATGTTACAAAAACACATTAGCTGCGTGTGGTGGAATTCAATTTCCTTAAATGAACGTCAGTCGTCTCTGGATGTAAACAGCTGAATCACTTTATAAGCAGCTCGTAAAGTTGTACTTTAACCACACCTGCACACATTTGAGTTTGCTCTGAGCCACAAGTGTTTTGACCTTTGGCCAGAGAAAGATCGGCGATGTAGACAAGGCACACGGCCAGTGTAGTCGTGTATTATAGTTGAATGAGGCTTCTTTCATTTGAAATGAGAAAACATTATATAAACTCTATAAAACTATGTACAGCTTGTCTTGTGTATTTCTTTTATGGGAAATTCAGTGAATTAGTTTGCTTCAGTTACTGTTTAACACATCTTCAGTAGAGGTGAAGACGTTTTATGTAGGTCATCAATGGAAAGTTTAAGGTTCGGGAAGCAACACAGTTTGCCGGTAGATGCTAACATCGAATGGTTTCACACAACAATAGCAAAACAGGATTAGCACAAAGGGCTAACAGGTCGCCTGCCACAGCAAAACAGAACAACAGTAAGACTTTGAATCACTGCCGCTGAGACGACAGGTACTTAAAGCCTTTTCAAAACGATGCCGGATGCGATTGGCTTCTGATTGGCCGTCATGTCCGGACCAATGAAGGATGACCCAATCAGCGGCCAGCGTCGACAACGGCAAGGGTGGGTCCAGGCGTCTTGAGCACCAATACCAGGCAGGCATCCACACACACAAATCTACATAAAGCACTGCAAAAACCTCTAAAAGGCTCAGGACGGAAACTAGGAGAAACTTCCAGCTCTGTTATGTATTACTGTGTAGTTATTAAAATACATAATGTGTCGTGACGATGCTTCTTGCCTTCACAATCCAACTCAGTTACTTTATTGACACTAGCGTGAGATTTAAACTGAGTCACACAGTATGAGTCACTGGCTGTGCATCGTCTGTTCATTCAACATGTTGACATGTGTATGTCCAAAAAAAAAAAAACCCAGAAGAAAAGAGCAGTGTGTGTGTGTGTATAGAAGCATGTATTAAATTCATTCTCATTATTTTCATATTATATATACATTGAAATTCTTTAAAAACAATTTAAGTTAAGTGAAAATGTTTATGTTTTCAAATGACATTGGATAATAAATCAATTGTATGGAAAGAGACCTGCAACTTTAGAATTTTGACTTATCTTATAATCAGGGTAAATTATTATCTTACTCCTGTTATCAGTTACATTAGATCACAAAGATGTGTTTTAAAGTGACCATGTGTTTAAATACTTAAAGCCAATAGTATTTGAGGTCCCATATCCAGGTCTTTAGTGCTTTTGTGCAGTCTTGTGAAGGATCAGCTGTTCTGTGTGTAATGTAGGCAGGAGTGAGTCTGGGGAAGCTTCATGTGAGTTTTACACAGAATAGAATTGTTTGCATATTGCAATAGCCTAGATCTACATTATTTATCATTATAATAAATATGATATATTTACTATATAAATAGAAGAAGTGTTGGTATATTAACAGCACGATAACTGTAGTAATAGAGAAAACATGCGGCTGTAGTTTTATGCTACTGCCACTAGATGGAAGTAAAGGTTCATTTTTTATTGTAGTGGAAATTTACGTTTGATTTGACCCAGTGAAAAAATAGTCAGTAACAAATACAAAAAGTAAAATAATACAAAATAAAAGCTTTAAACATATAAATTTTTTTATTTTTCTGTGTAGAGCCTGTTTATTGTTTTTTTGTTTGTTGTTTATGTGATGAATAATTGTCTAGGCAATAAAAACCTGATGCTAGCTTTGTTCTGTTTAGTTCACTTATTTTTACAAGTTCTCTCTCTTTGCTGGTACAGTTTTCACTAGATGCTATTTTTCCAATAAGCTGTTCATTAATTATAATTATGTTGTGTAATTTTAGTAACATCCAACTGTGTTTTCTCGGTACAGAAATGTCTCTTAAATTCTATTAAACAGCTGTTTCTATTTAAACTGACTGCGTTTGCAGTTTCAGTATTTCTGTATATTACTATGACTTATAGCAGTGGCAACTGTACACCCTGTGCTGATGTGCAGACCATTAAACAAATGTTATTTAGGTGATTGAGAGCACTCAGCAGAAGTGATTTATTACGGAACATACTCTGCTTGGCTATGTCCTTGGCCTGCGCCACTGGACCAACTGAAAGGTGCCCGCTGCCTATTTTCAAACGTCGGGACAGCGGAACCACCCGACCGTAGACGGAGGCTTGCATACTGTATCTGAGGCCTTCAGCTCAGACACCACAGGGGCTAAAAACGCGGACGTCCTCTATTCCTGGAAAGTTTTACAACGTTCAGCTCAGAAACGGGCTCGTTCCCCCGTCCTCCCCCTCAGGCCTGCGTGGAGGGGTTACACAGCCCCTCAGACCTCTCCCACTGAACTCCTATAGGACGCCGTCGGCCTCGCTGTCGATTGAAGATTCACTGCAATTTGCAGTTCTTTGCGTGTTGGAGGACCAACTAAATATGATGTGCAGCTAACAGGAGGTGCTCAGAGGAGAACAGAGGAGAATAACATAGAAAGAACCTAGAGAAAAGAATGAGTCACATTAATAACAGGGTTGTTGTCAAGTGAAATACACAGTAAATGCTGACATTCCAGGCTTGTAAGTACTGCATTAAATATTGCAGGGTTTGTTGATCGAACTCTTTCATGTTTAATCCCATCATTGCATTTCGTACACGCTTTGATCTCAGCACTTTAAAAAGGCCCCCTCACAAAGATATTCTCATTAATTAGGAATGGCGGTGCCAGCAGGTAGTCAGGCCAAAAGACACTCGAGATTAGAGCGCTGATGATCTTTAAGCATCATCGAGGAACTGGAAAGAGCAGCATCAGTTGGAGCTGCTGGAGCTCGCGCTGTGATTGGACTCGGTTCAAAGGAACCCGTGTTTGTGTCGTTGTCGGGATATCAATAGAGAGCATCTGCGTCATCAGAAAACAGACGCAAGCAGCTGCTCTCAGCCGTTCGATGAGAATGTAACAGGCAGTGAGTTTTCATGTTTGTAGCCTTGACATGATATGACTCACCACTGACGTCCACCTTTGGCATCTCAGCCTTCTTTTTATATCAGAGAGTGATGTCAGATCCTCCTAATAAAGTATTATTCTTTTCTGATCTGCGTATCTTTGAATCCGGCTCTTCTTGCAGCTGTTAGATCGTGACCTGGTTTTCTTTTTGCTTGCACTTCATGACCTGCTTTAGAGTATTGTTTATCACCTGGCTCAGGTTTTACCCCCACACGCTGAGGAACAGGGAGTGGGCCTCCCCATTATTCTGATGAACCCTGCCCCTGATAGGGTTTCTCATCATAGCTTTGTCACTTGTTGACACCTGACCCTCTGAATTAAAGCCAGTCACTTTGAGAGAGCTCTCCTTTGCCGACCTAAACGCTGAGATCAGTGTCACTGAGCACATTTACACGGCTACTGTGCGAGGAACTGGTATCTGAGCACAAAATACACTTGGACCACTTATTAACCTCTCAGCTTATTTTGCACCTATGCTTATCGTGCTGTGTGCGTTTTATGTGTACCTGCACGTGTATCACATGTGTCACCGTAGAAATGTCTGCGTTGTGTGTCAGTCCGTCACGTGGGCATTGCCTCCCTGCACGTGAATGTCCACGTACACTCACAGCAGCATCCTCAGAGGTGTGGATGACTGTTTTCTACCCACTGATCCACGTAAGACTTGCCTGGTCTGGGCTGGTTTCGTGCTGCCAAGGCCAAGCCATCCGCAGAGAGGTTTCCACGGTGAAGGGATGTCGTGGTGCTGCTCCGGAGGCGACAGCCGGGCCGAGACGCTCCCAGACTCTGACAAACATTAAGTGGATTTACAAAGAATGCTGGGTAAACAGCCACCCAGGGAGTTTTGTTAATGAGTGCCTGGCTGGGCTGCATGAAGTGTCTGTTTTGCTTTAACAGTGAGTCATGCAATACAGAGCTGCTCAGCAGGGCCAACGTCCTCCCCCATCGCACCCTCTCCTTCCATCGCTATAAGCTCAGGAGCATTGTTGTGTAATAATGTGTGAGGTCTTATCTAAAACATTGTTATATAAGAAGGTCCGGTTGTCATTACCTTGTTAGGTTTCTGCATTATTTCATTACACTGTAGCAAAACACAAGATGCCCAGAATCCTTTTCATTCCTGTAGAGAAGTTAATATTAGAAATATTAATAATACTATTAAGACAATAATAGGACAAAAACTTACTATGTTTAAATCGCCTTCAACTCCACTCAAGGGCCGATAACTGTGTTACGTACTGTAACTGTAATTAGGTTCATCCTTGTAGTCAGACCTGGGCTGGTCTCACACGCCTGAGTCAGTAAATACAGCACCTGTGGCTTCTGTTGAATGAGAACAGCCTAAACGCCAGTTCGGTGGATTACACAGTCTCGGATGTTAAAGGCACTAGACTCTACTTTACATCCTCCATCTGTGTGAAACAGAATAACTTGTTGTATCTGGCACTAAAACACTACAAGCATTTTGGTTTCCTTTGTCCACAATTGCCACACGTGTCATCATATTAATCGCTGCAGTTTGGGCTAATGGTTCCGTTCTGACAGACGTGTATTGTCCGCGTCAGCCGAGCTCAGACGTTCAGAGTCTTCGGTATCCAAGTGGTGACAAAAGTGGATTATGGTGTGAAGGCTGTTGTGGAAGGTGGCAGGAGATGTTTGAGGTCAGATGGAGGGTTGACAATACTCACCTTACCCGGGTGACAAAGCTCATCTCTGCCCGTCGACCCCACAAGGAGACAGACGGGTGAGCTAAGCAAACAGTGAGGGAATATGTCACTTACAGTAACGCGGCAGGTTTTAGGCAAACAAAAAGAGAAGGGGTGAATTTAAGGAAACTTAAAAATAGACAGTGTAACCTTGTGGTTTTTATTTCCTTGAGAGGAATCATCAGGATCATTTTTAGGACAAGGTGTGTGCCCCAGAGCTGCCAGAGATGCCAGGCCGTCGTCACTCACGCAGGCCTCACTGCCCCAAGCAAGTCGCCTCCATCCTCAGGTTCTCAGACCTGGCAGGGCAGAGTCTGGAGTCATGCAGATCGACGCTCGCGCTGCACATGATACGGGCTAAACCCTGGGGAGGTGTAAGCATAATTAGCACCGTGACACACATTTTGATTATCGACAGACTTATACTCTTACACTCACACATGCACCTGTGCAAACTTTACACCGCACCTGCCTTAGCTGTCTGCAAGTGGGACAGTTTTGCGTTTTTTTTTTTTAATCTGACGAGCCTTATTTAAATATGTGTGACGTTAAGTGGGCCGTGCAGAGCCGGACATGGGTCAGGGCTCGTTCCAGTGATGTGAAGCAGCAGATCATAGATGAAAGAATGATTAATGAGCTAAGACATCCAACACTGTAGCAGCAGCCAGATGACTGCTCAACAAATTTAAGGTTATGTGCATAGTGAGTCCTGGGAGCTGTCGTAGAAGCTGCCTGCTAACTAGTATTTTCATTATTATGAGGCAAAGAGAGAAATGTACGTGTTGTGTTTTCTCTTCATAAACATTTATAATCAGTGATAAGTGATGACTTGTGCGTGCGTGAGTGTGTGTACAGCAAGAAAGTGAGATACTTCTGCGTCAGTGAGGGGTGAGGATTCCCTGCAGTCAGCTGATGGTTGCCTGGGAAACAGGGTTTATTCTAAGAGGAGACACATACGTTGTTTCTGTCTTAGATTAGCCTCAAACGTAAAGGATGAGCTTTTCTGTATAAATAAAAGCAGCACAGTCCAGTCCTCTGCTAAACAAGGTCAGGGAACGTGACCCGTGGTTTTTTGATTCAGTCTGGATTCTGTAACAGAAGTGTTTTAATGTACATGAAATGATGAACACAATAGAATTATGCTCTGTATGGAGGCGGTATTGACACAAAACACCAGGCAGTAGGTCAACCTCCACCTCCATCAGCCAGCTCACGCAAACTCACACACGTACATATATGTGTGGGTGTGGTCAGAAACAGCTCGGCCTCGATTCAGACACACATACTCACGTTTGTCTTTGTCTGTTAAATGCTGCAGGAGTCTCAAGCGTTTGTGACCGAAGCTGCACAGATGGGCTGTGACCCATGCGTCAGTCAGTTTTAGAACTTGGCAGCTCTTTGCTTTGCAAATAATCAGACTCGCTGTACAGGCTGAATATGACTTTCAGCTTAGGTTAATGATATAATGATAATTAAATGCCAGTAGGTGTGAATGTGTCCACTGGCACCCAGTCACCTGTCGGACCCGTTGCCAGCTTGCAGTGCACAATACATCTTCGCTGTTTTGGGCAGAACAGAGAAAGAAGTTGCTCTAACTTGTTTGTGTCATGTGATTGAATAAAAATGATTGTTCTGAAGTCCTATCTATTAATAATGAATAAAAATAGCAGGATTGATGGAAGAACGCAACAAACACTTCGTTAACCCACACTTCATTGCCAGGCTCTCTTAACATGCCATTTATAAGCCACTATTGAGCCTTTAATCGACCGCGTTTCGCCACAGTCTGTGTCTAGGTGCGTGCTCTTGTGTCAACTTGTGAACTCGACCCATATCTCACATGGACATGCTGTCACTGAGAAGCTCGCCGTCTGTTTAAATCTGCAGATGCTGCACGCCACCTGCCAGCCAGGTCAAGCTACCCGCACCCGCGCGCTGCCAAACGGCATAAGACACTGATACTGTCTGTTTCGACTGGCAGCTCATCTGGCTTCGGTTTGCTTTGCCTGACACCTGGTAGCAATTAACCGAAAAGCCCAGCAGAAGGACAGCAGCAGGTTATGGGTCTTCTAAGAGCAGCTCATTTAGCAGAGTCTCATCCACCTGCCTGCTGTTCCCTCTGTCTGGACCTGGTCTGGTGGATTAACCACATGGAACGAGTCGGGCATAGAATCGCTTTGTAAATGAAAAACCTAAAGATGAGTAGGAAGAAAGCGCTGCAGCGTCTATTTCTGTCGTATAAGCACCAGGGCTGCCTGACGGGGCAGTAATGCAATACAGCAGCCTGGTGCTTCATGCGACAGAAATAGCCACATTTTTCTTGTCAACAAAAAAAAAGGTGATTTACAGATTTTATATTTGGTGCCTGGACGGGACTTTTGCTTTTACTCAGAGCCTTAAACTTATACGTCATTAAATTATGTGATTATCAATAATGAATGGATACACAGAGGCAATTAAAACACTTTGTTCCCCCATGACAGCTCGTAGCATAAAGCTCACACTCAGCGACTCTGTCCCGTCTTGCTGTGGACTCTGCAGTTTCCTGCTGCTGCTGTGTGCTGCAGCCAGGGTGTGGTACAGTAGGATAAGCTTTCACCTACGCGCTGTTTGTCAGCAAGACTGCGCGTCCTGCAGGGGTTCGTGGCAGAAAAGACGAAGGGGGAGGGGATGGTGAAAAGACGAAGGGGCGAATGTGACAGCGACACGGGCCCGGTCTCCAGGATACAGGCAGAAAAAGGTGGGTGTCTATCGAAACGCACGGGAGGCCCATTAGAGCCGCACCGCCTCCGCTGTGTGACTTCCCCATGAAGCGCTCACCTGGGAAGATGATGGGATCTGTATCTATGGCTCCTCTCTCTGTGTTTCTCTACAGTCCCATGCTCCCCCCAAACTGCACTCCCAGAGGCCTCTTTTACGGGAAACTAAGCACCAGGCCCCTGCTGCTGCGTATCCGTCTCAGGATGGGTCCCTTGATGAGTCCCGTCCATACGTCACTGGCAGCGGCAAAGGCAGAGAGCACTCCCTCACCGATTACAGCAACAGCACAAAGCAATAGTATCCTCTCACTGTGTCTGCAGCCCGCCTCTCTATTCTGTCTGTATCCTGGAGCAGAGAAACATAATTTGAAGGAAGCTGACAGGGAAGAAAACACAGAGGCGGTGAGGTCTCAAACAAACCTGAATATGACTGTATATGAATAATTGATTCCAGGGGCGAAGAATCACGGGAAGTCATTCAGCATCTCAGGACTTGTGTTTTTAAATTATCACAAGGAGTCAAGGAGCATTTGACTCAGCAGCAGGAAATGTCTCCGGGAGCGTCACCCTCATATCTGACCTGCTGAACAACTACCTCACCTTTGGCTGGAAATGGTGTCCAGAGGCTGAGGTGGGCTTCGGGGGAATGGTTGTGGCAGTATGGGGGAGGTTTGCTATGTGGGAAGAGGGGACCTCACCGACCTGCTGTGGTCTGAGCCTCTTCCAGGGATGCTGCTGGGGCAGGAACAGGAGGGTACAACCTGAGGTATCTGCCATTTATTTACCCACACGAGCCACAAGCCCAAATTCTGTCTTTATCGCTGTTCATTTCCTGCTCTGGGCCTCGTTGTCTCCTGTGCTACGCGTACATGAAATGTGATGTTTTTGTTTCGCTCGTTCCTGGTTACTGTGGTGAGGTTTACTGTATCTGCTTTGTTTAGCTCTATCTGCCTGCTGTAAACAATGTGCTGTCACCTAGGTGACAAACTGAGCCCAGCAGAATGACTCTTTGGGGAACTGTGGCATTGTTCACAGTTTCAGAGCGTAGCCATCCCTTACTTTTGGTTTCCCCTGCATGCATCAGGTTCTGCATTTCATATTGTGGTCTTGAAGCATAGAGGTGGGAGCGTCATGCTGTGGGGATGCTTCTCAGATGAAAAAGAACCATGAACTCCTCCTGTTGCAGTCTTTCAAATAAGCCACTTCTAAGAGATCTCAGTGTTCCCAGCAGGGCCTCTCCACCAGCAGGGGCCAGATTAGCTGCACGGCTCACTCTCAACTCGCATCAGAATCTCGCTAATTGAACGGACTTGACACAGTCTCGCTCCAGCAACGCTAATTTACGAACATAACGTTTTTACCTTATCAAATCCTAAAATTAAGGATTAAGAGACTTGATTGGCTGAGCGCAGTACGGAGGACAGCAGCTTCCTCCATAGCTGATCATCCTGTCTCAAGGCTGAGGCTGATTACTGAAGTGATCGCTCCTGTTGCATAACAGCTGTCATCTAATCATATTAATCTCTTGTTTGTGTTGTTTACTCCTTAAATGGGGATTAGCCAGTGGAAAACAAATGTTGGCACAGTGTTAGTCTCTTGTTTGGTTTTCTCAAACAGAATCTGCATCCTGACTTAGAAATGCATTGTACAGTGATCAGTCTATAAGAAAAAGAAAATCCTTGTGTTTCTGTGAGTATAATGTCATAGTGTTTTGTTTTTTTCCTTTACTCATAAGCTCTGTGCAAAAATGTTCTAAAACAATCTACCTTCGTTTCTAGTCCGCCACAGTCTCAACAACTGATCGAAACGTTGATATAATGTCATAGGTTCCCTGCAGCTACAGTAGTTTGCTTTGTTTCAGTTGCCGAAACTTCAGTACTGAACGTGCTTCACTTAAATCATGCGAGAGCGTCAGAAGTGTTTGACTTCACTGCAACTCAACTCCAGAGTGACACTGAGTCTGCAAGGCCTCCTCGGAGCTCAGACCGAAAGCGAGCAGTTTAAATAACGGTGGCTGTAAATCAAGTGCGCTCCGGCAGCGTGGCCGCAAAGTGCGTGCGTCGGTGTAAAAGCCCTTCGCACAGCGCCGGTGCTGAGGAGCGCATCGCGCGCGCAGCTTGGTGTAGGTGGACGACAGCAAATGGATAAAAAAAATCTATATTGGGATAGTCGCTGCCTCAGCAGCGGAAACCTGAACAGGTGGCTGGTTTAGTGTCTTAGCAGAGCGCGTCAAGGCACAGAGACCCTCAACAGCTTGAGTCGCTCGCTAATCTCCTCTCTGACGACAGCGCATTTACGCGGTGCGCGTAAAAGCGGGACTATGGCAAGTTTGGGTCGCAGGATCTGATCAGTCGTCAGGATTTTACGCTTCAGTCTTGGTTCAGTGTTCGTCTCGAAGTTTTGCTTGCGGAACGTCTTGGTTTTGAGACTGGAACGCGAGAGTCAGATATAATGAGACTTTTTGGGATTTTATAAGCTCCTCTCTGTGTTTGGATTGTCAAGAAGCTGTAAAGACCAACAGTCATAACACAACATGTTTCCAGAAATAAATAATAAGGTGAGGCACGTTTTGATTGCATTTCATTGCTACTGTATGCGAGTCCACTATTTGTTATGAGTTGTTTCATTTGTTGTCTCAGTCGATTGGTGCTATATCAATTAAACAGTGTTAAATGTGCTGATTTGTGATGTTTATACTGTTTAACTAGAAACGTGCGTCGCTTTACCCTGTTCATCGCGATGATCGAGTCAGAACATACAGATTTACGTGTTGTATGTTGGGTGACTTTGCCCAGAAACAGCCCTTAATTTCAGGCTAATGCCTCTTTGAGAGACGCTCTCCACAGGTGTCAAGAGAAGCTAAAGTAAAAGTCTGTTTTCTTTTTCTTTTTCTTACCAGATTAACCCACTTCATTGCTTATTTTGTAGTCCACCCCCTTTCTCCTGACCACATGCCAAGTTATGATGAAAAATCTGATCCATTTCTATTTCAGTCGATGTTTAACCTACTTATTTCAGCGTTTGTTGTGCTATATGTGTTCTGGTGTATTTTTCTCACCTTACATGGAAGCTGATATAAATTTAACCCCCTGTTGTTTTGGGGTCCAGGAGGAATTTTAATCTGTCTATTTTAGTTGTTTTTTAATAGTATAAATGCTGCTTTCACCACCATAACTTATACTTGTGTGCACGCATTGCCTCCTGTGGTCATGTTTGATGCCAGTGTTGCACGCCTGACAGCCGATAGTGTGAGTGAGTACAGTTTTCAGCTTGTTGATGTTGATTATAAGTTATTCCTGGTTTTATTGCTCTGACCAATTGACCCTGGAGGACATTAGGAACCGAAGCTGCTCCCACAACTGGCAACAAACTGATTTCTCCAGTAAAGACCCACAGTCACACAGCAAGAGACTTGGTGGCGTTGTAGTTTGTGCTTCTTGTCTGTCAAGCATGTAAATATATGAACGAATGCCTTTCATCTGTGCACACGAAGGAGATTCTTGTATTTAGCGCAGATTGAACAGAACACTTACTCGTGTGTGTCAGATCTTATCTATTGAGAAAATGTGTTGATGTGCGTTAATCTAGATACTGACGTTCATACAGCAAAGTGGAATTAAAGGTCACGGTCACTATTTTATTTTGGCACTTGGACCCGTGTTGTGATGTCACTGGGTTTCCACTGGCTCATTAGCCAGGCTTACAGACCTTTGCAGGTGATGCTTTGGAAGCCAACCTGCCTCAGTGACCTACATGACTCCTGCTGTCACTCACGTTGCTGCCGAGGCCGTAACGTGACCACTTAATTGTGCCGCGCCCCTTGTTCGGTTACAAGGGGATTCGTTCTCTTAGTAAATGATTACAATGCGTTGGCACGTGAAGCTCAAACCTAAATCTTGAAGGTAAGTCATTCGCCCAGTGCGTCCAAGAATGTCATCAAGTTAAGAAGCCAGTTCGGTGTCTCATCCTGCTGTGCTGATCCGGCTGAAATGGGTCAGTGCATCTGTCTCTCCCTTGGGAACACACTGCAGCAACTCTGACCTGATGTTGTTTTTGCCTCTCAATCAGCCCTACAGCTTAAGATTATAAGTAGAATCTGTTGCCTATGCAGCACCTGTGGGCATCACCACACCCGGTCTGCCCCCCCCCCCCCCCCCCCCCCCCCCCCCCCATCCTGCCACGCTGCCAGACTGTGTTTAGCTCGTATCCCCAAATGGGCCTAAGCTTCATTTTACCCATATGGTGTTGCCCAACAACACTGATTAATAAGGCACGTGTGAGCTGGCTCGGTGTGAGAGAAAAGCTGGGACGATAAGGCCAAACGTGTGCAGCGCAGCATCCGGACATTTTTCACATCATTTATTGCCAACACATTCGGGGAAGGTGGAGCTAGAGGCACGTGTACATCCGCTGCCAGGCGCATGGATGTGCACATGGACCCACACCAGCAGACCCGAACAGCGATAGGATCATTGTTGCTGGGTTTTTGTAGAAATGATCTATTTTTAGATTATAGTGCAATATTTTTACAAGTCTGGCTGCAGCCTCGCTCAGCTGCCCACAGGCTGTGTGTTTCTGAGGAGACTGGAGAATAGAGCATCAACAGAAGAAGCTCCTCGCCGCTGGTGCGAAGGGAATCGTTTGCACAACGACGCTTGGAGTTAATGTTGTTATGCATTGCGTTCTAGCACGTTTTATGACTGCCTCTCATTCCTCCCACAGACGTCACGACCGGAGGCCTTCCCTCACCCCCACAGACTCCCAGCAGAAGGCAACCGTATTGGAACAAACAGACCTTGCTCACAGGTCAGTGCATCACCCGTGCAAGATGCTGGAGCAGCTGGCCCCTGACCCGCCATCTATTTCATAAACAATCTTTCTCCCTCAGCAAACTATTACTTGAATTATTCCATCAGCGGCGAAACAATCAAGGAGACATAACGTTTTATCCATCTCGCGCTGGCTGAGCAGCAGAAACAGTGATGCTCAGTCCTCGTGTTTGTTTTTACGCATTTATGCTTCAGATCTTAGAACGACACAGAACTAATTGTACGCACATACATTGTGTAACAGATTTTTTTTTTTCTAGAGGATCCTATTTTAAAAGCACGCCCCCGCCCCAGTTCTGTACAAGCACGTAACTGTGTTTACTTCCTCTGCCTGTCGTGGCAGGTGCTTGCAACTATATTTAGCCTTATCTCTATGCGTCATAACCATGTTGGCAGATCCTGCAGCAGCTCCGAACATGTGAGATGAAATACCGGAACCACCTACTGTATAGATAGGCTGTTAATAATTCATATGACACACCAGGTTTTATTGTGGTGCACAGTATGTTACTAACGGCTGCATGTTGCATGTAGACACAGCTCTGTTTTGAAAAACTGCAGTCAGTGAAAACGTGCCAGACGTCTAATGTTGCCAGAGTTGAACCTTGCAAGGCTGTGACACATGTATCGATGCTCTGGGAGCAAGCATGACAGCCGCCAGAGAAAAGCGGGTTGCTGCCCTTCACCTCCACCGCCGAGCCAGCGCAGACAGACTCTGTCAGGGCCTGGCCTCGCGGGGCTTTGTCCCCATTTCACGTCACATCATCCTGCTCGGTAACTCCAGCCGCTGCCTCCTGGGGGTCCTGGTCACCCGACACTTCACAGAAGAAATGCGTGTGAAAGGGATGTAGATGAGAACACAGCCTAAACACGACGAGGTCCAGCCAGAGACAGACACGCTCGTGAAAGAATAAAAGAGACTGTGACAAGCTTTTATCCACAGCAACACATTTTGACTCCACAGATGCTCTGGCTGCTTTTGTTGTATGTTTACACCTGGATGTGCTGTCAGGTATTTGTTCCTGTCTCGTGCTGAGCCCTCCAGCAGTGGACATTGTTTGATTTCTCTGTTGATTTACCCAGATATTCTCCCTGGTTATGTATATAATGGAATCATTATTATTGGCTTTGTTTAAAAGATCTAAATTTCCTTTGTGTTATTGCCTTGTAGGGATGATCCTAATGTGTATTTATTTATTGAAATCCCTCTGATTTACAGAAGTTCAGCTCTGGTGTAGGGACGTTGCCTCAGCTCGAGCCACCGGTGATCCAGGTGGTGGTCAGCAATGCCAAAAACCAACATCAGCAGTCGGACAACATCCTGCCCCAAATTGCCAACAAAGGGGGACAAAACAACTTTCAGACGCACCCGGTGAGCTGCTCGTAGATTGCGGTGTAATATAAAAGCGTCTGGTTGGAAGAAATCTATCTTGCAGCTGTGAACCTCTCTTAGCTCATTAACCACATAAGTTAAGTTTAGTTTTTTCACTTTTTGCACAGGACGAGAGGTCGAAGCCCACCCAGCAGTTCAACATGCGCTTCGGTGGGACAATGGATAAAGTGTCGGTCTCTCGCAATAGCAAGATTTTCAGCAACAAGCTGGAGAAAGAAAAGGCGTATGAGGGTCAAAGGTTACCAATGTCACCTGTGGGTACGTTATATTGGCTGAGAACACAATGATAGAGAAACACAGAATAATAAAATAGTGACGATTATTGCGATTATTATGTGTGACTCCTCTCATCCACCTTCTCTTACTTCTTGTTGCAGAGGCATTGAAAAACTTCCAGGAGCGGCTGACGGAGTTTGAGCAGGAGGAGATCATGGACTATGCCGAGATCTGGTTCCTGGGTCTTGGTTCTCAGAAGATCGAGGGTTCCCAAGACGCAGCGCAAAACTCAGGATATGATGACGAGCACGGGAGCTATATCAGGGTAACGGGTCAGATTATGTCTCAGGCACCTGCTTGTCACATGAACAATAAACAGAAATTCAAATAAAATTGTAATGACACACACTTAACATGGAGCCACTTGGTATCAGCAGTTTCATGCACAGGTTTAGGCAGCGTAAGATGAACGGGTGTCTTCATTTGACCTTAATCCATCAGCTGTGGACAGATACATTTCGTTTGCTGAATGCTGTACACAATAAACTGCACCCAGGTCACCAAGCCCTGCAACAATAGGCCTCACTGACAGGCGTTTGTGTCGTAGATAATATGTTTCAGCCTGAGTGACCCGCCATTATTCACATTTCATTATCTCAGCTGAGGCTCATCTCGCTGTCACAGCTTTGATAAGAGTTAAAGCCATAAGAGCTGCGCTGTACGGACACAGAGCAGAATAACGGATGTGATCACTGGCAGCAGCTAAAACAGGCTTTATTAAAGTTAAGTACGGAGTTAAATAATAATTCCTTGGGCTCTTCTTCTTGCTCTTGCAGGTGCTACATGACCATATTGCCTACAGGTTTGAAGTGCTTGAAGTGATCGGGAAAGGGTCCTTCGGGCAGGTCCTAAAATGTCTGGACCACAAAAACAATGAACTCGTAGCCATTAAGATGATACGCAATAAGAAAAGGTGAGCACCAATATATTATTTATATCATTTCAAGTTAAGAACACTATAAATAACAATCTGTGTTGCTATGTTAAGTGCGGCGTTACTGTATATAAGCCATAAGTTATTCTTCACATTCAAGCAGTCAACTTTTGACATTAACTTGAGATTCGACACCCCGTTGTGAGGTTTTTTCCCCACATGCCTGTGAGGCGATCAGTTTACGTTTTAGGAGTCGGCCAAATCGTTGCGCTCCTGATTTAGCACGGTAGAAGTCGGCACCTCGTGGTGTTATCTTACCTGTCCTTCCTCGCCGAGGATCGCGGTGGCAGCGGCTGACCGGGTCTCCTAGGTCCGATGTGGCGGCCGTCAGATCTTACTGCTGCTTCAATAATGCAGAAAACAAAATGGGTGCAAACCGCCACACAGCTCTGCACTGTGTCAGATAGTTATCTTAGATCTAATTTCTTCCTGGTAGAGTTTTTGTGTAAGACTCGTCAAGCAACCGTGGGGCTTCTGAATAAAAATACATTTATGTCTCTTGGTGTGACTATACTGTTCCTGGAAATTCTATATGAATCAATAATCATATTACAGGTAACATTAATGCACAGACTGTGCTTAACTCTGGATGTGATCTTGTGTTTCATAGGTTTCATCATCAGGCTCTAGTTGAGCTGAAAATCCTGGATGTGATAAAGAGGAAAGATAAAGACAACCTCCATAACGTCATCCACATGAAGGAGTACTTTTACTTCAGAAATCACCTCTGCATCTCCTTCGAGCTCCTTGGGTCAGTACACTCGTGTTCATTGAGCCTGGAAATCAAATGTAGCCCTACGGGATATTTTATAGACGACCTTACTGACAAACTGATCTGTTTAACAAACCGTCCGTCTGCTCTGATCGTTGTCGTATTACCTGTGCAGCCAGTCAGGACTTAACAGTTACCTGTTTACGCTGAGCTATGTGCTTTTTATTGTGGATCGTCACCGATATCTAGAGATAGTTTTGTATGTCACTGGCTGAATGACCTTTAGAGGACGTCTTGCGCCGCCACCTTGTCTAACATTACTGTCACGGAATCCTTTATTTAAGGCCTTGATTAGGGTCCTATCTCTTACTCCTTCTTGCTCCATGGTGTGAAGGCTAGTGTTACACAGTCTAAAGATGTTTATGCTTATCACAAGTCGCTAGAAATATGAGGATACCCTGCGTGTCCCTGCCTCTGTGTCTTACAGTACAGCCGCACCCGACAGGCAGATATTTCTAAGAAATGTTTCGGAAATTGACTCGTTCAAACAGTATTTAATGTTTTCACAGCCATATAAACTAACCATGCAACACATTTGCATTCCATCAACAGGGTGAACTTGTATGAGCTCATCAAAAAAAACAACTTTCAAGGCTTCAGCCTCGCTCTCATCCGTCGCTTCACCCATGCTCTTCTCAGGTGCCTGCAGATGCTGCACAGAGAGAAAATAATCCACTGTGACCTTAAGCCGGTACTGACTTCAGTGATATCTGCAGTTCTGTGTTCAGAATACTAATTATCGGGGATGATTCAGACTGTACTAAGTTCGTAGAACCTGATGTTTCGTAGATTTAGTCGGCGCTAATGTTGCTCCATCTAGTGGAGCTCTGTGATTTTGCACCAGGGCTCTATAAGCGCAACAGTCTATGTTTCTGAACAGGAGAACATCCTTCTGTCTCAACGAGGACCAGGAAACATCAAGGTGGTGGACTTTGGCTCAAGCTGCTATGAACAACAAAGAGGTAAGAGCATGTAGCTCATTTGACAGAATATGTCTTTCTGCCATGATGTATTTTATACTTCAAATTTTCATCTTACCTCACCTGAAGAACATCTCATTGTCTCTTCCTCTGTTTCTCTGTGTCTACCTCCGCTTCCTTTAGTGTACACCTACATCCAGAGCCGCTTCTACCGCTCCCCAGAGGTCATCCTGGGTCACCCTTACAGCATGGCCATTGACATGTGGAGTCTTGGTTGCATCCTAGCTGAGCTTTACACGGGTTATCCTCTCTTCCCAGGAGAAAGTGAAGTGGAGCAGATAGCTTGTATTTTAGAGGTACGGCGTGGTTGATGTTTCTAATACTAATTGTCCAGTATAGTTGGTGAGTTGGTGAGTTGCTCGAGTTAACGTCTCCTGATATTTTCGTTGACAGGTTCTGGGAATGCCTCCCAATGATTTTGTTCAGTCAGCATCGAGGAGGAGGTTGTTCTTTGGTGAGACATTTTCTCCAACTGTGTGAAGCTATTTTAAAAAATTATACATTCAAGGTGTGACAAAGAAAATGAACCGAATTGTGCTGTGTGCAGACTCCAAAGGAAACCCAAGGAACGTGACCAACAGCAAAGGAAAAAAGAGGAGACCCAACTCCAAGGAGCTGTCAGCTGCCCTGAAAACCAATGATGCTTTGTTCTTGGACTTCGTCAAACGCTGCCTCACGTATGTTGCCTTTAAATTTCGGCTACATGCAAGCTGCACTTGCACACGTCTTAATTATGTTTCACTGCTTTTCAGGTGGGATCCTGCCAAGCGCATGACTCCAGATGAAGGGTTACAGCATGAGTGGATTCTTGAGGGGAATTTCAACAAAGTCCGTCAAAGAACCAGAGCAACAGTGAAGAAGACGTCAGACAGTTCAATCAGCACAGACAGACAAACTAACAGCAAGCCTGGTAAGAGTGTAGTTTATTTTATCGTGCTGCTTATAATAATAACTGCTTATAATAATAACTGTGTTTACATAGAATACATCTATGTTTTATTTCCATGGTACAACAGAGAGAGTCAGCTCAGATTGCAACACTAATGACAAGCTGAAGAGAGACAGCTCAGAAATCGGATCAAAGATGGCTGAGCGTCTGCGGCCCATCGGGGCCTCGGCTGAGGAGGAAGTGAGTGAAAGTGAGGGCAAAATCTCCGCGGATACTCAGCAGGAAGAAGGAGGTGGAGAAAGGCCTGTCCACATCATCATCAAGCCTCAAGAGGAAGTGGGCACAGAAAGAAAGGACAGCCAGGAACCTCCTCAGTGTTTTCCCCCAGTCATGTAACAGTCCACGACAAATGACGAGTGGACAATTAAATGTTCAGGTCAGCGTCCACCAGCCAGTGACTGAAATGTTCATGCAGACGCTCATAGAAAGCGGAAAAGAAGACGTGTGAAGCGTGAAGATGTCCTTCATGATGCTCATGATGCTATTTGCTGCAAACATGTTGTGTAAGAAAAATCATCACGTGAGTTCCTGAACTGTAAAACAGCTTAAATAGCTGTTTTCTAGTGGCAGGTTCAAAATGTTATATATAATTGGGATATAATAATCAGCATGATTATGGGGGGTGGGGGAGCCATCTTTTATTTATCGATAAAGTAAGTATATTAGTTTATTCTGTGGACCTCAGTGTTTATGCCACTGAAGTCAACCAGTTGCATGTTTTATGACGGAGATGAGATGCAGTTGCAGGCAGTCGAGTGTCGCTGTTAAGACATTCTCACCATCTCTCACGAAGGAAAACACGTGTTTAGTTGCACCATGATTGCTGTCGCTGTGTCATTTATTTAACTCACTCTTTGTCGTACACTGAAACCCAGTTTTACATGTCTAAGTTCCATTGTTAACAAAGCTTAACTACACTTTAAAAAGTGCATGATTAGAAGAGCAATTAGTTTATTTCATTTTCTTTTAGACATTTTAGCTTAGTTGTACTTTCATGATGGCAAAAGAAGACTTGTGTGCAATAAAGGCTGAGCCAAAAATGTTTTTTATAACAAAGAAGTTATTTACTTTTTAACTGTAGAACTTGGTCACATACCGATCATTTCAGTTATTTATTGAATATGTTTGATCTTATGTTTGATATGTGTTTAACAAATTACAACCATCCCAAAACAGCTGTATTTGTAACTTATATGTAATGTATATAAATCTGTTCTAATTTATGTATGTGTGTAACATATTTGAGATATTTGTTGAGGGTTCAGACAAGGTTTTACTTGTTGTGTTGTTATGGTAAGAAAAAATTTTGTATGTCTGTACTATTAATATTTTTTATATTAGAAACGAAAAGACAATCCTAATATTGATAGTTTGTGCCTTGCAGTATTAGAAATGTTGCACTTTACTGTTGTGTGTGGATTAGATTTTTAAAACAGACAAGCGTTCAGACTAACCTGCAGGGTTTCATTGTATTTTCCTAAGTCAGGGCTCATCTAACATAACATAATTAAACAATTGTTTCATTATTTACATTTTGTCACATGATTTTTGTTTATAGTCGCCAACAAATATCCAGCTTGAATGAACGTAGACTTATGCCTTCACTATATGTATTGGCTAAGTAACCAGAGATTTGTAGATGGAAAATGACAAGAGACTTTTTTTTTAAATGTCATTTATGATTAAATTAAAAGCTGTTTTGATGTGATTGTATTGTTATTTCATAGTTATGTGTCCATGATTCAACCTGAAATAAAACATTTTCGGAGATAAAAACGTGTTAACTGGTTGAGCGATACCATATTTAGGCACTGTTATGCAGAACACAAGACCTATCTAAATCAGAAATGATCCTCTAATAAGCCCCCTCCTAGTTAAGTTAAGTTAAGTTAAGTTAAGTTAAGTTAAGTTAAGTTAAGTTAAGTTAAGTTAAGTTAAGTTAAGTTAAGTGTGTGTCACATCTATTGCTACAGATCTATTATCTTAAAATGTATTCTAGAAAGTTCTTGTAGAAAGTAGTTGGATCGCAATGAAACAATCTTATGCATACGTAGTTTAAAAAAACATTTTAAGTTCCATTTACTTTATTCCCCATGATTTATTTTGTCCTATTCCAAAACACTTTGGACGCTGTTGTGAAAATGTATTTTGGTCTGCGCGGGTCGCCGTAGTGGGGAAGATGGCGGCCATGGCGCTGGTTAGCCGTCCTGCGAGTGTCCTTCCAAAGATATCAAGTGAGTAGCGTCCAAAGAGTATTCACGACATATGCAGATACATAACATATAATGTATAGTACATTTATACACGCCTGCCTTTTCACCTCAGCCTTAGCTTACGTTTACACCACACATTCAGTCTGAATGACCTTGCTAATCACCTGCTAGCAAAAATATTAGCTAGCTAGCTAGCAGCTAGCTCACGTTTTGGACCTTTTAAACAGTTTAGTGCTATAAAAGGACTAATGAGAAAAGTGTCACCTTATGGGATAGTAAGTAATGGACACATCTTTGTGTTTACCTGAACTGGGTTCAAATCATCAGGTTTATTAAAAGTAAAAGTTAATATAAGTACTCAGTGAGATAAGCAATAAATGTGCACAAATATTGGCAGATAAAACTGCAACAATGTTGTCTTCCGTAGCTTATTGTCCTGCTTTGGAGACGGATTTCGCTCCGAAAGACTTAATTGTTGACTAAATTGTTCTGCAGTGTAATTTGTAATCATTAGTACCTGAATGTATTTTGTTGTGATGCTCTATTAATTCTGGCTACGTTCCTCCAGGAAGCTGTTCCCCTGCTGCTGTTGTCTCCGTCTCCATAGTCCAGCAGAGGAAGCTGCACCATGCTCTCATCCCCAAAGGGAAAGGAGGACGGTCCTCCTCCAGTGGAATAGCAGCCACTGTGTTTGGTGCCACTGGTTTCTTGGGCCGATATGTTGTCGGCAGACTGGGTAAGTTAAAAACAAAACGCGTAGCATAAAAATAGTGACCCACATATGTGATGTATTTATTTACTGGTGATTTGCAGGTCGGGTTGGCTCACAGATCGTAATTCCTCATCGCTGTGATCAGTATGACATCATGTACTTAAAGCCCATGGGGGATCTTGGACAAATCATTTTCATGGTAAGACCCATGATGCACATGATGCAAAGTGGACTGAGTTATTTTTATTAAATGATATGTGACTGTTTATCCTTCTTGGATCATCTTGCAGGAGTGGGATGCCAGGAACAAAGACTCCATCAAAAAGGCTTTAGAGCACTCTAATGTTGTGATTAACCTAGTGGGCAGAGAGTGGGAGACGAGGTAAGTAATGGCTCTTTAACACATTTGTAATATGTTTTACAGGAAGTTTTTTTTTTATTGCTGAGTACAGTAGCTTGAAGATTTAGGTATAGATAAATATTAGATTTTGATTAAGTGTTTTGTCAGTTATAGGTGTTAACAACTTTTCTCGTTGTGTGTGAAGGAACTATCGCTTTGATGATGTTTTCGTGAGCATCCCTCAGCAAATTGCAAAGGCAGCCAGAGAAGCCGGCATCACAAAGTTGATCCATATGTCTCACCTGAACGCTGATGTACGCAGCCCATCCAAATACCTGAGGAACAAGGTAGTGGGCTCCTTTTTCTAGACAGTATGCTACACGCCTCTACCACTCAGTGTGTATTAATTTCCTTTGTAATACAAACAGCCAGTGTTGGCTATAAAAATGTGTAATGAAGATTGCTGTATATAAATGTAGGTAATCATTACATGTACCATTTACCACTTACCACAGGCTGTAGGAGAAATAGCAGTGAGAGAGGAATTTCCTGATGCCATCATCATGAAGCCATCTGAGATGTTTGGCCGGGAGGACAGATTCTTCAACTACTACGCAAGTAAGAACCTTGTTGTGAATAATAAAAGCTTTTACACACTGTGATCAACGAAGTTCAGTCGTACTGTATGATAAAATTTGGTATCACATCTATGTATGTGATGATGTCTTGTATGGCTTTAATCATTTTTCAGACATGCGCTGGTTTGGCAATGCTATTCCACTTATTGCCCTTGGGAAGAAGACAGTGAAGCAGCCGGTTCATGTAAGTTTAGAATTACTGGAGCAGGTGTTCATACGTTTTATATATTTGCATAGTCTTTGTGTTGGTAGTAATGGGGTTTGCTCCTTCAGGTGGTGGATGTAGCCAAGGCCATCGTCAGTGCTGTGAGAGATCCTGATGCTAATGGAAAGACCTATGCATTAGTGGGGTGCGTTGTCATTGCTCATTATATATGTTATCAACTTCATAAACTACCAGTCAAGTCACAGAAGTATTTAGTCTGTGTTGTAACCTGTGTTGTGTGCATTTGTTTTGCTTCTGATGACTCTGAAACCTGTGGTAAATAGCATTGATTAAGCATTATTTAGAAAGTACAGACCTATGTAAGGTCCCACCATGCACACTAGATGTCAGGACATAAACCAAGCCAATAAGTCCAATGTTTTGCGGCGATGTGCAGATTGACACAGTGGTATAAAACTTTCTTCAGGTTCAAATCTGGTTCAATTCAGTATGGATTGTATTAATACATAATGTCCTTCCAAATGTTCTGGTTTTGTGTCACTTGTGAGTAAAAACTGTTGTTTAATTTTTTGTTGTGTAGTCCCAACCGTTACCTCCTGCACGACCTGGTGGAGTACATCTACGCTGTGGCACACAGACCCTTTGTGCCCTACCCTCTTCCTCGTCCGCTCTATCAGTAAGTTCCGTATGTGTATCCATAATCATGTTCCAGGCAGCACTTATCTTCATTGTTGTTGACTCAAGCGTTTAACAATAGCACGATGTGTTTCAGCTCTAATTAAGTGGTTACAAGTGTGTGGCAAATGTTTGCTTGCGGTCCTTCTATTGTCTAGGATGCAGGCTGTATTTATCATATTTAATCTGTTTCTTATTTTCAGCCTGGTTTCTAAGTGTTTCTCAATGAGCCCCTTTGAGCCCTGGACAACCCCAGATAAAATCGACAGGGTAAGAAAATAAGGTTTTGAAACAGGTTAATACTTTTAAGGAGCTTGTACAAACCACAGTGTTTGTGCCACTGAATAAAAGCACAGCTCATAATTGTGTACTGCCCTTCTGTTTTCCAGTTTCACATAACAGACATGAAGTACCCAGGACTTCCTGGTTTGGAGGATCTCGGCATTACACCTTCCACCGTAGAACAAAAGGCAATTGAGATTCTGCGTCGCCACCGCAGATTCCGTTACCTGGAAGCTGATTTGGATGAGACGAAGCCAGCCAAGACTGTCAACTATTAAAACCTGTCTGAGATCACCAGTCCAGCCAGAGGGTGTCAGTACCTCTGCCTGTTGTCTTTAAATTTATTCTGTACATAAATAAATAAAAAGTGTAACCTGTCTTTCCAGTTTTTAGTGTTTTTGTATGTTGACATGAGTCAATATATTCTACTATACTACTATTTAATATATGATATAATGACACAGGTGCTGAATTGTTTTTAAATTCACAGCAGGCATTCTAATTTACTTCTGAGACCCCTGTTAAAAGTTTAAAGGTCAAATGAATCCCTCTTACCATTTATTAAGACATTAAGTAAACAGAAAACGTTGGACTGTACATAGCTGGGGATTCACAAAATGTTATCTCTCCGATAAGGCAGTTTATTGCACAGCTTAAGCTTTAAAACATTTCTAGCACAGGACAAAGCGCAGAATGACATTGTGATCCTTAAGGAGAAACCACAATGAAGACATTTACACGAAGATCTATAATAACTGCAGCTGTTTTGCTTTTAGTATACATCATAATTTATATCGTCACCAGTTGGAGAACAACAAAGTCTTTTCCACAAGTAGTTTCAGAACAAGAAGTGATGAGGCGCCAGTTGAACAGGATAGAACACACACTAAACAAGCTGGGTGAGTACCAGTTAATTTCAGAACTAACCTACAGCTTAGAGATCTAGTAATTTAGCCAAAAGACAACTGTTTTTACACCTGGTTGTTGCTGCACAGATACTGTAAGAGTCCACTTGCCACAAGAGGCTGCTGTGGTTAAGAAAATGCGCTTGATGAGGCTTCACCGATTGTTGCTTTTGTCATTTCTTGCATCTATCAGAGACAGATCTGCCGGTTAATCAGAATGAAGACACACAACAAACGAGACAAAAAACAATACACATTTTTCCTTTGTCTGTTGTGCAACATTGTGCAGTCGTGTGTGGTAAAAGTATATGAACCCACGCACTCAGTAAATAATGTGACTGCCCCAAATGAAGCAATAAATGCCTTTATCATCCCTCTATATTGGTTGGAGAGATTAAGCACAGGCAAACAGAAGAGATTTAACTCAAGGATATCGTTTGTTGTTCTTGCATGAACAGCCTGCTTCAGCTTCTTTTATTGCAGTTTTACAGGACTAAGATCTTTGTGGGGTTGGATCCTGTTTATCTTTATATAAACTAAGCATCAAACATTTACATTTCAACAAACATTAGCTATTTAAGTTTGTATTGGTTAAGGAAATGTTCTTTTCCACCAAAGAAAAGCTCGTAGAGGTATCCGGTCACCAGATGCCAATGAAAGGACTTGTTCCCAGTGTGGACCAAGAGAAAAAGAAGACTGTGGTGCAAAAGTTGTATCCAAAGTCTTTTCTGTTTGCCAAATGGGGCAGTGATCTGTCAGAAGAGGAACAAAAGGAGGCTGAAGGTCTGTTTCGCATTTATGGATACAATGTCTTCCTGAGTAACCAGCTGCCACTGGACAGGAAACTTCCAGACATGAGAGACAACAGGTAATTCTGGGTATTTTTGTGTAGGAGGGGGGGGGTAAAAACCTACTGACGGAAACACAGACACTGCTTGTCACACTTTTTAGATGTCAGATGAAGAATTATCCCAAAGACCTGCCGAGCGTCAGCGTGGTGCTCATCTACATAAACGAGGCTCTTTCTGTCATTAAGAGGGCCGTTCGAAGCATCATCACCCACACTCCACAGCACCTGCTCAGGGAAATCATTCTGGTGGACGACTGTAGTACTTACAGTAGGTTTAATAGGCTGATCGACCTGATCCTGCCTCATGTGTCCTAGTTCATCTAGTTCATTTCACTACTTGACTCTTGACTGTTTCATTCAGACGACCTGGGAAAACCGTTGCAACTCTACATAGATCAGATTCACAAAGAGAGGCCTGGACTTATAAAGAAAGTGCAGCACCAACGCCAAATGGGCTTGGCCCAGTCCCGGATCACAGGTTGGGAGCACGCCACCGCTGATGCGGTGGCCATTTTGGATGCGCACATTGAAGTCACAGTGGGATGGTAAGCACAGCTTTCAGAAGAAGGGCGCAATTCAGGGAATCAGGGCACAACAGTTGCCATAAATCTATGTCTCTCCTGTTGTGTGTTTCGCTTCCTTGCAGGGCAGAACCTTTGCTAGCCAGGATCAAAGCTGACAGGACGGTGGTGGTGTCGCCTGTGTTTGATAAGGTCCATTTTGATGACCTACATGTGGAAAGATACCGGCCAGCCTCTCATGGCTTCGACTGGGCTATGTGGTGCCTGTATGGCCCCTTTGACCCAGAATGGTTAAAGATGGAGGATGAATCGCAGCCTGGAAGGTATGTGTAATGAGCTCAGGCTGTGAATAATCTCTTATATCTATATATATAATCAGATACTTATCTGTTATTACTAGAATCCACATTTGCGTAGATTAACTTGAAGAGTGTAAATATTTGTTTTACTTCAGCTGCCTGGAAATGTTGACTGGTTAATGGGCGTTGTGGGTGCTGACTTTACAGCGAATGACAGTGGTGATAAGGGTGTTTCACAATTAGAAAGACAAATTCTAATGAAAGTAGAAACTCCTTTTGCACAGGAGTCCCTCTGTTATGGGAATCTTTGCAGCAGACAGAGGTTTCCTTGGAGAAATCGGTGGTCTTGATGGTGGGATGACGGTTTACGGAGGGGAAAATGTCGAACTTGGGATTCATGTGAGTAGCTTCAGTAGTTGAGTAATGAGACTTGTCACAGCTAAACACACTAAGTGAAAGATGAGTAGTCAGGAGTCACGAATCCCTTTCGTGCAGGTATGGCTCTGTGGAGGAAGTGTAGAGGTTGTTCCTTGTTCAAGGATAGCTCATATCGAAAGGGCGCATAAACCCTATGCACTAGATCTCACCCCTGCCATGAGAAGAAATGCCCTGAGGGTTGCAGAGATCTGGTTGGACGATTACAAGAAGAACGTGTTTGTCGCCTGGAACATCCCTCTAAAGGTTGACATCACTGGTGTCTGTGTTTTGTGTTTTATTCCACAGTCATTTCTATTTCTTCTTCTGCTGCTGCTGCTTATCTGAGGCAGAGACACAGGCTTCACATATGCTTCTCCAGCAAACAAAACATAAAATAATTCAGGAAGAATAAAGAGAGAGTCCCAAAATGCCATTCCTTGCTTTGGTTCGCTTTTCCCTCTCCATTGCACTGGTTGTCTCTTTCATTTGCACAAATTCATAAAAAGCAGCATCTTTTAATATGTCTTGCTCCATCTCTCAGATAATTAGTCCTACAGTTAAAGCAATTAATGAACGTGTTGACTTGACTGAGCAGTGACGCAGTCCGAGTTGAGGAACGTTGCAGAGTCATGCCTGTTTCTCAAGTCTGTGCACAATAGCACAGGCCGCTTCGCCAAACTAATTATAACTATCACCATAAGCCAAGGAGTGCCATGGCTCCTGAGCGTCAGACCTTTTTTAGATCACTTAATTGTACGTTTTGTAACACCTGTGTGTTTGTTTTTTCTTTCGAGAAGAGCCACATATATTTCCCAACACCCAACTCAAACACCCGCATTTCCACTGTGCATGCACCAATATTCATACTGCAGTAGGAAATTGCACATGCAAATGCACAATACTTACAAGAGTTACAACACAAATGTTTTGAGTCTAAATATTTCATTTCATTCACCTGATGAATGCTTGTGATGCTTCCCTTTAAAGCTGTCACTTAAGCCCCAGATGTCACACTTATAAAGCCTTGAATCTAAGGCGTGTGTGCTTTCTGGAATGAAACCCAGGGTCATGGAATTGATGTTGGAGATGTGTCTGAGAGGAGGAAGCTCAGAGAAAAGCTCAGATGTAAACCTTTCAAGTGGTACCTGGACAATGTTTACCCAAATCTGGACCCATGGGATAACCTGTTGGGGTACGGTGTGGTAAGCTGCATTGTTCATACTCAATCATTTGTTGAGAATTAGTTCAGGAGTCTGGCTTTACAATAGTGGCTGTATTTATTGAATTCTACCTGCAAAATAGAAACATTGCCAACAAAAAAGTGTATTGAGTCAGCTTTAAACATATAAACGTAAAATACGTGACTTAATTAATAGAGCTGCACTTATCATACATAACACAGTCCGATAACCGACTCCTTTAACATTATGTGCATCTGTACAGCTGCAAAACACCCTTCTTCCTCTGAACTGTGTGGACCAGGGCGCTGTTCCAGGAAACATCCCCATCCTGTATGGATGCCACTTCGAGAAGCCACAGGTGATGCAGAACAACAGAAAAGCCTCAGATTGAACTCATAATAATATGTAGAGTAATAACAATAGTTCTGACTGTTTTTCAACAGCATTGCTACTACAACACAGAGGGTGAGATCATCGTAGGGGGGATTCAGTCCCACAAGCACAATGAGAACCGCTGCCTGGTCGATCCCGGCTCTGGCAACCTTCCCACCCTGCAGGGCTGCCATCTAGCAAAGCTCAAGCAGCTACACGTGCACTGGGAATTTAAGCAAGTGAGTCGTTAACGTAAAGAAGCATGAGCGACGTGGGCTTCGTTCCGTGTGCTAAACTCTCTCTCTCTCCATCACACGTTCGCAGGGCCACGCGATCAGAAACAAAGCAACACAGAGGTGTCTCGAGATCGCGCAGGGAGAAAGCTCTTTCTACGAGCTCATCATCCAGCAGTGCAGCGGACAGGGCTGGAATCTTCAGCACGTCACCGCGAGCTTTTAGCTGTTTGCTTACTGTGCAACTAAATGTGCAGTGAAGGTAGGATGCAGCAGGATTACGTCAAACTGGATGGTTGTTGCACTTTCTTTTACAAATTGATGCACAAATTAAAGAAATAAAACTACCATGCATTAGTGCGTTGAGTTTATTTTGTCTTTAGATTTAGATTAGATTATTAATAATCTTAAAGGTCTTAAGTTCAGCAAAAAGGGCACAACACTGACTCATACTGTACATTAGCACACAGTGTTTATATATTTACATTCGCATTATACTGGGTGCTAATCATTTCGTGTCTGCATGATGCAAGCTGACACACCTTATTTTTGCAATAACAAATTTGCAGTAATCCAGAAACATGTAGAAACACCTGAACGCCTCACTCTACATCTGCGGCGGCGTCTGCGTGTGAGCAACGTTGTTCTTTGCTCCGCCAGATGTTGAACCTGTCGGCTTCAGGAACCTCAGGCTGCGCGATTATGCTACGCGACCGTCACTAGCGTTTCTATCGCCAGCATGAGGGGAATGTGGTCAAAGAGGCCGCTGCTCATACTGGGAGGCATTGGTTTTGTTGTCTACACAGCCGTGTTTCTGAAGAGAGGATCTGAACACACGGTGGGGACACGGAAAGACGTGGACTCGCCGTCTATGAGCAGGAGTTTTTCTGACCTGGAGGCGAGTCTCAACAACCTCAGTGAGTAGAGAGAGTGGTTCCTCTTTGTCTTCCAGTCGATGCATCCGCCTTGTTCTGACCTGCTTTCAGTTCACGTCCTCACTATGAAGGGATGTAAAACAATGTGGGATACAGAAATTTAAAAAAAGACTTTTAAAATGTCCAAAAACACCTGTGGACTTGAAGTAAGCAGCATATCTGTCTTAAATATTAATCTTTTTTTTTAACCAAACCTTTATTTATTTATAAATTTGTAAGATGTAACATAGATTATAGTTTATGTAGCATTTGTGTTTTCCAAATCATCACATTGCTCTTGTTTTGTCTTTTACTGGTTTGTCTGTCATCTCCATAGAGATATGAAATTCAGCAGAAAACATATTTAAATTAAACAATGTGCAAACAACAGTACATGGATGAGAATATTTATATTCGTCCACACGTCTGTCTGTTGATAAAATAAAACCTGCTTTACATACCTCTACTTCAGCTCTATTTTGTATATTCAGGCTTCCTGTGTCTCACCTTGTTCCCTCTGTTTTTTTTTTGTCAAGGCAACATCGTCCGAGCTTTTGAGAAAAAGCAGGATGCCATACAGAAAATGGTTGAAGAGAACAGGAACAGAGAGAGAAAAGCCGCAGAGCTCCAGCAGCAGCAGCTCCTTCAAAAGCAGCCGGAGCAAAACAAACAACCTGAGGCAAAGGTCCCGGAGGAGAAGAAGGTCCCTGAAGAGAGCAAGTCCAATAAAGTCTTCCCCAACTCTCCTCTGTTCAAGCAGTGGGGGGAGAATCTGTCTGAGGATGACCAACGAGAGGCACAAGATCTGTTCGACAAGTACGGATACAACGTTTTCCTCAGCGACCGCCTTCCTCTAGACCGAGCTCTTCCAGACACCAGGGATCCAAGGTACAACTGCCTCATGATAGCAGACATGTCAGATCCCCTCACACCCAGGCAAAGGTTCACGAATCACTGCCGCGGCCTCAGCCTAACGCTCTTCATTCTTTGCTGATGCCATCTTGCCTGTTTCGCCTCACGTGGTTTAGATGTGCCAAAAAGAGTTACCCGAAGGACCTGCCCAGCGTGGGAGTGGTGCTGATCTACCTGAATGAAGCCCTGTCCATCTTAAAACGAGCCCTGCGCAGCATCGTCGACCGCACCCCTAAAGATCTGCTGAAGGAGATAATCATGGTGGATGACAACAGCTCCAATGGTTGGTTTGTTAGGGTCAGATTGTGCAAACACAAAATAAACAAAGGTTTGTCTAATGTTGTTAGGCTTCATTGTGCAGATGCCACTGATCACATTGCTACATGTTTAGTCAGTGTTAGTCAAACTTAGATCTGTTTATGAATAAAACAAATGAAATCTGATCCGCCTGTTCCTCCCATAATCTTTTTATTCATTTATAATTGTTTCATATTCATTCAGAAAACCTGAAGGGCGACCTCGACGCGTACGTGAAGATGCTCGAGCAGCAGAACCCGACGGTTCGTTTCGTCAGGGTGAGGCACGCGGAGCAACGAGGCCTCGCCTCCGCCAGAGCCTCTGGGTGGAGAGCTGCTTCTGCCGACGTGGTGGCCATCCTGGACGCACACATAGAAGTCCACGAGATGTGGTACGACGGCGGCCACCGTACTCTGATTCACAGGTTTCAGGTGTCGGGAAACTACACTACACAATAATGGCCTTGTTTTATTTCAACCTTATAGATTTCATTTGGGAATTTTTATTTTTTGTGCAAATGAACTTAAAGCTACAAGTTCAAGGCAACTAGCAGCACTGACAAACTTCCTTAATAGTGTCTCGCTGGCAAACTATCCACACCTCACTGTGTTTGCAGTGACAGTCTGTTCTTGTTTAACCAGGAAACTTTTGCTGACAATGTGTATGCACCACATTTACTCACTGTCTGATCTCAGTACAATCAGATCCACAGACACGGATGAACATCCTTGAACAAGGGCACTTCAATAACGGGTGGGAGGGAAGGACACACAAAAACAGCTCACAATGACGAGCTTGATAACTTGGCAGCCGTGCAGCATTGTGTTTGGAAATGATGCTCAGTAAACATTGTGACACAGAACAAGAAGAAATTCAAGAGACAACTTCCTTCTCTCTTTTCTTTGACGCAGGATCGAACCTATGCTGACACAAATCAAAGGCGACCGGACGGTGGTGGTGTCCCCAGTGTTCGATAGAGTGAACTTCGACGACCTCCGGGTTGTTCAGTACCAGCCAGCGGCGCACGCCTTCGACTGGGCTTTGTGGTGCATGTATGAGGGTTTTACTCCCGAGTATTATAAGCTGAACGACGGCTCGCTGCCTGGGAAGTAAGTTCAACTCAATCAGCAACGTTAAAAACGAACGGCATCGAACGGTTGCTTGGTTATAAAACCATTACTCTATAAATCTACCATCTTGGATGGGTTCACTTGGCACGACTGGTAAAACAGGCGAAGCCTTCTCCTCGATGCTGTTTCTTCGATTACGTGCAACCAACCTGCACAACCAGTTTAGCCTATGACTCGTCTTAGATGGTGTCATATAACATGCGAACAGGACGGCGCAGCGACAGTCTGACAGCTCATGTGTGGAATTGATGGTGGATTTCAGGAGGCTCCCCTTCACACTGCCCCCTGAGAATTAAAGCTGGAGAACAACATAAACTCCAGCAGAGGATGGACAGCATCTGTTCATATCACTCGTGTTCTGGCATTTGAGGCTGTTATTAGACAAGAAGTTAGTGTATTTGGCTAAAAGTCCTACAGACTGTTTTAACATCGTTTAACGTTTGGGCTGCAGGAGTCCGTCCGTCATGGGGATCCTTGTTGCTGACAGGAAGTTTCTTGGGGAAATTGGAGTAATCGATGAAGGAATGAAGGTGTACGGAGGTGAAAACGTTGAGATGGGAATTCGTGTAAGTTCACTGCACCAGATGAAAAAAATTACTATTATTATTATTACTGGAGAAACTGAACAAACAATGTTTTAAATGTGTGCGATATGGAAATATGGACGTACTCAGAGCCGACTACATGGTACTAGAAGTAGTTTGTAATGTCGATCGCATCCTGCAGGTGTGGACATGCGGCGGCAGCGTCGAAGTCGTGCCGTGCTCCAGGATTGCCCACATCGAGAGGTACCACAAGCCCTACCTGCCAGACTTGACACCTGCCATGAAGAGAAACGCCCTGAGAGTGGCAGACGTCTGGATGGACGAATACAAACACAACGTCAACTTGGCTTGGAACCTGCCATTTGAGGTGCTAATCAAAACACCTTCCATACATCCAGACCTCACACTGAGCGAGTGCAGAGTTATTTAAAGGTTCTAAATGCAGTCGTTCGTATTTCTGGAGAAACACTGTTGCCATCTATTAACACCAGTGTCTGGTCTCTGTAGAATCACGGATTTGACATAGGAGACGTCTCCGAAAGGAAAAAACTCAGAGAGAAGTTAAAGTGTAAACCTTTCAAATGGTACCTGGAGAACGTGTATCCGCAGCTGGATCCATGGGACGACCTAATGGGCTACGGAGGAGTAAGTCTGTTATGTGGCAGTGCTGCAGGACACGCTCTGCGTATTGTCTCATGGGCTTGTGTAATCCACAAATATCCATAACCAGATCCACCGAACAGAATTAATTCTCTCACTGGCAGCTGAAGAATGTTAATACCAGAATGTGCGTGGACCAAGGCCCACAACCAGGCCACACACCCATTGCCTACACCTGCTTCTACTACTACAACTATTACCCACCTCAAGTAAGTGATGTACTTAAGGGACTCATAATATACAGTATAGTACAGAACCCGAACTCTCGTATCTCTGTGTTATTGGTGTCACTTATTACCAGTCTGTCATTTATATTTTTATCAGATTACCTATTATCGTAAAAGCGGTGAACTCTACGTCGGCGGCATCAAGTCCCACAAATACAATGACAACAGGTGTTTAACTGACGCCAACAATAAAGACACTGAGCCTGGTCTGTACAACTGCAAAGAGGCTATGCAGAAAGGAATGGGAATATACTGGGACTTCACTCAGGTAGCGACGTTTAACTTTCTGAGGAACTAGTCATTAACAGTCTATTAACAATCTATTATCAGGTTGTCACTGATTCATTCCTCAGTCATTATTGACATTGTGTGCACAGTAACGTAAAGTAGCACTTTCCTTTTCTTTCCTTTTCCAGGGTCACGAACTGAAGAACAGACAGACAAACAGATGTCTGGAGATTAAAAATGCCAAACTTCTAATACAGCAGTGCTCTGGTCAAGTATGGGAGATTCAACACATAATTAAACCCTTTTGATCTGAAAAACGGAAAATAGAGGACGATCATGTTTAATTTATTGGAGCGTTGTGACAAACTAAGACTAATGAAGACAAGAGGGCTGCTGCTCTTCCGTCAGTAAACTAATCCTGACCAGTAATAGGTGATGTTATGATGAACAGTCCCGTCACAAAGTCATTTTATTGTGTTTATTATGCTCATTTTGGTGCATTATCATCTGTTACAGGAGTAGATCCCATAACGTGAAGTAAATTATGTGAAGATTGTGAAAATAGTTAACAAATTCATTTACAAAAGAACAATACATTAGATCTGATCAGAGCTATAACAGTTGCCCAGGTCAGTATCCACTTCGTCCAAAGGTTGCTTGGTGATTTTACGGTCAAGCCACTGGAACATGTTTGCACAGGCATCACAATAGTGATGTTCTGTTGCTGTTACCATGTTTAAAGCTGAATGGATTTGAGCATCAGCACCATAGAGGGACGAAACAGACGCGATCTTCCCGACTGACCTGCCTGCGGTGGAAACAAGCCTGACGTCAAACAGAACCAATCGCAGCTGACACCATCCTGCATCGTCATGGTTCCACCTTGTTGGCTGGAATTTTTTGCACAAAACTATGGTAAACCTGTAAGAAGTTGCTGAGTATGTTGCTCAACATGTTCAGTCACGTTCTGTTCAAACGTAACAACATGAGTCGTCATTTTACACAGATTACAGCATGACGCCCAAGGTGTTTTCCCAGACCTGCGAATCCCCAGGAAGTTTAACCTTGTTTACAACGTTTGATGTCTTCTTCTTTTCCAATTTCTCTTTCAAATCCTTGTTCATCCATCACAATCCAGCCACATGAGTGAATTAAGGGAACATTTAATCATTGCAGTGTAAAATCTGTGTCATCAGTCGGTCTGTGTAGGACACGACAGAGAAGACGATCAGTGGCCAGTTCCACCTCCAACGGTTTGTGTCTGAAACTGACATCAAGTCCTCTCAAATCCTCCCAAATCAAACCATCCCCCTCCAAAGTGGGAATGATTTTGCAGGACGAAGCATCATGCTGATGGTCAAAACACTGGCCCACCTGATGTGACCACGCGCACCCTGACATGATTTAGCACCAACAGGTGACGTAAGAGCCTGTGATGCCTCCAGGTTCCACTGTGGACTGCCAGGGGCACAGCGATTAAAGCTACGCATCCACCTCTGCACTGCAACTGTCTGAAATGTCACCGTGTCGCCTTGATTTTCTGTTTGATGTTGGAAACCACTTGTACGTGAGGTAATTAGCTGGTGGACACACTGGGCCCTTCACAGTCACGCGTTGGCACTGATCACTTTCAGAGCAGCGGACAATTCAAGAACCGAACAGGACATAAAGCAAACATGTCAGACAAACAGACAATTTGATTACAGTTCACTTCTGTGTGTACACATCACCTTCTTTATATAAAAGAATTATTAATTCATTAAACCGTGCATTATTATGGGCTCATTCGTGATTATTGGTCCTTTCAACGTCAATCCATGGCAGCATTTATTTTTATGCCGACTCTGAAAGACAACTGGTCTGACTAGGGACGCAAATACTCCCCTTCTGTGTGAATGACGTACTAACACATCACTTATTGTTCTATAAGTTCTCAAATTACTGAAAAAGTCCAGGCAGCCTGACTGTAAGGCTTTAGGCTCTGAAACGGAAGTGACAGACTGTGTCTTTAATGGAGTTTGCTGAGTCACTGACATTGTTGTTATTATCAATATTGCAAATATAAAAACGGAATATTAACCACATAACAACTACAGACAGTTATATTATTATTATTGGTTTTATTGTTATTATTATTATCAAGCACTTACAGTTTACAAAGTGCTGTAAACGCAGAAATACGTTCAAAGCTAAAACAATCATAGCAGTTAAACGAACAAACAAATATAAAGTAAGATAAACTGCTGAAGCGTAACAAATTTCTCTCTGAAGAGCTGAAGTGACTGCAGCCGTGTCGGAGCCAGGCGGACACGATGGGTGGCACAGGTGACGCGTCAACCTGTCGACAGGTGGCGGGGGCGAGGTCTACCACGTAGTTGACCCAGCGATCCCGCAAAGAAATACCTTTATGTAGATGTGGCCGCTCAACCTGTCCGTCCACTAATCCAACGCTCTGCGCTTATATGCGCGGCCATGCCCAGTTTTCCAGAGTCGCGCCGGGTGTCAGTCAGCGCAGCTTCATCAGGATGAGGGCACTGTGGTTCAAGAGGCCGCTCATCGTCCTGGGGGTCATCGGGATCTGTTTTTACTTCGGCTCGTTTCTGAATAGAGGATACGGCACAACGTGGACCGGCGGAGAGGCGCACGACGCGGCGCGGGTGAGCAGGAGCTTCTCGGACCTGGAGGCGAGCCTCAATAACCTCAGTGAGTAGACTCGCCCTGCTTCACGCAAGGACACGGACAAATGCAGGAGATGGCGATTAAACTCCTTCACGTGGACATCACGAACCCTACGTGCGTTACAAGAGTCGACGATCTAACTGCTTCCACGCCGCCCTGAATAGAGTTGGTTCATCAAAGCGGGCGCTTAGGTTTATTCTTCAAATGCCCTCGAGTGGAAGAAGACAACTTTCATGGTAGTTGGTCACGGAACAATGAGTTTGGGGACAATTGTTTCCAAAAAAGGCTTTCGTTTATATATGGGACATTAATTATGTGACGTTCTAAGGTGCATCCCAGAGCCAGAAAAACATGTCAGGTCGGATTTACTCATGTCTACTTCGTTAATCCAATAATTGGTTTTGATTTCATTTATTTAAAACAATAAACATTTTGTTGCAGCAGTTATCAGTAGTTTCTTTATCCTCCTGCTAAAGACAAGACACTGATACTGATACAAATTCCCTTGAGGAGGAAACAATTCTGTTGATAAAATAAAACCTGCTTTACATACCTCTACTTCAGCTCTATTTTGTATATTCAGGCTTCCTGTGTCTCACCTTGTTCCCTCTGTTTTTTTTTTGTCAAGGCAACATCGTCCGAGCTTTTGAGAAAAAGCAGGATGCCATACAGAAAATGGTTGAAGAGAACAGGAACAGAGAGAGAAAAGCCACAGAGCTCCAGCAGCAGCAGCTCCTTCAAAAGCAGCCGGAGCAAAACAAACAACCTGAGGCAAAGGTCCCGGAGGAGAAGAAGGTCCCTGAAGAGAGCAAGTCCAATAAAGTCTTCCCCAACTCTCCTCTGTTCAAGCAGTGGGGGGAGAATCTGTCTGAGGATGACCAACGAGAGGCACAAGATCTGTTCGACAAGTACGGATACAACGTTTTCCTCAGCGACCGCCTTCCTCTAGACCGAGCTCTTCCAGACACCAGGGATCCAAGGTACAACTGCCTCATGATAGCAGACATGTCAGATCCCCTCACACCCAGGCAAAGGTTCACGAATCACTGCCGCGGCCTCAGCCTAACGCTCTTCATTCTTTGCTGATGCCATCTTGCCTGTTTCGCCTCACGTGGTTTAGATGTGCCAAAAAGAGTTACCCGAAGGACCTGCCCAGCGTGGGAGTGGTGCTGATCTACCTGAATGAAGCCCTGTCCATCTTAAAACGAGCCCTGCGCAGCATCGTCGACCGCACCCCTAAAGATCTGCTGAAGGAGATAATCATGGTGGATGACAACAGTTCCAATGGTTGGTCGCACTACTTACTATAGCTGCCTCATTTAAAGAAAAACGGAGCATTTGTTGGTTAGTCCTGTGCACAGCGGTTTGTGAACACGTGAGGACTGTGGCTCCTCCTCAGGTTTCACCGCGGTTTGTGTGCAATTTGCATTTTAGGATAGATACTAATCATTTTTTTCAGCCGAACTTCCTTCAACAAAATCTGATCCGCCTGTTCCTCCCATAGTCTTTTTATTCATTTATAATTGTTTCATATTCATTCAGAAAACCTGAAGGGCGACCTCGACGCGTACGTGAAGATGCTCGAGCAGCAGAACCCGACGGTTCGTTTCGTCAGGGTGAGGCACACGGAGCAGCGGGGCCTCGCTTACGCCAGAGCCTCTGGGTGGAGAGCTGCTTCTGCCGACGTGGTGGCCATCCTGGACGCACACATAGAAGTCCACGAGATGTGGTACGACGGCGGCCACCGTACTCTGATTCACAGAGCTTTTAAGTCACGTACATTGTGTTCAAACGCACGTCACAAGATTGAACGAAAGGAAAAGTGACTTGAAAGACTTTTTTATCTGCACAGGCGTGAAATGTCACACTGGTACGTCTCCAAACCTCTGCTGTGTCTGCGCAACAGCCTTTGTTCAACCAGGGTCACACCCATGCAGTTACACACATTCACAAGCACCCGGTTTGACCTCAGGCTGATCGTGTACCCACGGAGCATCTCTGAGCCAAACTCAATTTCGGCATTAGCAGCCACCGTCCACACAGAAAGGCTTTCTCAACCTTCTAACGCCGGTTTTAACTTGCTTTGTGTATAAATGAAAGAAAGCTCCTCGTGTCCTCCAGACAAGCAAGCTGTGTAAATAACCCATTATAAAGACATTGATAGGCACTGAGTTAACAAAGGAGTGACTGGCACTGATGCATAACAAAAGTCAGCCTTCTGTTAATAAGGTGCAGTTGTATTGTGCCAAAAGAGACAAACACTTGATCATGAGTCTCTTCAGTAGGATGACACATTACAAAGCTATTAAGGAAACTGGAAGGATCACCAGCTTCCTGGCATAGCAGTGATATATTGGCATATATTTTAACAATGTTATAATAAAATGTATCAAACCAAATCATACACATGATATACAGACTTTTCGAATCGACAAGCAACAGCTCCTCCGTGCTCCATCTCCTGCTTTTTTAACATCAGCACTGTTTGCTGCTCTTCTGCTTCGGCTTCACGCAGGATCGAACCTATGCTGACACAAATCAAAGGCGACCGGACGGTGGTGGTGTCCCCAGTGTTCGATAGAGTGAACTTCGACGACCTCCGGGTTATTCAGTACCAGCCAGCGGCGCACGCGTTCGACTGGGCTTTGTGGTGCATGTATGAGGGTTTTACTCCCGAGTATTATAAGCTGAACGACGGCTCGCTGCCTGGGAAGTAAGTTATCATGTTTGGATTTGTAAAGAAATATAATGAATATTTCATTCTTGATTTTTTTTTTTTTGAAGTTGTGAGTAAGTATCGGTGCTTTAGGACATAAAATATGTTTTACCTTTGTTTTTCAGGAGTCCGTCCGTCATGGGGATCCTTGTTGCTGACAGGAAGTTTCTGGGGGAAATTGGAGTTTTAGATGAAGGAATGAAAGTGTACGGTGGCGAAAATGTTGAGCTGGGAATTCGTGTGAGTTGACTGCCTCTGTCTAACCGGGTCTCAAAATCTAAAAAGATCATGCATGCGTTCAAGTGGATACTTGGATGGTGGATGGTGGATGATGATAAATACGACAAATCCAGTTTAGTGCAAGGTTTGTAATGTCGCACAATCATAATGTCGATCGTATCCTGTAGGTGTGGACATGCGGCGGCAGCGTTGAAGTCGTGCCGTGCGCCAAGATTGCCCACATCGAGAGGTACCACAAGCCCTACATGCGGGATTTGGGTCCTGCCATGAAGAGAAACGCCCTGAGAGTGGCAGAAATCTGGATGGATGAATACAAACACAACGTCAACTTGGCTTGGAACCTGCCATTTGAGGTGCTGAACAAAGCACAAGTTATAGCTAGTATTTAATTGAGGTACCTTTTATAACTGCGCGCTGCACTGGCTGGAAGATAAGTCATGAGAGCAGCTTTTCTTTTGAGTAAAGATTGACTAGTGTGCACTGTCTGCTCGTACTTCCGCTGGGTTAAAGTCATCTGTATTTCTGCCGTTAACACTTAACATCAGCTTTTCGTCTTGTAGAATCATGGATTTGACATAGGAGACGTCTCTGAAAGGAAAAAACTCAGAGAGAATTTAAAATGCAAACCTTTCAAATGGTACCTGGAGAACGTGTATCCAAAGCTGGATCCATGGGACAACCTAATGGGCTACGGAGGAGTAAGTCTGGTGTCGTCTGCTCACTGTGTGACCCATGTCTCCATAAACTAACTCGTTTTATGCCAAGCTCTTCATTCATTTTCTCTTTGGCAGCTGAAGAATATTAATGCCAGCATGTGCGTGGACCAAGGCCCACAACCAGGCCACACACCCATTGCCTTTCCCTGTTACTACTATGGACCGCAGGTAGGTGATGGACCTGTCCAGAGTATTATATTATACATTAATGTCACATAGAACCTGAACTCTGAACCCTGTATCTCTGTGTTATTGGTGTCACTTATTACCAGTCTGTCATTTATATTTTTATCAGATTACCTATTATCGTAAAAGCGGTGAACTCTACATCGGCGGCATCAAGTCCCACAAATACAATGACAACAGGTGCTTAACTGACACCAACAATAAAGACACTGAGCCTGGTCTGTACAACTGCAAAGAGGCTATGCAGAAAGGAATGGGAATATACTGGGACTTCACTCAGGTAACACACGCTAAATAAGTACATGGTCACATAAAATACAGCAAAAATATGACCTGTACACATTTTAAATGGTTTTATGTCTATTATTTACTCTTTTCTGCTTTTCCCTCCAGGGCAAGGTAATAAAAAACAGACAAACAAACAGATGTCTGGAGATTCAAAATAAAAAACTTCAAATACAGGAATGTTCAGGTCAAGTATGGGAAATTCAGCACATAATTAAACCCTTTTGAAGTGAGTGCGAGTGTTTCTCTGCTTAAAGTTTAGCGCATAAAGTTTACCTGAATATGTAAACTCTAAAAGAATGTCAGTGGACTCTGACAAACATTATGAAGTATGACACAAAATTATTTAACTGTACTGATATTTGATGTGGTGTAAGAAGCACGAGAAAGGAAAATGTTCAGTTTTGCTATTCCTTTGTCGAATATAATGACTTTTATATACTGAAGTGATTTTTATTTGGACCACGTGAAAATTTCCAAATGGGTTTCTAATGAAAAAAACATATCATATAGACCTTTTCCTTCCATGTTTGAGGTTCTGAAACGAGTAATGATTAAACATGGGAATAATAAAACAGGCGATAAGTTGTCTCAGGTCATCTACAGAACTGACAGAACAGACTGTTCTGAAGCAGCTGACAGTAACACTACCCACTACCACGTTGCTGGTTTAAACACAGTCAAACGTGACATACTTACGTTGTTGTTGTTGTTGTTAAAATGTACAGTTATTTGTGTTGCCCTTACATTGGGTTTTGATTCGGTCTTAAAAACCTTTTGTTGGATTTTTTTTTTCTCAGTTTTTGTAAGAGTGCGATTAGGAAAATGGGTTACACTCATACTTCATTCAACTTTGCCTTAGAGGTCTAATTAAAAGTGTATAATATACAGCACATAGCTGAATTATATTATAAGGTGTCTGGTTTTAATTAAAGCATATTCAAACTCTCCTGGATGTCAAAAATAGTAATGGGCATTATTTTATTTAATACTTGACTTTTTAAATTACTTATACTGTTTTAATTTACTGACTGTGAGGGTGGACTGTGGATACAACCGTATTGTTTTGTTTTTTTACGTTTTAAATAAAATTATTTTCATAAAACTAACTGATGTTCCTGCTTTTTGAATGAAATAAAAATGTAGCAAGTCCGTCTGGTCCACATTAGGACTGGTCGGGCCAGTTCCAGTGTGTTCTGAATCAGAAGTTTCAAGAATATAGTCTCTTGCATTTTGCACATTTGAAATGCAGTTAAAATTAGAAAATGTTCACTTATTAAAGCGGTCGCAGATGTTAAATATAACAACGGGTCCTGTTGGGTTTTTTTTTTTATTTATTCTGTTTATCAATCTTGCATTTGAATCATCTGAGAATAAATTGTTCAGCTCCAGGATCAACCGGTGCACGTAAAGCAGTGATGAGTGGCCTGGTGAGTTTTTTAAGCATCGATGCTTTTTTCGAAAACTTCCTTTTCCTTTCTTTTATTTTATAAAGTTTCCTTCTCAACAGGCTTCAACCACCGTTTTCGCTTCTCCTCTTTTAGCGGCTCGCTTGCCCTTCGGACTCCGGCCACGCCCGTCGACTACGACGGAAAAAGCCGACATAAGACGGAAGTGCACGAAACGCTGGTCTCCTAGCAACCGGTGTTTGAAGTATCGCTAGGAGCTTGTTCCAGGTCGTAGGACGGCGTGACCACATTTTTAGTAACCTGCGGTTCGTACGTCAAAATGCCCAACGACGAAATACTCAGAGAGACTGGCAAAACAAGAACTACCGGGGTAAGGAGCTATTTAAGGAGCTGGTTAGCTAGAGTTGCTAATTATAAGACAGGAAGCCTATGAAGCCAGCTAAACGCTCATTCATACTGTAGGTGGACGTGGAGGGTGTAAAGGAGCAGGTGAAGGAGAAAAGGAAACAAGACGAGGAGGACAAAAAGAACCAAGATGCATACGGTGAGAAAACGCTCAGCCCGTCAAGTAACTGACTACTTCAGTGTCAGCGTACAGTAACTAGTATGTGTGTGGATGTGTGTGTTGTTGTTTGTCTCTGTGCAGCTGCTGATATGCTACATAACAGCAAAGTAGCTCAGGTTCTCCAGAGCAGGCAGGAGAAGGAGAAGCGAGCGATGGAGAAGGCCATCGTCAGCTACCGGCATCAGCACCAGCAGCCGTGGCACCAGCGGGAGTATGACCTGAATGACCCGCAGCGCTGCAGGAAAACCAGCCCGGCCGACGCGCAGATGACGCTTCCTGGGCTGGCGGGCGAGGATCCCGACAGCGAGAGCCGGCGGCAGAGGCAAAGGGAGCAGCTCAGAGACTGGCTCATCCAGCAGCGGAGCGAGCAGGCAGCGGCGAGGCGTCGAGTCCAGCTGGAAGGTAGGTTTGGCTGATTTCGGATACGTTCAGAAGATACGCGCAAAAGCTCACTTGCTTTTCCTCTACTCTTCAGAGCGGGGCTATGACCAAAGCACTGAAGAAATGAACAACCGAGCTGAGCAGCTTCAGAGGCTCGAGACGGAGAAGAGAAAAGCAGCAGCCATGAACACCAAAGACTACAACATGGCAAAGGTGAGGCATTCTGGACATCACGCAGGTTAACAGGAAAGCTTGCTGCAAATACAGCAGCAAAGGTATATTTTATGTTTATATCAAGCACCGGACAAGGATCAGTATAAACGTTTTCCATTGCGCTCTGTTGTCGCAAATAGGTAAAGACTGAAGTGAAACACCGTCAAGAGCAGGATCGTAATGACAAAGTCAGTGAAGTGGACCAACTGCTGACAGCTGCAGTTCCCGGCCTTTGTCCCAGCAGCGATAAGAGAGACCCACCGGAAAGCCTGCAGCAGGTCCTCCAGTTCCAGCAGCATCAAATAGAAGAGAAACGGGTCCGAACAAAAGGCTCTCAAACCACATATCTGGAGTAGCCTGTAGGATTCCTGTTCCCTAATCGCACGTGTCTGTGTTACCTAGAGAATAGAGTTAGTGAAGAAACAAGAAGAGGATCATCAGGAGCGCGTTCGCTTGGACTCTGCCCGTACAGCCCTGCTAATGGAGAGGCAGCAGGCGAAACTCAACAAGCAGCTGAGGCGACACCTGGACAGCACCAACATCAAGCTGGCTGAAATACACAAACAATGGTCAGCAACGCTTAGAGGCACCATTTCATCAAAGCCTAGTATTCATGTTCTCACTGCTCTTTAACTTGTGTCATTTTTAGTAAACCGGATATTGAAAGAGGATACATCGATGACAGCTTCTTCTCTAAATTCAACACCAGCAGGAGGTGATGGATGTCACACGGCGCCGGGAATAAGCTGCGATAATGGAGCAACATGATAAGAAAACTACACAAACAATTGTCGTTTTTTTTTTTATTCAATCTAGTTTGGTTTGGACAGTTCACAGCATTTAATTCAGATAATTCTGAAATGTTTGTATATAAATCTAGGCTACTGCTTCAGTGGTAAATGTCAAATAAATGTGCCAGCACAAGTAAAGCAACCTTTCCCTATTAATCTAAAAATATCTCAGTGAAAAAAACGTTATAAAAATATGTCCTTCAAGAATGACATAAGTTGCGTCACACATTCCAAAGCACGAGCCAATAGAAACTCCCAACCAAGAGATAAAAATGCAGCCACTGTCTCTCACTAGACAACCTACACAGACAAACTGGAAACTTAATTAAATTATATTATATATCATCATAAACAATATTCCTTGCTCAAAGGAAGAGTGAAGGCGTTTCAAGACCAAACTAATAGACATTTTCAGACACAAATTTATCCCAGCGTCTCTGCCACAAAGCCAAGGCTTCCTCCTGTTGTTGTGCACTCAGAGAACTATATCTGAAAAACAGAAAGCAAAATGTCAGTGAGCAGCCATTAGAAAATAAGAGAATAAAAAAGGCTCATCAGCTGTCTCCCACCTAATCGAGTTTTTGGCCAACACTTTGAGGGAGCCTATGTTGGATCGGAGGCCACCAAAGCCCACAAAAGCTTCATAGAAATCATAAGATAGACCAGAGGCTCCGAAAACGGCAGGGTCGTCAGAACTGATGACCAGTGGGTGGTTCTCTGACATTAAAACAGCTGCTGGGTGGTTTCGGAGGTCACTCACCAGCTTTAACACCTGAGTGGGGATATGAAAGCAAACGGCACACGTCAGTGGATGAAATATAATGAACAATACACTTACGTAGACGTGGGAATGGCCAGCAGCGCCCACTTGTGGATGAAATCCAGATGACTTCTAGAAGGACAGCTGCCTCACATTGCTACTGTATTGAAATTTAACCTTTGATGAAAGTTAAACTGCTGAAGAGAAGCTGTTGCAACTGTATAAATCAAACTATTTAATTTTCATCATTAACATGACCTGGCACCAGAGCTTCTGCTCTTGATTGCAGTTTATTCGCCTCCCACTCCTCCAGTTCCTCCTCCAGCTTCTCATCAACAACACTTTGCTACAGGAATCTGGAAACTTTACGAACTTTGTGTTCCTGTACTTTGATGTGCATCAAGAGAATGTGAGGTCAAATCATGTGGCTAATGTGCACAACTGGTAAAAGCACACCCCGAGCAGACCCACTTGTACTGTTTGAAAGGCACTTGTATAGGCACAGCTATTCATATGCTGCAATGAAGTAAAGTATCATGCCAGACACACATGCTGGTTGGTACCAGGTAAAAAAATATATATCCGCAGACATTTAGGTTTGACGTTTCTATTACATATTCAAAACATATTTAAACACTAAACTATGAACTGAGCTCAGCCATTTACAGTTTAGTTCACAACATGACAGTCTACCTGGTTGGATATTGGGCAAACCTCCAGAGGAACGTCTCTCTTCTTGGACAGACCTTTGGCCAGTGGGTGGCGAAGCAAAGCAAATCCATGACCAATGCGTGACGTGTTAAAGAGAAGAGCATCTAACACGTTCTGGTCCACCGCTGCACCCTCGAGGTCTATGTGGAGAACAGACAAATCCTTGTATCAGCTAGGGGTCTCCACACTCCAAAGCATCAATGCAGGCTAGCAAAATAATATACAGTGATTTCTGACATAATAGCTATATTACTTTGGATATAATGCTTTTGATTTCAGTTCAGGCTCACTTGTCTCTCCAGCATGAAAGAAGAAAGGAAGTGTGACCCCCCTCTCTACTGGCAGTGACAAGGCATCTCGAAAGTACCACAGAGGTCTGCCTTTGTCCTCGCGGCCCACCTGCACACGCACAGAGAACGAACTGGCTTTAAGTGATGTAGTCACTACGCAACTGTTGTTGGTCTACTTTTAAAACTACTGCTTCTCACCATGTCAAACCCAGCCATGATATCTGGGAAGTTACTGTGTAGCTTCATAGCCTCCTCCACAACATCCGTCATCACAGATATATTTATTTGCCTAAAAAAATAAAAATGTCATGTGATCACTTAGTGAAATATAATGAAAACTGCAGTGCAATTGAGATTATTAAAAGGACACATTTAATTTTAGGGATATTCTGTCACCTTTGAACACTGAAAATTATTCTTGCTCCAAAGAAATCTGGGTGGTCAACTTTGAATTGTCTGGTGACGTCCTTGTAGGTCTTCAGAGTCCAGGTTCTGTCATGAGTGCTGCCGTCCAATTCATATATCTGAGGAAAAACAACACAAAACCTGCAGCAAACTAACAGAAAAGAGCTGAGAGCTGAACTGAACACACTAGGTCTGACATTAGGTTACCTCTGGGAGTAAAGCTCGCAGCTCTAGATACATGACATTGTCCATGTACAACTGGGTGAGGCCTTGGTAGTAATAGTCTCTAAACACTGGAGCGTATGTGACCAGACCCCACACTGCGCGAAAGGTCTGTTCAAACTTGAACCAAACTGTATCCTGGCTGGGATACACCGTTTCTGGATCCTGCTGAGTGAAGAGTGTCAAGTTGGCCATGATGCTGAAAGTACAAATAGGTGTTATTTAGAGCCTGTTCTACTTCATACTACAAAGATTTACATGTGCCGCTTTGTTTTCTGTGATACCTTATGAATTCAGTCTGCTCCCTGAACTGCATAAAGAGTCATATCACCTGTTGTCCAGCTCTGTGGTGTTCGTCTTAGCCCTGAGATTTTCCAGCAGGTACCAGGGAGAGCAATGTGGGAGAGGTTTGGGAGAACCAGACGAGAAGATGAATCTGATGGACTGGTTGTCAGTGAAGCAGATGTGGCAGTGTGGCCGATAGGTCGCATTCTTCAGCAGCCACTCTACATCTACCATGGAGAAGTCGTGGACATGAAGCGCTCCCCCTGAAAAAGTCATAGAACTATGTATGTGTGTTGTATTTTGTCATAACTGCAAAAGGGTTTCACAAGAAACTGAAGTTATTCATAGCACACATGCTTTTCCTCATCACATACAGTTATTAAATTAGTGTTAGAGACTAACGATACCTTTCGGCATCTTCTGCAGCAGACTGAAGACTGGACTGGACCTGATGAGGTGCCTGGCCTTGAAGAAGTGCATGGCCGGAGGAAAGTCAGCTCTCGTAACCTCCGCCTGCTTCATTTTATATAAAATAGCACCCAGGCGCTGCTCAGCATCAGTCAGCACCTCCTGCCCGCCGGTCTGCATGGAGGTCTCGAGCTGGATGAGAGCCTCTCTCTGCCTGGGGTCTGGGATGGAGAGACCACCGCCACTGAAGTAGCACAGCAGTAAACACACCACCGCCGCGTGGGGGCGCTGTAGCTTCGCTGCCATGGTCCGAAGGCTGCTGCTAGATCGTAGAGCCGGTGCTGAGAGACGAAAACAAAAGCTCAAGCCAGAAAACACGACGCGAAACAAGTAAAATATCCCTGCGAAAACCGCAGAAAGAAAATAAGGAAGCTAGATTAGAGAAGTGGAAACATCTGCTCTGAACACACTGCTATAAAAATAAACATTAAATCTCCAACGCCAGCTGACAGGTGTCTCTAAAGTAGCCGCTCAGTCTAACATTAACACATCACTAGGCTAAAATTAGCTAGTCGATAAGAAAACAAGCTAGAACTCAGTCCACTGCATCTTCAACCGCGTGTTTAAGAGGAAAACAGAGTAAGTTGGAGTCCACTCGTATCTTTGAGAAAAATACTCTGGAGGGTAAACCGCGTTCGACAAAAACAAAACGGACTTACACCATCATGGATTTCAGCTCCGAAGGGTCCACTCAGCAGTTCCGCTTCTGCCAGATGAACTAGCCGAGCCACTGGGGAATACGCTCGTTTCAGGCGATTGTTTTTGTTGCAACACAAACACGGAGAAAGACGCAGCCGTTGGTTCCTCCGTGGATGAGGGACGTCTCCCTCCTTCTTCTTCTGCTTCTTCTTGAGGGTGGCAAACAAAGCGGCGCATTATCGCCCCCAACAGGTGAGGCCGGGGAAGTGGCGCAGATGCGATGTGTGCAGCTGTCATGACTAGGAATTTGTTTTTGTAGCTTATTTCGAGCGTTTAGCTGCTGCTCCATTTCACTTTTACCCCAATGTGTTAACTTTGAAAATAATGCTTTACTCTCAAATTATATTTGTGACCAAACATTGATCAACAAATACATTAATCTCACCTGCTGATGAATAAAATGGTTTGAGTGAGAGTGACACCATTAGCCCTGTAGTAGTAGTAGTAGTAGTAAGTCATAATCAGTATTATCACTTTAACACCATAACATTTTGCTTTTATTTCTGAGACTAACAATATTTAATTGTATAGGATTCCTACAGTGCATGAGGTAAAAACTTTTTTTAAGTTCTGTTTTCACACTTTTAAAATGTATTACAATTTGTGTAATTAGGCTGGAAGTCCCCTTATTATAGTTCAGCTACATTTTACTGCTGCCAACATTGTCTTTTTAGGCCAAAACACAAGAATAGATTACTTGTTGGCGAGAAAACTGTCCCCTGAAGGAAGCCTGAGAAGCTGTGGCAGTCAGTGTAGGAGGCTACGCGGACGCTACATCACAGACTCCTGGTGGTCAAACCAACAGCATCTAATGTATCAGCTCTAATTGATGGTGTGAGCCGCTCAAGTAGATTCATCTTTTGCATTTTAGTGTTTTTGGCCTTTCAGTGGTTTTAAGTATTATATGTTTGAGTCCCACAGCTTCATGCTATGTTCATGCCATTCACAGTAGTGATACTTCAAGAAGCTGGTATTTGACATTTCTTTCACAACGATTAAACAAACTCTTTTGAGAAAAGCTATTTATTTCTAAATAATGTAGTTTAGAAAATAAAATTGAAAAAAATTGAATTTCCAAAATAACCTATATCAGTCAAATACGAACTGGTAAACGTCACCGAAGAATGAAAAGTCTTTTTTTCCCAATTCCACCTATTATTGAGGTAAAAAGACAACTGCTCAAAAACAACATCAATGGGGGGAAAAAGAAACAGACACCACATTTATATTAAAACAAGTTCAAAAATGTACAAACATTCTTAAAAAGAGCAAATAAATATGATTCACATTTAATCATGTCTAAATGGTTTTTCACTAGTGCAGAGAGATGACAGCAGAGAAAAGTGAGTTTTCACACTCTCTATAATCTGGTGCAGATTCTACGCACCAGAATCACACATTCACTCAAACACACACACACACACACCTGTACAACAGCATAAGACAGTTTCACAACCTCATAGACCTTTAAACGAAAAAACAAACACAACACTGTCCTTCAAACAGTAGACAGCTCACTACCTCCAAAGTGGCCCTAAGTGAAGCTCAGGTGAGCTCAAAGTGTCTCACTCAGCATTGAAATAATTTTCTATTTTAACAAGTCTCAAGTGACACATTTATCAAATTGTCTGACAGCTTCTACCATATTGCTCCTGTATTTCATTATAATGTCTCAGGTACCTATTACTAAGGACATTATGATGCTGCCCGACTATGTAGTTTATTACAGACCCTCAAGTGGAACAACACATGCAATCTGCAAAACAAATCCCCACTTCACAAATGTGACGTCAATGTTGATATTGTCCATCATACTACAATGCGGGCAATAAAAATTAAGGTCCCATTCAGACGATAGTGTACACTTCGAAGGATTTCTCCTTTCGCAGAATACCTGCAGCTGATACCAGACTCACAGCTGAATAATTATGGCTGCATTTTGCCAGCAACATTTTTGGGCACAACATACTTTTTCTGCAAGATGTTTCCCCAAGGTATTGTAATGCCATTCCATTACCAGTTCTCTAAGCATAAACTCTGAATGTTAATAATAATATTAATGGTAATAAAACATTGATCCACAGGAATCTGGCAGAGAAACAGTGTAGATGCCACTGACTGGCTGGATGAGGTAGATTCATTTGCTGCCATCGCTGATCAAGTGGGGCTCATATGTGCAACAATGATGTTACCAGTTATTAGAAATATATATTGGCGTCTATTAAATGTGTCACAAAACCAAATCAACAGGAATGTAGAATAAATCAAATGAGATCGCCCACCCATCCAAACACCTTTGATGAAAACGTAAAAACAAAACATGGATTTAAAAAGGTTGGCAGTGAACTAAGCCAAATCTTGTTCAGGACACTGAACATATACCCTAAAATGTTGGGTTGCTCGACTGAGGTGGTGTGATTTGCCACAGCTGCAGGCCAGTTTTCTTTATGCTTCTTTTGCTGCTTCAAACAATAATTCAGAAAAATACCCGTATATAGAAACTGTACACCCTGAGGATATGTGTAGTATATTCAGTAAGAGGAAAAAGACAGCACTCAAAAGAAGCAGCCACGCAAAGAGCAGGGCTTTGAATGAAGACAGAACTAAAGCTACAGACCTGTAACTGGAATGCAAGTGTCACAAAAACAGCTGATATTGATGTGAATGTGTCTACAGTAGGACATGACAGACAACTGCTAGGTTAAGAGATACTTCTCTAGAGTCAAGGTTTGCAATTTATATACATTTCCATAAATCTATACGTTACCAGACACGGACTAAAAATCTATCCAAGGCCACTCAATTCCAGAATGTTCAAACTAACAAAATCCATAGTGCATAACAGAGTCAGGTATGGTCAGATAATGCCATCTATCTCAGTCCCTCTCTGCTACTCAAAGACATTCTCATCAGTGAAGGCAGCTCTGAAAGATGCATATACTGCGTTTACTCCAAAAGCAGAGAAGAGAAAAGAGTTGGGATGGAAATGGACAGTAACTAGACCTTTTTACATGCAGCTAATGTGCTGCAATTACACATTCACTCATACATTCACAAGGATATCAAGGCAGTTGCAAAGGGGTCGTTGAGTTCACTGGGTTAGGGTGATCTCATAGTACCTCCTTCCCCACACCTGAGTTTAAAGATCTGGTTGGATAAGAAAATAGTAGAACAACCGGCCCTTCCTCTCATCACGGTCCTCAGATCTGACTGTGGATCTACAGCTCAATTAAGCACAATTGTCAGTGAACAGAATAAACAGGCAGTCTTCTGTAGCCTTTAGTCCGTCCATATTTTGAATCACAAAGAGGAGAGGGCTGTCCAGTGTTGGTGAAGGCAGTGTTTCCTGTGTTTGGCAGGTTGACCTAGTGGTTAAAAAGAAATAGCCCTTCTGTGTAAGGTTCTAAGCTCAAACACCTTTAGAAACAATTATTCGGGTTACGTATCCAATCTAAGCCCAGAAAGTTATTTTGTGCTCTGACCTCTGTATGAAGGGCATGAAAAGAAGATTGTTCTCCAGGGCTCAGTAACATTTCACATTAATATTACCTTAGTGACACCAGTTGCCTGGTTGTATCTTAAAAGTCCAGTGGTGGGCAAGTTTTTGTCCAGTGTAAGAATAGAATTACAACATGTATGTGAATCACAGGGTCCTCTCTTTAAAGTCGCCAGCAGCCTGGTTAGCATGTCCACATCTTCTGAGCACACTGCTTCCTCCTCATGTTCTTTGCAAACAAATCTGAAAGAACAACAAGTGTTAAAAGACTAGATCAGTGTTTGCCTCAATTCGAGTCGTATTCATGTTTCCAGAATACCTTCAACAGCATTTTTGTGTTCTTAAGAATAGATGCTTGAGGCTCTTTGAAATGGAGAAAAAGGTATTTCACTCACCTTGATCACACTCCCTGTTTACTGCTCGGGCCACCAGGAGCAGCCATCATTTGTTGCCTGTTTACACAACAGTTTAACACATAGGTTTAACTTACCAATGTTGCACCAACAAAATACTGCAAATAAAATGGATGTTCTCTAACTGTTGTGTTTCTATTGTCAGACTCAACAAGGAATTTCTTTGGACAATGAAAGAAAAATGAACAGAATGACTGAAATGGCTAAGACTCAAGGTTACAAACGCTGATGACCCAAAATGTGGAACACACTCTCTTACCCTGGGTGTAGAAAGTGTTCTGATGCCAGGCTTCTATGCTGAATCATCATGCCCTGGTAGTGCCCTGTAGGCCGTGGGCGTCCATACATAGCCATGCGTGCTTGACCAAGGGAATAGGGCAGCTGCTGGGGTCGCTGCAAAGCCTCCATCAAGTGTGGGTGGGGTCTTTGGGCAGTATACCGCCCTTGATCTGGATATGGCTGTCCAGGGTACGGGGTTCTGTTTCCAAGTCCTCCAGCCTGGGGCATCATGTGTGGTGGAGCAACACCTCCTTGCTGCATCCCAGAGTGCATGGCACGAGGGTCGTACATAAAGCCAGATGTCATTTGTGCAGCAGAAGCAGAGAGGTGCTGCTGTTGAAGTGGCTGGATGCTACGCGCCGCAGCGTTGTGGCTATCAAGATCCAGGATTTCTTTAGGGCTTTCAGGTTGCTCTGAGCCCTCAAAACAAACCTGCTTTGCTGGACTTCCACCACTGCTACCGTCTACACTGCCCTTCTCCCTACTCTCACTCTTAAACTCCTCGGGACCTCCAGAGTGTGGCCCAGCTTCAGAAACAGTGCCAGGGGAGACTAAACTAGCAGCACTGGAGCCCTCAGAGCCCAGTGGTGACACACTGCTCTCTTTTGACAAAACAATGCCTCTGGCACTGGCTACAGGTAGGTAGGCATTGGCCGGCATTGGCTGGCAAGGCTGATACCGAGACCGATTCCACTCTTCTGGAGGATAACCTCCTCTACTGTTGGCTTGGTTAAGGATTTGAGAATGGGACTGGGAGTAGTAATGCTGCTGCTGATATTGATGAGATGGGTATATGTTGGAGTGGGCTTGAGGGAGCCGTTGGCCTGGTATGTGGTACGAGTAGGCGCCTGCTCCCTGCTGATGGTAAGCAGGGTGATGAGCAGCATTTTGTAGGGGATGGATATCCTGGTTGTGATAGGGGTGGTGAGCCGATGGAGGAATGGGCCTGGTCATATCTGAACGATTGTAGTGTGGATTTGGAGGATTCCCCATGCCGTATGGACCCATGGCTCCATTTACCTGCCCTTGAGAGTGAGGAGGCATGACTGGATTTTGACCAGGGGCTGGTCCTCTCTGATCCTGCATTCCTTGGTTAACATTCACTAGCTGGGTTTGATTGGGATTAGAGTTAATGTCTTGACGTTTAAAAAGGCCATTCTGAGAAGCAGACTTCATGTTGTGCTGTGGAGAAACAGCAGTGTCTTCCGTGTCTGGTCTACTTGTAGGCTCACTAGGCCTTTGATCTCCGTGGTCTGCTGGGCTAGGCTGGGAGGGTAATAATGGAGCAGGATGGCTGGGTGGCAAAGAGGTGAGAGGGGCTGGCTTAGGGCGTCCTGGCTGGGTTCCTTGAGAGGCACTTTGTGGCATTCCATGCAGGGGGCTGTGCTGTGTAGGGCGTTGTGTGTTTTGTGCGATTGGCTGGGGAGAGCACTGGGGAGGGGTACTGTGGATTGCCTGAGGTTGCTTATTGATGTTCTGCTGGTGTTCGTTTTGCTGGTGGGCATTCTGCACGTGTGGAAAACTGTTCTCCGACCGTTGCAGAGATGCTGCCACATGCAGTGCTGGAACATTGTTGGGAGACATTGCAATGTTCACAGTGGGGTTGGGTGGAGCTGTATCGGTGGAGCTGCTACTTGTGTCAGGAGGTGATGAAACAGAACCACTGTTGTGTGGAGGAGGATTTGGGCTGGCAGATTGTGTCTGGCCGTCAACCTCCTGCTTGTGGCTCACTGTTGAAGTCAGTGGAAGCCTTTGTCCAGGAGAGTTCTCTTGTGAGCTGCCTGAGTTAAGTGTTGGGGGGCTCTGCATTCCCTCTGTTGGCCCTGCGTACTTCCCAGTGGAGCTAGAAATGGATGACTCCTCCTTGTTCATTTCAACATTGTTTTTCTGTGATGAATTTTCATCAAAATTATTGTTTGCTGCCATTTTGCCATTTAATGTTGTACCTGTAAAACAAAGAATAATAAAACTTTGGTTAGCATGAAAGAATAATGCCAGAGAGGTCATTATTCAAGACTGGTTGGACTAATGTTGTGTCAAATAAAGAGATAAACATGAGCAGAAATCAACTGAACTGATAGAAATCAAAATGTAACTGATAAAATACTATATTTTCTGCACCCAAAGTTTCACCACACTACTTGATTTTTGACACTTAATGTAAAAATATTTAATATTAGATTACAAAATTAAGGATGTGGGCTGTGGTGAGAAACAACTGAGTTCCTTTATGTAAGAATACTGCTGAAATAATGCAGAGAAGGTCAGGTGTACCTTTGAGCTCCATGTCTGTCTGTTGGAAAGGCTGGCTGTCTGGCCCATTGTCTCTAGCAGGACGCAGCAGCTGAACCTCAGGGGCAGGGGGAGGCTGCTGAGAGGGGTGAGCTGGGATGCTGCCAATTGCTGATAGGGGCCCAGGCTGCTGAAAGTTGCCCATGTGCTGATGAGGGGCACCAGCAGGGGGTCCAGAAGAGGCCGACAGCTGCTGCAGGGCCAGCATCTCTGGGCTTTCCAGCATGGAAGCCAAGCGTGTCCTGCCAGAAGAGTCTGGCTGGGGAACGGGGGGACGTGATGTGATCGGCACAGGGGAGCTGATTGCTGCAGACATTTGAAACTGGTCATTGGGAGGAGGGTTGGGGTATCCAGCAGCTTCTGGCCATGGTTTATGTCCAACTGGGGGCGGGACCCCACCATAATTGAAGTTGCGCTGATTCACCATATTGGGATTTTGAATGCGTATTCCATTTGGTCTCTCCTGGTGATTCATACCAGTCCACATGTTTGATGACTGATAACCAGCAGGTCTTAAGGCTGGGAAATTGTGCTGAGGTGGCCCCTCTGGACCTGAGAACCTGTTACCCATGGGGTGCATTGTAAGTCCTTCTGAACGATGGTGAGATGGGTACATGCTGGCTTCCGGAGGAGGTCCAGGCTGGAGCGCCACCGGACGTGGTCCCAGAGATGGGCCATGAGTTGGACCCATGTAGTGATGCTGTTGTGGATCTGGGCCAACTGGATAAGTGGGGCCCATGTGATGACCTTCAACCATATGATGATGCTGGGAAAAAATATGCATTAAGTTAAGGATTTGATGGGACTTAGTGTTTTAATTAGACTGAAACAGAATAAGGTGGCAATACTGTAAAAACTACAAAAAGCTGGAATTGTTTATATCTCTCTATATATACCTGCATATTAAAGTTGTGGGGCAAGCGGTTATAGCTGGGGTTGCCATGCCTGGGCATGTGAGCTTGATAGGCAAAGCGAGGATCCATAGGCATTCTCTGGCCATACATATGGGGACCATGAGGACCAGGGGGTCGACAGAGCTGGGAAGACAGAATTCACTAGTCAAGTTTTTGCATTTCAGACAATTAAAAAAAACAAAACAAACAAACATTGCTTAAAATATTTTGAGGAAAAGGGACAAATAATTTGTAAAAGCTTTCGAAACTGCTTAGCACACTCAACAAATAGCAAAGTTATTCTGTGGATACCTGTTGCCCTGGGTGATACATGCCCCTGATGCTTCCTTTATGGATGAGTTGTTGTCCTGGTGGCAGGTTGTGGTGATGAGGGGGGGCATTGGCCCAGTGAGGGGGTGGTCGTGTCAGCTTGTTGTTGTCTTCCTCTGAGTGTGTGCTTTCCTTGCCCCCCTGGGAGTTACGCTTACGTTGAACTTGCTCAGTGGCTTTGATCAGGCTTTCAGGTCCCAAATGTTTATTTCCACGGTTACGCTTTTTATCCTTGCGCTCCTTCTCTTCCTGGTTTATGTGGAATTCTTCATCTGTGTCACCATCCTCTGATGGAAAATGTTTTAACAGGGCCCGGCTAAAGCACCGTTCCAGAGACTCTGCCATGATAGTGTATTCTGGAAATAAACATTACAATTAGTTAGACAGTACTTCCATGGTAATACAAGTATATGTTCTGCAATAAACACCTTAAGATAATGTATTGTATGCAGCAAATCGCTGCTTTCTTTCCTTTCACAAACAACCCTTACTTCACGTCTCAGTCACTCACAAACTACAAACCAATACATGTATGTCATGTACCCATAGAATTACATTTACACCTCAGTTCTAAGCCTTGAGCTAGCTGAGTGACCAGGTCAGAGGGCGTATGATGACCTCTGCTCCTTCGAAGCCCCCCTCCTCCTGATGCTGCTCAAGCAGGGGCCTCCTTACCAATCTCCTCCCCCTGTCCCTGGGGAGTGTATTCAGTTGGATGGATGGCTCCAGACAGGGGGCTTAGGGGCTGGAATGTTTCTCTGACACTGCAGTGCTCAGATCCCCCTGAGCACTGGAGCACAGCTCAATCACTCCCCATTAATCACTGTCAAGACTGCCCTAGCCCAGGCCCCACTACCCCACGAAATCCAGCCCCCTTTCTTTTGCTTGCTCTCCCACTCTTAACCCCTGCTTCTCACTCAAAAACGCACACACACATTACACACATTAGTGAAACAAAATTAATGGAGCAAATATGACTTCTGGGAATGTGTTGGTTTGTATTAGCTTACCACTGTCTTCTCCATTGTACTCAGTGCAGTTTTCAAACATGAGCTTCACATCAGCAATAAATTCCTCCTTAGTAACGTACTCCCCTTCATTAAGCTTCCGCTCAATGGTGGACAAGTCCATGGGAGTCTGAGAATATTGGAAAGATACAATACAAACTACTGAGCAACAGAAAAAAATAAATATTTGAGTTTGAATTTAACTTACTATGTTAAACATCTATGTACACTAAAATAATATCAAACAAATAGTGTGAATAGCAACAATCAACGTATTTTGCACCTGAATGATTTCATGGTAATTGGGGGCATAGGAGTCATCCACAGGCTCCAAAAAAGGCCAGGCATCTTTATGGGCTTTCAGGGCCTCAAGCACTTAAGAACAAAGATTAGATTTTATTAGATTAGATCCAACAAGAGAACAGTCAATGTCAATCGAGGTTAACATTTTGTTTGCACAGCAACTGTGCTTAATACATACCTTTATACAGTGCAGTGTAGTCATCATCAATGTCATAGCTGAAATGTTGAACAAATGACTGAGATTTTTTTATTTCATTTAAGTAGAAAGTGAAATCAACTGGAAAGTACAAAGCCTCTTACAATTCTTTATTTTTGCGTGTTCTGGCAACAGGGGAAGAAGCGTCAACATTGAGCAGCTCAGGTGGTAGGTCCACTCCTTGAGACAACAACTGGGCCCTTTCCTCTCGCATCTTCCGTCTTTTTGCTCGTTCTGTGAGACATACAGTACAGACATAAAAGTCCATCAGGGACAAACAATAAAAAGACCAGTGCTAATGTATTGTTTTCCACCTGGTGGATTTACAGTTGAAACTTTACTTGCTGCTTACTGAGGCCGTTAGTGGAGTAAATGAAAATCAGGCCTTGACCATCAGAGACTGTAGTTCACATAACAAAGAATGATCAATCAGCCATCTTTTCTTAGGCCCAGTTAATCAAAAGAGCAGAACAGAGTAGAAAGAGTGCATGTGTAACACAGCTTTATTTGAAACATGAAAGGCAGAGAGGCCTGTCAGTCCCCTGCCGTGTGGATTAAAGATGTTTGAGGGAAGATTCCTCATATGCAATACACACAGAGAGTAGGCCAGGTCCTGGTGTTCATCTATTATACATTAATGAGGATCTTCTACTGAAGCACAATCAGCAGTTCATTAACCCTTGACAGATGACATCAGAGGGAGAGGGGGAAAAAAGTGATGCTGTGATTAAAAGCCCTGAACATTCCCTCTCACAGTCTCTATATACTGCCCATAAATCATATTGCTTCAAGTGCTGCTATGCTACTGCAGATATTTCAGCCTAGAAAAGCCCACAGCAAATGCACAAAAAAAACACATCAATGCAGTTGTTAAAGCTTTATGGTTCATTTTCTAAGACTTTCTGCTTCCTTAATCTCAAAGAAATGTTACAGGAGTCCCTGTACCTGTTGCTCATAAACACATCTTAAATTTAATTTCCTAAAAGAAATTAGAGATTTCCATGGTGCTTTATATTGCTACATATTCATCCAGCTTACCCTCCACAGCCTTGATCTTTTCCAACTTCTCTCTCTGTCGTTCTTCCTGCAGAAGCCTTTCCTCTTCTCGCCGCTGCTCAGCCAGTAGCACCTGTCTGTCTAGTTCTTCATCCTTTTTCTTCTCCTCTTCCTCGACAGCCTTTAGATTGTCCTGAATGGACACATCAAAGATGTTTAATTTACTCTGCACCTGACATGGTCAGTATTATTTGTTAAACATGAATTACATACATAAAACAATAAAGTAGCTGTAGTAACCTAAACAACATGTACACATATATATAAAATACCCCAAGGGATTTAACATTACGTTTCATAGTTAGTTCATAGTTATCTGAAAAGTACTGTTGCAGCACAAAAGGTCTCACTGCAAATTAAACATAACTATAGCAGGATTTTAACACACAAAAAATAACTGCAGTTATAAATACTAAGCTAAAACATGTACGTAGAGAAACACACCTCCCCCACTTGGATTATATGTTTTTCAGAGAACTGTTGTGAAGTGCGTACTGGATATGGATCCAGTAATTTCTGTTTCTGCTCCCGTTCCTAGAGAGAAGAGAGGAAAAACAGATCATGTTCAGCTTCGCTCCTTATGGCTGTGGCATGGCCCCTACAGAGCCCTGATCTCACCCTCATGGAGTGTGTCTGGGATCACATGAAGAGACAGAAGGATGTGAGACACCCTACATCCACAGAAGATCTGTGGTTAGTTCTCAAAGATGTTTGGAACAACCTACCAGTCGAGTTCCTTCAAAAACAGTGAGTAAGTGTTGCTGCAGTTTTGAAGGCAAAGGGTGGTCACACCAAATATTGATGCGATTTAGATTTCTCTTTTGTGCATTTACTGCATTTTGTTCATTTAAAAAATAAATGTTTAACACTTCAATTTTTTAAAGCATTCTCTGCTTACAGCATTTTCCCCCACACCTGCCTAAACCTTTTGCACAGTACTGTATATAGACATATATAGACAATGTAGAACTAAATCAGGACAGCTCAACACCACACTCCAACATGCCCTGGGGAGTTGTGGATGAGCAGTCAGTGCTTTCATTGGCTCGGTTTTCCCCTCCCCCAGATCACCCTCACCGTTCTACTGTCTACACTTCCCCTACCTTTCCCTGTTGATGACCGCCAAGCTTAGTTTAAAAAAAAAAAAAAAAAAAGACCTTGCCATCAAAATCTATAATGAGACCAACAACTAAAACCCATTGCATGTACTTGAATGCACATCACTCATACAATGGTGATTTAGATATGGAACATCAAAAGGAGGAGAATGCCAGACAACACAATGCCCTAAGCAGATCCAATGAACGCCTGTCTATATTCGGCCGCTCATGTCAGAGTTCATCAGGGAACCTGGGTTGTGAACAACTGTCAAGACAGAGCAGCTAACAGCAATGAGGTGTCAAAGTCAGGCTTCTGGCCATCCATAAAACAACTATGAGTAGGTCTAAAAATGCAGTAGCAGCTGTCTTGACGCCTGCATAAAGTGCAGGTGAGAAGGCAAAAGAGGAAAGAAGGGGTATGGGGGGGAAGAGGCAGAGAAAAAGGAAAAAGTGAGGAGAAAGACACCGATGTTGATCTGATCTGATCTATAGTGCCCTCCACAACTATGCCCCCCACTTCATCTCACCCTTGTCTTAGTGTGAAGCATAGCTGTATCCTGGGGCTCATCTCTGCATTACCAGCAGCACTAAATCCCCACCTCCCAACATACATAAAACTGAGCGCCTCTAGGGTCACCACTTAGAGAGGTCAAAAAAATCCTGCATCGCAGCAGAGCTGTCATCGCAGAGGTTCTATCCTGCCTCAAGGTGAGCTCTTGCCTGCTGCTGGTACTCATGGTCATGATGTCATGAATAATATGGAATGAAGGATATGGGGTGGGGTGGGGTGGGGGGGTTTAACTGCATTTAAACAAGTATGTATTAGACACCAGTCACATCTTGTTATGAAGACCACGCTGCCATTCGGCTTTTTGTTCTTCATGATCGATGAACAACTGACCAATCTTCATACACAATGTAGAATAAAGCAGGACTTAATGCAACCTATGTCCTATAACTATACTGTCCAAGAAGTCTATAAATTCCCACTGAGATGCCTGATTCTGCCAAATGTATAGTATAGTATAAGAGCATAGCTCTCCACAGTCAGGGTAAGGTTAAAGCCTGAAGCCTCATTACTAATCCCTTGTGCATATTTAAGGGCAAGCACAGACCAGCAAGCACAGTAAACTATTAAGCTTGGTATTTCTATGTTTTTTATGTTAAAACTGCAAACCATGACCAACAGCCAGACATAGCCACACAATTATCAACTTGTATAAATCGCTTTAACAACTTTGGGTGGTCCTTGTGCTTTTACTGTGTCCAGACACTACTACAACTGAACGTCAATAGAAAAAAAATAAATATTTATGAATTTTGGCTAGGAGTGTGAAAGGTTGAAATTCTCCAGATTTCTGCCCTGAGGTACCATCGTGACTTGTAATAGGTGTACTCGTCAGTGCACCCCTACTGTTAAACTGTAAATTGTTGACACTTATCACGGTTGCCAGTAAACACACTACTGTCATTATTCAGGTTTAAAGAAAAAGTGAAAACTGGATATGCTGTATAGGTTGGTATGAGCACATTGTTCTAGACAAAGTCTTTATTAAGTTAAATTAAAATAGCATATCAGAAGACCATCTGAACTACATTAATGGGGACTAATGGCAGGGGTCTGGTGTCTGACCTTGTGCTCAATCATGTTTCTGATCTCAGGCAGGAAGTTCTGGCTGATGACGCGGTAGAGGTGGCGGTCCTGTGGGGAGGTTTTGTTTTTGATGCTCTCTGCTAGGCTAAGCCACTGTGCCTCTGTTTCACACACAAGGGACCAACTGCCTCGCTCAGAACCTGGCAAAAGAAAGCAAGATTGGCCGATTAATTCTATGGAAAATATGCAATACGTACGTTATGTGGTGGACAAACCTAAATCACTTAGACAAAACAAAAACATCACTTGATACAGTCAAAAATATATATATTTTTTACATGGTGAGATCTTGAAACCTGTGCTAGGTGGAGAATCCTCCATTCCATTTTCCATCTTCAGGTCTAGTACTTCATTTTCAACATCACTAAAATTATGAAGAAAAAAAAACATTGACACTATTAAATCTATAATACAGTCTTTCAATTAAATACTTCAAATTCAAGACAAATATTTTTATACAGCATAAAGTAGTGAAGGTGAGAGGGTAAAATTATAGATAGAAAAACACAAAAGTCATTTTGTAAAAAAAACTATTACTTAAAGAAAATTTTGATTAAATACTTAGATAAATTAAATGTAAAAAGACACATAGGGTACGTGTAACTAGCAATGTTTGGAGGTGGGCTAGTCATACGTTCCAATGATATTTTACAAGAGGGATTAACTATTTGAGAATGTTACACAAATATTTAGCCTTACAAACATGTATGATGATATCACGATAATATTATAAATATAATAAATATTATAAATGTGTACCCTTTGGACTAATGCGTAAATCTGTCAGTATCAACAGTGTATTTAGCGTTGCTAAGAAGAAAAATTGTTTAACACCTTAGCTGAGCGTCTTCAAACGTTCTCTTCTTCGGCGGCCTCCCTCTTCGCTTTTTCTCTGGCAGTGTTAGCTCAGAAAAATCACTGTTTGAAAAACAACACAAAGTAACTCAAAATTATAGTCTTTATAAGAAACCTCTATAATTAACTCCTAGCAGGCCTGTAAACCTCTGCAATTACGCACATAATAAAAACAGAACTGGTGAGGTCACATTAATCACTTGTGAGATAATATACAGAGCTGTTGAGGAGTATTTACCTGATACTCTCTCCTTTATTCCTGACTGGCTCCTCTTTGTACATACGGGTGCCATAAAAATACCAGTAGAGGGCTCCATCCCCATCTTGCCCCAGCGGTTCCACCCTCAGACTGTCTGAATCAAGTCCCTGAAGGAGGTGATGACATTACACATAAATCATGTGTAGGTTTGCATTTTTAAATTTTCAGTTAATAGTGAGTGATTCCCTCCTTTCAGCCCACATTGTGGTGAATCCTACACAAGAATGAGGCACGTGGAACTTTCAGTATGTTACCAAGTACATTCATAAATGTTGTGTAAAAAGTGTCAATGTACACAATTCAGGTCACTGTAAACACTAAAAAAGAAAATTCCCATAGGGCTTTAACGTTCACCAATTTTGGATACGAGTGTGCTCTGCTTTTGTAAGAATATAACTACAGCTGCACAAGCTATACACAAAACGAGCATTGATGTTTTTCTGGGCTATGCTTGAAAGGCCAGACCACTTGCTCTTTACAGAGAGTGTAACATTTTGTCTTACTATAGCATAATTAAATTCATTTGTCTGGGCGGCCACACATCGCAGGTTTGTAGTACAAGAGCAAGCAAAACAGTCCCAGAGCATCACCAAGCCATCATCGGGCTTCACAGAAGGCAGGAAGTTCTCATCAGAATTGCCCCAGGTGCCCCCTTAGACCAACACACACTTAGACCAAGTGTATTCTACTCAGAGGCTTGAATAATTTTCAAACTGCAATTATTTAATTATTATTATTATTATTATTAATTAAAAGCTGCATTCTGAGTTTTTTTAGGAAACACTTGAAATATTAGTTGTATTAAAAAATTACTTAGGAAAACCCTTAAGGTTTATAGGAAGCTCATAGTTTAGGTACTGACAGAACCTTGATGAACCCATCACAGTTTTGATTTCAATTAATCTGAAAATACAACCAAAAAGAACTTTTAACAAACTGCATGTATGAAAGCAAAGTATGACCACACTGATTTAGGCAAGACTCATGAGTGGCGTACCTTAAGCAGATCAAAGACATCGGCAGCGTCTAGACGATAGTCACAGAGCCGGTGCAAAAGTTCCACCTGTGTGCGAAGAGGGAGTATTTCAAACGGGCCTTCTTTCAGTGGGTTGGGCTTTCCCTCTTCCAGCTCCCAACGGTAGCTGATGATGTCATTCAGGTAACTGTTGAGGGACTGGGGGCTAAAAATTGGAGCAAAGCACAAAAGAGATATTCAGAATATGAAAAAGTAGGGTGGGGAAAAACATCAAGTCAAAAAAAAGTCTCTTTACAATTAAAATACTACCAGAGCAAAGCAAATACAATTAAAATGGATTTTTAAAATGCTGACAATCTAGGATTATTTTATTACAACTATATTTTGTCAGTGGCAAAAAGGGAGGAGGTGGCTTTTTTTGTCATCAGTTGTATCTCTGTTATGAGCAGAAGTTCTCGGTTATGGTTCAGGTCCAGCTGACCAATCTGTACCTTTTTGTTCCACCTCAAATGAACAGAACAAGGGCTTGGGGCAGGGGTGAGAATCTATCCAACAGCATAGAGAAAGAGAGGCAGAAAAAAATGGCTTATCTTAAAAGAGCAGAAAGCACTTTTCACAGAGTCCTCCAGGCTCCAGCTCCCTCCCTGCTCACCACCCCATATCGTTCCTTATTTTTCCTCCTTTCTGTCCCTCATTCTCTCTAGTATTCTGCCTCCCTCCTTTCACACACTCCGGCAAAGTGTTTAACGCATGCAGATAAAAAGGGCAGCTCTGTGAAAGGCCAATGCAGAGCCACCCCCAGGATGCCAGCGCCTGTCCAGTCCAATAAAGCAGGTTGCCCTCCTGTTACCGGTTGCCTGGGTAGAAAAGCTGGATAATTCCTGTCTCTTTGCTTATCAGTTCACTGGTACCGCTATTCTACTTTTTAAAGATGGCTAGAGTACACATAGAGGGGAAAGTCCCTTGAGAGACAAAGCACATCTGTGAATTTGCATAACACCTCTGCCACATAGTCACTTTCTCCCATCTTTGATCATAATGGAGAGAAAGGTTTCAATGGTTATAATACTCATGTATCCCAGTAGTAACAGTAAAAGAGCAAGAATCTATCAGAGATCCCAGCTCATTAACTGCAAGTAAATCATGACTGTTTTGTCATTGTACTGATGACTCAGGCCAAGGTTCCTGACTGCTATGACTAATTTGAAGTAGAAGGAAATACTGGTTTTACCTTGTTTTCCACTGCACCTTTTACTGTGTGATGTATAGTTCTGCTCCTTGCACTGGTTCCAACCAGAAACAATTTCCACCAGAAATGTACTTACAATAATAAAATGAGATGAACTCTCAAAACTCAGCTATACAACTAACCAGCAAAGAGACTGCTGTGTTGCTTTTTTATCCTCTGTGCCCAGGTATCCTGCTTGCTACACTGCCCCCTCAAACTGAGGATGTCACTTAACAAAAGCACCTTACCAGTGATAAACTTGCTAACAGCCCGTACCAGTAGGCCTAATTACTTTTCTCATATACTTACGTGATGTCGCGACGCTGGTAGCATCCCTGCAATAGACAGGTGATGAGGTCCCCAAGGAAGTCCAAGTCCTGCTCTGAGAGAGCTTTCTCCAGCTCCTGGAAACAATGAAGACAACAGAGTGAACTCAAAACATTACTATTGGCGAAGAAGACAGTGGTAGAACCAGAGGTCGTTTTAAAGGATACGTTTTATTTTATGTGTGGTTTGTTGTGTTCTGCGTTTTATTTTCCAACAGTTTTACATGTCACAATAGTAAAGAAAAGGCTCTTTGTCGGCTGTGGGGTGAGCATCAAAATGCAATAAGATATTGTTATATTGAGATCTTATTGTACTATACACATCAAAGTGTGTTGGTATCATAGAAATTATAGCTTGAAGTTGCAACTAGTCTGACTAAAGGTTCTTAGTTTGCCAGGAAATGTTTTGCTGAAACCGAGGTTCAAGTTCAGCCATGACCCCTCTCCTGCCCAGCATTGTGTTTAAACCATTGAGGTTTTATGAAGCGGCAGTAACCGGCAGAGCAAACTCCAAAAGACCTGAAAGCAGCAAGGAGAGACAGCAGGGGCCTAAAGCTGCAACAGCCATGCCCCCTCCTCTTCTCTGCTGACCAACCAACATGAAGCACCCCACACACCTTCCCAGCATGCACTGCTCTCTCAAATGATACCCAAAGGCTCTAGATGAGAACATGAGGCTGAGAAGGCAAAAATGCAAATTCAAGTACTCCATCAGCCAAGCGTTCATTTCATGTAAAGCCCCCTTTTAGATGATGCAAAGCAGCCCCTTCAGGCTGAACAGCTTGCAGCTGACCACTCCTCGCCGTTCCTGCAGATTGCCTTCTCACCAACTGATCCAAATTCTTTCCTTGTGACAATCTTAATCTTTATAGAAGTGCTGCTTAAATGTATGCAGACATCTTTGGTGGTCTAAAATGATCTCATCTTTGCTTAGTCTGCCTCTGGGTCAGTAAAGGTCAGGACATATATACCTTCTAGCCACAGAGCATAACATAAGCCAGAAGCCAATAAGTTGGCATTATGAAAAACAGACTGGAGAGGAAAGGGACAAAGAATGAGTTGTGAAACAAATTGGTAAACAAGATAAAACAAAACGTTTCTATTTGAGATTTGAAGACAGTATGAGAAAACTGAACTTGACAGCTTTGTGTTAAAAAAAAAAGAAAGCAAAACAAACAAAAAAAAAAAGAGACTACAATTGTAGTCATAGATTGGGCTAAAGATCAGTATAGTGACAAAGTCGATCAAGATAAACTAAAGGACATGATAACAAAAAATTGATGTGCACAATCATGTACAGTGCGTTTCCCATGTTTCACAACCAGGTTTGAATCTTTATTCAAATATACAACAAGCATATGTTTGCATACTGAGCTGGGTTGGGAAAATACTATTGTGCATGTGTGAAACCCATAAAGGTGCATCTTGATGTACACGATTGTGCATATAGTATGCAAAATTATCACACTTTCTGGTCCATTCTCTGCAGGCTCTGGGCCAAATCGAGCCCTTCCATCAGAGACAAACTGCACTTTGATCACACTTTAGAAAAAACCTAGGGGCCAAAATCAGGGGAAGTGTGAAGGGCTGAGTACGGCACAGCAAAGTGGCTTGATACATCCTTTGGATTAACACCACCGTGCTTCACCTTTGAAGTACCACACAGCATCTCATATGGCAGAGAAAAAGGAAAATTAACGTGGAGTAAATGGCCTTTCTTTTTTCCTCCACTCACTCAGTCAATCCCTCCAGTGCTAGCAAACGCTTAACATGGTAAAGGGACACTCCATGGCAGCTGAACATGCTTTTTGGGAACCTTTACCCTCAATAACCACATACACAGAGGACTAGGGACAATACTGATACACTACACATACAGAGATCACAGCCATTGGCAAACATGGTCACAACAACACTTTTACCAACCTTGATTCATACACGTGTCTCTACTGGGTAAACAGTACTTTGGCTGCTTCACATTAATGATCAATGGGACTCTGAGATAAGAGAGCTGAAAAAATGATAAGCTATAAGAATATAAATCAAAGCTAAACGGTCAGATTTATCACTACTGAGCTACTGCTGTGAACAAAACAGGCTATTCGTATTCACACACTGAGGCATAGACTGGAGGGCGTGTCAAGGCTTAGTCAAAGGTGTGTCATCACCACGGCCTCTCTGTAGCCCTGAATTGCAAGCAGCAATTCACCCCGAAGGTATTTGCCATTTCTCTCACCCGACTCCCCTGCTGTTCTTAGCCCCGCTTTTCTCACTTGCTTAACCTCTTTCCTCTCTTCCACACCATTTTCCTCCCTGTCCTGCCGCCCAGTGCCTGTAAGGGCCTCTGAGACATTCTATTATTCCCCTGACAACACCCTCACTCCACTCTCCGCCCTACTTTTTTCCTCTTAAGTTTTCCTTATCTCTCCTCTCCGAACACACATTGTTTAACCTCAGCCAGTTGTTGGTTTCATAGCAGCTGATGACAGTAGAGACTGTTTCTGTTTATAACAAATCTGACAGTCAGCGATTCTCATAAATTTATATTGGCATGGGTGATTAAAACAATGAAATATCTATTCTTAAAATTAAAATCTAAATTAAAAAGTGTAGTTGCAACTTTCATTATTCAAGCATCTAATTCTAATACATCTAAGCTCAAATTAATCTATTTAAAAAAGGCACCATATCTGGAATGAGGTGAAAATGTTAACAATTAAGCATTGGCATAGTCAATAGCACTGGCTGAGGGGGTTCTAACTTTGTGTAAACATCTTTATTTCCTGAGCTTCAAATTACTACATAAACCTCTGCTTACAAAGCCAGAACATGCAATTTACAGATAAAAGCATGCAACCATGTGCACTCCTGTAAAAACGTTTCAGAAGTGGGTAGTTTCAGCAGCTCGCCAGTTCTTGTGTCCCCACAGCTCTTGCCCCAAGACAGAAAGACACTAGAGATAAAACACGTGCAATCCTGTCTTGCCAAATCAGGCAAGCAGAGAGCAAAGCGAGCATGATGAACAGAGCAGCGGCTCCAAGGTTGTTGCAGATTCACTAAGCCAGTAGTATCAGAAGGTTGACCTCTCTGGCTACCTTCACAGCAGACACTTTCCATGCCACTGCCGTTAACAGCTCCTTCAAGGTCTATATTGCCAACAGTTGGAGGACATATGCATGGATAGCTGGAGGGGGAAGGGAGGTGTGTTTGTTGTGTAAAGGTTCCTCTCTTCCTCTCCTTTGCTTCTTTCTTTATTTCTTCCTCCCCCACTCCCCTCCCACTTTCAGCTCACACATGGTTCCTCCAGGACCCATCATCTGACAACACCCGCCACCCCCACACATTAACCACCTTCTGCCGCATGACAAACATGTGCACAGAGCCATAACACCACAGGAAAACGCCCTCACATCCTCAGGATGTGCCGTTCATCTGATCATCAGACGAAGGCATCGACATCTATGAGTTGCCACCAGAAGCATCTGACTGCATAAAAATGAAAACTTGTTGTCTAATATGATAGAAAAATCAATATCTGATTTACAACATGTTTGTTCAAATCGGAGATAAGATGTGCGTCCCTCACACCTGTCTCAACTAGCATAGTAATGCATTCAAATTGCCTCTGGGCAAGGACATTTGCTAATGAAAACATGCATTCAAAATCATTTACTTCAGGTTGTTCTATACAAGATGCACCACCATGTTCAAACAGTGAGAAACACCAAACAAATCACATGCTGCATTTCAATCATAGCATCATTATCAACTTCCAGTTGGGTTTTGTGTCAAGACGAGGTGGGACAGACTGTAGAGCAGGTAAGAAAAAGTAGATTTTTATGAGTAAAGCTCTCCTCTGACAAGCAGAGACTGCTTAACCTGCTGTAACTCTACTACTAAGGAAATCACATTATCACTTCCTCTAATATAAAAAAAAAAAAAAAAAAAAAAAAAACCTTTTTGATTGAGATACTGCTATGAAACTCTCATGACTACATAAGCACCAGTATGTATGCACATACACATCTAACCAGAGGCAGACCCGCAGACAAACAATAGTGCCTGATTGGAGCGATGATAAATGGCAAAAGGAGAAGTCATTTAATGGAGAAAGCATAAAGCAAATGGGTTGCAGCCTTGAAGACAAAACACAGAGACATAGAAGAGGAACTGTTACTTTACAGAAGAGGAAAAGTCAACCAAAAGAAGAAGCTACAAATGCAAGAGTCGAATTAAATGTAAGATATCTATACAGCTGACATCAAGAGAAATTCGCCTTAAATAACTTTTTTTTTTTAAATGATCACCCGCACAGAGTCTTTTACCCAACAGAAGTCAAAATAAATGACTCAACTACTAAGTATTTCTTTAATTCAAACATTTTGTACAAAAGAAACCATGACTGTGTGTCAGTTGAACCAGACCAAACTTGTGCAGTTATGAAACATCATGTGATGAGCTGCTGCTTTGGTTAATTAAATATGTGTATGTGCCCATTTCATAGCATCAGTATCACCTTACTATTATATTAAACCTCGCTTGCCTAGATTGTCATCTTAAAACTGGCAACTGGAACAACATACTTAAACCCAGTTTTTTTTTTAAACACCAGGCTAGTTCTAAGTTTTTAAATCCACTGGTCTAATATTGCTAAACTCATTGCTCAGTCAATGGTAACGACATGAGAAGCAGCCTACATATCTTAGACCTAGTTAGTATTTTGAAAACAAACAATGTAAAAAAAGATATGAGGGGTTGAGACACTGGGGTCGCAGCGTTTTTTAAAATCCCTCTACGTCCTTGTTATCTATGTAATCAGCTTAGTGTACATTGTTTAAAACACCCCCTGAACAGACCTACAGTGCTCCTGCTTGTTGATTTGTGCCAGCTTTAGATAGCATAACTCACTTTTTGATCATTCCAAGGGGATTGCTCACTCTTTAAACAGTGCTGTTTTCTATAAATGCGTGTTTCAATTATTTGGGCTGCGTCATGACCACTTGCAAACACACAGAGTAAGAAAGGAACAGTGAAGAGATGCCGCCCCAGACTGGAGACAGAGAGTGGGAACCATGGGGAGCTGCAACAATGGAGCTGGCTGAAACAAACCCCAGTGTATGTGCCCCTTTACCTCCCCCTCTGTGGACACACTCTCCATGTGAAGCCATCTGATGCATGTACTGCTGCTCTAACTTGTCAGTCATTATTGGGGGAGGACCAGGAGCCTCCTACAAAGCTCATCCCCTCACAGTGCATGCAGGGGAGGGTATTAAAAAAAGATGTGATCTTCAAGGGGTACTCGCTGAGTGTGAAAAAGTTTTGAAGGCTTTATGTGTAGTTTGATCTGGATAGGAAAGTGTCAGAGATTGGTGTCTTGGACTATAAGAAGGGCTGAGCCGGAGATGTGTCAGTGGGTGGCACAGAAAAAAAGCGAAAAGGATGCGAGGGATGAGCAAAGAATGCCGTTCTAAGATGAGGATATCATGCTTGCTATGTGGGGGTTCCAGTATCTTTCCCAGGAGAAAATAAAAATAAAAAAATAACATGGTTCAAGGAAAACAATTTGTCAGTAATGCAGGAGTCATACAGATCTAAATATAACAGAAACCATCCTTCCACCACTAAAGAAAAAAAATAATCTAATGCCAAATTCAATTTGCTTCTGTTAGTAATATCCTGCCACCAAAACTATGCTTGGCCCTCACATCAAAGTACCCTAGTTGAGATGATACTGGGAACACTTAAGTGAGGTTATCTGCAGTTTTAAGCCACAGAAACTGAGAATCAGCAAGATGTACGTCTGTCTGAAGTTGCGCCGTGATGGAGAAACACTTAAGCCTTGATCCTATTCCCCTTGTTAATCCATTTGCTTTGCAGACAACAGAAACAAGGACATGCTCACAGGCAGCCTGCTCTCACTCATTTACCAGATCTAATAAGACTTAATCTTCTTTCACAATCACACAAGGGGCCTTAAAGAAAAATAGAAAACCCCTCCCTTGAAGAGCTGCAGCAGCTAGCACCCAGTCAGAGTGATGCGCCTCCACCCTCCAGGGGAAAGCAAAAGAAAGAACTACCATCTGGGGTTTAGTCATGGTGATGCCAGGAGCTGGGGTTCAGAACCTTGACAAGGGGATTGGACAGAGGGCCTGCAAGTGGGTATGCACTACACGGGCAAGTAATGGCAATGAAGATGGGGTAGGCAAAAAGCAAGGTTTGTCCACAGACCTGCCAAAAGCATGACTGGAGGTGAGAGGGCATGGTGCAGACACAGCTGAATTGTAGACATGAGCAAGATATTTTGCAATCAATCCTCAGCAGCAGAATAGAAGCCTAATGAGATTGTCAAGGCTCTGCACACGCAAACAGGTGTTTTCAGTTATTCTAGCTGACTAGACATGTAGTCAACGTCAAAATGGGAGTGTAGCGGAAATCTGTAAATCTTTTAACTCTATTAAAGCAGCTCTCTCTGATGTGTGAAAGAACTAACCAGAGAGAGAAAAAAGTCGTAGTAGCAAGTAGTCTGTACAAACCCACATATAGAGACATGCATTTAACACAAAATACAGTAGCACAAATGTCACTAGTTAAGTAAATATTAAAACAATGTATTGTATGACAAAACATTCAAGGGTATGTTGATTTTTTTTCACAGAAAAAAGTAAAAGGACTGAAAACTTCTTTCCAGTTTCTAATAAATATCTTCAAAGACAACAGAGATGAGTAGTATGTATATACAATATGCCAATATGAGAGAAAAGCTACAAAGAGAGCTCAGAGTGGGAAGATGAAAGGCACATAGGTCCTTGGCAAGAAGGACTATGTCTGGTGCATACAGCCCATTATGATCTCACATGGAAACAAAGCATGAGCTACAGAGACATAAAGCCAGGCAACAGGACAAGCATGCTGACCTTGGACCTCCATCGTGAAGATCTTCCTCTCACTCACTTGTCACTACTACCCCCAACATCCTACACATTCTGTCCTTCTTCATCTCACCCGCTGTATTCACTCATTCCAACACCCACACACAACCTTCCCAGCATCCTGCCTACTGCCTGAGGAAAGAGGAAACCAGTGACAGTAAAGTGCATCTGCCCAGGAACAATATGCATGACGCTGTTTTGTAAAGGTACCAGTGGAAATTAAAAAGAGACCAATGTTAGAAACCAGCATCATAGAGAAATTTTAGTCGAGAGCAGCACCATCTGACTCAATCCCTGAGAGTTTTTATAACAAAAATCTCCATTGTGAAAGAAGCAACACGTGTCTTAATCATTCAAATGGTTACCATACTTACTATACCCCAAATCCCATGAACAACACTCAACTAGTTCTGTCTTCAATGAGATGTTAGGAAAATGGTGCCAGGGAATGTCACCAGAAAGCAACCTTGAAGACATAGTGTGTAAAGAAGGACTGATGGGACGTCAGAGAATGTTGACACTGAAGCCTAGGCCAGACTTAAGTCACCTGACACCCCTTACTCTGTCATGACCAGTGACAGCTACTTCCTGCCCTACTACTGCCCCCTTTTCCTCCACTAATTCTGTGGTAAGTTAACCCAAGAATCCAAGAGAGATAGGATTGCAACTGGAGCTGACTGATATCACCTAATTGTGCCAACACAAGCACACTCGAAACACTCTCTTGGGGGGGAAAAAAAGACAATAGTAAACAAACCTTAAAAGAAGAATATGCTTGCTGACAAGTTTCTATTTTTTCACTTTCACATACAAGGAGCTCATCAACTTTTATGAACCTCAACCAATAAATGCAAACACAAGTGGCACTGACAGTGGCCGAGCCAGAATATCTTGTTGCTGGAATGTGGCATTAAGCAAAACAAACAGACAGTTTCCTCTTATTTCTACAACACAAAGTCCTCAAAAAGCAAACACGCTTGATCCAAATACGTAGACTCTGGAACAAGTCATTGCTCCTACTGTCATATAATCACTGAAACAGAGGTCAGCATGACTTTAAGTTGGCAAGCTTTCAGAGATCCAAGGCAACATGAACTTAACTAATTGGACAAAACAAAGCCAACCAATTCATTCAATGGTGTAGCGATTGTCCCTGTTAGTATGTGCAGCATCCAAAAACAGAATACATTTATGGCCACCTCTCTCACCTGACCTTTATAATCAGGACAAGAGTCCACTATCCACATAAATTGTGAGGTGGAGACAAATATAAAATGCCCTACTACACACTGCCACTGTCAGAGGCAGTGTGGATGAGTGAGATCAATATCAGGGCTACATGTGGAACAGACCACATCAGGCGAACTTCCTCCTCAGACCCCTGCAGTCATTGCTGAATTGCAATATAATAACTGGTACTAAATACACACTAGAAGAATGGCCAGCATACTATGTTATGACCATACTTGGATAAACAAGCACTAGAGTTATTGCATTGGTCATACTATAAATAAGAGTTACTCTGACCTTTTCTAGATTAATTGCAGAATAAAACTCTCTCTATAAACACTGCTTAAGTATTTTAAGATTATGTAGTATATAAGGCACTGGATTAGAAAGCACAAGGAAAGAAAAGGGAACATGATCACATGTTGAACACACTTGAGTACCAACTAAGACATACTAAGTTGGTTGACATGATTAGATTGTGGAAATTTGTTACAAGAGGATTTCACTTAAATGTGCTGACAAAAGATGTGTTGATCCATTGACTAATTCACAGTTGTCATATAAAATACAAAAAAGAGCTGCAAAAGAGTGTTTTTAAAGCCAAACACAAACAAGGTTGTGTGTAGAGTATGTCTGTTTAAGTTGGTGTTTCCGTTGACACAGAACTGTGACTAGGGCTAGTAATAATGGAATATATGGTCATTCTATCACATAAAAAGTATTCAGCATTCAGTCTTTAAGTGTTTGGTAGACACGTGTATATAATTATACTTTGGGAGCCCAAAAAATTTTGATACAAAGCCCAGATGACCAAGTACAGTTTTCATAAATGAATTAAATTATTTTCCCTTAGGAGGTATTTAAAGACTACCGGTAAATGCAATAAGCTTCAACAATATTCCTTCATTTGTGATTGAATCATTATTAAAAGTAGAGCTGCAGTTAATTATAGTAAGAATGACCTTGAATACGACTGTATCTTATTAAGATGTCAAAGTACAAAGCTGCTGCATTAATCTCAACGTGAGGAGAATATATGCACTGGTGACCTGCTTAGTGGCGCGGTTAAAAATTAATAGTCCACGTCTTTTGGACACTAGGCAGCCGCAGAACTGCCGTCACAAGATGAACCAAACCGCCTGCAGAAGTGTTTCTAATTTTCAATTCAATGCGTCTAAAGAAACCGTTTTTGCAAGAGTACCAGCAACTCAGCGTTAAACGTCGTGTTGTCGGTGCCACTGAAAGCCATTCTAAAGAAAAGCACAACAGCAGAAGAGCCTCAACTTTTATGTAAACTAGGCGCAACGCGATCCCCCATCTGGCTTGCACCTCGTTTAATAACAAAGCGATGCCTGCGCGTGTTCCTCTCTGGAAGGGGGTGGGGAAGAATGAGTGATAGAGACTGTTGATGCGTGATGTTGACCTTACCAATTTATCTACACGCAATCATTCTAGATGGATGTAACCATCTCCATTAGCTCTGATGTAATAGTAATTGCACAGGCGCGTGCTGGGATTAGCCATTTGATAAACCCCGAATTCATTTTAGAGGGTAAGGGAGTCAAATCAAGTCATATAAAGTTAAATACTGTAATCGTGGGGCAACACATTTCGTACGTTCAGTGACATAACAGAGCGCGAGGGACACACTTCGTCCCTTTAACTTACTAAAGCAAACTAATGTCGTTTAAAACCAACGCGACTCGCGACTAAACGGGATTTGGGCGAGCAAACAATACGTGTACGGCATCTGCGTCCCCATGGCCACCCGAGCCAGATGGCTGGCAACTGCGAGACAATAAACTCGAACCTCACACCATGAACATAACTTTAGGTGACCCAAAAAAGGAAAACAACAAAGTAGCTCACTTCACCCCAAAACTAGTCTAGAGTTCACGTCAGCGACTTCCGTGTATAAATATGATTCTAGTGTAGCACAAAGGCAGCGAATGCCTTGTAAACATTACGCATCTTTTGTGTCACCTTTTCCCCGTAGCGTGTTTTCACCACGCTGTCATGTTTTCGATTTTGGCTTAAATGACGCGAACTGAGATCTCACTTCGACATAAACACACGACTCCGACCGAGGGGAAAAAACAAACGAGCCGCACGGGGTTGTTACTCCTACCTACCCCGATATTACTCGGGAATAACAGAGCACATTTGCATGTTGAGCAACACGTAACGACACTGTGGACGATGGACCATGAAACTTAGTGCTGTGCTCAGCTGACGCATGTTGTGACACAACTTCTGCGGGCGAGCGTTTAGCAGCGGGAGCTAGCCTCTGGCCATGCTAACGAGCTGGTAAGCTCGTTACCCGGCGTAACAGGGTTGACCTGGTAACGTTAACGTGCGATAAGTTCAGGGCAACACGGCTAAGCTGGTTCAACGGCTAACGGCTAGTCGCACAGAAAGCGCTCGACACGCGAAGCAGACAAAAAAGCTGACACAAACAACTTCTCATTTCCGCGCACAAAGCCAGTCGCGTTGCTGAAAGCGACCGCGACGCAAGTTTACCTCTATTTCAAAGTCTGGAAGGTTGAACGCCGTCCTGAACAGCGAGCAGAAGTGAGCTATGGCGGGGACTTCCCACCAAGACTGGATCTCTTCCACAGAAACTGTACATCCCTGGGACATTTTCGGACTGGAAAAATGTATAATGGTTGTTTCTCACATTAGAAAGTAGTTTCTTTAACGCTTTATAATCTCCATGTAACATTACAAACGCGACAAAACTTGCTGCCGACGCGCTACCCAGAGAGCTGCCATCGCCACACGTAGAGCACTACAATCTAGTTCAATCAGAGCCTCGCCGGAGCTGAACAGATGGAAAGGACGATACCACAGCGCGACGACGAGGGGGGGGGATTATATAATTATATTTATTTACCCGTATGTCAGCATTAATAAATCAATAAAGCGCCAAAAGTGTTTTTTACTTAAGTCAGCGAACTGGTATTCATAAACATATTTACACTGGGATCTTTCTGTTTGTTATAATAATACAAGCCTTTAGTCCAACCATCCCTTCAGCTTGGAAGTGCGGCGGTCGTTTAAAGGGAATGAATGTGAGTAGCGAATGAATAAACGACATAAAAACATTGACGTTTACTTCTAACTTCTTTTAGTTCTGTGTCAAACCTGGAGGCGCTTTCTGTTCGTTTAAATAATTCCAATCTTTAGCATTTGTTGTTTTTGTGATATTGTTGCTTTTTCTACTTCTTGCTATGTATCGTAGGCAAAGGTAGGTTTTGATAAAATCATGAAGTCTGACTCTAGTTGTCTTACTTGTACTTTAAGCTTATCGATAGATGGAGACGTTGTAACATACTTTATATTCTAAGTGAATACTACGATCTGCGCGTTAAATTGGACAGGGGCTCCCCCCACTGCAATAAATGAAAAGTGCATGCTTAAAAAAACTGTGCCGCACAATGACGGTTGTATGGTAGCACTAGTTGTGCATACAGTAATATACTAATGTACTGTAACACACGCATTCATATACACTCACCAGCCTATTTGTTAGATACACCTGTACAATCTAATGCAAATCAATACAGCAATTCTACCATTAATTCTACGTTTACCTTTACTTGTTTTTATGTTGAAACTTTATGTTTATAATTAAGGACCACTTCACCAGGCTGTAGAGACTCTGGGCAGCACCTCCAGTAGCAGGCTGTTACACCCCCGGTGTAGGAAAGAGTGCTGCCGTCGTTCATTCCTCCCCACAGCCATCACACTGTACAACACAACACAACACTGCAGTGATGTATACGTGTGTACACTACATTTGGTATTTCACTCCATGTCTCTGAAAACCTGCAGTAGAAACTCTTTCAGCTATTCTTTTATTCTTTCACACTTGACCTCTTTGATTTGCCTTTATTACACTCATGATGTTTATTTCTCAATCATTTCCATAATTAACTGTCTATAAAGTACAGGTATTATATTTATTATCTGCACAAGTCTGTGCTTTCTGGTGACTTGTAACAAAGACACGCACTTTTTTATGAAAATGAATACATCAAAAAAGATGAATGTGCCGATCATGAGCACCTTTCTGTTTTCATAACAAAACACCATCTTAACTTAAACATTCCCTCTTCTGATGGGTTATATTTAAACTGATAGCTAATCGTTTTCCAATTCACAGGAATCAATGTGTCAATCAATGGAAATAGTTTAGTGGAAAGGAATAGTTCCATGTGAAAGTCACATGCTCTCACAATTAATATCTCTTTTTTTCATATTCTTTCAAATACTTTGAAATAATAAAATGCCCTAAGCAGTAGAGCTTATAATGATCCATCACTGTTACTGTTGGTAGCACAGTCTGCGGCACTGAATGTGTCCTGTGGCGTTATGTAATACCCCAACGGCTGAATGGAACACGCATTACTGATGAGCAGCCTTTTCATTTCTGCTCCTGTTGCACACATGTCCTTAGAAACAAAACATACTGAGTTCTTATTGTGAGCAACTGTCTATGTTGTGCTTTGGCAGCAGCTTCACAGGCATGAGTTTATGTCGAGTTGTGTTAGAGCAGAGCTGTGTTGCTGGGTTGTGTCACATAGAGTCACCACAAGAGGGAGGGACTTACAGGCAGCAGGACAATGCTGGTGTTTGTGCAACGGCCCCTGAGTGGCGGCTGGCTCCCTCAGATCGCTCTCGCTTGACTACCATTGCTGCATGCATTGTTGAAGTTGTGGAAAGTGGACAGTTTGATCCTGCCTGGCAGATGCACCAGCAGAGGTAAGACCCCAGTCCTCACCGTTACTACTTCGTGATGGAAGAAAATTGAGTTTTTTGAAACCTGTCATGTGGGGCTTGTGCTGTGTGAACTGAGGGCGTTCGGTGCAGATTTTGGAGGAAGCAGAGCGGTGGCTGTTGGAGGTTGGCTGGCTGGGGGTGAGGCACCCTTGTCTGTGTTTTGGCAGGGTCACTACTGTGTGTGAATGTAGCTAAGCTGAAAGAAAGTTCCACAGAAAGAGGCTCAGTGAAAGGCATGTGTAGTATGTGACTAGAGCTATGCAATGGGGAAGAAAGGGGGATAGAAATAGTAGAAATATTTGTAAATGAATAATTGAGATGGTAGAAAAAGTCACACGGAGCAACATGAAATCATGCACAAACTATAAAAGACTGGAGGACAGAGTAAAGGTTTACAGTGGTAAAAATAGAGTTGGAATGGATTAGGAGAGAGATTAATTAGGGAGCTGAGGGAAAGGGGGAAGTCAAAAATGGAAAAGGCTGAAAGAGAAGATGTGAAAATGAGAACACAAAGCAAGAGAGCAAGAGACCTATAAAGCCTAGATAAGGTTTCAACAGCAGCAGTCTTATCTGTAATACACACTCAGGCTAAACTGCAAACTATTGTAATTCTAAGAAGAAAAGAGAAGGAAAAAAAATATTGAAAAATGTTCCAACTTCCATTCAAACCTTCTTTTCAGTCCTTTGTACATGCTGGGTTCCAAAAGCAGTAAAGCGTCTACCGGTAAGCCTCTCATTTTCTGTTGTGCGCTCCTAGCTAGATCAAATACTCTTATCCCTGTTAGCAGGCAGATTACAGAGACTCAAGATGTTCGGTCTCAGTGTGGTAGTTCTACAATGTGCATTCATGAATGATTAAGTCAGGCCGCAGATATTCAGTGCGAGTACGTCAATCCCAAGTATTTAAAGTCTTATCTGAATGTTTTTGTTGTTCCAGGCCGAGGGGGAGAATCTAAGTTTTGGTCTGAGGTTCAACAAAGTAAAAACGCTGGCTGGAAGGCACACATCAAACATTGGTGGTTTTGGCCACAACAGAAAAGAAGGCAAAGAAAGGCAGTGCACTCCGGCCACATTAAAGCAGAAGCGAACCGCATTTGTGGAGGTGCTAGGTGAGGGTTGAACTGGTGACGGCTCTGGGCTGTGTGCCGAAGTGTGGGAGGGAAGAGGAAAAGGAAGAGGAAGAAAAGGAATTAGGTGACGAGGAGGAGGAGGAGCAGGAGGAGGAGAGACGTAGCGGACCTGAAGTCCAAACACAAACAGGATGGCAGAGAAGAAAGTCAGGTAAGAGTCTTCATCTTCTAGATGGCTTGATAATAATTTACCAACATGAAGCTGCAGTTGTGCTAATATGGGTCTTGTAATTTCCTGTGTGTTTCTCCGGTTTTGGGAACTCGTGTCCGCTTCATTTGTGTCATCGTGTACGTGTTTCCTTCACGGCTTGTGTCAGTGACAACATGTAAATGGGTCTGTGCATGTATGTGTGCGTGTCTTTGTCGATCACTTTGCAGCCTCCCTGCTAAGCTGATTAATGGGGGCGTGGCAGGCCTGGTCGGCGTGACATGTGTATTTCCCATTGACTTGGCCAAGACCCGCCTACAGAACCAACAGGGGGTCCAAATCTACAAAGGAATGTGAGTAAGGCTCTTCTGGCAAGTCAACCCACTATTGTTGTTTAATTATTTCCCCTTACTTTTTAAAATAAATGCTTCTTTTTCTTTCACATGCAGTTTTTTACAGTACCACGACTCAAATACTTTTCTGCTGAATATCAGAGGGTGGAGCAGCACATACAAACAATCTTCCCATATTTGGTCCAGTGTTGTTGGTGCTGTTGAGACTGTACTAAACTCCCTCCTGGGATCTCATTAAAGGGACGCGTGTGTCCACTGTATTTCACTTTAAAGCCGAAATATGTTGAATACGTTCCAATTCAGTTAGATCAGCTTCGCTTAGATCATTAAATGGGGGAGTTGTGCAGGAATAGAACACATTCCCTGGCCTTAAAAGACACACTGACCCTGAATACTTGCACTGCGCACATCTGGTGGGCATCAATACTGCTGGCTGGGTGTGGCCAACCCTGTATTCAGCAGACTGTGGTTTTCCACTGTGAGTCAGAGTGGAAAAATAGCTTGGAGGACTTACTCTCCGCAAATCTCAATCATGGGGTTTGGATTTGTTTCCCTTTTGCAAGTAAATAAGAGAATTTCTTATAACTTTTAACACATTTGACGTCACAGTGTTTCCAGGTTGTTGTCGTACATCTGGATAAAGGCCAGGTCTATGGTCATATTTACAAAGGAAGCATAATACTAATAATCTATATATATGTAGATGTATGTATGTATGTTAGGACTCAAAACAGACAAATAGCCTTTTGTTTTGTCTTTTGTCTCTTTAGGCTGGATTGTCTGACCAAGACAGTACGCTCAGAGGGTTATTTTGGATGCTACAGAGGTATTATTTGCATTTCTAATCCCACAAACAACACTACAACTGTGCTTTACTATAAGCTTAATCTACCCACCTACGCTCTTGTTTACCCTGTGAGCCCTTGATCTTTTAATCACAATAACCTGTTTCTTCTATCATTAGCCCATGGGGGGTGACCTCTGAGCTACTGTGTAGGTTTGTGCTATTTGTGTACACCAGTGGAAAGCTGTTTGTCACTGTTGTGTGCCTGTTTGTGTTTCCCAGGTGCGGCGGTAAACCTCACGTTGGTTACTCCAGAAAAAGCCATAAAGCTGGCGGCCAATGACGTCTTCAGGCAGAAGCTCTCTAAGGACGGGTAACTTGGTTTTGGATCTTCACTGATGCATCATATATATGACTCTACAATGCTATCACTTTGCAGCTTTCAAAATAGGTCTAGATGAAACATTGCCTACAACATTCTGATAAGGTGTCATGGTGTAATACAGCTGTTGACACTGTTTCCAGGCATTTGCCTTTATGGGGGGAGGTACTGGCAGGGTGTGGAGCTGGAACCTGCCAGGTAGTAGTGACCACTCCAATGGAGATGCTTAAGATCCAACTGCAGGATGCAGGGCGGCTTGGTGAGTTTGTGATTTGATGATTTGACACTATATCATAACTGCATTTTTTCAGTATCTGTATCAGGTGACTGCAAGGCCACTTTATAACCATCCAGGTGATTACTCTGCTTTACAACTTTATATTGACTCGCAGAATAGCTAATTAATTGCTCAGCTGTCTTATGCAGTGGACATGTGTGTGTGTGTGTGTAAGCTTCTACATCGTTAATAGTTTTGTTCCATTGGGGTGGACATTAACTTTGTTTTGTTTAACTATTTCTGGGGCTCCTTTGATACAAGATTGTATGATTTTCAAGTTTATAAACTTCAAATACATGTTATAAGTAACCATACACATTATTTATGCAACAGCTTCTCTGGCCTCTGGACTATAAAGGCTTGTTTGACATCCTGTGTCTTTATGGCCACAGCCCTGTCCTTCAGTGACAGTGATCTAGCCAAACATCCTGCTAGATACTGGATCAGCTTGTGAAAATCTTTGCTTGTGCCATAAAGAGAGAAAACATTGCTCAAAGTTTGCTGCTCAGTAAATATATTCAGACCATTTTATGGTTTCATCTTTAACTACAAAATTAATTAAAGTAGAACACTTGATGCAAGACGTGTCAGCCTCTTCACCAACCCTCAAACTAATGCTGTATTTGGCAGCTAACTTACTGATGCAATTACATATTGGTATAAAACCCCAAATGGCTGTGACTGCAAACAACAAAGCAAAATTAAAAATATATAAACTGTATTGTGAAGAACACAGTCTATTAGCCGGACTGAAGCCTTGTCCAAATGGTGTAGTTTCTTTCGTTCTGCATTGAAAAGCATGCAGGGCTACATTAGTGTCCATGGGTTGTCTGAGCTTGTCTGTTATCTCTCCATTAGCTGCACAAAGGCCTGCTCCAAATCCAGCTCAGGCGGCTGCTCCTGGCCCCGCGCCGTCGCTGGTGGGTCCGGCCCGGCCAACCCCTCCGAGGCGTCCCTCAGCGACGGCCATCACTGCAGAGCTGTTGAAGACTCGTGGCCTTGCTGGCCTCTACAGAGGGGCAGGCGCTACCCTCATGAGGTCATTAGATTGCATAACTCACACCACGTCTGTCGTATCTCACAACACATCTGCCAATTAACACAGGTCGATAAATTCCCGGAGCTATGTCTGGCTGCAGCACAGTAGCCAGACGTAGCTGCAGCACAGCACCGTACCTCCTCCTGCCTTGCTGATTCTCCTCTTCTCTTGTGACTTCGCCTTTCTTTAATTCATAGTTTCTCAAATGGACTTTCGGGGTCTGTATTGCAGCCTCGTTCTCAGATGTTTCCTCGTAATCTGATTTCATCTTCGCCATTTTTTCAGGGATGTCCCCTTCTCAATGATCTACTTCCCTCTGTTTGCCAACCTTAATACTTTGGGCCGTGAAAGAGCAGGTGGCCAGGTTGACATGCAGGCCCGGTCGCCATTCTGGCAGTCTTTTGTGGCAGGCTGCACTGCGGGCTCAGTTGCAGCCGTGGCTGTAACACCACTGGACGGTGAGTGTGCAAAAAGAGACGAATAGGAAAGCATCTGAGCACCAACCCAAAGAACTCAAAGTTGCTATGCCAGACTAATGTAGAAGCACAGACATTTAAGAAATCACTAATTTAACCAATTTAATTGTCTACAGTTAAAGAAAAAAATGCTTTCATTATAAAATCAAACTGTTTAATGCGAGTGAACCTTTTTTGACATTTGCCCAAGGTCAGTGATTTCCTCCCAAAAGACCAAAGATTTTTACTGAAATGGTTCCATTTGAACAAAAATAACAAAGGCAAAATTCATTAATTAATGAGTCCTTTATAGGCAATTCTGACTCACAACTGACAGGGATCTCTTCTGATAGTTCCTTGCCAGGTTGGCACTGGTTGGTGTATTGAGGGATTACAGCCCACCAGCTCAAGTCTGGTCTCATCAGATCAAAAAACAACATTCCCAAAAATTCATCCACATTTCTCAAGTAAATAAACAACTGTCAGTCTGGCTTTGATGTGATCCTGTGTGACAATGGATGATGAAGAGCCCTCACAACAGATTCCCTGTAACATTAACAATCATCTTCACCGGGATATCGAGACTTTTGCCGACTTCTGTTTTCCTCAAGAAGGTTTCTTAAACATTTGCACTTTGGCCCAGAATTTGCCTTCTGGTGCAACCACAGCTGTTTGACACTGTGAAATGTTTGGAAATTGCAGTTTAGCCTCCTTCTTAAGATGAGCATCCACTGGCTTCGCTCTGTGTTCCACACGGATTACTTCACTACTGGAGATGTGCGGAATTACTTCTAACCCAAAACAGAAAAGTAACCCATCTCAAGTGCCATTAGTGAGAGTCAAGGTCAATGTTGACTGATCGGTCAAATATTGTAGCAGACAGTTAATCTATTTAGTGAATGTTTAACTAAAAAGCATTTTGTGTTTTACATGTCTGCGCAGTCATAAAGACTCGTTTGCAAACCTTGCAGAAGGGTGAAGGGGAGGATACGTACAGAGGGATTATTGACTGCACACGGTCAGTGGAAATAAATAAATAACAGCCAAGGAAATAAACTGTTGCCTCAGTAACAACTGCTCTATTCAACTTTGTTTCTCTCGTACTTTTGCAGGCGCATCATGAGGCGGGAGGGCCCATCAGCGTTCCTGAAGGGTGCGACATGTCGAGCTTTAGTCATCGCTCCTCTGTTTGGCATTGCGCAGGGTATCTACTTTCTTGGTGTCGGGGAGACTGTACTGGGTCTAATGGGATAGCGGCGCTTGGCATTGCTGGTGGCGGTTGTGTTGTCTCTGCACCACATAATTTGCTGCTTTAATCTGCAGTGAAAGAATGATGCAACTAAGTGAACAGAAAGGGATGGACGGTCACAGTCTGCTCACTAAAAGAGGAACAGTCTCTGGTGTGACAAAGCTCTATTTACTAATTTGGGACCAAAATGTTCTCACTAATTGTGTTTCTCTAGGTTTTACATGCTGCCAGCAGGGTTGTGTAGGTTCAACAGGGTCCCCGTGTACGTGTGTGACTAATCTGAGGGGATGTGTAACATGATGTGAGGGGAATCGCAGTGTGCTTACTGCTTTAGACCTGGAGGTGTTGCTCTCACCTGGGAGACTGAATTTGTCTGGTTAACAAAAACATTGCATGTTGTCCGGCTGCTAACTGAAACACCCACCAATCTGACCAGGAATACGGTCACGACAAGGAGCTGTGCATCTTCCAACGTAAGTGACAAACTCCCCTTTCAATCTCTATGATAATCATGTATTGCATAATGTTTGATGTCAGTCTGATGCGGGTCTCTGACTTGACTTTCAATGCCAATCATTTAGACGCCGCGCCCGTTGTCTTTTTCTGTGATCTCCTTCTGCTGTTTTGCATTCCTCCCACTGCATCCGTAAGGTGTGACCTGTAATCTTGAACTCCCTCACTGGATTGAGAGCACATTTGATAATCTGATGGTAATGCTTTAAGCCCCGTATTAGTGTACAATATACCCTCGCCCATCTAGCCTTGACTTCCTCTTCTCTATGAAACCCTGAGATGCCTAGTGCTTCTTACTGCTTAGTTACACACACAATGCGCACAATAATTACAATAACGCAACTAAAGCCTTATCCCTGCATTTAGTTATAACTATCAAGTGTAAGTCTTAATTGCTGATGTTGAAACATTGTACCAGAATCCACTTTAGCCAGGACAGTGGTGTTTGTTATAACCCATGGAGGGAGTGTGGCACCTTGTCTTGCCAACTGTTTGCCATTACTGAAGTCCACTGGGTGGCACTAAGGTTTTTTTTTTTACACTTTTAATGCAAGACACATTTAGATGTGGTTAGTGTATTTATGCTACTAGATTTTTCTCATTGTGGACAGAACATAGCCATAGTAAAGTTTGTTTACACGATGTAAATAAAAATGTCTCATACATGCTGATTTCTCTGTCTTCTTGCAATTTAAGTGCTTCAGACAAAGAACATCCGTCCATCCAACGGTCTTCACAAAAAGTCAGTTAGAATTATTATATAGAATGCATTTCTATATAAACCTTTACCAAGCAGTAAAAAGCAACAGTTTCTGCAAACAGCAACGAGGCATTAAAATGAGAGAGGTACAAAAAAAAAGCACCTAAATGTAAGTGCACTTGTTGAATTATTACAAAAATAAAAAATTATCTGTTAACGCATCTGTAGCATTCAACAAGTAAAACCTCAGTGGTTTATTATATGGACTCACAAACGCGACGTCTAAGGTCACATTAAATAATCCATCCATCTCTTAATTGCTTCTTTGAATCCACCATTAATCCATGAACTTCCGATTGGGGTTGGCTCCAAACAACTTCTCTCTGATTTCCGGCATCATCTGTCAGGGGTAAAATCAGGTTATACATAAGAATTTTTCACTTCCAACTCTTCTGTCTTAGATACTTAGGCTCAGCGGAAGGATCTGCTGCCATCTACAGACAAGTGCAAGAAAGTGATTAAATAGAAAAAAAGGACATTTGTATAACAGATATATTGTTAATATGTAAAGCATGTACCTGGTGCGCAATAAGTTCTAGCCTGCTCTCCAAAGTGTTGGAAACCTTGATCTTCCCATTCTCATTATAAACTTCCACTCCTCCACAGCTAAAAACATGAGAGAACAAAACCAGTCTTTCCTTTTTAAATCACAACCATATTAAAAACAGGGTTGATGTTAAAGTAAATCAAATGATCATACATATCTGACCGTAGAAAGCGTTCCGGGTCGACTTTGACTTCTATGTTCTTCTTCACTGCCTCTTTGTAGACAGGAATAATCTTAAGAACTGCAGCCTGTCATTCAATAAAACACACTGCATTATTCACTGGACCAAATGCTCTCTGCTCACCTACAACATACAATACTACAGACAGCGGAGCCTCACCTGAACCATTTCTACGTCTTGCTGTCGGCAGCGAATAATAACTTTAGGTTCCAGCAGCTGATAGAATCCCTGTAGCATAAAAATACAAACTTATAAAACAGCGAGACAACAAACGAACGAGAGGTTCAGACATACTGGATCCTCATATCATATGTGTGACTATAAACCCTCCCTACGATAAAAAATTATACGCATTAACCTTAACATGGCAATGTCTGAATAACAATCAAACAAGGATGGGGAAAAGTCAACTTCACTCACGGGCAAGTTTGATTTAAATGTGAACTAATGTTGTTTCGCCACTTCAAGCATGCAGTGCACATAATCTGACATCATCACAGCAATATTTTAGTAATTTACAAACTATTTCTTAGTTATTACTATTTGTGCAAAATACAGTGATGTAGTTTCAAGTCTACAGGTGAACTTACCTGAAGCAACAGGCCTTCTAACAGCATGGAGTACCTTGCAGGGTCCTTAGCAATCTCTGCAAGTCTTTGACGGGCCCCATTCAATAGATCCTGAGAATACAATTTCATACGCACATCAATAGCTGAATTTAACTATTCAGTTCTATATGAAATGTATATCTTTACACGGATATGTTCATTGTGTGTAACGCTGTTTTCTAACCACGATCATGTCTTCACGGGCCTTCAGCACCTTCAGCCTTGCTTGATTCCTCAGGTTGGACATCTGGCTGCAGGGAGTAAAGAAAGTACATAATCACGTGTAAAACAGGACTTGCTTTACAGGTTTGTTCTGTTTGTTCAGTACACTAATGTTAAGCTTTTACATCTTAACCAAATTCTCTTTTTTTTCCCCTTTCTGCTTTTCCCTTTTAGGGGTTGCCACAGCGAGTCATCTTCCTTTGACTTTATCTCAAAACATCCAACATGAGCTGTGCCTCTGTGTACTCATTCCTGATCCTGACCTTCCTCGTCACTCCCAAAGTCAAAAAACCTCAACATCTTGAGCTCTGCTACCTCCAGCTCTGCCCGTCTTTTCTTCAGCACCACTGTCTCTAAGCTGTACAGCATCGCCTGGTCTCACCACAATCTTAACCAGGCCACAGAGAAGCAACAGTTTGTTTATTTAACACGACATGAGTTAACTGTGCTGAATCAGGGATCAATCAGAAAAAAATGCTCTGGAGAATGAAAAATGGCAGATAGTTAGATAACAAGTGACGCTGACACGCGTGTGGTTTGCTGATATGAACCTTCCACCCTTCGTGTTTTCGTATTCATGTGTCTGCATATACACCTTAAACAGATTATAACGAGCTCACATTTTCTTCTGTTGTTCAATCTGCTTCTCCTTCTTTTCGAAGTATTGCATCATCTTCACCCTCTGGGTCTGCACCAAACGGCCTTTCTCAATGTTGAACTCTTCCTCTGCCTATGAACACATTTACACGACAAGTCCCATCAACGCTCACTGCAGGGGGGGGGGGGGGGCAAACAGCGCAGCACTTAAATTACCTTAGCCTCAATTTCCTCCACTTTTTCCTTGGCCTCTTGCTCAATGAAGGCCATCATGTGCTTGATCTGACAAAATAGACGAAAAACAAAAATAAGTGATGCTAAAGAGAGCAAGTCAACTCATTTAAGTGCCTCCGTAGAGGAATGTGGCTTGTATTCACACGCCAGGGAACAGTGTGTCGTTGTGTTGCTTCCATTACTTTATAACAGCTACAGATCGCGCTTTTATCATTAATAATGTAGCGTTGACGAAGCATCGACGTGTAATGCGAAATAATTGTTAGCCAGCTAGTGAATGAACAGGTTAAATTAGACTGTAGCCAGACTGTTAGGATTCGTTATGTTTACCTAAAGTTCAGGTCCATGTGACAAGCGGGTTAAGAGCGTCAAGCGTAAGTTTTACCTGTTTCTGTACGTCCGCGTCAGTCAGCGCCATGTTTGTTGTCTTTTGAGTCGTTTTACTGATTTAAAGTAACAAAAAAGGTCGTTTAACTTTCAACCACAGAATCCAGTGTCGCAAAAAAAACCGTTCAACTGCTGTTTCTCCGCTGTCGCTTTCCATCCAAGCGAGCGAATTTAAATAAACATCCGATTGAAACCTTCAAAATAAGAACGCACTTAACAGGCCATACGGAGAACCAATACACAGACGAAGGCTGTAGGGGACGCAGTGGGCGCTCACACCGTGGTGTGGGTCTAGATCACGTCGTTTGCAGTTTTGCAATCACTGTCAGCGCTGACGTTTGGCGTTTAAGCTCAACAATTTGCACAACCGTTCCACGGCCACGACGAGAGTGTTATTTTGAAGGCTGCGACAGGAAGCGTAGCGATACAGCTTCGCCAGCTTGCAGCACGTTGGCCCTAGTGCTGCCGCCTGTCACTAGTGATCAGCCCTCGCCAGCTGCTTTTATTACTACTGCAGTTCTCCGTGTCGCATGTTTCCGTTCAAGCTGTAGCTTGTGTGCGTCTCGCTGCCTTTTGGACCAGGACGGTAAGAGATCGCCCGATGCGGGGCTCGACTCACATTAAACCGCATCCTGCGTCTGCTAGCGTGAACCGTTAAGCTAACACTAACCGCAGCTACAGCCGCATGTGTGCGAAACGTGACAGCAACAGCTCGTCTGACCGAAACCAGGTTGTCCGGTGTCGCTGGACACGTGGGTGTCGTCGGAGTTTAATGCGACCATCATTGTGAAATTAATATTAACACTGTCGAATGATCACGTGTGTACATAGTTATATTCTACACGCTATGTTACACATAGTAATTTCTTTCTACGTGGCAGGATGATCATGTAAACAGGTCCAATGTTTCTGAACTTCAGAGGCTTTGTTTTAACAGTTGAAGCTGGAAGCTTTCAATTCGGCAAACTTGACTTTCTAACTTTTGACCCACGTGGTGTCCTCTCGTCTCCAGAGGACGATGTCAGCAGACGCGCTCTGCATTTTTAAGCGCAAGTCTGAGTTTCTTAACTGTACTGCGCCGTCCACGAAAACATACTTTAAACTAACTGTACAGCTGCAATACGTGTCCATCACCATTTGTTCTCTAAGAGCGGTTTTCCCAATGTGATCTACTCAGTCGTTGTATCAGGAGAACCGCTGTGTCCTTTAGTGGGAAACCTCTTTTTGTATCTGTGTCTTATAGTTCAACACAAATATCACTGGGACTTTCAGCAGTGTTTTTTGTAAATGCATTTGCTTTAGCCATAAATGATCAGTGACAACCTTACAGTATATTCTTCTTCGTCTGATTGTTCTCAGGTGACGCGTCCAGCTTTGACTGTGAGAATAAATGTGCCTGAGAGTCTGACAATGGCCACCTCGGGCTCCACCTTTTCTGCCTCGATTGCTGCCAGTGTGCCCGAGGGTTTCCATTATGAAACCAAGTACATTGTGCTCCTATACCTGGGAATGCTGCCTGCCGACAGGCCTCGGTCGCTGGGTACGTCTCAAGGTGAGAGGAAAAGAGTTTTTGAAATAGTTATTTACTCTCATCCTCTCTGCTGTGATTTCTTCAATCGCACAAGTGACAGAAGAAGAACAAATACACTCTGTCCTAGTCAGAGTCTTACATTATACAGTCTGACTGATGTCAAAGCTCACACTTGTGTACTAAATGGAGTTACGTGCGTGTGCAGCAACAAGTGCAGTGAAACAAATATTTTAACGTATGACGTCTGCTCCAGAGTATTTATGAACTGGCATGTGTATCGAGCCTTTTATAGCAACCCTGTGTCACGACCTCAAACATGTAGCACGTATGTTTTTCACCTTGGTCCTTATGTGCCATAGGGACACACAAATCACACAGCAGTGTCATTTTAAAGGGTGTGTATATAGTTACACATATGTCGCCTTTGTAATTGTAAATCTATGTGTGTGTGCTGCCATTAGAGAGACCGTGTTTGAAATGCAATCCCCCTCTAGCCACCAAGTCTTACTTGCAATTGAGCATAGCCATAGTGTTAAAGTAGAGAACTAAATATTATTGATTGCAGGGAGGGAGAGACACGTGGCGGGTTGGAAGGTGAGACGGTTCTGCTGGATGTTTTAAATCATGCAGGCAGGCCATTCCATCCACCACAGGAAATGAATGATCTCAAAAAACTATTTTGGAGCAAAGGGGTTTAAAAAAAAAAAAGAGGAGGGGGAAGTTTTCCTCATTTCCTGTCCCTTTCGTTGTTGTGTGCATGCTTGGAATGGGTGGAGAAGGCAGATGAGGGAACTGATCCCCACTTTCCGCTTGATCCGGTCCAATGTCTGACAACCTGCCATGTGCAATCACCATAGGATTACTCAAACGCCAACAGACCAAAGAAAAATTGTTGGCCAGCTAGCTGTCTGGCAGAATGCTGAAAGAGCACTAAGCCCAGGGAAAACCAACACTGGTCCTCGTGCATACGTATGAGCCACACAGACGGGTCGCTGTGCTCGATTCCCCGTTTTACTGTGTCTAGTCTCCAGTTTAGTGGCGTCGTATTGAGTGGAGTCAACGTTCCAGTATAGTGAGGACACAGACCTCAGTCTTTACCTAATGACTCCATTCAGAGCGTGTGTCTTGCGAATGATCTTGCCCGAGCTGTATTCGTGACAGTTTTGCCCCTTGCGTGGCGCATCATACCTGCCCTAACAGGCCAGACTGTGTCTCGTAAATAATTTACTAGCCCGGTGGCTTGTATGCACGCGATGACAGCATCACTCTCAACTCATTAGTTTTGTGGACAGGAGATATATAAAATGTTTTTATATTTGGAATTTAGACAGTCTACACTTTCAACTAATTATTATAATTAGTTCAACTATACATTTATTTATACATATTTCAACTAATTCGGCCACTGCCTATTAGTTGATTCCACTGTGTAACATTAGAGGATTTAAATACAATGGTCATATTTGTGTTATTGTGCTGTTTCTACATTGTTTTTGATTTTATGACAAAGCATAATGACAATTTGAATCTAATAAATGTTATGCCAGTACTGCTAAATGTTACCTGTACTACGCTAGTACATTTGCATCTTTTTAAGGCCGTTTGGCCGATAGATAATGTGTATGTGACTGTGTGTTTGTGTGTCTTTTCCAGGCGAAGCCCAGAATGAGAAGGAGAGAGCTAATACGATCAGCAGGCAGATAGAGGAAGAACTGAGACAGCTGGAGGATGAAATCTCTGCCTGTAAGTGGATAAACACAGTCCAATGGTTGCAGCAACATCATGTCTGACTTTGAAAGAATACTGAATCACAGTGGCTACAAAAAACATCTTCATTTCCACTGTTTTTGTATTGTTCCTTCACACCCTTCTTTACTCATGTGGCAAGGAAATCCAGTATAGAAATCGCATCCTTAATTTCCCGACAAGGTTTTCTCAAAGTGAGATATGCTTTGAAGCAGTCGGCGAACACTGCTTACATAATAACCCAAACCTGCGCAATAGGCTTATGGTCTAATATGGTCTAAAATATCTGTGTAAAAAAAATTTATTTGTCAGAACTATATGAGTCATCACCAGTGTGTCTGTCTGTGCATTACATTTTATGAAGCGGTCTAGAGGGTCGGCCTTAATAAAGTGTGATATTTATGCCCTTTTCTATGTCACCATCCTACGTTTGCTTTTAAATCCACTTTCTGTCTAACACGTCATTCTGTCCTGTGGCCCCGTGTGTTTACAGCTGCTTCCGCTACAGGTGTCGACTACCACGCATCGCCGGTATTTCTCCCAGCCAACCCAGACACCTCTATAGAAGACTGCCTTGCTGCAATAGGAGACCGGGTGGCTGGAGAGCTCGATGCACACCTGACGACAGCAGTACACACACTCCTCGCAGGGTTCGTTACAGAGCTGTGACTGTGTTTGAAACGCTAACTTAGATTACACACGTTGTCATTGAACAAAGACGTACAACAAAATTCTGATGCTTTCCCACGTTATGGACTGAAACTGTAATAATAATAATAATAATAATAATAGCAGCAGCTCATGTATATGCGTCTTTGTAATTTCAAGAGTCACTAGGAAAGAGGATAGTTACACAATATGTCCAATGTCATACTCAACACCTTTGCTGTTTGCACTATTTGGAAATATGTGTTAGTCAAATTGTCCCAACCACCCCCATGTATATCTTAGTTTGAAACTGGCACACACTCAAAAGGAACCAGACTTAGAAGGTCAACCAAGAGGCATTGGTCTGAGTGCGTTCCTGAGTTTGAAGGGTATTGTAATATTTCGTAAGACGTTGTGTTGCAAGTCAGGTTTGGGTTTAATAGGATTTTTATCTGTGTGCTTCAGGCCTGTAGACTACCAGAAATTCAGAGACGCCACCCTGGCCCTCTCAGCACACACACAGGGAGGCTGGAACAAGGTGAAGTAGTTAAATTAGTTAGAATTGCTTCTCCTCTCTATGCAAGATCCACATTTGAGTTGCCCACATCGTAATTTAAATATATTTTATATTTACACAGTTTTTTTTCTCTACTACTGTCCTTGTTAACTTTATTCCCGCCCTCTTTACTACTATTTCTGCTTCTGTCTCCCAGGTGTTAGTGCCTTTGGTGCTGCTCCAGGCTTTACAGCGTGAGGGCCAACCCATCGCAACTCTGCTGCAAATGGGGGTACGCTTACTAGAGGAGGATGAATCCACATACATTATGGAGCAGGGAGGATGGGTGAGTTTTGAAGTATGCAATGGAGGACATCATTCAGTAACATTTTATTCATAGTTCAAGCTTAAAAAAAAAAGTAGTAGTCTGGGTGTGGGAGACCATGCTCCGAATAGAGACAGAGATCTCTAAATGGCCAGATGAGGGCATCAGTGACCTACTGATGAAGAGCAATTGTCTTTAAAACATAGCATGAATCCTAAACAAATAATACTTACAAATACATATGCAAAAGCCAAATAGCTGACAGTTTCCACATTATTTATAGAAATACATGTTGAGTTTATTTTCTAAACCTGCAGCTCCTGTCTCTTTTCTTTAGGTTAATCTATTTCTTCTATTTCTATTTCTCATGTCACAAATGTATCTTCCTGATGCTTTTTCCTTTAAGAAAAGATTCACAGTTTGCTGTTCACATACCAGCTTTGCACTTTCTTTGGCTGTGCGTGTTGTGACACATTTGTCCTTAGGCGATAACACCCTGATTAAAAAAGCAGCTCTTACGTTGTGTTTTTTGGTCTTAATTTTGCAGCTGAAGAACAGTTGTTCAGAGTTGTTCTGCTTTAATTGTCTCAGTACTGGTTATTGTGAGGTTTTGCTATGTTGTGAGAAGTGGAACACTGTGTCACCGATGGCTCACAGTGAACTAGTTTGGGCTGACGAATGGTCACGTGACCCAGGACGTTAGACACTGCTCCAGTCTCCATTGCCTCATAATCATAAGTTTCTGCTCTGTTTTCGTGTTTTCAAGTATTGTAACACGTGGGATTTTGTGTAAAATAGCATGACGCCAGCTACAAACAATGCTACATTCTTGCTCTGTGTTATGTCATTGGATGAATGGATGATGGGCTGGGGCAGGATCAGGGGTGGAGAGATGGAAGAGAAAGGAGGGGGAGGGACAGAGAGAGAGAGAATGCATGGTGAGCCTGGACGCAGGAAGGGAATACGAAGGAGGGGACGGGGGAGAGATGGGGGAGAGAGAAGGGGTGGGGATGGTGAACCTCACAGGGCAAAGTGAAATCTCCATCAGGCTGACAGCTGCCTACATGCACAATTCTCTCCAACTGGCTTACAAGCTCCGCTCCATCTACGCAAGTCTAGCGTTTTGACCAGTGGCTTTTTCAAGACTGCGCATCGAGGTAGGATGATTTATATGAGAAGCAAATGGAAAGTAAGCCCGCGGTTCTTAACGTGTGGGTCTTTCCTGACGGTGTTGGCGGTTGTTGTTTTTGTTAGTGGTTGTTAACTTTTGCCATAGAAGAGCGACGCGGAGCAGATATTTATTAACGTGTGACGCTAATAAACGCAGAACATAAACATTCTTGCGATGAAGGGAAACGATAGAGCAACGGCGTGTTTCAGTCGTATTGATCTGAATCTGTATTTATTCATCGTAAATTCAGGTTAGAATCGCGTACTTTTTAATGTACTTCAAGGACTGAATGTTAATTTGGGTGCCTCTCATAATGTCTTTGTTAGTTAGGTCAGACTACAATAAGGATCATTATGACCCCAATGTGGTGTACACTTCATTTGGCAGGAACAAAACCCACAGTCCTCATACAGTGCAGAAGCAGGGGGTGGGCGGAAGGGACGAGGAGGGAGCGGGGCCTGTGCGATAGACTAGTCTGTTTGGTTGCGTGTCTGCTGTTGATGGCAGCGTAGGGTGCGGAGCGGAGGGTGCACATCAGCCATTTTCATATCGCAGCCTCAGCCGGTGTGGTGGAACGTTACTCTTGTGGTTTGAAAGTGGCACACTGACAATTACACCTGACCGATTCACGAAGACGTGCGTCACTTTACAGCCGTACGGTTGATAGCTCCCTCATAGTCAAAGCAGCCTATCTTCAAAGGCAATAAAACTCTGAAGCTGCTGTTTAGTGTCACTGCGCTGAGGACATTTTGAGGACAAGGTGCTGTTACCCTGTACGGTGTAGCAGCGCTCTCCCGTGTTATGTAAGCACCCTCCCTCCAGCTCCAGGGCCTAACGCTGTGTGCATCACTGTGCTGCACTAACGTGAGACTGGACCAGAGTGGGTTGCCTGTGCGGACGGTCGAGGAAGCCCCAAAAATAACTCCCATAATCCTCTGGAAACATCATCGCCACGGGCTTGACCGGCTTGAGAATCTTGCTACAGCAGCGACGCAGTGGCTGACTGCCAAGGTTTAAACGGCAACCATGCATTTCACTTCTGTCTGGCCATGAGTCTCAGCCCCATCACAGCGGTGTTAATGGCAGCTAGTAATAGTCGCTGCAAGGTGACTAATCCGTGGGCTTTTGCACAGCAGAGAGTTGTCTGTGATAGGTGGTGATCAGTTTTCATCAGTAACTCCACAGATGATGTAGAAAGAGAATAATGATGCATTTTATAGCGTTTGTGCTATAGCGTTTATTGCTTCATAGTATTCTCATAGCAAAGTTGTACTGATCAGACACTGTCTGTCTGGAAGCACCTCACTGAATCTGAGATCAACACAGAGGGAGATTCTGTGAATGGTATGATTAGATGCTGATGAGCACAGTCACGGTCCCTCTCAGTCCTGGGTTTAAGTCAACTCGGTCAGCTGCCCTGTGACCTCTTGCAAGTGCTTGTCCATTAGGGACAGTGATGATATAATCTTTGCAAGTGTCACAGAGTGCAGACAAGCCAGTGAACATTACATTGATCAAAATAATCCTTAAATTGACATTGGTCGCACTCAGTTTTGGACACTTGCTTTTTTTCTAACAACTTGGACATGATGTTGTTTTGAGATGTCACAGGTCGACAGTATGTGGCAGCAGCGTCTTGATGTAGCAAATATCTGTAATTGTCCCAAAAATGTACTGTAGCAGCAGAAACTGTGTCTAATCAGCTCTGCTCTCATCAAGTGTTTTATATCAGAGCAGTGGAATGTTGTATTACAAAGAAGGTAAATCAGTAACGGGTAGACATTGTGACCTTGGCTTTACGGGAATCGATTTGTGTGTTTGTCTTGGGGCAAGGGTGGAGAACCGTGGCCACCAAACACAAGAGCTGGTGCCAAATCACCTAACTATAAAACAACTGACTTCCCTTTGTATAACTTGGTTGAAAGGTTTAATATCTGTTTATAGATTGGATCGGCGATGCAGCTGTAGGGAAGAATTGATCGTTACTGTTCCTGAATACTAGCAGCAATCTTTTGCTCTGGGTGTCGGAGCACATGGCGGCCATGCCCCGCTGTGTCTGGCTGACAGCGAGGCTGCATCCTGAGGCTGAGGCTTTTGGTTTTATTCTCTCGCATGCAAATCAGCTTATGGAGAAAGCAAATGTTGGATAACGATGGACTGCTGTTAAATTTAATCTCTTTGCTGCCTCCCAGGATACAGCTGCTGCGCACGACAATGTCCTTGTAAGGAAAATAACCTTCACAGCGTGAACATGTCACCTTTTACATAGGTGAGGGGTAGTTTACTAGTTTTCATGCTGAATAAAATAAAGGAGGTATGTGAGACAAAAGTTACAGGTTGGTGTCACTGTTGACATGTTTTAGGAGCTGGTCTCTACTGTCAGAACCTTTCCGTCTGCTGTTGACACAAACACGCACCCTCCCTTTTGAATAAACACGCCTGTCTGTTTAACTCTCGTCAGTTGAAGATGCACGACAAGCAAAGCGAGGCAGAAGCCAGTTCATGAACCAGGAGCCAAACTTAACTTCAACGTCTGTTGAGCTTTGTTAATTTGCTGCATGTTTATCGTACTCTCACTTCTAACTCTGCACATACGTGTCCCCATGTGCTTGCTGGGCCTCGTATTGTTTTTTTGCAAATGTTTATATACTATAGCATTTCTTTTAGAGGCACGTCGTACGATTCATATGAAAGGGCACCCATAGTGGTAGATGTTAGAGATCAGGCTGAGGAGGCTTAATTTGACTTAATACTTTCAAAATGAACGTATTGTATAAACTTTTATCATACAGATTTTGTTAAACAAGCTAAACTGTTATTCATACCCACATGATCAGATGATATCCTCGTTATGTAATATATAAGCTTTAGCTCCTTGTTCTGTTGAGGACCAGCTTCCACTAGGTGGCACAAAAGCTTGTAAACCAGGTAGTGAAGTAAATCCTGCATTAGGTTTATTTGGCAGCTTGATTCAGAATACAACTCATCCCTCCATCCAAAATGTCTCATGCAAAGACTATACACTGTCCCTATACCAGACCATAGACCACTTTGCTCTTTTGTTCACTTGATTTATGTACTACAAAATGCATGTATCTGTCTGTCTACCACAGAGAGAAGTGTTCACACTTGTGTCCGAGGAGGAGCGAGGTGAAGCCATTGCTGAAGACAGCAACGATATTTACATCCTGTCAGGCGAGCAGCATCCAGATCTACTGAGCCCTCCTTCATCGCTGCTCTGTACTGGAGACAACAGCAGTGAGCATAGTTCCTGGCAGACTGAAAGCTTACCTGTGTCTCTGGCCGGCCACGAGTCGTGGGCACAGGTTGGTGTGATGGACCCCGAAGACGTCAAGAGCCTGGACAGTAATGATGGCGTGGCTCTAGCAGAGGAGCGCAGCGAAAACAACTCCTCAAACTCGGACATTGTCCACGTAGAGCGCGAGGAGGCAGAGCTGCTGGATGATGGTAGTGAAGTTGCAACAATAGATGAGAGCATGATGAGTGTGCTGGGCACAGAGAGTGAGCTGGCCGAGCTCAGGAAAGAATTCAGGGACCAGACTCCACCTATTTCAGCATCTGCTGAGGCAGACTCCACAGAGCCGACCTCCTTGATTTCATTAGAGGAGCCAGTTGTAATAGAGACACCTGCAAGCTTGTCAGCAGAACCTTCCCTCATCTCTTCGGAACCAGAGCTGCCTCCTTTGGCCCCAGAAGCTGCTGCCTCACCTCCTGCTGAGCCAGAATCTGCAACACCTTCAACTGCTCCTGCAGTAGAACTAGAGCCTGAGCCACAACTACTTGCTGCCACTGCCCCAGTGCCTGCTGAGGTGGCACCTCCATCTCTAGTAAGCGAAACCCCGACACCACCAGCAGAGCCTGAATCCACCTCCGAACCGGAACCAGAACAAGATACAGGGCCTGTCCAGACAGAAGCAGATACTACTGCTGAGCCACCTGAGGCCCCACTGGATGCACCCGTGGTCTCAACAATTGTACAAGCTCCCGTAGAGGCTCCAGTTGAGAAGCCTCCAGTGCAGCGGGAGCCGGCATCAGCGCTCCAACCTCTGCTCTATGGAACAGCTGTTCTGGTGGCTCTGGCTGCTTTCATGGTCCTAAGATACATGAGAAAATAATGAAGCATCTTACTCAGGGGAGCAGAATGCACATTATAAAATGTAATGGTAGAAATAAATGTATTAGTACACACAGTGACTCTCCTTAGAATTATATTGGAATTATCAAATGAGGTTTTATTTTTTTAAATCTGTGAAAAATGCCCCTCAGCAAACCAAAATCTTACCTCATCCAGAATCTTTCATGCTGGGAGACCTGACTGCTTCGTTCTACTAGGTACAGTACAAACACAGAAATGGGAAAGAGTGCACTCCATATCCTTTACTTCCAGTTTACCCCTTTCCTCAGTTCTGTCTTAAAGACTCTGCTGGATTAGAAAGTATGAGAACATCAATTTCTCTCCCGCTAGTTTTGGGTTCTGGTGTCTGTGGCAATGAATTCAGATATTAGATTTTTATGTGTTGGGCTAACACACATACTTATTTTTAACTTTAATATTGCACAAGGCATTTACATAATCCAGATAATTTTAGTTTTTGTGAAGTGAAACCTTTTGCCCAAGGATTGATTCGTGTTTTTCATGTAAAGTAGGTGCGCTGCACATTCTAAATCCTTGGTTATTATTTTGCACCTGCAGAATGCTAATCTGAATATTCTGCAGTAGAGTTTGGCAGACACATTCATATATAGAAATTCTTGTTGCAATAGGTTTGCAATTTGTACCAAATATTTTGAATTGGCCACATGAATGCCCCTGCGTTAACTACATTTTGTCTACATTAGTTCATTAGTAAACGAAACCCACAGTCGAAGCCAATGTGTGTGGTTCTACCCCAGAGAAGGAGAAATGTTACTGCACAAGTGTCTCTTTGATAGAAATGTATTGTTTCTCCACTTTCCCTGCCAACAGACTATTAAAAATATATTTCCCAGGGTTGGTTTGTTGTCGCGGTTTGATTTGGATGCCTTTAGTTTCCAGTGTTTTCATTATACCTGTTTATTAGCCTATTACTGCTTATTGTGCTTGACTTACGTCAATTGTTCACATTTCAGTTTAGTATTAGAAAAGTTAAATGAAATTTAAAAACAGCTGAGTTTCAAGGCTTTATTTCAAGTATAAACAAAAGTATATATCAAATGCATCACACATTTCATAAGCAAGAGTAAATTGTGCAAATTAAGTAAACTTCATTTTCAGCTCTTTTCCCCCTTTTTTTTTTTTTAGATTTAAACTTAACGTAAGTGTTTAATACTGAAAGTCAACAAAGCTTTCTTCACAGTTGACTTGTCACAGGCAGCATATGTTTCAGTTTTAACTGTAATTCCACGCACATTTGTGTTTCCTCTTGTTGTGCAGCTCAAACGTCACCTGGGCCTTGGAGAGGATGTAATGTACTGCAGCACAGTATGGAAGAGGTTTCTCAGCAGCTGCGGGGCCTGCTGGCACACACCCTTCACCAGCGTGAGAGTGAGCGCCAAGACAACTCGCTCCTGGGGTAGACTTTCCAGACCCACAACCCCCTGCATTGCACTCAGCACACTCTCCACCTCCCTGTTTAGGTGATAGCTCCATTGCTAAAAAGCAGGAATGAAGAAAAAGATAATTCAGTACTGTACAAATAGTACATGTTACTTTTCTGCAAGGTGCCAAGTTTCTTTAAAATAAACACTCCCTGACCAGAAATCATGAGTTACCAGTAAAATAGGAATTCTGTTTAAAAATTCATATGCTTATTGAAGACTCACATAAAAGTGGGCGGTCGATATGTTTCTTCTGAGATTTTGAGTAGCCTGAGCCACGACATTGTGTTCAAGCTGGGCTGCAATTACTCTCAACTCTTCTGCAATCCGGAGCAGGGCTGCAGCTTCTTCATGGTTTCCTAAGAGGAAACGAGATTGCCAGAACAGTAGACTGCACATGGATGGATTCCACATTCAAGACCGCGAAAAAACAACAACAACAACAACAACAAATCAACTCGCAGAAACGATCCCTCACTAAACCCACTCACACATAATCACATCTACCGCATAACAACAGTCAACTTCCTGCTTGGCATGATATGAATATTCACTCACTGTGAAGGTCCACCGACGGCTGAATGCCATCTAGAGAAATTGTCAAAGCGTTTGGCAGGTGCCCGTCAGTTTCCAGGTCTCCGTCATCCAGAGCAGGGATCCTGGAGATGTTGCGGTTCGTGTCCGTCAACTCACTGCTCAGATAGAAAAGCTCCTGGCTGTACTTTACATTTCTGACGTTACAGTCTTGAAGAAATGTCAAAATGACGAAGGCGGCGCTCGGCCCGCTGCTCAGACTCTCCAAGTCGTCCATCGCGTCTCACTCTCGACCTTGTTAAATCCGAATGAGAACAAGGAGGCGTTAGCAAAACAAGGAAATGCAGAGCAACTCAACTAAACAAGAGTTTGAAACAATGTTCAGAGTATTTTAGTAAAGGCCCGTCAAGCAATAAACAAATGGTAGCTCAGTCAGAATACACAGGAGACTTATTATTATATAATAGATTAAATAGTTGATCGAGTTTCGCTGCTAAAAACAAGCTAACTCAGTTAGCCTGCGCCGACGTAGCCGGACACATTAGCGTTTTATTTAAAGCACCAAGGATTAAAGACTTGAGTTAGTGAAAGCAAACGGACCACAGCTCAATAATCGTGCAAATAAACAATCGCCAATCTTACCTGTACGCACTTCGACCGCCAGGCACGTTCGCTAGCAGTTTAGCTCCTTACACATAACTGAAGAAAACCACAACCGCTGCTTCTGCACAGATGAGCAAACACAAGCAATAAGTACCGTGAGCGAGGTTTGGGGGGCGGAACCTGTCCGTGTTGCCAAGTCTCAGGAGAGAAACAAGTTCTTAAAAAACCCCCAACCAGTGCGTTTGGTTCGTGCGACAGAACAATTTAAATAGACTGGTTTAATTAAACTGATATAGTAAACTAAGACAAATTATAGCAGAGAAGCCCAAAAATCTATGTTTATAATAGACTTCAAAAACAAGAGCAAAAAGCGGACTTGGCAACTGGTGTCGCATGACGCACTCACCGCCCTCGTGCTAGAGTATGACGTAAACAATAATCCAGTCTGTACTGCTTTGAGAGGAAATCCGCATCGAGTCCTCCTCGGTGTAAAACCGCCAGGTGCAACAGCAATGCAAAATAAAATTACATGCAATATCTCTATGCAATTGCAAACTCATAAGAACGTCAATGGTTTATGATTTTACTCAATTACTCATAGTTGACACAGAAAGCATTTAGCTTTAAACATCAATAACTGCCTAAATTACAACAGGACAGTGATAAACAAATGAACCAAAGTCAAACTGCAAACGTGTCCAGCGAGGGGAAACCTCATGATCACTTTTACTTCCGCTATTCCACAGTTGTCGCTACTTCGCACCGTCGCCTGCACCTCAAGATAACAACAGCTCTTCATTCGGAAATCCCCCGCCTGGACTTGGAGCTTTTTAAATACACTGTATGACTCATACACCGATTAAAAACACAAGACATGTAATGCTACATTAAAATAGGAACATGCCAATATGATAATCCGTTTAAAAATTTTATTTACAGTTAAAAAAAAAAAAAAAACAGCCTGAAACAAATCAGCATTGTACCAATGTTGAAACTTGACAAGTTTCTTCAGTCCTTGAAGTACAATAGTGTGCTCCAGTCTACGTCAACTCACAAAGGCCATACAATAGAACCCATGGACACACTTGCAATACAGGTTTTGGATATTTGTATCCTTCCTATTTGGAGAAGCTGAATCACATCAGATCAGTCATATGCACTCGCATTATACTCTCATACGCCATATCCGGGGCAACCGAAGCTCATGGACCGTGCCATGCTCCTACCAACAAGTCTCCTCCCCGTTTTGGGGAGAGATCCCAGCTTAGCATTTGGTTTCAGTTGAAGGAGGATGTTCGGTTTTGGTGACAGAGCTGCCTGGCGGGCCTCCTGAAGCTCTCTGTGGAGAAGAAAGTCAAAAGCACTAGTACTAATAATGCACAAGTATTGTATACACGCTATGGTCTCAGATGTTTGCAATTCATACAAAATTGCACCATCTGCTGGTCACAGTGTCAATCATCTTCCCAAAGCTTCATTGTCCCTAACCTGCCTTTAGAGTCAAAAGTAAATTTACACATTTCCATACTGGCCTAGTTTTAAATCACACATCACAAGACTTACTTAACATAGGCTTTTGAACATTGTTGTAAGTTGATTAGTAATTTTATCTCTCGAGAATTAATAGTGTGGTGACTCCTGAACCCTACTTTTCAAGCATGGCTGTCCTGAACTTCTCCACATTGAGCTCTCTGCGTAGCTGAGTGGCCAGCCTTCCAGCTCTCTCCTCCCTTAAGACCGGGTGCTTGCAAAGCTCTCTGGCAGACGGGCGTTTTGTCGGCTCTGGATCCAGCAACAGCTTACAAGGAAGAGGTTTTCAACAAGCCATGTCAGTAACAGGTGAATTTGCATGAGCGTTGGCTAAATTGAACCTCTCTATAGCGGAGTACCTGAAGGAGGCCTGTGAAGGGAGATGAGAGCTCCTGTGGCAGCTTGGGGAGCTGCCCCTTTCGAATACTGTGCCACTCATCTCCATTTTGAGGCAACGGAGAAGCCCCAGCTGCCAGCAGCACGGTAAGGCCCAGCGCAAACATGTCAGCTTTGGGGAGGTGACTGTAATCCTGGGCAGCAGAGAAAGAACTAATATGAACAATACAAACAGTGAAAACACAGTTTCCCAATAAACTGAACATACATCATAGCTAATAGTTACGCAACATCTTTACCTCATGCAGAACCTCACTGGCCAGAAAGCGACTGTCCCCCTCTTCAACTTGGGGGTTGTTGGTTGATGTCACATGGCCCAGATCCCCTGCAGAACACAGCAGTACTCAGAACTAAGAGCAAAGAAACATTTAAGGTAGTCATTTAATTACAGATGTACTGCGATACCAATTTTGTAAACGACTCCTGCTGAAGTGCTGCCGTCGTCTTCCTCCTCACTCTCCCCCTCGGCGTCCACACCTGTGCTGGAACGCTGGCTAATGAATATATTACCTAGACACAATTCCAGCAAAGTGGGTTTTAACATACGCTGACATTTTGCTTAGCGTGAACACAAAAGGAAGTAAAAAGTGGAAGCTTTTCAGTGACACATACTTGGTTTGATGTCCAGGTGCACAAGACCTGAGCTGTGGATGTATTTCAGACCCATTGACACCTGCAGGAGTAGATCCTTCAGTTCTGGCTCTGCAAACATCTCACCCTGTACCTCCTTCTTCACAATGGCATCGCTGAGACTGCCACCTGACAAACAGAGTGACCGCATCAAAAACCCAAGTCAGGGTCTCTGCCGAAGATATTTTGAGTCAATACTTTGCTTTTGAAAAACTTACCATCACAGTACTCATTCTGAATAATCATGTGATCATCCTCTGCCCATGCGGAATAATAGCGAACAACATGCGGGTGGTGCCCAAGAACAGCATGAGCATACACCTCTTTTAGAGCCAGCTGCCTGAGGGGACATAAAAATGGCCACAGATCAATATGATCAGGTCAGTACGTACAAAGTAGGCTGATTAGTGTTTGGTAGAGCAAGACAACGCTGACTTACTCATTGGCAGAGCCCGCAAGGGGTCGCCGAGAGCGTTTTATGGCGTACAAGCAGCCGTCCAGCCTCTTCACACATTTGTAAACTGCCCCATACTCGCCCACGCCAATGCACTCCAGCTCCAAGAATTCACTCTCATAGCGCGACAGCATGAAGGCCTGGACAGCTCGCCTCTGCCAGATAAACAGACGGAGGCCTTGTGGTAAAACCAAAGACACATCTAAAAGAAGGAACACACGTCAGAGCTCAGCGCTGACTTTGATTGCAGCTAGGGGAACCGCTTCCCCCCCCTTCTCTGATCTGCCACCAAATATGGTAGCGCTTCCTCGAGGAAAGCGGCTATTTTGACAGCACCCCTTTCATCACAGGAGATTCCTCAGAGAAATCCCGGAAGTAGGACTGACAGCATGTAATTTTGGACAAACCAGAAGTGCGGAGGCAGCAGAGGATGACAAAGCCTGGTGATGAAATCATATCGGAGGCATCTGACTGGAAGGGTTACGTTCACCAGAAGCACTGGTAAAAATAGTTGTACCTTTGGTGGGAGGAAGGCTTCATCGTCCTCCTCCGATGATGTTAGGCTGTGTTTTAATCTGGAAAACAAAAAAGGGCCTGTAGACCTTTATGAAAACTCTCAATTAGCGACTGTCAAGTCCAATCCAACCATCAAGGTAAAGAAAATCAAACGTTAAATGTACAGATTTTATTGTGACACCTATATCACCATGCAAACGGACACATTCTTGTAAAATCAAATATAACCTGTTTACTTTTTATATCTCAACGGGTCCACACAGTCATTACCTTCGTCCATATTCATCATCATCATCACTTCTACAGGTCTTCCTCCACTGCTGCTCGCTGTTCCTGCGTACTGTGTCCGGCGTGAACGGGTTGACGTTAACAGAAGGGGCCTGGATGACGTTTGCAGCAGACGAGGCAAAACACAGACTCTTCTGATGGCGACTTATCTTGGTGCTGGAGTAGAGCTGGGAGGATTTAGACAGCAGACTCTACAGATGGACGGACGCAAGTCAGTTCAGAGACAGCGACATTGAAGGTTTACCGTCCAAGACAACCAGTGGGGATTACTGCCTACTTTGGGTGTGCTGGGGGAGTCACAGAGCCTCAGTTTCCTCCAGGACGCATAAGGTATCGGACTCGTGCACTGCGAAGGGGACGATAAGCTGTTGTTCCTGCTGCGGTGGCGTTGCACCCTGGGAGTCCGGCAGGCGGAGGTGGGGCTGCTGATCCTGGGACTTCGGGTCCCGGCGGCGCAGTCATCTGAGCTGTTGTCACTGCTGCTCCCCTCCTCTCCGCAGCTAGAGAAGTCCAGCTTCTGGCTGATCTCTTCAAACAACATCTTGATGCTGGCTCATTCTTGAGGCCTGAGGATTTGGCAAAGGCTTTCAGTAAAACCTCTAAGAACAAAAACGCCACTTTGGCTGATATGCATCAGATTGTTAAACCTGAATTTAAGCCTCTAACTGGAGAAGTACGTGTCTATATACTCACAAATAACACTATGGGCCCACCAGGTCACTAGCATACGCTCCTAGTACCCCACCAATAAGTCAGTCGTGCTTTAATAACCTGCTTCTCAGCCATACTACAATTAAACAATAAACAGGCCCCAGCCCTGAGACCCTGTAGGGTCATTCCCAGACTGCACACAGCAGGATGTGCCTTATAACAACTAATAACGCGTGTTCATTGTGTATACTCACGAACAAATCGCCAACCGCCGCACCTTCACCACGCTTGAATTTCGCGCCTTGTACGCAACATGACTTCCGGTTTAAATAAACTACGCCTAACACCTTGACACACGAGGCCTTGTGATTGGCTGAACTGGTAATAAACCACACACCTGGCGTAGACCCCCCCCCCCCCAAAAAAACCCGAACCTTTACTGTATGACGCGATATCAAAATGTCTGCCCGTGGTATTATTTAGGTACATTGTAGCATGTAAACACAACTAATTTGCATTAAACAAACATAAAGTTTAAATAAGCGATTAGGAGCTTTAAAAAGTTGCTGTACACATTATATTATTGGAGTGTGTGCACACCCAGTCCAATATAAGATTATATTATTATTATATTAGATAGGGGCAAATTAAATAGCCCCCTGTGCGAAATTAGGTCGCTGTATGAAATAGTAATATAGACACGAGGGCGGAAGTCAGCGACGTCATCAAAACAGTGAGACAGGAGGAGAGAAAGCGGCTCCTCGCTGGATGTGACACGCTTACAAATACACAGAAAACAAGCGAGCGAGCAGCAGGACGTCATGATCCGGCTCCAGCAGCGCGTCTAGCCGGATCGATCCACCAGGACGCAGGACTTTCTCCGTCATTTTTCTCCCTTTGCTACCTTCGGAGCAGCAGCAGCAGCAGCGGCGCCATGGTGGAGCAGTCGGACCAAGCCCCGCTGCTGGACTGGGAGGAGATCCCGACGTCCGATCCGAACCAGGCGGCGCCGCCCCGCGAAAAAGACGCGCCGGCGGAGAAAAGTTCGCAGACGGCCGGGCAACGGCCGCAGACGGACACTGCGGCTGGTTCTGGGTGGAGCACCACAGCCACGACCGTCACCTGCAGCCCGACGGAGAGTGTAACAGCTGTCGTTGCCAGCACGGACGGAAGCCCAGGCCGCCCGCGGACTGAGATCTCGGGGCGCGGGTGGAAGCGCCCGGAGCCCGTCGGAACAGATCGTAATGTTCCCTTCTCTGGACTCTCGGCGAGGGACCAGTGGGAGGAAAAAGACCAGATCGTGTCGGTGTTCGTGGTCACATTTGATACAAGATCAGGTAAGCGGGGAATGGGAAGACAGGGAATTATCTGAAATGATGGGTCATACATTTAGTCCGTTCGTCCCTTCTGGGTTTGTTGGTGAACGTCAAGACACAGATGAAATATCCTAATTCGATGTAGCAGCCGTACCAAAAAAATAAATTGCAGTTCAAGGGGTTAGTGTTTAGATGTGTAGCTTACATTACAGTGTTTTCTTACTACCTCTGACCCCTGACCTCCACAAAACAGACATACATAGAAATAGGAAGATGCCAAGATAAACGTAACCTTGTCGTTTGTGTGTGTGTGTGGGAACAACAGGGAACATGGTAGAGTGGTGCCTACCTCATGACATGAACTTGGATGGAGTTGAATTTAAGTCGATGGCCAGCGGTTCCCATCGGATCACCAGTGACTTTATGTACGTACCCCCCACCAGCCGAGCGCAGTAACACCCGGTTTTTAGAGGAGCGGGCCTGCTCGGTGCCTGCCAGACATCTGTCACTCTTTGATTTGCTTCTACTCTTTGTTCTTGTCTTCGCCTCTGGTTAGATATTTCCGTAAAGGCTGTTATTTCGGGCTGGCTTGTTTTGCCAACATGCCCGTGGAGAGTGAGCTGGAGCGAGGAGCGAGGATGAAATCTGTGGGAATTCTGTCTCCTTCCTACACCCTGCTTTACCGCTACATGCACTTCTTGGAGAATCAAGTCAGGTAATGAACACGTGCTGTGTGTGTGTGTGTGTGTGTGTACAGGTACTTTTTCCCTGTTGGCGCTATCTGTCACCTTTTCACCACGATATTTGTATTATGTACCATGCGTATGGCTCAGCCAGCTGTGATCACAGGCTTGCCTTTATGTGCCTGTCTCCTGTCTTGGCTTCTTTGATTAAAATCTTCTCATTTATTAAACATTAACCTAGAGCCCTAGTTACAGTTGGCGTCACAGGACAGGAGCCCGTTTACATGTAGTTTCTGTAGGAAGTCTAAGCCAAAAAGTGGAGGAAGCCTCTCTTCTCCTCAGTAACTATGCTCTCCTCACGAAATCTTCTCTCCTCACTGACTGCGTATGAATATTATTCAAAATCCACACTTCTCATACACAGACTTCACTCATGGAAAAGCACGTTTTGTCATTGCACCTGAGATGTAACGCTCATGACTCTGCTCAGTTACTTCTCTCCCTGTCATTCTCTTGCAGACACCAGTTGCAGTTTCCAGGCCAGTATTCGCCGCTGGAGGCCTTCTACGAGGATAAGAAGGCAGTTCTTCCTCCCACAGGAAACGGGCTGGTCACTGCTTGTCCGACCTGGAGCGTTACCACTATCAACCGCTGCATGCACCCAGAAATGAAGGTCGGACACCGACAGAACCTTGGTTTGTTGGTGGTGACTGCATGCCCGCGTTGGTAGAAATAAAATCCCAGCTGTCGTTGCTTGCTCCCTGCAGATCACGCACCCAGCGGGCTGCATGTCCCAGTTCATCCAGTTCTTCGGGGAGCAGATAATGGTTCTGTGGAAGTTTGCGCTGCTGAGGAAGCGTCTCCTCATTTTCTCCCCACCGCCTGTAGGTGTGGTCTGCTACAGGGGTGAGAAGCTCAAGCACACGCGTACACACACACAATCACAGTTTGTCATTCAGTCTTTGTTTTCCTTTTCTCTTAGGATTTAGTGAGTATGCGAAACGTTGTAACCACGCTGTGGCTTTGTTTTGTGTCTCCATGGAGATGCTTCCTTCAGTATGTGCTTGTGCTCCCTCAGTGTATTGCTGTTGCTGCCTGGCCAATGTGTCTCTACCTGGAATCGGCGTGTCTGTGCCCGAATTACGGCCGTTCTTCTACATCAACATAGCCGACATCAGTGCCCTGGAAACAGAGCTGTCATATGTGGCCTGTGAGTAAAGTTTGTACGTCAATAGTTAACTGACAGGCATTTGTAAGTTATGCTTATGAATCATCACGTATAATCCAATGCTTATATGTTCAAAGGCACCACAGAGAAGATTTTTGAGGAGAAGAAAGAGCTGTATGACGTCTACGTTGATAACCAGAATGTAAAGACGCACAGAAGCCATTTGCAGCAGCTGCTTCGATTAAATGCAGCAGATAAGGAGAAGTACAGGAAACTGAGTGAACAGAGGTACATCTGCACATGTAAAAATAGCCAGAATCTGTTGATGCTGGTCTGAATAACGAATAGGACAAAAGTAACTTATTCTGATTTCAAACAATGACCTTCGATCCCAGTGAGGTTACATTTTTTTGCAATGAAATCTGCAAACAGAGATATATAACAGGTTTGAGCATCCTGCCGCGTTACGATAGACACGACTTGTGTTCTTTGTCCCCCCAGGCAACAGTTTCTGTACTCTCAGGTGGTGGACGGAGACTGCACGTCAAATGAGGAGGATCTTTTCATTCTGTGAGTCCTTGGCATTCATATTTCTTTGCATACCTGAGTCATAGTCAAACAAAGAAGTCCAGTTTTAGCCTCACTGCCGCTTGGATCTAGCTTTCATCATACTCCTGTCTGTAATCCTGGCGCAGGTTCTTCATGGAGTTGAATAACCGCATCTTCCAGACCCTGTCAGAGGTTGCAGGGAGCACTGATCCCACCCTCACTGCTGAACACGTGAGAGCCATGGGGCTGGACCCCCAGGGCGATCGCTCTTTCCTGGTCGACCTACTGGAGGTGTACGGTATTGACGTCACACTGGTCATAGACAACCTCTGTTGCTCTTAAGGCTGAAACTTGAGATGTCACTGGATTAATGTGCCTTCGAGGCCTACACACTGGGTGTCCGTTTCCCCGTCTTTGTGTGTCTCATCTCACCTGTGGAGACTATTTGCAACCAGTGTGGATAAGGACACTTGATGTTGGTGCACAAGTCCACGGTGGCAGATAATCGCCTGCCTAGCGGACCGTGCCGTCAGGCAGCTGCGCACTATTATGGCCGTTCACATCCTGTGTCTCACTGCACAGAAAACCTATGTGTTTTTTGACTCTGATTATCATTGTTGTCATTTCAGCTGATTGGTCATTAACCCACTGTAGTGAAACGTTAAGCGTTTTGCAGCTTTGATGATCACTTTTGTGCTGTTTTGTGAAATTCATATTATTAGGAAAGTATTCTAGTACAGGAAATGAATTCCTGCTCTTCAGATGACTTTCAGTGGAAAGTCTGGCCTCTGTAATCTGTGACGACTTCAAAACTCACTGCTGTGACATCACACGTGTTTCAATCGTGTGTCTTGCTAAAGCTCCTTCTGAGTGAAAAGCTTTCTCACCACTTCATTTGCCTTTCAGAAAGAAAGCAATACGAAAGGAGCCTGTTGAAAGTATGTCTCCTTCGCTAACATTTAACCTCGCATTCACATGTATTTTTCAGTTTTGATTGGTTGCGACCTAAAACTGAAATACATTTGATAAGCAGCGTGACATCCTCCTTTTATAGTGGGAATGGTTAAATATTATGAAGCAGACCTGAGAAGGGAAAAGCCGTTAGAAATACTGTTCACCTTTTGTAAAACTTCAGCACGAGGTAGATCGGATAAAGTGTTTTCCTTTGTGCAGGGAACATTTTTTGTGATGAATTTGTTTTGTATTGTGACAGATAAATAATGAATGAATGTGGCACTAACTTATCATGAATGCTGCACCTTGTGTACCACTGGACTGTTTCCTGACGCACACAATGATCACACTCGAGTATGTTTTTTTTATGCTATGATTATGATTCACAGACTGAGCCAGCAAGTGGTTATAAAAGGGGGCTTGTGTGTGTGTTACAATACTGTCCATAGGCTTTTATTGATTGCTCTGCCTCTTTTACTAGATACAGAGTTCAGCTCATTTCTCTTGTGATGCTACTGAATGACGAATCACTGATGTAGCTGTTTGTAGTTTACTTGTTGATCAGCTTCAAAGACGTCCTTTTTCGCTTGGCCCTGTGTGCGTGACAAAGACGTCTTTGTGTTTATGGAGATGCGGCAATGACACATTGCGGTCTGAGTGGAGGCTTTTACTCATCCTCTACGGTCTGTTCCAGCGGAGGGTCTCTCCGTCTTTTCATCCAGGCCCCATTCAGAGAATCCAGCTCCAGAGATGGGCCAACTGTGTCTTTTGAATTCTCCTGTCAGACTGCTTTAATTCATTCGTTGCGTTGCCACTCCGTGTGATCATTTGTTCCATGTTGGAACACATCAGGATGTTTCCCTCGTATACATTTTGGGTGGTGGTTTTCAAGCTTTTCATGCTCCTGAATTCAGCAATGCAAGCTATGCCCTAACATTTTTCAAAATCTCTGACAAGGAGTCTAAACTATCCATTTTTTGTTGTCACGTTCAAATCGTTCTTTTGGATCTTGAACCTCTCTCAGTTGCATCTTGGTTGGCTGAAAAACAAAGGTGAATTGCTTTGTATGACAGAAAAGGTGTTTTAGGCCTTGTTGTTTAATGAGGCCTTATGGAAACATAACCGTCTTACAAACAAAGTGACCAATTAATTACTGTATGTATGTCAACACTGTGTACTGGAAGACTTCAGTACATTGTCCTTAGCACTTTTGAATGTCGCCTCTGCAAACTGTTGACTCAACTTGCTTTTCAGCACACATCTTGCCTCTGTTTGCTTTACAGGTGTATGATATACACGTATGGGAATGTACACAGCACACACTGTATCAAATGCCTTCTTAATGGAGCCAGCATTAGCTGAATGAACAGTTTGTACAGCCTGTCACTGTACGGAATGAAAGACGGCAAACGTATTGCACACATGCAGCAACACAGCTAAATAGTGTAACAAGTTTTCATTGTAATGTAAATCAGCAAATAACAGTCATCATCTCTACTAATGTGAAACACTGTAACAGTAATGTGCACATGAAACCAATAGCATGAGCAACACTTCATTTCTCTGTACTGCCATTGTAAAACAATAAAATATTGATATGTTATGTAATCTGCTGCTCCTATCCCTGCATAATCGTCTTCCTTTATAACCCTATTCTCACAGCAGGTGGAGCAAGAGCTGGAGAAAACCGCTACTCAACACGCAGCATTTTCCACTCACCATCAAGGCTTATTTACTCTTAGAATTGGTATTAGTACCACAGCCATGAAATAAATTAGCAAAAACATAATTGCATTATAGTATGAGAGAAGTATGAGCAACTGCTCGTGTTTTCAGAAACAAAGAGCTGTGATGCAGCTATATGCTGGAGCACAGACTAAACTTTACACTAGTATAAAAATGATTTGCAATAAATTGGATGTGTATTATTTTTTTATTGACCAAGATGAAACATGGCTAAAGTCAACCGCCTCAAAGCCTGTATGTACGACAACCTGTGAATAAGTTAGTACCTTAAAAAAAAAAACACACAGTCTTGGTCCTTTTGGGCAATAATCCTTGATACAGTTCAAATTATGCTGACTCGGGTAAGCGTCATACATGTGTATTAGCAGACATCCATTTACAAAGCAAACAGAATTTGATGTCATCTGGTCCTTCAGTTTTGCTCCTGAAATACATTTTTGTGCTGCTTTTTGTTGTCTTTTCTCTGTTTTGTGTCACTGTGTCTGTGACAGAAGCTGCTGTCTGCGCTCTGCACTGATGAAGAAGCGGAGTTTCCGTGGCAATAGTCTCACCTCCACAGGCACGGCCTCATATTCCTCATTGTCAATATTGTAGAAGCCGCCAGAGCCCTGTAGGGATAAAGAGATTAAGATGCAGACGTAACAGTCCTACAAGGAGCTCTGATGATCATTCTGACCTCTGGCAGCTTCAGCCGGCAAGCACTGGCTTCCAGGGTTGTGGAGCCTTTGGTGAACTCAGTTGGGTCCTTTTGTTTTTTATTACTGTAATAAAATAATTACACATTAATATTAATACACATTAATAAATGTGTATTGCCTCAAGTCTGTTCTCCATTTGCTACAGACCCGACAGTGACGAACTCGCCCACAGTTAAATTATCAGGCTCTGCACGGACCATGAGGGAATCATTTAAGCGCTGCAAATAAAAAACAAAGTATTTTTTGTAATAGAAAACAAGGCACATGTGGATTTAGTATATATGTCATGTTTTGCAAATTATTTTTGGACTGACCCTCTCCACTGGGTTTTTGTTGTGCGTTTGAATGAACAGCTCTATAGTCGACAGCTGCTTCTCCTCCCACTTCTCTGGTTCTTCCACTTTGGGGGGCTCTGAGTAAACACACGACATAATGTAACCGTAAACATCACAGTTTTGTTGGGACAAGGGATCACAAAATAAATCATTAAAATGACACATTCAACACCAGGTCACCTTCAACCGGAGGGTCCCAGTAGTTTTTAAGCCTGCGGATGATGCGATAAAATAGATTTGGCCTCAGGGGCTTCTGAAGGGGCAGGTCAGGGGGCCGAAGGCTGGGAGCTAAGTAGGACACTGAAATGTCCTGGACCAGGGGCCACTCCTGAAGAACATTTTACCACAATATGTAATCACAACACACCAGCAGCTACATCATTTTTTTTATTCTTGTAAGTAATTTAATGAGGTAGTGATATGTTTAACTGAAGGTTTGGATGTCCTTTGTGTAAAACAAAGGATGATTAATAGTAAAATTTTAGAAAAGACCAACACTGAATACTCGGAACAAACAAAGGCAAAAAGTAATATGTTACCTTTAGAGTCTTGAACCAATGTGCAGCATTTGTCTTCAGTGGTCCGAGGAACCAATATCTGTGTAGAAATATCAGGGCTAATTAGACAGTATACAGTGGGAAAATGTAACAGCACGTTGCAGTTCAATAAGTTAACAGTTCTTACTTGCTGATGGTTCCAGCCACATCTCTAAAAGCACCCCAACGTAGTCCCATCAAAGAAAAGACTGGCTGGTCCTTCTCACCCTTGGGACACAAGCAAACACCAAACAATTTAATAAGTAGGTTTGTTACGTGTCTTTGAAGAGTCGATACAAACAGCTTCATACTTTAATTTGTAGCACATCCAGTGGTACAGTCTCCCCCTTCAGAATGGACAGTGTTGCTGATGTGATGTCTCTGGAAAATAACAAGGTGGAAAACCAAATATACTTTTTATGTTTCTGTGTGTATAAATAAAAGACAGTTGGCATTTATGATATTGGTAAGATATGTACCTGACTTTGTTGTCACTCACAAGGTGAAGACTTGGGCTCAAGGAATTATGAAAACCTAGTGGAATGAACCCAATAGGTGTATTACTGAACATGTCCTGGAGTGAGAAAGCAACAACAAGATTGTTAAAACCCAAGTTTGTATGAAGTTATCATTTGGTTTTGCATATATCAACACAATAACAGTTTAACACCTACATGATCTGGCCTTCGAAGTAAACCTGTGATGACCTCCTGCAAGGTGCCGTCCCCTCCGGCCACAATCAGCACATCAGTCTGTTCCATGAACTCCATCAGCTTCTTTGCCTGCCCTTCATAGTCTGTCTGTGAGAAAAAATTGTCACGCAATAGCATCTCCACCAGAGCCAGTAATAACTTCAGTGAGTTCAGGGGAAAAAAACACATCAGCTCACACCTTTACCACTGTAATCTCAACTCCAGCTAGGTGTAAGATAGGAGCAGCATTCTTCTCAAACAGGTTGTTTGCCTTCCTGGAGGAGATTTACAAAAGTAGATTAAAAGGTTTAGAAAATGGTGTCAAGTCTAATTGGGAACTGTGATACAGGGATTTTGAGACTTCTGTCTTCTTACCCACTACACGCTGCAGGGTTCAAGATCACCGTGGCTTTCCTCAGCCGCTCCTGTGGGGTTATCTGCTGACTGCCGAATTCCTGACAGGCACCAAGACAACGATTACAGCTACAAACACTTCAGAAGAGACTTTATCTATGATGCCTTTGGGTGACTATTTAAGAAATATAGTAAATGGTGTCTTACCCTGGCTGATAGACACGCTTCTCGTCGTAAAACATTGTCACTAATAAAGTATAAGACACAGCGATTAAACACACGGACAGATCTGCGATTCATCCAGTTTGTTTAAGTACCATAATTTGAGATACCCACCAGTGTTTACCATAGAGCCAGTAGCCCCCGTAAGACAACACGCACACGGCAAACGTGGACTTCTTCCAGTGATTCCGCAAAGTCCGGAACACTTTCACAACCCGAGCCATTGCTTCGATTAAAACGTCCCAACAGTATTAAAATAGCCTCTTCCCGCGTCACATTTCTACTTTGCAGTTACAGCGGTCACAGGGAGTAGCATGGACATGTTGGTGCAACGACAAATCAGCCCGGGCTGCCACAGGGCGGAACAAATGTTTGTTGTTTGAAACGGGATTCAGCGGAACAGAATGACAGCTTTAAGGAGGTTTCATAGACTGTGGCATTAAAATGAGAACGGAATCACTTTAATAGCAAATAACAGCATATCTAACGGAAAGCCACGTATTTGATTACAAGAATTAGTTAACTACAATTCCCACCGAGCTAGATGGCATGAATCGTGCGAGGACCTCGCCTGAAGACATTTTTACATATTTATATCAATAATAAAAATGTCTTACTGGCTCCGCTTATCGAGTACATACATGTAATTAGAATGTCTTTATTCCTTTTTCAATAAATGCAGTCAACGCATGATTGCAAAAGTAATCATTTTAAATTTCACACCGGCACTGGCCCAGAAGCTTCTGTCCAACTTGCCGAGCATATCATGGCGGCGCAGATGGCGGTAAATTCGGGTATGGACTATATTTCTTTCATTAAGTGAGCAAATTGCGCTTGTTTCTAACAGAAGCTGACAATTGGGAACTTACAGAGAAGCGCCTACAGTATTATTCTCACTGCTTGTTTTTTCTGTTCGTGGAATGATTTGACCACATGGTGGTGGATCACTCCGGTCCAGCCTCCGGCTGCTAAGCTAGCTTAACCTGACGTTAGCACGCAAGTAAACGATAGTTGGGTTAGTTGAAACTGGCTGAAACAAGTAGAACGTGGCAGAGGGTTTTACACAACAAGTGTATATACAAAGCCATGTGGCCAGTAGGATTTCTACGACGCAGCACCAGTCAAATGTCCTGCATTCGAGTTCAATTATTTGTAAACAAAAGTGAAACAACCTGTATCTAAAGTCAGCGCTGGGAATGATGTTTGACATCACTGCATGTTGTCCTTTTGACTTTGTGTTTTAAACTAACCAAGATAGTCACTCGTGTGTCGTTGTCGGGTTTATAAGTGATATTGATTCAATTGCACAATGGAAATGTGATTGTCAAGTTTCACTGGCCTGTGTGAGACAAAGCTTCTACATCACATGTGTTAAATTGCTATTTAAAAGGCGTTCACTCCATCATCACATGTATCTTCTAGATTAGAGACCAGAGAGGTCAGAGACACATTATGTTCTTCATATGGTTTATGCAGGCATACAGTTCTTAGTTACAGAGTGGACTGTTTGGACAGTTACCATGCAGGAATAGAACTTTACCTCTAGTAGACGAAAGACAAGTAGAAGACCTGTGTTCGTGCATATGTGATGAGATTAGACCCATGAGATGAGTTGATGTTCACACCTAGGAGCCAGTCTGTGGGGGCCGCTGAAGGAGTTGTGGGAAACAGTGGATGGGGCAGTGTTGAGAAGACAGCCAGAGAGTGTCCACCTTCTTGACCTGCAGCTGAAGAAACATAAGCCACACTTTCTGTCACTCTTCAAGAATCCGGTGAGAGCAAAACCACCTTTTAATGAACATTACAATAACATTGTTCCTCTAAAGCCTTGAGCTTTCTTGGCGGAAACGAACTCATTTTTGATATGCATTGTGTCTTGTCAGATGGTAATGTCAGCATTGTCTGTTTTCTCCCTCATTTTCAGCCAAAGAGTGCAGAGCAGAGAGAGAAAGTGCGTAAAGCCAGCACAGAAGGCATTGCCATCCAAGGTCAGCAGGGGTCACGACTCCTTCCTGAGCAGCTTCTTACTGAGGCTTTCATCCTCAGTGATTTGTTTGATATTGGAGAGTTGGCAGCTTTGGAGCTTCTGCTGGCAGGTAAAGTGGATGTGGAAAGAAAACAGATCAATAAGCAAGCAGGAAATAGCAATAGCTATTTTAAGCTGATCAAATGTTCCAAATAATGTCCAGTACCAAAGACGTTATTGAATTTTGTCTGTCCTCCAGGTGAGCACCAGCAGCCCCATTTTCCAGGTCTGACACGAGGACTAGTAGCTGTACTGCTTTACTGGGATGGAAAGCTTTGTGTGGCCAACTCTCTGCGCACACTCATCCAGTCACGCCACGGCAAGACCTTTACGCTTGATCTAAGGTAATAACTGCACTATACTTGCAGTCCATCATGCAACAGCATGTACTCAGAAATGTTGAACTCGCATTCATTCATTCTTTTATGTTTGCCATTGTTTCTTTTATTAGTGGAGAGCTGGTGGCTTTGACAACACGTTTTACAGATGAACTGATGAGCCAGGGTCTGACCAAACAAATCCTAACCTTGGTGTCAGAGATTAGCGTAACTCGTGAGTTTGAACGGCTGCAGAAGGAGCGTGGCCTGGGCAATGAAAAGCACAGGAAGGAGGTGGGACCAAATGTTAATTTTTTTTAAGGCTGCTAGATTTCTCATTGAAACAGAAGTTGCAACATGTGGTAGATGAATATACTGATAGGAATTTTGAGTTTTATTTATTATTTATTTTCTTATCGCCAGGTGTCAGACCTCATCAAAGAATGCAGACAAGCACTGGCAGACAGCCTTTTCTCATGGGCTTGTCAGTCGCCTTTGTTGAAAGATGATACTCTGGCTCTCATTGGTCACCTCGAGACAGTGACGGCGCAAGCTGATGGCTCATTGGATAGTGTGAACCTGGCCCTGGTCATGGCACTGCTCTACTGCTTGGATGTCAGCTTTGTAGAGCAGGGAACTGAAGACAGAGAAGGTGGGAGATTTATAAATAAATATAAATATTTATCATGTCTATATTTGTTTTGAGCAAAAAATGTTTCAACACAGTTTCAGCATTTTAGCAAAGGCATAAATCTGTGTTTTGTTTGTGATAGATCTTCTCCAGGCTCTGCCATTGCTCACAGAGAGGCAGTATGTGTCTGCAGTGCACAATCGTCTGATGGACGGACAGCTGTGGAAACTTCCAGGCCTGCAGGCTGTGTGTCGGTTGGCCTGGGCTCTGTCTCTCAGGGTGCTTTCCCAGCTACCACAGGGGGCTGGTAAGGCCTCTTTTTTGATATAAAATCTGATATCATTACGTTTTACATGTAAACAAACCTTCAAACATGTAGTGTATTTGTATGTGTGTGTTTTGCAGCGTTGGTTGAGTTCACAGAGGCCGACGAGGCTCTGGCTGACCAAGCTATACTGGGAGATGTCTTCCTGTTTATGAAGGAGGGCATACTTGGATGTGAGGGCTTTGCCCAGGAAGAGTTCTACATCCGGCGCCTCCATTCACTTATTACAGATTTCCTGGCCCTCATGCCAATGAAGGTAAGTGTTGCCACAGGTTTTCCAAAATTTTTACTAAATCGTAAACTCGGATAGTAGGAATTTCATGGATATTCTGATTAAATTGCATATTTTTCTTGTGTTTTTCAGGTTAAGCAACTGCGTAACCGCGCTGATGAGGATGCTCGACTGGTACACATGTCCCTACAGATGGACAGTGAACTTCCATCATCATTGCGCAAGGACTTAGACCACCTCATGAATCTTGTCAGTAATTTCCCCCCATGCACACTGTTGGCTAACGGTGTTATGTTTCAGGCACTGATAGCATTTCTGCTTTGTCTTTGCAGATCGGGGAGTTTTACAGTAAGGACACATTTGGCCTGGAACTGGGGCTGGAGTTCTGGTGTCCCACAGAGTCTCTCCAGCACACATCTCTACAGGGATCCTATCTGGGGATGGCGCTGCAAAGGCCTCCACATAAACAGGTATGGGCTATATTTTCTGGATGCTGATTACACTATAAACGATCAGGTCTCCAACCTTAAAATTAGCTGACGCTTCTGTTATTTCTTTTCTCAGGTGGTTCTCTCCAAATTTGTGCGTCAGATGGGAGACCTTCTACCTTCCACTCTCTATATTTCGTATCTCCGTATGCTAAAAGGTCTTGCCAACGGTCCTCAGTGTGCCCACTACTGTTTCAGCCTACTTAAAACCAACGGAGCCACACATAGTAAGAAATGATTATTGTTATGATAAACGCAACTTTAGGGACACATTCGCACAGTTTAACTCCTGACGTGTCTGCCACTAGACTATTGACTACGTAATATGTTGTTTTTATCAACAAAACAGCTTATGTACATACATTAAGATCCAATAAATTGTTCTTCCAGTGACGGATATATGACTAACTTGCTTGAAAAGCTTGTAGCTAAAATCGAACACCACTAAAACAGCCGAATAATATCACAAATCTTCATTCAGGTGACAACATTCAGGGAGTTTCAGGCAGCCCTGTGTCCTGGGAACATTTCTTTCACTCCCTTATGCTCTACCATGAGAATCTTCGAAGAGACCTTCCAAATCCAGACGCTGCACACTACCGCCACCCACCACTAAGGGGCATCACCCAGAGGGAGCTGGAAGGACTAACCTCATTTTTGCAGTTACTCACCACCATCATTACATGGGTATGTATTATTAATGACTAGAGGACTGGAAATGCTGAGTTTAGTGAATTTATTATGTTCATCTTGCATCTATGAAAATGTTCTGCTCTTCAGGTAGCTGAGATTTCATTTAATTTTCCCGTCCCTAGAGTGAAAATGCTCGGCTGGCATTATGTGAGCATCCTCAGTGGACCCCAGTTGTGGTGATGCTGGGGTTGCTACAGTGCAGTGTTCCTCCTGTCCTGAAATCTGAAGTCTTGCATTGCCTTGCTGGCTTTGGGAAGTCGCCAGAGATCGCTGCTTCACTCTGGCAGTCTCTGGAGTACACACAGGTTAGGCTTCACATTTCAACTATACCCAAATTGACAAGGTTCTGTAAGTTATGTGTGTCACAGCTCAGTGGTATAGTGATATTTTAGTTTATGTTTCATGCTTTAAAAGAAAACACTTTAAGTGTGTCAAACAATTCAGTTTGTTTCTTGAGGTTGAAATATTGAAGTTTTTCTTCTGAAGTAGTTTGGCCTCAGATCTTAAGCTTTTTAAGTTTAACCTTTTTTCGTGTTTGCAGATACTTCAGACTGTTCGAGCTCCTGGTCAGAGGCAGGCAGCTGGAATTGAGGTGAATGTGACCTTGGCAAACAGTAAAGTTCTTTAGTTGATAGAGAGACCACTGAATCCATTAAGACCTAAAATAATGCAATTTACTATTTCGTCTGCAACAAAAATCAGTTGAGTGTTTCATGTGAAAGCCCCTGTCATCATTAACACTGCAGTCCGTTGTCATTATGAACAATGCTTGACTTTGTTATGACTTTGTGGCTATAGAGAGCTGAAGTTTTGAGTGTGTGATCTGTTTTCTTTTTAGGTGGAGCTCAATGAGATTGAGTCGAGCTGTGAGGAGTATCCACTGACGCGAAGCTTCTGTCACCTGATCAGCACACTGGTGGAGGGCAGCCTACCTGTTAACCTGGGTGCAGGTCTTCGTGTACCAGGCTTCCAGCCCTACTTGAACTTCTTGCGTGACTCAGTGTTTCTCTCCTTCCCCACCAGAGCATATCGCCGTCCCGCTGAGAAGGTAAAGTCCCGCGTAGTGCTTTGCTGACATGTGTTAGCTAAGCCATGTAGCTACAGCCTTTTGTGTGTGCTTGTTGAACTTCATCTCTCAGTGGGAGGTTGCTGACGCTGTACTGGAGGTGTTCCACAAGTTGCTCCGGGACTACGAGCCCCAGCCTTCAGATTTTGTCCAGGAGATGGTAGAATTGCAGGGTGAGCAAGTCCCAGCCTACAAGCCCCCTGGTCACAGCATCATGTTTCACCTGCTCAATGACTCACCCATGCTGGGGCTCTGTCTCAGTCTGCTGGAAGAGGGCGTACGCCAGTTGGATACCTATGCACCCTTCCCTGGTGAGATAACCTAATCTGCTGCTTTGAGAGAATGTGGGGCTGGTTGTATATGTATGTATTCGGACATGCTCCATTACTTTCCCTTACAGGTAAGGTTCACTTGGAATCAGCAGTGCTGCACTGCCTTCGCTTGTTGGACCTGACTCTACAGAAGGAGGTGGTTTTCATGGATCTTCTCAGGGAGAGCCAGGCGTCTCTGCTGGTTTCTCCCTTGGAGCAGCTCCTCCAGGGTGTCAGCCCTCAAACCCGAAGGGCTGATCACATCGTCAACATTGCCAGGTAAGAACATCCAGGTGACAATTTGTACTTGTAATTTTATTTTGCAAGATTGTGAGCTTTTACTAGTTTGCATTTTGAACTGTAAAACCTTATCAGGAGTCATTCTACAGTCTGACTGGTAAAGTAAAGGTTAGTACTCAGAGTGGTTCTAAGTGAGTAAGGACCTGTGTCTTTCTCTGGTAGGTATTTGTACCACAGTAGCTCCAACCCAGAGGCTGCCTTCCAAAGTGCCAAGATCCTGCGTCGAATTTCCAACTACCCCAATATTCAGATTAGGCTGGTGGGGGATTTCACACATGACCAGGTGGGTTTTTATAAATAAATAAAGTGTATTTTAATTGCGTGACTCTAAAAGCATGGATTATAACAAATGCCAAACGTTTTTTTACCTTTATTATTTCAAACCAAATCTGTGTATTGCGTCATATAAATTGCTCTCAAAGCTTCTACAGAAAATCTAAATATATTACTGGAAGATGCTTAAGAACAATTTTCAACACAGGCTGTGAGTAACAAGCTGCTGGCCGGCTTTGTGGAGTGTCTGGACAACGAAGAGGCAGAGGAGGAAACCGAGAAAGGAGATGGTGAGACATATATTCCTTATCTGAATATTGTTTGAAGCTTTTCATTGGCCTAAGATCTGACACATCTGAATGGTTATCCTTATTATTGCTTAATTTCTAGACTCAGACTCACGAAAAAAGGTGGCAAGGATTAGACATGAAACCCAGATCCATATTCTGAATCTCCTCATCACCTCTTTGGAGCTAAAGACGCCCAATCTAGCCCTTTATCTTTTGGGCTATGAGGTCAAGAAGGCCGTGTCATCCACAAACCTCCAGGACCCAGGTCAGGATATGACATAAGCAGCTGACATGTTGAATTTGGTGGTTGTTGTGGTTTTAGCATTTAGGAGAAATGGAAAAAAGATGAGTTAATCTGTTTGTTACCTTTTACTATGTGTGTTATAGGTGTGTTGGGATGCCCACGGAGCTGCCTCCATGCTATTCTGAGTTTGCTGCAAAGAGGCACTGAGAAGAGATCCGGACCTGTCCTCACACAGCAGGCACCACACTTAGCCGAGCTTTGTTACCAGGTGCTGCTATCTTCTGCTCAAACCGTCCAGCAATGAGACAGTTTGACTGTTTGCACTGTTTTTGGCTTGTGAGATCAATGTATGAGCTAAATAACAGGGTTTCTCTTTTTAAGGTGATCTACCAACTATGTGCATGTCCAGACACATCTGGACCCACCATGCGTTATTTAAGGACCAGCCAGGATTTCTTGTTCTCTCACCTGCGGCACTTACCATTCATCCTGCCCAGTGAGTACAGGACACCCACTTATTGCCTGAAATTTCTGACAAAACAATCGGAGATGAGGTGGATGAATGTAGGAAATAAGAAAAAATGAACTGCAGAGATGTTAATAGAAATGTGTCTTTTCTGCACATTGTCTTAGGTAACCAGATCGCTGCTCTGTCCCAGATGTCTTGGCTCATGAAAACAGCTGCAATTGAGCTAAGAGTGACTTCATTGAACCGCCAGCGTTCACATACACAACGCCTCGTCAGCCTTCTGCTGGATGACCAACCACACACGCAGCACACTGGTACGGGATGTGTTTTTGAGTGGTTTGTTGGTGTTTCAAATTGAATTGAATTCCACAAAGAAAACTACAAAAACAAACAATGGAGTGAAAATTCAAAAGCAACATGACTTTCCTGTGCCTGCAGATATAAAACGTAGTATTTACTATGCAACTGTGTTAATTTATTAACTTAAGAACTCATAATTACTTTTGTTAGCTGATGGGGAATCGGGCATGGAGGAAGAAACGAGATCAGTGAGCGGCTTCCTGCATTTTGACACGGCCTCTAAAGGTTTGAGGCATTTTGAGGAAAAAAATGTCATGCTTTTATGCACTTTTATAAAACTAATACATAATTGAATGGTCTGTATTTCGTGCCATCAGTACGCAGGAAGTTGCTGAGTGTGCTGGATGCCATTGAGTTCAGTCAGGACATCCCTGAGCTGCTGCAGCTGGACTTCTTTGAGCGCACTCAGATAGAGCAGGTGATCTCCAACTGCGAGCATGTGAATGAGCAGGGACACACTGTGTGCAACGTAAAGGTTGGTTTCCACGTTGAATGTGTAGTCTTCCCTCTTTCTGATGTCATTCAGTGTTAATTGTGTGTGTGCTTTCATTGCTTACGGTGTCATTTCGCTTATGTTTTCCTTTGCAGTTGCTTCATAGAGTGCTAGTTGCTGAGGTGAATGCGCTGCAAGGAATGGCAGCCATTGGACAGAGACCTCTGTTAATGGAGGTTAGTGAAATAAACCCAATGATAATGTGTGTGGACTGCAGGAACATCCACAGAATGAGTAATTAAAGGGGAACTGTACTTTCTTACTGAATACACAAAAGAGTCACCATTTCTAATGCGAAGTCCAGTGGAGATAAACGTCAGAGCACATTGTCAAATCTGACCCGGTTTGCTTTTTTCCAGGAGGTGAACTCCATCCTGCAGCAGGTGGTGGAGCGTAACCGCGTCCGTCGAAGTCTCAGTGCCAAGCGCCACGCTCTGCAGTCCTGGAGGAGCCTTGTGGAGACGCTGCTCACGGCCTGCCCTGCTGATCTTATACCTGCTGATGAAAGACAGCTGATCATCAGAGACCTGCTACTAGACCTGCACGATAAGGCAAGTGGGGGGAGGCTCAATGTGTTTAGCGAAGGATAAGGGAAATTTTCTTCTCTGCTGTTGTAGTTACTGCACCTTTTTAAAGATGATAGTTTTCATTCAGTGCTCATTATTATATGTGTAACAAAGGAATTAAAGCAGGAAAAAGCAAGAATGGTGTGTGTTACCCAGAAGACTCAACTAATACCTGGGTTGTTGTGTGCCTGCATATTCTAGGTGTTATCTGAGGATGCAGCAGGAGAATTAATGCCCATTGTTGCTGGGGCTGTCTTCACTCTGACAGCCCAACTGAGCCAGTCAGTGCTCTCTGAGCAGCAGCAGGGGGTGGGCTTAGAAACCTCTTCTGGTTTCGCCTCCATTGCTAACTCTGCCCTACACCTGATCCTTCGGAAGTTGTTGGATTTCATCCTTTGCACTGGTTAGTGATGTACAGAAAATTCTTGTGTGTCTGAATATTTGTCAGATTCGACTTATATTTACTGTGTTCTGCCATCAAAGGAGGTGGATACCAGCGTCTGCGTGCTCATCTGTATGGGTCTCTGCTGTACTACCTTCAAATTGCCCAGAAACCTGAAGAACCAGACACCCTGCAGACTGGTAGAGAAATTATCATGAATAGATGTAGTCTCTTTCAATTTGTCATAAACATTTGTGCAAATAAATAAATACACTTTTTGTCCTTTGTATTTCTCTCTAACGCCATCCAGTGGGGAAAGCGATGTGGGAGCGTCTCACTGCCCCTGAAGATGACTTCTCCAAACTACAGAGAGAGAACCTTGCTATAATTGAGAGCTATGGAAAGGCACTGATGGAGGTTGTGTGTAGAGATGCCTGTGACGGTCATGAAATTAGCAGGGTAACGACACTTTTTAAAAACCTCACACGGAGTCAACGTTTTATTGGCTCTACGTGTCATCACATTCTCTCCTGATCTGTCAGATGTTGGCCTTAGCAGTGCTGGACCGAATCCTCTCCATAGACCGTCAGAATCAGTGGCTAGTTTACGTCTGCAACAGTGGCTATTTGCGGTCAGTGGTGGAAAGCGTGAGACAGGACGACGTGGCCCTGCAGAGCCTGCTCGCACCTCAGCCACCCCTCCTCAAACCACTTTACATCTATGAGAGTAAAATGGTGAGATCATTAGAGACTCTTTGATGTTTCACGTTGTGACTGTATAGGCACCGTAGGCCTGATACTGTTTGTGCACGAGACATTTAAAGGAACCGTTGCCCTGTGTGTTTATAGGCTTTGCTGACTCGTGTGGCTAAGACAAGCCAGGGTGCTGCAGAGCTGCTGCGCTGTGGGCTGGTGGCACAGCTGATGGAGTGTCAGGTGTTTGACATGGTTCCTGACAACGATGCACATAGGTATGGATGTGGAAACGACAGGAGGAGGTGTTATAAGTGTATTTCCTTATACATGAACGTGTACCTAAAAATGTCCGCTTTGTGTGGTCTGCAGTGTGATGAGGGACCCATCAGGCTTCATCCCCAGCCCATTGGACCGGTACAGGCAGATTCTTTTACCAACCCTGAGGCTCTTTCAGGTGATCCTGACATCAACCGCTGTGAATCACCAGCAGGGGGCAGCACAGGTGAGCCCATGTTTAATATATCTTTGATTATGTGGCTGTCGCTGGAAAACCCAGCCATTTAGTAATGTTGTAACTGTGTGTGCATGTAGGTGCTCCAGTGGCTAATCGTCCACGCTGACACCATTGAGTCCCTGTTGCGCTGTCAGGAGCTCAGTATGGGGGCGTTGCAGGAGTTGTCTCTGCTGACGGGCATCATTAGTAAAACTGCTCCGCCAGGTACAAAAGTGACACATTTTTATTCACTTTGTCGCATGTTCTACAGAATTTACACATATGCATTTGGTAAGCAGTGATTAAGAGGATGGTGTCCTACCGGTACCATGTGGTGTTTCAGGGACCCTTGAGTTGAGTGGGGAGGTCAACAGTGCTGCACTTATGGAGTTCCAGGGTCACATCAACAGATTCCAGGTCAGACTGCTGCAGTTGTTATATTTGCAAACCGAATAATATATAATTACCGTGTCTTGTTTTTTTAAATGTAGATTTCACTTTACAATAGTTCTCTTCTTTTTCAGCGTCTGTGCCTGTCACTGCTCAGCCGTCTGGCAGGGAGTGAGCGGGAGAGGCTGCTGAAGCAGGGTGAGATCGCCACCCCTGGAGAGTCAGCAGACCGACGAGAGGAGATGGAAGTGGCCATGCAGCAGGTTCGTTATGTTGATATACAAACGATAGAGATGATAACGGTGTGATATTAGGAGAACAGGTGGTTACTACATTATGGAGCAGTATAAAAATTAAACATTTTGAAAAGTCCTTACCCCCAGTCATCTGTGTGACCTGAGAGATGCTGTCCTCTGTCCTCAGGTGTGTGCTAACATCATGGAGTACTGCCAAACACTGCTGCTGCAGAGCTCAGCACAGGCCCAGTTCAGCATCTGCCTCTTCAGCCCGTCAGGCAGTGAGCCAGCAGGCAGGGACGGAGGAAGAACAGGTCAGTGATGTTCTGTGCACACTCAAGAAATGGAAACGGATTTTGACTGTGGTCATTTTATACTGTATGAACAAAGGAGTGTTAGTTATGTTGTTTCAATGTCTGAAAGCTGATATGAATAAATATCTTCTATCTAGAGGATTTTTTGGGCCTCTTCTGATATCACACACTGGGTTTTTATGAGACTGAATTGGATCTAATTTCTTACTTTTTCAGATCTCTCATCTACTCTGCCACTGATGGCTTACTCCCGGGCCCCCAGCCTGGGTCTGGTCCTGTTCCTGCTGAAGACCAGCACTGCAGACTTCTTCCGGTTCCACCAGAGTCACAGACAGAACCTGGGAAAGCTACAGAACTTGGATCAGCTGCCTCCTGAGGAGCTCAAGGAGGTAATGAAGGACCAGTGTGTCATGTTCACGACATTGCTGTGCACAGACCGTTTGCTTCATCATGAAGTAAAACCAAGAGATGCATAAAGACATATACAGTTGATTTTAAACACTCTGCCTCACCGTGCATTGTCTTCAGTTCTAATCAGAAACATTTTCTCTCTAGTTGTGCCAAGGTCTGGTATCAGGCCCAGGAGGGGTTGAGAAAATCTCATCACTCCAGAGGAACTTGTTGGCCAAGAGACGACTCGTTCAGCTTGTCAACAACAGAGCCAAACTGCTGGCCCTGTGCTCCTGTATCCTTTGACATCATAGAGGCTCAGTTCTATTTATAGGGTTAAGCTGGTGATGATTTCTGCATGTGTATTAAACTCACACAGACTCTGTCATCGTGTACGATACTGTCCTGTAACTATTTCTTGCAGTAGTGTGCTTCATTTGGAGCTGTCTGCGTAACCATGTCCTGTTGTTACAAGTTTGAGGACGTGCTCCTGAGACTAAAGTGTAGTCGCAGTAAGATCTGCAAGCAGATTCAACACCGAAGCAAAGCTCCACCCTCACACCTTTAGGTTATAACTAACTCCAAGCGTGACAGCCTGATAAGCTCTGAAATGCCTTGACCTTCCTCATCCCAGATGTTATTGAGACCTGCTTGTTTGTGCTGTGGCGCCACCTGGAGTACTATTTGTTGCACTGTACTCCAACCAATCCTAAGAATTCCCTGCTGGCTGGAGCTAGTTCATACAAATCACGCCTTATGGACGGTGAGGAAAGACGTCTAAAATGTAGGAATTAATTGAACATTAATTGATTGTAATAACCATTTTAAATTCGTCATCTTCAGACTCATTCGGGGCTCTGCAGGCAAGTGGAGGTCATGGACTGGGTCTTTCCAGAGTCAGCCAGCAAGACCTAGACCTTGTAAGAATTGCCTGTATTTTACTTTGAATTCATACTTTGACAGACATCCTTCCCTAACTGTTAACTCTTGAGATACATAGACAATATCTTTACACTTACATTCTTCCTTTTCTTGTTTGTGTGAGCACAGCTGAAGAGCGACATGGCCGCAGGTTTCGGGGAGTCTCTACAGAGGAAACTGCTGGAGGTGGAGGGCTTGTACAGCCAAGTCCGCTCCAGATACACCTTCATCCAGGCCCTGGTTCGCAGGATTCGGGGCCTGCTCCAACAGCACAAAAGCTGAGGCTTTCACACTCGAGCACAAAGACTGGCCAAGGTGCAGATTCTCAGTTTCTTACCGAATTAAAACTTCTACCAAGCGATAAAACGGGCAACTTCAGAAACTTCCCATCAAGCTTTCTCCCATTACTCGTCCTTACTGGCGTACCGCCGCTTCTTTCTTGAGTACTGTTGGATGTGAATGCCCCCAATGTGGTGCATTCTGTGTGACTAGTCCTATTATGTTTGACTAACACTGTGCAAGGAACATTCCCCAAAGAGGCGAGGAAATGTAACTTGCTAAACATACTTCTAAAATTTTTACTTGTTAAGAATAATAGTCTGTTTTTCTTTTGTGAAAATAAACATTTTGTAAATCCGTTACACACTTGTGTATTTCACTAAGGAACTAGAGTTGACGTCTTGTTTAGTGGTTTGCGTCTGGTTACATTTCCCTTTTATATGTCCGTTTTCTGACAGCTCTGAATTTCTTTAAGCTCAATTATCACTTACAGCTTCACAGCATCAGCTACTGGCATGTGTGATGTGACTCGTTGTGAAAATGGTCTTATCAGAAGCAAAACAAGGAACCAAAACAAGACGCTGGTTTGTGAAAGTAACATGAAACGGTGTCAGACTGCTTCGACACGCTACGGTACTCAATAAGTTGTTCAAGCAGCAAGACCAGCTAGATGCACTTAAATCATGTTTAATCTTGTTTTATTTCCTTTGAAGGTACACTTTATGCAAGTCTAAAGTGCACAGATTCTCAGATCTTTGGGGAAAGGGGATAATGGGACATAAATATCTGCATATACATTCAGATCCTACCGACAGAAGCTTTGTGCTCTTATTTGTTTTGTGTTTTTTTTTTTTTATTTAAATACTGAGCAGAGGAGAGACTTGAGGGTGAGACTCGGGTTAAGCACCAGCATTGAGCACAGGGAGAACTTGCAACCATGTAACTGAACATGCTCACTGAAAAATATAGGCACATATCCCCCACAAAATATACTCACACACACATACAGTCCATCCGGCAGCTCACACTGAAGACTCCAAGTGACACGTTTAATGACTTAGTGGGGGGGGCATCTCCCAATAGAAATCAGCTGTACTAACAGCACTTGATGGATAACGTAGGAACAAGTTTGTGCTACTTTTTCTGTATAAATTAATGTCAAATAATAAAATTAATTACAGCTTTAAAAATACATTTTCACGTCTCACACAACAGCCGTATCTGCCATTGATGCTTGCATCCAAATAGAAACCTGCCATACGAAGATGAGGCTCCATACCGAGGGGAACTGCTGGCAATTACTTATCCAATGATTATGATGCACAGTTGCAATACGTGGGTTAAAGCAATGTATGAAAAAAACACCATACATACAACCAGAGTATCTGCTATACTGTTTCCAAGGTTGACATATAAGGACACTGACTGACACCTAGAGTTATTTAACATAGTGCTTGAGCTGTGAATAATCTATTGTGATATTTTCTGTGGCGCTTTCAAGAAAAAAAATTAAGCTCCAGCTTTTTTGAATCAGACTTAACAATTTGCCACAACCTGCATAATACACTGGACGTGTGAAGATTGATGGGTAAGTGAAATTATCTAGAGGGGGAGATCTGCTGGAAAACATGAGAACTGTCCAGTTGCATTGTGGGTAATGTAGGATCCAGACCTTCCCGTTTGATACACATTTGTCAGGTTGTGCTTTTCACCTGGTGAGTCTCATGATTGGTTGAGGCTCAGCCTTTATTTCTCCTGTCTTAGCACCTCTTAGTTAAACCCAACGAGCAACGTTGAGCTACTGGATTGACATTATGGCATGAATGCAACTATGTAAGGTTGTTTGTTGGGTATTTGATAAAGTACATGAGGCAAATAAAGACCAGGTTTATGTCATTTATGAATGGATGGATGCATTGTCATTGCAATACAACAGAAACACAGGGAGAAATTCTATCCTTATCTGTAGGCTGTGCCCAATGTCGCCCTTATTCTGCTGTCTGCAGCAAAACAGACGCGCAAACACATAGAAAAAGAACATGTATCCAGTGGCGAAGCAGAAAGACAGACCAGCCAGCGTTTGATCAAGCTCAGTCATTTTCCCGTTTTATCATCCTCTTGAGCAAAGACATGGGAGAATACTGTGAAGTCTTGTTTTCTGTGTTACCCAACGAAAGAATCCAGACGGATTTCTGTACATTAAAAACAATAGTTTCTTTGAAAGAAAATAAAAAATAAAAGCCAAAACAAACTATAAAACATTTATACTGTACATTTACACGAGTGATGTTACAGCACCAGCAGAATGGTGTTTTTGCTCACATCCTTTAAAGGAAAGTCCGATGGCTCAAGCAGAGTTGACAGAGGCCCATAAAGACTGAATTTTAAAGGGAAGTCAGTCCTGAGGCCCCTCTGCTCTAGTGTTGATTGTAGCAGACGTGTCCTTTAGTAATCCAGCACGACCCTAGCAGTCATGGCATTATGAGACAAATCCAGAAGAAAAGTGGCAGCTTATCCAGCACGTATGGTCTGTAAGATCCCAGGACAGCAAAGAGGGAGTTTTTAAAGTACGCATCTACACGGGCCGCCAGGAAACGCGCTTACGTGCTGTCAGCCGCCACGTCCTGTGTGTTATTGTTGTCCGCGATGTTTGCACTGCTCCCGTTGGTGTGCGGGCGCTCCGGCACCTCCCCTGTCACTGCTACTCGAATGACTTTCAGCCAGCGCTGCTTCAGTTCGTCAGACTCCGCGGCAAAGTTGTGGGTGAACTTGGATTGGGAAAGGCTGAAGCTGCACACGGGGTCTGGCGGCCGGGAGGTGTCCTCCACAGAGTAACCCAGGAGAGGGATGGTGGACTGGGCCTTCACGTCCTGAGAGAGCAGAACGTCGCATCAACACTACTTCTTCTTCATAAATCAATGTTCGGTGTCATTTATTCTCGGTCTTTACCTGTGGAGCTCCGTACAGGTAGAGCACCAGACCCTCCTTCTCTGGAATGACGCACCACATCCTCTGCCAGGGTTTATTCTTCTCGCAGTACTGCAGGAAGCCACATATGATGCTGCTGTCTATGAACTTAGCTGCCTCAATCTGCACAGGAAAAGAAACCATGAGTACAGGCTCCGCCGAACCCCCGCTGGTCTGTACGTGTGCAAGCACGCCATTCACCTCTAGGATGCCCTTCTTCTTGCCCCCCGTTACCGTTTGCCCGTTCAAAATGGAGAAACAGTCTTTGCACACTTTATTCATCTTGTTGCCGTCATATTCGAGGGGTACCTTGTGGTCTGAACATTTCCAGCACACCACCTGTGAGGAGGGCAAAACAGGAGCTCTGCATTTGTGTGCTCTAACATTTGGTACCCGGGGGACATCGCACTTCTTCCTCTCACACACACAACAACATTATGGCTGCTTACGTGTCCGCAGGCTCTGCAGTGGTGTCTCCGCCGCGTCACGGCATTGAAAGGCTCTTGGCACCTCATGCACATTGTCACCTCGTTGTCGCGGATCCACCGAGGGGCCCGCTTCCCCAGCTCCGCGTTCTGCGTTGAAACAAAGAACACGCTCAGTACCACGGCACCGCGACAACAGGCGTCAACGCGCGCAAGTGCGTTTCGACGGGACACCGACCGACACTTCCTCCACGTCTTTCAAAGCATTTTTGAACGACTCATTCTTTTGCTGGAAGATGCTGATGGTTTCCTTGAAAGCCTGAAAGTTGAAGAACAACATCAGCCCCCAAGCAGGTCAACATTCTTTGATCACGAGTGCACGATAAAAGTTCTGAGAATCGCCTGTCAGTCGTTGCACTGCATGTACCTTAATCCAGCCGGCTTTGTCTTGCTCCGAGCTGACAAGAGAAAACAATGTAAGAAATGTGTTGGAACGATAATTTACGGATATTTGTGCGACGCTGAAGACAATTTGAGCGCCACTTTGTGCAGCGTGCGCACCTGGCTTGCAGCTCTAGTGTCCGCTCCTTTCCCGACACTTGGAAGGTATGAGGGTAGTCGTCGTTGGCCGTTTCCAGCACCTTCATGCCGTCTATGCCTATACGCGTTCGCACGGTGTACTTGGGCCCCCCGAGGCTGAATTTGGGCACGCAGTACAGCAGCATGTTGTTGAACTGAAAAGAAAAACATGCAGCTCTGTATCCGTGGTAGAACATGTAAGCGTTAGCTCGGCAGGTAGCCTGGATTATGCAGATGGGAGACATTGACACTAAAGCTAATAAGAAACAGCCAAGACTTAATCACATCACCTAGCAATCTGAGTAACCGAGGGGACGCTTTCATGTACCCCCAGCGTCCTTACACAGCGGGGGGCCTGGCATGAAATTATTCACTTGTTTCAATTGTGCCAGAGTCTTGTCTCGGCATATTTTCCTGCAGCGACATTCATTAGACGAGAAACATTCCCTTGAATCTTTCTCTCACCAGGAAGAGGTATCTTTCCATGGCTGAGGTGTTCCTGGCTGCCAGCTTCAGGATGTGACCCTCTTTGATGAACTCGTTGGAGGGGTTAACAATGTCCTCCTCCTCACCCAGCATCTCGTGTATCTCCATCAGTTTCTTCAGATTCTCCTGAATGAGGAAATTGTTTCAGGTGATGTCGAGGTTCATATTTTGAAGCAATTCTCATTCACAGATCTAAAGAATAGTTTAAATTTTGCACTCACAGTTTTTCGAATGGCGGAGTTGGAGTGTGTAGCTGCTGTGGCAATGATTTCTAATGATTCTAGGGGGGGAAACCAAATTCACATCTTATATTTTATAACCATAACAGCGTTTTGCATGGAGGCACTTAGAAGCGGTCACTTACTCTCTGCGTCCCGTCGGTCGGGGTCGTCCTGAGGTAGCTTCTTCAGATAGTCTTTGAGCAGCATCTCGTATCGGGGGACTCTCTGCACCGGTTCCAACATGTGATGCTGAAGCGTCAGGCAGCCACAGATCTCCTGACTCTGTGCGGACACAACCAGCGAGCACAAACTCAGACGTGAACAAAAGCACGGCACCGTCGACGACTCCGTCTCCGCGCTTCACAAACCTGTATTTCCTGAATGATGGCCTTGAACTGAGGCGAGCGCTCCGTCCACTGTTTTAGCAGCTCCATTGCGTTGTCGAAATTCTTCACATACTCTGCATACATCTTGAGGAAGGGTGTTAGTTTCTGCAGGATGTCCCCGATGCGGGGTGTGGACTCCCTTCACGGACAGATAGAGTTATTATTGAACGGCACTGAAATGATTCATTAAGGTTATGGTACTGGAGTTAGTGAGGTTATTATATACTCTTATTTATGGATGTTCGGGTTAAAGTGTACCATTGTGCCATGCGATTCTCCAGATCAGGAAGCAGAAACCCGCTGTGAAAGGCATTGATGGAGGCGATGTTGGAGAAGATGTGCTTCACCGTCTCCACAGGGAATGTTCCCTTGTTTGCCTCCTCCATTAGCTTAGCGCAGAAAACCTACAGAGACACAGTAAAAGCTTAAAAATCCAACACTGCACTTTCCCTTCCTCGTCGTTTTCACTTGGAGGTTTCTCTACTGTGCGGCGCGAGTCTCCGTGACCTGCAGCTCTTCGGTTCTTTCGGTTCCTCACCTGGTCCAGCAGATTGAGCCTCGCCACGTAGGCCTTCTCCGTCTGCAGGAGCTCGTTGGCGATTTTAAACAGCTTCTCCTCGTTGGTCTCCTGGAAGGTGTGAAAAGGGACGTAGCTCGTGATTTGTGCGTACACTCGGCACAGTGACGGTGTCAGTGCGATAGCTGATAATGTTAAGAAACATGATCTTTATCCATATGAGCTTTTTAACGCGTGACTGTGTGCGGAACTTATTCTCACACCACTGTCATTTTGAAGTATTGCTTCTCATCCCCCTTAACGTTTCTGTTTACTTGAGGTTAAGACTGAGAACATTGCTTTAAAACAATTGCCTAACGTTTGAGTGCCGCTTGGTGCTGCATGCCGTTGTGCATGTAGCAGCATGTACCGCTGGCGTGTGTGCGTGTATCATTAACATGGACTGTGGTGTCGCAGGAGGCCCTCAGATCAGGAAATGAAAATATGGAAGGGAGGAAATGACACCAAGCCAGACAAAGACAAAACAATGTTTACCAGAAGCCACTTGTTACAGCCGACAAGCCTCAAACACTGACACCATGAAATGGAAGTTACTGCCAGGACAGTTTCCTGCTACAGTGACCGAGAGCACTGGATATTTCATACTATTAATGACCACAGGGAGCAGCAGCTTCCTGCACATTCCTACATGAGCCATGTAGTCAATTAAACACAAACAAAATTAAAGTATTATCAAAGTACAAAGGTTTGATGTACTCAACTGTGGAACATTTATATTTTATGCCACCTTACATTTAACTTAAAAAAGCATGGCATCACATAAAACCAGGGTTTGTCTCTTGCTCCTCTGTATCACCTCCCTTATGGCCTTTTACTACCTTGGGAATAATCCAACTAGAAATGAAGAGTTAAAACTAACTCAACCTTCAAATCGAAGCTGATGTGAGGACAGCAAACTGGACGTCCACCAGATAAACTCTTATTATAACCAGATAAATTATTATTCATACCTCACTGCGTTACTCCTCAGCATGTGATGCAAAATAAGACTGGACTTATCCAGGTGTGAAAATTACACCGTGGCACATAAAACAATTTTAATTGTAATGATTACATCCAAAATGTATGATCTTCAGTCACTCAAACCAAGATGCTGAGATGCAAGGAGAGATAACACACTTTAGTCTGTTAGAGTGACCCAGAACTGTAGCTGAGATAACTTCCCTCTACTCAGGCGCTATTTTAAATCAGACTGCAGTCAGAAGAAAACACTGGAAGCAGAAACACAAATCACCGGGTGTAAAAACCTGAAAACTGCAGACGTGCACGTACCTTATGCTCTGCGTTCCCTTCTTCATTGCTGTGCGTATTCTCTGTTTGACTCTCGCCGACCACCGTGTCCGTGTGGTCTCCTGGCTCAGTCCTGTCTGTCTGCGGAGGCGAGTGATCCTCGCATTGTTCTGTGCTCCCGTCCCCCATGTCTCCATTCACCAGCTCGGCCGGGTCAGTCCTTGCGCTTTCACCGTTCTTCTCAGTTCTCTCCTCGTCCTGCTCCATCTGCACTAGCACCCCGTTGGCTGCAGGCTTGTGTTCATCCTGCTCCAGCGTGGCCGGCACAGAGGAGTGGTTCTCCTTAATCCCGCTGGTGTCCGTCTGCCTCGCGTTGGGGTGGGGAGCTGGGCTGCAGCTGCTCGGCTTGTTGATGGTTTTGAGCGGCGAGGCGTCTCTCTTGTTCTCTGTGTTGCTGGAGGAACAGAGGAAAACAGAGAGGAGGAAGTCAGCGAGTCACCAATAACCCCCCCCCCCCCAACAAAAAAGAAGAGAAACGGGTTCAAATGAAAGATTACACGGTGGATGCTCTAGTCAGCAAGTTGCTCGGGGAGTGCGAGACATCACAGTGCGCACAGAGGCTTCACACGTGAGCGCGAGAGTTAAAAATAAAACTGTGGAGATGCAAAAACACACTCTGCCTTATGAGGCTGTTGAGAGCAGCTGTAATGAACAGGAAGAGTGTATGTGTGTGTGTGTGTGTGTGTGTGTGTGCGGAGGAGGAACAGAGGTACAGTAATGAGGAAGACAGAGATACAACATTGCTCCCAGGAGACACATGCCGTCCTACTTCTACACACACGGACAACCTGCATTATATATTGGCTCTGTAATGCATCTTATTCTTAGCTTGAACATGAATGAAAACACACTCACACAGTCACATCCTGCACTGGCAGAAAATCCAGCTGTTTCCTGGTAAATCAACCACCTTCAGCGCAGCTACTGTGTCGCAGAAACGGGCCACGGTCAGACGGAGGCACAACTAATACTGATGGGAACCTTCCAGCCGCTTTCAGCCGTAAAAAAACAAAAGACGCATCCCACAAGCAGGTGATTTTTCAGCTGAACTGTTGCACTGAATCTTTCTGTCCTGTCGAAACAGGAAGTATGTATAAATAGAGGAACAACGGGCTGGTGAAACGCGCAGATGAATCACTTCTGGGCCGTCGGCCACCTGAGGCACTCGGACGCGAAACAATATCGTGCAGCCCTCTCAGAGGAAGACTGAACAGTGGCGCGATTAGCCAGTGAGAGACATTTAATGCTCTGCTCTCAAACGCACCCAACTGTGTAGTGTGTAGGTGTAAACACAGCGGTTCCTCTTCGCATATAAATAACGCAGATTGTTCCGTTACATGACGCCTCACAAATAGGCTGCACTCAGGATGCAGTAAGAGCAGCTTCCCTCACCGTGGAGGCGTCTTCCAGGCAGCGAGGTGTCATGTGGACCAGATCAGTATCTTAGAGGGCTAATTCTGGTCTTGTTATCGTCTTTCTGTTCCACAGCCACTACGGGGATAATCCCCACGGCTCTGCAGAGCGCGAATGAAGAAGATCCACCCGATCGCGCCGGTTAACCTCGCTTCACAGTGGCGAGGAGAAATCCCGATATTCAGCAAGGAAATATTCAGAGATGCGACGCAGTGGGTGTGAAGTTTGACTGGGCTGCCCCTGATTCTGTCATTGTTGCTTCCATCAGTGGGCCTCCCTCATTTACAGCAGATGAGGCTGCAGCTATAATATAAACTCAGTGGATTTCTTACCAAACCGCACCAAGAGAATCACAATCTAAGAGACACTCACTTCTTGGGTTGAAATGAATAGTTTGTGTAAATCACAGCCAGAGTCTTCGTCTAACTATGAGGCCACAAGACCAAAGCACAGACGCTGATGGTAGCAAACGGATCCTACCTCTGTCCCTGGGGCTGTGTATCCTCACGCCTGTACAAATCTCCTTTCATCCCTTCCTCACTAACGCTCGGCCTGTGAAACACAGGCTAATCTCCAGTGCTCCCGCCCGAGTCACTACCAGTAGCTAAGGCTGAGGGCTTGAAAATCGAGAGGCTTCTGCTTTACCTCCCTGAAATCGCCGGTTGTAGAAATGTATTCGGAAGGACAGCGTTTTCCGTCACTGTGATTTCAGCAGCTTCTCTGAGGTCATGTCGTTGCAACAGCTACGACGTGTCGCTGACTGAGATCTAACGAGGCCAAAACCCAAAGCCACTATCTAGGAGTACGACAGAACACGCGTCCTCTAGTCCTTTCACCTTTACAATCCCTTTTACGGCACGGACTAACGAGTAAACGGCCTCTACCTGTTTCCCTCAAAGCGGCTGATGAGGTCTGAGACTTTGGACTGCTTCTCCCTCATTCTCTCCCGGTTCACAGCTCCCCTTCCTCTTCCTCCACCTCCCTCCTCCATGCCTGATGCAAGCGGCGGTTTCTGGAGGCGGCTCAGTGGGGATGAGGGATCCGTCACGGGGCTCTGGAGATGCTGTGGCTTTGGAGGCACTGTAGAGAGGAAGAGTACATTAGGTGAGTCTGAGGTTCTTCTTAGGGACCATTTCAATGCGTTTTCTGTTTTAAACTGTAGGGGGAGCTACAGGCTCTGCAAACGCCACAGAATTGAAGATTAACAGGTTTTCACAGCTGTCGAGAGACTAGTTTGGCTTTTTAGCAAATGATCATGTATTTACAGCAGCAGAAAAACTGGGGCCCGGTCTCTCGTCTTATCTGCGTAGAATGTTTAATCTCCTCTAACCACGGTCGGAGTTCACTGATCCTAGGCCAGCTTCCACACGTTTCCCACGGTCTCTAGAGAAAACTAAATGCAGGAGGAGGCCCGGTCTGTGTCAGTACTTTCAAACACGAATCGCGCCCTCGTGTGGTCTCATGCGCGCTCAGGCTTTTCCACTCAGTCGTCGATACTCATCACGTACCTTGTGGTTTACTCGGCAGCCGCGGCCTGCCACCAGAGCCTCTTCCATTGACCCCTTCCCTGCTCTTGTTTGCCGTTCGCCCGCCCGCCCGCCTCAGACACTCCTGCACGCTGGGTGACTCGCTGCGCTCGCTCGCCGGGCCTCTGCCTAGAGCTGAAAGACGCGGAGACAAAGAGAGGAAGCACATTTATTAGAACCAGACCAGTGATATGTTCAGACAGTGTAGCTTCATTTTCCCTTTGTAGCATTTAGCACAGTAACAGCAGAAAAAGAGGGTCATGCAGACATGACGCTTCAAGAAAGGAAGACATGAGGCACAAAACGTTTGATCTCGGTTTCACTATTAGAAACTTTTTGCCCTTTCAGGCTTCCTCCTCAGTTTCCTCCTAGACAGACGATGCATCACAGACAGATGAGAGTATTTACATGTTACAGAGATGTCACCGTCAGATAATATTACTCCATGTGCAGCCTTGTTTTGTTTTATTCACAATGATTTCCAAGCAGTTTATTCTCTGTGGCACATGTGTGCTTGATGAACAGCTGTGGGCTAGATATTATAAAGAGTGTCAGACAGCTCAGTTGATTATCCAGCTAATGATCCAGCTGATGAGCACCAGTGAGGCTTTTACTCACAGATGGCGCAGCATCAGTGTTTAGACAGAGCCCTCAGACACAGACGAGCAGCATTTACAGAGTCTACCTCTGTCACACACACACACACACACACACACACACACACACACACACACACACACACACACACACACACAAGTAAGGCAAGTGCCCCTGTATGGAAACTTGGCATCCACGCATAGACTCAATGGAGGGATCGATGTACTGTGGCTTGGCTCCTTGCACAGATTAACAATGTGTGAGAGAAGCGTAATCAAATTCCTGAAGGTCAATTGGATGGTGCAGATTTTCACTTTCAGTTTTAAAGAACCCACGTGTGACAAGTCTGGTCCTGTCTGATGCTAATAGGGAAAGAAAAAATTCCCATCCATTTACTGTAAATTATGAAGGAGAGGTCACCGTTTCTTGGAGACTTGGTCTCGTCTATACCAAAAATAGCTACTACTTCAAATGGCCTAGTTTCTAATGGTGCTGGAAACAAGGTTGGAGACCTTAGAGCCAAGACAGTGAGCTGAAAGATGCTTAAATGCTTTGTAGTGCTCTAGAGCGTTTATAGAGGAGGAGTGAGACAAAAAAATACCACAAAACCATATAGTCACAGTTTCTATTTTTACAAGCCAACCGTAATTAAAGACAACAACCAGAGCAACTGCCTGACTGGAAACGGTCCCACGCTGTGTACGGGAGAGCTGGCTTTCTAAACATATCTCTGAAATTGCCAATCAATTTTAAGAGGCGGCCTCAAGAATTTCTCTTGATTATGTGCTTGGCTTCCTGTCACGGCCACATTAAGACGTCGCGACGAGTTATAATCCACGTGAATGCAGTTAAAAAACGAGCTCTCTGCCACATGGGACGTTTCTCTCGCACATTCGCTGGGGTTCGCCCGCCGCAGACTGGCTCGGCCTCCCAGACTTATTAAATGTGTCACACGCCAGTATCTCACCTCCATGTACAGGCTTCGACTTGAACTAAGTATTTCAAGCGTTATTGTTGAAGATAAGAAATAAGAGATGTATATCAAGATACGGCAGAAATGAGAGATGTAAATCAAGATACAAGCAGACGCGTCAAGCCTAACAAACGTTTGCATTCTGCTTAACATTTCACTTCTTTTGTTAGTTATGCATTGACAGAGTTAGTATCAGATCATTTCTTATATTTCAGATTGGTGAAGTGCAACCAGTTCTGTTACAGTGAAATGGGATGAGCTGGTTCCTATTTGAGAAAGAGACCACTTGACAGGAACTGCACACAGCTTCTCATTAAGACGGCCTTGGCACCAGTGACACTGAGCTGTTTTCAGTAAATAAGAAGCCGCAGCCATCACCCTGCAGAAGCATTTTGATCTTCTTAGTCTGTGCGAAGGAGAATGTGATGTCAGCCGACGTCTGTCCCCTAACTGTACGTCTTGTACGCCGGCGATCCGCTGTACAAAGAAACTGAAACTCAGTGCGCCACCGCAATCCAGGAAGTGAGCGCTTCACAAGTCAAAACGGCGACTTGACCTTTTTCTGTGTCCTTGTTGCAGGACGACCAGGCTTGCTGCCATGGCAACATGCTTACTGTACCTTCTGAAGATGCTAAATATATTCTATCCCCGGCTTTAAAGGCACCGGCTTCTATCTCAGCAAAATAAATTGCTCAGCGAAAGCAAGAAATGTGAAATGCGAAAGGTCAAGTATCCATCACACTGAAAGAAGAACTAATGTAAAAATGCTGGTGTGCAAACTTCTTGTAAAATTGCTTCAAAGAAGTGAGAAGAAAACTTTGGTGGTAACGACACAGGATCAGTGTCTGCAGGCAAGTGAAATATTCCTGCTTGTCTTTCCTGCACAGAATCAAGCAACAAACCTTGTGGCTTTGCAGGTGCACCGCACTTAATCTCCTCCCAGTCAGACATGATCAAGTGTTATTAAGCAACATTCAAGGTGTTTCTATCACATGCTTGTGACACGACAGTCTCCCGAAACACAAGCGTGTCTGACCGGCTTTAAACCTTTCTTTCGTCTGACCGTGTCTGTCGTTGCCTGTAAACGCACCACGAGCACAAGTCCTCAGAGCTCCAGGTAAGAAACGGTGGGTGCTGTCCTCACCCTGCCTGCTGGCACAACAGCGACACGGCTCGAACCTAATGCTTTGTTTTCTTGCCTTGTGGCTTCACGGGTATGATTCTCAAGTCCCAGAACGTCTGAGAGGACAAATGTCACTCATTTTTAATTAATAGACTGGATTAAAGACAGACGGACGATGAATCATATTTGGATGTCAAATGCAAAATTCAGAATGTGTCAACAAACAATTTCCCATGATCCAGATTTCAACTTGCCTTTAATCAGCAAAACTGTTACAGTACGTTTGAAGTGGTGCAGAATGTAAACAACAGGTCCACATGAGAGCATGCAAGGTGGTTGACGTCAATCCGTATGCACAAAAAGGGAAGACTCGCACCTCTATGTCGTTGGTGAGACACAGAGGTCTAAACTTTTATACCGACGGAGCAAAAACAACACTCGGTGAAGCTAAAAATCCAGTTTAACGAACTCACCCTGTGACTGAGAGCGATAGAAACGCAGCTGGACCCGACTCTTCACTGAGAGACCGTGCGCTTGGGTGTGTGCGTGTGTCCCAGAAGAATCCTGAGTTCAGGCTCCATGCGATCTTCCCAGGCATCAGCACCACAAAGTGACTCAGCCCAGCGAGGACACTCAGAGATCATTATGGGACTCCTCCCTCACACACACACACACACACACACACACACCCCCCCCCCACACACACACACACACACACACACACACACTCTATTTAGGTGGATTTTTCCTTCTTAACAGGGAAACGAAGTAAAACACACACACACACACACCGATTTTCACACTGACAAACACACACACACACACACACACCGATTTTCACACTGACAAACACACACACACACACACGTAACTCTGCAACTTTGCAATTCACGTTATGATGTAATGTAACGTTTAACAAGACCTGCTCTGCAAACAGAGACTCTCCCTCTCTTGTGACATTAAACAAACAACAGTACATGAACTACACAACATGACATGGATTTATGAAATAATTGTCATGATAACTTCAGTACTGCGTTCAGCCCATGCAGACACACTATTAAAATGCTCTCTCGCTTCTTCTCACCTGTCCTCACGTGTCTTTTAAAAGGCCATAGAAGAAGCAACTGAGGGACAGTGTTGGTAAACTCCAAAGGCTAATAGTGCAGGACAGACTCGGTTGTACGCAACAGCTTTGACGTGTATCTACCCCGGCATCCGTTAGTCAGATCAATCATTAACAAAGTTAAACAGCCCGGAGTGTCACGCACCAGCCCTGTCATCGCCCGCTACGATCGAAATGAAACCCAAAGTCAATAATCTCTTAGTTTAAACCACCAGATATGAGCCGCGCACAACCTGGAAGTCCTAGGAAGTTAGACGTGCGATTTAAAAGTGCTGTGAAATTAGTCTGGACAAACATACATGAGAATGGAACAAAGATCAGACTATTTGTGACCACACACGGCCTGTACCTTTAGCAGAAGTCAGCACAGGGAACTGCGTCTCCAGCTTCTCCATGTTCTGCATCTATCCCGTGCTGCAAAGCTCCTCTGGGTCTGTGACAGCCAAGCACAGAGGCGCTCGCTCCTCGACTAATTGCTGATCTACAGCGTTCACCATCGCGTTTGAACCTTCACCCACACACACATACGCACAACCTAAAACCCACTCAGGAAGCCTACACAGCTCTGGCATAAGCATGTGACCTTCCTCTGTGTGAAGCTGTGAAACGGGCGTGCATGCGGGTTTTTGTTGTCCATTCACGTTCAAACGCAAACAGCACACACTTGCGCCTGCATGCTCATGATGTGACATGTCAGCACAACAGGAGTGGAAGGAATGACTGGCATTATTTTTCTTTGCCACTGAACCAGTTAGACCGGTAGGAATCCAAATTTCCTGAATTCCTCCCGAATTACTAACAGCGCTGCAGTAGTTCAGGCAGAAGCCCAGACTGCAGTTCACTGTAGTACATTAAATCAACTTGTCTACTTTAAACGTTCAGGAAGAATCCCCCCCCCCATGCGGAAACCCTGCATGCTTGTGCAACAACGTTCCCACCCTCACACGTGAGTCCTGCAACAGTAAGTCAGCTACTGCAGACGGCTGCAGCCTCACACTGATGAGTGACCAGCGTCATCACAGAGCTGTGAGCGACAAGACAGCACTCAGATGAACAACAGAGCGTGGTCTGGTGGTTATAGGTCCCTGGACACTAAAGAAACCCACATTATCTTTTCCATCCCATCCCTAAGACGAGTCATTTTTAAAAATAACCAGGATGAAACTATTTAAATACACTGAAAAGTTCGCTTTTTCTATTTTATATAGGTTAATATTAAAAGCCCTCTGGTGACCTTTGTGGATCTATGGACCTATGTTGGTTCCAAGTTAGGGAGTGGTTACGGTTTGATTAAGCAGGTCCCCAGGAAAGAAATGTAAATCAATATAAAAACACTACAAGGTGACATAAGTAAATATGGGTGTGTGTGACAGACGGGGTGGGAGATAACGGTTACCGCTGGACAGGAGGGATTAGTGGTTTCACTTCAACTACCCAGACTTTTTTCAGATTAACCCTCATGCCCTAATCCAAGGGTGAGATTAGAACCCCAGTCAGCTCTAAACTAGAGGACAAGGGATGTGGTGAAAAGCAGAGAGAGGACTGGACATAGTGGTTTTGTAAAAACGACAGAGAACAGCCAGATGGAAGACGGTGGAAAAGAAAGGACGTAAAGGCGGTAGAAAGAAAGGAGAGAGAAAATGAGAACAAGTGAAATGTAAGATGATACTGGGGGCTAGAGGAAAGTGCTCATTCATCACTAAGGCATGTCATGCGCACACACACTGCACAGAGCTATATTCGTGCCCCTGAAAAGCCTTCATGCTGCCTCATCCTCTGCGTTTCAAGCTCATCTTAAAGTTCATCGAGACGCAGAGAACATGTTGCATATGTTTAGGTTTAGACAAGAGGCAGAGGCTCAAAGCTGTTGTGATATTGATTACAAACACAAATGCGCTCGGGTCTCCTGCTGTGAATCAGAGCTGGTGACAAAGCTTTGCACACTAACGGGGCTTGTGGCAGCTCACCCTTCACCAGGCGACGCCAGGGACAACGTCGAACCGCCTCCAGAGCTACACAACGCGAGGCCCGTGCAAAAGCCGCACACATTTTAATTGAAGCAGGCGCCTGAGGTAGAACTAGGGATGAAAAAAGACGAGTGGATGACTTTCTTACCTCTGGAGCGCTCGATCTTCACCCCCACGCAGGCCTCCTCATCGGCGTTCTTAGACTGGAAACAGGCAGTTTTGTCTTCCCTTTCTGCAACAACACAACACAGCGTTCAAGCTTCCTACAAACTAGAGAACGGGGACATTTTCATACATCTGCAGCAGGCGCTTTTAGCCGTTCGATGAAGATGAGGATGGAGGAGGAAGAGGCAGGAGGAAGCATGTCATCCTTACTTTCCAACAGCTGAGACACAATATTGGCCACGTGCGAGGCTGGAGGTTTTCAAAGCTCCTCCGGCAGCGGCATTCATCAAGATCAGCAGCAGACTGTTTGTTTTGAGAATAAAGAGGAATATACCGCCCCTTGGAGACCGAATCTCTAATTAGCGTGTCTGTGATATGTAGGGCATCATCTGAGGGAAGAGCTAACAGGCTTTTCCCAAACAGCTTCTTAATATGCACATAAAAGATTAAAGAGAAAATAGAAAGTGTCGTAAAAAAAAACAATGTCCCCCAAAGAAAAGGGCGTGGACTAAAAGTCTGATCTAATCACGTCTACTGTGGTCACAGACAGAACATCATCACACATGCACAGCAGCGTAAATCAAAAGACAATAGGAACATCTGATGCAAATGTTTGTTCCATTGAAGTGACATTCCTGCTGCCCAGAGGATCAATTAGACGAGACAAGACCTTAGCAACCACCGTGCAAGTCATGTCACAAACCCGTATCTCTCGTCGTTGGTCAGTGTTTGTGGGTCCGTCTCTTTATAAATATTTAGGCCCTTAAAATGTGATGTGCCTTGAAATGATGGTTTGTTGACGTGCTGCTGTATATTTCTAGCTATAGAAACTGAAACATCTAAAATACTACATCTATAATAAAAATACATATCTCTGTAAGAATCTGTCTTAGCGCGGAAAAAATACCACTTACCCCAAAATATGGGTTTTAGTTTAATATATACATTATATATACACACACAGCACAGCAGCGCTCAAGCAATGTGACATAATGGAGCATGTATAATGACACAGAAAAAGAAAGTGGACAAACCCAGCATGGGGCTGTGCAAACAGAGGAGGTGCAGATGACTGTGTGTGTGTGTGTGTTTGATGCATATGTGTGAATGGGTGTGTGGTGGGGGGTTAAATATCCTGGCTCAGGGATTAAAGCAGGGTTTTCTCCACCCACCATCTGGACGCTTTATTACAGGCCGGCCTGCTGTTCACACACACACACACACAAGCTCACGCCCACACTCGTATACATGTCAACTTCTGAGTACACACGTCGAACCCAAAGTGCAACAAATGTAAGCAGCTTATGAAAAGCGCGATCAGACAGTTGTCTAACGACCCCCGGAGCAGACTCTTAATCATGTGATGAGACTCATCAAACCTATTGTCCTCTCATGTGGGGGAGGTGTTACGATGTCAGCACCAAAAACAGACACACACTCAAAGAGAAAAGTCTCACATCAGCGACAGCATAAAGGTCAGATGTACAGGTGCTGCGGTGCAGGGGAAACCAGATTCAGTGATGACGATGGGGGCAGAGTCTACCGGTCCAAGTTTTAGCCTGACCCCAGTCTTCCTCTTTCTGTTTGTGACTTCCTGTTTTTTACGTCATAACCATGATCTTACCACAGAAGAAAGAGAAACTGTAAGAAAACGCACGGGCATAAACACACGCACACACACCGAGTCTGGGTTATTGGTCAGGCAGGAGTTTGGGAAGTGATGTGAGAAACAGACTAAACTTGGGTCTGAATACTCGCTAGGGAGGGATGGAGACGTCTGAGTGCTAGAGCGTAACCTCGCTTTAGGTATTTTCTTAGCCTTTGCTTTGCAGGATCAGGTTCAGGTGAGTATTAACCGGATCTTGCAGATAAACACAGCAAAGTGCTTCATTCAGTGGAAGCCGTTTCGCAAGGCAGTTCGTAGCAAACCCAAAAGCATTCCAAGAACAATCAGCGAGTCAAAGAGCATGGTAACAAACAAGAAGCCAAATGAGCACAGAAAACCTGTCCAAGATCCAGTTTACTCAAGTGGACGGGTCTAAATATTATGCTCACGCATTCTCATGAAAGAAAGAAAAGCCAAATCAAAACGCCAAGACCACAGTCGCACAGCATGACTGCTAGACTTAGAGTAAATTTGATTTGTTGATACCTCCGTATCTCCTAAATGTCAATTTAGAGTAACACAGCAGCTCATGTCATCCAGGTGAACACAAGGATTATAGCAGCTAAATAAATTAAAATAGCTGTAGATACTTTAAAGCATAGAGCCTATGAGTATAACTCTACCTTCAGACTCCATTCAGCCCGGTCATATCGGTTTCAGGCTCAACGAACAGGTTGCATGCTTAGGATGTTTCTAAGGTGACCGCGGCGACGCTGACGGATATCGCGTCTCCTGTATTGTTTTTGTATTACAACCTCTGTTTCCTCCAGTTCTCGTCAGCGGTTGACGGATGAGAACTCATATCTGAAGTCATTATACTGAGATCACTGCCACATCATATTTTGTTCTTGCGCAAGCTGACGGTTTGAGGAAATAAAAACAGCTCTACTGTACCTGGGAACACTCCTCTCCAGTACAGCTGGACTCTCCCTGTCCTGTCACCCACGCGATTCATCTCGGAGACGGCACCTCGAAAGGAAATCAGTCTTGCTTCTTGGCGTTTTCTGTAGTGTCTGACGCCGGCGTGTATTTACCCATCAAACCCTTGAAGCACCTGCCCCGTCACTGTACAAACCGGTTTCTTGGAAAACAGAGTCACCAGGCGAGGGAGCGAATCACGGGGAGGGAAAGGGGGAGAGAGGTCGTCCTCTGAGGGATCACGTTTAACAGTTGTGTTTTGAGGGTTAGCCTGCAATCGAAGTCACAGTAAGTGGGGAGAGGAGAGAAACTGGGGGGGGGGGGGGGGGGGGACTGTCAATCGGTTGCAATGAAAGGTTGAGGAAGGGGAAGCAGCGGTGAGCAAATGAAGAACTGAGAGAGATGAGAATGATCTGGTAAGCAAATCATCTGCCATTCTACCCCCCAAAAATACAACCACCAACCAAGTCTTCAACTACAACCAGCCATGTTCTAGCTTATTTGACATATCTCTTGGGCCTATCTATAAATCAACAGCATTTTCCCTCCGTTTGGCATAAAATCTGAAACAGAAAACAGAAACTGAATGAAATGAAACGTGAATCACAGAAGGGAGTCCGCTCTCGTCATGCTAACATCATCATCAGACATAGATTTCAATATAAAATGGTCTGTTTCTGCTCAGGATGCAAGGCTGCCCCACACTGAACTGCTATTCAAATGCAACTCATAAATAATGGAACGAGGAGAATGTATTAATATGCCAAGTCACGCCCCTTTAATCACAGCCAGCCTCACGCTGGTGATAATGTGTCTGAGGGCGACTTGGCTACTGAACGAGACCAGATGTGTCCGTCTCTTCTTCTCTTTACATAATGGTCAATTACCAAAGAGTTATGGTTCTCTGTCACAAACATAATAGAGCGAAAATTAAAAGACATTGTAAAGCCTTTATGTGGTCTGAAACCAGATGAGCCCCCTCGTCTCTGGCTCACAGAGCAAACACCTGACTTCACCGATTAGATGTTTAGATGGAGAAAAACTCACAAATGCAGGCTCGCTGTCGTCTTTCTCGATCTTTTCTGTTCTTCTGGACACATAGTACTTTGGCGTTTAGCTGCTTATTGCTCCACCCTGTTCACCAGCTTGTCTGAAACGTGCTGTGTCTGCCATTTGGTGCCGGCCAGTGTTAAAATGTCAGTGCCTTTTCTTTAAACACATCTCCCTCCTGCTGCTGTTGGAACTAGATGAAATAAAGCAGAGAGGTTTGTGGTGTAAAAGCCCATTAATGGGCCAAAGGAAGCTCGAGTGACACAGGCACATTTGAGTCAAACACTAATTATCTGTGGGTTTATTACCTCATTGTGCAATAGACCACATCTTGCTCTTGACGAGTTCGTGTAAAATACTGATTATTTCTAAGGTTAATCTTTGTTTGACGCTGTTCTTCGGTCACCATTAGGTCCACGCCGTGTAATAAGTAGTGTTCGGAGCCTCTTCCTCATTAACTACGTGTTCTCACACTCCACTGACTTAACGCCATGTGCAGATGTGACCTGTGTCCTCACTGGTTCCCAGCGTGGGCTCTCTGCAGCCCCAGCATGTGAAGACAAGCTTTTAGTGTGATCAGAACATGCTCTGTGGCCCGTGTCTAACGAGGGCAGGACAAGTGGGCAACTTGGTGGGCTGTGATCCTGAATGCACCCCCCCCCCCCCATTTCCTGTCCATACATCAGAGAGGACAGAGAGAGAAAAAGGGGAAAGAAGAAAGGAAGTTCCTTCTCTGTCAGTGCAGGGAACTAAACCAAATTCATAAATGTGCTGCGTGTTTTAGGAAGCAGATATTTATTCCACAACTGATCTAATAATGTAGACTCTTCAGTGGTTTTATGTTTAAAAACAATAGTAGAAGTAAGTGAAAAAGTAAGTGAAGAGCATCCACATCACAGAGACAGTGGACTCTGACCGTTTGTCACTGTGAAAGGGATCAATGGTTGCGTGAGAGTATCAGATAACACAGAACAGTCATTCTCGCTCACAACCCTCCTCTTTAACGATGTTTTCTTCTTTACTGTCGGCCTGTTGTCTCTTTCTTTATCTTCACCTTCTTTGTCCCTCTACTGCCTCAATTTCCTCCAACCCCCTATGACCTGCCCTCCTACCTTGGAAAATCACAGCTGCTGGGCAGCAACTCCCAAATGTGTCAATCAATAACCGTGTCCGTCCAATCGCCACGTCCGACCGGGCCCCGGCATCGCAAATGAACAACACCGTGCTCTTTTACGATAAGACTGAATGAAATGGACTTGAAATGTCTGCTAGATGAAGTGAAGATATATGATAAGTGACCTATACCAGCATAAAAGACCATTACTCTGCCTGTCAAACGATCAGTCTGTCTCTAAAAGCGAATAAACCTCAGCAAACCAGCTGCAGTCTCATACTTGTGTTAATTCAGTGAGGTGGAACCCTGCAGGGCCACCCCCCCCGGGGCTCTTCTTTCCTACGAGCTTGCCGTTGTTTCCACTCTATGCCAGTGCATTTTTAAGCAAAATGTTTACACAAATAACCATTTGAATTTCCACCGGCTTGGCTTCCTGAAGTCATAATATTGCCTCCCCTCTCCAAAAATAGCCCCATGAGAAATTCTCACAAACTGTTACTGATGAGTAAGCGGTTGTTCATCTTGTTGTTCGTCCGCTGGCTACGACTCCACAGCTCGTCCCCTCTGGCGCTGGAAACGCAGCCGCGCGCTGGCAGACGCTCTAACGCACACAGTCCGAGGGAAAGAACCACAACAGAGGCCTGTTGTGCAGAGGAGGAGTGACAGCGCATGACATTTTCTGAAAGGTCACAATGGACGACTATTTGCTGTTTGTTTTTTTTTACTGTTATGCAAAGTCTAAATAAATGACAAGATGATCCTACTGTTCATCCTAAACATACAGTCAGATCTAAGATGAAAAGTCACACGGACGAATACAGTGGGGAACTGCTGCTATGTCATAAGGTAACGTTAATTAACTAACTTTGTCTCTATTCGATTTCGGGAAGTGCAGAAGCCATCAGCTTCAACATACAAGGTCTTTAAATAATAAATATAATAATAAATTGCTTGTTTAAGGAACCTAGGCATCCAAACTGAGATATGTTAGAATGAACTTGGATACAGATCTCATAGATCTGGCATAACTACAAGGCAAACAGCAACAATGTTGTGTCATCACTTCTAAGCTTACAATTGAAGGCTAGTGCTTAGCAAATGCAAAGGTGAATGTAATAGATTATAGTTGTATTTAAACTCGATCCTTCCTTTTGATCCGTCTTGGGTGCATCTTTGTTCCTCCCCTATTGATCGCAGCACACAGAGGAAACAGTAACCATCAGAGACTCATTATGCAAAGCAGACGTCGCTCATTGCATTTCGCACGGAGTAAATAGATGCTGAGACTGATGCCAACCAAGCGGTGCTGTCAAAGGCGGCCTCAAACGGCACCATTGTGCTCGGCATACACGAGCCCTTCTGAGCTGAGGAGCTGCAGCCCCGACAGCTCAGAGCTGGAATGCAGTGAAAACTCCGCATTCCTGAAATCAAGCCCTGCAAATGAGCCTGGAGCCAAGGCTGGGGCATTAACGAAGCAGAAATAAAGAGAGAGAGAGAGAGAGACATTTAGCACAGCGCTAACTTCCGCTTGAATTTGTATGATTTTCACTGTTCCTCATTTTTGGTTTGCCAAGTGATAAGTCAACTCCACAGTGCGCATACACTCACCAGACTGTCATTTACCACACGCGCAGCCCTCAATCGGAAACTGCCTGGAGGAGCTGAGCGTCAAACACTATCAGCATTTCAGGTGTGTGTCACGGAAGGCTGCTGACCACCGTCCGCAGCCAGGGCCAAAGGGAAAGATGCTTGATCGGGGCTACGACGAAGCACCAGAGCCTTTGCAGAGCGGAGCCTTGCTGACCAATAGGTGGTTTTATGGGGATGCTAGAAAAGCTGCCAACATCCCCCGCCACCCCCCGCAGGTGTTGGCTCACACCCTTCAGACTCTAAGGGAATTAATTCAATACTCACTACATTAAATTAATTATCAAATATTAAACAGGGAACGATAAGCATTAAAGAAGGAACTAATGTGGAGGCTTTAAGTCTGACTGACAAGCTGTCAGCTTTACTGGTGTCATTCGGCTTTAGTCTAGTAATGTCCAACGTCTGTGTCTCTTCTGAGGAAGATCTTATAACAGCTTACGCCGTTCTCTTCCTAAAAACTACTGATTTATATTTGAGAACAAAAGCCAAAGGGGAAGCTCAGAACCTTCCTTAGATCCCATGTGAGGATTTGTTCCGGGCGCTTCCCTGACGCCAATGTCTGCCTGGCCTTAAAGGGCGAACACGCGGTTGCAGATAAAGTTAAATGGTGCAGCGATCCCGAACCAAACGAGTTACAGCGAGAGCGCACAGCGGGGGGTTAGACAGAGGAGACTGAGTTCAGACATTCATGTATTTGATCATTTCTAAAGACAGTGTAATGTTTACCAAGCTATTGTTCTGATGGGAGCAAACCAGATGGAGCGTGTTTAAGGTTACATCGGTCATTAAGGGATTCGATCACAGCTGTGATGACAAGGTGAATATGAATTGTACAAGGTAACAGCCGGTCGTGATACGCACACACGCGGATGTTTTCCCACCGTTCTCTGCGGACAGCTGAGTCCCATTACGCCGATCATTGCAAACAGAGTTAAGTGAAATCAGCAGCGCTGGCCTGGAGGTTGTATCTCCGTCAACACCGCCTTCAGCTAAATTAATAGTCTCCTCCAGCGGCTGCGGCTCCCAGGGCTCGGATCGCCCACAGAGCTCACCGCTCACCCACACACACGCACGCACAACCGCTGCTGCCACTCTCTGCTGCAACACCCGTGACAGACGCATCCTGTGGGGAGACCCAGGGTTTGTCCGTGACGGTGTGTGCCCCTCCCTTTGTTAACCATCACCCTCAGCAGGCGACGCGTTTCTCGGCGTGTCGATAGAAACGCGACCGGAAACGCACGTTTTGGGCTGTGTGTTGTGTGTTTTTTTTGTTTTTTTTTTGCCTTTCAGGTATGTTAACCCAACGCCCCACAGCCGCATCGTGCGCCCTGTGGGCACAGCGCGTCGGAACAGAGAGAGCAGCGCACTGACCTGAGTGGAGGTTGTATCCTGCGCAGAGCAGCGAGGTGGGGTCCGGGGTAGAAATTAAGATCCACTGGGCCGAGGAGTAAAGACCTCTCCCTCCTCTGCGCTCTGTCACTCGCACTGGCAGCTTCAGGCTTGTGTGAACTGCTGCCTCACCGCATTGGTTGTATCCTCTCTCTCTCTCTCTCTCTGACGCGCACACGCACTGAGACGCTCAGCGACAGACCGGCTCGTCCTCTCACTCAGTCTCAGCGCATCTCTCTTCCCTTCGCCCTCTGCCTCCCTCTCTCTACGTGAAGATAATCACATTCCAGTGGAGACGGGACATATGGTGGGGGAGCAGCCCCGCACCAAGGCCCACTCTGCGTGTGAGTGTGCCGCACGGACAATCAGCCCCATTGTGCCGAATGAGGGGAGGGCCAGCAAGAAGGGAAGAAGCCAATGGCCACACTCCTCTGTGGCTCTGCTGCTGCTGGTGGCTGATGCATATATAGATGCTGACTGTGACACAGAATAACCCCCCCAGTCAGGGTGACAGAGGGAGCGGAGGAGGGCAAGACGCGTGGAGAGAGATGATGGAGAATTGATCTGATAGGGCGCTGAAGCCTGAAACTGAGGGTTTATAGGACCACGGTTATCGTTTGTCATCTTCCGCGTCTCTCAGCGCCGTGTGCTTTGAATCCCCATCTTCCAGGGTTCATATCGAGGAGCACAGCGTAGGATGGCAGGTAGTGGAAATGAAATCCACCCCCTCATTTCCCATGACAACCAAATCAGTGGCTATACGCGCTCCCACAAAGGAAGCACAGGGGGAAATATCTGCAACAAATAAGAAATAAAAATGGATGTTCTCGACACAGTTCTCATGGCAAAGCTCAATGGGCCAATCGCTCTTCACTTATCTAATGTAAATGACATTAGAAGAGTAAACATGACTCATGAAGTCACTTTCCATACATGTGCTTTTTGTAAAAATATAAATTCTTGAAGTTTGTCAAAAAAAACAACCAAAACGAACAGACTCATTTTAGTAAGTGTCACAATAGTCAGGTTTAATTCAAGCCTTGAGTCTGACTCGTGATGAAATGTAACATCTTCAGCTCTTACGCAAACCCCTTAAATGTCCCTCTTTCAGGAACTAAAGTTTCTCTTTAGCTTGATGACGCCGCATGTTTTCATTTTTTTGCATGATTTGGGTTTTTTTTATGATTTCATAATAAAGTAGACAGATAATGTTCCCAGACAATAACAGAACGTATCGATGTTTCTGCAGTGTAGTGCAATTAATATTTGAGTCCAGTTCAGTTCCACTCTCTGTGTGCAGTGTGTAAGTAGATGCAGTGGCTGTGTCTCTGTTTTAACCGTCCCCAGCTCCTCTGTAGTGACCAGCAGTGGTTCTTAAAATGTAACACTGACCCACAAGTGTTAAGAGAAGTATTACTTTCACAACCCGTGTGAGGAAACAAGCTTTTCTGGCAGTCACACCTCAAGCACTCGGTTTCTAATCTCATCTCTGTTCTTCTCTCTGCGTCTCCACCGCTTTCTTGTTTCTCTTTTCATTTCACCCGCTCTTATTTACTGACTTGCCCTTTTTTTTTTTCCAACTCACTTCCCAATTTCTCAGCGTTTTACCACAGCCGGAAACTCAACCATCTAATGATTGTTAACCCTTTATAAGCTTTGCTGAGTTTAGAGACCAATTAAAATCAAAACACAAATGTCGGCCCTCCCACTCGTCGATGCACCGGGTCTGTGCAGGCCTCATTACACATCGATGTAATTAGTGACCACAGGGTACATGGAGCAGAGCAGTAACTTATTTCCTGTCTGTAAACTACACACAGGAAATCAGAGTGTTGCACGAATACGCATGCACTGCTTCTGTCTGACCATTTACTGCCATTACCACCAGGCCACCAGTGCTGCTCCAGCGCCGCGTCATCTGCAGCCACGCACAGACATTAAACAAAGTGACATGAGGCCATGCTCCGAGCGCAACTTTTATGTTTTTGGAGAAAACCAAACTTATACAAACCTGGAATTAAATAATCCAAGAATCTAAGAAGGTGGTGGAGATTGCATCTAAAGATAGCAGCAGTATTTCAGGACCTAATTAAACACTGCAGCCTGCAACCAACAGTGAAAATATATTCTGTAAAGAAACTCTCAAACAGCGCTAATTGATCCTGACGCCTTGTCTCCATCTGTTTTTAGCTTTGAGATTTGAAGTCGTTCTGCAGTAATAACCGTGAGAGCACATGAATCAGACACGTTGGGCTTCATTATTAGGGAGAAATGTGTTTTTTTTTCATCAGATGACAGTTTCAACAGGTGATTGTTTAAATACTGTATAACACACTGACGATGTATCACAACGCTGTGATATACCTGTGGCTGTACGGGCGCATGCTGAGGAGGAACCATCTTCTCAGCTGGCTCACAGACGCATGGATCTTATTTACACACGTGCACATTTATTTCCATGAGCAGAGCGTAAATGTGAACACGCAGACGCAGAGGCGGATTAACGCACATCACACAGGCTGCATCCACAGATCAGTCGGCTGTCACACGCTGTGAATGTTAGCTTAAGGAAGCCTGTCTGAACCTTTGTTACACACGCACCCACTCGGCGTACTGTACATCCTGTTAAAATTCAAAGAAGTGAAACGCATCACGTAAGATCGTTATTTTGGGCTCATCACTTCTGCCAGCCATCAAACTCTTATATCTATCTGTCAGTGGATGTATCGGTTGCAGAGATGACACTAAAACATAGAGCTGGTCTTTTACTTTATAGGTATTTTTCATGAAATTCTATCAAAATAATGAATCTCAGACTCCTTCTATTGGGAAGTCGCATTTGCCAAGTCTCACATTGTCTGCCAAGCTGTGAGGAGATTTAGCGACGTGCATTCAATCGGCAGTCTTCAGACAATTTATGCAGTTAATTAGAAGTGTTTTGTGCGGTGGACAATATTCCTACACATGGATTAAGCCCATTAAACCTCCAAGTTTCCCAGAGACGTTAGTCAGAGCAGCCTTCAGCAAACTATCAGGAGGCCAATAAACTGTGTGGGGGGTCTCCTGCACTGCTAGACCAAGCTTGAGGGAAACATATTAGCAAATCATTTTGTTTATTTATGATTTGGGTCAGTCTCTTTCTCTGTGCCCCCCCCGTTTTCCCACCTCTCTGCTGCTGCAGCTGCTGATTCCTTCTCCATCTCGCATCTTTCCATCACACCCACCTAACACTCTGTCACTCCATCCCGTCTCTCTCTCCACCCTCCATCTTGCTCTTCCCTCTTTAACCTGAGAGTAGAGGAGAGCAGCAAGGCTCCGGGCCATTGCTCAGAGCATCTCTATAAGCACGAGACTTTTGTGAGAACCCCCCCCCCCCCTCCCCCCACACACATGCGTCATTAATTAAACCCACATCACTTAAAATGCATGCACACGTGCACATTTTGCACACATGGCTTGCACACACTCGTGAAAAGCTTTCGGGCCCCCACTGTTTTCATTGACTACCTCCTCCTCCTCCCCTTCCTGGTCCACCACGCACATTATGAAGGTCAATGATGAATGATGGGTGTTGTCTGCAGTTACACACGTTTACAGACACACAAAAGAACAAAAAGCTACAAACGCTAATTTTCTGCACAGATGTCAGCAGGGCAGCAGGGAGCGGGGTCGGCATCTACAGCTACACACACACAGCATCACACTTTCTGTTGTACGTGTGCTCCTGAAAAAAAAGTACGACTTGGTGAAATCAATGCGAGCCAGACCTGAGCAAGCGCTGCAGTATGGATACTAATGTGACCAGACAATATCGTTTATCTAGACGCTGAATTGATTAACCACTTAGCTCAGAGTGTTTGAAAAGCGCCCCAGCACAGAAGACAACTGGACGCTTTGATTATCCACCTCGTCTCTCTCATCTTCCCCGGCAGTAAACACATAGAACGAATCCCACTTTAATCCACCCTGAATGAACAATAAGAGTTGAAAGAGATCAGTGAGGCTGATAAGAACCTCATTATTTTCAAGTGTACGTCTGTGTGTGTGTGTGTGTGTGTGAGCCCAGAACACAGCTGTTACGCTTTCCTGTGACTACTGTGATTTAAGTACAAGTACACTTTGAATTTGACTTGCTTTTGGATTTATTGTATTTTATTGATTTACCACCTTTAGTACTACTGTCAGTGCTTAGAGCGTCACCTCCTTCAGAACTCCCACCTTCCTCTCGTGTCTGCTTGAGTACTATTCTGGGCAGGCAATAGAAATCACACCCTGGCTAACAGGATTGACTGCGGGCCCCCTACATCATTTAACCATCTAACTGAGCAATCACATTACACACAGGGCCGATCGGGTGCTACGCTCTGACTGATGACAGGCATCGTGGGAGGCTTAGATTTCATCAAGGCGCTGAATGATCCGGCAGGTCCTACATTTGCACAGCGCTGATATTGGCTTTTGCGCTTTTAATACGTTAATCCGTATTAAGTAGCACCGTCTGCACACAAACTGAGTCACACTCAATAAAACAATTCATCCACCGTCAACAGTCGTCGCAAGTACCACTGGCTGAATGTCGATTAGCAGCTATGATGCGACACTGTCCTGCTTCACTGGGGCACGTGAACAGAATAAAGACTTTGGTGAAGATGTCAGTGTTTAATATCGGCCTTACGCACATGCTCTGACTCACGGTTGTTGCCTGAACTCGAGTCAGTGTTTGCTTTTGATGGACTGGTGGCAACAAGCCCTCAGGTGGACACTGCTGAAATGACACCTCTTCACCTTCACTTCAGCAGCCATTTGCTCCACACAACATATAACAGCTTTTTTGATCTCTGTGAAATCGCACAATTGTACACCCAGAAGAGCAGGTTTCAACAATACTTATAATCACAAACAAAAACAAGCAGCATTTCCGATTGCTCAGCACTGGAACTAATCATTTTACTGGCTCAACGTTTGTCCCCTGACTGCGAATGTTGGATCCCCTTGTGAGTTGTGTTTACATGTAAGAGAAAATAGATATAAAGGAGTCAGACATGCCAGAAGAAATGCTGCTCTATGAGGAGAGAGCAAGACTATGGTTCAAAACCCTCATCAGGTGAAAACAGCCTGTCCTAGATCTAGCTGATACCTTCACACTACATCCCTAGTCTACATCCCTTTCTAGTCTTTCCTCAAGACTCGAGTTCACAGTTCAGTGTACGCGCGGTTTTCTTTCCCAGCTGTTGGGCCTCACACATCTTTCATTGAGCGGGACAGCTGTCGCCGATCACTGCCGGACGGTCGAGAACACATGGCCTTCGGTAGAACAAGAACCAATAGAGAAAACCCAGGGGCCACCGCTAGCTCACTGCATCTGTTACTGCCCTTCATCAGTTAAACTATATTGATGTGAATGGTTTTGTAAACCGGTCCCAGCCTGTGACTTGTTAAATGACGTACTGCTTCACTTTACTGGTACATGTGATCTTGGTACTGTAGTAATTGTATTTTTACTTTGCCTCGTCTGTGATATTCTGATTTATTAAGTATTATTACCCTTCTTTCAAGTTAAAGGAGCAGTTCACTGCTAAATGTAATTTATCTTACTGTAACATAAAAAGATCTCAGACTTTTGTGGCATCCTTTAAAGACCTGTGCAATCTGAACATGTGAATTCACGAATACATGTGACACCCTGTCCCACGTTGGAACAATAAGTGTGGTGAAATGACCTGAGCCCGCTGGTGTTCCCAGCCTTTTCCTTCCTGCCAATGAGAATGAAAGCAGAAAGCCTCACACTGTTTCCTCTCCTCCGCTATTAAACGAGGTTGAGTCACCAACGATACACAACACCCAAAGATAGCGGCACAGTCGAGGGGCCGCAACGTTACAACAGCACACATGCACACGTTTTTGGCCTATTACGGTGCAGACGCACACAACACAAGCGCAGTGGGGTAATGGGCCGTCAGGGGCGATGCCAAAAGGCCGGAGTGGTTGGAAGAGGGTCTTAAGAGGGGGAAATGGTTCCCAGGCCTCTGAGAACAAAACTCCCTTTTTTTATCCAGCCCTGCAGATTGAAATTCTGTCTCTCACTCTTCTGTATCGCTCCACAGCAGCAGGCTGCTCCAAATGGAGGCCAACACTGATTAGTCACATTTACAACACATCCACAGTAAAACATTCAGTGTTGAATGTGTTTGACATAATTGATCACAGACGTCTTAATTCAACTACATGGAGATTCTGATTTAAGTTCCTCAGGTGGACGTGTCAAATTTATTATTGTAGCGTCCTGCAATTTAAGTGAAATGACATCTGTTTGAAGCACCTATATCACCTCCACTGACCAACTGAGGGAAGCGCACGACAGCGGCAGAGAGTTAAGTAAATGTCGTACGTGGGCGAGCAGCCAGGCGACAACATTAGAAAATGAATTCTCTCCGGTAGAGGACAGAGATTATTTAAATGCCAGTCAAACAAGCGAGAGTCACAAGGGATGTCACAGAAATGTCTGATGGTAATGAAAGATGAATCACAGCTGATGATCGAGGAACAACGGCCAAACGTGGCTACGTCTTACCATAACAGCAGAGCAGACACATCTTTGTGTTTTTACCTCTCCAGAACCAGTACTTGCGCCTTCGTTTCATTGTCCGTCCACAGTCTTATACTTAAAAAAAAAAAAGAGTTCAAAACAAAGGGGAAACCAAGCCCAGATCTCCTCTTAACACTTTCAACTACTGACAGTGCTCATCTCCGTTGTGTCGGCCAGCCCGTGAGCGTCACCTACCCGTGGGAGCGTGCTTCAGACGGGACCTCCTGTAGTAAGAGACCAGGTAGTCCATGCCGCGCGTGAGCGAGAACGTCATAGGAACAGTGGAGGAAGGTGAGATGGACGATAAAACGAAATAAAAAACTCATAGAGGTTAAGAACATAACCCCTCTGTTCAGTACTTTCTCTCGTTCCTTTCTCCACCTCAGCCAAACAAAAAGGAGATGACTGCTGCTCAGGAGTTTGACAGCACTGACGATAACGAGTAGTCATCCAACCACCAGCCGGGGCAGGCAGGACGTCCTCAATTTCATAAAAAACGAGAAAAACAAGGCTGGTTTACTCAACCGCCGAGCACCTTCCTCTCTGTAAAGTTACTGGATTGCCCACCAGGCCACAGATTGTAATTTCCCATTTCTCAACTCGCACGATTACAGACGCTACCGTCACCTTTGTGGGAAGAGCGGTTCCGAGCTAACAATGTCAGTCAGGAGGGGGAAGCGACGCACACTGCAGCCAGGAAGCCCTGCATGGCGCATGGAAGGAAAAACAGGGCCCTGGTTGAAACGCGGCACACGTTTAAGCTCATGCCGAGCTGTTTGCGCGTCACACACAAACACATGCTTGCACATAAAGGAAGTGTCACCAGCTTTAAAGACATTTCACACATTTCTATACACACAATCTGAAAGTAGCTCATTGTTTCCTCTCTCCACCGCTTAACTTATCCTTTATGCGTCTGGGAGAAATGTCCCAGTCTTTCCAGAATTAGAGGAAGAGAGAGAGAGAGAGTGAGTGTGTGTGTGTTTGTGTCTGTTTGTGTGTATTTGTGTGTGTTTGACAGAAATGGCAAAAACAATCAATAATCAATATGGATGATGTAACAAAAGTGATTTGAGGACAACTTCCCACCATCGTGGCAGATGGTGGTGTAAGAGGTCCACTGCTTTGTTGTTAAAGGCGAACGCATCTCTAATCACTACAAACCAAACATCTAGGGCCACCTGCTGGTGGGTGAGTGTATGACTCCACCTACTGGCACGTTTGCAAACCGCAAAGCTGACCTGGGAGCAGCTGCTCAGGAATATTACACAGAAAACACACACACGCACGTTTTAGCTTGGTGAACTGTTTCAGAAGCTGTAGGTTATACAATGCAAGGCACAGTTAATGTAATCATCTTTGAGCCATCATGAACTGAGCTGCACAAACACACCACTGTGGTGGGAAGTGAGCTAAAGCCAGTAGAGAACAGTGTGCAGGGTTCAGCTCAGGCTGAATGAACAGCAGTGAAGCAAAACAATACCAGCAGCTTCTGACTCGCACAGTCCCACTGCCTCTTTCCCGGGAAACACTAAACAATCGGCTCCTTTGTTGAGGGTTTCCTACAGCCGGACAATCACTATATGAGCTATAACAACACGGACACGTTCGCACTAGGGCGAGATGTTTACGAGGAGAACAACACAGAGGAAGGGAAGAAGCGAACGGGCCGTTCAGACGTGTACGACGGCATCTGAACAGTATAATGTTAACGTCTACTGTATATTTCTAGGAACACGCTGTATGTGTGTTCTAGGAAAAGCATTTCAAAAATGTAACGTCTAAGACAGGACCACACACATACAGAATTAATGACTTGCTGTTTTGTAAGCACGTGTCCAGAGGATGGGATCAAAACAGACACGAATAATAATACAGGATGTTTTCCAAGCATTGAATTATAATTTACAGATGCCTCAAGAGGCAGTTACACCCCTCCAGTGACCTGGAAGTACAGATAACAGAGCACTGCTCATCATTAAAACCGTACTGCAACTTACTACCGACTCCATCCTAGAGAAGCAGGATCCGACAGGCTCTGTCATCCAGTCCAATCACGGTCAAACCAAGTGATCCTAATTTGTTTTTTCAGCTCTTTTGCCCAAGAAAACAAGACTGAAGCAAGTTTCGCTTTTGTTGTTGTTGTTGTTATTTATCTTAGATGGCAAAAGGAATTAATTTCTGAAGCTGTGAAGGCATCAACAGATGACATTTGTTCAGTAAATCAGTAGTAACACAGCCTCTGCTCTTGGATTCGATGCTGCATGGCTTCTTTTTATCTATTGGCCAAAGCATAAAGAAAATGACAATTTATTAATCTTTTTGAGGAAACTGCGCAACGTAAGAGGAAGACGATGATGAATTTGAATCCGACAGAGTTTCGTTACCAGTGATTCACTAACAGATAACATCTGGGTATTTACCTCACATCCTGACTCTGAGTCTGTTACCTGCTGACAGCTTTAAAGTCAAACTGTAACTTATCAGCTCAAGCCGCTGTGCATGAGCTCAGCACTGTCGCCATCAGTCAAGGAGCAAAGTTCAAGTGCACCACAGTAATTCTAGATGCCTCTTTGCACAGGCGCGACTCAGGCCTGCAAGATAAGACACAGCCAAGCCAGCACCTACTGTCTTAGTGGTTCATGTCCAGACAGTTCAGTGCAGCACTGACACGCATCAAGATCCTCAGATCCAATCGCGTTTACTCAGAAACAGACCCAGGCTACAGCTCTGCAAACGCCTTTATTACAAAATAGAGACACAGAATTCAAAGGATCCTGTTGGGCACACAAAGTTCTAACACTTCCTGTGAGCGGGTGTTTTCCAGAGTGAGCAAAATGTGCCTCTGAGGTTGTATATGGCTACACAACATGCTGGAGCTTGCCTTTGGAAACCTTCATACCTGCTGAGCACTCAGTTAGTCAGCAGCGGTGTGTGAACAAGGGGCCATAATGGAGGCGTGTGTGTGTGTCTTACTGCACAGCCTGGCACTTCCATGCTTTCCCGGCAGAATATGTCGCAAGTCGTGCGTCACCGTGATGAGGCTTTAGCAGCGTGCAATCGTTTTTCCCTTGGGACAGACCTGCTCTAGGACAGAAGAGTGGTTCCCCATAGAACTCACCTGTTTCCTCGTCCTCCTCAGCCAGGACTCGGTCTTTCCTGCGAATAGCGACCCTGTTAAAGCTGCCCATTGTATCATGAGGCACCGGCTGCTCCAGCATGGAGACAAATACTCAAAAGACGCGCAATTGAAGTAATAATGAAAATAAAACCTCCAAAAAGTTAAGCTGCGTGCGTTTGGTAGCTATTACGCAGCTGGGAAAAAAAAATCACGTCATCCCCTTTGAGGTAAATAACATCCGATGGCTGAGAAACACTCGGCAGAGTGGTAAACAGCTGTGCACATGTGACGGCGACGTCGGATTCATCCAATAATCTCCCTACAATGTCACCTTGGTGGGAGTGTTCCCAAGCGCCGCCCTGCGCGCTCCTCTCCGCGCGTACTGGTGGCGCAGCCCTCCTTTCTATCGGAACGGCACAATGGACACGCTGTCGGTCGCAGCGCCGCACACACCGTGTCTGTAGTTGTGAGGACTGGGGCCACATTGACCTAGCGCGTCCCCTTGACTCTTATTGTAAGAGTAACCATCAGAACAAAAGCCTAAACCTTTTTCTAAGGGTTGGTAAACTTAGGGAATACTCCCTTAGAAGGACGAATTACTTCCTTCTCCAGTTACAGATTTACATGAAATACATATTATAGGTTAACTTTACAGATATATTAACTACTGATGCTTATACGTTTAATTTATCAGTAACACAATAGTATAATATTTGTTAAACAATGAATATATTGTCTTTTTGGCACTTGCATTTTTACAGTTCAGTGCAGTTAAGCCTGTTACTTTGAGTCCTGCTTCCATGACTCCATGACTATGTGACAATGTTACATGGTACAGTAGCAGGTCAAGACACAAGGAAGTCACAATCATGTGACACTAAACAGAAAATAGTGGCATCACTGTTGACTGGTGGTTGGTGTGGGGCTGTGCACTTATTAGTGACATGGTTTGAATTTCCTGAATATCAAAAACAAGGCGACATACAAATCCAAGGACATGTCTTTTATTCACTTGTGAAAGTAGTTAAACACGGTCTGAAATGGAGGAAACCGTCTTTAATACAGCATACAGCTATCGCCGCCTTTAAACCAGGTTGTTTATTACTGGGTTAGTCCCGCTCCATCCTGTGCTATATTGTGCAAACAAACCAAGAGAGTTGGCTCAGCTATGGGTCAGCATGGTTTGGACAACAAACGCTGATCCCTCTGCAGTCGCATACAGTATTGTAGCAGTCAACAGTGTTAACAACGTCAGATCCCACCAACGCACACAGACCCACGGAACAGAAGGCTCCGCTTACTCCCAGCACTTTTAAAATAAACATTTTCATCTGACTATATGGCAAAAGTACGTATTCAATGTCAGGAGGCGTTAAAGGACTTGTAGGAAAATAAAGATGGACTTCAGTTACACGCCGGGTCTCTGCTCTTTCCCTTCAGCCTGCTGGTTAGTTCATTTTGACAGAAATGATTGAAAGACAAGGTCAATCTTATATGGCCAGTGCTGCCGCATTGCGAGAATGTGCAGCGCATAGTTGTGCTTGGACTGTACTGCATACAGGTCAACAAGAACATGTAATGACAGACAAGGTTGGTTTAGAATACTGTGAATGTGAATGTGATTGATTGATGGGTTGGTTATGATCAATGCAATAAAAAAATTCTCACAAAGAGGACAGACAATACTTTATGGAGAGAATAAAGGGTCATGACAAGATGAGGCAAACCTCCGTTCTCAACTAACGCCCATTCACCGAAACCTGTGCAACTCAAACAGCAAAACCACCCAAGCCCTGATCTCAAACCACTCAGCTTCTCATCTATTCTAGTCTCTGTAGAGACACAACCACATCGTCTGATTCTGCCGTAAAAATAAGTTAAAAACCAAAGGAAGTATAAAATAGTCTTTATGCACATGATCTGCAAAATAAATTGTATATAAAAAAAAAGACAAGTTTCCTGGTAAAGACTAGTGACGTTAGAAAGGTTGTTGAAATCCACCCATCACAAGAAACTGTAATAATATGTTTACCTGCATTAGTATTTTTCAACATCAAAGCCAAGATCCTCCAACACTCCTATGTAAAAATGGCATATCCTGCATATTGGTGATTATTATAGTGACAAAATCTAGTTAAATGTTATAAGGACAAGCAATTAAATCTGATACTAGACCAGTAGGAACTGTTGTAAATAGCAAGTTCAGCAGTTTTCCTGTTAAACAGAGCAGAAATATCTGTGCCATATTTTGTGTGATCACTAAAGTGTCAACCACACGAAGAACGGCAAACAAACATTAAAAAAAAACATTCCAGTTATAAATATCTCAGAAACAAGTCACAAATCAATATGTAAATAAATAATTACAAATAAATAC